>JAUPFN010000003.1:28177164-32977164 GCA_036924255.1 Apodemia mormo | reverse complement strand
AAAAACTATAGATTTTCGGTTCACCACGATGTCGGTTGGCGAGGTTGGTTGGCACTGGTGATCCCTTTGCCGCATTTTATCGACCTGATAACGATCATCGATTATTTCTAGTTCGTAGTTCGTCTCGTTAGCTGAGACCGACGGCTTCATGTGCTCATCCGAGGCACGGGAACTCACCAAACTCTGAGTTGAGGTTGAGATTTTGTAAACGTAAAAAATATTTCAAAAACACAAAAAAAAATCATATTTTTTTTACAACCAGCTCTTATGGGTTTTTTCATTCGTTTGTGAGCAAGAGAACTAATATAATTAATATTAAAAGAGAAAAAGTATCTTCACGCCCATATCCTCGAAGAGGTAGGCAGAGGTATAACAAGTGCACCCACGATTAGCCGAAGATACTTAGTCCCACTAATGTAATAGGTGGCAAGCCTATCGCCAACCGGGCACTTTCCAATCCCGGGCAACTTTGTGTATCTCAGAAAACTGAAAAAACACTTTTCTTATGTGCCCGACCTGGGAATCGAACCCGAGACCTCATGTGGTCAGCGCCAACGCTGGACCACTAGATTATATTAACTATAGAATTTAATTATAGAAACATTAATCCGACTAAAGTGTCCATAGAAGTATTTTAGAGTTGGTGTAGGTTTATTAATTTTACACACTCGAATACGCCTTAGAGAATATATTTCGTTTTTTCTTTTTTTTTTGAGACATGAAGCCTTATCTCTAATTATTATAACTGCAAATTGAATATAATATTACGTTTTATTGCATTATTTTAAACCGTTGTATTTGTAAAGTATTTAGTAAATACTTTACAATATATTCAAGGCAACCTTGGAAGTAATATTTGTTAGCCGTTTAATAGTTTTAAACGTTTTTCTTCGTATCATACATACTAGTCGACACAGCTTAAGTGGATTGCGGAAATATAATCCACCATATTTTAATTTGTGGGTGACATTGAATAGTCAACAGCACGCGACGGGGGGTCAATAACTAAATACATAACGGTATACCACTGGATATCTTTCCAGTTTATTTAGTTCTCATACAGTAGTAGCGATGATTACAACATCAATAAAATTTATATCATTTTCAAACTTGTAGTACTACATAAAACATAATTTAAATAAGATATTAAATGTTAAACGTAAGCTATATAAGATATTTAGATGACAAATTTAAAATAATAATTACACTGGGCTTGATCCGAAGAAGTTTGAAATATGTTTGTTAAATACCTGTAATGGCGCTTAGTGATCATCATAATCATAAAACGAGTGGTAGTCGACGATCAAGTCGGCTGTTCCTAAGAGACTTGATTCTTTGGTGCTGCCTGCGTAATTGTGTTATGGGATCTGTCTACTTCCATTATTTATCATAGGGAGCGTACCGAGAAACTGTTCAGATTACCCCAGAGCTTAACGGCGTCTCGTCAAAGTACAAAGTTTTACCTACGCCATAACCGTACATTTTCTAAACACTTTTTTTCAAGTAACACCCTTACTTCTAAATGGTTACGACCTGTAAACTTTTAAGAAGATGGTAGTGAGCATTTACCATCAGAATCAGATGACCAACCTGCTCTTGAATAAAAAAAATGTCTAAAATTTTTGTGGGTAGCCACATATTTACAGCTGGTCGTTTTTAATGCCTTATTTGTGTTACAGTACTCAGTGACTTAATATTAAAACAATATTAATCTATTGTAAGTAGTAATGATATTCAGTTGGTTAGATCAATTGATGAATGTCCAGTGACTCTTATTTTTTATAGATGGCAATAATAAATTCATAATAGATGGATGTAAAATCGTTTAAGCAATATTAATAGAAATCGTTTAAAACAAAAATATATATCTTAGGATAATAATACGTAATTTTGTTTTAAACTATTGGTTTTGTGTGATAGATATTTAGATATGTCACATAAAACCAACATAAAAACTATGTAATAAAGTTCAATTAACGTCTTTTAATTCTAGTTTTTTCTAAATTTTTATTATTTTTAGACATTTGTTAGATTATAGTTTTATTTCAACATCTTTAATATTAAATTTAAACAGATTGTTTATATGTCATTATAAAAAAATACATTGACTCTATGCATATTCATATGACATGTGTATACGAGCAGTTAATTCTGTAAAATGGCAAGACTGTAAATAATCGTCACACTTTTATGTTCCATCTTTATTAAGTGTCATTAGGCATTATTAAGCGCATATTGATGATGATCGGCCTTCCGTCCGTACGGTAATTGCCGGCGATGTAGCGGCCTACAAATTGAAAGCGGCCGGTGCCTTGGGCGAGTATTGATGGATCTACTGCCATTGAGAAATTATAGCCAGCCTTGCGACAGCTTCGCAAATTGTGCGTATAATGCTAGTAAATAATATGGCGTCGCTATAAATTCATATAAGCTGAATATCTAAGTATTACTTTCACATTAGTCGTTCGTCACGTGTGTATGAGTTATATCAAAATGCAAAATTGCAAATGTATATTCGCTATTCCATAGTTGAAAATTAATTTACATGTTGATAAAAGATTACTTTTTGAGCAATTCAGGTTTTCGGGTGGTACGGCTTCTAACTACGTATGTTTAAAAAATATTTAATTAAATTAATTAAATATTTTTAATTAATTTAAATAAATACTTAATTAATTTAATTTAATTAAATATTTAATTAATTTAATTTAATTAAATATTTTTGTATATTTTTCGCCGCATTGGTCCGGACTCTTTTTGTAAAATAGACCATCTGCTGTTCCGTCAGGCAGTTCGTAAGAGATAAACAATTGGCTATGCGATTAACTATACTACCATCGTTGCTAGTAGGAAGTTTCTGCATTGTCTCGCCCGGAACTGGTAACACCGTCTTACTTTTCCCTGCCGTGATAGTGCATAATATCACTGTCGTGTTCCGATTTGGAGACTAGCCGGTAGAGTTAGAGGTAAGGTAGCCTTTAAACTTATGCATGTGGCAGTAAGACTCAGCCACAAGGATAGCAGCGCATTATTAACATTTTAGTGTCAATAGGCGATGATTGTCTCTTACCATCAGGACAGCAGTCAGCTCATTTGTTATTTCATAATATAACAAAGTTTTCAAAATGCAACATTCAATTCCTTATTCTTTTGTTAAGTGAATTTAAAATGCAATATTTAATTCACTCAACAAAATATTAAAGACGCTATGATTCATTACGCTTTACCTATTTGTTGGTAGATAAGATGGTACTGTAAATCATTGGCACTTGGTAAAAGAGCATTTTAATTATAATAAGATAATAAAAATATATTATAATAAGATAATAACATAAAGCCAATATTGAAAAGTTTACAATAATTAATTAGTAAATTACAATAAGAAAATACGTAGCGTGAAAAATAGTTGAGGCTATTAATAATATAAATTAAGTAAATACTTAAAACTAATTTTTATATACTTTCAAGTTTACAAAATGAGAGGATTGTCCTTTGTCTGCGAAATATTAAAGGAAAGCATGTCCAGATATGCTCCAGCGCCAAAGCCCACGTAACACATAAATTAAAGCAAGCGTATTTCGCAGACACCAACTGATTGACTCCTTTCATTACCGTCGCGCATTGTTCGCCAGAGAGAAAAATTACAAATTCTTCTGGAATCACAACACATTTCATAATTATGGACTATTGTAGCGTTGTCGGAGTTAATTCCTCGGAAGACGAGCGCACTCCTCGACCGAGGAGCGCTCGAGATATATTGGCACATATAAAGTCGGAGCGTGATCCCATAATGGTTGGCGTTGATTAGTTTTCAAGGCAAACACTGGTTCGAGGAAAGGTCTTGAGGTTTTAATGTCCTCTTGAAAACTTTTCAACTAGGGTTTGCATAACATAATTGGTTTTTAATCATTTTAAATGAAGCTGAAAGACAACAAATTCGTTAGTGTTATTTAGTTATTCTAGCTAATCAATGTGAATGTGTTTAAATAGATGATGAGGGCGTAATACATGTAGTAAACGGTTGTACATAACTTTAAATTTGTAAGATATACAGAGTTTTAAAATTAGGAACTAAATGTGGAATTGAAAGTGCGTTTTATTATTATTGTAAAATTATTACAAGTTAATATAGAAATATTCGTTTAAAAAAATTTCACTTAATTCATAAATTGTATGCACTGAGTTTTGTGAATGAATTATGTATTGCTGCCAGTGTGTTATTTTATATTTACGTATAATACCGATAGTGACTATCATGTTATCTGTCGTGGCTCTAAATATATTTTTTATCTTTTATTTTAGTGCCTTCAGCACTAGAATATTATAGTTCGAATTCTGCGTAATTGAAATTATATCTACGCGTTTGTTTTTTATTACATAAATCGAACATATTATCGATTCTGAAGAGCCTCTGAAAATTTGGCCGGACCTTTCAAAGTAACCCTGTATATGTGATATAAAAATGACCCTTAAAATATATTTCCATTTCCTAATTAGAAACTACGAATAAAACAGATATCGCTCTTTTTTAATTTTGACGCCAAAGCTTTTTTGTAAACATTTGAAAACTACTTAAGCAACTTACAAATCGAATCGAATTTCTACGAGTTTTGATCACTATTTTGTGCAAAAAAACAATTAGTAAGGTAATAAAAAAACATGACGGTGATATTGGGCAGACTTATGAAATTATACATAAGTGGTTTATTGAATTTCGTCGTACTACCAATGACATCGAGCGTCGCGGAAGGCTGAATGCGATCACCACTGAGGGTATGGTACCTAACTAAATCCAAGATACAGTACCCGGCGATAAATATTGCACATCGACCTTTGGAAAGAAACAATCGGCTAATTTCAGCTTCGTAGAGCGTTATCTCTGTCGCACAAAATACAAACAGTCCGGTACCTATTAGGAGCTGTTAAAACAAGTATGATTTGCTTCTTTAATATTTTTATTCTTTGTATAAAATACACTAATTTTTCTATAAGTGATGGCTTTAGGTTGGGGTAAAATAAATTAAAAAAACATGTTCACATTATATTTACGTATTTAATTATTTTGGAACATTACAGCTTTAGTGTACATAATAAACACCATTATACCTATTGCTAAAATGAGACATTGCAATAAAAATAATAATAATTCTAATTCTCAATTACTTCCATTTCACTATCTGTGCTCTCAAAGAGGTCAATATCACTGCCACTATCAGCCGTATTTGTCACTATCTATCAGTGTAATTGTCTAAACTGTGTTGAATGCTTCTATATTCATTCTCACATTTGATTGCATGATCGCAAACCTTTTTCCACTCTTCAGCGCCGATCATGTTTACTTTTTCAGTCAATAATGTTTTTACTGTAGTTAAGTTCATACCCACATTTCTAGAGGCTACATAGCCTTTCAGTTGAGACCATATATTTTCAATTGGATTAAAATCCGGATGATATGGTGGCAATCGCAACACAGTGTGCCCATGTTCGGCAAGTACTTTGTCCACAGAAAACTCTGTATACCTCTCCTTGTGCTGACATATAATAGCGTAAATCTGGGTTTTTGTTAATTTTGGATCAACTGGAATTTCGTGTCTGTTTAACCAGTTGATCATTTCCCGTTTAATGGTGTTTGAGTTGGAGGGTCTCTCAATATATTTGTTGTGATAGGGTGCGTTGTCGATAACTAGAACAGAATTACTGGGTATATTTGGGATTAATTGGTTAACCAGCCATTTCTCATAGTTATCGTTATTCATTTCATTGTGATAGTCACCTGTAGTGTCCGTGGATTTATACGTTAAAAAAGCACCGGGTACAAAGGTTTTTCATTTCCCGCATGAACTATTATCAAACGTTGACCTTTTGAAATTGGCTTTTTTACTCCTTTTTTCTTATCGTCACTCCAAGATTTCCCTTTAGTGTGGGATGCATGTATATATGACTCATCCATGTAGACGATATTTTTTCCTGTTTCGCGAAATTTGCGTATTTTATCAAGGTATTCCATTCGTTTGAGACTAACGTCGTGCTTTTCCATTAGAATTTTTCGATTATCTTCCATTTTAGTGAACTGAAATCCCATGTCATGAAGTATTTTTCTCAACGTTTTTTCAGACCCATTGTAATAAATAGCTTCAGATAACTTAGCTTTTAATGATTTTATTGTTGGCAGTTCATTAAATCGTAAGTGAAAATCATACACCATTCTTCGAACAACATCGTAATCAAAATCGTCCATATCCAAACGAAATTGCTTTTTTGGTCTCCCTTTTTTTGGAGTGCTGAACTTAATTTCAGTCGAATGTGTTTCAGTACTGACTTCGTTTAATATATTGTTCAAAGTTCTTCTTGAAATTCCAGTGGCATTTGCAACTCGCTCTTGAATCTTCTTAAAATAACAACTTACATTTTCATCTACTTTTTTTTTAAATCTATCAGCTTCGCTTACAAAGTATTTATAAACATTGTAGATAATTTCACGTGACTGATCTCGTAAAGGTTTCCCTCTTTTTCCCAAAGATGCCATATTACAACTTTAAATTATTTAAATTTGTGGGTGTTATCAACTCTAAATATATATTTTTGATCGGGACGCGACCGCACTCTATCGTACTTGAACAACGACTGACTAAACGTCACATAGGTAGTGTGGGACTGAGATAACGCTCTACGCAGCCGAAATTATCCGACTGTCTCTTTCCAAAGTTCGATGTGCAATATTTATCGCCGGGTACTGTATTATTATTGCTAACCGTTGAGTGAAAATTTGCGAGATAAATATTTGCGTGTTTGCTGTGCTGTGCACATTTTAACCTAAAGATTTTTTTATATTTTGAAATTCTTTAGTGTTACAAGTTCTGAGACGTCCTTACCGACCTGTAAATGCAATCCGAGTGAATTCTTACATTGGTACCTCGATGGGTTTAGCCTTATACACTAAAAACAAAGCAATGGCGGAAGCAGTTATTATTGAAGCAGTACACTTCTACACAAAACAGTTTCTTCACATTGTAAAGTGGTGGATATTTAATAAGGCTAAGGGATTACCATGCTAAATTATTAAAAAGGATCAATGAAGTGGTGTCGAAAAGGCCGCATTTAGCGAAGACAAAAATGAACTGCAACTCAATAGACTTGTACGAGACTTGAAACCACAAAACCAAGAGCCAAATAAGCCATCCTACTCTAACAAGTATCTATCTATACATAAATACGTGAAGCAAAAAATGTGTACCCCTTTTTAAGGTATCTACACGAAAGGTGGAGTTTGAAATTTGGTATAATTAAAATTTACATTGTGGAGGACTAATATTTTTGAATAATATGCATTAGAAATACTTTAAATTAATAAAAATAAACAGTGCAAACACTACATTCATGTGACATACACGGCAATATACACACACACACACGTATACTATTGTCTTTACGGCCGTAAGGTAGCCGGTAAACTTATGCATGTGGCTTTAGACCTCGCCACAAGATAGCAACGCATCATTAACAACTTTGGTATCTATAGGCGATAGCTGACTTTTTCCATCAGGAGACTCATCTGCTTGTTTGCTATCATATAAAATAAAAAACAGATTTTATTGTGTACTCTTTGGTCGAATTTTGAACACAGGACGATCGCTAGTTATTATAAATGCGGAACTGAGTTGATTTGTTTATTGACATAAATCTTAACCTATTTACCTATCATCAAAACATTGCGTGTACGTACACAAAAGATCATGGGGTATAAAGGTCAAAAATATTGTTCCCGGGGATTAAAATAATTTTTAATTCGAGCAAAACCACGGTCAAAATCTAGTAAGTAATTATCATATCTTAATACTGCTATGCATCTAAACCGGGGTTTTCTTAATAAGATAACATATTTACGAGACAACACAGCTTTATAGATGGAGCTAATGTAATAATAACTCCGTATTAATTGTACGTGTTTATTATCTTATTGCAGTATTGTTCCAGCGCGTTGCAGGCAGATTATCAGTGATCAGGGCGATAGACGTCCCGGCTTCACGTGAGATCTTAGGCCGGTCATGCCCTGAGATTTAGATCTGCATTATTACTCCTGTGGGAACCATTTGTAAGTTTTATATGCTGTATTATGAGGTTTATGACATCGGTATTAGCGATTCAATGCTATACCGATAATATTATAAACACGAAAGTGTGTGTGTGTTTTTTAATTATCAAAAGATAGTAAAAAACAGATGGCTCTTCTGATGGAAAGAGAAAACCGTTGCCTATAGACACCAAAACTGCTAATGGTGCGTTGCTTCCCATGTGGTGGGATAGTAATGCCACTTGCATAACTTTTAAACCCGAACACGACTATGAGAATCACTGACGCTATTGCAGCGGGAATGGGTAAGGTGGTGGTACCGAACCCGCGTAATGCGGAACTCATCCACTAGATGTCACTCAACCACTAGATCGGTAGTGACACGTATTGTGAATCGTTTGCCTTTTACAAACTGCCTGCAAGAATGGCAAATAATCTATTGTTCAAAGGGAATCCGGACCAACACGGGAAGATTGCGGGAGACGGGGTGTGTGTGTATGTTTGTTACTTTGTCTATTTAAAATAGATGGATCGTACAGTTCAGTTCAGACTTAACGTATGAGCTATTTTGTATTTCGAAAAATACGTTGTTTCTGTGATATTCACCAAAGATGGTTGTTATTCGATTGGCGGGATGGAAATGTCACATGCATCAGTATACTAGCTATCTTATCCTCCAAACCGGAAGTACTGACTTCGCACTGACAAGCACTGACGTTGTTGCGGAAGAACCTGACCTGAAAATACGATGGTAGTGCCTCGCATAGCCAATCGTTCACCTCTTACAAACTGCCTGGCAAAACAGTAGATGGTCTATTCTTCAAATGGAGCCCGTTCCAATACAGAGTTACTTTACGATGCTAATACATAGAAATACATACACGTACTACGAAATATAGATACTGATATATGTATAATGTGGTTATCAGGTCGGTTGCCGCTGTTGATTCTGGTTTACAGAAGTTACAGTGGTGGGAACGAGAGGTGGGCCAATTGCCCTCAAAAAAAAAATACTGATATATGTTTAATAAGCACTTATACTAATCTTATAATAATCTTTAACTTACAATAATCGCCTCTGTGGTCTAGCGGTCCAGTGTTGGCGTTGACCACATGAGGTCCCGGGTTCGATTCCCGGGTCGGGCACAAAAAAAGTGTTTTTTCAGTTTTCTGAGAAACACAAAATTGCCCGGGATTGGAAAGTGCCCGGTTTGGCAATAGGCTCCCCACCTATCACATTTGTGGGACCAAGTATCTTCGGCTAATCGTGGGTGCACTTGTTGTACCTCTGCCTACCCCTTCGGGGATATGGGCGTGAAGATACATATACTAAGAAACATAATCACATGCTCATCACTAAAGTGTTTGTCCCTGTCGAGAAACTAGCCCGACAGCGTAGTCAGGGTCGCTAACCACTCGAACACAGGACAATAATTCTTACTTATACCTACCGGAATAGCGTCATTACCGTGATCCGGTTTAGAGGGTATGGTAGCCGGTAAACTTATGCATGTGGTGGCACCACCATTACCATCTCGCCACACGGATAGCAACAAATTATTAACATCTTTAGTAATATATAGTACCAGTGACAGTATTGTATTGTACACAGTCCCTTACCATTAGGAAAGTCATCTGCTTGCTTAACATTATATGTTTTAAAAAAATTCAATTACCACAAAAATCCACACAATGAAGCGTGCGAGATTCGTACCGCAGCAAAGTAATAAGCTTTGCTGCGTTCCGAAACCCTATCTTTGGTATTTTTTCGTGAGCGAACAAACTAAAATTTTACACGTTTATCAGCTGACTAGTGTTTGCCCCACAGCTTTGCCTACGTTAAATGATAAATTAATAGGTACAGTGTAGAAAATCTTGGTCAGAGCGTCATAATTATTTAAATATCAGGAATGCACTATATCATTAAGAACAAGTTAACATGCCGACTCGTACTTGGCCGATTTTCGGGTGGCTGTGCCCACAATTTTTTTGAAAGGGATCTACGACTGCGGTATAATCAATTATTTTAACAATATTAAAAGATTTAGCACTCACAAATGTTTCGTTTAGACATTTGCACATCTATCGCCATAACAAAGCAATTGTTGGGCACGCCGTGACGGAATAATTCGCCATTTCCCTTGCTGGACGCGACGATTAGCCTCCTCTATTTACTTGTCTATCCAACTAGAGCTGGCAGCTGACGCCGGACGTGCCCGACAGACGGGCACCGTTACGATTGCAACATTGACTTAGAAAAACGTTTGCCACGGACAACCGACTTGTCTGTACCAATTCGACAGAACATGGAGCGTCTGTGCCTTCTAGACTTCAATTTCTAACAAAAGGAAATTGCCCACGAGTACTGTTGCATTTAAAACGGTCGTATGTATAAAATGTTAATTACAATACAATTGAGGTTTTCTAATATAATTTTATATATCTTAAGATAGCAAACAAGCAGATGTGTCTCCTGATGGAAAGAGTTAACCAACGCCTATGATACCAAAGATGTTAATGGTGCGTTGCTATCTTGTGGCGAGGTCTAATACCACATGTATAAGTTGACTAGCTACCAATGACGTGGTGGTAATTTTATACACGTCATTGCCAGCTACCTTCCCCTCCAAACCGGAACACGACAGTGACTAGCACTGACGCTATTGCGGCAGGAATAGGTAAGGTGGTGGTACCAGACCCGGGCGAAACAATGCAAAACTCTACCATCTAGTAGCCACGATGGTAGTGTGACTGGCATAGCCAATTGGTCGCATTTTACGACCTGCCTGGCGGAACGGCGTTTGGCCTATTCTTTAAAGGAGTCCGGACCAACAAAGGGGGTTTAATATCATGAGTAAGCACCGCTTATAAAAACTCAACCTCTTAAGAAACGTTGCTATCTATGTTGCAGCTTTAGTCTACTGAAAACCCTGCGCACTCTAGAATGATGGGGCCATTCATCGTTTTATTGACATTGATGCCAATTGATAATTTAACTGGTCACTATCGTAACTACATACGTATTCTGTTTGGAAGGTGAAGTAGACGGTAAGCTTATGCAAGTGACATTAACACCTCGCCATAAGGATAGCAACGCACCTTAAACATCTTTGGTGTCTATAGGTGACGATTGTCTCTTTTCATCAGGAGAGCAGTCAGCTTGTTTGCTATTTATAATATAACAAAGTTTTCAAATGCAACAACATCGTAGCGTCTTAGGATATTTAATTCACTTAACAAAATATTAAGGACGCTCTGATTCATCACGCTTTACTTATTTGTTGGTAGAAAAGATGGTACTGTAAATCATTTGCACTTGGTAAAACATCATTTTAATTATTATAAAAACTAGGTGATAGCCCAACTTCGTCTGCGAGGTAATATATCATCAATATATGTAATACTGTGAAAAAAATTATATGAAAAAAGACAAGCCCGCTGAGTTTTTTCCGCTGGATCTTCTGTGTGTGGCCACGTTTCCGATCTCGTAGTAGTTTAAAAAAAGTGTTGACGCATCAAAATAACTTGTTAAAATATTGATTGAATAATGAACTTTTGATTTCTAATTTCTGATTATATGCAATATTATACAATCTTTCAACCCCTATTTGATAACAGGAAGAGAGGCAGCAATAAAAAAACTCAAACTTGCAAAATATCACATCCGTGCAAAATACAATGTTGGCAATTTTCAAACTGTGTTGGCAAACCTTGGATCATTTGAGTCACAAGTTACATACTTGTGACTTTCTTTCATTTCTACTTCTTTCAAGAAACGTAAATTGCATGTTATACTGTAGAGAGTAAGATTCGTGTTAAGGTAGATAATAATATGTACAGTACCCGGCGATAAATATTGCACATCGACCTTTGGAAAGAGACGATCGGCTAATTTCAGCTTCGTAGAGCGTTATCTCTGTCGCGCAAATAACAAACAGTCCGGTACCTATTAGGAGCTGTTAAAACAAGTATGATTTGCTTCTTTTGATATTTTTATTCTTTGTATAAAATACACTAATTTTTCTATAAGAGATGGCTTTAGGTTGGGGTAAAATAAAATAAAAAAAACATTTTTACATTATGTTTACGTATTTAATTATTTTGGAACATTACAGCTTTAGTGTACATAATAAACACCATTATACCTATTGCTAAAATGAGACATTGCAATAAAAATAATAATAATTCTAATTCTCAATTACTTCCATTTCACTATCTGTGCTCTCAAAGAGGTCAATATCACTGTCACTATCAGCCGTATTTATTACTAATCTATCAGTGTAATTGTCTAAACTGTGTTGAATGCTTCTATATTCATTCTCACATTTGATTGCATGATCGCAAACCTTTTTCCACTCTTCAGCGCCGATCATGTTTACTTTTTCAGTCAATAATGTTTTTACTGTAGTTAAGTTCATACCCACATTTCTAGAGGCTACATAGCCTTTCAGTTGAGACCATATATTTTCAATTGGATTAAAATCCGGATGATATGGTGGCAATCGCAACACAGTGTGCCCATGTTCGGCAAGTATTTTGTCCACAGAAAACTCTGTATACCTCTCCTTGTGCTGACATATAATAGCGTAAATCTGGGTTTTTGTTAATTTTGGATCAACTGGAATTTCATGTCTGTTTAACCAGTTGATCATTTCTCGTTTAATGGTGTTTGAGTTGGGGGGTCTCTCAACATACTTGTTGTGATAGGGTGCGTTGTCGATAACTAGAACAGAATCACTGGGTATATTTGGGATTAATTGGTTAACCAGCCATTTCTCATAGTTATCGTTATTCATTTCATTGTGATAGTCACCTGTAGTGTCCGTGGATTTATACGTTAAAAAAGCACCGGGTACAAAGGTTTTTCATTTCCCGCATGAACTATTATCAAACGTTGACCTTTTGAAATTGGCTTTTTTACTCCTTTTTTCTTATCGTCACTCCAAGATTTCCCTTTAGTGTGGGATGCATGTATATATGACTCATCCATGTAGACGATATTTTTTCCTGTTTCGCGAAATTTGCGTATTTTATCAAGGTATTCCATTCGTTTGAGACTAACGTCGTGCTTTTCCATTAGAATTTTTCGATTATCTTCCATTTTAGTGAACTGAAATCCCATGTCATGAAGTATTTTTCTCAACGTTTTTTCAGACCCATTGTAATTAATAGCTTCAGATAACTTAGCTTTTAATGATTTTATTGTTGGCAGTTCATTAAATCGTAAGTGAAAATCATACACCATTCTTCGAACAACATCGTAATCAAAATCGTCCATATCCAAACGAAATTGCTTTTTTGGTCTCCCTTTTTTTGGAGTGCTGAACTTAATTTCAGTCGAATGTGTTTCAGTACTGACTTCGTTTAATATATTGTTCAAAGTTCTTCTTGAAATTCCAGTGGCATTTGCAACTCGCTCTTGAATCTTCTTAAAATAACAACTTACATTTTCATCTACTTTTTTTTTAAATCTATCAGCTTCGCTTACAAAGTATTTATAAACATTGTAGATAATTTCACGTGACTGACCTTGTAAAGGTTTCCCTCTTTTTCCGAAAGATGCCATATTACAACTTTAAATTATTTAAATTTGTGGGTGTTATCAACTCTAAATATATATATTTTGATCGGGACGCGACTGCACTCTATCGCACTTGAACAACGACTGACTAAACGTCACATAGGTAGTGTGGGACAGAGATAACGCTTTACGAAGCCGAAATTATCCGATTGTCTCTTTCCAAAGTTCGATGTGCAATATTTATCGCCGGGTACTGTAAGACGATGTTGACAAATACATTATTGTATAAAACCTCAACGAAATAAAGATTTTAAAAAACTATTTCAGCCCCTTAGGAGATTAATTTATGAAAAAGTCTTCGACTTTGGGTCTTCAAACACTTGATTGCCATGTTTCCTCAAAATATGTTCAGTAGTTTAGGCGTGCAAGCATAACAGACAGTTTTTACGGTCCGTGCTTAAAATGTAAAACGGGACCCTATTGCTAAGCTTCAACTGTCTGTCTGTCACCAGGCTGCATCTATCAGCCGTGATAGCTAAAAGGCTGAAATTTTCACAAATTATGTATTTCAGTTGCCGCTATAATAACAAATACTAAAAATAAAAAAATTAAAATATTAAGGGGGTCCCCATACAATAAACGTGTTTTCGTATTTTCTTGCTATGATGGTACGGAACCCTTCGAGTGCGAGTCCGACTCGCACTTGGCCGGTTTTTCGCATTTATATGAGCATGAAGCACTTGTACCAGTACTCTATTTTAATTTGATTTTACACGATTTTACTCGATAGTAGAGTTGTGCAAGAAGTTTTTACCTGAGCTTGATATTACCGCCTTACCCGTTTCTACCATAATGGCGTCAGTGTTCTTCATTGTTGTGTTCTAGATTGGTGAAGGATTCTGGTAAACTTATATATGTGGCAATACCTCGCTGGCTCGTAGACATTTTTTTTTTATATATATATATAGAAGAGGAGGCAAGCGAGCCGGAGGTGCACCTGATGGTAAGTGATCACCGCCGCCCATGGACATCTACTATACCAGAAGTCTTGCAGTGGCGTTGCCGGCCTTTTAAGAGTGTGTAAGCTCTTTTCTTGAAGGCCCCCAAGTCGTATCCGTTTGAAAATACTCCTGCCGGTAATTGGTTCCACAACAAAGTAGTGCGAGGCAAAAAGCTATTATTTTTTATATTTCAGTGCACCGATAATATCTTCGGTGTATGTAGGCAATGGTTATCACTTTCTACCAGGAGAGCTATGTACTTGTTTGCTGACCTATTTTCTTTATTAAAAATTTTAATCAAGCCTACTATGTGACGCCATATTACTGCTATGTTTGAATTTATAACAAGTGGTGGGTACAAATTATAAGCCAGTCATGAGACTACAGCGTAAACAACTATTTAAACCTGACAAAAGCCTATATTAGATGCCCAGTTTATTATTAACACATTATACCAGTTTCCTAATGTTTCTAACCAGAATTTTGTTGCCGTGCCAAACGTATTTAGTAGCAAGCTACTGCAATAATTATGTTAATATGAGAAACAATAACTTAATGGCCCTATTTATGAATTTGCGTGGACTGAGGGATATGAAATTTTAAGATTAAATTTTCTATCAAGAAAAAGTGCAGAAAACTAATAGAATGTGAATTTATATATAATACTAGCTAACCCGGCAAACGTTGTTTTGCCATATAAATTATTTAATTAAAATATAAGGGTCGGTGGTAGAAGGGTAAAAATGTAGTGTTGTATGTATTTTTCAATGCTGAATTATAAAAAATAAAAATAAAAATTTTTGTCCATAAAAAAAATTAGGGGTGGACAACCCTTAACATTTAGGTGGATGAAAAATAGATGTTAGCCGATTCACAGACCCACTGAATATGCATACGAAATTTCGGAGCCGTTTCGGAGGAGTACGGTAACTAACATTGTGACACGAGAATTTTATATACATATATAAACTAGCTGACCCGGAAAAAGTTATTTGCCTTACATATTAGGAATCCATAGATGACAAACAACGTGACACGTAATTTATATAAGTCTACGGGATTAAACTTTATATGGTGGTTAAGTATTCTTAAATTTTCTAATTTTCCGCGCAATTTTCTTAATATTTTCTTTTATAAGAACTTTCTCATTACAATTACAAATACAACAAAAAAAAATTACCGAAATTGGTCCAGCCATTCAGGCATGATATCGTGACCAAGGAAAATAGGGATTGATTTATATATATATATATATATATATATATATATATATATATATATATATATATATATATATATATATATATATATATATATATATATATATATATATATATATATATATATATATATATATATATGGGTGATTCCGTTCTAACTGTGATATAATGTCAGTACCGTGTCATGTCCATTTCTAGAATTTATTTATAAATTGTTAGTTTTTTTTGTCGTAAACATTAGAATTTATGAGGTAATTAGTTTAAATCATTTATTACGACAAAAAACTAACAATTTATAAATAAATTCTAGAAATGGACATGACACGGTATTGACATTTAAGTGATATATTGTAAGTTTTCTGTAAGTGGCAAGTTATATTATATGAAAACAATGTTGAAATATGTTTATAATTTTCCAATAAGCACAAAAATTTCATAAATTAATTATTAATTAATGACCTGTGAGAACAAACAATACAGGACATTGAATATCACAGTTAGAACGGAATCACCCATATAGATAAAGGATATGAATTATAAATAAATTTAATTGATAAAAAATCACTACACACTCTTTCACGTCTTTACAGACACTCGTATATACTATTTTTAAGGAGGGCGTTGTCAATTCGGCTCAAGAGCGGATCCAGCCTTCTGGGTCACATCACATATTTGAGGTTCAGTCAAGATAGGCGCTAATCCTTATTTGTTTGCAATAATAAATCCATAGATAGACCCCTGCCAATGGGGGGGTCATGAAACCCATGACCCCGTCCCACCCTGGATTCCCGCTTTGTTTTTATGTTTTGTTGTTTCCTCAGAACGGAGTCACTTATATATATATATATATAGATTTTAATAATTATTTTTAGTTTGGGAGGATATTGTGGCGCCGCTGGTCCGTACCGCTATGGTGATGGAACCAACGGGCTAGGTTCTTGTCAGGATGACGTCATAGCTGTGGAGGTTGACGACGTCACGCAAAGATAAGGAAGGGGAAAAGAAAGATCTTCCCATCCAGACAAGATACTGCCTGGGGTCGAAGCCCGTTTGAGAAGCGTTAAAATTTGTATATATAGTGTGTACATGATAAATAATTGTAATATCGCGATTCCCCGTGTTGGTTCCGGGCTCCTTTGTAGAATAGACCAACTGCCGTTCTGCCAGGCAGGTCGTAAAAGGCGACCGATTGGCTATGCGAGTCACTACCATCGTGGTTAATAGGTGGTAGAGTTCTGCATTGTCTCGCCCGGGTCTGGTACCACCGCCTTACCTATTCCTGCCGCAATAGCGTCAGTTCTTGTCGCTTTCGTGTTCCGGTTTGGAGGGTAAGGTAGCCGGTAAACTTATGCATGTGGCATTAGACCTCGCCACAAGATAGCAACGCACCATTAACATCTTTGGTGTCTATAGGCGATGATTGACTCTTTCCATCAGGAGACCCATCTGCTTGTTTGCTATCTTATGATATAAAAAAAAAACAGGATTTTATTTTGAATTTCATTTTTGTCCATTTTTTGTTAATTTTCTGGTAGCGTTTGTAGATTGCTTGAACCGCTCCAATATATTTTTGAATTTTTTTTTATATCATAAGATAGCAAACAAGCAGATGGGTCTCAGAAAGAGTCAACCATCGTCTGGAACCCGACAGTGACAAGCACTGACGCTATTGCGGCAGGAACTCACCTATAACTCACCCGGATCTGGTACCACCGCGTTAACTAAACGCGGTGGTACCAGATCCGGGTGAGTTAATGCGGAACTCTACCACTACCTAGTAGCCACGATGGTAGTGACTCGTATATCCTATCGGTCGCCTTTTACAACCTGCGTGTCAGAACGGCAGTTGGCTTATTCTTCAAAGGAGCCCGGGTAGATGTATGGTTCCATCTTAACGTAACGATCTGATGCAATGTTTCAGAGATACAGGAAATTGGACAGGACAGGTTTGAATTACGAGTATGTTCATCGTTAGTCTGTTGCTAAACTAAGAAGAAATTATTTTTAGTCTATGGTCAAACTGCGTCATAGTTCGTTTATCCTATAATTTGTCTTTTTTATATCATAAGATAGCAAATAAGCAGATGGGTCTCCTGATGGAAAGAGCCAACCATCGCCTATAGATACCAAAGATGTTAATAGTGCGTTGCTATCTTGTGGCGAGGTCTTATGCCACATTCATAAGTTTATCAGCTACCTTACCCTCCAAACCGGAACACGACAGTGACAAGCATTGACGCTATTGCGGCAGGAATATGTAAGGCGGTGGTACCAGACCCGGGCGAGACAATGCAGAACTCTAGTACCTAGTAGCCACGACGGTAGTGACTCGCATAGCCAATTAGTCGCCTTTTACGACCTGCCTGGACATTCGGGTGTTTATATTTAAAATGCAAAAGTTTGTCTATCTGCCAATATGTTATGGCTAAACTGTTGAACTGATTTTGATAAAATTTGTCTTGGAGAGAGTTCTGGGGTCAAACACAGGCTTTTTTAAAAAATCTACCTCTAAGGGGATGACATAGGTTATGAAAGTTCCCGGTTCCCCAGCGATTGTCAGAATATTCTGAACATGAATAGATACTTTAGTTGACTATTGATCGCCCCATTGGTTGAGTGGTTAGCGAACCCGACTACACATCGATGGGGTTCGAGTTCGATTCCCGACAAAGACAAACATTTGTGTGTTGAGCATAAACGTGTGTATTTTTGGGTTTGCATTTATCCATACTATCCATACTAATATTATAAATGCGAAACTCTGTCTGTCTGTTACGCTTTCACGGCCAAACCACTGAACCGATTTGGATAAAATTTGGTACAAATATAGTTTGAGACCCTAGAAAGGACATAGGATAGTTCTTATTCCGGAAATCCCACGGGAACGGGAACTATGCGGGTTTTTATTTTAGAATTTTTTCCACGCGAACGAAGTCGCAGGCACAACTAGTTAAATATATATTTCAGTATTTATATAAGTATTTCTATGTATTAGTGTTGTTGACTAAAATCCATATTACGAGCAAAATATGATTTGCTTACTTTTTCGTTCGATCAATTCGTGTAATTAATTCAGTGATATTTATTAATTTTTTATTGTTACTACTACCACCAGATTGTTGACTGCTGAATTGAATGGTGACCCCCATCGCCACGTTTGCGACCTAATAATTGTTACTTGATATTATAACACAAAAGTTTGTGAGTGTGTGTGTGTGTGTGTGTGCGAATGTGTCTGTATGTGTACGTATTTGAGTTTTGTAATTCTTTCACGTTGAAACGGCTGGACATACTTGAAAGCACAATTTGCCAGTTTTTTAGATGTCGAAATATTAATTTAAAAAAACTAAAATTCAAAATTTAACTAAGTGGTTGGTGATCTCCATCACCATAGTTGCCAACTTATAATTATCGCTTGTTATTATAACCCGAACGTTTGTGTGCACTGTGCATGTGTATATTTATAATTCCTTTACACTAAAAATATGACTGGACGACAGACTTAAAAACATAATTCACTAGTTTCCTGACTGTCTAAATGGGTGGTGATCCCAACCGTCACATATAAGCCAACTGACAATTAATTAAAAATTAATTAGCTTTTTGTTCTAACGCAAAAGTTTGTGTGTGTGTAATGTATCTGAGTGTCTCATATTTATAAAAAATGATGTGTTGTCGCGGGACACCAGGTAGGAACGAACTTCCTTCGGCTAAACGGCACTACTCGCTTGTGTACGCGAATGTCGCGCCTGCGCACGTCTCATTTAACGCTTTTATTCCACGCATTTTTCTTACGGTTTTACTATCACATTTTTTTCAGTTCGGTCGCGCAGCAAAATCCCTATCCCCTCCAAGCCTGCCGTAAGGAACTTCATTCCAATATCCATGTATTTATAATCCATTCTGCTAAACGAATGGACAGACTTTGAAGACAATTTTAAAATAACGTAATTCATTCCCATTCCCGCACCATACCGGTAATATTAGTAACTGATGTAATGACATAATAATACTAGGACATAATTACCGCGGATTCAGTGTTCGTGTGAGACGTTGAGATTACCGTTCAAGGATAGGAGTCTACATGTCTGCAGCTGCAGTAATTGTATGTGGTTAGTGCGTGTGATTGACAGTGTAGTCGGTGTTAAGTATCATGATTATTTGCGTTATTCGTGACTAGAACAGCGCAGATAGATGCTGTCGTTGAGTTTATGTTGAGACCAAACATATTATTTTATCGTATTTATCACGGATTAAACTGGATTTTTCAGGCAATTTCTTAGGTTATCAACGTCACTTGCGTTTACACATACAAATACATTGTTATAATACTTACCGATGAAATAAAATCACTCAAGATGTATTTCTTAAGCCTTAACTTTTTATGCGATACGATAAAATAGCACAATATGGCATATTTCTATTTTTTCGCGATACATCAGCAAGCGTTTGACATTTACATACATTTGGCCATATGAGCGGCTATGCATTTTGCACCCAACACCGCGTCTATTAGTATTTGTGTGGTCTGTGGTAATTAAGCTGTAACTATCGTCTTAATTAATATAATTATTTGGGCGACCGAGACTTGCTCGGGTAATATTTTTTCATGTGAAAACTGATTATTACGGGGATGACACCTAGATCAATTTTAATAGTAAAAGACTATCTAAATACAAAATGTCGTCTAAATTGTTAGAGCCATTTCGGAGAAACTAATGTTAACATATAAATAAAATTGAAGTGTGTCTTTGATTTAAAAAAAAAATGGGTTTTTAAGTACAATGTGTTATTTTTACGATACTAATACCTAAACAACCATTTGTCAAATTTCTCTGTTGTTTTCAAATGTCAAAGTTTGAAGTAATCTCTGAAACGGCTTAATTGATTTTGATGGAACTTTCAGTGAAAGATAGAAGAGTTTATAGCGCAGGATATAGGTTACTTTTTATCCGATTGAACCAAAGGAAGTTAAGATTTTGGATCACGCAGACGAAGTCGCGTGTAATAGCTAGTTATATTTAAATTTACAAAAATTGATTTTCCAAAGTATTTGAAATTTCATATCTTCTGAAAGGTCTTGGTCTAAACTTGTGCCTTTTGATGGGTTTTATCTTTCTGTCTAATTATATTAGTGATTAGATCATTATGTTATGTAATTGAAAGACGCATACACAGATAAAAAGAAAGAATGTAATATTTGGCGACAATACTAGAAATCACTATGAATACCTACTAGAATATGCAGTCATGTGTGACTACTTATTACTATTAAACTAAAATTAATTTACATTTATTTATTTAATACGAAAACTAAGCAACAATACAAGAAATCTACAGTCACTATATGTGATTGCATGTTGTTATTATTATAATAAAATTATTTTTTATTTATTTATTCAAAAACTAACAGCGTCACATTACTACAGAAACAAAATGTACTAATAGGTCCCTCTTAAATAACACATTTTTTTCAGCTGCTACTGAGAGTTTTAGACTTTGAAATATTTAATAACGATAATTTAAAAAAAACACAAATTAGTTTAAAAATGTAACGTGACCAGCTTGTTCGCTGACCTGTAACTACCACAGAGTACGAAACGTTCTGGTGGTGGATTTTTGAGAACTAACCTACTATGTAAGTCAAACTCGCTGTGTTGGTCCCGGCCTCCTTTGAAGAATAGGCCAACTGCCGTTCTGCAAGGCAGGTCGTAAAAGGTGACCGATTGGCTATCGAGTCACTATCATCGTGGTTACTAGGTGGTAGAGTTCTGCATTGTCTCGCCCGCGTCTGGTACCACCGCCTTACCTATTCCTACCGCAATAGCGTCAGTGCTTGTTGTGTTCCGGTTTGGAGGATAAGGTAGCCGGTAAACTTATGCATGTGGCATTAGAAAGTAAGAAATTATATGTGCCTAACCAAAAATTAAATATTTTTACAAAAAATGTGTATTGTATGTCTATTATTATATACAATCATATTCCTGATAGTCTTAAATCATAGCCTATAAATAAATTTCGCAAAAAGTTGTTTGATTTGCTGTTAGATAAAACTTATTATGATATTAAAGAATTTTTAGCCGATAAAATTAAATGTTAATGGATAGAAATATAAGTTTGTTGAATTGTCCTTAAAAAAATTTCAATGTAGTAAAAATTTTGTAAATGGTGAACATTATGTAAATTATAAAAAAAAATAATTACTCAAAATATGAAACTTGTAATTATAAAAATAACTTTGTAATATGGAATCATCCTTGTATATATATAACAAGAACATAAAATAGAGAAAAAAAGACCAGCCCGCTGAGTTTCTTCCGCCGGATCTTCTCAGTCCAGATCACAGAGACGTAAAATGTGTAAACTATTTATAAATTTACCATCTACTATCTATAAATCTATAAACTTTTATACATACGCGTATAGAGTTTCATTGTTCGAAATTCATGTACGCCCGTATGTTGCGCACGATAAAGGGAAGTTTGACTGATAGGTTGATACAACGAGAAATGTTTGTCGTCGCATTAAACGAGATATAAGTTCTTCTTATTGGTCAAACATCTCTTTTAATGCGCGTGCCATATCACACGCTACTTTTTCAAAGCATGTAGGGGTCTGATTAACTTAAAAAACGTCAATCAAGTCGAATCGTTTAAGATTATAAAACACTTTCTTATATATTATGCCGAGTCGCAGTATGACGGGTCGTGTTATCGTGTTTATATGTGTAAGATCCCTAAGCCTTTCGACTCGATTAACGTTTTTTTATGTGAATTGGGGCGCAAGTGGGACAAAGATGTTGAGATTGATTGGAGGAAAAATCTTAGTAGCAGCTCGGAAGATATTGATTGATCTTCACTTATTTCTGTCTACTGCGCAAAAAAAAACTGGAGTAAGATATTTATTTTATAAATTAACATTGAATTTTAAGAACTTACACTTGATATGTATAAACGTGTATAATGAAGCATGTAAATTATTTGAGAGTTCACGCAGCTCATGACCAGTCACACTCGGATGGTGTAGCCAGCCGAGCATGCTGCACGGCTTTCAGTGTAATTAAAAACCTATAAATACTAAATGAAATATATTATAGCCCAATTAATGCAGTTTTATAGCATTGTGTGTAACGTAAATATGGTTTTGCTATAATCCGTTGACTATTCGTGGTAAAACCACAGATCGTCATCTGTGGTTGAATTGATTATTATACACAGACATACTTACGTATTGTTTTCGATATAACAAGTATATATTTCTGTTATCTATACATATAATAAAATCGTAGGAAAGTCAAAACTGTACATTGAATATTTTTTTAAAAGAATACTTGGGGCGTGATCTACAATCGATACCGAAGTCAAAAATATAGTTTTTAGAATTTTCGTCTGTTTGTCTGTTTATCTGTTTGTCTGTTTGTCTGTCTGTATGTCCGGGGTAAACTCAAAAAGTAATCCATGGATTTACTTCAAATTTTGCATGAATATTACTAACAGGTTGGGTCAACATATAGGATACATTTTATCACGCTATCACCTACAGGGGAGGAGCAGTGCGGAGTAAACGAAGTCCTTGCGGACGAAGTCGCAGGCAACAGCTAGTACATACATAATTTAAAAAAGGTATCTCCACGGCCGCATCCCTGAGGAGGTAGGCAGAGGTACAACAAGTGCACCCACGATTAGCCGAAGATACTTAGTACTATATAATGTGATAGCTGGTAAGCCTATCACCAACTGGGGAGTTATCCAATCCCGGGCAACATTGTTTCATCATCATTGGACATCAGAAATATGGAAAAACATATTTTTAAATTGGCCGACCCGGGGATCGAATCCGGGATTTCATATTGTCAAACACCGACAAGGGACCACCAGACTACAGAGCCGATTTCACATAATAAATATTTACAAATTTGTGCATAAATGAGTACACAGCTGGACTTAATTAATGCTACATGGCATTTTCTACCAGTCAAATATTTGCCGATCAAAATCGATTAAAGGTTTTAGTTGACTGGTAGTGCACTGCTTTGCAAGCTTTCTATGAGTTTCCCGAGAAATTGTTCAATTGGATCGTCAGTTATTCGGCTGATCTAAGAATTCGACATCGCAGAGACGGCTCATGCTCTGCCCTTAAACTCATCAATGCTGGTGTTCCTCAAAACTGTGTTTCTACATTGCACGGTGCACGGATATACAGCAACAGTGTTTTTCTATATTTAACAACATATTGCGATTCATTGCTATGTGGATGACAGTTCTTTTGATGCGTTTTGCTATGATCGCAGCAGAACTCATCAATAAGTGCCAGACCAAACTTGTCAACAATCAACAAAAAGTCTCGGAGTGCGGTCGACTACATTTAGTGTAGTTTAACCTTAATACACAAGTTTATTTGTATATCTGTATATATATATATATATATATATATTGTTTAAACTATGGGCATAGTCAGTCATAGTTTGTTTGTCCTGTAATTTGAGAATATATTTATTTCTATGTGCTAACCACAGAATACTTTATAAAAATAAAAGTGTCTTCACGCCCGTATCCCCGAAAAGTCGAAAAGAAGGCAGCAGTACAACCAGTGCACCCACGATTAACAGAAAGTACTTAGTCGCCAACCGGGCACTTAACCAATCCCGGGCAACGTTTTTATCAGAAAACTAAAAAAAATGTTTTGAATTGCCAGACCCGAGAATCGAACCCGGGACCTCATGCGTTCAACCGACACTGTTGTCTAGTGGTCACCGGACCAATAGACCACAGAGTCGATTTTATTATCGTACTTTACTTTTACAATGATATTCCATTTAAGACTCACCTCAATGCGCGAAGCTGCGTTTGCGCCTTTCTTAAATCTCGTATCGCGATATGATCCCTCAGGTGCGCCATGTGACTCCTCCCCCTTGTTTATTGCTTATTAGCAAGAGCACAGCGGCACGTTTGAACTGGCGCTTTGTTCTCGCCGCCTAACATACCCTTTTCTCCAGTTCTCCGCCCGCCCGGTCACGACGCTCACAGAACTACGCGACTCATAAATTCCGCTATTTGACGTTAGCTCGCACCTAAAGATGATATCGATCTGCGATATCTGGATAGAGGAAGTGCACTGACGTAATAAATTATAATAATTTTAATCTACATCTTCACTGCTTCGTTGATCTAGTGCAAGGGTCGGCAATCATTTAAGCCGGAAGAGGCAGCTAAAATAAAAATAATGATTTTTATGAATGTTAAAGAGCCACAAATGTCTTGTGTTTAAATGAATGAGACCGAACAATTAGAATATTTTAACCGGTGTTCCAAAAAGGGAGACGTTCTCAATTTGTTTTTTTTTTCGTTTTTTTACCTCTGAGGTTACTCACCAATTTTTAAAACTCTTTTTTTGTTAGAACAAACTTAAAAGTGATCTCACGGGAAGTATATCTTACTTCTCGTGCGACCCCATTTAAATTTGGTAAAGGTCTGATGCATGGGCGTACCCAGGTTCTGGGCCAGGAGGGGCAACCGTTACATTTAAAGACTATATCTTTATATATTATTATATTTTTTTTATTATACTTATTATATTTTTATCTACAACAGTAAGGAGGTAAACAAATTCCAGGGAGGGGGCGGGGGGGCAGCTGCTCCTCCTTGCCCCCCTTCGGTACGCCCATGGTCTGATACAAGGTTGAAGAGATTCAGGAAATGAAAGTCGGTTACTGCAGTTTTACTGCGCTTAAATTATTTCTAACCCGGTTATATCTATACGCTTCAAGTATCGATGTATTGCATAGTAGCAATTATCTGAACAATTATCTAACAATACTAGATTGAATATAGGCGTATATACCGACTGTTATCTTGGAAAGTGTGAAATCTGAGTTAAATAAACGTCCTAAAATAAGGTTTTGAATATTATTGAAATATATAACTTTCCCCAGACTTACCCGATTAGTCGATATGTTGGCCAGCTGTTATATCCTTTGCTCAATATAATTTATTAAGCTCTAAGACCCCAACTAAAAAGAACACAAATGGTATTTGTGCGAGTATTTCTGGGTCTGAGTATTTATTAATTACGTTTTATTTAGTATTGTATTCCAAGGGGTCTTGGACTAGCACCTATACCTTAATAAAATATTTAACTTAGGGATTAGATCGATTCGTATAATTAATCCAGCAGTCAATAGATCTATTATTGTGCATTTGAGGCGTTTACTTAGAGCCACATAATTAAAATCA
This sequence comes from Apodemia mormo, assembly GCA_036924255.1. Classification (NCBI taxonomy): domain Eukaryota; kingdom Metazoa; phylum Arthropoda; class Insecta; order Lepidoptera; family Riodinidae; genus Apodemia; species Apodemia mormo. The sequence goes on along the minus strand of JAUPFN010000003.1, from coordinate 32,951,119 downwards.
AATAATATGCTTTAAATTCTACTCCCGCTACAATTTCAATTTGTAAATAATAGTTAGCCTTAATTTCAGTTCTGAATATCTATAAAAACTTAAAAAGATGCCTTCTGTATATTCTTAGAAATAGATCAATATCGGACAACATTCAATAGCAAACGCATTAGGAAAGTATCGGGAGTGAAAAATTCCTTGAATATTTTTCTAACAAGAGCATGACAGCGTTTGATTGAGGCAGTCTTTAAACTATTAAGGAACGACAAAGCCTATCATCGTCGAAAAAGCTGCATCATGGAAGTTACTAATACGATACACATCAGTATAGAACTTACACAAAATGGTAAAGCGCGGAAAAAACTCAAACAATGTTTGGTAAATCTAACCAGAGAAAGATGAAGTTCATCTCTTTGATCACATAAATTATTTCAAGACGGTTTTGCTGAATTGTGAAAGTAAAGTGTATTTATATGTAATTAAAGTATATTTTGTAAAAACCAAATATGTTGTATAGGCTGTTTATAAATAAGAAGCCGCCAGTGATGCGGCAGATAGTGGCTGGGCGCGGCGTTTGCTAATGGGTATGATAAGATCGCGCGACCACGCCTCGGCCATAGCATGGAGTGATGCCGATTGATAGCTCTTCGATTGTGCTAGGAATCCTAACCTGACCTAAGTAATTTTAACGTTTGTCTCGTTTGTGTCTTTAAGGTAAACGATTATTGTTTGAACAACACAGCGGCTTTACGTTTGTACTTCATTATGCAATAAACCCCTCGCTTTCAATTTCACTTTTCTGTGCTTGCTTTGTCGAACCTGTGTATTGGTTTATACTTTGTTACTCTATAAGTAGAAGAAATAGTCCCTCTTTGAAAATGAATGTTATTACTAATTGACAAACAGACCGCCTACGTTTCTGGCAAGCAACCTTTACTAAGTTGTTACTCCTTATGATTCTGAATCGAAGTGGAATTCTGAAGTGCCTATGTGTTTATGTGATGCTGAAAAACGAAAATTACATTAAAGATGCTCGATTTATTTTGACATATTTTTAATATACATACACTAATTTAAATACCGCCTCTCTGATCTAGTGGTCCGGTGTCATTATTAACCACATGAGGTCCCGGGTTCGATTCCCGGGTTGGGCAATCCAAATATGTGTTTTCAGTTTTCTGATAAAATCATCGTTGCTCGGGATTGGATAAGTGTCCAGTTTGCCACCTATCACATTGTAGGACAGAGTATCTTCGGCTGATTGTGGGTGCCCCTGTTGTACTTCTGCTTACCCTTTGGGGGTTAAGTAAAGATATTTAAAATACTTTTTTTTTTAAATTTTAGTGAAGTGATAACTGTAATTAACGTATTTTAATATATACATGTTTTTTATATATATATATATATATATATATATATATATATATATATATATATATATATATATATATATATATATATATATATATATATAATTATATATATAAAATAAAAATGTAATTGTTCTTTTTTTACAGTCACTAAAAGTGCATTTAAAATAAAGATAGAGTAAGGAAACATCAGTGAGTGAGATGTAAAATAAATATATAGTAATGACGCGTTGCTCCTTTCTATCTCGATTGGCGTACATTTTTATTTTTTAATTTCACTCTTTTATTTTCGTGTCCACTTTATACGACCCGTCTGGACCCGTTGAAGAATAAACCATCTGCCATTTTACCGAGCAATTCGCAAAATGTGAACGATTGGCTATATGTTTCACTACCACCGTGACTACAAGGTGGTAGAGCTCAGCGACGTCTCTGCCGAGTCTGGTACCGCCGTCTTATCTAATCCTGCCACAATAGCGTCAGTGGCTATAACTATCGAATTTCTTCCGCCGGATCTTCTCAGTGTGTGGCCGCGTTTCCGATCTGGTAGTAGTTTAAAAAAAATGTTGATGCGTCAAAATAACTTGTAAAAAGTTTTATTGAATAAAGTACTTCTGATTTCAGGTTCGGAGTATAAAATAGTCAATAAACAACCAACCATTAACACTTTTGGTGTCTATAGGCGATAGTTGTCTCTTTCCATCACGAGAGCCTGCAGCTTGTTTGTTATCTCATAATATTTAAAAAAGTGAAAAAGCCATTAATCTATGGCATTGCAAAATTCCTTTACATCAAAATGATAAAACAATCTTATAAAATCCGATGAAAATGCTAATTAGTAATAATTACTAATTAGCATTTTCATCGGATTTTATAAGATTAGCTGCATAAGAAACCGCACGTTAATGTTTCATTAACACTTAAAAGATTATATCACTTTTTTATAAAGAAAGGTAGTTAGTACTAACAATAACAAGCTAAAATCCAGTTTTACTTCACCTTAATTAAGTAAAATTATCAGCACAATGCTACAAAATTCCTAACAAAAAATTTGTAAAATATATACAGATGTACTAAAGCCAATTGTTATTTATTAGTCTGCATCGACTATGTAGGCATTTATATTTTTTAATCCATACTAATATTATAAACAAGAATGTTCCTATCTGTCTGTTACGCTTTCACGACTAAGCCGCTAAACTGATTTTGATGAAATTTGGTAAGCAGATAATTAAAGATCCGTTCATGACTCTTTTCAGGTTGCGAAGGCTTTTGGAATCACTTTCGAACAGCACCTGATATATTATCTGATCATGATTTGTCAGCCTTCGCCTTGCCTGTTACTTTTCTACATTTGCATTGTATACCTGTTTTTTTAACCTTTTATCTGCCATTCTTTCTATGACGTTGCAGAATCCATATTTGAGATTTCACCGAATTTTGCCAATTAATTAAAATTTTTCTCCTAGAATTAATGTGAATTTGTAAGGAATGATGCAAACTAACTGAAAATCTAGAAAATTCTTCAACGTCACTTACTTATGACAGTTTTTCCACAAGTGAAATGTTAACTGATAGAAATTGTTTAAGGTTTTTTACACAACTTTTAGTTCCCCAGTTACATATTTTTAGAGTTATAATATAGAGTTTAAATAAAATAAATAAATATGGTATACATCTGATGTAAAAACATAAAACATTTCTGTGTACAATCCAACTTATATTTTCTGGATATTTCCCCAATAAAAGTCAGTATAGATACAAATATACATAAAACATAGCACCATTGAATCGCATTTAAATAATTACTATGAATTAATGAACAACTCGTTAATATGAGCATTAAAATTTTTAACATTGATATTGCATCAGGAACTCGCCAACAATGTTGTTAAACGCGCCTGAGATTTACGAACCGTGAAGAGAAATTAAAACAGCCTAATTGTAAAAATAAATGACTATTGTAACAGTTCTAGGGAATCAACAATGTAGTTTTAATAGCTTCAACGTGCCAATCGGCCGTTGAGTTCACTCAACCGATTATAATTTTTTTTGATATGATATATATTAGCCTTTGTGCTCTGGTGGTTTGGTGTCGGTGTTGGCCACATGAGATCCCGGGTCCGATTCCCGGGTCGGGCAATTTCCAAAATGTGTTTTCTCAGTTTTTTGATAAAACCAACGTTGCCTGGGATCGGAAAGTGCCAAGTTGGCGATAGGCTTGCCACCTATCACAGCTAATCGTGGGTGCACTTGTTGTACCTCTTTCTACCTCTTTGGGGATACGGGCGTTATCTACACGCCCGTATCCCCAATATCCCGATTTTGATATGATATATGATAATAATCATTTTCCACCGACTTCTAAAAAAACGAGTTTATTAATTCGGCTGCAATTTTTTTAATTTCAAATGTTTGTTACCTCAGAACTTGGTAATTTATAAACTAATTTTAAAAATTCTCCTTTTTTTGGGAAGGTATACTTCCCTTGTGGTCCTAACTTACCAAATTAAAAAAAAAATTTGTGACGAGCTGATGTAGGGTTTCAGAGGTACAGGAAATGGGAACGGTTGCTGCAGTTTTACTTAAACAATATTTTATATCACATTAAGTAAGCTACGTATTTGGTAAGTTTTTAACCGACGGACGCGACGCAAGAAAGGGACGTTATAAGGTTGACCGCTATGTGTGATTCTGTATGTAGCACCGTAGCTCTCATACGTATGAACCCATTTAGATGCAGGTTTTTTCATTTGAATATTTAAGTGTCAAGAGTCTTCGCAACCATCGTGTGTGTATGAAGAGAGTGATGAATGTGGAGGAAGCGAGACAAGCCTGCAAAGATCGTGATGTATGGCACTCGGTTCTCTCTGCCTACCCCGTAAGGGATCTGGCGTGAAGATATGTATGTATGTAATATTTAAGGAGTGGTTTCACTAAAATCATGACTAAGTTGTATTAAAATTAGTTTTGCCTTTTCGAGGTTATCGGCTCTTTTTTACTTGATGTGTAGAATTAAGTAACTGGTACAGGCCTTATCGATACGAAATTAAGTATTCTGTTAGTTCAATAATATTGCAATGACATAATAACTTTGGCCTGAGGCTACAGGATTCCTATTCGAGGATCAACTCTTTCGTATTTTGCTCTGCAAATGATGTACATTACGCAGGAAGGTGGTCTTATAATGAAGGAATGTGTCGGAGGTCTTTAAATTTTTAATTTAGAGTTATTGAAGTGATAACATTAAATTCTAGTGCTTGTCATGACCGGTTCGGAGGACAACTCATACCTACAATAAGCCATACGTAGCATCTGGTGACTGGTGTAGTGTGTAGTCTGATAAGTTTTTGTTGTTAAGAAAGGTGAAAGATGTCTTACTACGTAGAGACAGTCAACTTTATATTTAATAAGTAATCTCCATAGTCATTCAGTAAAATTAATTAATCGATACACAAATATTTAAAATAACCTAAATCCATGCGCCAGCATATTGATGTTGCTGTTAGATATTAAATGCAAGCGTTAAATAAGTAATCTAGAGAATTTATCATTATACTACAATGGCGTTGCACCCCGTCACATCAGGAGAGCCATTTGCTTGCTTATGCATCCTATGACATGTATATGTCAATAAACGTACAAACCTTCACATTTACAATATTATTAATTAGATTTGTTTTCAGATATAACTGTACATGACTCTAAAATAGAACAAAAATTTAGGGAAAATACGTTAAATCAAATGAATGTTTTATAACAAAATTAACGATAATAAACTAATTAACTGGTGAAGTTATGATCGCTTGTTGAGTAATGTAGTAAAAATAATTTGATGTCTTAATTATCATATCCGGTAATGGAAAAGGTCTTTGCTGACTTCTTAATGATACAAGGGATCAAATAGAGTATAATTATTTAGTAGCAGTTTATTTTAATATGTAATGGAAATAATTTTATGTTATAAGGAAATTTATGTTGCGAAAGTGTCACTTCGGAAAACGTGAGTCTAATACTTAACGTTAGAGTATATAGGGTTTCCAATATTTAAAACCTAAACCGAGCCAATTGCTTAGCCAAATTTCTAATACTGTTGGCTTAAAGCAAATAATTTGAAATAAAAAAAAACAGGTTTAAAACACGTTGAAAAATGTCATAGTCAAAGGTGGATACAAATCTGAAAAATCACTGTTTAACAACTATTGTGCTCAATCCCAAAGAAACTTCTATATTTCTAGGATACAAATATCTTATGCCATGTCCTAGCCTACCTTTGTGTTTAATTTTTTAATTTCATAAAATCGATTCCAGGTTTTTCAAGTGATGTGCAACAAAAATAAAATAAAAAACAAAAAATTTAATAATTAATAAATTATGAAATTTTGTTTTTTATATATTATATGATACGTATTCGTTTACGTGTGTGCGTACGTGACTGCTTCGTAGAATAGGCTATCCTCTAGTCCATTCTAGCCCCTAGCCTATTCGGCTTAGATTATGAGGTTCCGGGTTCAATTCCTGGGTCGAGCAATAGTGTTATGATTGATACTCCGAGCTGCTTCTGAACTTTTCAGATTTTCTCTAAATCCCAAAAGCTCAGAAGCAGCTCGGAGTCTGGCAGGTGGTGCGTTACCACTCTCGTACCTCGGATGAGCACGAAATGCCACCGGTCCCATCTATCGCTTGAGAGATTCGATAACCATTACGACGTCGGTAAAACGTAAGGCGATAGGGATCACCACTCAACTCGCCAATCGAGAAACCGGTGAATCGTGGTGAACCAAAAATTTCATAGACGTTCGGTGTACTCTACCTAACCCACAAGAGAACTGGACGTGATTATGCTTCATTCGTTTTGTTTTTATATACGTAGGTATTCATTCGCAATACAGCAAACAAAATTGTAGACTTAATGCAAGCAGTGGAATCTTCCCTGCATTGTTTTAAAACCTTTTGCGACTACTATCATCGTGATAACAACAGTTTCATATTAATTTATCACCAGCGTCCTCTGGCTTATGGCTCAGCCGCACTTGCGACTTCTTGCAATGACATGATTAATGCAGATGTGATCTCCTTTTTTAATTTTTATATCATAAGATAGCAAACAAGCAGATGGGTCTCCTGATGGATAGAATCGACCAACGCTTATAGACACAAAGGTTTTAATGGCGCGTTGCTATCTTGTGGCGAGGTCTAATGCCACATGCATAAGTTTACAGGCTACCTTACTCTCTAAACCGGAACACGAGAGTGACAAGTACTGACGCTATTGCGTCAGGAATAGGTAAGGTGGTGGAACCAGACCCGGGCGAGACAATGCAGAACTCTACCACCTAGTTTTTACTCGTTAGTTGCCACGATGTTAGTGACATGCATAGCCAATCGGTCGCCTTTCACGATATACCTGGCAGAATGGCAGTTGGTCTATTCTTCGAAGGAGCCCGGAACCAACACGGGAAAACACCACTCTGCATTTATTGTATGGCACGAAGCTTTGTGAAGACAGACGCAAGTGCGGCCTCAGCATTAAATAATAAGGTAGTCGATACACTTATGAATGTTGCATTACATTAGTACCACCACCACGCATTAGTAATGTGTGATGTTAATGTAATGCTAATAATCTCTCTTATTAAAAATTACCAATTGTATAATAAAATTTGATAAATTGTAGCTCGGCTTGGTTGGACTCTCTGGTTGGTTTGAAGAATAAAGCATCTGCAATTCTGCTAGGTAGTTCACAAAAGGCAAACGATTGGTTATATCCGCCATGACTACCAGGTGGACGAGTTTTGCAACATTTTGCCATTTGTCATTTGGTACCATCGCCTTACCTATACATGTCGCAAAAGCGTCAATGCTTTTCATTGTAGTGTTTCGTTTTGGAGGATAATATAGCCGATAGACTTATGCATGTGGCATTGCCATCCCACCACACAGATAGCAACGCACCAGTAACATCTTTGCTGTCTATAGACAATGGTTTATCTTTCCATCAGAAGACCCACCTCCTTGTTTGCTATCTAATGATATTAAATCATTATAAGGTAGCAGCTTTCAAAATCAAAAGAAATCTTCAGGCAATAAACGAAAAAAATATTGTTGACCTTTTTTATTAAAGAATATCTCTGCCGTAAATAATTTTCCTTTTTTTCTCTCATAGAAGCAAATATTAGACGTTAGCTGTTAAGTTTTCAATTTCAAAGTGTGGCAATTTTTTACTTTAAAATTTAGTAGGTACTTGTTTAAGCACAAATACTACTAGACTTTTTCATAAATTAATTATGCGGAAAACTCAGCATTAAATAAGTCTAGAATCGATTGAAGAACGATCTTAGAAAGTCAGGATGTAGTATCTCACGTAGGAAGGAAAGACACGTCGGAGGTTCGATCGGCGCTTGATATGTAACGATGTTGCTTGGTGATAATACAATCTGCGATACGGATGCTATACCGATCGCTGTCTCGTCTCCTCAGGCATCAGAAAACTCTGATCCCGCTCCAGAGCATGTGCCAAGCGTTAATATATCATATAGTGGTGGTAATAGGGTATTTACGATGCTAAATGCTAATTTGGTAAACGTTTATGAGAGATAAATCAGTTGCACCTGCCGTTGCGGCCGCTGGCGCATCTCTCAATCTAAGCACGCCTTCACAACACGACTTCAAAATATTTTATATCGTTAGTATATTCTGTTTAATCTTTACATTTTAATGTTATATTAAAATATAATATTTCTTAAGACAGTGGAATATTACTCTTTTTTAATTTAATAAAGAAATTTAAAAATTCTTAAGTAGAAGTCTGTGTACATTCGTACCATTATCATGAACCATTATCATTACGTGCCAAGGGAGGCAAGTAGGACGTTTTTGTCACCCGAGCCGAAGGCGAAGGTGACAATATCGCGTGGGTTGAAATGTCCTGCTATCCTCCCGTGGCGCGTATTCATCACATCAGGACCGAAAGTTATAAATTTTTACACAACTGTATTCACAAATTTTTTATACACAAGTTTTTTTCTATTTATATTTTTTATGTAATTTTTATCAGAATCAGAAAATTTCAACTCTTAGATCTATATTATTTTATTTTATTATTATTAAATAATAAGTTATTGCCGCGTGTATAATAATATGGGTTTGAAATAACAACTGCACGGTTACCATGGTAATGAGTTATTTCAAATAGGTAACGGGAAGAAAATTAAAACAAAAAATGTGTAGGCGGTTGACCCTACAGGCCATCCCTGAAACTTTCCGCTAAATTAAGGTATTTTAAGCTCAAAAGAATAAAAACTACTATCGAACCCGAGCCCTGTCAATTCGTAGTTAGGGACACTAACAACTACTTGACCAACGGGGCGGTTCTTATTACTTATAAAAAAGTACCTAATATGAACATATAAATAAAACTTAAGTTTCTGTCTGTGATTCTAAAATAACTTGATTTAGAGAAAAGCTAAATATTTACTGTAGTTACAAATTTTAAGTAAAATTTATAATACCATGTTTATTTTGAATAAATTTTATTTTATTTTGTCCATTAATTTGTACCTTATCCTTATTGTCTTTTTATTATTGTGATTTGATTGTTTGGAAGATATTGTTTGTTAGCGATAAGACTGCCCTCTTCAATAGCTATTAGCGATCGTTTTGCGGCCGAAATTCGAGCATAGACGAAACATAAGTTCTCTTTTAAGTTTGACACCAGGCTTTAGCCGTAAACAAAATAGTACCTATAGATGTGTATATATCTCGAATAATTAGTAGTTCCGTGGAATATATTATCATATACATGATAATGTTATATACTATAGAATTAATTATTCCATGGTATATATTAACATATACATGATAATATATACCGTGGAATTAATAGTTCCATGGTATATATTAACATATACCATCGAACTATTAACACACTAGATTCATATGACATACGTAATATGAATGTAGTGTGTGTGTAACGTTTATTGTATTTCTAATGCATATTTTTTTTTAAATATTAGGTTTTTGCGGTCCTCCGTAATATAAACTTTAAGGTACCAAATTGTATACTGCACTGTTCACTCAATTGTCTTAAAAAGGTACAAAGTTTTTCCTTCGAATAGTAAAATATATATACAAGATTTATACAAATTTTGTAGTTTTCTTAAGTTGTGAAAGAGAATATTATTATTATCTTTGGTGGGTTCCAATAAAATCTATTTCCATCACAAGAGCCAACTCCTTGTATGCTCTTATTTTACTGATTAATTATTATTCTAATATCATAATAAAACTGAAAGTTTGCGTGTAACGCGCGTTGCGTGCATTGTTACGCAGTAACGTTGATAATAATTAGTCTGATTTAAATTATTAATAAACTATCGGAAATATCTAGATTATAACAACCGGAATAAATAACATAAAAACAGTCTTAAAAAACAGTCTAAAATCTCTTTAGGTCTGTATGACAGTAAAACAAGTATGAAACTTCAGAATATTCTCACATAAATGCTGGTATAACATACTTGCATAATTTTGGATGCTATCGGTAAAATGACTTCGCACCTCTGCCGAAAGTTATCGCGCTTAATATCTATGTAAAGCCGTGTATTGTGTACAGGCCTCGAGGGCTGGGACCCAACGCAGTAATCCATCAACTGCATTAAGCTGCAAAGAAGCCGACGTGTTCTTCAGAAAAATATTAATTTAACGAGTTGGTCCATCAGAATGACGTTTTGTACAAATATGTGTTTGATGTCTCAAAAAGATTTTTTATATTTCATATTATATTATAGGATATCAAATCAAGCATATGATTTTTGATGATGGAAAGAGCTGATAGCCATCGCCTATAAATACCAAAGAAGTTATTGGTATCCGTAAACAGTAACGCACCATTCATATATTGTAAACTTTTCATCGTCAGCACTTGGTGAAATTCTGTTTCATTACAATGTTTATCAATTAATACAGATTTGTACTGTTTCACAATACGTCAATTATAATTTATTACAAACCGGTTTTACTTACACAAGCATCATCGGGTTTTACAGTATACGGGTATTTACAGTTCCTAACTAATAATTGACTTATTGTGAAATAGTACAAGTACAATGTATTATATAGGCTGTCGTACAAGTGTGTATTAATTGATAAATATTGTAACACAATTAATATCTTTTATTTTAAGGAGGGGTTGGAATGACATATTCATAAGTTTAATGGCTACCATGCTTACAAACCGAAACACGACGGTGAAAACACCTACGCTATTGCGACAGGAATATTTTTTTATATTATCATATGATAGCAAACAAGCAGATAGCTATCCTGATAGAAAGAGAGACACACGCCTATAGACACCAAAGATGTTAATAGTGCGTTGCTATTCGTGTGACATGATGGCTATGCCACATGAAGAAGTCTACCGGCTACCTTACCCTCTAAACCGTAACACGACAATGAAAATCACTGACGCTATTGCAGCAGAAATAGGTAAGGAGGTGGTGGCTGCAGAACTCTTCTACCTAGTCAGAACTCACGTTGTTAATGCATGTACATGCTTTGGTTTTCTCTAGCTTTTTACGACATGTCTAGTAATGATGTAACTATTAGGGTGGATCGAAAAAAAAAATTTTTTTTTTCTTAGCATGGGGGTAGAATTTGTAGCTTATAAAAAAAAATTTTTCAAAAAAAAAAAATTTTTTTCGCAACATTTGGAGATAGCCCACTCGTTTTTTAATAAAATAATGGATCAAATGGACTTATTCTAGCGAAAAAATTTTAAAATATTTAAACGATGTTTTAGAATCTGTGGAATGTCTTTTTGAAAGCCAAATGGAAATCAGAAGTCAAAAAAAATTTTTTCCTATTATTTTTGTAACTTAAGCGAAAAATAAAGAATTAAGCAGCTCTTTTATCTGTATTAAAGTAAAAGGTAAGTGAAAAAAAATCATATGCAATTATTTTTTCATGTTTTCCACGATTTTTGACGGAAAAAAAATTTTTCGCTAGAATAAGTCCATTTGATCCATTAATTTATTAAAAAACGAGTGGGCTATCTCTAAATGTTGCGAAAAAAAATTTTTTTTTTTGAATTTTTTTTTTATAAGCTACAAATTCTACCCCCATGCTAAGAAAAAAAAAATTTTTTTCGATCCACCCTAGTAACTATATCAACTGATCTGATCTGATTAATTATTTAAAAAGGGACCCGTATCCACACATATGTGGGAGAGAAGGAAACGCCCGTGATTTTGTTCAATAATCTGAAATCATTTAATAAATTGCAGACTATGTATTAGTCTTATTTATATAAACAAAGATGAATCGCCAAGATGTTTGTCCCCGCATAACTCCGGAATAATTATACTAAATCGGGGATAATCCTTTTTTCCTGTGTTTCCTATTGACCGAATAGGATTTGTATGAAAGAAAATATGTAAAATTGGTATGGGATCACGTAAAAAGTGGCTGAGTGAGTGGCATCGAAGAATTTGCGAGGTATCTTCAGAATATAACATACAATAAAGAATGGTAGAAATATTTAATTGTAATTCTATTCATTTAACATGGTCATACTGATAACGGTAAATTTTGTCTCATTTTGAATTAAGTACTTATATCACCTGTAAAAAACCGAGGCTTGAGCTAGTGTATAAAATTTAATGTACTTTGAATTTTCACAATCTAAGGAAGGGTTTTTACATGAAAGTGTTAAAAATTACATTTATTCGTTCTCAAATATTTGCGATTTTTTAATAGTCTTTAGGTATCGTCTGGAAATTACTACAAGTACTTTAGTTATTTATTTATACGAACAGCCTGTTATTCCGCCAAAACTTATTACTAATTATTAAGTCTCGAAAACAATACTTACTCTTTTAAGATGTGATTAAACAACATACATTCTAGACATCCAAATTTTTAAGCTTTTATGTTACTAGTTCACCTGGAACTGTGAAATGTTGCAAATGCAATATACTTATTGACATATTTTATTGTACCTATATAAAATGTACTAGGATCCTATACTATTAGTAGATATTTAAAAGCACTTGTAGTAAACTTTAACAGTTTTCTGTTTTTTCTTATCTGGATACCTATTTAGAAGCGTTTTGACCGCTTTTTTCTATAATTTTTAACTATTGGATGCTTTTTGATGGACACTTTTATCCACAAAGTTGGTCCTCCTTATCTATATATGCTATATTCTCCATGGTATTATTCCTCTCGTTGGTCTGGAACACATATGATGGTTTTGAAAAATAAACCCTGCTCCTAATTATGTGCTTGACCCAACGCTATTCTGTGAAAGTTAGAGTTGAATATGACAGAAAGATCATTAAATTAGAATCAACGCGATCGAGATGAGATAGCTACGGAAAATATGTGACGTAACACTCACAGATAGTGTCCCTGTCTGAAGTTCGGTTGTTGAAGTAAGTTGAGATTAGGCCTGAAAAAATGTGTCGGTGTGAAATTGAGAAAGGACATGCTTAGTTGGTTTAGACATGTAGAAAAAATGTTAATGTAAGTTTAACAAAACAGATATACAATGCGAATGTGGAAGGATATAAGTACCGAACCAAGACTGATATACCATGATCAGATTTATATATTATCTGAAAGTAGTGTCAAGAATTTTCACAACCGGCTTGTTTCTATGAATGTTGAGGAAGCAAGACAAATCGGCAAGAATCGTGAAGTATGGCACTCGATTCCGAAGGGATCTGGTGTAAAGGTATGTACGCATGTATGTAAACCCTGCTCCCTGCCATGCGGATCCAAAAAGACGAATAATTGACATAACGCATCACGGTCATTGTGACTATGGATAGGATGCTGCAACGTCTTACTCGAGTTACGGCGATACACTTTCCTGCTTCAATAGTATCAGTGATTATTACTGCCGTAATCCGGTTCAGAAGGTAAGGTAATCGGTAAACTTATGGAAGTTGTATTACATCAAAACCGTGTTTAGGGAAGTACATTCTTGTCACATGGATGGCAACGCATCTTTGGTGTCTTTAAATGGTTATTATTTTTCCCATGAGGAGTGTCTCTAGTTTAAGCACTTAAATGTTTTTAAAAAATATGTTTTTTTTATATCATATTACAATAGACAAGCTTATATCTTTCCTGATAGGAATAGACAACCGTCGCATATAGACACCAAATATGTTAATGAATAGCCATGTGCGAGGTTTCTAATGCAGCTTACATAAGTTTGCCAGCTACCTTACCATTGAAATCGAAACATGACAGAGACAAACACCAACGCTATTGCGGCAGAAATAGGTGAGGCGGTGATAACAGATTTAAACGAGACGTTACGTAACTTTATCAGACTACTGCTAAAGTCAAGATGGTAGTAACATGTATAGCCAATCCTTTGCCTTTTACAACTGCTTGGTAGAATAGTAGTAGATGGTATCTATACACAATAAAATCGTAGGAAAGTCAAAACTGTACATTGAATATTTTTTTAAAAGAATACTTGAGGCGTGATCTACAATCGATATCGAAGCCAAAAATATAGTTTTTAGAATTTTTGTCTGTCTGTCTGTCTGTCCGTCTGTCCGTCCGTCCGTCCGTCCGTCCGTCCGGTCGTCCGTCCGTCCGTCCGTCCGTCCGTCCGTCCGTCTGTCTGTCTGTATGTCTGTCTGTCTATCTGTCCGTCTGTTTGTCTGTTTGTCTGTATGTATGTCTGGGGTAAACTCAAAAAGATGTTGATGGCATGGATTTACTTCAAATTTTGTATGAACATTACTAAGAGGTCGCTACATAGAGGCTACATATTATCACGCTATCACCTACGGGGGAGGGGCAGTGCAGAGTAAACCAACTCGGCGCGGACGAAGTCGCTGGCAACAACTAGTATTCTCTAAACCATAAAAAAAGCCGTTTCCCTCTGTAAGTATATATCATTTAATGCTATAAAAATATTTACAAATCTGCATCTCAAACCATATCCGTAGCTTTAAAAAATTGCTACAGAGAACACCACTCCTTCAAGCACATCTATTTGCATTAAAAATACACTGCGATATATCATTTAAAGACTTTTTATGGAACGATATTTCGTAACAAATAAAAAGTACAGTGCGCCGGTTGCCCGCATATCTTTTTGCGAATGTAGAATACTCGTGGTGAAATATGATAGGGCATGTTACGGGGAATATGATATGTACTGATGGCAAGTGGAATGTGACAACAACAAAGTACTCGAGCTACGATGCTTCATCTTGACTCTTGCTCCTTATATATTGACTTCTAGGAAACGCAGCGTCCATCATTCAAATAGCTACTGTGTTTTGTTGGTCTATGTGTTATTGTATATTTTAATGATTGTTAATAATTATGATTAGGAAGAAAACTCGTCTCTGTGGTCTATAGGTCCAGGGTAGGTGTTGACCACACGAGGTCCAGGTTCGGTTCCTGAGTCAGGCAAATCAAAAATGTTTTCCCTGTATTGGTTTCTCCCTGTGTAAGTTCCGGGCTCCTTTGTAGAATAGACCAACTGCTGTTCTGGCAGGCAGGTCGTAAAATTCGACCGATTGGCAATGCGAGTCACTACTATCGTGACTACTAGGTGGTAGAGTTCTGCATTGTCTTACCCGTGTCTGGTACCACCATCTTACTTATTCCTACCGCAATAGCGTCAGTGCTTGTCCCTGACTTGTACCGGTTTGGAGGGTAAAGTAGCCGGTAAACTAATGCATGTGGTTTTAGACCTCGCCACAAGACAGCAACACACAATTAACGTCTTTGGTATCTATAGGCGATGGTTGACTCTTTCCATCAGAAGACCGATCTGCTTGTTTGCTATCTTAAGATATAAAAAAATGTGTTTTTTCTGTTTTTGATAAAAACAATGTTGCCCAGGATTAAATAGGCGACCGGTTGGCAATAGACTTGCTTGTTGACATTGTGGGATTAAGTATCTTCGGCTATTCGTGAATATACTGGTTATACTGCCTACCACTTCGGGGATACGGGCGTAAAAATACCTTTTTTTAGATAGCCAACAAGTAGATGACTCTCCTGGTGGAAAGAAAACTATCACCTATAGACATCAAAGATATTATTGGTGTGTTGCTACCCGTGTGATGGGATGGTAAGGCCACATGCATAAGACTACCGGCTGCTTTACCTTCTAAACCGGAACCGTGTTCCGGTTTGGAGGGTAAGGCAGCCGGTTGACAAGCTATTAAGTGGCAAGAATAGGTAAATCGGCGATACTCTATAACAGGCCGAGACATTGCGGAGCTCTACCAAGTAGTAGCCACGATAGTAGTGACTTGCTTAGCCTATCGTTCGCTTGTTACGAACTATCTGGCAACATGGCAGATGGTATATTCTGCAAAACGGGCTCTGACCAACCCTTTTCCAAAGAGTTTGTTCAAGCTCCTTTTCCAGAGTAACGTAGGATATTTTTTGTGGAGTTCTGCATTATCTCGCCCAGCGGGGTTATCACGTATATCGTAAATATGCAATTATCGTAATTGCTTAGTTATTGCAAGCCTTGTACCTTAGTGGCAGTCGTTGCTGCTTGATAATTTTTGGTGCTGTGACATAGCAAAAAGTGGAGTGGAAGTGAAAATGGACAGGGACCAGCAAAAAATTGGCGACGTTTTTGGTGTTTTTTAGTTACGTTTAAGAGTCATCGCTGGTCGCAGGCGGATTGCAAATTTTATGTGATAGGTACGCCTTCGGGTCTAGTATCTGTCATTTGCGTCTGCGTCAGTACTTGTCACTGTCGTGTTCCGGTTTGGAGGGTAAGGTAGGAGAGTATAGATAAGTACCGATAAGTAAAGTTATGCTAGTCGGTGTCGTATATCAGTTAGGAAAACAGAGTGCAAGTAAACTTACGTATGTGACAAGACATCCGTGCCACACACATTAATATGATCTTTAATGTCTTTATGCGATATTATATTATAATATCGCATATATCTTATTAAATCTTTTTTTTATCGGGAGAGCAATCTGCATGTTTGATAACCTACAATATGAAATATATGTAACAGGCATTGTTACAACAGTAACTAACTCCGATACTGTAACAGTGGGTGTTTTATGAGTGACAGGAGAAAATGTTTGCATTCATTAAAACTAAGTCTGGTTGTTCAGTAAGTCTGGTGGTTCAGTAAAACTTTTTTAACGTTGAACTCTTTAATCATTTTGAATTTGAGATGTATTTATTATGTGTATAACATGTTTTGATTTTCCGCCATTTTCATTCAATTTGAAATGACGTGTAAAGAAAATTAGATTTTTAGCGATTACTTTGTACTGATAGATATGTAGTCGTCGTTGGTGTTTCAAAGCGATAGATAAGTACGTATAAGTTTTATAAGATTAAATTCCTTAACAAAAAAATAAATACATTTTCATTTGTAACAGAATTTATGACTGCACTAAAACATACGCCGTTATCTAATGGCCATGGTTAGGTTTTATTCAGAGAACTATCAGACTGCTTCTATTCTGCGACACCTATAACACCTAAACCTACCTATTCACATATAAACCTAACAAAATTAACACAAAATTGTAGATCCATTCGTACCTTCATAAGTGAATAAAGTTATTTCGACGTCCGCAATAACGTAACAAGGATCATAAATATTTAATAGATATTTTTCCACAATGGGGTGGCCATTTACACCCGTTAACCCTCAAGAGCACTGTAAACGAAGGACTGATCGGAATCAAATAAATTCTATTTATCCCCAAAGGGCTTACGAGGCGAAATTATTTGCTTCTCACTTATTGCTCACACAGAATGTCCCACCATTTGACAATATAAATTGTAATGGCAACATTATTCGAAAATAATAAATTACTCCGTTACAGCATACACTAGCTAAGTTTCCAGTATTCTGTGCTAATATGTAGATGTACTATTCTAGTTAGTGATAATATAGGTAAAAAGTAATGGAAAGTGAATCTATCGCCTATAGACACCAAAGATGTAAATTTTGCGTTGTTATTCGTGAGGCGTGATGGCAATGCCACATGCATAAATCTACCAGCCACCTTATCCTCTAATACCTTAATAGTCACGATGGTAGTGACTTAATATAGCCAATCAGTCGCCTCTTACATCCTGCCTAGCAGAATGGTAATTGATCAATTCTTCAAAGGAGCCCGGATCAGCACAGGAGATTTTTGTTTCCATCTGGAAAGTCTAATTGATTGCTTTCCCATAACATAAAAATACTTTATATGTATCTGCAAACTATAAATCAGCACATTATATTTAGTTTAAATCATGAAGCCGTAGTTC
Source organism: Apodemia mormo (assembly GCA_036924255.1). NCBI lineage: Eukaryota > Metazoa > Arthropoda > Insecta > Lepidoptera > Riodinidae > Apodemia > Apodemia mormo. The sequence continues at coordinate 32,933,473 of JAUPFN010000003.1, read as the reverse complement.
CGATTCCACGGTCGATCAAAAACGAAATACGGTTATTCTGAGAAAAAATATCAGTAAGTATTTTAGCTAAGAGTTGGGCTCATCTGAGGCTGGAGAATGTTAACATCATTCTTAGTGGAAAATCGGGACAGTGAGATCATCATTCATCTCGCTAACTAAAAAACCATTGAAATAATTCGGAGCTTGTATCAATGTTCCTGAAAGTACCTACAGTGGGGTAAAGTCGGGCATGTGCCCTAGCTTAGTCATCGAATCGAAGTTATAAATTTAAATGACTAAGTAGACAATTATTAATTCAGTGGTTAAATTTAATATAGATATCAAATGACGCTAAAGATACAATTGATGCGTTGCTATCCTCATAGCGGGCTCATAATATCACATGCATGAATTTACCGGTTATTTTACGCTCCAAACCGGAACACAACGCTGACAATCTCCGTAAAAATTTTCCCCGTGTTGGCCCTGGGTTTCTCTAGAGAATGGACCAACTGCCTTTCTGCTAGGCAGATCGTAAAAGACGATCGCATGGCTATACAAGTCACTACCACCGTGACTACTAGGTAGAGTTCTGCATTGTCTCGCCCGGATATGGTACCACATCTTTACTTATTCCTGCCGCAATAGCGTCAGTGCTTGTCACTGTCGTGTTCCAGTTCGGAGGGTAAGGTAGCCGGTAAATTCATGCATGTGGCATTAGACCTCGCAACAAGATAGCAATGCACCATTAAGACTTTGGTGTCTATAGGCGATGGTTGACTATTTCCATCCATTTTTTTATGACATAAGATAGCAAACAAGCAGATGGGTCTGCTTGTTTGCTATCTTATGTCATGAAAAAATCACTGACGTTAATTAAGCAGGAATACGCATCGATGGTACCAGACCCGGGCGAGACAATGCAGAACTCTAACACCTATTACCACTCCTTACCATCTAGTAGTCAACATATTAGGCAGTTTTGACGACACCGGCTACATCGCAAGTAATTCAGCGTGATATTTGTTTAAAGTGTTGTAATACGCCAACCTTAATCTGCAAGTCACAAAAACTGCTACGTAGTAGCACCTTTCTATGCGCTGACGCAATAATGTAACGTGTCTTTGTTCTGTCAAGTAATTGACATGTTATTATGTCATTACGGCTGTGTGTATATGATTATTATCACCATAAAGTTTTACGCCTACTTAATAAAACGTAGATTATTTAATGATATGAGATAACTGACAGCTTCGTTGGTATAATTAAGACTCAATTGTGCAAAAGAAATATAAACAGACATGAACTATTATATAAATCTGCAATGTCTGTACATTAGTTTTTGTCATATTTCGTATACGGCTCATTAACGCGTAAAATAAGCGTTATTCCTCTAAGCATTAACGTAAATTTTACCTCTGAAAATTGCTTATTAATCTCTCTGCGTGTCCCATTATAGCTCAAGAACGGTTTGACTGATCAAGATGAATCATTGTATATAGTGAGAACACAGATTGCGTAAATGATAGGCTATAATTTTTTTAATCGTTAATAACTTTATGCTCAGGCGGGCGTCATAATCCGCGGCACATCACACTGATTGTTAAATGATGAAAACATACTTGAAACTTCTTGAGTAGTTTCCTTTTCGCGAGTCTAACAAACTTTCTTTCTATGACTTCTTTCAAAAGTGTTGTGAAAAATAAATCCCGTGATAGCGGCATATATAACGGTCTGAAACAACGCAGCAAGTAATTTGTCGGACACTATGACGACATGATAATATAAATAAGTATTAAACAGTTCAGCAAAATAAATTATGTATGATTTGATTCATGTCCCAAAATAAAATGCTTAAATGCGGCATGTTAGCGGCGCGGTGTTGGACTAGCTCACCGTTGCAGTTTTTTGGTTAGATATAAAATTTTCAAATTGCTTATCAAATTATCTTGCAAATGCATTAAAATTATGTATATCACTAGTTGATAGACTTCTGCATTGTCCCACTCGGATCAGGTACTACCGCCTTATCCTGTATTCCTGCTGCAAAAGCGTCAATACTTCTCACTATCGTGTTCCGGTTTGGAGCGTAGAATTGCCGTTAAACTTATGCATGTGGTATTAAACCTGTGGCGAGGTTCGTATCATTAAACCTGTGGCGAGGCTCGTATATCATAAAATAACAAATAAGCAGAATGCTCTTCTGATGGAAAGAGCAACCATCACCTATAGACACCTAAGATGTAAATCATGCGTTTCTATCCGTGTGGTGAGATGACAATACTACATGTATAAATCTACTGGCTACCTTACACTCCTAATATATGGTTGGGACAATCCTCGATATACAAAGTTGAGACAAAATAAATATTTTACCTTTATAAAATTATAAAACTAATTATTAGTAGTTACCTTTAGACAAAATAAAAAATATATTTTTTAGAGGAAGTAATTAACAATTTGATTTCGCCTGACACATACAAGTAGTACCATTATACAATCATTCACGCCTCCCAGTATAAGCATTTCTATGGCAATAAAACCAAAAAAGCCCATAAGTTAATAACAAAAACAAAAAGAAATATATCTAACAATTAAGAAATAAAGTAGTAATTCGTGTGGCATAGTAATTCTTTTCAATTTTCCTCCAATCGAATTTGGTTGTTATATCAATCGAGTTCCCACATTTTCCCGGAGCACTTACACAATATCAATCAGGTTTTATTGGTGTTATCGAGGTGGCAGGGTGTGCCCGGGCGGGGAGGGAATTGGCTATTTGTATCAATAACCTGTCAATGGGCGCCGATTCCACTGGGACTCGGTTCTACCACCTCGGTTCGTCTGTGACCGCATTGATTTGATTACAAACCTATTGAACTGATCGTGTGAAACTAATAAATATTAGTAGAGCTTCTCAGAGGAATACAAGAATTTTGCTCTTACCTGTATATAATCCTATCTATCTATATATAAAAATCAATCCCTATTTTCTTTGGTCACGACATCACGCCTGAATGGCTGGACCAATTTCGGTAATTTTTTTTGTTGTGTTTGTGATTGTAAGGAGAAGGTTCTTATAAAAGAAAATATTAAGAAAATTGCGCGGAAAAATAGAAAATTTAAGAATACTTAACCACCATATAAAGTTTAATGCCATTTTGGCTGCGTGGAAGGACAATCCCGTAGTCTTATATAAATTATGTGTCACGTTGTTTGTCCGCTATGGATTCCTAATATGAATGGCAAAACAACATTTGCCGGGTCAGCTAGTATATATATAAAAATCTATATATAAAAATCAATCCCTATTTTCCTTGGTCACTACATCACGCCTGAATGGCTGGACCAATTTCGGTTATTTTTTTGTGTTAGTAATTGTAAGGAGAAGGTTCTTATAAAAAAAAATATTAAGAAAATTGCGCGGAAAATTAGAAAATTTAAGAATACTTAACCACCATATAAAGTTTAATGCCATTTTGGCTGCGTGGAAGGACAATCCAGTAGTCTTATATAAATTACGTGTTACGTTGTTTGTCCGCTATGGATTCCTAATATGAATGGCAAAACAACATTTGCCGGGTCAGCTAGTATATATATAAAAATCTGTATATAAAAATCAATCCCTATTTTCCTTGGTCACGACATCACGCCTGAATGGCTGGACCAATTTCGGTTATTTTTTTTTGTGTTAGTAATTGTAAGGAGAAGGTTCTTATAAAAGAAAATATTAAGAAAATTGCGCGGAAAATTAGAAAATTTAAGAATACTTAACTACCATATAAAGTTTAATGCCATTTTGGCTGCGTGGAAGGACAATCCCGTAGTCTTATATAAATTACGTGTCGCGTTGTTTGTCCTCTATGGATTCCTAACATGTAAGGCAAAACAACGTTTGCCGGGTCAGCTAGTCAATTTATATATGTACATTACCAGTGGTCTCCTGCTAAGAAAAACTTAAACCCATTTCAAGCAAAACATAAATTTTGATTGAGCCATATTTTAACTAGGGATCTTTTCTTTAGCGTAAGCAACGCTCTTTTTCAGATTAGAACTAATCATTTATATATTAATATATGATGAAAAAACTACGTACACCTTTTTAGGGTTCCGTACCTGAATAGTATAACGGAACCCTATTACTAATGCTCCGCTGTCTGTCCGTCTGTCTGTCTGTCACCAGGCTGTATCTTGTAAAACGTGATAGCTAGAAAGCTGAAACTGTCACAAATTATGTACCTATTTCCGTTGCCGCTATAACAACAAGTAATAAAAAATTAAAAAATTAAAATTTTAAGACAATTTTAAGACCCCATACAATAAACGTGTTTTATCGTTTTTTTTTGCTATCATGGTACGGAACCCTTCGTGCGCAAATCCTACTCGCACTTGGCTGGATTTTATGATAGATTGAGCTGTGAAGTATGAAATTTAGCACAGTTAAAGTTTATATTGCGGAGGACTGCAAAACATAACATAATATTTTTAAATAATAAGCATTAGAAATAAATTAAATTGATAAAAATAAACATTACCCACACTACATTCATGTGAAATACATGGCTGTTTTCTTTACGGCTAAAGTTTGTTGTCAAACTTAAAAGAGAATTTATTGTTAATGGTCGAATTTCGAACAAAAGCATAGAATGAGCTCGCCAACTGAAATCAACTAGACTTGATTGATTTGGTTTGATTTGGCAATTTGAACTTGATTTGATTTGGCGAGCTCATTCTATGCTTTTATTCAATTCTTTGGGAAAGATCAATCTAGGTTCACCGTTGCAAATGTAATTCTCGTTTATTTAAAATATCGATCACCTGTGGCCGAAATTCGACCAAAGACTAAGGAATAAAATTTGTTTTAAGTTTAAGAACCAATTTTAGCAATAATGAAAATAGTATACTTGTATCCATATTTTCATGTATTTGATATGAATACAGTACGCACTGTATTCATTGTATTAATGTTTTTTTTACCAATCTATTGTATTTCTAAGGCGTTTTATTAAAAATTATTAGGTTCCTGCAGTCCTCCGTAATGAAACTTTAACTGTGCCAAATTTCTTACTCCATCGTTCGCGCAATTACCTTAAAATGGGGTTCAAAGTTTTTTCTTCACGTATAATTAATAATATATAGATGATGATGATATATAGATTCGTTTTCTAGTTGGGAGGGTAATATATGATAACTGATAGCACTATTCCCGTGCTGAAATACTTTTAACTATAATTACGGGAGGTTTTAATATGCTATCCATTCCGATTTTTTGAACCGAAAACTGGTGCCAGTTAAGAAGATACCTTGATAATTATTTCCACATTTTCTTTTACTTCTAAATAAGAAAAAAGAATATTACTGCGTTAGATTTTTAAGTTTTAATATTATCTAAAAATGAAACTTTATGAATATTGAAATACCTGTTGTGATTAGTATATGAATTAAAGTAAGGATGTTGCCATAATTATAATGGAATTCTCCTAATGAACCTTTATACCATTATTTTATTTCACAATAATTCTTGTCACTGAATTGACGTTTAGATCCTGGTAAAGTTAAATTCGGGAACACCTTATTGCCTCAGCTGGTTTGCAAAACACGTTCACGCTTCCCACCTATTTCCACATCTCAACGCTTATAGATACTATCTGCTACACTTATTAAACAAAAGCTTAATTTGTTGCGAATTCGTATTTGAAATACACTGCTTGTTTAGTATGATTTTATACATTTTTAAGTAATGTTCAGTCATCAATGTATATTCAAAACTTATTAAAAAACGTTTCAAAGCATTTTATTTGTAGTTTATTGGTAGGAGCCAGGTGGGCGCCGTCTTCACACCGATAACACGTTAATGCCCTCAACTTTGCACCGCAAAAGGGAGGCAGGGGGCGTGGTACGGGGAGTATGAAGCCATTCGTGAAGGAAAAATGGGAAAAGTCGGATCGTTCGCCTTATTGAACGCAAATAACTTTATCGAGCTGCAATATTCGCCGTGATACGGATGTAGATGTGCGTTACTTACGCTATCTTTATTTTATAATATGAACTTTAACGTTTATCGCTAGATGATACGGAATAACAGACTTAAAAATCTTTGCTTCTGAGTGGTTTTCTTTATTTCTAAGCATGAAATGATGGAAAATTTTCCAATCTATACTATCCTACTAATATTATAAATGCGATACTTTTGCATTTGATAATCCCGCGGGATTCACCAAAAAGTTTTATAATACAGCGGGCTTCACGCTGCAGCTAGTATTATAAATGCGAAAGCTTGGATATTTGGATGTATGGGTGGATGGATGTTTATTACTCTTGCATGCAAAAACAGCCAAACCGGTTTGTATGAAATTTTGCACACATATAGATGTTCACCTGAGATATCACGTACGCTACTTTTCATTCCGTAAAAGTAAATTGTTACTGTGGGTTTCACAAAAGCTGTTAAAATGCACTGATCTGCAGGATGCAGCTATTAATGTTATAAAGAGAAATCATTTGTATTTTGATATGTTTGTAATGAATACAATTAAAAACCACTGAACTGATTTTAAAAATTCTTTTACTAGTTGAAAACTACACTATCCAGAAGTGACATGAGCTACTTTTTTTCCGATTGAGAAAATAAAAGTACCCAAAATTATTAATAATTTTGGGTTACGCGAAGAAAGTCGCGAGTAACAGCTAGTTTGGTATATATAGCATTATTTGGGACTCTTATATTGTCTTTATTTTATGGTAAAGCTAATCCATACTATGTTCTACACTTTTCATCGTCGGCACTTGGTGAAATTCCATTTCATTACAATATTTATCAATTAACATATACACTTGTACTGTTTCAAAATAAGTGACTAGAAGTGAGTGAACCATGCTTATTGTGAAACAGTACATGTATATTATTTAATAAATATGCTAATCCATACTATAATTTTATAAATGCGTATGTCTATCTGTTACGCTTTCCCGGGTAAATCACTGAACCTTTTTTGTTCATTTTCTTCTAAAATGGACCCCTAAGGGGCTAAAATGGAGAATCACTAATCAAATCAAACTTTTGATCAAGCTACTTAGTACGGTTTTTCAAAATAACTTTAGTAGAAAGGTTTTCAAGAGGCGTGTAAACAAAATCCATATAAGCAAGGTATCATGTATATGACATACATTTGTAATATGAATAACTCACACGTGTGTTTGTTGATACCATAAAATAAATCTTTAAGTTTTTTTAGTTTATTCTATAAAGATGACACATAGTCCGCACGCTCTATGTTAAATGATCAATACGTTATACAACCTTCGTGAACGGCGCATCTACCAAAGTACTTTAACTTTTTCAGAACTATTAATTCTTCCAAATAACTTTGTATTTATACAGGCGACCCCCCCCCTCCCCCCCTCCCGTCCCACTCCGATTTATCCCCGTGTTGGTTCCGGGCTCCTTTGAAGAATAGACCAACTGTCGTTCTGCCAGGCATGTCGTAAAAGGCGACCGATTGGCTATGCAAGTCACTAACATCGTGGCTACTAGGTGGTAGAGTTCTGCATTGTCTCGCCCGGGTCTGGTACCACCGCCTTACCTATTCCTGCCGCAATAGCGTCAGTGTCTGTCACTGTCGTGTTCCGGTTTGGAGGGTGGGGTAGCCGGTAAACTTATGCATGTGGGATTAGACCTCGCCACAAGATGGCAACGCACCATTAACATCTTTGGTGTTTATAGGCGATGGTTGTCTCTTTCCATCAGGAAACCCATCTACTTGTTTGCTATCTTATGATATAAAAAAAGGCGAGTTCAAATTCATCTATAAACACATTTTTCCAATTTACCTTGAGTTTGTGAATAAATTTTTAATAATAATACTTGTTCAAACTCATAAAAAATAGCCAAATCAGTTCAACTATTTTTAAATTACTTAAGTTCAGCGCTTGCCAATGAAAAGCATTTTATTTTTATTCATTTAGATATGTGAAAAAAAAATTATTTACTAAGACCCAAAACATTACCTAGAGACAAATACTGTCAATTTTATTACCGTACCATTTTGATAATGATTCCTAGCTAAAGGTTGGCACGATTCCATAGTCTGGCGTAACGCGTGGGTAAGCGTTAGTATTTCGTAACACAAGCCATACACCCTTCCTTTACACACTGTGCTGTCGATTTGTTCCGGTACCGACTGCCAAGGTAACTCCGCATATATTTGTGGTAATAAACCTGAATTTATTACCCAGTTAGGTCTGCAGTTTTCCTGAAATGTGAAGATGTGTGTGCTCGAAACGGCAACATTAGCGCCGGCTGCTCGCTGAAACAAAGGTCCACACATACCTTACAAAGCGAATCGTACATCAAACGTATTTTTAAATGAATGTGTGAGAAGTTGCCGAACTTTATTATCTAGTGAGTAGTCATAATGATAGTAACATATCTAGCTTTCTCTCGTGCTTTAAAAAACGCCTGATAATTGTTTTTTTCTTCTTTGAGGACCCAGATCAACAAGGTAAAATAATAATAATTAAAAGTATATATAATTATGAATTGTTTTAAGATTAAAATACCATGAACGTAGAAATAAAATTATCTATAGTGAATGTAAATAGAATGAAATAAGTCGTAACACATTTATTTTTACGACAGTATGTTTAGACCTTTAAAATGCTGACTCGATGCGTGGCATAGACACCTATCTAAAACATAATAAAACTTTATTTGCACGTTTAGTATGTAGCGAAGTATAAAAACCATCTCCGTAACGATTTATAATGTAGTTAAAACTTTTATGGCGTTGCGGAGCTCGACCTTTAATGTAAGCAACTTTTTTTACATTAATGTTATATACATATATGTTTTATTTTATATATAGAGTATAATATTATATAAACATAGTCGATGTTAAATTATTTTTCATTTTATAAAAAGAAACAAATATTGCTGCTGAAATGAATATAAGCAACGAAGAGTTAAAAAAGTGTATTATGCTATGCCAGTGCGTGGCTATTTAAATGAGGTATTAATTTACTTTTTCATTTGGTGGTAGACAAGATTGTGATGGGTATGACGCACCAATAGATATTTATATAGAATTTATAGGAGTTACCTGATGGTAAGTGATTACTATCACCCCATGGACATCTGCATATAACAGTGTCGGTCTGGGCTCCTTTAAAGGACAGACCAAGTGCCGTTCTGCCAAGCAGGTCGATAAAGGCGCGCGATTGGCAATTTGTGTCACTACCATCGTGACTGCTAGGTAGTAGAGTTCCGTAACGTCTCGCCCGGGTATATGGTACGTTTTTATTCATTTGTATTATCTACCTATCTGTTTTGGTAGCCTTTCATCTGCTATACTGGTCCAAACCTTTAATTTTATCATTGACTTAAAATTTAATTTCCAAAGTAACGTTGAACTGACTACGCTTCATCATAAAAAGTAAGGAGTGAAAATGTTCACAAAGGGAAAATCTAGGATATAAATATTCGGTACACGTCCGGTGAGCCCCGGTTCCGCAGTTAAAAGGGGATTATGAGCAGAGTGGCCAATAACAGGATATTATGTGCGATACGCCTGCCGGAGACCCAAGGAGGCATGTCGATAATCCATCGCGTACAAGGCTTTAGTTAGTGTAGGAGCTTTATCAAGCAAATGTTATAATTAAAACATATATGTAGTCGAAAGGCAATATATTGTTATCTATTTTTGTTCTGACGTAAATCGACTGTTTATATCGAAACTTAGTTCAAAAATAATTAAATCCGATGGATAATAAAACTAAAACAGCTTTAACAACATTTTTTTAAAGATTGTATATTACAATCTTAAGTAAATTATTCAAATAAATATATATAGTATTTGCAAATAAACTATTTTTAACAAATAGCAAATAAAATACAATAATATCATATAATACAATAACTATTTATTGTGCACCAAAAACATGCGACAACATAATAAATAGATTACAAAACAATTTCCATACATGTTACACAATGGCGGTCTTATTACTAAACAAGCGATCTTTTCCAGACAACCTTAAATATTGGATAATCTACATTCTAAAAGTGGTGCTAATATAATATTTTTAGATATATTATTGATTCAGGCGTTACTTTGCGGAAATCCATTATTAAACAGGTGAAATTAATGGAATTTGCTATCATTTAGCGGTTAATAGAATATGTAATTAATTTCACCTTTTTTACAATTAATTTTTAAACAATCATAGGACTATAATTGAATGAAACTAATGAGAAACTCGGTGAATGGCAAATTCAATCAGACCATATCGAAAGTACGGCGTCATCCGAACAATTTCTACGATTGGAAACAGTTTTACAAGCAATAAATTCTTGCAACCCGCGTCGGTGGGTACAACATTTATTAGCTACAATCCAGATTAGATTAGCGTTGCATCCCCACAGTCCGGGTACCCTTGGGACATGAAATTTGTCCCAGTAATGCGGCCACGCGCCGAACTAATTCGATGGAGTCACACGACCCTTCCTCTATGTGACTCGAATGTCGCCTCAGCACTGTTTCATTTTAATTGAATAGTTGGTGTGGGGTGTCGTTGTTTTCCTAGATAACTTTATAGTCGCTTTGCATAATTGCGGATCGTGTCGTACTAATTTGTTACCATTTCGCAATCTGTCACGCTATGTCTCCACTATGAATCAGTTAGATAATAAAAACAAATGGCGTTTCTGTATAAATTATTATCTCGTTTATTCCTTATTAGGCTTCCGTACTCTATCTGTTTGTCTGTCATAGGACTCTATATTTTAAACGGAAGCAGGTAGACATTCGAAATTTTAATGTGTATTGTAGTGTTTGCTACTACAATAAATAACAAAGAAGTATCTTCACTCCCATATAACCGAAGAGGTAGGCAGAAGTGCAACAAGTGCATCCACGATTAGCCGAAGATACTTGGTCCCACAAATGTGATAGGTGGCAAGCCTATCGCCAACCGGGCACTTTCCAATCCCGGGCAACTTTGCGTTTCTCAGAAAAACTGAAAAAACACTTTTTATGTGCTCGACCCGGGAATCGAACCCGAGACCTCAAGTGGTAAAACGCCAACGCAGGACCACTAGACCACAGAGGATATACAATAAAAAAGAAATATATCCCAATGGAGGTTTCATATAGAAATAACCTTAGTTAACATCGTTCGGTGTTTCGAAACCCTAAGCATGCGGGTTCATCTTCCACTTAACCGGTTTAAAGATTAAGTTTTTATATTTTAATAAGTTTTTATATCTTAATATATTTAAATATGTTATTTATATAATTATTTTCAACTGACTTCCAAAAAGGAGAAGGTTATCGATTCTGTTGTGTATTTTTTGTCTGTTACCTCAGAACTCGGTTATTTATAGACCGCTTTGAAAATTCTTATTTCGTTTGAGAAGGTCCTCCCTGTGTGGTTCCATTTGTTTGGTGTAGATCTGATGCAAGGTTCCGGAGATACGGGGAATGGGAAGTCGATTGCCGCAGTTTTACTGTGTTAAAAATTACATTTCAATTTAATCTAACTTGCTTTGATGGTAGCCCAATTTTCAGTCATCTAAGATGAAGTCTCTCTTTATAAGTATATGCGTCCGTCTTGAAGAATAAACTATTTGCTTTTCTGTTATTCAATTCGTGATATTTAATGATTAGTCAAATGCGTTCATTACATCGTAAGTACTAAGTGCACAGAATAAATATTAAATACATATTAAGTGGTAGAGCTATGCAACAACTCCCCCGAGTCTAGTACCTGTTTCTATAGCTTGGCGTCCACGCTTTACCTATTTCTATAACTTGGCCTCCACGCTTGTCACTGTCGTGTTCCGGTTTGGCGGTTAAGGTACTCGGTAAACTTATGCTTATGACATGTCTTGCCCGTGTTAAGCCGGGCTCCCTTTAAAGAATAAATCATTCGCCATTCTGCCAAGCAGTTTGTAAAATGTTAAAGATTGGCTTTACGTATCATTAAAATCACGACTACTAGGTGAGAATATTCTCCAACGTCTAGCCTAGGTCTTAGTATCACTGGATAACCAATTTCTGTCACAATAGCGTCAATGCTTGTTATTTTCGAGTTACATTTAGGAGGATAAAGTAACCGGTAAACTTATGTGCGTGATATTACCATTCCGCAGTGTTGGTCCAGGCTTCTTTGAAGAATAACTAAGCAAACTGCCGTTCTGTCAGGAAGCTCGTAAAAGGCGACTGGTTGGTTATGCATGTCACTACCATCGTGGCTACTAGGTGGTAGAATTCTGCGTTGCCTCGCCCGGGAGTTGTACCATCGCTTTATATATTCCTGTTACAATAGCGTCAGTGCTATCTGTCTGTTTCGGTTCCGGTTTGGAGGATAAGGTAGCTGATAAACTTAAGAATGTGGTATTGGACCTCGCTACAAGATAGCATCGCACTGTTAACATGTTTGGTCTCTCTAGACGATGGTTGTCTCTTTCCATCAGGGGATCCATCTTCTTGTTTCCTATCTTATGATATGAGCAAAGATTTGAATGTTTGTTAGTTTGTAATGGATGAACTCAAAAACTGCTGAACCGATGTTAAAAATTCTTTTATGCTACTTCCAGATTAATCATAGTTAACCAGTTCATTAGCGAGTAAAATGGATGATGATCCCTATAGCCGTATTTGTCGACTTCTAACATCTATAATTTATTATTTGATATAGCCCAGATCTAAAGCTTCACGAGGATTTTTGAGTAAGGGATACATATTATCAGGTTACGGGCTGCTAGTGAGAAATTTATTATTAATTATTCTTAGAAATGTTTGCTCAACATGGGAACCAAACTGAAATTTAAGTCAAATGTTCTCCCAACTATGCCAACAACGCAGTAAAATAAGTAATGAGGAGACATTTCTTCGTTTATCTTTAACAAATTTTAATATAATTCCCGTATAGAATTAATAATAATAATAATAAATGAATATTAACGGGGAAAATTACACTTACTGATCTAACCCCAAAGTAAGCAAATTATTTGTTTGAGTTATGGGTGCTAGTCAACGATACTAATATATAGAAATACATATATAGATACTGTAATATATTTAATAAATAATATATTTGAAATATCGAACCCGAGCCCCTCGATTGTGTAGACAGGGTCGCTAACCACTCGACCAACCGTCCCGTTAGGCTCGGTTTGTAAAAGGGGAATGATTTGTCAAACATATCATCACTATCATGACTACTAGATAATAGAGTTTTGCAATCTCTTACATACAGAAGCGTTTCACTTATATTCATTTAACTACGCTAAATAAAAGATTGTCGTTTACTTCTCGGTTGAAAATTTTGACGCCAAATATACGACACGATTTTTGTACAAACTCATAAACGGTACAATAGAAAACTGAATTACTAAGCTAAATATCTTTAAAAACTCCATGATGTCTACCGCGCAATCTGTATCCATTTTCACTCACCGGATTTACAGAACGAATCTCGGTCATGAATTTCTCATACCAAGGCTAAGCAGACTATAATATGGACAGTTTACAGATAAGAACGGGTTCATCGATTTAATCAGAATCAAATCAGAAGGATTAACATATTATTAAGTCACTTAACTCCTCCTGTCCTGTTAAATAAATTCATGATAAGAAATTCTCGCTTTTACATTATACCTATAAAAATATAATACGTGAAATTATGTGGAAAATAATACCTACTGTTGAAATAGGTAATAACTTTATAGTTCACGTGTAACTTTGTTGGTGGTTTATATTGAATAAATAAAAATATCGTCCTGGTTTTGTATTCTCCTATTCCTGCCGCAATTACGTCAGTGCTTGGCTCTATCGTTTGGACAGTAAGGTAGTCAGTAAACCTATGCATGTTATTCCTACTATACGGATGGTAACACATCATTAATATTTTGGTGTCTATAAGCGATGTTTATCTGTTTCTATCGAGAGAGGCATCTGGTTGTTTGCTATCTTATGATATAAAATTAAAAAATGCTAATAAAAAGTTACCTGTTAGTCTTTACTGGAAATTAACATTAACTTTGAGTCCTATCAAATTATAATTTTAATTTTTTTCTTACATAATGAACAAGGAAAAGTAGGTATAAACATTTATTTTAAACTAGCTACTGCGGATTGGTATGTTTGAGTAGAGGATATAGGTATAATCAAATATTTTTACTGTCTTCCAAAGCCGTGTACTAACATAGAACAATATATTTTTAACATCTAGCTAAATAGTAAAAAGATCATTGTAGTTTTAAATAATTTTATTTTAGATTTACCTACTAAATTTTACGTAGAAAATTTCAGTATAGCAATACGATATGGCGAATACTCACTATAAATTTAATAAAATATGTTATTTCAACACTGATATAAACCAAAAAATGATACTTAGTTTTTTAAAATTTTCATTTCGAAATTAAATCGCTCATTCTATATACTTCATCAGTTCGAAGCTTTTCGAAGGTAGAACTCCCAACGCCATCTAGCGGCAATCTGTTGGACAACGAAGACCGGTTTTCTTGACCTCGAGAATCGCACCCGTGAATATCATTGAAATCAACCTGACAAGGTTTTTTTCTACGCGTAACTGTTTAAGGTGTGTGTTATTAAATGAGTATCATTAAATTTTTTTTGTTTTTTAGTAAAGGTTTTTTATCTAGATTAAATATAATCTAATGAGTATCATTAAAAATTCTTTTGTTTTTTAGTAAAGGTTTTTTTATCTAATATAATCTATCAAGTAGTCCACGTCTTTCAAGTAGCACTTCATAATTATTACCTATTAATTTATTTGTTTAAAAGTTGTTACCTAGCTTTCCTTGTAGAGTAAGAAACAACTCGTAGAAATATATACAAAAATATTAGGGATGCGTCGCTATTATGACATTACATGCATGCAATTTTAGGTTTTATTCTCGTTTTACGACTTGGCAAGAAGTTAGGTATTCTCTACACATAGCGCGAATCAGGCAGAAAGAAATATGTAACTTTAACTGAGCAGTCCTTTTTCTCTATCCCCCCTCCCCTTATTGCTATAATATATATAGGTATCTATCTATCTATCGCGCTTATATCGTATCGATATGTCTTTATATCTAACAGGCATTGTTATAACATGTAACTCCATCAGAACAGTAGGCGTTTAACGAGTGACAGGAGAATGCATTTGCATACATTTCTATTTGTATAAGTTATTTTTGCTTACAGAATAACAAATTGTATTGTTTTTATTAAATGGGGGAAAAAGTAGAAGTTAGCAAATGATTACTTGTTTGATTAGTAGACGGACTGTCGGTTAATTTAATACGACAAACTTCTAAACCTAATTCTTAAAATTTTCGTTTCAGGAAATTTCATAATTATTTTTTATTAAAAGAAAGTTTGTTTTTCCATAAAACGTGTTAGAGATAAGTCACAAAATTATTCTAAGCGTCGTAACACATACAAGTTACAATTTTTTTGTTCAAAAGTTGATTAAGCTTTAGTGATTTGTGTATTTAGCTTAATTATTTAGCTATTAACTCATTAGTCCCCGTCATTGGTCATCGACCTCCTCGTTGCTCGAGTGGTTAGCGCACCTAACTACGAATCGATGGGGTTCGGGTTCGATTCCTGACAGGGACAAACATTTATGTGAGGAACATAGATGTTTGTATTTCTGGGTTTGGGTGTTTATTATGTACTAGCTGTTGCCAGCGACTTCGTCCGCGCGGACTTCGTTTACTCCGCACTGCTCCTCCCCCGTAGGTGATAGCGTGATAATATGTAACCTATATGTTGACCCGACCTGTTAGTAATATTCATGCAAAATTTGAAGTAAATCCATGCAGTACTTTTTGAGTTTACCCCGGACATACATACAGACAAACAGACAAAAATTCTAAAAACTATATTTTTGGCTTCGATATCGATTGTAGATACGCCCTAAGTATTTTTTTTTTTTAAATATTCAATGTACAGTTTTGACTTTCCTACGTATTTATTATATGTATAGATGTGTTTACTATGTGTTAGTAGCGTTAACACCCATAACATAAGCAACTAATTTGCTTTCTTTGAGGTTAGATTTATTTGTGTAATTTATCCAACGATATTGTTATTATTATACGATTTTATTTTAGATAATTTTGAGGGAAAATACTCATAGATTTCGATAAATTTGTAGTAATAAAGAACAATTAGAATAGTTTTAAGATAAATTTATTCTGGATAAGGATAGGCTTATTGCGATGTGTATTTTTTGAACATTATTTATATATTATATTTATATATTTGACCGCCCCGTTGGCCGAGTGGTTAGCGACCCTGACTACGCGATCGACGGGGCTCGGGTTAGATCCCCGACGGGGGCAAGCATTTGTGTGATGAGCATAAATGCTTGCGTTTCCGGGTTTCGGTGTTTATTAAATATATTCTTGTATTTATATATGTATTTCTATGTATTTGTATCGTCGATTAACACCCATAACACAAGCAAATAATTTGCTTACTTTGGGATTAGATCAGTAAGTGTAATTTGTCCCGTGAATATTTATTTATTTATTATTTATTATTATACGTAACTCAGCTTCCTTAAGTTATGCATATATTTTTATTGTATATTAGCTGACCCAGCAAACGTTGTTCCGCCTTTTTAACTACTCCTATTTTTTTTCTATAGTTTCTCACCTTTTAAACCTTCCCTTGATTTCAATAATTAATTCAAAACCAAAATTAGCCAAATCGGTTCAGCCGTTCTCGAGTTTTGTTGAGTTCTCGACAGCAATTGATTTTTATATATAAGATTTTTGTTATTTTGGGATAGCAAAAGGATGAACGTTTCTTTTGTTAGGAATCCTGCAAAACTGGGCTCCTTTCAAAGAAACATACTGCCTTGTAGCTTAGCTTTTTGCAACGATAATAAATGCAAAAGGCGTCTCTACCATCACAAGTGTTTTAACATTTCTTCAACGCCTCGAAACGGAATGTTACTATATTTTCACTTTGTCGTATTCCGGCCTACACAATAAGGTAGCATGTACACTTATGGATGATACATTGCATGCACACGCATGGCAATCCACTACATATAACTTTGGTGTATCGAAAGGCGATGGTTATCTTTTTCCACTGGAAGAGCCATTTTATTGCTTAAATTCTGGTTTAAACATATAAAAAAATACAAAAATATTAAAAAAAAAACTTATCATTTACTGCAATTTGTTTGGAAGATTACAATAATTTATGCTAGTTGTATAAGTGACATATCTAAACGATATAATGTGCTAGCTGCACCCGTGACTTCGTCCGCGAGAAAAAATTCTAAAATAAAATTCCTGACGTTTAACCCGCATAGTTCCCGTTTCCGTGGGATTTCCGGGATAAACACTTTCCTATGTCCTTTCTCGTGGTATATTTTTTGTCCTAATATAGTAAATATTTTTTCTCTTAGTGTATATATTATAAGTGCTAAAGTAACTCCGTTTGTCTGTCTATCTCTTCTTCACGCCTAAGCCACTGAACTAATTTGGATGAAATTTGATACAAAAATATTTTGAGACCCGGGAAAAGATACCTATAGATAGTTTTTATCCCGAAAATCCCACAGGAACGGTAAATATGCGAGTTTTATTTTCGATTTTTCCACACGGGCACAGCTAGTATTTATGTTAAAAATGTGGCGGTTTCCTATGTGGTAGAGTTTTTAACACTCGTTTGCGTCTGGTGTTACCGCCCTACGTATTCCTTTACAACAGTGTCAGTGTTTGTGACTTTTTCTGTAATTCTAATTAGGAAGATAACTAGTAAATTTATGCTTATGGATCATAGCTGCTACGCCGATAGCAACTAACTATTAGTATTCGAATTGTCTATAGACGACAGTTTATCTTCTTTATCATGCGATCCATCTGCTTATTTGTTGTTTAATAATATTTTAGCCAGCGGCGCATTGACAAAAAACTTTTTGTGTTGCAAATATCCTCGGGAAGTGGTGATTACTTACCATTGCTCCTACCTGCTCTATGCCTGCACATACAATAAAAACCCATACAATAAAAAAATAAAATAGACAATAATTAATCTATTCATCTATACAAATAAATAAATTTGGAGTGTCTTTAATTTTAGAATAACCGCTTTTTACTAAATGCATATGGAAGTATACACGGTACATATGGTCGTAGTTGTAGAATAGCGACGGATCTAACATATATTAAACTTTATAGGACAGCCAATTCAAATAATTTTCTAAGTTTGTTTTGACATAACTTTTTTTAATTATAAATCTGTTATTATGAAATTTGATTATATAAAGATAACAGTACCAGATTTGAAATTAAAAAAGTTATGTCAGAAAAACTTAGAAAATTATTTGAAATGGCTGTTCCGTAAAGTTTAATAAACGAGTATGTTAGATCCGTCACTATTCTACGACTACGACCATATGTCAAAATAACATTTAAATTTTTGTATGTCTGTCTGTTTGTTTGTTTCGGTCCAAATATAAACCCGACGGGTTATCTCTGAAACGGCTGGACCGATTTTTACTGGCGGTGGCAGAAAAAAACAACATAAGTTATTCCTTGTTCCATCAGCGTGTAAAAAGGAGTAACTTATGCTGCTTTTTTTAGAAAATTTCCCACGCGGATGAAGTCACGGGCACAGCTAATATCTAATACTAGCTGTTGCCCACGACTTCGTCCGCGCGGACTTGGTTTACTCCGCACAGCTCCTACCCCGTAGGTAATAGCGTGATAATATATAGCCTATATGTTGACCCGACCTATTAGAAATATTCATGCAAAATTTGAAGTAAATCTATGCAGTACTTTTTGAGTTCACCCCGGACATACATACAGACAAACAGACAAACAGACAAAAATTCTAAAAACTATATTTTTGGCTTCGATATCGATTGTAGATCACGCCCCAAGTATTCTTTTAAAAAAATATTCAATGTACAATTTTGACTTTCGTACGATTTTATTATATGTATAGATAAGAAAAAAAGTGTCACGCTAATTTAGGGTAATGTATATCAAAAGAAACTAAGTTTCAAAGTGATTTGGCTTACCATAAGTCAAAGGTATTTTGCCTAACCTGATGATTTATGTTTTCTTTCGCTGTATTTCAATTTGTTCCTCACGATAATCGAGACAGACAACGCTATTTACTACTACTATATGTGTACTTAATATTTACTTCTCAAATCCTCTCACCTTTCAACTTAACTGACGCAATATCGATGGCAAATGGTGTAGGATTTCAAGTAAACTAGTAGATGGCTCTCGGAAAGCGACTACCATCGCATAGATGTAATTGGTGCGCTTTTAATATTGCATAATGGTAAAGCCACATGCATATGTATTTAAAGGCTACCATACACTCTAAACTGGAGTGCTGAGGTTATTGCGACAGGTGTCGGAAAGCAGTAGCACCAAATTCAGGTAAGACGTTGTTAAACGAACTCTAGTAGAATCACGATGGTAGCGACACGCTTAGCCAATCGTTTATCTTTTACAAACTACATAGCAGAATAGCAATGCCTTTAATGGAAGGGAGGAGAAAAGGAAACAGGTTAAATCAGTGTTTCCCAACCTTTTTTGTGCAATGCCCCACTGTAAAATTAAAAACAAGAACAACAGTGTTATTTATCGAGTTTTAAACTACCGGCAGGCGGCACACTCAGCGGTGAATTCCCGACGAAATTGATATTTTGGTAACTACTAACAAAATTAAATCTAATACTCATTTACAGCATTTTTTGAGAATTCGTTTTTTTGTTAAATTTGGCAACAATATCTAGCATTGCATTTAAATAGCCCGGAGCGAAAAGTTAACTTTTCGCTCCGGGCTGTTTAAAATGGATTCGACACGACTTTAAAGTCGTGTCGAGTCCATTTTTGAAATTGCCCCCTTAATTATCAAATTCCCTCCTTGTGGGGCGTGAACCTCACGTTGGGAAACACCGGGTTAGATTTTGCTTTTTAGGTTTAGCTACATAATTGTCTTTCTTGTAAAAATGCATTGTTACACACAAAAAATATTTTTTTATAACCATCCGCTCTCAACGACAATAATTTTTTATAGCGATATCTTACAAAGTTAAATTGTTGTCCATGATAATAATCCAATGTAATCTTAAATTTGTGTAAGATGGTGGAAATTGAAATTTTTAAACAGGTTGTGTTTAAATATCTAAATTTATTGTCGTTTCCAAGTAAGTATAGTTTACCTATAAACGCAATTTTCCGAAAATGCGTTTCTGTGAGCTGATTGCCTAGGTATTGTTTATCAATAAGAGTCTTGGTGTCTTCGGGTGCTGGTTGTTCTTACATCAGATGGACTGCTTCCTTACAGGCTATTATTACCTACTAAAATGTCCTGATGATGGTAACTTTTTCAAAATTTTCTAGCATCGTACAAATACCCCAACCACCTTTCCATAAGGTGAGTTTCCTCGGAATATTAATTTTTTTTTTCGAAAAAGCTATTTAAATATATTAATATCGTATTTACAAAATTGTCCTCCAAAACATTTTAAATCAAAGGAGAAATCTTCACTTTTAAGATAAAGGCTTTACAAAACAGATTTAAAAAGATGTAGATACCAGGGAAGACTAAGACTGACATACTGTGGTTAGATTGTTCGGGTGCCCTCCGAAGGTAGTGTCTTTGCAACCGGTGTGTTTGTATGAAAAGAGTAATGAACATGGAGGCTGCAAGACATATCTGCAAGGATCGAGACATATGACATCGGTTCTATCTCGCCTACCGCGTAAAGGATTTGGAGTGAAATATTTATGTTTGTATGTAAAATCATCGAAACAAATGGCCCGAAATGGAAATAAGCCATACACTCCTATAGAGTAGTGACTGAAATTTATAACATTAAGTCACGAATGATATGCCCACTGTACAATAATAATTTACCCTATATTTTACTATAATATGCTGAGTTAAACGCTGTGGGTACGTATACATTTTCAACGCTTGAATCACTTGTCAGCATTCCTACACGTAGGTACGGTTGAGATCTTCCTTAATGCAGTTAGTCTTTACTCCCTTGCCGCCGTTAGTTATCTTTTAAAATACCATAAAATGATATATTATGGTAGCGTGAAATGTCTAGACTGTATATTTAATGTTATTGAAATCATGGGAGATGTTTAATTATCGGTTTAATACTTACTTAAGCTGTCATATTATTTATTTTGTATTTTTTTTGCTTTGCATGTAAGACTCCATTCCGTATTACAACGTACCGTGTTACTTTTAAGCATAATTTTAAATTAATTTTTATTTTATATCTAACGTGATTGTGCTAGGTAAAGCTTGTCTATGTAGTATTAAAACACCTATATCTTAATTTACTTTCGAATAAAGTAACTTAGACAAAGTTTTTATACATAATATCTGAATTAACGTAATAGACGTGTCTCATAACAAGTAAACAAAATTTGAAATATTTTTTATTTGCTACGATGTTTTCATTATTTAAAATACTAACTAAAATATATACCTACTTTCTTAGATTTGAGGGAACGTGAATGATTGTTAGTTTTTAACTTCCCGCTACGTATTTAGATAAGGAAGTTATTGGTTTTACCCCGATTTTCGAAAATCGAGTTTCAACCAGCACTCCACGTTTTGAGGTCCTAGGTACCTTTTCCAACTATTTTCACGAAGATGTCAGTTTGTCTGTATGTATGTATATGTGTGTGTGTGTGTGTGTGTGTGTGTGTATGTAAACATCTCAACTTTTGAACGGCTGAACCAATCGAAACGCGGTTGGTTAATAGCATTCGATTGGATTTCAGTCAATTTAGACTTCCTAAAACTTTGAATCAAGTGGGCCCAGAAGATTTTGAGAAATTTTGAAGTCCCGAAAAAAGTTTTGGCGAAACAGTTTTTTTTAAATATAACTTCCAGATTTATGTACTGCTTGAGTACAAAAACGAATCAGCTTTTCCTCAAAAAACTACGCCTAATACATAAATTGCATCGAAATCGGTTTATCTGTTTGGGAGTAATCGTTGATGATTTTTTTTAAATGTTGTTCGACATAATTTCGAAATTTTTTAACCAATTGATTACCTAACTAAAGCAATATTTTAGATCTCAAAAATTGAAATAATTGGCATTAGAAAGATCAAAATCGATCATTGTTTCCAAAATATACACATTTTTAAAAATGAATATTATCCTATTTGTAACAAAATAGATGTTTGAACTGAAAAAATCAGTGCTTATATTTTTTACTATTTTGAGTTAAAATTACCTTAATTTAGTGGGAAGTTTTAGGGATGGCCTACAAAGTCAACCGATTATTTTATTATATCTTTATCTACGAGGTTTAAGTTACAATCGTATTAAAATACTATGAAAACTTATAGCGTTTATATTTTTTTAGAATACGAAAATTTTTATACAAGCTGGTAGATTATTATCATGAAAGCTGTCAAAGAATGTTAAATCCATAACGTCTTCCTCAGACACGAAAAAATACAAACAAGTGCAACAAATTTTAACAAACATTTATTTTGTATTATTTATTAATATATTATTTATAATAGCTATATTTTAACTACTAAGTAAACATAGGTACATATATGTGCCTGCATAAAAAGAGCCTTTTTTATTACAGACACTATGTAATAACTATAATAACTATCTACAATTCAGTTATATCACTATTTTTCTACAAACAATCAAGAGAACTACTTAAATTTATATGTTCTCTTTTGTATTGCACAATATCACCTAAATAATAAAATCACTATAAACATATTTTTATCAAGATACCAATGACACGAGCAACATCAATATCCTTGGTTCTAGTACTACAATTACTCCAATTCACTTTTTAGGAAATTGTTTCTAAGGAAATAATTAGGAACATAATTACATTAAACTATAACAATAATTACAGTCTTAAATATTTTTTAAATAGTTTATACAATATTATACAATTATGCATTCATAATAGCATTGTCATTGTTCTCTTCAGCAGAAATAACACCTAAGTGATTATCATCTGTTAGTTATATACAATCACTATGAAACCCACAATATATTGCAATTCCAAGCATTCCAAAACCAACATTTGTTTCATTACTAACATAGAGATCTATAAAGAATCTGTAGAGATCGCTGAAGCGTTTGCTTTTCTAGTCACTAACACTAAGTCGGGCTATGTGGTGGATGCGGTGTATGTGATGGATGTGTAGGAAGTGGATGTGGACTTGCATCACGAAGGGAATCTGGTGAAGATCCTGGAGACGTGCGTCGAGGTGGATAAGGAGAAAAACGATGCTGAGATAACGATGCCGCTGGCATACCACCAGGATAAACCGGCCGCGGTAACTGTAACCCAGACCCTGAAGCGAGATGTTGTTGGGCTAGCAATTGTGGAGCAAGGCATGCCCACTGCCCCCAAAGTGCTGCTGCAGGAACACCATATAAAGGATATGCCGCACGTAAGAATAATTGTGATCGCGCCGCTAAAATCGCCTTTTCTTCTAATGTAAGATTGTTATTATGTTGATCAAGATCGAACGGTCGCAATGGTGAACGTAGGTAATGTTGCTCAGCCAACATTGATTCCATTGTTTCTCTGAAAAAAATAATAATCTTTGTTAAAATATTTATTAAACGGAAAAGTCGCTCCACATATTCGCCGAGACATACCAAGCATCCCGAACACAATTTCCATCGAATTGTCTCGTCTTATGATATCTCCTTTCAGTCTTTCATTGTCTCGGTTCAAACAATGATTGAACCGAGACCGAACAGTTGCCTTATTCCTCAAATTGTTTTTATTTAAATTAGAGGATTGTCCTGGAGACATTCGGAGGTGGGGATGTTTCGGCAAATATTTAAAACGTCCATTATAAAATTAATATTCGTATCTACCTAGGAATAGCAGCGCTGAAGCGCGCGTCATCGGGGAAGACAGACGTTCTTTCGTGCTCTCCCGTGATATAGAATCTCAAAAAGAAACAAATTCAAAATAAAAGTCTATTCAACATAAATACTAATTTAAAGTAGGATAATCAATTAGAACGCATGGAATGAGTGGATTTAAACGGGATTGTCAGGTTGCAAACCTGACTTGCATGCATTAGAACCATACGCAAGCAAATTATAAATCATTAAGCAAATGTCTAATCGGTGCACCATTTATCCGATTCGATTAGCTATAGAGAGATAGTCTTAATTGACTACGCAAAGGCATCAATCAGTGTCGCTGCGTTTGTTTTTGAGAGCGTGTCCAATGTACGATTGAAGATCATGATATGTACCAAATTCTATCACACTTAATGGCTCTTAATAAATACTTGAATTTATATGAACGGTTATTAATATACTTAATAAGCAATTGCAAATGTAATTTTTATATTTCTCTTAATGGATTCAGATATTTATTTTAAATACACAAATTGAGATTCTTACCTTTCAAATTCAGTGAGACGGGAGGAATCTCTAAATCCTTTCGCAAACGGATTACTGTCAATTTTAAGTTTTGTTATCTGAAACAAAAGAAAATTACAAGTCAGCATCTTGTTTCCTTTAACTCTTTAACTGATTAAAAAATGCGATGGGAAATATAAATTTGTTATTAGACATGTTTTCATTTTTGTTAAAACTGTAATGTTAAATTGTCTTTTGTTAATTACATATATGATTTTACTTTGTTATTACTCTTTTAAAAATATCATCACGCAGATTTCTGCCGAGCTAAAAAGAGTGATCCAAAGGTCTGTAGCAGTTCTGTTTTATCATAATTCACCGACTTGTTGGTTTATCGATACTAGTGATGACTGGTGATCGCAATATTAACATTTTACTATCATAATAAGCATTCTAGAATGTTATATTGGAAAGAAAAATCTAAATTGCTATTGAAATTTTATTTCGTTGGTGCCATTTTTATCGTTTCTGACAGCGAACCACAGATATCTAACCATTAGCAGTCTCATTAATAAACTAGCTGCGACCTACAGCCCCCTGCATCATAAAGTTTTTAGGTGAATAATTCCACGTAAATAGTTTTTTCCGAGATGAAAGGTATCCTATGTGCTATTCCAGATTATCATCAATATCTTAGCCAAATTTTATTCAAATCGGTTTAGCCGTTTCTGTATGAAAAAGTAATAAACATCCATCCATCTATGCATTAAACTTTCGCATTTATAATATTAGTAGGATAGTAGTATTAGTAGGATTTTGATCGTGTGATTAAATATGCGCTTATTCTATGTTGTTCTTTCTTACGTATTGCTACGTTGTAGTCGATGCGATAGAATGAACTTTAATCTACACACATGCAAAAATAGCTACATTAATATCATCACAATCATTAACAGTTTGCTATTCTACGACAATGATATAAAAAATAAGTTCACCCAATGTTTGTATTTATTAAACTGTATTTATTAAATAATATAACGATTAAAGGCGATATACCCATTAATTTATTTGTTGATTCAGGTTAGAGCAAAGGTGTTAAAAATATGTTTGGCAAAGGCTAAGAAGATGAGAAATCGCCCCCTTGCTGTGCGTCCGTTCCCGCTGTGGCTTCACACAATTCTTACAATATTAACGACATTCTCGCGAACCCACTTCCATGCATATTGAGTAATTACCATTTTTTAAGGCTAAATACATACAATAAGCATGCGTGCGCTTATTAATTTTGACACGTAGATCTATAAATTATTAACGTTTTAGGGTTAATAGTTTTAGGTACGTGCCTTGTTGGGTAAATATATAACTAGTAATTTTGTATATAATTTTTCATTGCAAGGAAATTAGTAGAAGTACTTAAAATCTATTTATATATTAATTCGTGAAGTGAAAGTTTAGGATTCCTTTTTATGAAAATTTCATGTATAAATTTCATGCTTAAAAAAAGGAAATTTGGCATATTTAACAAATATATGAAAAAAAAATTGCAAAAAAGTTAAAATGTTTATAAAAATTATATGACCTAATTTCGACCACGAGGCGATAGTTAGTATTTTCGCAAGTGTGAATAAAAACTACGATGTTATTAAAGAAAAATACTGACATACAAATGAGCATGGAATTTAGTACAAAAGTTCATCAGTTGAAATTAAAAATAGTAAAGATTTATGATGACATAAAGCAAAAAGTGTTTTATATTTTTTATATCGCCTTTCCGTCTTTCAAAAACATCGTCCATGTTTAGCTGAAAGAAATATATTGATGATAACGAGCCCTGGCGAGTCGTCGCAGAATTCTAGCAACTTGCTTGCTTTTTACGAACTTATTGCCAGAGGGACCATTTTTAAAACGAGACTGAACCAACAATACATAACATTTATAGTTATGCGATATTTGCGAGAAAACAAAAAAAAAATTAGATAAGTTTGTCAAAATATGTTGGCCGATATTGCTAAAAAGTTTGTGTCTCAAGTGGTTTTAAAAGATTATTTCTAGTTAATTGTGTATTTTTTAAATTTGTAATTGTTTGTGATATTTTTGTGAATAGTTTATTTGTGAAGCCCATTTGAATTCTATTCGCAGACTGTCTAAGGATTGTTGATGAAGCGTGAATTTGGTAGTATTCGCAATAAACAAGTCATCGAGTGGCCATCGAACATGTGTCAATCTTTCAGCAATGCGTGAAGCGAGGGCCGGTGACGCGCCAGTAATTATCTGCTGAATGATCCCGCAGAATGCCAATCTTTTGAACTATGCTAACAGCCATGAGCGCTTTAAATAACCACTATCCCAATACAGAATAGGTTACTGATTTTGTTTTTGCAACGGTGCCAAAAATTTCAACAAAACTGTACGTAATACATAAAAAAGGAAGAATTCAATGACTAATATTGTTGGTTTTTTATGAAAACTGTTTCCTGTGGAAATGCTAAGAATCAGAAACGATTATCGTAATAGAAAAATCTTTATGTATTTGTTTGATGTTCTCAACATCTCTAGCATTGTTCCAGATCAAAAGAAGTGATAAATTCACTAAAATATTGACATATTCATGTCACTTAAAGTTCATAGCGTTTAATTTCTACCTAATGATTTCGAAAATAGTTTTAACTGTATCGTTTTTATTCATTAGGTTATTTTATGGTTTGTGTATTATACGCACATCGAGGTTAAAAGTTTCTCTTATGTGTATATTAATGCCGTGTCATCTTGTTGTGAATACGATTTGAATGACACAATGAGGTCTCCACTTACACGGTTCGGATGTCCGAGAAAACATGTTTCTTCGCCCCTAGGAGTAAAAAGATGACGAGTGTCGAAGGTCGCATAGCTACTTAGACTTGCACACCCACCTAGCAAACGATTGACTACAATAGCTTCCCTGTTGTACCCTACCTTATGGTGTGTGAAGAAAATAGTTGGTAGCTGAAGATCAATTGTTTTGTCCGGATTACAATTACATATTGTTGTAGTTGTGTTTGATTACTGACTTTGGAGACTGTAATTATTACAATCATTAAAATATTACTCCTATCTTCTTTACGTAATTCCAACTTACAAACAAATGTCTAAATATATAAATCTATTTCCCTTTATTATACCAAGCTTTTAAAAGAAAATTATATTGTCTGACATCTTACTAAATAGTTCGTAAAATACGTGTAAACTTGGGGAATGTGGCATTAAAAGATAGCAACGCACCATTAAAATCTTAGGGGTCTATAGGCGATGGTTGTCTCTTTACATCAAGAGAGAGCCTTGCTTGCTAACTCATGATATGAAAAAATGGTAAAAACACCTGTTCAAACATGTGTGTAGATTAGTTCTCATTCAATAGAATGGATAATGATGCAGCAATACATAATAATTAAAGAGATAGAATAAGCGCTGACTGACCGAATAAACTTGTTTTTAATTAATAAAACCATATAGGTGTAAATTTTCGAGTATAAAAATATCTATATTAAAATAGTTAAATTGAACTAAACTAAAGTAAAATAATAATATTTAACCCAACAAGGCGTAACTTTGATACTACAGACGTTTATTAGATTTAGTAGAAACATAAGAACGAAGCGAGTCAAAACAACCTAATTTAAGTATCAACAAACGTTCGCCTTGGGCGGCATGCCGCTCCCGCTCACTGACAACATTAAAGGCGCCTTAATGACATTATTCCCTGGCGGTAAACAAAAAACTCTACAAAAAAACTATCCAGAAGAGATACGCGTACTGCGCCGACGCACATGTACTTTAACACTAGATTTATTTACTCTTTGTACGATTTATAGTTTTATTTTTGTTTCCTATTGTTAAGTTGTGATACAAATAGACATCGGTTTTAAGAATACCGTGTTATTTTATAAATTAAATGATGTCTAGCGATTGTGGGCAAATATTCCAATTGGACCCAACTTTAACCATTATGGGGAAGAAAGTTTTTTGAATGCATTTTTCACCTTGAACGCATTTTTTCTATTCCCTAGCGCTAAATAAAAATTTAACTAATAAAACGCGCACATTTTATAAACTCTAGAACTTTTTATTGCATTTTATATAGTTGTTTCTTTTTTATTTTTAAGTTAGTTAGTCATGAGTTGTAGTGTAGGTAATTTTGATAATAGTCTAATTGTTTGTACTTCTTACATTAAAGTTGTAAAGTATGCACTTAAATAAATTACGTTTAGTAAAAATTCCATATTATAAATTATGGTAGTAGATCTTCCTACCAATTCGGAAAAGGCCAATTTTACTGTTCCATCAAAAATTACCACTTTGACAACAATATTATAAGCAAACAAAATTCTGATAAGACATATTTTTTAATAATGTTCTTGGATAAGATATTAATTTATTAACATAAGTTAAGAGTAAACAACAGAATAAATATATTCCGGTTCAAAACGTTTCATCGGTTTATCGTTTAGCAAGATGGGCGGTTAATTGATCCCCATTGCTTCATTTTATCTACCAGGTAACAAATACCTGGTTAATAAAATAATAACTGAAACCAAAGCACGAGGAACCACGTGCTTCGAGCTGCTGTTGAGATTTTGATTTTGGCGGATATCATGGAAAAACCTCAATTAAAAAAGTATTTAGCCTGATTCGGGGATCAAATCCGATCAAACATGATCTAGGTCGGATGGTATTACAATAAAACAGCCTATATTATATCGTATGTCTAGCGGCATGTAGAATTGACGACTCGCCCCCTCTTTACAGCGTAAGTCGTAAAAAATTATTTTTTGTTTAAATCACAATTTTTTTTACCTTTACAAGTTAGAATATGATGTTTGTTACATAAAATAAAATTTCTTTAAGTCCCTAAATAACAATAAATCCGTGTTAAAATTCATTATGAGGTTTAAAATCATCACGTTCGTAGTGACGACGGTCAATGGAAACAAGGTTTGATCCCCGACAGGGAGGCATTTGTGTGATAGAAAAAAATATTTGTACTTCTGTTATAGGTCTCGTTGTTTATAAAATAATATCGCAATAAGTCTAACACATATATCACAAAAACAAACTTTTGTTTAGTTTAAGGTTAGATTCGTGTAATTTATCTAGTTTTGACAGACAAATTTTGTTTTTTTTTTTAATATTTAGCGATGGAAGTAACTAATAAGGAAATTATTTATTATGCAGATGCGTCATCATTTTTAGGCAAATGCAATGCAATACCGAAGTATAACATACTTGTTATTTCAGAACATTCGCCGAATAACATTTTTCTAAATTATAGTTGCTTAGCTCAGAGAACAATTTTAAAACTAACATTTTAACGCCTCTTTAAGGCAAACACTTTAGTTTTTGTATTTGTTTATATTATATTATATTACAAAATAGCAAACAAGCCGTTTGTATTGCTGATGGAAAGAGATAACTGAAGATACCTTAGATACTAACGGGACTCCCATGTAACGGTGATGTAGCACTTAAAACATTACATGCTACCATACTCATCAAATCGAAATAGTGACAATCACTGACGCTATTGTGACAGAAAAAGGTGTAACAGTAGTACTAAGCTCGGACAAGATGTCGCAATCTACCAACTTTTGGCATATTGTTTGCGTTTTACAAACTACTTAGTAAAGAAACAGATAGTTTATTCTTCAAAACATGTTTGACTCAGGATGTTACAACAGTAATCTCTATACTGAATTTCAGCCCAATCTGTTTAGTGGTTTCAAAAGCATTGTCAGTAATCCTTATCTTTAACATTAAACAATCTGCACCATAAGTCCGCTAAATAATGATTTTTCATTGCCAAACTAATTTATTTAGTGTAAAAATATGTTTTTATACTTTGTAGTGTACTTAAGCGAAATTTCATTTAAAGCCACCCAGCGCAGCGGCCAAGGACTGAAGAAGCGACAAACATACGCATGCACATTGCACATACACACAAATTTTTGTATTTTAATATTAATAGAATTGTAACTTAAGCACTACACAGCCTGCTGCATATTTAAAGTTTTTTGGAAATTTCATGGGCGCTTTGCTATTTTGGGATGAAAAAACACATTAAAACTTTCGCACGAGAACAATATATTTTCCGGGATAAATCAAAGTAAGCAAACATACACCAACACACACACACACACACACACACACAAACAGACAAACTTTCACATTTATAATATTGATGCGACTCAGACCATGTAGTTTGTTGCACTTTTAAATCGTTTTGTAAATTTTATGGGAATGATACATTTTTCTGGGGTAAAGAAAAAATACGTATTATAATGAATATAAAATATACACACACAAACGTAAGTAAACCTTCATATTTATAATAATAATGTCCATGCTATAAAACAAATAAAAATATAAAAGTATGAGCTAAAGTATAACAATAAAAAACATTCTTGTAGCACGCCAGGCGAGGAGAACGGGACATGACAGGAACATTCCGTGGAATAAATAAATGTCACGTTAGCGCTGCTGCACGTTCTGTTGCAGTTCTTTGATCGATGCACACTCGAATGAGGTTGACAATAAGTCGTTTTGTTCCTTATTGAAACATCATATTTTGTCTGTCAGTCAATAGAAATATTAATTTACGTTTAGTTTTTTATTGTTTTTAGTAATACCAATTGTAATTATTACGCTAATCTATTACTAGGCAACCTTTGAAAATTAGACGGTCTACTATTTTTTTATGTATTCAATATATTCTTGTATTTATATATGTATTTCTATGTATTAGTATCGTTGGCTAACACCCATAACACAAGCAAATAATTTGTTTACTTTGGGTTTAGATCAGTAAGTGTAATTTGTCTCGTGAATATTTATTTATTATTATTATTTTGCCAAAGGCTAACGATTGACTTAATGTGTTTCTAGCATTGTGACTAGTACTCACGTGTTACGTAATTATTAAACTAGGCGATTCACGTTGTCACACGTTAATTATTGTACTTGGCGATTATTAGGTAGTATTGGTCCGGTCCACCTTTGAAGACTAGAATGCTGAAAGGCGAACGATTAGCTTAAAGTGTCATTACAACGTAACTGCTGAGTGGTAGAGTTCCGCATCATTCCGCCTGGGTTTTATACCACCACTTTTAGCAATAACGTCAAAGCTTGTCTCTGTCGTGTTTCGATTTGTTAGGTAAAATTGTCGGTAAGCTTATGCATATGGCATTACCATTCTACCCCACGGATAGTAAAAAATACTAAAATAGACACAACATTGGGAAGGAAATGTGTCGCCACGTATATGAGCAAACGCTCCTATTACTGACAAAAATTTCATACATTTGTAGGTTATATTATATTGTGAAAAGTAGAAATAAACCGTGGTAGAGTTCCACAATGTCTCGCCCTGTATATGGTACCACGTCTTACCTATTCTTAATGCAATTAGCGCCAATCCTTGTCATTGTCGTATTCCAGTTTGGAGGGCAAGGTAGCCGGTAGACTTATGCATGTGGCATTGCCATCCTGCCACACAGATAGCAACGCACCATTTACATCTTTGGTATATAAAAGCGCTGGTTTCTCTTTACATTGGGCTGGTCATCTGCTTGTTTGTTATTTAATGATACAAAAATGTATACAATATACATTATTTATATCTTTACAAAGCGAACAACCAATCGAATGATATAAAAATGTCTTTAGCTATCTCGTGTTTGTAGTTAACGTGTGTGGAAAGGAAAAATTTTGTAGCGGTCTGGATTTTGGTGGGGTGTTAACATCTCAGTGCTTATAATGGACATGTAAAATTGTAGACCTGGCTATACTTAGAAACAAGCGAATCATTAAACTGGCAAATACGGCTATGGGGTGGTCGAACATAATATCTTAAACATTTACCAGTAACACGTGATTGCTAGTAGTTATCGTTTTCTAAAAATATAGGTGTAGCATATGACAGGTCCATCTAGCATGTTATAAAATTAACACACAAAATCATAAACTTTATGAATGAGTGAAAAATTCTGAGTATTTTTACTATTTTTTCATATGGAATGGTTAAATCAGCAGATCAAGCTGTGCCTAATTATTTACGTTCCAAGATATTAGCAATTTTTTGTGTATGCGTTTTTCAGTTACATTACTCACTGGACGAACTATCTATATAATTACATAAAAAATATGTAATTATAAAGCTGCCGCCAAGAACTATATAAAAGCATCAAAAGCCACAAATTTATATCTAGACTTTTCGGATGATATCATATTTACGTAAGATTATGCTGACGACGAAATCTTCCTTATTTTCTTATCTTTATATATTTTTGAATTGTCTTATGAATTTTCGTCTTTTGGCTAAATTCTATAATAAAAAATAATGACAAACGTCTACTTACTAACTTGCTGACCCGCGCAGCTTTGCTCACAAGTAGATTAGAGATTATTATCAAAGTAAAAAATTTCGTATTTTCTATACATCATATAAATTTTTTATTCAATCCCTATTACAGACATTCAGTGGTCGATTTTTTTAAAAAAGTATTTTGATTCCAGGTCTATAGCTATCTCCTTATCAAATTTAATCATAGTCGGTTCAGCGGGTGAAAGCATAACAGACAGTCAATCAGACTCGTATTTAAAATATATATTAGTATGGATATAAAAGCCCTACTAATTTCTCTCTCACTCATTCACTCTAATTTCATTGTATAACATTTGAAAAACTTTCTCGTACGATTTTTAAACATTTTCTTTTAAGTAAACCTTGTCATATATATAATACAACTAAAAAAAAAACACTTATTTGGTGCATTTATTCCGAACTTATGAATGTACAAACATTTTGGAGATTCATTTTATACATCACTAGCTGACCACCCGGCAAACTTGTTCTGCCTTTTTAACTTATTTCTTTTTTCTTATTTTCTTAGCTTTTAAACCTTCCCTGGACTTCAACGATTAATTCAAAATCAAAATTAGCCAAATCGGTTCAGCTATTCTCGAGTTTTAGCGAGACTAACGAACAGCAATTGATTTTTATATATATAGATAAGTGAGCAAACAAGCTAAGACAGCTCTCCTAATGGAAAGAAAAACCATCGTGGTCTGTAGCACAAACCATTACAAAATGGTCTACTAATGAAAACAGTTTCATAATCTAAACTTATACCGGTTGTAACATCTTACAACCAGAATTTTATGTAGTTATTATTGGTATTGCCAATAATAACTACATAAAATTCGATTTCGATTAAGTGATTCTCGTCTAATAAAACTTTCTTTCAAATAAGATTTTAAGATATTTAACAGCAGGATGCAAAATATTATTTTGATTACAAACAGATTTTTAATCAAGCCGTTTGATTATTTTTATTATTCTAAATAAGATTTCCCATATGATTATATCTATATTTTAATATAATTTTTAATAACTTAATTTATAGCATATAGAAGACAATCTAACAGCACGTAAGATATGCGTTATCCGTTGCGTCAAAGTGTCAATAATGTCCAAAAGTAATTGCTTTTAAATATGTATATTTAATCTATAAAAGTATGATTAAGATAAAGGTTAAGTTCTTTTTAGATGCATCAATATAATTAAAAAATGCGTTTTATTATTTGTTTATGTAGGAATGACTGAGTTTATTAATAAAATTAATAGTTACTAAATACATTTATTTTTTGTAATGCTACATTTAAATATATGGAATAACATATTTATTATTATTTATTCCGCCGTGTTGGTCCCGGCCTCCTTTGTAGAATAGGCCAACTGCCGTTCTGCCAGGCAGGTCGTAAAAGGCGACCGATTGGCTATCGAGTCACTACCATCGTGGCTACTAGGTGGTAGAGTTCTGCATTGTCTCGCCCGGGTCTGGTACCACCGCCTTACCTATTCCTGCCGCAATAGCATCAGTGCATGTCGCTGTCGTGTTCCGGTTTGGAGGGTAAGGTAGCCGGTAAACTTATGCATGTGGCATTAGACCTCGCCACAAGATAGCAACGCACCATTAACATCTTTGGTGTCTATAGGCGATGGTTGACTCTTTCCATCAGGAGACCCATCTGCTTGTTTGCTATCTTATGATATAAAAAAAAAAAAAAAAAAAATTAATTATATTATTTTTATAATATATCTTATTGTAGATAAAAGTATAAGAACTATAATTGTAAGCCGCATTAATTACTTCTTCATTGGCCCGACAAATAGACGGGTCCTACGTAAGTTGCCGTAACAGAAAAAAAAATCGATTTTTGTTTTATTTATAAAAATGACTCCATTTTTATAGAAACTTCTATTAGATAAATCCAACTTCTAATAAAAATTTCATTTTTAATACTTATATAAAATATTAAAATATCTATAAAAATGGAGTAATTTTCATAAACAAAACAAATTCTCATTTTTTTAAGTTACGACAACTTACGTAGGAAATAATTAATAATAATATTTAAACAAAACATTAGGTATTATTAACTACGTGTAACTTACATAGGACCCGTCGAAATATTAGACTTATTTTATTAGTTACTTATTTTATTTGCATTTCTTGTATCTTAAAATGAAAGAATATGCAATTTGCCACATCTAGACGGCAGTAGTGTGAATATTTACTTCTTCTTCGACAGAAGTAAACGTTTATTTGAAAACATCATATTAGGTCTAATAATGTAAGTGGCAATAATAATTTTACTGTAAGAGTACAAGCTTTAAAGTTCCACAGATATGTGATTATAAAAGGTTTCTACTCATAACTAAAGACGTTGATTGTGCACACTCCGCCGCAAAGACAATAAATCTAAAACGACTAACAGCTGTGGGAGCCGTAAACGACGTTTTCGAGAATACCCGTGCTTTATTATTTTGCAAGTGTTCCGAAATTACGGATGATGCGAGATGTTAAGGCATTTGAAAGCGCTTAACTTCATGAAGAAGAATTTTTAACACGTAAACTACTAAAAAATATATTTATTTATCATAAACATTGCTTTGCTTGTTATTAACTTTCGTTTTATTATTATTACAACCTCGTTAATCAGCAATAGTTTTTGCGTTGTACAATCAGATCTTCAGAAATAATTCCCAGAAAATTACGCTTGTGATTTTCTGAAATCAACCGAAAGTAATAAATTGTTGGTTGGTTGTTTTCAGAAAAAAAGGATTTTATTTAGACTATAAAGCAAGCAAAGTCTAAACTTTAGTGTTACATTACCAGGTGGTAGATCCACTGCTATGACTCACGGTTCGCGACCAATTAAGACTTCTATCTTACATAGTCCTTCAGTTATAATATCAGTGCATGTCACTATTATGTTCAGGCGTAGATTGTAAGGGAACCAGTAAAATTATGCACGAGATTACATCCCTTTTTTAAATACCGTTAACATCTTTAATGCTTAAAGGTTATCTCTTATCAGTCATTATTCTCGAGATCAGGACTCGCTTCAAATGAATGAATATATGCGGTATGGCATGATTCTATAATTAAACGATGCCATTAGCTCATAAACTGCGTTTAATGATTATTTTACTCATTTACAGACTAAAACTACAAAGTACAAGTAAATCTGCTTTAAAAAACTTTTAATTTTGAAAAAGTATTTACTTTAAACAAAGTTAATAAATCCATAGCTTGTTTTACTTAACATTTTAAAGGTCTTCTTCTTCATCAAGAACATCAATCAATTGCAAACTCTCTTGTATTGAACCAACAGATATAATTAAAGATACATAATAGAGGTTATAAAGATTTTCACCAATTTCAGTGGCAATTTTGATTAGGACACGACCTAGCCACATGATATATTTTCACAAATAATTTTGATATACATTAAAATAGCTATTCTTTTACGTTTCATTGATATTTTAAAGATATAAAGATTTATCGAAATATGTTATCTGTGTATTTTAATATCTCTCAGACGTTTCTTGCAACCGAGCTAATAGCTCCTTGAGTGGACCAACAGTTAATATCAGGTCAATTTTACATTCATGTCCATAATTACAATTGTAGACCCTCAAAATGAAAGAATATGCAATTTGCCACATCTCAATGTTAACGACTTGTTCATATATGCTACATTTATTCCGAGCATGAAAAATCTTAAAATTGTTTTGACATACGTCAATTAAACGTTTTATTTTTTGAATGACGCTGTCAGTTTACACAGATTAGCAAGAATTGATAATCTGAGTTGTTTCGCCATATAAGGATCATCGTTTGGACGTCAAAGTTTATAAAATATAGAAGTAGACGAAGGCGTCAAAATTTATCACTCGTATGATTTGTAACTGCAAATGTGTAATTTTTTTTAGGTATAAACAAACAGGAAATTCTTGTTTTGACTTTGTTCTTTCGGGTTTAAGTTAGGGGATGTCAAATTAGTATTAAAATTTTTGAGACACTGCGTAACATTATCACGCGTAGATTTTTTCCTACCGCAATAGTGTCGGTGCTTGTCACTGACATGATAAAGTACTTAGTCAAAAAACGTATGCATGGTGCAATGGCGCTGATTATTTCTTTCCATCAGGAAAGCCATCTGTGTTTTTTTATTATCTTATACACAATATAAGTAATATGAAAAAATTATACACATTGTATTTGTCCATTTCTTAATAGTTTGATAGAATCAAACGTGTAAGGTGTCTTTACAGTTGTTTTTTTTCTCATGCGTACTATTAATTTAAAAATACGAAGTGTTATTCATACCCACATTCTAATTTTATGGTTATCCACTCTATGTTTTGAATTGTTACATGAGTATTATAGTTTAAGCATTAGATGTTTTGACTCCCTTTTACAAACCCGAAATCTTGATACCCTGACTTTTGAACCTTTCCCGATTTGGCTCATGTTCGAATTACTAATTCTTATATCTCAACTTTTATCTACAAAAACTTCACGAAAATACATATACACGAATATACTTCGACAACAATCGAGTTGATAGATTAATCAACAACGATACGATGACCATATATCGTTTGTACAAACATTTATACATTCATACCTACATAAAACGTAGTTTCTGTAGAGTACTCTCGCTCATTTATAATTTTATATAATAGCATATCCAGCAAGCTGACGGCTCTCTAGATGGAAAGAGACAATAATCACCTATAGACATCAAAAATGTTAATGGTACAGGGTACCTACTATGTTATTCGTGTGGCAGGGCTGAAAAGCCAAACGCGCAAATTTACCGGCCCACGTCGGAGGGTAAGGTGATCCTTCAAACTGGAACATCAGTGATAAACATCGACGCTATTATGGCAGGAATAAGTAAGGCGGTGAAAACCTTGGCAACAAGGCAATTGGTCTACTTTTTTTACAAGATAATTCGCAAAAATCTTGTAAATTGGTGTATTTATAGAATTAACAGAAATGACATTTAAGTGTAACATAGACACTAAGTTGTATAAAAGTTTAAATAGGTACAATAAATGTAGTTCTCCTGAGGTGGCTGGGTGCGCAGACGCAATAAATTCAGCTCGGCCGCACACGACGGCTCTGCATGACGTCACACCTCGTGTGATCGATGGCGACCAAGAAGGAGATCACGCTTGCAACACTTAGCTCAATGTACTAAGAGGAAACGAGATACACAAATAATAAATAATATCAACTTAAATTATTTTAAATTCTCATAACCAAGAACGTTGACTCCTCGTTTTTTTGAATTATGTTTGTTTCGTGTTATCGCGCTTATTAATTGTTGAAAAAATAACAACATTGACATTTTTATAGCACTTATGCTAATTGTATCTCGATTTATATTTTTACCTCTCTGTAAATTCCTACATTTTTCAGTTAGACTATTATTAATTAGATTTTACACTTTCAATCGTCGGCACTTGGTGTACGTAGGTACGTATGTAGGAGTACTCTCGGAGTACAGAATATTACGTCCTGAAAATGCATTAAAAAGCGAAACCGGTCAATTAATTTAAATAATTTAGTGGGTACTTATAGTGGAATAAAAGTGCATGTGTATTGTAAACTAGTTTCAACAAATAATGTTATGAATTAACTAACTTAAATATTGATTTCTTCTTGTTTTTACATAATTTTCATTTTTATAAAAATGATAATGGATAGCAGTGACGAAATTTCGTTAGTAAAACTTTAAGCCTCTAAATTATAAATAAATATACTCTTTTTTTATATTGCAAGATAACAAACAAGCAGTTAGTTTTCTAGACGAACAGAGAAAACCATTGCATTTAGACACCAAAGATGTTATTGTTGCGTTTCTATATGTCTGGCGGGAAATTCCTATTCCTTAATTTTACCGGCTACTTTACCCTTCAAACCAGACTAAGACTGTGACAAACATCAACGCTATTGCGGCGGGCATAGGTAAGGTCAAACCCAGGGAAGACGTTGCGGAATTCTACCACATAGTAGTCACGATGGTAGGTGGTCTATTCTTCAAAGAAAGCCTGGATAAACACGAGGGATTCAATATGAATACTTATTAGCCTCGTAACTGCTAATATTGCTTTAATCCTATACTTTAAACGAGCAATTCTTGACTATTTGTAATTAGTTTCTCCGAAACGGCTCTTACAATTTAATAAAAATTTTTATTTAGATAATATTTTACCATTAAAATTGATCTAGGTAAGATTTACCATCATAATAACCGATTTCACATGAAAAAATATCACTCGAGCGAAGCTTGGTCGTCCAGCTAGTATCATTAATATTGAACAAATCACCTTCAAGATTTACCATTAATTATGAAATGAATAATGTCAATATTGATTTCCAAGTTAAGCACTCTACTAACCATGAAAACCACATTAAAATCATGTGTTAAAAACACATAGGAGTTGTGTTGGTCCGAGCGCCTTTTGGAGAATAGACTTTCTGCTATTCTGTCAGGTAGCCCGTAAAAGGCGTACGATGACCATACTTGTCACATACACACACACACACATACACACACACCATCGTGACTATTAAGTGGTAAGTTATGCAACGTCTCGCCCGGGAATGGTACCAACTACCACCATTCTACCTCTTCCTGCCGCAACAGCACCATATCTTGTCACTGTCGTTCTGTGTAGCCGGTAAACATATGAATGTAGCATTACTATCCCTCCCTCAGATAACAGTGCACCATTATCATCTTTGGTATATATAGGCGATGGTTGTCTCATTCCATCAGGAGAGTCATCTTACTGTCTTATGAAATAAAACTGATAAATAAAATAAAAATTCAGAGATGTGTGCAAGCAAAAAATAAACTGTTGGCCAATTAAAAATCGTTACTTTGTGTCGTATGCCTTCTATACTGCCTTCATTTATAGAGTTCCATAGCCAAATGGCAAAAAACGGCTTGTAATTTCATCATATCCGTCAGTCTGTCCATCCGTCCGTATCATAACATTCATTTTACTCGGATATCCACAGTCATTTTATTCGGAGATTATTTGTACTATATTGCTAAAATTTTAAAAATATGTGCGTTTCATGAACTGCTACATAATGATGCACTATAATTTAGAAAATAAAATGATTAAAGGTAGCTGCCCATACATGTAACTGAGAGAAAAAATCGAGAAATACTATTATATATATAGTACATGGTATACAGATATGCTTTTTCGCTATTACAGAACCCTTTGTAGGTAGGTACGACTCGCTCTTTTTTTGATGCATGTTTTACTCTTTAATCTACAGACTGGAGTCCTATTGTTTTAACCCCTTATACTACCCACTTACCTATTCTTGGCGCAATAGTGTCACTGCTCGTCACTATCGTGTTCCGGTTTGGAGGGTAAGGTAGCCGGTAAACTTTTGCATGTGATATTAGACTTCGTCACAAGATAGCAACGCATCATTAACATTTTTGGTGTCGATAGGGGATGATTGACTTTTTCCATTAGGAGAATTGCTCCTATCTTATGATTTAAAAAAAACCCTCTTGATACTACATGTGTGGTATCGTACCATGACACCAAGACTTAAGCACCACAATGGGCAATATTTGTAAAGTATTATACGTATTATCGAAAATACAATATAGCTATTAGAGAATGTGATTTTGTTAGTCATGCCTTCATCTGCTATGTGAATCGTGGAGATAATCACGAAAATAACTGCGCCCGATTAACCGTACCGATCTACGTAAACACTCTCAATAGCTACTTAATTGAAATTTATCTCTCATTTCTCAGTATCAACAATCAATATTCTAAAATCTCCGAGGCTATTTTCACATTGAGCGTCCAAAACTGGTTTCAAACATAATCGAACAATATAAAGAAAGAGTAAAGCAAACACAATTTCAATAACAAAGGGCAGCCATGACAAATAAACATATTTCACCGGCCAAAATGGCTGCGGTCAGGTGTCATGATGTGTCCCTCCCTGAACTCGCGCCTATCACGCTCTTCATTTTCTGAACAAACAAGCAATTCATTCTTTTATAATGTTAGCTTCTAAGATTATTCTTCCTCAATATAAGATTATTTATAGTGATATTAATAATACGTATACGTTGGTCTTAGTTGTACTGTTACTGTAATTCAGTTACACTAATTACCTACAAGAGTGATAGTGACAGAACTAGCAGCAAGTTAATATTTTCAAATGATTAACTAGTTAGTTAGATTTTAAGATTTTACTTCCTCATAAAATTATTTATGGTGATATTAATAATACCTACTCACACGTTGGTCTTAGCTGTACTGTTACTGCAATTCTGATACACTAATTACAAGAGTGATAGAGATAGAACGAGCACCTAGAACAAACGTGTAATTTTTTGCTCCTTTTTTTAACATTTAAGCGATCCATTCTTTTATAATGTTAGCTTTTAAGACTTTACTTCCTAATTATAAAACTATTTATGGTGATAGTAATCGATATTATTAATATTATAAATGCGAAAGTTTGGATGTTTGGATGGATGTAAGTTACTCACTCACGCAAAAAGTACAGAACGGATTTGAATGAAATTGGGCAAACAAATAAATGAGGACCTGGAATAGCATTAAGCTAGAAAAAAGAGACATTCCCGCGTG
Source organism: Apodemia mormo (assembly GCA_036924255.1). Lineage (NCBI taxonomy): Eukaryota > Metazoa > Arthropoda > Insecta > Lepidoptera > Riodinidae > Apodemia > Apodemia mormo. Next base: position 32,892,064 of record JAUPFN010000003.1, on the reverse strand, counting down.
ATTCCCAAAAACCTTTATTATACACGCTGTAGCGAGTAATACAAGTAAATATACTTATGTTGGTCTTAGTTGAATTGTTACTGCAATTCAGATTTTATCAGAATTACAAGCCTTAAAGTGACAGAACGAGCAGCAAGTTGATATTTTCAAACAGTAGTGTAGTAGTTTCTTATTTTTTAACAAATAAGCGATTTATTCTTTTAAAATGTTAGCTTTTAAGATTTTACTTCTATAGATATAAATAAATAAAATTGAAGTGTATGTTTGTAATATTAAAATAACCAGTTAATAATAAATGCATATGGATGTATACACAGTACATATACCAAAATCAATCATTTTTTACAATTTTTGTCTGTCTGTCTGTTTAACTGTCTGTGTAACTTAGGCTACGTTTTTAGAATTTTTCCCACGCGGACGAAGTCGCGGGCACAGCTAATTCTCAATATAAAATTATTTATGGTGATATTAATAGCACACATACCTACGTTGTACTGTTAATTCAATTCGGATACGCTAGTTACAACCGTGAAAATGACAGAAACAGAAGCAAGTTGATATTTTAAACAGTATTGTAGTAGTTCTCTATTGAAGTAGAGTCTGTAGGTACTTATTTGTTTCTGCCGATATTTAATTTAGAGAGTAACTGGTAAATAGGTAAACTAACGGAGGCGAGGAGGCGTGAACACTTTACTTCACGAATGACAATGCACCTTCAACAAGTTTATTAACAAAGGTCATTTCTTTCGTGAACTGCAAGTAATATGTCACGCGCGATAAAAGATCGCGATATCGAGAGATAAACGAGAGTTTTGACAAATATGAAGAAATTATATAGAAGTTTCCTTATTTGTCAAACCTCTCTTAATCTCCATGAAGCTGTATTATATCTGGAGGCAGCACTTCTAATACCTACTTGAAACACAGTTTTAAATATTGCTGTCATCTTCTGAGGTCTTACCCTCTCTTTCTAACACAGCTGTATAAAAAGAGATGGAGAGACCTCATAGACAGAGATATAACATAAATATGTGTTTCAAGTTATAAATACGAGTGCTAGCTCCACCTAGACTTAATACTTCATGCTTAATCTCTTTCTCTCTCTCTTTCTTTCTTTTTCTCTCTTACTCTTATGAAATGTTTGACAAATAAGAAGAGCGTTTATATAAGTTCTTCTTATTCGTCAAACCTCACTTCTATTATGTCACGCTCTATGACATATTATCAAACGTTGTTTATCCATCGCTTACTCTCTATCTATTAAAACAATAGGACTCAAGTTTGTAGCTTAAATAGCAAAACATGCATCAAAAAAAGAGCGAGTCGTACTTACCAACACAATTCCTATGCGTTTTTTTAACACATGATTTTAATGTGGTTTTCATGGGTAGTAAAGTGCTTAACTTGGAAATCAATATTGACATTATTCATTTCATAAATCGTAAATCTTGAAAGGAATTTGCTCTCTATTAATGTTACTAGCTAGACGACCAAGCTTCGCTCGATCTGTTGGAATAATCTTTTATATAAAGTTTTGGTTTTTATGACGTTTCATATGATGGTTTGTAGTAGGTACATGGTAGTTGGTACATATGAAACAAGCAGGACAAGACTATATCGATCATCAAATTTGATGTTCTTAGCCTTAAAAATATAATTATCTCATTAATATTTTATAGTGTATATAAAATATTAATAAGATAATTATATTTTTCACTAAATTGTTTATCACTGATCTTAATAATTAACTAAAATCCTAAGTTAATTGCAAAATGACGAAAATAACATTATATTATTTTCGTCATTTTGCAATTAAATAATATTATAATAAATAACAATTTTTTAAGAAAAGACATCGCAGCTAATCTTATATTCAGCTGTGTCTTGATTTAAATGCAGTATTACCATTTGCAAGTTTTTCTTTATCCTTAGAAGCAATCAATCAAACAAATTCACAAGTCATCGGTTATTAAAAAACTTATTGTATTGTAAACACGTAAACTCTCCAACATTGTCACCTCACCCCGAGGAATTCACATAAAAGACCGTTCACAAAACAGACAGCAGTGGTGGGTGTTAAATATTGAAGCAGGTTTCGGGAAACCACCCCGCGGCGCATCGTCGGCGACGCGGAGTCTCACCCGGTGATAAATACAAAAAACACATTTCATATTTTTTCTTATCGGTTTTATCATCTCGTAGCGAGTATGATAAAGCACCAATAATGATGTTCCATTTTGAATCAATTTAACAAATATAGAATATAAATGTGGTGACATATTTTTTCTACTTTTGTGGTTTGATAAACCATTATATACCTATACACAAAATTTCATACCTCATTTAAATAAGTTTTTACAGTATTAAGTGTTAACGTATGTAACACATTCTAGAAACTAAGTTTGGAATGTCATTTTTTGTATTAAATCCTGATGAACCCTGAGAAGTTTGTAAACATGAAATTTTTGTAGCACTCTTAATGTAACCAATTACCGGTGGGGGTGTTTCAATATAATAAGACTTTGTGATCCTTAACCATATCATATTATTTATACCTACCTCTATTGTTTTGAAATGCCTATAGGTAAAGAGTACCTATTACTGATTCTTTTACTTATTCGGTCTTTTTTTTGAAGGAGAAAAATTATTCTTGTCCTTTTTGTAGAACCACTGCAAAGATTCTTAAATTATTGTGCTGTGATTTCCTGTATAGTGGTGTTTAATTAAAAGTTGATGTCAAAATTGACAATGGATATTGACAAAGTATTTTTTGTTTTTATAATTTTTTGGAAAATATTATAACCCAACAAAAACTAAAAACTAAAACTAGAGGAGGTGCCCATTTAACGTAATATTTGTCTATCGAGGTTGCTTAACGATAAGTATTTTTTAATAGATTTTAAGGTTACCTACTATATTTTATGATGTACCTAGTATTAGTTGTATCTCTAACTATAATCGCGTTTCGTATAGTAAAATAAAATATTGCATTACAAACAATAAATTTTGTTTTTGGGTTTTATCTAGGTATGTATGTGACATACCTAGATAAAACCCAAAAACAAAATCTTCATTTTAGTATACGGATACAAGAATGTAGATGTTATTGATTTGCTTACAAGATCATTGATTCTGGCTGCCACGGTCCGACTTGTGTCAGCGTTATATATCGCCTAACGCAGGTGCAAACACGCTAAGTGTATTCTCTTTGTTGTAAGGGATTGGGTTATCAGTGACACTATCTTCGACAAATGTTTTAGTTGTCAGAACTGTGACGTCAGCCAAATCGGAGCGTTGCGTCCGCGTTGCACCGGTCTTGTTGTGATCAGAGAGCCGATATCGTATTTAATATTTGACCGTAGTAAAAGAGATTTTATGTTATAAAAACGTGGTATGGTATGATTTAGTTTTGAGGATTTTGCTTCTGAATTCAAATTAGGTACCTTACTACGCAATCGGTGGGGCCGAAGCTCCATTCCCGGCAGAGACAGGGCTTATGTTATTAGCAGACATGTTTGGATTTCAGGGCCCAAATCCTGTAGTATAATACTATATTTATTTCTGTATCGTTGATAAATTCGATATCAATACATGCATTTGTTAAGCTATAATATTTATTTATTTAGGAAGAAATTCGTTGCTAGTTTCGTTTTAGTTATATGAACTTTTTATGTTTTTTTATATAATATATAATAAGATAGCAAACAAGCAAATAGCTCTCCAGATCTAAAACTAAACCATCGCTTATAGACCAAAGATTTTAATAGTGCGTTGCTATTTGTGTGGCGGGATGGTATACACATGCATAAGTCTACCGGCTACCTTATTCTCTAAACCGGAACACGACAATGGAACCGAATAAACAAAAGCAGGAATAGGGAGGACGGTAGTACCAAATACCTGGGCGCGACGTTGCGAAACTCTACCACCTAGAAGTCACGATGGTAGTGACACGTATAGCTTGCCTGGCAGAAAGGTAATTGGTATATTCTTCAGAGGAGGTCGGACCAACACGGTGGATCCCGGATCAATACGGCGGATAATGTTACGTATATTTAATTGTTTCAATTCAATTAAAATAAAACTAAACATTAGTTTTTGCGTGAAGCATTTTGAAATAATTGGTGAAAAAATAATGAGTCAGTTTAATAAATATATTATTGTAGTTTATTCTAAATAAGATAACCATAAGAATTTGGCTATGTCTGGCTAATTTAAAATTTGAAAAATACCTATATATATATATATATATATATATATATATATATATATATATATATATATATATATATGTATAGAACCTATAGAAATACCTATATATAATAACATTATCGAAAACTATAAGATGTGCTATTTTTTAAACAAATTTTTAATTGTAATATGTTTCGGTATGTTTATTCTAAAAATATAATTTATAGAAATAATTTAATTGATGTATTTTGTGTAATTTAGTGACAAATATCTACATAGTTTTTTTCATCATAGGATAGCATACAAGCAGGTCATTTCCCTGATGGAAAAAATAACCACCAACTATAGACACCAAGAATGTTAAATGTACGGTGCTATCTGTGTGGCAGGTATGGAATGCCAAATGCATAAGTTTGCTGGCTACCTTACCTTCTTTACTGCAATACGAAAGCGACAAACACCGACATTATTCAGTTAATAAGGTGGTACCAAACCTGATCGAGACTTCGTAAAAATATACTACCTAGTAAAAATATAGCTTTATATTATAAAAACTAAAAACAACAGTAAACGGGTAAAGAATTTCTATAAATAAATAAATAAATATTGTTGGACAAATTACACGAATGGATAACTAAAATCCAAAGTAGGAAAATTATTTAATTATGTTATACTGTTAGTCAAGGATACTAATATACAGAAATACATATATAAATAGTTTTACACACATAATAAACACCCAAACCCAGAAATATAAACATCTATGCTCATCACACAAATGTTTGTCCCTGTCGGGGATCGAACCCGAGCTCACTCGATTCGTAGTTACATAGGTTCATTAACCACATCATCAACGGGGCATTTCTATAGACATTATTTGGCCTGCTTTATGTTTTATGCGACAAAGAGTACAAATTATATAAACAAGTTAATAGCTATTACTATCCATAAACTATTTGAGAAAATTTGAGGAAGTATTTATTTTCTTCGTTAAAATATGGATTAGTGGAGTATTTGATTCGAACAAACGTCTAAATCGATGAAATATGCAAGTGTTTGTCAAGTCTGTGAAGAATGGAATATCTACCATTCTGTCGGGCTGTGTATAAGAGACGAACGATTAGCCAGTCGTATCATTCATCATACAATCGTGACTTTTTGGCGGTAGAGTTATAAATGCTTAGGCTCGGTGATTCAAGAGAGTTAAGAAGCTGGTAAACATATACATGTGTATTATCATCCCGTCATATGAATAACAACGCACAATTATTATCTTCAGTGTCTATAGGCGTTTTTTTTTTGAAAAGACTATTACAGTTGACCTTATGGGTCGTTACTGCGTCACCAGACTTATTAGGCGAGAAAGTGCGCAGCCAGAGTTTAAATTAAGATTGCGGCTATAAACGCCCGCGCTAAGGGCTGTCTCCTGTGAGATGGGACCTCAGCCTAGTGCGGCGTTCAGACTTCCCTATAGGCGATGGTTGTCTCTTTCCAGCGATGAGGGCTTGTTTGTTAATTTTATTATATAACTAGCTGCGCCCGCGACTTCATCTGCGTGGAAAAATTTTGAAAAAAAGTAGCCTAAGTTACTCCCTGTCACATCAGCTATCTGCTAGTGAAAGTCCCGTCAAAATCGGTCCAGCCGTTCCAGAGATTAGCCGGAACAAACAAACAGACAGACAGACAGACCAAAATTGTAAAAAATGTTGTTTTAGTATATGTACTGTGTATACATCCATATGCATTTAGTAAAAAGCGGTTATTTTAATATTACAAACAGACACTTCAATTTTATTTATTTGTATAGAAAACAAGACTTGGAATTTGAACACAGGTCCTACTGATCGATAGTAATGTACTACGACTCAATTAATGAGATGACGCGTAATACTTAATTTATAGAGAATTACGACTTGTATCGAAATCAATATGTTGTTATTGATTCAAATGGGTTTGCTCACCGTTGTGTTTGGACCAATGTATATCAATTACACGACTCTCGGGAGCCATTTCCACAGAAACCGGCTAGGCATAGCTGAATAGCTAACGCTGATAATTATTTTAACTAATCATTAACTAACTCACTAGCGGTAATTTATCATAAATATGACTTATGTAAAGTCGAAGTTGGGATACTAGCTGATTTTCTTGTTTATGTGCATAAAATTAATCATTAATATTTAAATGTCTTATTCATTCAGATGTTTTGGTTGTTTTTTTACGAAGAAAAAAGAGTACCATCGCCTATAGTTAACATAACTTCATCTGTTACTAACATGATTTTTTGGACAAACTCTGTAATAAAACTTATAATAAAATAATAAATATTCACGGGACAAATTACACTTACTGATTAAACCAAAGTAAGCAAATTATTTGCTTGTGTTATGGGTGTAAGTCAACGATACTAATACATAGAAATACGTATCTAAATACTGGAATATATTTAATAGACACCAAAATTCTTAAATACAGACATTTTTGCTCACCACACAAATGCTTGTCCCCGTCGGGGATGGAACCCAAGCCCCATAGATTGCGCAGTCAGGGTCGCTAACCACTCGATAAACGGGGCGGTAACTATTTTATTTATTTAGTTATAAACACAAAGAATGTTAACAATGCGTGATTTTCCATAAGACCACTTAAGAATAAGTTTATAAGTCGTCTGACTCTTCAGTATTTTTTAATTATAAGATATTAAGCAAGCAGATAGCACTTCTGATGACGAGAGGCCATCCCTTTTAGGCACGCCTAAAAGTGCCGGAAAGGAACTTTACAGTCATATTTTATTATTCAAAATAACACATAGCCTATTTTTCATAACTGATATTGAAATGGAAGATGCAGGCGAATAACAGATATGTCATAAAATTTGTAAAGTTCATACAAAATTGTCGAATAATTTACAAATTAAGCATTCTCTGTTAGGATCTATCCAAAAATGTATATTTGATAATATTTTATCCAAAAATTACTGGATTGATTTTCATTAATATTGACGGTCTTATCAGAATAATATTCGTACAGGCTATCAATCACTAGGTATGAAAATCACACGCGTATAAATCGTCATATAAAAAATCAAAATATAGCGAACGTAAAGACATTCTGTAATAAAATTTACAGTTATACGAAATCGCAGAATAATTCACAAATTGTCTGAAATCTCTATAAAACAACTTTAAAAGAAGCTCCAAATGAAGCAGCCAATTAACGAACGAATGAAGATTTATGTACCGCGTTGTCGATATAAAGTAACGTTTCCTTTATGAACCTCAAAACGTCCTAATTACTGCACGGCGCAAACAAAATAAGAAACAGTGAGACGCCCAAACGCTTTTGTGACAGGGAATTAATTGCTCGTGGCGACACATGCGGTAGAGCAGTTCAGTAATAGCGACAAGCGGAGCGATTGAAATACATCTTTCATATTACATTTCTAGTAATGCGAAAATATCTTCTGAAATGGTAATTTCAGCCTTTTATTGTTTTCGACTCGTTGGCTACATGGTTGTAAATAAGATGAAGGTATTATAGAGCAATGCACTAAGAGTCCATACTTACATGAATGAATTAATAACGGAAATACCAACTCAGATATGCTAAATAAACTGTTTGTTTATGGTATGATATATTGGAAAAAAGCATTGACTACCATGTTAAGATATGTTATCAATTCCAAGTTAATTATCGTTTAACATAACCTTATATGTATGTATACTAAATGTTAATTCTCCCAGTAATGTATTTCGTAAAATGGGAAATCCCCTTTTAAACATAAATGACCATCGTATCCAGTCGAAATTCGACTGATCAGATAACCTCAAGATGTAATTTTCGCTCTACCTGTAGCTACTTACATTTAAATTCAATCTTATGATTAGAATTACAATATGTAGTCACTTAGAAATAATTTTATTGCCCCATGGTTAAACTTTTTAAAGTCTTTTACTATATGGTAGATCTTTGCATTTGCTCGCCCGGGTCTATTACCACCGCCTTACCTGTTCCTGCCGCAATAGCGTCAGTGCTCGTCACTGTCGTGTTTCGGTTTGGAGGTTAAGGTAGCCGGTAAAATTATACATGTGGCATTATAAATCGCCCCAAATAGAACGCACCATTAACATCTTTGGTGTCTATAGGCGATGGTTGACTTTCTATCAAGAGACCCATCTGCTTATTTGCTATCCTATGAATATAAAAAAGATTCTATGATGAAATTAAAACGTCGTTTGTTTATCCTATCATTTGTATCTATACTTACTAATATTATAAAATTGTAGAGTGTTTGTTTGATTGTTTGTTTGGTTGTACGCGGTAATCTCGAAAACTGTTGAACCGATTTGAATAATTCTTGAGTTGAAAAGCTTGTTTATCGAGGAAGTTTATAGGCTATATAATATCTTGCTACGACCAGCAGAAGCGGAATAAACAAAGTCCGCGCGGGCGAAGTCGCGGGCAACAGCTAGTACTTAATACATAAATTTATGCTATAATATTACTGTAATTACAGTCTAATTTCTATCAGAAAGAGAGTATTAATTAATGAGTTGCATATATATATATATATTATCATAAGATAGCAAACAAGCAGATGGGTGTCCTGATTGAAAGAGTCAACCATCGCCTATAGTCACCAAATATGTAAATGGTGCGTTGCTATCTTGTGTCGAGGTCTAATGCCACATGCATGAATTTACCGGCTACCTTACCCTCCAAACCGGAACACGACAGTGACAAGCACTGACGCTATTGTGGCAGGAATAGGTGAGGCGGTGGTACCAGACCCGGGCGAGACAATGCAGAACTCTGCTACCTGTAACATTAGTTTTATCGCCTCTGTGGTCTATTTGTCCGGTGTCGGTGTTGACCGCATGAGGTCCCGGGTTGGATTCTCAGGTCGGGCAATTCAAAGATGTGTTTTTTTTTACTTTCTGATAAAAATAACGCTGTCCGAGATTGGAAAAGTGTCCGATTAGCGATATACTTGCCCCCTATCACATTATGGCACTAAGTACCTTCGACTAATCGTGGGTGCTCTGGTTGTACCTCTGCTTACCTCTTCGAGGACACGAACGTTAAGTTACATTTTTTATGTTTTTAGAAGAGTGGTGACGGGTGTATATAATATATACAGTATAATAACATACAGTATAATAACTACAATAATTACATTTTATACCCCTTTTGTCTTTAGTCCAAGTTATAAAAGTACCCTTGCAAAACAATCACATACTAAATGTATATTTAACACGGGTGAAAACTTTAATCGTCACCATGACGCTGGCGTTCGCGTCTGCCACACTGTTCGTCCATCATCAGAACCGCCCGCGTGTGGCCGCTTGATAGACAAAAAATTATGTGTCACCTCCCTTTGTTCAGACTGGACATACCTTTCAGCGAGATGCAATTAGCGTGATTAAAATAGAACGTCGATACTCAGTCGACAACGCGCTGCGATTTCAAACGTTCCGTCTTCTGATCTATTTTTGGAATCAAATGATGCTAAATACTAGTCAAATTAAATCTTGAATCAAGGACTATTTAGATGAGTGTTTTATATAGTAAAATGCGACTCATAATAAATTCTATATATTTTTAAAATACCTTTTTTAAAATATATAGCAAACAGTCGGATGACTCTCCTGATGTAAAGAGAAACCATCGCCTATAGACGCCAAATATGTTAATGATGCGTTGCTATCCATGAGAGGGTATAGCGATGCCACATACATAAGTATATCCGCTACTTCACCCTCTATAATGGAACACGGCAGTATTAAACATCGTCAAATTGCGTCAGGAATGGGTAAAGTGGTAGTACCACCACGTACTCGGGTGAGACATTGTGGCAATCTACCACCTAGTAGTCACGAAGGTAGTAACACATAAAGCCAATCTTTCCCTTGTGGTACAACCTGCTAGTATTGCAATCTTCTCTTCAAAATGGGCTGGTCCCACAAGAGGTAAGTCCGTAAATCCAAATTCAGTGCTAAAAAATGCTTGAAAATAGCTTGGTAGTTGGGTATACCCAGGAAAACTGTGATTTGCTAGGTGTTAAAGTTATAGAAAATTTCAGAATAAAATGAAGTTGCAGGAAATGAAACCGTCAATAATCCATCATTTTTTGAAACTTACATTATAAGACACTAATATACATACAGATTTTTATATGTATACTAGTTGACCCGACTATGTATTGCTGTGGCTTAGTTTTGGTTAATTTATATCGCATTTAACTATGACTCGCCGAAACCTCTCAACCGCCTGCTATTCCAAGCATATGTTAGAATATTTGAAAAAAAAAATGCAACATGACTGGTACATGTCACTGTCTTATTCCGGTTTTGAGGGTAAGGAAGCTATCCTTGCCACACGGATGGCAACGTAACATTGCCATCTTTGGTGTCTATAGGCGATGATTGTCACTTTTCATCAAGAGAGCTATCAGCTTGTTTGTTATCTTATAATTAGAAATATACATAAAAATCGGTTGAGTAATTTTGGAGTCCATCGCGGGCATACACCTTGGTAGAAGATTTACGCGGTAGAGAAATTAGATATAGGTACTAATAAGCTTATAAGATGGATTAGGTTGCTAGGTTGTATATATATTTAAATCTTAAATTGAGATAAGTAAAAATCGACACTTACAAGTTGATTTTGGTATGCCGTTACTGCGGTGAAGACGCACTCTGGGAAAATAAACGTTTTGAACTCTTCTTGTTCGAGATCTGTGATTGGCGCGTTCACCGCCCCCTCTCGCCGCAGCACCAAGTGTATGCGAGGCTGGTATTTGTGCATTGAGTTCAACACCAGCTATAAATATAAAAAATAAACTTAATCAACACTTATATTTATGGTTTACTGCTTTGTAGACGAAAGAGGCTTCTCACTGAGCAGTCTTTATCATAATAATATAATAATGTCGCTGGACAAATTACACAAATCGGTCTAATCCCAAAGTAAGCAAGTTATTTACTTGTGTTACGGATGTTAGTCAACGAAATTAATACATAGAAATACATTTATAAGAACTGTTACATGTCTAATAAACACCCAAACCTATAACGTGTGGCCGCGTTTTCGATCCGGTAGTAGTTTAAAAAAATGTTGACGCGTCAAAATAACTTGTAAAAAGTTTTATTGAATAAAGTACTTCTGATTTCTGATTTCTGATTATAAATACAAATATATATCCTCATCACACCCTGTCGGGAATCGAACCCGGGCCCCAATTTTAAGGAAAATTTTTGTAAATTAAAAAAAAAAATTGGTACTACATAGGGTTTTTAAAATAAGATAGCATTTTTATTTGTATAATAAGATTTAATTCAATCGCCTCAGTGGTCTAGTGGTCCGGCGCTGGCGTTGACCACATGAGCTCCTGAGTTCGGTTCCCGGGTCGGGCAATTAAAAAATGTGTTTTTTTTCAGTCTTCTGTTAAAAACAACGAAAAGTGCCCGGTTAGCGATATGCTTGCCACCTATCACATTTGGGGGACCAAGTATCTTCGGCTAATCGTGGGTGCACTTGTTGTATCTTTGCCTACTCCTTCGGGGATACGGGTGTAAAGATACTTTAGAATTAATTCATTATTTTTGAAGTTTCAATGATCCTATTGCATACGTATGTATATGTCTCGTTCGAGTCGAGCAGAGTTTTTATATGTACCTATAGCGCAATTTAGAAAACGAGCATATTATGGTTGTCCTGGCAAAAGATACACATTGGTACGAGTGTTAGCAACCCTGAATATGCAATCGATGGGGCTCGGGTTCGATCCCAGACGGGGATAAGCATTTGTGTGATGAGCATAAATGTTTGTATTTCCGGGTTTGGGTGCTTATTAAATATATTACAGTATTTATATAATATGTATTTCTATGTATTAATATCGTTGACTAACATCCATAACACAAGTAAATAGTTTGTTTAATTTGGAGTTAGATCAGTAAGTGTAATTTGCTTCGTGAATATTATTGCATAAACATCTAAACTAATATTACAAAGAGGAAAGTTTTTATTTTTTGTTTGTTTGTTTTTACCGACTGATTTTATAAATTCTTTCACCTTTCGAAAGCTACGTTATCCATGCATAACATAAACTGCCTTTTTATCCGACTGAGCGAATAGAAGTAATGATTTTAAGTCATGCGAACGAAGTCGCGAGTAACTACGAGTATTAAATATATTTATAACAAGTGATGACCCCAAAGTCTCAAGGGTGGACTGAGTTATCTAGTAGATCCTTAATGTAACATATTGTGCTTTGTTACAAACTATGGTTTGTACTCGAATGCAGGAAACAAGAGATAATATTTAAAAAGAAGAAATGGAGTTCCAAATAAGAGAAATACATTTCGTTTTCAGCAGACTTGCCAAAAAGTTGGAGATTCTCAATTTGTCGGAATTTTTTTTATATGAATGTTCACTGATTACTTGAGACGTCTGAACCAAGAGTTGGTTCATGAGTTATATCTTCCCAGATGGTCCTATTTTAATTTGGTGAAGTTTTATGCAGGGTTCCGCAGGCGTATCACCTAACGTTTGCAATCCGCCAGCGATCAGCGATGACTTTTATACGTAATGAAAGACTCATCAAAAACGTCGCTAATTGCTTGCTGGTCACTAGATATGCGTTTTGTAATGTCACAGTAACAAAACTATGACACCCTGTGTAGTGGTCTAGGTATGGATTTTTAGGATTAGAGCCTATCATGACTGAATCTCAAATATGTGAACCCCCCCCCCCCCCCCCGAAAAGCGAAGGCTGGATCGGTCTCTGTATATGTGCCTCCCCTGAATTGAAGGCTGAATCCGCCCTTGTATAAAAGGCTGTTATGAATTTTATAATTACTAAACAATTACGATAATTTCGCTTTGCGAGTTACGTGACAACCCCGCTGGATTTACAGTAAACGGGAAGCCGATTGTTTGCAGTTTTACTACACTTGAAGCATCTAAGTTTTAGTTTCAAATGTATTTGTTCCAGTTGCGGGATATGTAAATCTTATATTTACCTGTCCATTTTTATCCATTTCGTTGTTGGTAAGCTTGACCTTCTCGAAGGAGACGACCTGTTTGCGCAGCTGGTCGCCGGAAAATGGTGAGTCCGGGTGTGGGTAGAGACGCGCGGGCGCGGGCGGATCCGCCTTGCCGGCCACTAGCCATGAGGAGCGGTGGTACGCGTAGCGGTAGCGCTTACCATCTACCGGCACCACGTCCAGCAGCACCGCGTAGCGCGCCTCCGCGCGGCAACCCGCAAACGACACGCGCACCGTCGGAAACATACGCCTGCAACAAACGTCATTTTAATCATAAAACTTATATAGACCACTTGCGATTCTGCCAAGCAGTAGGTAAAAGGAAAACAATTGGCCCAACTTATCTCTTACCTCGTGACCTCGTATTTAGAAATTCTGTACCTTCGGTATTCTGTACTCTTGGGTAGCACCACCTTGCCCATTTATGCCGCAATAGCGTCACTGTTGTGTTCCAGTGTGAAGAACGAAGTAGTTGGTAAATTTCAGCATGTTGAATTAGCATTCCTCCATACGAATAACAACTCACCATTAACATCTTTGTTGCGCATAGGCGTTGGTTGCCTCTTTTCATCGGGAGATCCATATGCTTGTTTGCTATTTTCTATATTATAATATTACTAGTTGTGACAGCGACTTCGTTCGCGTGGTAAAAGTTACTACTTATTACATCAGCTGTCTGCCAGTGAAAGTCCTGTCAAAATCGGTCCAGCCGTTTCAGAGATTAGCCGGAACAAACAGACAGTCAAAAATTGTAAAAAAAATGTATTTATATGTGTATGTGGTATATGTAACGTGTATACATCCATATACATTTGGTTTTTTAAATATTAAAAACAGGCACTCCAATTTTATTTATTTGTAAAGATAAATGCGAAAGTTTGGATGTTTGGATAAATGGAAGTTGTTACTTAATCACGCCAAAACTACTAAACGGATTTCAATGAAATTTAGCACACAGGTAGATGATGACCTGGAATAGCAGATAGACTACTTTTTATCCCGGAAAAATGAATAGTTCCCGCGGGATTCACTTAAATCTTTTATAATGCAGCGGGCTTCACGCTTCAGCTAGTATAATATAAAAATAAAATTATAGAAGCTAGGCTCTTAGACATCGTTCAAAATTTTTATGCTAAGAATTGGATTTACTGAAGCCAATATATGACGGTTATTCCTAACACTTGGATAATCGATTGATTATCTTTCTAAACCTATAATAATATTGTGGATGCTACATTCTCCTTAAAATTTTGTTAAAGCGCCTCATCTTTCCTCCTGAGGGTATTTTAAACACTGAAAAATGTAAATGTAAGTAATGCAGCTAGAACCGAACAGTTTACTAGATGGTAGAGTTCTGCATTGTCTCGCCCGGGTCTGGTGCTACCACCTTACCCATTCCTACTGCAATAGCGTCAGTGCTTGTCACTGTCGTGTTCGGGTTTGGAGGATAAGGTAACCGGTAAACTTATGCACGTGGCATTCGCACTTCGCCAAAAGATAGCAACGCACTATTAACATCTTTGGTGTCTATAGGCGTTGGTTGACTCCTTCCATCAGGAGACCCATCTGCTTGATTGCTATCTTATGATATAAAAAAGTACAAGACAGTGAAACTAAGTACAGTAGACACATCACGTCTTCCAAAAGCCTTAGCTGTATCTCCTGAAATTACGAGCTGCTCTTACAAAGTTGTGCATAGGACAAATATAAAATTATTTAAACTTTCGTGAGACATTATTTACTAAATAATAATTGATTACGGCTAAAACTCACGTATAAATCGGTATAGGTTCCGACTAGTTTCGGACCTATATGAGGTCCTTCCTCAGGGCGATTGCGACGCTGTTGCCGCGACAGCGTTAGGACAAATATAGTGTATTTTCTGTAATCTACTCAACAACAGCCGGGTGATTTATAAAATTTATCCATAATCGCAGATATACAATAAGAAATAAAAACTGTAAGTCCCGAAAGAAGCAAATAGGTGCTTCTCAGTTAATTTAACTTTATGTATAAAATAATTGTCTGATATACTAAATTATGATTGAAATACGGCAAGTATTTTAATCACAATTTAATTTCGTATAAAATGATAAAAATGTTATGATGGCTTTTGAATATGTACTTATCGAAGGTTCAAGACATTTTTACAAAACATACGCGTGTCTCGCAGTAATGCCGTCAAAACATTTTTTATGCCTTGACCATTCTATTGTTATTTTAAAGCGTGTATATTCACATTAACGTAATTATACGTCAATTACTTGCTTCATTACGATTATTTATTTTTAAGTCGATACCCATAGTATTTGCTCATAAAAGTTGTGGTTAATAATTGCGTTTAAAAATCCCGCACTACGTCGTCATTGTTCACAGATGTATTGGTATAATTGTGTTCAAAAATTCTATAATCTACAACATTTTATGATTTAATATGTTAATACCTTATTGAAGTGAACATTTTTGATTACTTTATAAAAATTCTAACTCGTCCAGCTTCGTCCACTAATAGGTCATCAATATGGGAAATTGCTACAATGTTTCGTGCCCTATTTCAACTCACACGATTTTTATACTACTACAAGATTTTTATTAAAGTACCTTAAGTTCGACCCCTCGTCTTTGACCCACAAAATTTTATCAGAACTAGTTTAGCGGTTTAGTCGTGAAAGCGAGAGATTTTCGCACATATAATACAAGTATGGATTGCATGCACGTAGAATTGTGGCATTTGACATAATTGCTGCTTATTAGCGATTGAAACTGGTCAAAATTTGACCGAAATTCTATGGGTTCATTTGAACATTTGAACATAAACTAAACTATAAATCTCTTTTAAGTTTGGTAACAAACTTTGCTGATAAAAAATTTATATATATATATATATATATATATATATATATATATATATATATATATATATATATATATATATATATATATGTATAACGTAGAATCAAGTCATAAAACCAAGCATTGATTTCTTCGTGGATCAGTATCATAAAGTATATCTTATGAAGTGATTTGAAAGAAGATTTATTTTAAGTCACTTGATATTTGAAAAAATATACTTTTGTATATAGAAAACAAAGAATATTCATAATAAAACATCAAGTAGAAAGTGTGTAATCGTTGAAATTTTTTCAGGCGAATACGGTATCAGCTATATTCGTCCACGTTTCTTTTTATACGAGTATGACACTTAACCACGTCCCCTTCCCCTATTCTACAGACATTCTTTAATGTCTCCCGTTGCAGAAAGATGAATGGGTACACATTTATGTAAACATGTATATTTTTGTTTACTGTTATTGAAATTGCTTGCGGTTGGTCGAAGTAATAGGTCTTATTACGTTTTTGTATGTCGCTGCGGTTTCCTGCCATCGTTATTTCACATAGGGGAGCGGATTGTTGCTATTACATGTTTTAAGTCAAAATAACGTTAGGGGATTTATGTATTAACGAGAAACAGAAGTTTGAAATAGAAACTTCGTTCCGACACCGACCGATGATAATAAACTCTTTGTATAAGCGCAGTGTCACAAAAAAAACTAGTCGGTAGCGCGTGTAACACTATCTCCTAATCGAGATAAAATGGTGGTCATTGAGCAGTGAAAACGGAAACGTCAAATCTCTATTTCGTAAGAATACAGTCACAATTTCATCTTATATTTTGTTTTACTTTTTCCAAAGAATTTAAATACATACTTATTTTGAAAGGGATATTTAAATATAATGATCTATGATCATCTATTACGACCGCCTTCGAAGTTTATTTATTTTAGATTAGACAGCACTTCTATAAGAAATTTATGTCTCACGGTGATACAATAGGCAATAAATATGAAAAGCGCAACAAAGGCAAGTTATCATTAGCAATATGAGTTCTAGAAATTTTACAAGATCGGGGAGAGTGAAAATAAGAATGCCATTAACAAGATTTATGTACGCTTAGCCGGGGTCGTGCGCCCGCGCCGATTTGCGAGATTCTCCTTATAGCATTCGCGATAGTACAAGTTTGAGCACGGGCAATTGCACGCATGCGTTAATGGCGACACTCGGCGAACACTGATATATATTGCTGCAATGATATACGACCACCGACATCGTCCATCATTCTACCACCCAAAAGTTAACGGAATACCAACAGAGCAAAAGGATTTCAAGTCGTGTACACCCGTTTTAATGAGCAGATACCGAAGACAGAAATAAGGGGCGACCGTTTTACAACACCTCGTTATTGTTATGACATTGTTAAAGTGGATGCTGTGTTTGAAATCTAGACATCTCATAAATTATTGTATCAAGCACTAGGTAGTTACTTTAGCAGCAAATATATGATGTTGTCCTATTTACTTTGTGATGTTAAATTTTTTTTTTTTTGTAATGTTAAATTAATTGATTTGTGATTCGACTGATCTGTCTAAATTTTGTCGAAATCCAACTGTGAGCCATAATTCGTATAAATTAAAGTTTACATTTACCAAAACGATTTGGATTTGTTCTTTTTAACTTAAATAAATAAAATTCACATTAAATTCGTAATTTAACCTCAGTTTGAAATACCATTAAGATTTTGTAAAATAATTCAAATATTGTATAATTTGCCCAATTTATTATCTACTAAATAAAATAAGCGCGGACCCGCACATAAATAGAAGTTTTCCTAAAAAAATTATTCCGATTATAAAATTTAGTTTTCTATGGATTATATATCTGCATAACTTATAAAAAACCTCTGAATATGAACATTTCATCAGTAAAAACATTATCAACATTTCATAAGTAAAAATATTATAAACATTTCAGAACAATGCACGAATCGAATCGAAGTCAGAACGATTATGTATTATTTTTCATGCGAAATTTTTCTCTCCATATTTACCCTTTTGGGATGAATTTTATAAAATCTCTATATTATAATAAACCCCTATAAAAATTTTATGTTTTTAGGTCTACAGGAGTAGGAAGTGCTTTGTTTGTAAGTTAACGTTAACATTTTGTTATGATATAACAAAATATTAACGTTAAAAATGTATTATAACTTCAAGATACCCAGTTATATAAATCTCTTACACTATTACATCAAACTAACACAAATATTTTTTTAATTAAAATCTATAGATATTCTCTTCAAGTTTGCCGAACAAAAAATTAAAAGTTTAAACCTTTCGAGCTGCAATTAGGTATAAAATTATGTGATCAAAGGTTTTGTAACTCTGCTGTAAGATATTTTTTAGGGATATTCTGACTAGGTCTGACTTTATAATACTTGTACACGAAGTTTCATGCAAATCAAATATTTGTGCGCCATTAAGTAACAAATAACACAAGTTTCGCATTTATGAAATTAAGTAGACTTTCGGTTAATCATTCAGTGCCTTTTAATTTGTTAAAAATGTGTGCCTGTCTATATGTATATATTTTACTCTTTTACCGTAATATGGCTTAACTAAATCTTAGCGTACTGAGAATATTTTTTATCACACAAAAATGCTATTCCAATTTTCTGTGCTTTGATTTTTTTTTCGTAGGGTTCACAATATATATAGCTACTTAATAATTATACTTGAATTTAACGGTACTGTGAAATCTCATTGCAAAACTTCATTCGCCAAAGCGAGTATAATTATCGAAAAATATATGAGAAAAAGACTAATACGAGATATGACAAATGTGCGCAAAAAGGCGTGAAGGAGTTCCAGCAGTGCGCGGACGCATATCGTCTTAATTACAGCCACGGTGAGGTGTAAACTCTTTAATCATTGTTTCCCTGCGTAGCGAGCTTGATGGATACCATACGCACTATTGAGGGGCTTTCAACCATGAATCCCGGCTACAAAATGTATTGCAAGAATCGAAATTTTCTTGACTTTAACACGATTCTATCGAAGTATTATTATATGAGATTCACTATATCTAATTGATATTATGGCTACGATATTTTACTCAGGTCATATATCATCTTGGGACAAATAAGCTTAGGCAATCGTTTTTTTAATATTGTAAGATATAATATATATTTTATGTCATAAGAAAGAAACAAGCGGATAGATCTCCTGATGGAAAGAGTCAACCATCGTCTATAGACACCAAAAATATTAACGGTGCGGTGCTATCCTGCGGCGAGGTATAATCATCTAATGCAACATGCATAGTTTACTGGCTATCTTACCCTCTAAACCGGAACACGACAGTGACAAGCACTGACGCTATTGCGGCAGGAATATTACCTATTCCAGAGATGGTACCAGACTCGGGCGAGACAATGCTGAACTCTACCACTAGCAGCCATGATGGTAGTGACACCTTTAACGGTCGCTTTTTACGACCTGCCTGGCAGAACGGCAGTTGGCCTATTCTCTTCTTCCCTTGCCACCGGACACGACAACGAAAAGCGCCGACGCTATTGCGGCAAAAATAAGTAAAGCCGTATTACTAATAACTAGACAAGATGTTATCGAACTTTACCCTTAATTATTAGGCACGAATTTAGTAACACGTACATAGTATTACCCTTTTCTTCGCTGCTTACGAGATGCCTAGTTAGGTTAAAGGTTGTTAATCTATTCTTAAAAAAGGATCAACACGGATAAAAGTTTATTGATTTTGGTTTGATCTAGAAAAATCTCAATATAATAATCAGGGTCTGGTGATTGTGCCTCACTCACTCACGCCTTAAAAAACACGTAATGCGACAATTAAATTAAGTAGGCAGTATAATTTTTCTATTGATACATCTGGTACTTCCCTTTTTATTTTTTTATCCATGTTGTTCCGAGCCCTTTTTGTAGGAATAATGAATTTATCCAAAATACAAAATACTTTTTATTTAATCCAGGTGTCGTGTGTCCAAACAAGCACACGACAATGAATTTATTCGAAAGAAAAACATTTTTTGGTTTTATCCAGGTTATTAACATTTTATTAGATTAATATATTTACAATTATTTTCGATCCCTTTTAAATCTTCGGATTATACGATTTCTACGTGTAGACTTGGTATATTTTTAACTATTGAGTAAATATTTTGGGTTATGGGAAAGAAAGTGCCGATACGCCATTAGCGGAGTGTTATCACGTCGTGATTAGGGTCCGCACAGCCAATCAGCGAACGCCCGTCTAATTATACAGGAAAGCGCTTTATTAATAGCAATTATACCCGCCGCCATATTGCCAACGCGATTTAATTAACTCGATTCGTTGATTAGGGACAGATGGCGCGAGATTGCAGATTCCTGGCCGTTCATTAACGCACTTGAGGTTAATGTATCGAGATATTAACCATGAAATATTTGATTAGAGACAAAACTCTCAAATTATTTACGTTTCATAAAAATGGTGTTATGTTTTTTTATATCATAGGATAGCAAACAAACAGAGGCTCTCCGGATTGAGATAATCATCGCTGATAGACACCAAAAATTATAATGGTACGTTGTTATCCTTATAGCGTGGTCTTAATGCCACTTGCACAAGTTTACCGGCTACTTATGCTCCCAAATTGGATCACGACAGTGACAAACGGTGACGCTATCGCGGCAGGAAGAAAAAGGAAAGGAAATTGGTAGTACCTGACCCAGGCGAGATAATGCAGAACTCGATACCTCGTAGCCATAATGGTAACGACTCGCATAGCCAATCGTTAGCCTCTGATAAATTGCCTGGTATACGACAGATGGTCCTTCAAAAGGAGCCAACCAACGAACCATCGCGAGGGAAAAAATATTATATACTTATTTGAGATTATAGATTGGCGCTCATTCTATTTCATCGACTACGGCGTAGCTATACGAAAAATTAGGTGATGTGGTGGGATTCGCCAAAAAGCTGGTAGGTTATAAACGAAAAGAACTAATTAAAAGGAAAAACTAAATACCATATACAAGAAATGTGTTTTTCGGCATTTAATATTCGATGTTAATAATAAATTGGATGAATTACATAATATCTAAGTCGAAAGCAAGCAAGTTATTATTCGTAGCTTATAATTTGGAACAAAATTAATAATTCTAACCATATAAAGAACTGAATTATATTTAATCATCCAAATCCAGGAACACAAACATCGATACTGATCACATATATAAGCCTATCCACGATAGAACTCGAGCTTCTCTTCAAGGCAAATATGGAAATTTCTAGGTCGATACTTAGACTAATATATATTAGCAATAACTTCATATATGGTACAATTATCAAACCTTTGAGCATGCGTGTAGATTACCGCACATTGTCATTTCATCGACCATGTCGTAGCAATACGCGATAATGAACGAGAATAAAGATTGACTTACGCACAGATCAAAAACCAAAAGCTTAAAGATGGCAATTTTGTTTCAATTGCATACTAAGTATTTTTTGATAACACAGAACCTTTCGAAGGTGATTTCGACTCCCATTTAACTCATTTTTGTCAAGAGACATTTTATGATATAAGTGAGAATGTGAGTTCGTTTGTTTGTTACGCTTTCACGTCTCAACCGCATCATAGATTTTGACGAAATTTGGTATGGAGATAGTTAAATATGCAGAGTGAAACCTAGGCTACCTGTTTTTTAAACTGATTCCTAAGGGCGTGAAATAGAGAATGAAAGTTTGCGATCGGGATGAAAAACTAAATCTAATAATATATGTTAATCTATTCGCGGGTGAAGCTGCGCGATCAGCTAGTTAAATATAAAATTAAATCTTCCATGCTTATTATGATTAAAAAGAAATAAATCTTTCATTCACTTCAAGTCACCTTTCTTTAATGTCTAAATACTTTGATACCAATCAATGTCTCCTAGTTTCATGTAAATTGAGCCATGATATCAAATGGCAGAACTTCGAATTAGCACTAATGTTGAGCTGCGAGTGATTTCTGCCGCATAATTCAAGTGACAACAATTCGAACTGGTGGCCAATGAATATTTCATACTCAGTAATGGCTCCACTTACAGCTAATTTTACGGCCACTGCGGGCAAGTTCCACCTATCTAACCGTGATTAGGTGTAATATAATCTATGTACATTATGTTCTGGACCGGAGTTGACATAATGACACCTACAGTAATTGCGTGCCTTTTTATGTTTAAGTGTTCGAACCGTCATGGTATGATTGAAATTATAAATAATGATATCTATAAAAACTGGCGTGATATTTCTGCTACGCAATTTTTGCAATATATAAAAATTCTTAACTACGCGTTAGATAAATACTTTTAGTATAAACAAAATGTTAGTCTATTGTTTAGTCTCTTGGGTTTCGTATTCGATTCCCGATTCAGGCAATGTTATATAATTTTTCCATCTTAAAAAAATTTGTAGCAATTCGGAGTCTGGTGGAAGTGTGTTATTATCCTCGTGCTTCGGATATTTTACATCTAATTTTCTTTTGTGTTATAGCACTCACCCCGTGCTTGGGAAAACTGGAAAAACTTTAAAAACAACAAACAAAGAAAAATATCGACACGCAGTCCATATTTTTCTTTGTTTTCAAAATTTTTTTAATATTTTATTGCAGTCATTCCCGTGTGACATATAGCACAAAACTGTAGCTTCTAGTTTGTGCTGTTTATCTATGGTTATAATTCTTTTTGTAAATGACTTTCAAAAGATTGAAAGAAGATTTTGAGAGAAAAATTGGCAGTAATTCGGTAATCGGTTAAATAACTATCATAATATAGGTATAAATCAAAATAACTTGCATAACATAAACAAATAAGATATACAAGAGTGTACCCACTGCCCTCTTTCCTCCACTCCATATCACTTATGAGCGAACCAGAAAGACTGAAGAAAGTGCCAGTTTAGCTACTCATGTCCACATAAAGTCTGGTTTTTATCAGTTAAATTGTAATTTAACTGGTAAATACCAGGCAAAATTTTTCTTTTCTCTCTTTCTTGCGACATTATTTGCGTGACTCAAAATCATTACTTTATATTGTTTAGTTGAGTAAAAAGTAGCCTATATTACTTTTGGATAGCGTAGCTTTCTAATGGTAAAATATTTTTTAAGATTGGTTCAGTAGTTTTTGAATTTATTCGTTACAAAAATACATATTTTTTCTTAATAATATTATTATAAATTAGTTACTTTTATGATTTTATTCAAGCAACATTTTCTTCAAGTCTGCTGTTTAATAAGATTTTTTCCAAAACTACGGGTGAATAAAGTCAAAAAAAGATATAATAAAAAATTAATTGTTTGTTTCGCGATTAATATTAATTTAAAATGTAATTTACGATACGCAAATCATGTAAATTACTACTATAATTAATGTTATGATATTATGTTAAATAACAATACAGTTTGTAATGAACGAAACGTATACTTTTCAGTCAATGAAATTATTTTTTTATATGGAATAGTAATAATTATATCAAAAATATGTATTTTAACGCGTGATATCTTCAGAAATAGGAAGAGTGGGCTCAATTTCAGCACACTTCAATTCTGGGAATTGGGTGCTGGATAATAAACCTTTTGATAAACTTCAATGACTTTAACTAGTCAATAATTATTACTATTTTTATTTTATTCTATTGTAATTTTTGTTATATGGAGTATTTTTATTATGCTCTGGTTTATTCAGTTTCCAATTTAATGAGTAGTTAAGTGACAGTTTTCTTTGAAACCGTCACGGTTCTCATATTTTGATGTACGGGGCTTCGAACGCATGACACCTCACGACTTCTCAACTATTTTCGATGACTTTGTAATCTTAAACCTATCCGCATGTTATTCTCGCGCAATGTCAAATGCATCATTTAATGACAAATCTTGTGAACTATAATTAAAACGATTACTTATCAATGACAAATATAAGATGGCAGACGCCAATAGACGAATGAAACGTTACGGCCGGGTTTGGTACCAACACCTTGCCTATTTCTGCTGCAATATTAGGTACCTATATTGCAGCAGAAATAAGCAAGGCGTTTGTACCAAGTTGGTTCACATTTACCTATATAGTGTGTAAGAGCCAGTCTACCAAAAATCGAAACCATAATTTTGGACTATGATTCTGAGATAAAAACCATTGGAAATTTGAGTGGGATTTTTTTCTGTTTTAATTTTTATCAAACCAAGTCATTTGGTCTTCACAATACCTACAGTTTGAGAAAACTACAAAAAACGGATTTTTTGCGCATTTGCTGCAATATTTACAAATATTGTTAAATATTTACTTGGCTAAAAGAGTTAGTTACTTTTTTAAAGATCTTAGTGTAATTAGATTATTTTTAATTTTATCCGATGAAATATGAATTCAACTTCGACCTAGTCTTTTTAAAACTTTTTAGTTTAGATTAGTTTTTGAACCAAAAAAAATATTGATATGAATATGAGAATAAAGTGGAGTGTGTTATATAATTTAAAACTTATTAATCTACTGCTTTTTACTAGTAATAAATAACTGAGTCCCGTTCGTCGAGTGGTTAGCGACTCTGACTGCGTAATTGACGGGGCTCGGGTTCGATCCCCGACGGGGACAAGCATTTGTGTAATGAGCATAAATGTTTGTATTTCCGGATTCGGGTGTTTATTACGTATGTTAAAGTATTTGTTAATGTATTTCTATGTATTAGTATCGTTGACTAACACCCATATCACAAGCAAATGATTTGCTTACTTTGGGGTTAGATCAGTAAGTGTAATTTGTTCCGTGGATATTTATTATGAATATTTATTATCTAATGTAATTTTTAATATATTATTTATTATATTATAACTGAGTAAAACATCCCTATAATGCTATAACTAGCGAAACCAGTTGGACGTATTTTAAACAATACAAAAAGTTAATTACAAGTAAGTTTATTTGTCATATTATAAATAGTTGTAAAAATATTCTGTAATGTTACTCCATTATAGTATGCATCAATGCCCGGTTTGAATTCCCATCTCGGAATTTCCGAAAGATGAATGTGTATTAGTTAGTTAATGAGCTGCTTGGGCGTGGTTGGGCGGATGGCGCATTGGGTGAAATATTACTCTTCTTGGGAGGTCCTGGTTCAAAGTCGCATCAAATTTTCGACACTTGTACGATTTTGTCAATTTCATTGATTAATATCTATGTCAGCCGAAACGTAGAGGCGCGGTACAATAGATAACTACTTGTTTTGAGAATTATATGTCTATATGTTCGGTTATGTTATTTAAATAAATATTTATTATTAAGTAACATACTTGACATGCAGATATCAAGTTCATGTAATATATCATATTATTTAAATGTTCATTTTATGTATATTTTAGCAAAAGTACTATCTATAATTTGTTTTGATGATTGATAGTTCAAAAATTTCTGAAGTTATTTACATAATCCTTTTTTAATATTCTTTACAATTTAATAATATTGTAAATGTTACGGACGCATTAATTTAAATTAATAGAATTACAACTATAAATCATAATTTTAGCATCACCTGTTCCTTAGTTTTATTACGAGTTTAGAACACCCATAACGCATATTAACATAAAAAACAATTCTATTTTGAAATTGCAACAAAAAATAATTTATAGTTTTACAATTACGAATACATATTTTTTGTTTTATTACAATTAAAACTATACGTTCCTATATGCCTGATAGCACTGGTAATTAGAGATGAGCGTTTAAACGAAGAGTTACTTAAAAAGTTTGCTTTTCCAAAAAAGCATATAAGCGAGCTTAAAATAAATCTATATTAATCTATATTATATTATTAATATTATAAATGCGAATGTTTGGATAGATGTTTTTATGGGTGTTTGGATGGATGTTTGTTACTCAGTCACGCAAAAACTACTGAACGGATTTGAATGAAAATTGGCACACAGGAAGATAATGACCTGGAATAGAACATAGGCTACTTTTTATCCCGGAAAAATTGGGTGATCCCGCGGCATTCGCCAAAAATTCTTATAATGCAGCGGGCTGCACGCTGCAGGTAGTAACTTCGTGTAATTTGTATAGCGATATAAATATTTATTTATATCGCTAGACAAATTACACGAATTGATCTAACCCCGAAGTAAGCCAATTTTTTGCTTTAATGTTATGGGTGCTAGTCAACGATACTAATACATAGAAATACATAATATATAAATACTGTTACGTACATAATAAACACCCAAACACAGAAATACAAACATCCATGCTCATGACACAAATGTTTGTCCCTGTCGGCGCGATTGTTTACATGAAAGCGTTCGCTTTTATCAGCATAATTAAAAAGTGACCTTATTTTAATATAAGTAAGACAATATGATATTGATAAAAAGCTGCTAAATTTAATTGTACTTATTGGCTTATAAGTATGTACATCCAGACTGCTAAATTTGGTCGGTTAACTAATTTTCGTTCATTAAGCAACAGGTAACAAGTGTTTAGTGACACTGACTACCAAAACCGCAATAACCGAGTTCCAGTCTACGGTGTCTATGGAACCTTTATTCAGATCTTCACCAAATTTATGTAAACGTATTGGTACGTAAACGTATTGGTGTATCATTGGGACTCAAAACATAAATGCTTCAGCATTAGTTAAACCTGCAGATATCTAAGG
Organism: Apodemia mormo; assembly: GCA_036924255.1. Lineage (NCBI taxonomy): Eukaryota > Metazoa > Arthropoda > Insecta > Lepidoptera > Riodinidae > Apodemia > Apodemia mormo. Next base: position 32,865,287 of record JAUPFN010000003.1, on the reverse strand, counting down.
TGACACCTGGACGATTTATATAGTTTTTATTTGTTTATTTTTTCTTTTTCTTCCACATTTTCGCCGTATGAGAGGAATAAGTTACATTATTGCTGTTTTTTGGAACTTAAAATTACTACGAGTAGAAATTGTACTACGTTAATTTTACCTGTTAATCAAACAACATTCAATAATTTTAGTTTTCAAAATTGTATTGCTTACACAAATACTTGATTTTAGATTGTAAAAATATATTGCTAACACAAATATGCACTTGTTTCTGAATTAAATATTATTATTATTATTAATTTGTGGGACCAAATAGAAAGTGTACTCTTCCAAACAAAAGGAGAATAGGCTTGTTTCCACTACGAATTAACCAGATAATTTGTAGTTTCCAATGATTAATTATGATACGGAAATAACAAAATACTGAAATATTTGTTATAAAGGATAAGAATTAATAATATTTTTATGATATAATTTCTCCAAAGGTAGACATTAAGTCACGTGACATTAAACGTAAACCTAGAAATGTTACGTCACACCGTGGTAAAACGTCATTATTTTTGACATTTTTTTAGAAACTGCAGAGGATGTGTATATAACATTATAGTGTGATGTTATTTCCAGAGCATGTACGCGGCAAATTAAAATTAAAATCGCGAAATTTTTATTATAAAGTACGATATTTAAAAAAAATAGTTTTGTGGTTAATATACCTAATAAGTTAAACTATTAAATAGTTTTTCAAATTTAGTCAAATTAAAGCCAGTGCCTATTATTCAAATCGGTCCATGCGACTTTCGGTAATCAGGGAGCACATATAAAAAACTCCGACGATTGAGAATTTCCTCCTTTTTCGGAAGTCGGTAAAATTAAATGTTATAGTTAAAACCACGGAATATATAGAGACTCACATAAGTCACATAAGTTCGTGTTCACACAAACATAAATAGAAAATTATAAGGTGCGAGGTCGCGGCGCGCGTAGCGAATAAAACATTTCCACAATGCAACAACGACCATTACAGCGCAGCAGATGTGGCGTGTAAGTATTTATTAGTGACCACGTAATTAGTGATTTTAAACAAATATTACTTAAGCGTACAATTTTAATTGCGGCATAGCCAGGTAATGACAGAGTGTGGTGTAGCCCTTAGCAGGCCGTAAAGGCAATCGCCGGAAACGTAATGAACTTTATACAGTGTTATAAAACTGAAATTAATATTTGTATCTACTTTGTAAACTTTCTTACAAATTATTTTAATTTTGTAATCGTTAACGAAATGCAAAGTTTCCCAAAGTTAGTTATGTGTACTTCCAGGTTTAACAAGATCGTAATGTTCAGTAACATTTTACTGAGATTTGGTACCACCCACTTACCTATTTTAGTCGTATTTAATGTTAATGCACGTTCCTCATTTTCGTATTTCGGCTTAAACAGGTAATATATGTGACCATACATCGCTCCCATGCGAATAGTAATGCACTATTAACATGTTCTACTATCAGGTATTTTAAAGCAATGTTAATCTCTTTTCATCAAGAAACCCATTTTCTTGTTTGATAGATTTTAATAAAAGAAAAACATTTGTCACTCAGGATATAATCTACATACGAAGCAGGTTTTACCTCCAAATATAACCAATATTTGGAGGTAAAACCTGCTTCGTATGTAGATAGTAATTAGTTTGTTAGATAGTAATTTTATAAATATAAGGGCGACTTGCACCAAAATGCTTAAATCATTTTAAGTCACTAAATACGTTTAAAGTGACAGCATTTAAGGCGTTCTGACATTTGCTAAACATGTTTAAGGGACTAAATGCATTTAAGCATTTTGGTGCAAGCCGCCTCTAATGTTAATTTTAATGCTTTTAAAATTAATCTGTTCTTACTAAACAAAATATCAATTGTCAGTTTTTTGAAAAATTACAAATACATTTTAATTTCTATGAATAACCACTGTTGAAATTATAACATCAATGATGTCAAAAATGTTAATTCCATGTTCTATCTGGTATTAGATAGTAAGCACACTCGCAAATCGTTTACATATACAACTCCAAGTATTTGAGTTGATTTTCGAAAAATTAAAATGTCATAAAACGTATTGCTGTACCTATGATATGAAAATATGTAGCGATATTCCTCAAAATTGGTAGAAGTGATGAAGCTTGTCACCGTCAAATCAGTAAATAGTTGTCAATTATGTAGTGCTTCTTTGGGCGTTTGATTTACTTAACGTACTTTGTAAAGTACTTGGTATTTATAATTATTAACTTTCTATTTATTTATAACAAAATGCTTTGTTATTGTCTCCTGTGGTTTTAACTATCTAGAGAAACTAAATCAATCGGCGACTGAAATATAGTTGCTAGCCAATGTCTCTGAAACGAAAAAACATGTAACGGGGTTAAAATGTGTGAAAAATGTGACGATGAAATTCAGAAAGCTTAAGTATTTTAAGCCTGCCTTTTCGCTAACATATTGATATGATAATATTTTCAATATTTTTTACTAGGATCAATATTTTAAGTTTACTAAAATAGGTCCCTATATAATGGTAATAAGAAAAATATTGCAATAATATATTTTTTTTAATTGTGATCCTAACAAACTCCATTAATAGGGTTACGTAAAGCTATAAGTTTGAGAATCTCAGATTTAACGAGATCGGTTATGATGTAACTGATTAATTAAAATTACACTTTATAAGTCTACGTAAACAGGACACACGCTGGGACTATCGCTTTTCATTTATATTTTTGTATTAATTAAGACATTTTTTCATAATACTCATATAATATATTATTATTAATTGGTAAATATTGTTAATTATAATCTTGAAATATTTATATATTGAGTATTAAATAGCGATCGCCCTGTGGTCAAAATTTGACCATAGGTTAAACAAAGTATTTGCTTAAACATTAAATGTTAATTATAAGTTTTCTAACGTTATTTTACTCTGTCTAACTCCAAAAGTAAACCAGAGTGATGGTATTATTTTTTTATTTATTTGTCAAAAGCACTTTCAAAAATTCGTAGAAATTGCAGTCGCAATCACTTTGCAAAACCAGCGAGAAGATATTTGACTTCTGTAGAAATATTTGCTTAACATAGAAACCGTTCATGTAGAAACAACATTCATAACGTCCACGTACGCTACGTCCTTGTGTGGAGTTGTACTGGCAGCCCTCAAACCACACCTGTGTATTCGTTCACAAAACATGGCGCGGAGATTCGCAAGTCGACACGGAAATTTGGAAGTTCCGCGACAATATCATATGCTTACATAAAATTCCGATGTAGGCGTGTTTATTTTCTCCTTCTAACCAAAACCATTATTATTACTTTTTTTTTTGTAATTACGAAATTTCCTGTATTTTTTCGCGAGTTAATTCTTCTAGTTTTACCACTAGGTATCTTGTACAAGGCGAGAGAACGCTAATACTTGTGACTAACAACGTAATTAATAACTAGGTGGCCGAGTGTATTGTCTCGAGTGGGATTGATACCACCACATTACCTATTTATGCCACAATAACGTCAGTGCTTGTTGCTATCCTGTTCCGGTTTGAAAGGTAAGGTAATCGGTAAACTTATGCATGTGACATCCCAACTCCAATATACGTATAACAACCCATTAACATTTTTGTTGTGTATAGGCAATGGTTATGTCTTTCCATCAGGGGCATCATTGAACATCGAATATCGTGGCAATTTGGAGTCTAACAGTTATGACTAAGTGCCTGGGTTAACTCGGTTATCGCAAGAAAAATAGTCGATAATTGCAAAAATGTGATTCACCACTTATCCCATCCAGTGACAAATCGAAAAATCATGGTGAACCGCATACTCAAACCGCAAGAGAACAGGCGTGATGATATTTTTTAAGCGTGTATAGTATAATGTATATAGATATGTGGACACCACAGACCACATGAATACTGTGGACATCTTTTAAACTATTGAGCTTTCGAGCAATTTTCGGATAAACGTCACTGCGTAGTCTAAAGTTAGTTTGTTTTCATTTCTATTCCAACGGGCGTATACAAGTTCAGTCGTAAAGATTGGTAAGGCACGACTTACTAATAAATTGACGTTTGCTATGAACTATCTAAAAATAAGTTTGTAACATAGGATAGCAATCTAGTAGACAGCTCTGCCGAAGAGATCAACGTCGTTTATAAACTTCAAAGTCAGTCAAAAGTCTACAAAACTAGTAACAATAATGTATAGCCATCCACGAAACAAAGATTTAGATAAGTGGAGTTGATTATATATATTTTTTTATATCTGATAGCAAACAAACATATGGATCTCCTGATGGAAAGAGTCAACCATCGCCTATAGACACCAAAGATGTTAATGGTGAGTTGCTATCTTAGGTCTAATGCCACATGCATAAGTTTAACGGCCTGGCAGAACGGCACTTGGTCTATTCTTCAAAGGAGCCCGGGACCACCACGGGGAAAAACTACCGGTTAACAACGACTCAGTTTATAACTAATATTTATTTTATTTCCAAGTACGTCATAAACATTTATCGACATCTTTTAGAACAAAGTGTAAAAATTAAGCGTTATTCTTTTGTTTTAATCCATTATAATAAACTCAAGTAGTTCCTACTTAGTAGTTACTAATAGTAATGAAAAAAAATAATTAACTTTATGTTATCCAGAATTACGTTCACAATTGCGCCAATTTGAATACCATTGAATTTAGTTTTTAGGTAATTATGTATAACTAGCTATTGCCAGTGACTTCGTCCGCGCGGACTTCGTTTACTCCGCACAGCACCTGGCCGCTATGTGATAGCGTGATAATATGTAGCCTATATGTTGACCCGACCTGTTAGTAATATTCATGCAAATTTTGAAGTAAATCCATGCAGTGCTTTTTGAGTTTACCCCGGACATACATACAGACAAACAGACAAACAGATAAACAGACAAACAGACAAAAATTCTAAAAACTATATTTTTGGCTTCCATGTCGATTGTAGATCACGCCCCAAGTATTCTTTTTAAAAAATATTCAATGTACAGTTTTGGCTTTCCTACGATTTTATTATATGTATTGTTAATAACTTGTTGTTAATAACTAAATACTTGTGCTTGTAACAAATTATACTTGTAACAGCTTTTGTATAATCAGTAATTTATGTTTACGGTATAACAAAATGTGTTTTATTTTCAACCGACTTCCCCAAAACAAGAGACAGATAGACAGAGTTACTTTCACATCTATACTTATTCTTTACTTCTATACTAATATTATAAAATTGTAGAGTTTGTTTGTTTGTCTGTTTGTTTTTTTGGTTGTACGCGCTAATCTCGAAAACTGCAGAACCGATTTGAATAATTCTTTTTGAGTTGGATAGCCTGTTTATCGAGGAAGGTTATAGGCTATATAACATCATGCTACGACCAGTAGAAGTGGAGTAAACAAACTCTTCGTTGACGAAGTCGCGGGCAACAGCTAGTTTATAATATTAGTATGGATAATTCAACTTTTACGAACTACCTGGCAGAATAGAGGATGGTCTATTATTAAAAGGGGGTCCAATATCAATGAACTTCAAATCAATGGTGGTAAAAGTCCTGGGTGACTGGACATGGTTCTCAAGAAGAACTTTTGGTCTTTTGTTGTGTTGCAGCTCAACCCTGGAAGCTTCTGAAGTGGATAACGCTGGATCGACACATAGACCAGTCCTAAATTTGCTAACATACTTTTTAGTTGTTTCTCGTTCCCTGCCTCGTGGTCTATGAGATAGTCTATTTTTTTTTATATCATAAGATAGCAAACAAGCAGATGGGTCTCCTGATGGGAAGAGTCAACCATCGCCTATAGACACCAAAGATATTAATGGTGCGTTGTTATCTTGTGGCGAGGTCTAATGCCACATGCATAAGTTTACCGGCTACCTTACCCTCGAAACCGGACCACGACAGCGACAAGTACTGACGCTATTGCGGCAGGAATAGGTAAGGCGGTGGTACCAGACCCGGGCGAGACAATGCAGAACTCTACCACCTAGTAGCCACGATGGTAGTGACATGATAGCCAATCGGTCGCCTTTTACGACCTGCCTGGCAGAATGGCAGTTGGCCTATTCTTCAAACCCTATTCAATCCCTCAAGTAAAAAATATTATTGAGTTTTTTGACATTTTTCCCGAAAATCAAAAATCTCAGTAGCAGCACAGAGTCTGACGTGTGGTGTGTTATGAACTTTTAAACTAACGCGTTCTACTATCATTTTTAAAAATGTATAAACGGGTCAAAAACGCGTACATGTATCAGTCTGTTCGTGACCACGGTCAATGTAACTTGCTATCGGCCAACTTTACAAGTAACAACGGCGAACTTTACAAGTAAGTTCTATATATGTTCGCGTTTTTGACCCGTTTATATATTTTTGAAAATAAGAGTGGTGTGTGCACTCTTGTGCCTCGGATGAGCACGTAAAGCCGTCGGTCCCGGTTATTGGTGGAAATAGTCGATAATCATAATCAGAAGGTTAAAATGCAGGAATGGGGATCACTACTCATCTAGCCCACAGACAAACTGGTGAATCGTGGTGAACTGGAAAGTCCATAGACGTTTATTTTACTCTGTCTACTCCGCAGAGAAACTGCGTGATAATACTTCTAAAAAGCTTTAGGATTTAATATGTATATTTGTCTGTAAGGTATATGTATATCTGTATGGCTCATAGAGTAAGTTTAAGCCCGAATATAAACTCTGGATAGGTAAGTATGTGATTGAGTACTTATTTGGTGCTAGGGAACACATTAAAAACTTAACAAAGAAAATTTTAAATATGAGTGTATGTGAACCTGCGACCTATAGGTACTAACTAACTAGTATGTATAACTAGGTATCAGTACCTACAATCGACGGAATCAATCACAAGGCAAAGAAAAAATTTTTCACATTGAATTAGTGGCTCAGTTGGATAAAGTGTGCCGGCCACAGAAAAGGCCGCGGGTTCAAATCCTTTCATCTCAAAAATTTTATTTGTTAAGTGATATGGACACAACACACAACAAATTAAGTTTACTATAATTTATCTGCTGTTGTCTGAAATTTGCGCCGCCGCGAAGCCGCTGAAGAAAACTAGTTAGGTATATAAGAACCTTTATAAGTAGCGTCTGTCGGGAACGTGCGCTGTCTGCGGCTGCTAATGTCGTCAGCTAGGGTAGGGGGTGAATGGGGTGGGGTACACGTACGGACTGTTAAAACGCGACATGTCAGCGAGGGTGGGGCTTCGTCTAAGCTATGATGGAGGTCCGTTGATTGTATCATGACCTTGCTACGTCTAATTGCTATTAGAGATTATAGGATCACAAATAGTAATAGATATGAACGTTTTGTTGCAATCATTTAGAACAAATTAAGCGGCAATACTTACATTATTTTACAAATTTATAAGAGCTTTTAAAAATGTATGTGGATGAACAAAGGGTTTTGATTTTCTTTAAAAGGATCAAAACTGCAACAACTGACTTCTGAATACTCGCGTCTCTGGAAACCTGAGTCAGATATTTACCAAATTTGTATGAGAATAAATGGGCAGTATGTAATGGGAAGAAATATAACTTCTATAAAAAAGAAGAATTTCCCAAATCGGTCCAGGCGTCTTTGAATAATCGGAAACATATAGGTACCTACTCATAAAAAAAGATTCCTACAAATTGGGAGCCCGCTTCTTTGAAGTCGGTTAAAACGTAATACTTTTGTAGAGTGTATACTTGGGTAAGATATATCTAAGTAGATGTATAATTCTGTAGTTCTTTTTTACGAATCATTTTATTTAATTACTAGCTGTTGCCAGCGCTGCTACTCCCCCGTAGGTGATAGCGTGATAATATGTAGGCTATATGTTGACCTGTTAGTAATATTCATGCAAAATTTGAAGTAAATCTTTATCTAAAATCTTTATCTACACAAGTTAATTCACTTTCATGCAAGGTTGCGCGGTCAGCTAGTAGTTAATAAATATAGGCGATAGTTATTTTTTCGTATTATGAAAGCAATGTTTAATTTCCATTCCAAAATTTGAAATACCAATTTGAATTTGTTATAAACTTTGTACATAAACTAGTAATGCTAAGCTATATTCTGATTGTAATAATCTTAGATTTGTATAAGAATCTCAAATAAAACACAATTAAGTGTTTATTGAAACATTTATGACTTGGTAGTATTCAGTAATGTTGGAGTCTGCAAAAATAAATGACTGCACAGTGTTAAAGATACATCGTCTATCGTCAAACCTTTCTTCGAAATTGACATCAAAGCGGAGGAGATGCGACGTTCGTTGGTAGTCTGCGGATTTAATACCCTTTATACATTATTATTCTACTATGCAATATTACAGATGAGAAAGATTGTATGTAAGTTAAAATATTCAGATATTTTGATGTTTGTTACAAATTAATCATGTCAAAAAGCTGCGAATTTAAATAAAACTTGCTGCAGTTGTATGTCAGTGGCTATTTTAGTATCGTTTTTGAGCACTTGAAATTAAAAACAACGTGCAAATAATTATAATGTTAAATAATATTTTATTAAATTTTTAAACTTTCGCAACTAAAGGAATCAGAATGATATTATATACATAGAGTTACTTTTATAAAATTCTTGACATTAAATGTCCACAAATGTTACAATGACTGCAACTGGTACTTCCATCCTATATAATTATCTAGATTAAGCAGATATTTCTTAACTTGCGATTCAAACTCGAGACTAATAATTTATAGCCAAAAAGCTAACGATAAAGCTAACGGAGCCTCATGTTTGGACCCCTTTAAAAATAGAACATATTACTTTTTTGCTAGGCAATTTATAAAAGACGAACAATTTTCCAAATATGTTACTATCATTGTACCTACTAAGGTAGAGTTCTGCAACATCTCACTCAGTTCTGGTACCGCTTAACGTCATTGATTGTCACTGTCCAGTTTGGCGGGTATAGTAGCTACCACATGAATAGAAATGAACTGTTAACATATTTGGTGTCAATAAGCAATCGCTTTTTCTAAATATCAGGAGAGGAGAGTAGAGTCAAACGCTTGTTTCCTAATCTACATCTTATTTACAATTTTTTACTGCTATAAAGCAATTTTATCTTTTATTTTTATAAGGTAATTTAAAAATATTTCTGACGTTTATTAACTTAAAGTATCAGTAAGAAAATATTTTTCTTTACTGAAAATTGTACATAATAGTCTGAAGTCTAACGAAATGACAAATCAAATGAACTCCCTCATTTATCAATCATAAGCAGCAATTTGTGCAATTCAAAAGAATAACGATTACTCACGCATGATATTTACGAGAAAATTGTATGAAAGCCATCGCATGACCCAACATAAATAATGCATGTAGCATTTCAGTTGTGTCTATATAATGCATGCACATAGGGAAGCACCGGATGTCAACTGCGAGTGGAGTGAGGACCGGAGCACGTATATAAACATTTTCCGAGTACTTACTTCCATAAATTAGTTCCTGTTAAGACGCGGTAGAAATACGCGGGAAACGCATTCCTATTCACTCATTGGCTACTTATAGAATTCATAGTTCTCGCTAAAGAAAAACCACAAGTAAATACTTTATACTTACATAATAAATTAATAAATTAGATAATTTGTGAAAAAAAAAAAACAGCAATGTGGAAGCTATAATTTAAGACTTATTGTTTATTCAATGTAAATGAATCATTAATCATTATTGATAATAATATGAAGGAATTTGGGCCTTAAATAAACAATTGTATCAAAATATGAGTAAGTACATACACTAAACACACGTATAATAATTTCCTTTAATTAAAAAAATCATCTTTACCGATGTTTTTTGGTAGTAACAAGATAAAGCATGTTATATATAGACATATCATGTTATATATAGATATAAGTGAATGAATAATAAATCTAGCTATGTTTAAGTTGCCAGCCTTGCTAAAACGTGATGACAATAATTTTTTGTTAAAAAAAATATTTATTAATGAATCCCTTATTTACAAATACCCACATTTCTTTGTGTCAAAAAATTTACCTTTTAATTTTGTGTAATTAGGTAATATATGAATACAACTCTACAATATAAGGCTATGTTGCCAACCTAGCTGAAGTTTCGGAAAAAGTGTAGTAATTGAAAAAAATTAAGTTTTTGTTCATAAAATAAATTATTAAATACCTTTTTAAATAGGCAATTGTTGTAACTTGATGGTAGGCAGAGTAAACCATCTATACATTTTCTGGTTCACCAGAATTCACTGATTTATCGGTTAGCGAGATGAGTGGTGATCTCCATCGCCACATTTCATCGACCTGATAACGATTATCGACTATTTCTAGCGATAACCGGAATCGACGGATTTACTTGCTCATCCGAGTCAAGGGAGTGGCTGGTAACACACCACCCCAGACTCCAAGCTGCTACTGTGATTTGAGATTTTCGTGAAAAACCTCGAAATAACCTCAATAATACTTTTGCCCGACCTTCATGATCTGAGCCAAACCTAGACCTCTAGACCACGAGGAAGTCACTCCAGTAACTACTTAAATATATCTACATATCTATTTTAGATCCTAAAAACAAGATTTTCGTAAATACCGTCGCTCGGTTAAAGTAAATTAAAGTCTGTGATAATTAACAAAGGGTACTAGATTCTTAAAAGTGAATGTCAAAAAAGATTATATCGTTACAACATAGTAACTTGTTTAACAAACATACGATACAATATATTTGACATGATATAAATTATGGAACTGTAGTAAAAATAACAGGGATAATTTGGTAATTTAATTGCAGCCATAACTAAAAAGATTGATGTAAATATCAGTTGTATCCTCGACAAATGTTAATTTTTTCAAAAAATATACTCAAGACATTATTAGGTACAAGGAGAAGAATGGCGACGGCAGCAGTTCATTCCTTAAAAATTATTATAATTTAATTTGCAATTTTTCACGTTTATATTTTATGTACCCATTACTGTAGTACTAAGCAATTCATTGATTTGTGCATAAGCAATATAGTAGAGACACATTTACATACACAGATACATATACACAAATACCCATTCGATACCCTCAAAAAGATGTAGATAAAATAATTTAGAATTTTAATAGTTCTATTATATTGTAATATAACTAACAAGCAGATGGCTCTACTGATAGAAAGAGACGCCTATAGACACTAAGCATCATTAGGTAATGCTCTGCTATCCGTGTAGCAGGATGGTTATATCACATTAATAAGTTAACTGGCAACCTCACCTTCTAAACCAGAACACGAAAGTGTTACCAATGCCGGACAAGATGTTGCAAAACTCTACCACCTAGTAGTCACGATGTTATTGACACTTTTTGCCAATCGTTCACCTTTTACAAACTGCCTGCCAGAATGACAGTAGGTTTTTTCTGGTGTATCTCAGAAATTAAAATCTGCTTCAAAATCATACTATTATTTAACAATGAATAAAAGTTAATATGGTATAATGTAATTGTGAACATATGAGAATATAATTTGTAAGCATAATAGCTATATATATATATATATATATATCATTTAAAATAATATGTATGGAACATATTATTTTTATCAAATTTAATATTATATGTGAGGCATATATTATTTTAAATTTTTGTTAATACGTCAACTGGTCTAATAAACAACGAAAAATTGTTTCTAGTAAATTGAATTTTAAAATTAAAATATGTAAATTCTCAAAATGTCTGCTTATTAAGTTTCACAATATAATATAATAAACACGACTTCACCGCGAAACAACCGACAAAACATGTATCAACATTTCAAATTACACCTCAAAAGGTTTCCCTAGAGGTTTTTACGTAAAAGCCTCATACAATCACATATCATTATCCACAAGGTGTCTAATAGCGCTCACAATGGGGTGTTATCACAATAAAATGACAAAAATTAAAAGTTTCCTCCAAACAAACCGACAGCTGTCATATCAAACCGTCAAAGTAAAGATTACAAATGAAATATTCACGGTGAAAGCCGGCTTCAGTTAGTGGTTATGTAAATAAGTGGCTACGAAAATGTACATAATTAGTTTACACATTTTCTCCGTTGCACCCTACCACCCTGCCTCGCGGCATATTGCGTGGGGATGTGGGGGTGCGGGTGAGATTGGCCCACGATACACTTGCTAAGGGTACATTTACATGAATCACACATCTATTACATGCTGTGTTCAAATAGGCTGCATGTGTTCTCTTCGCATAACCTACAACGTAACAGATAGGGTTACATACATTTAAATATTAAATATCTATCTACACATAGCTACCTTGTAATCACTGTATTCTTTAATTTATAGACATTTAAGTTCGAATACTCGTGTTACGCAGTTAAATAAAATTAATTTGATACTGCGTTAGTATTTTGGTTAGCATTTAATGGCCCAGATCTTGAGGTTTATGATTTGAGTCCCGAGTCGAGAAGTATTACTGTTTTTTTATTATTATAAAAAATCTCAGTACATTTAGGTACGTGTCTACTGGCGGTGTGTTAGCATTTCCATGCCTCGAGCAAGTAAGTTCAGCTGATTCTTTAGATTATCGCAAATAAGTAGTTAAATTGGCAAATGCGATGATGGGCATCACTGCCCATTTCATCAGTCGATCCGGGGATTGTGGTAAATCGTGTGAACTGTTAAAAATATATTTTTTATGGTAAATAATATAGCTATCATATTAAATTTTGAATTCATATTGTTTATAATTTGTAATGTTTTTATTTGGGTGAATTTGAAGATAATGATTCGAATGATTCCAAAATTAAAATGTTATTCCTTTAAATTTGGAAATAGCGACTCAGATGCTTGAAAATATAAAATTATATTTATATAAATTTCAGGATAGCGGTTCCAATGATTCCAAAAACGAAATTTCATTTCAACTTGTCACATTTCTAGTTGTTCTCTAGATGGCTGGCAACTAGCATCGAATATTTTATATGAATCAGTCGTTAATGAGGCTTCTTTCAAATGTATTTGTTAATAATTACTGGTGACAGACAAACGACAGACTTATGACAGGCGTTGATATAATTTTAATGATTGTTGATGATTTTTATAAACAGCATCTCGCCTATTTCCTTTAAAAGATAGATTGGAGTGGAACTAAATCTCCAATGATTCTACTCTATTTAGATTTGTGTCTGCTAAATAATTAACCTGTCTACCACTTGGGCACATGTCCTACCTCCAGCAAGTTATATTTCAAATATAATCTCAAACCCTTATTTAGAACAATTAGATTAAACTGGAATCCAAAGTTAAGACTTCAGAACCAAAGTCTGTATTTTTTATCTTGAAAATATTTAATAAATTTATTAATAAATAAATAAATTTATAATATAGTCAGAACAATATATGTGACCAATCGTAACGATTATGTAAATTTGTTAAAATGAAGTGCATTATGTAAAGAAAACTAAGATCCGCTTTCAGCACTTAAAATATTTTTAAATGAAAATGAATTCAAAGTAATAAAAAAAATATTGCAAGTGTAAGCCGACCTAAGTATCTTTTAGTGTCATGCTTTACACATCTTAAATATAGAACAATCCTTTATATGAAATAAATGGATATCTATAAAATTTTTGTAACAATTATTAATATATAATATTTGTAACTAGCTGACCCGGCAAACGTTCTTCTGCCTTTTTAACTACTCTTTTTTTTATATTTTCTCACATTTTAAACCTTCCTAGGACATCAACTATTAATTCAAAACCAAAATTAGCCAAATCGGTTTAGCGTGTCTAACGAACAGCAATTGATTTATACTAATAATAATTCGAAGTACTCATTGTGTTAATAAATGCTATTTTCTTTTGTTTTAAAGTAAAAAAAATAAATAAATCTACTATTAGCCGACGGTACTTAAACAAGATTATAAAGGCTTTCGGTATTATTAATAATATTTTAATTATTGTTTAAACTAAGTCTAAGCGCTTATACTACCTCTTTAGTTACTCTATATTACTACCACGTAGCAAGGTTGTAGTCAGTAGTAGTAATGAGTGTAAGTTTACAGAATTGCTTAAATTGGTTTATTAATAATATCCATAAAAGTAAATTAACATTTTCTATTTGCTTATTGGAACGATAAAGTTTTTTATTGAAATGATTTCTTAAAATCTAAAGAAGATAAAACGTAACGTTTATATCAAAAGTAAAAGAGCATTATAAAATCGCGTGGGAGTGACAGCTAATCTCTTCATGAGATAAAACAAAGTGAATTCGCGGTGTTTTCCAAGAGGCAGTGTCACCGCGTCAACGTCGTTGGAAGGAAGGGCGAAGTGCCTCCTTAATTCTTATGTCGTTTTCAACTTCGTCAAATATTGCTTTTTCCGTTTGCATACATTTACAATGGCTGCCACCCCGGCGTGAAACTTCCCCCGTCCAAAGCCATCTCTTGCAAATAAAATTAGTGTCGGCAACATGACACGAACTGAATTTAAGCTTAATATTATATTTATAAAGAAATTTCCGATTCAGCGGCAAAGTTCAAAATTTGCTCGGACTACGTAAAGAGTTCACTGGCGTTTTCAATTTAAACTTGGGGCAAGTTAAATAATGTGCGAGCCCCGACCAACTCGATTCATTTAAGGTTTTAGTGAAATTAGCTTTTGGATTCGAATGACATTAAAATATTTACAGAGATATTTGGCGCTGACGCTCCGAGGGCTTAGCTGTCGGATTATACGTAAAGTTGAACTTTTGTTGAAGCATGTTACCAATTTTAACATTACTTATGTTATATTTGTATATGTAACCAAATTAAACAAACTATAAGAAGAAAATCTATCACTTATACTGGGTGTTGGAGTTTTATTCTACTCTTCAAGGATTAGTATCAACGCATATCACATTTTTCTTACTATAACATCAGAGCTTGGGACTAAAAAATTTCGTAGCAATTTTTATGCGTTCCAGATATCTTATCAAGCATGGTAGTAGGAATAGCGTTCTGTAAAGTCTTGTCGGTGTTGCAGGCGCGGATTCAATAATCAGGTGATCGACCCACTTATGCATTTTGCACACTACCTCACTACCAAAAAAACTCCAAATGGGTTTTATCGGTAGTGTTTTTGTGTTGAAAGAAATCATTTAGAAGAAACGACAAGAGAGCATTTGATCTCAGTTGAGTTAGATGGCACCACCTCACCGTCGATAAAACTCAAAATTATTTTCTCGCTTCCGGTGGATGCTGCTCCAGTTCGACGTTTCGTGTTGAACTTATAAAATGCTTTCATGAAATGCGAACAATTGGCCAATATTTATCATTATCGTAATGATTAACAAGCTTTTTATGCTTCAAAATGGTTTTGTATTTCAGTTTGGAAAGGAAGATACCTGAATATGTGGCATTTTAATATCGCCACATTTCTAGGTGGTAGAATTCTGCATTGGCTCGCTCGTGTCTGGCCACCACCGCCTTACCTATTCCTGCCATTGCGGCAGAGTCAGCGCTAGTCACTAACGTGTTCCTGTTTGGAGGGTAAGGTAGCTGGTAAACTTATGCATGTGGCATTAGACCTTGTCACAAGATAGCAACGTACCATAAACATCTTTGGTGTATATAGGTGATGGTTGAATCTTTCCATCAGGAGACCCATCTAATTGTTTGGTATCTTATAATATTAAAAAAAAACATGAACGGCAATGCACTATTGACATCGTTTTAGGCAGCAATTGTATCTTTTCGTCAGACGAGTCATATGCTTATTGTCTGCGTTATGATATAAAAAATCTTAGAAGCAACAAAATAATAATATTTATGATGTCAGCAAATACACTTAGAATAAATGAAAAGATAGCATTTGAGCACAGTTAAGTTAGATGGCAAGGGTGTTGTAAGCGAGCCGAGTATGCATTTTGCGCGTTTGCTCGGCTCGCGGTTAATATGAACATAAATCAGTCGTAACACGGTCACCCACACCACCTCACCACCGATAAAACTCAAAATTGTTTTCTCGCCCCCGGTGGGCGCCGCCCCAGTTCGCTCTTAAACGCCGTTTCGAGTTGCACTTGTGAATCTCACTTTTTACTGTTCTCAAAATTGGCGTGGCGAATTGCTTTTGTTTGTGGTTTTAGTGTTACAAGAATGATTTAACGAGTTAACTTAAAATCCACTGTCTGGTTAGTTTCGTTTTGACCACGGATAGAATGGATATGCCTTTCAAGACAATTTCCTACTTTGCCAGTGTAACTTGCATAGAAATACAGTTATACTATTTATCAATGAAATAAAATCACTTCAATGGTAAATTTAAGCCTTATAATCTAATTTATTTCTAATTAGTTTATTTCTAATTTTTCACGATATAATATATCTATAAATCTATGACATTTTTGAAAGTGATAGGAGTGTTTGCTCATATGCGCGGTGACGCTTTTCCTTCCCAATGGCGTGTCTATTAGTATTCATGTGGTCTGTGATTTCGAGAGTTTCCTTGGTTGAATTGTAAACTAACTAGGCATTGGGATTTTGGTTTGATTCCTAATGAGACATGTTAACGTTATGATTCATCCATCATCATCATCATGACACAAACGTATAGCCGTTAACGTCTTAATGTTTGTGTTTCTAAGTCTGAGTGCTGATTAAGATTATTTAATTACTATATTTTGCTTTGTCCGCGGCTTTAGTCACGTTTACTTATTATACATACCAAGAGAAGATAATATATCCTTTTTTGTACTTATAAGGTGATTTTAAAATTTCAGAATGATTGGTTGAGGAGCAAATGAATAAAAGGGCAACAAACAAATAAACTAAACGTTGTTTGAAATGTGGTAGGTAAGAATTTCATATATCCACGACTAATTCAAAGCTGTTTTACATACATCAAAATCGCCGTAAACAGTTCGAAGTTATATTCGACAGAACTGATAGAATCGATATTATTAATATTATAAATGCGAAAGTTTGAATGTTTGCATGGATGGATGGATGGATATTTGTTACTCAATCACCTCAAAACTACTCCACTACTACTTGAAGTACATAGGCTACTTTTTATTCCGAAAAAATAAGTTTAATGTGGGATTAACGAAAAACTTTTATGAAGCAGCGGGCTGCACGCTGCGTTTTTTATAAATTAATGCTTCATAGCTTAACTTTTATGACTACGGATAAGATAGTTAATGCAAGATTCGTTAAGGAAAGCTATTCAAAGCATATACTAAATATTTCCCAGATCATTCAAAAAAGAATGTGGTTTGATAAGTCCATTGATTTGCAACCGATATCCTTAAAAGGTATAATAACTCCGTCGTAAGATGTTTGCAAATTTTTGTGTTTCAGAAAAGATACTTTTCTTTTAGTGCCTTACAAATTTTATAGATCCAGAATCTGAAATCCAGATACAGGAGGTCTTAAGTAGGTTTTTGCAGTTAACTGCGTTTAAAGGAAGACTAAAAATTTTGAATTATTTCTAATATCAGCTTTTATCTACAAAGCCAATTTATATATTGTCTATGCGTGAAAAGAAAAGCAACATTTACAAGTAAACAAAACGGCAAACACGAAAACAGATTCTATCTATCGTGGAGAATGAATTATAACAAAAAAATCTTGCATGTCGCACCGCCAATCAAACAAACTCGTGAAAGAGCGGATGATTTAGTGATACAAGATCGGTAAACTATTTTTTGAACTATCGCGAATAGATGGAACATGCTGGCATTGGCAAATGCGAGCCAATTAGAAGATTAAGCGTTGACAATTACGGTGTTGGATCGCGATCGTATATCAACAATTATCGTGCGAGCGCGACAAATGGCGACCGGTGTACCTGTGCGCGAAACACCCGCACGACCTCACGGGGAATAGCGCACTGAAGGTGCCTTGTTAACTGCAATCAATAACGAATAACTGATTATTAACTATTCCGCGGTGAGTAGGGAAGCGAGACACAATTTTTTGTTTCAATTCATAAGGTATGTGGTACAAAGAACTTGTTTTGTAGTGTTAAATTTTGGCGATTATATTTAATCCGTAGGACAAGATTCTTTTTGTGTAATGATCAATACTGCGAAAGTTTAGATTTTTGGATGGATGGATGGATGGATATTTTACTAGAATGAAAGAAAAAGAAGAAGATGAGTAGGTATACCAAACATTCTGTCTACCACTTTATTCGAAAGTGATGCTCTTTTTCAAATGAGCGTGATCGAAATGGGCCGATAAATAAGTTTTTATTTCTCGACGAATATTATTTAATTTCATATTTGTATGCTTATGATTGATAAAATTAAGTAGTTAAGACACAGCATAAGATTGTGCTGTGTCTTAATTATTGAGTTTATCAATCAGACAATGGTATCTTAAATGATAACTTAGAGTAAGGGACGCCGCCGCTGCTTTAGGTTAATAAATAATATTACAAATTATGTTTCAAGTTTTTTATGGTTAATACCATTGTATTAAATTTTTTAATACAATGGTATTAACCATAAAAAACTTGAAACATAATTTGTAATAACGTTGTAATCAACAAAAAATTAAATTTTACTAGTTAATCGACTTTTCAAAAAGGAGAGGTTCTCAGTTTGGTTATATTTTTGTGTTGTTTACGTCAAAACTCGTTCATTTATGAACAAATTTTGAAAACTATTTTCGTTTGTAAGGATATATTTCTCATTTAGCCCCATCCTCAATGTGGTGAAAATCTGATGCAGAGTTCCAGCAAAATAGTAAATGGAAATTCGGTTATTGCAGTTTAACTGATTTTAATTATTTTAAGTTAAATCAATTATCACGAAGTAATTTTGCGGACTTCATTATCACGAAGTAATTTTGCGGACTCGTAAAAGCCGTTTTTACACAGACTTCTATGTATTAACGTGCTAGAAAGGGCATGCGCCACGCCACTTGTGTCCTATCTGTACGTAGGTGCAGTCAATAGACTGCACAGTGCACCTACTATCAGAGCTCGTTGAATAAAACGCGTAAGCGTCATGAAATTAACGGCGGTTATGACCTTTTGGTCACGAGTATATATAATACTCTATAACATACTGTAGCGCTACTTTATAAAATTTGACTTTTTTTTCAGATGCTTCTACTCTTTGCGTATATAAAATTTAATTTATAGTGTCAACTGCACTTGTATATACGATAGACGATCGTTAAAACCACGTGAATAAAAGAAATATACACGTTAAGAATCAAGACGGCCGCGGCGGAATTATCGAAAGAAAATATGTAACGCTTGTTGAATAAGCTTATGTTGACTTCAATAGTCTATCAAACGATGGCAGTTTCACATAACTTCAAAAGATACCAATATTATAAATAGTAGACTTGAATAACAAGAATGAATGGATTATTCAGATCCGTTTGAAATAATTCAGCAAAAATTTATGACTTCCACATCTAATTGAGCCTACTTTATGTGGTTTTGTACGTGATATATGGATTTTTAATGACGCGACTATTTTACCATCCACTTCATTTTATTTGTAGATTTCAATAATAGTACTTAATTTAAAAATTAAACCGACTTCAAATATTTGTCAACTGTACTTATATTTCAAAAACTACAAAACCGATTTTGATAAAACTTAGACTGTTTTGTTTTGAAATATAACCTAATCTAAATCAAAAATAATTATCTTGACATATCTTTTTAGTCCCAGAGAAATTTCTGAACAAACATACAAACATATAAAAATACAAACACATTGAAATATTAACCTATGTCAATATTTCAATAATATTACATACTATCTGTTGTCAGCGACCTCCCACGTAGGTGATAGCGTGATAATATGTAGCCTATATGTTGACCCGACCTATTAGTAATATTCATGCAAAATTTGAAGTAAATCCATGAAGTACTTTTTGAGTTTACCCCGGACATACATACAGTTTTGACTTTCCTATGATTTTATTATATGTATAGATTACATACATGTCAACTGATAACCTCCGTTTTTTCGTCGCGTCGGTTAATAGGAAGTAATGAACAGGAGGCTGATTTTTTCACTTATTACATTGTATATTTTATGGAAACTTCTGAGTTTTATAGATTTTATTTTGTTTAAATAGTTAGTATATTTATAAATTTAAGTGCTCATAAACTTATAATACGAGATATTTATATAAACGGAACGTAAGGCATGTTTATCGCTGTAATATAATTCATTCAGTAAACCCATAATTGAACAGCATCAACCGATTTCCAATTTCATGTGTCTTTAGAACTCTGAATCAATTGAATCAAATGAATTGGGACCAAATAAATTTTGTAAAGTTCAGATTCTTAATATATATCTACAAAAAAAAATCCAAATCGTTTAAAAATTGACCGAGTTCCGAGTAACTAACACACATAATAAAAATAAAGCCGAATTTAAACCAACTCCTTTTGGTAAGTTGATTGAAAAATGCAAATATACTAAAAGAAATTGTAACTTAACGCATGTAAGGTATATATACTTATATTATTATGTGAAGCGAAAACATTGCTTTTCTAATTTTAGGTAGCAGAATTCTGCAAAATCTGACCCGGGTTTGATACCACCGCAATATACATTCCTGCCGCAAAAATGACGGTGCTAGTCCATGTAGTATTATACCCCTGGGTAAGGTACAGCCAGTTATACAGGGATAGCAGTGCATCATTAACATCTTTAGTATCTAGTATATAAGAGATGATTATCTTTCTAATAGCAGAACTCTGATTGTTTGTAATCCTGTGATATAAAATAGAAAGAAGCAATTTTATGGTTGAATTTAATGTTCCACCTTCACAAACTCTTTGTCAAAATCAATACGGTGCAATTCTCGAGATATACGTATAAGGTAATACTCGTATTACTAAAATGGAACCGGCTAGCAGCGAGTTTGTTGGAGATAAATAAGATTAAAACTTATTATTTAAATGTGCGAAATATATTCAAATAATAATGTTTAATTTTAAGGTTTTTTTATTTATTTTATATAAATTTAAATTTATTTTAAGAATATTTTAATTAATTTAGTCCTAAACTTATATGCACTTTAAGACTACATTACAGTTTTAAGTTTCTATGCTAGTTACTAGAGAGATTTTTTATAAAGAAAAACCCCAATGACAATATTTTTATCTTAAAAATTAACCCTCATAACATGTAGAAAAATTGCATAACCACTAGACTATCGAGACAAGGACGGATAAAAAGGCGAATATCAAACCGAACTATACGCTTCGAACGCTAACAACTAGTATTCAGTCATCACTCAATATACTAAATCCACTTACATTGTATTGATTTTAACTTATTTATAACTTGTTCACATACAGGTCGTAAGTCAAAGAACGCCATTTCAGATTATTCTTATTGATAAATAATATTATTGAAGAAAGGTACCTATATAAGCATTAGTTTTTGCTCGTGTGCTCAGTTATGCAATTATCCTTTTTCTAGACTAGTTGTAATTTATTATCATAATTTACTTGCGTGATAATATATGTTATTTAATATAATTAAGTAGGTATCAAAATTATATATATTAACATGCGCTAATCCCACTGTAAAACTGAAACGCAACTTTGGCGTTGCGTAGAGATATAGGTATTCTCTGCATTTTTATAGCATTTTATATGGCGAGTGTTCCGAGGAACAATTGAATCCGAGGAAAAAAATCTCTGCTTCTGAATTTCACTACCGGACCTCACAACAAAGTTTTATCCTTACCGTCGTGATGTCTGGAAATCCAAAACTGTGCCTTTTTTGAAGCACTTTTTGTCCTGCACTAAGCTTCTGTGGAACTAACTGTCGACAAAGTTTTTTTCCGAACGGATACGACTTAGAGACTTACAGGAAAAGAACATACCCATCAAAGGACCCGCAAGACCCCTGGTAATGTAGTTGTCTACGAGTGACAGTGATCAGGTCGAATATGTTTTTTGCGAATTTAATTTAAAATTTACAAGGTGGTAGAGTTCTGCATTGTCTCGCCCAGGTCTGGTGCCAACGCCTAACCAATTCCTGCCGCAATAGCGGCAGTGTTTGTAATTGTCGTGTTCCAGTTAGCCAGTAGCATTCAGTAGCATTAGATGTCGCCATCAATTAAAATCATTTTTATTAAATCTATTTTTGTGATTTGACCTTTGGACGATTTATTAACGGTATATATATATATATATATATATATATATATATATATATACACATATATATATATATATATATATATATATATATATATATATATATATATATATATATATATACATACCTATATTCCTTCTTTTACTATGTTGTTTTATATAATACTAATCCAGTTATGTTTCACATATATCTTTTTAATACTTGTAGTTTTATCTTCTATCGTATCAGCCTTTTGCATAACCGTTTCATGTGACAGTAGACAAAGGTAAAATGAGCTGTAGAGTTGATAGATGAGCTGTATTGTTGTTGTCACCCTTTGAGTTTGCTGAGTGGCTTACCATTTTACCATCATGCCGCTGTACATAAACATTATTAAATTATATGTTCTTTTTTTCTATACGTGTAAATATACTGTATAAATTGTAACTATGTCTTTTAAAATGTTATAGGTTTTATTTTCTTTGTTTATTTTACTTGTTGGCTTTTTTCTCTTATCTGTATGCATGTTATTGTTATTTACTCTATATGTACAGCACTGTGTGGTAAATAAAACAATTCTTATTCTTATTATTCTTATTTCATAAGATAGCAACGCACTATTAATATCTTTGGTATCTTTAGGCGATGCTTGACTCTTTCCATCAAGAGAGCCATCTACTTGTTTGCTGTCTTATGATATAGTAATAAATTCAATTAAAAAATCAATTTAATACTACTTTAATATCACTGAACAGCAAAAAATTAAAAGGCAGTGGTAAAAATAACTGTTTCCAGATTTTCAGAAAAAAACACCAAGGGTATAAAATTAGGTGCGGCTACCCTATCCTCCAAAAAAGAACGCGACAGTGATTAAGTTCTAAGAATAGAAGAAGGCTAGGAGGATATTTTGACATTTACACGATGTGTCATTCAGGTCAGTAAATTGAAAGAATTATTTTTATAGAATATTGACATGCTACTCAAATACATGAATGCTAAGAGTATAATAATTCGGGGACGACGTGTAAGCAGTAAAGCAAGAAATAAAATTGTTGTATAGCTAAATTTGTCTAGATTTTCTTCTCACTGATTAGATTATTCGTAAAACGCAATTTAGATAGACCTGCATCTGTCCGTTCTGTCGATAGTTTATATTAATTGCATAGTGAGATATCTACCGATACCGTTATTACATCTAATATTAGTATGATTATCGTAAAACTATAGTTCTTTTATATCATAGTATCACAAACAGGTGCTCTTTTAATGTAAAGATACAACTATCACTTATAGATTTTTAAGATTTTAATGACTATAGACACAAGTTTACCCACTACCCTAGTCTTCCAGCAGGAATAAATAAATAAATATTCACAGATATTACTGATCTAACCCTAAAGTAAGCAAATTATTAGCTTGTGTTATGGGTGTTAGAAATACATATATAAATACTGGAATATATTTAATAAACACCCAAATCCGGAAATACAAACATTTATGCTCACCACACAAATGCTTATCCCCGTCGGGGATCGAACCCGAGCCCCGTCGATTGCGTGGTCAGGGTCGCTAACTACTCGACCAACGAGGTGGTCCAATATTTCTGAATATGACTGATGACAATGATAAGCACTGATGGTATTGTGGTAGGATCGGTAAAATATTCGAAACTCAGCGAGATGTTGCAAAAATCTATCCCCTATTAGTCACGATGGAAGTAACATATTTGACCAATCATTTGGCTTGAAAGTCAGATATTCTTCGAAAAAGCCCCAGGCCAACATATGGAAAAGTATGAGATATGAACCGGAACCCACAAAATTTAGTAGACATTATTTTACCCAAATAACAATATGTGTTCATCAAAATGACAAGATTATTACATTAAAATAAACAAGATCAAACAAAACAACACTGAAGTATTAGACAGAAGCCATTATTCACATAAAAGAAAACAGTGGTGAGAAGTAAATCAAAACGGGTGTTGTCTGCCAGCTCCGTGATTATAAAGTGTTGCCAACAATCGCTGAAAACATCTTAACTACGCCTGGCTGTCGACTGACGCGACGATAGTCCGTTTTATTGAAATAAATACATTAAATTTATATCATATATCTCTTTTCATAACGTATTTAGTTAATTTAATGAAACAAAATTATAATGAATATTTTCATCAAATTTATTTAGAATTTTATCTGCGATTAACGTCGTTATACTAGTAAATCAAACACGAAAAAATTTTGTTACTAAACCATACGTTTCCTATATAAACACGAAATAAATAAAGCAACTTGTTTTCTTCCTTCGTATATATAAAGAAAAAGTTACTCGCCAAAATATACCTATGTACGTGCACAACTTCGGAATAAATGCACCAAATTGTTTTTTTTTTGTGTTCGCTATTGTTAAGACAAGGTTTGTGTAAAAAATGTTAAAAAATCGTATAGAGTTTTACAATCTAATCTGTATGAAGCCGAGGCGGGCAGCAAGATTTTCATAAAATGATTACATTTTTTGACAAGCAATAAGGTACTGCTACCGACACCATTCTTAAAGATCAGTCATAAATAAGTCATAATACGTTGCAGATGGCAAGGTACCAAGTGTCATCCAGCGTCACTGATTTGTCACAATTTTAGGTAAAGTCCTAGTCAACGGACTAATTTTCCTAGCTGTGCGGCCTAAAGGCAATCTTTGTTAGATTGCTCACTTACTTCATATTTATGTGACAAGTCGGGTAAAGACTAACTTACCGATATTGCGCTTGCATTTTGAGCCATGTGCTCATCTCGTAATTTACGGTTTTATAACTGACAACGGCATAGATATTACATAGAGTGCCGCTGGCAGCTCTCTATGCAGTTTCTTTATTTGCTTAGATTTTGGTGTTTTTTGGTGATTATATTAATTAATTATAACCAACGCGTAGATAAGTTTAGGACAAAATTTCAATTAATGAGTAATAGTATAGGATCCCGCTATAAGACGACCTTCACCTTCCTTCACCGAACTGGTTAATGGATGAAAAGTATTTTATATCCAACTAAATATGTCAATAAATTTTTTTCGCCGTGTTGGTCCCGGCCTCCTTTGTAGAATAGGCCAACTGCCGTTCTGCCAGGCAGGTCGTAAAAGGCGACCGATTGGCTATCGAGTCACTACCATCGTGGCTACTAGGTGGTAGAGTTCTGCATTGTCTCGCCCGGGTCTGGTACCACCGCCTTACCTATTCCTGCCGCAATAGCGTCAGCGCTTGTCGCTGTCGTGTTCCGGTCTGGAGGGTAAGGTAGCCGGCAAACTTATGCATGTGGCATTAGACCTCGCCACAAGATAGCAACGCACCATTAACATCTTTGGTGTCTATAGGCGATGGTTGACTCTTTCCATCAGGAGACCCATCTGCTTGTTTGCTATCTTATAATATAAAAAAAAAAAATATATTGGAAATGAGTTGACTCGGTCCAGAATATTATTAATGAACGATTTTTTTAAAATATTTCTCTGGTTTGGTTAAAAGGAAAATTCCATACTAATCGAAAGTATGAATCTTATTAGAATGTGCAAACGTTACGTTGGCTAATTTTTTCCCATAACAACTCTGGTGTAGACAGGTTACTAGTATCTATTTACCAGTTTACTCCTGCCTATCCAAGAGTTGTGACGGAAAAAATAGTCAACCTAATGTTTGCATATTCTATACGCTTTATTTATAGTTTCGATTGGTATGGAATTTGTCTATTAACCAAACCAGTGAAATGTTAAAAAAATATCCTAGGCTGTTATTTTTTTTTACCTTTTTTCACCCACCCATTTGCAATATATTTATTAACCCATTTAATTAGATATAAAATACTTTTCATCAACTCGATGAAGGTCGTTCTATAGTGGGATCTTGGACTATAAAATTTGTCAGTTCGATTATCGCATTTGATTTATTCTAATATGATTGAAATCACAGTTCACGTACCCATATATTTAAATCTACAGTGCCTTTTCGGAAACCAAAAAATATAAAACTCAAACTTTAGAGATTACATTAAAGATATTTTCATTTAACCAGATCATGGTAATTCGTAAATTTGAAATTTGCTTTTTATGCATTGTATGCATTAGCGGTACTAGCTTCAATTCTACATAGATGGATGAGGTCCTGGGTTCCAATTCCGTATCGAGCAGTTCGTTTTTAATAAGTTTTTCAATGTTTCTGAAACTGAAATATAACTTGGTCGCTACTTTATATGCGTCGAGTTTGTCTGTAGCTTGGCCATTAATAACAAAATGGGACACTTCTATTTCATCAAGAATTTAGGCATGAGAGGACTTAATTTATAAAAACATTTTTCTCAGCAAATTATTTAATTTTTACATATTATGTAGGTACCTATGTAATATGATAACAAAATATTAATATGAGTACGAACATTTATGATAAAAACTAATTAGTTGTGTAAATTAATACGTCATTAGATGTAATTTATGGTCAAATTACTTACCATATTAATTCTCACTTACATGTCGAAAATTTCCGGTTCTTAAGTCCAAGAAAAATAAAGTCATAAATAAAAAGAAACGTTACAAAATATAATTATTTTGTGGTAATGAAACAAAGTTGCAATTAAAATTCAAAATAATTTAACAAATTTAGCAACTACTTATTATGAAATAAAATTAATTAAATATTATCACGCTTTTTTCTTTTCGATATAGGTAGAGTAAATCAAACATGATTAGTCACCCAGGTCCAGGCTCACCACATTAGGTATATTGGTTAATCGGCTAGTAGGTTAGGTATTTTCCCCGTGTTGGTTCCGGGCTCCTTTGAAGAATAGACCAACTGCCGTTCTGCCAGGCAGGTCGTAAAAGGCAACCGATTGGGTATGCGAGTTACTACCATCGTGACTTTTAGGTGGTAGAGTTCTACATTGTCTCGTCCGGGTCTGGTATCACCACCTTATCTATTCCTGCCGCAATAGCGTCAGTGCTTGTCACTATCGTATACCGGTTTGGAGGGAAAGGTAGTCGGTAAACTTATGCGTATGGCATTAGACTTCACCGCAAGATAACAACGCACCATTAACATCTTTGGTGTCTATAGGCGATAGTTGACTTTTTCCATCAGGAAACCCGTATGCTTGTTTGCTACCTTATGATATAAAAAAATGGTCCGTCCCATGACAGTATTTGCTAAGTTTGGTTATCCTATATTACTTGTGATAACTGACGTAACTACACGTACTCTTCGAAGCATGAAAACTACTGAGGTTTTCATCGTCTCTGTGGTCCGGTGTCGCTGTTAACCACGTGAGGCCCCGGGTTCAATTCCTGAGTCAAAAATATGTTTTTTTTGTGTTCTGATAAAAACGAAGTTATTGTTTAAGTGCCTGATTGACGGTAAAGCTTACTACCATGATAGGAGGCAAGCCTATTGTGGGATTAAGTATATTCGGCTTATCATGAGTGCACTTGTTGTACATCTGCCTACCTCTTCAGGGAAAAAAAAACTTTTAGTGTCTATAGGCATCAAGAGAGCCATTTGCTTATTTGCTATCTAATTATGTAAAAAAATTGCAAAATTCTTATTGAATATACTAAAAACTTTAATCAGCAGATGCTGTGTAACACACTTAGTTACAAACAAAAAAACACTAACTTTAATTAAATGCAAGTGCTAAATCGGAACGGACATCAAAATATTTGTACAGAGGATGAAATATGGGGATCAATTCGATCCAACTATACAGCGAAAAATTGTAACGGGTTTAAATTATCCTTAAGCTCCGTACGCGATTAGCATAGCAGTTAGTGGCCAAAGACAAACAATTTAATGTCTTTTAAACAAGTACATTTTGTTGATTCAGCTGCTACTTGTATCTATAAACTGTTAGCCGCACGCGATTTTACTTTTTTATATAATTAAGTAGCAAACAAGCAGATAGGTCTGCTGATGGAAAGAGGAACCATCGTCTGTAGGCACCAAAGATGTTAATGGTGTGTGGCAGGATCGTCATGCTACATGCATAAATCTAGCGGCTACCTTCCCCTCTAAATCGGAACACAATGACAAACATTGACGCTATTGCGGCAGGAATAGATAAGGCGATGATACCAAAGACCTGGGCGAGACGTTGCGGAACTCTACCACATAGTCACGATGGTAGCGACAAGTATAGCCAATCGTTCGCCTTTTTTTATTTATTTATTTTATTTCACACTTTATTGTACACAAAATATATCTTTTTGAAAAATTAATATAAAACATGTGCAAAGGGCGTGCTTATCTCTGAAAGATATGTCTACCAGCAGACCCGAGAAGCGAGAATGCACAAATAAAGGTAGAGCACAGTGTACAAGTGCATAAATTACAATTAAAATTATATAATACAAAAAACAAAAATAAATAAAAACAAATGATCTATACCTTATACCTAATGCCTTTCAAATTATCATAAAAAGTAATGCTCTCTGCTCTCTTTTATGACTTGCCTGGCAGAACGGCAGTTGGTCTATTCTTTAAAGTTGGTCTATTCTTCCGGACTAACACAGGTGATTTTATAAACCTAATTTAATACCTATTTTATTAGGTGGATATATGAAAACCTTAAAATATTGTTGGTTTGATACTTATTAGTAAACATATTTGGTTTTTATATCATCTCGTTGTTTATCATGTCACTTGTAATCTATGTAAGTTAACGTTTGAAAGACAGTGATAAAAAAGCACAGCTCAGTTTAATAATAATGTAATAATATTTTAAGAATAATAACTGAGATTCTACCTACGTTATTGTATCGATTCTAAAATATAACAACGTTTCATTCTATTATAAATTCAAAACAACAACATCTGTTTGTTTCACAGATAATGCATGCCCATTGTTTTGCTTGAATTAGTCAGTAAACCTTCATGAAATACGTAGCGAAAAAAAACAGCAATGAAAAAGGAAATATTGTTTGCCTTAACGACGCTATCTATATATAAATTATTTTAGAATTAATTGTCTTTATCGACAATTAATATTGGTGCTAAGGCAAGTATGTAGATTTGCGCTCATTTTATCTCATCGACTACGACGTAGCAATACGTGATAATGAACGAGACATAATAAGCATTGATTTACGCATACAATCAGACTTGTTTATTAATAATAGATACAATATGTTTTACTGTGTTTAGATTATAGCATGATAATATTTTGCGATAAAGTGGAATACTTATTTTCAGGTGAGGCTAACTTTAGTCCATATAATATTATGTACACTGAACCAATTGTATTTTGTATCATGAGAAAATTTAATTGAATAACATAAATTGCGGCTGTAAGAGCCATTATATGTTCAACGCCTGCACCTGATTCGGCATTTGCGACAATTCAGTAGATCTCAGTAGGGCAATTCAATTACATTGAAAGATCCCTCATAAGCGAATCGTTTTTCCGAGTCATTAATTTTTTCGAACGACACGGGGCTTCGCGTGATATGGCAGGGTGGGTCCAGGCGCTCGGCTATCTCGCGAGATAATGCTGATTTATTTGGTCGGGCGACCGTCGCGATTCGTCGCGCATCGTCGCCGTGACATGTGAACTCCGAGCCATCGCTACGTCGAGTTCTGTTTGTTTAGTTCCATGTGTGCCGCGCCCTGCATTTGTTGCTCATTTGCAACGACTAGTTGGCGAGATTTATGCTAATCGCGTAGGACGGTTCGTATAAGTCCGCGTGACGGCGTGTGGGTAAATTGTCTGCCGTTGTGACTTCCTTAAATCCTTAACGCGTTAAAATTTTGATGTTCCATGACTAAAGTATTGATAATATGAAACAGATAATTCTTATTCTACTAAGGGTTAAAAGTTTTGTACACATAAACCGCCTTAAGTAAAAAAATTATAACATCTCTTCCGTTGCGGTATAGACCGAAATAAATCTCATGGACGTTTTGCAGGCTATGTACGGAACCTTAAAAAACGTACTCCAGTGTATGGCATTTCAGTTACAACGTATTATAAAAATCTGATAGATATAGGCAGAATAAAATAAATCTAGAATTATTTCAAAATACCTTTAACTTTTCGTTATCCTAGTCGGTATATGTCTATTTAACTTGATAGATATTTAGGGTAAAATAAGTTTTATAAAATAAAATATGATAATTAATTAGTTTAATAAGTTAGTGGTATTAAATCATAATCATATCCCATTATATGTATAATATTTTTTTATGGAAATTGATGAGAAACGAGCAATAGGCCAACTGACGGAGAAGGTCACGGCTGCACATGGACAAAAGGAGCTAGTCACTAATGCGATGCCGAACTTTAAAGAAACTATTAATTCTTCTCTAAAAAATACTCATAGCAAAGCTCCTTGGAACACCGTATGAGGGAGATTGTTCCAGAGTAAATTCGGCCCAGGAATGTGCGTGAAAAGCGAACAATTGTTAGATGACCAATCTCAAGGTAGCGGGGATGAAACCTTTCACTGCGGTATGCAGTATGAAGACAGAAAGTGGATGCAGGTACTAATTGGAAAAGTTAATCAGAAACTCACCATTGTATAACCGGTAGTATACGTATAAAGTACCAATGTCTCTGCGAAGACTTAAAGGCTCTAAACCGTTGGTGAGTATGAGATTGTCGATTGGTCTAATAGGTCTCCGGTGTAATCTGTAAAATGGGATGGTTTGATATTGAGAGGCCGCTCAGATATGAGCAATATTTCACATGCAAATAATATCGAATTAAAACGTAAATTTTTAAAGTTATTACGGATAAACACAATATCAAACATGCATTGTGAATGTTATGCACTGCTACGTTCGAAAATAAATAAGAATGGAATTTTCGAATATCGTATTTTATGGCGCTCGGAAGAAAAAACCGAATGCCCAACGTCGTTAACTCGAGAACATTATAAGGAATAAATAAGTGAGGTATTAATACGGTTTTATAGTCCGTGAAAGAGCCCTCATTGTTCAGTGCACTATATTCCATTTTTGTAGTTTATTAGTTTGACATATTATATCAACGTTACTCATATAACACTGAGAATATTTATTTTGTAATGCATATTAATCTATCAAGTATCCTAGGTTTTGACTATGACAAATTTTGTAAACATTATTTTATGTCATAGAATAGCAAACATACAGATGACTGAGAAATGAAATAATCACCCTGGCGGTTATAAACACCAAAGAGGGAAATAGTGCAATACGATCGTATTTGCACACTTTCCCAGCTACCTAGTCTTTTTAACCGAAACAAAACAGGAGCAGCTGGTTGTATACCCACTACCGACTTCTGGTAGGTAATAGGTTCTGCAATATCTTGTATATAAATAACAAATTTTCTAAATATTGCAAACCATTTTTTTCAGGACTTATTGATATCAGTTTGTACTTAAACTTGGAAAACCTACTTGGAAAACTTGGAAAAGGCTAGTGACCATGTAATAGGTTATGATACCATCCAGCTAATCTCACGATTAAGCTTGGATGTAGGGACTGGAATTCTCAGATGCAGAGTTTTAAGAAGACAAGTCGACTTTTGGCATATTGGTAGTGTTACTATGAGTACATACTAAGTTTAATTACTACTCGTGATGACGAGAATCTCAAGATGGAGACGAAAGTATAGAACCGAAATTCACAGACAGAAATAGCTAAGTTAGTGAGGATTGGAAGCGTTTATTTCGTTGCAATAGAATCTTTCTCATGATGTCGAGGCTCTGATGATAGAAATTTCTGAATTCAGACGAAAAATGCAAAAAAATGGATAGTAAATTTCCTGAAATCAATAAGGTAAGTTAGCACTCAATTGCCTTGCATAAATTAGATTAGCAATCAATTATCTTGTATTGGCAAACACTGATGCTGGATAACTTATGTATTACGGAGTACAACTACATTATCGATACTTTAGATTCGATACTTATTTCTAGTAACTGTTGACCCATAGAATAAAGCAAGAAAGGTAAGTTTATCTGAATCGTGATATAAAGCTGAAGGCACACGTTTCTATCTGCTAGACGTAAGAGACTTAAAGTACCTATTAACCATAACCATAATAACGACAGTACTTGTCACTGTCGTGTTTCGGTTCGGAGAATAAGATAGTCGGTAAACTTATGCACGTGACATCAAAACCACGCCACAAGGATAGCAAAGCACCATTAACATTTTTGCTGTCTATAGGCGATGGTTGTCTCTTTCCATCAGGAAAACCATCTGCTTGTTTGTTATGATATAAAAAATATTGTGAATCCGTAACGCGTCTAAATACTCCTTTTGATATAATGGGCGTGACAGCATTAATTACTTTAAACAATGGACATTCCTCCTTCCACAAAAATCTAATTAAGTAAGCAGCGCGTTATCAAGGGTAAGTTGGTGAATTTGTCACGATCGGTGGGCTGTCGCGTTGATTTAAACCGTAGCTGATAACGTCACCGCGTGAGACTATCGCCCAGCGGTTTTTACATTTCGACTCTTTTAAAAAAAGTACGGTAAAACAAATTTTAATTTATACATATAAATATAAATAAAAATATTGCTGGACAAATTACACGAATTGATCTAACCCCAAAGTAAGCAAATTATTTGCTTCTGTTATGGGTGTTAGTCAACGATACTAATACATAGAAATACACCTATAAATTCTGTTACATACATAACAAACAGACAACCCCAGAAATACAAACATCTATGATCATTACACAAATTTTTGTCCCTGCCAATAATCGAACCCGAGCCCCCTCGATTCGTGGTTAGGTTCGCTAACCACTCGACCAACGGGGCAGTCAAAACAAATGTAATAATTTTCTTTATATATTTCAAATGAGTAAATAAACAGACCACGTGTTGTTCCTGGGTCGTTTTGAAGTATAGGCTGACATTCTGTCAGGCGGTTTACAAAAAGCAAACCATTAAACAAATAAGCCACCTAGTGGTAGAGTTTTGCCCTTTGGGTTAGGTATCACCGCCTTACCTTTTGTTACCGTTCATATTCGCATTGTACATCTATTTAGGTAACCTTTTATCTGCCATCCTTTCTACATGTTTGAACCGATGGAGCATGCCGTTTCTCATTTTCACACTAAAACTTTCTTTCAAATTTAACCTCTCACTTCGTAGTCTGAACGAAATGAAGAGATGTTGTAAAGCGACCGTAAAACATTCGCGTACTTCGTATAACTAAATATCCTAACTAGAGCATTTCTTTGTTTATTATCATCGTCATTGTGAATTTGTCACGCAGTGGTCTGTGGCGTTGATTTACACCGCAGCTGATAACGCGTAGCGTAAGTGTGCCTTGACTTTAGAAAACAAACATAGCGATTTTACTGAGTTATTTTTTTATTATATGATAACAAACAAATTGATTGCTCTCGTGGTGGAAATAGATAAGCATCGCTCATCGATAGAAAAGATTTTAATTGGGGCATTGCTATATGTCGTGGGATGATAATCCCATATATAATTTTATGTTTATCAGCTTCCTTACCCTACACATTGGTACACGACTGTGTATAATATAGACGTTATGGTAAAAAATAAGTTAAATGACAACAAAACCGGGCGAGATTTTGTAGAATTCTACCACCGAGTAGTCACAATGGTAATGATAAATTTGGCAAATCGCTTGCCTAATAGCATCGAAGTTCTGCAACAACTAGTACGGGTTTGTTACCACTGCTTTACCTATTCTTGCGACAATAGCATCAGTGCTAAATGCCACGTACCGTTTTGAAGGGCAAGTGAGCCGGTAAACTAATGCAATTGCCACAATTTCATAAACATAAGTTTATCGACTGCCCTGCTCTGACTGAAACACAAACATGAAAAGCAATCAAGCTATTGCGGCAGGAATTGGCAAGACGGCGATAACATTCGGACGGTGATAACGATACGTCACTGGACTCTATCACCTAATTACGATGGTAGTGACATGTATAGCTAAACGTTCACATTTTACGAGCTGCCTGGCAGAATAGCAGATGGTCTATTCCTCAAAGGGGTTGAGGACAACATAAGACATACACACAAAGGCAACGTGTGTGGATTACAAGAAGGAAGTTTGACCGCCCCGTTGGTCGAGTGGTTAGCGACCCTGACTACGCAATCGACGGGGCTCGGGTTCAATCCCCGACGGGACAAGCATTTGTGTGATGAGCATAAATGTTTGTATTTCCGAGTTTGGGTGTTTATTATGTATGTAAAAGTATTTATATATGTATTTCTACGTATTAGTATCGTTGACTAACACCCATAACACAAGCTAATAATTTGCTTACTTTAGGGTTAGATCAATAAGTGTAATTTGTCCCTTTAAGGCGATTACAGCTGCGAACGACCTTGAGTTAGTGACAGGCGCAGCGTAAATACTATTTCGCACGTCAAGATCTCCCGTCGTCAAAGAGTATATACAGTGGAAGCAGATACGTTTTAACATATTTGTTTACCTATATGAACTTTTATCATCATGAATCAAATGAATGTTGGCAAACTCAAAACTCATAATCGATAATCGGTCATTTATCGATTATCCTTTCATTTTAGAAAAACGATCAATATCGAAAGAAAAAACAGTAAATATCGAAAATCGACAAAAAAATTATATGATAATTTTACACAATAATGACTGTTACGTAACTTATTTTTTTTTTGTAATATACAATACATATTGTGTAGCACTTTATTTTAATACATACAATTATTAACCTTTAATATTTAACAAAACCTTTCAAAATGTGATTTTGTAAAAAGTGATCTCTTAAATAACCTTTTAATTATTTTTTTTTTGTTTTAAAATTTCGTAAGAAAAAGTAGAGATTTAGTTTGATTGAAAGCTTATAGAGGATGGTATTAAACAGGTTGATTAATTTAGACTATTTGTAATTAATTTAATTTATTTATATTTATTTAATTTCATATGACAGCAAACAAGTAAAATTTTCCTGATAGAAACATATAACCATCGCCTATAGACACTTAAAAATTTTAATGGTGCATCGCTATTCATCTACTAGGGTTAGAATGTGTTTATCAGCTACCTTGTTCTCAAAACCAAATCACGACAGTTAAAAACACAGACGCTATTGCGACAGGAATATGTAAGGCGGTAGTTCCAAAATCGGGTTAATGTGTTGCAAAAAACCAAGGTTGGAAAAAAATAACTAATGATTATAATAACTGCCTCGTAGTCTAGGGGATAACCTAAAGTAACGTTTAAGGTATTTTTCGAAAATTAAAAAATCTCAGTAGCCACTTGGATTCTGGCGGGTGGTGTGTTACTACTTCCGTGCCTCGGATGAGCATGTAAAGTCATCGGTCCTGGTTATTGTTAAAACAACAACAACGACATATATTTACGCCAGTCCCCTTACGAGGTAGGTAAAAAGAACCGAGTGCAATATGTCACGATCCCTACAATTTTTTCTTGCTTCCTGCACGTTAATGTCTCTTCATGCAAACACGCTGGTTGCGAAAATTTCACTACCTTTAAATAGTACCAGTTTTTTATCTTTTTTCTTCAGAGTTTTGATGTTTTTGATCCTTGTAAGGGATAAAATTTAAAAAAACCTTAAACTCATATTTAATTGTGTTAAAAACATAAATAATAAGTTTTAAATAATTTCCACAATATTTTACAATAAACAATCTATTTTTCATTCAAACATAAACGCTTTTTTTACCATTTTAAGGAATAAAATTTATAAAATCCCTAAACATATAATTCTTAAATTATGTTGAAGAACATAACTACCAAATTTCAAGTTATGTTGACCATGAATGAATGACAATGGTGAATTGTAGCTCCCACTTTTACTCCTTTAAGGGATGAAACCCCGAACTTCATCACGCGCATGTTTCTTCAATTTGGATTGAATTGAATAAGTAGGTACTAAATTTTATGAGAGTTTAGATAATAAACTTTTTATTTTTAATACAAATTTATACACTTGCCCTTTTAATGGATGAAATTAAAAGAAATTTTAAAATAAAATTTTCTTTAATTGTATTGAAAAGCATAAATACTAAATTTTAAGTAATTTCTACTACAAACAATTAATTTTTCATACAAAAATTAACTCTCCTTTTACCCATTTATGGGATGAAATTCAAAAATGCGTATTCCTTTAATCGTATTAAAAAGCATAAGTACTAAATTTTATGTAATAAACAATTTATTTTAATACAATCATTAACGCCCCTTTTATCTCTTTAAAGGTTTAAATTACATCATAATAGCAACCTCTGTAAAAAAATAGCCTTTCCGCTCCAAACTTATTATCTATTATAAAAAACGTTCAAGCGTAAACGAAATGTCCAATTTTCAAACAGCACAACCTTATTACTGTGCCAAACGTACTATCTGTATTATTACTCTTTGACTCGAATGTGGAGAGCGGAGTACGCTAACGTGCGACACAGCCTCCCCGTACGAACGCTACCGAGAGACTGACTTTCGGAGCGAGCGCTGTCCGCGAATGAAATAATAAGGTTTTTATTGATTTAATGGCACGCTATAATAATTTGGTAAAATTTTGAACTTAAATTTTATAAAACAATAAATTGTCTGTAATAAAGTGAAAAAATCATCAAAATCGTTTCAGTAGTTTATAAGTTATAAGAAAATTCTTGCGTAAAAATAAGAGAGATATTCGATTTTTTTTTTCGTCAAAAATAACAACAAAATTTGAAAAATCGAACTTAAAATTTAAAGTAAATTATATTTTACGTATAATGTATATTTTTTTTAATTATTGGATTAACCGTTTAGGAGTAGTAGGCTTTCAAAGAGAAGTATATTTCGTAGTTTGGCGTATGTAATCGCCTTAATATTTATTTATTTATATTATATATTTAAGTTGCAAGAAATATATTTAAAATATATTTCAACGGCAGTACATTCTAAAACAAATAACTATCGAATTACTGATAGGTATTGCAAGTATCCAATTAGCGTAAGTGATATTTCATTGTTCCAAGTGTTTTCGAGGAGGTCGCGGGCGGCGGGCTGCAGCAACGATTACCCATTGTTTGTCCTCGAGGCGCGACCGACACGCCTCGCGCCGCTGCCGACCGCACACTGCCACCTACCTTATCGACTTTGACTCACGTCGTCGATATTGCCTTGATCTGGTTAAGCAATTGCTTTCATTACCTACCACGGTGATTTTTAGTTATTTCTAATTTTTGCTCATTTAAGTATAAATCTAAATGGCATTTGGTGTAGATAAGCTTTGTTTAAAGAATACTCCTGGTGTTGGTCTCGGCTACCTTTATAGATTAGACCATCTGCCATTCTGCAAAGCAGTTCGTAAAAGGCAAACAATAATGGCTATACGAGTCACTAATATTTAGACTGCTAGGTGGTAGAGTTCTGCGTCGTTTTGCTCAGGTATGTAGTACACCCGCCCTACCTATTCCTTTCGCAATAGCATCGGCTTGTCTTATGTTTTAATAAAAGACCATACTTATGAAGCAGTTAGTAAAGGTGTACGATTGGCCAATTATGTCACTCAAGGGCGGATCCAGGAGACCCCCTAGGTAAGAGTCTATGTATGGATTTATTAGAATTAGATCAGGATTAGAGCCTACTTGACTGAACCTCAAATATGTGATCCCCCTGGACTTGAAGGCTGGACCCGTCCTTGATATCACTACTATCTTGGCTACTAGATTGTAGAATTCTACTACACTTTCCCTGAGTGTAGTACCACCGCCTTACTTATTCCTACCGCAATAGCGATTATATTTGTCGCTGTCAATTCTATATGAAGTTCCATACCAATAGACCTTTGCAATAGATTAATGTAGTGATTGCATCTGTAATCGCGGCTACATTATCAAAATACTACGAATATTCAGGTTGTCGCGATGTGTAAGACTAATCAGTACACTGAAATGCTAACTGAATTCGGGCTAACACAAAGGGCTTCGTACTTTTATATCATAAAAAAGTATCTTCACGCCCATATACCCGAAGGGGTAGGTAGAGGTACAACAAGTGCACTCACGATTAGCCGAAGATACTTGGTCCCACAATGTGATAGGTGGCAAGTCTATCGCCAACCGGGCACTTTCCAATCCCGGGCAATTTTGTATTTCTCAGAAAACTGAAAAAAACACTTTTTATATGTGCCCGACTCGGGAATCGAACCCGGGACCTCATGTGGTCAACGCCAACGCTGGACCACTAGACCACAGAGGCGACTTTTATATAATAAGATAGCAAAAAAGCAGATAGCTTTCATCATTAAGTGAAACAATCATCGCGACAGACATGTTAATGAAGCTTTGCTATCCTTGTGGCGAGTTTTTAATGCCGCAAGCGGAAGTTTACCCACTTTTAAGCCCTTCAAGTCGGAACACGACAGTGATAAGCACGGGTGCTATTGCGGTAAGAATAAGCTAAACGATGGTACCAAAACCGGGCGAGATAATGCAGAACTCTACCACCTTCTGTTGGTTTCCTATTGCGATAACTAGAGATATCTAGTTCATATCGCTTTTGTATTATAAGTATGAGCGAGAAACACCAAGTATTTTGCTATATATAACATACTAGCTGACCAGGCAAACGTTGTTTAGCCATAAAATGATATTATATATAGAAACCTTGTTCTTGAATCACTATCTATTAAAAAAAGCGCATCAAAATCCGTTGCGTAGTTTTAAAGATCTTAGCATACATAGGGACAGACAGCGGAAAGCGACTTTGTTCTATACTATGTAGTGATTCTTCCGAACCATTGTCGGAGTAGGATGTATTATTTCTACTTAGTTCACCATAGTACATACACAAAGTTTTACCGCGACAACGCTTTACGAATCTCAAACCAATAATGTGGCTTCTGAGTATTACATACCCGAATGATTCAAATATCCCCTAACTCATCCCCTAAGAGGCTGAAATATTTTATGAAAAATTAAATTGCTAACATACTCGTAAATCTACTCTACACGCGAGTGAAGCTGCGTGAATCTACTAGTATAATAATAAAATTAATTTCAAAAATTAAACTGACTTCAAATATTTGTTAACTATACCCATATCTGAAAAACTACTGAACCGAGTTTGATGAAACTTGGAGTGTTCACTAAATTGGAATATACCTGTTATTTAAATTAAAAAAAAAATATCTAATAAATACATTATTAACTCATATAGGTACCTAATTGTGGACAAATATAAAAACCTACATGCGCATAAAATTTAGTACATGTGTTTGGACGTGCAAATAGATCATTATACTCAAATGTCGCCTTTGTGGTCTAGTGGTCGGATGTCGGTGTTAACCACATGAGGTCCCAGATTCGATTCCCGGGTCGGGCAATTCAAAAATGTGTTTTTTCAATTTTCTGATAAAAACAACATTGTTCGACATTGGAAAGTGTCCAGTTGGCGATAGGCTTGCCACCTATCACATTATACGACTGAGTATCTTCGGATAATCCTGGGTGCACTGATTGTGTGCCTCTGCCTACCTCTTCGGAGATAAGGACGTAAAGATACTTGCTTACAAACTTATTCTTAAATAATATCCATTTCCAACAATATATACATACCTACATGTCAAACTGATAACATTCATTTTTTCGTCGGTTGATTGTATTACTACGTTATCGTTAAAAATAATTACTAACCAGTATACCTCGTGGGTTTATCCGATACAAAGTTCGATATCATTCGATTAATGTAGTGATTGTATCTGTAGTCGCGGCCACGTTAGCAGGATGTGGTGAGGATTTACACAATAACGGTGTATAATCAATTCACTGCCCTCACTGACAATCGTTCGACCTCACCGATCTCGATGACCCAATAACTCTCACCCATCCCGATGACCCAATAACTCTGACCATCGGAACACAAGATCAAACGACACATCTACACATACGACACCGTCGCCTCCGGCTGCGAGAAGGACCCTCGTTTCACCCATCAGCGAACCAAGACCAAGGCCTAGGCTCATAAAACGGACACAACAATGCCACTAACCCATTTAATGCCATAACGGACACGGCAATTCATGATCTCACCCTTATTTGAGGTTCGGTCTCACAGGAAACAGACTTAGGGCGGAGAGCGTAAAGCTCTCAAAATTAAACTCTGGCTGAGTACTCTGCTCACCTACGCGCCTGGTGAAGCTGTGAAGGTCATAAGGCCAGCAGCGATTCAGTCATTCCGAAAAAAAACTAATCGTTTGAACTCACACGAAGGGCTTCGGGTTTCCTTATGGAAAGAGATAACTATCGCCTATAAATAACAGAGATTGTAGTGGTGCATTGCTATCCATGCAGCAAAGATAGGATGCCAAATACATAAGCTTACCTTACTGTCGAAATTGGAACACGACAGGGACAAGCACCGATGCCACGCTATTGTGGCAGGAATAGGTAAGGCCATGATACCAAAACCCATTGAGACGTTGCAATATTTTACGGCTTAGTTAGTAGTCAGGATGTAAGTGACACGAATAAGCCTTTTCTCGCCCTTTACGATATGTCTAGTAGTAAGGCAGTTAAGCTATTCTTTGAAAGGGCCTGGAGAACACGAAGAACTAACGCGATATCTTTAAATATTAAGTTTTCCCCCGTGTTGGTCCCGGGCTTTTTTGAAGTATAGGCCAACTGCCGTTCTTCCAGGCAGGTCGTAAAGGGCAACCGATTGGCTTTACGAGTCACTACCATCGCGGCTACTAGGTGGTAGAGTTCTGCATTGTCTCGTCCGGGTCTAGTACCATCGCCTTACCTA
Organism: Apodemia mormo; assembly: GCA_036924255.1. NCBI lineage: Eukaryota > Metazoa > Arthropoda > Insecta > Lepidoptera > Riodinidae > Apodemia > Apodemia mormo. The sequence goes on along the minus strand of JAUPFN010000003.1, from coordinate 32,824,406 downwards.
TTCTTGCCGCAATAGTCTCAGTGCTTATCACTGTCGTGTTTCGGTTTGGAGGGTAAGGTATTCGATAAACTTATGCAAGTGGCATTAAGCCTCGCCACAAGATAGCAACGCACCATTAGTACCTTTGGTGTCTATAAGCGATGGTTGATTCATTCCATCATGAGACCATCTGCTTCTTTGTTATCTTATAATATAAAGAAAATATATCTCGCTTTTTCGTTGATGTGCATATCAAGCGGAAATGAGATTGACCTGGCTGGCATTTGACACACATATGTTCGTTCGAACTATTGTCGAGCAAGGACATATGACCACAAAGGTTACCGTAGTAACACAAGGTTTTATCGTAACAACATTTCACAAATTTTCGACCTATGATATGGTTACTGAATATTACATATTTGTTCGATTATGTGTCGTTATTTTTTAACATTGTTGTGTTGCTCTATCGACACAGTATTCAAGTAATTAAATTACAATGTATATTAATTTCACTATAGTGCAACATATTAACATGTAATAGGCTTGTCTCCTAAGGATAAATCAGATATATTGTAGTTTTTAATGATTAATTATGATATGGAAATAACAAAAAACTAAAATAATTATTTTAAAGATAAGGATTAATAGTATTTTAGGATAAATTTAGCAGAAATAGACATTAAGTAATGTGACAGTGAACGCAGATCTGGAAACGTTACGTCACGCCGTGGTAAAAGATTATCTTGATGTTTATTTATTTATTTATTTATTTATTCTTTTGTACACACAGAAATACAAAACAATACTTATTTAAAAAGAAAATATATGTATAATGGCGTGCTTATCTCTTTAAGAGATTTCTTCCAGCAAAACCAACCATACAGGTTGTTAAAAAAAAATCACTAGTTATAAACAGCAGGCATGGTGTACATTTGAGATTAAAACTAACTAAAACAAATTTTAACAAAACAAACAAGGATAAATGCAAGGTAAAATTGCTTCTTTGATAATGATTTCTATAAAAAGTGACAGTGAGACAAAATCTATGATAAAAATTGAAAGTGAGTATAAGTGAAAAAAAGAAAACACAGTCACATCTATGTTGTCATTTTTATAAAAAACCACGAAGTATGTAGTTTTCTGCCGCACGATTTGCCGAAGATACTAAGACCTACAATGTGGTAGGTGGCAAACCTATCGCCAAAAGGGCACTTTTTTCAATCCCGGGCAACGTTGTTATTGTCAGAAAACTGCAAAAATACATTTTAGAATTGACAGTGGTATATAAGGTTGTGACACCAAAACTTGATCTAAACGTTGCGGAACTCTACCACCTACTTAGTAGTTACGATGTTAGCGATAATTATAAGCCTTTGCTAGGCTTTTACGAGATGCCTGCCAGTTAATTTATTGAGAGGGGCCAAAAGAGATCACAACAACTAGAAATATACGTCTCGAATAATAGACAGGTAGGTGGTAAAAGGCGACCGATTGGCTATACGTGTCACAACCATCGTGACTATACAAGATAGAGTTCTGCAACGTCTTGCCCAGGTTTTTGGTACCTTGGCCTTACCTATTCCTGCTACAATAGCGTCAATGACAATTGCCGTGTTTCTATACTATAGAAATATACATCTCGCTTTTGCATTGGTGCGCATGCGAAAGCGAGAAAGACCTAGTATATTACATATATTCGTCCTCACTATTATCGAGCAAAGACATGTGACCACGAAGGTTACAGTAGTATTTACACACAGTTTTATCGCAACAACATTTCACAAATCTTCGACCTATGATATGGTCACTGAATATTACATATTCTTTCGATTTATGTGTCGTTAATTCTCAACATTGTTGCTTTGCTCTATCGAAAACTAATGAGTGAGTAATTAAATAACAATGTATATAGATTTCACTGTAGTGCAACATATTAATATGCAATAAACTTGTGTCCCCTAAGAATGAATCGGATATGTTGATTAATTCTTGAGGAAGGTTTTAATATATAAATCTTTCCGATATTCGCACGAGAACAGAAGCTACGCGGGTGAAACAGCGGGCAGGTCGCTAGTAATTTATATAAGTATACGGGAATGTCCTTCTAGTCAGCCGAAAGAGCAATAAACTTTATATTGTGGTTAAGTATTCTTTTTTTTTAATTTTATTAAGAATTAGTAAAATCGGACCAGCCATTCACGCGTGATGTCGTGACCACGCAAATATATATATATAATATACATATATATATATGTATATGTATATATATATATATATATATATATATATATACATATACATATATATATATATATATATATATATATATATATATATATATATATATATATATATATATATATATATATATATATATATATATATATAAGTTATAAAATTGAGATAACAAAAAACTAAAATATATGTTGTAAAAGAAAAGGATTTATAATATTTTTTAAGGTATAAATTCGGCAAAAATAGACATTTATTCACGTACTTAACAGTGAACGCAAACCTGTAAGTGTTACGTCACGCGTGGTAAAACTTTATTATTGATATTATTTTCTTAGAACCCACAAAGTAAGTAATGTAGATATTACCACGGTGTGATGTAATTTGGACGCCATGTCAGTTCATGGCGTTTTCACAGTAAATTTTTATTTCAATTTTAAAACGCGATTTTTTTCAATTATAAATGTATGTTATTTAATTTATTTATTTATTTAGTGGATCACCAACATAAGATACAGTGATATAATTCTTAATTAAATGTACATTTATTAAAACTTTTAACTATTCTTCCAATTACAGGTAACAACATCATGCCTATAGATACAGAATGGTGTTCAAAATTAAATTATTTCAATTTAAATTAAAATCATAAATTAAAAAAAAAAGGTTAAGCAGTCATAAATGTCAAATATCAAAAAAATAAAATAATTTTCATTACAAAACATGTCAATTAAAGATAAATGTCTTACTTATAATAAAAAGTCTTTTTTTTTTTAATTTTTGCCCTCAGTGGCGATTATTGACACTATTGCGGTAAGAATAGGTAAGGCCGGACGTAGAAAACGTACCAGACCCGGGCAAGACGTTACAAAACTCTATCATCTAGTAGTCATGATAGTAGAATTTTTCCCCATGTTGGTCCGAGCTCTTTTGAAAATTAGACTAAACTGCCGTCCTGCCAGGCAGGTCGTAAAAATCGACCGATTGGCTATACGAGTCACTAACATCGTGGCTACTACGTGGTAGAGATATGCATTGTCTCGCCCGGGTCTGGTACCATCGCCTTACCTATTCTTGCCGCAATAGCATCAGTTTTTGTCATGCTTGTCACTGTTGTGTTCCGGTTTGGAGGGTAAGGAAGCCGGTAAACTCACGCAAGGGGTATAAGACCTCGCCACAAGATAGCAACGCACCATTAACACCTTTGGTGACTATAGGCGATGGTTGACTCTTTCCATTAGGAGACGCATCTACTTGTTTGCTATCTTATATTAAAAAACGTTGCTGTGTTGTGTAGTGTCTATATAAAGTGGTTGTTGTGGTAGTGGTGGTTGTGGTGGATTTCAAACACAGTGATGTATTTTTTGCTTTTCAAATATATTTTACAGATATGAAAAATATTTATTTATAAATTCTTGTTTATAGAATTATAAAATGTGGTTTCGTTTTAGTGTATTTACACTTTTCGCCTAACACACTATATAGCTCCATACTCCGAAAAATAGCGCCAGGAGCCTTTAAAATACCTACACGGCTTTTAAAAAACGATTTTTTTACGGGGTCGACGGGTTAGTCTATTATAGTCGAATATGGACCCTGTGGTCAAAAGGGTAATTGTCAGTAACTGTACATTGGCATAGACGAATTTTTAACCTAATACTAAATGGAATTTAATAGCGACGATGAAATTTCATAGAGGCGTACCTATACATTATATTAATAATTTTATTTTTGTTATTGTTATAGCCGGAGTGATATTATCGTGATGACATTAGCTTACACATTCTTCCTTACACTAATCACCCGTCTAATTTCTTTTATTGGTAAAAAACTACAAACTTACAAAAACACCTTCACATAATGACAGCTAAATTGTTATCGGTATCACAAGTCAGGTTTTCTTAAAAAGAAATTAGGGGTTCATAAAAATGTATGTCATAACTTCATAAGCGAAAAAAATCACAAAATTGGCTGTAATAATAATTAAACTCATAAATAATAATTATAAAACAATATTTACCTTCCAGTCTTCGTGATAATCATTTCAGTGCCCAATTCATTAAATTTATCCCACAATTCTTTAGTTTCTAAGTGGCATTGGATATGTTTCATCTCTTCACTCGACCAGCGTTCTACCAGCTGAGGGTTACGTGGTGGAGGTGAGATTGCTTGAGAACCGCTTGCTATGCCGCTTGCGGAGCCAGCTTCTGAGGTAGATGACACATCCACTGGCGAGTCTCGCTCGTATTCAGCTAAGGGTGGCGACGGAGAACCTGATGCAGACGCAGCTGCATCGACGAACTTTTCTAGAAAAATACAATCATATGTTCTAAAAAAATTCATGTTATGGATGCGTGGTAAATATATGGTTAGACTGCTTTTAGTGAAATTTTTTATATAGGAAACCATGATTTGAGTTATTTATTTGATACTTTGTTGTACACAAAAATAATAATTAGAGAAAATAACGAATAAGTACTTAATATAAAAGAGTACATAATGTAAACGCAGTAAAACTGCAACACACCAGAGTGTTAAGTGTGAGTTTTTCTTTTCGCATTCGATCGTGAGCGCGTTTCAAGTTTACTAGGAATTTGTATGTGATTTGTACAGCGCCACCTAGTGGTAAACTGGTTTCTCACGTTTACTACTAGGTGGCGCTGTACAAATCACATACAAATTCCCAGTAAACTCCAAACGCGCTCACGATCGAATGCGAAAAGAAAAACTCACACTTAGCACTCTGATGTTGCAGTTTTACTGCGAAAAAGGCGACCGATTGGCTATACGAGTCACTAACATCGTGGCTACTGAGTGTTAGAGTTCTGCTTTGTCTCGCCCGGGTCTTACCTATTCCTCCCGCAATAACGTCAGTACTAGTTACTAACGTGTTCCGGTTTGCAGGGTAAGGTAGCTAGTAAACTTTTGCATGTGGCATTAGACCTCGCCATAAGATTAACATCTTTGGTATCTATAGGCAATGGTTGACTCCACCAGGAGACCCATCTGCTTGTTTGGCAAACAATGTTTGCTATCTTATGATAAAAAGACACCCAATTTCTGTATCCATCCATATCCTCTATCACTGAAATCCTGCATCAGATCTTCGCCAAATTTATATGGGATCAAACGGTAAACGGTGTTTGCAAACAAAAAATATTTTTAAAATGGGTTTGTAAATAACCGGGTTCTGAGTTAACAAACGTTTAAAAAATATAGCCGATTTAAGAACTTCCTCCTTTCTGGCAAGTCGGTTGAGAAGACAAGCTCGTCACTAAATAGAAATATCTAACAGTTTACCCTAAATAAAAGCTACCCAAAAATACTATAGCAAAACAACAAAAAAGGGAAAATTGAACAAAAATAATTAAAAAAATATATATTCTGATTGGAATACAAAAATATACAACAAAGAAAGTTATCAGGATGGAGAAAAATGTTTTATTATCCAGAAAATATAATGATCCAGGAATGTAAAAAATTACAGTGAGCTTGGAGCGCAGCTTATATAAAATAACTTTAAAAAGCAATTTAGATAATCAAGTAAATTACCCAATTTGAGTGACTAAACATACACATTTAGAATATGGCGATGATATTTATAGAGAAATACCTACTATGCCAATCAATTTGAGAAAATAATCTTAAATACGATTAAAAATAAAATTAAAAAAACGAATGTTTTCTTCGGATTTGGATTTCGGATTGGATCGTGTCAAAAAGACTTTCCGTGAAATACATGATGTTAGAGTGCCACGCCGTCTCGCTTAGGTTTGGTACGACGGTCTAATCTTTTTCTGCCGGAACTATAACTATAACTACATATCATGCTTGTCACTCACGTGTTACGGTTTGGAATGTTGAACAGCCGATAAACTTATATATGTAGCATTATATCCGCCACACGCAATATGTGGCAACGCACCATTACCATCATTGGTGTCTGCAAGTTACAGTTATCTCTTCATCAGAAGAGCCATACGCTAGTTTGCTGTTTCATGATATAAAACACATATAAAATATATATAAATAAGTTGGAAACAGGTTTTTATAATAAAAGATATAGTTAAGGTAAGTTTTAAAGATACGGTGGAGTTTGTTACTCACACTTTGGTGCACCTAAAACTTTTTCGTAATATGTTAGATGTTAATCCTACAAGTATCACAAATATGAGTTTTTTGTTTCGATAATTGTTACTTAATTAAGCCAAATCGTTGCCTAAAGATAGCTTATAACTTGAATTAATACATAGGATACTTACATGACCCGCAGGATTAAAAACTTAAACGTGCGGCGGACTGCGAGGTAACTTAATAATATTATTATTTATTAATCGTTTTTAAAACTTTTAGAATTATGACAAAAAATGCTCTTTGAAAAAAAGATATCCAGACTAAGACAAAAGAAATTTGAGAGGTGCTTATGGGCATCCGGTTAGAATGGAGTCGCAGTCTTTAGCCATAATTTCGCCATGTATAAAAACTGCGACTGTGAATTAAAGGTGTCAAGTTTAATTGGACGTACGAGCCATTTGCATGAAAACGTCAATAAGTGACCAAGGTGCAAGAGCCCCGTTTACATACAGTAATAATTCTGGACATCTATATTAATTAATTAACTTTAATGTTTAAATTATTAATTAATTTTAAACGTCAAAGTTATAAAATATTTTTACATATTTTTATAAAAGACTGCTAGTTGAATCGATTGATTTTTTTTTTAGTTTCTTAAGTGATCGGAAGATACCTCAATAATCACTGCAAAATGGTCGGATTTTGGTGTCGTATTTTTAGTTCACATTTTCCGGTTTTTCCGTAAACTATATCGTGCGATGAGGCAAAATAATGTTAATAGACAATTAACTTTTTGTCATTTTGCTACGTGTAATTTTGTTGAATAAATTTGGGACACAACTTTATTTATCTATGTTAGTTAATTAGAGTACAAAAATATACATAAATTAATGTATCAAGCATTTCGATTAAATATCAACATGTAGCTATTTATTTAAAATAAAAAAATCAAGCAACAAAAATCAAAAAACTCGGCATTCATTCAAAAGGAAGGACTAAAATTATGCAAAATTTTTCCAAAAGTAAAAAGTGTAAAAATTGACCTAATAATATTATTTAAAAATATAAAAAGCCTACTCAATATTAATGTAATAACTTCGTATGCGTACAAACTTTACAAACACATAAAGTTTGCCTCGTGTTAGCATGAGATTTTTTAAACAATAGATAAAGCTTCTGCCTTCTTTCCCGGCAGCTCGTAAAAGGCAAGGCTAAAAATTTTACTTCCATCGCATCTTGTGACTACTAGGCAGTAGAGTTCTTATACGTTTTGCCCAAAGTTGAACTCACCGCCGATTTCTTCTTGACGCAAGTTTATCATCAGCATTTATAAATTATACTGCATTGAAGTGTAAGGTGGCTAGTAAGTACAATTATGTATAGGCCATAAGTATGGAAACACACACAAATAGGCGATGGTTATCTCTTTTTACAAACAACCATGTCTTTAGATATTTAATAGATTCAGGTGTTACCTTGCGGAAATCCATATTTTTAAAAGAAGAAATTATGGTATTTAATTTGCAGAAAGGTAATGTAAGGAATGGCGCAAACTTACCCAAGAATTGAAAATTTGAGAAGACCACACAATAGTCCACCCACTTCCACCACTCTTTTCTTTATCATAAGATAGCAAACAAGCAGATGGGTCTCCTGATGGAAACAGTCAATCATCGCCTATAGACATCAAAGATGTTAATGGTGCGTTGCTATCTTGTGGCGAGGTCTAATGCCACATGCATAAGTTTACCAGCTACCTTACCCTCCAAACCGGAACACAATAGTGACAAGCACTGACGCTATTGAGGCAGGAATAGGTGGTACCAGACCCAGGCGAGACAATACAGAACTCTACCACCTAGAAAATACTTTCTTACACGTCAGAAGCAAAGACGGTAACACACAAATTATGTACTCAACGCACGTTTCACTTCGCAACCGAAGCATCTTTAAGCAAGCCCCATTCCTTACACTACTTTTCCTTGCAGTTGCATCACAGCAGTTTCATATAAGGATTCGCGAAAATTTTGCAAATTAAATACCACAATTCCCTCTTTTAAAAACCATGTCTCTGTTTACAATTCTATCAAATAAAAAAAAAGTCAAGTGCGAGTTGGATTTGTATACCAAGGGTTACGTACAAACTTGTAGGTACCTTTAGCTACACGTAAATTTCATGATTCTAGGTTAACGGAAAGTACCCTGTGGGCTTTAATAACTAGTAAACGCTCTCTGGTCGAATTTCGACCGACCATCACTACATAGTATAAAACAAAGTCGCTTTCTTTATCTGTCTCTATGTATGCTTAAATCTTTTAAATTACGCAATAGATTTTGATGCGTTTTTAATAGATAGATTGATTCTTGAGAAAAGTTTTAGTATATAAACCTTTCCGATATTCCCACGGGAACAAAAGCTACGCGGGTGAAACCGCGAGCAGGTCGCTAGTATATAATAATACTAGCTATTATAATTCGATTTTTCTTATTATAATTCGATAATTCTATGTCTCCGTTTGACCATGAATCGCTTACAAACAATAAAACCGCTTCTACGTTTAACAACATACATTTACCATAAACAAAACAGTACCTAAAAAAAACCTATACACCTATATACAAAATAGTAAGTGTGTATATTATGGTAAGTATAAACTGAATGGTAGTGTGTTTAATGCTGATTTCTATTAATTTTATGTGTATTAATGGTAGAGTTCTGCAACATCTCGCTCATGTATTTGGTACCACTGCCTTACCTATTCCTGCCGGAATATTGTCATTGCTTGCTTGCAATGCTTGTCATTGTCGTGTTATGGTTTGAAGGGTAGGGTAGCTGGTACACTTATGCATTTGGCATTGCTATCCTACCGCACGGATAGCAACGCACCATTAACACCTTTGGTGTCTACCGGCGATGGTTTCTCTTTACATCAGGCGAGCCATCTACTTGTTTGCTATGTTTGCTATGTAATGATATAAAAATGCATATTCTGAAAAAATATTAGCTTTCTACATACCTTCGTAATGTAAACTTTAACTGTGCTAATTTTAATACTCTTCCGTCCGCGTGATTATCGTAAAAGAGGTACAAAGTTTTTGCTTTCCATACCTATTATTAAATAGATTCTACATGTATAAACTGCTTGATTTTTGATTTATTATTATTAAATATATTCTACATGTGTAAACTGTTATTACTTGACTTTTGTTTTATTATTATTAAATAGATACTGCTAGTATGAACTGTTATTACATGATTTTTGATTTATTAATATTGAATAGATGCTGCATTATAAACAGTAATTAATGATTTTGATTTATTATTATTAAATAGACACTGCATGCATGACCTGTTAATACTAGATTTTTGATTTATTATTATTAAAAAGATACTGCGTGTATAAACTGTTTTTACTTAATTTTTAATTTATAATAATTAAATAGACACAACATATATGAACTGTACTTGACTTTGGATTATTTATTGTTTAAATAGATACTGCAGAATATATGAACTGTCAATATTTGACTTTGATTTGTTATTACTAAATAGATACTGCATTTATGAACTGTTATTACTTGACTTTTGATTTGTTATTACTAAATAGGTAGTGCATGTATGAACTGTCATTATTTGACTTTTAATTTATTCTTATTAAATGGATGCTACAAGTACGAACTGTTATTACTTGATTATTACGTGACTAGGTTAATTGGGCTGATTTACATAGGTGTAAGCGTATGCATGCTTCCGTAGGTATCTGTGCATTTCATACAGTGCAGTATGCACTATTTCATTTTAAAAAACCTGTAAACGGTTGACCCTGCAGATCATCCCTGAAACTTCCTGCTAAATTAAGGTATTTTAAGCTCAAAAGAGTAAAAACTATAAGCATAGATTTTTTCAGTTCAAACATTTATTTTGTTAAAAATGGCGGTATACTTATTGATTTTTGAAAAGCTAAATATATATTCAATATTCAATTAAAATTTTGAGATGTAAAATATTGATTTAGCTTAGTAATCGATAGGTTGAAAATTTTCGAAGCAGTGTCAATAAACATATTTTCAAAAATGTTTGTAACTGATCCCAAAATCCCAAACAAATTAATCAATTTTGATCTATTTAATTTTTAAATATAAAGCTGATGAGATTTTTAAGTTAATTGGTGAATTATCCTGAAACTTATTTCAAAAATATTAAGTAAGCTTGATATAAACAACGTAATTATAATGTTTGCGAAGCTGTAACTTTTGAAAATTAGATTCAATTTTGACTTTTGAAATGGCATTCGACGTCGTTGTTTTAGTACTAAAATATCATAGAATACTAAAAAATTATTAGTTAAAAAATTCCAAAGTTATGTCGAAAAAACACTTTTTTCAAAGTTTTCGTCAACGATTACTCCCAAACGGTTAAACTGATTTTGATTCAACTCATACATTAGACTTAGTTTTTTGATGAATAAAACTGATTAGTTTTTGTACTCAATCGGTGCATAAATCTGGAATTTATATTTAAAAAAAAACTGTTTCGTCAAATTTACTCACGCCAATATCCCATAAGGGGAAGGCAATGGTTCAATTAATGCACCTACGGTTAGCTACTGATATCTACACACTACGTTCCTTTTATTTTTATATTTCTTCCCCTTTTTTTATTTTAACTGCGGTGTGATTGGTTGTCGGTGTAACGACAAATCATACACATAGTCTTGGGCAAGTTATGTTGCCAAAAATATTTAAAATCTAGTAATTGCTTGATTTTTTTAGAAAATAAAATATCAATACAAAAATAATAATATATACGATATTTAAATCGGAATTGAAAAATAAAATCATGATAAAATAATATACAAAAATGAATAAGGATTTTGTACATAACTTAATGTCAAAAATATTAATGAATGTAAAAAATAATAACTTATTAATTTTAGTAAAAAGCTAGTTAGCTTTTACTATAAAAATTAAAATTAATTCAGAAAGTATTGCCTGCTGCAAACATGCAACCTAATGATTCCATCATGAAGGCGTTGCCACTAGTCCACTGAGGTGACATTGACCCTTTAATCGTTTTCTGGATTATTATTAAACAAAAACAAAAATCGCCATCCTTGTGGTCCTGTTAGTGTAAACCGATTTATTCCGAAAATATCACCAGAGATTGTAGATTGGCTTAATTCCTATATATTGGTGGTAATATATTTCTTTGATTCTTTAATTTAATTTTTTTTGATTCTTAAGATTTGGTATAAGTAATAAAAAGCTAATATTTAAATTTGCCGCCCTTTTGGTCGAGTGGTTGGATCGACTTTGACAACGAAATCGATCGGGTTCGAGTTCGTTTCCGGACGTAGACAAAAAATTGTGTTATGAGCATGGATGTTTGTGTTTCTTGATTTGTATGTTTATTCAATATTATGTAGGTATTTCTATGCACTAGCGATCGCCATGTAGTCGAAATTCGACCACAGATTAAACAATAAAATCTCTTCTAAGTTTGACAGCAGCCTTTAGCCATAAATATAATATATACATGTGTGTATCATATATTTTAAATGAATGCATAATGTTTATTTTTATTAATTTAATGTATGTTTTATGCATATTATTTAAAAATATTCTGTTTCTGTATTCCTTCACAATGTAAACTCTAAGTTTGCCAAGTTAATTCTCCACAGTTAGAGCGATTGTCTTCAAAAGGGAACAAAGTTTTTGCTTCACGTATTAATATATAGATTAGTGTCATCGACTAACCCATATCACAAGCGAATAATTTGTTTACATGGTGGCTAGATTAGTTTGTGTAATTTGTCTACCTAAAATATAAAATAAAATCCCTATGGGGTTTCAATTTTTCGCGTTTCCAGTTTTAAGGAATTAGGTATTTTTACATGCTTCCAATGCCTGTATTTTATACCTGACAGGTATACATCGGAGACGATTATTGTAATTTATTTTTATTTCTGTCACTTACAATTATCTGTTGTAAATATAAGCTTACTATGTAATTGCTAAAGAAATACAACAGTTTAATCCTACTACACATTAAAATTATTATTAAACTAATAAAAGAAAGGTTTTGTTAAGGAACCTGGCTAATATTATGAATTTTAATCATGAAAGAGAAATTTTTAATATAATTCAGCAGCTAAGTATATATATGAAAGTTTGGAAATAACAACAAATGTGTAATAAATGTTACCATGATAAAATGAAACTTAAGTAAACTTGAATAATCTAACAACCTCGATTTAGGTTTTAGTTTTACTTACAAAGGTGGTAGGTACATAAATAATATAATGATTAAATAATGCAATTGATAAAAAATAAATATTACGATTAAACTATATAAATAATTTTCAAATTAAAGTTCATGCTCACCTAAGGGTGTAAGTGTATCTTCTCTTGGATCTCTGTGCCTTCTTCTCTCTCTTCTCTCTTGCCTGTCTCTTGCCATAATAGCGGCAATGGAGAAGTCAGTAGCGCATGGTCGCGCAGAACATTCCTCCTCCATGGCAGGCCGCTCTCGGCCTTCACCTTGTAGCAGCATCAAGCTTACGGCCTCTGAGAACCTACTACGGCTCCACACGTCACCGACTGTACATCCCATCAGTAGTACAGAGCATAGTATTCAGACGGCAAATTTAAAAATTTCTCTCAGCTTCAATCACTGTTCTAAAGTTCGTTAAACAACATCGATAAAATTAAGCGTCAATTAAACTTCACTAGTATTACACTGTTAAAAGATTTAAGATAAATATTTGTCCTGAAAATAGTGATGTTCTGAATTAAATTGGGCGTGTTGTCACCGCGGTCGGAAGTTTCGGAATAGTGGAAAAACTTTTTACGCGCGGAAAGGAAACCGAATGAGCGGACCGGTGCGACTTTACGCGCTGTGGACCCGACTGAGGCGGCGGTGAGGCGGCAACGAGCCACAGGGAGGGGCCTGCATCACCGCCCTATGCCACCACACTCCGACCACGCACACAACCGCTTTTTTATTACTTCTTTCTTAGAACATCCATCTCACTCACACGTCTCGCGTACTTCACGTCGCATCTCGCTCTTCCAGCGAGTTTTTCTCCGCGCGATAACTATTGAAATTCGCTAAATTGCTCACCGCGGCACTGAAAAGGCTCTTGTTAAACGGTAAGCCGATTCTATCGAACTATTTATTCTTATAATTCGCCTCGCATCACTATTAATACTGATACTCGTAAATGGCTAAGTTCCATTATCGTCTTAACCCTTTAATTGCATAAGAAGCTTTCAACTGTTAAATAGGTACAAAAATAATTAGACAGTTTATTTATGGTAGGATTTACTAAAGTGCTCCTAGATTAATTTATTGAATATGAAAATATAATAAACTATGAAGTTATTTAACTATATCGTATATTTAAGTTTTATCAAATAGAAACATTAATGATATACCTACCTTCATTTTATGTTATTGTTTATATCTATATATCAATTTGTTACTTTCAGATTAGTTATGTAACCTATCATAGAACCAATATTTTGTTTACGTATTGCAATAACCCCATATAATGTAAAAACATGATTTAGCCTGCGGCTTTGTTCACTAAAATATGTTTAATAGGTGGTAGAATTCTTCATCGGCTCGACTGGGTTTGGTACCACCGCCTTTAACCTATTCCTGCCGCAATAGCGTCAGTGCTAGTCACTGTCGTGTTCCGGTTTGACGAGTAAGGTAGCCGGTAACCTTATGCATGTGGCATTAGACCTCGCCACAAGATAGCAACGCGCCATTACCATCTTTGGTGTCAATAGACGATGGTTGACTCTTACCATCAGGAGACCCTTCTGCTTGTTTGCTATCTTATGATATAAAAAAATGTTTTTCTATTTCTATTTTATTCTATTCCATATGAACACTAATTTTCTTTAGATAAAAAAAGGTATTCTTACTCTATATTCTTTTTTGTATCTACCGTTGTGCACATAATATCTACTTATACCTTTGCAAACTTTCATGAAGATATAGTTGAATGGTACCTAAAACGAACAAGTAAACTTATAATATTAAAATAGAATAATTTATTTTTAGGAGACTCAAATGTTATTTACTTAGATTTGTTCTAGGCAAATTATTTAGTATTTTAAAGAACTTGTCATACTTGCCACCTATCCTTTGAAAGCGGGAAACGAATCACGATAGCATGATATATTTTAAAACTAGAATTTCCTATGTAGGTAGGGCTTTAAAAATATATTTAGGTATTTATTATTTACTACACCGCAAGGTTACATTACAACTGTATAGTCTGCGTGATAAGTTGAATATCGTCTAAAATAGGGATACCGCTCTTAAAATTATGTGCGATATCTCACTGGATCCGAAATGACGCCAAGAAAAATGTACTAATAGCGTGTATTATGTACTAATAGCACATAAAAAATTGCAAGAGTTATAAGCAATTAAAGATGAAAAAAAAATGGCATTTTGTTTTTTGCCAATATTTCATGAACTATTAATATTTAAGAAATTTCAAAACTAGATTCCGAAAGAAGAGGAAATTTCCAAGAAAAAACTTTTGATCCCGGAACTATATCTTTATAATTTATAATTTTAATTTAAAGCTGAAAATGGGTCTCTGACATGGAACATTTTTAGGTTGCGCGCACGGCCTCAAAAGCGAGTACGACATATAAATTAATTTATTTAAGGTATTGAATATTCTTTTTAAATTTAAAAAAATTATGATGTATTTTTAACACTATAAATAATTTATTTCCGTTGGAAATATTACTTAAAATTAATTTTTCAACAAGTTAAACGATTGTTAACTAACAAAATTTCTTGTATTTCCGTCTAAATTGTAAATGAAAAAAAATGTTTAAATAATTATCGTAAAAATTTTTTGCTTCGTGAAGCCTTTTTTATATATATACTAAGCAATATCACGCCATAAAAGTTAAAAAAATATTCATACTTTGCTTATAATAATTATTGTACTTTAACAACATTACGTGGATTTTTCAGTCTTTGTCCAAGTACAATAATTATTATAATTTAGACGGAACTTAATTTAGCAATTAAGACGGAAGTACGGGAAAATTTTGTTAGTTAAAAATCGTTTACTTGTTGAAAAATTAATTTTAAGTAAAATTTCCAACGGAAATAAATTATGTATAATGTTCAGAATACATCATATTTTTTTCAAACTAAATAAGAATATTCAATACCTTAAATAAATTAATTTATTTGTCGTACTCGCTTTTGAGGATGTGCGCGCAACCTAAAAATGTCGTGCGGAGACCCATA
Organism: Apodemia mormo; assembly: GCA_036924255.1. Taxonomy (NCBI): domain Eukaryota; kingdom Metazoa; phylum Arthropoda; class Insecta; order Lepidoptera; family Riodinidae; genus Apodemia; species Apodemia mormo. The sequence continues at coordinate 32,808,826 of JAUPFN010000003.1, read as the reverse complement.
TTCAGCGTTAAATTAAAATTATAAATAATGGAGATAGAGTTCCGGGATCTTGTTTTGAAATTTCTTAAATATTATTAGTTTATGAAATATTGATAAAAAACAAAATGCCCTTTTTTTTCATCTGTAATTGTTTATAACTTTTGCAATTTTTTATGGGCTAATACACGCTTTTAGTACATTTTTTATGTGTCATTCCGGATCCAATGAGCTATTGCACATAATTTTAAGAGCAGTATCTCTATTTTAGACGATTTTCAACTTGTCGTGCAGACTACTATTGAAAGGCTAACTCAAGGCTGTTTTTGTAGGTACTTACTTATGTTTCTATAGTTACTATCATGTAGTATAAAAGTACCAGTTTTGATCAACTTAGAACCCATTTTGACTTTGAATCAATCCTCAAAAATTATAATGTTCAATAATATTTTTTTTTAATTTTCAAAATTTCGCACTGAAATAAATCAAAGTAGAATGATTAGCGTCCTGGATACAAAGTTTGCCTAGAGTCCGACGCATGTTGATAGATGGGAGTACGGTAACTTAAATTTGGAGAAATGGTAAAATTATTATGTTTTAACTATTCACATCGTAATATATCGGTGACGTAGATATAATAGGTTTCTGTATCTCTCATTATAAAATTATTTGATTTTATAAGTTCATTGATGAAAAAAAATATACGTACTAAGCAAAATATTTTATGCCGCTCCAATATTAATTAAATGTTACTTGTTTTTTTTTCTTTTGTAAGAATATACCAAGATTATTAATTATCAGGTTGATACAGCTTTGCGTACCAATTGTAAGTTTTGAATTTTTATCCATACTAATATATTATAAATATGAAGGTTACTCTTTCCGTCTGTCTCTTCTTCAGGCCTAAACCACTGAATCTGAAATTTGTTAGATACAAAGGTAGTTTGACACCAGATAAAAGATATAGGATAGTTTTTATCCCGGAAATCCCACAGGAACGGGAACTGTGCGGGTAAAACCGCGGGACTCACTATTATATATATTAAAAACTTTTTTTATATCATAAGATAGCAAACAAGCAGGTAGGTCTCCCGATGGAAAGAGTCAAAGATGTTAATGGTGCGTTGCTATCTTGTGGCGAGGTCTAATGCCACATGCATAAGTTTACCGGCTACCTTACCGGAACACGACAGTAACCAGCACTGACGCTATTGCGGTAGGAATAGGTAAGGCGTTGGTACCAGACCCGGTCGAGCCGACGCAGAACTCTATCACCTAGCATAGTGGGTAAATTGCTAGGTAAAATTTAGAAAAATCTGTCAATTCAAGTATAGCATAAGAGAGTGGGAGGGTCACATAATTGCAAAAAAAGTTGTCTTGACATTTTCGAGCGCGTCTGAATTGTCTTTTATTTTAGAGGAAATGATGTAAGAATAACGAAAGAAAATTTATCTGACAATTTCCATGAGCCGAAGTTATTGGAATTTTATTTTTTTCTGCCCTAGTTACCCGCCTCCATATAAAGGGTTTATATTTGGTAGATAGCCCCAAAGTCCCCTTTTGGGGATCCTACTACTAGGCGATGACCACTTTTTCAGCATAAGCTATCTATCTATCTCTTTGTTTGCTTCCCTATGATATAATACAGTATACTGGAATCGATCATGTAATGAAGAAGAATTTTCCCACATTGAAAAAAATATTTAAAAAAGGTTTGACACTTAACAGGAATGCAAGAAATTTATTAAAATTTGAACTATACATCAGTGATGTAAAATAGTTTTATGTTTGCTGCACATCATGGGAACCCCGGGATAGACCATCAGCATAATATAACCCTGCCTAATAAGGAAACACGTGTAAGCCCCATTAAACGATACTCAAATTCAAATGCAAGTTGAAGTAAAGCCGATAATCAAGCACCTTTATTTATAGCGCTAGATCAAATTTGCGTAAAATTGAACAAGCACTTGGCTAGTTTTGTATTATAATTTATAATGTGTGAGGAGGTCAAACTAACCATATCGTTACGCAATAAATCGTTATCGGCAAAAGTTATTGACGGTGACTCGGTAATTGTCATACAAATGGCTGCGATATGCGAATTGTGACGAATTGCATTAATTATTATTTTGCTTGAGCAAAATCGATTCTGTTATTTCGTTTCGAGTATTTTACGTAACAACTGCGAAATACAATTAAACGTTCTTATTTCTTAAGTATAAGTTGTCGCCTCTGTGGTCTAGTGGTCCGGTGTCAGAGTTGACCACATAAGGTCCCGGATTTTATTCCTGGGTTGGGAAATACAAAATTGTGTTTTTTCAGTTCTCTGATAAAAATAAATTTGCCCGGGATTAGATAAGTGCCCAGTAGGCGATAGGCTTGCCACCTTTCACATTATGGGAATAATGGCCAATTGTACCAATATTGTCTTGGCATAGGAAAATCCTAAGTACATACTACTTTTTGTCTCAAATGAAAAGAATGTGACGGTTTGTCACATTAACCATAAGTATAATCTATATGTATAAAAATCAATTGATGTTCGTTAGTCTAGCTAAAACTCAAGAACGGCTGAACCGTTGACTAGTTTTGGTTTTGAATTAATTGCTGAAGTCCAGGGAAGGTTTAAAAGGTGAGAAAATGTAGAAAAAAATAAGACTAGTTAAAAAGGCAGAGCAACGTTTGCCGGGTCAGCTAGTAAATAATAAATAATAAATATTCACGGGACAAATTACACTTACTGATCTAACCCCAAAGTAAGCAAATTATTTGCTTGTGTTATGGGTGTTAATCAACGATACTAATTTATAGAAATACATATATAAATAAAAGAATATATTTAATAAACACCCAAACCCGGAAATACAAACATTTATGCTAATCACACAAATGCTTGCCCCCCTCGGGGATCGAACTCGAGTCCCGTCGATTGCATAGTCAGGGTCACTAACAAGTAACAACTCGACCAACGTAGCGGGGGCGGTAGCTTCGGCTAATCGTGGGTGCACTGGTTGTACCTCTGCCTACCTCTTCAGGGATACAGGCGTGAAAATACTTTTAATTTTAGGCGAATGATTAGTTTAAATTTGTTAAAGTTTATATTTGATACATTTAGTCTATATATATATAAAAATCAATTGCTGTTCGTTAGTCTCGCTAAAACTCGCGAATGGCTGGACCGATTTGGCTAATTTTAGTTTTGAATTAATTGTTGAAGTCCAGGGAAGGTTTAAAAGGTGAGAAAATATTTAAAAAAATAAGAGTAATTATGAAGGCAGAACATCGTTTGCCGGGTCAGCTAGTAAAGTAATAAAAACAGGTGTGCATACATTCGTATAAGAAGGAGTCGAAGAAGCAGAAGCAAATGACTTAGATTTATGTGAATTGTGACAAATTACAGTAATTACTGTATTGAATACTTCGCAATAAGTATTTACTTGACTTAGCAGTAAGTGCTTACTTAAGTTAAGGTGTCAAAGGTAGCGAGATCACTTTGCTTTACTTTAGGCTTGAAGTTGATGTACCAACAAATTAATCAACAATTAAGTTTTGAATATCTGAATCGTGTCGAGTTTCACTTAACCATATTTTGCTTCAACAAATTCGATTCTGTTGGAACATTGCGTTTGAAACCATCGCTTATAGACAACCAAGATGTTAACGGTGTTTCACTATCCGATTGGCGAAATGGCAGTGACACGTGCATAAGTTTACAAGCTACCTTACTCTCCAAACCGGAATACGAGAATGGCAGTACTGACGAAAGTCGGTGGTACTGAATTTCGAAATCTACCTAGGAGTGAAAATGGTAGTGACACATGTAGCCAATCGTTCGCTTTTACGAACTGCCTGGCAGAGAGGCAGATAGTCTATCATTCACAGGGAGCCCGGACAAACTGGAGGTTTGATTGTACATCTAACATCCTTTCAAAAACATTTTTATTAACCTTCAGAGACAGTGTCAAATAAGTGAAACCCAAACTTTTAGATATGGTCAATCTGAGTAATTTACATGGTTCAATCAAGATTAAATCGAAAAAGAAGTTCGACTACCTAATCTCTCCTAAAGTCCTAATGTCCACCCACTCAGCTTTGAATTAAGCACTCCCAAACGAAAATTCGCTGAATCAAGCCCTGCCCTACAGAAAAATTTTGGATCCAACACCAATCTGCTTCTGGACCGCAAGAAAACCGTTGCCTATAAACACCAACGATGTTCACAATGCGTTGCTTTCGTTGTAGCAGTAATATCGACGATTTGTCTTCTAGGAAGGCTGATTTTTTCTATGCTTCATTAAAGGCCCGCAATGAAACGGGCTTGAATTAGTACTTATCGTATTACAATGTAATGTGCTAATCAGTAAGTACCAATTTTACAAAGAGGTAGAGTTTTTAAATTTAAATTTTTTTGTAAGAAGTAATCTGTGGAAATTAGAACTACTGAATTGATTTTGAATTTTTTTTACCAGTAAACTTTATTGTTGCTGAGTGACATGGGCTATATATTTTTAATTTTTCCCGCGGGAACGAAAGCGTGTTATACCGCGGGATAAGTATTTTAAGAAATGTTACTAATATAACCGAGAGGCAGTCTGGACGAATAAAACACTTGAATCACTTTTACACGCACAGTATAATTTTTGGGCAGAGTAATACCACAGTATACTGGAGAACTAGCAGTAGTTAATCTACATACATGTGATATTCGAGCAACGCACACATAGACACCTTTCATGGACGCGATATCTCGGAATGGTTCGGTACAGTTTGTACCGCACCAGTCGGAGATATCGCGTCCATGAGAGGTATCTATGTGTACTATGCTCGATTAATACTTGTATGTAACATTGACTTCTGGTAGTCTCTAAGTATTCTGTGGTAATATCCTCCATAAGCGATAGATAGCATAAGATTATAATGACACGAAAACATTTTATCCCCGTCTATTTATATTATCCTTATTTATATTTGTCCATAGTTGTTTATCATGATGTCATTATCTCACAATAACAGGTGCATAACTCACACAGGTGCGCCACACCTGCGTGGCTAGTACTTGTCGTTAAGCGTAGTTGCCAACATTAGCTTTTTTATGTTTACAATAAATATTCAAACTCAAAATCCATTTCAAGCAATTAAAAAGTCAATAAATAAATATCATTTGGCTAATTCCTTACGGGATAGGTGAAGTATACCTACCACTATTTTCTCCTACTGTTTGGTGCAACTAAATAGGGTGGATCAAATAATAGCAGAAAACAGTAACCCAAAAAATCGTAAGAAGCATTAGTAACAAACTCAATTTCACAATAGTTTATCGGTTTGTCGTCTGGTGAGATGGCGGGGTTTAATCTAAATTAATCAAAATCTAAACATTCTATTTGTTTTTTTTACATATTTACATATCAGAATATATTTACCTACATATGAGCATCGAGTACTGAACACCGATCAGTCAGCGTAAGAAACTTTTTTGAATAAAGAAAAATTTCGAGACAACTGGATTCGAAACAGCAACCATATTGTCTCAAAGTCAAGCAACACCTAACGCTAAGCTAGGTGTCAATGATACAATGTGGCGAAATTCCCCTTTGCTTTATGATCGATTCCGTCGATTTTGGCCAAACGTTTGTATACGTTTGATGTCCTAAATAAAAATAGGGGAAGTTTCCATCAAACTGCGTAGCTTCTTATAAAATAGTAAGTGATAAATGTGAAATCTATGGGCATGGTACCTGAAATAAAAATTTATTATTATATTACTATTATTAAATCCTTGCAGCAACCATTTTGTCTCAAAGTCAAGCAACACCTAACGATAAGATAGGTATCAAGGATACAATGCGGCGAAATTCTCCTTTGCTTTGTGATCGATTCCATTGATTTTGCCCAAACATTTGTAAACGTTTGATGTTTTAAACAAATATAGCGGTAGTTTTCATAAAACTGCGTAGCTTCTTATATAAAAAAGTAATTGATAGACTATAGTCTATCAATTACTATTTTGTACTGTGTGTTTGTTTTCGTTTTTCATATTTGATACTAGCTAAAGCGCGCAGCTGCACCCACACATAGATTAACATGTCGCCCATATAGTTTTTATGTAGTTTCATCCCTTTAGGGGTTGATTTTAAAAAATATATTTGTATGTATATACGAGTATCTACTTGTTAAATGATTGATAAAAATAATTTTGGGTGAAATTAACATTGATGATATCACTTTGATATCATCAATGTTATCTATTGATAACTTTCGTGTTTCTAAAGTGATCGTTTAGAAACATGAAAGTATTGTTCAGTGCTATGAGACCAGTGCTTTAACAAAGTTTTTTAAACTTTGTTTTAACAAAGTATTGATCAATACTTTCGTATTTCTAAAGTGATTGTTTAAAAACTTATAACGTATTTCTAAAGTGATTGTCTAAAACACGAAAGTATTGATCAATGCTATGAGATCAGTGCTTTAACAAAGTTTTTTAAACTTTGTTTTAACAAAGTATTGATCAATAGTTTCGTATTTCTAAACTGATTGTTTAGAAAAACGAAAGTATTGATCAGTGCTATGAGATCAGTGCTAAAACACATATATAGTTAATCAGCGTTAGCGTTTTATTAAATGGATTTAATCACGGGATAGTCAAACTCAAGAATGTAAAAAACGTCGTAAGATGTCACCCGTTCTGTGTATACTATTTTTATATGCACCCGAACACCCCAAAAGACATTTATTTTGACCTTTTAATAGACCAATACGAGGGGAAAATATTTACCCTTTAATACAGGGTAGCAAGAAATATTAGTGTAGTTGTTATAGGTTGGAGTCTTATTTCTTATTTAAAAAATGTAAATGTATTAACAATGCATCGCAGCCTGCTCCATGAATATAGCTTTTTGTGAATTAATAATAACAATAAATATCTCTGGACAATTTTACATAAATTGATCTAACCCCAAAGTAAGCAAATAATTTGCTTGTGTTATGGGTGTAACTCAAGGATACTAACATATGGAAATATACGACCGTCCCTTTGGTCGAGTGGTTAGCGCACCTGATCGCATCGATGGGGCTCGGGTTCGATTCCCGACAGGGACAAATATTTGTGTGATGAGCATAGATGTTTGTATTTCTGGGTTTGGGTGCTTCTTAAATATATTTGAGTATTTATATATGTGTCGCAGTGAAATTGTCAATAGTCGTTAGATTATAATCTACTTAGGAATTTTATAATTTGGTTAGGTTAGGTTAGCGGTTAAATTATAATATTACTTAGTAAGATTTTAATCTAACGATACTGACAAATTTACTGCGACATATGTATTTCTATGTATTAGTATCGTTGACTAACACCCATAACATAAGGAAATAAATTGCTTAAATACTTTGGGGTTAGATCAATTTGTGTAAGTTGTCCAGTGATATTTATTTATTTATTATTATTATTATTATTATATTAATATTCAAATATATATAGGTATATTTAATAAACACGCAAACCCATTACACAAAAGAACATTTTTCGTTATAAAAAGTAGCCTATCTATGACAACTACGACTATGTAGGTCCGACGACAGACGACTTTTCTACAAATTTCTTTTAGGCGATTTCGCGTGATTTAAATACAAGTCTACTTTTATTTATGTATTTGCTTAAAGCTTATATTTTATATTTATAAATTAGAATGTTACAAAGACGTGTAACATTCTAATTTAAAATTTTTAAACACATACCAAATCATATCTAAATACATAATTTCGATTCAAACTTACCTTTTCTGAAGTAGTTTTTCTTTATTTTGATCATTAACTCTATTTAAGCCCGTGAGAGGTACCTACATACCTGATCTTATCTAAATACATAATTTCGATTCAAACTTACCTTTTCTAAAGTAGTTTTTCTCTATTTTAATCAGGTCTATTTTAGCCTCTTAGGGCTTGATTTGTGAAAAAAATAACCTTTTCTCGAACCCATGTCATCTAGTATTTATCTGACAAACTTCATCAAAACTGGTTCAGCGGTGTAGCCATGAATGCGTAGCAGATAGACAGACAGACATATTTTGGCAACTATAAAATTAATATATTCCTATGTATGTAGGATTAGGAAGGTACTTACCTACTCCTATGGGTTGAATAAAATGTATCTATCTAACGCCAGTTCCCATGCAAGGCAGGGTAATAGTCTAGGATCCGAATATAAGCTGACCTTCACTCATCTGTTTACCGAATGAACATTTTTATTATCAAATTTCATACATAAATTAATACATCTTGCATGTATTGCCTATCAAAATATGTTCATAGCTAGCTATCCTTAATTTTTTTTTTAACAAGTTCCTCCCAAGTTAACAAGTTTTAAACATGTGGAATAGGTTTGTGAGGTATTTATTGCCAACGTGTTTACGTTCATGGCTTCCAGGTAAGTAGGTAAGTAAATATAACGTAAACACGTAGACAATACCTCACAGACCTATTTTATATGTTTAAAACTTTTAGTATCAATAACATTTGATCGGTAAACAAGTGGGAGACACTTGCTAAAAAAATAATTAATATTTTTAATTTTTTTTTAATTTTTAAGTAGCTATGAACAGATTTTAAAAGGCAATACGTGCATGATGTATTTGTCTATGTATGAAATTTAATAAAAAAAAATGTTTCATTTGGTAAACAGATGGGTGAAGGTCAACTTATATTCGAATCCCGTACTATAAACTGATCGTCTAGATACATAGAGACTTTCCGCAAGCTCTCATTTTGTATTATTTCTTTGTAAAAGAATAAATATTAAAAAATCAACTACATACACTTACATTTTTTTTTGTAATAAGGCGTTATATCTAACTTATAATAAGTATATATTTTTGTAATATACGTATTAATTCACCTTATTTCATGGAAATTCTATTCTTTTGTATTTGCATATCTTATTAAGATATGTCACTTTCCATCACACGGACTTATAGGGTTTTTGTACCAACATAAATCATTAAAATGATAGTTGTTTAAATATTCTTTTATTCTCCACACATTATCCGTCAATATGGCTGAAGCCTTTTGTTTTGATATCACAGAAGCTTTTAACTTGTCACTGGTCGTATATTTTAGTTTTTGTACAAATCAACGGCTGGATTGATTAAAATTTAAAAGTAAGCAAGTCGTGTGAACGCACTCAATGCGGTCGTAGAGGGGAGCGACGCCCCTAATAGGCGGGACGAGGAATAGACAAGCGAAAGTAAACCTAAACATTACGTGTTAAGGTTGAATTTATTCGTGATTTTGAGTGCAATGAATGCAAGTTGTGTCGGAGTGGGTTCTTGCTAAGTAGCGTAATAAGGATTCAAGTAGCTGTATTTAGAGTTTTTCTATGAAACCCTCGTGTTTACGGTGATTCTCGGGGGGAAATAGACTACGCGAATTATTGTAAAATCTTACAGTCCTATTAATAAATATATATTAAAATTCTATACCTACGTGTCACAACCATCGTAACTATTAGATGGTAAAGTTCTGCAACGTCTTGCCCGGGTTTTCGGTAGGTACCACCGCTTTACGTATTCCTGCTGCAATAGCAACAGTACGTGTCACCGTCTTGTTCTAGTTTGGAGAGTTAAGTAGCCGGTATACTTTATGCATGTGGCATTGCCATCCCACCACACGACACACATGGAGAGTGAACAGGTACCTTCTAGGGAAGCGCGTTCCATCTAAGACCTCATCTTAACTTACCATCAGGCGAGATCGAGGTCAAGCGCTTACCTATCGATAATAAAAAAAAATAGCAATGCACTATTATTATCTTTGGTGCGCCATCCTTTCAAGAGAGCCATCTGCTTATTTGCTGTCTAATAAAAAAACCGTGGTTTTGTGTCATCTTAAATACCTATTCAAGGTAAGAAATGAAGGTTTATGCATACAGAAATATGTCCCTGCCACGTTGTGGTTTGTGCATGTAGTAACAACTTGACATTTGAGTGGCGGAGTTCTAATGTCACAAGAATTTTTTTTAATTTTTTTTTTTATATCATAAGATAGCAAACAAGCAGATGGATCTCCTGATGGAAAGAGTCAAGCATCGCCTATAAACACCAAAGGTGTTAATAGTGCGTTGCTATCTTGTGGCAAGGTTTAATGCCACATGCATAAGTTTACTGCTTACCTATCCTCCAAACTGAAACACGACATTGACAGGCACTGACGCTATTGCGGTATAAATAGGTAAGGCGGTGGTACGCAGACCCCAGCGAAACAATACAGAACTCTACCACATAGTAGCCAAGATGGTAGTGATTTGCATAGGCAATCGGTCGCCTTTTACGACCTGCCAGGCAGAAGGGCAGTTTGGCCTATTCTTCAAAGGAGTCCGGGACCAACACGGGGAAATTACAAATTTAAAATACAACAGCTACCTACATACAACGATGCAATTTCGGTAGAAATAGGGACGATAGTAGTACCCACAGACCACATAAATACTTATAGACACGCCATTAAGAAGAAAACTTGTTGCCACACATATAAACAAACGCTCCTATCACTGTCAAAAATATATATTTGTAGATATATTATATCGTGAAAAATAGAAATGTACCTACCATGTAGGTACTTACTGTTTTATCGTACCGAATGATATGAAGTTTAAAAATTACCCTTAAAGTGATTTCATTTCATTGTAAAGTAGTATATCTGCGTATTTCTGTGTGGACCTAAATGCAAGCTACACTGACAAACTAAGATATTGTTTTGATAGACGTATCCATTTAATCCGTGGTAGTACCAAACTTTATAGAACGAGTGACACATTACAGAACCAACCACGATATTAATGATGATTTTTATATCACAAGACAGAAAACAAGCAGACAGCAAACAAGCAGACAGCAAACAACCTGACTATCAGAACGGCAGTTGGTCCATTTTTCAAAGGAGCCCGGACCAACACGGATGTGTATTAACCTTCTCCCGACTTTTACAAAATGTCTAGCAGTAGGGTATTTAATTGGATTTTGCATTTGATTGGATTGTTTCTACTATAAATAACGATTCTGAATCAACATTAAAGGAAGCCTATACTAATCACTACATAGTATAAAACAAAGTCGTTTTCTCTGTCTGTCCCTATGTCCCTATGTATGCTTAAATCTTTAAAACTACGCAACGGATTATGATGCGATTTTTTTTAATAGATAGAGTGATTAAAGAGGAAGGTTTATATGTATAATAACATTCAATGTATTGTAGAGAAATACTGCAATTTTTGAGTTTTCTGATGTCATGTCGTAAATAATTATATTTTTTCCCGCTTACATTGCAAACGCAGGCTAAACCCTACGATATTTATCAAAATAATGTACTAAGTATTTGTACACCTTGAAAAGGTCTACAGAAAACTCCGCGATGGTATATGTCTATCTCTTATGGATAACCCACAATAGCACTTTTTTGTCATTTACTTTTTACGAGAAATAATAGCTTTTTGAATTTTTTTTGAAGAAAACATGTTTGTATTGTCTAATGGCACGAAAGCTATGAACGTTGTATATAAAGACATTCTGTAATATATCAATTGTAAAAATAAAAGAAATAGGTAAAAATGTAAAAACAAAAAATGTAGTACCAATATGAATTTAGAAATTCCAAAGATAGCAGGAAATCTTCATGGTATAGGGAAACATGTTTGTATTGTCTAATGGCAAGAAAGCTATGAACGTTGTATATAAAGACATTCTGTAATATATTAATTGTAAAAATAAAACAAATAGGTAAAAATGTAAAAACAAAAATGTAGTACCTATATGAATTTAGATATTCCAAAGATAGCAGGAAATCTTCATGGTATAGGGAAAGGGGAATTGTTTTACTCCAAATTTAACGCGTGCGGGTCACGGGTATTAATGAATAAATCAAAACTACTGGATCGATTTTAATCATTTTATTCCCGTGCGAAGCCGGGGCGGGCCGCTAGTTTTATATACTTTACAATCGCGTCACAGAAAGCCTATATTTATTCTATTTATAGGTATTGTAATTATCGTCACGAAAAGATTCCTTTATATTTACCAATAGAAATAGCGATTATCGTGTCGTAAAAAGAAGTCTATATATTTTTGTGTAAATATAGCGTGTATAGTGTTGGTTATCGTGTTTCCCCAATCCTTATGTAGAACGGCAGTTGGTCTATTCTTCAAAGGAGCCCCCTCCGAAGAATAGACCAACTGCCGTTCTACCAGACATGTCGTAAAAGGCAACCGATTGGCTATGCAAGTCATTAACATTGTGGCTACTAGGCGGTAGAGTTCTGCATTGTCTCGCCCGGGTCTGGTACCACCGCATTACTTATTCACTGTCGTGTTCCGGTTTGAAGGGTAAGGTAGCCGGTAAACTTATGCATGTGGCATTAGAACTCGCCACAAGATAGCAACGCACCATTAACACATTTGGTGTCTATATGCGATAGTTGACTCTTTCCATCAGGAGACCCATCTGCTTGATTGCTATCTTATGATATAAAAAAAAATCGTGTTGTAAAAAGAAGTCAATATATTTTGTATAAATATAGCGTGTATCGTATTGCAAGAAGTCTATATATTTTTGTGTAAATTATCGTGACATAAAAAGGTGATTATCGTGACATGAAAAGAAGCCTCTATTTCTGAATTCAGTATATGGGTGATTCCGTTCTAACTGTGATATTCATTGTCCTGTATTGTTTGTTCTCACAGGTCGTTAATTAATAATTAATTTATGAAATTTTTGTACTTATTGGAAAATAATAAACATATTTCAACATTATTTTCATATAATATAACTTGCCACTTACAGAAAACTTACAATATATCACTTAAATGTCAATACCGTGTCATGTCCATTTCTAGAATTTATTTATAAATTGTTAGTTTTTTTGTCGTAATAAATGATTTAAACTAATTACCTCATAAATTCTAATGTTTACGACAAAAAAAACTAACAATTTATAAATAAATTCTAAAAATAGACATGACACGGTACTGACATTATATCACAGTTAGAACGGAATCACCCATATACAAATATTTCACACAAACCCTGTTGCTTGGTGCAATGAAATTTTAGAACCTGCCTTATTGAAATAGGTAAATCTTATATAGTATGTCTTATATATGAACCAGGACCTATAAGCCATCCAATATTGTTTGGATATTAACTATCCGCGCACGTGCATGTTGCCTCCGTGGTTGGAATATTACGTCAGGGCTGTAGACATTACTCTCAATATTGACATTTAAACTAACCGTCTTAATACTATTTTATATGCGACTTTGTGTGCGTGTGTGTGCGTTTGTTACCTACTCCTTTACGCTGAAACGCCTGGACTATTTTAGATATAATTGAGTGTACAGATAACACAGATTTATACATGTACATTCGAATAGCAATTTTTCCTAGTTTAATATGACATTTTCCAAAAAAAAAAAACATATTCGAGTATTGAAACTGATAGGCTAGTTAATAAATCAGTTTGATCTTGAATGTAATTTAACGGTCATTTTTTCTGTTTGATTAACAATTAATTTTGTCTTTAAATATGATATAAAATAAGCGCTTTTACATGTAGGTACGATTGTGGGTTTATTAATACTAGCGATTTCCCTCTGGTCGAAATACGACCAAAATTCTACGACCCAGTTTGATTATAGACTTAACAATCTCATCTGAGTTTGACAACAGATATAAACCACAATGTTTATGTGACCGCCCCGTTGGTCGAGTGGTTAGCGACCCTGACTACACAACCGACGAGGCTCGGGTTCGATTCCGGATGGGGACAAGCATTTGTGTGATGAGCATAAATATTTGTATTTCCGGGTTTGGGTGTTTATTAAATATATTCTAGTATTTATATATGTATTTCTATGTATAAGAATCGTTGACTAACGCCCATGACACAAGCAAATATTTTGCTTATTTTGGAGTTAGATTAGTAAGTGTAATTTGTCTCGTGAATATTTTTTTAAACAAAATAGTGTATGTGTGTTATGAATATTATTATTATAGGTACGTATTGTGATGTCAAATGGTGGTAGTGTGTATAATGTTGATATTTATTAATTTAATGTCTTTTAATGCATATTCTACACAAAAATTAGTTTTCTGCACTTATTTACCATTATAAACTTTAACTTTGCCAAATTTCATTCTCATTCCGTTCGTGCTATTTCGTAAAAAGTGGTACAAAGTTTTTGCTTTACATATTAATATATAGATGAGGATATAACACAAAGAGTTCTACAGTTTACCATTAGTATGGCATTTGTCAGCAAATTTAGTCATACTGCAGACTTACACGTAGTTTGTCTATTTTTCTGCAACCCAAACATCATTGAAATTAAACCATATCCTTGTGGGTCGACCGACGACAAAACATCGTAGTGTCAGTAGCTGAACGTCACTTGAATAAATAAGGGCGGTCCCATCTTAATTTATAGCCCAAACATACGTTACTCTGTAGTGATTAACTGACTTCCCTCAGTGGTCACAATAATGTGTGTTATATTAATTGATTTCTCTTTTAAATGTAAATTATCAATTAACTGCTTATTATTTAATGGTAAGTTCAGTTATACTTGACTAGCTGATGCCCGCAGCTTTACCCTCGAGAAATATTTTCCAGTGTTTGAGAACATTAAAAAATATTTTTCATTGTTATGTATCATATTATGTATGTAACTGTATTATGTATGTAATATGTAGGTACCTATTTCTATGTATTATTTTTTTTATATCATAAGATAGCAAACAAGCAGATAGGTCTCCTGATGGAAAAAGTCAACTATCGCCTATAGACACCAAAGGTGTTAATGGTGCGTAGCTATCTTGTGGCGAGGTCTAATGCCACATGCATAAGTTTACCGGCTACCTTACCCTCCAAACCGGAACACGACAGTGAAAAGCACTGACGCTATTGCGGCAGGAATAGGCAAGGCGGTGGTACCAGACCCGGGCGAGGCAATGCAGAACTCTACCACCTAGTAGCCACGATGGTAGTGACTCACATAGCCAATCGGTCGCCTTTTACGACCTGCCTGGCAGAACGGCAGATGGTCTTTTCTTCAAAGGAGCCCGGACCAACACGGGGAAGGATCAAGTAGTAACACAATTAGTATTAGTATCAAGTAGAAACACAATCAAATAATTTGCTTACTTTGGGTTAGACCAATTTGTGTGATTTGTCGAACTTATATTACTTATATAACTTTAAAAACTTAACTAGGAAAATAAAAATATTTTTTAAAACTTTTTCGACATTTTCGAATTCATCATTTTAAGTCTGAATACGAAGTAGAAAATTTTATAGGAATAATTTACACAATGTTATATGTGTTTTTAATGTTAGCTGACACCTCAGAAAAATAACTTGATTAACACAAAAGTATAACTTTGAAACAAAAAGATTCGAAATTTTTTGGCTGACTGGAGCTATTTTAAGCTTAAAGATATACCATATTTTTAAATTATCATTTAATGCCCTAAAAGAAATATAATTTATGTGGTGTACCTTCTCAATTTCCTGGCGGCGCAAATGCTGTAAAGGCCTTACTGAGTGCTACCTAACCTTACGTTGAAAACGCTAAATTAAAATGATAATTAAATTATATATAACTAACAGAGACATTATTTTGGGAGGCAATTTGTTTTAGGAAATGTTCTTCTCTTCAAAAATCTTTTACCAAATTTTCACTAATAGTCTTTGATATAAGATCTTCAGACCCATTTTTTGTTTTTTGTTTATAACAATTATTACAATTGGCAGGAAAATAAAACTCTTTACTGTTTTTTTCTGAATCAAAAGGGTATGGCTCACTCGTATCGATCGTAATCGATCATATTTTTAGGACAACTGCAATTTTATTTTCACAGAAAACTCACTTCTCGGCCAGACTATACGTACATACAATGTATTTTTGACAGTTTCAATTAGCGTACCATCTATTAAACACTGAGTAATGCTTGGTCTCCCAAATATTTGCGGTCTTATTAGTAAATAAGACTGATCGTATGCGTAAGTCAGTGCTCATTCTGTTTCGTTCATTATCATTAATTAGTACATTTTAGTCGATGCGATAGAACAATCGCTAATCTCAAAATCTAAAATCTACACGTATGCCTAAATTGGTTTATTAATATCACCATTACTACTTAATCAATAAAAACGTATGTAGATTATTTTGTCAAATAAAATAAAATAGTAAAAGGTGACAATGCGGTCTGTACCAGATAGACGAAGCTCTCTCCAGGGAGTTTATAAATCGTATCGCTCCTATCTTTTTATTTAGCCTTTTATTTTCAAAAGCCGCACAGAGTGTAGCTGTCTCCCGAGGTAATGTAGTAGGCAGGGCAGACAGCACACCTTAAATTACAAGTGCCAAACAAACCGTTAATGTGTGTGTTTTCTTTATATTCAAACAAATGTTTTATTGCCAAAGTAATGTACGAGTAGGTACAGTTCATTACACATATTCTTTCTTTCGCATAAACATTTTTTGTAAAAGATAGTTAACATATTTTTATGTACATCAAAAAAGCAAATATGGCTCTCCTCACCAACAGATAGATAACTGTCGTTCGTAGACACTAAAGATGTTAATGGTGCGATACAATCCGCGTGGTAAGATCATAGGGTTAGATATAATCTCATATAATATATTTGTTAACCAGCGACCAGTTTCATTTTTTAAAACGTCTTCAGGACATAATATTCTTTACCGTCCTGAAGATACTTTAAAAAGCGAAACCGGTCGATTAATTTAAAATAATTCACAGTGATATTAAAGTACAAGTGCATTATAAATTAGCTTCAAATCATAATAATGGAATTTCACCAAGTTCCGATGATTGAAAGTGTAAGACAAAGGAATCCTGTTATTATGCCTCATAATAATAGGGTTTCGTTTGTCAATATTTGGGTGAGAAACCCTAAAAAGTGTGAGATATACAACTTGCGTTGGTGTTTGCGTGCACTAATTGTTCGTATACAAACTATATGCCTGAATATAAAAATAACTTATACTCTAACACAGCGGGTAAGGTAGAAGTATCGGTTGCAACCATTGTACCATTTGTTTTCATTTCATTTTTTTTCAATTTTTTTCAATTTCAAGAAAACTGTTGATTTCGTATGGAAGATCTGAATTTTTTTTTTACTTTTCTACCCGTGTTTCTTTGGGAAATTTGTTTACTTTCATAGTCTGAACCACCTATTTAAATTTGGCAGGTGATAAAAAAATAACCCTGAATATTTGTTGCGTTATTTTTTTTTTTCATGAAATTATAACACTCAAACGTAAATAGTAGTATATTAAAACTCACACACACACATACACACACATCTCATTAATTATACGAACCTAAATTTTGTCTATATTTGTAATAAATCCAAAGGCTTGTTATGTTAATTAGGTTTATATAATTAATTAGATAGATAGATTCATAATTCATTTACAAAAAAAGGGAAATGTTTATGTCACTTTATATTAATTACATCTCTATCCAACCAAAATTATAAATATAAAATATTAATAAAAAATAGGAATGTTCTAATGGCGCGACGTCCACATAGTCATAATGTGCAAACGCCAAGCTCTTTGTGTTTTGGCTGACAGTGTTGCTCACTGAAGATCGGGCTGGGTGCTAGTTCAAGCGATGATCTCTTACAATTTATTTTTACAGTAGTTTTTATTTTATTTATATATTTATATCATTAATTCGGGTTTAACTTCCGACGGGAATAAGCAATTGTGTGAGGAGCACACATGTTTGTATTTCTGGGTTTGGATCACCCAAACCCATAACCCAAATATGTACATATGTAAAACCAATATATTTTAGTATTTTTATATGTACATATTTTTAGATGTTGATATCGTTTTCTAACACCTATATTACAAACAATTTTTTATTAATATTTTTTGTGATATGGGTGTTAGACATTTAAATTGGCCTAACCTCAAAGTAAGCAACTTTGAATTGGATTGGGTTAGATGAATTTATCTAATTTGTTTGGAAATTTATTATTGTTGTTTACGAAAAACGCTTATTCATCATAATTCTTCGGTTTGTTGTCTGATGCTATAGGTGGCAATCCTGTAGTAATCCCCTACAAATAATTCTGCTACCGCCAGTGCGCGTCCGACTCTCGTCAAGAGCACACGTATCGCGTTATCGATTATCCGTATTTTTTATCTGCCAATGAATACAAAAAGTAAAAACATTGAAGCTGCGAGGTACAAATCATGGCAAGCACTTGATAATAGTGATGAACAGTGTGAAAAGTAGGGAGGAAAAGATGAAAATCAAGAATTATTGAATCACAGCCGTGCTTCGTTAGACATGAGATTAGACGAGGCAAATATAACGCATGAAAGTACAGTCGAAAAAAGAACAAGAGAACATAGTGAAGAAGACGTGGAAGATGAATATATGGAAGTTAGAAGAAAGCCTAAGAAAAGACATGTGAGAAGCTGGTCTAACAATTCAGGTGAAGATCGGAATAAAGAGATGGAGCTACAAATGAAATTTGAAGTGTGCTACGTCTCAAAAAAACACTTTGCCAAAACAGATTCCACTTGCAAAATTATTAAGAAATGAAGGTATTCAAAATATTATAGCAATAAAATATAAGGGACCATACAAAGTTTTAATTACTTTTGATAGTGAAAACAATGTCGAAAAATTGTTAAAGTGTCATAAGTTTGAAGAATTGGAATATAACTGTCAAAAAACACAAGAAGTAAACACAACTTACGGCATATTAAAAAGAATGGATATTTGTGAAAAACTGGAGGACATCTTGAAAGAAATGCAGTGTGAATATGAAATCTTATCAATTAAAAGATTAAGGCGTATGGATTATGACGTAAAATGGGTTGAAAGTGAAACAGTGCGTTTAGGTTTCAAAGGCTCAGAACTACCAAATTATGTATACGGATATGGTTGTGGGTGGAAAGTATGGAAATATACATTTCCAGTGTCACAATGTTCTGGATGCTGGAAATTTGGACATCTCGCATGTTTTTGTCCTACTAAGCTAATAATATGTCCTAAATGTGGTGATAGGCATGCAAATTGTGAAACAACTGCATTTAAGTACATTAACTGTAACGGACCACATATGACACTTAATAAAAATTGCCCTCGATTTCTAAAAGAAAAGAAAATAAGGGAAATTATGTCTCAGAAAAATTGTACGTATAAAAATGGACTAAAACTTTACTTAGAAGAAAAAGAAAATGAAAAGAAGAAAAGTAAAGAGATAATTGAGCAGCAAAATTATTATTCCACCCTGCCATATGAAGAACAAGATAACTTTGGTAAAATGCGTTACAGTGAAGTAGTAAGGACAGAAGCTATCATACGTAGAGAGGGTTCTTGTATTACAGATGATGATAAAAGCCAAGACGATTTAATGGAAATGGCAGACAAAAGTAATATTTTTACTAACAAAGTGAAAAAGAAAAGGAAAAGGAAAACTAGCAAAGAAAAGTCAAATAATATTGATAATAAGTCCTCTGTAGATTATATAGACGGAGGTGAAAAAGTCTCGGATAAAAAACGTATAAATGGAAAAAGCTTTGATTTCAGACGAATACTTAACAAGATCAGAAGCTTAATATGTATGTTTAATGCTAGTATACAAGAAAAATCAAAAATATTTATTCAGTTAATTTTTGAAAAATTGTATACTTTAGTTATAGAAATATTTAGTAAAGGTGAGTGGATAAGTAAATTTATTTTATCGTTATATAATGGATAAATACAATTATATTCAAAACTGTGAGTTAAATATATTTCAGTGGAATGCACAAAGTTTAAGACCAAAATTAACTGATTTTGAATATTTAATTAATAAAGAAAAAACACATTTAGCAATAATTAGTGAAACCTGGCTACAGCCAGAATCCTATCTATGGATAGCTGGATATAATGTTTATAGACAGGATAGAATAGATTCATATGGAGGAGTGGCAATCATAGTTCATGATTCCCTTATGACAAGATTTTGTTCTTCTCAAGTGTATAATAATGGTATAGAAGTAGTACATATTCAGATATTGAACTGCCCGTTACTAGAGAATGTTTTGCCAATATACTGTCCATCGTCTATTAGAACTCCACAATTAGATTAGGATCAAATATTTTCTAAATTTTCTAAGAAAACCCTAATTGCTGGTGACTTTAATGGCCATCACACTAGTTGGTCATATAAAACAGATACGTGAGGCTCTCAGCTTATTGATTCAACCTTAGAACATGGATATTTTTCACTGAATAATGGCGTCCCCACTAGAATTAAGCTAGTCAACGGAAACTTACAACAATCATCCCCTGATATAACTTTTGTAAACACTTATATAGCTATCTGCTTTAATTGGAATGTAAGTAACGAATGTCTAGGTAGCGATCACCTCTTACTCAAAATTGTAGGTCGGTATAATGATAAAATTAATAAATAATGAAAAGATTAAATTTTAAACAAGCCAATTGGAATAAATATCATGATGACCTTCAATTATCATTTTCCAACTTAAAGATAATTTCAGAGCCAGTCTAGAGCAAGTACAATATTTTTATAAATGAGGTAGAAAAAGCAGTTCAGGTCAACATACCATTAATAAAACCTTGGTTTAATTCTAGTTCTAAATTTAAACCTAAGCCATATTGGAATCCCTACCTATCTGAACTTGTAGCTAAAAGGAGATTAGCTCTACGCTGTTTTAGAAAAAATCCAACTCCCCATAATTTGGAAATCTTAGAATGCAGGATGCTTGAAGCTAAAAGGCATATGAGAAAAGCAAAATCAGACTGTTGGAAAAAATTCTGCGATTAAGTGGATTGTTCGACTTCATCGTCAGACATGTGGAGGCGGATGAAATGGATGAAAGGAATTCGCCAAAATAGGTATTTTGTGTCATTTGAAGATAAAGAACAAGTATTGTGTAGTTTGACCCCTGACTATGTAGCATCTCAGTCCCCTATATTTTTTTCTAGTAATAACGAAATGCAAGCAGATATAACAATTCAGGAATTGAACAATTGTGTTAAAAAGAAGGATACAGCACCAGGTGACGATGGCATCACTTACTCAATGATATACCATCTGCCATATAACGGCAAAATGTATCTTTTAGATATGTATAATTTAGTTTTGAGAACAGGTGATGTGCCTTTTTTTTGGTGATTGAAAAAAATATAATTATTTCCCCTTTTACAACAGGATTCAGAACAGGACAATCAGCAATAGACTGTTTAGTAAGGTTAGTTACACAAATTCAAATAGGTTTAACAAATAATGAAACAACTTTAGCATGTTTTCTAGACATAGATAACGCATATAATAATATATTAGTGGAAACGTTAGTATCCGTTTTAGATGAGTTAAATGTTGGAAAACAAATATGTAATTATCTATGACAGTTTTTAAGTGAGAGACATTTGAAAATAATATGTGAAGGAGAAGAGAAATCTCTAACTAGATGGACGGATAGAGGTATTGCTCAGGGAGATCCCATATCACCATTATTATGTAATATTGTCACCAAAAAAATATGTAATGAAATAAGAGACATATTCTGTGCCCAATATGATGATTTTATTTTCTATACATCCAATAAAAATATTAAAACAAGTGAATATAATTTACAATCAGCAATAAACTGTGTCGTTAAATTATTGTTGGAAATTGGATTAAATCCATCTCCAAATAAAACAAAAGTTTGTCTCTTTCTAGAGGACATAAAAGGCAAGATGTAAAAATTAAAATAAACAATACTATATTGGAAGTGACCGCTACTGTAAAATATTTAGGTGTTTGGATCGACAGATCCTTAGGATGGACAAATCATATCAATAAAATATCAACTAAAACTCAAAAATATCTTAGTTTGCTTAAAATTTTAGCTGGAAGTGGATGGGGTGTACACTCTACATCTCCGGAGGTTGTACATATCATTAATTCGAAGCAGAATGGATCACGGATCATTTTTGTATAATAACTGCAAATATAAATCTTAATCAGTTTATAAACATACAAAATCATGCCTTAAGAATCATAGGAGGTTTCATAAAGTCTACGCCTATACTTGTAATAGAGTCTGAACTTTGTTTGCCGCCTTTACATTTAAGAAGGATTTACCTAGCCTACAAATATTGTATAAAATCTCAATCACTTAGTAATAATGTAACGGTAACCCTGCTCCAAAATCTTGTCAGTGCGTGCCAAAACGCTTATTGGAATAACAAAAAAAAACCATTACTTGTCACGACCCTTAATGAAACTAAAGATGAAAATATTTATGCAGCGAACCCTTTAGATATGTTTAACTTAAGTATTTGGGTCAGTAACATTGATGTTACTTATATTATATGTGATAACCTAGAATGTATTAAATATGCCAAAAAATCTTTTGGAGTAAATTTATTAAAATATGATGTGCTCAATGAAATTAATGTCAAGTATTACGATTGGTATAAAATATACACAGATGGCGCAAAAACTACACAGGGCTTAGGAGCAGCTTTCTTTGATTTTCAATAAGCATGAATAAAATACAATATAAAATTAGAAATAATGTAACCATTATGACGGCGGAATTGATTGCAATCTGGAAAGCTTTAGAAGAAGCTGATCAAAGAGTAACAAAACATAATTGTGATTCTTATAGATAGTAAGAGCTTTTTACAGCACAAAGCTCTATGTACCTCTTGCCAGAGAGGTTCACAGATAGTTTACAAAATATTGCAAATACTGTACAATATAAAGTCTAAGAAGGAGAAGATAGTTAGGTTGCAATGGATTCCATCTCATATTGGTCTCTTTGGTAACGAGGAAGCTGACATACTACTTTTATATTCTGAAAAATTTTGCAAGTATAACAAAAAGTGCCGTAATTTATGGAAAGAATATTTTGATAAGATATCAAAAGAAAAAGGAATATGGTACAGAACGATGCAATGTGAACCTCCGCGCGTACCTTGGTTTTGAAACAACAAAATAAGCAGATTTAAAACTATTTTAGCCATAAGGTTTCGTTCCGGACATGTTCCATTAAACTCCTTTGGATTTATGATGAGGAAAATATCATCTCCGAATTGCGAAGTTTCTGATAGATGTGAAGATATTCTACATTTTCTGGCGGAATGTGCCAGTGGAATAAAACTGGGAGAAAGGCAGCAATGAGAGAACTAAACCTTGCAAAGTACAATGTAGGCGATTTTCAAACTGTGTTGGCAAACCCTGGATCAACTGAATCACAAGTATTACAATTATCACAATCATTTCTATCTCTCTCAAGAAACGGAAAAATGGTGTTAGATTAGACTAGAGTTAAGTTTTCGTGTTAAGTTATATAAGAATGTGTAAGACGAGGTTGACATATACATTTTTGTATAAAACCTCAACAAAATAAAGATTTAAAAAAAAACTGCTACCTCTGCATGATTCTTTCCCATAAAAAGTATTAGTAGGTATATACTTTTTATAAAAAGTATAGAGAGTACGAGCATTGTTCGGTCTATGTATGCTAACCTGAATCCACTTGAAATAATTAGAAATATTTATAACTAAAAATTCCCGAAATATATTAATTTTTTCGTCCAACCTATCACAATAAATCGAGAAAAACTGTAACTTGCAATTTTCTGTGAAAACACTGAATTAGTCTTCAATAACATCATTACATAATTAATTAAACGCTGTTAAATTTATATATTGCATGGTGATACTGCTGCACAACTTGCTCTAGAATAGCACTTTTATATACCAGTAACGAGAATAAAGCATCAGCTTTTCATATGAATATGAATTTTAAAAAAATAAGCTGTATAAGAAACCCAATTTGTTTCAAACAGTATAAGAATTGAAAGAAATTGTATAAGCGACTAAAATATGTTAATGCTACACTACAATCCCTGTGACAGCATACTGTCTTATTGCCTGAACCGAAATATGGTGGTAAATACAGTACAATAACAATGGTAAGTAATACAGCCGTAGATAAGGTAAGGAGGAACTACAATAAAGAACAAACACTACGTACCAAACATGGTGTTTTTTTAAGTTTTAAGTTTAAATGGCTACTTGAGCAACGTAGATTAAAATTTTTCCATGTCCCGCTATCAGACGCACCATTTTAGAAGCACCGAGGCAGAGCGAGGCGCGAGCTTGCTTTATCTGCGCTGGCTCTGCGCGAAACAATATATTTATTGGACAGAAACACGCGGCACGGGGCCGATCCAGGCGGATGATCTATTCACTGCACACTTACGTTGCCACTGCAGAGAAAACTACGGCAAAACCCATATCTATACATGGCCACGGGGATGATTTGTGACCTTGCTATTTTTAGGTCGTCTTCGTATTAATTTGTACTTTCGCAGTTAAAATACATATTCATGTAAGGATAGTAATCTGAGAACAGTATTGTTAGCTGTGTTATTAGATAGTTATTTTTTGTTTATATAATAATTTATAATATATGCTGTTTACTGTTCCAAATAAAGAAAATAAAAAATAGCAAGATTTGTTTTTTATTAATAAACTAATTGTTTAATCTTGAGTGTGGCTGGCCTCTTTTTAAAAAAGACTAAATGCCTTCCTGATGGGCAGACCATATCAGGTGGACAACGGTCAAACGTATCACTACTATTGTGACTATAAAACGATCGGGATCTGCAACGGATCACAGGTTTTGAACAGGAGTTCAAAGGTGAGGGATATAACATAATTTCAACAAGGGTAAAACTGCAATAACCGACTTTCTTACTTCGGTGTCTCTACTGTAGATCACCAAATATTGGACAGATCTTTACCAAATTTATATATATAGGACTAAATGAAAGGTACACCCTTTCAAACAAAATAAGAAGTTCCCAAATCGGATTATAAATTACTGAGATCCAGAGACCCGATTCACCTAGCAAACCTTGTATCTAGTGGAGGCGTTTACGGCTCTTAGAGATTTCATACACATTATGTCCACGACGTAACACGACTCGACGTTGTATCGTGTTCTAGAGTCCTAAACGTTTCAACACCATTGATACCATTACTTCCATTTCTTAAAGCGTTATCACTGCAAAACCTTATTATCTGTAGAAAAATGCAAAAACCAAAATCAAGTACGTGACTATAATTTAATAAAAAATTTTTAGTATCCCATGTATTTTTTTGAGACTAATGGTTGTTTTTAGAACACGTTTAGAGTATACATTTATACACTTTCACATAGAAAAATAAATTTATAATTTAACCTAACCGACTGAAAAAAATATTGAAGAACCAACATAAAAAATTGCATACAAACTGATTTAAAAACGATTCTCTTTAAAGTTAGAATGTAGAATATAGCATGGATTTCCCAGTGCGAATGTTTAGTCAGCAATGTGCAGAAAACCGTGACACGTTCCTCGTTGGAGAAGGTCACAGTTTGAACAGCCGTCGCGTCCGGCCTAGCTGTCACAGGCTGAATGTTTACGACATGCCAAAATTTAGATTTCATGATATAGCTAAATTATATAAGTATAAATCTTGATGGACAGTTAATCGTCCATAGAGCTGAAAGAAATATTGCTATCCTTGTGGAGGGATGGCAATACCACATACATAAGTCTACCGGCTACCTTACCCTCCAAACTGGAACAAAACATTGACAAGCACTGACGCTATTGCGGCAGAAATGGTGCTACATATCCGGGCGAAATGTTGTGGACTCTACCACTTAATAGTAGTGACACGTATAACCAATCTAAGCCTTTTTATGAACTGCCTAGCAGAATAGCGGATGGTCTATTCTTCAAAGGTGGCTGGACTAATACGTGCAAGATTATAAGAGCCTTCAGTTTGTTTACTATCCTATAATATGAAAAAATATTAAAACATTAAGACCGAATAGCAATGTGACGTCCTGAAATGGAATTTTGATTGCAAAAACTATTCGTACAAACAAGAAAATCATCTTGTAAATAAATTTCGATACCGTACAGCGGGATACGAGCGATGCTATCGCAAACCCACTATTTCCATACGAATCGCCCATATTTTTGTCAATTTTTCATCTGACATATCCCATTTCAGAAAAACACGGAGTAGACATGAAGTTGGAAAACAAGGGAATGAAAAAAAAACGTCTCGGTCGAAACAAGAGATAATCACGTTAGCCAGCCGTACCGAATAACTGATGCGAGCCACTCGGTGCACCGAACCAATGAGATTGCGGTGTTTTTTTCCGCTGAGACTCCGTGGAGACAAACAAGGGATGCAAATTCGTGTTGACACCGCGATCCATCTTGTTCGCCTCTCCGGAGACCGGCTTCTGAACAAATAGAATCGTGATTGAGAACTCTTGCTCTTTATTTGTGTCCATCTATACAGTATATATTTCTTAGTTTTGTATAAGATTTGATTTTAAAACCATGTGTCTAAGAGGGGGCCTGTTTAGCTCAGATCATAAGATCCCGTGTTCGAAGCCTAGGTCGCGAAAAAGTGTTATTGAAAATTTCCCGAGTTCAAAAATCTAAATGTAGTAGCAGCTCCGAGTCTAGTAGTTGTACCTTAAAACCCCTTGGCTATTGCTAGAAAGCGGTGATTGTTATTATGTCAGTGGAATGCGGCGATGAGGACCCATCATGCTAACTAAAGAAGTGGTTAATTGTGGTGAATCGAAAAGTCTAAGGACATTTAGTTTACTCTGCCATCCCGCGAGGGAACCGGCATGATGACGTTTGCATGCTATTTAATTTGAATTATAATGTAACAATACATTCAAATATGTTTGTATTTCTGGTTTGGCGTTTGGGTTTTATTAAATATATTTAAGTATTAATATTTATATATGTTAGTATCGTTGACTAACACTCATAACACAGGCAAATAAGTTGCTTACTTTGTTTAGATCAATCCGTGTAATTTGTCCACTCACATCATACTATATTACCATAAATGTATTTTCTATAGCAAACAAGATGGCACTCAGAAATAAAAATCACGTATTGACACCAAATATGTTAATGGTATTTTACGAGCGTGAATTTGTACATGAATAAGTTTATTGACTACCTAATAAATGTAATGTTAGATTAGCTACTTTACTTTCTTTACCAGAGTACAACAGAAGGAGAATTTTTTTTTCAAGCGCGCGTATAGTAGTAGGCATATGTATATTTTCACGGGACAAATCACACTTACTGATCTAACCTAAAGTAAGCAAATTGTTTGCTTGTGTTATGGAAATGGAAATGGATATGGAAATATAATAAATTAAAAAAATGGCTTCTGCAACATACATTTTACTCACTACAAGAATTCTTTGATTTAAAAAAAATTAACTTATTATCAAATATATGACCTATATAATAATTATAGTGTTAATTGTAAATGGTTTTAAATTTTGTATTCATTAAAAAATATTAATTATATGATTCTTGTTATATGACATTTAAAATTATTTATTATGACATTTTAGTATTATTCACATGACATTCATTTTATGACATTTTGGTATATCTCAATAAACAATATTTTCATTTTGTTAAATATAATTATATTAATTATGTACTCTTGCATCAATTTTATAATTGTAGACATTAATAACTATTTTATATCAATTTGATATATAAATGACATGAGTTTTTTTTTGAGTTTTATTACTCTGTGAAGTCGAGAGGAAAAATTGGTTGGAGGTGCTAATGGCTTGATAGAACTATAAAAAAATACAATAAAATTAAATAAAAATGTTATCATATTTAAAAATTCTCTAGAATAGTAGTAAATGTTTTAATTGTACTTGGTATTAATCTAGTGGTTACCCAACATCATATATCTAGTATTTCTTTCATTTGAGTGAGGGTAACACATTGTAACATTTGCACGCCACAAAAAGGGCAAAATAGGAATAAAGGGCAACATATTGTTAAATAAGATCTAATTATGTACCCTATTTATTGCAAATAAAGAAATTATTATTATTATTAATAATAATAATAATATATTTGTTGCTTTGATATATCCAATGCCTCAAACGGCTTCACGGATGTTGAGTTATGAGTTGTCACTGAGTTTATCTTAATTATAGAAGTGAATTAGACTATAAAACTTAATTACCCATCAATTCTCGTGATTGGCTTGGTATATTTGAAATTTATTATAAAATCTCAAATTTTTTGGGAATTATTGAACGAACAGTTCGTAAGAAGTGATATGATTCAAAAGTGTTAGTCCTGTTCGCTTTTGAAGAATGGAACTTACCTTGAAGAAATACCTTTTTGCTAGTTTGTAGTCAGTTTTTAATAAGGGAATAATTGTTTAAACCTATCATAAATATTGTGGCTACTAGGCTTTACATACTTATCACTACCCTTGACACTCCTGGGTGGTAGATATCTACAATGTCACGCCCGGGTTTGGTACCACCCGTTTACCTATTCCGGATGAAATAGCGTCAATTCTTGTCCCTATTGTGTATTGGTTTAAAGAAAAAGGTAGCAGGTAAACTTATATGTATATGTGACATTGAATATAAACCTTCAAACAGATAGAAACGCACCAAAAACGTCTTTGGCGTCTATAGGCGATGATTATCTCTTATCATCAGAACAAATATTGGCTTGATAAAGAAGTATATTTTGAAATATATCCATCGATTTTCGCGGTGCGATTCAAACATTACCCACAGATTCCTAGTAAAAATGTCTATGTTTATTTATTTTATAATGCCTTCCATACAAAATTAATGTTCAATTCCAACTTCCTGTGTTTTTTCCGTAGAAACTTCCTTACATCATTAGCGTCATCGCTAAGTACAATTGGTATACACTAAAAAAACGTGAGTTGACAGGCATCGTCTCAAATATTTCAGTAACGCGACATGTCTCGAAACAAGGTCCTTCTGTGATTTATTATCCCCATAAACTACAACAAATTGTTTCAGAAAACGTGTGACATCGTTAATTTTTTGAGTACTTTAGCGTGAAATACTATCTTATTTATAACTAACTGATGCTCGTATTTCTACCGACAAGTAAGTATATAATCATCACTCCGGTTCCTTTACATGGTAGACGGAGTGAACTTAAAGTTAATAGATAAATTAATTTATAGTGATAACGAGGACCAAGGGCTTTGAGTACTTTCCCATCACACAGAGGTACTAGCATATTGCCATAATAAGAGCTGTTACTAAGATTTCGATATCCAAAGAAAATCTCAAGAACACAATTTTGCCAACATTAAGATAGAACTTGGGATCTCATGATATGTGTCAGATGAGAACCACGAATAAATATGAATGAACAACTGCCCATAGCAAAATGAAAGAGGATATTAAGGTAATTTAATGCGTGACTATTTCACGAATAGCCACAAATTAAATAACCTTAATTTACTTTCTTTACGATAAACAAAATTTAAATATGGTTGCGGGCCCTCTTTGAAGAATAAAACACCTGTTACGCTTCTGGGCAGTTCGTAAAAGGCGAAAAGGCGAAGGCTATACGATTTCGCTACCATAATGTGTTAGAATTCTGCAAAATAATAGATTAGCACGCACATGTAAGGCAGAATAAGTTCGTCCATATAAAGTTCTAACAGCTGTTCCGAAGAACTGTTTAGATTAACCCCTGCTAACTGAATTCCATCATCGGACATTGCGGCAAAATTCGAAATTCCACCCTCCTCACCTCAATGGAGGTTTGGATTTCTATAACCGTGCAATTCTCTAGGCATTTTTTACTACGCACTATTCCTCTGTGGAATGAATTACCAGTGGGGGTATTTTCGAACGGATACGACTTAGGGTTTGTCCAAGAAAAGAGCTTAATCATTCTTTTCCCCGTGTTGGTCCCGGGCTCCTTTGAAGAATAGGCCAACTGCCGTCCTGCCAGGCAGGACGTAAAAGGCGACTGAATGGCTATTTGCGTCACTACCATCGTGACTACTAGGTGGTAGAGTTCTGCATCGGCTCAACCGGGTCTGGTACCACCGCCTTACCTATTCCTGCCGCAATAGCGTGTTCCGTTACTGTCGTGTTCCGGTTTGGAGGGTAAGGTAGCCAGTAAAGTTATGCATGTGGCATTAGACCTCGCCACAAGATAGCAACGCACTATTAACATCTTTGGTGTCTATAGGCGATGGTTGACTCTTTCCATCAGGAGACCCATCTGCTTGTTTGCTATCTTATAATATTAAAAAAAAAATCTAAAAAAGGTCCGGAAAACAGCTGCAATAACTCTGGTGCTGCAGCTGCTTAGGGGCGGTGGTGATCACTTACCATCAGGTAAGCCTTGCACTCGTTTGCCCCTTTAACTTTAAACACTTGAAACTGAAAAAATACATTTTGAAACTTAAAATGTGTTTTTTCAGTTTTCTGATATAAGCAACGTTGCCCGGGATTGGATGAATGCCCGGTTGGCGATGGGCATGCCACCTCTCATATTATGGGACTAAGTATATTTAGCTAATCGTGCGTGTACTGGTTGTACCTCTGCCTAGCTTTTCGAGGATACAAGCGTGAATATACTTTTTGTAAACCAAGCTTTATTCTGGTAAATAAATAATTTATTATTAATATTATTATTTATTATGACAACTTTACGTGCTTACTTTTTCGAGAAACAGGAATGTTAGCACACTACAACTAGTCTCGGGGAAACTGAGATTTTTCTAGATAAAATAAACAATAACATTTAGGTCGACCCGGGAATCAACTCCATGACCTCGTTATATCTATCTAATCACTAAACCAATAATAATAATAAATTTTTATTACAGGTACTAGGCTCATAGATACCAATAAGGCACACTCTTAAAATTTGTACAAAATTTGAAATTTCTAAACAACTTAAAAGTATTTTGATTGCAACCTGAATTACCGAAAGCCCACGCAACAGATCATAAAGATCACCCTAATGTCTTCATTTAAATCTCACAATCGACACGAAAACCAACGGATTTACCAAACATAATGATTTCCTCTCATTGCGCATTACGTCTCACGCGCTCTACCCACTGATTACGGCTTGATTATTACAAAAAAAAAACACGCATAAACTTCAATCATTCAAAAAATGACGCCGACGGTAATTATCACTTGTATGATACACATATAAGAATTGAATAACGATTTTTTAACGTACATTAAAGTTTTTTGTTTACATGTAGCCTATTATCTACAATAATAAGTATGAATTTGGCTTATTTGATTGAATGTAATGTAGCTTTGTGGGTAATAAAGGTGCGAAGCTTACGCCCAAAGGCTGTGTGTTTGGACCACCCGCGTTCGGCCACCGGCCGCTAGGCTCGCGCTACACATGATTCCCGTTCTTTGGAATTTATGCAAAAAATATTGTTTTTATACTTAGGTAGTAATGATATTTCTACTAGTAATAGTAATAAGCAACGTACCATTAACACTTTTAGTATCTATGTGATGTGTATAGGTGATGGTTGTCTTTACTTGTTTACTAATTGATGATATAATTTTTTTTCATTTTTTACCTAGGATGTTCTTTCACACAATAAAAGTACTGCATTATAAATTACTTCGGATTTATGTTATTTAATTGCAGAATTTAAAGATTCGAGTAAAATTTAGAGTAACATCACAGATCAATTCAATATTTTCAACCAATTATCATCCCCTGTTTCAGTCTCTTACAGATTGTATTAGATATGTAGAAAACGTAGCCTATGTTTGAATTCACGTCCTAATCTATTTTCTTGCCAATTTTCATCAAAATTGGTTTCGGCGTGAAAGCGTATATTATAATGTTAGTACGGATGTATAAAATTATTTAAAATTGTCTTGATTAAATTTAAAGAACTAAAAAGAAATATAAAAACTCTTTTGTTTTTTTTTTACTAATTAATTTTAAATAACTAGAGAGCAATACAGCTCTTTTGTTTTTTACTGATTAATTTTAAATAACTAGAGTGCAATACAACACTCTTTTCTTCTTTTCTTTTTATATACTGATAAATTTTAAACAACTTGAGAGCAATACAACAGTTATGTTTTAGAAAAGCCAGCTAGTCAGTTAGCTAGGGCCAACTAGATGGCTTTTGTAAAACATAATTAGAACTGCAAACAGTTTAAAAAATTATAGTAATACAAAGACAGTCTTTATCACAAGAAAGCTTGTTCTTCAAAATACAGGTATTAAGGTAAATAATAACTACTTAAATACCTTATGAGACATAAAGTTTTATTTTCTAAAATAGCAGAAAGTGTTATACTAAAATTTACTCAATGACCAAACTATGTAACATAAATCAGAGGATACAAAAAAATTCTTAAAGGGGCAGAGGCACAACAAGACGTGCACCCACGATTAGCCAAAGACACTTAATCCCATAATGTGATAGGTGGCCAGTCTGTCGCCAATCGGGCACTTCAATCTCGGGTAACTTTTCTTTAACAAAAAACTAAAAAACACATTTTTAATTGCCGGACTCGGTAATCGAATCTGGGACCTTATGCGGTCAACACGACAGCAGACCACTAAAACACAGAGGCGACAATATATATATATATATATATATATATATATATATATATATATATATATATATATATATATATATATATATATATATATATATATATATATATATATATATATATATATATATATATATATATATATATATATGTAGGCACATTCACTTGACTTACATAATTGTTTAGTCTTTGGACTTTGGACCAGAAGTCGATCGTAAGTATTTTTAACTGAACGTAGTTATATACAATATATTGTATGTCAAAAAAAGTCGTACGCTCCTTGGTGGGATACAATTTCCTACGACGTTAATAGATTTTATTCAAAACCTATTTTAGAAAAAGAAAACCACTAAACGTGTGCACAGATATCATTAATTATATTGCAAAAGACAAGAGCAGGTTTTGCAAATTGTTCAACCACAAATACCGTAGAAAAAGCAATTTATATCCGTCTGCAACGATAATGATCATTTAAACTTAGATGATTAACATGCGTCAACAACACTGACCCAGAACGGGCTAGTTCTCAGGGCAGAGCTTATTCCAGTGTGGTCCAATGTCGCCAATGCTGTCGGCGCATGTGGACTGGCACGCGCGCTATGCGGCTGTGCAAGCGCACCTCATACAATACCGATAATAAATGACCAGCGTAAAGTATTAGGCGGTTCAAATATATCATTTATGTAAATTGTGACGAAGACATATCTAGCTGGCTTGTTTCTTACCTTCACTCCACACGACTCGCATTCCGTGCTTGCTTTAAGTAAAATACACAAACATTTAGTACTTTATCTAAGTTCAATGCTTACAGCTACTAATGATACTGATTTTCCCAGTTATATTTATTATTATATTAATACGCGAAGTGAAAACATTTTACCCCATTTAATAAAAATTGTGTGGACTACGAAGTATGACAGGAGAATAATGAGAGTCCATACAAAGTTGGCTTAAAAAGCAACGCATAGTGATAGGCGCCGCTAGTCCGTGTCGCTAAAGGGTGTTAAGGCCGCTAAGGCCGCTAAAAAAACATTGTTAGAACTAGCGAACCAATTATTGTCAAAGTGACGTCACTTATGTATTATCCACAGCTATGGCTGTGGAGGTTGATGACGTCACACAAGGATAAGAAAAAGAGAAAAAGGAAGATCTTCACAGCCAGGTAAGGTGTATTGCCTGGGGCCCGAAATCTACAACATTATTAATTTCTTTTGAAATGTGAATTATATCACGGACACTTCTTATAATGCTAAAATTCACAAAAAATCTTCATAAATTCATATTAGTTTAATTCATAATCATTACTTAGTACTTTAAGCCATTTACATCGAAATGTATTATCAACATAAATATAATACGTTTTTGTATCTCTCTTTATGAGGAATACTTGCTTTTAACTACTTAAAAGTTAAAAAATAAAAACATATAGTTACAGCAAAATATTTGTTTCTTGTTCACAGATTAAATAGATGACATTTTTTTTGTTTCTTTAAGATAGTAGTTTCTTTAAGAGTAACTTATTCATACAGCCTTTTTCACTTCCGTACAATAGAGTTGGAATAAGCTAATAATTATGCAGGGCTAGATGGGCACTCTGACTTGAAACTGTACTTTTAAGTAATCTCCCTAAAGCTCCATTCACTCTATTCCCTGTGCACACGCTTCTTTCGACATCAGAGGTGTACCTTTCATCCCTGCTAAAATCACATCCAAGATATACAAACTCATCCACTTGTTCCAGCACTACGTCATCGATTACAGCTCTTACATCCGTTCTGGTTGCTTGCTTCTTTTTCAAATACTAGAACTTTAGTTTTCTTCGCATTCAAATGTAAGCCCACATTCTTACATTTATCATTCATAACTGTGACCAGTGTTTGAAGCTCAGATGCAGTTGAGTCTAAAAGTTCAGCGTCATCTGCATAAAGCAGGCAGTTCACCACTAGACCACTCATGCGCATTCCCACATTCAATGACCTTAATCTTTGAAGACACTCATCCAGGTATAGGACAAACATACGAGCTGACAACACACAACCCAGCTTGACGCCAATATTGACGTCGACCCGGGGCGATATATTGTCGTCCACCCGCACACATGCTTTGCAATCCCAGTATATGGATTGCAAAGCAGGCAACAGACCTCCGTCTATCTCATAACTGGCTAAAATGTGCAAAAGTTTCTTTCGAACTACTATCCAACGTAAATTCTCAAAACCTACCTACGGGATCCTCCCGCAGGATACCTCCAAACGGGATCAATAGAGTGACGAATACTAACCTAATATTTTGGCAATGGTGACGGTACCAAATTCAAGCGAAAAGTCAAAGTTTAGCCTCTGCTTATTTAAAAACAAACGATATTCGTTATTTTTAAAAATATATATAAACGGGTCAATAACGCGTACATATATAGAACTTACTTGTAAAGCTCGCCGTTTCGGCCAAGTTACATTGACCGTGGTCACGAGCAGACTGGAGCAGCGAGTTTCCTCCGTCGTTTACGTCGGGATCGATTTTCATCTACCACCTTCTGGTCTTGTTTTTTCGAATTTAGCCTACGCACAACACTAACCGTATCTTGGACTTTATTTGTTTGCAGGTGCAAAGGCCGTATTTTGCTAATCACTGGATTCCGAGCAGGAGACAACTTAAATCCGTCTTCCCTGTTGAAATTTTTATATTTCCTAATTTCAATCGCTTCCCGTACCATACGGGGAATATAGTGTCGCTCAGTAGAGAGAACCTGAGGTCGGTAGAATTCAATCCAGTGATCAGTGCTGGAATCCAAAATATGTTCAGCTATAGCCGACTTATTAACCTGCCTGTTTTTTACAGCCGTGATATGCTCTTTGAGTCTATCTACGATATTCGTTATCTGCCGATCTATAGAAAGAGTCGACAAATCTTTCTTCCGTTACATATAATAAGCGATTATATGTAACGGAAGAAAGATTTGTCGACTCTTTCTATTTGAATATCTGCACTTATCTGCTATAGTTGACATAGTTGCAAACATGTTGAGACCTAATACATCAAAATACTAGATAATATTAACGTTTTAGTACGTTGTGACATGAATATTAGGACTAAAGAATTATTTCACCCAGAATATATCTCAAGTTTCTTTTTATTATAGGAAAGTTTATGGTTCTCCTGATAGATATAGACAACTACCACTTATAGATACCAGGTGCGTTGCCATTCGTATGGCAGTAACGAAACCAAATGCATAAGTTTGACGGGTTACTTTCCAAACCTCAAGAACATCAGCAAGGTACACTGATGCTGTTGAGGCAAGAATAGGTAAAGCGGTGGTACCAAAACCTGAGCGAGATATTACTGAACTCTACCACCTAATTAGTATTTTTTTATATATCATTAGATAGAAAACAAGCAGATGGCTCTACTAATGGAAAGAAAATCCATCCCAAGACATTAAAGATGTTAATGGTGTGTTGCTATCCGTATGGCGGGATTGCAATGCCACACGCATAAATCTACCGTTTACCTTACCCTTACCAGAACAGGACAACGGCAAATACTGACGCTATTGCATAATTGATAAGGGTTGGTACCAAATACCCGGGCGAAATTTGCAAAACTCTACCACAAATTTTTGTAAGTATACCATAGAACAGCAAAGAAGCCGATGGCTCACCTGATGAAAAAGGAAACTATCGCCTGTAAACACCAAATATAACGGTTTACCTGTGACTATTTAAAGCTTTGTACTAATATAACACAATTTACGGCACTATAAAAATCGGGATAAAGTACCACTCTGTACACCTCTAAACATAAGTAGATTACTTATACCAATTCGAACGTATCACATCTGGTCAACTCAAGTATCAATGACTTTACAAAATATATTGTTTTCTATTGTAGTGGTTGTGTCTATTGCAAACGTATAGTCAATTGGGCCATTCAAAATAAAATATCCGTATTCAATTTACATTTGTATTGTAGTGTTGTGACATCTATTTGGCGACTCAATATAAACAAGATTGATTCGTAAAGTCTGACACTGTGGTTGAATATAAAACTTGATAGATGTACTTGTATCATTCAACTTAAAAGATTCTTTCGTGGTTTTTTGTTAGGTAAACATGAAAGATTTTGGCAATTTATTGGGATTGTAAATGAGTTCTTATTAAAGATATAAATCATGATGCGTATTAAGCACTGACACAAAATTTAACGATAGCCTTTTTTTATTGTATCAATATTACTGAGAAAAAATATTCCTGCATGACAAGATTGTTTTATTTTTATTTCTCTAGTGATCATCACTATCTTTCTTAATCGAGTGAAAATCCTCATATCAAAGCTATTCGAGAGAATTAGTGTGAGGTAAGCTGTTCCAAAATGTGATTGTACTTTACAAGTACTAATCACCTTTAAGTAAAATATGTATACTATGTTATATAAATAAATATGTTTGAGCAAAATTTCAACTTTCTTCTCATTCTGTCATTTTATTCTTATGATAATGATAAGATATGACTAATGCTAGTTTGTTTTATTGTACAATATATTCGTACATAATATAGGTGCATAATTATTGTCAGCCATTCGTCCGAAGTTTCTTTTTTTTTTGTCAAATTGCGTAAAGGCTTCTACTATATGAAGTACATAATTGTAAATTTCTATGATAATAATTTATGAACATTCAAAAGTTTTATTTTTAAGACTTAATTTGGATTCAATTATATTCTATTCGATTGTTAATCCAAACTTTCTTTATTGTCTTAATTGCGTAAGCTATAGGTAGCGGGCTGGAAGAAAAAACTGTACATTCATTTTAATGACAGTGACGTAAACGAAGGATGATGAAATTTGGCGCAGTTAAAGTTTACATAGTCAAAGTACTGCAGAAAGCTAACATTTTTATAAAACACGCTTCAAAAATACATTGAATCAATAAGTAGTATCTTCACGCCCGTATCCCCGAAGGGGTAGGCAGTGGTACAAATGCACCCACAATTATCCGAGGGTACTTAGTCCCACAGTGTGATAGGTGGCCAGCCTATAGCCAACAGCCAACCTCATGTAGTCAACTCCGAAACTGGACCACTAGACCACAGAGGCGATTGAATCAATAAATAATAAGATAAACGTTTTTTTGTTTTAGAATAAATAACCTGTTACACTCTCACAGCGTTTTAATAAATATAAGTGAATTTTATTAAATATCGTATCAACCAGATATTATATTAATAAATATTCAACTTTCGGAAAATATATAGTATTTTCGCCCGTGTCCCCGAAGAGGTAGGTAGAAGAGATACAACATTTGCACCCACAATTATCTGAACATACTTAGTTCCATAATATGATAGATAACCAGCCTATCGCCCACCGATCAATTATCTAATTCCAGATAATCTTGTTTTTATCAGAAAACTGAAAATACACAATTTTTGATATATCAGACCCAGGAATTAAACCCTGGACCTCGTCTAGTTTTATTTAAATTTACTTTTATTAATAAAACTGTTTAAGCATCCAGCTAATACAAACATCAGTGATCTGAGAATTTTTTTAACTCTAGTTCTGTGATAAGCAGCCTTGTGTTTACCTTTTAATTTTTCAAAAGTTAAATTATTCTCTTTATCATAAGACAATTACACTAATTTGCTTTTCTTACTTCAAGAATCTAAACACTTTTTAAATAAAAAAGAAAATATATATATTTTTTTAATGTAGGTATAATGTAGGTAATGTATTTATTGTAAGGCAAGAGCTTTCCGGCGAAGAGGTCAACTCGAAGCACAGTAGGAAGTAAGAGAATTGCGATTTATTCAGAATATAATACTGCTCGTGACTCAATCAATTCCGCGGTCAATGCCATTGTACTATGAAATATTATGGGCGTTTCTTAGTATACACTCAATAAACTCACAATGAAGACGAGGACTTATTGTTGCGGTCACTAAATATGCCAGCTATATCGGCTATTTAATACTCATTTACTATCATAAAAATATCTGAGCTTTTGATTTCTAAAATGGTTTGTTTCTCTAGTAGGTAGTAACTGATGTCTACAGGTTCGCCCACAGAAGTGTTCCTAATCCTAAAACTTTTTTAAATTTTAAAAATATTGTATTTTACTCTTTTTATCGATGGCACTTAATGAAAATTCCATTTGTAATTTTATTAATACACTTGTACTGTTTCACAAATTACTTTAAATTTAATTGATCGCCCTGAAGATACCGTAAAAGGAGAAACCGGTTGGCGATATTAAATTAAATTTAAAGTGATTTTTGAAACAGTACAAGTGTATTAACAAAATTTAAATTATTGCAATATTTTTGTATAAATACACTTGTAGGTACTCTTTCACAATAAAGTAAACTTTATTAATAGCTAACGGGTATATCTATATACATATAATAAAATCGTAGAAAAGTCAAAACTGTACATTGATTATTTTTTTTAAATAATACTTGGGGCGTGATCTACAATCGATATCGAAGCCAAAAATATAGTTTTTAGAATTTTTGTCTGTTTGTCTGTATGTATGTCCGGGGTAAACTCAAAAAGTACTGCATGGATTTATTTCAAATTTTGCATGAATATTACTAATAGGTCGGGTCAACATAATACCTACATATTATCACGCTATCACCTACGGGGGAGGAGCAGTGCGGAGTAAACGAAGTCCGCGCGGACGAAGTCGCTGGCAACAGCTAGTATACAATAAAGGAATTATATCATATTAAAGTATAATAAAGTAAATCTTATTAATAGCGGCTTCCATTTAAAGCATAATTAGGGCATTTACAATTATTGACTACGCTTATATTAATCTACGCTATCTTTTAATTCCTTATAGTTACATAATTAAGTATATCAAGAAATCTATATATGTATATAAATACATGAAGCAAACAATTTTTAACCCTGTTTTTTTTAATTACACGAACAGTGGAGTATGAAATTTGTCACAGTTTAAGTTTACTTTTCGGATGAAAGCTGAAACTATTTTGAAATAATATGCATTAGAAGTAAATTAATAAAAATAAACATTACATGAGTGTAGTATTACATTCATTTGAAATACCTACATGATAATAAACACATCTATACTATAATATTTATGTCTAAAGTCTGTTGGCAAAGTTAGAAAAAAATTTATTGTCTATGGTTACATTTTTACCCAAAGGGCGATCGCTAGTACCCGACCTACCCCATACCGACTCCTAACCCAATACCTCAGACAGTGTTCCGACTACTTATAAAATTATAAGTTGAAAAAATATTCCAGACTAATTAACACCCGACACTTCGCTGATAAATAATAATAAAAATATATATGGCCTATCATTTGCACTAATTCGTGTTTTCATAAAATACTAATTTTCATAAAACCTGTCTAGCCTTTTCTACGTAACTACGGCAAATACAGATGGAGAGACGAACAAAAATTTTCAAAATGGTAAAATTAATGGCAGTGAATTATATAATGAATTAATTGCGAAGTTTGACAAAACAATTGAATTCGCCCGCGTAGGATACTACCCGAACCCACGCCACCTACCGGTTTTAATTGTGAATCCAAACTATTCTCAGATCTCCCTGAAGACACACAAAAATTTCATCGGTGCAACCGTTCAGTTACAAACACACGCACAGAATTATATAATTTAAAAATATTGACGACAGAATTAATTTAATTTTATCAGTTTCATAAAACCGTTATTTCTAAATAACTTGTAGGTACTAATAGAATTTTAATTCCACCACCATGTTAGTCAACGCCCTTGACACTAATTTGCAGATGCCAATCTACGCCACGTGGCGAGCTCGCCCACGGAGGTCTGTTTGGACATGTTACCCACCATTAACGTCTCGCACCCCTGCGGTTTCGAGAAACCGATTTTTTCTCACTCAGGATTGTCAACTCGCACGTTATCCAAGGTGTATCCTTACTGGTGGTCCTTTTTTTGCAGCCGCACTTGTAATTGGTGACAATAGTGATCATCAGTCGTTTGGGCGAAGAAAGATGTTTCCTAATGTTTAAATTACTTTGCCCTTTTTATATATAAAACTTAGAAGACGGATCTTTGTTTGTTATTCAACAGATGTTATGTTATATTGAAACTTTATAATATTGAAAGTGTCAGTAATGCACGAAACTGAAAATTTCAGGAAATGAAATCGCGATAAAAATTTCATTGACCGAAAAAATAATTTGAAACTTCTTCCACTACGGGACAGAAGAATTTTTAATGATATGATTTTTCTTCGAGAAATTTGCACTGGTTCTATTGACTGTTCACAACTCATTAATAACCTTTTAAGTTTGTGTGTTCCTACTAAGCGCACCAGACACACTAGCTTATTATATGTGCCTCTTACTAAGACAAATTACCAGTCTAATAGCTACTCTACGTCTACCTCTCACGTATAACAGATATTTTGTGGACATAGACTTATTTGCAGATTCAAAAAAAGCTTACAGAACTAAAATTCACAAGAAACTGTTATCTAGACTCTAAGTATACCTTATTGAATAAATAGCTTCATCAAGAATTTCGCACGCACACGCACGAGCTCACGCTCACACAATCACACACACGCACACACATACGCACACACGCACACACACACACGCACACACACACTCACACACATACTTACACCTTAAGAGGTTGTGTTACATACATGTGTTGTCACTTGATGTTCTTTTTTCTTTTTTAATTAACAATAATGTTTTTTTTTAAATTATTTATATTTTATTCTTAAATTATTAATTTCTCTTTCGTATGATTTAATTCTTTGTGTTATTTGAATATTTTTTTTTTGTTTGACTTGTACTGTCAATGCACTCTTTAAAAGTTTCAGTAATGTATTGAAAATCCGTAATTGGCTAGTGTTTGGTTTGTTTACTTGGTGTATTTGTTGAATTATATGCTGTGGATTTTATGTTTATGATAAAATAAAATAAAATAAAATAAAATAAAATACAAACCATTAAATTTTTTGTCAATATCGTTTGGGTGATTTTCGAGAAACTTATGAAGTATTTTGCAAGAGATATAGTTAGTAATTCTTTAATGGGACAATGTAAACGCTTTTACAATAAACTTTCCGAAGTTATAAAAGATCTACAAGTAAATAAATTTCAAAAATATGTTAAAATAAAATACTAAAAAATGGTATTATAAAATCTTTTTCTATGGATTATTTTGAATACAAAAAACCTAGGATAAGTTGCTCCTCATATGATATAGCTCTGATATAGGAAAATAACATGTGTAAAAAATTTACCGTTCAATAGTACCTATGTGTAAGACGGTACTTAATAAATGATTGCCACGTGATCTAACAATTTGTCTATTCTTCTCAAATCATGGGATCACAAGTTTGATCCTCTGGTCAGATAAATGGGTCATTGCGGATTTCCACAAAAATCGAAATGCCAGTAACAGTGTAGAATCTGGTGGTGGTTTGTAACGTCCCCTTGCATAGGATGAACACGTAAAACTGGATAGATTGGGTTTAAATTTAGTATATAGAGTGTTGCAATAAAGAAGGCGACCGCTATGAAAAGGTTTATTAATTTTCATTTTTAAGTTTGGTGGTTAAAGATGGTGATTCAAACTATAGCGCGAGCGAAATAATAAATGAAATGTACATAGTTTATAACTTTTCCATATATGTTCCTAAGGAATAAAATTCCCGTAGAAAATCAAATAGAACAAAAACTTTTCTACATATCAATTTCAATTCAAAATAACAACAATTAACTTCCGATCTCCTGTATCTCTAGAACTCTGTGTCAGATTTCACCAAATCTATATGACATAAAAAAGGATTTTTGCCTCAAAAAATTTTCAAATCGATTAGTAAATGAACGAATTACGAGGTAATGAACATTTAAAAAACACAGCCGAATTGAAAGCATCCTCCTTTTTGAGAAGTCGGTTTGAAAAATAATCTCCATTATGGCTATTTTGGGTGCATTAAGAGCTATTACCTAATCACTGGCTTCTGTAAAGCGCCCGAATACTTACAGAGCGGTGCCATTGAAGCATTTTTTAAGTCTGATAAAAAGTTTACTATTCAGATACAGCTGTTTATGGTTTAGTCAAAAAAGTTAGTCTTTGTAAACAATTTTTAAAGATCATTTTAAATATTGAACTCGATAAAACAGTTCAATTAAAGAGGAAGATCTAAAAACTAAAATCTTATTCTTTTTATTTATATTATGTGGTAGCAAACAAACAGATGGCACTTTTGATAAAAAGAGACGAACAATGCATATAGGTACCAAAGATATTAAAAACCCAACCTAGCGGGATTATATCGCCACACCATTCATAAATTTACCGGCTATCTTACCCCCATAACTGAAACAACAGGGACAAGCATTGACGCTATTGTGACAGAAATAAGTTCTGCTACGTAGTCGTACCACCACGTTGCAGAATTCTACTGCCTAGTAATTACGATGGAAGGGTCATGTTTAGTTATGGTTTGTCTTTAACGTTCTGCGTGGCAGTAAAGCGATTAGTCTATTGATCAAAGGGGACTCGGACCTATACGAAGAAAAAGAACTTCGCATTAGTTAATTCAACAAGTTTAATGAGATGTAATACAAACAAACTTACAGAAACAGACTTATAGAAATTATTTTGACAGTTTATTGTATGTATAAAAAAATTCAACATTAAATTTATTTGTACCTTGAAAATTCATATACCAACTCTAATAATGTTTTACTATTTAAATTGGTACACTTAAATTTAAAAAACTAAATTCTATTAAATCGAATCGTCATTTTATTTCATGACACGATTAAAGCAATAATACAGATGGATCAATTAGAAAAAAAACACAAGCAATCAAGTAGAAGAAAATAAACACTTCATTTTTATTCAAATGGAACATATAAAGTTTCTCGGTTACGTAAAAAGTCGACATAAATTGTGTCAACTTTTTGCGTAACCGAGAAACTTTTTTCTTACGTCACATAATAATGAAGTTTAAATATACCGAGGTATGTTTATTGTGCTATATTGGTTTAGACGTATCAATTAGAAAAATAAAAACACAAGCAATAGAAAAACACAAACACTACACTTCTGTTTAAACTGAAAAGGTTTCTCGGTTCTCTCCACTAATCCCGAAAAAGGGATTTGGGTGGAAATATTATGAAGGTGAAATTATTTTTCGTAAGGAACTCGAACTTATACGAAGTACATTAAAAATCTTAAACCGATTTGCCTAAACAATATTTTTAAATCGAATATCAAATTTATATTTAAATATCAAACTTACAAAACGAGCCTTAGAAAATAGAAACTTAAAAGGTTTTATAGGTTGCATTTCGGAGTGGAACAACATAACCTGATCCCATCAGCTCCGTTCCTCAACGGTAACTCAACACGCATTGCAGACTAACATCCATATTTGTTTAACATACTCGCAACTGCACTCGAAGTAAGATGTCCAATTCAAAAGATGAACTTCTCTGCTCAAAGCGGTTTGTTTAGAATATAAATTTAGAATAAAAATTTGGGTGGCGGTAATCGCTTACCATCAGGTGAGCCCCCTCTTCTATAAAAAAACGCAGTATTGTAAAAAAAACACTTTTCGAAATTGTTTGTCATTGATAAATCCCGCATCAACACAAATCGTTTCTTTTAATGTAGTAGAGTTGATTAAATTTTGACTTTAACCGGTATATTAGTCTAAAAGTAATTTTAAGAAGATGAAGTAATTTTGTTATACATAACGTCATATTTTTAACATTTGAAAAGCTGTGACTTTTGAAAACTTGATTTGTTTTTGATTTTAAGATAAATTATTTCGAAATTATGTCTAAAACGCTTTTTTTAAATATTTCGTTAGCGTTGACTTCTGAACGGATAAACCGATTTTGATGCAATTTAAAGCATTGGGCGCAATTTTTTAATTACTAGATCTGTTTTTTTGTAAATTTTTCAAAATCTAAGCAGTATCGGTTCAGATTTTCAGGAAGTTCTTGCATGAAGTAAGCAAAGCCTTTTAGAATGTCATTAACTGCTCTTCGATCGATCAACCCGTTAAAAATTTATGTGAGGTTTACATACTTACACACAAATACACATACATATATATATATATATATATATATATATATATATATATATATATATATATATATATATATATATATATATATACCTACAGATATTCTGACGTCATCGTGAAAATATTTGGAAAGGTTCCCAGGAACTTAAAACGTGGAGATCTGATGAAAACTCGATTTTTAAAAATGAGGGCAAAACCAGTAACTTCGTTTTACCACCAACACAGCAGGGAATTGAAAAGTAA
The DNA here is from genome assembly GCA_036924255.1 of Apodemia mormo. Taxonomy (NCBI): domain Eukaryota; kingdom Metazoa; phylum Arthropoda; class Insecta; order Lepidoptera; family Riodinidae; genus Apodemia; species Apodemia mormo. The sequence goes on along the minus strand of JAUPFN010000003.1, from coordinate 32,763,989 downwards.
GGCATAAAACAATAATGAATAAGAATTTACTGCATTAGTGTACTCCTACTTCAAAACTCATCTATATTTTTTATTTGGGTGAAAAGATCGCCATGGCACTGTCTATAAACTTATGTCACTAAAAATTAATCATGTTTAAATAATAATCATATAATTCCATGTGAAAACGTGCGAATCAAAGTTGAATGCATTCAAAATCTTACTAAACCGAATTTCTAATTTAGATATAAATGTATGTCACTTGTTCCATTGAATAAATTAATTTTGTAGGTTATTAATTGATAAGACGCCATTTTGGCCTAATCTTTAGCATACTAAGACCCGGATCTGATCAGCTTTTAATTTTTCGTTCATGTTACTATTTCAAAATTGTCACAGATTGAATCATAATATCAGATTGATCTAACGACCACCTCAGGCGATGTTTGGTATGTCTCTGAGATAAAATCAGAAATTATGAAATTAAATAGCTTTGTAAGACAAACAAATTAAGTATCATAAAAAGTGTTTATGATTAAGGATTACCTACAACATACCTAGAGGTTATATCTTTATAGAATTATTCTTTCGTCATTTAAATTTTATGGGTATCTGAGGATAGCAAAAAACCTATGTTCCGCAGTAAAAAGGAAATAACTGAAATATATGATGATATTCTTTTTTTATATTCCTCTCCCGATAGAAAGAGACAACAATTGCCTTTAGATGCCAAAGATGTTAATGGTGGGTTGGGTTAATACCTATCTTTACCTCCTAACCGGCACACAATAGTGACAAGCACTAACGCTATTGCGGCAGAAATAGGTAAGCAGTGGTACCAGACCTCGACACAATGCAGTTGCCACAATGGTACTCACTTGCACAGCCAATCATTCGCCTCTTACGATCTGCGCGACAGAATGGCAGGTTTATAAAATAAGTAAGCTTCCTCCTCAACGGCTTCTCTTAACGGCTTAATGTTTGTTTGGAAATTCAGCGACTTACTCTACACGTCAATTGTACGAAACAAAAAATACCCGCCCGAATAAACGAACACACATTAGTTTATCGACTAGTTGGCTACCCTGATATGCAGTCTTGGGCTTAATGTAATAAATAACCACTAAAATATTTTGATGAAATTTGGCATGAAGATAGTTAAAAATTTCAGGTCAAACAAATGTCTGGCAGGAATAGTAGTTGAAAGTTTATATAAAAATGTATATCGACAACATGTTAACTTATTCGCGAGCGCAGCTGCGCGGGTCAGGTAGTGTTATATATTATCAATCCATACTTATATTATAAAAATGCGAAAGTAACTCTGTCTGTCTGTCTGTCTCTTCTTCACGCCTAAGCCACTGAATCGATTAGGATAAAATTTTGTGCAAAGATAGTTTGAGGCTCGAAAAAGGGTAAAAGATACTTTTTATCTCGACTGGGGCTTTTAGAAAATTTTCCACGCGGACGAAGTCGCGGGCACAGTTAGTAAATAATATAAAGTTTACAAGCTGATACCTTCTCATAACTTAGTCTGCATTGTTTATAATACAAATATATCGCCTTACGGCGATGATTCACATTACCGTGATTGTGTGACTAACCGCTTCGCTTATTCGCGAATCTTCGAACTTCTATCAGTTTTCTCACGCGACTGAGTTCATTTCACATTTCCATTAGTGCGTATTGCAAATTGAAGCGAAATAGAATACGTGTTTGCGTTAATGGTAATTAATACAATTTTGTCTATATGTCTGTCCGTAGTTATGGCCCGCTATAACGGCTTAACCGAACTTTATAAAAAGTTGTATAGTATAGTAGAATTTTTGTCGGTATGTCTATGTTCAGTTATAATGCAAGAAAAGCTTGACTGATCTTGATGATAATAGTAATATAAAAATTAGACCGACTTCAAATATTAATTATATTCATAATATCTTAAAAACCACTGAGAACCGATTCTGATCAAACTTGGACTGTTTTTTTAAGTTGGAATATACCTGACTTAAGTCTAAAAGAATTATCTCAATATGTCTTTTAGTTCCCGAGGAATTCGTGGACAACACGTACGCCTAAAAAATAGATCATCACACTCAAATATTAGTCAATTCCAACAATATTACATCCATACGTGTCAAACGGATAACCTTCGTTTTTTCGTCAGTTTAAAATTGATATAAACTGACAACACGCTATTGTACAAAATGGACAGCATAAAATTCTCCCCGTGTTGGTCCCGGGCTCCTTGGAAGAATAGGCCAACTGCCGTTCTGCCAAGCAGGTTGTAAAAAGCGACCGAGTGGCTATGCGCGCCACTACCGTCGTGACTACTAGGTGGTAGAGTTCTGCATCGGCTCGACCGGGTCTGGTACCACCGCTTTACCTATTCCTGCCGCAATAGCGTCAGTGCTAGTCACTGTCGTGTTCCGGTTTGGAGGGTAAGGTAGCCGGTAAACTTATGCATTTGGCATTAGACCTCGCCACAAGATAGCAACGCACCATTAACATCTTTGGTGTCTATAGGGGATGGTTGACTCTTTCCATCAGGAGACCCATCTGCTTGTTTGCTATTTTATGATATAAAAAAAAAAACGGTTTGACCAATTTTTACAATTTTTTGTGTATATTTAGCAGGTTTTAGAATAGGTTATAGTCTATTTTTAATACTTCTCTAGGTGGTTGGGGTGGGGTGTCCCCGTCTAGAAAAAAGGTTTTAATGTTTGCGGATTTTTTTCTATTTTTTTTTTGATTTGGCATCAAAAAAAAAGATATATCTATAACCCCAGATTTCATATACCTCCAGCCCTTATTTACCTTCAATCCATTAAAATATTCATTTAACATAATTCATATGACAGTGTTCTACCATACAAATTACGTTTGCCGGGTTCGACAGTTCAGGAATATTATTAACTAGATGAAAATCCGGCTTCGCTCGGAAGTCTCATAATACGCAATCTTATATACTAACTCAAATAGTAGACATTAAAAAGTAGCAACACTGTTGTGACATCTTCTTTCAACTATTATGTTGGTTTAATAAAGACAACATTATAGTGTTGCTATTTTTTAATTTCTACTCTTTTATGAACGAAGACAAAATAAGTTTCACGATGATATAATCTGTGCTCCGTTTTACGATACTTTAATAAATGCTAACGCCATCTACACCACATATTTGTAACCTTTAAAGAAATATGGCCGATTTGTCTGTCAGCATCGTTAGAATTTTTAATCACTATTTTAACAAAATACTCAACAATCCGAATTTTGCGAATATATGTTGTGGACTCAAAATTATTATTTTTTTACGCTTTATAATTAAGATAAGGTTCCGATTGACTCTACCGTAACCCTTGACGAAATTATTAATATAGATTAATATAAATATATCAATATTATAAATTCGAAAGCTTGGACGTTTGGATGTATGGATAGTAGACGGATGTTTGTTACACTTTCACGCAGAAAACAAACAGAAAAAATAAGTTATTCCTGTTAGATTTGCTAAAAGAGTTTGCAGCAGTGCAGCTAGTTATTATATTAATTTAAGAACTCCAACGCATTGAATATCATTATTAATACCCACTTAAAGCATTTTATATTTACAATAAATAAACAAGATAATATTTCGAATATAGTTCACAAGCATTCACGCTCCTAAAGAGCCAATTAATATAAATTACGATTACTCAAATATAGGTCAAAATCAAAGGCAACTGTACATAGATTCTCTTCGGTACTGATGCCATCACGTTACTTGGCTAATAGCTATTCACGCTTATTGATTAAAGCTGCCAGGCGGGTAATAAAATACGTCGGTAGTCGTAAACTGGCACTCGAGGGTCTACTACTGGCGCCCGAGTATCAAAGACGATCCGACAAAGATGCCGCCTGTGCTTCCACCGCCCTGTCAACGCGGCCACGGTCCATTCATAATACTTGCCTACAGCTAATGTTACGAGCGATCGTTTTCATCGACACTTTATATTAATAGGCTAAACTTTTATGATAATTTATTTAAATTATATTAAAGAAAATTTGCAATTATTATAACATTCAAAATACGGTAATTTGCAATTTTTTGTATTTGTTTCATACTAAAATTCACGAAGCATATAAAATACTACGAGCTGGTCTGAGCCTCTTATGATGAATATATTATGGCAGATAATCTGTCCGTAGAAGTCTGCTAGGCTGTTCGTAGAACTGGCTGGCTATACGTGTCACTACCATTGTGACTACTAGGCGAAAGAGTTTTGCAAAATGTCGCCAAGGTTTTGGTACTATCGCGTTACCTATTCCTACTACAATAGCGTCAATGTTTGTAATTTTCGTGTTTCGGTTTGGAGGATAAGAAAGTCAAGTCAACTTATAGATGTGTCATCGCCATTCCACCACTAGATAGCAATGCACCTTTAACATGTATAGTGTCTATAGTCGATGGTTGTCTGTTTCCATCAGATGATCGTGTAGCGGTTCAAGCAATCTACGAACGCTACTAGAAAAAATATTAAAAAATGGGAAAAAATGAAATTTAAAATAAAATCCTGAATCTCGGTGATATCGAATTATTTATCTTGTACACACTATGTACAAGTTTCAACACTTCTCAAATGGACTTCGGTCCCCAGGCAGCACACCTTGCCTGGCTGAGGAGATCTTCCTTTTCCCCTTCCTTGTCCTTGTGTGACGTCATCAACCTTCACAGTTATGACGTCACCTGACAAAAAGCTGGCTCGCTGGTTCCATCACTATGACTCTTCAGCGGTACGGACCAGCGGCGCCACAATCAATCTACAAACAATTGCTATCCTATGAAATAAAAAAATGCAATCATGAATGATATTGGTTACATACCTACCTTTTTTTATACTCTTTATTTTACTTTTCATAATTATAATTACGTTTTTATAATTTTGTTTATTAATTATAATTATAAAATTTATAGAATTTGTAACATGATGCTTGTTGCTTAGACTTTTTTGATCCGTGTTTATAACTTTCGAATTTCACAGAAATTAAAACCTTTCTTAAACACGGCCGAAAAATAAAATCCTGCTATTTGTCTCCACAGAAATTGTTATTATTGTCATAATTTTCCCCGTATTAAACAGAGCTCATTTTAAACCATCTGCTTTTCTGTCAGGCAGCTGTGTATAGCAGGGGAGCTCAAGATGCCTAATGGGTAGTTATTCGAGCGTCATAGGGACCTATTGGATTTTGTAGATTAAATTAGGTATAGGAGAAATAAAAAGTTATATAATGTTTTTGATCGCCTCTGTGGTCTAGTGGTCCAGCGTTCGCGTTGACCACATGAGGGCCCGGGCTCGGGCACTTAAAAAAGTGTTTTTACAGTTTTCTGATAAACACAAAGTTGCCCGGGATTGCAAAGTGCCCGGTTGGCAATAGGCTTGCCACCTACCACATTTTGTGGGACCAAGTATCTGCGGTTAATCGTGGGTGCATTTGTTGTACCTCTGCTTACCCTTCGGGGATACGGGCGTGAAGATGCTTTTTTATACAGTGTATAAAGAAAACCCTGTCCGACCTGAAAGAGGTATATAGGTTAGTTAAAAGCATTACTGAAAAATATATTAAAATAACTTTATTTCAGAAAATAAAAAGATATCGTTTTTTTAATACTTATTCGTATTTTTACTTATATTTCCCTAGAGTTTAGCAAAATTTTTAAAAATGACGACACCTTGTCACCGTTTGTTTCATTGTTTCGCTTTGGCGGTTTTCGCACAAACACCACAAGAAGGCGCGCTATTTGTTTTTCGGCTTTTTACAAAGAAATTTTAAACGCGCCTCACACGCGCCGCTTGTCCTTCGGTAGCATCTGAATTGCGTAGCATTCTTTGATAATAGAATTAACTTATTTGCAGATGTTGTTATGCTTAATGTATAAAAATACCATTTAAGCTTATTTTTTTTATTGGGAAAACTAATTAATTAATATCCATAAAATAATTACACATATGTAACCGTATTACGGTATCAAATAACACCTTTAATTATCAGACAGGGTTTTATTTACACACTGTATAACGTTTTTCATTGAAATCGTGGGGAAAAGTATACGGATAAAAAAAATGTTTGTAATTTTCGTGTTTCAGTTTGGAGGATAAGGTAGCCAAGTCAACATGTGTTATTCTCATTACCATCCCACCACTAGATAGCAATACACCATTAACATCTATAGTGTCTACAGTCAATGGTCATCTATTTCCATCAGACGATCAATCTGCTCGTTTGCTATCCTATGAAATAAAAAATGCAATCATGAATAATATTTACTTTGTAGATTGTCATTCACAGACAGTCAAATGTTTTGAAGTTAAATTGACTCTATAATTGAATTTATAATACAATTTAAAACTCATTTGATACAATAGTGTCGCCAAAGTAATCCTAATCCCATTGGAACGAACCCAAAAACTGCGACCGTCTTAAGATAGCAGTCGCCGTTTAATTGGTCGCATTATACTTGATCCCTTTATTAATAGGTTGATTACTTGCGGGCCAGTGGCGGGGCGGCGTAAGTCTATGGACGCTAAAGCACCGCAGCCTTCGTACAAAACTTATGCGACAATGCTAGGAAAATCTTAGACTCTACATCAGACACATTTATAATACTCGTCGTTTATCTTTCCCATATTCTGTGTAATATTTATAAGAGTGTTTTTGAAAATTATATTTATATTATAGGATAGCGCGTTCTATCTTAAGTCACATCTTAGCTTACCATCAGACGAGATCTTGGTCAAGCGCTTCCCTATCGATACTAAAAAAATAAACAAATATATAGCTTTTATTATTTTAAGAAATAACCTTTAAATTTTGTAAACTTAAACGAGGATTAAAAGCTATATTTTTCTTATGCCTTAGATAAATTATTACAAAGTGTGGCCTCCTCTGTTATTCAAATATTGTCGGCTAAGGCTAAGTAATCATAATCGAACGTTCTGTTTCTTTTTTTCTTCTTCATATGATTTTAATCATTAATTATAATTATAAAATTTAGAGAAATTGTTACATGTTGTTTAGCTTGTTGCTTAGACTGTTTTAATTTGTTTTTATAACGTTCGAATTTCACAGAAATTCAGAACTTTCTCAAACACGAATAAAAAACTAAATAAAGTCCCGCTAATTTGTCACCACAAAAATTGTTATCATGTCATAACTGTCTCCGTGTTAAACCGAGCTCATTTTAAACTATCTGCTTTTCTGCCAGGCAGATTTTTAAAGACGAGGAAAGGTTACAAAACATGTCATTACGACATGACACATACCTTCACACAACATGAACTCTAGGTGATTGAGTTTTCGCTTTACGTATTCATATACTTACAGATAAATCTCAATACAGTGAAATAATTAACCAACAAAATTGATAAACTTTTACATAATAGTTACAATACATCCCATTGAAAAGATTGATGGCGTTCCATTTCGTTTATTTCATATGCGGAGTACTTTAACGCAATGATAGGTGCACTGGAAGTTGAAAATATCAATATTGTCCGGAAATAACCACCGTATCTGCTTTACGGCCATAAATCTGCGAGGTGTCGGCTGTTATCGGACGCTCATTCTCTGTCCGATGGTCTGTATCATTTGCAAAGCAACACACCAAGTATTTAAAGTACTTCAGTCATTGTACAGGAGGAATAAAAATGTTTTTGGACAGGTGTATTAGCAGACTTTATTTAACTTTATATGATGATAGTTATTGTAAACCGGCATTTATTCTGGCAACGGATATGATTTATTATTATTGTATATCATTAGGTGTATTTTTATATCATAAGATAGCAAATAAGCTGTGGTACTCATGGAAAGAGACAGCCATCGCCTATCAAATGTAATACATCAAATATGTTAATGCTGCGTTGCTATCCTTGTGACGAAGTCTTACAAATGTTACATGTATCTATAAGTTTACCGGCTACCTCACCTTCGAAACCGGAATACATGTGTGTCAACAATGACAAGTATTGACGGTATTGCGGCAGGAACAGATAAGGCGGTGATACCAGGCCCGGGCGAGATAATGCAGAACTCTATCACCTAGTAGCCACGATGTTAGTGACTCGCATTGCCAATCATTCACCTCTTACGAACTGCCTGGCAGAACGGCAAATGTTCTAGTCTTCAAAAGTGCTCGAACCAATGTGGGGTAAAAATCTATATCTTAATACGCGAAGTAAAAAAACTTTGTACCGCGTTTAAGACAGTTACGCGAACGATGGGTATAAAATTTGACACAGTCAAAGTTTACATTGCGGAGGACTTCAAAAGTATAATATTTTTATATAATATGCATTATAAATACATTAAATTATTAAAATAAACATTTCACATACTATATTAATGTCACATACATGATAATATAAGCAAATGTATACTATTTTTATAGGTATGTTACAAATATACGTGTATTACATATAGGTTTAAAATAACATCTGACTACTGTTACGAATACTAATGATTGTATGTACATTTGCATGTATGTATGCTTGTATACGTATTTATGATTTCTTCGTAACTATTGATTTTAATATTCGAGTAGCCTATTTATAACCTATAACATGCCGAAGTTGTACATAAGTACATAACAAAACTGCATGACTCAAAACAAAATAGGGCCCACTTTAATTTTCGCCTTTAAAATGAAAACGCATTTTTTTTCTTGTTTTTATAGATAGATATAGTTAGACAGTAAAGTTTAATTAATTATTCAAACAAAATAAATGATCAAAAAAAGTAATACACATCAAAAAGAAAAAATAAAATTTACAATCATTTTTTGTGAAACAAAAAGTGATTGTGAATACAATGTAATTAAATGTTTTATTTTAAGAATATTAAAATTAAAACAGTCTTTGAAAGAATAATATGGAATCATAATATTCAGCAACACATTTTGATTATTTATTATCAAAATAATATATGTACATAGCTGAAAGATTAACATTAGTTTAAACCATGGATTTAACTCATGTAAAAATATTATGTTTTATGTTTGTGATATTCCAATTCCGTCACACGGATACAAACGCACGAATATCTTCTTTGGAGACTATAGGCGATTATTATCTTTTTCGTTAAGAAAACCATCGGCTTGTTTGCCTCTAACCTAAAATAATAATAAATATCAAGAGTTAAAGTTTTGGTTCATGGTTAGAGCCCGCCTTAATGGTGTCTCCCGTGATATATTCGTCATATACGTCAAGATAAGTCGAACCTCCGCTTATCATGGCGTATATGGACAATCAGTGGAAAAATAATTGGCATTATGATTTTGTCTCTTAACCATGGTCCTGTTACCTATATGATGTATCGCGTCATCGCCGGCTACAATGTGGAGCGGACGCGGCGGATGTGTGTGTCTAAATTGTGAAATATATGCTGTAAAATAAATCTGTATATTTTAGGCGAAGCAAAAACTTTGTACCCCTTTTTCCGGCAATTACGCGAATGATGGAGTACGAAATTTGGCACGGTTAAGGTTTTCGTTGCGGAGGAGCGCAGAAACAAAGTAAAAATAGTATGCATTACGAGTACAAATAAATACATTATAAATTAATAAATATAAACATTACACGCGCTACATTCAGTTGACTAGCATGATAAAAAACACACATATATGCTACTATATTTATGACTAAAGTTTGTTTTCAAACTGAGAAGAAATTTTATGGTTTTGTCTGCAGTCGAATTTCCACCAAGGGGAGGACGGCTATTTATTTTAATTTTGTCTTTCGCTTTTGCGGATATCAGCTGTAAACAAGTATTGCTTGCCAGCAACTCTTGCATCCGCATTGCTATGATCATCACAGAACACTAGATATATTGGATATCCTATTTTAATGTAGTCACTAGTTGGACGACTTTATATTTTTCATGTAAAAATTAATTATTGCGGAAATGACACTTATCTTGATCAATTTTATTAGTAAAAGACTACATAAATATAAAATTTTATCAAAATCCTTAGCCCCTTTTCGGGAAATCAATTAAATCCAAATATACAAAAATAATTAATATTATATTGGATTGTAATCATTTTATTGATGTAAATAACTATTAACTTTATAATGACACCTGTGCTTACCTCTTCGGAGATATGGACGGTTTTTATTCATTTGTTAAGTTAATAACATTGGGTTAATTAATAAAACAGGTTTGTCGTGAATGTCAAATGTTGTTTTAGACACTTTCATGTAGTCTTATTTTGGTAATAATTCATGTAGCTATATATATCACGTCACACTAAACTAACGGTAAATTTGTAAACATCTTCATGCTGTAAATTGTTTCCTCTCAAGGCTGGCAATGTAAACTTAACATCAACAAACGTTACAGTTTACAGTGATTCACTAGATCGTCACCATTGGAACTGCTACTGAAATTTACTGGAATAACCTCAAAGACATTTTTACACAATTTAGTTGTCGTGTTAGTCGTACATGATTTGAAGCGAATAGGCTCCACTCTATACCACGAGGTAAAAATAAAAATAAACTGTAATTTAGATTTTACAGTCTAGGACCTAGATTATGCCAGGTATTGCACCCACAAATTTATTTTTTCATTCACATATGAGTATCGCCATCTATTAGTTATGTTACAAGAGAAGTGAGTCATAACCTGTGGTCATAACTATAGATGGTGATAATATTTTTATAGATATCATAGGATAAAAGGAGCAAATGGCTTCTCTTGTAAAGAGAAAATAACCGCTTACAAAAAACAAAAAGCTTTTTTTATGGCAATAAGTTAGGAAAATTCGTGAGTGCATAGTAGTTGATTAATTAGGTCTTAATTTAATATATTTTACAAAAAACTTCATATTTAAAATTTGAAAAACAGATACAAAAGCGATTTTTTAAACAACTTATGTTGATCAGTTTTGCTGATGAATGGCCGATACCATCAATACCGATACGCCAATAACATCTTTGACATTCATTGACAATGATTGTATCTCCCCACTGACAGACCATCTGCTAGTTTAACATATTATAACATAAAACAAAAATATCTACATAGACTACATTTTTTAATTTTTTTTTATACCATTAGACAGCAAAACCAGCAGATGGCTGTCCTAATGGAAAAAGAAATCATCGCCTATAAACGCGAAAGATATAAATGGTGCGTTGCTAGTCGTGTGTCGGGATGGCAGTACTACATGTATACGTCTACCGGCTACCTTACCCTCCAAACTGGAACAAGATAATGACATCTATTGACGCTACCGCGGCAGGGATACTAACAAATTTTCATAATAGAAAAGAGATATATCTATAGATCATGAAAAAAAAACACCAAGGTCCATGAATAAAAAGAGTAATAAATCTAAAGGCTGCCCCGCATAAACAATTTTTTAATCATTCTATATTCCGATGACCTTAAGACGTAAGATTACGCACTGGCACGTGCTGTTTGAATCAGCAGAGTAAGTGCTACCCACAATTAAGATTGCACCGATGAAGACATATGCTGAAGTGTTTTCTAATTATGTTTAACATCAATCACAGCTCAGTCGAAGCCGGCCAGAACACTACCAATCAAGTAATTGCATCGCGTGCATTGACTTTTCGGCCCTCGATAATAATAGGCATTTTATTGCCTGTAATGGAGTCTCTAGGGCCGCAGTTAATGCTTAGCGTTTGGTAACCATCGGTGCTTTTAATTTAGATTAACATATTCAGGAAGCGGGCTCTTGTTCCTTGTGTAGGTGAGCTACTGTTTCTATAGTCAATTAAGCCGTCGACTATTTATATTGGACGATAATGGAAAGCTGATATTGTTGAGTGCTGACTATCATGTTGATTGATTATAAAAACACGCAAGTCTGGGTTTAATAAACTTAAAGCGCTATGAGTCATGTAAATTAAAGATATACATTATGGTTAGATCAGCCTTTCAATGTTTTTCTCTGTGTTGATTTGGGCGATTCGAAGAAAAGACATGCCTTCTTGCCGATGTGTAAAAGGTGAACAGTCGGCAAAATATGTGACAATCATCGAGACTATAAGGAACAGAGTTCCGATCGAATTTATTTAATTTATTTATTTATCTACCTAGGATGGCAAACAAATGAAAAGCTTTTCTGATATAAAGGGATAACCATCGTCTGTATACACCGACTAAGTTACGCACCAACTAAGTTAAGTAAGCAGAATGTTAATGTCATACGTAAAAATTGACTGGCTATACTCCTTTTAAGCTGGAACACCACAGTGAGAATTGGTGAGACGGTAGTATAAGTCTACCACCTAGTAGTCACGATAGTAATAATGCGTTTGGCCAACTGTTCCCTTTTTATAAACTATCTGGTAGAATGGCCTTTTCCGTTGCAATAGGATTGAGTTTGAAATTAAGAAAGCTAGCAAGCTCACATGGTGTTATGTTCACGCTTTATGGATACTAAGAACGATGAGTCGATACTAGATGGCGATGGTAACCTCTTTCCTATCTTTTGTATAACAAATACTTCGATTTTGCTTTAAGAAAAATGACTACATCATGAACTGAGGTAAGAATTAATTTTTATTAAAATAATCATTACATGTATGTCAATATGGAGAATAGATAACGCTAATTTTTACCAACTACCAATAAAACCAATTCAGTGATTTAAAACACAAAGTGCAACGTAATATATATTTATTGTATAATTATTTTTGTGTGATAGCACTCACCCCGTGCTTGGGAAAACTGGAAAAACTCTAAAAACAACAAAGAAAAACATTAACACCCAGGGATTGAACCATGCGACCATTTCCCTAAAGCCGCTTTAGGGAGATGGTCGCAGGTTCAATCCGTACGTATCGATATTTTTCTTTGTTGTTTTTAAAGTTTCTCTATATTTATTGTGTAACAAAACGTACGACGCTGCGGGGAACGATTATATAATTTAATCAAGATAAATTAAGAGCATGTAGGAAACCACAATTATTAACAATTGAGTTTAAGAAATTAAGCAAATATTGACAAAATGTGATAGGATAGTTGCATCAACCGACTTGCAATCTTCTGTATCTTTGAAAATCCAAGATCAGATCTTCACCAAATTTAGATGGGATCAAATGGGAAGTAAATACTCGAAACAAGAACAAAGATTTCCAAGATGACCAAATTCTGAGGTAATTACATAAAAAATAAGGTCATAATTTAATATCTCCTTCACTTTTTAAAAATGTTAAAAATCAAAGAAAATATTAAAATTTTAATGTACTTTTTGACTTTTTAATTTCCCGCTGCGTATATAGATAAGGAAGTTTCTGATTTTGACCCGATTTTCGAAAATCGAGGTATTTGTATTGATGTTTTATTTAACTTCCCACTATGTATATGAGGAAGTTACTGAATTTACCTCGATTTTCGAAAATTGAGTTTTCATCAGATGTCCACGTTTTGAGGTCCTAGGAACCTTTTCCGACTATTTTCACGATGACGTCAGTATGTCTGTATGTATGTATGTGTGTGTATTTGTGTATGTAAACATCTTATATTTTTTGAACGGCTAGACCGATCGAAATGCGGTTGATAGCATTAAATTGGGTTCCGCTCAACTTAGACTTCCTGAAAATTTGAACCGATTCGGTTCAGAAGATTTTAAGAAATTTTGAAAAAACACCAAAAAATTTTTTGGCGAAACAGTATTTTTTTAATATAACTACCAGATTTATGTCCTGATTGAGTACAAAAACTAATCAGCTCTATTCCTCAAAAAACTACGTCTAATACATAAATTGCACCAGAATCGGTTTATCCGTTTGGGAGTAATCGTTGACGAAAAACTTTGAAAAAAGTGTTTTTTCGACATAGCTTCGAAATCTATACTTATATTTTTTACTCTTTTGAGCTTAAAATACCTTAATTTATTGGGAAGTTTCAGGGATGGCCCGCAGGTCCAACCGTTTACACATTTTTTTAACTTAAACTAGATTACTTATTATGCTTTAAGCCTGGATACATACTTCTGTAATAAGTAAAATTTAATTTAATATATTATGTTTTTTTTATGTTTACGATGCAAACTTCTGAGTATATCATGTTTAAAAATTAAAGTATCAACAGGATATTTCAAAACGACACACTAGAAACAAGAATATTACTATATTATGTACTTCAGTTTAATCTAACAATTCTAATATTTATGTAGAACTTACTGAACAAATTGTGTGAGCTAGTTTCTTTGACATTGTACAGATGTATAGTAACAATGTATAGTCGGGATGAATCTGTGACCCGTGAAATAGGTGATGCTAATCGGACAGATGGGCTGACGTGAGCCCTTTCGTCCAATGTATTTCACGAACGAAAAGAATAAAAACCAGTAATGTATAGTTTTCCTTTGAAGTTGTTTTTATCTATACTAATATTACATTTGTATTTCTATATTTTTTAATATCATTAGTTAGCAAACGAGCAGATGGCTCTCCTGATGGAAAAAATATTCGTCTATAGACACCAAAATCGTTAATTGTACATTGCTATCCGTGTGGCGAGATAGTAATGCCACATACATTAGTCTAACATTTACCTTACCCTCCAAAACGGAACACGACAACGTCAATTGTTGTCGCTATTGCATCAGGAATAGGTAAGTCGGTGATAGATACAAGTCGGTCTGTTCTTCAAAGGAGCCCGGACCAACACTGGGAAAATGTATTTTTTGTTTTTAAATAAACTCAAACTACTATCTTAAAAATGATTTTACCATTAGAACACTAAGCTATCAAGGAGCGACATAGGATATTTTTTTACCCGATGGAACAAAAGGAAGTAATGGTTTTGGGTGACGTGAACGAAGTCGCAAGTGACAGTTAAATCACAATATTTTTACTTTGATTGCGTGATCTAGGAGTTTGCCTATTCGACTAAGATTTTAAAGACTCGGATTCGATTACTATATCCGGCAAATGTTATCGTTTTTTTTCTATCGAGGAAAATTTCAATACAACTCGGAGTATTGTGGTGGAGTTTATACTTACTCTTATTCCTCGGATGATATCGTAAAGTGTTGCATTCAAAGTCAGCAAATATGGCGATGAGGTCTACATTTTGGTATTTATATGGACTCTGAGAACTTCCATCCATTTCTTTTTTTTTTATAAGATAGCAAACTCTCCCGACACTTTTTACCTCGCACTACTCTGTTGTGGAACCAATTACCGGCAGGGGTATTTCCGAACGGATACGACATAGAGACCTTCAAGAAAAGAGCTTACTCATTCTTAAAAGGCCGGCAACGCAACTGCAAGACCTCTGGTATTGCAGATTTCCATGGGCGGCGGTGATCACTTACCATCAGGTGCACCTCTTGCTCGTTTGCCCCCTTTTCTATAAAAAAAAAAAGCAAATAGCTTCTTCGATCGTAAAAGACTCCCTCCAAACTAGAACACGACTATGAAGAACATTGATATTATTGCGGCAGAAATAAGTAAAGCGATGGTACCAAATACCCGGGCCTTACCTTTTCCTGCCGCAATAACGTTAGTGCTTGTCGCTATCGTGTTTTGGTTTGGATAAGGTAGCCGACAAACTCATGTATGTGACATTGCTGTCCCACCATATGGATAGCAACGTAGCATTAATATTTTTAGTATTTATAGGCGATGGTTGTCTGCCTTCAGGAGAACCATCTGCTTGTTTGCTATATTTTAATATAAAAAAAAACTTTACTAATGTTTATCGAGCGTATGACAAATTGTAATAAAGATTTATGTTATACTAGCTGACCCGGCAAACGTTGGTCTGCCTTTTTAACTACTCTTATTTTTTTTCTATATTTTCACACCTTTTAAACCTTCCCTGGACTTCAACAATTAATTCTAAATCAAAATTAGCCAAATCGGTTCAGCCGTTCTCGAGTTTTAGCGAGACTAACGAACAGACATTGATTTATATATATTAACTAATTTTTCGGAGGTTCTATAACAAAGCTATGCCCGTCCGCCATATTGATATTCAATGTTATATTGTTCTTTTTATAATAAAGAATGTAACTATCGACAATCAAAATTGTAAGAGCAGATCACCTATCACCGTCCAGTATATTCGTAAATCATGATCACTTGCCCGCCGATCGTGATGCGATGTCAGATTACAGCGCTTCTATTTTGTGTTTATTAGACCGCGGACTCACTAGCGGAATTGCCTCGTGAAAGCGCCTCAAGAAAATAACAATATTTGTCAGCACGAAATATTTTCGATGATTTTTTTCGCAATTGAACTTACGTTTTACGAAGAAAAATAATAACCCACAACGCTAGAATTTACTACTACATAATTATGATTACTACACATTAAGACAATTCTGGTGTTACTACGTAATTAGTACAGACTACAGAACACCCATCCATCTAACCAGCTGACATACCTACGAATAATCGTGATGAATGTAAGTCTCTATTAACGTTTTTTTTTTCACTTTGCCTACCCTATAACAGTACCGGATTAGTAACATTTATTTTATACAAATAACGTGGATTTTTAATTTGCTCAACCTAATAAAATTTAAAAATTTACTGCACATAGCAGAATAAGCATATCAAGTTTCAAATCAAAATGTCGATTAAAATATTAGTACAGCGTCAAAAATTTGCCTAAACTAAATAATAATATATATAATATATTATTAGTATACTTTGAATATTATACTTTTACTTGATAAATAATAGCGATACTTATTGCAGTTTTGTTAGGAATGTCAACATGAATCCACTGGATTTATTACGTTCAACAACAAAAAGTTTTATAAGTAAAACAATACCACCATATTATTAATCTCGTATCATTAACACTGTAACATTTAATTTCAATAAGTACACTAAGCGTTTATAATATTTCATGTCATATTTTTCTCGATATATTAGGTAAGTATAATATTCACGCCAATTAGTAAGCTTTAACCAAGAAATAAATTTCGAGAGCAATATCCCAAGTCATAAATGCCATAAAAATATAATTATCATAACATTTTTTCATGTTTTATAACTTTTCCATCATTTATTTTTAACATTGAAAAAATATATTTTTAAAGCACTATGTACGCATCAGTTTGCCTCAGTCGATAAATTAGAGTCAATCTTATGCCTCTTTATTGCAAGCGCTCCTCTCCGCGCTCACGCTTGGTCTACAAGGTAGTTTAATTTGTCGGCATACGGCTTATGAGCAGCCGAGCTTAGATGACTGGCAGGAGCACAGTAGTGTCCCAATCACGTAACTTTTTACTAATGTTATCGCTTTGGTGATGCTTTTAAGACAGGGACCACCTTGATAGATACTTTTATACAATCAACAAATTATTACTTGTTACATATTTTATATATATTTTCAAGGCACGGTTACGCAGAGTAATTTATTAAGGATATGTTTTGTACTTTTTTACATCAAACAATTCAACGTATTCATCCAGGCTCCTTCGAATCATATACCAACTGCCGTTCTATCAGGCAGGTTGCAAGAAGTGACCTATTGGCTATACCTACCTAGTCTACTATCTTGCCTTGATGGCAGAATTCCGCAATTTGTCTGGGTTTCGCCTTACCTATGCCAGCCACAATAGCGTTATGCTTGTCACTGTCATTGTCCGGTTTGAAGGGTAAAGTAGCCGGTAAAATTAAGCATGTGGCATTTTCCGTCTGACAGACAGAAATGTACCATTACCATCTTTTGTGTCTATATGCGATAATTGTCTCTGTCCACCAAGAGAAATACTTATATCTTTGATATATAACTAATACCATTTTTTCACTTGTTATTACAATAAAAAAATAACAAATCGTTAAATCAGTCACAAGCTTTTGATAAGAATTTATATATATTAATAAAGAGAAACCGGAAAGTTTAGTTTTGTTTAAAAGGCCGCTTTTATCAAAGTGATTTTTATTCGTACAAAATTATGTGATATCACACTGTTTTGTATCTTATGTAATATGTCTTGTCACATGAATATCAACTAACAATCTCTCTCATCGTTGGCGTGAATAGGTGGTAGTTCTTTTTACATTAGGAGAGCCATCTGCTCGTTTGCTATTCTACGTAAAAAAATATAAATTAGATGAACCATCGTGCCACGATGTTTTTATGGCACGATTTGCCATATAAGCAAGTATTACATGTAAATATTTTAATTACTAATTACTAAAGAACTGTAAAATAATCTTTATTTATTATTTAATCGTGTGCTCTACACTCTAGTACATTCTTTTTGTACACTCAGACACTAAGGTTATAAAACGTAGCAGCATTTTTTTCTCACTATACAGAACCTATACTTCCTTGATGATGTAAAAATATCGGCCAACCTCAAAGACTATCATAACATAATCGATTTCATTACCACTTTTTTGTTCCCGATAAACGTCACCCAAGTACGTCGTTTCTAACAAACTTATTTTTTGCTTCAAACAGTCGGCTTCAAAAAGTAGTCTCTACAAAGGCGTATATATGAGTAAGCGGCTAAACAGTGCGGTAATCCGTCACTAAGCGACACATCGTGCGGCTTGCTTGACACGCTCACAAAAGGCCTGAAGAATTGAGCACCTCATGGGACCACCGCTATCCTGTTCAAATGCTTGAAACATTTTTTCCTTGAGTAGATACATATTTTGGAGCAAGATTATGGTAATATGATTTTGATTTTTACGATATAAATTTATAGAATGCTTAAATAGCAATGAAAGGTTTTTTAATGCATTTTTTATAGATATATGGGCAATAGTTTCACCCGATAGTAAGTGATCACCTCTCCCTTGAACACCAAGGAACATACAGGTGCGTTATCGGCATTTGAAAAATGAGTAAGCTCTTCCTCTTGGAGGTCCTCAAATCATACCTGTTCGAAAAAAAATCGCTAGTAAAATTTTAGTCAACCCGAAGCTGAAATTTTGGTCAAAAGATCCTCTGCTTCAAATAAAAGTTAATTGCAGGACGCGTCGAGGTATTCCCGAAAATTTTGTGCGGCCAGAATATACAACATATCCTATTATACTATCATCCCCATAGCAATGAATGCCGCTAATTTGCAGCGTATCATTTATATTCCAAAGAAGCAATGTGGGAGATAGCACATAACTTTGTTAAACACCAGCATTTATAGACTTGGCACAACAAGTGCTGACAACAATCGTGACGCCACGATCTGTCAAAATGCTACTGATCTAACTGTAGGAATTCGCGAAAAGTTCATAGGAAAAAAGCTTCATAAGGCCTTCGCTATGTCTAAACTAACAATCAACGCATTTCCCTTGGTCTCCACTGCTTCCACGCATCTATAATGTTAAAAGGTAACTTGCCAAACGACTACGATGAAAGTCGTACTGACGGTGACTTATCAACAGGTGCAGTTTAAGGTACCGAGCTAACAGATAAAAACTGATTACTTTATCTTGGAGAGCAAGAAGGTAATAACTATGGACTGATAGTTGGACGTATCCACACAATCGTTTTCTTAAGCTTAATTTACGAGAGAGCTGGAAAAGTACCAGTTAATTTTAGTTACAACAGGAATACATTTGATAATGTCATGTGGCCAAGAAGAATAAATTTAAGAAACTCTCATACTTAAGATTCCAGAATTTACATTCTTATTTTTGATTTTACGCTTTGTTAATTACTCATTTTTTATTGACTTCGCAAATATATGAGTATGTGGGCAACCTAATAGAAAGCAGTCAACCATTTTCCACCAAATGCAATTTAGGAAACCTTGGTGTGCGAACATAGTCTACAATGGAACTTTTTTGTACTTGGTACCGTTTTCGATTTTTTGAATGAACAATAACCAGAACACGCAACAAATACCCAAACGTACCCATTCAAAGTCAACTGTGTTTACAAAACTATCTTGAAAGCAGCTGTCATTCAACTGTCAAAACATCAATGAAATGCGAATTTTTCGGTCAATTTTCCATAATGTTATATTTTGATATGGTCAAATTTGATACACAAAAGGAACAATATTTTGTAAAAAACTTATTTTTTGTATTTACGTTATTGTGGTTTACTATTTATTATAAACTCAATGTACCTACAACTTCGTGTGTAAATGCTAATGAAAAAAACTAGTCGTATTGTTAAAACATGGCCTAATCACTATTTTTAATTACTTGTATTATAATTTATTGACTATTGTTATATTTTATAGTTATTGTTTTACCATATATTTTTTGCTGAACAAATGCATTATGTACATGCTATCGGGATTATATAGGGTAGGTACAGTATTTTTTTTTATTAATAATAAGCTGAATTTTTGTGAACAGCTTCATTTTGACGAGACGCCCATCTTTTCTAACTTCGAAAAATCTCGAATCAGGTAACTAATAAAGATAGATAAAAGAGAAAACTTAAGAGTGTCGGACTAGGAAAAGTTTCCATTTTACGTGTAGGACAAAATAACCCTTAAGTTACAATAATAATTAACAAGCTGTCGTGACAAAAATTAGGTTGTTTTTAAATTGATTAATATCAATTTAAAAATCTCATGATTCCGAAGTTTTAGAGTGGAGGACTCGTCAGAAAGACCATTGAATATGCAGGACAAATGTTTTTTTTTTGTGTTTTTCATAAAATAATCAAGCGATTAAAGTAATAAAAAAAAATTGTTATTAATCAATAATTTTCTGCACTGAATTAAAATTTCGAAGCCCTCTAACTTTATTAGTTACCAGATTCGAGATTTTTCGAAGATAGAAAAGAAGGGCGTCTTGTCAAAACGAAGCTGTTCACAAAAATAAGCTTTTTATTAATAAAAAAATGTGTTTGTGAGACCACGGTCTAGATGTATTGTTTAGTTACACCAAATGGTATAAAACCCACACACATACTCAGACGGCAGACCTTCACACACACTTTTGAGCCTTTAAGCTTAAAATTGATTACTAAATAATCGGGACGAATAGCTTGGTGGTGTTCGGGTTATAGAAACATAATACTTAAAATTAGCATAATACTTAAGATGTAATTAAAAAATCTTTAAATTACATAAAACTACTTACTACCTACCTACTCGTACCTACATTTGCAAGAATTTAGCCTTGAAATCTAGTTGTCGTACCTATTTATCATAATAAGATTTTTTATGGTTACTCAGGATTTCTAGGTTTCTATAAGAAAAACCATTTGCTATTTAAAATTTGAAAATAACTGTTTTTAAATTATGCATTTTCATATTATTATTGTTTTTAATTTTCATATTTTTATTGAATTAATTGACGCTAAACATAAATATTTAGATTCAATCAATTCTTTTCTAATAAAATTTGGAAATATGTATGTAATTATTTCACATTTATAACAGCGGCTATGCCCGATAATATATCTAAGCTATAAAATAAAAATATTAAATAAATCAAAGTATTTAAATTAAAAATGAAGTGAATCCTCAGATAAATTAACGTATTTTCCATTACAAAAATAAATATAACGTAGAATTTAAATTAAAATAATGAATGATGGAGTAATAATTATTTCGATTTAAATAAATAATTAAATTAATTAATAAATATGCATTGATATAAAAAACCCAATATTCACTCAGTGTCTCAAAAACGTCCTCCAAAAATGAGCGCACAATTTTAAATTGTGCGCTCATTTCAAATAGAATCGCGTCGGTCGCGACACTGTCAGTTTTATTTCTTTTTGTACAATGCTTTGTTAAAACAACTATAAATCTTGTGCTTAAAGTGGGATAAGCAAAAACATATGCTTTAGCCATATCTATAACTATTTAAATGAAACTAGGGACACTTTTGAGTGTCAGTTTTGTTCGAGACTGTGCGTCTTGGGTTTTTTATATCAATGTAAATATGTCACCGTCCACTTCGCTGCGAAGTAGACACATAAATAATCGTGAAATAATCATGATACAGTAGAATACTTTGTTTCCTCGACTTGTTGAGCTACCTAAACAGAAGGACATCCTTAACACACATTTTTGCAAGCTAATAACGTGACGCATCAAAGTATTAACTGCGTTTTTTCGCTGTGATAAATAAAAATCGTGGCCCGATTGTAAACCTGCGTGTTTGATTCGGACTAGCGGCAAACAGAAAATTATAGACAAATCTCGTGAACGTGTTATTTTTTCAACACGCCCGGGTGAGAAATGCATGATTGGAGGCCGGCACAAGATTACAGAGTGGAGACACGCCACCACAGCTCTCTCACCCACTTATAGTCATTATTAACACTATAATAAAGTGCTAGTGTAATAATTATTGCCACCCAAGTCAAGACATTGAGAACGTGTAATTTCTTCGACTTGTCTATACTTTAAAGTCCTAATGAGTCGAAATTTTCAATTTGACCCATTTTAAGGATGGTTAGTCCATTCGGTTTAGGTCATGAGGTCCCGGGTTCGAGACTCGGCTTAGTCAAAACGTTGATAAAGGCTTTCGGAGTTATTCTCAAAATCTGGAATCTCAGCAGCTCGGAAACTGTTAGTGGTGCTAACATGTTCCGTTTCTAAAATTAGTAAATAAATGTATTGATCAAATCGTTGATCGTGATGAACCTGAATTCAACTGATATTCAACTTACTCTGCTCAACCTGCAATAAAACAAGCATGATAATATTAATTGATTTAGTAGTAAAAATAATGCGAAGGCACAAACAAAGTGTGGCAAACGAAAGATTATAAAACAGTATGTATATATTTTGCAAATTCAGGAAAGTCCAAGGCCAACATATCATGATCTGATTGATCGAGTACAGGTGGTGTCGAGAAAGAGTTTAAAGCAATTTTTATATGGATTTTGGAGCTTTGCACTCCCAGCCTACGCCGTAAAAGATTTGGTGTTAAAATGTTATACCTATATATGTATATACGTATTAACTAAATTTTCATTTTTAAATTTATTCATCACCATATAGACACATTGTTTCTGCAACTATAACCATTGTAATAAGCTAGCCATTGTCATAATATTTATAATGACAGGTGGTATATATTAACGAGAAGGAACAATGTTCTGCCATAAGTTAATGACATGCAAGTCTTACATATACAAATCTAAGATATAAAAGTTATATAGTTACTAGCTGCAGCGTGCAACCCGCTACATTATAACAGTTTTTGGTGAATCCCGCGTGATCACCTATTTTTAAGGATAAAATGAGCCTATGTGCTATTCCAGGTAATCATCTACCTTGTGCCAAATTTCATTCAAATCCGTCCAGTAGTTTTTGCGTGATTGAGTAACAAATCAGTCCATCCATCCATCCAAACATCCAAACTTTCGCATTTATAATATTAATATAAATAATATAGATATAATTTATTACGATTGTGTTACAATAAATGCCAATTCGCGTAATTATCTTAAAAAGGGGTACAAAGTTTTTGCTTCACGTAATATAGATAATTAAATAGTATATACTCATATAACGCCACAATGATTCTCTCTGGGATAGCCAGAATGAAATGAATGATTTAAACGCCTTTTCACATTTTAGTTCACCACGATTCACCGATTTTAGTACGACCTCAATTCGCAGCCGATCTAGTTAGTCTCTAAAGTTTAGACCAAATTATTATGATGAAAAAATTTCGGTTCATTATTAAATTAATAATATTTCGATTTTATAATTATCGTATAATAATTTTATAAATGAATATTATAAAATTGGCTCTAGCTGGACCAGACCACCGCGATTTCTCAGTAATAAGTCCCTGGAATATGCTCACAATTTTGAAACTTCATTTCTCAGAATCTTGGAATAAAAGTGTATAAACACGTTCTCCTGTTCAATAGGAATACTCTGAAAAAATATCATGGCAATTCATAAGCTAATTTTCGAGTTTGGTGACAAAAACATACGAAAGCTGAATTTTATATATAGTAATTTGTCTATAACGAATGCTTTCGCAATGCACTCAATTAAATGTTAATATATTCAGTCGAATATAACGTTTAATAAACATATACTAGCTGACATGGCAAATGTTGTTTTGCCATACACATTACTTGTATATATTCTGGTGGGGTACATCAAAGAGGGGGGTGAAAGGGTTAATTGAGATAAACACTATCCTAATTTTTAAGTTAGACCAAACAGTAGATATTAAAATAGACCATTTGCCATTCTGCCAGGTAGTTCGTAAAAGGCGAGTGACGCGTATCACTACCACCATGACTACTAGGTCGAGTTCTATAGAATCTCGCCCAGGTTCTTGATACCCAATGCCTTAACTATTTCTACCACAATAGCGTCAGTGCTTGTCACTGTCGGGTTCTGGTTTGGAGGGTAAGGTAGCCAGTAAACTTATGCATGTGGCATCACCATCCCACCACTCGGATAGCAATGCATAATTTTATCTTTTTCAACAACTTATTTCTCTTTTTACTACTTATTTTAAGATATAAAAAAAGCTGCAACTCTTGTGTTAGATCATGAGGTCCCAAGTTCAATTTTCGGGTCGGACAGTATTGAAAGCCTAAATTTAGTAGTAGCAGCAATCTTAGCAGAATCTAGTGATAGTTTATTGATACCATTTTGCCTGTCTGTCTCGGATCATTACCACGTGGAAAGTCCCGTTTATCACAAGAAATAGGTACAAGAAAGTCATTATCAGGTCCATAAATGCAACCTTGGAAATCACCACTACCACCTAAGAAAACGATAAATCAAAAATTTATGAATTGCGGTCTTTTGATGTTTGTTTCACTAAGTTGGTATTGCAAAGGATTCATTACGATTACATTTATTTATTTATTAATTGAACTTCACAGCAGCCCGCGAAAGATTGAAAACCAATAAAATGTATAATGGCAAAATCTATATCTATACATATAATAAAATCGTAGGAAAGTCAAAACTGAACATTGAATATTTTTTTAAAAGAATACTTGGGGCGTGATCTACAATCGATATCGAAGCCATTAATATGGTTTTTAGAATTTTTGTCTGTTTGTCTGTTCATCTGTTTGTCTGTATGTATGTCCGGGGTAAACTCAAAAAGTACTACATGGATTTACTTCAAATTTTGCATGAATATTACTAACAGGTCAGGTCAACATATAGGCTACATATTATCACGCTATCACCTACCTACGGGGGAGGAGCTGTGCGGAGTAAACAAAGTCCGCGCGGACGAAGTTGCGGGCAACAGCTAGTATATAATAAAATCGTAGGAAATTCAATGTATTACTGCATGGATTTACTTCAAATTTTGCATGTATATTACTAACAGGTCAGGTCAACATATAGGCTACATATTGTCACGCTATCACCTATGGGTATATAAATTGACTATATGCGGTCATCAGTTTCTAAATTGTTATATCACAATA
This sequence comes from Apodemia mormo, assembly GCA_036924255.1. Lineage (NCBI taxonomy): Eukaryota > Metazoa > Arthropoda > Insecta > Lepidoptera > Riodinidae > Apodemia > Apodemia mormo. The sequence goes on along the minus strand of JAUPFN010000003.1, from coordinate 32,738,684 downwards.
AAGCTGATGCGTTATTCTTTAACTACTATAAAATAAATATATAAATATTCACGGCACAAATTACACTGACTGATCTAACCCCCAAATGAGTTATGAGTGTTAGTCAATGATAGTAATACATAGAAATACATATATAATAACTGGAATAGGTTTAATAAACACCCAAACCCGAAAATACAAACATTTATGCTCATCGCACAAATGCTTGTCCTCGTCGGGGATCGAACCCGAACCTCGTCAATTGCGCAGTCAGGGTCGCTAACCACTCGACCAACGGAGCAGTCCAATAAGTCGTATATCTTATAAAATTATTATATTGTAAGGTTATATATTGATTAAGGTTATAAGTAAATCAATATTTGACTAGAATAAAACATTATAAAAGGGTTTGACAAATATTATATTATGTTCTAGAGACTTTCCTGCTTGTGAAATTTAGAAATTAAGTGTGATAATATACAACAAAGTGTAATTAGTTTTGTGTTTTATATTTAATTATAAATAATATATATTTAATCAGCTGCTGTTTAATTAAAAAAAAATCTATTTTTGGTTGAAATTAGTTTATCACACACTTGTACTTTTATTTCACTATTATGATATACTAAATTATTTAATTTTATCGACCGGTTTCGCTTTTTGAAGCATCTTCAAAACGTAATATTCTTTACTGACATATTACGTCCTGAAGATGCTTTAAAAAGCGAAACCGGTCGATAAAATTAAATAATTTAGTATATAATAATAGTGAAATAAAAGTACAAGTGTGTAATAAACTAGTTTCAACTAAAAATAATGGAATTTCACCAAGTGCCGACGATTGAAAGTGTAAAATTTTAAAAAAAAATTCTATGCTCCCGATTAACTAAAGTCAACACCCGATTTTTGCAAATCGGGACAAAATCAGTAATTTCCTCCTGTTACGATTAACATAGCGAGAATTTGAAAAACAATAAGAATTTAACAGTCAGCTTGGTTATATTATAATTTACTAAAATTATCTATAAGCAAAATCAATCGGAAACATTGTATTCGCTAACAAATTAATTTGATGTTAATATGGGTTGCGAGTGATGCGTTGCTGCGGTGAGGCTGATTATAGGGCAGTCGGTAATAAGTCTCCGCGTCCCACCCTACACTCACGGTAATACTCCTGCAGTTTTGTTCGATGTTAATAAAAAATAAAACTCACAGTACCTGTATCGATGTTAGAAGTAACAATACGATGGATATTTTTACATATTTTTATATTTTTAATAAAGCTGTGTGTGATTTAAAACTACGATAATTTGTGGTAATTTTATGTTCCATTTTAATGAGAATAATATAGCAGATTATCTTATTTTTAGAGATATTTTTTTATATATATATTTTTTTTATATAGAGATATTTTATTAGACATCAGATATTGATAGTTTTCATAATAATTTCAAAAAGTAGTACGAGAAATGGAAAAAATAGTTTATTGATTCAGGCGTTACTTTACGGAAATCCGTTATTAGAAAGATGAATTTAATTAAATTTGCTATGATCTGCGAACTATTCTATGTGTATTTCGCGATGGCACCAAAAAGAAATACGTCGGTTTAATAAATGAATAAGACTCACCGATGGTCTGTATAAAAAGAAGACCCCAGCGGCAACATACGCGAGCGTAGAGTGAAGTAGTATTCGTTTCTCCTGAAGATGCTTCGGTTTCGAAGTGAAACGTGCGAGGTTGTAAAAGTGTGTCTGTTTCGATTCCTAGTAATGAAGGCTTTACATTAAGTCGCGTGAAAACTAAAAAAAATAATCATAAAACGCTAATTATGCATTTCTCATAAAATATGAAATAGCAATCATGATTAGAACGTAAAAATGGCATGTTTTCTTAAAGTTTCGGTACATTCGATAGATAGGTCGTAAAAGATTTTTATCATGATTCTGAGATGGTAAGGGACGACCTTACCAACTCAGAATCATGATCCAAATCTATGGTTTCGATTTTCGATAGATCTTCCCTTATATCCTCTATATAATATAATATGTACTCGTAGATATGGAATTTATAAATTTTTATCGTATGAAATAATAAACAAAAAACTCTATATTCTTCACAATATATTATCAAATAAAAGTGTTATTTGCTCTCACATATATGTAGAATGTGTATTGAAAGAACATCGGAAATACATTCTCATGCAAATAGCAAAACCAAACCAGATGAATTTAAACAAAGGGGGTTAGGGAGAGTCGTGAGATAGCAATGTCGGAGTGGCCAGCGCCCATCTGATACCGACTAATACGACGACAATTCGCAACGTCCCGCTTTACTCCACAAATAAAGAACTTGAAGCAGAAACCCTCCACACACGTTGTGATTTTTAATCGTATTGCGCCAGGGTAATTTCCTTTCATTTTCTCTTGTCTGAAACAAGTTTATTTTTCTGTACTTTTTTAGCTACTGAGATTGTATTTTTACCAATATCTAATATAAACAAGCTGCAATTTATACTATAACAAAATCCTGATATTTTTGATGTTAATTATCTATTGGCGTGCCTTTAGAATAACTTAACTATACCTACAGTGACACCAAACGACATGACGCTCTCTGCCGTCACACTTTCACTGCTAACTCACTTTGTATATTTTTAAATACTGATAATTTTGGAAAAAAAAGTTTTCTTTCATTTTATGACTGTTTTATAACAAATTACAACTGTTTAGAATAATTTTAAAGTTTCGCATTTATTCCGTTCAACGGGTCGATTTTATATAAGTGTTTAAAAATGAACCGTTAATTTTTGGAAATTCTAAATTTATTTTAATATTAAATCCTACTTTTTCCATTTCATGTAGCAAATAAGAAGCTGACTCTTTTGATAAAGATAATTATCGTTTATAAACACAAAAAGTGTATATATTACGTAGCTATCTGTGTTTCAGTGATGCATGCCATAATATGACATAATTGCAGATTTTATTATTGGATGCAGTTTTTGGGATGTCACATAACCAACAATAATCAATCGACAACGACTACCTCTAATATATACAAGGCTATTTATTATGTGTCTTGCAATAACTAAATAATTAAGATAATTACGAATTGCAAGATACGTGATAATCCCCGCGGAATAGGTAAGGCGGGGGTATACAATATGGTCGATACGTTGCAGAACTCTACCAACTAATTAGCACTCACGATATTAGTGACTCGTATTAGCCTTCTCTCGCATTTTCCGCATTGTCTGTAAGGCAGATGATCTATTCTTCAAAAGGGACCCGAACAACATGGACACATACGTAACACTAACCTATTATCTATGGAAAAAATTTCGGATTGCTCATCCATTGTTTATGAGTATTACACAACTAAACGCTACGTTTGTCAACGATCCATGTTACAATACTTAAGGTATATTTAATGACTAACCCACTTATTAGGAAATTACAACTTGCGCCATTAGGTTACTAATATACGTTACAAGGTATTATTAAAATTTAATAACAGGAACAATTTTTTACGAAACAAAATGGGTTAATCTAATAAGACATATGTTAATGTTATAACTTAAAGTTCTACCAAATCATCCGGGCAGCATTAAGCGACAACATCAAACAATAATTTCCGAAAAAGCAATTATCATTATCCTGATAGAAGGGTGTAGGGCGATCGCATTAACATCATAAAAGGGGCGAAGTTTGTCTACGCGCCCCCGGGGCTCCCGTCGGCGACGAGACAGTTACATATTACGCAATAAAGAGCTGTTCTCGGGAAAGGAAGTGTGAAAATGAACAACATCAAGGGGTTATCTTGAATTACTCACTAAAAACTTATTGCTCAGCGTTGGTAGGCGAAGCGGGGGTGCGGGGACTGAGGGGAGGATTCGCCGCGAACAGATAAGGGCGCGCTATTGGGATCGCCTCGTTCTCATCCAATTACACGGTCGAGCGAGCGCGGCGAGCAGATAAAAACGAACTTCTGTGCTGTCTCCGCCGGGATTGTCGCTCTAACGTTTTCACCTACAAGGATTCTGTATTTTCATTTATAATTGGGAAAATGAACAAACTTTAACGGACAACCTCGTGTTTGTACGGACCCAAAAGAGTCAGAACATCTGTTTTTCAGCAGCAGCTCGTAAAAGGCCAGTTAAGGCTAACCTTGTCACACTATTATTGTAAATTCTAGATGGTGGTAGGCTTCTGTAACGACTCACCCTTTTTTGTAATCTATAATTTTTTAAGTTGGAACGTATTCTGATTCGGAAAGTAAGAAAGTAGCCAGTAAACTTATAGACAGGGATCCCAGAAACAAGCTTTTTTGATTAATAACAAGCTGAATTTTTGTGTTTTGACGAGACAACCATCTTTTCTATCTTAGAAAAATCTCAAATTGGGTATTTAATAATTTTGTTTCAGTGAAGGAAAATTATTTATTAATAACAATAATTATTTTTCGACATTAGACATTCGATGGTTTTTCTGGCGAGTCCTGTACTTTAAAATTTCGGAATTTTGAGTTGTTTAAATTGATATTATTCAATTTAATAACAGCCTAATTTTCTCACAACAGCTTGTTAATTATTATTGTTATTCAAGGGTAACATTGTCCTACACGTAAAGTAGAAACTTTTCTTAGTCCAACATACTAAAGTTTTCTTTTTATCTATCTTTATTAGTTACCCGATTCGAGATGTTTCGAAGATAGAAAAGATGATTGTCTCGTCAACATCTTTTCCATCTTCGAAAAATTGCATGTTACATTAAATGCATATTACATTAAATTCCTATTATACGAATGTCAATATATTATTAATATATTACTAGCTGACCCGGCAAACGTTGTTCTGCCTTTTCAACTATTTTCTTTCTATATTTTCTCACCTTTTAAACCTTCCCTGGACTTCAACAATTAATTCAAAATTAGCCAAATCGGTTTAGCCGTTCTTGAGTTTTAGTGAGACTAACGAACAGCAATTGATTTTTATATATATATAGATTTGGTGTCCCTATGCGGTGGTTATCTTTTTTTATTAGGTAAGTTATCTGCTATAATACATATAAAAATACTAAGTTGAATATGTCATCTACCTTCTTCCTACCTACTTCCTACCGTAAAGTTCATAACAACAGATCGAAGGCTAAACGCTAGTCCAGTGTCCAGTAGTCAACACAATCCCTTAAGGCGGCAAACTATTTCATTACAGAAAAAAAAACTGGAAAATGGTTGAAACTGCAGGCCATTCCTGAAACTTACTACTAAATTGAAATATTTTAAGTTCAAAGGAGTAAAAATATAGCGAAGCAAAGACTTTTGAGCTCAACGAGTTTTAAAATCTATACCTAGTTTGTTAAATTAAAGCTATATATTTAACGTGTTTAAAATTCTGATCAATTTTGTTCTTTTAAACGGTGTTAAACGATTTTTATTTAGCTTATTTAGCTACACAATCAATTGGTCGGAAAATGTCGAGTAATGTCGAAAAAAACTCATTAATTTTTAAAAATGATTGCAAAATTGAGAGATTATATACACACACATGTCGATGACACACACATATGTTCATAAGTACAGACGAAATCGTTGTTATAGTCGGAAAAGGATCCTAGATCCTTAGAACGTGGAAATCTGGTGAAAACTCGATTTTCGAAAATCGGGGTGAAATCGATCATTACCTTTATCGGTAAGTTAAATAGATTGGCAAAAAGGATTCCGAAGTTACCCATCACAATAATGCTGATTAAGAAGAGAGCTTTCATCATTTCATACTACGAAGATTTAACTTATTTAACGCCAATGACAGATTTATCGGCACTAGAGGTTCACCGCTTATAAAAACTTCTGCAAGTACATTTTATAAGTTAGTCGACTATTACTCAAAAACTTAAGCCGTCCAAGCCTTGGATATTTTCCTTTTAACTTCATTATTTTACTACTACCGTAAATTTTTTTCACCCCCAAAACCAACCGTTTAGCTTACAGAAGGCAGCTTGTAGACAAGGGCAAGAGTGGGGCACTCGACTCTAAAAAATTAGGACTTTAAAGATTTTTTATTTTACTAACGAGTCTCTTAATCGAAAAAACGTTTTCACAAGCCTACTACATTTTTAAACCTAGTCAACGATACCCGTGTGGGGTATCCGTATACCCGTATGGGATATATTGCGGACGGACGGATGGACGAACTGACGGTTAGACGGACGAACGAATGGACAAAGCGAAACTGAGGTTCCTTGTTTGTTTCCGAACCCTTAAAAGGCTAGACGGACTAGCAAGTCGTAACTTCAAAATAATCGAGTTCTGCAACGTGTCGGCCAGGTATAAGCACTGCATTTTTCTGCTGCTAGAACTTTGTTAACTGTTTTAACTTCATACATTACATTTGCATAAAAGAGAGTGAATGAGTGCTAGATGACGTTCACGATTCAACTGGGTGTTGCAAGAGACTTTTGCATGTCAGACCCTCCTACAAAACCCTTGGAAATCTAATACAATACCGACGCTTTACATATCCACTTTACAGACAGAAATGCATTTCTTCGTTTAGTTTCTTACCAACTGGCAAGATTATATTTTGTGGACTTCATAGTGACATTAATCAACTTTAAAGATTATCAACAAATGAAGACAACTTTGTCGATTTTAATTGATGATTTATAATCAAAGATTTATATTTTATTACATGGTTTATTTATCATTAGATGAATTTTTTCACTTTTAGATGTAATTTGAAACTATGCATATTGGCATTCAAAAGAAAAAAACACATATCTAATACCATGCGTTCTAACTTAGAATAGGATCGCGCTTGTTATCAACTTCATACCACAAGTGTGAAATTAGTAATGTCAGCATAAAAATATTTGTTCAAAAATATTGCTGATTTATTGAAGAACAAATAACGTTTTAATAATGTTATTTTCATCAATAAAAAATTCAAAAAAAAGTTAAGTCTAGCTGTTTATTTATTTAAAAGTAAAAAAGTCGTGTTAGTTACACCACTTAAAGTCAAAAACGACAGGTTGCGATTTTTGTGGGTTTGGGTTGTCTTTGTCCAGAAAAGGCTAAAATGTATTAAAATGTAATATTCATCAATAAAAAAACGATAAAATATATCAGTCTTGCCGTTCGTCTATATATATGTATATATAAAAGTCGTGTTAGTTATTTTACACCTTATTTTAATATATGGTAACATGATCTGGTGGAAATCTAAATAAAAAATATACCAATTAGAATGAAAAAAAGTTTTCAAAGTATTTCTTTGTTAGGGTATTTTTGCATACCTTACTCAGCACTTATGAAGTTTTTGAAAATGCGGAGCAAAATGTCATCCTGACAGTCCTATTCTCAGTTGGAACGCATAGTAAAGACGATTTTTATTAGGAACTAGCTGACCCGGCCAACGGTGTTCTGCCTTTTTAATTACTCTTATTTTTTTATGTTTTCTCACTTTTTAAACCCTCCCTGGACTAAAACAATTAATTCAAAACCAAAACCAGCCGTTCTCAAATTTTAGCGAGACTATATATATATATATATATATATATATATATATATATATATATATATATATATATATATATATATATATATATATATATATATATATATATATATATATATATATATATATATATACATATACATATATATGTGTGTGTGTGTGTGTGTGGAAAGAGTCAACAGTCGCCTATTGACATCAAAGATGTTAATGGTACGTTGCTTATATTTGTACGTTGATTATATCTACATAAGTACATCAATTTGGAGACTTTCAAGTTTATTTAGCTGCTCTTTGGTAAGTTCAAACATCTGAATAATCGAGTTATTATAATTGAGAGTAGCACTGTTTCTGATGCTATGCATTAATAAACTTAAAATAGTTGTATTTACTTATTATTTTGTAACAAGTACATAAAATATACTGCAAGAAACTTTTTTCGAATCGAGTGTGTCAAAACGTTTACTTGCTATCTTATGACAAAAAACAGATTCACCTGAGTTTTAAGAGGTACAATAATGTTTTAATAATTACAAAATAAAATTAATACCATAAGTTAATATTCTCAGCCACACGTCATTGATAACTCCGTGAAAACAAATGATGAAACATTTTTGAAAAGACACCAGGAAGTTGTAGGAAGCAATCTAAGTCGACGTGCGAAGGGAATTGCCGCTTGAGCAAGCAAGACCGCGCCTCTTGATTCAATTACAACGATCGTTGCGGGACCCACTCACATCTGACGCCTTTCGCTCGACCTAACGATATTTTTAGATCGCAATCTATGGACTTCGCCAAACAATTCCATAAATCCCTTTTTCTCTTTTGGTATTTAAGCAACCACTACCGTACTTTCTGTCTTAGGCTTTAATGGTTGTGTAACCTAATAAATAACAGTGACATTTGTTTTCGGTACTAAGCTCCACCCTCTGTCACAACGGAACCCAATCCAACAGCGCGGCAGCCGCCGTATGTAAATAGTTTACCGAAAGTCGCCGCTCGTCCATCACGCGTTGTCACATAAATTATGCCGCGGCGAATCCGCGGTCGAATCATTGTTTGACTTTTATCTTATTACAAATATCTCCCGATTTTGTTCGCGTCATATTTCTTCTGACTTATCGTCTTTTATCTATCGTTTTGTGGCGAGTCGCGCTATCGATCACTCGATTCCTGGCGGGCCGACAAATGTCTCAGTATGTTTTGAGTGGATTAGGCGAATCGTTGTACCGACCGACGGCGTTTGCCGCGGTGACTAATGCGTACCCCAGCTTATTTGGAGCGCATATCAGCTTATTGTCGCTTATCTGATGATGCGTTCGCGTCGGTCGCCGAGACGATGGGGACACCCGTAGCGACCTCTCCATCGCCACCAATAACCTAATGACTAATGATTACTCTTTTTTAATGTCCAAAAGTATTTCTCCTTCTGATTATGGCTATAATTTAAAATGAAATAAAGTTTGATTGACTGTTTATATTTCAAAACAAATTGGACGATGGATATTAAATACATAGTTGGTATTTTTATGCGGCTTACTTAAGCAGGCATCATGTTACGTATCCTATAGTCGTCATAACTGCAGTTACAGTAAAAATAACTCCACAGCAAAAATTCAAACCTGGAGCGATAGACACCTACTGGTCTTTTGTTCTGTTGGTCGTTGAAATAAAATTTATTTAACAACAGATAGCATTTCTAGCTATATTATAAAAATGCTGTCTACTAGCTAACATCCGCCCGAATAGCCTGGCGTAAATTCTTTGAGGATAAAAAATATATAGCCTAGTTTTTGCAAAATAACGTATTTTTACTGTACACCAATTTTCAATGAAATCGGTCAAGATATTCTAGAATTATAATCTATACTTATAAAAAAATCGTAGGAAAGTCAAAACTGTACATTGAATATTTTTTTAAAAAAATACTTGGGGCGTGATCTACAATCGATATCGAAGCCAAAAATATAGTTTTTAGAATTTTTGTCTGTTTGTCTGTATGTATGACCGGGGAAAACTCAAAAAGTACTGCATGGATTTACTTCAAATTTTGCATGAATATTATTAACAGGTCGGGTCAACATATAGACTACATATTATCACGCTATCACCTACGGGGGAGGAGCTGTGCGGAATAAACGAAGTCCGCGCGGACGAAGTCGCAGGCAACAGCTAGTGGGATATATAAACAAACGGCCATAAAAAATAACATGCTATAAATCTATCATAAAAAAATAACAGTTCACGAATTTTGATACAACATTGAATGTCAGATCACCATGTGGTATGTGGTACAAACAGACATTACAGATAATAAAGTTGAACCGAATAAAATTTTGCATAACATGGTGTCATGATAGAATATGCTGGTATTTTTGAATAACTTTAATAACTTGTGACACATATTCTTGCAAATAAATATTTTCATTTTCATTTCATTTCATTTAAGATTTATATAGTAATAGATAAAAGGTACAGTTCCGCATTGTCTCGCACGGATCTGGTACCACCGCCTTACATATTCCTTCACCAATAGCATCAGTGCTTGTCACTGCCGTGTTCCGATTTGGGGAGTAAGGTAGCCGGTAAACTTATGCATGTGGCATTAGACCTCGCCACAAGATAGCAACGCACCAATAACATCTTTGGTGTATATAGGCAATGGTTTCTCTTTCCCCATCTGCTTGTCTGCTTGTTTGCTATAAAAAAATTAAAAAAAGATAGATATAGATGAGTAGGTACCGAAAATTTCTTTTAAACGTTTTACAAGAGAACTGATATATATATTTTACTTTTTATTGACTAACTGATATATATTTATTCAATATTTACCTAAGTCAACATTTTATGTATTTTAAAATAATTTAGTTGCAAAGTACCGTGTCTAAAAAGCTTATTTTTACTAAAAATGAATCGGATATATGTATTGTATTTTCTAATGATTAATAACGATATTATGGAGATACAAAAAACTAAAATATTTATTTTAAAAGATAAAAAATTGATAATATTTTCAGGATAAAATTTTAGCAAAATAGACATTAAGTCACGTGATGCAATGCAAATGCATGCAAATGCAAATCTGGAAGTGTTACGTCACACCGTAGTAAAACGTTATATTGTTTTTGACATTTTCATAGAAACCACAGAGTATGTAGTGTATGTATGACTACGGCGTGTTATCATTTAATGTGTTTTTTATTTAGTTAAAATTTAATAGGCTACAATGTGGGAACTATTGTTAGCTAGATATATAGTATAGTTAGGTGTGTTTCCAAACCGATACTATTTAAGGTTCTTCAAAAAAAGAGCTTACTCATACCTTAACGTCCAGCAATGCACCTGTAAGACCCCTGGTGTTGCAACTGTTCATGGGCGGCGGTGACCACTTACTATCATGCGAGCCTCTCGTCGGTCTGCCCCTATACTGTAAAAAAACTTGGGACTAAGTAGCTACATAGCCTAGAGTTTTCCCATACCCTTTCCTAGATGTATATTTTTCGTTTGTACTAGTGCAGGGCATTTGTTTGGTTCTATTAACTTCTCGCTACGTATGTAGATAAGGAAGTTACCTGATTTAGCTCCGATTTTCGAAAATCGGGTTTTCACCAGATCTCCACGTTTTGAGGACCTAGAATCCTTTCTGCCTATTTTCACGATGACGCCAGTATGTCTGTATGTATGCATTTGTGTGCGCGTGTGTGTGTGTTTGTGTGTGTGTGTGTTTGTGTGTGTGTGTGTTTGTGTGTGTATGTGTGTATTTGTAAACATCTCACAACTTTTGAACGGCTGGACCGATCGAAACGCGGTTGATGGCATTCGGTTGGATTCCATTCAACTTAGACTTTAAAATTGAAAATTTGAATTAAGTCAGCGTAAGAAATTATGAGAAATTATGAAAAACCCAAAAAAAAAAATTTGGCGAAACAGTATTTTCTTTATAAAACTTCCAAATTTATGTACCGATTGAGTACAAAAACTTATCAGCTCTATTTCTCAAAAAACTACGTTTAATGAATAAATTGTATCAAAATTTAAAAAAGTGTTTTCTCGACATACTTTCCAAATTTTTCAATTAATTATATTTTGGTATTCTACGATATTTTAGTACCAAATAACTACGTCGAATGCCATTTCAAAAGTCATAATCAAATCTAATTTTCAAAAGTTACAGCTTTACAAATATTAAAACTACGTTGTTTTTAGCAAACCTACTTAATATTTTTGAAATAACTTTCAGGCTAATACACCGGTTGACTAAAAAAAATCTCATCAGCTTTTCTCCCTCAAAATCTGCGTCAAATACCGTAAATTAAATCAAAATGTATATATATATATATATATATATATATATAAATATAATATGTGTATGTATGTGTATGTGTACGTATATGTTTATGAATATGTATGTATATGCTTATTATGTATAAAAAATAATACATGTGCTCCATGTAGATGTATAATATAATCGAAAACAGTTAAAAATAATTTAAAAAAAAAACAACAAAATACTTTAATGAATAATAACTTATAATTACATTCCGTAGACATATCTAGTTGTAAAACATTTTTTTTTTATATCATCAGATAGCAAACAAGCAGATGGGTCTCCTGGTGGAAAGAGTCAACCATCGCCTAAAGACACCAAACATGTTATTTGTGCGTTGCTATCTTGTGGCGAGGTCTAATGCCACATACATAAGTTTACCGGCTACCTTACCCTCCAAACCGGAACACGACAGCGACAAGCACTGACGCTATTGCGGCAGGAATAGGTAAGGCGGTGGTACCAGACCCGGGCGAGACAATGCAGAACTCTACCATCTAGTAGCCACGATGGTAGTGACTCGATAGCCAATCGGTCGCCTTTTACGACCTTCCTGGCGGAACGGCAGTTGGCCTATTCTGCAAAGGAGGCCGGGACCAACACGGCGGAACATCTTTGTATTGTTGCAAACCGAAGCCACACCGAAGCAGTAGTTGAGGGTATTTCTGTATTTTATGCGAATACGAGTGTGTTAAAACTTAAAAGAGATAAAGTTGCTTAGCAGTGTAAATAGTTTAGTTGCTATGTATGTGTTATTTGTTATGTGTATTATTATGTGTTTGCGCGACAACTCATGTACGCATTGCGATTTTTGATTCTCAAGTAAGTGAGTACAATGTATTCTTTTTGAGAAATAAATGTCTTAAACCAGAAAATATTTGATCAATGACGAAAATTTTTGAAAAAATCATTTTTAAAACCGCTTCGAAATTTTACAACCTACCAACAATTGAGTTGAATGCCATTTGAAAGATCAAAATCGATCATCGTTTCCAAAATATAAAGCTTTTCAAAAATCAAAATATACATATAATATACATAGCCGGCAAACATGTATGTGGCATTAAACCTCGCCACAAGGCAGCAACGCACCATTAACATCTTTGGTGGCTGTAGGCTATGGTTGACTCTTTCCATCAAGAGACCCATCTTACTATCTTATAATATAAGAAAAACCATCTGCTATCTGACTTATGTCATAAAAAGTTAATCTAATGTTATAATGTTACGATTTTTTTAAATCTGTCTTATAAGACACATCTTAAACAGTAGTCGAGAACGCACACGTCATATCACGAAATCAGCCACCGTCACAACATCCGATATCTCGTGTTTCTCAAATCCAAGATAAATTAATGAAAACATCCATCCATAAAGACCCAACGCCTTCGCTTTCTTATGAATGAAATTCCAACCAGCACACGATCGGATCCTTTTTTATGATGATCATAAATTAAACGACCAATTTCAAGTCACAGTTGGGATAAAGGAATCATTTTTATAATATCCTCAGCGCTTAACAAGGGTACAAATAATACCCACGCATTCACGCGGCCATAAGTCCGGATCGAAAATTCTGGCCACTGACTGCTAAACTGTTAATATAAATAATGAACTGCGTTATGGCCTGACTTGGTAGGTCTGTTGACTAACAAGGCTTTTGTTGCCAGAGGTAATAATTTGGTGCGTGCCATATGTAAAGGTGAATTTGAATGGGTGCAATATCACTTGGAAGTGCTTGAGAGTAAACACGATAAATTATTGGATTAGTGATTTCCGATTTTATTGAATCGTATACTTTAAATTGTAGACTTTAGAATTAATTCTATTTACGAATGAACAACATAATAGTAATAATTCTAATGTTCATTCTGGCTATGAAGGCAAGGAAGACCGACTCCCTGTGCGAAATAATTCTCTAGCCCGTGGTCCTAGATGAGTAACAGAACGCAAAATTTGTTGTCGCGATGCGACATATTATGTCCTATTTAGCAGTCATAGGTGAGCCTTGCATTATATTTAAACCTTGCCATCTCATTCGGTACGATAAAACAGTACAACATGCTTTATTTCTATTTTTTCACAATACCCTACAAATGTATGAAATTTTGACAGCAATAGGAACGTTTGTAAATATGCGCGGCGATACGATTCCTTCCCAATGGCGTGTCTATTAGTATTCATGTGGTCTGTGGTCGCAACATAGGCAATAAAGTGGTACAACTACTACTTGACATTTTTTCGGTACATCGCAACACGTCGCGTCGCGACGCATTGCTGCGTTTGTTGTTCACCTAGGACAATGGGTAATTTATTTACAAAAAACGCTGCCTCTGTTACTTAATACTTTTACGTCGCGGCTACATTATCGGGATACGGCGAATATTAGCGTTGTTGTGAAGTATGTATTCAACCAATTATAGCACAGTGTAACCGCCTATTTATTCCACTATAATGTCATATAACGCGTGTGAAAAATCAACTGCTTGTCTGTTTTTTTTTTTTATATCATAAGATAGCAAACAAGCAGATGGGTCTCCTGATGGAAAGAGTCAACCATCGCCTATAGACACCAAAGATGTTAATGGTGCGTTGCTATCTTGTGGCGAGATCTAATGCCACATGCATAAGTTTACCGGCTACCTTACCCTCCAAACCGGAACACGACAGCGACAAGCACTGACACTATTGCGGCAGGAATAGGTAAGGCGGTGGTACCAGACCCGGGCGAGACAATGCAGAATTCTACCACCTAGTAGCCACGATGGTAGTGACTCGATAGCCAATCGGTCGCCTTTTACGACCTGCCTGGCAGAACGGCAGTTGGCCTATTCTACAAAGGAGGCCGGGACCAACACGGACCAGCAACATAGCATACAAACAGACAGTTCTCCATACAAAAAGAGGTAATCATCGCCTATAGACATTATGTATATTAAGGTGCGTTGCCATTCTAGTGGCTTGTATGCATGGATACATACATGGATAAATTTCAAAGCTGCAGTGTAATATTCCATTTCGTGTAACTTTTTAGAATATTTTTATATTGTTTTTCTATATCTGACTTCAGGCTAAATCCATTAGAGTTTCGGTAAACATAACCGATTATATCACAATACAGGCAGACTGGCCTTGTGTTTCATCCATATTTATAGCACCCTTCATACAAACACGTCTTTTAAGAAAACTCTTGATATCACTTTTGGATTGCGATCAATATTTTTTATTATCTATTCTAAGTCTCTTCTGGTATCTAAATCTTTTCACAGCGATGATGCAAATATTAAACAGTTTAATTCATAGGATAGCATACAAACAGACAGTTCTCCATACAAAAAGAGGTAATCATCGCCTATAGACATTATGTATATTAAGGTGCGTTGCCATTCTAGTGGCTTGTATGCATGGATACATACATGGATAAATTTCAAAGCTGCAGTGTAATATTCCATTTCGTGTAACTTTTTAGAATATTTTTATACAAGTGCGAGTTTATCTTTGAAAGAAATGTCTACCAGCAGACCCGCGAAGCGAGAATGCGCAAATGATAGGACGTATAACTTTTTTATCGTCAATGAATTTACGCCCCATAAAGCGGGCGGGTGTCAGCTACTTTATTATAAGAAAGAAAAAATCTGTTAACTGATTGACCATCGTCGTATTTTTAACTCAAAGCAGTCAAAAATATAACTAAGCACATATTTTGGAGCTCGAAGAGTTAAAAAATTTAAACTTTGTTGAAAAAAAAAAACCATTTGAAAAAATAAACTGGTGGATGCGATGACTTATTTTATTTTATAAATTACGTATATGTAAGTTCTACGCAAGTACTGAAGCTCTATAAATATCGTTTATCTAAATCGATTGACTCAAATATCTCGGAAGTTAATTCGAAAAAGCTTTTATAGAAATTTTTCTCGAACGAATCAACTGACCGAAACAAAAAGAGCTGATTACATTTTGGAATTAATTTGGAAATTACTCTGGAAGTTATTTTTAAGAAGTCTAAAGTCAGTTGAAATTTGAAAACAACACTATTTCAATTTAAATTTTTTTTTCAAAAATCATCTACCATTCTGCCAGGCAGTTCTTAAAAGGCAAACGATGGGCTCAACATGTCACTAACATCGAGATTACTAGTTGGTAGAGTTCTGCAACGTCTCACCCGAGCTGCAACAAAAGAGCTGTCTACTGATTCATGCCGCAAAAGCGTCGATGCTTTTTACTTTTGTATTACAGTTTTGAGGATAAGGTATCTGGCAATACCATCCCACCCCATCATATGAATAACGTCGCATTAGAAACATATTTTGTGTCTATAAACGATGGTTGTTTCTTTTCTTTAGGAGTGCTATCTGCTTTTTTATTTATCAGTAATTTAAATTTTCATGGTTTTTTATTTTTTATTTTTGGTATTTAAATAGAATATTATACACATATTATATCTATCTACACGTTATTGCACAATTTTATTATGATTTACCAAGACGTACTTATATGAAATGTGTTTCCCATTTTTTTTGGAAAATTACCGCAGTAATAAACCGGCAGTACTGATTAATCGGATTAAAAACTCCATTTTTTTCATATATAATTGTAATTGTACAAGAAAAATTACTCATAAAACGTGTTTTAGCTATTATTATAAGGTTTTTCAAGATGATTGCGACACCATTTTATCATTACAAACCGGCATAATTTATAATTTTCCTTCAGCTCGTTCTCCTATGATAGTTAAAATGACACTATCTGAAGTATCACCCAAGTCTACCAAATTTAGTAGACTTTTATTGGGGACACTTTTTATCGCCCATTGGCCCAATTATCAATCTGGACGTGTAATATATCTATGGTTATACTAGCCGGCCCGTTACGTGCTTCGCTACGTATCGTCATTTATCGAATTCATTTGTTAGAAAAAATGTGATAAATAAAGAACTGCTCTACCGATTTTGTGCAAACTTCACATAAACCATCTACTAAATAGTCCAAACAAAGCCTAAATATTTAGTTTTGATAGGTGAACCCGTTTTTGAGTTATAAAATTACAACGAAAAGTGGCATTGATTTTTATATATATAGATGATACCTGGACAAAACGACTAATAATTTATCGTTTCAATTAGTCAACTGCTGACTAATGACAGCTGTGTTTTTTCTAAATTTTTACTAACTGACCCGGCATACGTTGTTCTGCATTTTTCACAACTCTTATTTTTTTTCCATATTTTTATTTATTTATTTATTTAACTCTTCATGTACAAAAAACATATTTATACACAAGTATTATATAAATTAAAGTATGTACAAAGGTGTGCTTATCTCTTTAAGAGATCTCTTCCAGCAAAACCTGTACAAAGACAGGTGTTGGAGAAAGATTATAAAAAGCAGGTAAGCGTACATTAGAGCTTAAAAGCGTAACTCATGCAACATATAAGGTCATGCAATTAAAATTAAACCAATAATTGTATTATTAAAAAAAAATAATAATAAGAATAATATTGAAAAAAAAGAATAGTAAAAAAAAACAGGAAAACCAAAAAGAGCTAATTTCCCAAATCGATACATCATAGTTAAATAAGTTAAACCATTACTCTAAAAATAATAATAATAAGACCAGCAAAAAAGAAATTAAACAAAACTTATAATAAACTTAAACTTCTAAAAACTTATAAAAAAAAAACAAAAATTAAACAAAACTTATAATAAAATAGCAAACATAACGAGAAAAAGACCTCCAGGATTACATGTTAGAAAGATAATACTGTTTAATTATTTTCTCACCTCTTAAACCTTTCCTGGACTTCAACGATTACTTCAAAACCAATATTAGCCAAATCGGTACAGATGTTCTCGAGTTTAAGCGAGGCTAATGAGCAGCAATTGATTTTTATATATTTTTATATTAGTTTTTTGGTGACACTACTGTTAAAAATTATTTTTGATTTTGAGTTTACCGCAATTCCCAATTCTAAAATGTACAAATAACACTCCTATATGAGTGTTATCTGTAACACTATATGAGTGTTATCTGTAGTAACAATGTAATTTTTTTATTTTATTTCGAAGTTTAAAAAACATATAGTCCTCCTGAAGTAAGTTTCTCATGTAGAAAAAACATTAATGCTATGTTGTCATCCATCATGCATGAATTTATCGTTTCGTCTCTTACCCTGCAAACCTGTATGTCAAAATGACAGTTGATTTATTCTCTAAAATCGGGCCCGGACTAATGTGGAGAATTGTTAATCGAAAATATTAGAATTTACCTTAAATATTAGTTAAAATGCAACTACATAGATTATAAAGAGAACACAAGGCAAAATCCCGAGCTACCGGCATCCCACGCAAACAGCGTGACATATAACACAGGGGCAAAACGACTAATTTATCGTCTCCACCAGTCAGCCGCTGACTTATGACAACTGTGTTTTTTTTCTTTTATATGGCTATCTCCATTTCACAGAGCTTTGTTGGTGATACCACTATTAAATATTTTTAATAGATGCATGTTTCTTTATGCTTTATGATTCTGTTCAACTTTTAATTTTATGTGTTAATACCTCCTAGTATTATTTTATTTACATTCTTTTCAACGAGGATTTAAAAAAATAACATCACTCCCGGTTTCCTTCCAGGGTAGGCAGAGTAAACCAAGTGTCTTTAGACTTTTTGGTTCATCACAATTCACCGATTTTTCTGTTGGGGAGATGAGTGGAAAATAAAAAAAATGTGAATAACAAATTTCTTATATTGCAATGGATCATGTTAAGATGGGATAACCTTGTAGGTACTGGGTGAACTTATATTCCTAGTTTCATTTATAGAATTAATTACGGTTCGCGTAAGTCTTTTGCCAATGTTGGTTCGGGTCCACTATGAAGAATAGACCATCTGCCATTCTGCTAGTCAGTAAAAGGCAAACGATTGGCTATACATTTCACTGACATCGTGAATACCAGATGGTAAAGTTTATCAACGTCTCGCCTTATATATGGTACCAGCACCTTAACTATTTCTGTCGTAATAGCGTCAATATTTAACATTGTCATGTTTCAATTTGGAGGGTAAGGTAGTCGGTAGACTTATGCTTGTGGCATTGTCATCCCACCACGTATACATACAACGAACATGTTTCGTGTCTGTAGGCATCTATAGCGTAGTTTACATTGAAAGCGAAGGTTTCTTCTACTAATCCAACTAAAGTCGAAATTTTTGCTTCGTTCAGTTATTTCTTCGACATGTATATTTAGAACTACGTATTTGTCAAAATGCTAATGTAAAATCTTGAATTATGAACGAAAAAACTAACAATAAATAAATTTACTTTAAGAATAAAAAACAACTTTGGATGGCTTAAATAAATACTAATGAAAAAGAACTAACATCTACCAACAGGCTTCATGATATAAAAATCTCAAAAAATTCCATGTCCACACTCAACAGTCCTTATGGAATTATAGTTGCTCATCCAATATACAAACCAGAACCATATAAAATGTCCATGTAAATGATTAAGTGCTAAGTTACGAGTATCGCATTGCGCGCTCAGCAGGCATCAACTTCCACTCCGAACTTCCATTCGGTATAAAATTACCTTACCGCCGAAAATATCAAATCGACAGTATCAGATATTATTAGTAGCTCTAGCACGGACACAGATTTCGATCTCTGTGAGCACAGTCAATTATCGAGTCGAGTTGCAAATGAATATTTTACCTGGTGATGAGTTTTCTCGTTACGAAGTTTCCTTTTCTTGTTCTCAGATACAAGTTAAACTTTAATTACATGGGTCTTTATGGATAACCTTTCTGATGCGTATATTTACAACCCTCAAGTAGGTATAATTTCATTAGTTCAATTGCATGGTATTGCAAATTGCAAAATTGCAAATTGCAAAAATTGCAAAAGCATGGTTAACATGCATATTACGCATGAACTCTTACACAAAATATTGTAAAATGCATAAGTAAGACAAGATAATATATTAGAAAATTTACTTTTTATAATAATCATTCAAATTCAGATGGACTATGTTTAGCAACGCTTCCTGAACATTTTAATATAATTAATACTCTCCATCGTCGGAACTAAGTGAAACTCTATTTAGATACCAATCGTTTCATAAACAATTCTTTGATTCTCGTGTTCGTGATTGAGCTTCTGCCTGGAATGTTATAAAATTGAATATTCTTATATATTAAGCGAGCAGGGTGTCCCCGCAGTGATTCTTCCGGGGCGCTGGTGCACTGTCCATCCACGACACTACTAACAATTTTATGTTGCATTTTATGAGAATAGAGACGTTATTTAATATCGCTGTTAACGTCTATACAAATTTCAAACGTGTTGCCTTTTCAAATTCGTTCATAGTCGTTATTATTTTTATATGTAAAATAGAATTTTATTTTTATTTACTCACGGATTTTAATGGGGAAATAAAATGAACTTGTGGTGATAGTCGAACGAGCTTACCAGTTTAGAAATAGGAGAAATGATATCTTGAGACTAAATAAAATTAATCCTTATTTTTACACTATAAGATAGCAAACACGCAGATTTTTTGATGCAAGGACAACCAAGCCTATGGACACCAAAGGTTGCGTTGCCATCCATGTGGCGGAATGGTAATGCCACTTGCGTAAGCTTACCGCCAACTTTACCCACCAAACCGGAACACGACAGTGACAAGCATTGACGCCATTGCGACAGGCATAAGTAAACGTTGATACCAAAAACCCGTGCGAGACGTTGCAGAACTCTACTACCTAGTAGTAATGATGGTCGTAATACATATAATTATTGGCTTTTTATGAATTGCGTTGCAGGATAACAGATGGTTTATTTTCTAAAGGGATCCGGACCAACACCCAAGTTTTTAAATATATGTTGTTAATAGAGATTTTCAGTTTTACTTGTATATCTTAAATCATTTAAAACTGAATAAGTCTACAATGTAGCATGATAAGACAATACTAAGGAAAGTATATGAATCTATCGCCCCAAGCTAACCGATAAATCGGTTCATTTTACACGGTCTGCCCGGCTTTAGTACCACCATCTCTGGTACATATTCGTACCTTAAAGGCATCAAAACACTGTCGTGTTTCGTATCTTGCTATGATATAAAAAAATAAAAACTTATCTTTACACAAAAATCAGATTAAATTCTCTGTTTACTTATTTCTGTCGCAATGACGTCATAATGTCAAGTTCCAATACGGGTAAAGGAGCCGATAAACGTAATATGCCACATCAATATCAATACGTCATGAATATTTTTTTTTATCTCATAATATAGCAAACAAGCAGATGGGTCTCCTGATGGAAACAGTCAACCATCGCCTATAGATACAAAAGGTGTTATTGGTGGCGAGGTCTAATGCCACATGCATAAGTTTACCGGCTACCTTACCCTCCAAACCGGAACATGACAGTGACAAGCACTGATGCTACTGCGGCAGGAATAGGTAAGGTGGTCGTACCAGACCTCGGCGAGACAAAGCAGAACTCTAACACCTAGTAGCCACGATGTTAGTGACTTGCATAGCCAATCGGTCGCCTTTTACGACTTGCCTGGCAGAACGGCAGTTGGTCTATTCTTCAAAGGAGCCCGACATCAACACGGGGAAAACGGGTTTGGTTTGTATAGACATAAATTTTTTCGGGTTGGAGATACACAGTTCAACATCACTCTGTTATACTCTGCTCCGATCCTAAAGTTCCGATTAAAAGTAAATGCCATATTATTGACACTTTTAACTTAAAAATCAACATATAATTTAATACTGGCCATAACATTTACATTGATTAAAGTACGTTATAGGCGCAGCAGGGCAACTAGTTAGCATGTTAATTGATTTCGCCGCCTACGTACCGCACCGTCCGTGACACTATTGGATGGTAAACTTTACCGAATATAATACAATAGCCATTGAAATACGTAAATGTGTGAATTTATTTAAATGTTCAATGATGCTTTAAAGATAATTGTGGTGATTCAATAGTAAATCCCATCCATAATGGATTGGTGATTTACTTTTAAACTAATATTGACAAATTTATATTATAAATATAGTTCAAATGCTTGTCACATAATTTATATGCATATAAAAGTCTATATAGACATATAAGATTCTAGATTCAAATTCTAGGCCATAAAAGTGAATTTTTTAACTTATATGTTTTTTTTTTTAACTTGGCCAAGACTAAAAATGGACAAAATTTCTAAATATGTTGTTTATATGTATGTGTTTGTAAATATGTTGTCACCTGTTTAATCATAGGACTGTACATTTACCGTTAACTGACATTAGTTGAAACTCTGTATGGCAAGAATCATTTTGCTGCGGAAGAGTGGTATGCATAAAATGATGCAATGAATTGATGCAATTAGGCGTAAAAGTTGACTTTTCTAATCCGATTGCAAAATACCCTATCTATCAGAGAAATATATAATAATATCAAAGCATCAGTTGCCCTGGTCTCGTAATTCCAGCGTCGGTACAGATACGTAAAAATCTGTATCCAATGCAATACGTAGGTCACACTATAAGTTTTGCGTAACTTAAAAAAACGACATGTTATAACCAAAATATTATGTTTATTGCTTTTCAAAATAATCTCCTTTACATTTTAAATATTTTTTCATGCGATCGAACCATTTTTTAAAACAGGAGGAACACAGATCTGAAGGCATGTTTTCTACGTGCTGATTGAACGCTATCACTGCCTCTTCGGAATTGGTAAAAGTAAAACCACTCATCAAATCTTTGATTTTGAGGAAAATACAGAAATAACAGGGTGCTAGGTCGGGCTATGCGCAGGATGAGTGACGAGATGTACTTTTTCGGAAGCTAAAAATGACTTTGTTTTGTTGGCCGTGTGTAAAGAAAAGTTATCATGGTGTAGGAGAATGCGGCTTTTGGGTCGAATTTTGCGAACTTTTTCTAACACCCTGGGTAAACAAATGGTAGAATACCACTCGGCATTAACACTTTTTTGATCTACAAATGGAATTGTACAGATGGGACCCGTAGCTAAGAAAAAAAACGCGATCATTTTTTTACCAACGTTTCTCGCCTGTCTCACTTTTGTTGGCCTGTTCTCATTTTCAAACACCCATTCACAAGATTGCTGTTTTTTTTGGGTTCAAAACAATAAATACACGTTTCGTCTCCTGTGATAATGTCATAAACAGCATTAGAATGTCCGTGGTCGTACTTCAGTAGCATCTGTGAGCACCATTCCACGCAAGCCCGCTTCTGCTCCGCTGTCAGTTCATGACAACGACAACAAAGTTTCCGAACTTTCAGTTCTTCGTGTACAGTTTTCTGAATTTGGCTCATACCAATTGCCAATAGTCCTCAAATTGTCTTATAGGTAATCCGGTTTTTTTTTCAATTAACCGCTTAACAGTAGCCACATTATTTTCGTTGACGGCAGTTGAAGCCCGCCCTTCACGAAATTCGTCATGTAAAGAAACTCGACCTCTCTCAAATTCAGCAAAGCATCGCCTCACGGTGCTCAAAGGTGCTTTTCTCCCAAAAGCATTTCGAAGACGAGAGGCACAGTCTTGCGGAGAAATAGAACTGTTAATATCATAAAAAATCATCGCTCTAAAATCTTTTCGATTTAATTCCATTTTCGTTGCGTACGTAGAACATTGATGTGTGATAAAAAAAAATTGACAAATCATTTCCAGCTAATTGTTTTTTTATTACTAAGAAGGTTGCAACGTTTTAAAAATATAACATTCGAAATTCAAATAGTTCGATTAGCTAGAAGTGCAAAACTTTTAGTGTGCCCCATGTATTCACTATATATTAATACACGAGAAAGAGGAAATAATCGCCTATAGATATCAAGTATGCTTAAGATGCATTGTTATCCAAATATCGTAACGACACAGCCATAAGTTTACCGGCTACATTTGCCTCTAACCCGGAATACCACAGTGACAAACACTAACGCTGTTGCGGCAGAAAAAAGTAAATTTGTCTAAAAGGCAATGAAATCTATTTAATTATATCATTATGAAATAAATAATTATTACAGCGAGATTTAAGTTTTGCTTTCTCATCCTATCCGATATAGGCGTGACATATGTTTATTTAATTCAAAGGGTACTAAATTTCTATATCAATCTAAACGTTTTTGAAAAATCGTGAAATATAAAAACTGGGAGCAAAATCTGTAGGCATATAAAAGTATATTGAGCGTTGATGTCACAGCAAATATCAATTAATAGGCGTTGGTACGCGCGGAACTGTAAAAGTGTAAAGTGCAGTGAGGCGGGGGGCGTTACGTAAATCACGCGCCGATCCGTAAATCGACAGCGCTGAAATATGGGACACTACCACCGCCACTATTACGAGGTAACTAGATACTACTTTTGTTTAATCCTAATAGCGAATTTTATACAACAATATATTGTGAGACGACACTAGAGGATAAAATTTAAATTAAAATTTCGATGTGCATAGATTTCAAATAATGCAACACACTACGTATATCTACGCGTTTCGTAGCACGCGTATTTGTAGATGAGCGTAGCACTTACAAATGTAATTATTACAAAGAACGTACTTCTTTACACTGACAAAAAACTAACGAAATTTATAAACTAATTTCGCCCCAAAAATCCATATGTACTAGGATGTCTTAAATATGAATGTCAACATTATTTATTGTTAATTTTATTTTTAAATAGATTTCTCATTCACTTTTTATCATTTTTTTCATTTCGTTATTATATACTAGTGTTTTGTGACGTAGCAACTCGAGTGGTACACAAAACTGATGTAGCATCCCGGTATTGCAATCTTTTTTCAAATTATGTCAATACTAAAATAGTTACGTAACGTATGTTTTCAATATCCTTATTTATTATTTTAATAAAGCTATTTTAAAATACTCACCTAATATAAATAGTTTTGCTAAATATGCAGAAGTTTTAGTTATATTTTTTTTTTCATATAATTGATGATATCATGAAATAGGAATAGCTAATTATTTTTGCCTGGTTTACAGGTAAAAATATACATCGAGTGTCATAAACAATTTAATCAAATAGCTTATTGGTCATAACAAACAATATTTCTTTTTACTGTTCTTGACAAAGAAATTAGACTATTCAACTACGATTTATAAATAAACTAGTAACATATTTACCAATTCTACTCTAAGAGGTTTTTCAAAAAACCTAAACTACCAAAAAAAAAAATTAAAATATCGTAATTCAGTAAATAAAATTTATTCTTTAAAAAAATTACATACCGTTTTGAATCAATTTATTTCACAACATGAAAACATTCTAAACTAGGTATATTTATATAAGCGAATTGTACAGGTAATCCTCATCAGCACGTTTTTCCGACTTTTAAGTGCCTATCATTTGTGTATGTTCATGTAGGAGTTTAAAAACGTACTCATATTAACAACACTATACAATGGTATATGGTTATCTAACAAGATTTTTGCCTCGAAAACCCTGTAACATATTTGCTTGACCCTGGTATCAATGCTCTATCTAGACTCTAAAAAATAAGAACAAGGACTTGCAAAGTTAACAATGATTATTATAAATGGAAAAAGATATTTATTTTAATCGTTAGTAGCTTAATATATTTGTAAACCAGATTGTAAGTCTGCCAAAACGACGAAATTTAAATTGAATGAAAAACAATTCGCAACACGAATTAAATGGGTGTGTTTATAAATGGTTCCTGCATTGGTTTCGTGACATTTATAGGTCCTCAATTTATGTCCACAGTAAATTTAAGCGTTGATAAAAACTAATTAATTATAGTTTATTTAAATTACACTCATAAAATTTTTGTAAAGATATCAATAAGTGAATCAAATATTAACTAATTTAATGCCATTTGTAAATCATATTTTTTGGTGGGATTATATTTAAAATAGCAAATAGGATATTTATCTTATATTTATCTTCAATTGGAATAAAATAAACTGTTGCCTATGGACACTAATTAACGTTTTTTTTTTATGTACCATTAGATAGCAAACAAGCAGATGGATCTCCTGATGGAAAGAGTCGACCATCGACTATAGACACAAAAGATGTTAATGGTGCGTGGCTATCATGTGGCGAGGTCTAATGCCACATGCGTAACGTTAATAATGCTTTGCTATCTGTATTTTGAACTGGTAACTACCGTTCACTGCCTATCTTAACCTTCAAACTGAAACACAGCAAAGACAAGGAATAGGTCAAATAATAATGAAAACAAATCCAGGAAAGACGTTCCTTAACTCTACAACCTAATAGTCATGATTGTAGTAGTGACACATTTGACTAATATTTCTTATATGTATTATATTTTGTTTCGTACAATACCAATAACTTAATAAGTTTACCTTGTATAACTTACAACACAATACCAATAAACTTAAAAATAAGTTTGTCTTGGCATTTATACACTCGTCTTTGAAAAACAAAATATAGAACTTGCAAATATCATAACTACGTTATAGTCCAGTAAAAAGTTTAATGAAACCATGATCTGACCAGTTTTGGCGCAATAAGTAAAAATGTGTTCATTAATACTTAAATAATGATATTATGAAAGAAATTTTGATTTAAATTTAGGGGAAAGTTATAAAAAAAATAAAAAAAGGGTTGAAAAATGCCTTTTTTTAAAATAACTTAATAACGGTAGGAAATAGAAAAAAGTTTCAAGTAAAAGTTGTAGAAAAAAAAATTCTACACAAAAAAGTTCCTCTTCATTTTTTTGTTATCTACTTTAGTTTAGCTACAAAAAATAAAAATTAAATTTGTAGTAAAATATGTAAAAATATATAAATATGGGAAAACATATATAGTAGAGGTAGTACATATTTATGTGATGCGCGCGCTGCATGGTACAGGGCCGTAATAATTCTGGTAAGTTTTTATAATTAATTACAAAGCAAATTTAATTTTTATTTTTTGTAAGTAAACTAAAGCAGATGACAAAAAAATGAAGAGGAACTTTTTTGTGTAGAATTTTTTTCTCTACAACTTTTACTTGAAACTTTTTTTTCTATTTCCTACCGTTATTAAGTTATTTTTAAAAAAGGCATTTCTCAACACTTTTTTTATTTTTTTCATCCCTTTCCCCTAAATTTAAATCAACATTTCTTTCATAATATTATTATTTAAGTATTAATGAACACATTTTTACTCATTGCGCCAAAACTGGTCAGATCATGGTTTCATTAAACTTTTTACTGGACTATTAAACAAAAATCATTACTGATAAGAAGCTGGTTTACGAATTGCCTAGTTCAAGGGCAGTTAGTATATTATTGAAAAGCGTTTAAAACGTAAAAAAAGTGTTTAAAACACACATGTAACAATATAATCAGCTAGGTAATTATTACCCCTTGTAGTTAACAAAACTATTTTTTTTATATTAACTTATTAGCTAAAGATGTGACGAGTCGTCAACCTATTGACAAATCGGGCACATACCAAATATATATTTTTAACAAAACCTGAAAAATATTAAGCTCTTAATGTAAAAAAATTAAGTTATGTAAAAAATACATAACTAATAGTGCATTAACGTTAAAAGTAAGTTTTATTAAAATAATTCTAATAGAACTCTCACCTTTCCCTTTTCCATACTACAAAAAACAATAGTATTTTTATATTATATTATTTATAAAGTCCCAGGTTTGTATGATCAGTTTCCGATTTGTGTAATGGCCTTTGTGTAATTTTGACATTTAAATTATTTAAGTAATTATTGTAGTCTTATTAAAATCTGTTCAATAGTTCTTGAGTAAAAGAGTGAAAATATCTATTTACGATTTTACTTATTCTTATAAACTTTCACATTTATAATATCATAAAGTTACTTATTTTCCACAGTAAAAATATTAATTACTTGTAATAAAACGCGTTAACTTAATAATGGTAATTTAAAAATTTAAACCAACTTCAAATATCAACTTATATCTCATATCTCAAAAACTACTTAATCGATATTGATGAAACTTAGATTGTTCCTTAAGTTAGAATATACCTGATTTGAATGAAAAAGAATTATCTTGACATGGCTTTTAGTTCCCAAGAAATTCGTGAACAAACATACAAATATAATATACAATATAAATATACAAACATACAAATATATAAACATACAAACATACACTGAAGAAATTTAGTACACGTACTACGTGTACTAAATTTCTTCAGTGTATAAGGACGCCTAAATAGATTATCATATTCAAATATAGTCCAATGCCAACAATATTACATACATACATGTCAAACTGATGAACTCCGTTTTTTCGTCGGTTGAAAATCAATAAACGCTAAATATCCTAAATATAGGCTGATATAGACCATCACAAGTGTCAGGCCACGACCTGATGCACTATACAACACACGGCACTCGAAAATTATTGCCGTTCGGATTTTTCGAGAGCATTAATGCAAATTTATCGAGCCGCGCAGCGCTAATTGCGAACGACGCGCGCCCGCTGATTGTTTTCTCTGCCGATTTATAGCAACACCTATTGCAGATTTAAAGCTTTAATTGTAAACCATTCTCGTGTTTTATTGGATAGTCGGCGTATTTATTCGGGTTGGCTCTCAATGCGGTTTCGGTTATTGATTTTCCGACGACCCTGTTTGTACTGACTCGCAGTTTTAAGTTTCACCTGTCGGTATCGGAGTGGACTCGACGCGTGACATGATCTATTGCAAGTTGTATTGCTCAACTGACGCTAATGTCTGTGGACACTGAAAATGAAAAATGACAAACCCTTCGTTGTTTGTGCTCTGTATTTATAAGGGTTTGGGGGCAGGTTTTATGGGTGTATTTGTTAACGTTATTTTAAACAGTAATTTCTTGTAAATGAAATAAATATGTAATTTAGATGTTTAACAACGTAATTATTAAACACTGATAAAAAAGTAAATACATTTTAACCTCAAAACTGTTTCATGATCTTATGGTTAGCCTATTCGGCTTAAAGTATAAAGTCTTGGGTTCGTTCTTGTATCAGACTAACGTGTTTTTGAGGTTTTTCTGGGTAATTCTAGACAATTGAAATCTCAGTAGCGTTTATAAGTATCCATGTATGTTGGATAAGCACGTAAGTCCCAGTTATCGCAAAAGATAAGTGATATTCCCTATTATTTCTGCAAAGCCATGCGAATTAACCATGTCGCCAACCGACAAGCAAGTGAAAAAACGATATAACATCAACATGATCCACTTCTCGGTTCAAGTCCCGTTTAAAAAACAAACCATCTGCTGTTTCATCAACCGGTTAATAAAAGGTGAGCGATTGGCTATATGAGTAGTAAACATTGTGACTAATTATAGATAGAGTACTGCATTGTCTCGTCCGGGTTTGGTATCACCGCTTTATCTATTCCTAGTGGAACAGCTTTAATGCATGTCACTGCTACATTCCGGTTTTAAAGGTGAAGTAGCCGGTAAATCGCATTTGGCACTAACACCTCGCTACACAGATAGCAACGCATCATTAACATCTTTAATGACTATAGGCGATGATTGTCTCTTTTCATCAAAATTGTCAAATCTTAGGAGTATAATATAAATGCTTGTATTTCACCCTGGCACAATATTACGAATCGGCATATAAATGTTATAGGTTTTTTGCTTGTCTTTGTCATGTTTCAGTTTCAAAGCTAGGGTAAACGGTAAACTTACACTTATAACTCAACGTCCCTTCCATTCCGAGCAATGCTCCACATTATATACATCTACAGGCTTATTGACCTTTTACATGATTTATTATTCTGAATTTAGCTGTTGAAATATTATCATTTTATTTACCCAATGCTTTAAAAAAACTTTGAAATTGCTTTGAATATAAATCGTGTAAAATGTAGTTCTGATTCTATTTTAATATTGACAGGACAATAATAATGAATTTATAGTAATAATATTAAAATTAAATTTAACAATTCATTTAATCGGTAATCGCCTCTTTGGTCTAGTTATCCAGTGTCGGCGCTGATCACACGAGGTCCCGGGTTCGATTCCTGGGTCGGACATATCAAAAATTGTGTTTTTCTTTAGTTTTCTGATAAAAACAAGGTTGCCCGGAATTGAAAAACACTGGTTGGCGATAGGCTGGCCACCTATCACATTGTGGGACTTTAAGTATCTTCGGCTAATGAGTGCACGTGTTGTACCTCTGCCTACATCTTCCAGTTTTTACGCTAGATTCCTTCTCCTTTCTTTTTCCGTTCTCTGTATCACGATCCTTGCTAATTTATCTTGCCTTCACATTTATTACTATCGTTGTACAAACATTCTGGTTGCGGAGACTTGACTCACCTTTGAACAGCACTCAATAAATATGGTCATAGTAGATATTTCAATCTTGATCTCCCCCGGTACCTACATCCTTTCACATTCGCATTGTATATATTTTATTAACCTTTCATCAGCAATATTTTTAAAATGTCAAAGGGGCATGCCCTTTCTCATTTATTCTTTCAGGCCTAATCTGCTATATCACACTTTAAAAAAACTCTGTAGTTGATAAACAAGGCCTTAAAATATGAAGGGACTCTAATGCAAACTCTAGTATCATTATCATGAAAATTACTGTTCAGCCAAGGTAGGAATGTGTTAATAAATTAAGTGACGTCACATCCAAGCAGTTAACAAAGTTAAGCGGAGGCCGGAGGCGTTTCCCGCCTTTTTGCTTAACTTTTCCACGCCGCAAGCACCGGAAGTTCGGCCATTATTATTTTACGCGGGCAACAAGCGGCGCGATAATACCCTACTTCAGTCTGGTCCTGCTAGAGACCACTTAATGGCTGAACGTGTCTTCTTACTTTTCGCTTAATAGGTATTATAACTTAAACAATAGCATAAATTTCAAATTAAATTTTCTTTTACGATATTATCTCGTAAATATAAATCTTGTAATTTAGCTAGTGATTATTTCGTAGTTTTACTGTTACTAGCGATCGTCTGTGGCCAAAATTCAACCAAAGATTAAACAATAAAATCCACTGACCTCTAACATAGACGTCAGTGATAAAATCCCTTTTAAGTTTGACAACTGATTTTAATCATAAAAAAAATAGAATGTGTTGGTCCCGGGCTCTTTTGAAGAATAGGCCAACTGCCGTTCTGCCAGGCAGGTCGTTAAAGGCGACAGATTGGCTATCGAGTCACTACCATCGTGGCTACTAGGTGGTAGAGTTCTGCATTGTCTCGCCCGGGTATGGTACCACCGCCTTACCTATTTCTGCTACAATAACGTCAGTGCTAGTCGCTGTCGTGTTCCGGTTTGGAGGGTAAGGTAGCCGGTAAACTTATGCATGTGGCATTAGACCTCACCACGAGATAGCAACGCACCATTAACATCTATGGTGTCGATATGCGATGGTTGACTCTTTCCATCAGGAGACCCATCCGCTTGCTTGCTATATGTATGCTATACCTGTGTGTATATTACCATGTATGTCATATAAAATGTAGTGTTTTTCTTATTATTAGTTTAATGTGGTGTTGGTCCCGGCCTCCTTTGCAGAATAGGCCAACTGCCGTTCAGCCAGGCAGGTCGTAAAAGGCGACCGATTGGCTATGCGAGTCACTACCCTCGTGGCTACTAGGTGGTAGAATTCTGCATTGTCTCGCCCGGGTCTGGTACCACCGCCTTACCTATTGTATATATAGACAACAAAAATGCTAATGGTATGTTGTTGCCCGTGCGGAATAGACGTATTAGTTTACTGATTACCTTAACCTCCAAGCCGCAACATGACAATGACAAGTATTGGAGGGTATCCAAACCAGAATACTATAGCGAATAGCAGCGACGCTAATGTGGCAGGAAAAGGTAAAAACCCGGGCGAAAGTTTACAGAAATCTACAGTCACGTTCTGACTAATATATTGTCTGCTTGTTTGCTATCTTATGATATAAAAAAATAAAAAAAAAATGTATTTTAATTCATTTTATTTAAAAATATTAATTTATTGCAGTCTTCCGCAATGTAAACTGTGCCAAATTTCATATTCCACCGTTCGCGAAATTGTCTTAAAGAAGGAGTCCAAAGTTTTTCTTCACGTATATATACAATTTGGAAAAGGCGAAAAATGGCCGTATCACAAACATTGTGGCTACGAATTAGGTGGCATGTCTAGCTTGCACTGTGCTCATAATTTGTTCGAGTGGAGAATATTGTATTAGCTCGTTCAGGGTAGTTCTAGCAAAACTCGTTCGTACTTTGGCCGCAAGATGAACAGTCTACAAAGCGACAGACGCGCGCAAAACACAGCGTAATATAATTACTATACTCGACTAATACGAGAAGTTCAGACTTGTTTAGTCGGCAGCCAGTGAGCGAGTAGTGGGGGACGCTAATCACTTCAGAAAAATAGAACTAAATGGATCGGCTCAACTAAATTATGCACTAATTAATTCGGCAAAATTTTAGGTATTCAGAATATTTTGTCAATAAATTACTAACTACTCGCAAACAAGCAGACAATATATTAGTCAGAACGTGACTGTAGATTTCTGTAAACTTTCGCCCGGGCTTTTACCTTTTCCTGCCACATTAGCGTCGCTGCTATTCGCTATAGTATTCTGGTTTGGATACCCTCCAATACTTGTCATTGTCAT
Organism: Apodemia mormo; assembly: GCA_036924255.1. Classification (NCBI taxonomy): domain Eukaryota; kingdom Metazoa; phylum Arthropoda; class Insecta; order Lepidoptera; family Riodinidae; genus Apodemia; species Apodemia mormo. Next base: position 32,706,231 of record JAUPFN010000003.1, on the reverse strand, counting down.
GTTGCGGCTTGGAGGTTAAGGTAATCAGTAAACTAATACGTCTATTCCGCACGGGCAACAACATACCATTAGCATTTTTGTTGTCTATATGGAATTCGGTATCAATCAGGAGAACTGTTTTATTTTTGCGATCTTATGATATAAAAAATATGACATTATAGATATCAAGCTTAATTCCAGAATTAGGCAGGTTTTTTAGAGAAAAATTGTAGTGTAGTTCCTCTACATGCAAAGTGCGAATGTTAATTTTTTTTTTCTCATGTACCCCATAGTGTGAGATATCGTTGGATAGGTTTATAAAAATATTGTAGGTTTGTAAAAACAAGTTTTCGATTAAGGGACATTTTTAGGATATTAAGCTTTTAAGTGCTAATTTTTGTTAGAGTCAAGTGTCCCCCACCCCCTCTGCAGGCTAAACGGTTGGTTTTGGTGGTGGGAAAAAAATCACGGTAAAGCCCCGTTTTCACTTTGATTAGTGCGAGTGCAAATGTTTAATACAGATGCATAGTATTAAACAAAAATACGTGAAGACAGCCGTTGATCCCTGCGAGTGATTAATATTCAGCGCAGTAAAAGTGAATAGACGCTGATTACTAATCACTCGCACTGATAAACTGCTGTTTTCACGCATTTTTTGCTTAATACTAAGCACCTGCAATAAACACTCGCACTCGCCCTAATCAAAGTGAAAACGGGACTTTATAGTAAATATAATAAAATTAAAAGGAAAGCTATTAGGGCTTAGAAGGCTATACAGGCTATTTAAGTACCTAATAGACAATGAACTTATAAAATTTATTTGAAGAAGTTTTTACGGATATGGTGCGGATATATACGTCCTTGACGTTAAATGGGTTAAATATATTTAGTATGAAGCATTAAAAGTCCTCCTCTTACTCCGAATTATTGTGATGGGCAACTTCGTAACCATACATTGCGCGTGGCCCAACATGCATTTTACCAATTTTTTAAACGTCAGTTCACTCTTCTTACTTAAAAAGAGAATCGGAAATATTTATATTCTTTAATTTAAGCTCTAAAAATAAATATTAACAAATAAATCTAGCTTACCTATGCAACTTTCACTGCGAGTATAGCAATATGTCATTAATATAATCTTTATTTAAATTTTCACCCCTTATTTTTAAGAGGTTTCATTAAGCGGTTGATTTTAGAAAAAAGTAGCCTATATTTGACCCAGGGTCTACAACTACTTTCTTGCGGAATTCAATCAAAATATATCAAGCGGTGTAGCCGTAAAATCGTAACAGATAGACAAAATTACCTACAGATAGACAAACATTCATACTTATAATATAATCTTTCAGAACGATCATGTTAGAAGAGTGTTAGGTCTGGGATCGCCTCTTTGAATTCGGAGTCGGAATTTATAATCTGATTTCGGTATTGTGGGTGCTCGCATGGCTAAATGAGGCTACTTTTTTCTAAAATCAACCCCATAATGAAGCTCATGTCTAAACTCGAGAATCCGGGCGTCATAACCTTGTTACATTTAACGCCAAAACACGCAGCTTTGCACGTTCACCTCGATTCGAGAACACATTCATACAACCTGCCGTATTGGAATTTTGGGAATCGACATATCGAACAACGTTCAGTTCTGCGGTCATTTGGAAGGAAAGGCTAAACTAGCCTCCAAAAAGCTTGGTTTACTCAGCAGAGCAAAGCAGCCTATCACGCTTCATGCCAACCTATCGCCTCCAACGTTACAAGGCCCAAATTCGACCTCACATGGAGTACTGTTCCCACCTCTGGACGGGAGCTCCTCAGTACCAGCTTCTTCCTCTTGATCGCACTCAACGTAGAGCGGTTCCAATCGTCGACGATCAGGCTATTTCTAATCGGCTTGACTCTTTGGCGTTGAGCAGAGATGTAGGTTCGCTCTGCATCTTTTACCGCATTTATCATGGGCAGTATTCCAACGAGTTATTCGGATTAATTCCTGCCGCTAAATTCCATTATCGGATATCGCGTCAAAATTTAAAGTTCCATTTTCACCACCTCGATGTCTGGAAATCCACAAAAGTGCGCTGTCTGTACTTTTTGCTTCGCACTACTCCTTTGTGGAATCAATTACCAGCGGGGGTGTTTTCTTTTTTTTATTATCGATAAGGAAGCGCTTGACCTCAATTCGCCTGATGGTAAGCTAAGATGCGGCCTAAGATGAAACGCGCTTCCCTAGAAGGTACTTGTTTACTCTTCTCTTGAAGATCCCCAAGTTGTACTCGTCGGGGAACACAGACTCAGGAGAAGCATGTTCCAGTTCTTTGCGATTCGAATGAAGAATGTTGAGTCAAACCGCCGCGCTGTACGTGGCACGTCTACCATAAGGCAATGGCTAGAATCTGTGCGCCTTGACGATCGATAAAAAAACGGGGATGGTGGAATTAAGTCGTCCAATTCCGCAGCGCACTCTCCAAAGTGCATCCAATAAAAAACCGATAAACTAGCCACTTTGCGTCGATGAGCGAGGCTCTGGAGTTTTTTGCCTACCAGATCATCGTCATTTATGAGTTCGTTTCTCCTGAAGATGCTTCGGTTTCGAAGTGAAACGTGTGTTGAGTACATACATGAATTGTGTGCTTTTGTGATTGGTGCCGGCGTGGTCGTGGTTGTAAAAGTGTGGTGGATGTGGGCGGATAAGTGTGCCGCTGGGGGTCTTCGTTTGATAGGAATCATCGGTGAGTCTTATCCATTTATTAAACCGACGTCTCCCTTTTCGGTACCATCACGGAGGATACATAGAATAGTTCGCGGATAATAGCAAATTTAATTAATTTCACCGTTTAATAATGGATTTCCGCAAAGTAATGCCTGAATCAATAAAATAAAAAAAATTATGAGCCTCTTGGCACGCCTCTCTATCGCCTCAAGTATCTCCGGCTGATATTTGACGGATCCATCGCAGAGGTGAGAGCAGTATTCCATGCACGAACGGACTTGTGCTTTATAAAGGTTAAGCAACTTTCCCGGGCTCTGTCTCATCTTCGCTAGAATACCAAGCTTTTTTGAGGCAACTTGGGCTTGAGATTCGATATACGAACCAAAGTTGAGAATAGGCGTTAAGGTGATACCAAGAAGCTCGGGGTGGTCAGTTTTCGGCACGGCCATAGCCTGGAAAGACGGAGATAGATGGAACGGACTCCGTTTAGCGGAGATTAGACACGTTTGGGTCTTAGTTGCATTAAACTTGACCAGATTGGCATTGTCCCAATCGGAGACTGCCTGTAAGGACAGGTTCATACGATTGACCATTGCCTCTCTAAGAGACCGGATCTGTGCCATACTGACCCGCGCACTGGACACATAATTCTCCAGACCCGCGCACTGGATACGTAACTCTCCTCCGTTATCGAACGGATATGACTTGGGGACCATCAAGAAACGAGCTTACTCATTTTTAAAAGGCCGGCAATGTAGTTGCAAAACCCCCCGTATTGCAAATGTTCATGGGCGGTGGTTATCACTTACCATCAGGTTGTCACTTACCATCATTACAATGTATTTCTTATGTGTTTTATTTAAAATATAAGGTTTCTGCAGTCCTCCACAATATAAACTTGAACTGTGCCCAATTTTATACTTCACCATTCGCACAATTGTCTTCAAGGTGGGTACAAAGTTTTTCCTTCGCGTATTAATATAATATTATAGATTACTTCATACACCTAACCAGTTTCACTAATCACAGCATCATCACGGATATGTTACATTGTGATATTGTTTTACATAAGTTAAAAATAATTTATAACTGTTCAAATTTGTGTATTAAGCATCGACATAGTAATACCTCTAGACTTGTAACTTCAAACAACTACATTGATTTCGCTGGTATTAAGTAAAACTGCTATATTTTGTAACGATATTTACAATGTATTGCCCGAGAATGTATGTGCCCGAGTTGTCTGTAGATTGGTATTTTATCAAATAATGGGCTATTGTAGGCTAGTCATGAGTGCATTATTTTTGGTAGTTATTTGTTTTTACTTTGATATCATTGTTGTTGTTCTAAAGCCATTTTCTTTTTATTACTATAAATTATATTAACACAAAATTTGTGAGTTACCAGTTTTTTTTTCTGTTGGTAAAATATAGACACTGTCAATCTATAAAAATTACAAAGTTGACATTCTTCAGTTATTTCGGCTGCGAATCAAATTGTTTAGGAAGAATATGTTATTCAAGCATTTGTGTTAATGCAAAAACAGTGATGGTTAATGGTTATTTATTAAATCATCCTTATTTGACAATAATTTAAAATAATTATTACGATTTTTCTACACAAAAACTCCATAAAAATGTTATACAATTTCGTAAAAGAACGCATTTACCCTTCGACAAAAGACACGTTGGTGGTTGGCGTGTTTTGCGTAATTCCGGGATAAGCTTTAGTTAGGACTAAGCCAGAATAGGGTCGGCACTTCGGCCCGTAAATCAATCCGGGGCTAGTTGAGACGACGCGGCAAAAATAAGAGATTGCTGCTTCGCCGCAACTCGCCTCGAAAATCCGCTTACACGTCTTGTTTCCTAACAATATAGACTTTGGTCAGCTTCGTAGATAGTTTAAATCAATTTACAAATTGAACGCTAGCGTAAGCTTAAAATTTAGAAGCAGACACTCGCTTAGTATGTTTTCTTAACGTAATAAATCCTTTTGTTAGACGTTTTTTTATGATACAATAATTTACGGATTTCAAAAAATATACTAGTAATTTTAACCGTTGCTGTCTACACCAGCCAAATGTTATCATTTTTTAATTTTTATATACCATTAGATGACAAATAATATACGCAACAAAGATGTACAATAAAGGTGCGTGGCGTTTGGCATCTGTGTGGCAAGATGGCCATGTCACATGTACACGTCCACCGACTACATCATCCTCCAAGACGGAACATGTCAATGACGGGTACTCAGTACCCAGACGCTATTGAGACAGATATGTTAACAAATTTTCAAACAATTTTTTAATTTGAATTTTTAATAAGTTTCCCGAAATAGTCAAAAACTAACTGATCCGCGCAACTTCGCCTGCAGTACTACTCATCAATATGAAAAAAAATCATATAACTTTTTATCCTTTTGAAAATAAGGAGCCTATGTTTAGCCATCTTTAACTATTTTTTAACAAAATTTCATCAAAATCGTTTATACGGTTTAGCCGTGAAAGCGTGATAGACAGACGGGCTTTCGCACCAGTGTGAAGTCCATAGAAAATTGACTTCCTGAAATTGGGAAAATAATATGTTATGATATATTTGCATTTACCCATGGCTTTGTTCGCGTTAAATTCATTTTAGGAAAGTGCGAGGTTAGGAAGAGAAAAAAGTAGCCTATGCCACTCTCCATCCCTTCAACTATCTCCACTTAAATAATCAAGTCAATTGGTTGCTCCGTTTTGCCGTGAATGACAGACAAACAAACACACTTTCCCATTTGTAATATTAGTATGGATTATTTTATATGCATATTATGTTTTTTATTGGCATGTCATTCGATCGACTCCGCATGGGAACCGATTTCATTGTGTTTTATGACACATTTAGTGACTTGCTAATTGACCAACTAAATATCAGCTAATTTAGTGAGAATTTAATTTTAAAAATACATACGAGTTACGATTTTGGTAGATTTGTCTTTCTTCCTCTATATTTACGACACTCCTCATACAAACACGTCTGTTGCGGTGACTCTTAACTCTATATTCGGGCTGCATGCGATCAATCTGATAATGGTATGTTAGTCTTGTTCTCTACGTACATTCCCTGGTTTGCTCATCCTTTTACACTCGAATTGTATATCGGCTTTTTAAACCTCTAATCTGCTATTCTTGCTACAGGTTCGAAACATCTCGGAGCGTGCCCTTCTTCATTTTTACACCGGCTCTTTTTCAGGCCTTACTTCTCTGTCACTTTGGTATCAAAAATTCTACGCCATATAATACATAAAAAATAAGTAGATTATTATTTATAATTTCAAAAGCTTTAGTTTTTATTTTCAAGAATTGGCTAGGTAGTAGAAGTCTATATTGCCTCATCCCGTTCTGGTTCCTATTTCTTACCTATTTTTATGCTATTGCGCATTAGTGCTTATCATTGTCGTGTTTTCATTTGGAGGGTAAAGTAACCGGTACATTTATGCATGTAGCATTAAGGCCCCGCCAAAAGGATAGAAATGCACCACTAACATCTTTGGTTTCTACTAGCGATGGTTTTTCGTTCCATCAGATAAGCCATCTACCTGTTTGCTATCTTATAAATAAATAAATAAATAAATATTTACGGGACAAATTACACTGACTGATCTAACCCCAAAGTAAGCAAATTATTTTGCTTGTGTTATGGGTGTTAGTCAACGATACCAATACATAGAAATACATATATAAATACAAGAATATATTTAATAAACACCCAAACCCGGAAATACAAACATTTATGCTCATCACACAAATGCTTGTCCCCGTCAGGGATCGAACCCGAGCCCCGTTGATCGCGTAGTCAGGGTCGCTAACCACTCGACCAACGGGGCGGTCACTCTCTTATGATATAAAAACTTATATATATCATCTTATGATATAAAAACATGTATATTATTTTGCATTTTAATATAATAAAATGTCTTACAATGGACAACGGAATACTTGTGTCACCAAATGAGTATTGAACAACACATGTAACACAAATATGTTTTGTAGATAACAAATGTTACATTGTAAACAAACATGTTAATGGAAAAAGAAAGTAGTTATCAGTCCATTGTCCGTTAAATTATTCACAAAATGGATTCGACGCTCCAGATCTTTGTTGAGATCATGCGATATGGGAAATTACACGCGATACAATATTTCATGGCGAGTGAAACCAACTTGATGACAGTCGTGACAACATTATGTCGACTTTTATCCGCCATATTGTAGATAATGATGTAAATACACCCTTTTTTAACGGATAATAATGCAAATAGTTGTAAGCTATTGTTATTTGACTCTATTGCTTTTTAAGACGCAATAAATACTCTTATAGTATTTAGTTGTGTAAGGATTGCGTTATAAAACTTATATGTACAAAATAATGCTTTTTTAATGGCTCGCATTTAACTCAATATAATGATAGTATTGTTTGCAAGTTTTCCAGAGTATTTTCTTTTACCAATATGCCTTCTTATTCCTAAGGTGTCAATGTAGGTCAAGCATTTTTTCACAACTAAGAACACAAACTGATTTAGATCAGGTTGGCCTCAAAGATTAGACAATAATTTGCTTGTTATATGGATGTTAATTAACAATACCAATACATAGAAATACCATAACATATGTAGCATAACACTAGCGGACCGGATTCTTAAAATTGAAGTGAGACTGAGGTAAGGCCTGAAAAAAACTGTCGATATAAAAATGAGAAAGGGCATGAACCGTTGTTCGGACACGTAGAAAAATAGTAGATGAAAGGTTAAGAAAACAGATTATTTGTTATTTATTATTATACAATGCAAATGTGGAAGGATTAAAACTTTTGGCAATCGATTTTCATGTATGTACGTATGTATATGTGTATGGACCAAAATATATTTAATACTAGCTGCAGCGTGCAGCCCACTGCAATATAAAAGTATTTGGCGAATCCCGTGGAATAGCCTAATTTTTCCGGGATAAAAAGTCGCCTATGAGCTATTCCAGGTCATCGTCTACTTGTGCGCTAAATTTCATTCAAATCCGTTTTGTAGTTTTTGCGTGATTGAGTAACAAACACCCATTCATCCAAACATCCATCCATCCAAACACCCAAACTTTCGCATTTATAATATTAATATTAATAATATAGATACACCTAAACCTAGAAATACATTAGTCATTATACAAACGCTTGTCACTGTGAGGCATCACAACTGAGCACTCTCTATCGCGTCGCCAGCAATCGTTGGTATAAAGTTAAAATAAATATCATCACACCGGTTTCCCTTGCAGAGTAGGCAGTGCAAACATCAATACACTTTGTAATTCGCTTCGGTTCACTGGTGTTTCAGTTGACAAATATCTTTTTTTGATCCGACCGAAAAATGAACCAACCTAAAATTGACCTATTTTGATCCAATTAACGGTATTGACGGATATCGTCGAATATCAAAAATTTATTGGTTGAAAAATTATGGAAGCTATGTCGCAAAAATACTTTTTTCAAAATTTTTCGACAACGATTACCCCCTAACGGATAGACCGATTTCGATGCAATTTATGCATTAGACGTAGCTTTTTGATTAACAGAGCTGAGTTTTTAATTTATTATTGTAAAATTATTAGAAGGTAAAATAAAAATATGCGTTTTAAATATCCCACTAAATTCATGAATTGGATACACTGTGTCTTGTGAATGAACTCTACAATTCTGGCAGTGTCATTTTACATTTACATAACTACGATAGTAACTATTATGTAGTCTGTCGCTTTAAGTACAATTTTCCCGATCACTTTTAAGTTGATTGAAGGCACTAAACCATTTTAATTCGAATTTTGCGTAATTGAAAATATATCCATGCGTTTTGTTTTTTGTGAGGGATAAAAATGAAATTTTTATTTTTTTAAAATATTTTTTTAATTAAGATAAGATAATATTTACATAACCTGTTACAGCCTGTAACCTGTAACAAGTTTTTACATAGTCTCTTACAGCAGACAATATATAGTATACAATATTTATTAGTTTACAAGGAGAAAGGAACAAGACAAAAACTAAAACAAGTAATAAAATGTAAACTTATACTACTTTTTTTATAAGTGATGTGATACCAAAAGGATGCTCATCTCAGCATACGCTATAGCAATATTTGCTATAACACTGATTTTCAGTGAGTCTTCTATGATGCGCCTACGAGACGGTCAAAAAACGAAACTTAGTGCTTTGTTTTTTGACCGCCCCGTTGGTCGGGTGGTTAGCGACTCTGACTACGCAATCGACGAGGCTCGGGTTCAATCCCCGACGAGGACAAGCATTTGTGTGATGAGCATAAATGTTTGTATTTCCGGGTTTGGGTGTTTATTAAATATATTCTAGTATTTACATATGTATTTCTATGTATTAGTATGGTTGACTAACACCCATAATACAAGCAAATAATTTGCTTACTTTGAGGTTAGATCAGTCAATGTAATTTGTCCCGTGAATATTTATTTATTAGTGTTTATATATAAAAAAATATTACATAAATCGAACATCTTATAGGTTCTAAGCAGCCTCTGAAAATTTGACTGGATCGTTAAAAGTAACCCTGTATATTAAGAAGATAATAATTTAAATCGTATATGTCCATGGAAGATTACAATTCACCAAACTATTCAAATACTCTGTAAAGAATTAAACCATAGTAAAAGTCATCTAAAAATTATTAAAATAGATTTGGTACAAGCGGACCTTAATGTAAAAATACTTTTTTAAATTTAAAATTACTAAATGTATGTACTATTTGTTCTCCGTAATCATCTACCACTAATTATGCTGGTTTCTAGACATAATCTATAACAAACTATAGTATGGTAACTATAATAGCAAATTTAATATACTCTTAGTTTAGTACTTAGTTAGTAGTGCCGTACCCTATTTTTAATAGAAGAGCACCTGATGGTATGTGATCACCGCCGCCCATGGTCATCCGCAATACCAGAGGTCTTGCAGTTGCGTTGCGTCTTTTAAGAATGAGTAAACTATATTATTTTATATCAAACCATTAATGATATACCTGATAGCACTGCCCAAATATTCTCAGTTATAAGGCAAGTCCTTACTCTCTTGTCATTGATCGTTGCAGCTAGCTAGTAGATTTCTACGACGTTTCGCCAGGATTTGATGTTTATTTCGTCTTATTTTTTCTGCCACAGTATCAAATCTTACTTTTTTTACCCTGTGTCGTCCACAAGATAGGATATACCTATCTCGTCACATCTGTCTCACAAAGACAATAAAATGTAATTAACGTCTTTGGTACCAATATCTATAATGTTAATAATATAATTATACATATTTCTTTGCCTCTTATATTTTTTAATTGTTGAGTAGGTCTATTAAAAATTGAAAAAAAAAAAATTATTGATACATATATAATTAAAGCTGTACACCCTGCGTACGCGTACCTTTAATGGCCGACCGACAATTTGATTCGACACGTCTTCGAGGTTTTACATTTACCAATAAATAATTACATAGTATCATTAAGTTCACAACAAAACGTAATAACCTCGCAATTAGACGGTAGCTGTCATTAGATAGTAATAGTTTCATACAACAATTTGTGAGTAAAATCGTCAAGCGTGTCACATTACTGGCGTCCATTAGGGGTTTACACAACATGAAATTGGAACAAACAGTCCACAGATTATCGTGATAGACAAATAGAGGGCTTTGTCTCGATAATAACGCCTTATAGAGGATGCTTCATGGAATCATAATCAACTTAGGAGATAAACACTAAGGTACATTTATTTTAAATACCTGCTAAAATTATGTAACCATTAAGTGTTTGCTAAAAAAGCCTTGCGATCGTAGCGTAAAATGAAAAGCAGTTGCTAGTCATAAAATTATGATTAAATAAAAGAGCGAATAAATGAAATTTTTTTTGCTAGTAATAAAAGTAGATGCGCACTCATCTCAAAAGATAACAAAATATATGAGCCAAGCTGCACAACTAAGTAACCTATTATGTTGACTTAGGTACGTTGTACTTTAGACAGGAACAATAAGGAGAATATACTTATTTAATTTACGCCAATTAATATTCGCCAATAAAAATTAAATACTTGTGAAAATAGTTTTAAGAATATCCTCCTTGTTAGTTCTATTCCAGTATTAATGAATAAATGTTGAAATGGGATTTCATTACCTATAAATAATTTTCACAAAGAATTATGTGGTAACATTAGATAAAACACACTATGATATTAGAGAATGTTTAGCCGATAAAATTAAATGTTGATAGACAGAAATATAAATTTGTTATATTCTCCTTATTCTACAGTAGTTATTCCCAAAAATCGACTGAAAAGTTTTATATTAATACAATATCTATATATAATCAATTGCTGTTCGTTAGTCTCGCTAAAACTCGAGAACGGCTGGACCGATTTGGCTAATTTTGATTTTGAATTAATTGTTTAAGCCCAGGGATGGTTTAAAAGGTGAAAAAACATAAAAAATAAGAGTAGTTAAAAAGGCAGAACACTGTTTGCCGTTTGTTGTCACCTAGTAAAATGATAATTTTTAATATTTATATCATAGTCAAATATGTTGGTAACTTTTTATTATTTTTTTATAACTTGTACTATCCATATTCTAACAAATAAATAAATATTTTCATTTCATTTCTTTTGATTAGGTTTCTAGGATATCCTAGAAACTTAATCAAAAGAAATAAAATGAATTATTATAATAATTAGTTATTTACTCAAAATTTAGCTTTTATATATATATAAAAGCTAAATTTTGAGTAAATAACATGAATTTCACACTCAAACACATCAAACTCAATCTGCTGGCCTTGTAAACTTCCAAAAAAAACGTCAAAATAAATGTAAATAGTAACTGCATCAAATATGCAATAAATATGCTTTTTAAAACAATATGTATATTAAAAGATAATTAAATTATGAAATTGTCATCGATTGAAATATTAAAACATCCTTTACGTGGATATGACACCATGTGTCGGAAATCCATTGGTTATCCGGCTGATTTTGGGAGGTACGATAATATCCACACGTTGGGAATTAGAATCGCCGCGATAAGATCGTATCGTTACAACGTTAAATATCACGTTTCCTGCAATCAACATGGTAATTTCTGTAATATAATAATTGCCATACTCGCGCCCACTTTTATTTTTGATACATTATACATAGAACCCAGAAATAATTTTACAAATATTTTGTGAGTACTTTGTTCTGTCATGGCTGACACACGCATATTAATTTTTATAAGTAGCTAATTAATTTTTTGGCACAAATTATCATAATCTTTTACACACATACCTACTAGGTACCTGGTAAAGTTATTATTTGCTCAGATAGGTGCCACGGTCTTGCCCGTTCTGCCGTTATAACATATAAACTTGTTGCCAAAGTGATACACCAGGAGTGTTACCAGAAGCCAGTATTTGACAAATTTACGCATGTGGCTTAAGTTGTAACCCAGCTATGTCATATTAAGAAAATTCTCATAAAACACATAACTGCCTATTGCTTAAATATGTTTTGCAAAAATGTCATCCATTAGCGAATTTATTTCACCGTTATCAAGGCCAAAGCCGCATCGAAATAAATCATCAGTCATTCGACTCCAAGTCCAATTCATTAATTGTTGTATCAAAATTTCTCAAACAACGTATCCTAATTATTTAATTATTAATGCTAACAGCATCATATCGTCTCAGCATAAGTTCGCGCGATAGCGCTTGTAGTCTGTGAAACGGCACCTTATTTGTTAAATGATTAATACGTACTTGAAATTTTTTTCGTACTTGAAAACTTTATCTCTACGCATTTTTTCGAAAATTCTACAAAACGTAAAAGCTTTGATATCATATTTAATCTATCAATCTAAAAAAATGCAGTAACAAATTTACCGGACACTAGAACAACTTGATAACATTAATAATTATTAAACAATGCAACAAAAATTGACAATGCATGTATTGTAATTCTTTTCCTGAACAAAAATGCTTAAAAATGGCTTGTGCGTTAAAGTATGCAAGCTCATCGGTGCATTATTTTTAGAGGATAAAACAATTATCTAATTACACGGAAAATTGTCTTGTAAATTTGTTAAAACTAAATATGTATAAATCAAGAAAGAAAAACTTATTATAAAAAACATGGACTCAGTATATTTTGATCATGCTTATGATGGAACAAAAGGCAACGCTTTTGAAAAAAGTCGCAGGAAGTTTGGTAGATTCGCCAAAAGGAACTCACGAAGTTTCAAGTTTGTCATTTAATAAACAGTGTTATGTTTCGCAGTCTATTACGTCTCACGAAAATCGTGTTTACTTACATATGTTTTCTCGCACCGGCAGCGTTCCTGCTAAAGTTGCCCGCCTGCTCAAACATCCGATGCTGTAAACTCGACGTTAAATTGCTTTTTTGGGACCATAAGGCTGACCTGTGAAAAGTAATAGAGCCAAATCATTTTCAAAATTGAATATAGACGTTGTGGCAGAATATAATGTATACGGTCCTCTTTACTTAAATGGCAATTAAACTTAAATGGCAATAATGTTAGCGGTATTTCAGCCATTTGGATCCAAAATTACCGAAAATATGACTGTCCTTAAGAATCAAAATAACTAATTCATTGTCATTTTTAAAAGGTCGACAACGCAACTGCAAGACCTCTGATATCGCGGATGTCCATGGGCAGCGGTGATCACTTAACATCAGGTGCACGTTTTGCTCGTTTGTCCCCTATTCCATAAAAAACTGGATACAGAAATGAGCAAAAACTGTTTTTGGGTCAATAACATCGATTAAAAAATCAGTAATTTGTCAAAAATGACTAAGTTTTAAAACAAGAAAATGTTAATGTAATAAAGCCTTAAGTATAATGAATATATAGATACAATAAAAAGATACAATTTTGATAATTATTTTACGATGAATACGAAATGGGTACAAAATACTAAAAATATTACCAATACTGCGTAATGATATATTATCATTAATATCTCGTACTTATTCGTAATAAACTTATAATGTTGTCACATTAGAAAGGTGTGGTCCGTAATTTTGTAATACGCAACGGCGTTCCTACTAATGACAGTGCCAGCTTATTGTTTTAAATCGCTGCCGCCCATTAATTTGATACATCGCTTATAATTATGATCCAACGGAAAAAAAAACAAATTCACCCCTCGAAGTGGCATCTGTAGTTGGTATATTAAGTGAGATTTAAAATAACGGCAACCCTTTTTTTATCTCAACTGTAGTCATGCTAGTTTTAACCCTTGGAGTTGTTTTGCGAGAAAATGTTATAAATTTTAGGCTTGGCATGCATTTCTCAGTGGACGCAATTTTATTTTTTAGATGTCAAGTAAATTAGTGTAAAGTTACATCAAAATTTGTGGGTCACAACCCTTGTTCCGCAGCCGCTATTTTAGAATATGAGGTGCATTTTGTTGGTATGGTTAATCTAGAAAACTTTTGATCTTGGAACTCACTAAAACTAAATTACAGGAATATTCCTTTTTTAACCCCTGACGCAAAACGAGGGGTGTTATAAGTTTCAGGTGTGTATCTGTGGATCTGTGTATCTGTGTATCTGTGTATCTGTGTATGTGTGTATCTGTGTGTCTGTCCGTGGCATCGTGGAGCCCTGGCGGATGGTCCGATTTGATTGCGGTTTTTTTTAATTGAAAGCCCTGTTTTGCGAGATGGTTCTTAGCTATGATTCAATAGAATCTGTTCAGCCGTTTCAAGATAACCAGCTCTTTTCAAATTGATGAAAGGAATTACATAATTTGTAAATGCTTTATCAATACAAAATTTTGTATTCTGTTACTTTATTGATATTGCAATTACATGGTAACGTTGAGCTAATACTTTGAGATTCTCATTCGAAGATCATCAGCGTCTATTTAACTGGCAATTTTCGTATATAAATAACAGATTTTCTAAATATTGCAAGTCACTTTTTAATGACTTTCTGATATCCGTTAGTAAAAAAACTTGACAGACTTGTGAAGGAAATACAAATACTTTGGTACCATGCAACTGAGCTCGTGATGTAGCCTGGATGTAGGGACTGGAACTGTTTGATGCAGAGCTATAACAAGACAGTCTTGCTTAGACTAAGCCTGGTTGCTATAAATACTAAGTTTGATTAGTGCTCATGATGACGAGGATTTGAAAATGGAGCTGATAAAGTGCTACCAAAACTCACGCGTAGAACGTAGAAAGAGATAAGATAGTCAAGTTCGAACTCGATAGATTTTTGATGATGTTTATTTTCCATTACATACAATGTCGAAAAACTGAACATGGAGCCGTAAGAGTGTAATAGTAACTCAAAGATAGAAATTGCAAATATAGTAGAGTTTGGAGTCATTTCATTTGTTACAGTAAGATCTTTCTCATGATGATGTGGCTCTGAAGATTGAGCCGAAAAAGTGACTTTGGAACTTCAAGAATCCAGATCCAATGTTCAACTACAATGAACTCCTAAACTAAACGAGGTAAAGTTTTTGAATTAGCACTTAATTGTCTTGTATTGGCAAATATCTTAGTGCTAGATGATTTTCAGGATCTGATGATGGAACTGAAAGGTAACCATGAGAACTCCTAAACTAAATAAGATAAACTAATCGAAATTGGACTCATTTGTTCTGTTTGGACAAATACTCTAGTGCTAGATGATTTCCAGAGTCCCATGATAGAGCTGAAAATACTTTATGGGAACCTTGGAATAAAATTAGCAACACCATCGAATTTGAGGTAGTTTGTATCGTTATTTCAAGGACTTTGGAGCGGAATGGCTTCCATTGCCTGATGATAGAGTTGAAGGATGTAACCAAGAACTATATAAAAATTATCCAGCACCAAAGTATATGAAATCAAAACAAACCCAAGCAGCCCACACTCAATGGGTTTATTTGGATTTGCTTCTTATAGACTTTTTCCAGTTCTATTATCAGACACTGATAAACAACGTGCTTCAAAGTTCTTGTAAAAATTTACTCCATTTTATTTCAAAATTCCCATGACCCCAGAAATCGTCTAGTACCAGGATATTTGTTAAAACACAACAAAAGATCCAAAATTCTCTTGTTTGGTTCAGAAGTTCCCATGACTACGTTCCAATTCTATCATCAGATACTAAAATAGTCTAGCACCAAATTGTTTGCAAAAACAAACTGAATTTTTTCCCCACTTGATGGGTTAACATGGTTTAGTGTAGGAGTTCTTGGTTACATCCTTCAACTCTATCATCAGGCAATGGAAGCCATTCCGCTCCAAAGTCCTTGAAATAACGATACAAACTACCTCAAATTCGATGGTGTTACTAATTTTATTCCAAGGTTCCCATAAAGTATTTTCAGCTCTATCATGAGACTCTGGAAATCATCTAGCACTAGAGTATTTGTCCAAACAGAACAAATGAGTCCAATTTCGATTAGTTTATCTTATTTAGTTTAGGAGTTCTCATAGTTACCTTTCAGTTCCATCATTAGATCCTGAAAATCATCTAGCACTAAGATATTTGCCAATACAAGACAATTAAGTGCTAATTCAAAAACTTTACCTCGTTTAGTTTAGGAGTTCATTGTAGTTGAAATTTGAATCTGGATTCTTGAAGTTCCAAAGTCACTTTTTCGGCTCAATCTTCAGAGCCACATCATCATGAGAAAGATCTTACTGTAACAAATGAAATGACTTCAAACTCCACTATATTTGCAATTTCTATCTGTGAGTTACTATTACACTCTTACGGCTCCGTGTTCAGTTTTTCGACATTGTATGTAATGGAAAGTAAACATCATCAAAAATCTATCGAGTTCGAACTTGACTATCTTATCTCTTTCTACATTCTACGCGTGAGTTTCGGTAGCACTTTATCAGCTCCATTTTCGAATCCTCGTCATCATGAGCACTAATCAAACTTAGTATTTATAGCAACCAGACTTAGTCTAAGCAAGACTGTCTTGTTATAGCTCTGCATCAAACAGTTCCAGTCCCTACATCCAGGCTAGCGTATGTAGCGGAATGGCGGTGTGAGGATGTGTCGGGGGTTTTTGAAATTTTTAATTTTATCTTGTTGAATTCGAAATTAGAGAGAGATTAAATCTCGTATAAACCTTTAAATTCAAAACATCTAAGAGCGGTAATGCATTAATCCGAGAAAATACAACTCTAGAAATCGAGGATCGAAATCGGATATTTCTTTTGATTCCTATTGTTGATCCGGATCCATAAAAAGCAAGAAGATTTTCCCCTTGTTGGTCCCGGGGTCATTTGAAGAATAGACCAACTGCCGTTCTGCCAGGTAGGTCGTAAAAGTCGACCGAGTGGCTATGTGCGTCACTATCATCGTGACTACTAGGTGGCAGAGTTCTGCATCGGCTCGACCGGGTCTAGTACCACCACCTTACCTATTCCTCCCGCAATAGCGTCAGTGCTAGTCGCTGTCGTGTTCCGGTTTGGAGGGTAAGGTAGCCGGAAAACTTATGCATGTGGCATTAGACCTCGCCACAAGATAGCAACGCACCATTAACATCTTTTGTGTTTATAGGCGATGGTTGACTCTTTCCATCAGGAGACCCATCTGCTTGTTTGCTATCTTATGATATAAAAAAAAAGTTCCACGAAATACTGAATTCATAAACCAAGGAAAACTTAAGCAAACCATTCCAAAGTGATTTTATTTATACGGAGAGCAACTTCACAGCTTTTGTTAGGTAAATTTGTTAGGTATAATATCTGGTTGACCGAGCTTTGCTCAGTTTTTCACATACCCATATCTTTAGAACCGAGCTTTTCTTGGACCTGGAACCTTGATAAATCGATTCCTTGACCCAAAAACCCCCAATTTGTGACTTTCATGAAAATCGTTGGAGCCGATTCCGAGATTCCAATTATATATATATACAAGAATTGCTCGTTTAAAGGTATTAGATAAACAATTGATTTTCTTAGTCTAACCTCAAAGCAAACACTCATTGACTTCGTGTTGCTTAACAACGCCATTTGCTGGAATAACTTACAATCCAAAAAATAGTATTATTATTCGCCAATAGATGTCAGGAAGTCATATTTTTCAGTTTTAATTGGGACTTTAAAACACGAATAAAATGACATTTTCTAAAAATGATTCCTAGCTAGATAGATTTATCGCCTCCGAACTCCCTATATACTAAATTTCATGAAAATCGTTGGAGCCGATTCCGAGATTCCAATAATTATATATATACAAGAATTGCTCGTTTAAAGGTATTAGATATGTCCTTTCAATTGGCATCAATTTTGGTACGTCTATTATACGTTTTTAGCATTTCCCAAATTTCTTAATATGGCTACCTCGGTCCGTCATCATCAACGAATTATTTGATTTTTGCTTAATTCATTGGGTTTTTGGTGAGGATTTTAGTCTATTGACAACTACTGCTTCATAAAAATACATAAATAAATGCTGAAATATATTTAAAAATAACACCCAAGTCTTGAAATACAAACATCTATGCTCGTCACACAAATACTTCTCCCTGTCGGGAATCGAATCTGAACAATATCGATTGAATAGTCAGAATCAGATTAGTCATTCGGGAAACGGGCGGTTCTTTTAAATCTGTGATTATTAAAAATACTACATGATGGTAATAAGATTAATTTTGTGATAATTTTATTTTTCTATTGTGATAGTTTTGTTTTTTAACGATCGCATTTTTCCAAAAAAAGTTTAAAATATCTCCTAAACTAGCGTCATTGTACGAGTATAATTATTGATTACGTAAGTATTAAAAGACACAAACAAGGTAAACACCAAATACTTCAATGCACGTAACGTAGTACATTTAACTATCTTGGAAACAAGAAGAAAATAAGCATCTGAGACGTTTATCAGAACTGGTAACATATTTTGATCTCGTAACTTTATGCCTTTATTGCAATATAATTTGAAATGTAAAATATATAAATTTTCCATGTTGACTTTAAAATATTTGCATTGGACAATTCATTGAATCAGAAAGCATTAAAATATACCTACGGTTATTTTTATAGAGTAAAAAATAATTAATTCAATCCAATCCTTGATAGAGAGAAATGGGAGCAGTAGTTAATATTAGAACAAAAATATTTTTTTTCTTTTAAGGGAATTCCCATTAACTTAAAAGCATAAACGCAAACCAAGAACTGACTTTTATGTTTTGAAACTGTTTATAGCGAAAGTATATTTAAGAATCCGTACCCGAATATTGTCAGCAGGAACCTATCACTAACCTCCACTGTTCGTCTATCTGTTTGATCTATCAATAGCTATATACCTTTTGAATGCAATAAGTAAACATACCGATGTCTAATAATGATTCGACTTTTTTATTACTTTCGAATTAAGTACCTACATATTTTTTTTTTTATTATTAGAGAAATAAATTTTTGAAACTGGACTTGAAACTTTGGCATAACTTTTGGACATAACTAACCAAACTAGGATCGCATATAATAAAATCTTTTCTAAGTTTGATAACCGTAAATAAAAGAGTACACATGTGTATGTATAGTATATTCACTATATTTCATGTATGTCACATGAATGTAGTCTGTGTAATGTTTATTTCTATGAGTTAATACATTTCTAATGCATATTGTTTAAAAACATTTAGTTTTTGTATTTTTCTGCAATGTAATCTTTAACTATGCCAAATTTAAAACCCCTCCGTTTCTATAATTTTCATAAAAAGCTTTTACTTCACGTATTAAAATTATACACATAATTTAACGGTTTTACTCAATCGGTGTAATTTCCGACTGTTTTCGGACCTATATGAGGTTCTTCATCACGATGAGTTTGAACCCTGACTACAATTATGTATTTTGATTATTTTTTTTTTTATATCATAAGATAGCATACAAGCAGATGGGTCACCTGATGGAAGAGTCAACCACCGACTATAGACACCAACGGTGTTAATGGTGAATTGCTATCTTGTGGCGAGGTCTAATGACACATGCATAAGTTTACCGGCTACCTTACCCTTCAAACCGGAACACGACAGCGACAAGCACTGACGCTATTGCGGCAGGAATAGGTAGGCAAGGCGGTGGTACCAGACACAGGCGAGACAATGCAGAACTCTACCACCTAGTAGTCACGATAGTAGTGTCTCGCATAGTCAATCGGTCGCCTTTTACGACCTGCCTGGCAGAACGGCAGTTGGTCTTTTCTTCAAAGGAGCCCGGAACCAACTCGGGGGAAAAATATTATTCCATAATCCGATTAGATGTCAGTTTAACCATTTTAATTGTTTGCTAAAAATCGTTGTTATTTGTAAAATTAATGGCAATGAAAATCATATAAAAGTAATCATTGTATTAGGAATTTACTAGAGAATAATAATATCAGTTATACTTTTATTATTTCGCTGTGTTGATCCGGATCACTTTCGAAGAATAGATAAACTGCCTTACCGCTAGGCATCTAATAAAAGGCAAGATAAAGCTAATACGTGGCACTAACCTCGTGACTATTGACTGGGTTTTTTTTATAGTATAAGATAGCAAACAAGCAGATGGGTCTCCTGATGGAAAGAGTCAACCATCGCCTATAGACACCAAAGGTGTTAATGGTGCGTTGCTATCTTGTGGCGAGGTCTCATGCCACATGCATAAATTTATTGGCTACCTTACCCTCCAAACCGAAACACGACAGCGATAAGCACTGATGCTATTGCGGCAGGAGTAGGTAAGGCGGTGGTACCAGATCTGAGTGAGACAATGCAGAACTCTACCACCTAGTAGCCACGATGTTAGTGACTCGTATAGCCAATCGGTTGCCTTTTACAACCTGACTGGCAGAACGGCAGTTGGCCTATTCTTCAAAGGAGCCCGGAACCAACACGGGGAAAAAAACGAGGTGGTAGAGTTCTGTATTGTCTCCCCTGCCCTGCCTTACCTTTTCCTGTTGCAATAGCTTCAATGCTTGCCATTATCCTGTTCAGATTTGAAGGGTAAGGTAACCGGTAGACTTATGCATGTGGCACTGCTATCCTACCACACGGATATCAACGAACCATTTACATATTTAGTATCTATAGGCGATGGTTTCTCTTCCCATCAAGAGAGCTATCTGCTCTTTTGTTGTCTAATGATATAAAAAATATTTATACCTACATTCCATTGTCGGCGCTTAGACAATTAGCATTATCATTAATACACTTAAAAGAAAGTAGGTCCCAAAGAGCTTGAAAAGCGAAAATGTTTGATTATTGCACTAATGTATTTGTATCGTGAATAAATAATATAAAATATACTTAAATATAAAATATGTGAGGAAAATATTATTAATTAAATTTACCTAGAAAATATTATTTACTAACTGAGCGGCGGCATTTCGCGATTAACATGTTGTCTATTTTGTTTATATTTAAACTTTCATACCCTATTTCAGCCTTTTAGGGGTACATTTAAAAAAAAGTTAGCCGAAATATAAATGTGGAAACTAGCTGTAATTTCCAAAAATACATATATATATATATATATATATATATATATATATATATATATATATATATATATATATATATATATATATATATATATATATATATATGAACAGATGATTCTGCTGATAGAAGGCGATAAACATCGTTTTTAGACATCAAAGATACATTAAGAGTCGTTAATGTTGCATTGCTGTTGGTGTAGCTGGGTGGTAAAGCCATAAGTTTACCGGCTGCCTTACCTTCCAGACCAGAACACGTCATACTATTGTACCATCAATTAAATACTCGAACTCTTCCACTTTCTTTTTCTATAATTTAGCATCACCACGATACCGACACTTGGCCAATCCTACGCCTTTTATTACAGCATGGCCTTTTTTAAAGGGGCCCGATCGAAGTGTACTATATAGCGAGAGTCTCCATTTAATCGCATACAAATAAACATACGGACCGACTGAAACAACTTTTAATAATCATTGTTATTTAGACCATTGATCGTTACCGTGAATAGAGACTACTTGCAATAATTTTATAATTATTGCAAGATATATAAATATCTTTCATCTACATCAAGTAAGAACAAAAAATGGAACTGAACGTCCCATTTTTTTAAATGGATAGATATAATGAGGCTCTGAAATATCAATTCATATTTACTTAATAAATTATATTAGTATCGTTAATTAAAACTCACAACGCAAGCAAAAAATTTTCTTACTTTGGGGTTAGATCAATTTGTGAAATTTGTCCATCGATATTGTTATTTTGCATTTTGAAAATTTTTAGAATTTAATCTAAATTTTAAAATAACCTAACATTAATTACGTAGTTTACGAGCACATTACAAGAAAAGTTGGGAAAAATCATTCCGCTTTTGATTACGTAAACGGTTAAAACAAAAAAGTTTGTAACGGTCGTCCAATTAGTTTAAGAATCCACGCAGAAGCGCTTCGCCGACCCTAAATTTTTTCTCAATTAAATGCAAAACTTGCTCTGAAGCATCGGTGGTGGTTATATAAAATTTAGAGTCCGCACAATTCGCGCAACACAAATTTTTATAACCTATAAGTAAACAAATGGAACAAATTATCCAGAGACCGTAGAAGATGCCGTCTACGCTATATCCCTCTCGAGACACAAGGGTGTAAAAAGTAAAACAATAAGGATTCTGTGCGGCTGCAGGGGGATATTTATTGTTAATGAAAATGGCGGGATTTAAACTAACGTCTTGTAACTAAATACCCCCTCACGGGTAAAGCGAGTACTAATTTGGTTTTTATAGCGAGTTCTTAATTTGATTTGGCGCGATCGCGGCGCCACTATTACGAGTGGGGCAATTAATTTGGACGGATTATATTTTTCCGAGCGCCTGCGAGCGTCGCGCGATCCCTGAACGAGGTTTGGTTTTGCGCCGCCTGAACTGAGGAGGAAAAAATAAAATAAAACTTAAGCCTCGTTTAATTTGAAGGGTGGTTCAGGGCTATTAAAGTAACACGCTTATGTATTGCAAATTATATTGAAATTTGTCTTCCATTACCGAGCGTCTTCCTCACACAAATGTTGCCCGCATTACGACCGGGAGATTTTTATTCTTCGTTACGCCCACCCTTGTCTCCCAGTTTTTTACGTCGGAACTTTTGTGGTGCCTTTTTTTCTCGCTAATTAAAACTCTTCCGCGCTGTTTCCTCTCAGAAACGAGATCCGATCAATTAATTTTTGGGGGACGTAAGCTATCTCGAATTTTACAGAGATACAAAAGCCAATTTCCCTGGAAAAAAGTATTAAACTGTTTTTAACAAACAGCCAATGATAATTAATTGGGGTAAAATGCAAAGGGTTATATATAAATACAGAAAGCTATGCTTTATATGGTCTATAAAAAGTTTTCAGGGTGCTTTTTTAAATAGAGAAGAAGACAAACGGCCAGCAGGCTAACTTGAATAAAATAGAATCGAATACTATATTTTTATTCAATTGATGATAACTAATAACCAATGCCCATGGACAACTGCACCACTGAGAAGCTGTAGATGGGTTTTCAGCTTAAGAATTAGCAAGCTCTTTTTAAAGTTCTCTAAATTCTGTTCAGGAACACCCCTGTCGACACTGGTTCCACGGACGAGCCACGACGAAATACTTTGTGCCCTGTGCTACTTGCACAGGGCACAAAGTATATCGACAATCACTATATATCTAACATCAGAGTACAACTCATAAACGGTGAATCCCGTTCTCCATGACACACCAGTTGTTTGGTTGACAGTCATATAAATGTCAATTAATATTAATTTCTCTATGCCTACTCTGCAAGGGTATCATATTATTATTATTACGGCAGGCCATAGTATAATTCTACAAAGTATTGGCCACAATGGTAGTGAAACAATTAGGCTTTGCCTGTCTTTAACGAAATGTCTCGCGAGTAATAAGCATGTTGCTCATACATTACCATCTTTCTAGGATATTAGTATGTTTTGTTACAAAGTTTAATTAAATCTTTCCTCACATCTATTCCTGCCGCAACAGCGTCGGCGCTTGTCACCGTCGTATTCCGGTTTCAAGTATAAGATAGCCGTTAAACGTATGTATGTGGAATCTAAACTTCGCCATATTATGGTGGCTTTCCTCCGTGTTGGTTCGGGTTCCTTTGAAGAATAGGCCAACTGCTGTTCTGCCAAGAAGGTCGTAAAAGGCGACCGGTTGGCTTTACGTGTCACTACCATCGTGACTACCAGGTGGTTCCGCTACGTTTTGCCCGGGTATTTGGTACCATCGCGACCGCATTACCTCTTCCAGCCGCAATAGCGCCAGTGCTTTTCATTTAATTGTCGTGTTCCAGTTTGGAGGTTAAGGTAGCCGGTAGAGTTATGCATGTGTAACTGCCATCAAAGCCTTACCAATTCTAGTCGGAATAAAGAAATATGCAACAAACGTCATTTAAACTACTACTTATTACAAAGAGTTTATTATCTTGTATATTTGTATGTAATTGCTAAATTCTTAAATTACTGAACAGTTGAAATCATTATTTTAGCTATAGAAAGTAAGATTACTAATAAGCAATACTGGCTATTACAAAATTATTAAACCTTAAAAGAAATCCGGCAAAACCCAACATATCAAAATTTTTACAAATGTTAATATTAGGCTAAGCTAGGGTGGAGCCGCGTTTATCAGTTATAGCAAAAGAACATTTTATTACTGCCCTACAAACTTGCACGTAAAGCTTACTATAACTTCATTTGATGTTTAAAACCGCTTTATAAACTTGCTTTCAAAATCAATTGCCAACTCAATTACCTATTCCATTAAAATAATTCGTAAAAAGGAGCCGCTGAACCCAAAAAACCAAACAATAATATCCTCAACGCACAACCTTCAATCAGTTGTAATGAAGGCGGTGGAAGCAATTTGTCGGCAACGGCCACAGCAGCGGGCATCGGGAGCACGCGCCGAATTAAATGGAAATCAATAGCAATCGACGGACGTGACCAATGACCTTAGGTACTATATCTGTGAAATCATTCGTTTGACTACTGGAATATATTTAATCTTTGATAATAACTACCAATATCGTTGTCTTAAGTTTGGCAGCTATCAGAAAAAGATACAAAGATTTTATGCTATTAATAAACGAATTTAAACGTGCGTGTAAATTAGCGCTCATTTTGTCACATCGACTTCAACGATACGATCTTATTAACAAACTTGTTTGTTAATAAGAACGTAAATTATTGAGTTGTATTATCACATGAATAATAATTAAAGTAATTTAAAAAATAAACCAACTTCAAATATTTGTTACTTTACATATATATTAAAAACTACGACATACATTTTAATAAAATTTCAGCTGTTTCCTAAGATGTGATGACGATATATCAAATTTTAACCTAAAGGAATTACCTCAATATGGCTTTTAGATCCCGAGAAATTCGCAAAAAATATACAAACATGCAGACACTTTTTTGATAATGCCATAATAACACAAATAAAAATTTTGTCTAATAATTACTAAAGTATTTTATAAGCACATGACTCAAAGGTGTACCTAGTAAGTAGTACCTAGTAATGTCAGAAATAAAGTTTATCATTTTCCAATATCTTACCCCACTGAAGAAAAATATTTCCAGTGAAAGTGTTTTTTATTTTTTTCTGTATTCTTTAAAATCTTGGAACTAAGAAAGTTTCACAAATAAGTCACTAAATGGACCTTTTCCTGCTCCTAGTGCTGCCAAAATAGTAATAATTGTACTGAAAGTAATAAATAATGAGTTCAAGTGTTTATGATCATCTATACAAAACGGACAAACTTCTTCTAGAATATTTATAACTACAACTTGTCGATTTTTTACCCTTTTATTAAAATTACTAAAATGTTCCCTGCTGCCTATACGAGTATTTATTACCTATACTCGTAAATCACATAATATAGGATCGTAGATTATATAGCATCTCTGGCATTTTTTGAGTATGGTTAAATAAACATGAAAATGCTGATCGGTATTTTGTTAAAATTATTCTAAAAAAATTAGGTATTCGGATTACCAAAGCACCACATATGAAATACTAGCTGCAGCGTGCAGCCCGCTCCCTTATTAAGTTTTCGGCCAATCTCACGAGATCACCTATTTTTTTCGAGATAAAAAGTAGCCTATTCCAGGTTCCTGCTGCTATTCCAGGTCAACATCCTGTGTGTCAAATTTCAATCAAATCCGTCCAGTAGTTTTTGCGTGATTGAGTAACAAACATCCATCCAAACATCCAAACTTTCGCATTTATAATATTAATATAGATAACTTATTTTACCTAAATTGGGTTATAAAATCTTATACTTTTTGTTATTTAATATTAACAAAAAAATAAGAGGGCGGGCGATAGACATTTATATAGTATAGTGTAACTGTACTTCTCAGGCTGCGTATTATAGTGTTGTAGATATGTTATTTCTATAATATAAATTGCTAGTAAGTCTACATTAAGTGAATCTTTCCACGGGAGTCCACAGAAACAATTCCTGCTAAAATTACCACGATCCAACACAATGACGGCATCAATCGAAATCACCAGTGATTATAGTCATAGACTAAATAACCGTTACAGATACGACAAGATTATCAAGCTTAACTCGAGGTGGTAAAACGAAAAAATCTGTAAGTAATTGACCCTGCAGGCCATCTTTGAAAATTCCCTCTAAATATAGGTATTTTAAGCTCAACAGTGTAAAAACTAACTATATATATTTTATCAGTTCAAACATCTAGTAGCCGCGTTTCCGATCCGGTAGTAGTTTAAAAAAATGTTGACGCGTCTAAATAACTAGTTAAAAGTTTTATTGAATAAAGTACTTCTGATTTCTGATTTCTATTTTTTAAAAATGGCAGTAAAAACATTTTTTTCAAAAATTTTTAAGCAGTTTTAAAAAAATACCCGATTTTAATTCAATTAGCGGTATTTGGCGCAGTTTTTAAAGGAGAAAAGGTGATATGATTTTAAAGTCAATCGGTATATTATCCTGAAAGCTATTTCAAAAATATTAAGTAAGTTTGCTAAAAACAACGTAATTTTAATATTTGAAAAGCTTGCAACTTTTGAAAATTAGATTCGATTTTGATTTTTGAAACGGCATTCGGCGTACTAAGTAGTACTAAAGTTTTAGTACAAAAATATCGTACAATAGCAAAAAATGATTGGTTGAGAAATTTCGACCCTGTGTTGAAAAAACACTTTTTTAAAAATTTCTCGTCAACGATTTCTCCCAAACGGATAAACCGATTTTGATGCAATTTATTCATTAGACATAGTTTTTTGAGGAATAGAGCTAATTCGTTTTTGAACTCAATCGGTACATAAATCTGGAAATTATATTAAAAAAATACTGTTTCGCCAAACATTTTTTGGGGTTTTCTCAAAATTTATCAAAATCTCCGGGTCCGATTTTATTCAAATTTTCAAGAAGTCTAAATTGAGTAGAATCCAGTCAAATGCCATCATCAATCGAGTTTCGCTCGGTACAGCCGTTTAAAAGTCATGAGATGTTTACACACACACACACACATACACACACACACACACACACACACACACACACACACACACACACATACACACACATACACATGCAGGCTGATGTCATCGTGAAAATATTGGGAAAAGGTTCTTAGGACCTCAAAACTTAGATTGTATGTTAGTTGCTAGCTTGTTACCTACTTGTTAGAATTTAGAGATGTTTCTAGTTTTCCAGGTGCTAGGCTTTTATGTATATTCATAACTAAGGTTTTGTCAAGCCGCCCGCTGTATGATTAAACTTTTTTTGTAAATCCCACAGAAATAGTATATTTTTAAATTTTTCACGTAAGCCATTTTTGGATGAAACTTACCTGTGTGATAAAATTCATCTACTAATTCTCTTTAGTGCATCGTGCAGTGCATTCGCTACATATATCACTAGTATCATGACTACTAAGTGGTAGAGTTCTACAATATATTACCTGAGTATTGGTACCACCACCTTACATATTCTCTCGCAATAGCGTGTCACTCTCGTGTTTCCGTTTGGAAGATAAGGTAGCCGGTAAACTTGTGCATTACCATCCCGCCACTCGGAAGCAACGCACTATTTATATATTTGGTGTCTATAGGTAATGAGTGTGGCTTCCATTAGGAGAGCCATTTATTTGTTTGCCATCTTGTGATATAAAAAATTATTGTATACCTCAAATACAAATGTTAACGAGTTTAAACTTAGAAAGTGCAAGGTTTGTAAATTCTTACATATCTCCGCACGTGCTATGTATATAAAGGTATCAAGATTTTGTACTTCATGAATTAATATACAGATTTTTAGTCTTTGAAACATTGGTAATGTCAGTGAGTGAACACGTCCGCGGACAATGCGGCTGTACAGACAAAGCAGCACTTCCTTCGATCGATCGGCCGATGATTGTTCAATCAAAGCATTAGAAAAGCCGACTTAATTACGGCAATTTGTTTTTATTTGTACTGACGACTGTTCTGGCCGCTGGGGTCAGTAATTGTTTCTACATTTATTGGTTTGAAAACTCAGCGAGCAGCTTTTGAACATTTGCCAAATATTTTAGAAATAAATGCAAAATAAACAACGTTTTTAACAATTTTTTTTAAGTAATATATTTAACGATTTTCCAAGTCTAATGTTAGCAAGAAGTTTATTCCATAGCTTAACAGCTGAAACAGTAAAAGAATGTTCATGAATGTTCGTAAAAACATGAATTATGCATAGGCATACGCAAGGAAAGATTTTCACTTGAACGCAGTTTCATACCATCACTTTCGAAAAATTCAAATCTTTCCTTTAATTATCCTGAAGTAATTAGTAAGTCTGCCAGGACCCTGAAATATGGCACTCCGTTATATCTGCCATTTCTGGCCCAAGGCAATGTTTTATATTAGAAATAGATAATCATTAAAGCCTATCTTGACTGAACATCATATAAG
Organism: Apodemia mormo; assembly: GCA_036924255.1. Taxonomy (NCBI): domain Eukaryota; kingdom Metazoa; phylum Arthropoda; class Insecta; order Lepidoptera; family Riodinidae; genus Apodemia; species Apodemia mormo. Next base: position 32,677,544 of record JAUPFN010000003.1, on the reverse strand, counting down.
GGTTAAGGAGCATTACCTGTCATTGTCGTAGTTTTTTTTTCTTTTTCTGTCCTATTTATTTTATTACTGTGTTAGCTTCTCTTTACTATAGTCATCAATTTGCGTTTTAGCCTTTTCTTATCTATGTGTAATCTTATCCTTGCAATGTATGAATAATTAGAATTTCAATGTAATTTATATATTTGTGTTTGTCTTTATGCTTGTGCACGATGCCTTCCACTTTCCTTTCCCAGCTTCACTTTCTGGGTTAGCTGGAAGAAATCTCTGTCGTTAGGGATAAGCTCACCTTTTGTGCGTTATTTTAAGTATCGTTTAATATTTTTGTCATTATGTAAGTGTACAATAAAGTATTAAATAAATATATGTGACCCCCCTGACCCAAAGGTTGGATCCGTCCTTGTTTATACGTGTGTGTACTAAGTACTCGTAAGTAAAGAACTATTCTAGTAGCAAATTCTAAGCTACATTATTTTACTTAAATAGTAAATTAAATGTAATTCATACAGATTTTGAAATAAATCCTTGAATTCTCCAAGCAAGACCGGTAGTAAAATTTACGTTGTTTTATCCATTTTATTCCCAAGTGTCCATTTGGGATCGCAGTTGACATATTACTGTCATTTATACGCGCAAAACCATAATAATTTTTATTTTAAATATATCACTATACCATCATGTCTAAACCATATTAATTTAATTTTAACTACAGGTGTCGTAAACTATATTCATGTATAAGACTATTTTCGCCGTGTTGGTCCCGGCCTCCTTTGAAGAATAGGCCAACTGCCGTTCTGCCAGGCAGGTCGTAAAAGGCGACCGATTGGCTATCGAGTCACTACCATCGTGGCTACTAGGTGGTAGAGTTCTGCATTGTCTCGCCCGGGTCTGGTACCACCGCCTTACCTATTCCTGCCGCAATAGCGTCAGTGCTTGACGCTGTCGTGTCCCGGTTTGGAGGGTAAGGTAGCCGGTAAACTTATGCATGTGGCATTAGACCTCGCCACAAGATAGCAACGCACCATTAACATCTTTGGTGTCTATAGGCGATGGTTGACTCTTTCCATCAGGAGACCCATCTGCTTGTTTGCTATCTTATGATATAAAAAAAGACTAAATAGCATTAGGTAATGGCATTAACCTTGGACTACCATAATGTAATTAATTATATCATTCGATTTTGAAAATGCAAGAGCAGGTGTATATTCAGCGTGGTTATATCAAAAATATATTATTTTCTTGCTCGACCATAATTTCTATAAGAATTTGGTCCTCTTGTACCATACTGATTAAATGCTTTTTAAAAGACCTTTACTATGGTTAAATTAATTTAAAAGCATTTTAATATTTTCTGCAAGTGTTTGTAAACAAATACATTTGATTATATAAAACACAAAACTGTGGCATAGAAGAGTAAAAGGAATAAAATTTCAATCTATATTAATATTATAAATGCGAAAGATTGGATGGACGGATGTTTGTTACTCTACTCAATCACACAAAAACTACAGAACGAATTTGAATGAAATTTGGCTAGCATAGGCTACTTTTTATTCCGGAAAAATTAGGATCCGAGGATGACTCTCGCGTAATTAGCCAAAAAATGTTATAATGCAGCGGGCTGCATACTGCAGCTAGTATAAAGACATGTATCCCTACTCGTGAGAAGAAGTTAAACTCGCCACGTACCATGATATTAACAGATTAATCATTTACTCGTCCTAAATATTCACGCATGTTAAATCCAAAATATGCAAGTTATATTTTGGGACAATGCATGATCCAAAACATTACTTCCTTCTATTCTGTCGAGCAACAAACAAAGCAGTTTTTCTTATGAATGAAGTTATTATCTATATTAATCTTCATTTATATTATAAATGCGAAAGTTTGGATGTTTGGATGGATGGATGGATGTTTGTTACTCAATCACGCAAAAACTAAACGGATTTGAATGAATATTTAGCATACAGATGATGACCTAGAATAATACATAGGCTACTTTTTATCCCGGAAAAATTAGGTGATTCCGCGGGATTTACCAAAAACTTTTATAATGCAACGGGCTGCACGCTGCAACTAGTATTATAAATGCGAAAGTCAGATGTGTATGTAATGGATCAATAATCCCTCACCGCACTATGGTAGCAAGACGACAGTATTACGTCACTGCGTCCCGAAGTTATAATAAACTAAACAGATTACACTCAATATATGCACTAACACTAAGTCGATGCTTTGTTATCAAAACCTGGCTTTTAGAACTAAATTATTATGAGACCGAAGATGTATTAAAGTAGATCATACACACGTAAACAAAGACACACACGAATACATACACTTATACTTACACTTTATTTTACTTTAGTTAGTTTATACTTTAGTTTATACTTTAGTTTACTTTAGTTTACACATACACTTTAATCCCACACGCAAGCACGCAAATTCAAACATTTATACAAACACACATACACACACAAACACATATATACATACACACACGCGTAATTGTACATATGTTGCTTGTGTTAATTTATTACAAGATTGTGACACTGGGTGAATGCACTGTCTCCTGACCACAGTTTACACTACCACAGGAGACAGGGTTAAACCTGTGCTTTGATTTTTCCTTGTACGAATGCAAATAAAGTTTTATTATTATTAATAATAATGAATATGTATGTAAGTATTTTGTCCGCTTGTACCAAACTGATTAAATACTTTTTAAATTTACGATGGTTGAATTCATTTAAAAAGCATTAACTTAAATATATTTTGCAAGTGTTTGCAAACAAATACCTTTAAGTATATAAAACACAGAACTTTGGCATAGAAGACTAAAAGGAATAAAAACTAAAATCTACTCGTATATTATTATAGTATTATAAATGCGATAGATGGGTGTATGGATGGATGTTTGTTAGTCAATCACGCTAAAACTACTGAACGGATTTGGATAAAATTTGGCTCACAGGTAGATTATGATCTGAAATAGCATATATGCTTTTTCAGATCATAATCTACCTGTTTTTATCCCAGAAAATAAGTTTTTCCTGCGGGACTCGCCAAAAACATTTATAACGTAGAGGGTTGCACGCTGCAGCTAGTATATTATGAAAATTATTTAAATCTGACTCCTTCATATAAAGAAACAAACGTCCAGCGTGTAGGTCCGAGCTCCTCCGAAGAAAAGACCAACTGCCGTTCTGCCGACTGCCAGGGAGATCATAGAAAGCAACCGATTGGCTATACGTTTCACTACCATGGTGACTACATGGTGGTAGAGTTCCGCAACGTCTCTCTCGGGTATATGGTACTACAGCCTTACCTATTCTCGTCGCAATAGCGTCAATGCTTGTCATCGTCGTGTTCCGGTTTGGAGGGTAAGATAGATGGTAGATTTATGCAACTGGCATTGCCATTCCCTCGCACGGGTAGCGATGCACCATTAACATCTTTGGTGTCTATAGGCGATGGTTTCTCTTTCCATCAGAAGACCCATCTGCTTGTTTGCTATCTTATGATATAAAAAGAAACACCTTAGCTTTATGACATTAATGTAGATTTACCGTCAACACTTACTTAACTTTATACTTTTATATCATGTAATTTCAAGATATGAAGATAAAGTACAAAATATTCCTAGGCCCTGCGTAGATCATTTTACAATCGTGACCATCGTATTAATAAATAATAATAATTGATTGGTATGGTCGCGTTTCCAATCTGGAAGTAACTATTAAAATGTTACTCGTCAAAAATTCCTCTAAGAGATAATTTAAATACAAATAATTTAACTTAGTTGAAACTATATCAAGTCATTGTTCTTGTACAAATGCATTATTAACGTCCAATTAGAATAAATTTCCTAGCATTGAGCAATTTAGAAAAGTACCGTTTATAAAGTGTCTGTAAATTTATAGTCTGAATATTTGATATATTTACTTGCTTTATTTATTACTAGGTAACACGCGCAGCTCCGACTGCGAATAGTATAATGTCTTTAATAACTTTCATCTGTCTTTTCATCTCCAAAGCCAGTTTTTTAAAGTATCTCCTTGCTAAGTTACATCAGAATCGGTTTAGTGGTTTAGCCATGACAATCAAACTTTCACGTTTATAGTAATAGTATGGATTAACTAGTGACTCGGTACCTTAGATGAAGTAAACTACTACTAGATATGAAATACCTAACCAAGGGAAAACCGTGTCATTTCGTCCCTAACAATGGTGGACTTAAGAACAACTGTTTACTGTCTACATAACAATTGATAAATTATATTGCAACTCTAGCATGTTATTTTAACTATTAGTTTTTATTTTAGATTTAAGGTTACACACTAAGATTATAGAAAAATACAAATAAATGCTAAAATCAATTTAATAGGTATTTTTAATCAAATGGTTATTTGACATTAAGTTTTAACTTACCTACATTGACAGCGTATTTTAGTAATGGCGTTTTGGCCGCAAGCTGTTTAAGGTGACGTTAATTTTCTAAAATGATTTGAAATTAGAACACTGACAAAATTTTTGTAGCTTTGTCTGTTATGAAAATTCTAACTTGTTAGACAGAGATAATAAAGCCATTTTTATTTGTTCAGGGTTGGAATGCATGAAATTTTATAATTTTGATTGTTTATGGAAATTAATGCCAAGTCCTTATCATTCTCTTGTCAAAGCTCGGCACGCAACCTGTTGCATCATTGAAGATCATTTTGTTTCGAAATCCTTCGAATTGGAATATTTTTCGTGATAAAAAACTGTCTCTTAAGTCTGACCATAGACTTTTTAAAATATAATAAGATAGCAAGCAAGCAGACAGTTCTGATGAAAAAAGACTACAATCGCTTATAGACATTAAATATGTTAATGGTGCGTTGCCAACTTTGTGCCAGGATGGTAATATCACATATGTAAATTTACCGTAGCTTACCTTCCAAACCCTAACACGACAGTGACACGCATGCCATTGTAGCAAGAAATAAAGTTTGTCTCAAGCTCTGTCTAATTGTTGTGGAACTCTACCACCAGTAGTCACGGTGAGAGTGACATGCTTAGCCAATCGTTCTTCTTTTATGATTTATTCGAGTATATTACTATCAAACTTCAATTAAGTATGTGCTATATCTAAATTCACGATAGACAAAATACTTTCTACCCAAAAAGTGAACCCCTTAAAAGATGAATGCTTTACTTAAGTTGTTAATATTAGACCTCACAATAATTAAAAATGTAGGCACTTATGCATAGAATAATAACGCATAGAAACCAAGTCGACCCGCGCAATATTAAGCCATTTCAAAGAAGCCTGAAAAGGCTTCTTTGAAATGGCTTAATATTGCGCGGATATATAATAATAATTATCTGTGCCCGCGATTTCGTTCGCGTGGAAAAAATTCTAAAATAAAAACCCGCATAGTTCCCGTTCCCGTGGCATTTCCGTTATAAGAACTATCCTATGTCCTTTCTTGGGTCTTAAACTATATTTGTACCAAATTTTATCCAAATCGGTTCAGTGGTTTGGCCGTGAAAGTGTAACAGACAGACAGACAGACAGAGTTACTTTCGCATTTATAATATTAGTATGGATATAATAATAACAAAAGATTATTTGTATACTAGTCAGGTAGATATATTTTAAATACCGTCTTGGGAAAATATTTATTTACTTGCAACACGATTCAAGTCTTTGTGTGCGTGACGACGCAAGTGATTACACGAAGCGTACATGGACATCGACACCGTTTTGGCCTAAAATATGAACGAAACGTTGAATGCAATTATCACTCTGAGCGTAATTACTCTAAGCACTTATGCATGTGGCATTAGAGCTCGCCGTAAGATAACAGCGCACCATAAACATCTTTGGTGTCTAAAGGTGATGGTTGACTTTTTCCATCAGGAGACTCATCTGCTTGTTTGCTATCTTATGTTATAAAAAAAGACATCTGTTTATCCAATTTGTGTATGAGTTTTTTCTCTTTCTTATTTCATTGAATAGCAAACAAGCAGATTGTTGTTCTGATGGAAAGAGATAATTATCGACTATAGAGACCATATGCGTTGGTGATACGTTGCTGTGCGTGTAGCTGGGTTAGAATGCCGCATGCATATTTTACTGGCTACCTTATCCTCCAAACCGGAACATGATAGCGACAAGCACCGATGCTATTGCGACAGAAATAGGGAAGGCGGTGGTGCCATAACCTGGTCGAGACATTATAGAGCTCTAACACCGAGTTAATACATTTTACGAGATGCCTAGCAATAATTGTTTCCCGTGTTGGTCTGGGCGCTTTCAAAGAATAGACCAACTGCGTCCTGCTAGCCAGGTCATAAAAAGCGACCGATTTGCTATATGTGTCACTACCATCGTGACTACTGGGTGTTAGAATTCCACAACGTCTCACCCGGATATTTGGTACCACCGCTTTACCTCTTCCTGCCATAATAGCGTCAATGTTTTGTCGTGTTCTGGTTTGGAGGGTAAGGAAGCCGGTAGAGTTTGCATGTAGCATTACCATCTCGCCGCACTGATAGCAATACATCATTAACATCTTTGGTGTCTATAAGCGATGGTTTCTCTTTCCATCAGGATAGCCATCTGCTTATTTGCTATCATATGTTATAAAAAAATCAGTTGATCCATTTTTCGAAAGGGGTCCAGATCTATACGGGATTCACTCTCATTGTAGCGTCATTTTATATATAAAACCAATATTTGTTTGTTGGTATTTAACCCACTGCTAACCATTCATCCAATTAGGATGGAACTTTGTCAACTTATTGCTTGATTATTTTCTTAATGACCACAGCTAATACGCTAAAGGACAACATCGACAACACCGGACCGTAGCATGAACAAAACACCCAGCCAAAGTTCAACTTAACGCTTGAGCTTCTAATAGCCGCATTAAGCTGTTGTCTATGAGGCTGAACCTCAGCTAAGTGCGGCGTCTTGAGTAGTTATGGGAAAAAATATTGCAGACCCAGGAGTGTTGCATTTGCGAGATAGATAAAGGATACATAACATAAAGATGCAGTAAGTGGTAAGCGTGTCGTACCGGCAAATGTATTTGAAGGACCATTTTTACGGTGGCAAAGCACCTCTTCATGCAAATACGCTGGGTGTTTGCAAGAGGAGAGTTAGTTTTGAACATCTAAGAATTGGATCGTTGTATGGCACTCAACTTCTTATTATTTCAAAATGTTCTTAAGCAGTTGGTTCAAATGACAGTTACTGCGAAACCGGGCTTTTTGGGCAAGCACAGTGCTCAGCCAAAGTTTAATTTAACATGGTAGCCACATTAAGGATGTCTCCTGTGAGGCCGAACTTTGGCATAGGGCAGTATCTTGCCGAGAAGTGGGCGAGTACTGACATCAGGATTTTGGCTGGTTCGACTTGATCTAGGTCTCGAGTGTTAGCGGGCTGAGTTGCCACCGATGGCGTGGGCGCGACGCTAGCATATGTGTAAACTGTGAAGTTTAAGCTATGATTGGATCATCTGCAGTCTATCCGGGTGGCACTCGACTCTCTGTACCTAACCTTTAATAATTTTGTCGCAAAAGCTTGTATGAATGTAATACTAATACCACAGATTCTATGATAGTTACAATGTTAAGGATTCAGGAACAGTCAGGACGACTCAAAACTAATATAAAAATGGTATGAACATACACCTAAACATATTTAGTCATATTTACGAGTTATGGAATAGATAGTAAGTTAATATTCCAAGTCGATGAATGTAATGGACTTATATAAAATCGTGGCAGCCAACCGTAAACTGTCTCTGTCTTAGTAAAGCAATATCTGCAAAAGGACAAAATATCAGTGCAAATAAACATTTAACTTTATGGACTCGAAAGATATTACCGATTCGTGATCTTTTTCTTTAGTTTTGCGTTTCGGTCGAGCGGCCATCTTGGCGACATGTGGCGGTAGATTTAGGCGGGAAACGTGCCCTGCCATATTAGATTATGTCGAAATGAATTGAGCGCTACTATTGGATATGTTATTGACGTAGATTTGCGATCGGAGGAACGAACTGATATTTTGTATTGTTATTAAAGGCGCTCTATGTGGACGTGCGCGGCGTCTCAACTACGTTCGGGATCAACCGATACGGCGCCCTTATGGACCTATCGTTTAGGCTTCTTTATATTTTTCTTATGTAAATACACTTTCATATCCGATGAGCTTTATTTATGTGGGAATCGTTTTAGCGAGATATGTCCCGATTTGGTCCCATTGTTTAACCCTCGTGACGAATGTTTTTGTTAATATTACTGATAAAATTCTGCCCTACACCAGTATATTTAAAACCCTACTAGACTAAATCCAAATAAAATGCCATTACTTAAATTCAACAAGGGTAGACAGGGCAAATATATTTTACTGATCTGAATCTACAAATCGATCAGGATTACGAGCGAAAACTTTATGTGTTAATCTGAAACACGGGCTGTTACTTACCACCATAGACAACGATGTTACCTAGATGTCTAGATTTTTGACGTCAACGTAGATTTTTACCATCGATGCGCGCCCATAGTAGATGGGCGCGCATCGATGGTAAAATCGCCTCAGATGCCGTAACGTCAAAGGCATAATGCTCTGTTATGCCTTCACACGTTTATCGCTTGCACAGTTTGTATATTTTTAAATGACTATTTCATTCATCTTGCTTTTGGTCTCCAGAAGCCCTGGATTCGAATCCCGGGTCGGTAATTTTTTTTGTAATGTTTTTTTCTAACAAGCATACTTAATTGATTTTTATTAATCAAATTGTAGTATTATCAACTTTGTTATTTGGCCTATTTTTTCTATAAGAACCTTCGATACAAGATCGAGTCGTCATAACCTGAGATGAATAAACTTACCAATTGACCACGAGGCAGTCAAGGCGTTTGTAAATTAATTTTTATACAAGTTTATTTTTCTAAAATTGTAAAAAAATTAAAAAACAACGTGTTTTGTAAAAAAGAAAAAAAATTGCAAGTAGGTATATGGGCGTTAAGTTAGGCGGGTAGGTCAGGCTTGCATGATCTCTCCATTCCATATACCTACCTATTCTTTTATGTATTAATGGTTTTCTCTTGTATTATATATTACCTCTTGACCTATGTAGGTCATTGATATAAAAAACCCTAGATGCACAGTCCCGAACAAAACTGACACTCAAAAGTGTCTCTAATTTAATTTAAGTAGTTATAGATATGGCAAAAACATATGTCTTTGCATATCCAACCTTAAGTGCACGACTTATAGTTGTTTTTACAAAGCAATGTAATAAAAGAAATAAAATTGACAGTGTCGCGACCTACGCGATTCTATTTGAAATGAGCGCACATTTTAAAATTGTGCACTCATTTTTGGAGGACGTTTTTGACACACTGATTGTGTATCTTGGGTTTTTTATATCAATGATGTAGGTGTTTATTTTTAGCAAAAGATTCTTACAACAAACACTTGTATAACAATTTTTAGATATTTCAACGCAATTATAAGTTACATTTCTCTCGAGATTATGTTGAATTAAACAGCGCTAATATATTAGTACCGAATAACTGACATTCAACCGAGTTCCCGAGGTTCAAAAGTGTTATTGAGGTTTTTTTGAGGTTTTTCCCAAAAATTCAAAATCACAGTAGCAGCTTGGAGTCTGGCGAGTGATGTCTTACCACTTCGGTATCTCGGATGAACATAGTCAATAATCGGTGTAAATAAATAAACAACACAAATAGACGATAATCGGTCGGCAAAATGCGGCAATAGCGATCACCACTTATCTCGCTAACCGACAAATTAGTGAGTCGTGGTAAACCGAAAAGTCTAAAGATGTCGATTTACGCTGCCTATCCTGCACGGGAACCGGGCGTGATAATTCTTTAAGTGTTTTTGAAAAGGTTTAAAAGCAACCCATACTAATGTTATGTAATGGGAAAGTGTATTTGTTTGTCCGTCTTTCATGGTAAAACGGAGCGACGAATTGAAGTGTTTTTTACGTGGAGATAGTTGAAGGGATTGAGTGACATAGACTATTTTCTTTCCCCCCACTTACTTAAAATGAACTTAACACGAGCGAAGCCGCGGGCAAAAGCTAGTTCAGCATAAAATTAAAACGTTTATTTTCTATTCGAGATCCTGATCAGAATAATAAATATTGAGTGATTCTGTGACTCTCGCTCGAGTTGATGTCCCTTGCCTTACATATTTCTGCCACAATAGGTAGTGTCGATTCTTGTCACTATTGTGATTCATCTTTCAGTACCTATATACACCTATATAAGTTAGCTAGTAAAATTATATCAAGTTTATGGCCTATATGCCTTACTCATGAATAGCAATTCACAATTATATAATAATTGTGTATCTATTGTTTGCGTATGCTCTGCTATGAATTTTTTTGATAATAATAATAATAAATAATAAATCATTTTTTTGCAAGCAGTTTGCAAGTTTTGTGTTTAATGCTAATAAATCTACACTAATATTTATTTGTTTAACACATTATTATATGCAGAAAATAGCACAATTAGGAGAAAAATTTATTAATTCAGGTGTTACTTTGCGGAAATCCATAACAACGAAAAAAACTAGTTAAGTTGCAAATTTCCGCAAAGCTTACAGAAATTAGCAAAATTACTAATTTTATTCTTCGTTTACACTAGTATTATAAGTAGGCAATGTTTGTTTTTTTTTTACAAATTAACTAATTTTCTTTGTTTACAATAAAATTTAAAAAGGCAAGATTTGTTTTTTTTTGTATATATGTAATGGTTAAACACAAAAACTATTGAACCGATTTAAAAAAAATCACATATGAAAGTTACATTATCCCAAAGTAACGAATGCTAATTTTTTATCTGACTAAGCAAAAGCAAGTAATGTTTTAGGATTTCCGTATATGTAACTAAGCAAAAACAAGTAATGTTCTAGGAGGAGGAGGATAGGAGGAGAAGTCTTTGGCAACAGCTAGTGTTACATAAACATCTTATATTTATTAGTTGATAAAACTGAAGTAATTATATTTCTAAGAGTAAAGTGTCGTCAAACATCAAAGTAACGTGTGTGTCGAAGTAAAAAACACTTTCAAGAAGTTCAGCCGGTAAACAGTAGCAGTTCTTACAAATTAAAATCTAAAGTATAGGCGGTCGCGGAATGGTAGTTGAAAAAATAGTACGCATGTTCTCCTGATAGAAAGAAACAACTATCGCCCTCACACAACAAAGATGTTTTAATTGATGCAGATGCATGCCTACGGGTGGCTACCTTACCGTCAAAACCTGAATACGACAATGACAAACACTTTACGCTATTGCGGTAGGAATAGGTAAGGCTATGGTACTAGACCCGAACAAGATAATGCAGAACTCTACCATTAAGTACTTACGATACTAGTGGCTCGCATAGTCTATTGTTCGCCTCTTACTAACTGCCTAGCAGAACGGCAGTTGGGCTATTTTTCAAAAAAGCCCAGACCAACACGGGGTAACATCACACGCGGGTTTTAGTAAGATTATTTAAACTTGTCATTCCGCAATAGTCTCAATGCTTGTCATAATCAGAGTATGCAGATTGCAGAGTAAAGTAGTCAGTTACCTACGTATGCGGCATTGCAGCGTGGATAGCAACGTACCATTAACCACTGAGTTCCTGTAGGTTATGTTTATCTATTTCCATAAGAAGTGCTGTTAGCTTGTTTGTTTTTTGTATATATTATATATAACGGCATAAAATATATTATGTGTATATAAATTAATAATATAACCATTCCTGTGTATATTTTTCCATGTAAAACTCCAAAAAAAATCAAACTTATATTGTAAATGCACAAGTGTTTGTCCGTCTGTCTATATATCTGTGTATATGTTACGCTTATAATGACGTTTATGAAGTTTCGCGGGTCGGCTTGTTTGATATAATTGGCTAACCAAACATGCAAATTTGATACCAAACTGTGAAAATATATCTAAATCCATCCTAAAATTGTAAATGTGAAAGTCTATCTGTCTGTTATGTTTTCACGGCTAAAACATAAAACCGATTTTGATGAAATTTGGCATGGAGATATTTGAAGGTTCGGAGTCAAACATAGGCTACCTTCTTAAAAAAATTAGCCTCTATAGAGCTGAAATAGGGGATGAAAGTTTATATGAAAAAATGATCGGCGACATGTTAATCTGCATACTATGGTATTATTAAAAGGTATATTAAAAGATATATTTAAAAACAATCCAGTTATTGTTTACTTCAAAAACTGACTTCAATCAGTAATCGCTACCTCTCATCACTTACCATATACACTGCGCTGGCGACGGTATACTTTGAAGTAGCGAGAGTAGTTATGAAAATTAATAAAGCGACGTGTAATTGCTTCCGATAAGGCGGCTGCGAGAGAGCTCTGCTTTTTGTAGATATTTAATGGTTTGAAGAGCTCTTCACTTCATATTGATCATTAATGTTTGATTGAAAAGACAGCAAATTAGCTTATCGTAGTTTTATACTGTGTTTTTGTGTGGCCATTTTTTGTTGAGCTCCCTTAGAAGAATAGACCATCTGCCATTCTACCAGACAGTTCGTAAAAAGCAAACAATTGGCTATACTTGTCTACACCTTCGTGACTACTCGATGTTAGAGTTCCGCAAAGTCACTCCTGAGTTTTTCGCCTTACTATGAACGCTCATTACTGTCGTATGTCGTATTATCGTATCGTCGTATGTCGTATTATCGTATCGTTGTATGTCGTATTACCGATTCGAATGTTAAGATAGCCGGTACACTTAATCATGTGACATTACATCCCGCCACACAGAAACGCGCAATTAACATATTTGGTATTTTTAGGCTATGGTTGTCTCTCCATCTGTAGGAAAGCCATCCTTGTTTGCTATCTTATGATATCAAAAAACTTACCCGATAGAAATATTCAAACATCGTATATCGAAACAAAAATGAAGGATGAAATACCACATACGTAAAAGTATACCGGCTACCTTACCCTCTAAACCGAAACATGATAGTGACAAAGGCTGATGCTAATGTGGTAATAATTGATAATACGGTAGTAAGAAACCCGAGTGAAACGTAGCAGAGCTCTACTACCAGCTCTACCAATATGATCGTGAAATATATAGCTTTCACTCACAATTTTCGAACTTAATAATTTAACTCAGCAATGCGGTTGTGATAATATTTATTAGTAGCTGTCACGACTTTATTCGCGAGTTACCAAAATCATTACTTGCTTTTGCTCAGTCGCGTAAAATGTATTCTAGAATCCTAGGATGTAGTTATTTATATTTACACATATTTTTTACTTTTATTCCAGTTTCGTATATTATTCTCAATTTATTTTTTTCTATCTCATGAGTAGGTATTAAAAACTTTAAGGCTATTTAATACTCAAGACAAGTCTTCTGTTTCTTTTCAATCGCTTCTTAATCTAGGTAGGCTGAAAGAAATCTTTCTTACCGTAAAGATAAGTCTACCTTTTGAACATTATTAATTATATATTTTCTCTGTAAAATCTCTTAAATTGTGTACAATAAAATATTAAATAAATAATTCTGTCTGTCTCTTGGATAGTGTAGCTTCCTAATGGTAAATGAATTTTTAAGATCGGTCTAGTAGTTTTTAAGTTTATTCGTAACAAACAGAAAAATATATAATTTTATATATTTTCCTTTATAATATTAGTATAAATTGATGATCTCTCTTATTACCAGACTTATCTTGCTTGCAAGCCCGGAATCGGTGTCACCGTTGTTAGTTATATCTACAGAAATAGCGTTAGTGCTTGCTGAAATGTTCCATTGGAAGGTTAAGATAGCTGATAAAGATTTGTATTGCCACCATATGAATGACAATATACCATTAAAGTTTTCAGTGTCTATATACGATGCTTATCTAATTCCATTCGGGGAACCATCTAAATATTTGCTTTTGTATGATATATAACAAACTGTCTATTAATACATCTTGAATGAAAAAACAGCTCTTAAGTTATCGACAAGTCAGGTGCGCAATGTGCACTTACGCCCAAGTGTTCTCAAAACCATTGCGCATGCGCCGGCAACTATAAAGTCCCGCCTAAGTTTCTAGTACCTGCCACCACCACTGGATGATCACTGGCGCCGTCGCTAAGTTACTGTGATATTTTTAGAACCACTCTTAATATCTTTTAGACAATTTTTTAACAATCACTTAGAGATATTATTTTGAAAGTACAAGTGAAAGTGATACCTATGTCTAGAACATTGTTGTTACTAAAATGTTAATTATTTAATCTGTTATTGCACGACTCATAATAGGAGCGTTGAGGTAGTGTTCTGTTCTTAACATGTCAAGTTCAAGCATTTTTCTTCAAGAACTTAAACTATTTTATTATATTCACATTTTACTAATACAAAAATATAAGTACACAGATATACGAATAAATGAATAAATACCCTTTCATAAGAATAACACATTTTATACTTTTAAAAAATATTTGTCAAGTACTTACTCGTATTAATATACTTAATATGTATATAAAAAAAACTGATTCAAAAACATTTTTCGTGAACGTTCGAATGTCTGTATGTATGGATGTGCCACCATGACGCTCAAAATACCTACATAACGGATCGGTTTTTTTTTTAAATTATGTCATGGGATTATTTCCTATTGAATATTTCAATCAAATTCAGTGTCATTTAATTATTTTTTAAATTAAGCTAACGTTGTAAAGCGTGTACTTTTGGACATTATAATATTTTTAAACCCAATTCTTTTTTTTTCAAACCTATTTAAAAGATATTTTTAAGTATTATGTATGAATAATTTTTTAAAAGGATGGAGATACCAAAATGATTCGTCTTTTCAGTTACATGAAACCAAACAATACAAAATGACAAATAAAAACTAAAAAACTAATCTAAAATAAGTAGACTATGAAGAATACTACATGCTACATATATAAATATGTTTGTTGGCAACATTAATTATTTTCTATCAGTCACAATCACGGAATTATTATTTGTTCTGTGATGATTAATATTTTAAATGCAATATAAAATAATAATAATAATAAAAATAAATAATAATAATAAATGATTAATATTTTAATTTTAATATTTTTAGCTTTATTAATTAAATACTGCAATTGATTCGGCTCGGGTTTGATTCCCGACAGGAACAAACAGTAATGGGTTAAACAAAAAGATTTGTATTTTTGGGTTTTAATATTCATTTTAGTGTTTATATGTGTATTTTTATCTATATACTAGCTGTTGCTCGCGACTTTGTACGCGCGGAATTCGTTTACTCCGCACAGCTCCTCCCTCGTAGGTGATAGCGTGATAATATGTAGCCCATATGTTGAGCCGACCTGTTAGTAATATTTTTGAGTTTACCCCGGACATACATACAGACAAAGAGACAAACAGACAAACAGACAAAATATCTAAAAACTATATTTTTGGCTTCGATATCGATTGTGGATTACGCCCCAAGTATTCTTTTAAAAAAATATTCAATGTACAGTTTTGACTTTCCTACGATTTTATTATATGTATAGATTAATACGTGAAGACAAAACTTTGGACCCCTTTTAAGGCAATTATGCGAATGGTGGAGTATGAAATAACTGTGTCAACAGTAAAAGTTTACATTGCGTAGAACTGATATTTATAAATAAAATACATAAAAAATTTATTAAATTAATAAAAGTAAACATTACACACACTACATTCATGTATTATACTTGATGATATACACACATACGACTAAAGTCAATTGTCAAACTTAAAAGAGATTTTATTATTTAGTCTATGGTCGAATTTCGGCCACAGGCGATCGTTAGTACATATGACTACTGTTAGTCGTAGTAGTATGATCGTTAGTACAGCTGACCTACCAAACGTTGTTTTGTCAAATAAATTATTTGTAGTAATAATTTTGGTGAGGTGGGGTTTAAGTGTGATATTTTTTTTAAAATTTGGATCAAATTACAGATAGTTACGAAACTGGATCGAAATCTTTCCAGTATAGTGCGCGCGGAACTAGTTGGCCGCGCCATACGTAATACGTAATACGTAAGGCGCGGCCAACTAGTTCCGTGCGCACTATAGTTCCGGAGTTTATCCCGAACATGCATAGTGACACGAGATTTTTATACATAGAAGGTTTTTATACATGGTCGACCAACCCTTATATCAATTATAGGTCAGCCGCACTTGCGTCTATCGTCACAAAGCTTCGTGCAATGACACGATAAATGCAGATGTGACCTCTACATTTATCGTATCATTGCACAAAGATTTGTGACGATAGACGCAAGTGCGACCCCAGCATTAATGTAACTTGTGCAGTTGGTTGCGTGGTTAGCGACGCTGACTACGCAATCAATGGGGTTTGGGTTCGATTTCCGAGTGGGACAGACATTTATGTGATCTCACACACACACACACTAAACATTACTTCCATGTCTTTCACGCAAAAACAAATTTAAATGCATGATGCTACTGCGCTAAATCTGACTGTCACAACACACACTTAAGATAACACGAATCAAAACGCCAATCATATTCAGCGGAGTCATTACCAATTCATTTATACGAGACCCATCTCAAAAAATATATAAAGTTAAAGAACCTATCAATAAAACTGGGTTTAACGTGTTCCGAAATAAAACACTTTGTTATTAAGTTGACAACCAACCGTAAAAATGTTCCTTTAAAATGTAAAATAAACAGATCAATCATGTTAAAGCGATCCCACCGGGCTCGCACCGATCCCCGAAAAGAAGCCTACGTAAGCATCTATTATAAAGCACAGATGTTACCACAAGACCGATTGTATATGCTGTCTCTTTTTAACTAAACCTAGTTTCCTTTGATAGAAAAGGATAAAAATGAAGTGATATAATTTTTTTCCATTTTCAAAATAAGAATTGTTCTACATTCGAAAGTGATTGACACGCGGTCGCTGGCGGCGCCCCCTGACGTGCGGTATTAAGCGTTTCACAAGATTACCCTACCAGAATTATCATTTTATAATTTATTACGCTAATTACAAAAGGTCCGCTTGTAAAAATAAAATACAATGCGGTCATTTTTATCCTAAGGCTTTGCGGACATGTTACGTGTTACTTTTCGGCCAAATAAATCTAGGAAGGCAGATCAATCAAACTGTCGGAAGAACGGGAAATCCCGTTCCACATTATTATGTAGATCTGCGATTATAATGTTTTTTAAATAATGAATTCACAGTATGTAGGCGTAACGTATATTTTAACGCATACGAAAGTATATTTTTTAACGCTTAGGGTTTATGCACATGTAATACAGACGCATTATGTTTGTAATATTGTTTTTATCCGACTTCATCAGAAGGAGGGTAATGTTTTTCTATTGTATATTATATGTATGTACATATGAGTATATCCATTTCTTTGGTACACGGTTCAGCGCAAACAGTTTAACAGATTTTAACATATCATCGTTGTAAAATCTGCTATGTGAAAAAACATAATAATATCTTTTTGACACATAGCAATTTTTATGGGATGAAGCTGAATATAAAAGCTTATTCTATGTTGGAAAGGTCCCTTTGAAAAATAGACCATCTGCCGTACTGCCAGGCAGGTCGCAAAAAGCGACCGATTTTGGTGGTAGAGTTCTGCATTGTCTTTACCTATTCCTGTCGCAATAGCGTTAGTGCTTGTCACTGTCGTGTTCCGATTTGGAAGATAAGGAAGCCGGTAAACAAAGATAGCAACGCAACATTAACAACTTTGATGTCTATAGACGATGATTATCTCTTTCCATCAGGAGAACCATCTGTTTGTATACTTATGTTATAAAAACTCTAAAGGAAGTCCCCATAGACCACATGAATACTAGCAGACACGCCATTGGGAAGAAAACGTGTCGCCGTATTTGAGCAAATGCTCCTATCACTGTCAAAATGTCATACATTTGTAGATATATTATATCGTGAAAAAATAGAAATAAACTATGATGTACTGGTTTATCGTATCGAATGGGATGACAAGGATTAAAAATCACCCTAGGAGTAATTTTATTTCATCGGTATGTAGTATAACTCTGTATTTCTGCGTGTTATCTCAAGCTACACTGACAAACTAAGAAATTCTCTTGAAAAGCGTATCCATTTAATCCGTGGGAGTCCCCATAAAAGTAAACAGTACTTATCGCTCTCTGTTACAAAACCTAACGTATACGAATCTGACTCGCTTTTGACTGATTTTTTAATGTAATATTTAAACATATAAATCACATAAACACTATTTCCTAAAAAGTTTTCTTTAGTAGCTCAAATTCGCATATATTAATTCCCATGATTGTAGGTCGGGTCCAACCATTTTCATGTTAACAGGATATGATATTGCCGGTGAGCTCGCCTTTAAATCTCAGCAAAATACCTTGTAAGGAGAAATCTGTGAGAAACTGAAGCTATTTTCACATATTTATAAAAGGTTGAGTGTATAATATAATGGTATATATTATGATCCTGACTTCACATATAAAGTCTTTTTAAATTAATGGTACTCTGTCATTATCGTTATAGAACCATATGCACGTTGCTTACGGCAAATAAGCACGAGCGTTCATATTAGGTACAGTGAAGAAGTAACTATCTAGAATCATTGCAGTGCTACTTATTAACAATTTTAGCCAAGGTCCAAGTCATTCACAGGGATCCTTATTTAGGTGTTTTTATTGCTATTATATAGAAAACAAGCAGATGGCTTTGCTGGTGGAACGAGAAATTTAATCTGATTGTAAAAGTCTAATTTTGTAGCGTTTTTTTTTTGTTTTTACATTTTGTTGTCTCCTGCCGAAAAGAGATGTATTTTCCTACTCCTCTTACATACTTCTGATTGATTTCGTTGCAGGTTCCAGCTGTAGACACCCAATTTTTTTTTCATGTTATTGAGATAGGCAAACTGGCAGACGAGCCACCTGATGGTAAGTGGTCAACGTCGCCAATGAACAAAAAGTGGAATACCTGGGCTGGAACTAGCCCAGGTATTCCATTCGTGTGTTGCCTATCTTGAGACATAAGATGTTACGTCTCGGTGCCAGTAATTACACTGCCTGTCTTGCCCTTCTCTCTCTCTTCGAAACACAGCAAAGCTGTTTCACTGGAGAAATAAGCAAGATGGTGGTACCCATGCAGCCGGGAGCGCAGCACAGCGCATCCCTCCTACCGGTAAAAAAACCAGTTGCAGACAGCTTAGCTTTTTCCCAGGACATCCGGGCACAGTGGTTATCAGGACAGATACCGCTGTTGATTCTGGTTTACAGAAGTTACAATAGTGGGAACGAAAGGTGGGCCCATTGCCCTATAAAAAATAAGAGCTTTACATGCTCATTCAAGGCATATGCTATCACACATATCAATGCTATCACACTTTTGCCGGCCTCCTGCTACTGAGAGATTGATTGTTGAAGATATTCCTGAAAAACGCACACCTTTCCTAATCTGTGGATTTACATTATGTAAGAAACAAATGTATAAATTTGCAATCCCATCATCCAATGCTATCGCGTCAAGATCATGATAGGAATCATATCCATCCCAGACACTCTGTCTCTAATCAGGCCGATTGCCATTTTGGAATTCTGTATCTACTATTTTAAGATTGAGAATTTTTTTGTATTTCCTTATATTGTTAATATTAAACGATGTAAGTAATTAAAAGTTTGTTTTTAAAACTCAAATCCAAATACTGCGCATAACAGATCGAACCTAGGACTCCATTATATGACCCAAATAAGCTAACCACTAGGTGACGAGTATTATGTGAACATATTGTAAACTAAAACACAGACTCTAATTACAAAGTACTGCAACGTATTCATAGCCAGCGATAAACCCATAACCCCTTTGTTATGGGTCGGGTCTCTAATTGAAACCGCCGCTACGACGTGAGAAGACTGGTCATATTCTAATCCCTGGACCTTGCCCATCCCTCTTTAATTGGAGATTTCACGAGATATCACTACGACCTCTGGATATAGATTAATCTAATAGAAATAACACTTTTACACTTTAAACAATATTAAATAAAAGTAAATACATAATAAATAAATTTTTAAATTACTTCTGCTTCGTGGTCTCGGGTAAGCCTATTAATCTCTGATCACGAGGACCCAAGTTTGCTCCTTCAGGAAATCATATTATTTAATTCTTCTTTGAGGTTTTTCTCGAAAATATAATTTTGGCTTCAGTTATCGCTAGTAATAAGCAGTAATCGTTACCAGTTACTGACACAAATAAAACAACACAAATATCACTAAAAAAGGCAAGAAGGATCACCACCACTACCACGAACTGGTAAATCGTAGTGAACCGGAAAATCTGACTGATGTTACTCTGTCACATTACAACGGTTAAATGCGTTTTGATAATATAAATAATCGAAAGAATAGAATAAACCCAGGCTAAACACGCAAACTAGTTTTTATCGCGGATAATTTAAACACAGTAAAATTGAAACCAACCTGCATCTCCGAAACCCTCCATCAGATTTCCGCCGAATTTAAATGGGACCACACGGGAGTGGTACCCACCCAAACAAAACATGTGTGTGTATTTAATGTACGCATCTATTTATGTACGCACTAAGTTATACTTAGTTATGCCACAACTCTTTGTTAGCTGTCGGTGTGCGCGCACATCGTGATATTGTTTATCTTCGTCACCTAATTAATTTTTTGCCTCAGATCGCCTTTGTGGTCTAGTGGTCCAGTGTTGGCGTTGACCACATGAGGTCCCGGGTTCGATTCTCGGGTCGGGCACATAAAAAAATGTGTTTTTTCAGTTTTCTGTGAAACACAAAGTTGCCCGGGATTGGAAAGTGCCCGGTTGGCGATAGGCTGGCCACCTATCACATTTGTGGGACTAAGTATCTTCGGCTAATCGTGGGTGCACTTGTTGTACCTCTTCCTACCCCTTCGGGGATATGGGCGTGAAGATACCTAATTAATTTTTTAAATGCTAAAAAAAGAATTGTAGCTTTAAAAAGAATTTTGATAATGTGTTCATAAACTATAAAGTTCTAAAGTAACAAAATTTGAGAAATCCTCCTTTTGGAAAATTTGTTAAAAAGCGCATCTTCTTGTAGAATTAAAAACAAAGAAGGCTACAAAGGTGTTTATATTATATATCAAGAAAGATATACATACATACATATTATATAAACTTCAGTACGTATTTACGTCAACGAATCCTTTCAATTAAGATGGCGGCTATCACGAGGTTGTTAGAAATAATCGCACGTTACGCTATAGTTAATCGAATCAGAGATTATCAACGCCGAAGCTCATTCCCTTAATTCAGCCCGTTGGGATCAACCGAGCATGTGAATTTACAACCTACTTACCAAATACGCAGACAATCACTCGTTGACTGTTAAACTGGTACGGTTAATGTCTTGTGAAATTGTTTCGGCTAAAAAACAGATGACTTTGAATGACGGTAACGTTACTTTTAATAGATCTTTAAGAATTATGTCAAGACTATAGCATATCGCACCGAAACCCACGAAAAGATTTAAGATAAGAATTTATTTTTCTAGTCTTACTAGAGCAATGAATTTTCCATCCATAATTTAAGCGCAGAAATACTGCAACAAGCGACTTTCAGTACAGCGGGTCTAGACAAGGGGGCCTAGCCATATTTCAAACGTTAAGTTTCTTTTCGTTTTCTACGATTGCTGACTTCTTTGCAACATCGATTTTAGAAAACGCTTAATTGGTAGCCAAGTTAACACCTTTCCGTCCATCGTTCATTCAATACCGTTGGGAGAAAAAACAATGTAATTAGTCTATGGCCAGCGTTCTTAAAAATGTCAGTCTCTATTGTCAAGTGCCAAACGCGGGTGAATTTAAATAATTAAACTTGTTTGCGGCAAAACATGAGGAAAATAATGTAAATTTCTTTTCATTGATTAATTTAATGAAATTAATATATCTTATACTCTATAGTATATATTTTGAACAACTATTGTTGTAGAGTAAGGCTATCATGTTACACCTCATGTGCAAGTTTATCTTCATACCAGAACACTACAGTGGCTCACAATACAATACTAGGAATAAGGAATAGATGAGGCTGTCGTTTACTTAAACCCAGGTGAGTTCCATAGTCTCGTATGTCAACTTTATGATAAAATGATAATGTATCAATCAATCAATAATGTCGCGAGTAAAATCAGTAGGTAAGGTGGTGGTATCAGACCCAGGTGAGTCAGTGTAGAACTCTACCACCTAGTAGCCAGGATGGCAGTAATTTACATAGCTAATCGTTCGCCTCTTACGAACTGCTTGGCAGAACGGCAGCTGGTCTATTCTTTATAGGAGCCTGGACCAACACAGGTTTGATGAGAATGACATGAAAGTATACCCCTTATATTCCAAATTAACTAAAATGAAAAGTGCTCAATTTTATAATAATTTAATAAGCATTACATCCTCAGGTTGCATATTGAATTTTACCACTAACATTATTTTTTTTATTTTATAGAACTGCAAGCATACAAATGGTTCTCTGGAAAATGATAACTGTCGTCTATGATACTAAATATATTAGCGTATAGCAAAGATGATGATGATATATAATTCTTGTAGTTGGTTATTTACTTTAAGAATGTGTTTAATTAATATTCCTTCATTAATTACAGCATTAGATTCCATCCATCCCTCGGAAGGATCAAGTGTTCCTCCTCCACCTCAAACGTGGCCTACCTACCTACGGCTAGACTGTTAGCGACGTCTCCGGTTGCAAGCACGTCGTGTATTACGCCACAAGTTTGACATAGTCATGCTACCCCTGCGCCTGCGGTATCCCCGATTGTTTGTAGGTCACGGCGGCAGAGGCTGACTCGAACTCACATATTATGTACTAGGAGGATACAGACATCTTTAGAACGAGCCGCGAGTGAGTTCGTAGCCGCTGAAAATCTTCTCTTGCAATTTGAGAATGACCGTGAAAGGAATAATTAACAGGGATAATGGAACGGCTAAGAGTGAAATCGCAAAAATTAAAATGGAGTAAAACCGAACCCAAACGCTAATTCATTTGGCTAATGCTTTACTAGGAATTTTATCTCATTTAGGACCATCATCACTACAATATAAATAAAATAATCAATCATATCAAACCATTTAAACAAAAAATATATGAAATACATTGCTTACTCTTTTAAGTGGTAATATTTAACAGATTTAGTTAATTATATTAAACACAAAATTCACTGAAATAAAGGTTTTATTTACCTAAAGCTAATTAATTGCAGGATTAAAATGAAATTAATAATAAACTAAGTTACAAAATAGGTAGTTAATAAATTTTATATATAATCATAAGATAGCAAACAAGCTGATGGAAAGAGAAATACACCAAAGATATTAATGATGCATTGCAATCTTACGGCGAGGTCTAATGCCAGATGCATACGTTTACCGGCTACATTAGCCCCAAAACTGGAATATGATAGTGACAAACACCGACACTATTGCGGCAGAAATACCAGACCAGATTTTTTTATTTTATTTTATAAGATAGCAAACAAGCAAATGGGTCTCCTGATGGAGTCAACTATCGCCTATAGACACCAAAGGTGTAAATGGTGCGTTGCTATCTTGTGGCGAGGTCTTATGCCACATGCATAAGTTTATCGGCTACCTTACCCTACAAACCGGAACACGACAGTGACAGGCACTGACGCTATTGCGGCAAGAATAGGTAAGGCGGTGGTACCTGACCCGGGCGAGACAATGCAGAACTCTACCACCTAGTAGCCACGATAGACGTGACTCGTATAGCCAATCGGTCGCCTTTTACGACCTGCCTGGCAGAACAGCAGTTGGCCTATTCTTCAAAGAAGCCTGGAACCAACAACCAATAAGTACCAAATCCAGGCGAGACAATGCAGAACTCTACCACCTAGTAAAATATCAAACCACATAAACCAAAAATATATAAAATACATTGCTTACTCTTTTACATTGTAACATTTAAATTCAATTATTTATTTAACTATATTTCAATATGTGAAGCAAAAACTTTGTACCGCTTTTTAAGACGATTTCGCGTACGGTAGAGTATGAAATTTAAAAACGTTAGTATGAAGTTAATGTTTACGTTAAGGAGGACTGCAGGAACGTAATATTAAAAGTTATTCAGAAATACATTAATATAATAAAAATAAATATTACAAAATCTACATCCATATTATGATGATAATATACACACATTTATACTATTTTCATTACGGCTAGTCTGTTTTATGACATAAACTGATAACAGTCTCAGATTTTATTGCAGATTTTGACTAAATATGCTTAAACACATTAAATGTATTGGGCTAATCGTAGTTTAGGAACAAAAAAATCACCTTTATTTTTTATATGTTTATGTCACTAAAACATATACCACTTAAAATATTTTTATTATAACCTATTTACTAAACAATTCAGCACAGATCTTCGTTAAATTAACTCATTTTTGCTACCCAATGAGTTGGAGGTAGATGCTTGCATAGCTTCATCATTAACATACTCATTTACATCTGGAATGATTTCTGGTGGTAGTAAATTGGCTCGCATTGCGATGTTGTGTAATACACACATGCCATTTTATTATTACCATATTATACATCCAATTATTTGGATTGCTGCATGAGTAGGATAGTGAAGTAAGCAAACACCTCCATAGTCCAAAACATCGTTCAACACAGTTACGCGTTTACACGTGCCTCAAAGTATAGAGCTCTTCTCTTGAACCTTGAAATGCTTAAAGGATAGGTATCACAAGTCAAGGGCATTGTAGATATCCAGAGTCATCTGAAAATATATATATGTTACATTTATTATTAAATAAACAAAATATTTATATATGTCACATTTCTGAAACATTTAAGATGCAAAAAGAGCTAGTAGTTAATATCAGACCAATACAATGTAGCGCATGATGATTAACTTGGTCAGGTGCAGCTGTCCGCAGACGTTTTTAAGTGTCTCCAAAACTGGTGAATTTTCATAAAGTTATGAGTATGAAGGAAGCACTCAATTCTTTCTGCCTACCCCATATATATATATGGGGTACCCCATATATATATATATATATATATATATATATATATATATATATATATATATATATATATATATATATATATATATATATATATATATATATATATAGCCCGGTGCCAATAAACTTGCCAACTATCACATTGTGTTTTCACCTAACTACCTTGGGCTAATCGTAAGTACTTGTTGTACCTCTGCCTACCTCTTCGAGGATACGGGCGTGAAGATACTTTTTTTATATTAATATGTGTATGTTATTTTATATTATTATGTGAATCGTGTATTGCTCTACCATAGTTTGCATTGATATTTAATACTAGATGGTAAAGTTCTGTAAGTTATGCAACTTCTCGCCGACTTATGCCGAATCGCAGGCTTATGCAAGTGGAATTGCCATCCCGCCACATGGATAGCAATGCTCTATTAACGTCTTCGGTATCTATAGGCGATGGTTTCATCAGGACAGGCATCTGCTTGTTTACTATCTTATGGTATAAAAACTAAAAACATATACATACACTTGCCATTTGAACATTTAATGAATGATATTCTTTTTGTTAAAACAAAAATGTTATTTTGATTAGACTTTACAATGGCTATATGAGTGCAATTTATACACCCTATACAGACCAGATAGGCCAAACCTTCTATAAAATCTTAAACAATAAATATATATTAAAACTTAGTTTTACAAATACAATGTATAAGTATACAATTGTACTATTTTACTTAAAAATATATTTTTTATAAACTACATAACTTGTTGTGTACACAGTGAGAATTTATTAGGTACAAATACACAATAAAATGTCATACTAACCCTTGTTTTATAAGACTTCTATCTTGTCGTGTATGCGGAAATTTTATCCAATTTGCCATTGTAACAGGATGGTTCAATGTATCTAGCATCTGCCTCATGCAGTGACTAGTTGTGCGTTGCGTTAGATGCTGGCTAGCACCAACTTTTCTTTGATAAGATCCTATGTCGAGAAAACTAAGAGCACATAACACAGCTGTAAAAGAATAATAGAAACGAAACATTAATTATTGATAGCTGATATTTACTGTCAAATTAATACAAAAATAATCTAAAATATATTTGCATTCTAATTGCGATAAATCTTTAGTAGGTATGTTAGTTTGCTTAGTAGTAAACAATAGGTTAATTGAATTATTTAGCACTTCTTACCTTTACTTTCCAAGGAATTTCACTGCACCTTTTTAAAAAAGTTTTACGTCGTAATTCATGCACGAGGGTTTTAAATGTATCTTTGTTTAGGCGGAATTGTTGTATAAACAATGTGTTGGACATTCCATTTATTGTTTATATGAAATTCTGATATACATATAACTTTGCCGACGTGTTAGCAGTACTTCTTCATATTGAGGACACCACAATATATTTAATGAATGCATTTTGATATAGAAAAATATACTAATCTTAAGAAATAAACAAATTACGTTTCTCGAATTCCAACAGCTGATTCCAAACAGACGCCATATTAAGCGCTTTCTCCTGGGTCTCTGTGTTCGCTTGGTCAAGCGTTGACAAACTTCGACTTTGACACGCGAGCCCTTGTCAAAAGTGTAATATGGCTACCAATTTGTAGGGATTTAGCGAACAACGCTTTAGAATACTCAACGTTTCATTCTACTTTTTTGAGCGATATAATAACGTGTAAACTTGGCTACGATTTTTGGATTCGTTTGTGGTGATTGCCTAAAATACTTAAAAAATCCATACATTTTATTAGTTTTCTAAGCGATTAAGATTGTAGATTGTAACTTGGCTAGGCCCCCAGTGGCATAAACGCTAGGAGAATAGAAAGATAAATGTACGGACTTGACGTAAGCGTTCGATTATGCTTATGTCAAATCCATACATTAATCTTTCTATTCTCCGAGCGTTTATGCCACTTGGCTAGACCCGCAGGTCGTCCTAATGTTATTCTGAGCCTATTTTATTTTAAACGCAAAACTGCAGTAACCGACTTCCATTTTGCTGTATTTCGAGAAGTCTGCATAATTTTCACCAAATTAAAATGGGATCACGTACAGTATACTCTTAGAAATAAAAAAATAATTTTCAAAATCGGTTCATAAAAGGCTGAGTTCTAAGGTAATTACCATAAAAAGCACGGCCGAGTTGATAAACTCTTCCTTTTGGGATATCAGGTAAAAATTAGAATCAGTTTTTCTTATTAAAATATAAACAACTTTTCACAGCTAAATTGTTTTACAACTTACCAGCTTCTGAAAATAATTCTTTTAATATCTACAACGTACTTTAAGAAACTTGCTCGAAAAAATTGTTTTGGGCCCAGATATACCTTGATATCCTCTGAATTAAATCAGTTAAATGACTTAATATATAAAAATCAACATTTGTTTGTTTCTTCATGTTTTATGCATTGCCTTATCAAATTATGATAAAATTTTGTTAACTTATTGCTAACTTTAAAGGTAACATAGCTGGTACGATTAACTCATCGTATTATACATATCACGTATATACTTATTACTTGCGGGAAAACCATGACACCAGACAGTTCATAATAAACCGATAGAAACCCATTGTATCTATACAATGAATACAAGTATATTTTATTAGAATAAACAAGAGAGAAGTTTTTGATGAGCCTGATTAGACCATAGACAGTGCATTATATTTACCCCGTTAACTTGTATAATTTTGAATTTTTCTGTATTGATGTCGATATCTGATAAGGAATTTACTCTAGCTTTTTGACAAGGCGAACAGAGGGTATACGTGTTACCACTAAAATCATATCTGCAGAGTTGTACAACAGCATACCCGGTTATCAATGCCTAAACTTTTCAGAACTGTCATAGTTTCCTTGGTGTCAGAGCATGAAAATTTCACCACATAAGCTGAAAGGCCATTCCAGGCCATTTTTATACCTTTTACTTTTATTTGGACTATTATGATCCTAAAAAAATATTCAAATCAATCCAGGTTTGTTTAAGTAATGTGATTGCCATAAAACAGCATTTCATTTTTATTTAATAACATGTTTTTGTATAACTCGTCGATTTAAAAAAAAATTGCGAGTCAGGTTGGAATGACAATCAGAACAAAAGTTTATTTACTAGGAATCAAAAAAACTTTTATTTTTATCTTCCATGAACAATTGTTACTGAAAAAATCACCAAAGATACATCGTACCTCATATTGTTTTCTGTATTCAGAGCAAAATAAGTTTAATGTCAATTAATCTATAACTATAAAATAACTAACGAGTTTAAAATATATTATTTTTATCTGTGATAATGTTTTACTCCGATAGTGAAGAGTCAATTTAAAAATAAACCATGGTACAATTGTTAGCGTGTTTATGTAAACATATAGAAACGTCAAGATAAGTGAAAGAGGGATTTGATACGTATTTCGACGAGTTTCCCCACTTCATCGTGATCCTGTAATCCACATTGCAATTGAAACAGCTACTGAGCCTAAAACAGCCGGGGCTTAACGCTTCAAGCGCCAAACTTGATATCCGTTTTCTAACTTGTAATTCGAGTTTCAGGCGCTGAAATGCGAATTTGCGACAATGTATATCTTTTTTATCTTTACGAAAGTATTTTCGTATCGTTTTTATCGTATTTTCAAGGAATGTATAAAACATCTCTTGAAATGTGATTAATAAATGAAATATTACTGGACAAGCTACATGAATGGAGCTAACCACAAACTAAGCAATTTTTGCTTCCATTTTCTTTACCCCGTATTGATCCGGGCTCTCTTTGAAAACGGACCAACTGTCGTTCTGCCAGGCAGGTCGTAAGATGCAACCGATTGGCTTTCCAGTCCAATCCCTTGATTCCATCCCGCTACTTTGGTTATTTCTTTTCATCAGTTGAGCCATTTTCATGTTTGTTATCTTATAAAAAAATCGGAATAGTGCAGGGAAAAACTCCTTCAAAATTATAGCGATGGTTTCTCTTTCCATAAAAAAGCCAGCTGCTTGTTTGCTATCTAGTAATGTAAAAAAATATTCAAATAATATACTTTACTTGTTTTCAGTCAACGATACTAATAATAATATACTTACACGTCAAACGTTGTTTTGCCACAGAAATTACTGGTTTCGAATAATTTGGTGAGGTACTTGAGAGGAAGGGGGTTAATTAAGATAAAAATTATCCTATCTACGAAACACAGTAGATATCTACAAAATTTCATTGAAATCAGTTCAAATAGTTCAGGAATCCATCGCGGAATGTGACACGTAATTTATATATATTAAGATGAACCCAGATGAAACCCTGAAATACAAAAAATTCTTGCTTATCACACAAATACTTACGGGTCACACAAATAATTCCCTATCGGGAGTTGAGCCCAAGCCCCATCGGTTGCGTGGTCAGGATCGATAACTATTCAATCAACGGCTAGTGATGCCAAATAACAAACTCATACGTAAGGCAAGAGTAATAAATGATGGCTAATGCCCGGTGCATAAATTTACCAACTTACTTTAAACACCTGAGAAGATGCTGGGTCTTGTAATGTTCGGATAAAAATGTTATTAAAACCCCGTGTTGGTCCGGGCCACTTGGGAAGCCATACTCTTTGAAACAAAAAAAGAATTTTTCAAATCAGTGTAGGTGTCTTCAAATCATTAAGTCATCAGTAACAATCTGAGATTCTAAGGAATTGAGAACCTCCTACTTACTGGAAATTCGGTTAATAAGTATTATCGCGCCAGCTTTCTTGCGTGATTAAAAGGGTTTTAAATGTCAATAGTTGTTCTCATGATTTACTGGTTTATCGGTTATTAAGATTGGTGGTCTGCAACGGTGGCGAGACGTTGCAAAACTTTACCACGATAATAGTGACTCGTATAGCCTATCGTTCAAATTGCCTGGCAGAACGGCAAATAGTCTATTCTTTAGAGGTTACCCGGAATAACACAGGGTTGAAGATCTGATGCAGAAACCCGGGGCTACATGAAATGGGAATTCAGTAGTTTGTACTTTTGCTCCGCGTAAATTGTTCAGTTTACACATTCTCCGTGTTGCTTTTAGATTCTCGCTTTGTATTTGTGGTGAATCAATTTAACCCTAAGTCGAGATTGATACAAGCGCAGGCCGTTGGGGCCTGACAAATAGTTAGTCCAATAGAGGCGTCGCACGACGTCTTACCATAAATAAGGATTAAGCTTGTGACCACATAGTCTTGGGGAGTGGACGCAGGACAGCTTTTGTGACGTCGCTACTCCTTGCTTAATAACTAACCCGTCGTCTGCCCACTATAAATAGATTACCAGCTAACATATGCTTGCGTTTTACTAACGTATTTCGTGGCTTAGGTAGTTGCTCGTAAACTTTGTCCGAATTATGTTTTGCGGCGTTTAAATTAATTTTAAGTTATTGCTGTTTTTAGTTCGAGATATTTAGATATTATGTTAAACTTCCTCCGCGTGGGAAAAGGTTTAATAGATAGGCGATCCCGGCGTTTCTCTCTTCTCTAGGATTTCCGGGATAAAAACTATCTTATGTCCTTTCTCGGATCTCAAACTATCTTTGTACTAAATTTCATTCAATTCGATTTTGTAGTTTAGGTGTGAAGAAAAAACAGACAAACAGAGTTGCTTTCGCATTTATAATTTTAGTATGGAAGTGTGAATTAGTCTAATTTTTAACTTCCTGCTACGTATGTAGGTAAAGAAGTTACTGTTTTTTCCCCGATTGCTGGTTGTGTATTAAAATGCAAAAGCATATTTATGCCCATATCCCCGAAGGGGTAGGCAGAGGTACAACAAGTGCACCCACGATTAGCCGAAGATACTTGGTCCCACAAATGTGAGAGGTGGCAAGCCTATCGCCAACCGGGCACTTTCCAATCCCGGGCAACTTTGTGTTTCTCAGAAAACTGAAAAAACACTTTTCTTATGTACCCGACCCGGGAATCGAACCCGGGACCTCATGTGGTCAACGCTGACGCTGGACCACTAGACCACAGAGGCGACAAAATGCAAAAATAGCGTTTTCCCCAGATCGCTACGTTTTGACGTCCTAGGAACCTTTTCACCTATTAAACTATTAAGCCATTAAAAACATACATATTTACACCAGAAAAAGCACCTGGATTGCTTTTTTCACTAAAACTGTCAAAGTGGCTATATATTACGTTGCGAA
The DNA here is from genome assembly GCA_036924255.1 of Apodemia mormo. Taxonomy (NCBI): domain Eukaryota; kingdom Metazoa; phylum Arthropoda; class Insecta; order Lepidoptera; family Riodinidae; genus Apodemia; species Apodemia mormo. The sequence continues at coordinate 32,646,272 of JAUPFN010000003.1, read as the reverse complement.
AGGCTGCTATTCGGGAAAATACTAAGGATATTTATCTATCTAACTATTAAGTTCAACAAACTAAGCTTGATTGCTACCCTCTGAAACAATCAGTGTCAGTTACGAATGCATCTGCTAGAATTACACTTCAAACTTTACTTGACATTACGGTGAAGAAAATCCTTCAAAGTCTTTCTGACGATGGGGATTTGCTGGTGCTTCTAGCCCAAGCCAATACAAGCAGAAGATGTAAGGTAAGCAGGATGATTCAAGCCTTTTCGTGATCTCCTTGGTGTCACTAAGACTGACAAATGGGGATAATACTTTATGGACGAACTCAAAACCGTGCTCAGCTTTGTATTGTCGTCGAGCACAGTTTACTTTTGTAAGGGAGATCAAAGTAGTTGTCATTGATCTCAAAAATAAATGGATAATGAAATTAAGGACTTTATCCCCACAGATTTCAGTATAAGTAACAAGGCGACTCGTCATCGAATGATGACAATGATCGACGCTAAAGTCTGCACGTACCTTTCTGATGCCAGATCAAATGCACCGTATTACCTGTGCTTAGCGAAACCTACAAAAATGAAACGCTTAGAAGCTGTAACATCAAAGACTGTGTGTTCTGACTTGTATGAATTTAGTTTGACATCCCTCCAGGCCGTATAAATTGTATAGAATGTCTGTTACAAATTGCTTGCAGACAGACAGAATGAGGAGCACAAAGAAATGATGGAGTCAAAGATGTATTCAAAATAATTTCAAAAATGTTCTCAATCTGTTGATAGATATAGAAAGATTCGGGAACTACCAATGTCGGGAATACCGCAAGAAAGTTTTTCGAGTTTCCCAAAAAACTACATCTATTACCGGAAGACCTAATTATTATTTTTTTGTTTTCTTTCTTAGACATCATTATTAAGTTAAGTTACTAACACATAACACATTAAAAATATACCATATATAAAGCCATCCATTAAGAAATCCTCCAGCATACATATTATTTCCTGTCCTATGCTTTAAAAAAAATCCCTATTCTTTCCATCATTTTCAACAATAACAACTGTTCAATATTGACCGTTAATAAAGGCATAAACTGACCAATAAAAGCAAATAATTTTCATCCCCAACAAAACCGCCACCAATTGTACCAAGATCATTCATGATTACATTTACACACATCTTTTATCTAGATCTCTATTTTGGCAGGGCTTAATAGGGCGGGTGTAACAACAAGGCTGGTCATTATTTGTAGCATTTTTTTCACTGGCCACACTGACCGCAGCCCCTATGGTGTGGAGATAAAATCGTAAATTATAACCCAATTCCACGACCGTTAAAACTTGACAGATGAAAAGGCTGTGAGTATCGGTGTCGTATCGTTAAAGCTTAAAATAAAATAGGGGCACTTCAACTCTTGAACATTTAGTAATAATACTTATTATTATTATTATTTTTACCGGTCTAAATTTATTATTCATCTAAGTTTTTTGTTCATAGCTATTCTTAATTGTATGTCACACAAAATGAATGTCAATAATTTTATTCAATCATTCAATAATTGGAGTCAATAATTGGAGAGTGGACGGTGCGACCGAGATGGCTAGCGGCAACAGTACTGAAGCAATTTGCGTCCCATGTAAGGCACTTACCGTTTTTCCACGGCACCAAGGTCAACCCATCCGGTGTCTTCAACCCATCAATTCTGTATAGACCTGGAGGCTCAAGCAGGCAAGGAACATTAGCTGAAATTAGGTCTCTACGGATTATTATTACTAAAATTTATTTAATTATATCATAAGACAGCAAAAAAGCAGATGGCTCTCCTGATGGAAAGAGACAACCATCCGATACATTTATAGACACCAAAGATGTTAATGGTGTGTTGCTATCCCTGTGGCGGGGTGTTCATACCACGTGTATAAGTTTACCGGTTACCTTACCCTCCAAACCGGAACACAACAGTGAGAAACATTGACGCTATTGCGGCAGGAATGGGTAAGGCGGTGGTACCAGATCCAGGCGAGACAATGCCGAACTCTATCAATTAGTAACCACGATGGTAGTGATTTACATAGCCAATTGCTCGCCTTTAATAAACTGCCTGTCAGAACGGCATATTTTATTCTTCAAAAAGGGAGATAAATTGTTATTAATGAAGTACCCCCGGTTCCATTGCGCTGTAGGCAAAGTAATCCGAATATCTATAGACTTTCCATTTCACTGCGATTCACCGGTTTGTCGGTTGGCGAGATGAGTGGTGATCTCCATCGCTGCATTTTACCGACCTTCTAACGATTATCGAATATTTCAGGCGATAACCGGGACCGTCGGCTTAATGTGCTCATCAGAGGCACGGGAGTGGTACCACACTACCCGCCAGACTCTGAGCTGCTACTGAGGTCGTGGTTTTTAGAAAAAAACTTCGAATAAAACCTAAATAATACTTTTGCCCGAGCCGAGGATCGAACCCCTATGGTCTGAACTCAAATCATGAGGCCCTTTCGGACCTTATGGTCTGAATCGAATAGGCTACACTCTACACCACGAGGCAATCATGTTTTATATGAGGCTATAATTTAAACGCAGTAAATTTATAACAACCGACTTCCAATGTTCTGTATTTCTGGAATTCTGGATTAGATTTTGAAAGTCGGTTCTAGTCATGTGTAGTATTCTTCAAATAAACTATTTTATGATAGCGCGTTATAGACTATAAAACTATATTTTTCTAGTTTTATGTTGAGTAAGTATACATAGCGAGCTATAAAATAACGCTATGCATTATAATATATTAAGCACCATAACTATAATTGGTTGAAAAATACAACTGAACTAAGAACCTCCTCCTATTTGGGAAGTCAGTTGAAAAATACACCCGAATTAAGAAGCTCCTCCTTTTCGGGAAGTCAGTTGAAAAATACAACCGAATTAAGAAGCTCCTCTTTTTCGGAAGGTCAGTTGAAAAATACAACCGAATTAAGAAGCTCCTCTTTTTTTTAAGTCAGTTGAAAAATACAACCGAATTAAGAACCTCCTCCTTTTTGAGAAGTCAGTTGGAAATTGAAATATACAACAGAATTAAAAAGCTCGTAATTTTTGGGAAGTCCTTAAAAATACAGCCCAATTAAGAACCTTCTCCTTTTTGGTTTTTTAAATATAAAGCCTTAAAGTTGTACTTTTTATTAGAGCCAAATGCCAACTAAACGGTTGGTTTTGGGGGTAGGAAAAACTTCACGCTAATAGTAAATATAATGAATTTAAGTTAATTAGGTTTTACAAGTTTACGAGTAATAGTCAAACAACTTATAAAATGTTGTATAATCTTACGAATTAGTTTAAATTGTATACAGAATAGTTCATTATGCTTTTCATAGATGACGCTAATCATAACTATCAAGTCTCCACTTTATTTGATCATGTGAATTTCTATAACCAAAGTTTATGCGTTCTGAATTTTTGGCTCTATTTTCAATTCCTCTAGCAAAATACACCCTTCCCGTGTTTACCCTTGGCTAAAATGCACTTGAAGAAGTTTTTATAGACGGTGAACCTGTGATCAGTGGTGTGGATATATCCGTCACTGGTGTTAAATAGGTTAAATGTTCATAGTCTAAAGCAATCAAAGCCCTCTTCTTAATCCGCATTATTGTCATAGGCGACTTTGAAGTCCTACATTGCGCGTGGTCCGTCCGACACATGATTTACCATTTTTATATGCGTGGTGTTCCGTTTTGGATGGTAGGTACGCTAGCCGGTAAATTTACATATTGTGGCATTATCTTAGATAAAGGAAACTACTACGGTATTATCATCTCGCCACACGGATAGATATAAATCATTGCCATCTTTTTCCACCAGGAGAATCATCTGCTTGTTTATGATCTTCTCTACATAGTCTTAAACAAAGTCGCTTTCCGTTGTCTGTCCCTATGTATGCTTAGATCTTTAAAACTATGAAACGGATTTTGATGCGTTTTTTTAATAGATAGATTGATTCAAGAGGAAGGTTTATATGGATAACAATTTACACAGAAAAACAACGTTTGCCGGGTCAGCTAGTATAATATAAAATAATGGCTTTGCTAACATTTCACTTCAATCTAAAAACATAAGTGTAAACTAGCTTATTTCGAAAACAAGCTTTTAAATACCAGACTCCCATTTTTCTTTTTAGAATGGTATTTTTTTAAATTTTATATAAATTAAATTCTTAAATCGTAAAATCGATTTCAAGTGGACGACTATATTGTTAAAACTAAATATTTATGCCAATTTCTGCGTGATATCTGTAGAGAGATTTGAGTTGATAGATCTGTCAGTTCATAGGTTTTCTTTACAATTAGAGTTGTACTTTAAGTTTACCTTAAAAATTATATTTAAATTTATTTCAAAATTACTCGCACTGACATGTATAATATTATACATGTCAATGATTACTCGTAAAAATGTCTAACTCATAGACATTAATAGAAGTCAGTCATTTATAGTCTGACATTTAAATACTAACCAGCCGTTATATGCTAACTGTTTCGTAATGAAATTTCCAATTTTACGACAACAATTTATTTGTCGTTATATACAATAGTCTAAATGTTTAGTCTAGTTTTATTTTTAAAACTACAAGTTTTTTAGGTATAAACTATCTATTTACCAAATATTATCCAGCAGTATACACAATTAAACACACGTCCAGACAATCATAAACTTTCGTTTTTATAAAATTACTAGCTGACCAACGCAGTTTCACCCGCAAATAGCTTAAAGCTTTTGGTTCAAACTTTCATCCCCTATTTAAACCCATCAGGATTGATTTTTAGAAAAATTATAAGCCTATATTGACTCCAGGTTTTCATTTATCTCCATCTCAAATATCATTAAAATCAGTTTAGCGATTGAGCTGTAAAAGCGTATCAGACAGATGGACAGAATTTCGCATTTTAATATTAGTATGGATTTAATACTAGGATACGACTAAGTAAGTATTAACAATTTACTACTAAGGAGCATTGTAATATCGTTGTCCTTCATGTAAGAATAAAAAAAATAAAAAAAAAATAAAAGTATCTTCACGCCCGTATCCCCGAAGGGGTAGGCAGAGGTACAACAAGTGCACCCACGATTAGCCGAAGATACTTGGTCCCACAAATGTGATAGGTGGCAAGCCTATCGCCAACCGGGCACTTTCCAATCCCGGGCAACTTTGTGTTTATCAGAAAACTGAAAAACATTTTTTAAGTGCCCGACCCGGGAATCGAACCCGGGACCTCATGTGGTCGACGCCAACGCTGGACCACTAGACCACAGAGGCGATTATAGAATATAATCATGTAAGAATAGTTATTATAAAATAATGCGTCAGTATTGTGCCGAGCACTGCCCCCTACCGTTACAGCTATTATTGCGTCTGCTAAATATGCTTGAATGCTAGTACAGATTTTATAAGAGGCTTGAACGATCACGATATATCATTTTTAAAATACAAAATAAATTACGGTTATAGAGAAATGTCAAAGAGCTTGTACAGTGTACATTATTTCTTAATAGGCGTTTAAAATGAAATGGTAGCGAATGTGATGCCCTCATTTGCTTCAGGGTCAGAGAAGGGCAGGTTTAAATAAAATAATACGTGTTTTTGACCTATAAATATACAAGAAATGAAATAAAGTAGGTAAGTTAATAAGGCCATCTGATTGAACCATATAGTTACATACAGAACAAAAAGCAATTTGTTTTTTGGTTTGATCTGATATACAATTTAGTTATATTTATTTAACCTCGTGTTTTTTTTTGCTTTTTTTATATCGTAATATAAAAAAGACAAAAAGAATATGAAAATACAATTTTTGGGTAAAATTTCAGATGCCTGCGCTATATTAATCAAGGACTAAAAGCCATCTTATACACACGAAATTGTCTTAGAAAACTGATTTTTAATTACAAACAAAAAATCCCACAAATAGTCAAAAGTCAAGTACGCCAATTAAAATGTAAGCCAAATACATAGGACAAACAGGCAGATCTTTTTGAAGCTAGAATTAAGGAACATGACAGGGGCTGACGCTTGAAAAAATGAGATTCTGCATTCGCACGTTATTACTGAAGGCCATGACTTTTATATTACACGGGATATAAGAGCTATACCTATATATTATGTAATAAAGGAAAGAAGGTTGGCATTGGTAATAAATAAGTTAAAATATCAGTTTTAACTTATATGACCGCACAGAACTAAACGCATCTCCTTTACTGAATATTTTTAACAATTAATTTTTAATTTACTACTTTGATTATTATTATTGTGTTGTTTTTCGTTATAGTTAATATTTTATTTATTAAGTATAATTAATACTTAATAATGATAATTTAATACTAGATTTTTTTGAATAAGAATTTTATAATAATTTTATGGGACAAAATCTATAACGACATTTAATTATTTTATTTGGAGTTTAAATTTATATAACATTTTTGCAGATTAATTAATTCATTTGTACTATTGATATTTCTACTATCGAATTACTACTATCGAATTATTACTAAAAATTCGAGATTTTTCGGAAATAGAAAAGATGGTTGTCTCGGCAAAACGAAACTTTTCACAAAAATTCAGCTTGTTATTAATCAAAAAAAGTTTGTTTGTGGGACCACGGCCTATAGGTAATCTCATGAAAGTGACCGGTAACAATAACTGATGTGTGATTATGCGGGAGAGAGCAATCCCACTTCTCAATTAATTTATAACCTCTAGGTCAGTTTTATAACACGCTCAAATGATTAAGGTACTTAATAAAATTTAAATTGAAAGTATAAAACATAAGTCACAATTTTGTAATCTTTCATCGTATAACTAGTTGATGGAGTAAAGTTTGAAATTTAATATTTCGATGGTATAATAAACAAACGTCACTTTTACGATCTATGACAAATCTGAATTACAATCATAAGTTTTGTCCAGCGTATTCTCGATGCATTCAGGGCAATAAAATAACTCATGTCCAATTTATGTTAATACAATAAAGAGTAACATAAATATTTGTAAGTGAAGGCCCAAAAGACAATTTGGATTTATGAAGATAGGCGTTCTTTCTTAGTAGGTAACTGTCTCTAGCTACTTCATAATTCTTAATAGGCTTCAGCCAAACCACAAGAGAGTATGTGAAGAGAAATCGATTCGGAAGGATTTCTGGTTGATTGTAACTATTATGTTATTATAATCTGCGGCCCCGGGATAACCGTCTATTAAATCTACTAACTCGCAACTTCTTTGGTGTGACTTAGATAGGTGATTCCATTTTTTTAACTTTCCGCTACCTATGTAGATAAGGAAGTCACTGATTTTGCACCGATTTTTGAAAATCGAGTTTTCACCGTACACCGTACTTAAGTTGTCGAATATTCTCTCGAACAACTCGCAACTTCTGTGGTGTGACGTAGATAGGTGATTTCATTTTTTTAACTTTCCGCTACCTATGTAGATAAGGAAGTCACTGATTTTGCACCGATTTTTGAAAATCGAGTTTTCACCGTACACCGTAGTTAGGTTGTCGAACATTCACCAATAGGACGTTTCATCAACGTTTCGTTTCAGGTCAACCAATATACGTTTTAATCTATGATGTCAACGAAGAACTAACTATGTTATGTAACACTTATTCTGTCTCTTTCATTCACACGTAATTTTACCTCTAAACGCATGAAACAAAGTGTCATAATGAGATCAGAACTCTAATCATCAAAGTTTTTATTAACATCAACATAAATATTTAAACAACAATTTGTAAACATTCATTTATTTTCCAATTTACATATCTTCAGGCAAGTTTGGTAAAATGAAAGTGTTCGCGTGAATGAACACTAACCGCAACAATAATGATACAGCAAATAATTGTAGCCCAGAACAGTTATTTAAAGAGGAAAGAGCGACAAACCGACAGATGCTCGCGGCCATCTTGCGGCCGCGAAACTATCGTATGCCACTTTCGTGACGTTGCGGTCAAAATGTCACCGTTTAAAATCAAATTTGGTAAGAGTACCACAAATTATTCTGATGGTTTTAGGGTGCGACGCTCAATAATGCCATGATAATCAATTATTTAATTAAAAATAAAACTCTTCGAAATTTAAACTCCACCATTCTTTGTCAGTAAAATTTTTGGGCAATCCATTGGATAAAATAAGCAAAAGATGCTTATAGCCTTTGACTATGGCGTTAAGTATATCTAATATCTATGCTTATAACATACATGATATTATGGTAACATAGGACAAAGAAAAATGGACAATCAAAAAAAATAAACTGTTATGGGACAGATCTGAAACATCGAACCTATTTTCAACCGACTTTAAAAAAGGATGTTATCAGTTTAACCTGTATATATGTAATATTGTTGGAATAAGTTAATATTTCAGTATGATGTTCTGTTTAGGCTTTCAAGCACGTATGCTAAATTTCGTAAGTGTATATGTATATTTGTACTTATTTCCACAAATTTCTCGGAAACTAAAAGATATTCGACGTAGGCTTTTTTGATTTAAATCAGGTATATACCTACTTAGATTTTTGATAGAATCTCAAATGAAATTTAATATGAATATGATTCAATGTTTCAAATAAATACTTAAAAATAGATTATGCTTAATTTTCAAGGAAACTATGTGGATAAATTAAAAAAGATATGGGAATACAATATAATAGAATGGCCGCAGATAACAACAAATGTATTGTATTCCCATATATTTTTTAATTCGTCAACATAGTTTCCTTGAAAATTAAGCATAATCTATTTTTAGTACTTATTTGAACCATTTAATCATGTCCATATTAAATTTCATTTGAGATTCTTTCAAAAATCTTTTGGGTCTTTGAAGATTAAAATATCATTCTGCCATTACGGCTAAACCAAACTTGGACTATTATCTAAGTACCTACTTAGATTTTAATCAATATAAATGTCAATTGACAAATTACACGATAATTCGGTAATTATCGTATCGGTATATCCACTGATAAACCTCAAGATTTGTCGATATATGAACTAATAAAAGTAAAAACTGGTTTCTCACGTTTACCACTAGGTGGCGCTGTACAAATCACATACAAATTCCTAGTAAACTCCAAACGCGCTCACGATCGAATGCGAAAAGAAAAACTCACACTTAGCACTCAGATGAGCAAATAAAGCTGTCTGTATACCCTGATATTTTGTAAAAGGCGAACAGTTGGCTAAACGTGTTGATTACTAGATGCTAGAGCCAAAACGAGTATGTATTGCTTTTATTCTCGCGGTCACTTCGATTCAGTAACCACGACGGGGCAAACGCCTCACCTTACCCTACTGTGAGTACAACCATGCATATGAGTACGTAAATATTGAAATATTATATAAAAACGCGTGTTTTTACCAGGTTTGATTTCTATCCGAACCAAAAAGTGTAAACCTCATTGTGCATTACACAAATGCTTTTTTCTGTTGAAAACCGAATCTGAGCTCTATTGTTTGCATAGTCATGATCAATTTTGTTCTGAGTAGTTTTCCTCGTGTTGGTTTGGGCTACTTTGAAGAATAAATAGGCCAACTGCCGTTCTCCAGGCAGGTCTTCAAAGGTGACCGATTCGCTATGCGAGTCACTACCATCGTGGCTACTAGGTGGAAGAGTTCTGCATTGTCTCGCCCGGGTCTGGTACCAACGCTTTACCTATTCCTACCGCAATAGCTTCAGTGCTTGTTACAGTCGTGTTCCGGTTCGGAGAGTATGGTGCAACGCACTATTAACATCTTTGGTATCTATAGGCGATGTTTAACTCCTTCATCAGGAGACCTATTTGCTTGTTTGCTATCTTGTGCCGCCCCGTTGATCGAGGGGTTCGCTAACCACTCGACCGGGGCGGCACAAGATAGCAAACTACGCAATCTCGTAATCAATCAATCGCAATCTCGCAATCAATCAAGCCATGACTACGCAATCGACGGGGCTCGGGTTCGATCCCCGACGGGAACAAGCATTTGTGTGATGAACATAAATGGTTGTATTTCCAGATTAGGGTGTTTATTAAATATGTTCCTGTATTTAGGTATATATGTATTTCTATGTATTAGTAGTATCGTTGACTAACACCCATAACAGAAGCAAATAATTTGCTTACTTTGGGGTAAGATCAGTAAGTGTAATCTGTCTCGTGGATATTTATATTTGGATATTTATAATATGAATAAAAATTACAGTATGCGGACCTATTTTTAATGTAAATTGAATTTTCTATTAAAAAAAGGATGAAAAACAGCTTCAATCAACAAAAAAATAGATAAGGAAATGTATAAGAAGTTTATTAATCAAACAAAGAGACATTCTAGGCTTAGTGGCATTTTTCTCCAATCTTCATTATTTCCCGGGGAAGCGGACAGCGTGATGAGAAATTAATCCGGGAGCAGGTGGTCGCAGGTGGCGCCGCCAATCTTCTGCAGCAGTAAACCGCGCCGGTACATAATCCGTGGGTATCTTTTCCTTGTAATGGCAACTCATTTTATAGCCGCAATCTATGAATCTTAAGCACTCTTGGTTTGTTTTTACTAAGTAAAAATATTATAAATATCTATATGTATATAAAAGGCAAAAGTGACTGACTAATGTATCAACGCACAGGCCAAACCCTTAGGGCTAGAAACATGAAATTTTGCACACGTATTTCTCTCATGATGTGAGCATCCACTAAGGAAGGATTTTTCAAAATTCAACCCCGAAGAGTGTGAAATAGGGTATCAAATGTTGTATGAAACTTTTTATTCCCTGAACATATTTGCATGAAATGTCGTATGAAATGAGTAAGTACAAAAAAATAATAAATTACGTGTTTAAGCGTTTTTCAAAATTCGATACCTAAGATAGTATATAATCTACTTCCCTAAGTTAAATAAGGGAAGTAGGTTATAAAGCAAGGTTAAATATGTTCTAAAGTAAATATGCGCGAGCAAAGCTGTGGGCAACAGCTAGTTTTATTATAAAATAATAAATATCTTTACAATAATTGAACGCAGGCAAACTGACCTAATGTCATCAGACATTGCAATTCAAAATGACTCATTGACATTACTTATGCATGTGGCATTAGACCTCGTCACAAGATAGCAACGCACCATTAACATCTTTGATATCTTTAGGCGATGGTTGACTCTTTCCACCAGGAGACCCATCTGCTTGTTTGCTATCTGATGATATAAAAAAAAAAATTTTGTCTCATCTTGATCCGTGCCCATTTCGAAGAGTAGATCAACTAGGTACTTACCTTACATTTAAGCAAAAGGCAAATATCGCACACCTAGATCTAAACTGAGACAACTCAAAATAGGTGGAGCTAAAAGTATCAAATTTTCTACATTCTTTGTCGACGGCACTTGGTGAAACTCCATTTTCATTCAATGTTTAATATTAAAACACTTGTACTGTTTCACAATAAATTATTACATATATCAACCAACCGGTTTCGCTTACAAGTGTTTTAATATTAAACATTGAATGTATCAAATTTTAGCTCCAGCTTTAAATACAGTAATATTTTGCAAGCCATTTATTGTTTATAGAATCCTTTGGCAATAGTTGCCTTACTCTAAGATAGAATCAAATTAAGTTGTATAAGTACCCTAAAAAATGCAGATATACGTTCACCTAAAAAATCTTTTTTGAGTTGTCTCTGTTTGGATCTAGATGTGCGATATATATAATTAATATCGTGCCTATTAACAAGATGGTGGAGTTCTGCAACCCGGCCAGGTTTTGATACCCCTGCCTTATCTTTTCATGCCGCAATAGGGTAGATGCCTGTTACTATCGTATTCTGGTTTTGTGGGTAAGGTAGCCGCTAAACTTTATCATATGGCATTCAAACCCCGCCACTTGGATAACAACGCAACATTCTTTGGTGTTTATAAGTGATGGTCATCCCTTTCCATCGGAAGAACCATCTCTTATTTGTTCTTCTATGAAATAAGAGATTAAAGAATTGAGTGGTGATTACCGTCGCCGAAATTTTTAACTTTAATCATAATCATCAGCTATAGGGGAAACCCGGGCAACGTGAATACCTTAATCTTTTTTTGATTATTGACGTTTAGTTATAACTGGGGAAAATGAAACAAATGGTTATAATTAGTCTTCATTTAATGAACTTACATAATGCAGTAACAGATGTCCTTAATATTAATTAAACTATAAGATATAAAGCCAGTTTTCAACAATAGTGTGAATATCCACTTTGCCCGGCACCCCGGGTAAAGTGGATTTGGTACTAGGGCAAAGCGAACAACAACATTATTTGTCATTGAATTAAGTATTAAAAATAATATAACCATCGTAATATAAGGAATATACTTAAAAAAATGTTTTTTGCTACAATGCTAATTATTGTAGTGTACACATGAAGAAATTGAATTTAAAAATAAAATAAACATCGAAAATTAAAGGAACATACTTGCTACAATGCTAATTATCTATTGCAGTTGTTATTATAACAAACAAACTAAAAAAAAAACAACATCCAAAATTATAGCAGCATATTTTAAAAAAAAACATTTTTCTGCTACGATAATATTCATTGCAGATGTCAAAAACAAAATCATAACCGTTTTCGAATGCCGAACTTTCTTCATGACACCACTGAGTACAAATACGACATTGTATCCAGTTATCCGTTTGCTGATCATCTTCTTCGATTCTTCGTCTTCACCTGCTTTATTATGTTTAGTCCAGCTCTCAGAATACTGTAAATAGTTACGTTTTGCATACTCAAATGCTAGACTCATAAATTCGTCCCGAGTAAAGCCAAAAAATACTGCGTCCATATCTTGTAGATAAATCACCGTTTCATTTTCTTGATCCTCCGTGAATATAGGTCGAAATCGACCTAACTGTGTGAAGCAATTCCACTTTTGACATGTCGATATAGTGTAAAATAAGCTAACCCGTATTTTTTTGCTGTCTCTTCAATCGATTCTCCCGCTAAACACAATTTATAGCGGAATGCATGTTTTCCTTCTTCTAAGATCATTGTGTTGTCTTTTTTTATATTTATGCACCATCTGCAACAGAAAAAAAATACAATAAATTACATAATCCCATAAAACTGTATAACTTGTCATGACCGGGCAAAGTGAACACGGTATCCACTTGCCCTATCCGTTTTGCCCGTCAGGTACATTTTTGAGGTTATCTCAAATTACTAAAAAACCAGAGCACCTAAACTCGTCTCCGGATAGTTGGAAGCTACATAAACATGCATCAAATCCAACTCATAACAAAGAACACGTCACGAATAGTATTATAGTTATAAACGAAACACTTACCTTTATAAATTAATATTTTTTTCCAAAAAACACACTCTGATCACTCACTGGCACCGCGTTATGCGTACTGGTTTCGACATATTTGCCACAGACGGAGCAGCAAGGGCCGAGTGTTGCTACAGCAACGTGGTCACCGGCCAACGAACAATTTGGGAATTATAGACAATATTCGTTTTGCCCGGGGTATCCACTTTACCCGGGTTCCCCCCTCGAATTTTTCAAAATCCAGGGTTATAGCTACATCGCTATCATGATTCATTGCAGTATTCCAGTATTAGACTAAGACAGTATTTGCAGCTAACAAATTTACATTTTTTTCATAACTCAGCAGTTTTACAATTTTTTATACGAATAAATATGTAAGATGGTTGACCCTACAGGCCATCCCTGAAACTTTCTGCTAAATTGAGGTTTTTTAAGCTCAAAGCAAAAACTATACCTAAGTATAGAATTTTTAGTTCAAAGAGTTCAAACATCTTAAGTTTGTATTTTATTTATAGTATTTTAATTTAAAAAAATATTATTTTTTTCAAAATGATGATCAGTTTTGATCTTCTAAGATGCATTCAACTCTATTTTTAAACTCCAAATTGTTATATTAGCTGCAAAGTCGATAGTTAAAAAATGTCGAAGAGATGTGAAAAATTTTTTTATCCCACTGATTTTGATTCAATTTACAGAGAGAAAAGCTGACAAAACTTTTTAGACAATTGGTATTGGTAAATCAGCCTAAAAATATGAATTTTTCTGTAAACAGCAAAATATTAATATTTAAAAAGCTATAAGTTTTGAAAACTTGACTTGATTTTGATTTTTGAAACTGCATCTGACGTAGTTTTTAGGTACTACAATATTGTAGAAGGTCAAAAAATAATTGGTTAAAAAATCACGAAGTTATGTCAAAAAAACACTTTTTTTTTGACATAACTTGTTTTTGTCAACGATAACTTCCGAACGGATAAATCGATTTTCATGAAATTCATGCATTGGACGTAGTTTATATTAAGCAATAGAGCTGATTTCGTACTCAATCGGCACGTTATTCCGGTGATTATATATTAAAAAATACTGTTTCACAACATTTTTTAAGGTGTTTTCGAAGTTTCTCATAATCTCCTGGACCGAATTTGTTTATACTTTCAGGAAGTTTAAGTTGAGCGGAATCCAATCGAATGCCACCAGGTTTCGATGGGTATATCCGTCCAAAAGTAATCAGATATTTAAATTCACATACACACACGCACACACACACACACACACACACACACACACACACACACGCATACACACGCACGTACATACTGACATCAGCGTGAAAATAGTCGGCCCTCCTCCTTGGAAAATAGTACCTTAAAACGTGGAGATCTGGTGAAAACTTCATTTTCGAAAATCAGGCAAAATCACTAACTTCCTCATCTACATACGTAGCGATTTACCCTTACCCTTTGTTGATGCGACGAGAATTCGAGTTCATTAAAAATTTTGAGATATTCTATCCTAGGTTTGTCCTTTTGTTATTACAATTTCGATTTTGTTGGATCAAGAAATCGATTTAACACGGTTTGATTCTAAAAATTTCAGTTTGAGGCATTTCTAGCATTTTCAATTAGCTCCAGATCTGTGGAATACCAAACAAAGCTCGGTTTCATACGTTCTAGTACTTAATTAGGTGAAGACCTTCTCCAAAACCTCATCTAGCAACAAGTGATATTCAAATCCGACGAAAGGAAATTTCCATCAAATGGATGAATCCGAGGTACTTTGAAATACTATTATTTTATTTAAATTTGTTATTTCTGTATTTTCTACTTTTATTACGTCTCTTGACATTTTTATAAAAATCTGACTTTTGTGCTATATTCAATAGCACAAATATCAGATGATACACTTGTGATTTAACGAATACTCGCGATTGCATTCACGAATATTTCCATTTTCTTTTGATACGTTATTAACATATACAAATAGGAAACAAAAGGAACCCTCCTGATTATAAAAATAATATTATTAGAGGTTTATTAGATACCGATTTTTAAATCTTTAACTCGGTATAATCAATGGTAGATCTTGCACACCGGCCGCGGGTATGGCAAAATGTTAAATAATCGTCTTCGAAAGCGACACAGACTAACAGGAAGATCTTAGATGATACAATAGTATATACATATAATGTTAGATCAACGTATAAGGTTTACTAATAGCTTTATTTTAAATGTGAAGTTATTTAAAACATTGTCAACCGGCTCATAGTAAGCGGTTTCAGCTGTGAAACTTGGCAGAAAAGCGGTGGATCTGAACCGGGGAACCGCGGCGCGCCGTAATCCGGACATATCTCAGTACATTGCTCAGCGCGACACAGTGGGACTTAACGAAAGCCGCACCGCAGATGCTTATCTCAATAACAGTTTTATTTATTTTTGCGAGCGCCTGATCCGCTCCCCGTGGATCTGTCTAAATGAGAAAGGGGCGTGTTCAGTTATCTTACGTGAGACATGAGTTACAGTACAACGAATTTATCACAGGCATTGTCTAGTCAACTTTCACAATATGACGCGGTATATTAAAGCTTTGAGATGGAGTGTTTGACATATAAATAATGAGAAAAACTATCATAAAACGATTTTCGTATACACTATCGTCAGCAGATGGTAGAACTTAGAAAATAGAGCAAATATATATTAGTTAGAGGACATGTATCTTCACGTCTGTATCTCCGAAGAGGTAGTCAGAGGTACAACAAGGGCATCCACGATCAGCCGCAGATTCTCGTACTAGTCCTACAATGAGTTAGGTAGCAAACCTATCACCAATCGGGTACTTATTCAATCCTGAGCAACGTTGTTTTTATCAGAAAACTGAAAAAAGTAAAAACACACACCCGACCCGGGAATCAAACCTGGGGCCTCATGTGGTCAACACAGACACCGCACCACGAGATCACGACCTGTCCTGTGGACTATATATTATGGTCCACAGGACAGCACACTAATTTTAAATAACGATTACATACTTGGGACTTCGCGAGTGGCTTCCTTTTGGTGGGTCTAACTTTCTAACCACGATTTTTTTGAAAGCCCTACGTTTCTTCATGATCAAAATTTGCCGAATTACAAGTTTTTAGTTCAACACTCTCCTTGATAGATATGATAAAAGACGCAGAGCGAGCTTACATCTCTGCGTAATGCCAAGCAGTCAAGCCGTTTTGAAATAGCCTGATCGTCAACGATTCGAACCGCTCTACGTTGAATACGACCAAGTGCAAGAAGCTGGTACTGGAGAGCTCTGGCCCAGAGATGAGAGCAGTACTCCATGTGAGGCCGAATTTGCGCCTTATAAAGTTGGAGACGATGGGAAGACAAGAAGTACCGCGTCGCTCTGCTGAGCACACCGAGCTTTTTGGAGGCTAGTTTCGCCTTACCTTTTAGATGACCGCGAAACTGAACGGTATTCAATATATCAACTCCCAGGATTTCGACACTGGCTGAGGCTGTCAGGAGTGTATTCTCAAATCAAGGTGATACGACAAGGGGTGTCTTTTTTGCGGTGAATGCGCTAAGCTGTGTCTTCTTGAGGTTAAATGTGTGAATGAAATGTGAAATGTGTGATGAAGTTTTGACGACCCCATTCCGAGACATTAGTAAGTCGAGTCTCGACTTCAGACACAAGTTTCTTTCGGCTCTCTTCGACGTGTTCCCAAGAAATACCGCTACGGCCGAAGTATGTAGCATCACCTGTGCTATCAACTGCATAGCAAATTATGTTACTAATTCGCAACATATCATTGATATGCAGAAAAAAGTGTCGGTGTTAGCACGCAGCCTTGGGGAACACCAGCATTGACAGGTTAAGGTCGGAGCATGCACCGTCGACTGCGACCTTGATGCTCCGATCGGCCAAAAAATTGGTTATCCACTTGCACAATTTTTCAGGAAGGCAGCTTTGCGATAAGCGCTTTGTGCCATACCCGATCAAAAGCTTTAGCTATGTCCAAACTTACTGCCAATGCTTCATACTTGGACTCAACAGCTTCCGTCCACCGATGTGTCAAATATACTAGCAGTTCACCAGCTGAGCGGCCACGACGGAAACCGTACTGACGGTCACTAATCAACTGGTGCTCTTCTAAATACTTCAGGAGCTCACAGTTGAAGATGGTTTCCATGATTTTGGAGAACAAGGAGGTTATGGCTATGGGTTGGTAATTGGACGGATTAGAGCTATCTCCTTTTTTGGGAATGTGATGCACTAAAGCTGTCTTCCACGATTTTGGTACCACGCCGAGTGAGTAGGAGAGTCGAAACAGGCGCGTTAATACTGGCGCCAACTCCAAAGCACACACTTTAAGCACGATTGAAAGGATGCCATCCGGCCCACTAGACTTGTTGACGTCCAAGGGAAAAAGACTGCAGGAATCTTAATTCCGGCATAGAACTATAGCATCGCGGAATGGTAGGCGGTTGTAGATTGCGGTGTTTTGAAGTTTTTGGAGTTCAATGGTAGTAAAATCAAGAGTTACAACTAGTATTAGTATAGAAATATATGGATGTTCTTTGTTAAGTTACATTCTTTTTGTAATGTTAGTAAACGTATAGAAATAAAAATATATAAGGGTTAATTTTAGTCCCGTAAAAGAAGTCAAAGTATCCAATTATGTTGTTTACCGTATCTACGTAATTGCTAGCTCCTAATCGATTCTTTACGTCAACAATATCCCTCGGGGCTAAGACCCTTTGTCTAATGAACACGTCTAGCCGCAATAACAAAATGCCAAGCTCAGGAAAATAATAATAATTTAAAAATTAAGCGGGCTTCTAATATTACAATACTTATATCTCAAAAACAACTACACCGATTTAGTTGAAACTTAGAGTGTTCCCTAACTTTAAATATACCTAATTTAAATAAAAAAAATAATTATCTTGATTAATATATTCTTTTAGTTCCCCAGTGTACAAAGTAACAAATATAAAATATACAATCATAGACTTACGAAATTTAGTACACGTACTTGGACGCCTAAATACATAATCACTCTCAAATATTATCAAATTCTAACAAAATTACATACATACATGTCAAACTGATAACCTTACTGGTTGTTCACAAAAATTTTGGTAATGCTTTTTCTTTTAAAGTATTGTAGTTTCAAATGCGAGCTTAAAGTTAATATGCTTGAGCAACGTTGAACGTAGTCATGTCTAGGATAGTTGGAATAGCAATCAAATTTGACCACTATGCGATCACTAGTAATTTACAATAAACTGATCCACCCTTACGCTTTAAAATTTCTTGTGGATAAATGAATTTGAACCTTTGAAAGACTTATGATAAGACCGATTTAATGTTATTATACTTTTTTATTGAAAATACTATAAACAATTTAAGCAACAGTGGATGAGCTCGGTTCAATAGTTGGTGGATGTTGTAACTTCATTTTCCCCCGCATGCGAAGGTCGCTACGTAGAAGCATAAGATTTTCGTAATGGTCGCTAGAAGCGTCTAGAAGCTCAACACAGGCGCGTATGGCAGCATCTTGTCTTCCTCTTTCAATTTCCATGGCGGCTTCCGTAGCTTGGCTCACATTTATTACGTGCCCAACCATTTCGTCTAACCTAAAATTATATTTTTTACTGAAATGGTTATTTCATATATATATATATATATATATATATATATATATATATATATATATATATATATATATATATATATATATATATATATATATATATATATATATATAAATTTACTCTACCTATGTTAACACGTGAAGCAAAAACTATGTGCCCCTTTCTACGTCAAATACGCGAACGGAAGAATATGAAGTTTGGCACAGTTAAAGTTTACACTGTAAAGAAATTCAGGAAGCTAATATTTTTATTTATATAATATTTATTAGAAATATATTAAAACGCGCGATGTAGGGTTCCGAGGCTGCCCTTCGCAATAATGCGGGCTAAGAAGAGGGCTTTCATTATTTCATACTAAGAACATTTAACCTATTTAATGTCAACTATGGATATATTCGTACCACAGTTTCAGCGCCTATGAAAACTTCTCCTAGTAGATACATTTTATAAGTTGATCGATTATATTACTCAAAAACATGTAAAGCCTTCTAATCCACGATAGTTTTCTTTTTAACTTTATTATATTTACTACTAACTTGAATTATTTTTCACCCCCAAAACAAACCAGTCAGCCAATAGAGGGGAGGGACATTTACTTCTTAAAAAAATAGCATTTTTAAAGCTTAATATTTCACAAACGCCATGCCATGCCAAATTACAGCTAAGGACGCAAGAGCAATTAAATAAGGACGGCCGGACGGATACATGCAAACTAGCGTTCCGAAGTAAACTAGGGACCTTTAGTCCCTAGTTTACTTCGGAACGCTAAAACTTATAACATATCAGTTAGAAACACGAAAGAATTCAATATTTTATGTGTGAATTTCGTCTGTAACGACTTGTTAACTAGAATATACGTATGTTTACCTAGCGATCAATACAATCGACGCATACACAAAACAAAGACAAATTTCCCCGTGTTGGTTCCGGGCTCCTTTGAAGAATAGACCAACTGCCGTTCTGCAAGGCAGGTCGTAAAATGCGACCGATTGGCTATGTGAGTCACTACCATCGTGGCTACTCGGTGGTAGAGTTCTGCATTGTCTCGCCCGGGTCAGGTACCACCGCCTTACCTATTCCTGCCGCAACAGCGTCAGTGCTTGTCGCTATCGTTTTCCGGTTTAGAGGGTAAGGTAGCCGGTAAACTTATGCATGTGGCATTAGACCTCGCCACAAGATAGCAACGCACCATTAACACCTTTAGTGTCTATAGGCGATGGTTGACTCTTTCCATCAAGAGACCCATCTGCTTGCTTGCTATCTTATGATATAAAAAAAAAATTCGCCACTTTGAAACTTTCGAAATGGAGCTCAGTTAGAAGCCAGCCAACGGTAGGTTCCCAGGTTTTTTTTATATGATAAGATAGAAAACAAGCAGATGGCTCTCCTAACGAAAAGAGAAACCAACGCCTATAGACACCAAAGACGTTAATGATGAGTTGCTATCTTGGTGGTAGGATGGCAAAGCCGCATGGATAACTCTTCCGGCTACCTTACCCTCCAAACCGGAACGCGACAATGATAAGCATTGACGCTATTGCGGTAGGAATAGGTAAGACGGTAATACCCGTCGTCGCCCGGGTATTTGGCGAGACTTTTCAAGAACACTACCACCAAAATCCTGTGATGTCAAAATAATTTTTTGACCCAGTACGTGGCTCTATGATAGGGTTTTAGGGCAGGGCTACATATGCGTGATCTTTCTATACCTTCCTATTTCTACTAGGTATGTGTGGTACAATAATTATACTCAAATAATAAAATGATAATGACTTAGAAATTGTCTGTCTCAGAGATTTGTTTTTTAATATTCATTTAATATAACACCAAAAACCAAAAAAATACCTACTCAAATAAATAAATGAGTTACTTACTTGCGTTTACCTATTTCAAGGTAAAAACTGAAGAATAACAAAAGGAAGCCTATTAAAATAGCGTTCAACTCGGACCACGTAAAGCTTTGGTAAATTAAAAAGCAACGGGTCACGTGGATCTTCGGCACGTATTCCCACAAGGAGAAGTCGGGTATCAGCAGCGTTAGTGGTAATAAGAACACAATCAGTGCCAGCACCACAGATGTTGCATCACACTCCGATCTGTAGGGCTGCATCACTTATAATAAGCATCCTTTGGAAATTGGAGCAAATATTTATATCGTATGCATGTCCTCTGTTACAAAGAGTATACAATACTCTCTGTTATGTTAAAAATAAGTGACATTTAGCATCAAATGATATTTTTCCATAGATTTATAAATTATATACACAGATAATAAAGGTAGGTACTTATTTTACTTCTTTATATAAAAGATAGCAAACAAGCAAAGGCTCATAAAAAGACAGTATGACAACAACTGAGTGATATTCGTGATCTCTGAATACCAAAGATGTTAATTTAATGCTCTTATTGAGTATGGCAGATCTGTAATACCACAAGGATAAGTTTTGGGCTATATTACCTTCCGTATTGGGATATTGGTCCGGTTCCTTTTGTCTACCATCGTGACTATTAGGTGGTAGAACGCTGCATTGTTTCGCCCGGTTCTGCTACCACTACCTTACCTATTTCTGCATTACCACTACCTTACCTATAGCATCAGTGCTTGTCACTATCGTTTTCCGGTTCGGAAGGTAAGGTAGCTGGTAAACTATTGCATGTGATATTAAAACCCCATCACAAGGATAGCAACGCACTATTAACATATTAGGTATCTATAGGCGATGATTGTCTATTTTAATAAGGAAAGCCATAAACATGTTTGCTATCCTATACTTTAAAAAAAGGCAACAATAAGCATCGAAGCTGTTGCGGCATAATAGCGTTAGTACTTACAGTAGTGACATCATCTTGGGAAAAACAATAAAGAATTAGGTATACCACCTTATAGTCAAAACTGTAGCGGCAACTCTATGTTTACTTTCTAGTCCGCAGTAATTACTGACGTCCGTCTCCGATCGTAGTTTATAAACTGCCCGATAAGAAGAGAAATACTATGTTAAATGCATATTTGTTCTGTGGATTCAAGTCAGAGAGCTGGAATCAGTGAAGTAAAATCGCTTTGGGCATGGAACTAATAATCTGCAAACTTTGGTGAGAAATAATAAGGCGTCTTTGGAATACATTTTTATAGCGAAAATTAAAAAAAATAATTATAGATCATAAAATAAATTTTTCCTTACATTATTTTTCAACAAGGCGACTGACTGACAAGGAAACTGACTGACTTAGGTAGGTACTATGGCCAAATTGGTGCTGTTCGAGGAAGAAATATATTTTAATAAGAGACTTTATGAAAGTCCAGGAAGCGAAGCAAATCTGTCTAAAACGTAATGAATGACACTTGGTTCTCCTCTGCCAATCCTATAAAGATAAATATGTACGCTAATCACTCCCAGAAAAGTAGTGTATACGAGTATTTGACATTCATGCTTAGAAAAGTTATTTTAACAACTAAGCAGATCTTAAAGTTCCGCGTTTGATTGGTTGGGCAATAGCAGCTCAAATATTAGAGGTGATAGATATGTTGTCACCGTAATGCATACTAAAATTAAAAAATACGTATGGTCATTAAAAGTTGACAAATTCGGCGATAGGGATCACCACAGAACATATAATAGGATCACCATCCTCGAGGCACTTTTTCCCCGCACTACTCTTCTGTGCCAATCATCGGCAGGAGTTTTTGAGAACGGATACGACGTAAGGACCTTCAAGAAAACAGCTGACTCTTTCTTACAAGGCCGGCAACGTAACTGCAAGACTTCTGGTAGTGTAGTTGTCGTCACCATCAGGTGAGCCGCCTGTCCGTTTGCCCCTTTTCTATAAAAAACAATCATCAGTAAATAAACTGGTGAATCGTGGTAAATCTAAGCATTTATTGATGTTTAGTTTATATCTGCCCACACCGCAAATAACTGACAAGACAAGACACGAACAAATATTTTTCTTTCAAATAATAGAATATTCTTTACAAACGAAGTAGGTATACAACATATATGAAATTAATAATTTAAACTTCAAATAAATAAAGTTTTGATTACGTCATCGATGGGCTCGGGTTCGATTACCGAACAGGACAAACATTTGTGTGATGAGCGTAGATTTTGTATTCCTAGGTTTGGGTGTTTATTAATATATATTTAGTATTTATATAGATATGTATTTCTATGTATCAGTACCTTTAACTAATGCCCATATAACCAGTAAATAATTGCTTACTTTGGAGACTCATCAATTCGTGAGATTAATATCGGCCTATTGATATTTTACCCTCAACTACCTGTGTGAAGTCGGTGCGGATCCCTAATATGACATATTCATATTTAAGAATTAGGTGATTCATATATTTTTTATATCATGGCAAACACCTATTGTTGGCACTCCTGATGAAAAGATACAACAATCGCCCATAGTCAGTCACCAAAGATGTTATTGGTGCGTTTCAATCGTTGTGTCAGGCTCTTAATGTTACATGCTTAAGTTTACTGACTACCTTACCCTCCAAACTGGAACACGACAAGCACTGTCGCTATTTGCAGCAGGAATCAGTAAGGCGATAGTACCAGACCCGGGCGAAATAATGCAGAACTCTATACTACCAAGTAGCCAGATGGTAGTTACACGTATAGCCAATCGTTACCACTACGAAGCCTCTTCCGAAATGCCTGGCAGAACGGCAGTCGGTATATTCTTTATAATGTGCCTAATTGTCTCAATTGTACAAAAGTATAATATCACCCAATTATTATAATACTTATCTGTTATTTACTCTTTTTTTTAGAGTCGGTCAAAAAATATTTGCACACAAAGCGTATGTATGTCACATGTAAGTCACTCGCGCGGCATATCAATTTCCACAAGGTTCGTGTAATAAAATTGGACGGTCTACGTAGAGGGCTTAAACGATTCGCCGTTTTGTCTCGAACCCAGCTGCGTAATGACCGGAGTAGGAAAAAATTGTCAGCAAGAAAACTCGAGGGTAGTCGGGTTTATGTGCGGCAGCTGACGGCAGCCGGCGACTCTCCTAACTGCCTCTGCTTAGCTCGCAAAACCTGCGCCAATTTTATTTATCGAAAATATAAACCGATTTACGGAGGTCTCTCGTAAATCTTGAATGACGATTTATAGCTGGGTGCCTTTGAATGTTACTTGTTATATTTAATGACTTATTTTCAGCTGAAAATAATTTTTACATAACAATAACGAGATATTACAATTAATGTAAACCGATTTACGAAGGTTTCTCATAAATTTTGAAAGTCGATTTATAGCTGGGTTATATTTAATGACTTATTTTTAGCTAAAAATAGTATTTTCATAAAAATACAGAAATTTTTATGAGAAAACTATTTTTTGATCTATATAAACAGGTTTACGAAAGTCTCTCGTAAATCTTGAATGTCGATTTATAGATGAGTAATTTGAATGTTACTTATTATATTTAATGACATATTTTAGCTGAAAAAATGTTCACGTAACCTAAGGAGATTGTTTATGTAACACGACTATACTATAAGACGATTTACGGAGGTCTCTCGTAAATCTAGAATGTCGATTTATAGATGAGTAACTTGAATATTACTTATTATATTTAATGACATATTTTTTGCTTAAATAATTTTTACGTAGCGTAACGAGATTCCTTAATTAATACGACTATAAGACGATCTCTCGTGAATCTTGAATGGCGATTTATAGCTGCCTTTAAATAACTTATTTTGAGCTGAAAATGTGTACTGTTTTACTATTCGGCTCAGATCTTGAGGTCCTGGTCCGATCCCGGGTCGGCAAAAGTGTAATTAATTTTTGTCTAGAAAATTCAAAAATTCAATAGCAGTTTGGAGTCTGGCGGGTTGTATTATGAGTAAAATGTGCCATGTAAAATCAATATGTTAGCGTTAACATATTGTTTTTTTAATGTATTTAAGGTTTAACCCCAAGTAGATACTAAGATTTTAACTGAGATGTTTCTAGATAGAATAAATAATTACAATAAATAAAAAATCGTTACATCGGTTCACTTACAGAATATGCAGAGTGAATCGATTATAAATAGTTGCATAATGGGTGGTAATCATCACATTTGCTACCTGTGACGCGATTACTTTTTAAGGCAATTGATCCAACTCCCGTTCCCATCGCTATAAAACTAATAAACCTATGAATATATGAATAAAAACTATAATAAAATGACCACTCAGTTGCAAACTCAGGCTGCCCTTTATAAATGAAAAAACTAATAACAATGTCTAGACCGGAAATCGAACCCTGAACCGTATAAGTCGAAGACGTAACCATTACTTCAACTAGGCAAACAAATGAACATTAAAATAATGATACTTTGGGCAGCTATTTTATTTTTACCACCCGCACATCACATCTGATTCCGTATATTTCTAAATAGAAAAAAACCCTAATGGTTCTTTTAGTTGCCCAAAGATTTGAACTCAGGACTTAATGACTATAACTTCATCAATAAAGCAAAGAATATTTTTCTTTCTTTCATTTTAATTGTTTTGTAATATTCGCATGAAATTAAAGTAGGTTTAACTTTTTCTCTTAATTATTATGAAGCTGAAAAATATTTAACCTCTGGAGTCCCAGTCGGTCATATTTGACCGCTTCGTATTTTTTAAGTTTCTACCGGCGCGGCGCTCTATGGGAAAAATATGACCGCATCTAATATGAATTTGAATTTTATTAGGGGGCGTCCACAAATTACGTGAGATGTTTAAGGGGGAGAGGGGGTCGAGTCAAATCCCATCTAATCTTACGTCGGGGAGAGGGGGGGTCTCGGCAAATATCACGCAATTTTTTTTCTGATTGAAACAGAAAAAAATATACTATTTTGGTCCATTATCCAGATTGTACATGCTTAAGATTTAATCTTAATACGATTAATATTATTCACTAATTCGTTCGAAAGAAAATAGTTTCATTCATACTTCGACGCTATACATTACTACTGACTGCCAAACCATCATATTTGTTTTATACCAAATAGTTAACTTAATCTGAATTTATGATACAGTGTAGCCCGTCCTTTGTTTTCGCGCATTCTTTTTTTAATCGCAGTAATTACGATTTAAGTATTCTATTGTAAATTTTTTATGACATAACTCAGCAATATTGATTACTAGTCTTAACTAGTCGTAAATAAAATCACGAAGCAATTTTTGCATATTTACATATTTAAGAATATCTTGGAAGTAAAGTATTATAGTATAGTAAGCAGTAGTAGTCTTTGCTTATACTGTTTGTATCTGGCTAGTTTTTGAACCATTAAATCTATAAAAATATTATAAATGCGAAAATTTGGATGTTTGTATATATATGGATGGATGGTAGTATTGTGTGATTGAGTAATAAACATAATCACGCAAATACTACTGGACGGATTTGGATGAAATTTGGCACACAGATGATGGTCTGAAATAGCACATAGGCTACGCACATGGAATAGACATAGGCTTTTTATCCAGGAGAAATAAATTGTTCCCGCGGGATTCACCAAAAACTGTTATAACGCAGCGGACTGCACAGTGCAGTTAGTAGATGATATTTTATACAAAATACTGCGTATAATATATACTTAACGTGACTATACGTCCCGTTTTGAACGGGACTGTCCCGTTTTCAAGTACTCTGCCCCGGTGTCCCCAAGTATTAGAGACGTGAAAATGTCCCATTTTCTGAAAAATATACACAATAAAAGCACAAGAAGTTTTAAATTGTGTACTAATTCGTCGGAAATCCTATTTAATTGGACAGTCGTTTGTTAAGATGTGAGCCGAACACAAAAATCGCGATTAAAATGTTTCATTTTCAATAGGAAAATTATATATTTCTAAATATTCAAACTTTTTGGTAGATCTAACTTAACACCAATGTGTAATTTGTTTCTTCTTATGAAAATAGATACATCCTACAGACATTACTTCTATCATTTATTGTTTGCGTAGTTACAATAAACTAAGTGTCCCGTTTTAAGATAAAAACTATATGATCAGTTTATGCATACCATCTATCCCATTCTCTTACCGGCTTAGTTCCGCACAGTGATGTTCTATATTTTTTATCATAACGTATTTTCGTGTAATCGAGTTTTTAATCACAAAGAATTTAAAGAAGTTTCACTTCAAAAAGTTCAGAAAGCTTTTATAAAAATTATGTAGCCAATCCAACAAAACAGATATACAATGCAAATGTGGATGGATGTAGGTATCGGGGGAGACCAAGACTGACATACCATGATAAAATCGGTTGGGTGCTGTCCGAAAGTGGTGACAAGAGTCTTCGAAACTGGCGTGTTTGTATGAAGAGAGTTATGAATGTGCAGGAAGCAAGGCAAGTCTGTCTGAACCGTGACACAGTGGCGTGCAGTCTATAAAGGCAATTAGGCAGTGCTTTACTTGCCATGCATGACTTTAATTAATAGTAAATAAATGAATAAACAAAATATATTAATTTTAAAAAAAAACACCTAATATTTTATAAATAGCACCTATTTGCAAGCACACAAACACTATGTTTGCAAGACGTTTGGCAACTTCAGTTTTCAACCAAGTAAGGCCTATCACGATCTGCAGTATATTTGTTAACGTATGTGGAGTTATTTTCGTGTTTGCACACAGTTTGCAACCGCACACAACTATGAATTTCCTAAGCAGCGATAACGTAATCTCCTGCCGCAGTCCGTAGTCTGGCTGTTCGTTAGTTTTCGGGAGTAATCGGAAATGTTGCTTATGCCTATAAAGTATTATCCGACTAAAAATAAAAGATAGAAATCTAATAAATCACTTACTGCACATTATGCATTTTTGTTTATTAAGGTTTTATTTGTTTAAATAGGAGAAATGTATTTGAGTTTTGCGAAACTCGAAAGCCATTTGCTTGTTCCGTGTAATAAGCATTGTTTATTATTTTGTTTGCGTCATATTTTTCATTTTAACATATGAAAAATTGTACATTTGAGTCTATTACTGAGTTTCTATAATAATTGTAGTGATTTGCTTTTATTAGTGCATTAATTGTAGATTTCTTAAAATTTTATTTGACTGTGAAGTTTGTGTTAAAAACATGTGTTTAATAAAAATTAAAAATAACAAGTTTTCACATTTGTCATTCAGCGAAAAGATTCAAATTGTGTCTAACTAGAGGTAGGTGTGTACCAGCAAAAAGTAAACGTAACTCGTAAGTTTCATGTTAAAAGTTATGAAACGTACCTACATGTAAAACGGGCTCTGTGATTCGGGGTATTGTTGCCGTAGAAGATGTACATGAATAGTAGTACATCTAAGACTTGTTCTGTTGTCATGGTTTCCGACTTAGAGATCCGTAGCGTGGTTGTGGCTATGCTAAAAATCTGTAAAAGAAAGTTTTTGTGACCGAGTACCTCTCCGCATAGTGCATACCCTGTGTCCTGTGCCCTGTGTCCCTGTGCACGCCGCTGCCGTGACATATGGCACTCGATTCTCTTTGCTACCCCGTAGGTGATTTGGCGTGAAGATATGTGTATGTAGCCAACCAACGAGACAGTCAATTAAAAATTAAATTAAAGTATCTAAAGAAACTACACGAAACAATCGTGCTCAACGGCTTTAAAAATTGTACCTAATAGTATTGAGTACCTACCTTGTCATTAATTTATTAAGACAAAATTGGTTTGAGTCCCCTGTCAATATTACAAATGGATTCCGTTTTAAAATGAATACTTAATAATTACTTACCTTAATATTTCTTGATAGTACAGACAAACAATTTAACAATGTATAATTTACGACTTTTATGTCCCATTATACAGAAACAAGCGTTGAGTCATACCATAATAACACTTAAAGCTGTAATAAATTCCCGTGCTAGACAAAATACAGCTAATGTACTGCTTTAAGGATGAAAATCAGCCTAATGTGTTACAAAATGCTTAAAGCTGTAGAGTAGTGTATTAATATTCAGATGTAGCGCTTAAAGCTTACGCGAAATTCTAAGAAAGGCCTTGTACGGCATTGGGCTGTATAATAACTCATAAAGGTCTCGTAACTCCTCCAATAGAAAGATAGTCTCCAATAGAACTCTAAGTTCTATATGAGCTGCTTTATTGATGTTAAAGTTGCTTGTTTGCTGCTTGAGTATCGTTTAAAAGAGATAAATTATACATTGTTAAATATAAAAACTTAACAATAATGAAAATTTTACTAACAATACGCCGATTTTCTTACAGGATAGGCAGACTAAAATGAATATCAAGACACTTAGGTTGGCAATCTTACCCACACCATTATTTGGTAAACAGCTGGCACCCATGCCATAACTATTATACTTATAATCTACTAGCTGCAGCGAGCATTCCGCTGCATTATAGAAGGTTTTGGCGAATCCCACAAAATCATCTAAAGTTTCCAGGGTAAAAAATAGACTATGTGCTATTCAAGGTCATCCTGTTTGCCAAATATCATTCAAATCCGTTCAGTAGATTTTGCGTAATTGAGTAACAAACATTCATCCATCCAAACATGCAAACTTATGAATATAGATGCCCATGCGTCATTTAGTATTTCATTCGCTTTTACATGGGATGACGTTCACGCGACCCAAAAATATGATTTGCTTTTGATCGGTTAGGTAAAAATACTTTATAGCCTTTCTTATGAAAACTAGTTTTTGAAATCCGACTGGTCCATCCAGAGATTGGCGCGATCAAGCAAACAAACGAATAAACTCTTCGGCTTTATTATATCAGTAGGTACTACCTATATAACACCCGCTCGTATCTTGTAAACTATCTTCAACACTGAATGTCGACGGCATTTGGTAAAACTCCATGGTAACGTGTATTTATATATTAGCGGCTAAACCTGTAAACTAGTTTGTCTTAGGCGAAACCAGTTCATACTAAGCGTAACAGGATATACTAGTTTAGACCAGGACAATATAGTTTAGCTTAAATACTTTGGGATTAACTAGTTTTTCCTAGGCCCAACTAATTTTGAATTATTAGTCAAGTAGTTTGAAGCTTACTTTATTCCATTATATGTACCTATATACATCTGCGTCAGATACCATCTACTGTTATTGATTCATTTGGGTTGGGTTAGGTTAGGTTAGAAGAGTGACCATCGCGCGAAGACCAGCAAATGAGGCGAACGTGCCACGGTAGCAGCCGCCGAGCGCTAGATCCCCTCTATTGTGTGCGTTATTTAATCGTTTACTTTGACTGCCTCAGCGAGCATTGGAATTCTTGGTAGTGAGATATCGAGTCACGTCCTGTTTCGTGGTCATTTGGAAGGTAAAGCGAAGCTGGCATGCAAGAAACTTGGTGTTCTGAACAGGGCGAAACAGTACTTCACAAAATTTTATATGAGGCCGGATTTGCAAGTCGCAAATCCAGCCTCATATGGAGTACTGTTCTCATCTTTGGATAGGGGCTCCGCAGTACCAGCTTCTTTCTTCCGCAGTACCAGATCCTTTGGCGTTGCGAAGAGATGTTGGTTCTCACTGCATCTTCTAAAGCTACTATCACGGGGAGTGTTCCAAGGAGTTGTTCGGCTTAATAGCACCCGCTAATTTCCACCATCAGACGGTGAGGATGAAATTTAGAGAAAATTCTAAATTTCATCCTCACCATTTAGATGTCTGCAAGTCCACTACAGTGCGTTTTTCAAGGCATTTTTTGCCTCGCACGACTGCTCTATGGAATCAATTACCAGCGGATGTGTTTCCGAACCGATACGACTCAGGGCCTTCAAGAAAAGAGCGTGATCATTCCTTAAAGGCCGGCAACGCACTCCTCCTCCGGAGTTGCAGCTAGGTTGGTTATTTCAGCCCTTAAGGAGCTGAAATAAGGGATGAATTAGACAGATTTTTTAAAAAAAACCGTTAAGTGCGAGTTAGACTCGTATACCGAGGGTTCCAGAAAAACTTATAGGTAAGGTAATCTTAGCTAGGCATAGTACACTATAAATTTTGATTTCCTTGTAAAGTCGCAAAAAATGCGAAACGGTCGTATCTTTCTTTTTATTTTTTTTATTACTAGCACTGTTGCCCGCGACTTCGTTCGCGCGGACTTTGTTTACTTCGCACAGCTCCTCCCCCGTAGATGATAGCGTGATAATATGTAGCCTATATGTTGACCCAACCTGTTAGTAATATTTGAGTATGATGAGAGTACAGTACCTACTTTTTGAGTTTATCCCGGACATACATTGACTTTCCTACGATTTTATTATATGTATATAGATATGTATAGATTTGATTGCGTTTTTTGTAATGTAACTAAAAATTTAATATATTTAAACTTGTATTTTTTGTGGTGTGACTAAAAGATTGTCGGTTTTTGGATTTTTTCCTTCACATGTGCTATAAGATATTGCTTCTTGCCAAACTTCATAATATTAGGTAAATGAGAAATAACCTAGAAGTTTTGATTCCTTATCTACATACGTAGCGGGAATATATCAAGTTATATCTAGGTATAACCGAGAAATCTATGTATATACATGACTAGGTACTTCGTTTTTAGAATGAATCAAAACCTCAAGGGTACTTCCCGTTGACCTAGAATTATGAAATTTGGCAAGAAACAACGTCCAGTGCATGTAAAAAAAATCCGAAAACCGAAAATCTTTTAGTTACACCACAAAAATATAGGTTAAACGAAACCTTCGGTGTGCAAGTGCAACTTTCTCGTTTTTTTTAGAGTTGAGACCCAAGCCCCACTGAAAAATAACTCTAGATACGCCAATGCTACTAGGAGATAGATTTACGTAATATCTCACCGGGGTTTGGTACCACACTAGTTGGCCAATGCTACTAGGAGATAGATTTACGTAACATCTCACCGGGGTTTGGTACCACACCAGTTGGGCAACTTTAGGGAATAAGTCAGGTCGTAAAGGGCGACCGATTGGCTATGCGAGTCACTACCATCGTGGCTACTAGGTGGTAGAGTTCTGCATTGTCTCGCCCGGGTCTGGTACCACCGACTTACCTATTCCTGCCGCAATAGCGTCAATGCTTATCAATGTCGTGTTCTTATTTAGAGGGTAAGGTAACCGGAAACTTATGTCTGTGACTTTGCCATAACGCCGCACAGATAGAAACGCAACATTAACATGTTTGGTGTCTAAAAGTAATAGTGTTTCTTTACATCAGGAAAGCTTCTTGTTTGATATGTTATAAAAAAATCAAAGAAAACGCCGTATTAATTTACGACAGCAGAGATTCTTTGTTTCCTAGTTTTTAAAGGAGAAAAGCTGATAAGATTTTTAAGTCATTGGGTGTAATAGTTGTTTCAAAAATATTAAATAAGTTTGCAAAAACAACGTAATTTAAATATTTAAAAAGTCGTAACTCTTGAAAATTAGATTTGATTTTGATTTTTGAAACGGCGTTCGATGTAGTTTTGTTAGGACTAAAATATCGTTGAATACCAAAAAAATGATCGGTTGAAAAATTTCGAAGTTATGTCGAAAAAACACTTTTTTCAAAATTTTTCTTCAACGATTTCGCCCAAAAGGAAAAACTGATTTTGATGGTTCATTTATCTTTCATGTAATCGGTACATTAATCTTTTTTTATATATCATAAGATAGCAAACAAGCAGATGGGTCTCCTGATGGAAAGAGTCAACCATCGCCTTATATTTTTATTGATTACACGTAACCATCTATCGAATCAGATATCAAATCAAAATCAAAAAAGATATATACGGTCGTTTACTAGGCAGTCTGTAATATGGAGGGCACACAGAAACGATCATTTCAAGAGCCTTTAAAAGTAACAAAAAAATTAATTTACGAAAAAAAATACAAAAAATTAAATAAATTCATTTATTGATAATAATTAACTAAAAATAAATATATAACGTAACATTAAATGAAATACAATATTTTGGGTTAATTAAAGCGTTGGTTAATATTAGATATATGAATAACAAATCACAATATAATATATGAAAAAGTTTATTCAAAAATCTATAATCAAATTGATAATTATTACTTACACTTCTTATGGCAGACTAGACAATACATATTATTAATTAATAACATTTTAAAGAAAGAAAAAAGCCTTGATTTATTTTTTGTTTAAACAAAAAATAAATCAAGGGTTTATTAACGCCAAAGCGGTCAAAACTCAACGTCACTAACGTGCACTCACGACATGTCACTAAAATGCATTCAAGTGTATAATGAAAATGATATATTCACTAAGGGACAAGGGTCAAGACTGTTTTGTCTATTTACCAAAGATCTTACCCACATACCACATGAATACTAATAGACATGCCATTGGGAAGGAAACGTATCATCGCGAATATGAGAAAACGCTCTAATCACTGTCAAAAGTCATACATTTGTAGATATATTATAAATAAACCATGTTGTACTATTTTATCGTACCGAATAAGATGACAAGATTTAAAAATTATCCTTGAAGTGATTTTATTCATCGATAAGTATAACCGTATTTCTGTGTGTAATTGCAAACTAAGAAATTGTCTTGAAAGGCGTATCCATTTAATCCCTTACCATACCACACACACTTGAACACTAGCTGTAGTTGGAAGTAAGTATATGTCAGAGTATAAAATTAACAGTTTTAACCTTGATGTGTGTCTTGGTCACACAAGTCGTCTTGACATGTCACTAGAATTCTGACCACTTTAACGTTAATAAAAAAATAATATAAATTATGATCATTAAAAATCATATTGTTATGCCTCGGCCACACTTACGTCTATCGTCTTAAAGATATTAGCGCGCTAAGGCACACGCAGTCCGGAACGTACTAGGCGTTCCAACTGAGAATAGGACTAACATTTTGCTTCGCATTTTGCAAAAACTTCATAAGTGATGAGTAAGGCGTGCAAAAATATTTTAACAAAGAAATACTTTAAAAAATATTTTCATTCTACTTGGTATATTTTTTATTTAGATTCCCATCAGATCATGTTACCAACTTACCATGTATTAAAATAAGGTGTAAAATAACTAACACTACTTTTATATTCACATATATATAGATGAACGCCTAGACTGATATATTTTACTATTTTTTTATTGATGAATATAATATTTTAATACTTTTTAGCCTATTTTGGACAAATACAACCCAAACCCACAAAAATTGCAACACGAATTTTTTACATTTATATAGATGAACAGCTAGACTGATGTTTTTTAATATTTTTTTATTGATGAAAATAACATTATTGAAACGTTATTTGTTCTTCAATAAATCAGCAATATTTTTTGAACAAATATTTTTATGCTGACGTTACTAATTTCACTCTTGTGGTATGAAGTTGATAACAAGCGCGATCCCATTCTTAGTTGGAACGTATAGTATGCGAGAATAGCCGATCACATCTGCATTTATCGTGACATTCGAGGCATTATAGTGAACATTGATTCCTTTCTATTATTCTATCTTCCTGCAATTTTTAACTACCAATAAACAGCTACAGTACGTAAAGTGTGCACGATTCGGAATGACATAGCACAGTGGGCCCTAATTGTTGCGAGTAAATAAGCGATATTACGTTGAAGTTGACATAATTGGCATTTTTCTATGTTGGTCCAAACCCGCTTTAAAAAATAGACCTACTGCTTTTCTGCCAGGCAGTTCGTAAAAGGCGAAGTGGCTATACTGTAACTACCATCGTGACTACTTGGTGGTAGAGTTCCGCAACGCCTCGCTGGGTCTTAATAGATACCACCGCTTTACGTAGTCCTATCGCAATAGCGCCATGTATGAAGTATAAAGGGTAAGGGAGCCGGTAAACCTTTGCATGTGGCATTATCATCTTACCAGAGACAGCAACGCACTAGTAATAACTTTGGTGTCTATAAGCGATGGTTTTCTCTTTCCATCAGGAGTGTCACCTGCTCGTTTGCTAATAATATAAAAAATACGGCCAATACCCATTACACTCCTTTGTCTATTACCTAAAAGACATCTTAAATTTATTTACTTATTATATGACAAAAAAAATATTTTAGGTAAAAATTACATATTTTTTACTGCCATATTTTTATTTATTTCAATACAGAATATAGGCACAACGTTTTCTTTTATTAGAAAAATCTGTTTGCCAAAAGTGGCCTGGAACACCCAGGCACTTTAATTTGGGCAATATCTAAACCAGATTCCGTTAAAAAATCAGCCGATTTTTTTTATTACATAGTCGATTTCTAAGTCTATTTACTTGTTAATATACTACGATGGTTTGAACTACTTTACCTACTATAAGAATTATTTGGTAACAAAAGGGAGTTAATACCGTGATTAGATATCAAGGTGTTACATAACAGAAAACCCAAAAAATAGCAGCCATTTAAGAATATCAAAAATAAATTTAAAAAAAACTTAATAAGAAATTTATCTATACTCGTGTAGTAATTGACATTGAAAGTCCGACATTCTAAACAGAGTCTAATGTACTAAATACTAGAGAAGCTATGGTAAGTTGAAATCGTGTTCCATTTCTCTTGCTGCAGCGCTGAAATGATAATAAATCGTCCAACCAAAGTCAAAATGAAGCAGCGCTGCAACGCAAAATAAAGTATAATATACAGGATCACAAAAAATCGTGCATCAAACGAAACAGGGTGACATTGATAGGCAAGTTTTTTTTTAATACAAGTTCACTTTTTGGTAGTACATTTTTTTACAGTAAGGTTCTAAAGTTACAAATAATTTTTAATGACACTTAAAAGTAATTGAAAAAGGTGCCAATACTCAAAAATCATGGTACCCACTATCATAAAAGCACTTTGGTAGTGTTGATACATTCCCTAGAAGCAACTAAACACCATCGTCAAAAACACTAAAACAGTCGTAATTTCTAAGAAGATCAAGATTGAGCTCTGCCGTAGAGATATTTTTATTGCAAATAATCGCAACTATCATCCTGTTTCGTTTGATCCACGATTTTTGCCCAGCCTGTATATTCGTGAAAAAAAGTCGTAACCGCCGTGAATTCTATGGTGCTTACGCGTATCATTCAACGAGCTCTGACGTAGGTGTAGTCCATGAAATGCACTTTAGTGGAACACAAGTAGCATGGAGCATGCTTTGTCTAGTACGTTAATGCATAGAAGTTTTTGTAAACTAACTACAATATGAACCCGCTTTATATTCAACCAATGTATATAAATATTATTATTTTATTCGTATTTAATGTACTGCCATACCATTTATTCGATTGGGATGAAAGTTTGTTAAGAATTTGAAGAAAATAGCGAAAGGTTCAAAGTGTATACAGGTTGACTGTTAAAATATTGTGCACATTGAAGGACACGAAGCTAATGATCATAATGGTCTAAAAAAGTAATCAATAAAAATATAAGAAAAAGATAATATTGCTTAACCACACAGTAAGTCTCAACGAAATTAGTGTAGTAATTCAAAATGTATGGTCATCGCACGTTGCACTAACGAGTCTAGTCGCGAGTTCGGTAAATTGCTGTTTATCTATACATATAATAAAATCGTACGATAGTCAATGTATGTCCGGAGTAAACTCAAAAAGTACTGCATGGATTTACTTCAAATTTTGCACGAATATTACTAACAGGTCGGGTCAACATATAGGCTACATATTATCACGCTATCACCTACGGGGGAGTAAACGAAGTCCGCGCGAACGAAGTCGCTGGCAACAGCTAGTAAATTAATAAACAAATATGCGCCGTGCGCATATTTGTTTATTAATTTACTAGCTGTTTACTAGACATTTCTGTTAAATAATTAGGAAAAATTTTAGTACCAATTTTTTTACACAATCGCTATCAAATCAGGATCGAGTACTGAATAGTATGTACAGTCTTAAGAGTCAACCTGTATACTTACTTAACCGGAATTAGAGACCTATAACTAAATTAGCGATACTAGTGACATAACATTGTGACATCTACCTATTCTCACTTGTAAGCTTTTTATATTGACACTAATTGTTCCTTATGTTAGTAATATTAAAAAGAACAATAAGATATAGTTTTAAAAATACTGACAATACAGCACGGTCACGTTATCTATAGACCTAGCTAGAATACAAATTCTTCCAAATCCTCGCTATCCCCACCATGGCGTTTTATTAGTATGCCATATATGACATCATCAACGTCAGATCCAGAGATAATGTGACAGTGTTGTAATATAGCTGTACAACTTAACATGGAA
The DNA here is from genome assembly GCA_036924255.1 of Apodemia mormo. NCBI lineage: Eukaryota > Metazoa > Arthropoda > Insecta > Lepidoptera > Riodinidae > Apodemia > Apodemia mormo. The sequence continues at coordinate 32,609,143 of JAUPFN010000003.1, read as the reverse complement.
CCTTGTATATACGACAGCAGGAAACGATCCGATACGGAAATAATACACGGATACTGTCTTAAGTTGTACGTTTACATTTAATTCTCAAATACACTATAAATCTAAATAAATTATAAATATGTTTTACATTACACATTGCTAAAATTTAAGGCTCAACTCAAAATTGCGAAATAGGTGTAATACGATATTGTTATTTGCAGCTGTGAGTTCGAGTTGTTATTTTTCCACAGATATTCTTCCATCGCGTAAAAGTATGAACACCGATGGTAAAAAAAGTATATTTATATACTTTAGTAAATATAAAAGTATATACTTTTCTCTAGGATTTAAACATCCAAGCGGTGGTGGTAACTTTGAGGACACGACAAATATAACGTTGTCATTTACAATTGAAATAGAGCAAATTCCAATTCATTAGTATTTGGTCTTTTGATATCAAAATGCGTTTAAATAAAAACACTTATTATAATACAATAAACTTATATCTATTACTATAGTACGTTCATCTTTATCTTTTGACTTACGTCTCTACGGGGTAAAGGTCAGGCCAAACCTACAAAACGAACATGAAACAAGTGTACCGAAGCTATCTATATCAACTCACTTTGCATCTTTAGTCGCGCTGTAGATAGCCAGATTCTAAAAAACTTGAGGTGCTTCTATTAATTTGGGGTTTTATTTATGTATGTTTAGGGGTTAAAATTTCTAATACTATTACCTATAATTACTATTGATACTGCTCTCAGTATAGACGCTTCAAATCATGAATTGGAGTACCAGATCAGATATACCCTCACAATTAGTTATTAAATTTTACTAAAAAATTAGTTCCTTAAGTCGAGACTGGGTATATTATGCCCAATTTGTTAATGGGTTGGCCGTCTCTCACTTGTTGGGACAACACAAATATAAGTAAAACTTATGAAAACAATATTTCTACACGATTGCATAAAACGTGACTAGCGACAATATTAAATAAGAAAGTTTTATTCTTCGATGTTATCTAAAAGCATTACGATGCATTAACACATGGCATAAAAACGAATACTTAGATTTTTTATATCATAAGATAGCAAACAAGCATATGGATTTCCTGATCGACAACCATCGCCTAATTGTGCGTTGCTATCCTTTTGGCCGGATTTTAAATGCCACATGCACAACTTACAGCTTACTTAACGGCTATCTTAACCTCCAAACCGGAAAGCGACAATGACAAACACTGACGCTATTGCGGCAGTAATAAGGTTGTACCAGACCCGCAGGCGTATCACCTAGAATGTGCAATCCACCAGCGAGAAACAAAGCCTCTTAAACGTAACAAAAAATCATCAAAAACATCGCCAATTGCTTGCTAGTCACTAGTCACTAGATTCACTATTTTCGATGTCTATGCACAAGAACTAAAAAGTAACAATGACTGCCACTAATATACAGTGTGTAAAGAAAACCCTGTCCAATCGTCAAAGGCATTATTTGGTAGCTTAATACAAACATGCTTGTGTCATTATTTTATGGATGTTGATACATAAATTTTCAAAATATTTGCTTGGTTTAAGGGTAAGTTGCTTAATTTTAGTACTAAAATGAGGCACTTTAAACTACGATATTCGTCTTATTTTAATAAAAATAATTATTTTATTATTTTTTTTGATAATGTCATTGACCTACCTATATACCTTTTTCGGATCGGACAGGGTTTTCTTTACACCGTGTATAAGGTTATTATGTGTCTTGTAATAACAGTTACAATATATGCGCATTGCGAGATACATTGATAGCCCCGCCGGACGAGACAATGCAGAACTCTACCACCTAATAGCCACGGTGGTAGTGACTTGTAAAGCCAATCGTTTACCGGATGCGAGCTGCCTTTATTTTTCAAATGAGCCCGGAAAAACGTGGGGTTATTTTAAATATTATCACTATCTATAACTTAAGTCCTAAATCATGCCAAAATATTTTTAGTAGACTAAACTTTTACAGGACCTTTTGGAAAGTCAACATTCTAAAAGATCGGAATACGGGAACAAGCTGAGGCGTTTTAATATTTTTAACTTTATGGAATCATACGAGTGTTATTCTCATCCCAGTCTATCAATGTATTAATATATATAAAGTAATTATAGTCAGAGAGCCAGCTTAAATCTGACAATACATATTTTACAGTACCTGAAATTTTGTCCAGTGAGACTGCTATACCTAGTAAACAAGCAATGGGTACTAGCTAACCCCGGCCGCGAAGGTTTGGGGTCCCTGAGGCGAGCCAAGTATGAAAATTTAGAAAATTTTTAAAGTATTTTACGGTCTGCTATTTTAATATGTTATACCTTTAGAGAAACTGAAAAATAACTACGGCTGCCGATTTTAAAGGTTGCAACATTACGGCAGCCATTTTTCAAAATTCAAAAATAAAGTATTTTACGGCGTCTGTCATTTTAATATATACTTATTGGACTATTGGACTATTTCAAACTAATATTGAAAATGGTTGCTCTTTTCTCTGGTTGTAACTGTCCGGTTTACAGCGAAACCTTACTTGCAGTCCATGCATACGTAGACTCATAGTTAAAATTTGTACTTACTTGGTATAACAGTCTCACTGGACAAAGTTTTAGGTGGGTGCCGTAAAATATGTGTTGTCAGATTTAAGCTGGCTCTCTATCACACGCTGTAGGTTTGAAGCCCAAATAAATGTAGAATGTCATCTTAAAATAAATAATATAGATGAACGTGCTATAGATAAATTAATGATTTCGCATTTAAGCAGTTATATATAAAAGTTTCCTTAAAGCTTTAATACCTTATAATATAATGAGATTAACAGAACAATATCAAAGTTATTAATAAGCATGATTTCAACTTAAACAAAATGCATATAAAATATGTTCTAAAATAAAATTTTATTACAATAAAATTTAAAAAAATATTCAACACTAAACGAAATCTGTATGTTTTTAAAGCAAAAGTATATTTTTCGTGTTACATGTAATACAATACTTCAAAGTTAGCTTAAATACGTAGCACCAAATGTGACATTATGTCTCTTTTGAACATGCCCAGCACATGACAAGTTATACCGGTTATAAGAACATTATAAGATTTACTTATATTATTAAACCCAAGTGTCAATTTACAATTTGATGAAGTATCTTTAACTATACGGGTCTTACTTATACAGTGTGTAAAAAAACCGTGTCCGATCCGAAAGAGATATATAGGTAGGTCAATGAGATTATCAAAAAATTCTTTTTATTAAAATTAAAAAAAAATGTATCGTATTTTAAAGTGCCTCATTTTAATATTAAAATTGAGCAACTTCCCCTTAAATCAAGCAAATGTTTTGAAAATTTATCTATCAATATTCATAAAATAATGACACAGATATGATTTTATTAAGCTACCAAATAATGCATTTGATGATCGGACACGGGTTTTTTTACACACCGTATATCTAATATTTTATTGTACACAACAATAAGCTATTTAACAGTAAAATAAAATAAAGAAAACCTACAATATTAAGTGACTATCATTAGGTACTAGACAAAATTAAAGTAAATAGCTTAATTTTGTCTAATAAGATTAAGAAATTGAATGTGTTTTTTTCAGTTTATGACATGGAAAATAAATTTCGCCTAAATTTATTTTATTTCAGTTTTAGTATCGAAATAATAGTATAACTCCAAATATATTGAATACAAAATCAAAAAACTGCATGATGCATTTATGCAAATTGAGAATTTTTATTTTTTTAAACTTTTAATATAAAATATAATATTTCGATTACAAAGAAACGTCGGTTTTTGTCAAAACTTTCCCTAGTATAAGCGAAACATGTCATTCGTTATTATTCCAGAAGTTAATATATATATAAATATAATTAATAAATGCCACTGATATTCATTTCAAGTTTCGGTTTCTAGTTCCGGATAGTTTGACATTCATTTTAATGCCATTTAGTAGTGCTACATATATAAGCCACATACTTCAATACTTACAAAATGTATAATTAAACATGATTATATTTACGATGTATAAATTTTCAAGTAACTGTATTAACCTCCAGTCTTGAGTATAGCAGCCACATAAGAATCATCTTAAGCAAGTCATTACAACATCATCACTTAAACGCAAATTCCTTACAAAGCCAACAACTAAAATTAAATTTTTATTTGCTGGCTTTGTAATCGAATAAACATACGGTCACAAAAACGTATGCATTCTTGATTTTTCTGAAAATTCACTAAGTAATTAACAATTACTTTCTAGATTCCATATAAGCTGAAAAGATTTGCTGCTAAAGACCAGCTCTTTAACATCAGGCCTGTATCATACTAACGTTACACAAGCGTGCGCGTCCCATAAACAAGCGCGACGCATTTACTCCCACTAAATGTGAAAGAAAACAGCTGCTTGCCAAACATTATTATGATTACAACTATTGAATCACATCAAACTGCTTTGACATCACTAAATATTACATTCTCATACATAAATAACACTGAAATGAGACAAAATAAAAGGAATTATCTAATACTGCTAAATTTCGGATAATATTTGGGATTTAAATGTTTTATGTTGTGTAGTTTTAAATCAATCAAACTGTAAATTATGTTATAAAAAGAACAGTAATGTTTGTTAAATTATTTTTTAATAATAATAACTTGCACAAGCTGCTATTTTAATTTTTAATTTTTTGTTTATTTTATGGTAATCGCATATAAACAGCTTCATAACATTAGCGCTGTTAGGCAACCACACGCCATTATAATGCTCGAAATTTAGTGACAAGAATGACAAGTTTTTTGTTACATTAAAGCCGTGCTGCTATAATAATGTGCTGCAATACATATTAAGTAACTTTTACTTCAGCTACAAACTTAAAGTAACATACTATGTAAATTTAGCTGCAAATTTTAAAACCACATTTAATTACCAGCATTAAGCGAAATGTAGATAAAAAATGTTGTTAATTAAAAATTATAATAGTCTTAGCATAAGCATTTGTCTAAAACTAATTCAACTTTATTGTTTGTTAATAGTGCTCTTATTTAATACAAATTGAAAATATTGCCTGTTGCCATGCAATAAGGTCAAAACTTTGTCTTGTTTAATGATACAACTCTCTAAATAAGAAAAAATTGCACCTAGGAGAATCAATAACCGATTCCAATTTATGACAGAAGGAAAGCCTATATAATACTATATTCAGTCCAAGACTAGTTGTTTTACGAAAAATAATTGACCTGCAGCCCAACGCATTCTTTTTTTGTGAATGCCCACCATGCATTTTTCGTGATAAACGCAATTAGTATACCAAATGATTCTATACTTTCCATCGTCGGCACTTGGTGAACCATTGTTACTAGACACTTTTATTATAAGTAGTCTAGTATATCAAATTACATCCATATCCGTCCAATTATTCCATTGTGAAAACCTAAACATATAAACATACATAAAAGCTGTCGCATTTATATTATTTGTGAGTTTAAAATACTGTGAATACTTATTAAACTAAAGATGCCACATATTTACTACAGTTATCGGCACGTTTCTTGAGCGTTGATCTTGAATTACGCAGAAGTGAATAGTATAACGTAAAATGTCCGTAACACGGTTTATTTGTCCGTACACAAAGCGATCCGTAGTCCTTAGTCCAGCGCTCAAAAACCGTTCCAGGAATTTTACTATATCAACTTAACTTGTATAATATTTATTTTTGCTATAACCAAAGCAAAGCTCTTATAGGGTCGGTGCTAAAATAGTTTTGTTAGATACAGGGATGTAAGCTGTCCACAGCATCCATCAAACTTGGCACAGAATCCACTTTCATTCCTCTTTTGCGTAGTGCATTTAACTCCTCTACTAATTTTGATTTATCTCTTCCTAATGTTTCCCTGTAATTAAAAAAGATCACTTAGTATAAAATATCTTCATTACTTTGTGTTATAGGGGTTAGCTTATTTGGCTTGATCACGAAGTCATGGGTTTTGAGGCTTCGGATGATGTAAAGCTGTCGCTCCCGGTTCCTACTAAAAAAATGGGTAATGGCTGTGTCCATGCTATGTATGTATGTGTATGTTTTACGTGAATACGTCAACGTAACGGATAGTTGATCGGTTTGGGCACCTTAATTTTTTGCGTACTCGACATTTCTTTACTCTTTCATATGGGGATTGGTTTATGGATATCATTTGATTGCTATTTAAAACCCCTTTTAGATGGTATACGTCCCTTCTATTTTAATTAGGCTTTTAAAAGATTTTTTTGACCACCATTTTTTTCCATCTTTTCCACTTAGACGCAATTTATATTTACTACTAGCTGTTGCCCGCAACTTCGTCCGCGCGGACTTCGTTTACTCCGCACAGCTCCTCCCCTGATAATATGTAGCATATATGTTGACCCAACCTGTCAGTAATATTCATGCAAAATTTGAAGTAAATCCATGCAGTACTTTTTGAGTTTACCCCGGACAAACAGACAAAAATTCTAAAAACTATATTTTTGGCTTCGATATCGATTGTAGATCACGTCCCAATTATTCTTTTAAAAAAATATTCAATGTACAATTTTGACTTTCCTACGATTTTATTATATGTATATAGATAAGTATTTAAAATTATTTTTTTTTACTTACACAATGAATAAATCTTTACAATAACTGTCGAAAAAACTTAATCAAACGTCATAGCTGCTCCAAGTGAAAAGATATATACTATATAGAAATTCTGTAATACAGCAAAATTATCTAAAAATGGCGGCAATTCCTCCTCCAACCCCGCGAAATATCTTAGTCCACATTTGGCTTAACAAATTCTTTCATTCTTTAGCTATCCACCGGTGTAATTAGATTTCGGATGTTGATGATAATTATGTAGCTATAACACCAAATTGTATTTCCCAATTTTGTTATCATCAGTTTTTTGAGCCTTCCCTCACTATGAAAGTAATTTTAAAGACGTTTTCACGTCAATAAACGGCAATAGTTATCTGTTAAGTCAAACCTGGTAATGGGAATCAGTACCTATCTCAGAAATTGACAAAGTAATTAATTGGGTATCCGGAAAGTGTACAGGCGTCTGGTTCACTCTGTCTATACCGCATAGGAATACCTTTTTCAATAAAAAAAAACTGATACGCTGTAGTTATACCATAGCCAAGGCTATCTCCTCCTCAGAAATCCTCGATTATTATTATTGGCAAACTGAAATACTATATCACAACTTGAATATGAAAATTCTTATCAACTATGACTATTGTATATTAAACAACATTGTAACTATATATAAGTTATATAAGTTGATAAGCACACTGTATCATGTTATCGTTGAATTTCGAATGTTATGTGTTGATTACTGCGCATCCATCAACTCACAACCTAGTGTGTTGTCGTAAAGTAGAACATTTACTGACATGATGAAATTAATAAAAACTTACCATATTGATATGCAAGTATGTAATAATGGCACATATATGAGTAACAAATCAGAATCACTGACAGCTTCATATCTTCGTAGTGCGAGCTGTGCCCACTTTTCCGCTGGACCAGCTAATGCACCACCACTAGATCCTGCGCAGGCCACAATACGACATAAAGCACAGAGAACTACGCGAGCTCTGTCTGTATACACCTGTAAATCACAATTTCATACTTCATTCAACAAACAATATAAACTGTGATCTTAATCACTGACAACTTTCCTTGTACACTTTCAAACAAAAAATGTTTAGATAAATCAACCTAAGATCTCAGAATCATTTATGCCTATGAACACAAAACGAAGAAAAGTTATTTTTACTTTTTAATTGTTATTTTTTAAAAAATCTTTAAATATTTTATATTTATTTTTAAAGACAATATTAAAACATGTATGAAAAAAAATTGAAAACTTCTATTTTTACTATAATTATTACGCTTTTTTATATCAATGCTTTTATTAAATGTTATAATTTTATCATTATATAAGAGATAACAAGTTTAGGAAAAAATGCTACACCAAGCTATATACTTAGATTGGCAATGTGTGTATAATTGTGTGTACATGTGTACACACTAAAAGTTTTGCACTTCTAGCTAATCGGAACTATTTGAATTTCGAATTTTATGTTTTTAAAAAGTTTCAACCTTCTTAGAAATAAAAAAAAAACAATTGGCGGGAAATGATTTGTCAATTGTTTTTTTATCACACATCAAAGTTCTAGGTACGCAACGAAAATGGAATTAAGTCAAAAAGATTTTAGAGCCATGATTTTTTATGATTTTAAAAGTTCTCTTTCTCCACAAGACTGTGCCACTCGCCTTCAAAATGCTTTTGGGAGAGAAGCACCTTGTTTGAGCACCATGAGGTGATGGTTTGCTGAATTTGAGAGAGGTCGAGTTTCTTTACATGGCGAATTTCGTGAAGGGCGGCCTTCAACTGCCGTCAACGAAAATAATGTGACTACTGTTAAGCGGTTAATTAAAGAAAACCCCCGAATTACCTATGAGACAATTCGAGAACTATTGGGGATTGGTACGAGTCAAATTCAGAAAATTTTACACAAAGAATTGAAAGTTCAGAAACTTTGTTATCGTTGGATCCCTCATGAACTGACAGCGGAGCAGAAGCGGGCTCGTGTGGAATGGTGTTCACCATGGAAAATAGAAAACAAGTTAGTTTTCTTTGTTTCATGGTGCTCACAGACAGACAGAAGTACGACCATGGACATTCTAATGCTGTTTATGACATTGTCACAGGAGACGAAACGTGGATTTATTGTTTTGAACCCGAAAAAAACAGCAATCTTGTGAATGGGTGTTTGAAAATCAGAACAGGCCAACAAAAGTAAGGCAGGCTAGAAACGTTGGTAAAAAAATGATCGTGTTTTTTTTCTCAGCTTCGGGTCCCATCTGTAAAATCCACTTGAAGATCAAAAGAGTGTTAATGTCGAGTGGTATTCTACCATTTGTTTACCAAGGGTGTTAGAAAAAGTTCGCGAAAGACGACCCAAAAGCCGCATTCTCCTACACCATGATAACGCTTCTTCACACACGGCCAACAAAACAGTCATTTTTAGCTTCCGAAAAAGTACATCTCGTCACTCATCTTGCGCATAGCGCCGACCTAGCACCCTGTGATTACATGACGGACGTATACTTAGATTGGCAATAAAGACATAATACATCAACTTTAGTTCAGTGACGTTCAGCCGCATTCAACTGATAAAATTAGGACCATAAATTTTAGACGACCAATAGGACATCCTCAATCTTTTTTCTTTTCTATACATACTAGTGGATACCAGCAACTTTGTGTGACCCAAAATCATTCCTTTCTTTTGCTCAGTCAGGTAAGAAAGTAGTGTAATGGTCAAAAAAAATCAAGACAATATTAAGTTATTTTTTGTAAAATGTATTTAATTTGACAGGTGACAGGAAAATATATACTTTCATTAAAATTGCAAAATATGCATTGCATCTGTCAGGATATTTAAGCTTAAAATTAGTGTGAGAAAATATTGTTTATGTATGTGTCAAATGTTTTTAATTCTGTAAAAAATAACAAAAAATATTGTAGTTTATATGTTTCCTAAAGGGAATGGAAACAAAATATTTAACGTACAACACATTGTCTATCTAAAGTTGATAAGTTCATCACTGGTTCAATTTTCAGTTTTAATGTGGATCTTTCGAGAAAATTACTTCAATAAAAAAGTTGCAAACAAAAATCCAATGGATTTTTGTAAGTACCCCCATGCCAGTCTTGGATGTAAAGCTATGAGTTCCAGTAGTCCACAAAAAATCTGGTAGTCATTAAAGTATAACAAATTGTAACAATGGAGGTCACCAACTACCTCTCTAGCTGGCAAACAGTGTGATAGCTGGCAATTGTAGTAAACCACATCATTTACCCCACAAAGACAGTAAGACAATAGTTATTTATTCATTTATTTAGTAACCAAAGTGGGTGATGACCCATGTTACATTTATAGTATTATGATTTACATCACCACAAACATGTTATGATTTTCTTGTATACATATTATAACTAATATAATAGATAGATCGACCTGGTATTTAGCTCCAATAGAAAAAGTCTGCTCATTACTTGGATATGTATAGGACAAAGGATATAAAAATAAAACATTACAAAATATATTATTTTACTGTTAAAACACTTACTTTGTTGAGTAATTTAAAACTATTTTCTAGTACAGATAAAGCTTGGTCATAGTTTCCTTGATCTATTAAATGTCTTGCATCTTTTAACTCTACATCTTGAAAAAAGGCAATAGCTGCCTGTGCATCCCTGAGGCGGGACTCACTAGATATCAAATTCAGCAATGATTCAAAAGCTGCACTTCTTGTGGCTATTAAATTAGGATCAAAATTTCCAACAACAATCTGTAATAAAAATGTTTAATGGTTTACATGTACAACTTAACATGATCTATCTAGACAACTTAAAACACTGTTTTTTTAAGTATTAGTTTTAGTAAAGAGTATTTAAATATTTTAAGATATAACGTAATAGCACCGGTTTCCGACTAGCTTCCTCTATCCAACCATTTTAGTTTTTACTGGCTAAAACGATTAAATATCGCGCGAAATGCGTGAAACAGAACTCATTCAATTCAATCACTTATCGTACACCATATCTCAAAACTTGTGTTTCAAACGTTAAGGGACATTCTGTCATTTCAACAAAAACTATGAAAGGGTACATTTTATGTTAGATTGTATGCTAAAAAATATAAATCGGTGTAAAAAAATCAGTTTTTTTTGGGAAAAATACTCTGGTAAGTTTGGCATTTATTTATTTTAAACGTTTTATTAGTGTATTAAAATCTTAAAATTTCAGTATTCAAGCAAAAATTGTGTATTTTCGTAGATTTATTGGAGTCTGTCATGGTAGTCGGGCTCGATAGATGATGATAATGGGGAATGTTCCAAAGAACTATTTAAATTGATTCTTGCCGCCGAATTTCAACATCGGACATCGCGACAATATCAAAGTTTCATCGTCACCATCTCGATGTCTGAAAATATGCGATTTAGTGTCTACGACTTACGATTTTCCGAAAATAAATCCATGAACCCCTCCCATAAATACATACGCTTACCAATGCGTTAAATATATAGTCAATAATAGTTTGGTCATATGTGTACATAACTTAATTATGATTACTAATTGATCTATTTAATAATAGTAATATATTTTTATTATTATAAAGATTAACATGATGTAAGTTCTACATTTAGATACTAGATTTAGAGGATAGAAAATATGCAATTTGTGAAAAAAAAATTACATGTTCAGTATATGAAGTTTTAAATACTATATACTTAACATAGTACTTAAAAACTAACTTACTTTCCTGATTTAACATCATGTGAAGTATATAGAAGTTATTTTTTTAAATCTTTTTACTGAATTTCCAATAAATACTGCAGTATTATGTAAAATGGTTTTTATTTACGAATTTCCACTCTATTTGTAAGACACAGAGTTGATTTTACTAGGTAGGATTTACATGGTCGGAATCTAGATACTTAGTGGTCGGATATATGGATACTTGTAGTCAGTCAGAAAACGGTGCTTTCAATTTATTACCAGTCGTAACAGTTTAAATCTAAATTTAAGTATAACAAATTCGTTACAGAACACAATTACGCTCATTTTTTAAAATGAAAGTTCATAATCTTTCAGAAAAGCATTTTTTCTAGTGTGCTTTAGAGTGTTTTTTTATCTTTTGAAGGATTCATTGAACCATATCAATCAGTCGAAATTCGGCGCCATTGCATTATCTCAATTACATAGAACTTGGGATGTATGTATGAGATAGCTGTCTCTGCATCTCCTAGCTGCTTCCTTCCCAAGCATCTCCAAAAGGAATTTATTCTTTTTTTAATTTTTTTCCAAAAGAAGCATATTCCATAGCCTTTTTGGATAATAGATAGTTTCCCCCGTCCTCAAACTAAAATGCCCTTGCCCAACGCTGCAAAATGTTTTTGAAACCCACTTAATGAGGAAAAATATTTCAATCAATCTATCTTCCTAAAATTTTATTGTCTTCTAATGATAAATTCTAAAAAGAAAATATGATAGAAATTTTTGAAGTGAAACTTCTTAAAAATAATTGTGATTTAAAAAAAAAGAAACGCAACATGATAAATAAAGAAATACTGTATAGAATAAAGCCGGTGACAGAATGTATTATATATTTAAAATATCATCTATTTAATGGTTCCAAAACCAGTCAGACGCAAACAGCAGAACTGGAAATTTTACTGCGATTTTTCCTTCTAAAATATGAAAAACTTTTTTCCTTGATTTCTTCAATTTACTCTTTCTCTTATGTTCTTTCCTACTTCAATCAATAAAAAAATTGTCGATCAACTGCTGTTTCTTCCTGTTAGCCACCTCTATACTGAATGCATCTCATTCTCTTACAAATTGATCAGAATACAAAGTTTCACTTCTATTGCATGTGCACTAATACTGTTGCAATTTATTTTATTTATATAAACTTTCAAATACAAAAAAAAATATCATTAGAACTGGCAACCCAATTTATTTGTAATTATTTTAGTGTTATAAAAGCACTCACCCCGTGGGTAGGAAAACTTGAAAAACTTTGAAAACAAACAAATATCGACATGCAGGGATTGAAACTGAGACCCTTTCACCTCTCTCTTGACAAATTGATCATATAGTAAAGAAGAATTTCGCCACGTCCGGCCTGTCGACACTAGCTAAGTGGTAGAGCATCCCAGCTTTAGTTCAATCTCTGCATATTGATATTTTCCTTTATTGTTTTTAAAGTTATCCCCAATTTATTTCTTAGTATACAATAATGTAAAAGCTGTACATGAGTATGTCATTTCTCTTACTTCAAATATCACTCTCCTAAAAGATGACATATAACCCTTCCAAGTGAAAGAATAACAGTAATATAATCTCATAGACTGTGACTATGCATTTTATTTAAGCATATATACTAACAGTCAATTTTTTTTCTGTTTAATTTTCCTGCCTTAATAATAAATAATAAATATTCACAGGACAAATTACACTTACTGATCTAACCCCAAAGTAAGCAAATTATTTACTTATATTATGGGTGTTAGTCAACAATAATAATACATAGAAATACATATATAAATACTGGAATATATATAATAAACACCCAAACCCAGAAATACAAACATTTATGCTCATCACACAAATGCTTGTCCCGAGCCCCCTCGATTGTGTAGTCAGGGTCGCAAACCACTCGACCAACGAGGCGATCGAATAATAATGTCTGCACTTGCTTTTTCTGTGGTTTAGCTGTGTGTTCTGTGTTTTTTTATGTCTGGTACCACCACCTTACTTACTCCTGCCTCAATAGCGTCAGTGCTTGCCACTGACGTGCTCCAGTTTGGAGGGTAATGTAGCTGGTAAACTAATGCATGTGGCATTAGACCTCGCCACAAGACAGCAACACTCCATTAACACCTTTGGTGTCTATAGGCGATGGTTGACTCTTTCCATCAGGAGACCCATCTGCTTGTTTGCTATCTTATGATAAAAAAAAACACTGTTCTCTACCAAGTAGTAAAGCTATATTGGTAATTTTTTTACAACCTGCCTGGCAGAACGGCAGTTGGCCTATTCTTCAAAGGAGCCCGGGACCAATACGGTGAAAAAGTACAAATCTGATATATGACAAATTGTATTAGGAATACACCTACATTAAACACTATAAATTTAAGTCCCATTAACATCGCTGGTTTGGTGAAATACATCCCATTGTTTATTTTAATATATCGGTAAATAGCCTTATCTGGAATTTAATTAGTTTCAGCCTTTTTATTTATCAGACACTGCCTAGTAGAGAATATTATATTCTTTGGACAGTGCAAATTATTCCAAAATACCAGTTTGTTTTGATGTCACATAAAGTTTATAGTAGTTAAAACACAAATCATAATCAAATTCCAAACATTATAAAGAACAGTAATAGTCATTGCCATTATCTCGAAATTTATAAACCTTGAAAATCCAAACTCTATATACCTGTCACTTTAATATTTGGCTCATCAGTTATTAACACAAAGAATTGTTGGATAAGTGACTCACCTTCCGCGGAAATGAAATACTGCTTAATAAAGTGGGATGCTCTTTCTTTAGGCCATTGTATAAGTCTAGAAAATGAGTATATCTTCTTTCCACATTTGCAGGGTCAGTATCAAAAACGTGAGATTCTGTGGAATCCTGTCTTACTTGTAACATATAAGCGACGAATTTCTTTTCATTGTTCTCACAATCTACTGTTCGAGACGAAACAATCTCAAACTTTAACATTGTTTATTTAAAGTTGCTCCTCGTAATTCCTGCTATCTATATATATTTATTTTTCAAGAATTATTTACAAGTTCTTGTAAATTATCACAGAAATTAGTACTGATTGACTACTGCCCAAGTTAAAAGTTTAAAAATTACAAACATTATATACATACGTTGTTTACCAAAAAAAATTATCATTTATCAAATTTGTCCCTGTCAGCTGTCATTTGTCAAACGACTTGACAGTTGACATATGTAGATACAAAATAGGAGTTTCTGTGTTCATAAGTAATTGGCGTGTTCGGCAAAACTAAAAACTTAGTGACCTAATTTCTTATCTTTGCACACCAGGACACTTTCCAACGCCGCCATTTTACAGCTCCATTATATAATCATTAATCATTACCGTTACATCAAATTGAAAACAACACATAATTCCATCATTTGTGTCTGTATGCAATGGTAGTTTCCTTACCATTGCCATTCGTTTATTCGCTAAATTTTGATAAATATGCAACTGGATCAACAGCTTTTTGGCAGATGGTAGCATTAAGATTGTTGTCGACAGTGTACGCTCAGACCCAAGATCTGTCAATGCTGGTGTTCCCCAAACATTTCTCGAGAACATGCCGATGAGTGCCGGAAAAAACTTATGTCTGAAGTCGAGGATTTATTGACCAAAATCTCGGAACTAGGTCGACTAAATTTAGTCCAATACAACCCAAATAAGACTCAAGTTTGTGCGTTTACCGCTAAGAAAACACAACTTTTGTCGTATCCCCTCGTTTTGAGAATAGTCCTTTGACTGCCTCAGCCAACATTGGAATTTTTGTTATTGACATATCGAGTAACGTCCAGTTTCGTTGTCATTTGGAAGGTAAAGTCACTACAGTGCAATTTTTATGGCATTTTTTGCCTCGCACGACTGCTCTGTGGAATCAATTACCAACGCATGTGTTTCCGAACCAATATGACTTAGGTGCCTTCAAGAAAAGAGCGTACTCATTCGTTAAAGACCGGCAACGCACCTGCAGTACCTACCTCTGGTGTTGTATCTGTTCATGGGCGGCGGTAATCATTTACCATCAGGTGAGCCTCTTGCCCGTTTGCCCTCTATTCCATAAAAAAATTGGAAATACTTTTTTATTAATATCAATTTTGTAAACCGTTAGGGTTTCAAACTCAAATATTATCCAATTCCAACAATGTTACATACATACCGATCGAACTGATAACCTCCGTTTTTTTCGTTGGTTGATAATAAGTACTTAGAGATATCTTTTGACAAATATAAAATCAAAGGGGCTAGGGTTCAAATCTTATTGGGAACAATTATTTAATTTAAGTATTAATTGCTTATTAAGTATTTATTTCTTTTGCATGTTCTATTTTAACCAAAATTTAAAAAATATTTTTATATTTATTTTAAAAATTGGTACAAAGAATTGAAGATAAATTAGAGAGGTGGAAGAATAGAGAGAGAGAGAGTGAAGAAAGGAAATGGGGGAAAATGGGGATAGGGGAGAAAGAGAGATATGGGGAGAAGGAGCTGTGAGTAGAGGAAATTGATGAAGGGGAGATAGAAGGAAGGGAAGATACGGGTGGAGGAAGAGATATGAGAAAGGTAAGGGTTTAGGGAGAGGGGAGATGGGGATCAAGCAGCTAGGGGTAGCGGAGATAAGGAGAGAGCGAGATAACGGCAGATGAGCGATAGAGGGGGGAAAATATAGGGTAAAGATGTGGGCATGTGGGTGGTAAGAGGTAACATTTGCTCAAACGAAGAACATTTTAACTGAACAATCATTGCATATTTCGTCACGTGTCGGACTCTCAGTGCTTACAGGAACTATAAACAGCATGCTAGCTGAAAATTCAGATAATGCAAATTTCAATGATTTCGTGGAAGGTGCATCCTTAATACAAACTTGAAATCGATGTGACTTACAATTTGCCTGTGGCACAACGTCACCATTGTTGACCTAATACTTCTATTTGAGACCTTCACCTTTCACTAATTTACCCAGAGTAACACAAAATCATCTACCTCCATAACCCAACTATAACTTATTCTATCATGATACGCTTGCATAACGTTTGCTCTCTCTCCCACGTAAAGATTCCGCTGCAAGTAGTATAAAATAAATATTTGTGTATTTTTACGGACGCACCGTGGTATAAGCGCAATATAGACTTACATAAAGATCTCGAATTGCCGAGCTTGGCTAGGCATTTCAAATATATTTCTAAAATATATTTTGATCGTACAACTTACACCCTAACCCAGTTGTGCTAGCCGCGACAGACTACATCCCAGATTCTAATCCCGATCCCAATGACCCAATAATTCTAACCAACGGAACACACGCACACACTACACACGTACATACGCGACACTGTCGCTGCCGGCTGCGACGAGCACCTCTATTTCGCTCATCGGCAAACTGAAACCAAGGTTAAGAATTAGCCGATGGACAAACAATACCACTAACCGTCCCATCACAAATCACAACATCACCCTACGCTGAGGTTCGGTCTCACAGAAGACTCCCTTAGGGCGGAGGCCATCAACCCCACATTCAATGTCACTATTATTTTAAACATGATAAAAATCCTCCTAATGTTACAAACAAAACGATTATTGGTGTCACTACGGTAGATACTTTACGAGATACCTTTGCCCAACTCCTAAAAAATACTGGGTACACCGATGTTTCTTTCGATTATTATTTTTTCAACTTATATACTTTAAGAACATACATTCTCTATGTAACCTACTGTTGGCTTCACAACAGAAGCATTCTTAAATTGACTGCATCAAGAAACCTTATAATTAGCCCCGTTTTCACTTAGATTAGTGCGAGTTTTTAATGCATGTGCTTAGTATTAAGCAAAAAATACATGAAGACAGCCGTTGAACAGTGCGAGTGATTAGTATTCAGCGTAGTAAAAGTGAATAGACGCTGATTACTAATCACTCGCAAGGATCAACGGCTAATGTCACATGCATAAGTTTACCGGCTACCTTACCCTCCAAACCGGAACACGACAGTGACAAGCACTGACGCTATTGCGGCAGGAATAGGTAAGGCGGTGGTACCAGACCCGGGCGAGGCAATTCAGAACTCTACCACCTAGTAGCCAGGATGGCAGTGACTCGTATAGCCAATCGTCGCCTTTTACGACCTGCCTGGCAGGACGGCAGCTGTTGGCCTATTCTTTAAAGGAGGACGGGACCAACACGGAGCTTGATTCTAGATATACTCGGATGCGGCAGGCTCGTGTCGACAGCTGAAGTGGTCGTGCGCGCCGCGCGGCATCGTTTCGAATAAAAGTGACGAAATTGGTTATTATACACTTTTATCGCAGGAAGAATTAAACAAAGGGATATGTGAGTCTTCAGTCTATCATTTTTGGAAGAATGAAGACGTATTGGAATATTGTGTGCAGACTCGTCACTCAGCTTAGCATTATTGTTAGTGGGGATGATGTGAGGTAACGCGCGAGGGCCCGCGTGCGGACACCTTTTCAAAACTCTCAAGCAATGCTGCTAGTCTTTTAAGTGTAAAGTTATTATATTCTTTAAGTGGTTGCCGCGTCGCTGCCAGCCACTACCATTCCGGCGTGAATTGACCATTAGCTCCGCAAAAGCTTAAAAGTAAGTACTTGTTATATTTTCTTTCTTTCAATCATGGATATTGTCTGATGGAAAGGAAAAAATATGTTATTTTGACTCTACGAGTATCATAATGCCTAATTTTACAAGAAAACTTTTTACTTGACCAACGACGACTAGTTAGCCACTATCAATATTTTTTTACTGCCCCGTTGGTCGAGTGGTTAGCGACCCTGACTACGCGATCTATGGAGCTCCGGTTCGATCCCCGACGGGGACAAGCATTTGTGTGATAAGCGTAAATGTTTGTATTTTCGGGAATGGGTGTTTATTGAATATATTCTTGTATTTATATATGTATTTCACCCGTAACACAAGCAAATAATTTGTTTACTTTGGGATTAGATCAGCTGTATGTACCTTAGTGTAATTTGTCCCGTGAATATTTATTATTATTTATTTAAAAAAAACATGTACTTCTTTAATAGTACCTATATATATATATATATATATATATATATATATATATATATATATATATATATATATATATATATATATATATATATATATATATATATATATATATATATAAGTTTTTGGTGAATCCCGCGGATCACCTAATTTTTCCGGGATCAACAGTAGTTTATGTGCTATTCCAGGTCATCATCTACCTGTGTACCAAATTTCATTCAAATCCGTTCAGTAATTTTTGCGTGATTGAGTAACAAACATCCATCCAAACATCCATCCAAACATCTATCCAAACATCCAAACTTTTGCATTTATAATATTAATATAGATTTACAAACATCTTTAAAATTTGGTATTGTTATTCATTTATTTTTTGAATAACCACAAAATAATAATGTTAGCGATCAATATCTCCAAAAACAATATCAATCGTTGCAATTAATATAGCTATGTCAGCGAGCATCACCTGTCTTCCTAATTCTGCTAGCCCAGCCAAGTGATTATAAGAACATGGCCGTAGATGTACGCGATATGGCTTGGAAGTCCCATCTGAGACCATGTAAATACCAAGCTCTCCTTTAGGACATTCTACAGCTGTATAAGTGGCGCCTGGAGGCACTGTAAATCCTTCAGAACATAATTTAAAATGATGTATCAAAGCTTCCATAGATGTTTTCATTTCTTGTCGCGAAGGCATAGTTATTTTTGAATCGTCAGTCCTTACTTCACCTTCAGGAATTGTATCAATAACTTGATTTAAAATTCGTAAAGATTGACGCATCTCTTCACATCTAAGCAGATGGCGGTCAAAGCTATCTCCAAAAGTACCCACAACACAATCAAAATCATAATGTTCATATCCATCATATGGTTGATTTATGCGTATATCCCATTTTACTCCAGTACAGCGAAGCATTGGTCCTGAAAACCCTCTACTGATTGCTTCATGCGCACTAACAACTCCTATACCAGCTGTCCTTTGGTAGTATAATCTATTTCCAGTCGCGAGATCCTCGGTTTCATCCAATCTCTCTCCCAGTTTCATACAAAATTCATGAACATCGTCCAAAAAACCTATAGGAATATCTTGAGATACTCCACCGGGACGAAGATAAGCACAATGAATGCGTGCTCCACATAATCTTTCGTTAAGTTCATAGAGTTTTTCTCTTTCTTCTGTCATCCAAAAGAAAGGTGTTATCCCACCAGCGTCCAATATCGTGCCCGACACATTCAAAAGATGGTTAGCTATTCTACTAAGCTCAGCACAAATTACTCTTATTGCCTTAGCTCTAGGTGGTACTTCGATATTCAATAATCTTTCTACAGCAATTACAAAACCTAGTTCATTATGTAAAGTAGATACATAATCCAAGCGATCCATAAAGGGTAAACTTTGGGTATAATGTTTACTTTCCATAAGTTTCTCAGTAGCTCTGTGTAAAAACCCAATATGAGGATCTGCCCGAACAACATTTTCACCGTCAAGCTCTAATATAAGACGGAGAACTCCGTGAGCAGCAGGATGTTGAGGACCAAAGTTAATCCACATATTCTTGATTTTTCGCTCAACTGGCCTTAACCGTGCATCATAAACGACTTTGAAATATTTATCAAACGCCTCTGTAGTATGAATTGCCACTCCTTCAAACTGTTTGATAAACTCTGCGTCGGGCATCCATCGGTGCGCTTTCAGTGCTACGCTAGTTTTTATAAAATGTTTTTGTATGTAAGTAGTCAATATTTTAAGTTTTTGACCATGCATTGTTTTTAAAAAATGTGACATCGTTATCAAAATAAGACTGCTAATGTCAATAAAGTCACTTTGATTAATTAGTATTTAATTATTTTTACAGAATTTAAGGTTTTAATAATTTCACCTAACTTAGTTGCTACCAGGGTTCATGAAGTATTAGGTAAAGTTGGAGCTAGCACTCGGATTAATCACTTGAAACATATACCTACGTTATATCTCAATCTATAAGGTCTCGCCGTCTCTTTTTATACAGTTGTATTAGAAAGAAAGGGTAAGACCTCAGAATATGATAGCAGTATTAAGTTTTGTTTCAAGTAGGTAATAGAAATATGGCCTCCAGATATAATACAGTTCATGGTCGCTACAACAGACCATAATTACGTAGATTGATAAAGTGTCTTTACCTCAAGTTTACTCCAAGGTATTAAATGATTTATAGCTAATAATTAAAAAATGTTATAAATATTAGAATACAATAAAAAACATTTTTAATGAGATGAATATATTTTTATAGTTGAATTTACAGTGCCATATTGTTACAACCTTAAGTAAAATATTATATTGTATATTAAGGTAAATTTACCTAAAATTGGGTAATTTTGACGTGCAACAAAAAATATACATACCAATAATATTTTTTAGGTCTCCTAAAGGTAATGGTATTTATAAGTAATAAAATGTCATGGATTTTGAAATTAAATTGGTACACGTACATATGCATAATTTAACTAGATACATTCGCATAAGCTCAGGCGTTAAAGTGTGTACAGATATAAAGCTTAACATTGTATTTTTAATTTAATATATTTAACTTTAACATTTGCACACAACCTCACATTAGTTACATACACTCATTCAAAGAACCACATATTCATTGTAGTATTTTGTAGCATAGGATTATGGTGTTAAAGGGTGTGTAAACGTAAGCCTAACATTGTATTGTAATTTCATTTTAATGTTCCATTTGTACACAACTTAACATTGGTTACGTTCACTCGATCAGCTACGTTTTCATTGTCGTACTAAGCATAGGATTAAGGTCAGCAAAGAAGCCGACGGATCACCTTATTATGAGAAGTAACCATCAAGTATAAACACTAAAGAAGCTAAAGACCACGTGTACTAGTTCACCAACCAAAAATCCTTCTAACCGAAACGATAATGACAAACACAAACGTTAAAGCGGCAAACATTAAGACAGCTATATTATAACAACAATCAATACAGGCAAAATGTCGCTGGGTGCCACGTCGAAATAATGATTTTGATGCCTGAATCTCGATAACATCATTATTTCGACGACATTTAGGCAAAAATAAAGTGCTGAAGAAGCACATCTATTAATCCATTCTTTAATTATTAGGTACTACCAATAAGTTGGTTCGTCATTATTAGGTAATGTACGACATAGAATATTACCTATCAATGGTGAACTAACATCTACCTATATATTAATATCTCATTTATGAGGATCCTTCAGTAAATATGACAAATTTTAATATTAATTTCGAAAAGTGAAAAAAAGGTAAACATGTTTCATTGAATACTTTTACCTATAAAAATTAAGGTAAGTTAGGCACAAATGGCAATAAACTTAACGAACCACTCTAACCCCATTACTTATTTAGTTATATGGGAAGAAATGGAATATTGCTACTGGCAATACTTGAATAAGGCAAACCACAAAGATTCAAAAAATAAGGTATCTTATATGAATTAAACAAACTAGGTACAAGAATATAAAACTCTAACCCGACTACGAGGAATTATTATTCTTCATGTTGTATCGTCGGATATATCATATGCTTAGTCCGTTACTACTACAGTTAATAAATCCATCTCATACTTTAAAATTAATCCAATGTCACCTCCTATGTTGGAAGTATGATTTATTCAAATTTTATACAAAAGTGCAACTAATTGTATTTGTGAAATATAATAAAGTTAAGTAGTAAGTATTTTTCATCAAGTCAATTTTTGAATCCACCAATCAGATATGAACAAAATATTTTAGTGTTTACTAGGCTAGTAAGTGACTCGCACGGCTTCATCCGCGAGTACGACGACGTGTAGGTACGACGCGAATACGTCATCAATATAATATAATCTATACATATAATAAAATCGTACGAAAGTCAAAACTGTATATTGAATTTTAAAAGAATACTTGGGGCGTGATCTACAATCGATATCGAAGCCAAAAATATACTTTTTAGAATTTTGTCTGTTTGTCTGTATGTATGTCCGGGGTAAACTCAAAAAGTACTGCATGGATTTACTTCAAATTTTGCATGAATATTACTAACAGGTCAGGTCAACATATAGGCTACATATTATCACGCTATCACCTAGCGGCCAGGTGCTGTGCGGATTAAACGAAGTCCGCGCGAACGAAGTCGCTGGCAACAGCTAGTCTTTCATACAAACGTTTATCTCATAATTCAGCCCCTGATTTTTTAAAAAAAAAGTACAGCTAAAGTCTGTGTTCAACTATCTCCTTCTAAAATTTCATCCAAATCAGTACAATAGTTTAACCGTGGAAGCGTAACAGCAGACAGACTTTCGCATTTAGAGTATTAGTATTCATTTAAAATAGAAAATTATTTAGAATGGAAAAGTCACACGCTATATGAAACACGACTAAAACGCCTTGAATTAGCTAATTTCTTTGTAAAAGTGTTTTTATACAATTATAATTCAAAGTTTCCACGGAAAAGTTAGATAATATCAATGATATTCTTATTAGAATATCATTGTATAATATATTATAGTTATAAGTATTAATAATAATTGCAGGGGCCAATCCACACAGTGAGTGGTCAAAATTCTGTCTGATTCAGGTCTGATCCGAAAGGGGCAAGTAGCCCGATAACATTATCAAGAAAATAATAAATTATTATATTTATAAAAATAGCATTACTTTAATATTTTAAAATGCTTAAATTTTTATAAAATTTTAGGAATCTTCATAACTGGATAACACAACAGACAGCGACCGCGATGTCTTTGATATCGAAGCCGCCTTTGTGTGTACCGACATGTTAGGCTAACATTTTTCATTTTTAAAACAGCATTTGAGGTTTATTATTTTACACAAAATAAAAGATTACTATATTACACATATTATGATTGTATTAAGCTACCAAACAATAAGCATTTCCGATCAGGCAGAGTATTTACTTACTGTAAACGGACATTTTGGGCTGTAGTCTAGGGCCCTGTGCATAATATAATGATACCTACCCCAGGTAATTTTGAAAACATTTAACAATATTGTGAATAACATAATAAGAATAAATTAATACTTTAACTACTTAACGGGTCATCGTGAATATTGCATACTCATTTTTAAGGATAAAGAAAAATCATTTTATGTATTTCCTTTTGAGTACTTTTCAATCAAAAGAAAAGAATTGACAGCAAAAAATAAAAACAAATGAATGAGGACTTTTATGTATAAATTGATGACAAAACGCAAACGCGATCTTGGTCAGAAACTACAAAAATGTAGGTATATAAAATCTGATGTGTCTGTACAGGGCGCATATTTCTCCACACAAAAATATTTTGAAAGAATACATTGCTGTTTTTTTAACTAAAAAAATATTATTGAAATATACTTACCTCACATTTAACCTAATTTATATTAGGTCAATAAGCTAATTTATTATTATAAAGGATGTCATGTGTCAGATTAGATGCCTGAAGTAAGTTATTTTAAGCTTTTAAATTTAACTCAAAAGAAAACGCCATTGGGAAGGAAACGTGTCGTCGCGCATATGAGCAAACACTCCTATTACTGTCAAAAATGTCATACATTTGAAGGTTTATTGTGAAAAAATAGAAATAAAGCATGTTGTACTTACTGTTTTATGATACCGAATGAGATGACAAGGTTTAAAAATTAATCTTGAAATGATTTTATTTCATAGGTAAAGATAATTTATAGTATTTCTGTATGTTATTGCAAGCTACACTGACAAACTAAGAAATTGTCTTTAAAGCCGTATCCATTTAATCCGTGGTAAAAACACTACATATTATTATGTTCTAATTTTTTTGTATTATTATTTGTTAGGTATATCTTTATTGCACACAGGATAGTGTATTCACTTTATATGCTTGTAAATTATATACATTTGATAAAAAAAATACCTGATTGTGCTAAAAAGATATATGGTTATATTTACATAATATTTGTACATTTTTATATAAAAATACATTAAGTTCAGTATGATCTATGTATATTCTAATCTTTAATAAAACCTAAACTTAACGTCGTAATGGTTTTTTAAAATCTAGCATATCTTTATATAAAAAGTGGCATATCAAAATAAAATTGTATAAAGTTAACATCATGTATAACGACAAAATGTCGACATTGAACTTAAACAGAATGTAACAGAAGTTACAAACGACCAATCGTTGCTTTTTTATATCATTTTTATTTATTAGCCTTGAATACTAACTAATGAGTGCTTGAGAAAATATATTTAATAAAAATCGCATTAACATGGTTTTTATTATAAAATATTTACAATAATAGTAAACTTAGATTATAAATATTAAATAAAATAAAAGTTTTATTATAATAAACGTACCTTATTTTTCTTAGCTCTTGGAATGATTTATCGGACAAAAGTATTATTTTAGATCCTTCTATTTTACGTTTCAGATCGTATTTTTTATCAAAATGGTACAAAACGACACTTTAAAAGTTTTTACATTCATTAAGGATCATTAAAAGTTTGTTCGCTTCCATCGTTCAGATATTTTACAATTTGATACAACATTATATCTATCTATAATAGGTACTGCACAAAAGTGTGTTAGTAAATCAAAAACTTGTAATTATAGAACAAAAACTTAAACCTTTCAGCTTTTGAAAAAAAAATCTAGAACAAAAATTTAAACCTTTCAGCTTTTGAGAAAAAAGTTTTCTTATTTCCAAAAAGCTGGATACGCAACGATTATTCACGTTCACTATTATTATTATAAGCAGTGGTTATCAAACATTAGGAAAAGCATTTTGTTTCTATAAAAACATTGCAGTCTTTTAGGGCCATCCACATATATTATGTCGCAGGCAAATTCTGTAATTCTACCGACGAATTATATACAATTATATACATATGGCGTCATCAGATTGCAAAGATAAATACGCTTTAGTAAATGCCTTACACCGAATGTAAAATGTCGTCATTATACATATAATATGCATGATATTTATCGCCACAGTTAATAAATTTCCGCGGCATATTGCTTAAGTTACTTGTACGTAAATGGTTAATTTTTTAGGACTAGAAAGTAAGTTTGTTTGGTTGCCTATAGGTCCTATACCCGGGAAAAGAACCCGTCGAACGTCGGCGACATCGGAGTTTATTATTGACACTTACGCAATTCATGTTGTCAACAATTTACTTTCGGCGATTTGAGCTGAACCTTCACGTTTCCAAAATGAAGACGAAACGAAAAATTAAAAATATTACTAACTCAATCTATAATTAATATATTACACATATGGCTTGAGTTAGTAATTCACGTATTACTTATAAGGCTTTTGTAGCTATAGGTCGTCGACGAGTGCAAATTATGAAAAACTGCAGTTTTAATTTAATTAGTTGTTTTTAAAATATACAATTGAAAAATAAGTAACATACCACGGGGAGAAGGTTTCACAAGAGTGACAACCTGTAGCGTAAATTATGGATGGCCCCTTTCACAATTTTTTATCCCATTAAAAATATAAACTTTTAATATTTTCAACACCTGATATCGTCGCACTTGGTAAAACTCAATTTCCAGTACTATCGCAAATAAGCCTAATATCCTGTGGGTAGAACGGCGAGAGTACCGGGCATTTATTGTTGATGTCATAGTCCCGCATGACGATAACCTCGTGAAAGTAGAAAACAAAATCCAGATATTTAAATGATTAGATTGATAGACGTTTCTGTACACAGTTTTGTAGAAATAGCCTCGACAAACATCTAATGAGGTTTTCGCTACGATTCTAGGTCAAGAATCGGATACAAAAGGCGAGTGGTTAGAACGGCACGCTTTGTAAGGCTTATTTCGCTGTCACCATGACCACTGGAGGGAGGCTTAGCTGTACCTATTTAAGATTCTTGCCAGCAAAATACCTGTTTTTCTTATAATTATTTATAAATTATATGACTATTATTTTCATATTAAAATAAGAAAAAGTCGATTCTTCAAATATGATTTTTCCATTTATTTAATAGATATATATTTTAAAATACTTCTTTTAACTAAAATACATATCTATTGATAAATTTTGTTATTAATCTGAATTTAAAATGTATATAAATAAATAAATAAATGTTCACGGGACAAATTACACTTAATTTAACCCCAAAGTAAGCAAATTATTTGCTTGTGTTACGGCCTACGGGTGTTTGTCAAAGATATTAATACATAGAAATACATATATGAATACTGTTACATGCATAGTAAACACCCAAACCCAGAAATAAAAACATCTATGCTCATCATGCTCATCTGTCGGGGATCGAACCCAAGCCCCGTCGATTACGCAGTCTGGGTCGCTAATCACTCGACCAACGGGGCGGCCAAATATAAATACATGGAAAAAAAGAAAGGAAAATTAAATAGTTATACTTAGAATATTTCGTATCACCTTTTTACGTACAACAGTCACAATGTCTAATATATGATTATTTCGACAATATCTTAAATACTTATATAGGTTCGTATTATGCTGATTTAAGATCATAAACGTGATGTAATGAAAATAATAAATTCTAGCAACTAATTTTGTATGAAACACATCATTAAATGAAGCTGGTCTACAAAAAAAAACGATTTTATTGTCATTATAATTTGATACAGCAAATTAAATTGAAATTTAATATAAGATCCGTTTCCACCAAACTATTTAAATACTTTTTAAATATATTTAACTATGGTAAAAACCGTAATTCTTGCTAAATTTATAAATTTAAAAGCATTTATATTAAAAATATTAAATGCACTAATCAATTTAATTTATTACTATGATACACATATAGGTAGGCACCACAATATGAAGCGAACAGGAGTAAGCACTAGCGCTGATGCACACTATAATAAGTTCCATTGCCATTTAACATAGAACAAGAACAGGCACGATCTGGAATTTACTATATCACTATTGCTTCTGCAAAACTTCAAACTGGAACAGGTATAAGCTTAAGAAGTAAAATGGTATTATTTAATGCGGCATGTGAAGTACTTAGTTTGTTCACTTTTATATTTTTATCTTAAATATAAATCTATTTTAAACTGCCTGTTTGCATGTTTTTTCAAAATATGCAGGAGATATTCAATTTATTTAGTTATTTAATTAGTAATGACTTCATGGAATAAGCTGAAGTAGAAGGTTCAGAAAAAGAAATACAGATTGCAGTATATCAATGCATGGTCCAAAATACAGGGGCAAAAGTGGCAAATTACTATCTACATTGGTTGCTTCACAACTTGTTACATAACAATATTGTAGTTCTGTTGGGCCGCTTTTAGGTATAGACCGTGGTCCCAAGAACAAACTTTTTTGATTAATAACGAACTGAATTTTTGTGAACAGCTTCGTTTCGACGAGACACCCATTTATTCTATCTTCGAAATATCTCGAATCGGGTAACTAATAAAGCTATGGGGCTTTATAAATCTTTAATCGGTGAAGGAAAAATAGTTATTGATTGATTGACAATATGATAACAATAATTATTTTTGGTCTTTAATCGCTTGATTATATTATGAAAAATACGATAAAACTTTGTCCTACACATTCGATGGTTTTTCTGAAGAGTCCTCCACTCTAAAGTTTCGGAATTAAGAGATTTTTAAATTGATATTAATCAATTTAAAATCAACCTAACTTTCTCACAACAACTTGTTAAATATTATTGTAATTCAAGGATAACTTTGTCCTACACGTAAAGTGGAATCTTTTCTTAGTCCAACTCTATACTTCTCTTTTTTATCAATCTTTGTTAGTAACCCGATTCGAAATTTTCCGGAACTAGAAAAGATGGTTGTCTCGTCAAAACAAAGCTGTTTACAAAAATTCAGCTTGTTATTAATAAAAAAAAGTTTGTTCGTGGGACCACGGTCTAGTACCACACCTAGAAAAATGTCCGTCGTCCATCGACTGATAGGATTTTACCTAAAACTATACGTGACACTGCAATAAAACTTAACAGATACTTCTCCTTGGTATTAATTGCTTATTGTATAAATATATATATAATAATAATAATAATAAATTGTCGTAAAAAATTATCGTAAGCAACGAACAACATTTGATCGTTCTTTAACGATAGTAATAGAGTGCCGCTTGCGACTCATGCGACACATTATACACTTCCTTAGTTTTATTACTAATGACGTATTTTGTCATTGTGACATTTTACGAATTTATTTTTTTGAACCTGACAAACAGACTACTTATTCAGCCTAATTTAGGAAGTCATTGTTTAATATTTTTAAACTGTAAGTATATAAAAGTTACTACAATAGTAAATCTTATATAAATTAATTTTAAAAATTTTACTAAATATTTTTAAAATGTATATAAAAGTAGCTTCGTATTTAGCAAAATTATTAAAATAGTAAAAATATAGTAATAGAGCATAAAAAATATTATACATACCGAATTAGATATTGAATAATAATAGCCTTTTCATAGAATATTAATTATTCTCATAGTTACTACATTGAATCCGGTATACCTACAATAAATATGTGAACACATTTTCAAATATCTTGCTGAGCTCATTCTATTGTCTTGTATATTATACACAACCCTATATATTTTCTACACATCACACCAATAACTTATCATTAATATAGACATGTCAGCGCTTTGCTCGTCTGCACATCCCATGGCCACATAATTATAGAAAGTCACGAATACGAAATAGAAAAAACTTTTTTTTTTATTCCTTGGTCACAAAGATAACAGCGATACAGTCTTACAAATTTTAATTTTAGAACACGCCATTTAAATTTTTGTGATCTAAGTGCGATATTTATCAAAGTTAATAGAAAGAACAACTTTTGGACAACAATGGACAAAAATGTAGCTGGGAAGAAATAAATTATTTTAAGTCTATATTCTACGATTCATTAACATATCTATATTAATAAGGTATGGTTAATAACATAGCATCACATTACATGAATAATTTATTAAATGTAGTTAAATATCTGAATAATACAATTGTGTACATATTGGTCCGATATATAAGCTACAATTTACATTTTAAGTCTTTAATCTGAAAACTTCTCAGAGGAGTCAACGTATATACAAGTGCAAAGCCTTTGTAGGAACCTCAAGACGCAACCAGAAAAGGTTTGATAACAAGTTGGTTTGTTTTTCCATTTAACACATAGATAGTAAACTGGGACGCCTGAAAGTAGAATTCCTAAACCAATGGCTGTTTCAGTAGGTCTCGTGATCATAGGAGTGATAACTAAGAAGCCAATGGCGATTAAGAATGTATATGGAATAATGAGATTCACTTTAATCGGCCGTGGCATATCTGGTTTTGCTTTTCGTAACCACAGCATACCTATTACGGATACGCCGACGGATAACCAAAGAGTCTGCGAGAAGTAGTTTATTAGCTCAAATATGTTGCTATTTGCAAGCATGCACAGCGAGAAGAGACACTGAAAAAGAAAATTTATAGTTAAAGCAATGGTACCTACAAAATATTTTTCAACTGACTGTCCAAAAGGAGGAGGTTATTAATGTGGCTGTACGTTTTTTTATGTTTATCGCCTCAAAACTTGTTCATTTATGAACCGATTTTGAATTTTTGTTTTGTTTTGGAGGATATAATTCCATACACCATCTTAATTTGGTGAAGATCTGATGCAAGTTTCTGGAGATACAGGAAATGGAAAATCGGTTGCTACAGTTTTACTGCGTTAAAAATTTGTCATCAAATTTCAATAGTAACCCCAAGTCTTGTGTTTTCTTTTAGGTATCATACAACAGCAAAACAACAACAGAGGATTTCCTGATGTAAAGAGACAACCATCGTCTATAGACGCTAAAGATGTTGCTGGTTCCGTGTGTAGGTATCTATGTGTATCGGCTAACTTACCCCCCAAACTGGAATACGGAAGTAATCATATGGCGATAAATGTAGGATAGTGATGAAAAACCTGATCGAGACGCTGTATAGCCTAGTTATCAGCCACGGTGATGGTGACACTTTTGGGCTATCATTTACTTTGTACAAATTGCCGGGTAACAAGCAGATGATCTATTTTGGAACGAAGTTCCTTACGGCAGGCTTGGAGGGGATAGGGATTTTACTGCGCGACCGAACTGAAAAAAATGTGATAGTAAAACCGTAAGAAAAATGCGTGGAATAAAAGCGTTAAATGAGACGTGCGCAGGCGCGACAGTCGCGTACACAAGCGAGTAGTGCCGTTTAGCCGAAGGAAGTTCGTTCCTACCTGGTGTCCCGCGACACCACATCTTTTTTTACAAAGAGTCGTTAAACACTTCAGTTTACTCAGTCTGCATGATGATCGATCGCTTATGTTTGTCCTATTTTAGTAAATCTCAGTAACCTGAAGTCTAGTAGTGATCTCATTGGTTGGTCCTGTTTAAAATCGTCTGCTGGTTTGCCATTTTATACAAAACACACAAGTTAAAAAGTTTAGCCGTATCAGAAATAATTAATAAACTATATCGTCACGCCCAAATCTTCAAAGGTGTAGGCTGAGGTTTAACGTACTCCTCATAGCCAATTATGCAGGTGGAGCATACCTATATCTAGTCGCAGGCAAGTTATGTTGACTAGAAAAAATAATTTATTAAAAGTTAATTACGTCACGCTCGACAGCTTCGTTACACTACTTATTTTTCAAGTATTTTTTGTCATAGAATAGGTAGCAAACAAGCAGATGGTTCTCCTGATTGAAAGAGACAATCATCGCTATAAACAACAAAAGTGTTAATAATGGTTTGCTATATGTGTAGCGGAATGTTAATTGCACGTGCAAATATATCGGGTACTGTACCCTACAAACCAGAACATGGCAGTGACAACATTATATATATATATATATATATATATATATATATATATATATATATATATATAGCGTCCTATCTCGCCCGAATGCGGTGCATCCACATTCGGGCGAGACGTTGTACCTAATTGGACGTAGTTAAACGAAAAGGATCAAATTCACAATATGGTCAAGAATGAGTTAAGCACACCAAACTGATGCTAACATCAATACTATCGGCCAGTAAAAACATTTTAAGCAAAAATCTATTACTTTATGCAACGTCAGAACTAGTCCCCATGTAAGGC
The DNA here is from genome assembly GCA_036924255.1 of Apodemia mormo. Lineage (NCBI taxonomy): Eukaryota > Metazoa > Arthropoda > Insecta > Lepidoptera > Riodinidae > Apodemia > Apodemia mormo. Next base: position 32,577,616 of record JAUPFN010000003.1, on the reverse strand, counting down.
ACGTTAAAAAATAAAAAATATCAAATTTCAATATTTCTAAAGTGATTTTGTGTGGATTGGATTCTTTTCATGTAACTTCGTGCAATTGTTCCTGACAGAATAGCAAATGGTCTACTCTTCAAAGGAGACCAAACCAACTAACATAGGATAATCATAAATCACTTTAATCACTTACAGTGAAAATGAGCGATGGTATAGGTGTCTGCTTGGTGACGTGGAATAATGTGAAGAAGGCTGGCATGTGTCCCTCTTGTGCGCCGGTAGCGAAGAGCCGCGCCGACGTAAATAGGACGCCGTTAACTCCTCCGAAGGTGGATAGCGCCACGAACACTGGTATGACCCAGCTCCATCCACCGAACAAATGATCACCGAATGCCTAGAAAAAATATAACTTGTATAAAATCTTGCATAAAAAATCTCTTCAAGCAATAAAAAAATTATGTACCTAGCTTGAAAAGACGCCATCTTGAGAAAAAGACTATTATTTGATCTTTTTTGGGGTTCCGTACTTTATAAGAAAAAAGCGGAACCCTTATAGGATCACTTTGTTATCCGTCTGTTCGTCTGTCTGTCTGTTCGTCGTACGTCAGTCAAGACCCCTTTTCGGAAGTTGAAATTTATATCAAATATATACTCGAGTTTGACCGTACCGGCGTTCCTTCTTAGCTGTGAAAAATTCTAATTTGGAAATCAATGCGATCAAAAGATATGACCGTACATTTGTGATTTTTTTGCATATTTCATTCTATCCCTTGCATATGCGACTTTGCAAGGGAATCAAAACTTCTAGAGTCTTCAAATATTATATAATAAATAAATAAATAAATAAATAAATATTCACGGGACAAATTACACTTATTGATCTAACCCCAAAGTAAGCAAATTATTTGCTTGTGTTATGGGTATTAGTCAACGATGCTAATACGTAGAAATACATATGTAAGTACTTTTACATACATAATAAACTAAATATCGTATTATCTTATTGTTTTCTTTAATTTTAATTTATCTTAATAATAATCAAGAAGGTATGTCAGTAGTAAACGATTGTAATAAGTTTCTCTGTGCACCCCATCGTAAACACTGTTTATATTTGTTTAAGGTTGACTGGTAGAGAATGTCATATCCACCTCTGTACATGTTGTGCATAAATTTTAAATAAATAAATAAAATAAATAAATAAACACCCAAACCCGGAAATACAAACATTTGTGCTCATCACACAAATGCTTGTCCCCGTCGGGGATCGAACCCGAGCCCCGTTGATTGCGTAGTCAGAGTCGCTAACCACTCGACCAACGGGGCGGTCAAATCAATATCTATACATATAATAAAATCGTAGGAAAGTCAAAACTGTACATTGAATATTTTTTTAAAAGAATACTTGGGGCGTGATCTACAATCGATATCGAACCCAAAAATATAGATTTTAGAATTTTTGTCTGTTTGTCTGTATGTATGTCCGGGGTAAACTCAAAAAGTACTGCATGGATTTACTTCAAATTTTGCATGAATATTACTAACAGGTCGGGTCAACATATAGGCTACATATTATCACGCTATCACCTACAGGGGAGGAGCAGTGCGGAGTAAACGAAGTCCGCGCGGACGAAGTCGCAGGCAACAGCTAGTATAATATATAAGCGTTTCAGATATTAGGCCCGCTTGTACAAATTTACATAGTACTATTTAAATCTACCATACTGAAATAAGAATTCTTGTTACGAAACTTGACCAGAAGTTTAATGTTGCTTAGCGAGCAATGTTTAAAGTATTCCATGAAATTTATGTGTAGCTACGGTTACCTACAAGTTTGTACAGAAGCCTCGGTATGCGAGTTCAACTTACATTTGACCATTTTTTTTAAATAAACTGTCCTAGAAGGGTTTCCTATTTTAAATGGTTGACGAAGTCTATGTTGGTTAATTATTTACATATATAAAATCAATTGCTGTTCGTTAGTCTCGCTAAAACTCGAGAACGGCTGAACCGATTTGGCTAATTTTGGTTTAGAATTAATTGTTAAGTCCAGTTAAGGTTTATAAAAGGTGAGAAAATATAGAAAAAAAAACAAGAGTAGGTAGTTAAAAAGGCAGAGAAACGTTTGCCGGGTCAGCTAGTAATTAATAAAAAACTAAGTTAATAGGGTCACTGCGTCGGTAACGCGACCGGCTCTAGTATGCGACTAGTTGAGGGTTAGGTTACTTCAATTAAAGATAATAGCATTTTTTCATGAGAAAACAATGAACAGTAAGCATTAAATATTCATTGAATACTTATGTAACAAGAAAATCATAAATTTAAACCAATCTGCTTAACCCAAATCTAGAAAATAGTGTCTGAGTTCAGGTTATGACTCAATGGTGTATTTATGTGTCACGTATTGCAACAAAAATACCACGCCAGGCGGCGAACAAAGTTACCTTTTGTTACCTTATGCTAATTTTACACTCAATATATTTTATATTTCATATAAAATATATTTTATATATTTTTTTTAAATCCAGTGGTCGCAAACTAAAGTACGTATATATCTAATACGCTAGAAAGCAATCGCGTGGTCGCATTCTGACACTTAAATCTATATAATATTTTGCTTATTATGATCTCAATGATGCTTTTATGATTGTATAATTCAGAATCTGATATTGTAGAAGCATAAAAGTGCATCCCATCAGCTTACGACCACACGTTTTCTTAATAGAAACTTATTTAATTCACTTACTAAAATAGGTGTTCGTAAACCCACTCTGGTCGAAAATTATGATGTTAGTTTGCAACCGCCCTGATTTAGTACGAAAGAAAGTAAACTAAAATAAGTAAATAAATAAAATATTGCTTTCTTTAGATGATGGCAGCGCCGCAAAATAAAAAAAAAAACACAAAATGAAAAATACCAATTTTTTAGGATTACTTTAAGGAAAATTTACTCGGGTGTACTCGGGTATGTAATGGAGAGGAAAATGACATTATCAAAATATTGCTTAACTGTGTAGTTGTCAACCACAAACAAATTAGTAGAGTAATATTCAGAAAATACGGTCACCGCGCGGGTGATAGCGCTGTTATCATCCGCGCGGTGACTAATGAGTCTAGTCACGAGTTCGGCAAATCACTGTTTGTAAATAATACACTTCGATAGTGCCTATAAAGGATAATTTGAAGAAAAATGTTTCGATATCTATGCGTGGGCGTCCGTATGAGTATAAACATGTCATTGGATAATAAGCTCAATATTTAAGTACCTAATTGTTTTACATATTTGGTATTAAAATCGAGTACTGAACACCCCCCTTTAGTATGGACATTTTTATCAGTCAATTTCTATATAAGATAATTTACAGATGCGAAACGAAAAAACTACTTGTTATTAGTCTAGATGGTAAGTGTTTAAAATGAATATTTGTTTTTTTATATTATAAGATAGCAAACAAGCTGAAAAACCATCGCCTTTAGACACCAAAGATATAAATGGTGCGTTGCCATCCGTGTGGCGGGTTTGCAATGTCACATTCACACCTTATCGAAATTCTTCTTTGCTATATGATCGATAGCAAAGAAGAATTTCGCCGCCTCGAGCCTGTCGACACTAGCTCAGCGGAAGAGCGTCCCGGCTTTAGGGAAATGGTCGCAGGTTCAAATCCCGCGTGTCGATGTTTTTCTTTGCTGTTTTTAAGGTTTTTCCAGATTCCCAAGCACGGGGTGAGTGCTATAACACAAAAATAATTATTTGCTTGTATTATGGGTGTTAATCGACGATACTATACATAGAAATACTTTTATATACCTAACGAACACCCAAACCCAGAAAAACAAATATCTATGCTCATCACACAAATGTTTGTCCCTGTCAGGGATCGAACCCAAACCACTCGACCAACGGGGCGGTCAATAGTAATAGTAGTAAGTAGTTAGTAGAACGCTCTGCCGGACATGTTCGCCAATTGACGAAACTATATGTTTTCGCAATTCCGATCTGCCAAAAGGACCTTCCCAAAATTCGTCGCCAGCTTTTATACCAACATGGATTATTATTTTTAAAAAGTTGTTTTTAATATTAGGGTTCCGTAAAGTTTAAAATGCAAATTTTTTACTAGAGTCAAGCTCCCCCTGCTTGCTAAATGGTTGTTTCTGGATGGAAATCCACGCAAGGAAAGCTATCGCTGAGTAACTAGGCTTTATTAGTGTATGAGTTTTTTTTTTATATCATAAGATAGCAAACAAGCAGATGGGTCTCCTGATGGAAAGAGTCAACCATCGCCTATAGACAACAAAGATGTTAATGGTGCTATCTTGTGGCGAGGTCTAATGCCACATGCATAAGTTTACCGGCTACCTTACCCTCTAAACCGGAACACGACAGCGACAAGCACTGACGCTATTGAGGCAGGAATAGGTAAGGTGGTGGTACCTGACCAGGGCGAGACAATGCAGAACTCTACCACCTAGTAGCCACAATGGTAGTGACTCGATAGCCAATCGGTCGCCTTTTACGCCCTGCCTGGCAGGACGGCAGTTGGCCTATTCTTCAAAAGAGGCCGGGACCAACAAAAGCCGTGAGTCGATAAACTTACAAAATGTACTTGGAGAAATAACAGATATAATATAAATTTTGACGTTGAAAGGGATGTTATGTATTAAACAATAAAAAGCATTTGTTGTGATGGGCAACTACGGAACCTTACATTGCGCGTGGTCCGATACGCACTTGGTTTGGTTATTTTTTATTGTTGATTGATATTGAAAAATGACTTACTGCTGCCACGGCTTCGTTAGCTTTCATTTCCATTTTGGAGACAACCGCAAAGTATGCCAAGTTCGCCATAACGTATATCGTAGTGACCATAGGCATAGCGATCCAAATTGCCCTAGGTAAATTCCTGTAACGTAATAAAATTATATTTAAGTATCTGGAATTATATATATATATATATATATATATATATATATATATATATATATATATATATATGCATATGCATATATATATATATATATATATATATATATATATATATATATATATATATATATATATATATATATATATATATATATATATATATATATATATATATATATATATATATATATATATATATATATATATATATATATATATGCATGTAGTATATATATATATATATATATATATATATATATATATACTACAAATCCTGTTTTACAATTTACATTGGATACCTGTGCATTTTAGCAGGGATGGAAGTTAAATCTATGGAAATTATATTTGCATACGTTAATCTGTATATAATATAGTATATAAAGAATAACGTATGCAGGAAACAGAATAAGTAGAGCGTTTGGATATTTACTTCTAAGCGCAATCTTAGGTTAGGATGCCTGTTTGGCCCTGCATAATTTGAGTTAACCTGAGTGCTGTATGGAATCGAGAAATTGGTAAATTAGAAATAATAGATAAATCAGGAATCAGAAGTATTTTATTCAATGCAACTTTTTACGAGTTATTTTGATGCGTCAACATTTTTTAACTACTGTCAGAAACGCGGACATACACTCAGAAGATCCGGTAGAAGAAAATCAGCAGGCTTGTCTTTTCAAGTATATTTTTTTAAGTAAGAAAGGGCATGAAATTCGTGTTAAATAGTCGAGATGAGAGACGCTATAGAAAATACGTAGTCACAGATCGCGTTCGACATGTTAAAGTGAGAAGAAATGTCGGTGTAAAAAAGAGGAAGTGGATACTCCATTGGTTTGACCAAATAAAAAGGGTTAACAAAAATGACGTATATATAATGTTAATTTAGAATGATGTGGGTACCAGAGAAGTCCAAGCTTGATATAACAAGATTGATGGGTGCTGTTTGTATTGTGTCTCTGTAACTGGCGTGTTTATATGAAAAGAGTTATGAATCGGAAGAAATCTGTAAAGATCGTGATGTATGGCACTCAGTGATAATAATTTCACTCGGTTCTGTTTGCCTAGCCCGTAAAGGATCCAGCGTGTACATAATGTGTATATATGTAGTAAATAATGTATGTAGCAATGTTTTACCTGCATAATATAAACGCAGTAAAACTACAAGCTACTGTATCTCTGGAGCCTTAAATCAGATCTTCACCAAAGGAGATTGATGAGATAGGCCTCAAGTGCAACAAGAATATAGCGTCAGCCACAACAATCATATTACAATTGAACAGATAGTTTTCATAACAATGTAATTTTAAAAAAAACTACGTCGGTTGACCCCACAGGCCATCCGTGAAACTTCCCGCCAAATTGAGATATTTTAAGCTCAAAGTATCAAAACTATATCTGAGCATAGATTTTTGAGTTCGAACAGTTCAAAAACCTAAAGTTTGTAAAAATGATAGTATTAGAAAAGAGGTATGTGTATATGTATTTTCAAAATAATGTTCAATTTTGATCTTTCGAGTGTCATTCAACGCAATTTTTGAGCTCTAAATTGTTATATTAGCGAGAAAGTTGATAGGTCCAAAAAGTCTAACAAATGTAAAAGAAACTTTTTTCAATACTTTTCTCATTGATGAATCCCGAACGAAACAACCAATTTTAATCCGGTTTACGGAATTTCACATAATTTTTTAATTAGAAGAGTCGACTAGATCTTTAATTAAATCGGTATGTTAGCCTGAAAGTGATTTTAAAAATATGAAGTAAGTTTGCTGTAAACAACATAATTTTAATACTTAGAATAATTACACTATAGAAACCAAGTCCACGCGTCCATTTTGAAGCACCTTAATTGGAGCCATAAACGGCTCCAAACAATAAATGTGTTAATCTCGCGAGAACATATCATTTTTTGGAATAAAAATAGCTTTTGTGCTATTCCAGGTCATCAACTTATCTGAATGCCAAATTTTTATCTAAATCCGTTCAAAAGTTTTTGCGTGATTGAGTAACAAACATCCGTCCATCCTTTCATCCAAACATCTAAACTTTCGCATTTATAATATTAACTATAGACTAACATTCAAATTACAAGTTACAAGTTTGTAATAATACAACAGCTTTACATTACTACTATGTTTCGTTCGAATAAAAAAAATTGTAAAAAATACGACTTATTTTCTTTTATTCGTTTCATTTGTATAAACATGTTTTAGTGTTTCATTTTTGACAGAGCGCTTGTATGAAGACTGTCTTTCTATAGTGTAATTATTCTAAGTTTTAATACCTATTTGAAAAGCTATAACTTTTTAAAAATTGATTCGATTTTAATTTTTTGAAAGTGCATTCGACGTAGTTTTTTGGTACTAAAATTTTGTAAAACTTAAAAAAATATTGATTGGAAAATTTCGAAGTTAGGTCGAAAAAATACTTTTAAAAAATATTTCGTCAACGGTTACTTTCGAACGGATAAACGGATTTTGATGCAATTTATGCATTGGGCGCAGTTTTTTGAGGAGAAAAGCTGATTAGATTTTGTACTCAATCGGTACATTATTCTGGAAGTTACATATTATATTAAAAAATACTGTTTCGCCAAAAGTTATTTTGAGGTTTTTTTTCAAAATCTCATGGACCGAATTGGTTTTAATTTTTAGAAAGTCTAAGGTGAGTGGAATTCAATCGAATGCTATCAACTGCGTTTCGATCTGCCTAGCCTGTGAAATGTTTACATACACACACGCACACACACACATAGAGTTCCTAAGACCTCAAAACTTGGACATCTGGTGAAAACTCGATTTTTGAAAATTGGAGCAAAATCAGTAACTTCCTCATCTACAATCTACTTACGTAGCGAGAAGTTAAAAATGTACAAAAGAAAATAATAGATATGGTCTGCTGTTTCAATAAGTAGAATAAATTTCACGTTTATCTCGGTAGAGATAATAGATACGGTTAGCACTTCGGACAACGTGAATAATGTATGAAATACGCTAGAGAACTCTGCGTAAGAAAAACAATTTCATTAAGCCGACACTTTATACGCTTCAGTAATAGGAAGCGATAAATTTTATTGTTAGTCTTTTTGTTAATGTAAATCGTATCGATACGACTTACTACTATATGAAACTGTCGTGTTTTTTTGTCATTTTCATAAAGCCGACATATTTTTATACCAGAGAGTTTAATGTATATACTTTTTATTATATATTCGGAAGTAGTAAATTTGTTGTTAGTTTAACTAGTATTATGTAACTGTAGTGTCTTAATGAAAATTGTCAATTTCATTTGAACCGTTATTTTTCTTTGCGCGCCCCTATTTTGCGACCGAGCTGCGAACGTCAGCACGGGGTTGTCACTTTAGAATTTTTTGTACTTAATTGATGTAATGCGCGAGCGTGACATGACTGCAGCTGTCGTGCGCTCGCACGACAGTCTGTTGTGTATACAGTAACAAACCTCATATTACATATTTTATTAAGGAGCCCGGTTCTATACCGGGCTCCTTAATAAAATATGTAATAATTATAAGGCGAATTTTGATAAGAGACCCTCGGATACCACTTAAAATAGATACAATAATTTTCTTCTGTTTTTAATAGAGTTCAATATTAGGTATACGACTACAGAACTATGTAATTATGTCTTTTTTTTTTAATTTTTTTGATAGCGCTGGACAAATCACACGAATTGATCAAACCCTAAGCAAATTATTGCTTATGTTATAAGGGTGTTAATCAACCATACTAATATATTATAGAAATACACATTATGTAAATACTTTAACATACATAATAAACACCCAAACTTAGAAATACGAACATTTATGCTCATCACACAAATGTTTGTCCCCGTCAGGAATCGAACCCACTAACCACTCGACCAACGAGGCGATCGACGGCGGCAGTTTGATTGCATATCCAACTTAATAAAAATATTTTTTCCACAATTGAACACATTGAAGCTAATATGATAAATCGTACAAGCTAACGTTATCATAACAACTGTTTTTGTGAAATAGAACTTTTTCGTATACCTTACGATCGACAGTATAGTCCGGATCCCCTACAAAAAACAGCCCATCTGCCTTCGTTGTAAAAGGCGAACAATATGCCAAACGTGCAATTACTACCGTGATTACTAACTACTAGTAGAACTGCTAGTTTCTGTTTGCAACCTCGCGCCCGGTTTGGTATCACCGCTTTACCATAGACTTTGCCTAATTTTTTAGTCGTGCTTATTTATTTCTGCCCCAACAGCATCGGGTCAAAAATTTATATAGCCGCAAAAACGTAGCATGGGTGGCAACGAACTATTTACATATTTGGAGTCTATAAGTGATGGCTATCACTTTCCTTTCGTAGAGCCTTATGTTTCTTTATCCTATAACTTGGAAAATAAGATCCATATTATATTAATTTTTTTATCTTAAAGACAATGTCTAACTACTATTATATTCTTATAAGATATATAAACATACTAACTATAGTCACACGTGGGCGCCAGCTGCTTGCCAATTATCACAAATGGTTTGGGTCCCTCCAATAAAGTGAGTGTAGACTCACAATTGATACGACTGTCTATTAGGATGTAGGTATAACAGGGTATTTATATACAATGAACATGTTTTACACTATCTGCTTGCGTATTTGTAAAAAATAAGATGATATTCGCGATTTCGTCGACGTCAACAACAATGGAAATAATGAGGATTTTGCACTCCATGGATTACAGTATTAAAGGAGGCAAGAGATTTTAAAATTAAAATGTACTTATCTTAATATGTTATTTGTTAGTAACGCATGTTAAAAATGCTAAAACAATGTTTTATAACTTCCAGAATAGTGTACCGATTGACTCTAAGCAGAAGTCTAAACATATTTTTTTTAAAAACTACGTTGAATATCAATTAAGTTTGATCATCATAATCAGTTTATTCGTTTGTAAGTTACCGTTAACGAACACACAATTGGACGTAGTTAAGCGAAAAGGACCCAATCCACAATATGGTCAAAAATGAGTTAAGCGCACCACACTGATGCTAAACATCAATACTATCAGCCAGTAAAAACATTTAAGCAAAAATAGCTCTCTATTACTTTATTCAACGTCACAGCTAGTCCCCATGTATGGCGCGTTAAAAAATAAAAAAAATATCCAACTTCAAACTTTAATATTTCTAAAGTGATTTTGTGTGGATTGGATCCTTTTCGTATAACTAAGTCCAATTTTGAAAGGGTTTTTTCGACATGACTTACCATATTGTACCCAAGACAATATTTAAACAACAAAAAACTGCGTTAAATGTCGTTTAAAAATCAAAACCAATCATGTTGCAAAAAAGTTGCAAGTTAAATTACCTCAACGTAGATAGGAAACAAGCGGATGGTTCTCCTGACGGAAAGAGAGAGCTATAAATACAAAAAATGTATGTGACATTATATTTTTTGTATTTACAGTTGTCTCTTTACCATCCCGCAATACGCATAGCAACATGTTGCGGCATGGTAATGCTATATGCATAAGTGTAGCAGGTACCTTACCCTCCAATCTGCAACACGATAATGACAAACATTGACGCAATGCGGCTTTAGTAGGTGAGAAAATTATGGTAAGCCTGGACGAGATGTTGTGGAACTACAGTGTCTAGTAGTCACGATGGCAAGGATACGTTTAGCCAATAGTTGGCCTTTTACAAACCATCTGGCAGAATAACAAATGGGCAATTCTCCAAAGGGGGCTCGACCAACACAGGGTAATCATAAGGCAGTTTAATCATTTAAAATAAAAATAAGTGATGGTATTCGATACAGTCTGACGTGAAGAAGGCCGACATATGTCTGTTCCTCTTGTGCGTTAGCAGCGAAGAGTCTTAAAAATGCCTAAATCAACACGAGCGAGATATATCATATAATATTTCAGGATGATGAAATTTTCTTCCGTGTTGATACGGACTTCTTATAGGCCAACTGCCGTTCTGCCAGGTAAGTAGTAAAAGGCGAACGATTGGCTATGCGGGTCACTACCATAGTGACTACTAGGTGGTAGAGTTCTGCATTGTCTCGCCCAGGACTGGTATCAGCGCCTTATCTACTCCTACCGCAACAGCATCAGTGCTTGTCACTATCGTGTTCCAATTTGGATGGTAAGGTACCGTAAATAGCCGGTAAACGCATGAATGTAGCATTAGACCTTGCTACAAAATAGCAACGTACCATTAACATCTTTGGTGTCTACAGGCGATGTTTGACTCGTTCCATCAGAAGACCCTTCTACTTGTTTGCTATCTCAAAATATAAAAAATGTCTTCAAATAAAAAATCGAGAACCCCATTTTCATTTATCATAAGACCACGTTCCTGCCTCATGTGCATTATTTGCCGAGCAAAAAAAGCTGATAATCTTCGAACAGCCTGCAGCTGCTAAATAACACTGCGGCCTCAAGTCAAACTGTGTCAATTCAATATCATTGCAGAATCATTAAGTAGAAGAGAGCTGTTAAATTTTAAACACAAACCACATACCTACATACTAACAGACACGGTGTTAAGTCGAAAACGCGCTCATACGAACAAATGCTTGTAAATTATTATTTTTTATTATTTTTTTATATTATAAGATAGCAAACAAGCAGATGGGTCTCCTGATGGGAAGAGTCAACCATCGCGTAAAGACACCAAATGTGTTAATGGTACATTGCTATTTTGTGGCGGGGTCTTATGCCACATGCATAAGTTTACCGGCTACCTTACAGGGCTCGTTTGAAGAATAGACCAACTGCCGTTCTGCTAGGTAGGTCGTAAGAGACGACCGATTGTCTATACGAGTCACTAACATCGTGGCTACTAGATGGTAGAGTTCTGCATTGTCTCGCCCGGGTCCGGTACCACCGCCTTACCGATTCCTACCGCAATAGAGTTAGTGCTTGTCACTGTCGTGTTCCGGTTTGGAAGGTAAGGTATCCAGTTAACTTATACATGTGGCATAGCATCGCACCATTAACATCTTTGGTGTCTATAGACGATAATTGACTCTTTCGATCAGAGGACCCATCTACTTGTTTGCTATTTTATGATATAGAAAAAAACGACACGGATAGCAATGCAACATTAACATCTTTGGTGTCTGAAGGCGATGGTTGTCTCTTTCCACTAGCAGAGCCATCTGCTTGTTTGCTGTTTTTATAATATATATAAAAACCTGTATAATGCTGCAATATTTTAGAATAACAAAGGTTACCTTTTAACTTGACAAAGCAAAGGAAAGTAATGTTTTGGATCACTCCAACAAAAGTCGTGGGCAATTAGTACCTACTAAGTAGATTAAGACTGGAATTCATATATAAATACCCTTTTTTGCTTCCAATAAGTATGGAAACCTAGAAACGCTCAGATAATCTGCGCTTAACACCTATTTAACAATTGGTATTATTCCGTTATAGGACTCCGTATATCGAGTTGGTTACCACTGCCAGCTTAAATTATGCGCGTGAGATATCTCACGCATGTAAGAAGAAATATTCGTCAAACTTAAAAATATTTCCTCCATTTATTCTTAAAATGTTTGTATAGGTATGAAATCGCTAAATTCAGACATTATTTGACCGATTGTTATGCAGTTTGTTATATATAAATTTTTCGTGGAGAAAGTTTCTTTTTGCTTGGTGTCTCTCTGCTTTAAAGCCGAGCCACACTGTTGGAAACAAGCCCCCCACATGGGTCTCCACCGGTGATTTACAACAGTGTAAACACTTGTTTGCAACAAAAATTCATCTGAACTCCACAATAAAGTAAAAAATATGCTAGCGGAAAATCAAAATTGTTTAGGACGTTAAGACTAGGGCTGCCAACCATCCCGCGCGAGGCGGGACGTCTCGTTTCCACGGTCCGAATTACTCGTTAGTTTCATAATAGATGGCGTTAATAGTAATAAAATTCTAATACGTGTATTTTTTATTTTTTTTTCTTAATGTTTATAAAATGGTACTTTAATTGTAGATCATATCTAGACATGAATTTAAATTACCACGTCAAAGCTCAAACCTCGAAGTGCGATATTTTTCAGTAACAGATACCCCAAAAGTGCATACAAAGTGGCCTAGTGTAGGGCTCGCTTCGCTCGCCCTGATAATGCGTCCCGTGATGCATGTTTGCGGACAATCAAGTCCCACTATAAGGTAAGACTTACCAAATTGAAAAAAAAGGTAATTGTCTTGTGATTTGGTTCGTTTAACTTAGTCAATGTACTTGATTATGAGTGTTATTTACTGATTTGTGTTATTTTTTTATAATGTTTATATAATACAGATTAGCCTCCTACTTTTTAATAGCGAATTGTTTATTTTATCAATTTTGTTTCAACTTCGATATAAAACTAGCTGCAGCGTACAACCCGCTGCTTTATAATAAGTAGTAGTAGTAATTTTATTCCAGGTTGTCATCTATCCATGTGCCAAATTTTATCCAAATCCATTCAGCAGTTTTGGCGTGATTGAATAACAAACATCCATCCATCCAAATCCAATCTTTCGCATTTATAATATTAGTACTCGTATAAATATATAGATTTATAAAATTTATTGCAATTATTTTTCTCTCTGTTTCTGTTTGTTTATTAAGCATGGATCATTTAACAGTTAACATATTAAATTTCGTGCTAAAATTTTATAACAATTAACAACTGTTATTTATATTAGCCAATACTGTTAAAAGTAATTTTTATGCATCACTAAAAATACCAATAACTTGATATATGATAATACTGTTATTAAAAATATTTCGAAAGACCGTGATAATAATAACCGTTAAAAGTTATTAAAACTATTCTAGGGGACCTTTTTTGATAGCTTCGTGATTTTACTGCCTCTAATACTTATTATATAGGCTACTGATATAATATAACATAAATAAATAACTGTTAAATATTAATTAACTTTAACAACATAACAGTTAATCTAATTTAACAATAATTTACATGCCTAATGTTTATAGGCAAATCCCGCATTTTTGGTCTATTTTCGCGTATACAGAATGACTGGTAAAATACTAAACATGCTGAAGGAGGGATTTTTTTTTTATATCATAAGATAGCAAACAAGTAGATGGGTCTCCTGATGGTAAGAGTCAACCATCGTCTATAGACACCAAAGATGTTAATGGTGCGTTGCTGTCTTGTGGCGAGGTCTAATGCCACATGCATAAGTTTACCGGTTACCTTACCCTCCAAATCGGAACACGACAATGACAAGCACTGACGCTATTGCGGCAGGAATAGTTAAGGCGGTGGTACCAGACCCGGGCGAGACAATTCAGAACTCTACCACCTAGTAGTCATGATGGTAGTGACTTACATAGCCAATCGGTCGCTTTTTACGACCTGCCTGGCAGAACGGCAGTTGGTCTATTCTTCAAAGGAGCCCGGAACCAACACTGGGACTTCACGGGGGGTGTTCAGTACTCGCTGTAACCCATTATGTAAAAACAATAAATATCAAATTTTTATATAATATCCAACAAAAATATTTATGTAAGGAGACCCGCGCATATATGTCGAAGTTTATTGTATACAAACAGCAATTTGTTGAAGTCATGACTAGAATCGTTAGTACAGCGTTATCACTCGTGTGGTGACCATACTTTTTTTAATATTACTGGTGTAATTTCGTTGAGGTTTACTTTGTAGTTAAGCAATATTTTCTTTTTATTATCTCTTTACTAGTTATATCATGACCATTAGTTATCGTATCCCTCATATGTTTTTACCAGTCTGTATTACATCTGTATTATGTATATCCCTAGTTTTGTATAAATTCGTACATAGTTACGTATAGGAGTTGGCAACCCTATTTATATGAGTCACAGCGAAGCATTGCCGGGTTCAGCTAGAATTATAAACATCACTTTAAAAATTGCTAGTGACAAAAAAGTCTTCTGTGTGCTACGACCTTGAGTATAGAATAATAAAAATAATAATAAATATTCACGAGACAAACTACACTTACTGATCTAACCCCAAAGTACCCAAATTATTTGCTTGTGTTATGGGTGTTAGCCAACGATACTAATACATAGAAATACATATATAAATACAAGAATATATTTAATAAACACCCAAACATGGAAATACAAACATTGATGCTCATCACACAAATGCTTGTCCCCGTTGGGGATCGAACCCGAGCCCTGTCGATTGCGTAGTCAGGGTCGCTAACCACTCGACCAACGGGGCGGTTAAATAACTAAAATAGAAACTGTAACCTTAGATATTACAAATAGTTGTGGTTTCTGTTAAGGTTTTTGCGATATGTTGCCGTAAGTGGTAATAAAGCATCGGTTTGTATATCAAATTGCACTAGCATCAAATATTAACTGCAGCCACTTGAATATTTTAAAACCAAATATAACAAAGTAATATCTATATATCTATTATTGCGGGCTATATTTCATTTAGCCGCATTACGGGCCATTGTGCGCATTTGGTGTTGCGACTTGTGGCTAATCCAGACGACTCAGTTCCTTTCAGAAGTTCAGGACAGTATAGGGGTGCTCAAAAATTTCCACATACGTAGTCCCGTCCATCAGAAACTAAACACATAAATAAATAAACAAACAAATAAATATTCTCGGGACAAATTACACTTACTGATCTAACCCAAAAGTAATCAAATTATTTGCTTGTATTATGGCTGTTAGTCAACGATACTAATACATAGAAATACATATATAAATACTAGAATATATTAAATAAACACCCAAACCCGGAAATACAAACATTTATGCTCATCACACAAATGCTTGTCTCCGTTAAGCTGAACGCACATTTATCCGAGCCGAACGCGTCGAACGAAAAGAATTTTAGATTTTTTTATATAAAATCTCATGAATTCGATGTCGATTCGACGCGGGTAAGTGCGCGAGGTTTCATGCGATTTCATATACAGAATTCTAAAATTCGTTTTGTTTGACTAGTTCGGCGCGTTCGGCTCGGATAAGTGTGCGTTCACCTTTAAGGTAGAACCCGAGGTCCATCGATTGCGTAATCAGGGTCGCTAATCACTCGACCAAGGGGGCGGCGGCCACAACATGTACTTTAGCTCCACGCGCTCTAACAGTACGTGTTGCGGTGTTTCCTCACTGGTGACGCATGCTTACATAAGGGACTGTCTGTTGTCCATCGCATGCATGTATTTGTTCATGAACCGCACAAGTTTTGATTATGTTCCCAAGTTTCAAAGTTCCTAGTATCGTAGATACCGAATTGACTAATATGATAAGGGTTATTTTTTTATATCATAAGATAGCAAACAAACAGATAAGTCTTCTGATGGAAATCATCAATCATCACCTATAGACACCAAAGATGTTAATGGTGCGTTGCTATCTTATGGCGAGGCTTAATGCTTCATGCATAATTTTACCGGTTACCTTGCCCTCCAAACCGGAACACGACAGTGACAAGCATTGATGCATGACGGCAGGAATATGTAAGGCGGTGGTATCAGACACAGGCGAGACGATGCAGAACTCTACCACCTAGTAGCCACGGTGGTAATGATTCGCATAGCCAATAGGCCGCCTTTTACGACCTGCCTGGCAAAATGGCAGTTGGCCTATTGACTATTCTACAAAGGAGCCCGGACCAAAACGGGGGTACCTAGCTTTTATAGTAAGTTTTGCATTCATATAATCAGAAATCAGAAGAACTTTATTCAATAAAACTTTTCACAAGTTATTTTGACACGTCAACACTCTTCAAATTACCGGATTGGAACGCGGCCACACACCTATATAGTTATATTACATTATAACTTCTAACGTCGCATACGGTGTAGTGCTCATGCTCCTGTGATTGCTAAGGAATCTTTGGAAGTTTTTTTGCACTGTCCTTACGCCGGTTCTGGACCACCATACCAAAATACCATATGCAATTGTACTTCTTATTACTGTCATGTATAGCCATTGGGTAATGTGGTGTTCTAACCCACATTTTTACCCAATACTTTCCTATATTGTGCTAAAGATATGCAGGATGAAGTTATTTTGTTTCGTTAGTTAGTCCAATTTAGTTTGTGATCTAATATCAAGCCCAGATACTTGACTATTTCGGTTAATAAAAGGGTTGTTGTACGCAATGTTAATAGTTAGGTTTACCACCTTGCGTTTGTTGGTAAACAGAATTGTTTTCATTTTTGCGGATTCACACGCTCTTGTTCGTTGCACAATTTCTCTGTCAGTTCCAGACATTTCTTCATCATTTGACGAAGTATGTTTTCGTTGTTTCCACTGTAGCCAGGTCATCGGCGTAACCAACTGTTAGCAATCCAGCCTAGCTGTTGAGTATCGCTAGAATGCTGTTTATAACCAGATTCCACAGGTGCAGAAACACGCCTTAAAAATACGCATATAAAAAATTGTCTGTAAAGTCAGTTTACGGACGATAATTATACATGATAACGTCATAAGAAAACATGACTGTGTTCGTGCCTCTCTATTGCTAGTTCCGTGCTCTCGCTTGCATACTCGGCTCAGGCAGAACGTGACAATGAATCATGCTATTTCATGCGTGGTGTAGTCGGTTTTTTCGATTTAAAAGACCTTAATAATTTATGGCAATAATTAACGTTATCACCTCAATAATTAATTAGTATTGATACGTTTGAAAAATCGTTCACCTTTTACGAAATACCTGGCAGGACCGCATATGGCCTATTTTTCAAATACTCATGAAAAATCAACATAGTCGATTAAACGCTTTTCCGCATCAATAAACCGAAGTCCAATCACTTAAAGGTCGGAATAAAAGTCTGATTATAAAGGAAACTCAAACAGTCTTTCAATAGAAGATTGTTTGTAAAACTCTCAAGGGAACCATTAGAGAGTATTGAGAGAAATCTTTATCTGGCGTTAGTAATCAATCTTAAGCTATCTCCACACTACTTACTGATAAATAAATCTGTAGCGTCTATCTATACATTCACATTCGTTGACCACCCCGTTGGTCGAGTGGTTAGCGAACCTAACTACGAATCGATGGGGCTCGGGTTGGATTCCCGACAGGGAAATATATAAAATGTTTTGTCCAATTTCGTGGCAATTATTCCTTTTATGACTAACCAAAATCAATTTTATTATTTTGAAATATTTTTCTGCTGTATGTCTGTATGTCCCTCTATATTTTGAGAACAATTTTACTTTTGATAAAATAGGTATTTTATAGATTCAGGTGTGACTTTGGAGTTTATAACTCATCGAAGAAAATTTTGAAATTTACATTATATACTTTATTGATTTTGATAAAAAAATGTTATACAGTTAGAGCACATGATTGCGCAAATGATAAGTGATATCATTTTTGTCTGTCTGTCTGTCCGACTCTGTCACGTTATTATTCAAGAACGACGGAATAAGGGTAGCTATATAGTGAGAAATTGCGCAAATGATAGGCCATACAATTTATTTTATCTTATATATATATATATATATATATATATATATATATATATATATATATATATATATATATATATAAAAGAATGTCGTGTTAGTTACTCCACTTATAACTCAAGAAAGGCTGAACCGATTTAACTGAAAATTGGCAGGGAGGTAGTTTAGAGCCAGGAGAAGGACATAGGATACTTTTTTTTTCCAATTAAAAAATAAATCTGCTTATTTATTGCCATTAAGGCGGAACAAAGTTTGCAGGGTCAGCTAGTCAGCAATAAATTACACCCAGTGATGCGGACGGGTGTTGCTACTTGCTAGTAAGAATATCAAAATATCAAGTGAACGGCGATATCGAAAAGAAATGTCTGTTTATAGAGTAAACTCACTCTTTCAGTAGAGGATTATTTGCAAAAACTCTCAAGGGAACGCTTAGAGAATGTTGAGAGTAATCTTTATCTGGCGTCAGTAATCAATCTTGTCTCCAAACTACTAACTGATATACCTACCTAGTTACGATATAATTGCGAGTTCACTTCGAGTTGACGATGAATAATATCTTCGTAAACGAGGCCAGTAGTTCAATGTAATGATAATAATTAACGTTTAATGATCTAATAAACGTAAGAGATATAAGTAAACAACTTGTTGCCATGAATTTTATTATTCTACACCAATATTATTTTACTAATATTATAATTAATGCGATAGTGTGTGTATGTGTCTATTTTAGCTGACTCGCGCAACTTGGCCCGTGATTAGAGTAACTTGTCATCAGTGATCAGTCCAATAACCTGTACTGCT
Organism: Apodemia mormo; assembly: GCA_036924255.1. Taxonomy (NCBI): domain Eukaryota; kingdom Metazoa; phylum Arthropoda; class Insecta; order Lepidoptera; family Riodinidae; genus Apodemia; species Apodemia mormo. Next base: position 32,558,477 of record JAUPFN010000003.1, on the reverse strand, counting down.
AGTTTTGCTGAAAGAAATCTCTTAATGAGATAAGCACGCCTTTGGACATGTGGGTATTTTCTTTTTACATAATTATTGTTTTGTATTTCTAAGTGTACAAAAGAAGAAACAAATAATTTGTCATACAAACTTACATTCCCTATTTCAGTTCCTTGAATTTTGAACAAGCAGCCAATTTTGACCCCAGATTTTCACTCCTTGTCATATTTCCTTAAAATCATAGTTGTGAAAGCGTAATAGACATACAGACGAATTTTCGAACTTATAATATTAATGTAAATGTGTGATTTGTAACTTCTTCACCCTGTAACGGATGAGCAGGTTTGGTCTTTGGATAAAAAAAATTGTTTAATTAATGTTTTTATATTGCTGCCTTAGAACACAAAACAAAAAATCTGTAAACAGTTGATCTTGCAGACCATCCCTGAATACTTCGGGCTAAATTAAGGTATTTTAAGCTTGAAAGAGTAAAAACTACAAGCATAGATTTTTTCTGTTCAAACATCTATTTTGTTAAAAATGTACAGAATATTGATTTTTATAAAGCTGTATACCTATTTGGAAAAAATGATCGATTTTTATCTTTCGAATGGAATTAAATTCAATTTTTGAGATCTAAAATATAGTTTTAGCTAAATGATCGATAGGTTGAAAAATTTTGAAGCAATGAAAAAAAAAATTTTTCAATAATTTTCGTCATTGATAAATCCTAAACGGTATTTGACGCAGTTTTTAAAGGAGATAAGTTGATAAGATTTTTAAGTCAATCGGTGAATTAGTCTTTTCACCGATTGACTTAAAAATCTTACAACTTATCTTAATTAACTTAATATTTTTAAAGTTATTTTAAAAATGTTAAGTATGTTTGCTAAAAACAACGTAATTTTAATATTTGAAAATCTGTAACTTTTGAAAATTAGATTCAATTTTGATTTTTGAAACAGCATTCGACGTAGTTTTCTTAGTACTAAAATATCGTAAATTACCAAAGATTGGTCGAAAAATTTTGAAGTAATGTCGAAATAACACTTTTTAAAAATTTTTTCGTCAACGATTACTCCCAAACGGATAAACCGATTTTGATGCAATTAGGCATTAGACGTAGTTTTTTGAGGAATAGAGCTGATTAGTTTTTGTACTCAATCGGTACATTAATCTGGAAGTTATATACTGTTTCGCCAAAATTTTTTTGAGGTTTTTTAAAATTTCTCAAAATCTCCTAGACCGACTTATTTAAAATTTTCAGGAAGTCTAAGTTCAATCCAATCGAATGCCATCAACCACTTTTCGATCGATGCAGCCGTTCAAAAGTTATGAGATACATACAGACATACTGACGTCACCGTGAAAATAGTCGGAAAAGGTTCCTAAGACCTCAAAACGTGAAGATATGGTGAAAACTCGATTTTCGAAAATCGGGGCAATATTAGTAACTTTCGTATCTACATTACATCCGTAGCGGGAACTTAAAAAGTACTTAGGATTCGTAAACAAATCCTTATTACATAGTAGGCCGCTTGGCAGCTGAAGCCATAAATTTTGTGATGCCTTTAATTTTTATTTCATACCTCCTACAACTATATAGGTAGGGGTACAAAATTTAACTTTCGTATCTACATTACATCCGTAGCGGGAACTTAAAAAGTACTTAGGATTCGTAAACAAATCCTTATTACATAGTAGGCCGCTTGGCAGCTGAAGCCATAAATTTTGTGATGCCTTTAATTTTTATTTCATACCTCCTACAACTATATAGGTAGGGGTACAAAATTTAACTTTCAAGTCCATTTCTATAATTTGTTTACAAATTTTGCATCAATGATTTCGCTGCGAATTTTGAATCCTAGGTCTGGAAAATGTTTCTGTTTTTTTTCTAAAAAAAAAAAGCTCAAAACTTGATTTATTGTTAGGTTGACCACCAATAACATCATAGGCTTTAATATACTAACCTAATCGTGGGTGTTGAATATTTACCAACCCACTTACCTCTTCAGGGATATGGTCATGTCAATATATTATTATATGGTATTTTTCCACTAATATTTATATTGTAACTTTAGGGTGGGCCTAAGTTATATATAATATAATCCTCTTAATATTTCTTTCGTAAACAAAAGAGATTATACAGCCGGCGTTACTTTATGGCAATGCATAATTCAAAAAAAATTAAGCTAATGCATACCTTAGGCAATTCTACAGTTTTAGCTTTAGATTTACACATTTAAATAGTCAGGCGTTACTTTGCGGAAATTCATAATTCAAAGAGAAAATTAAGCTTATGCAGATCTAAGCAAATCTACAGTTTTAGCTTTAAATTTACATATTTAAATAGTCAGGCGTTACTTCGCGGAAATTCATAATTCAAAGTGACAAGCTAAGGCAAAACTTAGATAATTCCTACAGTTTTAAGTATAGATTTTACATATTGTAAAAATTCAGCCGTTATCTTGCGGAAATCGATAATTCAAAACAAATTAAAAATTTTCACGAAGTCACGTTACATCTGGAACTCCACGAAAACAGGAAAGGCAGGATAAGGAATGAAATAATCTTACCGAAGGTGTTGAAAAAAATATACCAGAGCATAATAGCACAGAATAACTAGTTATTCTGTGATAACAGTAATTACACGTCCACTACATTTTCCGTCATGTCAGTAGCACAAACAGGAAGATACAGTATATTATGTAATCAACACACGTTTCATTTCAAAAGAGGACATTAAAGTATTTTACCTTTATCACCTCTTTCATATTTGACCGCCGCACCGCGCCGCCGCGTTCGCAATGCTTGCGCTGATGCTGAAGAAAAGCATACATCTGACCAGTGCTAATATGATTGTGGCCTTATAAGAGCTCATGTTGGGAGCGTATTGAGATAAATCTTTATCTGAGACTATAATAATTCACAAATTGTCCTTGCGAAATCCGTTGATATATCAATATCAATAATTTTTATTCAAAACAGGATACATTTGTATCACTTATTGAATGTCATGTGCTTACATGTCAAAGATAAATTATTAATAGTAAATTTAAATAATATGTCAAAAGAAAAATCATTAAAATTTACCTAAGTTGAAATAAATTTCATCGCAGTCTTAAAAAAAAACATAATTATTATCCCTTTTTCATCTAGTGTAACAAATTTGGGTGTTGTTTTTAGCTCTGATCTATCGTGGGATGATCACATCAGTAGCATTAGCAAAAAAATGTATTTCACTTTTCACTCCTTACAGTCATTGAAAAATTTCCTGTCTATTAAGACAAAAATTTCTCTTGTGCAAACTTTTGTCCTTCTTATTCTGGATTATGCAGATTCCTGTTTCCTTGACGCTACTGAAGTGCTTTTAAATAAACTCGAGAGGCTTCAAAATTCATGTATAAGATTTATTTTTGGTCTTCGTAAGTACGACCACATCTCTACTTTCAGAGCTTAGCTCAGGTGGTTGCCTATTCGTTTTCGTAGGAACACGCATATTCTTTGCCTTCTGTTTAATACTACTATATTGTTCAATCCTGCTGCTCTTAAGTACCTTCGTGATCGTTTCTCGTTTTTGCATTAATCCGATTCCCCATGTCGTTCTCATATTGGCTCTCTTCTTCGTTTTCCTATGTCGCTTTCTCAAACGTATTCATAGTCATTCACTGTCCACGCAGTGAAATTGTGGAATTGTTTACCCACTGAGATCCACAGTAGCCCCACGTTGCTAGTTTTTAAGAAGCGGGTTAAGGAGCATAACCTGTCATTGTCATAGTTTTTCTTTCCCTTCCTATTTATTTTATTACTGTGTTATCTTCTTATTACTATAGTCATCAATTTGCGTTTTAGCCTTTTCTTATATATGTGTAATCTTATCCTTGCAATCATTGATATTTATGCTTGTACACGATGCTTTCCACTTTCCTTTCCCAGCTTCACTTTCTGGGTTAGCTGGAAGAAATCTCTGTCGTTAGGGATAAGCTCACCTTTTGTGCATTATTTTAAGTATCGTTTAATTTTTTTGTCTTTTAATTATATAAGTGTACAATAAAGTATTAAATAAATATTGCCAAACATCTTTGTCATCGATGTAGTCACTTATTTTGTAGTATGCTCTTTGAATGAGCTTCGATTTTATAAGTTTGTAGAATTTCCTATCCGGGAGATCAATTATTTACGTAGGAATTTTGTTATAAAATCTGACTCCGTTTCTTAAAAAACGTTTTATCGCTTTTAGGAGCCTAAATCGAGGTACTACTACTAAACTATTTCTTTTTCGAGAACTGGTGTGATAGGCGACATATTTTTCATACTCAATTATGTTTTTCCTGACGTTAACAATATTTTCATAGACGTATAAAGATGGTAGGATGATTATATTTATTTGTTCTCTGTTCTCGACGGGAGTGTCTTTGTTTTAGATTATAGATAAATCTTATGTCTCTTTTTTGTAAAATAAATACTCTTTCTAAGTTTGTCGCTGATCCCCAAAGCGAAATAACATAACTCATGAAGTGGAAGTGGAACGCTGTGGAAGTAGGCATAATAAACTAACCACGCTGTAGCTACGTCTGTTATAGTAAAAAAATACCTAATTATGAAATGATTTCACTATCGGTTAGTGCCGAATTGGGTCAATAGTTCAATGTTAATTTAATTATTGTATTACCCTACATTTAAAACGAAAAATTCTTGTATATTTATATGTAATTGATTTCTCCGAAACCGCTCCAATGGTTATAATGAAATTTTATATTTAGATAGTCATTTAATATTAAAATTAATATAGGTATGTTTGATCTTCGTGACAATCCGTTTTCATGTGAAAAATATCATGCGAGCGAAACCCGGTAGCCCAGCTAATACCTACATAAACACGTAACTAAGAGACTTAAATATTGAGTAAATTAGTAAAATCTTTCCTGGAGTAGATGAGTGCAGGACCAAACAGCATACATTCAAAGACGCTTCTAGTTCACTACGAATCACTATTTTGTTAGATGGCGAAATGGATGTTAAACCACATTGTCGCATTTGCGAATTTTAATTATTGTCGCTTATTGTTTGCTATAATTGAGCCCAACACCTTTACGTGCTATTTTGGAGCTATAGATATGTTAACACACAATTACCTTCGAGCTGCTACAGACATATTTCTAGATACAAAAATCTTATTACACTTTGTCCGACCCTGGAATCAAACCATGTCTCATAACCTTACTCGGATAGTCTAACCACCAGATCAAAGTAGTACCTACTCTAGAAGAAGTGGTACGCTGGTAAACTTGGCCTACTTGGAGTGGAGTGGTGATATTTATTTATATTAGTTATTAAAAAGGGTATGAGAATTTGTGATAAACATTATAAGTCATAAAGTAACAGATGTGTCTGTGTAATGTATTAAGCTTACAAGTGGGTATATTCATATTGATTATTTTCAGTCTGGTAGTTTTTCTGTGAGAGGCAAACAAAAAGACAAAAATTTTATAAACTGATGTCAATAGGGATACTATACTATATTATATTAAGGTAAGCTCAGAAGTATATAGTTTTTCCTCGTGTTGGTCCCGGGCTTCCTTGAAGAATAGGCCAACTGCCGTTCTGCCAGGCGGGTCGTAAAAGGCGACCGATACGAGTCACTACTATCGTGGCTACTAGGTGGCAGAGTTCATCACGGGGTCATTTAACAGGGACCAAAACAGGTTAGACCCGTGGCCTAAATGGATTTTCCAAACTATTTGCTAATCTAAGTTATAATTTAAATTATTGTCTATAACTAGTAAATGTCAATATAATATCTACAAAAGGAATGAAATAAAGTCAAAAGCCTTGCAATCGTCATTGATATAAAATATATCAATGACAATCGTATAAAAACTGGTCAAGTGCAATTCAGACGCGCGCGCGTAGGGTTATTAACATCCGAGCCACATTAACATTAATTATTCGGTCGATATCAAGAAAGATACAAAAACGCATTATTCGTATGAATCTGTGTATTTGTTAATTACATCTGCGGCATATTGCTATTCAGATAGATAGACTAGCGATCGCCTGTGGCCGAAATTCTACCATAGCTAACAATGACGTGTATAAATAATATAGATAAACAATAAAATCTCTTTTGATTACTGACTTTAGTCGTAAATACCTAAATGTGTGTTCAATATCACGTATGTCACATGAATGTAGTGAGTTTGGTGTTTATTTTTATTAATTTAATGTACTTATTTCTAATGCAGTAAACTTTAATGTGCCAAATTTCACACTCCACCGTTCGCCCAATTGTCTTAAAAAGGAGTCCAAAGTTTTTCCTGCTCGTATGAATATATTTTTTTAGATAATCGTTTGTATATGGAGTTACTTTAGCTCTAATCCCATACACATTATAAATGTGAAAGTTCGTATTATTGGATAGAACTGGCAGAGATGGCTCGGTAGCGATATGACCGCCTTTGTGTACCCATATATTTTTTTATATCATAAGACAGCAAACAAGCAGATGGGTCTCCTGATGAAGAGACAACCATCGCCTATAGACAACAAAGGTGTTAAAAATGTAAATGGTGCGTTGCTACCTTGTGGCGAGGTCTAAAGCCACATGCATTAGTTTACCGGCTACCTTACCTTACCTACGACAGCGAAAAGTACTGACGCTATTGCGGCAGGAATAGGTAAGGCGGTGGTGCCAAACCCAGGCGAGACAATGCAGAACTCTACCACATGGAAAATGTATCTTTTTATTGTAATGACTAGTTGTGCCCGCGACTTCCCGTACGATATCCGGGATGAAAACTATCCTATATCCCCTATCCTATATATCTTAGGTTCCAAACTATCTTTGGTCTAAAAATTTCATTCAAATCGGTTCAGTGGTTTAAACATGAAGAAGAGACAGACAAACAGAGTTATTTTCGCATTCATAGTATTAGTATGGATTGTACAATGTAAATTATTGTTGTATTTATTGGTGAGCAATAAAGTGTATTTAAAGTGTATATTTGTTCCTTGACCAAGTGCATGACGTAGAACGCTGGTAGAAGACATAGAAAAACTCTATTTTCTTATGTTAACGTATTTGGAGACTTACTTTGACCCCCAACTATTAACTTTTTTAGAGTCCTGTAGCCTACATATTTTCGCTATAACCTTCCGTCCGTCTGTCCGCAGCTTAGCTTAGAGACTTATTTTTAGAAAGCTGTAAATCAGCAAGAATATAGATATTAATCACGTCGAGAAAGTGGTAGTATAAAAAAAGCAAGGTATCTCAAATCTAACAAAATAATTTGACGACTTTTTTTTCTGTCGCAAAATTTCCAAACCCAAAAAACTTTTTTATTCCTTTTTTTGTAGAAGAATTACGATCTTCATTGGAGTCCATATTTTCTAGAATTTGTCTTTCAATTTCCTGAACACATACATTGGCTAAGCAATAGTGTGGAGCCATCAAGCCAAATAAAAGATGAATCGACGAGATCTGAAAATCGCGTAACTCCGGGTTCGTGTAAGTCGGGGTAGCGTAAGTCGGGTATTACTATACCAATTCTAGTTAGAGCCAACGGTCTCCTCCCCTTAATCCCGCTAATAATCGATAAACCTACAAAATGTACTTGAAGAATTAAAAACAGATATAGCCGTTGTTATCGTTGAAAAGAGTAAATGTTCACAAGATAAAACAATGTAAGTCCTCTTCTTAGTCCGCATTTCTACAACTACGGAACCCTCATTTGCACGTTATACGACGACGCGAAATTGGCTGGTTTTTAGTATTTTAATTTGTTATGATAGGTTTCACAAACCACAATACCACGCATTCTCAGATGTTCACCTATCTCCGTTCAAGAAATAAATTGCTGTAACTGAACGACAAACAGACGGACAACAGCATATTAATAGCATTCCGTTTGTCCTTCTGCGGGTACGGAACCTTAAAAAACACCCAGAAAACCTATTAGAAAAAAACATTTACGTTGGTGATACAAAATTACTCACCAAAATATATAGATTTGACCTCGTTACTCATATTTTATTACAGTGAAAGATAGCAAAAATCAACTTCAGAATAAAATATCTCAAAGAATGAGATAAATGATATCGCTCCTTAATCCAGCAGCGTCCGTGCTTGCACCAAATCAAACCACTTATCTATTACTACATCGTCGGGCCCCGTTTTATCTGTCTACTACTAAACTAAGCACGTTTCCACAATGACACTGACAAAGATAACAATATATTTCTATTTATACGCTTATATTTTACGCCGTGTTGGTCCCGGCCTCCTTTGAAGAATAGGCCAACTGCCGTTCTGCAAGGCAGGTCGTAAAAGGCGACCGATTGGCTATCGAGTCACTACCATCGTGGCTACTAGGTGGTAGAGTTCTGCATTGTCTCGTCCGGGTCTGGTACCACCGCCTTATCTATTCCTGCCGCAATAGCGTCAGTGCTTGTCGCTGTCGTGTTCCGGTTTGGAGGGTAAGGTAGTCGGTAAACTTATGCATGAGGCATTAGACCTCGCCACAAGATAGCAACGCACTATTAACATCTTTGGTGTCTATAGGCGATGGTTGACTCTTTCCATCAGGAGACCCATCTGCTTGTTTGCTATCTTATGATATAAAAAAGTCATGTTTTAAATAAGCGCTATACTAACACTTCCGTATTTGTTAGTTTTTTAGCATAGAATAGTAAACCAGACAACTCTTTTGATGATCCTTTGAGAGAAATGATCCGTTGCTTATAAGCATCAAAAAAGTATGGAAATCCGTTGCTTTTAGGCAGAAGTCCTCCGTGTTGGACCGGGCTTCTTTGAAGACTAGACTAACTGCCGTTCTGCCAGTTAGGTCGTAAGAGGCGACCAACTGGCTATAAAGTATACATGTCACTTGCATCGTGACTACTAAGTGGTAGAGTTAGGTAGAGGCAGGTGTTTTTTTTATATATTATAAGATAGCAAACAAGCACATGGGTCTCCTGATGGATATAGTCAACCATCGCCTATAGACACCAAAGGTGTTATTGTTGCGTTGCTATCTTGTGGCGAGGTCTAATGCCACAAACACAAGTTTACCGCCTACCTTACCCTCTTAACAGGAACACGACAGCGACAAGCACTGACGCTATTTTTTCTCTATACTATTGCGGCAGGAATAGGCAAAGCGGTGGTACGGTACCACCGCCTTGCAACATCAAACATCTTAATAGAGTTTTATACTTGGAAAACGCTAGATGTCCCGCCGTGTTGGTCCCGGCCTCCTTTGGAGAATAGGCCAACTACCGTTCTGCCAGGCAGGTCGTAAAAGGCAACCGATTGGCTATCGAGTCACTACCATCGTGCCTACCAGGTGGTACAGTTCTGCATTGTCTCGCCCGGGTCTGATACCACCGCCTTACCTATTCCTGCCGCAATAGCGTCAGTGCTTGTCGCTGTCGTGTTCCGGTTTGGAGGGTAAGGTAGCCGGTAAACTTATACATGTGGCATTAGACCTCGCCACAAGATAGCAACGCACCATTAACATCTTTGGTGTCTATAGGCGATGGTTGACTCTTTCCATCAGGAGACCCATTTGCTTGTTTGCCATCTTATGATTTAAAAAAAATATATTATCTAATAGTAAAAATGTTTTTCGTTATCTTCGTATATCATTACATAGTATAAAACAAAGTCGCTTTCTCTGTCTGTCCCTATGTCCCTATGTATGCTTAAATCTTTAAAACTGCGCAACAGATTGATGCGGTTTTTTTAATAGATAGATTGATTCTTGAGGAAGGTTTAAGTGTATAAACCTTCCCGATATTCCCACGGGAACAAAAGCTGCGCGGGTGAAACCGCGGGCAGGTCGCTAGTATCTCATAAAACACTAATAAGTACTTGAACAATGTATCAACTTACTTGTATGGATCTTGAAGTTCTTCTGTAACGAAGTTCAAGTAGTTCCAACCACCGAAAGCGAAGAGCCCGTTGTAAAATGCAAGTGCTATATTATTAGCAGTGTAGGCTCCTTCGAAAGAATTTTCGAAATTCTCGACGTGACCTAAAACATTAAAAGCACAGATACACGTTAAGGAAAATAAAATAACTAGCAAAAAGCAGAGCTTTGTAACGGCTCGCAAAGTTATACTATCTACTATCTAGTAATATTGTTAGAAAATTATTTTTATGAGAATTACATTTTTTAATGTATATACTTTATTTATAATAATAAAGTCTATAATCTTTTAATGTATTGAAAAATAAATAATAATGTATTGCATCTCTCGCATTGTATATCTGTTTTGTTAATCTTTCACCTACCATTCTTTCTACACGTCCAAACCAACGGAGCATGCTCTTTCTCATCTTTACACCAACACTTTCTTTCAAGCGTAACTTCTCTCTCACTTCAACATTACGAACCCGGTCCGCGAGAGTTACGCGACATTTTTTTCATAGCTATTTGTTTCATCGACTGCGTTGATTATACTTTCATGCCCTTCTAACATACCCAACTCTCACTTTCATACAATATCGTTGGGATAGGCACATGATTATGCAGGGCAAGACGGGCGGGGACCCTGACTTAAAACTGGGCTTTTAAGTAATCTCTCTAACGCTCTATTCACTCTGTTCCCCGCACACATCCCTGCTCTAGACCTAAAACTCCCTTGTGCCTAATACAACATTCCTTCGGACTTCCCTTGCATACTCCTTTCCATGTTTTACTATACAGCTTCGATGCTAAGATGATCAAACTGAAGGCCCTATAGCTATTTCAGTCTATACGTGAACCCTTGCCTTTATACAAGGGCCCGATGACCGCGCGCCGCCAGTCAAATATAAAGAAAAGTATTTTTTGAAGTAGTCTCTTAATAAGTTAATCATTAATAAAAAATCTTTAAACAGGATGATCCTGCAAGCCATCGTTGAAGCCGTGTTTAAAAGGATACTGTTTTAATTTTTAAAACTTTCGAATTTGATTATTGATTTTGATCTTTCACCGCAAACCGTTTTTCGATTCGAGCTCGATTTTTGAAAATCGCGGTTAATAATTATAATTTCCTGCGTAAAGTTTTAAAATCTTTTAAAAATATTTTTAAACATGTTATTTAAAATTGCTCTAATAATACTATACAAATATGATACAATTTAAACGCAGAAATCTTGCAAACAGTTAATTTCCCACTTCCAGTATCTCCCGTACTCTGTATCAGATCTTCGTCAAATTAAAATTAATTAATCTGAGAAGTATCTAGGTACTCACTGAAACAAAAAAAATCCTTATCGGTTCAGGCGTCTTCGAATAATCAGTGAACATACTTAAAAAAAGATTCCGACCAAATAGGAACCTGCTCCTTTTTGGGTAGTCGGCTGAAAATAGTGAGTAGCAAAAAATGCTTAGGTACCTAATTGGTGGAAAAATTGCAACCGAGTTTTTTTGGAACGAAGTTCCTTACGGCAGGCTTGGAGGGGATAGGGATTTTACTGCGCGACCGAACTGAAAAAAATGTGATAGTAAAACCGTAAGAAAAATGCGTGGAATAAAAGCGTTAAATGAGACGTGCGCAGGCGCGACAGTCGCGTACACAAGCGAGTAGTGCCGTTTAGCCGAAGGAAGTTCGTTACTACCTGGTGTCCCGCGACACCACATCATTTTTATTTATTTTTTTCACGGGACAAATTACACTTACTGATCTAACCCCAAAGTAAGCAAATTATTTGCTTGTGCTACAATACAATTAGCTTACTTATTTTTTGTATCACTAATCTGGAAAAAGTGATGACTCAAAATTTGAAGGCGCCTACCCTCAATCGATTTTAACTCGTTAATTTTATAATAGATGGCGTTACTAGAAATAAGAGTCTAATACAAAACGTATCTTCTATCGATTTTAACTCGTTAGTTTTATAATAGATATCGTTAGTAGTAATAAGATTTTAATACAAATTGTATCTTCTATTTTTTTAAGGTCTGTAAAATGGTATTATTATGGTAAATAACATATCTAGACATGAATTTAAACTACTACGTCGAAGCACAAACCTAAAAGTCCGATAATTTTTCCGTAAAATGTACCACAAAAGTGCATAGAAAGTGGCCTAGTGTAGGGCTCGCTTCGCTCGCCCTAACTAGATAATAATATAATTAATTAATTTTCATAACAGGCCGGGCCACGCGTAATGTAGGGTTCCGTAGTTGCCCATCACAATAATGCGAACTAAGAAGAGGGTTTTTGTTTCATAATATGAAATTTTAACCTATTTAACGCCAAAGACGGATATATCCGCCCTGAAGGATGACTACCTGTTAAAAGTTTTATAAGTATATTTTATAATTTCGTCGACTATTACCTACTCATAAACTTGTAAAACCTACTTAGCCGTGATTGTTTTATTTTTATATTCATTATCATACAAACTAATATAATGAATGTTTTCACAGTCCAAAGCCAACCGTTAAGCAGGCATGGAGAAACCACTTGACTTTAAGAAAAATTAAACACTTTAAAGTGTAATATTTCACAAAAACTGAACAACTGTTTTCACAAACCCGCATTATTTTTTAAATATCTATCCAACAATACTCGTTACTTTGGGGTACACGAGATGAAATAAACATCCCCAATTTACGTGTATAGGACCTACCCTAAAAATATGCCTTTATCGGAATGACTAATGTTTATATTATGTATTTGAACCAAATTACAGCTTCTAATATGAATCTCTGAGCGCTTCTAATATGAATCTCTGAGCGCTTCTAATATGAATCTCTGAGCGCTTCTAATATGAATCTCTGACCGCTTCTAATATAAATCTCTGAGCGCTTCTAATATGAATCTCTGAGCGCTTCTAATATGAATCTCTGAGCGCTTCTAATATGAATCTCTGAGCGCTTCTAATATGAATCTCTGAGCGCTTCTAATATGAATCTCTGAGCGCTTCTAATATGAATCTCTGAGCGCTTCTAATATGAATCTCTGAGCGCTTCTAATATGAATCTCTGAGCACTTCTAATATGAATCTCTGAGCGCTTCTAATATGAATCTCTGAGCGCTTCCAATATGAATCTCTGAGCGCTTCTAATATGAATATAATGCGAACGGACGAATATGGCAAAACTATAAGGGCTCCTAGTTAACTTCGAAACCATAAAAACGGACATTACTGAGGTACATTATAATTTTATAATTCAAATCGTAAAAGGGTAATGAAGTTAACATCATACGGTACTTAAAATAAATTTTAACACAGAATTTTTGAGTTTAGTTATGTTGCTAAGGTTATTATTTGTACAATTATCATCATGCTTCGTTGGTTCAGACATGTTAAAAAAATGGCAAATTAAATATATCAAATCATTAGACCTCGCCACAAGATAGCAACGCACCACTAACATCTTTGGTGTCGATAGGCGATGGTTGACTCTTTCCATCAGGAAACCTATCTGCTTGTTTGCCATCTTATGATTTAAAAACAAACACATAAACTTACCAGAACAAATGTGGTAGATTCCAGATATAATAATTATAACCAAAGCCAGAAGCTTAGACGTTGTGAAGATATCCTGAATCCGCATCGTCCATCGCACGCTGATGCAATTGATGGCAGTCAACACACCTGAAAATAAAATGTTTATTGTAATGGAATCGTATTCGTAGTTCTCATTTTATACGGAGGATGCATGATGAGGGGGGAGTGCTAATAGACTCAAGTCCTCACATGCATTAGTATTTATTTCTGTGTGCTTGAGGGGTAGTGTAGTTTCAAAATTGGACTCGGAAGATAGCGATCGGATTATTCAGGCGGAACTACGTATAGATACAAATATCAATTCAGGTTACTGAGGTCCTATCACCTTACATCTTTTATATCATAAGTATCTTCACGCCCGTATCCCCGAAAGGGCAGGCAGAGGTACAACAAGTGCACCCACGATTAGCCGAAGATACTTTGTCCCACAATGTGATAGGTGGCCAGCCTATCGCCAACCGGTCACTTTCCAATCCCGGGCAACGTTGTTTTTTTATAAGAAAACTGAAAACACATTTTTTGAATTGCCCGACCCAGGAATCGAACCCGGGGCCTCATGTGGTCAACTCCGACACCGGACCACTGGACCACAGGGGCGATAATTTTATATCATAAGATAATAAATAAACAGTTGTGAGTTCTCCCCGTGTTTGTTCCGGGCTACTTTGAAGAATAGACCAACTGCCGTTCTGCCAGGCATGTCGTAAAAGGCGACCGATTGGCTATGCACGTCACTAACATCGTGGCTACTAGGTGGTAGAATCTGGGTCTGGTACCACAGCATTACCTATTCCTGCCGCAATAGCGTCAGTGCTTGTTACTGGCGTGTTCTGGTTTGGAGGGTAAGGTAGCCGGTAAACTTAACGGTAAAAACTGTATGACCAATCGATCGCCTTTTACGACCTGCCTGGCAACGACAGTTAGTCTATTCTTCAAAGGAGCCGGACCAACACACTAACTAAAATTTTCTAGAGAAAACTTCTTAACAACTGTAGTTCGCTTAATGAATATTTCCTCAATTGACAGTCGATACTGCATGCAAATTAATACGCATCCGCATTTACAGGCATTGTTACCACGTTATTGTATTGCTTAAAACACAAAACAATTCATTTGGGTTTCTATTTTTGTACTACATTAGATCTGAGATTTGCATTTAGATTATTATGATAATACAACAGTTCTATAACTTAAAGATTTCAGAATCTAGCAACGGGAACGTTAATTAAAACTCACACGAAGTATGTTAATGTAATTTGTGAAGTTCTTGTCATACTAGGTCAAATGTCACCTGGTTATACCATAAACACTGTTGAGCACCAGAAACAGCACTAAAAGTATCTGTAAACCGTTATTTTCGCGCAAAGGAGTAATAAATAAAGGAATAATAAAATAAGTAATAAAAAGCATAAATTTTTGCGTCCAAATTATATTTTGAAATCGAAGATAGATTTTGATTTTTAAACAGTCGATTAATTTTTTACCTTCTTGCATACATTGTTTTAATCATTGCGTTTTTTGAAGTTTTATTACTTTCATGCTTTGCAAGCGCATAATATTATCTCCTGATGGGAAGAGAAACATTGCCTATAGACGCCAAAGACGTTAATGGTGCGTTGCTATCCGTGTGGCAGGATGGCAATGCCACATGCATAAGTCTACCACCTAATTTACCCTCAAAACTGGAACATGACAATGACAAGTATTGCTGCTATTGCGATAGACCATCAAATGTCCGGCGTTCATGATTGGTCGTAAGCCGGATCAACGACGGATTTGTATATGTGATCAACAACTGCAGTCCTTTTTACCCTAAATATTAAACCGTTCATATAGACTCCGAAAAAACCGACCTGGAACCAATTACGTTTGCCATTCTACCAAATTCGTTTGCGCCAAATGGATTAGTTGAAAAATGTCGAAATAATGACGAAAAAACCTTTTTTTCAAAAATGTTCGTCATTGATAAATCCCAAACGAATCAACCGATTCTGATCTAACTTACGGTATTCTTTGACACAGTTTTTAAAGAAAAAAGCTGATCAGATTTTTAAATAAATCAGTACACTGGCTTGAAGCTGTTTTAAAATCTGAGTTATATATTAATTGAAAACAAAGATATAATTTTAATATTTGAAAAACTTTTGAAAACTTAATTCGATTAAATTTTTTTTACAACATTCGACGCATTTTTAAGCTCTAAAATATTGTAAATATCGATTGGTTGAAAAGCTTTAAAGTTATGACAAAAACATTTTTTTCTAAATTTCTCTTCAACGATAACTCCCGAACGCATAAACTGATTTTGACGTAATTTGCGACATTGGACGTAGTTTTCTAAATAGGCATTTCCAAATCATTACGCCCACATCTCCGAATAGGCAGGCAGGGGTTTTTCAAAATTTCTTAAAATATAATGAACCAAATCGGTTCAGATTTTGAGGATGTTTAAGTTTGGCAGAACTTAATCGTACGCCGTAAATCGCGCTTAAGTCGGTCAAGCCATTCAAAACTTAAGAGAAATATTATCTTTGTGAGGGGTTTACATACACACACATATACACACACATATACACACATATTATGTACATGCACATTGCATGCAGACATACCTACTGACGTCATCGTTATAATAGTCGGAAAATATTCGTAGGTACTCAAAACGTGAAGATCTGATAAAAACTTGATTTTCGAATATCTGGCTACAATCAGTAGCTTCCTTTAGCAGGACGTTAAAAAATATTTTTCAGTACACGAGAGGAATTACCTTACTATACACGCGGCACTTCGATTAGAAGTGCCGCGTGATTTTAATTGAATAGAGCGTTGACGTTCGGAGACACCCCCGTTTCCCGTGTTGGTCCCGGGCTCCTTTGAGGAATAGGCCAACAAGGTCGTAAAAGGCGACCTTTCAAGCTCTCCGAATGGAACGTGGAACTACAGTTATTCTGTTGTGTGTGTAAGGTATTACTCAGATTATTGAGAATTGGGAAAACAAAAAAGCCTGGATTAATTGCTCCTCGTACCTACCAATCTCATATAATATATTTTTTGTATATTTTAATCTTGTAATATTGTGTTATTGTGAAAAAAAATGATATGAAAAAAGACAAGCCCGCTGAATTTCTCAGTGTGTAGCCTCGATTCCGATCCGGTAGTAATTAAAAAAAATGTTGACGCATCAAAATAACTTGTAAAGATGTTATTGGATAAAGTGCTTCTAATTTATGTTTGCAATAATTGCAATCTCCTTATTGAGACAATGACTTCGGGATATTTTGTACGAGTGAAACTGAGACGAAGTACTTCCATAGCCATTATGGTGAATTGATATTAAGCGTTCAAATCAACGCTTCATAACGCTCATTGCTTTCTTAGCTCATCGATAAATATTATTCATTCGGTAAATAGATGCCATACTATTAGCACAATTAATACTATACTTTTTATTCAGCTATTCAATTAGCAAGGTCATTTACAGAAGAATGGCCATAGACTTACCATGCTGAGAATAGGGTTGTCAACCATACTATACAGATCGAATGACCATGATCAAAACAAATATTTATGATAAAAATAGAATATTACTTAACTGTCTACGTAGTAAAACCTTCACGAAGTTAGTGAAGTAATATTCAAAAACTATTGTCATCGCGCGAGCGATAGCGGTGTACTAATGAGTCCCGTCACGAGTTCGACAAATCGTTGTTAGTAAACTGAAAATAATCAATTAATTTAATTAATTAGTTTAAATTAATTAATGAGATTGAATTGATTTTATTCATTAAATCTCTCTGCCATTGGGTTATTGGCCAGAAACGTGCTCGTAACCAGATCTGAAATCCTGTCCCAAAGAAAAAGCGGAAGATGTGGCGATGGGGGCCGACACCTATCACGCTATGTGAGAGGTGGGTTGGAAGATAAAATGCATGAATTGATAGCTGTAATGAATGAGAGATGCCTGGATGTTTTATGTGTAACAGAGACAAAGGTAATGAAACCACTGATCTCCCTGGTGGCATTTTGGCTTTGTAGTCTGGTGAGCCTCCGAGCGATCACGCAGGCGCCAGTGTAGGTATTCCTCTATCGTCACGCTTAATCTGTGGTGTGAAAGATTATAGTATGGTTGGCCCGAGACTTCTCTGGGTCCGAATCAAACCGGGGATCACGTGAGTCTTTTTGGTCGCATTATATGCACCGCTAAGCTTTTCGTCGCCTAGTGCCTTGGAAAATTTTGGGATTCTGTAAGGGATGTTCTGGATATGGTTGACGACGATGAAAGAGTCATTTTGTGTGGTAATTTGAATGGATGAGTTGAGATTAAGTGGCCCGTACTTGGTCCGTGTGGTGACAGTAGAATGAACGACGTCAGAGTTAAACACTTAACATATTTTATACTATAGTTATTCAAAACGCTCCATTGTATACATTTTAAATGCAGTCAAAATATAATTAGAGTTCACTTCAATATTAAAGTGATATAATTTAAAAAAATGAGCCACACTTAGAGATGTGAATTGTTTAATCTTCGAGACAAGCATAGAACTACTTGTAAGAGTAGCAAGCAACTTTCTTACGTTTCGCGTTTTCTGAGATAATAAATACACTTAGTAAAAAATTTCATTAGGTCTTTGATAAAACTGCAGTTTCAAATTAATCTGACGTTTAAAAGTACATCAAAACCATGTTCAAAAACTAGGTACATACTCAACACCGTAAGGGAACTGGCGTGAAGATGTGTATATATGTATATATGTATGCATTGTCATCGGTCTTTGATAAGACTTTTCGATCAAAAATGACTCGTCAGCGGTCCTTGATAGGACTGCAAAGTTTCAAATTAATCCGACGTTTAAAAGAACTTCAAAACCATGTTCAAAATTTCCGTTTCATATTCTACCCCGTAAGGGAACTGGCGTGAAGATATGTATGTATGTATGCATTGTCATCAGTCCTTGATAAGACTGTCAAGTTCCAAATTAATCCGACGTTTTAAAGTGCGTCAAATCCATGTTCAAAGTTTCCATTACAATCAAAATACTAACATACAAATATACAACCGAAGCTAATAAAAGCGTATAATTAAATAATAATTACTTTGGGTTACTTTGTGTTCCACAAAGTAACCCAAAATAAATAAAAAACAATAAGTGTTATTGAAATGGAGCTGGACTGGAGCTGTTTGTAAAACTCTACTGATCCACAATAGGTACAAGAAGAAACACAAAAACCGGCCAAGTGCGAGTCGGACTCGCGCACGAAGGGTTCCGTACCATAATCTAAAAAAGATAATCACGTGTTTTGTTAAAAATTACGTTTGTTGTATAGAAGCCCCCTTTAATATTTACTTTATTTTTATTTAATTATTTATTTTGAAAGGCATTTACAACGAAATATTTTGTGAAAATTTTAAGCGTCTACTTTTTATTATCGTTATTAATATTGAGCAAATAAATACGAAAAAAACACGTTTATTGTTTACCACTCCTT
This sequence comes from Apodemia mormo, assembly GCA_036924255.1. Lineage (NCBI taxonomy): Eukaryota > Metazoa > Arthropoda > Insecta > Lepidoptera > Riodinidae > Apodemia > Apodemia mormo. The sequence continues at coordinate 32,539,501 of JAUPFN010000003.1, read as the reverse complement.
ATATTTTCATTACTTTTTATTTTTAGTAAGTACTTGTTGTTATAGCGGCAATAAAAATACATAATTTGTGAAAACTTCAGCTTTCTAGCTATCGCGGTTTATAAGATACAGCTTGGTGATAGACAGACGGACAGACAGACAGCGGAGGCTTAGTATATGGGTTCCGTTTTACCTTTTAGGCACGGAACCCTAAAAATCACAATGGCTCCCAAGAAGTGCAATGTTACAGGAACCGCCACTGTGAATCTTATATATATTTTATTCGTTTAATTGCAGCAAACACAAAATTCACTAAGTTTTTTCATATCATAAAGAAAGAGATAATAATCGCTTAAAAACACCAAAGATGTTAATGATGGGCTGCTATCTTTGTGGTGGGGTCTTAATGCCACATGCATAAGTGTTCCTTGTACCTTACCTGTCAGACCGGAACACGACAGTGACAAGCATTGACATTATAGCGACAGGAAATAGGTAAGGCAATGGTGTCTACCATGGTGATATACGGACAGACATGACGAAATTACAAAGGCTCCGTTTATTGCCATTCGGCTATGGAACCCTAAAAATAGTCCATTTAACAGTTAGGATATAGACTACCTGTTATACCTACCAAGTCGACGGATCCTACGTAAGTTGTCGTAACTTAAAAATGCGAGTTTTGTTTTGTGTATGAAAATGACGCCACTTTTATAGGTCTTAATCATTGATATAAAATACTATATCAATAGTCTTAATAATACGAAGAATAAAAATGAAACTATCAGAAAAATCCGCTGGAAAAATCCAACTTCTAATAGAAGTTTTATTTTTAATCTTCGTGTTATTAAAAGATTTATAAAAGTAGAGTCATTTTCATAAATAAAACAAAAATCGCAAATTTTAAGTTCCGACAACTTACGTAGAACCCGTCGAAGTCTTATTCAAATCAGTTTAGTTATTTCAGGGTTAACACACACACACACACACACACACACACACACAAACACACACACAAACTGTAATATTAGTGGAATTCTTTTATACATACGCGTGTAGGTACGTTATTAAACTCGTAATCGCGTGGACTATTTGATGAATTATTTTGTTTGCGTTTGAGTGCGTCCTTGGCTCGTTTAAATTAAGAATTAGGTTCAGTAGGTGGCGCTGCAATAGGATTAAGACAGCACATAGTAATGTCCGGGTTCGCTTCTAAAAATAAAACTTGTATTCTTTTTACAATGATTATGTGACTTTCACATGAAATGGTAGCTTTTTACCAGTTGCATCTTTCAAAATTAACAATCTCTTGACCCTTCTTTTAAATACCGTTGTGTCAAAACCTGTCCCTTAAAGATCTCTTGAAGTCTTTAACATCGTATTTGCATTTTGCATGAGCATAACATTTTAATTTATAATCTGGTTTAAGTTGCTCAATATTTATAGCCACAAATGTCTCCATTCATATTTATTCAATCTAGCAGGTAACAAGGTCATACTTATAAATATTTCTACATTGAACCATATAAAAAAAATCGCTTTAATATAATGGCTTCGATATAGAGATTTATGGTTTTAAATTAAAATCCTAAATCGATAATTCATTCCGTAAAAGTTTGATATTAAGGTGGAAATCGACAATTTACATAAAAACAAATTTAATTTAGATTTGGACTAGAGACCGCTCTGTGGCTGTCTCCGGTGAGGCTGAACCTTAGCTTAGAACGATATCTTGACCATTGCAAAAAATCCATATTTGAGGGGTTTTTATTTAAATTAATAATTATTATAGAAACTTAATTTGTTTGTTATCTAATGGTATAAGTAAAGAACCATAATCATCAAACGGTTGATGAAAAGTTATTAAAATTGGTCGAACCCAAGAGGAGAATTACAACACACACACTGAACCTGTATATATATTACACAGGTGACGATGACAATATTTTAATAAATGAAAAAAAGTTGTTTATAAGTATTTATATTTGTAGTAATTATATATTATATTGTATTATGTGAATAAATAAAAATAGTGACAAATATCCCTCGTTTCTCACGATATCTAAGACCGACATCTTCATGAGCTTATTCAAGGCACGACCACTACACTTCGAGCTGCTACGGAGATTTTGACTATCGAGGATAATCGAGAATCAAACTCGGAATCCACAAAAACTAAAATCAGACCATTTTTGTGAAAATTATCTTGTTAACCGACAAAAAAACGGAGGCGCTTCTCAATTAAACGCATGCATTTTTAACTTCCCGCTACGTATGTACGTAATTCGTTAAATAAATTATTATCAATTTTAAAATTGTTTACCAATTAGTGCTAACAAATGTTATGAGATTATAGTATTTCCTTATTGTTGTAGTTAATAATTAAGTATGATATATTAAATTTGTATTTCATAGCCTACTTAATCATTTTCCACTAACAGTTAAAAAAGGAAAACCTGTAATTAGCTTTACTATTTATTTGTAATATTGGATGATATGATATAACTCTGCTGTTGGTTTTCTAATAAATAAATAATGGTTGAATTCCATTCGAAAGATCAACGTTGGTCATAATTTTGAAAAAATATACATCTTTTCGAACATTAAATTACTACGTATAATTTTTACAAACTTAGATTTTTGAACTCTTCTTTTTTTCTTCTAGTTTTTCTAGTTTTTTTCTTTGATCTTAAAATACTTTAATTAGCAGGACGTTTCAGGGATGGCCTGCAGGGCCAATAAACCGGCTTACAGATTTTGTTATGCTAGACCACGCATAACTTTTTACAGAGTAGTCCCGACTCCCGAGGGTAGTCCTAATAAGTAAGTAGTAAGTAGGTAATAAGTAGGTATAACCAGCATTAGCTAAGTACCTATAAATTTTTTGTTGTAATCATCGTTACTCTGTTTATAGTTAACAGACTGTAGTTTATATAATAAATTATTACGTAGAACATCAAGCTCTAGATAATGATAGTTGCCACAGAATATCTAACCTATGTCAATAGAACAAAAACCCTTGTATTCGAAATAGAAGTTAACGATCCAAGGGAATGCCTACATTAATATAGAAATAATGACGATGTTGTATCTAACTAAAGCACAGTGAAATTATAATATCTCTTGAAATTATAATACACGGCAGCACAATACAATTTATGATAGATGTGATATAATACATACATGCGTAGATTTGCTTATGCGTAGGCAGAGTGAAACTAATATTAATAAGATCCGTTGGTCGAGTGGTAATTGACTTGTACTATGCAACGGATAGGGCTATGATTCGTTTCTTGTCAGGGACAAGCATATGTGTGATGACCAATGAAAATGTAAATGTTGGTATTTTTGGGGTTGTCTTTCTAATACGCGTATTAATATGAAATACGTTCAGTAATTATATACTTGCTTTTTATATTCGTGTCATTGACTAGCACTCAATTCACAAGCTAATAATTTGCAAATATTGGCGGTTAGATCTATTCATTTAAATATATTGCTAGCGATCACCTGGGGCCAAAATTTGACCACAAACTAATAAACAATAAAATCTCTTTAAAATTTGACAACAAACTTTAGCCGTAAAGTATAATAAGTATAACAGTGTGTAGTGTATAAATATGTATATAACAGTGTAAATGAATGTAGTGCGTTTAATATTTATTTTTCTTAATATAATTTAGTAGCTGTTACCTGCGACTTTGTCCGCGCGGACTTCGTTTAGCACTGCTCCTCCCCTGTAAGTGATAGCGCGATGATATGTAGCCTGTATGTTGACCCGATCTGTTAGTAATATTCAAGCAAAATTTGAAGTAAATCCATGCAGTACTTTTTGAGTTTACCCCGGACATACATACAAACAGACATACAGACAAACAGACAAAAATTCTAAAAGCTATATTTTTCGCTTCGATATCGATTATAGATCACACCCCAAGTATTTTTTTTTAAATATTCAATGTACAGTTTTGACTTTCCTACGATTTTATTATACGTATAGATTTTTAATGCATATTTTTTAAAAACATTTGGTTTCTGCAGTCGTCCGCAATGTAAATTTTACCTGCGCCTAATTTCATAATCCTCCGTTCGTTACGTATTAATATATAGATTTTATACATTTTGTTGTCCGTACTTAGTGAAACTCCATTTGCTAGCATGCTTAAATGCACAAAACACTTTTTATATATTTTACACTTTTTGTCGTCAGCACTTGGTGAAACTCCATTTATAATTTTGTTATAAGTCTCGTAGCCATGAAGATGCCGTAAAGGCGAAACCGGTTGGCGATATTAATAAAATATAAAGTGGTTTGTGAATCAGTACAAGTGTATTAATAACAAAATTACAAGACACTTTTTATTTAATTTTTTCGCGTTTTAGATAATAATTTTCGCCATAGATAATTCTGTTGAGGAGTCCAGCTCCTCTGAAGAATAGACCAATTGCAGTTCTGCCAAGCAGGTCGTAAAAGGCGACCGATTGGTTTTGCGTGTCACTACCATGGTGAATACTAGGCGATAGAGTTACGCAACGTCTCGCCCAGGTATGCTACCTTTTTTAACTAGTAAAGGTGCCATGGAGTATCCAAAAATAAAATATATTTAGATTAACAAGGACCGACGAAATATTTAAAAATATTATAATCCACTAGCTGTTACATACACGCAACTTGGATCAAGTAACCCTATTGGGTTATATCATTACTTCCTTTTGCTCCATCAGGTAAAATAGTAGCAAGATAAAAAAATAGAAAGAGAAATCAGAAGCCAGAAATTAAAACTATTTTTTTAATAAAACTTTTACAAATAATTTTGGCACGTTAACAATTTTATGTACTCGTTAGTAAGATATAACAACGTTTTGTTCCTAATTGATCCTAATGAATGTGACTAACGTACACAAAAATAATTTTTCAAATCCGACAGGTTCTTCTAGAGATTAGCGCGTTCAAATAAACAAACCTAAATCTCTGTAGTATATTGGTACAGATAGTATAGTAATAATAATAATAAATATCTTTGGACAATTTTACACGAATTGATCTAACCCTAAAGTAAGCAAATTATTTGCTTGTGATATGGGTGTTAGTCAACTATATTAATACATAAGAATACATATATAAATAATCAAATATATTTAATAAACACCAAAACCCAGAAATACAAACATCTATGCTCCTGTCGAGAATCGAACCCGAGCCCCATTGTTTGCGTAGTCAGGGTCGCTAACCACTCGACCAACGGGGCAGTCAACGGATTACGTAGAATATGACGCTCTAATCAAAGAAACCATAAATTAAGCTTTGTTAGTGAAACTAAAAGTGATGTATTCGAAACAGAAGATAACGAACCATGGAAGCGTCCATCATAAATACCAAAATAATGATGTCATACTCGTACCAAAGCACGTATGTTTCATGACATTAGACTGGCGCCTTGGATAATATCATATATCAAACCTATGCTATGGTTCTTATTTCTTACGACTAGGATTCACTCCAGTCGAAATTTTACCATAAACTAAACAATAAAACCTTTCTAACTAACATAAGGGACTTTCGCCTTAAATAAAATTGTATACATGTATGTATATTATGATGTGTGTCCATAGATAAAATGTACTCAAAGTGTGTGTCAATGAATGCTGGTGTGCGTTTTATATAACAAGACAGCAAAAAAGCAGATAACACTCCTGATGGAAAGAGAAACATCGCCTATAGACACCAAAGATGTTAATGGTGAGTTGATATCCGTGTGCAAGATGACAATGCCACAGGCTACCTCACTCTCGAAATCGTATACATGTGTGTATATTATGATGTGTGTCCATAGATACACTGGTCATCAAAAAAATCGTATACATGTGTGTATATTATGATGTGTGTCCATAGATATGTATAATGTACTCAAAGTGTGTGTCAATGAATGCTGGTGTGCGTTTTATATAACAAGACAGCAAAAAAGCAGATAACACTCCTGATGGAAAGAGAAACATCGCCTATAGACACCAAAGATGTTAATGGTGAGTTGATATCCGTGTGCAAGATGATAATGCCACAGGCTACCTCACTCTCGAAATCGGAACACGACAATGACAAGCATTGACGCATAATTTTTTGCTTCACTCTTAATTTAATGCTTCACTGTTAATTTAATGCTTCGACCTTCATAAATTGAATTGCTATTCGACTCTCCTAAAGATGTTTCGGTTGTGAAGTGACACGTACGTTGAATACATAATTTATGATTATTGCCTTTGCTTCTAACGTGGAAGAAAGTGTGGTGGAAGTGGGTGGGCTATTGTGCCGCTGTGGTCTTCTCTAATTTTTGGGCCTTGGATAAGTTTTCCTCATTCTTTACACTACCTTTCGTTTCAGTTACATCACAGCAGTTCCATACCAGGTTTCGTGGAAATTTTGCTAATTAAATACCACCATTTTTTTCTTTGAATTATGTATTTCCGCGAAGTAGCGCCTGAGTCTATTAAATAGTATCTAAGCGACTAAAAAATAAAAAAAATGTTTTTAAATTGGCAATAAAGTTTGTATGAAACTTCAGTGTTATTGCAGTTATCTATATCTATACTAATATTGTAAAATTGTAGAGTTTGTTTGTTTGTTTGTTTGGTTGTACGCGGTAATGTCGAAAACTGCTGAACCGATTTGAATAATTCTTTTTGAGTTGGATAGCCTGTTTATCGAGGAAGGTTATAGGCTATGTGACATCACGCTACGACCAACAGGATCGAAGTATCAACGAAAAAAGTGGTCAAAACGGTTTTTTTTTCTCCTTTTGAGAGCTTTCCTGGCGTGCGCTGCGTTAACGGTTAAAGTTACGCAAAAATCATGTATGACCGAATTGTTCAACTTAAAAATTTATAAAAAAGAAGTCTGCGATAGTGTTCATCTATCTATTAAGGTTCTCATTTTATGACGCTTTTTATGGTAATCAAAATTGTTCTAAAATAATGTATTATTTGCGAAGGTGTTTTATTAAACATAGTATTAATCTTTATCTAAATAAATTAGTTATTCATCACAAGTATTTAATTTTGAATGAAATCGCCCTTTATTTTATTTGATTTCAACCAATAACTTAAGTGATATCACAGTTTTAAGATATAATATTATTATTAAGCCCCGCGCGAAGCGCGCGTGCGAGTCGCAAGGTCAGACGGTAGCCTGCTCTGCGCATATATTAAGTTCCGATTACACTTTGATTAGTGTGTGTTCGAGACGTTGAGTAGTGCGAGTGGATTAGTAATCAGCGTCTTTTTACTTTGCTTCGCTGATTACTAATCACTCGCACTACAATAGTCAACGGCTGTATTCACGTCGAAGTAGAAAACAAAGATTACCAGTGGATGTGTCAAAGGGCAATATTGGCGGCTAGAAATAGTGGTGTTGACGAAATTAATGACAGAATACTGAGTAAACTTCCAGGAGATAGCGTAAACTATACATCGATTGACACCCCAGTAGTGTTACCCAACGTTCGTTTTTACAAATTATGTGTTTCCGTTGTTGCTATAATAACAAATACTAAAAAAAAATTAGAGGGGATCCCCATACAATAAAAGTGGTTTTATTCGTATTTTTTTGCTCAATTTTAATAACGGTAACAGGTGGACGCTTAAAATTTTCATAGATTATTTAGTTGTATATTACCTTTCAAAATAAATCCATACTAATATTATAAATGCGAAAGTCTGTTTGTCTGTCTGTCTGTTACGCTTTCACGGCTAAACCGCTGGACCGATTTTCCTGAAATTTGGTATGGAAGTAGTTGAAGAGCCGGGATCAAACATAGGCTAATTTTTTTTCAAAAATCAACCTTTAAAGCGTTGAAATAAGGGATGAAATTCTTATGAAAAGCTATCTTGACGACATGGTATAATACCCGCGGGCGAAGCTGCGCGGGTCAGCTAGTAATTAAATAAAAATAAAGTAAATATTAAAGAGGGGCTCCCATACAACAAACGTAATTTTTAAGCAATTTTTTACTCAATCTTAATAAACAGGTAGAAACTTGAAGATTTTCAAAAAAGTAAATATTTGAAAATATTTTACCTATAAAAATAAATACCTAATACACAAAATAAATATTTAAGTATAAACTAATCATCATCATCTATAAAAGAAACGTGATTTTCTTTTATAGATGATGCAAGGGCGGATCCAGCCTTTGGTTCAGTGGGGGTCACATATACAAGGGCCGATCCAGTCTTCGGTTTAGGCGGGGTCACATATTTACGATTCAGTCATGATAGGCTCTAATCCTTATCTAATTCTAATAAATCCACACCTAAACCCCTAGCCAGAAGGGAGGGGTCATGACTCCCATGACCTCCCCCCCTGGATCCGCCCTTGATGATACGGATAGGACGGAACCCCTCGTGCGCGAGTCTTACTCGCACTTGGCCGGTTTATTTACTATACTTTCAGTCTTACTGATCATGATCATAATAAAATGACTATATAATAGGCTTTATTATAGGTCCCTATGACCCACTCCTTCTTATGTGACGCAGACGAAGTTGCGCGGGTCAGCTAGTACATATAATAAAATTGTAGGAAAGTCAAAACTGTACTTACATTGAATATTTTTTAAAAGAATACTTGGGGCGTGATCTACAATCGATATCGAAGTCAAAAATGAAGTTTTTAAATTTTTTGTCTTTGACTAACAGACAAACGTCTGTTTATCTGTATGTATGTCCGTGGTAAACTCAAAAAGGACTGCATGGATTTACTACAAATTTTGCATGACTATTACTAACAGGTCAGGTCAACATATAGGCTACATATTATCACGCTATCACCTACGGGGGGGAAGCTGTGCGGAGTAAACGAAGTCGGCGCGGATGAAGTCGTGGGCAACAGCTAGTATAAATATAAAATTGATAGGTGTATATACTAAGCGTTTCACTTTCGAATGATTTTTTCGTTAAGTGTGAAACAGGGCTTGAAGGTGGGTGAAAGCTCAACGTTATTAAAGTTGCAATGTAACAATTGTTACGTAAACTTATATAAAAAATGAAAGTTAGATTGCAATCTGATCGACTTAACCGTAATTCCAATACATATATATTAAACACGCCACGGCTCAGTTTGATAATAGACTGTAGTAGCTGCAGTCTACAGCCCGCCGTATTATAAAAGCGGGCTGCACGCTGCAGCTAGTATATTCATTATTTAAAAATTTGTTAGATAACTTTTGACATATTATTTACCTTACCTTCCAGACCGGAACACGACAATGACAAGCAATGACGCTATTGCGGCAGGAATAGGTAAATCAATTTTACGATATACCCAGACATAGAGTTGCCATCCGTCCGGATTTGTCCTAGTGTAGGAGGCGTCCGGGGAGCGTCCTGGCGGGTTTTCTTTGGGGTCCAGGTTTTAACTCTGTTACAGTCAAGTGCGCGACTCGTGATAATAAAAATTCCTTAGTTTAAGAAAATTTTGTTTTGTTTTTGTTTTTTTTACGACGTAATTTTGTTAAAAAATCAGTAAAAATAAATAAAAGTTAATTTAAAAGCATTAAAACTATATTGTATTCTACTGTGTATCTGTTCAAATGTTACAACCCGGTAAGTTCTGAAATCCGGGATTTTCACGTTTCTTGTCCCAGTTGACAGATTTTTACATGGCAACCCTACCCACGCGAGACGTTTAGGAACATTGATATAAAAAACCCTAGATGCACAGTCCCGAACAAAACTGACACTCAAAAGTGTCCCTAATTTCTTTTAAGTAGTTATAGATATGGCAAAAACATATGTCTTTGCATATCCAACTTTAAGTGCAAGACTTATAGTTGTTTTTACAAAGCAATGTACGAAAATAAATAAAATTTACAGTGACGCGGCCGATGCGATTCTATTTGAAATGAGTGCATAATTTAAAATTGTGCACTCATTTTTGGAGGACGTTTTGACACACTGATTGTGTATCTTGGGTTTTTTATGTCAATGTTTAAGAACTCTACCACTAAGTAAATAAATGACGACAGATGGCATTGAAATACTTGAGTGAATGAATATTTTATTTCTAAGAAAATGGTATTACGTGTTTTTTAAGGTCACTATTTTTTGCTACAAGCATGTTATTCCAAAGTGTAGTATGTAATAAATATATTACAAATAGCACAACACCACTTCGTTTATGCCAATCAAAATACACCTCGAAAATCCATTCATTATCATAATACAATTTACAATGCAATTATATCTATTAACCTTCTTTTTTTTATATCTATTAATAAGTCATTTACAATAATTATTAGACTCAAGACATGAGCTAGATCAAGGTAAGTAATTTTTATGCTTTATTGTCGCTGTTGTAATTATTTGATTAAAGACAAATTAAAATGATTAAAAACCTACTTTTTAAGTGATCATAAAAATGGTACCAGGTATGGCACCTCTGTGTGTTGTGTTGTGTGTGTGTGTGTGTGTGTGTTTGTGTGTCTATTAAATATCACAGGACTGTATCTCTTGAAGTATTATTAATAGACGATCGCGATACTATTATTTGAGATAATAGTAAAATGTAAAACAATATTTTCATGCTCTTGTTTTAACACGATCGGATGTATCACAAATCATAATACACGAACAAAACGTATCTAGATGTGTCTAACGATATTTAATGTTTTTGACAAGGTACTGATGAATGAAGTCCGCTCAGACCAACAATTTATATTGATCTGAGGAAATCCGTACTTTTTGTTAATAATATATACCTACTTTTTTATATCATTAGATGTAGCAAACAAGCAGGTGTCTCTCCTGATGAAATTAGAAACCTCCACCTATGGATACTATCATCGCCTATAGACAACAAAAACATTTGTGTGGTACGATGCTAACCGTACGGCGAGAAGAAGAGCCACGTGCATTAGTCTACTAACTACCTTACCCTTCAAATCGAAACACGACAACGACAAGCATTGGCGCTGTTGCGAGAGGAATAAGTAAGGCTGTGGTACCGTATACCCAGGCAAACGTAAATTTACAAATTTTTTCAGGCTTTTGTTTATTTTTTATGTATTACATCTCACTTCCCACTAATATAATAAATTGTAAGCTTTGTTAGTAGGTTCTGACCTAGACCTATGTTAAATTCTTTTTACATAGAATACTCACAATATTTGAAAAATATTATAAAACTCTTCTCAAGTTTAATTTTTCTATTAGGTATGTTAAATTCTCGTGTCACAGTTTAAGTTACCATACTCTTTCGAAACAGCTTGACTGATTTTGATAACAATTTATACGTCAAAACGTTTTCCGGGTCTAATAATATTGCTACAGAAACCCAATATTTGTTTAAATTTTCATATTATTCTGTGTTATATAATATTGTTATATGGCCAAGTATGTAAGATATTCATTTATATTTACATATTTTATTTACGTATTTTATTTATTTGACAAATAGCGTACGAATAAATTTCTAATTTCTTGGTTGGTAAAAAAAAGTTTATAAATAAAGGATGTTTCCACTAAATTGACCCCCCTTCAAAGTGTTATCCATACTTAATATTATAACTGTGAAAGTGTCTGTCTGTCTTTTCTTCATGCCTAAACTACTGAACCGATTTGGATGAAATTTGCTACAAAGATAGTTTGAGACCTGAGAATGGACATAGGATAGTTTTTATCACGGAAATCCCACGGGAATAGGAACTATATCATGACGCCAGAAATAACTTAGGCTAGGTACTTCTAATTTTAAAAAAAACCACGCGGACGAAGTCGCGGGCACATATAATTTAAAATAATTGCCGAAACATGAAGTTGTTTATTTTTAACGGCTTATATAATATGTAAGTACACATCGACAAATCAAATTGAAAAATTTTTGAACTCTATAATATTATAATTCTCCAAAAATTTTTTTATTTTGCGCATTAATATTTTTAAATATTCTTAAACAAGTGATTATTTCATTTTCGCCAAAGCAGTCATATAAAAACTTGTGTGGGTTAAAAATTTAATACAATTTTTACTACCTTTTTGCCCTTCTAAGGAAGGAATTTTAAAATATCTGGCCTTATTTTTTATACCTGACAAATAGTCAGCCAAGTAACTAAAGATTCGTGGTGAACTTAAGCGTCTCTTATCTAAAAGTTCTCTCTCCTTAACGCAAAAAAACCGGCATAATCATATTTCTTGTTTTATTTCACATTTAACAAAACGAGAAACATGATTTTCTCAATTAAACCAATTTAAATTCAACAATAGCTCTTTTAATATGATTCAATTAGGGTGTATATTTGAAATTGATTTAAAGCTAACGCCGCACTCGCTCTTCCAACAAGGCTACAGAATACTTTATTTAATAATCACTACAAGCTTGAGTTATAGAACTTAACGAAACTAATTGATATAAATCGACGGGTCCTGAGTAAGTTGTTGTAATTAAAAAAATGAGATTTTTTTGGATTATGAATATGACTCCATTTTTATAGATATTTTAATAACACAAAGAATAAAAATAAAATTTCTATTAGAAGGTGAATACATTTAATAGAAATTACATTTTTATTCTTTGTGTTATTAAAATATCTATAAAAATAGGGTCATTTTATAGACAAAACAAAAATCGCATTTTTAAGATACAACTTACGTAGGACCCGTCGAAATATCATTCATATTTTTTTTATATTATAAGATAGCAAACAAACAGATGGCTCTCTTGATGGAAAGAGACAACCATCGCCTATAGACACCAACCAAGAAGCATTGACTCTATTGCGGCAGGAATAGCTAAAACGGTGGTACCAAATACTCGGGCGTTACGTTGCGGAATTCTACCACCTAGTAGCCACTATGGTAGTGACTCGCTTAGCCTATCGTTCGCCTGTTACAAACGGCAGATGATCTATTATTTAAAGGAGACCAGACCCACACCAGGGACTATCTCCAGGATATATATAAATATAAATGTTTATATAAATGTTTGTAAACTAGCAGATGTTTATCCCAGTGGATGAGGGTAGAAGAGGGATAAACACTAACAGACACCAAAGATTATGTAATCCATGTGATAGAAATGTGGTAATGTATCTATATGCACTGGTTTATTGGATACATTTTAGTTATTTTTAGAAGAGTTTATGTGAATCTTCGTAGACTGTAGTGTAAAACTACTATCACTTGAGTCTGCCCTTATTTACAATTTATACAATTTTTTTTTAATTTTTATTAAATAATTATTTAATAAAAATTAAAAACAGCAATTTACAAAAATCGGGAAAGGGTTGATTTAATTCCAATTTTCGAAAATTGAGTTATCATTAGATCTCAACGTTCTGAGGTCTTAAGCAGCTGTTTTATTTTATGACATCAGCAGGCCTACTCTTGAAAACAATATAAATCTTAAACCAATATTGATAACAACAATAAGTTTCGAATATCGTCAAAAACGGTACTCTTGAAACCAATATTGCCCACATTGATACAGTATAGTAACGACCTAATTATTGGAAATAAATGTCATCGTTACACGTCAAGCTAGTGTGTAGTGTAAGTGGAAATTTTAAGTACCATTTTAAACAAAATAACGAATAAAAGCAATAATGAGTAATTCCAAAAAATTTCGAAATCCGTGTGGCAATGTCGCCTAATCCAATAATTGAATATAGTTGTTCAAAATTCATTAAATATTCATTTAAAATTGAAATCGATTTTCAAGAGTAGCCCTACAGGATGTATTTGCCTGCCACACACACTCACACGCACCCAAGTGTGAGTGTGTGTGGGTTACATACTTACAACCCGTGTAAGTATGTAAACCTCTGATAACTTTTAAACAGATAACCGATCAAAATGCGATTTCACGCCGAATTGTGTTCCACCAAACATAAATTGCTGAAAATTTAAACCGATAGTAGATTATGCCTAGTAGATTTTGAGAAATATCAAAAAACGTCGAATTCCCGAAAAGTTTTAAAAAAATACTTACGGACGAATGATCCAACTGATATTAAAATCTAATAATTAGCTCTTCTCCTTATCTGCATTCAACGCCGTAAATCGACATAACTTCGTGAATTTTAACTAATTGACTTTACATCTAAGACAACATATTTAAGTTTTTAAAACTGAGTTGAATGTTGTTTAAAAGTCCAAATCGAGCACCGTGTGCAAAAGTTCAGCTTTTCGAAAATTAAAATAGTGCCATTTTCAACAAATTTTAGAGCTTTAAGCTCTTAACACCTCAACTAAACAGAAAACTTCAAGGCTGGCCTGCAGAGTTTACCGGTTTATATATATATATATATATATATATATATATATATATATATATATATATATATATATATATATATATATATATATATATATATATATATATATATATATATATATATATATATATATATATATATATATATATATATATATATATATATATATATATATATATATATATATTAAGTATCTTCACGTCCGTATCCCCGAAAAGGTAGGCAGAGGCACAACAACCAACCACGATTAGCCGAAAATACTTATTCCCACAATATGATAGGTGGCACAACGATGTTTTTATCATAAAACTAAAAAAACATATTTTTTAAGTTTGCTCGACCCGGAAGTCAATCCCGGGTCAACACTGACACTGGGCCACTAGACCACAGAGCCGATTTTTTTTAATGTCAAAAAGCTCCCGGAAGTGTGTAGGTATAACAATAATTAAAGGTCAGTATTATTATGCTTGGACATACACATACGTAACCGTCCGAATACACATATTCTTATCATACTTTTTAATATGTTTCATATATTAATTATATAAATGAATAGTTTAATTCAGTATCAAAATAGTTTGTAGTCTGAAGTGACACCTCTTACAAATTACCTGACAGCAATACAGAAAATCTTCATTTCATAGAAGAAACGGACCACCTAAACCTGTCCACGCCTAACGTATTATAATATATTACTGGACTAGCTGTCCAGGCAAACATTGTTTTGCCATACAAATTACTTATATTGAAAATTTATTGGGATACTTGAAAGGGGAGGGAGGTTAATTGAGATAAAAACTACCCTATCATTTAAGTTAGACCAAACAGTAGATATTTACAAAATTTCATTGAAATTTGTTCAGTAGTTTCGGAGTACATCGCCTACAAACAACGTGACACGTAATTTATATATATTAAGATTATATAGGAAAAAAATGAATTAAAGCAATACTTACAAAGACATACAGCAGCTAGAAGTCTAACAGCATCTTCCGGGGGATTACATTCAGGGAAAAATGGCTTCGCAACATATTGACCGAATGTTAACGCTACAATAGCTTGGGTCGTTGGTCTTATTATAAGAAGTGCTAACCACATCCTCAAGAACGCTGGAAGTGGTCCAAAAGCTGTATAGATGTAAGCGTAGTCTCCGCCTGATCTTGATATTGACGTTCCTAGTTCGGCGTAGCACAGCGCTCCTAACGTTGACAGAAGACCGGAAATGAGCCATATTAACAAGGACGTCCCGACTGATCTGTAAGAAAATATCTGAGTATTAAAAAACGAAAATAAACCAGGTTAAAAATAGATTAAATCTAGTCTTATAAATTCGTAATACTTTGGGCGCCATAATAATAATAATAATATACATTTTATTTCGACCAACAGGGATCATACAGGTTGTTAGTATATACATATAACTTTAACCTATTTATGAGTAAAACTAAACATTATAGATGCTTAAAACTAGGACAGGATAGATTTGCCAGTATGTGAATCATACAACAAGTGATTACTTAGATTGGTGATTACTTAGAACAAGTGATTAGAAATACTCTCAGGATGCTGTTGGGGGTGGACTTTATAACGCAAACATCTAACATCTATGCGATAAAATTACTTCGGACGAAGCAGACGTAGGTAGTTGTTTTTTTTTCTCGCGGTTAAATTGACAGCAAAGACTTGTCCACTTTGTATTTACTTCTTCGGTTTCAATTTCCATCAGTTTGAACACCTCAATAGCTTCGTATTTTTTATTTTTGTTATTGTGATCCGACAATGAAGCATTCCAAATCACAGGGTACTCGCGTATTAAATCGATGAAAATCAACGTAGTCTTTATTCCAATAATTCATATTATAATATAGGAACATACACAGGAAATCAGGAAATACGAAACGCACAACCTCAATGTTCACAAGCAACGATGTTATCATGATGTGAAATTACCCCTCCCCCGCAGGCGAACACGGGGATGTTTTTCGCCTGCCTCGGATAACATGTTTCAGCTAACAAAACAGGATACGCCCATATTTTGTCAGAAGTTTGATGTTAGGTTAGGTGTAAGAAAACAAAAAACAGTGACGCAAAAGATCTCCTACGACACTGTAAGCGACTGCGGATTGACGATTGCAAAACCGAAGAAATAACTTTCTTTGCATTTTTGGTCAATCTAGCGATCAAGCTCTAGAAATCATTCCCTAAGCCAAATAGTCTAAAACCTCGACTATGAGGCAGTGGCAGTTAATTACAATAAATATCAACTATTCAATCAAAGCTTGCAATTTTAGTTTATAAGAACACATTAAATTTAAACGAACCATATCGTTAATTAAATAACATTACAATCAGCACTAAAACTATAAACTTACGAATTCTCTACATTACACAAGAGCTGTAATGCGAATTATTTAGCCTTGCACTCACTTCTCTATCTAGGTAAATGAAAACAAACTAGAGCCTTACAATTACGTAATTATATTACGTATATATTCCGCCGTGTTGGTCCCGGCCTCCTTTGAAGAATAGGCCAACTGCCGTTCTGCCAGGCAGGTCGTAAAAGGCGACCGATTGGCTATCGAGTCACTACCATCGTGGCTACTAGGTGGCAGATTTCTGCATTGTCTCGCCCGGATCTGGTACCACCGCCTTACCTATTCCTGCCGCAATAGCGTCAGTGCTTGTCGCTGTCGTGTTCCAGTTTGGAGGGTAAGGTAGCCGGTAAACTTATGCATGTGGTATTAGACCTCGCCACAAGATAGCAACGCACCATTAACATCTTTGGTGTCTATAGGCGATGGTTGACTCTTTCCATCAAAAGACCCATCTGTTTGTTTGCTATCTTATGATATAAAAAAAAATATATATATATACATATTTAATATGATTAAATATCAATCAAACCGGTCTGGATCTCTTGCTGAAAAAATAAGGACTTCGTTCCAAAAACCATCACACGTCATAAAAAATATTAATGGTCCATTGCTATTCGTATAGCGGGATGGCAATGCCCCATGCATATCGGCTACCTTTCTCACTAAACAAGCCTTTATCTAAATGAAAAACATTGACGCTTTGTTACGCTATTAGTAATAAACTTATTATCAATGTGAATACTTTTTTCACGTGTTGGTTTGGGTCTTTTAAGAATCAGCCGTGATGGTATAAGTATATATAAATAGCATTACTGCTGATTCTTAAGTAAAAGGTTAGTATAAAATAGTTTTTAGAATAGATGCGTACGAGGTTGAAAATATAAATGTGGGAAAAGTATACATTTTTTTTCAAACTCAAAAATTCTAATAATCCTTTACAGACACTTTTGAAGCATCGAAATTTATAGAATTACTAGCGGATCGAAATGCGGCCACACACTAAAACGATCCGACAGTTTCAGTAGGCTTGCCTTTTTTTTCAATTTTTTCATAATTAATTACAATTTTACAAAATTTTTGCAGATTACAAAATACATGTAAAAAATAATAATGTGAAATTGGTATGCGGGGCAATAAATCCTAGGTTTTTTGTACTTCTAAATAATCTGAGATTTTATTTAAAAAAGTTTTGTTGTGACACATTATACCATTAGTGTTATTACCAAATGGTAGTAAAAAATTGTTTTTGTCGTGTATATGACTAGAGTTGTAAATGTTGAGAAAAAGAGTATTGCCAGCGGATTTTTTATACAATAAGCGGTTTTGTATTATGTTTTTACTAGTTATGTGGGTTGATAAAAGTGCCTCTAGGGTCTTCTTAATTTTTCGGACCTTCAGTGATTTTATTTCATTTCATAAACTGCCTTTTTCCCTGCAGTGGTATTAGGCAGAGGTCACATATGAAAGTTCACAGCAGGTTGCAAATTGAATTAAATTCTCCTCTGAACAGTTTCTCTTGCTATAGAAATAAACCAGGTTGGAATTCAAGATATTGCAAAACTCTCCGTCAAGTTACGGTTACATTAGTTTCTGAACTGGGACACGATAGTGAAAAACGCTGAATTTCTTGCGGCGGGAATAGGTGATACGGTCCAGACGAGACGTTACATAATTCTACCACCTAGTTAGTAATCAAGATTTTTGATTAGTGGTAGTGCCATGTTGTGTTTGCAGCGGAATAGACCGGAACGTCCGAGGAGATACTACTGTCTCACTTAACACCGACGTGAAGTAACAGCGTAGCTGATGCGTTTCGTTCGGTTTGTGAAAGCCCCGGAGGCCAAATCCCCCCTCCCCCGCATACATGAAAACGCAATTAAAAGGTATTTTACCTCAGGGGGGTTCCACTTGCACTAGCGGTGTAGAATCCCCCTCTGGGCATCCATGCTCTGGATTACCTGAACAGCCAAATCATGGATACTCAGGCAGCCCTGCGTACTCTGGGGGGGGAGGGGGGCAAGATTGAGCTCATTAACCACATTGCACGGGGCAAACGAAGCAAGGAACTTAAGGCAACCCCTACCATGCTTGTCATGGATTTTTGCAATGTTAAGGAGCTTCATTCAAATCTTAACGCTGTCCATTACTACCTCGAGACGGCTACGCCAGCCTTGCTTTTTTTGACCAAGACTCGGATATCTTCTCCGGCGGATACTTCCTACCTCGCCTGCCCGGAAAACAAATTGGAACATTCCTTTGTACCGCGGGCTGTTGTGTGCGTATATGCCAGAGAAGATATTTGCTACCGGCCCCTCGGCAGTCTTGAAGGTCGGGACCTACCCATCTTATGGTTACGCGTAGACTGTTACGACCATCCCTGCATCTACGCGTGCCTATACAGCTCCCATAGCGGGAATACCGAAGTCGACCGGCTCGTCGAGCATTTGCAATTATCTGCAGATTTCGTGCTGCAAAGGACACCTACCGCAGAGATCGTGATCCTAGGTGATTTTAACGCCCATCACACTGACTGCCTCTGCTCATGTACAACCGATCACACAGAGAGGTATTTTCAACATTTTGATTTGGCGTATGATCTCATACAACACTAGTTACTTCATCCACGCGAATTCCAGATGTCGATGACCATGTACCTTCAATGTTGGACCTTCTGCTGACTTCTCACCCAGATCAGTATCAAGTATCAGTGGATGTTCCTCTCGGTTCATCTGACCACTGCCTGATCTGGGCCAAAGTGCCGGTTACGCGCCTATTACGGCCTCCTTTTGTGGGCTGCCATCTCGTTTGGCATTGTAAATCAGCAAATTGGGACGGGATGCGGTCCTTCTTTGCATCCTACCTTTGGGGGCGAATGTGCTTTTCGTTAAATGATCAAGATATCGTTCCTGACTCTGTCACTGATGTGGTGCAACAGGGTGTGGAACTTTATGCTCTGTTCTCTGCGGTTCCCATCGATGGCAAGTCTCAGCCTTGGTTTGGCCGCCACTGCAAGACGGCTGCGCGCCGAAAACATGTATCGGCATCATGTGATGGAAAAATTGGCGCCTTAAGAAAGGAGTATAGTAATGCCTCGAGGTCCTTCAAAAGAGTCATCGCCAAGGCAAAATCGGAGCATATCGGCAGGATTGGTGAGAGATTAGTTCGCCTTCCTTCAGGCACCCGTGCGTTTTGGTGTCTCGCCAAGGCTGCCTTAGGGAATTTTCGTCAGCCGTCCCTTTTATCCCTGCACAGAGAAGATGGCTCTCTGACGCACGCCGCCAAGGAAAAGGCCGATCTCCTGGGCTCATTCTTTGCGGCTAACTCGACTCTAGCTGACCAAGGAAACACACCGCCTACCATCCCACAGTGTGATAACAATATGCCTGAAATAAAATTTCATCAGTTTTCAGTGCGTGAAGCACTGTTTTCCTTGGACATTTATATGTCATCTGGGCCGGATGGCATCTCTCCGATAGTGCTTAAATATGTGCTCTAGAGTTGACACCGCTATTGACACTCCTGTTCCAGCTATCCTACTCACTTGGCGTAGTACCGAAATCTTGGAAAATGGCTTTAGTCCACCCTGTACCTAAAAAAGGTGATCGCTCGAATCTGTCAAACTATCGGCCGATGGCCATTACCTACTTGTTCTCCAAAATCATGGTAAAGGTAATTAACTGCCAGCTTTTGAAGTATTTAAAGGATTTAGAGGAGAGAGTATGTTCCGCAAGGCTGCGTGCTATCGCCTACACTGTTTATTCTGCACATCAATGACATGTTGCGAATTAATAACATTCACTGCTATGCAGATGACAGTACTTGTGATGCTTTGTACTCCGGTCATAGCGGTATTTCTCGGGAACACGTCAATGAGAATCGGGATAAGCTAGTGTCTGAAATCAAGACTTAGCTCGACAAAGTCTCGGAATGGGGTCGAATCAACTTAGTCCAATTTAACCCCCGCAAGACACAGCTGTGTCGTTCACCGCTAAAAAATCGCCCTTTGTCGTATCACCTCTTTTTGAGAACACTTTTCTGACAGCCTCAGCCAATATTGGAATTTTTGTCGTTGACATATCGAACAACGTTCAGTTCTGTGATCATTTGGAAGAAAAGGCTAAACTGGCCTCAAAAATGCTCGGTATGCTCAGTAGAGCGAGACAGTACTTCTTGCCGGCCCATCGCTTTCAACTTTACAAAGCGCAAATTCGCCCTCACATTGAGTACTGTTCTCACCTCTGGGCGGGAGCTCCGTAGTATCAACTTCTTCCTGTTGATCACATTCAGCGTAGAGCGATTCGAATCGTTGACGACCAAGCTATCTTCAATCGGCTTAACTCCTTGAATTTACGCAGAGATGTAAGTTCGCTTACCATCTTTTACCGCATCTGTCATGAAGAGTGTTCCGACGAACTGTTTGGATTGATCCCTGCTGTTGAATTTCATCATCGGACATCGCGGCAAAATTTAAAGTTCCATTCTCATCACCTCGATGTCTGGAAATCCCCAACCGTGCGATTATCTAGGCACTTCTTACTCACGCACTACTCCTCTGTGGAATCAGTTACCGGCGGGGGTGTTTCCGAACGGATACGACTTAGGGAAATTCAAGAAAAGAGCATACTCCTTCTTAAAAAGGCGGCAACGCAGCTACAAGACCTTCGGTGATGTGGCTGTCCATGGACGACGGTAATCACTTACCATCAGGTGAGATTCCTGCTCGTTTGCCCCTTTTTTCTATAAAAAAAATATTCGTGACACTTTTTTTAACTTCCCGCTACTTGTAGAGATAAGGCAGTTACTTACTGATTTTGCCCTGATTTTCGAAAATCGAGTTTTCACAAGTTCTCCACGTTTTGAGGCCCAAAGAACCTATTCCAACTTTTAGACGGCTTGACCAATCGAAATGCGGTAAATGACATTCGATTGGGTTCTGCGTAATTAAGACTTCCTGAAAATTTGAACCGAATCAATTTTTATCTTTCGAATGGCGGAACGTTATTTTTTTTCAGGGTAACTCTCCTACATGTTAAGTGGAAATTTTAATTTTTTTTCTCACGGACCCCATTATGTGGGGTATCTTGGATAGCTTTTTAAAAAATATTGTGAAAACAAATTTTCGATTAAGGGTCTCATTTGTAAAGTATTAAGCTTTTAAGTAACTAATCCCCCCCTCCCCCCCCTCTGCAAACTAAACAGTTAGCTTTGGATGTGGAAAAAATCATGGTAGTATCTATCAAAGTTTTTCTCTATACCGCAGTGCAATACAAAATTTTTCAGCAAGTCCTTTACCGTTCATGCAGCTAATTTATGGAATGATCTCCCACATCATATTCAGGATATCCAGACCATAAGCTGTTTTAAAGTTACAGTCAGGCAGCATTATTTGTTGCTTGTTGGTTAATAGTTTTTTTCCTGTACTTACATAATTTAAAAACATAGATGTGACTGTGTTTTCTTTTCTTTCACTTATACTCATTTTCAATTTTTATCGTAGATTCTGTCTCACTGTCACTTTTTTATAGAAATCATTATCAAAGAAGCAATTTTACCTTACATTTATAATTGTTTGTTATGTTAAAATTTGTTTTAGTTAGTTTTAATCTCAAATGTACACCATGCCTGCTGTTTATAACTAGTGATTTTTTTTAACAACCTGTATGGTTGGTTTTGCTGGAAGAAATCTCTTAAAGCGATAAGCACGCCATTGTACATATATTTTCTTTTTAAATAAGTATTGTTTTGTATTTCTGTGTACAAAAGCATAAATAAATATGGTGAAATTCTGGAGTAATAGTCGACCAACTTATAAAATGTACTTTTTTATAGGCGGTGAACCTGTGGTGCGGATATGGTCGACCGCCCCGTGGGTCGAGTGGTTAGCGACCCTGACTACACAATCAATGGGTTCGGGTTCGATTCCCAGCAGGGACAACCAATTGCGTAATGAGCATAGATGTTTGTATTTCTGGGTTTGGGTGTTTATTAAATATATTAGAGTATTTATATATGTATTTCTAAGTATTAGTATCGTTGACTGACACCCATACTATAAGCATATAATTTGCTTACATTGGGGTCAGATCAATTTGTGTAATTTGTCCAGTGATATTTATTTATTATATGATTGTCATTGACGTTGAATAGCTTAAACGTTCATAGTATGACACATTAAAAGTTCTCTTATTAGCTCGCATTATTATGGGCATCTTCGGAACTCTACATTGCGCGTGGCCCAACACGCACTTTCCCAACCTTTCTATAATGTTTTTATTTATTTATGTGGCATTTCCAAAATCTCGCACAATGCACTACTGACATATTTTTTGTATATACGCGATGATTATCTCTTTCTGTGCGGAAAAACTATCTGCATATCTGGGGTTCTATTAAATAAAACAAATAAGTATCAAATATCGTATAATGAAG
This sequence comes from Apodemia mormo, assembly GCA_036924255.1. Taxonomy (NCBI): domain Eukaryota; kingdom Metazoa; phylum Arthropoda; class Insecta; order Lepidoptera; family Riodinidae; genus Apodemia; species Apodemia mormo. The sequence continues at coordinate 32,516,454 of JAUPFN010000003.1, read as the reverse complement.
GATGTTTACCACTCAACCAATGGACGTAGTCATAACCTATGCCATAAAAACAAAGTTATTTTAAAAATGTTATAAATAACTCTGAAAGCTCAGTAGGTAATGTGTTTTATACAGACAACTAATACACGCGTGGGTAGAAACGTAGACATATGAGAGTATATGACATAGCGACAAAGTTACAACAATTCCTTTTGCTTAGAATTTTACCGACTGTGTCAAGGTTTCTTTAATGAGGTAACCTAGATGTTGCGTGTAACTGGAACCACCGTTTTGATAACTAAGAACATTCACTATATCAGTCATTAGCCTTGTATAGCATATCGTATGGTAATAGCTTGAGGTTATATACATACCTAAATTTTTTTATATCATAAGAAAGCAAACAAGCAGACGGGTCTCCTGATGGAAAGAGTAAACCATCGGCTATAGACACCAGAGATATTAATGGTACGTTGCTATCTTGTGGCGATATCTAATACCACAAACATAAGGTTACCGGCTACCTTTACCCTCCAAACCGGAACGCGACAGTAACAAGCACTGACGCTATTGCGACAGGAATAGGTAAGGCGGTAGTACCAGACCCGGGCGAGACAATGCAGAACTTTACCACCTAGTAGCCACGATGGTAGTGACTTGCATAGCCAATCGGTCGCCTTTTGCGACATGCCTAGAAGAATTTTAGGCCTATTCTTCAAAGGAGACCGGACCAACACGGGGAAAATACATACCCTACGGATAAACAAAGGATATGCCAAACGCCATACCATAGCTAACACAGACTTGCTTTACTTATTAACTACATATACATTCCTACATAGTTCCTTTTACAGATACTGTATACCAATTCCGAGGATTTTTTTGAAGATAATCTTACTATTATAGACGTATTTCTGTGTGGGGCTGACACCGTAACGACCGCACCGGGTAACATCTATGCGAGGTGCGTCTACTTGTTCCCTGTTCTATAAAATGATGAAATTTGTTTACGCACAGTATAGTTACTATGTTCCAGATTAAATTTGGCACCACGCGTTTCCGCTTTCCAAAAATAAAAACTCAATTTTAACGGTTTCTATGCGATTTACAAGTATTCCCCGTGTTGGTTCCGGGCTCCTTTGAAGAACAGACCAACTGCCGTTCTGCCAGGCAGGCCGTAAAAAGCGACCGATTGGCTATGCGAGTTACTACCATCGTGATTACTAGGTGGTAGAGTTCTGCAATGTCTCGCCGGGTCTGGTACCAACGCCTTATCTATTCCTGCCGCAATAGCGTCAGTGCTTGTCACTGTCGTGTTCCGATTTGGAGGGTAAGGTAGCCGGCAAACTTACGCATGTGGCATTAGACCTCGTCACAAGATAGCAATGCACCATCAACATCTTTGGTGTCTATAGGCGATGGTTGACTCTTTGCATCAGGTGACCCATCTGCTTGTTTGCTATCTTATGATATAAAAAAAAATATTTAAAGCAAAATTATATTTATTTTATAATTAGCAAGACAACTCACAGCCCACTGTTAGCGGGTTCTTATTTTTTTTTGTAAATCTAAAAAAAACATTTTATCGAGTTAAAAAAGATATGTGGCATGTGGCAAGACTTAGCTTGCGTATGGCAATCCATACTAATATTATAAATGCGAAAGTAACTCTGTTTGTCTGTCTGTCTGTCTGTCTGTCTGTTACGCTTTCACGGCCAAACCACTGAACCGATTTGGATAAAATTTGGTACAAATATAGTTTGAGACCCAAGAAAGGACATAGAATAGTTCTTATCCCGGAAATCCCACGGGAACGGGAACTATGCGGGTTTTTATTTTAGATTTTTTCCACGCGAACGAAGTCGCGGGCACAGCTAGTCCATTTATAAAATAAGGCGAGGTATTTCGACGCGCGTCAATTCTGTAGAAAATGGGTGGCGCGGTATGTTCTGAAACCGCTGGGAAACGTGTTAATTTTCGAATAAATAAATATAGGACTTCAGCTAAAAACCAAAATTTAGTACATTATTTTTTTTAACTAAATATCACCACATAAAAATCATATGGAAGATTAGAAATATTATTAATAAATTATTTGTTTAAGAGATTTTTTTAGCCTGTTTTCGGCATTTTATATGATCGAGTAAAGTACATTCTATCATGTAATGAGTTAGCATATTCTTTAGATAAAATCTTCAGGTATATAGTGTAATTTTTGTAAAATTGTTATTTAAGAATCAATACAAAAAAACGTGATTTAACAAACCGGTTTTTTTCCCGTTTACTCGCCGTAATTCCATCTAATCCGTACAGCTGTTTCAGCGTGAAAGAGTGACAATCTTACATAAGCTTTTGGATTTATAATATTAATGGGGCTAATCAGAATAAACTTATCCTTATTTTAAAACACCACTGACCACATGGATACTAAATCACAAAAACATTTCAAATATATCCCGCGTAGCTTCACCTCGCGTAAATTAACATGTTGTCAATGTAAGAAATTTCATACAATATTTCATCCCGTATTTCACCATCTTAGGGATAATTTTCAAAAAATAATTTTTATTCTTTGTCTAAATCAGTGTTTCCCAAATATTTTTCTGCCATGGCCCGGTAATTTTCGCACTGCCACTTTGTGACCCACTTACTATTATTACAATTATTAGATCAAATAATATACATTTAGAAAATGGATGGCGCGGTATGTTCTGAAACCGCTGGAAAACGTGTTAATAAAAAGGTTTTATTAGTACTAAATATTTTGGTTTCGTCTATTTAGTCACTAAATTTTAGTGCGAAGTATGGAGCTGCTGCTTGTTTTGTACTAAAGAATCCAAGTTCACGGAAAATGACGAAAGTTTTATCCGAAGGTCTGGTTCCATTTCAAGTCGGTTTCTAAATTTATTTTAAGGTAAACTAGTGTTGAAATCCAGCCTTACATTTATAAGTGGTGAAAAAGAAATTAAAAGTGTTGTTGACTGATAAGCTAATTTTGTTTATTCTTGATGACAAGAAAACGAAAAATTTATCAGTTGTCGATTGATAGTAGGTAATATTTATAAACAAGGAGGAATTTTGCGACCCGGAATTTTATTTTGATGGTCCGGTACCGGGTCGCAACCCGGCAAATGGGAAACGCTGGTCTAAACAACTAAAAGAACAACTCCTGGACAAAATTTTAAGCTTCTTGGTTCAAGGGTTTAAAGCTGGGCTTTGACGTGTCAATCAGTGAGTCCGAGCTGTTATTTTTATATAGTATACAGATAATAACTACAATTGCAGTTTCCACCAGTGCTGATGATTACAACTACACCTAGCTCTTAAGTAAGTTTACCTCAATTTATATGTACTAGCGATGACCTGTGGCCGAAACTCGACCATAGACTAAACAATACCCGCCCCGTTGGTCGAGTGGTTAGCGACCCTGACTACGCAATCGATGGGGCTCGGGTTCGATCCCGACGGGGGCAAGCATTTGAGCATAAATGTTTGTATTTCCGAGTTTGGGAGTTTGTTAAATATATTCCAGTATTTAAATATGTATTTCTATGTATTAGTATCGTTGACTAACACCCATAAGACAAGCAAATAATTTGCTTACTTTGGGGTTAGATCAGTAAGTGTAATCTGTCCTGTCTGTGAATATTTATTTATTTGTAATAAAAAAGTATCTTCACGCCCCTATCCCCGAAGGGGTAGGCAGAGGTACAACAAGTGCACCCACGATTAGCCGAAGATACTTGGTCCCACAATGTGATAGGTGGCAAGCCTATCGCCAACCGGGCACTTTCCAATCCCGGGCAACTTTGTGTTTCTCAGAAAACTGAAGAAACACTTTTTTTATGTGCCCGACCCGGGAATCGAACCCGAGACCTCATGTGGTCAACGCCAACGCTGGACCACTAGACCACAGACCACAGAGGCTAGACCAAAGAGATTTTATTATTTATAATAAAATCTCTTTTAAGTTTGAAAGACAATATATGTGTCTATATGTGTATCATGTAGATTACATGCATGTAGTGTATTTAATGTTTATTATTATTCATTTAAGGCATATATTATTTATGCATATATAAGTACTAGCTGACACGGCAAACGTTTTTCTGCAATTTTAACTACTCTTTTTTTTTCTATATTTTCTCACCTTTTAAACCTTCCCTGGACCTCAACAATTGATTTAAAACCAAAATTAGCCAAATCGGCAGGCGTATCACCTAACGTTTGCAATCCGGCAGCGATCAGCGATGACTTTTATACGTAACGAAAAACTCATCAAAAATGTCGCCAATTGCTTGCTGGTCCCTAGATGTACTTTTTGCAATGTCACAGCACCAAAACTAATCAAGTGGCAACGTCTGCCATTAATATACAGGGCTGTTATGTGTCTTGCAATAACTAAACAATTATGATAATTTCGCATTGCGCTGTTCTCGAGTTTTAGCGAGACTAACGAACAGCAATTGATTTATATTATATATATATATATATATATATATATATATATATATATATATATATATAGATTAGGTTTTTGCAGTCTTCCGTAATGTAAACTTTAACTGTGCCAATTTTCATAGTCCACCGTTAGCATATCTGACTGAAAAAGGGGTATAAATTTTCTACTTCACGTATTAAACTAAAGATGATATACCTACTATAAAGCTGTTTCAAGTTCCATGCATTGATATAAAAAACCCAAGATACACAATCAGTGTATCAAAAATGTCCTCCAGAAATGAGCGCACAATTTTAAATTATGCGCTCAATAGCATCGCGTCGGTGCCGACACTGTCAATTTTATTTCTTTTCGTACACTGCTTTGTATTAAGGTTGGATATGCAAAGACATATGTTTTTGCCATATCTATAACTTCTTAAATGAAATTAGGGACACTTTTGAGTGTCAGTTTTGTTCGGGACTGTGCATCTAGGGTTTTTTATATCAATGGTTCCATGTAAGTAATTCGAACACTTGACCAGCGTCGATAAAACATAAACAAACGCTACATATTCATTGGGAAAATATTTCGCAATATTTAGGGGTTTAGCTATCATCTGTTAGCACTCTATCGCTTTTTTCACCGCCTGACCCTTTTCTGGCGCTTAGAAACGCCAAACGAGAATGCGATTGCCTCGATAATTTTGCAGCGTGCAATCGGATTCCCGCTACATTTCTCGCTCTACCAAATGGCGGTTAAAAGCGACAGAAAAGGATAGAGCGACTAAAAAGGCAAAAGCGTTCTTCCATATGTAGCTCAACCCCTATATCCTCAATTTCTCGTATTAGCGGCAATTGTCAACAACTACCAACACCACACACAGGCAAACACACCCGCTCCGTGCGTCCCGTCGCATGACCTGTGTCCTGCGCCTTACTTTCAAACAACTCAAAATAGTTTCCTACCTAAATTGTTTGTTTTGTATTTCATATTTTGCTACATTAGAACTCATTTATGAACCGATTTGGGAATTTCTTCTATGGTTGAGAAGGTTTTCGTTTTATTTGGTCCTACAGAAATTTAGTAAAGATTTGATTCAGAGTTATAGGAAAAAAGAAGATTGAAAGTTGCTTGTTGCAGTTTTACTGCGTTTAAATTATTTCTTTTTCTCCTCTAGCTGTCAGATCTCTTAATTTGTTTAGATCAGGGACAACCATGGGGATAACGGAACAACAGATTGGTCAATAGTTACATTTGTAGTGGAATACTCTATAAAACCAGACGGATGTGGTTTATCATGTCAGATTTATAAGTGAAAAAACTAGATTCACTTAAATTAATGATTCCAGAATATGTTTAACTATTTTTATTATACGAGTTATGTTTTTATACAACAGGTATTTAAATAAACCGGTACCATATCATTTACACTGATGACTTAAATAACTGGTCAAGCATGAATATAAACCAGTGTATACTCATTGGTTAAATTAATAAAAAGACACACGTATTATTTAAATTAATTTGATTTTAAAATTAGAAATCAAAAGTAGGTACCTTCTTCAATAAAACTTTTAATTTTTTTTTTACAATTAGGTAATGTCGACGGGTCCTACGTAAGTTGTAATTTAAAAAATGCGATTTTCTTTTATTTAAGAAATACGTTCCAATTTTATAGTATCTTAATAATATGAAGAATAAAAATGAAATTTCCATTAGAAGTTGGATTTTTCTAATACAAATTATATTTTTATTCTTCGTGTTATTAAAAGGTCTATAAAAGTGAGTCATTTTTCATAAATGAATAAAAATGAAATTTGTATTAGAAATTGGATTTTTTATTAGAAATTTCATTTTTAGGGTTCCGAAGTAAACTAGGAACACTTATAATTTCTCTATGTCCGTCCGTCCTTCCGTCCGTCTGTCTGCTTATTACTAGAAAGTTTTAATTTGGCACGAATATATATATATATATATATATATATATATATATATATATATATATATTCGTGCCAAATTAAAACTTTCTATATATATATATATATATATATATATATATATATATATATATATATATATATATATATATATATATATATATATATATATATATATATATATATAGTAGTCATGACAACAAAGTGGTAACATAAAATCTTGAAAAATATTTTTATTCAGGGTAGCTCACCTACATGTCAAGTGAGGATGTTACTTTTTTCTCACATACTCCATTATGTGTGGTATCGTTAAATCGGTTTTTAAAAAATATTGTGGGTTTGTGCAGAAAATAATTTGTGGATAGTGACAGTACCACTATCACTGTCTATTTTATCCGCCCAGCCGTATCTACTATTCACTTACAATACTCGATCACACAAATTAAATCACGTAACGCGTCTCAATGCGAAATAAGGTATTCAATTTAATTCAAATTCAAATAAAAAAATCAAATTCTTTGGTTAGTGTAGGAAGAATAACTTGCTCTTCATTTTTGTGTTTTTATTACAATATACATGAAAAAGTTAAAAAATTGAGCAAAATAAACTTTCTTAGAAATGCATACATCGATATCTTTATTTTTCCTTCCAGTTCTATGTATTACATTGATAGTAAAATTAATAAATTAAAAGTATGTAAGTGATTAGAACTGATATAGAACTAATCGCCCAGATAAATTTTGTTAATAAAAAAGCCTTAATTTAATATGAAAATAAAAACAGAACAAATTACGTATTATGTAAAAATAAATTTTTGTTTTGTTTATGAGAATGACTTCATAGATCTTTTGGTAACACAAAGACTAAAAATGAAATTTCTTTTAGATAAATCCAACTTCTAATTGAAATTTCATTTTTATTCTTCGTAGTATAAAAGTGGAATCATTTTCAAATAAAACGAAAATCGCATTTTTAAGTTACGACAACTTACATAGAACTCGTCGAAATATGGAACTTATTTTGTAATGTATTCGTTAATTTTCACAACATGGTCAATCGCCAAGTGCAACGACACCCTAAGACCTTTCTCCATTAACATCAACATTATGAATACTTTTATTTAAATAGGAAATCAAAAAATCAAAAACCTGTTCCCGATTAGCATGTTATGAATGTCACAAACTCTCGTAGAGAGTATAAGAAGTGTTCTGTGGTCACAAATCTCATTATACTTATAACGCAACCTACTCCCCAATCTTTTCAACCGTGTTGAATTATTTATTATGCATAAATATTAGAAACGTAAATATTATTATATAATTAGGGTATTCAGAATCGAGAAAGGTCGCAAATGGGTGGGATAAAATTTACAACCAGATTTATAAATTGGAATCATTATTTAGTGTTATTAAATCAAGAAATATGCCATAATATTTACACAACAATTGAATATTACGCTGAAATACGGCGCAATAACATTTATTACCTACTTGTTAAAAAAGCACAAAAGCAGTGATTTTAGCAGAATGTCCTCATAAATCTATGGTTTTTAAATCCATGTGTTTTGAAGGTATTTAAAATAACTTATTTATTTTACCATATTTTTATTATATTTGTTATTAATAACATTGAACCTAGTCAATAGCTACCGAACGAAAAAGTAATATCGGCAACAGAGAAGTAAAAGGTATATTTTATTCAAAGGGGCCCGAACCAACACGTGGAACAGAAGTTTCAACTTCAAGTTTATTATATTGAACAAAAAAGGTGCTATTCCGCGAGCTATGCCTTCTTTGCCTGTGCAATGATATTGTGATATTATGCTATTGACACACATTATGCTCATGTCTGAATATGGTGCGTGGTTCTAGAAAAAAATTAAAATTGACAGTCTCATTTATCGCAAAAACATTATTAACAAAAAACTTGTGATTTTAGATTTTTTTTAAGAATAGACATTTCTTTTATACCAGAGAGGTCATCGTTCGGTAAATTCTATTGTGTAAAAAACTATCATGATCAGCTACCATCATCAGATCAATTACCAAAACTATCATCATCAGATCAAATACCAACTTCCCTAAAAATGAAGGTTCTTAAGTAATTTGACTATTTTTTTGCGTTTGATACTCTTAAATCGGTCATTTATGAATCTTTATGTCATTTATGATACGACAAACTATCTATGTTCTTGCAATATCTCGAGAGTTCTGTATAACTCGAGAAAATGCTCAGACTTTTGATGATTTTTTGATGAATCCAAGCAACTTTTACCGGGGTAGTCGATTTATGTTTTCTGATTCCTGTAAGTTTAAATGGCAGTTGAACATTTAACCTGTCGCCGCTTACTTTGTCTTCAAAACTTTTAATTGATGTCATATAAAATTTTACCATACCATAGCACAGTCATAATCCTAATAATTAGCTTGCGCATCTAACTGCGTGCCCTTTGCAAATTAATATTTATTACCATCATTGTATCATGGATCTTGAAACTTAAGACGCTTGAGTACCGGTTTATGAATGTGTATATATGAATAATAGACCAACCATCTTTCTGCCAGGCATATCGTAAAAGGGGATCGATTGGCTATAGGTGTCACTACCCAATGACTGGCCCGTGAAATATTAAGTATGTAAGAAAGAAAAACCGGCCAAAGGCGAGTTTGTCTCGTTCGTCGTTTCAGAGCACTGCAAAAAGACCTGGTCTGTGACACGAAAATTATATTTTGGTGCTTTCTGAAAGAGCGGAAGGCTTTCAGAAAGCACCAAAATATAATTTTTAGAAATATAAACGGGTCAAAAACGCGTACATATATAGAACTTACCTACTTGTAAAGCACGCCGATTCGGCCAAGTTACATTGAACGTGGTCCGCTAGTTTATATTTCTAAAAATTGGAAAAGTGCGTGTTGTACCATGCGCAATCTAGGGTTTCAAAGTTGCCCGTCACAATAATGTGGACTAAGAAGACAGCTTTTATTGTTTCGTACTATGAATATACGAGAATGATGGTTATATGACACATAATTGACCGCCTATAAAACTTCTCCATAAAGATGGGCGATTGTGAATGACATTATGCGAATAATTTCATCGACATAGTAATACCTCTCGCTGATTACTACAATATATATGCGAATATCCGTAAGCTCATCTAATTGTAAGCTCTATGCACTGAGAAAAAATGACTAGTTTTATGTGGCAAATTGAATCATCGAACTACTATTCAAATATTTGTAGCTTTTATGCGCCTATATAAAAATATTTTAATCGTAATTTCTATCAACCAAAACTTAAAAGTATTTTTTGAAATCAGAAAACGGTCAATTTTTATGGCCAACCGAATGAACTGACGATTCGCAAATCAGTAACTATTAATTTATTACGTCCACGAATTAAATGGATACGCCTTTCAAGACATTTGGCAGCGTAGCTTGCACTTAAAAATTACTTGCAATTTAACAATTTAAAAATTTAGGAATTAATGCTTCTTCAATTTTCATAGAGTGAAGTTCTATTCGACTCTCCTGAAGATGCTTCGGTTGCGAAGTGAAATGTGCATTGAGTACATCATTTGTGTGTTACTGCCTTTGGTTCTGACGCGTAAGAAAGTTTATATATATATATATATATATATATATATATATATATATATATATATATATATATATATATATATATATATATATATATATATATATATATATATATATATATATATATATATATATATATATATATATATATATATATATATATATTGTAAGAATGTGTGGTGGAAGTGGGTCGACTATTGTGCCGCTCTGTGATTTTCTCATATTTTCACCTCTTGGTTAAGTTTGCCCCATTCCTTACTCTACCTTTCATTTCAGTTGCATCACAGCAGTTCCATATATGGTTTCGCAGACATTTTGCAAATTAAATACCATCATTTTGTATTTAAAAATTCTGAAAATTAGTGTTTTAGTTAGTTATATCGCGTCTGAATGGCATGACATTCGGCCGAAATCAGGCATTCGGTTGAAATTTGACATTCAAAAAATGCGAAATGACGAAGTTATACTTCTTTTGTCGCGTTAGGGAAAAATTATGAGACTAAAATTTTTAAAACACGCGCACACATTCACGAAAATCCGACATCATGAAATTAATTATTAAAAACTTAACTTTTTGAACTTTAGTTCTAGTTTTTTCCCTCCATCTTGGTCCCGGGCTCCTTTGAAGAATAGGCCAACTGCCGTTCCACCAGGCAGGTCGTAAAAGGCGACCGATTGGCTATACGAGTCACTACCATCGTGGTTACTAGGTGCTGGAGTTCTGCATTGTCTCGCCCGGGTCTGGTATCACCGCCTTACCTATTCCTGCCGCAATAGCGTCAGTGCTTGTCACTGTCGTGTTCCGGTTTGGAGGGTAAGGTAGTCGGTAAACTTATGCATGTGGCATTAGATCTCGCTACTAGATAGCAACAAAAAAATGTATTTGAAGGTGTCTGGGAACACTTTATAACCGACAAAAAGGTCTGGGATATTTTTTTTCGAACTCTTAAAAAATCCACTACTAATGGTCTAGTTTTGCTGTTGCTAAAGGCCAAGCCTTGTTATTGGGTTAGGCCAACCTGATTAACAACATTTTCCTTATTTTCATACCTACGTAATGTTAGATTGATATTTCCTGTTAAGGATTTTATATTAGTAACCGACGAAATTCTCGGAATTTTTTTCGCCATATCGAGATAATTCTTTTGGATTAAAATCGGTTCTGTAGTCTTTGAGATATGGGTATAGTTAACAAATTCCACCGTATTGGTCCGGGCTTCTTCGAAGAATGGACCAACTACCGTTCTGCCAAGCAAATCGTAAAAGGCTACCGATGTGATATGTGTCATGATCATCGTGATTTCTAGGTAGTAGAGCTCCGCAACGTCTCGCCCGGGTATTTGGTACTACCGCCTTACCTATTCTAGCCGCAAAAGCGTTAATGCTTATCACCAAAGGTAAGGTAGACGGCAGACTCATAGATGTAGTATTGCCATCCTGCCACACGGATAGCAACGCACCATTAATATCCTTAGTATCCATAGGCGATGTTTCTCTTTCCATCAGAAGAGCCGTATGCTTGTTAGCTTCTATGTATCTTATGATACATAAAAACAGGTTGAAGTTGGTATATATTTTTTTTAATTACATACAATTGTTTTGTTAAGTATTTTGATATGTATTAGTTATCGCCTAGTGCTCGAAATTCGACCATACGATTTAAGCAAGTTAGACTCTACAACTCTATCTTATTACCGAGACTTACTTTCGTATATAATTAGTTCGTGTAACTCGTCCAGTGATTTTTGTCTATAACACGTCTTTACGCTTTGCGTTGAGACGTGATATAGATAAATATCACTTGACGTCGATCTACTCTACTAAAACCAAGCAACTTTTTGGATCTATAATATTCGTATTGCATTTATAGAATAATTAAATTATACATATATATCAAACCTGGGTATTGACTGAACAATTAGAAAATGAAACAAAGATTTGTCAGAACGGAATAGAGAGAAGCACAATAGGAGTAAAAAGAAAGGACCTATTAAAATTTAAAGACAAGGTAAAACGAATTTCAAAAATGCATACACAACTTACAAATAAATAACAACTAAAGTGGAGACGGACAGGGCACATAATAGATGACGAGAGATGAGATGAGAGAGAGAGAAAAAGAAATGGACAAGATTAATAATGGAAAAACGGATGGGTACCCCGCGAAATAGCAAAAGAAGTAGAGATAGACTAAGAGATGTGAAAATGACATCAGGAATATAACGGGTCTATTATGGGCTCGTATAGCAAAAGACGGAACAAAATAAAAATCTTTAGAGGAAGCTTTTGTCGGGAGACAAGCTGTACCAGATTAATGATCGTTGGGCGATAAATAATTTTAAAAAGTGTCTTCAAATTTATGTTGAAGAGATTAAAAAAGCCTTGAGACAGATAAACAGCGCATATTATTAGGCATATTAATAGGGTTTGTCACCCTTTGTGTACGTAATCTTAAAAACCGTTAATGTTGTTTCTATAAAATAAATATAATTTTTAATATATTTTTTGTAGCAAACAGATGGCTCTCCACCAGGCTTAGCATAAGAGAGATATGTCTCGATCGAGAAAGTGTCGTTTGCTGGCCCTTGACTAATATCTCGATATTATACTGATGTCCATGCCGCGATAAATATTTAAAACGTCAGAGATAAATTACTCAAAATTTACTCAAACAGAGAAACCAATAATGTTGATAGCACATACATACCTAATTATAATATAGATCTGCCATCGTTATTAAATATGTATATTTATAGACTGGGTCAAAATCTCCAAAATATCCTTACTAGGTTCTCAATTAACTTATAATAACACGAATTAAATTAATAGAAATTTATTACTATGAAACAATAACCAATATCTTAACAAAGTCTCAAATCGATAAAATGACAGCAAGATTTTCGATCGGTAGAGAAAACAACTACTGTCGAATAAAAGTGATAATTTTCTCTTCCTTTGAAATGTAATATGGAATCAAGTGTCAAATGCGTTAGCGAATAGAGAAATTGACATAAATGTAGAGAAAACGGGTCGATAAAATTTTAACGCCCTGCTTATCCTAAGTCTGCTGGTGGAAAAAGACAACCAAGGTCTATAGACACCAAATGTTAATAATGATTTGCTATCCGTATGACTGGGTCTTAATAACACATGCAAAGTTTTCTAAACTGGATTTCTACAGTAACAAGCCCTGACACTATTGCGGCAGGAATAGTTAAGGCAGTAATACCACACCCGGACGAGACAATACATAACTCTACAACCTAGTAGAAACAATCGTAATGACACGCATTACCATTGTGTTGTACATTGTATAGTCAACCGTCCGCCTCTTACGAACTGTCTGGCAGATCGACAGATGCTCTATTCTATTCTTCAAAAGGAGACTGGGCCAACACGGGGTACCATGTCATTATTTGGTACGACCTAATAATACTGTTTGCCTCTTCCCGTTCAGGTGATAGAGCCCTGAAAAACAGATAGACAGAGGAGGCATATTAATAGGATTTCGATTACCAACTTTGGGTACAGAACACTATAAGACTACGGATCACCCTAAAATCATATTATAACATCTAATACCTTTAAACGAGCAATTCTTGTATATGTATAATTGTAATCTCGGAATCGGCTCCAACGATTTTCATGAAAGTCACAAATTAGGGGTTTTTCGGGTCAAGGAATCGATTTATCAAGGTTCCAGGTCCAAGAAAAGCTCGGTTCCCAAGATATGGGTATGGGAAAAAACGAGCAAAGCTCGGTCAACCAGATCTTGGATATTTATACGATATGATTTTAGGAAATGCTGTATGATTTTATTACATAATGTAGGATATATTATACCGAAATCCTAAAATAATAATTCGTATCTAGAATGAGTAGTTAACCAATATTCGTAAAGCAGTCGCACAAACATTCACGCTAATTTGTTAATTGATTGCCAAACGTAGAGATGCTACAGTCCTGTAAGTAATGTAAAGGAAAACTGGTACAAACGGGTATGTACCTACTACATATAAAATATAAAACAAAATTAAGTTCTAAATAAAGAGGGGTAAAATGGAAAACCTAATCACTTTTTTACGTCTTTCAGTCACGGCCCCTTGGAAGAATAGACCATTTGTCATTCTGCCAGGCAGTTTGTTAGAGGTGAACGATTGGCTACGCAAGTCAGAAATCAGAAAATCAGAAATCAGAAGTACTTTATTCAATAAAACCTTTTATAAGTTATTTTAACACGTCAACAATTTTTTTAAAAACTACTACCGGATCATAAAAGCGGCCACAAACTGAGAAGGTCCGACATTAGAAGGTCATTGGATCCGACGGAAGAAACTCAGCGGGCTTGTCTTTTTTTCATATCATCTTTTTTTTACAATATTACAATATTACAAAAAATATATATGAGATCGGTATGAGGAGCAATAAACTCAGGCTTTTTTGTCTTTTAAATAATCTGAGATTTTATAATATCCTTTTTTACACAGTTTTGTTTTAACACATTTTTTAAATATATTGACTGCTAGATCTCTTACAGTTCGGGAACAATCTCTTATAGTTTCGGGAAGTTTATTGTAAAAGCGTATACATTGCCTGAATTACTTATCCTGTTTTCACTTTCACTACTACTATTCTAGCTACTATGTGGTAGAGCTCTGCTTATTGTTATCTAATTATATAAAAAAAAACATCGATATATAAGTAATTAATCTGTAATTAATAATTACTAGTTTTATGGTTTTTATAATATCGTTGTTATTGAAATCATTATGTAAAGTTTAAAATTAATATGAAGAGTACAAGTTTAATTAAATTTTTAAATAGGTAATAAACAAATAATTATTATATACATAAATAAGGCGTGAGAAAGTAGGAAAATCTCTATGTCGAATTAATTATCTAATTTTTCTCAAAAACACACAAGCAATTATAGTAAAAACCAAAGTCTTAGCAAAATAGTATATCATTTATGAACTCTACAAGTTGTCTAAAGAAATTGCAATTGTTACTCGTAAAATTTTCTTTGATAATTACTAATTATTAATAATGGTTTTTATAACATCGTTATTACTGAAATTGTTATGTAAAGTTTAAAATTATTATGAAGAGTGCAAGTCTAGTTAAATTTCTAAATAGGTAATAAACGAATAATTATTATATACATATAAAGGCGTGAGAAAGCAGGAAAATCTCTACGTCAAATTAATTATCTAAATATTCTCAACAACACAGAAGCAATTATAATAAAGACCAAAGCCTTAGCAAAATAGTAAATCATCTATGAGCTCTACAAGTTGTTTATAGCAATTGCCATAGTTACTAGTAAAATTTTCTTGTGTGGTAATTTCCGCGACAAAAACATGACTCTACCTCAGTTAGATTATATATAGTACGAAATAAATAATTAATAAGTATTCGTTTTTTTGACAATTTACCAATTTATATTTTTTTATTAAGTATTATATTTATAATAAAAATCAGATTAAGTACTTACTCTGTTTTACGAAAAACACCCGTAGGAGATATAAATATTCCAGATCCAATAATAGTTCCAATTATTATTCCAACACCATTAAACAGAGTTATTTTACGTTTTAAAGTAACTTTTCCATCATCAACTTGAGATTCTTCACCCATGCCGAAAATCAATCACAACTCACAAACGCCGGTAAATACACGTGGCGTGATTAGATTAGCGTCGTGCAATTTGACACTGTGCTAAAATTCGACTGTTTAATTCTTAAAATATAATAGGTTACACGGTTGAATCACTTTCTGTTACCATTTTTACGAGCAACCACGAGCAACGATACTAGAATCGTGGAATTTGTGGTGACGTCAAAGCGTAAAATGGAATACGCGAGACGCGTACTAACCGATCAGTCGCCTCGGCGCATGTGTGACTTGGACTTGTGAATTGTGAATGCGATTCTGACGGAGCACCCCGAGGCCGATTGTAGCGTATAGGTAGAGAGATAGAGAAAGATTTTTATATTATTTAGACCATGGAAAAACTTTTATCATATTTTAACAGCTCTATTTAAATGTAAAACGACAGCTCTAAAGTACAGGCAACAGGTACAGGAAAGTACAGGTTATAAGACTTAAACAGAAATCTTACTTAGACCCATACATGTTATAAATGCATCACTTGCGATCGATTTCAATGAAATATTGTAGATATATACTGTTTGGCCCAACTTTAAAAATGAGATAGTTTTTATCTCAATAACCCCCCCCCCCTCCCCATTCCTCTCAATTATCTCAAGTATCCCACCAAAATAATCAATACAAATAATTTGTATGGCAAAATAACGTTTCAGGGTCAGCTAGTTCAATATATTTTACCTGATAAGACCTCGAGGTCGATTGTTAAGTATAGCCGAAGAGTCAGAGAGGGAAATTTACATTCTTTAGCTTGAAAAAATACTTTTGTAATAGTTTTATAAATTATTATTTTAAATAGCTCTATTAAAAGGATAGTTCTAAAAGAACAGGCTACAGAAATCTTGTTAAGTCCCGTTCGCTCATATAATAAATGTGATAACTGCGATAGCTGCTGGAGTTACACAAGCGATATCCTGTTTGAATAAATAATAATATGTATAAATCTGTTACATAATTTCTACATCAATTTACTAATTTCTTGCACTACATACACGCATCCTTTTAATAAGTAAGTATTAAAGCGTGATGAAATTTATCATCAGTCGTTAATACTTTATTTGAAATGAACCTTTTATAAAATCGTTGTAATTTGGAACTCGATGAAACAATAATGCGTCACGATAGAGAAATAAACACATAAATGTGTGGGATTGAGCCGACAAGAAAATGAAATAGAATACGTTACACAGTATTATAATATATTTAAAACTAGCTGGCTTACGCAGTTTTAATTTAAGCAGTTTTAACTTACGCAAATTTAATTTAAAAAGTTTAATAGAATAACATGTCGTCGATATAGTTCTTCATACAAACTTTCACCCCCATCCCTTTCAACCCCTAGGGGTTGGTTTATTTAAGTCATTTTTTAGGTTACGAGCCCATCTCTTAATTAAGAACACGGAATTATTACTTATTTCATTTTTACCTAACCTTTTTTCATATTTTAATCGTATAATCAAATCTGACACTTTCCCACTCACGCGAAAGAAAAAGATGAGAAAGACAAAATTAAATAGCTTAGATCAACAACTATGTATGTTTTGAATGGAAGTGCCGTCAATAAATACCAAAGTACCGTTTATTAACAATATAAAATATTCGTATGTCATGTTTCTACAACTTAAATATTTTTGGATAAAAGTATTATAAAGTTCACAAGAAAATAGTAGATATAAAATTTAGAAATCATACACGCAGTTAAATTACTCCTTAAAATAAATTATGGAAGCAAACAGTCACCAGGCCTATAGAATGATAATAATAATTTTAATATTCCTACTGCCAATTTGTACACAATAACAAAAAGTAATTACGCTAACGTAATATTCTATGAGTTTTTAGAAAGTAAATACCTTTACCTCCTGTACTTGTTATAAACTGGTGTTTAACAGAAGTGAATATTTTTTAAACTATTGCATCATTGGAAATCTGGCTCTCTCTCTTTGACTAGTAGAGCTCGCTAAACTAAACGAGATAGAACGCTGATAAACGCCTTTACGTAACAAGGAAGTAATGATTTTTGTAGAGTTCTTATTATTTTAGGGTTCGAAAGTAGGATTCCGTGGAACTATATTGAAATCAATGTAAAAGTAGTGCTAGTTTTTTTATGAAAAATTTTGAAGTAGCAGACGTGACGTTTAAAGAAGTTATATATATATATATATATATATATATATATATATATATATATATATATATATATATATATATATATATATATATATATATATATATATATATATATATATATATATATATATATATATATATATATATATATATATATATATATATATATATATATATATATATATATATATATATATATATATATATATTATTTTACGTTTACGATTTTGAAGACTCCCTGCGATCACAACGGACGGGCCATTATGATCGCAGGAAGTCTTCAAAATCCTCCCCTACGGTAGATAATTCAACGCAACGGCTTTAAGTTTTGAATATATAATATTTCAACCGTCCGCATCCTTCAGCTGAGTTTTTGTTATACAGCGCGCTTGTTGCCTTGGCTCGTGTGTTCAAAACACGCTGATGCAAAAACCGCATATCTTGCATCATATTCTAAGAAGTTTTTAACCAGTGGTTTATAAATAAAACGTATTTGCTACATCAGTTGATTTATTGTTATATTATCATCCGACTTTAACTAAGGGAAATAAGTTAGTATCGCTGGATAAACTACACATATTAATCTTACCCCAAAAAAGCTATTTTTAACTTCCCGCTAAGTACTATGTAGATAAGAAGGTTACTGGTTTTGCCCCGATTTTCGAAAATCGAGTTTTCACTACTTAGATCTCCAAGTCTCACAATTACGTCAGAATGTCTGTATGTGTGTGTCTATGTAAAAATCTTTGAACTTCCAGAATAAATTATGTAGCTAGAGCTTAAACATTGCATTGAATGCCATTCATTCATGCCAAGATCAAAATCGATTATGGTTTCAAAATATACAGCTTTTCAAAATTGAAATTAAGCTGTCATTTATAACAAAATTTAGCTTTTAAACTCTAAAAAAATTGCTCCTTTCATTAAAATACCTCAATTTAGCGGGAAGTTTTAGGGATGGCTTGCACTTTGCAGGGTCAACCGATTTGCAGGATGTTTAATCACCAGTACTTAATCTATATATACATATAATAAAATCGTAGGAAAGTCAAAACTGTACATTGAATATTTTTTAAAAAGAATACTTGGGGCATGATCTACAATCGATATCGAAGCCAAAATATAGTTTTTAGAATTTTTGTCTGTTTGTCTGTATGTATGTCCGGGGTAAACTCAAAAAGTAATGCATGGATTTATTTCAATTTTTTCATGAATATTACTTATAGGTCAAGTCAACATATAGGCTACATATTATCACGCTATCACCTACAGGGGAGGTGCTGTGCGGAGTAAACGAAGTCCGCGCAAACGAAGTCGCAGGCAACAGCTAGTACCTTTATAAAAATACAGATATAAAACTATATTAATATTATAAAATTATAAAATATGCGAAAGTTTAGATGTTTGGATGGATGAATACTTGAATTGATATTTGTTAATAACGCAAAAACTACTAAACGGATTTGAATGAAATTTAACACACAGTTAGATGTTGACCTGGAATAGCACATCGGCTACTTTTTATGAAAAATGAGCTGTTCCCGCGGGATTCATCAAAAACTTTTGTAGTGCAGCGGGCTGCACGCTGCAACTAATATTCAAATACATTTAATGAGAACCCACATCCAGAACTACAAACATGAATGCTCACCATACAAAGGTTGCCCCTGTCGTGAACCGAACCTAATACCCATCGATTGCGTAATCAGTGTCGCTAACCCTAATTATTGGTCTTTGACCAACGGTGCGGTAAAAGACCTATTAAGTCCCAGTATGTTACCTGAACACCAGAGACAATTACTGTAAGAACGTCTAGTGTATAAATAGAAATTAAAGACCTGACTTATGAAGAACTAGCCAATTCTCGCGATATAACTCGGGTAGCTCAAGATCCCGAGGGTTGGTATAAAATGTCAGTCAGGGATAGTATCCAGATATTTCTTCCTACAACAAAATTACAAACTTTACCTATTTATTATAGTATAAGTACATATATTATAATATTTTTTAACTCAATAAAATTGCAGCAACCGACTTCCCATTTCCTGTATTCCGAAACCCTGCATCAGATCTTCACCAAATTAAAATGGGACCATACGGGAAGTTATACCCTCCCAAACATAAAAATAATTTTCAAAATTGGTTCATAAATGACCGAGTTCTGACCTAACAAACAAAAAAAATACAGGCGATTTGATAACCTCCTCTTTTTAGAAAGTCGCTTGAAAACACATTCTGTTTCGTATAAGGCAGCTTGTAAGAGGTGAGCAAATGCTAAGCCTGTCACAACCATTACAATTAATAGGTGAGTGTTTTCAGCGAAGTATTTATTACCTAGTTACAGCTTACAGGGGCCCGATTCACGTAACAAAACATCAATAAGTCGAAGGACTCTAATACATTTTCTTGCACATTCGTACATTCGCTTCGCATACTCGCGACCTAACACGACTTGATATTGTATCGTGTTTATGTGTGTAAGAGCCTTAACCGCCTTGGTTCGATTAACGTTTTGTTAAGGGAAATGGGAAGGTGTGGTTTGTATGGTACCAACCAGACTGACAGACGACTACCATACTGCTAGTAACAGATGTAGTAAAAATAATGGTTTATTTTAACTATTTCTCTCATCAGTGGTTATTTTTGTCATTTTCCGGCATGAAGGATACATCCATTAGGATAAGCATGCACCATTATTATCTCTAGAATCTATACGTCTTTCCATTAAGAGGAGAATCTTCTACGAGGGACAGTAGGCCATTCCAGGCATTTCGTAAATGGCGATTTATGCCAATCTTTGTTTCTACGTAGTATATATTATATGATAACAAACAAGCAGATGGTTGGCCAGATGGAAAGTGATATCCATCGTCTATAAACACCAAAGATCTCAATGGTGCGTTGCCATCTATGTAGCGGGGATGGAATGCCACACGCATAAATTTACCGGTTACCTTACCATTCAAACCAGAACATGACAGCGACAAGCGTCTTGTCTACTATCTTATAATAATTTTAGCACAGTAAAACTAAAAAAAACTGACAGGAAATTGTTCCTGTATCTCTGAAACTCTGATCACTTTTTCACTTTATATGAACCAAACACCAAACGAAATGACTGAATTTTGAGGTAAAAAAATAAAAAAACTGTAAACCAGTTGGTCCTGCAGACCACCCCTGAAACTTCCCGCTAAATTGTGGTATTTTAAACACAAATGAGCATAAACCACAGAGATAGATTTTGAGCTCGAAGAGTTAAATATCTTTAAGCTCAAAATCTATAAGTATGTTAAGTTTGTTAAAAATTATGATAGGAACTTATTTTAAGTTTGGAAAAACTGTAGGTATAATATTATCAAAACGGTGATCGATTTTGATCCTTGAATGACATACATCGCAAATTTTGAACTTTAAAATGTTTTCCTGGCCACAAAATCGTTTGGTTGAAAAATATCAGTAATGTCAAGAAAAGCCTTTTTATTAAAAACTTTCGTCATTGATAAATTCCGAAAGGACCAACAGATTTTAATCCGATTTGCTATATTTGACGCAGTTGTTAAGCAGCTGATCAGATTTTGAATAAATCGGTGTAGATATTAGTCTGAAAGTTATTTTAAAAGTATGAAGTAATTTTATTATTGAGCAGCTACAACTTTTGAAAACTTGATTCGGTTTTGATTTTAGAAACGGCATTCGGCGCAAATTTTTAAGTAGGTACTTAGTACTATCATATTATAAAAGATCAAAAATCGATTTTTCAAAATTTCTCGAGTTTTGCTAGAAAAGAGCTAATAAGATTAAGTAATTGATCAGTGTATTAATTTAAAAAAATATATTATAAAGCTATTTAAAAAAAATATGTTTCATAGACATTTGTGCATGACTTTTTCAAATTTTCTAAGTTTGGCTTTTTTATATCATGAGATTACAAACAAGCAGATGAACCTTATGATGAAAAGAAGAACCATCACTTATACTCACTAAAGATGTTAATAGTGCGTTGCTATCCGTGTGACGAGATGGCAATGCCACATGCACAAATCTACCGGCTACTTTACCCTTCAAACCGGAACAAGACAATGACGACCACTAACAGCAGGAATTTGTGCATGGGGCATTGCCATCTCGTCTCACGAATAGTAACTACCCGTGTAGCGAGATGACAATGCCGGAACAGGACAATGACAACCATTAACGACAGGAATATGCAAAGCGGTGGTACCAAATAACCGGGCGAGACGTTGCGGAATTCTACCACCTAGTAGTCATGATGTTAGGACGTACGTACGATCTGCCTGACAGAACAGCAGTTGGTCTATTCTTCAAAGGAGCCCGGACCAACTTTTGGCGTTTAGAATAGTTTGATTGGAAGCAGTATTTAAAGCGCTTTTAGAAAATGATACACATACAAATCTGGTCTGGTGATTATGGTTATTAATCACTTATCTATCACCTACATAATTCGGTTCGATCGTAGTTGTAAATTCGCTCTCATTCTCTCTCAGTCTCTTTCATTCAAACGAAATGTTACTCTAAATGGGATGATACATAAAAACGTTGTTTTACAATTAGGGTCAGACAGATTAATTGAAAGAATCGCAAGTGGATTTTAATTAGACCATTGTCACTTAAAACTTTTGTCAACAATGATTGATATTAAATAGAATCTACATTGACTGCCACGTGGTCTAGTGATTAGTCGGTTCGGGACATTAGGTTCATTTTGCTGGCACGTCATTAGGTTCTAGGTTCGATTTCTTGATCAACAAAATGTGTCATTGTGGTGTTTTCCGGGTTTTACCAAAAAATTAAAATCTCAGTAATAAATGTGTTAACAACCCCGTGCCTTGGATGAAAATGTAAGGCTGTTGGTGTCGATTATTGTAAGAAACGTACGATATTGTTATAAAGAACCCCTTTGCAGAGTAGGCACAGTGAACCGAACGTCTATAGACATTCTAGTTTATCACGATTACCTGCAAGTTTGTCAGTTGCCAAGACAATTGGTGAACCCCATCGGCCCTGTTGTCGGCTCTTGTTGAGTAAAGTTGTGTTCTGAAGTTGCTTCGGTTGTGAAATGAAATGAGTATTGAGTGCGTATAATGTGTGACTTTGTTTTTGCTATTGAAATCATGGAAAGTGTGTGGACAACTGTGGCGTTAGGGTCGTCTTTATTTTGAAGACCTATATTGAATCTATTTCATTTCATACGCCGCTTTTTTATTTTCATTGCATCCCAGAGGCACAAGTGAAAGTTCGTGAAAGTTTACTTTAAATTGTTTTATAGATTCAGACGTTACTTTATAAAAATCCATTTTTCATAATTTGTGAAATTCCCGCGAAAACTTATATGTAGCTGCTGTGATGCAACTGAAACAAAAGGTAGTATAAGGAATCGGTCAAACTTATCTAAAATCGGAAAGTTAAAGGAAACCCCAGCGGCACAATAGTCCACTCACGTCTACCACACTTTCAGCCACGTCAATAGTAAAGCCAGTAACACACAAATTATGTACTCAACGCACGCTTCACTTCATAACCGAAGCATCTTTATGAGAGTCGAATAGCACTTCACTTATAGCGTGAAGTAGCTTTGAATTAATTTAAATTGTTAAGTTTTGGATTTCTGCAAAATAACGCCTGAATCGATAAAATATAAAATCGATGTGATTAGAATTATCGCTTATTTCTAGCGATAATGGAATTTGAAAGCTATTAGGTTCTCACTCAATTTCAAGGCACGAGGAGTAGTAACACACCACTCAACAGACTCTGAGCAGCGATTAAGATTCTGTTAAATCTTAAAAAACCCTCAATAACACATATTGCTTGACCCGAGGATCGAACCCAGAACCTCATGATCTGAGCTGAAAATAGGCTAAAGTCTAGATCACGAGGCCAGCGTTATTGGATCGATAAAACTTGGCGTTGCGGATCACCGGTAAATCGTGGTGAACCGAAACGTGTAATGACATTTTGTTTAATCCGTGTACTGCAAAGGTAATGGCATAATGTTTTGTATACTCATAAAATTGTTTGGCCTGAGTAAGCTTCTAAACATACCTTAAACTACTAGACGGATTGAGCTGATATATGGCTAGGTGGTAGAGTTCTGCATTGCCTCGCCCGGGTCTGGTCCCTCTACCTTACCTATTGCTGCTGCAATAGCCTTAGTGCTTGTCACAGTCGTGTTTCAATTTCGAGGGTAAGGTTATGCATGTGGCAAAGGAGTTAGTCACAAGATAAGATCGCACCATTAACATCTTTGGTGTCTGTACGCGATGGTTGACTCTTTCCATCAGCAGACCCATCGGCTTGTTTGCTATCTTGTGATAAAAAAAATATTTTTTCCCAACTATACTATTGAAAACAGTATTATACTATCATTCTCTGCATTATACTTTTTGCTGTTGAACAAAAATAAAGTGTACAAAATACTGTTTTCAGCAAACGTGGACGGCTCAGAGTAATAACTAAATTATTACTCGGAGGGACGTGGACGGTATGCGTACTTGCGCTTTGCGCTCTGCGCTTTCGCGTTCATAGATTAGGTAAACACTAAAAGAATATATTATGATTTTTGTTTTTTTAGATTTCAAGAAGAGGATAGTAAGTATTAAAATACTATATTCATGAAATAAAAGTTTATTTTGCCGGCACGTCATTTTATTACTTGATTTTTTAATTTATATTTAATATCCTAACAAATAAATGAAATCAAAAATTTTGTATTGATTTTAAAATCCTAAATATCTGCTATATGTAGTACATTAATCTTTGATTTTATGCCTCAATTCTGTTTGTATAAATTTTGTATAAAAAATGTCGCATGCATAAGATTACCAGCTTCTTTACCCTCCCAACCGGAACGCGTCAATGACAAGTATTGACGCTATTGCGGCAGGAATAGGTTAGGCGGTGGTACCGCAAACGCAGAGTCGAAACGTTGGAGAACTCTACCACCTAGTAGTCACAATGGTAGTGACACGTATAGCTAATCGATCGCCTTTTGCAACCTGCCTAGTAGAACAGCAGTTGGTCTTTTCTTCAAAGGAACCAGGATCAACACGTATTATCGTATTCCATATAAGGTCAAACTAATGTTATATAACTCTCTAGCTGAATCTTATATTCGACTAGCTGACCCGGCAAAACGTTGTTTTGCATTCATATTAGGAATCCATAGCGGACAAACAACGTGACACGTAAATTATATAAGTCTACGCCCTACGGGATTGTCGTTCCACGCAGCCAAAATGGCATTAAACTTTATATGGTGGTTAAGTATTCTTAAATTTTCTATTTTTCCGCGCAATTTTCTTAATAATTTCTTTTATAAGAACCTTCTCCTTACAATTACAAACACAACAAAAAAAATTACCGAAATTGATCCAGCCATTCAGGCGTGATGTGGTGACCAAGGAAAATAGGGATTGATTTATATATATATATATATATATATATATATATATATATATATATATATATATATATATATATATATATATATATATATATATATATATATATATATATATATATATGGGCTCAGCAGCTATGGCCGTACATACACCTCCTATTTTAAGCAAATTTATAGTTAAAAATATTAAAGAATGTAGTATCTCCAGAAATTAAACTCCATATTAATAATGACCATTTAGGCCTTTTTAGACATTGTAAAATCCTGCCGGTACAAATACAATTTAAGTATATTTTACTCAAAGAAAACTTTTTAACGAATCTTTAAAGAATATATGTTTGTAGAATTAGTAAGTAGTCATACAAGTTATATTAATTTAGTAGTTAAGTTTCTTTGTATTTTGTTTTCTTTGTTCTATTGTTTTGTATACATGTTTTTCTACCTTATGTTTTTTTTTTGGGCTTGGTGAAAGATATTTCTTTAGAGATAAGCTTGCCTTTTGTACTAATTTTGTCTTTAGTTTTACTTTTGTTATTTGCGTACAATAAATGCTTAAATTTAAAAATAAAATAAATAAATATATTAAAACACCTGTACATACTCGAGCTGTTTCTACGAATAGGTTTTGTTTACCGGGCGCAAAAAATACGTACGGTGAGAGGACAACTAGCTGGTGGATTCCTCGTTTGTTAAATAAACTGCCATTTGAATTTGTAAAAGACATTACACAAAAAAATTTTTAAACCAAACTTAAGTCTTATTTTCTGAACAACTTAGGGAGTTTTCAAGAAATGTGATTTAAGTTTTTGAATAATTGTAAGAAAACGCCACTTATATTAAAACCGTGTATTTATTTACAACACAAGTACACAAAACAACACAATGTAATAACTAAATACTCTGATTAACACTAGTCACTCACTGTTCTAACACGAAACTTAACCGACTACACAATAAAACACTTCACGCTTCGCACTGGTCGTTTTAAGTATCGCTCTTGATCGCTCTGGCTGAGCACTCTGCTCGCCCCCGCGACCGGTGAAGCTGTAACAGCCCATAAGGCTAACAGCAATTGAGACATTCCGAAAAAAAAAAAGCTCTTGATCGCTTGATAAAAACTGCTCTCTATTTGTCAACACATCTCTATTTATACCCTGGGTAAAGTTTTACCTGGATCCAGAAAAATCTAAATTTATCGCGTACTTCAATAAATCGCTTCTAATTATAAACAACTTATGATAAACAAGTCCTAGTGCACGCTATTTCCACCCTTATGCCGGGTACCAGAAAGCCCATTATGGCATAGCTATTCGGGTAACGGCCAACTATTTGTTTATTAATAGGAGTAGCTATCTCTTTCTTTTATTTCTAGATCCCTCCAGCGTTCCAACTCTTCACGTTTCTAGATTATTCTTAACAATATGTATAATGCTATTTTAAAATTAATGTGTAGTATTACCCAATATAAACCTTTGTGGTTTTTTTAATACTACTATATATAAATTAAATGTACTGTTATTTATTCAATAATAAATTAAAATAAAATTGTATAAAGATATGGATATGCACCAAATACTATTCCCGTGCTACAAATAACTTTGAAATATTTTAAAGAAATATTTAGACATTGGCTAGAATTGAAGCAGCCACCTCCATCCTAAGCGCGAACTACGAGCTACCATTTTAACTACTCTGGTTTAACATTACGAAATTTGCCTTTGATATCGATTACGTCGATTGTAAGATCCTCCAGTGGGCGTCTGCATAAGCTAGCCACTTTCAAGGAGGTGAGTATGGTAGAGTTTTGCAACTCTCTCGCCCCGGGTTTCGTGCTACCGCCGTACCTAAAAATACTAAAACATAATAAAATAAATATTTAAAGAGGGCTCTCATACAACAAATGTGATTTTTTGCAAATTTTTTCCCGATATTAATAACTGATAAACGCTTCAAATACTCACAGAATATTTAGTAATATATTTACTTTCAAAATAAGTAATTGAAATAAAATAAATTTTTAATCGCCTCTGTGATCTAGTGGTCCGGTGTCGGCGTTGACGATGAAAAATTTAGGTAGGGTAGCTCCCCTACATGTAAAGTTAGGATGTCCCCACTTTACTTGTAGGGGAGCTACCCTGAAATATTTTTTTTTAAGATTTTATGTTACACGAGAAAAAAATTAAGATCCCCCGCTTTACATGTAGGAGAGCTACCCTGCAAAAAATATATTTTAATATTTTATGGTACCACTTTGTTGACGTAACTAATATGTATATTCGAGCCAAATTACAGCTTTCTAGCAATAAGGATCTCTAAGCAATCGTGCGGACTCTTCGGTGCGTATTTTCATGCCCGAATCTCCGAAGAGGTAGTAGTACAACCAGTGCACCCAAACTCGACCCGGGTATCGAGCCCGGGGCCCCGAGCTCGATTCCCGGGTCGAGCAAATAAAAACTGTGTTTTTTCAGTTTTCTGATAAACAAAACATTGCCTGGGATTGGATAAGAGCCCGGTTGGCGATAGGCTTGCCACCAATCACATTGTGGGACTAAGGATATTCGACTAATCTTGGGTGCGCTGGTTGTACTGCTACCTCTTCGGGGATTCGGGCGTGAAAATACTTTGAATATTTAAGGAGCCCTCAAACAACAAACATCATTTTTTCCGTTTTTAGAGTTCCGAAGTAAACTAGAAACCCTTATAGTGTCCGTCCGTCCGTCCGCACGATTGTTCAGAGATCCTTATTGCTAGAAAGCTGTAATTTGGCTCGAATATACATATTAGTTACGCCAAAAAGTGGTACCATAAAATATTAAAAGATTTTTTTTCAGGGTAGTTCTCCAACATGTAAAACGGAGATGTTAATTTTTTTCTCGTCTAACATAAAATCTTTAAAAAAAATCAGGGTAGCTCCCCTACATGTAAAGTGGGGACACCCCAACTTTACATATAGGGGAGCTAACCTACCTAAATTTTTTTCTCACGTACCCTGTTGCGTGGGGGTCGTCTAATCTTTGGATAGGTTTTTAAAAAATATTGTAGTGTGTGAAAATATTAAGCTTTTAAATGCTAATTTTTGTTAGAATCAAGTGTCCCCCCCCCCCCTCCACCATTAGCCGCAGGCTAAACGGTTGGGTTTGGATGGGAAAAAATCTTGGTAGTAGTAAATATGTATAATGAAGTTAAAAGGAAAACTATCACGGCTTAAAAGGTTTTACAGGTTTTTGAGTAATAGTCGACCAACTTATAAAATGCACTTAGAGAAGTTTTTATAGGCCGTGAACCTGTGGTGCGGATATATATTTGTCAATATCTTAATTGTTCAAAGTATGAAATTATAAAAGCCCTCTTCTTAGCCCGCATTATTGTGACGGGCAACTTCGGAACCCTACATTGCACGTGGCTCGACACGCACTTTACCATTTTTATAGGTAATAGTACGGAACCCTTGGCCGGTTTTTACTCGGACTGTGCCTATATCTTCGTATAAATAATATTCCTGTGTGTGTGTGTTCCTTATGGACTCCAAAGCGGTTGGAGCGATCTCGATGAAATTTTCAGGCAAATCTCAAATTAGCCCAACAAACCGGTGATCTTCTGAAGTATAGTAGCGATCGGGAATAAAAGGGTAAAAGGGGCGTTAATGATTGAAAAATAATTTTTTTATATAAAAATGCGCATTTTTTTAATTACGCTCCTGTTAAAATTTTTAAAATGTGTTTTTATTATGCAAATTACTTTAAATTTAGGATTTATGTTCTTTAACACAGTAAAAAACCCCTATTAGCAGCGCAAAAAGAGTTTTTACCTCTATATAGCGTTTTTACCTCTATACAGCGAAGAGACAGTCTACCAAAAATCGAAACTATAGATTTGTCCCAAGATTCTAAAGTGAATACTGTTGGAAATTTGTAAGGGAAATTATTGATTTTTTTGGCGAATTTTTACGTTAATTTTATATAATTTGATTTACACAAATAGGTTATTTTTTTTTCTAAAAAGGAACATAAAATTTAAGGAAATAAAATAAGCAATGTATTATGCGATGCGCCACATACCGTGCAAAATAAATAGCTGATTCAAGAGTTCCGCAAGCGCGACAAGCGCGACAAGCAATGTACGCTTTACATGCATGCCATGAAAATAAGAAAAAGTCATAAGCATTTCCAACAAAAAAGGAATTGCCATTACGACTAGATCGTAAAAATGGCATGTTTTATTTTTGTAAACCGTCCCATTCACGCTGTATAAATACAAATAAGGGAATCTGCTATTTTTGTTATAAAATTTTCAGTTTCATTCCACTTTGAAAATTAATAAGTATAATATGAATCACATTACTTCAAAAACAATCTAAAGTGTGCATATACAATTTTGCTTCGCGTGCCACCGCCCGCCGATTATCCCGTCCGCCTCGACTATTATACTATAATTTACGAAAATTACCGAACTAATATACCTAAAGTCAGTTAGTCAGTCAGGCAATCCCAATAATAAGTTTTAAGGTTGATATGGATAGATCACACCACGATTAAATGTAGAATGCAAGAACTGCAAAACCCTGAAGGTAAATAAAAGTAAAAGCCCGAGAATATGTTTCAGCGCTGGTAATGATCAAATTCCATCTATTGAACTTCTTTATAATCTGTTTATGAACAGAGGTGCATGTTCTTCCAATTTTATTGTATTTGTATCATCGAAAATACAATGATTGCTTTCAAATGACATCATTTGGAGTAGTTTATATTCATTTTATATATATATTAAATGTAATTGTTATGTTTCGATATAACAATAAAATTAAGCGAATTTCGTGGCCTGCACAAATTAACATGCCAGTATCTCCATACGATACAGAAAACTATGTATCGTTTGGCTATTTGCAATATCCCGCTAGAACTAAAAAACGGAACAACCAAAATTATTTAGTTCACGCAGGCGAAGCCGCACACATAATATTATAAAATTTCATCAAGTACGGTCAAGGCGTTTCAAAGGACCGTGTGGTAACTAAAACTGTGACACGAGAATTTAATATATTAGATTTATTGTAATATGTTTGGTAAACTAAATGACTTAATAAGACTATATTAAAGAAATCAAAAGCAGTAATAGAAGTATTTTTATAGAAATAGACGACATACGAGCAATGGGCCACCTTATGGCGAGCAGTCACCGTTGTCCATGGACATCAGAGTGCTAAGTGTGAGTTTTTCTTTTCGCATTCGATCATGAGCGCGTTTGAAGTTTACTAGGAATTTGTATATGATTTGTACAGCGCCACCTACTGGTAAACGTGAGAAACCAGTTTACCACTAGGTGGCGCTGTACAAATCACATACAAATTCCTAGTAAACTTCAAACGCGCTCATGATCGAATGCGAAAAGAAAAACTCACACTTAGCACTCTGAAACAAAAGGAGCTAGCCGCTAATGCGATGCCGAACTTTAAGAAAACTATTAATCCTCCTCTTAAAAATACCCATGTTAAAGCTCCTTGGAAACAATATTTAAACCAAAGATTTGACTGAAGTTATATAAACAACTGCTATTTAATGAATTATTCATAAATAAGCACGTATCAAGATAAATAAAGTCGCAACTCATGCCATTGTTCCGAACAATACTCATTAATCTTATACATTTCAAAACACTTAATTTGTCAAGATGAGATTACGTTTTAATATTAAGTATATTATTGTAAACATTACAAAAGAAAGGAATTTTTTATACCGGTAATGATTTTTTTTCTAAACTTCTGAAACTAGCGTATGTTTATACAATAAAAAAACTGACATAATAACAAGAGTCTATAAAACAAGTAAGTAAAAGGTGAGTAATACTCCACTTATTGTTTTTCTATTGTCCTCATGTTTAAAGACATCGCGGGAGACGTCCTGAAATAACATGAATTTGCAGCAAATCGGTGCGCGTGCGCCGAAGCGCTGCAATCGCGCACGAGCCGTAGTCGCCATTTTCGAATGGTCCACGAGATTCCCCGTATCCAGGTTCGTTAATTTATTTTTATATAACATTAAACATAAATTAATAGATTTTAATATCTATTATAAAATAATACGAGAATTAAAAAAAGACAATCTATATTTGTGTCTACTTAGCTGTTAAAAGGAACAATGACCTCGAGAGCACACGTAACAGTTAACATGTTTTTTGTTTTTAATGATGATTACTGAATACAAAAGCACAAAGCGTTCAGTGCATATTAAAGCACACTTTATATAAAAACCAAAAATAAATTTTTAGTACCTATGCAGATTTTATATAACTGTCTGTAACTAATAACATCTTAAAGTGATCTCAGGAATGTGACCGTCATGTTTCAGTTACATCAACGTACAGAAAGAATTTTTACACGGCGTTTTGGTATAATTTAACACGTTAATTCTCTATAGAAATGATCTATTTAAGTCTTTCGTGTTTTATTTTTCTTAATAGATCACAGTGCATCCCCCGCTGCGACTTACAAGGAGATACGAATTGTGTCACAATCTGTGTTAGCCCTCGCACGTGCTTCTCATAACATCTCATCTTTACATTTCTACTTAAGTGAATATTAAACATTGAAACTCCGATGACACTTATTCAATGGATTAATGAAGGTAACGTCAGAAAAATGGACGGAATATCAAAGGAAGACAATGGAAAATCTTCAAGACCTGTAAGAAATAGACGATACACGCGGTAAGCAAACATGACTCATTATTTTCAGTGTTTTGCAACTTATTTCTTTGTGCGTCACCTAAAACTAAAGGGCTTTAATAAAACATGTTCAACATAACATTTTTCTAAATATATAATAATATGTACCTCAGCAGAAATGTAACTAAATACATCCCTAGCAACAGGCGTTCAATTACTAATAGGAATCAAAGTTAAATTTTTTATATAAAAAATTGTAACATTTTTTGTTTATTATTTATTATAAAAATAATAAAATAATTGTTGGTATAGCAGCAACAATATCATCAAAATTTCAGTTGTCTAGCTATCACGATTCATGAGATACAGCCTTGTGGCAGACGGACAGACAGCGGAGTGTTAGTACCTAATAGGGCTTTGTTTTTTCCTTTAGATATGGAACCCTAAAACAAATATTAAAACTAATTATTTTAATATTTATTTATGTTTTATCTTTTATAAACATTTTTAAAATTTCTTGCATTTAATTAGGTAACGTTTTCTTAAATTATGGTTAAGTGCACCTATTTGAAATTGATCATTAGAATAAAAAAGAATGTTTTTATTATTAGGTAATCAAGTATTTTCAATAATTAAATAAACACTCAACTTTTTGGGTGTTTATTGGATTTTTACCAACGCATTTGCTACTTGCTTTGCTTATCTATAATTGTAATATACCGATGGCATTTAGCTTACCTGGCCGATAAGCCCGGTATTATTACCATAAGTGTGTAGCTAAAATCAAGATTATAATTTTATAGGAGATCACTAGTAGCTGGTCAGAGACCACAGAAGAGGCTTTTTACTCCGGAAATAAAACGCTACTTAAAAGATTGGCTGGTTCGTCGAAGAGATAATCCATACCCAAACCGGGAAGAAAAGAAACAACTATCCCGTGAAACAGGACTAACCTATATTCAAGTAAGTTTATTAGAAAAGTTGTTTATAAGGTATTACTAGGTAACAGAGATCCGCAACGTCTCAATCGGATATTTGCTATCACCGCCTATTCCTGCCGCAATAGCATCAATGCTGTCCCGGTTCAGAAGATAAGGTAGCCGGTAGACTTGTGCATGTGTCATTGCCACCCCGCCACACGGATAGCAACGCACCATGAAATTCTTTGGTGTCTATAGGCGTTGGTTTCTCTTTTCATCAGAAAAGCCATTCGCTTCTGTGCTATCTTATGATATATAAAAAATATTTACGGTCGAAAATACCAACAATACTCTGTTGTTGGCCTAACACAAGAGCCTGACATCACTTAATCAAATTCACTGATATTATATATATTTTAGACAAAGAAAACTAGTCATTTTGCAAATTTGCAAAATGACTATTTTTCTAGATCTAAAAGTTTTCTTCGCCTGAACAATGGATTTCCGCAAACTAACGCCTGAATCTATAAAATATATTTTACACTTTGTGTCGTCAGCATATTTTTTTTTAATATCGATGGAGAAGCGCTTGACCACGATCGCGCCTGATGGTAAGCTAAGATGTTGCCTGAGATGGAACGCGCTTTCCTAGAAGGTACCTGTTCACTCTTCTCTTGAAGATCCCCAGATTGTACTCATCGGGGAACACAGACTCAGGAGTCATGTTTCAGTCCCTTGCGGATCGAATCACAGAATATATAATAGTACAAGCATCGAATGAAGAGTACATAATGAATATACATATAATGAATTCAATACGTATAACACGTACATTATGTGACTAATCACGGCAATAAAGAGGTAACATAAAACATCGAAAAATATTTTTTACGGTAGCTCCTGTATATGTAAAGTGGGGATGTTAATTTTTTTTCTCTCGTACCCCGTAGTGTTTTATTGGATAGGTTTTAAAAATATTGTAGGTTTGCGAAAAGAATTTTTCGATTAAGGTAATCGTCTCTGGAATATAAAGCTTTAAAGTACTAATTTTTGATTGAGCTGTGTCCCCCCCCTCCCCCCCCCCCCGCTCTCACCGTAAACGGTTCGTTTTGGGGGTAGGAAAAAATCACTGTAGTTGTAAATATAATGAATTTTAAAGAAAACTATCACGATTAAGTGTTACAAGTTCACGAGTAAAGGTCGACCAACTTATAAAATGTCTTACAAATCATTTGAAATTGTATGCAGAATAGTTCGTTATACTGTTCATAGATGGTTCATAGACAACAATCATTAGATCACGCTAGTATGATGTCGCCATTTCATTTGATAATGTTTGTAGATTTTATAAATTAAAACGTAGTGATTATATTATACTCTTTGTGCATTGCATGATGTACGTTATGTATTCTGGGTGTTTTAGAGTAGACCGTGCTGCCAGGAACATTTTTTTTATTAAAACAAGCTGAATTTTTGTGAACAGCTTCGTTTTGATCAGACGCCTATCATTCGAAAAATCTCGAATCGGGTACAGCGTTTTTTTAAGTACAATGCAGGTAGGTTACTGTGAAATTATAAATTTTCATCTACCTCAAATCCGCAGTCGCTTTATAGATACAAGTTGGTTTACATTGGCATGCTACAATGTTCGTATCATTTAACTGTAATATAATAACTATATGTTTATTTCAACCTTCTTAGTATCAGCACAGAATACTTAGAGACTTCAGAAGTCAATGTTACATACAAGTATTAATCGAGCATAGCACACATAGATACCTCTCACGGACGCGATATCTCTGACTGGTGCGGTACAAACTGTACCGAACCATTCCGAGATATCGCGTCCGTGAAGTGTCTATGTGTGCGTTGCTCGAATATCACATGTATGTAGATTGACTACTGTTAGTTTCCAGTATACTGTGGTATCAGTACCTAGCCCATTGGCGTATATAGAGGTGGGGGGGGCGTCCGTCATTGACGTTAATTGTTAAATAGGTTAAATGTGTATAGTATGAAATAATAAAAGCCCTCTTCTTAGTCCGCATTACCGTGATGGGTAACTTCGAAACTCTACATTGCGCGTGGCCTGACACGCACTTTACCATTTTTTTTGGGGTTTTCAAAATTCCCATATGGTCCCGAGTTTCGGAGATATAGGAAATGGGAAGTCAGTGGCTGCAGTTTTACTGCGGTAAAAAATATTTCAGTATGAGATATTCCGCAACTTCTAAGGCATAATTTAACCAATTTATATTTTATAACAATCTTATTGGTTTTGTATCGAATTTTAAAGCACTATTCTATATAGTCGTTTGATGTTTTGAGCGTGCTTTTTGAGAAGAAATTCAGGGTAACTAAATAAAGGAACTAAAATATTTGATTGGATAATTTTATGACAGACTTCAGGTTGTTTTCGTTTAATTGAATTGCTCCATTAACAGTAAAACGGCTTGTCTACAAAATCGCCCGTACGACAGTTTGAGGGGCGCCTTTACACTCTACTTCTTCTATCTCCAAAACGAATACAGATCCCACTCTACAACTTTCCACGTATAATTTTAACCCTTAAACTACATTTTGAGATAAAAATAAAAATTTTGAAAAATACTGAAGTAAAATCAGGTTTAAAAAGTTTACTTCCGGTTTTCTATACGATTTTTTTTTAATTTAAATTTGTGATAATTTTAGAGACGATGTTTATTTTTCTTAAAATAACACTACTTATTTAAATGCTTAACTTTGAAAATCTAAACTAAGCATAGCCTTTAAAAAATAAATTTTTAAAATTATGTAAATTTTTAAAGGCTTATAAAAACTGACAACACAACTTAATAAAAAAAATAATGGTGTACATTTATTCAGAATATTTAGAAGTATAATTATGCCAAATATGAACAAAGTCCAGGACCTGACATTTTTTTCGTCGTCCGCTTCACGTGAAATACCCGGAACACTCTCCATGATAGATGCGGTAAAAGATGCTAAGCGAACTTACATCTCCGCGTAAAGCCAAGGAGTCAAGCCGGTTGGAGATAGCTTGGTCGTCAACGATTCGAACCGCTCTACGCTGAATGCAATCAAGAGGAAGAAGCTGATACTGCGGAGCTCCCGCCCAGAGGTGAGAACAGTACTCCATGTGAGGGCGAATTTGCGCTTTGTAAAGTTGCAAGCGATGAGCCGGCAAGTAGTACTGTCGCGCTCTACTGAGCACACCGAGCTTTTTTGAGGCCAGTTTAGCCTTTTCTTCCAAATGATCACAGAACTGAACGTTGTTCGATATGTCAACGTCAAGAATTCCACTATTGGCTAAGGCTGTCAGGAAAGTGTTCTCAAAACGAGGTGATACGATAAAGGGCGACTTTTTAGCGGTGAACGTACACAGCTGTGTCTTCCTGGGGTTAAATTGGACTAAGTTGAGTCGACCCCTTTCTGAGATTTTGTCGAGCTGAATCTCGATTAATAGTTCCCAAAAGGAGGAGTTTATCAATTTGTCTGATGTTTTTTATGTTTAAACTCGGTCATTTACGAACCGATTTTGATAATTCTTTTTCTTCTTTGATAGGGTATACTCTCCGTGGGTTCCAATTTAATTTGGTTAATATCTGACGCAGGGTTCTGGAGTTACAGAAAACAGTAGGCTGGTTCGGGCTCCTTTGAAGAACAGGCCAACTGCCTTTCTGCAAGGCAAGTCGTAAAAGGCGGCCGATTGGTTATAGGAGTCACTACCATTGCGGCCACTAAGTGGTAGAGTTCTGCATTGTCTCGCCCGGGTCTGGTACCATCGCCTTACCTATTCCTGCCGCAATAGCGTCAGTGTTTGTCACTGTCGTGTTCCGGTTCGGAGAGTAAGGTAGACGGTAAACTTATGCACGTGGCATCAGACCTCGCCACAAGATAGCAGCGCACCATTAACACCTTTGGTGTCTATAGGCGATGGTTGACTCTTTCCATCAGGAGACCCATTTGCTTGTTTGTTATGATCGCTGTGCATATAAAAAAAATGATTGCTGTAGTTTTACTGCGTTATTTTTTTTTTTTGTTTAACCACAAAAACTATGCAAATTTAAAAGTTTTGGTTTTATTTCAGATTTGTAACTGGTTTGCAAATTGGCGTAGAAAATTAAAAAATACTAACGCTGATCGCAACCAACTCACGTGGGGTCATCTTATTCGTACATACAACGACCGAGCTCAGGGCAATGTCGAACAATTTAGTATTTGCTCCGATGACAGTATATGGAGCGAGCTAGGCAATGATACGCAAGATCACGAGTCCGTAGACACTGAGACCAGACTCGCCCAGTTTTCGGAGCCAACACCAGAATACAGATACGATACAGACGGCTCATCTTCGTCACTAGAAAAATATGAAAGCTTCAATAACAATTGTAATGAAATTCAAAAATGCAACCAAACTTGCGATACGAAAACCATCAATAGTCCTGTGCTCTTGAGTAAATGGTTGGAGAGTGCAGCTCGGTTTCAGCCCAGTGAGAAGAATTACTCGTGGTGGGCGGAAACTAAAACACGTAAGCAGGAGCAAAAAGTTCATATTATCGCAAATACTTTTAGACATGACAGAGACGAAGTAGAGGCAGCGATGGCTTTGACTACTCTAGCTACTAGTAACCTATCTACAGCATGACCTGTGTATCTCTATTTGTTGAAGTTTCACCCTCGATTCCTTAACAACATTGTTAACTATAAAGTGAAAACATATGCAGAACTAAGATGTGTACTTATGTTAGGGAACTACTGTACAGAAGCTCTATCTTCGGTTTCACTTGGTGAAAATACGTGGTTAAAATTTTAGTTCTCCATATGTATTATAAAAGCGAAACTTACCACATTTTTACTTCGTATGATTGGTTGTTTGCTATAGTCAATAACCTCCTATTTCACTTATATTCCTGTCGGGTAATTGTAAGTCGTTTTATAAAACTGTATTTTTTTACACAAAATAGATTCCTCAAACAAAAAGTAACGTTAATTCTCAATTTATCTGACAGAAAGCAGAGGAGTCTAAAATGTATTCAAAGTAAACAATAAGAAGTAAGCATCAAAGTATAGACTGGTAATTTTTGAGCGGGATCTAATAAGTTAATTGAGTTAGTTAATAAACAATTACACTAGTTGTGCGGGAAACAAACAGATGACTTTATTAATGACAAGATAAATAATCTTAGTTTATAGATATCAAAAATATTAATAGTCCATTATTATTTGAATATGTAAATCAGTACAGAGAGTTACTTATTGTGTAGAAAGACTTTGAGTAGTTTATTGTAATTTGTAACACATTCAAAATAGTGTTTCTTTTTTATGTACGATTTTCTTATGTCAAAATAAAACTTATATAGGCTTGTTTCAATCTAATATTGGAAAAATAATCTAAAAATGTATTTGGATGATAAAGTTGAATATCTCAACGACATTGATATTGGCGTCATTTTAATTGGGCGTGCGGAACGAGCCCAAATTTTACATTGTTGTTTGTGTTTAGACTTTAATTTCAAAAAACACACAAGCAAAAAGTATCAATTGAAAATCTTCTAACTTATAATGCAGACAATTTATCATCATATTTATTTTAAAAGGAAAAATTTTTCTACATCTACAACTGCTGGATAATCTACAATTGCACAAATAACATTGAATCTAAATAATAAATAGAAATGGCAACATGAACACTTGGTAGTAAGTCATAATAGCAACAGAGATTTATGTATTACATACTAGAGAAGCTATATTAAGTCGTGTTTCATTTCATTAACATGCCCAGCAGCGCTGAAATAATAATAAATCGTCCAACCAAAGTCAAAATTTAAAGGTGCTCAGCGTATAATTGAGTACTTATATTTCATATTCACGGTCAAAAGTTTGTAAACGCCATGAATTTCATGGCGCTTACGCGTTTAATTCAACGACCTTTGTCATAGGTGTGGTCAATGGACTGCACTTTAGAACACAAGCGGCGTTGCCTTGTCTAGTACGTTAGTACCTACGTAAATTTTTTCTATCTTTGTCTTTAAAGTCTTTGAATAGCAAAACTATATGTATTTACCTTGTTGATGACATGTAGAGGTTTTGTTTTTAAGTGTTGAAAACTGGTCTAATTTTTGCTCAAATTCGTTTGTAGTTTTTAGCAAGTAAGCTAAGCAAAATTATTATTTGTAGCTGTACAGTAGAAACCCAGTTATCCGGACCTCAGTTGCACGAATTCATGATTGTCCAGACTGTCAACCACGAAACAATAATTAATTTGCGCTAGCACTTTAGGGCCTATAAAAAATCTGTAAGCCGAAAAACAGCTTTCAAACAGTACTACCAACAGAGTGTAGTACCAACCATGAGTATTTTATATTAAGATACTACACTAAAAGATTTATATCTAATTTAATGCTATAATTAGCTTTATCCTTCAGGCGTCAAGAGTAGGTATTATATCTTCAAAATATCGGGACTATAGATAAACTTCGTTATTATTCTAAGGTCTTGAAAGTTACCAAATGTTTTATATGAATTTAAAGAGTGTTTTTTATTTGATAAGATAGCAAATAAGCAGATAGCTCATAGGTAAGGCAGTGGTACCAAAACCCAGGCGAGATATTGCGCATCCTGTTATCATGAGGGTAGTGAAACGTTCGACCAATCGTTCACCTTATAACGAACTGCCTGGCAGTATGGCAGATAGCCTATTCTTTAAAGGAGCTTGGAGTAACAAACACGGGAAATAGTTTAGTACAAAAGTGTCTATCCTTTGATTTTACTTATGTGATTTCGTGATTGTTATTAATTTAAGAAAATATGTACGTACAAATGAATGTCGAATCTGTTAATAAACATTGCACATAACATAATGATGTGATGATGTGTATGCGGAGAAGGTCTTTCTAGTCTTAAGAATACATAATATGACCTACCTAAGCTTTCCTTCGTGTATTCAGTTATCCGGATTTTCGATTATCCGAATGCTTTATGACATTAATCGAACCGGTTAATCAAGTTTCTACTGTATGCATTGTCTACAATATAGCAATGATTTATTTATTACCTTTTAATTTTGATCTCTTAATTGTAATAATTTAGTATTCACTAACACCAAAGATAGTTTTAATTAAATATTAAAATCGTTTGAAAAAGTGTTAATTTTTCGTTGCCTTTAAGGCTGCAACCTCAAAATCGGCGTTCGGCAGTGCGGCGTCGGCAAAATTTATACATATATAATCTATGGTCGGCAACAACGTGGGAGTATCACGTCAAAATAAAACGATTTATTTGGAACCTTCTAGAAGACAGCAGTGTGGCAAGTGGTGACTATTTACGACAATGTTGGGGCGTTAATTGCCTTCGTTTTAATATAGGTTAGTCGACTGCCGCCGCTCCGGAGCCCGCTTACTTCGAGAGCGTAGCCACAAAACAAAATGCGTTTACTAGCTACAAGATTAATATCATCAAAAACATCCTGTAAAAAAGTCTCGCATCTCAGTTTTTCTACCGTCAAAAGTTGTGAGATCCATGTAATATCAAGTCGGTTAATTTATTTAATCCTTACTTAAGGGACCTTCTGTCTTAAGTTATTATGTAAGTTGTTATTTCAATGTTAAAAATCTTTTACGTTTTAAATAAATAGATCGACTTGGCCATCGCATCAAAACACACTGTGTATCTTACAATTTATACATAATTATATTAGATTGTTTAGTCTAAACCATCTAATCATGCGATGGCCAAGTCGATCTATTTATTTAAAACGTAAAAGAATTTAAACATTGAAATGATAACAATTTACATAATAACTTAAGACAGAAGGTCCCTTAAGTAGGGACTAAATAAATTAATCGACTTGGTATTACATGGATCTCACAACTTTTTACGGTAGAAAAACTGAGCTGCGAGACTTGGTTTTTTTACAGGATGTTTTTTATGATATCGCACTTCTTTTTATAAGTCCTACTTTTTTCCTTTTTGGTACCTTTTACTTCTAGAATATCAATAACGATTTTTCTTAAAGCCTCTGTATTATGATTTTTTCTAATTTTTGTAGGTAGTCTTCCTCTTTTCCTTTTCCGGTATTACTTCTTGAGCTTCAGCTACAGTTTTTCTCAAAGTCCACTACCTGTCTCGATGTGTTTTTCTCGGAGCCTTTGATGTTACAATATTTTGAAAAGTCTGGACGATAAATACTTCTTTATCTGTTGTATTCACAAATTGAATATTCCTGAGCTTTAATACTTCCAAAGTCGACATTAATTAGATGTAAACCGCCCAGACAGTAACTCTCGAAAGTGCCACGTAAGCTTGACCGGATGTGAATGAACACTGCGGAACCTATATCCATCAGCGCATTACCAAGTATCTTCGGCTAATCGTGGCTGCAATTGTTGTACCTCTGCCTACCTCTTCGGGGATATGGGCATGAAGATACTTAATCATATACGTTAACATTCCATACGTATTTAAAATAGGCCTGAAAAAACTAGAAATACATTTAAGAAACATTAAAAAATCTACGTACCCTTGTCCTATTACGGTAAATGGTTAGCATCCACCACCCCCTTAGCGCCATTTTATTTATAACTTTTTAATACTTGTAAACAGTATGTTATAAATAAATAGCCACGGCCGTAACTACTTCCACGTCCATAGTGAGTGTTTCGCACGACAGCAATGAGGCATGGGCCATTGTGTGAACACAAGTGATCGTGGCCTACAGTGGTGCATTGCAAAGCATGGGCTATTATAAACCTATGTGTCCTGGGGCCATAAGATAAGAGTACTTGGAGGGTATTCACCTTTTGCGTACCTCGCTTGCGTCCCTAGCGCGAGCAATATTTCGAACCACACTCGTCCTCCTTGGAGTAACATTGTTCTGTGCACTCGTCAACTGGCACTCAAAGGTTTTTTAAATTAATCATCAATTTATTAATAGTATAGCGGATTTGATTATTAGTGTTCTTTCTTTCATGGTAATCGGTAACTTCGAGTTATTTAGTCTATTTATTTGCACCTTTTTTTCGTCATATTTTCCTAGGGGAATGTTGTACAGTTTCATGGGCTGAACACACTCCTATATCTAGGTACCTATCTACAGCTATTATTCCATTATACGAGTACAATGATTCATTAACTGCAAATAACTTTGTATAATCCTATACATTGATATGGGATTACAAAGTTATTCGCGCAGTTGGTGTATCTAGAAAACTGGCCAGAAATTTTGAAATTTTTAGGTTTTCCCTTAATTTAAACACTAAACATTACTTATATTCTAAATTTGAAGGTTGTATGTCTGCTAGAAGTGCCTTAGACTTTTGATGATCGGTCAGTCAGTCAGTGACAAAATTAAGAAAGTTTGACAAGTTACAATTCTTAAACTGCTGGTTCAAATTGAATGAAATTTTAAATATACCGTGTTTAACAATGTCTAATTAGTAACTAAAAATTCAGGCTTCTTGTTTTATCCACAACGAAGTTATAGGGGGTCGAAAACGGCCTGAATTGCTTCGAGAAAAGGATGGTAACGGCCGTGCTGCTTTTTTTGCTCGACTTGGCGGGGGCACTGCCGTGCCCCCAAATAATGTCCAGTTTTCGAAACGCAAATTAATTTTAATAAGCAATAAACTTTCCCTGTGTTGGTCCCGGGCTCCTTTGAAGAATAGGCCAGCTGTCGTTCTGCCAGGCAGGTCGTAAAAGGCGACCGAGTGGCTATGCGCGTCACTACCATCGTGACTACTAGGTGGTAGAGTTCTGCATCGGCTCGACCGGGTCTGGTACCACCGCCTTACCTGTTCCTGCCGCAAGTGTCAATGCTAATCACTGTCGTGTTCCGGTTGGGAGGGTAAGGTAGCCGGTAAACTTATGCATGTGGCATTAGACCTCGCCACAAGATAGCAAAGCACCATTAACATCTTTGGTGTCTATAGGCGATGGTTGACTCTTTCCATCGAAGACCCAACAGCTTGTTTGCTATCTTATAATAATAAAAAAAATTAATCTGTGTTTAACAGGATTTTTACAAGCAAATGATCTGTCAAACTCAGATTAATTGCTTGTTAAAATTTAATTTGTGTTACAGAAACCGACCGTAAGAGTCGAAATGTGCTCAGCGGTGGACAAACTTAACTAAATCTAAGATTTCATAAATTTAGCTATCACCCATAATGGTTTCGACCCCCTTTTAAAAATAGCTTAACTGCCGTTCTGCCAGGCAGGTCGTAAAATATGTGACTAACATCGTGACTACTAGGTGGTAGAGTTCCGCAACGTCTCGCACGGGTTTTGGTATCACCGTGCTACTTACTCCTGCCGCAATTCTCAATGCTTATCACTGTCGTGTTCTGGTTTTGATGATTCGGTAGATTTATGCATGAAGCATTGCACCGATAGCAACATATCATTATCTTTGGTGTCTATAGACAGTGGTTTCTTCCCATCAGGAGAGCCATCTGCTTGTTTGATATGTGATAGTATAAAATAAAAAATAATAAAACAGTTTAAAAAATAACAATTAAAATAAACATCCCTAGATTACGAAACCCCAGCCAGTAAACTGG
Source organism: Apodemia mormo (assembly GCA_036924255.1). Lineage (NCBI taxonomy): Eukaryota > Metazoa > Arthropoda > Insecta > Lepidoptera > Riodinidae > Apodemia > Apodemia mormo. The sequence goes on along the minus strand of JAUPFN010000003.1, from coordinate 32,473,139 downwards.
TCTTTATCAAAATTTTAATGATTTTTAGATAGTAGTAGAACAAATAGTTTTTCAATAACTTTAAAAACCATGTAAGATGACTTCTGTGGCACCTACAGGGGTCAATTGGAAATCAAAGTGATCCAGCGATTTACTTAAACACACTGAATTTAGTTTAGTAACATACCCACATACAGAAGAATCATAATATTTAAAAGGAGTATATCCAAATCAAATTGTCATTTAAATTTTGTCTATAATTATTATTAAGTATTTACAACTACCATTACAAAAGCAAATTTTCATTTTTCTGAAGTTCCATCTGTTTTATTATCACTTGTAGAGGTGTTCTGAATTTCTATATGTTTTTCGAGATAAGAAACCAAGGTCTGTTGGCCTTGATTAATTTGAGACACAAGACAAGATCCTGCACTTTGTAAGACTGAACACAATTGGCTTCTCGCTACATCTAGACTTGGTAATTGACTGAACGCTACTAGTTCATTCTTAGATAAAAGCCTGTCTTGTATTATTCCACCTGTAAAAGGAAAAAATATACTTTTATGTCCACTTGTACCAAATTATTTTAATGCTTTTAAAATTAATTTAAGCCTAAGTCAAGTAAGTCTAAATAGTTAAGTGCAAGTGAACCTTAAAGTTTGTGTTATATATATAAAAATTGTATGCCAAGTCACGCATTGTAAGGTTCCGAAGTTGCCAATCACAATGATGCAGGCTAAGAGGAGGCTTTTTAATGTTTCATACTATGAACATTAATTAACCTACGTAATGTTAATAACCTGGAAACTGTGAAAGCTGGAAAGTCTGTAGACATTTGGTTTACTTTGCCTACCCCACAAGGAAACAGGCGTGATAATTCCCGTTCAACCCCCCTTAAACCTGCCGCTGCTTTTTATATACATTTTTTCTGTAACTAAACTGCCTTACCAAATGTCCCAAAAATTTTAAATTATGTTACTAAATTGGAGAAAAAAGAAGAGAGAAGAGAGAAATAATCGCAGTTACCCTCCCCCACCCCATTCGCCGAAAAAAACAGTTTTATTACATTATTTTATTTTTTTAATGTTGAAGTTAGGTTTTTCTTAATTTTCTATATCATGGACTTTGCTACTTAAAAATATGATTTAAGGTTCATACAGCTTCTTAATATAATTTCTAGTCGGATTGCGTGTGCTACGGCGCTGCGGGAAGTGCAGCCCCTCCGCCCTTATGTAACCAAGCACAGGCATCATTGCTCGCCTGCGCAGCTTTTTGGTCGCCTGCGGTGACCACCCTCCACCGCTACGGCTCACAAGGTGCCTAGGCTTTGTTACAGCAGGCGGGGGCTGAATGCCTCTGCGCCTTCGTGATTGTAGTAGGGCAAACAACACCACGTGCAAGTTATTGTGCTCTGATTCGGATCTGTCATCAATTTAAGATTACTAGATCTGAAAAAAAAACCAAAGCTATTTGAATATGTTTCGTAATTTAAAGAAAAAACAAAATTTTCATAATTTTTATTTTAAAAAAATATGTATTTCTGCAAATTGAAATTTTGCATAAGATTTAGCAAATAAGATCTTTTTATAAAAAAAATCGAATGCAAAACTCACGGGCAGTGTACAGTTTATCGTAAATATTTGCACGCCTAACCTAAAAATATGCAAAATAATTATAATAAAAACTAACAAGGGGGTTATCAGAAGACGTTCTAGAAGCCCCCCACAGCCTCTCTAAACCCAACCCTAAATTAGTATCTACATAATTTTATTTACATTCTAAACCTATATTCTTAAGAAACAAAATTCTTTTTTTATATCTTTATCTCCACCAATTTACAGCTAAAATGTTCACTCATAAATATGACATGGCTTTACATGCCAATAAAGATAAAATGCTTTAATATCTTACCATTAGAAGAATTAAGAAGTTACAAATAATGTCATACTAACCCATCACAATTAATTGTGGTGTTTTCTTCAAAATCTTAAACATTTTCGCAGCATTTTCAGGCTGTCCAAATATAATGTTTTGTTGTGAAGTAAACAGGTGATTAACAGCTTCGTAACGTGTTCCCATAGTTGCCATACTAACAATTTTTTTACCATAAGTCCTTAAATGCATATCATTTTTTCGTAATGCCGAAAATACTGGCGTTTTGTCTTCCATACTAATAGAATTAACATGTAAAAATATGACCATCTTAGATGTATTAAACCAATTGAGGCATTCTCTAGCCAAAATTCTTTCAAAAGGATTATCTATCTCTTTTTTTGCCCATTTCTGTTTTTCCTTGTCACAAAGATCTATTTCAGGGATTGTGTATTTAGGTGGAGCATAAATTGGTTTAGATAAATCGATTAGAAGTTGTCTTTCAAAGTGAGGCTTCCTTGGTTTTTGAATATTTATCTTGCCACGAAATCTTTTACATATTAAAAACGGCACTGCAGGCTGTAAAATAGCTAAAATCGATGTGTCATACATTATAATTTTTATAACTAACTCAGAAATTCAGTTGGGCACAAAAAAAAATTATACCTTTATTTAAAGAAGTCATAATGTGTACAAAGTTCTGTATAATTATACTTCTTTTGTATCATACAGTTGTTTGGCTTCTAAATTGTTTTTATTTAATTTATTTGAAAATAAATTATAAAATATAACCTACAATCTTAACTGTCAATTTGCATCACAGATTAAATTCGTAGTTTGCAGTCAATTGACAGTTGACAACACTAAGGAACTTATATACGATAACTGGAATTTTACGAAGCAGTATTTGAAAAATAAAAATATACGTTATTTCGTTAATCATAAAGTTGACATTTGTTTCTTACTTAATACAGTGGAATAACGTTCTGAGCAAGACAACAACAAGAGAGGATGTTGTCCCTTTCTTGCAATTGCCAGTGTAAATAAAACTATCTGATGGTAGATTTTTATATATTCGGTAATCGTTAAATCCCTTTCATTCATACACGTCGATAAATACGTTAGCATAAAATGTATTGTAATTAACACAGTAAGTTCTAAAATGTGCTTATTTTAATTATTACGTAATTACTTAGGAAATGCAAAAACTATTTCTGAAATTAGTAGAATTACTTAGTAGTAATTTGCAAACTACGCATGGCCGCACTTATATATGGCGATTGGCGCTTTATTTAGTAGAAAGAGACACACTTCACCCATGTCGTGGTACTCTTCGGAACCATTTTGAAGCGCGTGTGAACATTCCGGGTAGAATGTAACTTCCTTGCTTGCGCCGGACCACAGAGAAAAGTAATATACTCTCGCCTACAGATGGGCGATTGTTACTGATTCCAACAATCGAATGGTTTGATACTATTAATATTAATGTTCGAATACAAAAACAATCGATCGCTAGTTTGCAAATTCGAATAAAACCGCTAGTTTCATTCATTTGCTTTTCCATACAAAACTGTATGCACTTACAATAAAGTCTATTTTTAATTGATATTCGTAGTAATAATTAAATAGCTACTGATTTGCGAACCGCTAGTTTACTCATTCAGTTTGCATTACAAAATTGGCTGTTCTTTTTCGTACTATAAAGATTACTTTTAAGTTTTATTTGATAACACTAATTAATTAAATTAGTTTTTAAAATCAAATTTTTTTATATGGGTGCAATAAAAACTACGATATTCGAATAAAAACTAGTAATTATTGTTAATTTCGATTGGTATTCAATTTAACACACGAAACTGGGTACTACTTCACTGTACATAGTGTTTAATTTTAGATGAGGTTACGAATATTCGAATATATAAACTAGCAGTGATGAAATTTCAATCGAAAGAATGAGACGACGCAATACATACATATTTACTTCTCGCTTCTTTTCAAATTCGAATGAGCTATAAGCTTATTCGAATAATTTGAATGATTTCTACAATCGAATTATTCGATTAATGTCATTCACAATCGCCCATCTTAGTCTCGTCAGACTTAGCCACTAGCCAGACTGCTACAATTACAAAGTTTAGAGAAGAGAACAAAATATAAAAACAAAAACATGTGAATAGAGAATTGAGCCATATTAATATGAATAATAAATTGTTATTATAACTATTAATCAATATTGTTCTATATTCTTTAATTTCGTATTCATTGTATGTTTTAAAAACATCAGTTTTAAAAATATTACAATCAATTACGGGTTTTGAGGTTATATGTTAAAAAATATATTTAAAAGTTTTAAATAGCTAGAAAGAAAAAATGAAGAGACACATGGAAGACACGCCTCCGTCATCGGTGAATGGTGATGAAATCGGCGGTATGGAAGATGAAGGTATGTTATACTTTGAAGACATAGAAGAAGTGCAATTAGAAGATGAAGACATGGAGGAAGTCTATGATCAAGAAGAAGAATATTCCGAAATGGAAAAACCAGAAGACCATGCCGACTTAGTATTTAGCAAACACTCGGCATCAGTGTTTAGTTGTGATTTTCATCCAAATGGAAAAATTGCTGTAACTGGTGGTGAAGACGACAAAGCGTATGTGTGGTCAGTGGAAACTGGACAAGTTTTAATGGATTGTGTTGGTCACAAGGATTCTGTTATATTTGTTGGCTTCAGTTTTGATGGGGCATACTTAGCCACTGTTGATATGTGTGGTGTAATTAAAGTTTGGAAATGTATGCTTGAAGATAATCAACAAGATCCTTGGCCATTAGCATTCGAGTATGAAACAGGCGACCTCAGCTGGGGACAGTGGCATTTTGGGGCTAGAGTACTTCTTTGTGGAGCTGACAGTGGTGATATATATGTTTTTAAAATACCCTCAGGGGATACTAAGATTCTACAAGGTCACAATAGTCTGTCTGAATGTGGTAAGGTATGTATCATGTTAATGTTTTGTTTAAATTAATTAATAAAATAATTTAACATTTTTAAATATTATGCAATCCTGCATCCATTATTATAAAGAGTGATAAGTTCTTATTGTATTATGATTATGCTGACATGAGTCAAAATAATTATGTGTTTTTGGGAATGGCTGCAATGTAATCAAAACTTATATTATGTACTTTTACACTGGCCTTTTCAATGCACAAAATGCTTGGACAGTCTAAGTTTAGGATTGGGCTTTAAATAGAGAGTAAGAAAAAAATCTTATAATAAAAATGTAAGTAAAATTTAACAATCAAAAATAAATTATTTTGTAGAAATCTATTTGTTGATTTTTCCATAGAATACCAATTCTACTTTAGGAAAACCTACCATTGGGTTTAAAAAAGATCAACTTCCTAGAATGGGAGAAATAACTATCTTTCTTGGAATTTAACAATATTGAAAATCATCAACTAAAAGAATCTTAATAAAATTACTATTAAGGTGCCACTTGATGTTATAAAAAATATTGAAATAAGTTAATTGTATATTAAAGTTGTATTTAATAATATGCCAAGAAAAATTTTCATCATCGAACTTTGTGGCAAAATTCAAAGTTTCACCATCATCACCTCAATGTCTAAATCTACAACTGTGCAATTCCCTAGGCACTTTTTACCACACACACACACACACACACACACTACTTTTCTGTGGACTCAATTACCAGCTGGGGTGTTTCCAAATAGATATGAATTAGGAACATTAAATAAAAGAGTTTACTCATTCTTAATAGGTCCACAACACAGCTGCAAGACCTATGGTGCTGCGGTTGTCCATGGGAGGTGGTGATCATTTACCATCAGTTGATCCTCCTGCTCTTGTCAACAAATCAAATGAAACAAAATTGTGAGAAGTCTATAAGTATAGAGTTCCTGTTTTCAGGCATTCCTTATTTGTCTAATAGGAAGTTTCAAGTATGAGGTACCTTATTAGTTTGAATTTAAGTCATAATTTTGTATAATATTAAGAGGATTTTGAATTTTAAACTAATTAAACACAATGCCAAATAGGAAAAAACATAAAGTTACCTGCAGAGGTTGGACTTATAGATATCAATGCTAGATGGCTTTATAGGTGTTACATAGACTGTATTATCTCCACATTTTATTAAGTACTCCTACAATATTAAAGAAAATTATATTGAACTAACTGTTGCCAGTAACTTCGTCAGCGTGGACTTCGTGTACTTTGCACAGCACCCAGCCATTAGGTGCTAGCGTGATAATATGTAGCCTATTTGTTGACCCGACCTGGTAGTAGTTAGTTAGTATTCATGCAAAATTTGAAGAAAATCCATGCAGTACTTTTTGAGTTTACCCCGGACATACATACAGACAAAAATTCTAAAAACTATATTTTTGGTTTCGATATTGATTGTAAATCACGCCCCAAGTATTCTTTTAAAAAAATATTCAATGTACAGTTCGACTTTCCTACGATTTTATTATGTGTATAGATAAGATGTATGTATGTAAGAAGGGACTACTTATATTTAGTTGTAAAAACCGACAGTCGTAACAATGTCATATTTTTGAGATAACAATTCCTATTTTTTCATGTTTAAAGGTTCACAACTTTCACACATAACTCCACAATATTTTTGATGTATCTAGTGTACAGATAAGTAATAAACTAATTGAAGAGATATGGAGAAGCGGATTTAGACTCTACTGCATGTACATGCTTTGTTTCTAAGAATTACAAAAGATTCTACCACATAATAAAAAAGAACTTTTTTCTTTTGTGACCCTACACTTGACACTTACATATTTGTTTACTTTTGCGATTTTAACAGCCAATGACCATTATACTGTGCTAGATGTGGATACCTATTTAAATTGTTTCCAATACAGCTTAGCTGGTTGTGTTAACAGATCTTATTCTCCGAAAATATTAGTTAATGTAGTTGTTTAATCAGGTGTATCGTAATATTTTTTGGTAAAGTGGTCATATAGCATTCAGCGGGACCTTTGTTCTCAGTCAATATAACCGGTATGTTGTTCTAAACGATGTTGTCATAAACGGTTTGACAGTATATTGAAATTTCAAATATCTTTTTGTCTAATTAAACAAATTGTAGTATGATATAGAATGAACTATGTTTTTCCATTATATTTGTTGTAAAAAAATGTTTGACCCCAAAACTATGTCGATATCATAATCTTGTAATAGCTTTTGTATAGAACTTTCTGTTTCATAGTTGACAAGTCTATTTGAAAAGGAACATGCCTATGAGTATCATCTTGAACTAGAAAAATTTGTGTTGAATTATTTACTAACCAGATTGCAATTTCAATGTAGTTTTATGTGAGTTTGTTCATATTATAATCAAGTCCTATAAACACTTAAATTGATCTATTAGTGTTAATATGCAGCAAAATATTCTAAAAAGAAAACAAAGAATAACTTAGCTTATTCTTCAAGAAATAAATTACAAATTATGGATTGATAGATGTTCTAACACCTATCTGGTATAATTATTTTCAGATGTTTAAAGATGGCATACGATTAGCAGCAGGCTATGAAGATGGAGCCGTTAAAATATGGGATCTAAAAACTAACTTGGTTCTTCAACAAATACCAGCAAGTGTTCATGAAACTCGTATCTCTGCTATTGATATTCACCCAGACAGTAATCTCTTAGCATCTGTATCTACTAATGGTAAAATTTTTTTGTCATGTTATCCAGTCTCTTAAAATCTTAAATATATATATATATATATATATATATATATATATATATATATATATATATATATATATGTATGTATATATCCCTATTTTCCTTGGTCACAACATCACGCCTGAATGGCTGGACCAATTTCGGTATTTTTTTTATTGTGTTTATAATTGTAAGGAGAAGGTTCTTATAAAAGAAAATATTAAGAAAATTGCGCGGAAAAATAGAAAATTTAAGAATACTTAACCACCATATAAAGTTTAATGCCATTTTGGCTGCGTGGAAGGACAATCCCATAGACTTATATAAATTACGTGTCACGTTGTTTGTCCGCTACGGATTCCTAATATTAATGGCAAAACAACGTTTGCGGGGTCAGCTAGTATATATATATATATATATATATATATATATATATATATATATATATATATATATATATATATGTGTATATATATATGTATATATAGATATGTATATATATATATGTATATATATATATATATATATATATATATATATACATACATACATACATACACATACAGGGTGTTCCAGAAATCAATGTCAGGCCGAAAATGGACGAGGGGCCTATGAATGGTGGCTCTTAAAAAAAAATGAATATCAACACTTTGTTATGATTTTTTGAGTACTACGACTACAAAATGTTTTCTTAGCTTAATTACTTTGGTGGGGATTTGTTACTGAATAATGCTATGAGTAGTATAAATTACAATTCAAATTTGAACATAACTATCATAGTTTGAGAGGAAATATCTTGATTATGTGTTCAGAACTCATGCCGCAGATGATGCTCCCTATCTGTTTTACACAAGCTTGTGCTGTCTTACTTTAATTTATGTAAGCTTTAAAGAAAACTTACAGGCCATTAGAAGCATTTTTTAAGTAAATCAAAAAACCTTAAACTGAGTTGTTTTAGAAAATCAAAATATACCATTATTAGGATAAAATATAGTAAGTGTTATAGCATTTTAGAAAGCCCACTAAAAGCGCCATCTTTTAATGTCACATGCGGAATGATGTAATAATTTTGAGCACATGTTTGGGCAAATTAGGGATATTTCCTCTGAAACTAAGATAGGTAGTTGTGTTCAAATTGTGAATTGTAAATTATACTAGCATTATTCAGTAACAATTCCCCCTCAAAATAATTAAGCTAAGTAAACATTTTGTAGTCATAGTACTTGAAAAATCATAACAGTGTTGATTTTTACTTTTTTTTTAAACGGCTATAATTTTTAGAGTGCAGGTAAAAAAATTTTTTTTATATTTTTTTGAAAACCACCATCCCTTAGCCTGTCGTCCGTTTTCGGCTTGATGTTGATTCCTGGGAAACCCTGTATAAATTACGTGTCACATTGTTTGTCCGCAATGGACTCCGAAACTACTGAACCAATTTTAATAAAATTTTGTAGATATCTACCATTTGATCAAATTAAAAGATAGGATAGTTTTATCTCAATTAACCAACCGGCTCTAAAATATTCCACCAAAATATTCAATGCAAGTAATTTGTGTGACAAAACATTTGCCGGGTCAGCCAGACCATAATGAATTTTGCTATTGCAGATATATTTTTTTTTTTATATATCATAAGATAGCAAACAAGCACATGGGTCTCCTGATGGAAAGAGTCAACCATCGCCTATAGACACCAAAGATGTTAATGGTGCGTTGCTATCTTGTGGCGAGGTCTAATGCCACTTGCATAAGTTTACCGGCTACCTAACCCTCTAAACCGGAACACGACAGCGACAAGATAATGTTAGTCAACAAAAATTTATATTGAACCCATCGAGTATTTAACCAGAAGAGTGGCTATGTTGTTTGTTTTGTTAGAAAACAGAAAACAAACAAAACACTACGCCAATTGTAATTCTGTGATTGGCTGACTCAAGGTTAATGTGATAATGACGCAGTAATAGTAAACGAGTATTGAATAAAATGAGATAGTTGATATAGGTTACACCTAGGCAAGAGCAAGATGCATAAATAAGTGTCCACATATTTCGTGTTATCTGTCCAGTTTAACTTGAGCCATATAATATGAAAGTAAATTAAAATGAAATCAATCAAAAAAATTATGTTTCATCGGCATCAAATTATTGATGCCAATGAAACGTAATTCCGTCTGTTTTATAATTTGACATTATAAAACAGACGGAATTTGCTGCTTTTTCCACACTATCCAATAGACGGATTATAAAACAGACGGAATTTGCTGCTTTTTCCACACTATCCAATAGAACAACATGACATTATGCGGTATAATATACCAAACGAATATTTTCGAGAGTATCGGTGACGTACACACAGGTCACTTGTTGGTGCGGTACTGCTTTAGTACGAGCGTGAATTGCTATTTATCAGTGGCAAAACACTGATCACTTTCGGAATTAGATGGCTTATATTGCTATTCTATTAGGTTTAGACATGGAAATGATTGCTACTTTTAAATCATTATCATTTGATGAAATTAAGAAAAAAAACATCGCAATAATTTCGCATGCGAAATGTCGCTAACGATGATTTTCAGGTTCTAAAAAACCTTAATAATATTTTTTCCCCACCTGGGTATCGAACCTGGGACCTCATGATCTGAGTCGAATAGGCTAAGCCTATACCGCAAGGCAGGCAGGCTTAGAAGTTAATATGTACCTATATCTCAAAAAAACTTATCATGATATGAGTTTAGTATTCAATTTAGGCCAAAAAAGGTACTTCAAAATTTTCTCTGTTTTAATTGGAATTTAAAAAATTTTGATACGCACTTAAATGTTTAAAATTGTAATGTTTAAAAATGTGTACTGGAAGTTTTATACAAATATTTTTTTACATAATATACATTTAGCCATAGTTTTTCCTGGGATTTTTTCATAATGATTCCATATAAGTCCACTCATTGTATTTATTTTGGTCTTATTTATACTAACGCTATACATGTACCTACTCACTAAAGAACAATCTAAATACTTACTAAAAAATATTAGGATAAATAATTACTTTCTATATAAATCGCAACAAATCGCAAAGTCTCACAATACGTCGCAGTTCGAACACCATGCTCGAATCACTTTGGAATCACTGACCTACGACTTGTCGTCAAAAATTATTATTATGAATACCTTATGAAATTTGACTTAATTCATGTACGTAAACAAACAAATGATTTTTAGATTTGCGACAAATCATTTGAAGGAAATTAATACTTTAGCGCACTTAAATTAAAGTCTTATTTTTAAAATTTGAGCGGGTGTGGAGCGCTTCGCTCTCAGTAATCATAACACGTTATACTATATACAACACGCACGATTCGTCACTAGCTCGGATGAATCCATGGTCACTAGTCACTTCCCGCTCGCTAACGACGTCGATGTCAATACCATGATACTCCGAATATTTACGAACGATGAGATTTCATCGAGTGCGACATATCACAAACCAAATGATGAGATGTCGCATATGCAAGCTATTTATGAAATGTTCCATGCCTAATTAGGTTACATGCTCGATGATTAAACCAAAAGAATTTGATTTTCATCTTTTAAACACATACACGCACAACAATGTTATCTTCAAATAATTGTTATTCAGAAAGCATATTTATATTTCATACTTCTTACATATTGTTAACAGGTAAAGTGGTATTATCCATACCGACGAATGGAAAGATTGTGGCTCAACTACAAACAGATAATGACTTAGAAGTTGTAGCTTTCTCGCCAGATCCAGAAATTGATTATTTTGCTCTTGGTAAGTTTTTACAAGTAACAATAGACCTTTCTGAACATCTATCTGATTTTCTGTTAGGCCTACAGTAATAGACAAAAACCAAGTAAATGTTGATGTATCATTATCGCCATGTAGTTGTCATTAATGTAAATTTTTACAGTAGCGCCCCTAGTTACTGAATCGCCAGTTTACTCATTTCTGCTGATAATGTTAGTGATTGTTACCGTTGTGTTCCCTCTTAGAAGGTAAGGTAGCTGGTACACATGCAAATGTAGTTACACAATAATAGCAATTATGTAAAAGATTTCAGTTAAGTTCATGAACTATAACATATCAGATGCTTTGTAATGCCTTATTTCCATACCGCAATGTTATTTGATAAATCATTATCAAATACTACATGACTACCTATTCAAAAATTTGCGTTTTTTATTAATGCCCTTTTCTTAAAAATTTACTATCTGCCTGGCAGGTAGAGCAAAAAGGGGTGAGCAACAGCCAAATGTGTCATTTTTACAGTTAATATTGGGCATCTGGACGACAGTTTTATAATTTCGACCCGAAAAACTTATGTATATAGCTTAACATTGCTTCATGCTCATAACAACGCAATATTAACATTTTTGGTATCTATAGGCAACGGGTATTTATATTTAATTCAAATCTTCCGACCCTTCTTCTTGCTAGCTATTGTATGCTAATTACGCAAGTCCAGCTATTTACTTTTTAATTAATATCATATCAAATCGACATATTATTTTAACCTTTACTGGCACTGTTAACAGGTTGACAATTTCATAGCTATTACCGAATCGGAATCTGCCTTTCTCTGAGAAGATCCGTCGGAATAAACTCAATGGGATTGTGTTTTATTTAATTACAATTTTAAATATTTACACAATAATTATAAGAGTATGAAGTACAAATAATACCGAGCTTCTTTATCGTTCAAATAATCTTAAAATTTGAAACAACCTTTTTTTTACACCGTTTTTTAATCCATTTACTGGTAAATCTCCTACAGCTTCAAGAAGCTTATTGTAATAACTTATACCTTGACTGGGATGAGTTCTTCTTATAAATGAGTTCTTTCTTTGGAAATAAGATTCCATGTATTTCCAGAATGACGTCGCCGATTTTCTTAAATGATCCAATCATTTTATGAACATGAATTAGATATTCAAATAGTAACTGTGATATTACACTAAATATCTGAAATTTTCTCTTAGAGAAACTCTTAGGCCGAAGTCATAAATGGCTCCTATAGCTCTCTTTTGTAACACAAATATTGTAGTGGAATTTTCCCAGAGAAGAATTCCATTAGACATATGCTGTGCAAGTACCAAGAACAAACAAGCAGACTGATATCTATAAGACTAAGAATAATTCCCTGCTTTAGTTCAAATTCAAATTCTTTATTTGCACAAAATAGGGTTGGAAAAGATTTTTATAGATATATCGATGTGCTTAAACCTATTTTGCCAGATAAATGGCATGCAAATTTATGACTTCAGATTATTGTTATATACTATTTAAGAAAAACTCATATTTTTTACATTATACCTAAATAAATTATTAAAAAGTAGACAGTAACAAAATTCAAATAGATAGTATTGAAAAAAAAATTGTATTTAATGTCAAGAGATTACAAAAATGTTTATATTTAAAAAAAATGTCAAAATGAAATAAAAATTATGTTCTACCAATTCGTATTATAATAATATTTTTATCATTGTCTTAATATATAATTTTATACTTAATTAGTCAATGGTACTGTAATAACATTTTTCGTATATAAATTAAATAAATAGCACATATATAGTTACATAGCACAGCACTCATTTCTTTATGTTCACAGGTACTCTCACTGGCTCTGTTACTATATGGGACACAGCCAAACAAATGATGCGCCATCGTTGTGTCAAATCCGACGAAGATGTCACTGCTGGAGTTACGAAGATGTTATGGGTGAAAGACCAACTTGTCACAGGGTGTCTCAATGGTTCAGTGCGTGTTTATAACGGAAGGTCGGGGGAAAATAGTTTCTCTTTAACTGGACATTGGTCAGAAATACTTGATTTGAACTACAATGCTAAGGAGAATCTTATTTTAACAACCTCAGATGATTGTACGGCAAGAATATTTAAATTTGCCGAAAAGACGAAAATCTAAGCATTTGTGGTTACAGATATTGTACAAATGATGTTACAGATATTTTATTTCATAAATTTGATTTTTTTTGTAAATGTTACATTTGATAACTAAAATAAAACTCATGATTCCTTGACAAGTTGATTTTTATAGAACAATATTACCTAATTTAATAATTAAACATAGAAAACATACGCACATTTTAATTTTGTTTCAACTATTTTAACATTGATAAAGCTTTAGAGCAACAATAATATGACAAAGGAAAACTTTAAAACATTTGTGTAAGGATATGTCCTTCCTGATGCTGCTAAATGATACAGTGCGGTTTCAGCCTAATAAAAAAAATGTTTATCAATAGATTTTGGTCTTTTTGGATCACAAGGAAGAAAAATGGAGAAGATAAGACGAACTACATTTTGGAACTTTTAATAAATTTACATAAATTGAATACGACAACACAAATTTTCACAAATATTAATTTGTTAATTCCGAAAATAATAATTGTAATTATGTCATACATATAAAAATCTTTATCTGTGCTGTATGTTGATCACGATTTTAAATATCCATATCGGATATCAATGCAACAAACATTATATATTTGTATACATAATAATGTGATGATACATAATATTGTCATGATTTAATAAATTGGATTGTTTCCATCATGATTTAAAGTCATGATTTAAAACCTGTCCAACTATGTGTGTTATTGAACAGTATAACCGCTTAATCCATGTATGAATTCAATCCAAACAATTTAGAAATCACTTTTTTACCACGGTCCACCGGAACGGACCCGGAACGTGTGCGCGCGTAACGGTCTGTGATTTAACGAAAAAAATACGAAAAGACCGTCGCATTAAGCGGATAACAAACACACATGCAAATTTTCATATTAAGAATAATAGTGGGATTGATTGTTCAAAATATTGCCAGTAATTTCCACGAAATTTTAGTATACATGAATCTGTCTGAGTCTGTCTAGATTTATCCTGAAAAATACTCGTGAGATTATAAAAGGCTTAAAAACAGGCAGTGGCTGCCAAGTGGTGAGTATATGATAAAACTAATTAACCGCTCACCTTTGCCCGTTGATAAATTAACATGACAATGTAAGATATTTCATGCTATATTTTACCCCATAATTCACCATCATAGTAGATGGATTTTGAAAATCCTTTCTATTTCTCTTCTATATCATAAGAACAACACTTGAAAAATTTCAGCCTTGGTCCAAGGATTTAGACTGGACATTGATATATGTCAGTCACATTTTTTTTGTATATATGCAGATTAATGTAAGACTTGATATAAAAGACAAGTTGAAGGTTCTACTCTAAAGAGAACAACTTTATAACATAGTATATCACTCAAAGTAAATATTAAAAGGAAATGCCATAGAAAGTAAAAAAAAAACTTAATAAAATAGAGAGTAATATCGAGTTCAGTAAATAGTTTGCATTTTTTTCTGGAAACTTGTGATATATTCATTGTATTATATTATGAAATTTTTGGCATGGCATTTAAATATTTGTAAAATAAAATATCTGTAACTGTGACATTGTTTATATTATTGTATTTGAATTTAAAATATAATATTATATATTGTTATATGAAATATTTATTTTGTATCCTTGCAAAGACTGAATTTTACATTTTTCATATAAAGTTAAATTCAAATGAATCTGAGTTTTTACAAAACTTCATTAAAATATTATAATTCTAACATACAAAAATTCGTAAGACGTTTTGTTGAAAAGTATTTTCAGATAATTTTGGTAATTTTTGTATGTTCAATAATTATTTTATAAATAAATTGGCTATAAAACTATTTTCTTAGAGGATTTTGAATATCTACTATAGTGTGTTTACTATCATGCATATATTTTGTAGGGACGAGAAATCGGTTAATCTGCTAAACCGGTTTTAGCAATTGGTTTCATACCGGAGTTGGTTGCGGTTAAGGTTACCTGGCTGGTTTCCTGGTTTTTATCAGTTATAATTCAGAAACCGGTGTTTTACTATTTTTGCTGGTTTTCAACCAAATAAACCGGTTAGTGTGAGAATGGATACAAATGTGACAATGCGGGGGCAAAACTAGCGACTGATTGGACCATACTCTGTGAAATACGAACAACTTGGCGCGCACGCTGTCAGAAAAAATAAATTCTAAGTTTAGACAGTTATTGAAATTTTTACTTCTGTATACCGGTTATCAACATAACTTTGAATAGTAAAAAACCGTTTACTCTATCCGCAATTTTAATCAATACCGGTTCCATTCACTGGTATTTAGAAGTGTTTTGTTAAAGTATATACACCGTAGGTATTTAGGAATAATGTTCACGCCAATTTGACTCTTGATCTTGTAAAAATATTAGTTTCTCGTATTTGTTCTAATATTTTTCCCGTGTTGATACAATTAAGTACCTTTTGAAGAATAAATCAGCTGTCCTTGTGCCAGGCATCTCTTAAAAACAAGAGAAGGCTGAATACGTGTTACTAATATCGTGATTAGTGATTACTAACAAGGAGGTAGAGGTCTGTAATGCCTTGCCTGGGTATGTTTTTTTATATTATAAGATAGCAAACAAGCAGATGGGTCTCCTGATGGAAAGAGTCAACCATCGCCTATAGACACCAAAAATGTTAATGGTGCGTTGCTATCTTGTAGCGAAGTCTAATGCCACTCGCATAAGTTTACCGGCTACCTTACCCTCCAAACCGGAACACGACAGTAACTAGCACTGACGCTATTGCGGCAGGAATAGGCAAGACGATGGTACCAGACCCGAGCGACACAATGCATTCTACCACCTATTAGCCACGATAGTAGTGACTCGCATAGCTAATAGTACTGCATCCAACACTGTCCATGCATTATATGTAATGCACTGAAGATCTTGTTTGATACGTCCGTACATTACATACGAGTGCAATAGTGTAGTTATCACGTAAATACTTCAATGGAATATAGTAGTAAGAAATTAAATTAGAATGTACAACGGATTAAAATGATAAAATGTTAGAAAGGATAAAATGTATTACGTGACCTCATATTAACTTAAAATCTATTCATACTAATATTATAAATAGGAAAGTGTATGTTTGCGTTTGTTTGTCCACCTTTCTCGGCAAAAAGGAGCGACGAATTGACGTGATTTTTAAGTGGAAATGGTTGAAGGGATGCAGAGTGACATAGACTACTTTTTGTCTTTTCTGACCCCCCACTTCCCATTTAACGCGACCGAAGCCGCGAGCAAAAGTTAGTATTAATATAAATGCGAAAGTTTGGATATTTGGATGGACAGATGTTTGTTCGTCAATCATGCAAAAACTACTAAACGGAATTGAATAAAATTTGACACACACGTAGGTGATGACCTCAAATAGCACATAGGCTACTCTTATCCTGAAAAAATTAGATGATCCCGCGGGATTCACTAATAACTTTTATAATGCAGCGGGCTGCACGTTGCAATTAGTATAATATAATGATTGGACATTTTGGTGATGGGGACGGAAATATACTTGGGACAGTTAGTGTTAGTATTGATGCGGTCTGTGGTTGTTAGTGTAGCTTGCATTTACGCACAGAAATACTGTAACTCTTTACCTACCCATAAATAAATTTATTCCAGGAGTATTTTTTCGAACCGTGGCTTCTTGTTCGGTACGGTAAAATAGCACAACATGATATATTTCTGATTTTTTCTCACGCTATATGATGATACATTTTGGAGCATTTGCTCCTATGCACCTCTAAAGTAGTGATTGTATCGTATACTCTGGGCTACACGTTCCAAGGGCGGACATATAAAAGAGCCGATCCAGTCTTCGGTTTAGAGGGGGTCCCATATTTGAGGCTCAGTCATAATAGACTCTAAACTCTAATCTTTAACTAATTCTAACAAATCCACACCTAACTAGACCCCTACCTAGGGGGGTTATGACCCACATGACCGCCTTCCCTGGATCCGCCTTTGACATGTTCCCAGCCCAACACCGTATCCATTATTTCTGTGGAGTGTAGACAATATGTTGTAGTTTAGGTTAAACAGTTATTATAAATTTAAATAGGTTCTGTTTCTTAAAGATAATTTAAACAGTGAAATTTGCTACGAGTTGTTTGACTTTTAAATTAGGTTGTAGGTATCTCCATAAGCCCGTCTTCCATATTAGCGAGATCATTTATAATTTCGTATGGGAATACTTTTGCCCTATACCCAATTAATAGTAATAACATCAGTGGACGAATTACACGAATTGATCTAACCCCAAAGTAGGTATGTAAATTATTTGCTTGTGATATGGCTGCTAGTCAATGATACTAATACATAGAAATACATATTATATATAAATAAGTACTGAAGTGTGTGCGATAAATACACAAATCCAGAAATACTAACATCTATGCCTCTCCCTGTCGGGAATCGAACCCGTGCGCCATTGATTGCGTTATCAGGTTTACTAACCACTCGACCAACGGGGCAGCCAATCATGATATTAAGTATATAGTTAGTCCAATTTTAATAACATTCGTGGTAATAAATTATAAATAATATCTACAGTATAATTAGATAAAAAACCACAGACCATAACATATAAACTCGTAGGTACCTCTGCGTTTAACTGAGTAGGTATTTGCTTCAATCTATTTTTTAATTGAAACATATTAAACTAGGAAATATGATCAGGAAAATATAGTTATATTGTTAGTTATTCTCTAACCTTTTAACCTAGCTATCAATTGAATTACAAATGATTATTCTTAACCGAATTTGTGAATATATGACGCGAAAGTATGCCGTTCGCCTATACACGTGGTTAGAGATATGCAAGAGGGAGATAGCTAAAACTCGTTGTTCAAACTTGGCAATGAATTCCGGTTATTTCATAAATTGTTAAACTACATGCTACGTCCTAGACATAAAGCTCATATTAAATATTCTCAAAAGGCGTGTTAATTCGCTTTGGTTTCCAACCATAACGTGTCGGTAGACTGTCTGCCTGTCGCTTTTAACTTGAATAGTAAACTAGGGACGTTTGCCGCAGTACGTCTGCTCGCAAGCGAGTAGTACTGCATTTATTTCGATCTATACCGGCAAATTTTATCGATCACAATACATTATTTTTCATCGTTATCGACATGTAAATTAAATCGCTTAAAGATTGGAATTAATTCTAAAGTTAAATAAAATATCGGGAATAAATTATATGATAAAATTTTAACCTATATAAAATAATGTGTTCAAACGTTTAAACAATTTCTTGTGTGCATATGTTATCAGCAGCTGTTTGGTAGTCAACCAAGTTCATTATAATATTATCAATATTATCCTAGCTTATGGTGTTTTAAGGCACACGTGGTGTTTCCCGCGATAACTTTTCCGTGTGATGCAATGTTTTCATGAGGACAATCAGTCTTAAAATTATGATTTTGCTCCTAAATAAATCCACGTGTTAATTGTAAATAAGACTGTTCTTAAACTATTAATAATACTAAGCATAGTATTTTTAAATAATAAAATTGAGAATGGCGAAAGTATCAGCAGCGGAAGGGTTAGCCCCAAAGGAAATTGACACAGGGAAAATTGGTGACGATGGCGAAGCAAATTCAAGCGATGGAGTACGCCTAAAGAAAGAACTGGGACTTATGAATGGAGTAGCAATTATAGTAGGAGTAATAGTTGGTGCAGGAATTTTCGTTTCTCCTAGACTGGTACTGAAGCATGCGGGTTCTAAAGGAATGGCTATTATCGTTTGGGCCTTCTCAGGGTTCCTCTCAATGATTGGCGCTTTGTGTTATACTGAGTTAGGTAAGTGATTCAAATATATATATTTTTTTGTTAGACTTACGTATTCAAATTATCCTTGTAATGGTTTTTTTTATATCATAAGATCCCATCAGGAGACCCATCTGCTTGTTTGATATAAGCAGATGGGTCTCCTGATGGAAAGCGTGAACCAATATCTATAGACACCAAAGATGTTTATGGTGCGTTGCTATCTTGTGGCGAGGTCTAATGCCACATGCATAAGTTTACCCGCTACCTACCCTCGAAACCGGAACACGACAGTGACAGGTACTGACGCTATTGCGGCAGGAATAGGTAAGACGGTGGTACCAGACCCGGGCGGAACAATTTAGAACTCTACCAGGTGGTAGAGTTCTAAATTGTTCCATCCGGGTTCGGGAAAAATTTCATGAATCTTGTCAAACACTATCGAAATATGTGTAGATTTTACAGTACTATAAATGTACATATATAAACATAAATGAAATCTAATAAAATATTTTTTACGATAATGTTATGAAATTCCCTAGAGTTAGTGTCACTTTAATATAATAGGGAGGAAGTGTAAAACATAAATTAAAAGCAGTGAAGCTTTTGATATTTATATCCTAAAGTCATCAGTGCTATTAATAAAATAAATCACGGACGATGAGATGTGTTATACATATATTTTTTTACTTTCATTCACTTTAAAGTGAACATTAATAATAGTGACAGGTATAAATAGTTTAGTATTAATAGTAGTTGAAGATTATCCTAATATTGTTGACACTATTTAGTGCTAACTACCTGACCCGCGTAGTTTTGTCTGCGATTAGATTAACATGCCGTAAATATAGTTTTCATACTAACTTTCAGGCCTTTAGAAGTTGTTTTTTTTAAAAAGAGTTAACCTATGTTTCACCCCGGATCTTCAATTATCTCCATGCTTAATTTCATCAAAACCGGTTAAACGGTTAAACCGCGAAAGTGTGGCAAATAAACTCACTCACACAAATTTATTAATACGTGAAGTAAAAATTTTGTATCCATTTTTAAGAAAATTACGCGAGCGGTGGAGTATGAAATTTGGCATAGTTAATGTTTACATCGCGGAGAAGTGCAGAAACCTAATATTTTTATATAATAATATGCATCAGAAATATATTAGACTAGCTACTCCCTGAAGCGCGCTGCATCATAAAAGTTTTTGCTGAATGCCACGGGAACAACTTATTTTTCCGGGATAAAAGTATTCTATGTGCTATTACAGATCATCTATATGTGTGCCAAACTTCAATCAAATCGGTTCATTCATTTTTGCGTACAAGAGTATCAAACATCATTCATCCATTCATACAAACTTTCGCATACATTACAATACCTATTAGTGGGATTAATAAAAATATACATTGCTCACGTTACATTCGTGTGACATACCTACATGATAATTTACCTAATATATACACATTTATATACTACTAGCTGTGCCCGCGACTTCGTTCGCGTGGAAAAAATTTCTAAAATAAAAACCCGCATAGTTCCCGTTCCCGTGGGATTTCCGGGATAAGAACTATCCTATGTCCTTTCTTGGGTCTCAAACTATATTTGTACCAAATTTTATCCAAATCGGTTCAGTGGTTTGGCCGTGAAAGCGTAACAGACAGACAGACAGAGTTACTTTCGCATTTATAATATTAGTATGGATTTCTTTTCGAATAAAGTCTGTTGTCAAACTCAAATGAATTATTCTATTGTTTAGTCTATGGTCGAATTTCGACCATAGGGTGATCACTAGGTAGTAATATTAATTAGGATAGTAATGAAAATATTGAAACTATTTATTATGTCCATATATTTTACAAGATTATAACTTTGAAAATGTTATAATCTGGTATATTCTATGGACACAATAAATAAGTGCAAATACTCTCTTCTTGTGTTACATCTTTTCTGTCGCTTTCTTGAAATCTTTGAGAGTGATATCGTGAAATGTAACGGAAGTGTGTAACAGTAAGCTAGGGAAGCGGGCGCTACTTGAATTGACCAATGAGTGCCCACTATCTGAATTGACCAATGAGCGCACGCGCGATGGTAGAGTTGGTCATGAAATTTTACCAATTTAATTAGGTACTTTGATGTTAAAGATCATATGCGAATAATGTAGGGCTTACTTTTTTGTAATTAGTAGTTGCACCTAACACCGATTAAATGCTATTAATAAACTTAGAATAAAATTTTCCCCGTGTTGATCCGAGCTTTCTTTTAAAAATAAATCATCTGCCATTCTGCCAAAAAGTTTGTAAGAGACGAACAATTGACTAAACATGTCACTACTATCGTGACTACTAGGTTGAGGTCCGCAATGTCCGGTTATGGTGGCCTTACTTAATTTTGCCGGTATCCGGTTTGGTGGGTAAAGTAATCTATCTTGTCACACTGAAAACAACACACTATTAAAAACTGAAACAGTTTGGTGATTGTTGTCTCTTTCCATCAAGAGATCCATCTGCTGTGTTTTCTGTCATATACTTTACTAGCGACCTGCCCGCCGTTTCACCCGCGTAGCTTTTGTTCCCGTGGGAATATCGGAAAGGTTTATATACTAAAACCTTCCTCAAGAATCTATCTATCTATTAAAAAACCGCATCAAAATCCGTTGCGTAGTTTTAAAGATTTAAGCATACATAGGGACATAGGGACAGACAGAAAAAGCAACTTTGTTTTATACTATGTAATGATTTTCTGTCATACACTTAATATAAAAAAACTGCTCCCATAAAAAATACTTATCAAACGAAATTGTTAAAATTACTTAAATTTAAATGTCTATTAATTAATGTTATGTCTGTCTGATACCTACCAGTTTTATTTAAATTTATTATGTCCATTAATGAGTAGGCAAAAACGCCAAGTTGGTTGCACCTTAGCTGAAATGGCACCGAGGAGGCGACAACAGTCCACGAGATTTTTATATCATAAGATCCGGTTTCGAGGGTAGATAGCAAGCAAACAGATGACTCTCCTAATGGAAAAAGACAAAAGTCGCCTATACAAGGTGTAAAGAAAACCCAGTCCGATTCGAAAGTGGTATATAAGTAGGTCAATGACATCATCAAAAAAAATTCTTTTTATTAAAATAAGAAAAATATCGTTGCTTAAAGTGCCTCACTTAGGTACTAAAATTGAGCAACTTCCCCTAAATGAAGCAAATATTTTGAAAATTTATGAATAAATATCTATAAAATAATGACACAAATATGTTTGTATTAAGCTATCAAATAATGTCTTTGACGATCGGACAGGGTTTTCTTTACACACCGAAGACACCAAAGATGTTAATGGTGCGTTGCTACCCGAGTGCCAAATCTGTACGAGACATTGAAGAGCTCTGATCTCTTGTTCTCTTGTTCTCGGCACTGTAACGTCAAAGTAAGTCGTCGTAGTGTTCTGGCTTGGTAATCTTACGCTTTTGTTTATCTGGCCCCCCTTTGAAGAATATCTTATTTGCTATTATGTCAGGCAGTTTGTAAAAGGCGTACGATTGACTATACACGTCACTACCATCGTGACTACTATTTGGTAGAATTCTGCATTGTCTCGCCCGGGTCTGGTAGGTACCACCGCCTTATCTTTTCCTGCCGCAATAGCGTCAGTGCTTGTCGCTGTCGTGTTCCGGTTTGGAGGGTAAGGTAGCCGATAAACTTATGCATGTAGCATTAGACCTCGCCACGAGATAGCAACACACAATTAACATCTTTGGTGTATATAGACTATGTCTATTTGGTAGAATTCTGCACTGTCTCGCCCGGGTCTAGTAGGTACCACTGCCTTACCTTTTCCTGCCGCAATAGCGTCAGTGCTTGTCATTGTCGTGTTCGGGTTTGGAGGGTAAGGACTACCTTAAACTTAAACTTAACATGTGGCATTAGACCTCGCCACAAAATAGCAACGCACCATTAACATCTTTCGTCTCTATATAGGCGATGATTGACCCTTTCCATCAGGAGACCCATCTACTTATTTGCTACTTATGATATAACAAAAAAATATAAAAAAGTAAATATTGTTATCGTCAATAAAATTACTTCAGCGAAGCGGACTGATGTAAGCTAGTCTTACATCTAGTCAGCTAGTTTTTATAAAAAAGACCTATTTTATAAAAAAGAAAATCGTGTGGTGTCGTGGGACACCAGATAGGAACGAAGTCCTTATAATAAAAAATCTTAAGTTTTTTAACATCCCGCTACGTAGGTATGTAGATAAGGAAGTTACTGATTTTGCCCAGAGTTTTCACCTGATCTCCACGTTTTGTGGTCCTAGGAACTTTTTTCGACTTTTTGACGATGACGTCAGGATGTCGGTATGTATTTGTTTATGTGTGTATGTAAACATCTCATTACTTTCGAACGGTTGTACCAATCGAAACGCGGTTGATGGCATTTGATTGGATTCCAACTTAGACTCCCTGAAAATTTGAACTAACTGAAAAAACCTCAGAAAAATTTTTGGTGAAACAGTATTTTTTAACATAACTTCCCGATTAATGTACCCATTAAATACAAATCTAATCAGCTCTATTCTTCAAAGAACCAAGTACGTCTAAGGCATAAATTGCATCAAAATCGGTTTATCCGTTTTGGAGAAATTGTTGACGAAAAATTTCGAAACAAGTGTTTTTTCGCCATAATTTCGAAATTTTTTGACCAATGATTTTTTGGTATATTCTACGATATTTTAGTACTAATAAACTACGAGCGTTAGTAGTTTATTAGTACTTAGCCCCATAAGGAAGTTCGTTCCAAAATCTTTAGTATTTTTGTGAGCCTATAACGAACGAACCCAAAAATTACTAGATCAGTCTTAAAAATTCTTATACCATTAGAAACCTACTCTATCCAGGAGTAACTTATTAAGCTACTTTTTACCCGATTGAGCAAAAGGAAAATGGTTTTGGGTCACACGAACGAAGTTGCGAGTAACAAGTAGTAATTTATAAGAATACCGTGTCTTCTCGTTGTTTTTGTGCGGACAACAAAGTCAAATAAAAGAGACACATTGTGTTATCTCATATCTGTGATTGGGGAGTTCGCGATGTGGAATTTTTTGATTTGCTTTAAATTAGCAAGTATGTGAAGGTAATAACTAAACAGTCACGCGCGAAATTCATTTCATGGGCGTGATCTGTGTACACAGCACTTCGATTACCGAAATCATATTTATTTAAATTACTCAAATATAAATTAATATGTGATAATTAGTTTGTAACGATAAAACGTGAACACATACGTTGACATTAAATATTAGATAGCTTTTATAATACTTATCTATTAGGTAATAAGGTGTATTATGTATCCTATAACAACAGGGATACATAGGAATATTACTTCCACCGTCCACGATAGCACAGATGATATAATAGTTACCATCGTAAGATAGCGTCAATGGTCTTGCAGTCCTTCCGCAATAGCATCAGCGCTTGTAAACCCCCCGCAGTAGCGTCAGTGCTTGTAATTTATTAACTTCCAGCTACGTAAGTAGGTAATGAAGTTACTGATTTTGCCCTGATTTTCGAAATTCAAGTTTTTACCAGAATCATCATAACTTTTGAATGGCTTGACCGATCGAAACGAGATTGATGGCATTCGACTAGAATCAGCTCAATTTACTTCCTGAAAATTTGAACTAATTCGGTCCAGGAGATTTTGAAAAAACTTGAAAAAAAATTTTGGTGAAACAGTATTTTTTTTAAATAACTTTCAAATGAATATATCCTATATACCTATTGAGTACAACGTCTAATCAACTCTTTTCCTCATAAAACTACGTCCAAGATAAATTCCATCAAAATCCGTTTATTCGTTCAGGAGTTATCGTTGACGAAAAAATTTGAAAAAAGTGTGTTTTTGACGTAACTTCAAGATTTTTTTAACCAATCATTTTTTGACCTACAATATTTTAGTAGTTAAATAGCTAAGTCTAATGCAGTTTTAAAATATCAAAATCGAATCAAGAATTCAAACGTTACAGCTTTTTAATTATTAATATTTTATTGTTACATAATATTTTTTAAATAACTTTCAGGCTAATATATCGATTAACTTAAAAATCTACTCAGCTTTTCTCTCTAAAAATCTGCGTCAAATATCGTAAATTGGATCAAATTCGGATCATTCATTTGGGGTTACCAAAAATTTAAAAAAATGTTTTTGATGTGTGATGTGATGTTTTATGATTATGTAGCTAAAAAAACATTTAAGAGCTCAAACATTGCCTTGAATGCAGCGAAGTGTTATGTAGTAGTATTGTTCCCTCGCCAGTTGAATGCGGGAAGCTTCAGGGATGGTCTGCAGGGTCAACCTATTCATAATTTTTTTTATATTATAAGATAGCAAACATAGGCTCTTGATATAAATAGAAACCATCGCCTAAGGACATTAAAGATGTTAATGGTGCGTTGCTATTGGAGCGAATAATGACATCTTTGGTCTCTATACTGAATGGTTGCATTAGGTGAGCCATCTGCTTATTTGCTATCTTATATTAAAAAAGATTCAAAATTTTGGATCCTATCGCCTATAGATACCGTGATGTTGGTGGTGCACTGTTATCCGTGTGGTGGAATAAAAATGCCGCATCCATAAGTTTACCGGCCACCTTACCCTCCAAATCGGCACACGCATTAATGAGTATTGACGCTGTTGCAGCAGGAATAGGTAAGGCGGTAATACTAAAACCCGAGTGAGTCGTAGAACTCCACCTAGTAGTCACAATGGTAGTGACAAGTGTTATAGCCAATCGTTCGCCTTTTATGAACAGCCTGGCAGAATGACAATTAATCTATTCTTTAAATACGGATCAACACGGTGAAAGATCTTATAACTTTTGTGCTATGGTTTGCAGAGTAAGGTTGGCGATAATATCCCCGCCACATGTTACGCAATATTTTTGGTGACTAAAAGCAATGGTCATCTGTTTCAGTCTTGACTTTTCTTACGACGACCTTTCTTCAGAGATCAATAGAAAGCTTTATCGTAAATGAGATAGTTTCTTGGCCTCTTTACCGTTTCCTTTCGGAATAGTCAACTGTATCTACCTAATGGTGTTTAGAATGAATAGTCTTGTTCCGATTCAGAAGATATATATAACCAATAAATTTATTCGTGTTGTCACAAACATAAATTTATTCTTTCATATAACCTCCTCACATTCCTGCCTCATGGATGTTTACGCATTATTAACATCTTTGGCGTCTAAG
Source organism: Apodemia mormo (assembly GCA_036924255.1). Lineage (NCBI taxonomy): Eukaryota > Metazoa > Arthropoda > Insecta > Lepidoptera > Riodinidae > Apodemia > Apodemia mormo. Next base: position 32,446,613 of record JAUPFN010000003.1, on the reverse strand, counting down.
GTATGATTATATCATTTAGTAATCCATCAGCTTGTTATTTTATATTATAAAAATGTCTTTGATGATGATGTATCAACCTGGTGCTAATCTCAGAGGCAGCCAGGACCCGCCTTTTTTATTTTTTTCATTTTGTCCGATCTTGAGCATCCTCCGAGATGGTTTTAATGATTGTAAACGGATTAAAGATTTTAATAAAGAGTTGTTATCCTGATATCTAAATTTAAGGCAAAGTTTAACGATTACCCTTCAAAACAAAAAAAAAACCCCTTCAAAACAAAAAATAATGGAGGCGAGCAATACCTGTACAGTGGCAGTAAGCCTTTGTTTGTTTAGGTAGGTAATAAGATAGATACCTTTTCATCACAGCAAGTAGGCTAATTCTATCACTTAAAAGTCTTAATTTAGGTGACCGATTTTTGCCTCTGGTTTCCTTTTGACTGCTATCTGGCAAGCAGGCTGATGGTTGTAGAGTTAAGAATAAGAATAAGAATAGTTTTATTTACCACACATACTATACATATACAATAAAAAACAAGCACAAGCGTACAAATAAGACAAGAAAAGCCACAATTACAGTAAACAAAGAAAAAGAAAAAAAATATACATGCAACACAAGTTGTAACAACAACAACAGTTAAAGTCAATTCTTCTTGTGGCCGGATACAATATGGAAAAGCAAAGGATTTATTGACGCTATTGCGGCAGGAATAGGCAAGGCTTTGGTGTCATATAGGTACGCTAGCGAGACGTCGCGGAGCTCTACCACCCGGTAGTCACGTCACTAAAAAGTTGATTTACAGAAAAGCTTAATACATGGGGCACATTAAAAGTTTTGCACTTCTAGCTAATCGGAACTATTTGAATTTCGAATGTTATATTTTTAAAACGTTGCAACTTTCTTAGTAATAAAAAAAAACAATTGGCGTGAAATGATGTCAATTGTTTTTTTTATCACACATCAAAGTTCTACGTACGCAACGAAAATGGAATTAAGTCGAAAAGATTTTAGAGCGATGTTTTTTTTATGATTTTAAAAGTTCTCTTTCTCCGCAAGACTGTGCCGCTCGTCTTCAAAATGCTTTTTGGAGAGAAGCACCTTGTTTGAGCACCGTGAGGCGATGGTTTGCTGAATTTGAGAGACATCGAGTTTCTTTAAATGACGAATTTCGTGAAGAGCGGCTTTCAATTGCCGTCAATGAAAATAATGTGGCTACTAAAAGCGGTTAATTGAAAAAAACCCCCGGATTACCTATGAGACAATACGAGGACCATTGGGGATTGGTATTAGCCAAATTCAGAAAATTTTATACGAAGAATTGAAAGTTCGGAAACTTTGTTTTCGTTGGATCCCTCATGAACTGACAGCGGAGCAGAAGTGGGCTCGCGTGGAATGGTACTCACAGATGCTACTGAAGTACGACCACGGACATTCTAATGCTGTTTATGACATTGCCACAGGAGACGAAAAGTGGATTTATTGTTTTGAAGCCGAAAAAAACAGCAATCTTGTGAATGGGTGTTTGAAAATGAGAACAGACCAACAAAAGTGAGACAGGCGAGAAACGTTGGTAAAAAAATGATCGCGTTTTTTTTCTCAACTACGGGTCCCATCTGTACAATTCCACTTGAAAATCAAAAAAGTGTTAATGCCGAGTGGTATTCTATGGTTTGTTTACCCAGTGTGTTAGAAAAAGTTCGCGAAAGACGACCCAAAAGCCGCATTTTCCTACACCATGATAACGCTTCTTCACACACGGCCAACAAAACAAAGTAATTTTTAGCTTCCGAAAAATGTACTTTTTCGGAAGCTAAAAATTACTTTGTTGTGTCGTCACTCATCCTGCGCATAGCCCCGACCTACCACCACCCTGTGGTTTCTGTATTTTCCCCAAAATCAAAGATTATGAATCAACTCCGAAGAGGCAGTGATAGCATTCAATCAGCACGTAGAAAACATGCCTTCTGTGGTCCTCGTGTTTTAAAAAATGGTTCGATCGCATGCAAAAATGTTTAAAATGTAAAGGAGATTATTTTGAAAAGCAATAAACAATATTTTGGTTATAACATGTTGTTTTTTTAAGTTGCGCGAAACTTATAGTGTGACCTACGTAATCATTGTCTATAAACACCGAAGATGGTAAAGGATAGTGCAGGTCATATCAGGGCGTAAACCTAAAGAGACCCAGAAATTAACAGACCTGAGCGATACGTTGCAGAACTCTTACCTTTTAAAACTACATTGGACACTGTTATTTTACGTTGGTTTTCTCCAGTGACATAAACATGCATATATAGGGGTTGTCGCAAATATTCAAGAAAAACCTGTTTTGAATTGGCCTTTATCGTCTTTCAAACTTAGTCTTCATTCAACTTTGGCGTTGACATTTGATATCCAAAAACGAGTTTTCAACTTGCGTATGTCGTTTTACATCGCAATCACAGGGATAACAACGTAGATAATTAGAAATTTCTTGGAGATGATTATCTTCACGCCCGTGTCCCCGAAGCGGTAGGCAGAGGTACAACAAGCGCACCCACGATTAGCCGAAGATACTTGGTCCCACAAATGTGATAGGTGGCAAGTCTATCGCCAACCGGGCACTTTCCAATCCCGAGCAACTTTGTGTTCATCAGAAAACTTATGTGCCCGAACCGGGAATCGAACCCGGGACCTCATGTGGTCAACGCCAACGCTGGACCACTAGACCACATAGGCCACTCGGAGATGATATTCGCAAAAGCCGCTTAGAATATGAAGAATGCTATATTTTGGATGGTCTGAATTTGAGAGGAGTCAACGAATAGATATAGTTCCTAAAAGACGAAAGAGAGGTCCATCCAACCATCGTCATTACTCAGTAATAGATTTTTGCAACGTATCTTTCGCTTTTGGTTTCACCACCTTATCTTCTCGTGTGAATTGCCATTCATCTTACATGAATTGCTGCGCTTTTTGGTACCTATCTATAGGAGGTGATTATTTCTTTCTTATTCAGGATAGCCATTTGCATGTTTGACATACTAAATAAATACTCATTACGACGATTCCCCTTCGGTGTTAACAGAGTAAACAGAACTTAAAAATACGCTCGTTATTGACCACGATTTTCTAATATTATAAGATAGGAGACAAGTGGCTCTTCAGATGGAAAGTGACAACTATCGCCTATAGACATCGAAGATATTGAAGGTACGTTGCTATCCGTGTGGCGAGGTGTTAATGTTACTTGCATAAGTGCACACGACAGTGATAAGCATTGACGCTATTGCGGCAGGAATAGGCAAGGCTTTGGTGTCATATAGGTACGCTAGCGAGACGTTGCGGAGCTCTACCACCCGGTAGTCACGTCACTAAAGAGTTGATTTATAGAAAAGCTTAATACATGGGGCACACTAAAAGTTTTGCACTTCTAGCTAATCGGATCTATTTGAATTTCGAATGTTATATTTTTAAAACATTGCAACCTTCTTAGTAATAAAAAAAAACAATTGGCGGGATATGATTTGTCAATTGTTTTTTTTATCACACATCAAAGTTTTACGTACGCACGAAAATGGAATAAGTCGAAAAGATTTTAGAGTAATAGTTTTTTATGATTTTAAAAGTTCTCTTTCTCCGCAAGACTGTGCCGCTCGTCTTCAAAATGCTTTTGGGAGAGAAGCACCTTGTTTGAGCACCGTGACGCGATGGTTTGCTGAATTTGAGAGAGGTCGAGTTTCTTTACATGACGAATTCCGTGAAGGGCGGCCTTCAACTGCCGTCAACGAAAATAATGTGGCTACTGTTAATTGAAGAAAACCCCCGGATTACCTATGAGACAATTCGAAGACTATTGAGAATTGGTATGAGCCAAATTCATAAAATTTTACACGAAGAATTGAAAGTGCGGAAACTTTGTTGTCGTTGGATCCCTCATGAACTGACAGCGGGCTCGCGTGGAATGGTGCTCACAGATGTAACTGAAGTACGACCACGGACATTCTAATGCTGTTTATGACATTGTCATAGGAGACGAAACGTGAATTTATTGTTTTGAACCCGAAAAAAAAACAGCAATATTGTGAATGGGTGTTTGAAAATGAGAACAGGCAAACAAAAGTGAGACAGGCGAGTAATGTTGGTAAAAAAATGATCGCGTTTTTTTCTCAACTACGGGTCCCATCTGTACAATTCCATTTGAAGATCAAAAGAATGTTAATGCCGAGTGGTATTCTACCATTTGTTTACCCAGGGTATTAGAAAAAGTTCACGAAAGGCGACCCCAAATTCTCCTACACCGTGATAACACGGCCAACAAAACAAAGTCATTTTTAGCTTCCGAAAAAGTACATCTCGTCACTCATCCTGCGCATAGCTCCGACCTATCACCCTGTGATATCTTATTTTTATTGATGACATCTATTTCCGATGTTACAGTGTTTACTTCACGGGTATCAATATTTGCGTACATACAACATTTACATGTCACAGCGAACGTTCGAGATATAAAACAATATTCTTTTGCTATTTTTGGACAATTATTTTATTTTTTTCCATAAGAAGATATGATATATTTAGAGTTAAAATAAATTTCATTGGTTTTCTATTTTCGACATGTTTACGATAAATGTTTGGACCTAATAAAATAAAATAATATTAATTGAAATCTCAATTTCTGCATTCTTTGATGTTTTCAATTTTGAGTTAATTTTTATTATCACATTATAGGTATACATACTTAAGGCGCTGACAGCTCAATGCACGGTGAATTTAATTTTAATCAAATCAATCACTACACCATCTAAACTTAAGAGTTACCTAGTTTATTAAAGTGACTGGCGTCGCTTGCGTTAATTATATTTTAGTCATTTTGTTGTTGAATTTTCATATTATATATTTAACAAAAAATTAAACCGATGAAAAGTTGTGCGTGCTTATACATTCAAATCAGTGAGTGAATAATCAGTCATCCTTTGTTTTCGTCCTCTTTTGAGTTTTTTAATTATAGAAGAATGCTCGGGGTATATCTATACATATAATAAAATCGTAGGAAAATCATGTATGTCCGGGGTAAACTCAAAAGGTAATGCATGGATTTACTTCAAATTTTCATGAATATTACTAACAGGTCGGGTCAACATATAAGCTACATACCTATTATCACGCTATCACCTACGGGGGAGGAGCTGTGCGGAGTAAACGAAGTCCGCGCGGACTAAGCCGCAGGCAACAACTAGTTATCTATACATATAATAAAATCGTAGTAAAGTCAAAACTGTACATTGAATATTTTTTAAAAGAATACTTGGGGCGTGATCTACAATCGATTTCGAAGCCAAAAATATAGTTTTTAGAATTTTTGTCTGTTTTTCTGTATGTATGTCCGGGGTAAACTCAAAAAGTGTGCATGGATTTACTTTAAATTTTGCACGAATATTACTAACAGGTCGGGTCAACATATAGGCTACATATTATCACGGTATCATCTACGGGGGAGGAGCTGTGCGGAGTAAACGTAGTCCGCGCGGACGAAGTCGCGGACAACAGCGAGTATCCCATAAAAGACGAATTATCAAAATCGGATTAATCTACAGAGTTATGCGCGGTCATACATTAATATCAGTGAGTGAACAATCAATCATCCCCTGTTTTCCATCCCCTTAATAAAAAAAGAATTATCAAAATCGTAATACCACAGAATACTTAGACACTACAGAAATCAATGTTACATACAATATTCGAGTATAGCACACATAGACACTCGATATATAGCGATATCTCGTTAATTTTTTTTACTGATAAACTCAAAAAGTACTGCATGGATTTACTTCAAATTTTGCATCTAACAGGTCGGGTCAACATATAGGCTACATATTATCACGCTATCACCTACGGGACAGGAGCTGTGCGGAGTAAACGAAGTCCACGCGGTCACTGGCAACAGCTAGTATATTGATACAATCCATAAAATATAATATGTAACTTTTAAGGTTTTAGACTGAAATCATAAAACATTCATACATACATATATTTACGCTAGATCCCTTGCGGGGTAAATAGAACGAAGTGTCATAATAATGTCACGATCAAAATTAAAACATCAGTTTTAAATACTAATTCGTAGCCATGTAGCATACCCATTGTTCATTTCTTCTTGCGCTTTAGGAACATATCAATCGAATACTTTCGAATACGTGTATACAGAATATCAATAAAAAGGGGTGTGCGAGTAAAATACAGACACAGTGAGAATTTTGTTAATGTGAGTATTCATGTATTACATGTACATATACCTAGACACATTTATATACATACATACATATATACTTAAACAATACATGATGTATAAATTACATTCCTCGTATTATAAATATTACAAAGTATGTTAGAGCGATATAATTATGGAAGATGATACCAGAGATAGGACCATATTATTTTAACACTATCAATTCTTTCGTTTCATCATATCTAAGATAAATCAAAGAGCCAAAGGGACACGATTTGCTTGCACTTATATTTTGGTAAGACTATTAATAGATGTTTTAGAATTAATTCTATTATACAGATAAGTGCCGAGAAAACAAAAGAATTTATGGGAAAAGAAAGTATTGTAGAAGGGTAAAGACAAAATTCTACTTTTGATACGTTTGCTTATTAGGTAGGGTACATACCCTAAGTTAAAGTCAAATGTTTTTTTAGAATGGTATGTAATACAAAAAGCTGACGTACTGTAAGTACTTTGCAATTCTTATAAAGATCTTTTGTTGAATAGAAGAAAGGGGGAAAGTTCATGACTTTAAGAACAGATCTTTGTGCTCGTTCAAGTCTAAGCAATGTGGTTTTAGAAGCACCTCCCCAGATGGTTATACAATATGTCAAGAGTGACTGACATAGGGCAAAGTAAGTAGTCTTTAGTCGAGTGGTTAGCGACCCTGACTACGCCATCCACGGGGCTCGGGTTCGATCCCCGACTGGGACAAGCATTTGTGTGATGAGCAGAAATGTTTGTATTTCCGGGTTTGAATGTTTATTATGTATGTAAAAGTATTTATATATGTATTTCTATGTATTAATATCGTTAACATACATCTATAACACAAGCAAATAATTTGCTTACTTTGGGGTTAAATTAATAAGTGTAATTTGTCCCGTGAATATTTATTTATTTAATATTTATTTAGCGTTTTACTGTCTGCAATGTGACGCAGATTTTTTAAAATATAAATTAACTTGCGAATTTGGAAAGTTACAAGATTAATGTGGGGATAAAAGTTAAAATTACTATCCAGAATGACACCGAGATATCTTATTTCGTTACTTTTTGTAATACAGGACAGACACAGTTGTAATAGGTAAGACAATTATGTCCTACTAAACGGTAGAATGAATTGCAAGGCAAATTATAATTGTTTATAGTGAATGTTATATATTTTGTTTTAGAAGTGTTTAGTGCTAATTTGTTGTGTGACAACCACCTACTAGCAAGATTTAAACCTTGTTGCGTATAAAGGAATACTTCATTCCATGTGTCACCATAGAATAACAAGGCAGTGTCATCGGCGTAAGTAACAATCTTATGGTTTGAAAATTTTGTCTGGCAAAGACCATCAATAAAAATTAATAATAAAGTAGGACCTAAAATACTGCCTTGGGGGACTCCGTGAGTAAGTTGGCAGTTCGTTACTTATCCATTTATCTATTTTAACACATTGAGTCAGATCTGTTAAGTAGCTAATAAAAAAATTCAACGATGTGCCTCCGACACCTATCCTTTCTAGTTTGTTTAAAATGAGTGGTATACAGTGTCAAACGCTTTTGCTAAGTCTAGAAATATTGCTATTGTTTTCTTTTTGTTGTTTAAATGATGTACTACGTAATTCGTAAGTTCATGAACTGCATCGTCAGTAGACACTCCCGAACGAAAGCCAAACTGGGAATCAGATATTAGTTGATTCGTTCCTAAATAATTTGCCAGTTGTTTATTTACAATTTTTTCCAAAATTTTAGAAAACGTAGCAAGTATAGAAATAGGTCTATAATTATTGACGCATTCTCTACACCCACTCTTATAAATAGGAGATAAGTGACCGCTTATAAGTTGAAGGAAATATTCCGGAATTAAGTGATAAATTGTAAATGTGTGTCAGAGGCCCAACTAATAAATCAACATATTTTTTGACTAAGAAACTAGAAATGTTATCCAATTCACTAGAACAGCTGTTTTTAAGGTTTAATATGATAGTTTTTACTTCGGCTTCATCAATTCGAGAAAGGACGAAAGAATTCACGTTTAGGGTGACAGTAGAACTTGTATAAGGTGATGAAAAAATATTAATTGAATTTGTAAGGGTTTTGCTAATATTAACAAAGAATTTATTTATATCGTTTAAAGATGTGAATGGGTCTTTTTTTTAGATAAGGTCGGTGGGTGGTATATTTTGATTGGAGGTATGAGTAAAAGTTTTATAAGCTACCAGAGCCTTTTTACTAGAGGGTAGAGTTCTGTGATACCCGTCCCCAGTATTGGTCCGGGCTCCTTTGAAGAATAGACCAATTGTCGTTCTGCTAGGTAAAAGACGACCGAATTGCCGTATGTATCACTACCATCTATACCACTAGGTGGTAGAGTTCCGCAACGTCTCGCCTGGGAATTTGGTACCACCGCCTTACCTATTCCTGCCGCGTCAATGCTTGTCATTGTCGTGTTCCAGTTTGAAGGGTAAGGTAGCCGCTAGACTTATGTATCTGGCATTGCCTACCCGCCACACGGATAGCAAAGCACCATTAACATCTTTAGCGTCTAAAGGCGATAGTTTGTCTTTCCATCAGGAAATTCATGTGCTTGTTTGCTATGGTATTTAAAGCAAAACTCGCCCAGATTTGGTATAACCACATTATCTGTTCCTGCCGCATAGTTGTACTCTAGTTTGGAAAGTAAAGCAGACAGTGTACTATGTTGCAGTTCATCCCAGTCACATAGATTATAATATACCCGTATGATCATATATCTCCATCAGGAGAGCTATCTGCATACATGCTAATGTGATATATGAAGAAAATTTTCATTAAAAGTATTTTTTTTGCGAGTAGATATCTCTCACCATCACGATGTCTGGAACTACTTTACTAGGCCATTGTCTAGGCACTTTTTGCTACGCACTACAACACCTTTATGGAATTAATTACACCGGTGGGGGTTCCGAATGGATACAACACAGAGACTTTCAACAAAGGAGCTTACTTGCCTCTGGTATTGTGGTTGACCATGGAGGTGGTGATCACATACCATCAGGTGAGTCTCCTGTCCATTGGCCCCCTCTTCTATAAATAAACCTGTAGATTATTTTTAAATGTTTTCACTCGGGAATAAAATTCAAAACATAATACGAATTTTAAAATTTTATCAAATCACAATAAGTGTCATAGAATTGTATGTCTCTCGAAAGTAACCTACGCAGTGCGCAGTGGTCATCACTAAATACGGGAGAGGGGAAGAAGGCTCTGTAAATAATTTTCTAATCACCTATATTCGTGAGCAATGCCAAAACCGTTGACCATGGAGGTGGTGATCACATACCATCAGGTGAGTCTCCTGTCCATTGGCACCCTCTTCTATAAATAAACCTGTAGATTATTTTTAAATGTTTTCACTCGGGAATAAAATTCAAAACATAATACGAATTTTAAAATTTTATCAAATCGCAATAAGTGTCATAGAATTGTATGTCTCTCGAAAGTAACCTACGCAGTGCGCAGTGGTCATCACTAAATACGGGAGAGGGGAAGAAGGCTCTGTAAATAATTTTCTAATCACCTATATTCGTGAGCAATGCCAAAACCGCGTGTGACAGCACCAACGCAGTGCGCCGCTGTGGTCTTCGCTAAAGTACAGGAGAGGGGAAGAAGGCTCTGTAAATAATTTTCTAATCTTTTACCACCCTATAATCGTGAGCAAGGCAAAAACCGCGTGTGACAGCACCAACGCAGTGCGCAGTGGTCGTCACTAAAGTACGGGAGAGGGGAAGAAGGCTCTTTAAATAATTTTCTAATCTTTAACCACCCTATAATCGTGAGCAAGGCAAAAACCGCGTGTGACAGCACCAACGCAGTGCGCCGCTGTGGTCGTCACTAAATTCCGGGAGAGGGGAAGAAGGCTCTGTAAGTAATTTTCTAATGTTTTACACCTTATAAATCGTGAGCAATGCAAAAAACGCGTGTGATAGCGAGTTGCCAATATTATCAAGTTGCTTTCATTCCGCTTCCTCATGGAAAGTTAGAAAATAAAATTAGTTTCATCCAGGAAAATCTAAATAATTGTTGGGCGGTCGTTATCCTACTCTCGAATGTTTCGTAACCGAGAAAGCTTCCGTCTCGAATCACTTATTCCATTTATTTTCACCGTAATTATTGTTTATGCGAAGCCATTAGCGTGGTTCTCAATGTTTAGTTAGGTTTGCTAATTTCAAACTCAACAAGTAACGATCCGGTAGTAATTTAAAAAAAAAGACTCTTCAGAAGTGCCTATAGTGGTTTTGAATAAAACATTTTGTGACTTTTAACTTTGACGAGTTTTATGAAAAAAACACTACATTAACATTATTAGTTTGATGATTTTCTCGTGATTTCTATTACAGGCTTTACCATGGGAATTTAACTTTCCTTTATAAAATATAACAATTTTTCCCGTGTTTGTCCCGGGCTCATTTGAAGAATAGACCAAGTGCCGTTCTGCCTGGCAGGTCGTAAAAGTCGACCGATTGGCTATGCGAGTCACTACCATCGTGGCTACTAGGTAGTAGGGTTCTGCTTGTCTCGCCCGGGTTTGGCACCACCGCCTTACCTATTCCTGCCGCAATAGTGTCAGTGCTTGTCGCTGTCGTGTTCCGGTTTGGAGGGTAAGGTAACCGGTAAACTTATGCATGTGGCATTCGACCTCGCCACTAGATAGCAAAGCACCCTTAACATATTTGGTTTCTATAGGTGATTGTTGACTCTTTCCATAAGGAGACCCATCTGCTTGTTTACTATCTTATGATATAAAAAAAAACAAATCATCACACTAGTTACCACTTTGTAACGAGCAGTAAGCATTTTTTTTATAATAATAATAATAATAATCATTTATTTCATTATTCAGCCACGATCATATTACAACTAGATGTGGGGATTACCTTTTAAGTATTTAATACTTGTGCCAGGTAAACCGAAATATTATTTTAACCCAATTATTATTAACAAGAAAATAAATAAAAATTATGGTATGTAAATAATGAAGTTACTGATTTCGCCCTGATTTTCGAAAATCTAATTTTCACCAGATCTCCACGTTTTGAGGTCCTAGGAACCTTTTATGACTATTTTTAACGATCACGTCAGTTTGACTGTATGTATTTATGTGTGTGCGTATGTGTGTATATAAACATCTAACTTTTGAACGACGTTGAAACGTGGTTGATGGCATTCGATGAAATTCCGCTCAACTTAGGCTTTCTGAAAATTTAAACCGATTCGGCCCAGAAGATTGTGAGAAATTTTGTTTTCAAAATTTCTCAAAATTTTCTGGGCCGAAAAACCTCATCTCAAAAAAGTTTTGGTGAAACATTGTTTTCTTATTCCTCAAAAAACTGCGTCCAATGCATAAATTACATCAAAATCTGCATATCCGTTCGGGAGTTATCGTTGCCGAAAAATTTTGAAAAAGGTGATTTTTCGACATTTACTTCGAGATTTTTAACCAATCATTTTTCGACCTTCTACAATATTTCAGAACTTAAAAAACTACGTCAAATGCAGTTTCAAAAATCATAATCGATCGATCGATCGAATCGATATTTTTAAAATAACTTTCAGGCTAATACATACCTACCGATTGACATAAAAATCTTATCAACTTTTCTCCTTAAAAACTACGTCAAATATTGTTATTTGGAATAAAATCGGTCAATTTGTTTGGGATTAGCAATGACGACAATTATTAAAAAAAATTTTTTCCATTGCTTCCAAACTATTCAACCTATCGATTAGCATAATAGGTCGGGGCAAAAGTATTTTCGTATTTAGAATGTATTGTTAGTAATCAAACTTCTTTGGCTGTACTAAATATAACTGGCTGGTTTTAATACAATTAAAATGTGATATTCTGAAGATGCAATAAATAAATAAAAAAACTAGTTCCCGCCATTTTTCAACTGTTTTTCAAGCAAGCAGAATGAACGAATGTGACGAAGAAATTCGGTACATTTTAAAGTTTTATTACAAAAAAATGCAACGAACTTTTAATTTTAACGACGAAATTTTAAAAAAAATTTATGCGGTTTACGGACCTAATGCGGTATCAATAAAAGTAGCATAAATGTGGTTCAAGCGTTTCAAGTCTAGAAATGTTAGTGTGAAAGATGAGGTTCGCTCTGGACGCCCTGTCACAGATAAAATCAGTGCCATCTTTGAGAAAATGGAGCAAGATCGACATATTAGTAGCCACGACATTGCTGAAGAACTGGATGTTGATCATAAAACAGTTTTAAGTCATTTACGAAAGTCTGGGTACAAGAAAAACTTGATATTTGAATACCACATGATCTATCTGAAAGAAACCTAATGCAACGTGTTTTCATTTGCGATTCTTTGTTGAAACGTAACAATCCGAAACATTTATTAAGCAGTTGTTTACGAATGATGAAAAATGGGTGACTTACAATAAGAATGTACGAAAAAGATCATGGTCGAAGCATGGACAAGCCCCACAGACCGCGGCAAAGCCCGGCATGACTCGGAACAAAGTGATGCTATGTGTATGGTGGGATTGGAAAGGAATCGTCCACTATAAGTTTCTGCCACCGAGTAAAACTATCGATTCTGACCTCTACTGTCAGCAACTGAACAGGTTAAAAAAGCTATTGAGAAAAACCCGGCCGGAGCTGGTGAATAAGGGCGTGGTGTTCCACCATGACAACACCAGACCGCACTCATCTATAGCTACTCAGCAAAAATTGAGAGAGCTTGGCAGGGATGTGTTGATACATCCTCCGTATAGCCCTGACCTTGCTCCTTCAGATTTCCACCTGTTTCGGTCATTGCAGATTTTTTTAGGAAGCGAAAGCTAACCTCAAAAGAACACTGAATACTACCTGTCAGATTTTTTAAATCAAATATCTCAAAATTTCTACAGGAATGGGATCATTGCACTACCCACAAGATGGCTACAAGTAATCGATCAAAACGGCACATACATATTATAAATAAATAAAAAATATACAAAAAAAAATATTTTCCTTTGTATGAATAATACGAAAATACTTTTGCCCCGACCTTATATGTAGCATATAAAGTATGTAGTATATAAATCAAACAATACTTTAGATCTCAAAAAGATAGTTGAATGCCTTTAAAAAAATCAGAATTGATCATCGTTTCTAAAATACACAGCTTTTCAAAAATCAATATACTGTCATTTTTAAGTAACTAGATCAGTGCTTCCCAAACATTGTTCTGGCATAGCCCGGTAATTTTGACACTACTCCTTCGTGACCCACTTAATGTTTCCATTAGGTAAAATAATATGCATGTATAAATAGTAAAAAGGTTTTATTAATACTAAGTACCTTGCTATCGCCTATTTAATCACTAAACTGTAGTGCGAAGTATGGAGCTTTGTGGTTTGTGGAAAATGGCGAAAGTTTTATTCTAAGGTCTAGTTCCACTTCAAATCGGTTTCTAAATTTTTTTAGGGTAAACCTGTCTTGATAATACAGCTTCACATTTATAGATTCGCACTAAAAAAGTCATTGCTTGATGAATGTATTTCTGACGACTAAATAAACAAAAATCTATCAATCGTCGATCGATAGTAGGTAATATTTTTAAAATAAGGCGGGATTGTTGCGACTAGGTATTTCATTTTGATGGCCTGGTACCGGGTCGCGACCCGGCAAATAGGAAACGCTGAGCTAGATATTTGCACTGAACAAAATCTATGCTTATAGTTTTAACTACTTTGAGCTTAAAGTACCTCAATTTAGTAGGTAGTTTTAGGGATGGCCTGCAGGGTCAACCATTTACACATTTTTCAAAGGCAAATAATGTACCTTCTAATAAATTAGGGATTTTCAATTTTCATCTTCGTTGATAAATTTTCAAGCATCCAAACATATTTTGTTTCTTTTACTTTACATCGGGCAAATAATAAAAAACGATAAAATATCTGGCTACAGTAAAATTTTGATTTCAATAACTAAATAATTAGCAAAAAGAAAATTTACCTTCTTAAAAAGTATCTTCACGCCCATATCCCCGAAAGGGTAGGCAGAGGTACAACAAGTGCACCCACGATTAGCCGAAGATACTTAGAGTCTCACAATGTGATAGGTGGCAAGCCTATCGCCAACCGGGCACTTTCCAATCCCGGGCAACTTTTGCGTTTCTCAAAAAACTGAAAAAAACACTTTTTTTATGTGCCCGACCCGGGAATCGAACCCGGGACCTCACGTGGTCAATGCCAACGCTGGACCACTAGACCACAGAGGTGATTATTCCTACCCACCTTCTTAAAAATATTATGATTTATTTTATCAGTACAAATTCGATGCGCAATCGCAAGTGCAGCCTGTACCGCCCACTGCCAGTTTGCCTGCTTGCTGACTCAGTACAGCGAGAACAAGCGCATAATAAAAAATTAGTTTTCTTGGAAAGCCTTTTTTCCGATGTTGCTCCCGTATTACTTAGTATGAAAATCATAGTATAAACGCAGAACAGGAATTCCAATTTCAAGCATGAATGAAATCGCACTATGGAAGTTTTACATATTTGGTGCGGAAATTATACTACTGTACGAGGTAGTAGAGTTCCGCTGCGTCTCGCCTAGGTACGGTTAACTGCCGCAATAGCGTCAATGCTTGCCACTATCGTGTTCCGATTTAGAGGGAAGCGTAGAAGATAAACTTATGCAATTGGCATTACCATCTCGCCACTTGGATAGCAACGCGCTACTAACATCTATGGTGTCTATAGGCGACGGCAGTCTCTTTCTATTACAAGCTATCTGATTCTGATTGTTTGCTGTGTTATGTTTAAAAAAAACCTGATAGAAATATTCAGGGAATCTGTGTTGACTGCTATATAATAATATCAACTCAACGATAGATAATATTATCACTTTCATGATACGATTAATCGTTCACCTCTTGATCCTGATTCATTTTTTTCTTATATTTGCTGTACAAATAACTTTAACGATATAGCTAATAATAATTAATACTTAAATAGTATTATTTTGATGTCATGAATCGTGATAACTATGATGTAGTTAAGTATTGGCATTTTATTTGTTAAAAGAAATAACTACCGCCTACATGCATCAACCTCACTTTCTAACCCAGAATACGTCGGTGATAAATACTGACGTTATTGTGCCAGGAAGAGATAAGGCTGTGGTACCAAACCAAGGCCAGACTTTGCTGACCTCCACCACCTAATAATCACGATCGTAGTGAATACTGACATATTTGAGCAATCATTCTCAATATCGAACTAAACAGTACAAATCCGAATGATCTATGCTTTAAGGCACCCATATCAGCATGCAAATCTAATTTGTTTGCATTCATGTATTGGACCCGGACTTAAATAACACGCGCGGTTAGAAAATTTCAGTTTTTTTTATATATATATATATCATAAGATAGCAAACAAGCAGATGGGTCTCCTGATGGAAAGAGTCAACCATCGCCCATAGACACCAAAGGAGTTAACGGTGCGTTGCTATCTTGTGGCGAGGTCTAATGCCACATGCATAAGTTTACCGGCTACCTTACCCTCCAAATCGGAACACGACAGTGACCAGCACTGACGCTATTGCGGCAGGAATAGGTACGGCGGTGGTACCAGACCCGGTCGAGCCGATGCAGAACGCTACTACCTAGTGGTCACGATCGTAGTGACGCGCATAGCCACTCAGTCGCCTTTTACGACCTGCCTGGCAGAAGGGCAGTTGACCTATTTATTCTTCGAAGGAGCCCGGGACCAACACGGAGAAAAATCAATCAGGTGGAACGATTTCCCTTCAAAACCCACAGAAGGTCTTCTCTTACTAGCAGGACATACGTAGGAATTGGGATTAGAATTTGAAAGGGGACAACGGTCATTTGGATCATAAGTTTGACTGAGAAAGAACTGTAACGAAGTCAAATATAATAGGTATGACATCTCTCACAGAATCCATTTGAGACTATTCCATACTTATAGTGTGACTCATTTCTATTGCGTTTCGAAAGCGTGATGGGTTTTGCCATAGTTTGCTTATTCCCTAGTATAACCCAATTACTTGTAAGGAAATTATTCTTTACTAAATTTAACTACGAAATAAGACATTATCAATGTAATAGTAATGAAGAATCCAGTGTTTTCTTGTTCGCGCTTTTTCATTTGTGATTGAAGTGAGGGAGTTTGCAACCAATGAGTCGCAATCGTGATCCGTTTATTTGGTGGTCAGCTAATGCTATACTTAAACTTAGCAAAGTTTGCTAAAATTTGCTTTTTAATAATAATAATAATAATAATAATATCTTTATTTGCATAAAATAGGGTACATAATAAGATCTTATTTAAAAAATATGCTTCTCTTTAATCCTATTTTGCCTGTTTTGTGGCGTGCAAATGTTAAAATTATGTTTATAATCATAGTAAATTTAATTTAAAAAAAAATGTTAATAATCATGTTAAATTTTAAATTTAATCTTATAGTAATTTTTTTATATATATTTACTTACAATTACAATATTATCCTCAACGTTTACGTGTACTTTATTTATATCATTAGATTGCTAACAAGCGGAAACCATGCACCAATGCACCATTAATATATTTGGTGTCTATAAACGATAGACACCAAATATGTTAATAGTACATTAATATACGTGTGGCGAAATGGTAATGCCGCATACATAAGCTTACCGGCTATTTTACCCTCCAAACCGGAATACGACAATGAAAAGCATTCACGTTATTGCGTGGGGAGTAGGTAAGGTGGTACTTCTATACACCTGGACAAGACGTTGCAGAACTATATTATCTAGTGGTCATGATGGTACTGACATGTACAGCCTATTACGAACTACAAAGTGGTGGATGGTCTATTCTTCAAAAAGGGGTCCAGACCAACACGGATACCTATAAGTTTACTTCCAAATAAAATTTCAAACGTCGACACATATCCCTTGTTGACTAAAAGTTGAATGTAGGTGTGCTATAAAATAATAAATATCTGAGAAGGGCACCCGTCACTAACAAGATGTATCCGGCTACTATATTTTCATAAGGCATAAATAAGCTTGTATAGACTCTCTGCTACAGGAAATTAAGAAAGACAATTGTCAGTTCAAAATCAACAAGCCAACAAGTAAAAATTTGAAACCCAACTACGCAAAAAGTTATTTGTATTTATTGTTTGTTTTTGGCGTAATGGAACATATTAGACTTGCTGTCCGTCCTATTTTCCCAAGACATGATCTGGTTTTTGTAGAGTCTTGGGCTATCCTGAATAACTTTAAGCAGCGTCCTGACTTTTTTTTAATGTTTTTTTTACATCAAGATAGCAAACAAGCAGATGGGTCTCCCGATGGAAAGAGTCAACCATCGCCTATAGACACCAAAGATGGTAATAGTGCGTTGCTATCTTGTGGCGAGGTCTAATACCACTTGCATAAGTTTACCGGCCATTTTACCCTCCAAACGGCACATGACTGTGACGTTATTGCGGCAGGAATAGTAAAGGCAGTGTTACCAGACACGGGCGAGACAATGCAGAACTCTACCACCTAGTAAAACAAATGTTGTAATTTATTTGTTTTAACTCATATAATCGTCGACCCGCGCAATATTAAGCCATTTCAAAGAAGCCTGAAAAGGCTTCTTACGCTCGCCGGCCGCTCAGACATATGACACGTGCCACACGAAGTACAGCTCTCGCAATTTAAAAAAAATGAGTTACTTTGTGGTGAAAGGCTGTCACCGTGTTTCACAAAAGCGTATTTAGACTTGAAAATCACATTTTACAGATAAAAACTACTTGAAATCGGATATTTTTGTAAAAAATCCAAACAAATAAATCGTAAATATCTACGTAGAATGATATTCAAAATGTTGCCAGCCAAAGAGGGAAATATTCTACCATGTATTTGTTTTTGCCTATTTTCATTATAATCAATAACGTGTGTATTCCTATTTTATGTGCGATATTACGTAGCCTGCGCTTTTATTTTAATAATAAATTTTAAGTGTTGGGACTTACCAGTATACTGGCACAAATGTTACAAAGCAATTTGTCAGACTAATATTACAAGGCCTTTATTCGTGTATAGTGAGGATATTTAGAAGACTAAAAAATTGTTCCAACTAGCATTATAGATGCCGCAGTGATCATTAATCATCAAAAATACTGTCACTGCCATAAAGACTTTTTAATTTTTCTTATGAAATAATATACCATCGTACGCAATTATTTCGTGATTTGCTTAGTGTCAAGTAGTTTTATTGGCGATATTTTCGAATTTTATCGACGAAAACATATAGGGTAATGTTCAAAAGTCGGTCTGCGCTGAATGTCGGCCTCCTAATATGTTTATGCTGATAATAATAATAATAAATATCACTGGACAAATTAATCTGACTGAGCGAATTGATCTGACTCGAAAGTAAGCAAATTATATGCTTGTATTATGGGTGTCAGTCAACAATAGGTACTAATACATAGAAATACCTAAATAAATAATATATTTAATAAACACCCAAACCCAGAAAACAAACATCTGTGCTTATCACACAAATGCCTGTCCCTGCCGGGAATCGAACCCGGACCCCATTGATTGCGTAGTCTGAGTCGCTAACCACTCGACCAACGGGGTGGTTTATGCTGATAATTAAGTTTCAATCCTACATAGCTTGAAATTTGTGTTGCGAATGACGACCTTGTTCACATGACTGAGTATTAATACACGACTTAATTATTTTGTGTCATATACTCCAATGCATATATAGCACGTAGAAGCCAAAGAGTTGCCACAAAGAGCTGTATTGTTTCCGATTCAGCTAAAAAAGTTAGAGGAGATTACGCACGGGGATTACGTTTTTCTATATCTGAACTATTTCTAAGATCTGAACCAAAACAGTTGCGCACGATAGGTCGTGCTCAAGTCATGCACAGAGCCAATAGTAGCTTGACTCAATATAGTACGATTAGCAATAATTTAATTTTTTAAGTTGATTTAAATAAATACTTTGATTAATAAGTATCTAATTAGTTTTTACCTTAAAACGTAAGTATTGTTTCTGCTTGCCCACCCATTTGCTAATTTTAAAGTTAGTTCAAGGTTTAGAATCATGGCAAGATTTGTATGAAAGTTATAATAAAAAGGTTCCAAGGTGATAGGTTTGAACAAACATACATACACATACACGCACACAGATATGCACATAATGACACACAAGTATTTGTCAAGCAATGTATTTCAAACATTTGTATGACATAAAATTATATATTGGTAGATATATTTCAATAAGTTTTTTTAAGAATTACTTCAATCACTGTTTTTATAACTTAAACTATGTAAACTCGTATTGCCCATATTTTTTATTTACGCTCGGTGCCGGTTGGTTACCGCTGTTTGATTACTGAAATATACAAAAAAAAATCTTGAGAACTTCTAAAACATTTTCCTGTAATTCTACTCATTTTACCTCACCGGAATAAAAATTGTAAATTAAGACTAATAATACTATTGGAAAGATAGACAATCTTTATTTCAGTGAGGTAAAAATATTTTAAATCACAAATAAAAGCACAAAAACCCAAAAATATAAGGTTAAATAGCTTTGAAATCATCTTGAGAACACCTAAAATATTTCCCGGCATTTAACATTTTACCTAACTGAATAAAAAGTGTAAGTTTCAATTTTATACTAAATGATTAATAATGTTATAATATGACAGATTATTTGTATACCGGTCAGTAAGACATATTTTAAATACCGTCTTGGGAAAATATTTATTTATTTGCAACACCATTCGAGTCTTTATGTGCGTGACGACGCAAGTGATTACACGAAGCTTACACGGACATCGACACGGTTTTGGCCTAAAATATGTACGAAACGTTGAATGCAATTATCACTCTGAGCGTTATTAGTATTTTAAAAAAAAAACAGAAACACGGTTGTTTACATTTTTGATCTCGAATTACGAGTACACTTCCGATTGTGCAAACTTTAAACTTTAGAAGGGTCAGTTGAATACTGTCCATTGACACCAAATCTGGAGCACTACATGCCCCGGATATTGGTACTTAGCGAGGCGCAAGGGCAGTACCTACCTTTTCTCGAAGCGCTTTGTCTGTTTTTTAACCGATTTCCCAAAAGTAGGAGGTTCTTAGTTCGTCTGCGTTTTTTATATATTTGTTACCTCAGTACTCTGAAAATTATTTTTGAAAGATACTCTGAAAAACTTTGAAAGTGTTTTTTTTAAAAGGTCCTTCTCCCCGTGTGTTTTACTGTGTTAAAAAAAATATGATACCGTTACAATGGTATAAGGAGAAAAATTTATTCACTGTTCGTTACTTTTCCATTAATATTTATTTATTTTTTCCATTCGTCCCAAAGGGACAGGCTAAGACCCAGTGGCCATGCTGCCTAACCATTAATCTTTCGTTCTTATCTATATATTAATACGTAAAGGGAAAACTTTGGACCCCTTTTTAAGACATTTTCGCCAACGGTAAAGTGTGAAATTTGGCATAGTTCAAGTTTATATTGTAGAGAACTGCAGAAACTTAATATTTTTAATAAAAAGCATTGGAAATACACCAAAAAAAATTAAAAATAAACATTAAACACACTACATCCATGTGACATAATATATGATATTATCAATATTATACACACATGTTTATATACCTACTATATTCTATACGGATGTCAGTTGTCAAACTTAAAAGAGATTTTACCGTATAGTCTATGGCCGAATTTCGGCCACAGGCGATCGCTAGTAGTAACAAAACAGCCAAGCCACATATTTTGATTAAGGTGAAGAGTTTGTGAAGTGAGGGCTTGTAGCGCAGGGCATGTACACTTAGAAGTTTGGCTCTACATGAGATCTAATAACTTTTTGATAATGGGACCTATGGTCTCCGCCTTGGCCAAATCTTACATGAAAAGTATTTATATACTGAAAAATTTTACAAGTTGGCGTCATATGAAACATCAACATGAGAGCAAAGTTAGAAAATATTCTGTTTTTGTGTAAAATGGCGACTTTACTAGAAATATTACTATATTAGCTGATACTCGAGACTTCGTTCGACTCAAAATCGTTACTCCCTTTTTTAGTCAATTATACTTTAAGTAACTGTAAATAATTTAATCATTCTGTAGCGATTCAAGCAATCTACAAACGCTACAAGAAAAAAAAACGCAAAACAATAAAATTAAAAAATGAAAATCTGAATCGCGATATCAAAATTATTTACCTTGTTTACACTATATACAAGTTTTAACGCTTCTCAAATGGATTTCGGTCCGCAGGCAGTGCGCCTGCCCTAGCTAGGAAGATCTTACTTTTCTACATCCTCATCACTAGTGTAACGTCGTCAACCTCCACAACATTTTTTTTACATATCATAAGATAGCAAACACGAAGATGGCTCTCCTGATGGAAAGAGCAGTCACCTTTAGACACCAAACATTCCAACGGTGCGTTGATATCTTTGTGGCAGGGTCTTAATGCCAGATGCATAAATTTGCCGGCTATCTTACCCCCCAAACCTGAATACATTAGTTACAAGCACCGACGCTATTGCGACAGGAATAAGTAAGACGGTGGTAATTATAGTAGAGTTATGTGACAACCCGCTACTGTTTTAGGATCGTGTAAACGAACAGTGTAACTGTTGGATCCATCCGATGAAAGAGCCTTCTTAATTGATATCTGATTATTTAGACAATAACAATTGCAATGTAACAATACGAAATATCGTTAAGTGATATTGTGCTACCCATAAAATACAATATAACATATTGTTTTAACTCAGTCACGCGGCGTGTATTTATCGAAAATAGCGTTATCAGAGAAAACAATATCACTGTTGCAGAACTCGAAAACCGCACATATTTATACAATTTAATATGTCAAGAACTTTTTTTATCTTACATATAAAAATATTTAAACAACTTTTCTAAACAGGTTTGCTAAATATTTATAAAGAACACAGGCCATTTTGGTTTTGTACATCTCTTGCGTGTCTTTCAGAGTGACAAATATTAGATAAACTAGAATAATTTTTCACTATTTTTAAATCAATTAAATAAAATATAAAGAACAAACATATAAAATATTGAGACTTTAATTTGATTGAATTCTATCATCGTATTTAAGTGTTACCGTTGTATAAAACTTTAATTACATTTCCATTAAAACAGCAATAAGTTTATATATCATAATTTTTATTATAAGTATCAAATAATTGAAATTAACTGAGATTTGCAGCTGTTGTATACTGAAGACATCCAATGACTATATATATATATATATATATATATATATATATATATATATATATATATATATATATATATATATATATATACCTGACCGTTTCGCTGGGTCTAAATTCATTGACGATAAAAAAATGGTCCTTCATTTGCGCCATCACGTGGTATTTGCGCAATCTATCCATTCATTTAGGAGTTAAAGTTAATCTAAAATTTTCAAAATAACAACATTGATGCCAGATATTTACAAAACGAATATTTATCACGAAATTTAAAAAAATGACAGACAGACGTAGTGTTGCCACAAGGAGAGCAATGGTGCATTGCTCTCCTTGTGGCAAGGATTTTATGGCATACGCAAAACTTTTAAGCCACTTTACCCTCCCAACCGGAGCACGAAAGTGACAATTAACATTGACGATAATGCGAAAAGAATAGGAAAGCCGCTATAACAAAACTCGGATAAAACATAATTGAACTCTACAACTATGTAACCAGTAATCACAATGATAGTGACTAGTGTTTAGAAGTAACATATTAAAGATACCTATAAAAGTATCTATCTTTCTAAACCGGGGCACGGCATTAGCATCATTTGTTACTATACAGATCATAGTAATGGTATTGATTATATAGTCTCGGTGAGTTTTCGCAGAATTCTGTCTCCTAGTTGCCATGATATTTATGGCATGCTTGGCAATAAGTAATGAGAAATAAGTTATTGGACTATTTTTCACAAGATTAGGTTTGTTTTCACTAAGAATGAATCGGATATATTGTAGTTTCAAGTGATTAGTTGTGATATGAAGATAACAAAAAAGACGTGTGGCACTCGGAGACTGCCGCGGTAAAGCTATTGCATAGCATTTTTTATCAACTTATGCAATTACAATTATATATTTATTTTATTTATGCAGTATTTTTTTTTCTTTGTTTTTTTTTTCTTTGATATTAATTCAAGTTACACTTTGAGCGTGTGACCGATAAAAAAATAATTTTTTTCTTTTATTAAATAAATGAGATGTTAATATTGTTCAAAATATTTTTATTATCTTTCAATACATGTCGGTTCTTCAGGAATATTTAATAAATGCACTTTGTTTATTCATATTTAAAACACTTTGTACACAAATTATAGGAGTACAGATATTCACTGTTGTACGTAGATGACAAATACCTATACACCTATATACTTTCTCACAAACAGCTGATTACGGTAGTTTTCCAATACAACCAATGCCATATTTCAAAAAGTCATTAAAAGTTCTGGTATCGATAAATATCGATAGATGGAAAAACTAAAAAGTATCACCGCTGTGCCGGTCGGAGTGGGGGTGTTTTTTTCGTTACGGAATTTCTGGATTCGGTCTCCACGCTCAAGGCCCGCGATAGAAGCTATGCAATAGCTTAAAAACTAAAATATTTGTAATAAAATATAAGGATTAATTAAAAATTTTGGATAAAATTTCGAAAAAAATAGACAATGAGTAACGTGACAGTAAACGCAAATCTGAAAGGGTTACGTTCACCGTGGAAATACGCCATGTTGTTTTTGACATTTCCATAGAAAACAAAGGGTATGTACCTACCTAATGTATGTATTAACGCTGGGTAATCTTTATTCCTCGGGGTGAATTTATTCACGTATTCCGGCTCCAGGCACGGATATGATCCACCTTATTTATTGCTTTGGCTCACTTCGTCCCTTTTTTATTTGCAGCGTATCATATTCTGTGACCGTATCTTTAAATGATCGTTTCCCTTTATAGGTATTTTTTTCTCTTCCACCAATTCTACAGTACTATAGAAGTACCTAGTTTTTAGGTTGATTATCAACCTAACATAACGTCTCAGCGGAATATGTATAGATCATCATCCGCAATTCGCAATATCACTCACTCTCTCACAGTGCTCTCTCATTCTAATCGCAGTACGCTCTTTCGCTTACAATTCTGGCCGGAATAAATTATTCCGTGGAGACGATAAGGATTTGAAGGAATAAAAAAAATATTGAAAACAAAAAACCCGACTGCATCTTGAAAAAAGATTTATTACCTTAAATGAAAAATAAACAGAAAGAAACAATCACAGTAGTTTAGAATCACGTTAAGTAATAGTAAATAACTACACCACAAAAATAGTTCTATAATCGATGTACATATAAAACAAACCATGCATTTTAATTCATCACAAAAAGATTAACCTTTGTGAAAATTTGATAGCTAAATATTAAATGGGCCCCGACTGTTAATCGTTCTGTGATGATTTAAAATGCATGAACTGTTTTATATGTACATCGATTATAGAATTATTTTTGTGGTGTAGTTATTTAGTTAACACCTTTTAGCCCGACCCGAGGATCGAACCCGGGACCTCATGATCTGAGCCGAATAAGCTATCCCTAGACCACAAGGCTGTAAGCTAATGGTATTAAAACCAATTACAATTCATACATGTCACTTTTTATGCCTACTAACTAGGTAAAGAGCTTTGTTACGTCTCAACGGAATTTGATACCACCGCCGTAGTGTTTCCTGCCAAATACAATAGCGACGTATATAAAATAGCTTTTGCCCGCGGCTTCGCTCACGTTAAACCGTCGTCATTGAGGTTGGTTCAAAATTACCCGCTATTTTTATGCTACTCGATATTATTAACAGTACGCGCGCGACGTTGCCATTGTTTTTAGTAGCTGGAACTAACGTTGTATTCTACCGGTTTCTTACATAAAATTAATTTAATAAAATAAAATCAGTGAAGTGCTCACCGCCTTGGAAGCTACATGCGTGCATTTAAAAAAAGGTAATGTTAACCCATCCTCACCATCATCGTAACAATTTTGCGCCAGAAAAATTATCAAACCTTTCCATAAATAATAACGATTCAGATTCTTTCTTTCATATTTTTTTGAAGATATTTTAGTTAAGTGGCATTAGACCTCGCCGCAAGATAGCAACGCACCATTAACATTTTTGGTGTCTATAGGCGATGGTTGACTCTTTCCATCAGGAGACCCATCTGCTTGTTTGTTATCTTATGATTTAAAAAAAAAGTATATAAAAGTGTCATTTAATAACCAAAAAATGATAACTTAGAAAACTGAATGAAACTTAAGAGATCTCCAAGCTATTAGTTTCGTTTTGAGTTTATGTAGAAGTTGATTATTTTGATTAAAGTTTAATCATTTATGCTTATTTTTTGTTTAATTTCCCGTATATAAGTACTATTATGCCTGAAACTTTATCAAATAACATATACATTTAAAAACCCTGAGTATATAATGGATTGAAAATATGGGTATTTTTGACCTACCTCAACGTTCGTGTATGTACTTTCTACCACAATGATGCCGGGTTAAATTAGGGGTAGAATTCCAAAAATGACGCACGATTTTTTTGTTAGTCACAAATAGTCCGCATACCAAGTTTTAGCTTTCTACCATGATATTTGCGGAGTGCTCCATACAAATTTCCACCACCCATTTTAGGGAAATGAGGGGTTAGAAAGACACAAAAAGTGGCCTATGTTACTCTCCATCCCTTCATCTATCTTCATTAAAAAAATCACGTCAATTCATCGCTCCGTTTTGCCGAGAAAGACGGACAAACAAACACACACATACACTTTCCCATTTATAATATTAGTATGGATATGCAAGTTGTATTCCAACCACATACTACACGGAGAGTAAGGTAAAATCAATATAGAATCACAGCTAGTGATTTTATATTGATTTTACCTTACTCTTGCAGCGTGCAGCCGGCTGCAATATAAAAGTTTTTGGCGAATCCCGCGGGATCACCTAATTTTTCCGGGATAAGCCTATATGCTATTCCAGGTCATTATCTACCTGTGTACCAAATTTCATTTAAATCCGTTCAGTAGCTTTTGTGTGATTGAGTAACAAACATCCATCCAAACATCTATCCAAACTTTCGCATTTATAATATTAATATGGATTAATATATTTATTAAAAATTAATATATTATATTCGTTTGCTATCCTATAAAATAAAATAAAATAAAATAAAATACCATTATTTGTTTTCAGGTACAATGATTCCCAAATCTGGGGGTGACTACGCTTATATTGGTGAAGCATTTGGAAATCTCCCTGGATTCCTTTATTTGTGGGTGGCGCTGCTGATAATAATACCAACAGGGAACGCCATTACAGCACTCACCTTCGCTCAAAATATTCTCAAGCCATTTTGGCCTGCCTGTGACCCACCCGAGAGTGCTACTAGTCTCATAGCTACAGTTATTACTTGTAAGTATTTTAACAGTATTGTTTTCTGCGTGTTTTCCGGGCACTTTTTTAAAGAATAAGCCATCCGTCCAAGGGTAGATCAAGACTTCGGGTCAGGAGGGTCATATATTTGAGGTTTAGTCACGGTAGGCTCTAATCCTTATTTTGTTTGCAATAATAAATCCATATCTACTACCTAGACCCCTGCCTGCCTGCCACGACCTCCATGACCCCCCTGAATCCGCCCTGGCATCCGTAATCTTACAAGGCAACTCGTAAGAGGCAAGCAAAATATTATTACTATGGTGAATGTAGTAAGTAGAGTTGCAATGTTTACCCGGGTTTGGTACCATCTGTTTGTTATAAGTACCTGTTGTAATAACGTCGGTGCTGGTCGTTATCATCTTCCAATTAAGACAAAGAAGTTATCGTCTCTGTGGTCAAGTGGTCTGGCGTTAGTGTTGACCACATGAGGTTCAATTCCCAGGTCGGGAATTTAAAAAATGTGTTTTATCAGTTTTCTGATAAAAATAATGTTGCCCGGGATTGGGAAGTGCCCGGTTGGCGATAGGCTGGCCACTTGTCACATTTGTGGGACCAAGTATCTTCGGCTAATCAGGGTCGCACTTATTGTACCTCTACCTACCTCCGGCTATTCGGCTAGGATTCTGGCTAGGACCAACACGCGAACCGGCGGCGGTGGCGGCAGTAGCGCAGCGGTCGAGGCGTAATTCGCGCGGCGCGGATTTTGAGGCCACACGGACTTGCGTTTTCGCCGCGACTGTATAGTCCGAGAGCAAGATGACTTTTTCAACTTTATCTCGATATTGCTTGCATTTCAACTACAGGATTTGTATTTCAACTACTGTAAGTGTACATGATTTAAATAAGAATCGGGGTATAGTATAGACGTTTAATTTCAAAAGAAGTACCTATGCGACATACGAACTATATCAAGATAATTTTTTTGAATGAGCGTCGAAACTCGAAACCTTTGATTAATAGTGTTGCCGCTTAATATTCCAATATCGATAGGGTTTCATTACCTCAGTAAACTACAATACTATCAATAAATAGCAATACAATCGATAATATTCATGATTAAAAAAATAAAACCATCAAAAGTATCGATACCATAGATATTACTGCTATATAATATTGCATTAATCACAATTACTATCGATAGTATCAATACTATCAAAACTATCGATAGTCAACTTTATTCTAATACTGACCGATGCTATCGATTGTAAAAACTATTGATAGTAGCGAATATATGGATAGTCAATGCAATATTGTCTAACAATACTATTGATATAAACGATACTTTGTTTATCTCCATTGATTAATACTATTGACGCAATCGATAGTTTTAATAAATTTACTTGCAGCGTTCAATACTATAGATATATATAGTTTTGTAAATATCAGCGGATGCTGAAATTGATGTTGATGCTGATATTAATAAATCACTTTGTAATTATTTGCAAATATGATAGGTATGTTACTTTCAATAAAACACAAGTTATTATACTTGATAATTGTTATATTTTTACTAGATGGTAGAGTTCTGCATTATCTCGCCCGGGTCTGGTACCACCGCCTTACCTATTCCTGTTGCAATAGCATTAGTGCTTGTCACTATAGTATTCCGGTTTGGGGGATAAGGTAACCGGTAAACTTATGCATGTGGCCTTAGCTCTCGTCACAAGAAGCAACGCGTCATTAATACCTTTGGTGTCTATAGGCGATGACTGACTCTTTCCATCAGGAGACCCATCTGCTTGTTTACTATCTTATGATATAAATATTGATTTCTATCAATATTAGATTTTAAGGGCGAAGTGGTGCCGCGAGATGGATCTTGAGATGCTACATATTATAGGTAGACTGTAATATATCATAGGTAGATCAGAAAATATGGTATAAAATATGTAGATAACCTTTATATTTGTTTTGTGTAGATAACATTGATAATTATAGAAATCGTGTTTTTAATAAATTAAGAAAATTTTAAGAATTTATTAGAAACAGAAGTATTAGAAACATGTTTTTCTTTATTTTGGTTTTATTTTGCTGCGCCCTTAGACCAAAGCCTGACGACGCCTTTGATGCGAATATAATGTTTGGGTGAAAATACGCTGGATTTTTTTTAGGTTAGATAATTATAAATAAAGTCCATACATTAAAAGACGTAATTCTCATAAAAATACTTTCCTAACAATATTACTAGGTAGTGGCCGCGTTTCCGTAGTAGTTTTTTATAAAACTATGTTGACATGTCAAAATAACTTGTAAAAAGTTTTATTGAATAAAGTACATCTGATTTTTGATTATAACTTTGCGAGACCTTACAAAGCTCTGCTTTTTGCTAGTAATAAACTAAACAACGTTTCAAGTTATCGTTTCATTTATGAAGAAGAAGATAATCATGAGCATTTTTATAACATGACCTTTGTGTATACAGTAATACCCCGGACTTACGCGATAGGTGGGACCGAGCGCTATCCGCGTAAGTCTAATTCGCGTAAGTCGGGGTACAATTTTGCATATACCTATAAAGTCATACAAAGTATGTTTAATTGGGACCGGAGACTATAATTTAGGAAATATAAAACAATAATTTAGGAAATATAAAACAATAATTTAGGAAATAAATTTTAATTTAATTCTAGATAATATGACAAACTATATTAATAAAATGTATAAACACAATCTGAAGTTATTTTGATGTAGAAGGTTAAATCGCGAAGAAAATTAAATCGCGTAACTCCGAATTCGCGTAAGTCGAGGTAGCGTAAGTCGGGGTATTACTGTATAGGCGTTTCATATATTTATGAACATGATAATAATAATCGGTAAACTAATAAAGAGCTATTATTATTTCTCGTATATTATTAATATCTTTGGTGTCTATATGCGATGTTATTCTCTTTTCATCAGGAGCCCCATATGTTTGTCTTGTATCTATCGGAACTAAGCTAATTTTGAAAACTGTACAGTAATTTTATTACTAGCAGACCAAATTTGTTTCTGGAGTCTAATGTTTCTGGAGTGCCTATAAATATATAAATTTTAACGACATCAAAAGCCGAAAGACAAATAAAATTTTTTACAATGTAGGCAAAGTAGCCATTAAAATTTGGCATGTGGCATGAGTCATGACATTCCTGCAACATTTATATCTTTAGTGTCTTCATACAACGGTAATCTATTTCCATCCGATTTCCCAAAAAGGAGAAGGTTCTCGAAGCGGTTATTTTTTTATTATTTACCTCCTTACCTATTTCCGTCGCAAAAGCATCAGTGCTAGTGACTGTTGTGCTCCGGTTTGGAGGGTAAAAAGTAGGTGGTTAACTTATGCGTGTGGCATTAGACCTTGCCACAAGATAGCGACGCACTATTAACATCTTAGGTGTCTATATGCAATGGTTGACTCTTACCATTAGGAGACCCCTCTGTTGGCTATCTATAAAAAAATTGTGTCCATCACATTTTTCTTACCCTTCGAAACCACAAACCATTTTTGCGCTTGTTCTGATAGATTAAACCATCTCCATTTGTTTGTATCAAAAATGGAGATGCTTTTTACGATGGGATGGATATATTATTTTTGTGTTATAGCACTCACCCCGTGCTTGGGAATCTGGAAAAACCTTAAAAACAACAAAGAAAAATATCGACACGTGGGATTTGAACCTGCGACCAAATCCCTAAAGCCGGGACGCTCTATATATATATATATATATATATATATATATATATATATATATATATATATATATATATATATATATATATATATATATATATATATATATATATATGTATACACACACAAATTATTAAATTAAATCAATTCTTGTTATTTGTTCATACCTACATTATTATTTTCACATAAATATTTCTCGATGCAATCCATCATTTTTTTCCAAGAAGTAATTTTAAGGGTTTCATACGTGAGAACTTCCAAGAATATTCATGAATGTGTTCCTGCTTGTCCTACCAGAATAATATGCCTTGAGGATGTATACATAGAGTTCATCAATTAAGAAAAAGGCGAATGAACTCAAATCATGATTGTAGTACTGCTTCATTCTTGTCAATCTTCTTTTTTGTTGTCGAAAGATTTCGAGTAGGTACCGTGTATTTAAATGAAATATTACATCAGCCGAAAAACTGTTAATATGCATCATATTGCTAATTTATTCCATAAGCGCCCCGTTGATTGCTGCGTGATAAAGGCTTTTTGGAATTCTAATATATTTTATAGGACTGTGTGACACAATTCCGCGCTTTAGCCACGATTGGCGGTTCTTAAATTGTATTTTTTAAACCGAAAAGCGTGGCTAAAGTAAACGCGTAAAATTCACAAACATACGAACAAAATCAATTACCTCGTGTTCTAGGGGTTTAACCTATTCGACTCAGATCATGTTGTCCTACGTATAATCGCCGCTTTGGGCAAAAGTGTTCTTGAGGTTTTTCTCGAATATCTGAAATCTCAGTTGGTAGCAATTCAGAGTCTGGCGCGTAGTGTGTCAGCACTCCCGGGCCTCGGATGAGCACGTTAAGCTGTCGGTCCCGATAATTGTCAGAAATCGGCAATAATCGGCATGGGTATAACAATGGGAATAAACCAATGAAGCGTGATCAACCGCAAAGTTGTTTTTCTAATAAGTATCTAGGTATATAAAAAATGGTTTTAGTCAATAGGATATGGTTACTTCTTTCTGTAAGGAGAGCCATCTTATAGTATAATATAGTTGTATTTTTGTATATTTGTAACGGAAGACTGGACCGATCTTAAAAAATATTTTGCCGTTAGAAAGCTAGGTACACTATCCAAAGCGACGAAGTCGCAAGTAATAGCTGATAAATAAATATATTCAAGTTCTATCCCAAAAGGGAAGACAAAGATGCATAAAGTGCGCGCTCATGATTAGACCACGCTATCACAGAATAACTAACTATTTTTACTTTTTTATTTTGTGACGCTACGGAATATATGGGCAGGTGAGCCGTTCGCTTGTTTCCTTTGCAATAAAAAAAATGTAGGTCAACTAGTATACAAGGCCAGCTTAGTATTAAACAATCTTTAGCATTACGCTATTCATAAATTAAAATAAATTAATAATCACCATTTCAGATAACATTCAACAATCATTTATAAGTTTGTAATTTTTTTTTCTTCCCGCTACGTATGTAGATAAGAAAGTTACTGTTATTTTGCCCCGATTTTCGAAAATCGAGTTTTCACCAGATCTCCACGTTATGAGGTCCTAGGAACTTTTTCCGTCTTTTTATTTTCACGATGACGCCAGTATGTTTGTATGTATGTGTTGTGTGTGTGTGTGTGTTTGTGTGTGTATGTGTGTGTGTTTTTTTTGTGTATATATGTGTGTGTGTGTATGTGTGTATGTAAACATCTCATAACTTTTGAGCGGCTGAACCGATCGAAACCCGTATGATGGCATTCGGTTGGATTCCACTCAGCTTAGACTTCATGAAAATTCTAACCAACTCGGCCCTGGAGATTATGAGAAATTTTGAAAAAATCCCAAATAAATATTTGACGAAACAGTACTTTTTTATAATAAATTCCAGATTTATGTACCGATTGAGTACAAAAATTAATCAGCTCTATTCCATTAAAAATATATTATAACATTCTAATACATAAATTGCATCAAAATCGGTTTATCCGTTTGTGAGTAATCGTTGACGAAAAATTTTGAAAAAAGTGTTTTTTCGCCATAACTTCTAAATTTTTCAACTAATCATTTTTTGGTCTTCTACGATATTTAAGTACTAAAAAACTACGTCGAATGCCATTACAAAAATCGAATCTAATTTTCAAAAGATACAGCTTTTCAAATATTAAAATTACGTTATTTTAAGCAAAATTGATACTTTTTAAGTTGTTTTCAGGCTAAATATACTGATTGACTTAAAAATCTTATCAGCGTTCTTTTACCGCTAATTGGATCAAAATCGGCCCATTTGTTTGGGATTTATCAATGATTTTTAAAAAAATTGTTTTTTGTCACTATTTGAAGTTTTTCAACCTATCGATTATTTAGATCTCTACAATTGAGTTGGATGCCATTCGAAAGATCTAAATCGGTCATCGTTTCCAAAATATACAGCTTTTCGAAAATCAGTATACTGGCAATTTTTAACAAAATAGATGTTTGACATGAACTTATTATGAGCAGGTTTCTATTCATTCCCGGTGTCACGTTTAACTGGATTTATCACCCGGAAACCTTTGAAACTTGTGATGTCTGTAACATTTGAATTACAAAACTGATGACCTTGAAATTTTAAAGGACAATTTTTATAGTTTCTAATTTCGAAAAACAAAATAATAAAGGGTTTTGGACTAAGTTAATGAATTAAAGCTAAATATGTGTTTTGAATTTCATCCCCTAACCCACGGGAATGGTGCCGAATTTTGGGATAAAAAGTATCCTATATGTTGCTTTAAGCTCTCAGCTATCACCATGCCAAATTTCATTGTTTTCTGTCCAGTAGTTTTTGCGTGATTGACGCACAAACTATCAGACAGACAGACAGACAGACAAAAATACTAATAATTAGTTTTTTCGCTTCTGTTATCGATATATTAACCGACTCAATTATAATAATAAAATCAATAAAATAATAATCAATTATTTTTCAAAAAACTTTTATGTACAGAAATCATTTTTCTACTCTTTTGTTATATGTATAGATATAGATAAGTGATTGAGATGTTAAAATAGGTCTAACAGTTTTTGAGTTATATCAACTACATAAACAATTATATATATATATATATATATATATATATATATATATATATATATATATATATATATATATATATATATATATATATATATATATATATATATATATATATATATATATATATATAATTGTATATATATATATATATATATATATATATATATATTTATAAAATATTATATATATATATATATATATATATATATATATATATATATATATATATATATATATGTATATATAAAATTTATTAACTCAGCATAAAACGGCAGTAGTCATACTAAAAATGTAACTATTGTATCTAATAAACTAACCAAAGCTTCTTTATTCTGTGTAGATTGATTTATTATTATACTATTAGGTATATTTGCTGTATCCAAGTGTCAAATACGATACGGAAAACCTTAAAAACAACAAAGAAAAATATCGACACGCGGGATTTGAACCTGCGACCATCTCCCTAAAGCCGGGATGTAGCCCTACAATCGACGTAATCGATCATATAGCAAAGAAGAATTTCGCCGCCTCGAGCCTGTCGACACTAGCTCAGTGGAAGAGCGTCCCGGCTTTAGGAAGATGGTCGCAGGTTGAAATCCCGCGTGTCGATATTTTTCTTTGTTGTTTTTAAGGTTTTTCCAGTTTCCCAAACATGGGGTGAGTGCTATAACATAAAAATAATACGATACGGTAACCATTAAAACTGTATAAAATGTTGATTAAGTTCAAAAAGTTTGAATAAATAAATATCATTGCAACGGTTCCCTTGCATGGTACTCGTAGGTAGAAATCACCCCAACACCATAGACGGTTTACCACAATTCACCGGTTTTATCCGTTCAGGTACCGACCCATGCGGTCTGATTCCTGCGATATGCAGAACTGACAGCATACATGCTCATTTAAGGCGCAGGCGCTATTACACCTTCAACAGATTCGTAACTGTTACTGAGATTAAAATTTTCGAGTATTGCCCTACAAAACACTTATTACACTTTTTTCTGACTCAGGGACTAATACAAACTGTAACCCGAAAGACTATCCACAGAAAACGCGGCTAGGACGCTAAGACCACTAAAGACTTTGACCCGCCAATAATGCCTGTGGGAGTTATTTGAAAACAAAATTGTGATCTCATATCTGCTTCATTTTTTAACAGCTTAATCATACCAAACTGTTGAAATCGTCTTTTATGTTTCCGAATTCCGCGTATTGTGCACCAAATTAAGTGTTACACCAGCCAAGTAATTAATGTGTAACGGAATTGTTTAATTTTATACTCAAATACCACAACATATAATGTTTTAAGAATATGAGAAAAACAATAATTTATAATAGGTATTATATATATACATATCAGCGATACCTATCTACATACAGGATAGGTAGATAGGTATCGCTGGACAAATTAAACGAATTGATCTAACCCCAAAATAAGCAAATTATTTGCTTGTGATATGTGTTATTGTAAGTCAATGATATACAACATAAAAATACATATATACCTACTTACTGAAACATATTAATTAACACCCAAACCCAGAAATACAAACATTTATGCTCAATACACATAATCTGTCCCTGTCAGGAATCGAACCCGATCCCCATTGACAGGGTCCTTACCACACGACGAACGCGTTGGTTGCAAGTGCAACTATTTTGCAACGGGGCGGTCCGCGATAAATAATTTATTTGTCTAGGCATATCTGTGTCACCGATCTCATCCTACCATAAATGTGGGTTATACGTCACATTGACGAGTGGAAGTCCAATATACCTTCATTCAACTTATATTCTTTTAACTCCTAATAAAAATAATAAATGTTTCTAATAAAATAACGTAGGTACCTAGGTAGAAGTTTTCTCAATCAGAAGAAAAACTCGCTAGGTCAAAAAAGAGTACCTACCTATAGCTGAAACGTAATGGTTAAAGATAGGGAGACAAATAATCAAGCAAGATATCATTCATCCAACTGTTAGTCACAACAAAACGTATCCGAATAATATTGGACCTGAATACGTTTACATTTTTTCATAAATTAGCAAACAAAAGTATATACCAAATATTAGAGGGATAGCTGCGTTACTATAAATATAATGTCTGATGTGTGTAAACTTTACGAGCATCTGCTATTGCTAAAACGATTGATTCAGCATATCTAATTGATAAGAAAAATACCATTTATCAATTCAACAACACATGTGCGAAAAATTGGCTTTTTATCTTTGCTTTTAGGCACCGATTTATAAGGAACGACTTCCATAATAATGAATGAATGCCAGGATCCTCTAGGCATGTCTTTGTGCTCGCGCAGTAGCGGCACGGTACTGATTGTGCTTGACAAGATAATGAGTATTTCCTCCCGCATCGTACTGACACGTACAACTGTAGAATTATACTGTCGATCATACACACCTACCAAGCATTTAATGACTTACCGAGGTTCAACAGCTGGAAAATTGAAGATTGTTATGCTTCTAATAAACAATAAATTAAGTTTAAGACCGAAATCCTATCCTACTAGTCCTACTAATTCTACTAACATTATTCTATTATTAATCCATACTTCCATACTAATATTATAAATGCGAAAGTCTGTCTGTCTGTCTGTCTGTTACGCTGTACGTTACTGTTATGCTGTAAAACACTGGACCAATTTTCATGAAATTTGGCATGGAAGTAGCTGAAGAGCCGGGGTCAAACATAGGCTAATTTTTTTTTAAATCAATCCTTAAAGGTTATTTCAAACCTTGAGGATGAAATTTGTATAAAAAGCTATCTTGACGACATGTTAATCTGCTCGCGGGCGAAGCTTGGCGGTTCAGCTAGTCATATTATAAATGCGAAAGTATGTTTGTATAGATGGACTGATGTTTGTTACTTTTTCGCACAAAAACGACAGAACTAATTTGGCACACATATAAATGTTGACCTGGTACATCACATAGGGTACTTTTTATCCCAGAAAAATAAGGTGTTCCCCTGGGTTCACCAGATACTTTTATGATGCAGCGAGCTGCAGGGCGCAGCTAGTATAGGTACCTATATGTGCTATACATGTATGCTGTGCGAGGGAAAACTTTAACGCTTAAAAAAGAAAAAATATTGATACCACTGTCACAGAATACATAATAGTACAAGTACACTGTATTTATATCAACGACCTTTCCTAAAGCTGGGCAGCGCACTAACCAACTAAGCTTGTGTCGGTAGTTTTTAGAGGATAAACCTAATTATGTAAAAAAGTGTTACTGAGGTTTTTTCGAAGTTTTTTTTATAAATCCAAAATCTTAGTAGCAGTTCGGAGTTCCGCGGTGATGTATTACCACTTCCGAGCCTCGGGTGAGCACTTAAAGCCGTTGGTCCAGGTTATCGCTAGAATAGGCAAATTACAGCAATGGAATCCCCATCACACACTCATCTCGCCAACCGACAAATCGGTGAATCGTAGTGAACCTGAAAGTCTTTATCGTTCGGCTTAGTCTGCCTACCCCGAAAGGGAATCGGGCGTCATGATACTTTTGTTTGTGCTGAATAATCATAACTCAACACACACTTTCATTTAACTCGGTAATCGGATCAGCCTCTGACGAACCGGCGAATCTTGGTAAACTAGAACTATACAATATTCTCTATAGTGTTTGGTTCGATACTCGACGACATCATAATGTTATTGAAAAAAAAAATTCCAAAACCGTTACTTATGGTTCTGTCTCTTACTAAAATACCTACCTATCAAGGCGACATTCTTTAACAGGTTTTGACACTTAAAGGTAGAAACTGTGTCCTAGCCGAAAACAGCTGAGCTCAGACCTTTCCGTGGAACTATTACTCGAGATTACCTGTTCACCCGAGGACGTCTAGAATAAAAATTTGTTTACTCTGACCATCTTAGTAAACGTTCTGAAGTTAGCATTTGTGTACACCTAATGTATCGAAACTCTATTTAAGATATCAGCTTTAACTGCGGCTTTGCTCGCATTGTAAGTCTTTTATAACCCTGCGCAACCTGATGATATGTCATATGTCCAGTTCTTCCTCCTACGTCCTTGACTTAACTTAATAAACAAACTCACTTTCTCAATATCATAAATATAGCTTAGTTATTCATCATACTGATTATTTTAAATAAAGATGCTTGTAATATTTTACAAGTCATAAACAATATATAACAGTATTTATTATTAATAAACTATCCAACCCGCTTCACATTTTACTGCATCGTAGGCCTCGAAGTTAAACAATTTAACTGACAAATGACACGGTTTATTAACCTTAATGCATTTCTAAACCTTAGAGTCTATTGTAATTCTTGACAGGTCAAAACTAATCTTATTTGTTATAAACTAACGAGATACAAATTTCCCTTGAGTTGTGACTCCCTTGAATTGTCACTCTACAAGTTTGTTACAAACTAGTTTGTTAAGTATTGGCAAATTGAAACATGACTGGAATCTGGAGAATTTAAAATTAAGCATGTATATGAAAAATAACAAAATTTAAAAAGTTTGATATTATGCCAACGTAACCGCAAATTGGAAAATAGGTAGATAATTAGGTATCACATTCGCAAATTTTTGGAAGACCTATTTATTCTACGGTACTCCGATATGGGTTACGGGGATGAGAAAGATAAGTCAAATATTTATCTCCTTTTCTCCTGGTACCTCATTGGACATTACTTATTGATACATTATTTTTTGATGAAAATATAATTTTGTCGGTCTGTTTATCATCTTCGTGTGTTATATGACAGCTTTTAAAAAGTCCTAGAAAGTTATTGTCAGGAATCCACAGAGCTTTCTCTCTGTGAAAATAAAACACCTGTAAATATTACATAGGTCTTCTAATAAATAAAGGTTCATTTTTAGCATAATTCAAAAAGAAATTTAATTAGTCGGAATCATTTTTATATCTGTTTAGCGATAAGTACCTAATGTGTTACAATGTTCTTCGATTTCGATAATTCTTATTTAATCAAAAGAGACAAATATTTTAGACGTAGTTTCACCATGGAATCCTGAGATAATATTAAGCTTTAAACTCTATTTTTCGATCAAATAAAATGTTTCTTAACTATGAATATACTGTGGACTTAAAGACGCTGTTATATCTATAGTTCTGCTTGATTTTAAATTTATATTTTTTATTAAAATAACCACAAAACGACTTGTTATACATAGAAATAATAATAAATATGAAATACGAGTAGGTCTGTTAGGTAGCTTTTAAATATTAAAAAAGTGCCTTTAAAAAAGGATGACACAGAAAGTGCTCCGTCGACTAGGACCATGTCTAAGTTACATTTCTGTTATTATTTATTATACATATAAGAATGAGAGGAGTTGCACCTGATGGTAAGTGATCGTCGCCGCCCATGGACATCCACATTCCAGAGGTCTTGCAGTTGCGTTACCGTTTTCGTTTTCGTTTACCTTCGGAAATATTATCCTGCCAATAATTGATTCCATAACATCACAGAAAACATATATACGTGGGTCACACTATAAGTTTTGCGTAACATGTTATAACCAAAATATTATGTTTATTGCTTTTCAAAATAATCTCATTTACTTTTTAAACATTTTTTCATGCGATTGAACCATTTTTTAAAACAGGAAGACCACAGATCTGAAGGCATGTTTTCTACGTGCTGATTGAACGCTATCACTGCCTCCTCGGAGTTGGTAAAAGTAAAACCTCTCATCAAATCTTTGATTTTGGGGAAAACACACTAATCACAGGGTGCTAGATCGGGGCTATGCGCAGGATGAGTAACGAGGTGTACTTTTTCGGAAGCTAAAAATGACTTTGTTTTGTTGGTCGTTTGTGAAGAAGCGTTATTATGGTGTAGGAGAATGCGGCTTTGGGGTCGTCTTTCGCGAACTTTTCCTAACACCCTGGGTAAAAAAATGGTAGAATACCACTCAGCATTAACACTCTTTTGATCTTCAAGTGAAATTGTACAGATGGGACCCGTAACTGAAAAACGCGATCATTTTTTTACCAACGTTTCTCGCCTGTCTCACTTTTGTTGACCTGTTCTCATTTTCAAACACCCATTCACAAGATTGCTGATTTTTTTCCGGTTCAAAACAATAAATCCACGTTTCGTCTCCTGTGCCAATGTCATAAACAGCATTAGATGTCCGTGGTCGTACTTCAGTAACATCTGTGAGCACCATTCCACGCGAGCCCGCTTCTGCTCCGCTGTCACTTTATGAGGGATCAAACGACAACAAAGTTTCCGAACTTTCAATTCTTCGTGTAAAATTTTCTGAATTTGGCTGATACCAATCCCCAATAGTCCTCGAACTGTCTCATAGGTAATCCGGGGGTTTTCTTCAATTAACCGCTTAACAGTAGCCACATTATTTTCGTTGACGGCAGTTGAAGGCCGCCCTTCACGAAATTCGTCATGTAAAGAAACTTGCATAGCCTAGACCTAGCACCCTGTGATTTCTGTATCTTCTCCAAAATCAAAGATTTGATGAGAGGTTTTACTTTTACCAACTCCGAACGTTCAATCAGCACGTAGAAAACATGCCTTCAGATCTGTGGTCCTCCTGTTTTAAAAAATGGTTCGGTCGCATGAAAAAAGTTTAAAATGTAAAGGAGATTATTTTGAAAAGCGATAAACATAATATTTTGGTTATAAAATGTTATTTTTTTAAGTTACGTAAAACTTATAATATGACCTACGTAGTAGTATATCTAAACAACTACTACTTTAATAGAAACTAAGTATATCAAGAAATTAAATATTTCGAAACGGATAAATTAGTTATGAAGATTAATTTTATTAAGGACTTGAGAGTTTTCTATAATAATTGTGTGTGAAATAAATAAAAAACATGTGATCATGAAGGAACATGAGAAATAAAACAAATTTTATTTTTATTTCTGTAACATTTATTATAAATGTGTCTGTGATGTTGTCAATAAACATATCTAGCCTACTCATTTTTTCCTCTTCTTTGACAACATGGGATACGCATTTAGACCATTTGAATGGTCGTAATTTTTTGCCGTAATTTTTTGAATGCCTTCCTCGACTCACGTCTGTCATTTTTAAGGTTTTATTATTTTGAGCTATATGCCCCTTTACCTGCGCCCATATAAATTCGATAAGGTTCAGCTCGCAATGGTAAGGGGCAGTCTTAAAACCATGTTATGTTGCCATTTCGTCTACAGCGTACTTGTTACAAGACTCGTTATGTGGAATCAGTTCTAAAAGCGTAGCTTTAACCATATCTGGTTCGTAATGAATATTTTTATTTAAAAGTCAGTCTTGAATGGCAGCTTTTTTCAAGCTCATTTTTGGTGCCGTTTCCAATTTTCGGGAGTGGTAAGGTGCATTATCCATCACCACAATTGAGTTTGGTCTTAATTTTGGTAAGACTCCAGCGAACCACACCCCTTGTACAGGAAGCCTTCTTCACTACCTATATGGCTAATTATGAGACGTTTGCCTTTTCCAGATGGATTTTTTAATCCAGTGGTCAGTCCCTCCAAAAACTTTGCCGAGATCATGTAACTTTCTTGTTCACTCAAGGTTTTTGTAAAGTATGACCTAAAAATGAATATAGTACATGAACATTTAATATTACTATTGATTTTAATGTAAAATGTATATAAATTCAAAATGTTAGCCTTACCTGCGTAGACCCAAGTTTCATCTTGATAATATATATGTCTCCCTTCTCGTCGAAACTGACACATAGATCACAAGTAACGCTAGCGCCATGTTATTATATCATTTCGATCAATAAGTGTGCTCTTGTGTGATCGCGCAATAAATTTAAAATCTTTAAATTTTTCTGAGGGTGTCTTTGGAAACCTTGGGCATTTCTGGATCATCGTTCATCACTTGTAAAATCTAAAATAGTAAAATGTATAATAATTTGGAATCATTACTTATATATAAAAGATGTAGGTATAAAATAATACTATCTGACTGATTGACTAACCTTTGCAATGGTTGGAGGTTCATTTCGGTAAAAGAACTGATGAACAATTCTTCGCATTGCGGATAATGTAAATTCATCAATTTTATCTTTGAAATTTTGCTTTGGTCCAGTTTTTTTAGGAAGAGTTGGCGGCGCACCTTTATTTACTTCCTTCAAAACGTTACAAAGAGAGCGTGAGGTTATTCCCACTATGTCAGCAACTTTGCTCATACATTCATTGTCTTCCATAACTTCAATAGCCTCCAATTGCGCAGAAGTTTCATTTTTCACGTACTCGTAGGCTTTGCGGATCGTTACTTTTTCAGTAACAGTGAAAGCTTTTCGTGGAAGTTTTTTCTCGGAGACATAAAACATCCACGTCTTTTTGTGATGTACTTGGCTGAGGATCCATTTTGATGGATAACCAATCCAATTTGATGGAAGACAAATAGATTCACTCAAAGTTCACAAAAAACGTAATAACAAACACAACGGAACAAAACTTTAACAAAAACCCAACAAAATAACAAAATATCGATTCGCAATGAAACAAGATATTCGTGCAGTCAGACTGGGATAATGAAGAAGAATGAAGATAAACAAAATGGCGATAGCTACACGAGTACGCACAGATTGCCAATACAGAAAACTGTCTATCTAGTCTCTTTAATATAACAAAATATTAACTTTTTATAAAATAAAGCAGTAGTTACTAATTGATAAATAATTATTATGAATTGTATTTATTTAAATAAAAATCAATCAATCAATCAAGTCTTTAATTGGCACACCAATATTATAATTTTATAAACATAAATCGCGATTGTTTATCGATTTTTGGGTTGATCACTACACTATTATATGTGGTATCATTATTTTAAAAAATGACAGTTGCTAATGTCAAATGTGGAATCGAATTATAATTCCGAGTATAGCTAGGCTAGATATTTAAAGCTCAAAGGAGCTAAAAGTATATTAAAACATAGATTTTTGAAACTCAAAGATTTCATAACTCTAGAATTTATTAAAAATATAACTATTTTCGTTTTCGAATAGTTGTTACCTCTGTGGTCTAGTAGTCCGGTGTCGGTGTTGACCGCATTAGGTACTAGGTTTAATTCTCGTGTTGAGCAATTCGAAAAATGTGTTTTTTCAATTTTCTGATAAAAAGAAGATTGCCCGGAATTGGATAAGTGCTCGGTTGGCGATAGGCTTGCCACCTGTTATATTTATGGGGCTAAACGTCTCCGGCAAATCGTGGGTGTTTTTGTACCTCTACCTCCCTCTTCGGGGATACGGGTGTAAAGGAACTTTTTCCCTTTTTTATCTTGCGGCGAAGTGTAATGCAGCCACATGAACAAGTTTACCGGCTACCTTAGCCTCCAAATCGGAGGAATAAGCAAGGCGGTGGCACCAGACCCTGGTGAGCCAATGCAGAACTCTACCACCTAGTAGCCATGATGGTAGTGACTCGCATAGCCAATCGGTCGCCCTTTACGAATGACTGGCAAAACGGCAGTTGGTCTATTCTTTAAAGGAGCCCGGACCGACACTGTGGATTATTAACCATATCTCACGGACTCTTTTGTGTTCCAGGTCTTCTCACGGCGTTAAACTGTTATAATGTAAAGTGGGTGACGAGAATCCAAGACTCATTCACTGCAGCGAAAGTTTTGGCTCTATTGGTCACTTTCTGCGCCAGTCTGTGGTATCTATACGCTGAAGACACGGGCAATCTGGAATCGATGATGACAGGGACGAAGACTGGGTTCGGCGATATTGCGATTGCCTTTTATAATGGACTTTTCTCTTTTTCTGGGTGGAATTATCTTAACTTCGTTACAGAAGAACTAAAAGACCCTTATAAGTAAGTTAATATATTTTTTATTTTCGTCTTATAGTTTTTAGGCTTTCGAAGTAAACTAGGAATCCTTATAGTTTAGCTATGTCCGTTTGTCCGTCCGTTCGTCCGTCCGGACGATAGCTCAGAGATCCTAATTACTAGAAAGCTGTAACTTGGCACGAATATACATATTAGTCACGTC
This sequence comes from Apodemia mormo, assembly GCA_036924255.1. Lineage (NCBI taxonomy): Eukaryota > Metazoa > Arthropoda > Insecta > Lepidoptera > Riodinidae > Apodemia > Apodemia mormo. The sequence continues at coordinate 32,403,064 of JAUPFN010000003.1, read as the reverse complement.
AACAAATTGATAACATAAAATCTTGAAAGAGTTTTTGAGTAATAGTCAACCTACTCATAAATGTACTTAGAGAAATTTTTAGCAATAGGACGTTTAAAACCAAAGGGTTCTCAAGTCAACTTCGTTCACAATACACTAGCCAGGTTCGCCAATGACGGATACTTCAAGCAGGATATCATAGGCGGTGGACCTGTTAGGCGGATATTATATTTGTCATTGACGTTGAATACCTTAAATGTTCTTAGTATGAAACTATATTAGTCCATATTATTGTGATAGGCAATTTTAGAACCCTACATTGTGCGTGGCCCGACACGCACTTTACCATTTTTTATATAATTGAATAACAAATCTATACTAAATTAAATAGAGGTAGTAAACTACAAAACTACTGGACCGATTTAAAAAAATCTTAAAACAATATAAAGCACCTACGGTTTAAGACATTTATTTCTCAAAGAATTACTGACATTTTGGAGTGCGCTGCGGAATTGCACGACTTAATTCCGCCATCCCCGTTTTTCTATCGATCGTCGAGGCGCACAGATTCTAGGCATCGCCATATGGTGGACGTTCCACGTACCCGAACAAAGCGGTTCGACTCGACATTCTTGATCCGAACCGCAAGGGACTGGAATATGCTACCTGAGTCTGTGTTCCCCGACGGGTACAACCTGGCGATCTTCAAGAGAAGAGTGAAGGTACCTTTTGGGGAAGCGCGTTCCATCTTAGGCCGCACCTTAGCTTACCATCAGGCGAGATCTTGGTCAAGCGCTTCCCTATCGACAGTAAAAAAAAACTAAACTCACTTACAGGAGAAAAACAGATTGTCCTTATATATGTACGGTACTTACGTTTTATAGTCACAAATAATAATATGTGCACATAAATTATCACACTTTACACTAAATTTTGGTATTTAGTTTTTTAAGTGTATACACGTTATCAACTTGTCACTATTAACAATACATTTAACTTATACTAGAAAAGACAGAAGATTACTTTTAACACTACCCTACAACTAAAATAATACCTACAATCAAAGTAAAAATACACAGTACCTACTTATTACTTAGCTTAGCAGTGTCTATGCGATTCGTTTTTTATTTATTACTAGCTGTTGCCAGCGACTTCGTTCGCGCGGACTTCGTTTACTCCGCACTGCTCCTCCCCTGTAGGTGATAGCGTGATAATATGTAGCCTATATGTTGACCCGACCTGTTAGTAATATTCATGCAAAAGTTGAAGTAAATCCATGTAGTACTTTTTGAGTTTACCCCGGACATACATACAGACAAACAGATAAACAGACAAACAGACAAAAATTCTAAAAACTATATTTTTGGCTTCGGTATCGATTGTAGATTATTACACCCCAAGTATTCTTTTAAAAAAATATTCAATGTACAGTTTTGACTTTCCTACGATTTTATTATATGTATAGATTTATATATTTTGCACTAGAGTATAGTTGAATGTATGTATATAATAATATATATTATAATAGAAGGATTTATTGCAAGATAGATATAATCTTTATATATAATAAAATCGTAGGAAAGTCAAAACTGTACATTGAATATTTTTTTTAAATAATACTCGGGCGTGATCTACAATCGATATCGAAGCCAAAAATATAGTTTTTAGGAATTTTTGTCTGTTTGTCTGTTTGTATGTATGTCCGGGGTAAACTCAAAAAATACTACATGGATTTATTTCAAATTTGGCATGAATATTAATTACTAATAGGTCGGGTCAACATATAGGCTACATATTATCACGCTATCACCTATGGGGGAGGAGCTGTGCGAAATAAACGAGTCCACGCGGACGAAGTTGCGGGCAACAGCTAGTGTAATGAATAAATTACCTAACTACTCCTAACTACATTATCACTAATTTAAATTAAAACAAATGATTTTAAAAACAAGAAACTCACATTCTTAAAAATAGTAAACTGCAAATAAAATAATAATAAATATTCACAGGACAAATTACCCTTATTGATCTAACCCCAAAGTAAGTAAATAATTTGCTTGTGTTATGGGTGATTGTCTATATTGTCGATATTAGATAGTATAGTCGATACTAATAATGGAACATATTTAATAAACACGCAAACCCAGAAATACAAACATTTATTGTCATCATCAAATGCTTGTCTTCGTCGGGAATCGAACCCGAGCCCCGTCGATTGCGTAGTCTGGGTCGCTAACCACTCGACCAACGGGACGGTCATAACTTAAAAAAAAAATAACTTACAGACTGTAATGTAGAAAACATATTTTATGTACAATAGGGATCGCCTTGTGGTCGAAATTTGACAACAGACTAAACAATAAAATCTCCTCTAAGTTTGAAAACAGACTTTAGCCGTAAAGAAAATAATATACATATTATGTGTATATTATTTATAATCATGGCACATTAGTGCGTGTAATTTTTATTTTCATTAAATTGATGTATTCCTAATGCATATTATTTAAAAAAATATATAGGTTTTATTAGTCCTCCGCAGTGTACTAAATTTTATAATCCACCGTTCGCGTAATTATCTTAAAAAGGGGTACGAAGTTTTTGCTTCACGTTTTAATATATAGATAATGCAAAATGCACCATATATTGGCGTGTGATTTATTTGTTACTGAAAACATTTTTTTTATTTCATAAGAAATTAAATAAGAAGGGGATTCTCCTGATGGAAAGAGTTATATACAGTAAAGATGTTAATGTTGTAAATCAGTGTGACGGTAATTAATGCCATATGCACATTTTTGCAGATTACCTTAACCTCCAAAGTGAATCACGACAGTGACAAGCTGTTTTTTTTTAAATGAACATAAAGCAGTTGGTTCAAATAACCTGCGAACCGGGCGTACCTACTGCGAAATCGAGCTTTTCGGGTAAACAGAGCTGTGCTCAACCAGAGTTTAAATTAGGGGGCGTCCATAAGTTACGTGAGGTGTTTTTTAAATTTTCTGTCCCTCCCTCCCCCCCTGGTGAGATGTGAGATTTTATTCAACCCCCTCCCCATCCCCCAATCTCACGTGAGATTTTTCAAAATGTGGGTTTTTTAAATATGTAAACGCGTTGGATTGTTATTGTAAAAAGAAAAAGACATTGCTTCGTGCTTTTATTTACGACTAGTATCGACTGTATAACGAAGTATAAATGAAATTATTTTCTTTTGAACGAATTAGTGAATGCTCTTAATCGTATTACGATTACGCTTAAAATTAAATCTTAAGCATGTACAATCTGGATAATGGACTAAAGTAGTATATTTTTTTTGTTTCAATCAGAAAAAAAAATTGCGTGATATTTGCCCTCTCTCGAACGTAAGATTAAATGATGTTTGACTCGACCCCCTCTCCCCTTAAACATCTCACGTAATTTGTGGATGCCCCCTTAAGTGGCCTTAGAGCCCAACTTTACCGAACCTCAGCTTAGGGCAGTATCTTGACGTGGCATCAAGATTTCGACTAGTCAATAAATCTGTACCGAGCTATGTAGGCTGTGATCACGGAATACAGAAACAAGTTTTCTTTATTCCGTGGCTGTGATGGAATCATCAGGACCGAATAGGGCAGTGACAAGCATTGACGCTATTACGGCAAGAATAGGTAAAGTGGACGTTTGGCGAGAAAGGTTGCTGGTAAAAGTAATGTACAGTGCAACCTTAATATAACGAACTGCAATATAACGACTTCCTCGATTTAACAAATTTTTCGTAATCTTCTTGAATTGTCCATAGGAATTAATGTTTATTACGAAGTCTCAACTATCAAAAAAGTGCAAATGCCTCTAACGAATTTTTTGAACTAAAAACCTCTATATAATGTTCCCACCAATATACCAGTGTTAATGCCATAGTACGATATTTGATTTAGTCGTGACAGGTATCGAAAGGTTTTTAAATAGAAAATACAGAGTAATTTGATAAAAACGTGTTATTTACTAAATAATTGATTAAGAAAACGGCTAAACTCACGTATAAATCGGTATAGGTTCCGACTAGTTTCGGACCTATATGAGGTCCTTCATCAGGGCGATTGCGACGCTGTTGCCGCGACAGCGACTCGACGCGCTGTCGCGGCAACAGCGTCGCAATCGCCCTGATGAAGGACCTCATATAGGTCCGAAACTAGTCGGAACCTATACCGATTTATACGTGAGTTTAGCCGTTTTCTTAATCAATTATTTAGTAAATAATGTCTCACGAAAGTTTAAATAATTTTAAAACGTGTTATTATTTATAAGTACGAGTAGAAGTAGTTCGCTATTACTAGATGAGTGCATAATGTCGAAGTGAATAAAACTATTTTTTACCTCTTGATAAAAAATTTTAGACCAACCTTACCTAAATATAAGAAACCTTAGTTTCACAAATTATTTGATATAACGAATTACTTGTCCCCTTGCAATCTGTTATATGGAGGTTTCACTGTATATGGCACTACATTTATTGAATACAGAAAACAAAACATTATTCAAACGTCTGCTGACAGGTTTTCTGTTCCCACCAGGAGAATCATCTACTCTGTTGATATCAAAAACAACCGACACAAATCTTGAAGATTTCTAATAACGTAACCTGTTTTATGTTTCAGAAACCTTCCCCGGGCTATTTGTGTCTCCATGCCAGTAGTGACGCTAGTATACGTACTTACAAACATTGCGTTCTTCGCTGTTCTATCGACCACAGAGATAAATGCGTCAAACGCAGTGGCAGTGACATTTAGCGAAAAGATATTGGGTGTTATGGCATGGATAATGCCACTTTTTGTTGCATTATGTACTTTCGGCTCGTTGAATGGAGCTATTTACACGTCTTCTAGATTATTTTTCGTTGGAGCTAGAAATGGCCATTTACCGCTGGCTATTTCTTTAATTGATATAAGACGACTCACTCCAGTGCCATCTCTTATATTTATGGTAAGTTTCTAACCGTAATTGAATACCGCGTGTGTCGAAATTTCTTTTACACATTATATACTCCCATGTAGATCCGAGCCCTTTGTAAAGTATTGATTAACCGTCTTACTAGTACGCATCTCGTTAAAAGTGAGGGAAGTGGTTATGTCATCGTGATTACTAATTTTTTTATATCATAAGATAGCAAACAAGCAGACGGCTCTCCTGATAGAAACAGAAACGATCGCCTACAAACACCAAAGATATTAATGGTGCGTTGCTTTCCGTGTGGCGAGATGGCAATGCCACATGAATTAGTCTATCGGCTGCCTTAAGGGTAAGGTAGCCCCTTAAGGTACTTGAAATACGACAGTGACAAGCATGAATGTTATTGCGGCAGGAGTAGGTAAGGCGGTGTTACCGCCGTTACGTTAATACCCTGGTGAGACGTTGCGGAACTCTATCACCTATTGGTTACGATGGTAGAGACACGTGTAACCAATAAACCGCCTTTCACGATCTGCCGGTACGTACGGCCATTAGTCTATTCTTCATAAGAGCCTGAATCAACACGGGTTTTTCTTGAAGTGTTAAATTTCTGCAAGGTCTTGCCTGGGTTTGGTACCATCGCCCTGTTCCTGGCGCAATATTGTCTGCGCTTGTCGGTTATCGTTATCGCGTTACACCATAACTATTATTTATGCCTTATCGCATAAATAAAAGTTATGGTTACAAATAGACAGACTGGCTTTACATTGATAATAATAATGGTTATGGTTTAGCCTATTCGGCTTAGATCGATCGATCCCCGGGGTAAGCCGTGTTATTGAGATTTTTCAAGTTTTTCTCCAAAATCCCTAAAATCTCAATTGCAGTTCGAAGTCTGATTGATAGTGCATTCCCATTACCATGCCTCCGGTTAATACGTTAAACTGTCGTTTCTCTCGTCTCGTCAACGGACAAACCGGTGAATCGTGATGAACCAGAAAATCTATAGACGTTTGCTTTTCTCTGCCTAAGCCTACTCCACAAAGGAACAAGCGTGACGATACATACTTTAAATAGATTGACTGGCAAAAAATGTTCATACTGAAGTAGGGTGTTCACTGTTCAGTACCTACTCGATTTTGATACTGAATATATAAGAAAAATAGGTACTTAAATTTTGACCTAATTATCCAATAAAAATATTAAGTACGGAGACCCGTGCATAGATATCGAAGTTCATTGTTTACTAACGGGTTGCCGCCGTAACACGTGTGAGTCAAGAGATTTTTCCGAGATAAAAAGTAGACTACATGCAATTCCAGGTCATCATCTACCTGCATACCAGATTTCATCTAAATCCGTTCAGTAGTTTTTGCGTAGTTGAGTAAAAAATATCATCCAGACATCCATACACCCAAACATCCAAACTTTCCCATTTATAATATTATTTTCGTTGAGGTTTTCTATGAAGTTAAGCAATGTTCTCATTTTATTTTATTTTTATTAACTACTAGCTGTTGCCCGCGAATTCGTTCGCGCGAACTTCGTTTACTCCGCACAGCTCCTCCCCCGTAGGTGATAGCGTGATAATATGTAGCCTATATGTTGACCCGACCTATTAGTAATATTCATGCAAAATTTGAAGTAAATCCATGTAGTACTTTTTGAGTTTACCCCGGACATACATTGACATACGTGTCCTCAGCGCGCGTCCTTTAATATGTAGTATTTTAACAGTGAACCTGTATATACTGTATACACATAGACTGGTATTTCATTTGAATGAATAAGGCTATATTCATACCGCGATTTGATACGGTTATGATGAAAGGCTAACAATCGTGACGAATGGTCCCTTTTGCATTTCTCTTTATCAACATCGTGTACGTGTTTTTAAATCGGATACGGATATTTCCAAGTCAAAACACACTTTATCACAAGACTTGCGAAATATTAACCAATGTCACTACCATATAAACCTCGACTGTGCGCGGAAGTAATATACAGTGTGTAAAGAAAACCCTGTCCGATCCGAAAGAGGCATATATAGGTTGGTTAAAGGCGTTACTGAAAAAAATATTAAAAATAAAAAAGATATAGTTTATTAATATTCATATTTTTACTTATATTTCCCTAGACTTAAGCAAATATTTTAAAAATGACAACACCGTGTCGCTGTTTGTTTCATTGTTTCGCTTTGGCGGATTTCGCACAAACACCACGCGAAGGCGCGCTATTTGTTTTTCGGCTTTTTACAGAGGATTTTTAACACGCTTCACACGCGCCGCGTGTCCTTTGGTAGCATCCGACTTGCGCGGCAGTCTTTGATAATAGAATTTACTTATTTGTAGGTGTTGTCATACTTAATGTATGAAAATACCGTTTAAGATTATTTTTTTTAATTGGGAAAACTAATTAATTAATATACATAAAATAATTACACATAATATGTAACCGTATTACAGTACCAAATAACACCTTTAATTATTCGACAGGGTTTTCTTTACACACTGTATATTGAGTGAGAAAGAGAGAATTAGAAGCGTGAACTGCAATGAGTTAAGTCTCTCCCGGCTTTGGTACCACCACAAAACAAATAGGTTCAGAAGTCAATCTACGTACAAAGGGCACTCGTGCAACGCATACACTTCTCACGGGCGCTGGCGCATCTCGGAATGGTTGGGAATAGTGCAAGCGCGAGTGCCACTCGTTTCGACACGCATTAGTGACTTTTTTGTGCAGAAAATTTGCAATAGGTATAACAATAACATTAAAATATTTTAGTTATTATCGGTTTATAATTCCGTTCTTCTTGTTTCAATCTCAGCAATATATCAAACACCTAGATACAAGTGCCACTACCAGTTTTTTGTGCTTAAACCAAAGTTGGTAACCCTAGCGCAACCGCCAATCGTAGGTATAAAAAGTGAAGTACATACATAAGCTTGACTTCTGTACCTATTTTTTTGTGGTACCACCGCCTTACCTATTCTTGCCTCAAAAGCATTGGCGCATTTGGTGCGTTTGGAGAGTAAGGTAACCGGACAATTTATATCAATAACCACAGGGATAGCAAAGCACCATTGACATCTTTGGTGTCTATAGACAACGGTTATGGTACTCCTTCCATCAGAAGAGTCACCTGCTTGTTTAACTTATACCATAAAATAATACAGTTAAATCAATAAGGCTATATTCATATCGCGTTTTAATACGCTTATCGTAAGAAGTCAAAGAACGTGACGAATGATCCCCTTTACATAACTCTTTAGCAACGCTATATACGTGTTTTTAAATCGGATACGGATATTTCCAAGTCAAATCACATTTGATACAAGGCTTGCCAACTATTAGACAATAGCTGACTTATGCATTAGGCATATCAACTCCTCCACACTCATAGAAACGCACCATTAATATGTTTCGGTGTGTTTAGGCTATATGCTTGTTTGCTAGAAAACTTAAATAAGTAATAATATTTACAACAGAACCATATTATATACAAATAGGTTGATATTAGAACAATAAAGTACCTTTTAAATATTTACATCTATAATTACCGGTTAATTGGGATAGGATTCTATTCTTAACATGCATAAACGTTTGTATTTCTGGGTTTGTGAGTTTATATCTACACTGATATATATATATATGATGTAAGGTTTATGAGTTTGTAATGGATAAACTTAAAAACTGATGGACCGATTTTAGAAATTTTCTCACCTATGGAAATAGTATAGTTTTTTACTAGTCTAAGCAAGATAAGCATTGTTTTTGGGACAAACGAAGTCAGTTCAGTTAAATATATTTTAGTATTTATATTTGGATTAGTATCGTTATATGCACATAAACCACGAACAATGATTATGCTTACTGGGCTAGATCACACATGGGTACACATATCAACTCGGAAAGAGAACGTCACCGTTAAAGCAGCTCCAGCTTATTCATTCTTTGTATGAAACTCCCTACTGCAACGTACACTATTCGGAATCATAAAGACGTCGCTTCGCCCTGGGACAAACTCCAGCTCCCTGGTCCGCGCTTGCGGTTGCCGCCCCTGCGTTTGCGATTCGGTATCTCCACGTTTACGTCTCCCCGTACCCGACCTTAAAACATACTAATGCTGGGGCCGTTTTTGCGTCTATCGTTCCGAAGTAGTATACGCGCTAAGGCACACGCAGTCCGGAATATATGCGAAAATAGCAGGTAATAGCTGGTCACATCTGCATTTATCGTAGCATTGCGCGAAGCTTTGTGACTATAGACGCAAGTGCGGCGGAGGCATAATAGTAACTATTATATAGTGTTTCACCTAGCCGTAAGCGCGGCGTAAGCCAGCCGTAGCTGAGTTAACGAACCGTAACGTAGGTTAGGTTTATATTTATAGAAGAGGGGGCAAACGGATAGAAGGTTCACCTGATCGTAAGTGATCACTGCAGCCAATGGACAACTACACTACCAGAGATCTTGCTTTTGCGTTGCTGGCTTTTTAAGAATTAGTAAGCTCTTTTCTTGAAGGTCCCTAAAACGCATCCGTTCGGAAAAACCTCCACCGTTTTAAGTTAGGTTGACGCCAGCCCCCCAATTCGCGTAATTGAGTCGATGCGCTTAGGGCTCTCACACACATATACACAAGAAAATGTGTAAGAGTCATAAACGCTTCGACTCGATTACCGTTTAATTACGTGAATTAGGCCCGTGGTCGATGGCGAAGCGTAAGGCGATACGGCGACAAATTATCTCTTTCCGGTTGACAGATGTGCTATGACCATTATTGTCAAGCAATATTTATTTATTTATTTCTAACATATTTCCTTACATGACTTTGTTTTCGTTTTCAGTGTTTGGTGACGTCGGTGCTGATATTGTTCGGAAACGTCGAATCCCTCATTGTGTACACTACATCAGTTGAATCAATATTTATACTTTGTTCAGTGTCCGGATTATTGTGGATGAGATATAGTCGACCGCAGCTAATGCGGCCGATTCGAGTAAATCTCTTAGTACCCATAGTATTTTTGCTTATATGTATTTTCCTTGTAGTGTGTTCCTGTTTCACTTATCCTAAGGAAGTTGGGTACGGTATATTGTTTATCGTTGTGGGTATACCATTTTACTGTGTATTTATTATGTGGAAGGACAAACCAAGTTGGTTTGAAAACTTGTGTAATTCTTTTAATATACTTTGTTCAAAGGCATTCTTATGTCTACCAGAAGACTCTAAAGAGTTATGATTTGTGACTTGATCTGATTTACTTTAAGGTTCTCGTGCACGGATCACTTTGGCATTAGATCATAATATCACTTTTAAGTTTTGCTGTCTTTTCCGTTCTTTTAGAATACCAGCCAGAGAGGACAATAAAATGCCGGTGGATTGCAGATAAGACACAAATACGGTCGTTAAATATATTTATTACTTCACTTTAAATTTATTTGTGTTTATTAACACTAATAATTAAATAATCACAGACATTTTTAATGTCTGTGAAATTAACACATACTAAGTAACATATTATGCAAAGCGATATTAATTACCTTCTGAAATCAAATGAAAACAATAACTACATCGCTGACGAATGAATCTGACAAACGTGTGACGAATGTTGTATCGGCGTGTCCGACGGATTATTTTTTTTAACATTTATATATAAAAAAACATCAACTTAAATCGAAAATTTACAATACCAACGAACAGTTAAATTGATCAACAAACCATTTCAGTTGTGAGTAGAGAGTATGAGACTTGATTGTATTTCCGCAGACCAAAGACAGAGTGGTGTGTGGTAGTGTACCAGGATCTATGATATATGATAGGACAAGGAAACTTTTGGAACCTCTTAACTCTCTATTCGTAGTATTCACCACTAACCTTTAATACAGCCACCGGCCAAAAGTATCTTAAGTATTTGTCTGTCTTCTGTTATACAACATTTACTAATTTGTCATAAGGCGAGGCGATTTCGATATTATTAGTAGTAAACGTTGTATTACTTTGAACAGATTTTAGATATCGCTATAGTGACTGATCTGATGCCGTCCTGATTTGTGCCTTATTATTTATGTATATTATGTGATTCAAGCTTGCTTTTAATTTCATTTATTGAACGTTTGTGATAAATGAACGATTAGATTGGATCTGAAGTCAATTGAGAAAAATGAATTCCTTATTGTTAAGTTAGCTTGTAAGACTTTGAATAATAAAGCTTATATTTTAAGTAATATGAATTTAATACGTTTTCTGATGTGCTCCATTTAATCTACAAATTATATGTATTCTACCTTTTTTCCTACACCAAAAAGCCATTCCGCGAAAAGAATTAACCGAGCTAAATCACCCATATCTTGGTATCGCCAATATGATGATCTCTAACTTCTGTACTTCCACGCTATGAACGCTACAATATAACTTCATCACATGCCACCTATTCGCCACATCTATTTATTTTTCACTACACTTAACTATATAGAATGTGGAATATTTAGACTGTATTCAGTCTACAATATTCCACATTCTTCGAGTCACTTATCACTCGCCTGGAGTGAAAAGTTATTTATTCCAACTATTTTATTTTCAAAGTGACCATGTCAATATTTCTACAACAATATTTCTACAAACAAACTCTCTAAAAACTATTTGAACAATGTCTGCGACTCTAAGTGTTTGTTTGCCCATTTTTAGATAAGGGATTTTTATGATATTACCTATCCAGACTTAAGAACTGCCTAATATATTCATATTTTTCTCATATAAATAACAAGATTTGAAATTCTTCTGTAATAACATTCAGATATGACGAGACGTAATATCCTGCCTACAAAGTCTCGAAGAATCTGCTGTTGTAGCTCGCACAGAATATGAATGCTTGTCATTGCCGTGTTCTGGTTCGGAGAGTAAGATAGCTGATAGACTCATGCATGTAGCATTGCCATGCCATTGCACTTGTGGTATATTTTCTTTATAATAGCGTATCAAATTATTGCGGCTGTGATATGCTTTGTTATCGACAAGACGAAAGAGATAATATCTCTTGTTTCATATGGGCTCAATACTACTTCACATTTTAAGAAATTTAAGAACAGAAAATAGGTGTAGACAGCTCAAAATACTGGATATGACGATGGCTGTTTTCGTTAACTTCTAGAATTTGGTTAGACTCGTCCGTAATCCGAATCATTCGACTGCCTTGCAGTAGTCATGACTCATGATAACATGATATTAACTAAGAAAGTAAACTTGAAATTTCAGATTCAAGAAAAGCAACCTGTCTTTAGGTGATTAAGTTTGCCTAGATTTGTTACCACCACCTTACGTATTCCTACCGCAATAGCGTCAGTGCTTGTCACTGTCGTATTCTGGTTTGGAAAATCCGGTATACAATAGGTATACACGTGGTATAAAACTTTTAACCAATTGTATCTGGAATCCTGAATTAAATTTAAAAAAAAGTAGCTTTACGCCAAAATCTCCAAAGTATGCAGAGATACAACCAATGCAATCGCACAGTGTGATAGGTGGCAAGCCTAATTGCTTACCGGGCACTTGTCCAATCTCGAGCAACGTTGTTTATCAGAAAACTAAAACTAAAACACATTTATGAATTGCCCGACTTGGGAATCGAACCCTCATGTGGTCAACGCCGACACTGGACCACTAGACCACAGAGGCGACAGATTTTTACCAAATATATATGGGACCAAACTGAAAATATAATTAGCTGAACAAATCGCGCAAACGCCACATACCTTTTAATTTTTTGGGAGGTTGGCTGAAAAAAAGGCGACAGATTTTTTTTTTGACCACTAGACCACAGAGGCGACATATTTTTACCAAATATATATGGGACCAAACTGAAAATATAATTAGCTGAACAAAAAATAATCGCGCAAACGCCACATACCTTTTAATTTTTTGGGTGGTTGGCTTAAAAAAGGCGACAGATTCTTTTTATTACCTGAATTAATTTCGATCGCTAGTATGAATATTAAAAAGTAACTAAAAAAATTTAACCGACTTCAATGACTTTTCAATATTATCACAGGTATTTTTAGATTTTAAAAAGTGAACATGTGTATGAAAGCGAATAGTGTGGGGTAGCGATGGATAGATTTTTAAAAATATTATAGGTTTGTGGAAACAATTTCTCGATTAACTCGTTTGTTAAATATTATTAAGCAATAAATAGCTAATTTTTGCTAGAGTAAGTTTTCCTCCTCTGCCAGCTGCTGGTTTTGGGGGTGGGAATAATATCACGGTAGTAAATGTAGGAAAAATATCACGCTAGTAAATGTAATGAAAAGTTAAAGGAAAACTATCACGGTTTAGAAGGCTTTACAATTTTTTGAGTAATTGTCATAGTCGACCAACTTAGGAACATGGAGAAGTTTTTATAGGCGGTTAACCTGTGGATATATTAGTCATTGACGTTAAATGAGTTAAATATTCATATTATGAAACAATAAAAGCCTTAATCTTAGTCCGCATTATTGTGGCCCTACATTGCGCGTGGCCCGACAAACAACTTTTCCAATTTATATGTCTCTTGACAGCATGGGACCATCTCCGCATATAAAATTAGAATGCTCAAATGCTATCCGTGTATTATATGCAATACAAGCGCTGTAAATTATTTTACTCAGCCTAGCTTCGGCTTTAACAACTACGAGTAAATACATCCTAGTTAGTGCTACGCCTCGCCAGTGCCATTCTGAATTTTTTTTCTAGCAAATAGCGGGACAATGGACACGTTTGCAACGGTCCTCCTTATCTCTAGTCTCCATGTATAGAAATTTACTTTTTTTATAGAAGAGTGGGCAAACGGACAGGAGGCTCACCCGATGGTAAGTAATTACCGACACCCATAGACAACTACACTACCAGGGGTCTTGTAGTTGCGTTGCCGGCCTTTTAACGGCGCCATGAGTAGGCTCTTTTCTTGAAGGTCCTTAAGTCGTATCCGTTCGGAAAAAATTCTGCCGATAGCAGGATCCACATAGGAGTAGTGCGGAGCAAAAAGTGCCTCGAGAATCGCATGGTTGTGGACTTCTAGACTCGCGATGGTGAGGATGAAACTTTGAATTTTGTCGCGATTCCTCGGAACATTTCCCATGATAGAGCCGATAAAAGATGCGGAAGATGAGATCGACGATTCGAGCCGCTCTACGTTGAATGCGATCAAAAGGAAGGAGCTGATACAGAGGAGCCCCGCCCATAAATGAGAGCAGTACTCCATATGAGCCTAGATTTGCGCCTTATAAAGCAGTGACGATAGGCCGGTGTGAAGTACTGCCCAGCCCTGCAAAGAACTCCCAGCTTTTTAGAGGGTTTTTTATATCATAAGATAGCAAACAAGCAGATGGGTCTCCTGACGGAAAAAGTCAACCATCGCCTATAGACACCAAAGATGTTAATGGTGCCTTGCTATCTTGTGGCGAGGTCTGCATAAGTTCTGCATAAGGTATGCATAAGTTTTCCAAGCGACCGTGAAATTGAACGTCGCTCGATATGTCGACATCAATTATTCCAATACTGGCTGAGGAAATATTTTCAAAACGAGGAGATACGACGAAGGGTGATTTTTTAAACGGTACGCAGAGTTGTGTCTTATTGAGGTTAAACTGAACCAAATTAAATTCCGAAGTTACGGAAAGTTGTTCTTCAATTTCTGACACAAGTTTATATCGGCACTTATTGACGTGTTCCCGAGAAATTCTGCTGCGGCCGAAACATAAAGCATCGCCTGTACTGTCATCCGCATAACAACGAATGTTGCTTTAACGCAACATGTCGTTAATTAATGTACATAAGAAACAGCCAATACACAGCCCTGGGGAACACCAGCAAAGACGAGTTTAAGGTCAGACCATGTGCCATCAACAACGTCCTTGATACTCCGATCTGTCAAAAGACTGGTAATCGAATTGCACAATTTCCCAGGAAGTCCATAGAATGGGAGCTTGGAGAGAAGCGCCTTGTGCCATATCCGATTAAAGGCCTCCTCTATGTCCAAACTAACTGCCAATGCTTCTCTCTTATTCTCCACTGTCTCCGCCCACCGATGTGTTAAGTAAACCAGATCACCAACTGAGCGTCCACGACGAAAACCGTACTGACGGTCACTAATCAGCTGGTGCAAAATTTCATTATAATTGACACAAAACCAAAACGAATGGATATAATTTCAATTACGAAAAATTCGAGGTAAAATATTTTAGTGCCTTCAACCAAATTGAAAGTGATCGCAAAAACTATACTTAGAGCGACAGATTACATAATAGTTACTTAATTACATTTACCTAATAGCTATCGTAATTATAGGTAAATACAAAATGACATACTGCCAGATTTACAGAGTTCATTCACAAGACTCTGTGCATCCAATTCATGAATTTAGTGGTATTTTTAAACGAATATTTGTATATTGTAATAATTCTACAATAATAATTAAAACTAAATTTCACTTCAATATTTAGTGCCTAATTTTAAAATTTGGCCGGACCTTTAAAAGTAACCTTGTATACTTTGTAATGTGAAGCACTTACGGCGGCGACTATTTTTAAATTCATACTCAGTTATTATAGCGCCTGATTTTAAACGCAGCATTTTACATACTGGCAATCTTTAATATTTCATAAGGGTTTTTAATTTTCTTTATTATCGGCTTCTGTCGAAACCGCTTTGACATTACTTAAATATAATCTTTATCTTTACACTAGCTGACCCGGCAAACACTGTTCTGCCTTTTTAACTACTCTTATTATTTCTAAATTTTCTCACCTTTCAAACCTTCCCTGGACTTCAACAATTAATTCAAAACCAAAATTAGCCAAATCCGTTCAGCCGTTCTCGAATTTTAGCCAGACTAACGAACAGTAATTGATTTTTATATACATAGATACCTAGTGTAAAACAAAGTTGCTTTCGCTGTATGTTCGCTTATGTGTTTTAAATTGCGCAACGAATTATTACGCGGTTTTCATCAATAAACACGTGAATCATGAGAAAGATTTAGGTATATGTATTACACAGTATAATATTATAATTAAAAAAAAACGATAACTTCAAAGACTTGTCGTAAAAACATATTTTTGAGCGCTTACATTGCACCCGTGTGAAGCCGAGGTGAGTCGCTAGTAAAATATAAATATCTCCAGATTCCCCCGTGTTCCTCTGAAGAATAGACCAACTGCCGTTCTGCTGGACAGGTCTTAAAGTGCAAGCGATTGGCTGCTATGATACGTGACACTAACATCGTGACTACTAGGTGCTAGAGTTCCATAACGTCTCGCCCGGTTATTTGGTACCACCGCCTTACTTATTCCTGCCGCAATAGCGTCAATGCATGTCACTGTTGTGTTTCAGTTCAAGTGTGTTTGGGCTTGTTGGTTTTTTGATATGTACTTTGCATTAAATATAATGTCGAATATCTGAAAATGGAGCCGTAAGAGTTTCATTGTTACTCACACACAGAAAGTGTTAAGATAGTGAAGTTTGGAGTTATTCGTTTCGTTGCAATAAGATCTTTTTCATGATAACGAGGCTCAGAGTGCTAAGTGTGAGTTTTCCTTTTCGCATTCGATCGTGAGCGCGTTTTGAGTTTACTAGGAATTTGTATGTGATTTGTACAGCGCCACCTAGTGGTAAACTGGTTTCTCACGTTTACCACTAGGTGGCGCTGTACAAATCACGAAATGAAAAAAAAGACGTGTGGCACTCGGAGACTGCCGCGGTAAAGCTATTGCATAGCATTTTTTATCAACTTATGCAATTACAATTATATATTATTTATTTTATTTATGCAGTATTTTTTTTTTCTTTGTTTATTAATATTTACAACACTTTGTACACAAATTATACGAGTACAGATATTCACTGTTGTATGTAGATGATAAATACCTATACACCTATATACTTTCTCACAAACAGCTGCTTACGGTAGTTTTCCAATACAACCGATGCCACCTAAAGGCAGGTTGCTGAACTAAAGAGACAAGCGTGATATTTCAAAAAGTCATTAAAAGTTCTGGTATTTATCGATAGATGGAAAAACTAAAAAGTATCACCGCTGTGCCGGTCGGAGTGGGGGGTGTTAGATTTTTTCGTTACGGAATTTCTAGATTCGGTCTCCACGCTCAAGGCCCGCGGTAGAAGCTATGCAATAGCTTAAAAGTTCAGAAATATAAGAGGTCTGAAATCACTTGTTGCAGTTTTACTGCGTTTAAATCATTTGTGATAGCAACACACCATTAAGTCGAGCCACACTGTTAGAAACAAGCTTCCAACACGGGTGACCTTGGTGGGAGGCTTGTGGAGTTCAGATGAATTTTTGATTTTTGTTGCAAACAAGTGTTTACACTGTTGTGAACCACCGGTGGAGACGCATGTGGAGGGCTTGTTTCCAACATTGTGGCTCGGCTTTAACACCTTTGGTGAAAGCGTAACAGACTGACAGACTTTCGCATTTATAATATCTTATATATAAAATTCTCGTGTCACAATGTTAGTCTCCATACTCCTCCGAAACGGCTTGACCGATTTTGATGAAATTGCGTATGCATATTTAGTGGGTCTGAGAATCGGCCAACATCTATTTTTCATCCCCCTAAATGTTAAGGGTTGTCCACCCCTAAAATTTTTTTTTTACTTTATGGACAATTTTTTTTATTTTTATTTTTTTACGATTCAGCATTAAAAAATACATATAACTCTAAATTTTTACCCTTCTATCACCAACCCATATTTTTTAAATTAAATAATTTATATGGCAAAACAACGTTTGCCGGGTCAGCTAGTTTAGAATATACAATGTGTAAGGGATGGTGCACCGAAAAATCAAGCAAACATGTCATTTTTGGGTGCTAGTCATGATAGTAGTTCCTTTTCTTGTGGAAAATGAAAATTTGCAACTTATGATTTTTTTAATTTCACGCCATGCAACGTAAAGCGTACATTGGTCGGGCTCGTCGCACCCGCGATATTCTCGAACCAGCCGTTTAAGTTGCGCGGCATAAATTTACTTTTTTTATATAATAAGATAGCAAACAAGCAGATGGGTCTCCTGATGGAAAGAGTGAACCATCGCCTATAGACACCAAAGATGTTAATGGTGCGTTGTTATCTTGTGGCGAAGTCTAATGCCATAATAATGCATAAGTTTACCGGCTACCTTATCCTCCAAACCGGAACACGACAGTGACAAGCACTGACGCTATTGCGGCAGGAATAAGTAAGGCGGTGGTACCAGACCCGGGCGAGACAATGCAGAAGTCTACCACCTAGTAGTCACGATGGTAGTGACTTGCAGAGCCAATCGGTCGCCTTTTACGACCTGCCTGGCAGAACGACAGTTGGTCTATTCTTCAAAGGAGCCCGTAACCAACACGGGGAAAAACTTACTATGTTTCGTTTGTGTACTTCATTTAATTTTACTATGTATTTTGAAATAAACACCGTAGTAGAGTATTAGAATAAATCAAATTAAACAAAGTTATGTTAAAAAAATCGTCAAAAAAATCCACAGAAATTTCCAACATATCAGACTCAGAATCATGATCAAAATATATACTTTCGATTTTCAATAGACCGTTCCTTACACCCTGTATATAGAAGTATAGATATAGCACTATTATTATTTAACATTGTCTATACTAATATTATGAAAAGAAAGATTTTCTTTTTTGTTTGTTTGTTACGGTTTAATTAAAAAACTACTCGACCCATCTTAAAAATTCTTTCACCTTTAGAAAACTATAATATCCAGAAGTGACATAGGCACCGAATACATAACACATAGGCTTTTATTACCCGACTAAAAAAAGAGAGTTATTTATGTTTTTGAGTCACGCGAATAAAGTCGCGAGTAAAAGCTGATATATTAAAAGAGGAAAGATTTTACCTTATCTATACATATAATAAAATCGTAGGAAAGTCAAAACTGTACATTAAATTTTATTTTAAAAGAATACTTGGGGCGTGATTTATAATTGATATCGAAGCCGAAAATATAGTTTTTAGAATTTTTATCTGTTTGTCTGTATGTATGTCCGGGGTAAACTCAAAAAGTACTGCATGGGTTTACTTCAAATTTTGCATGAATATTACTAAAAGTACTGCATGGATTTACTTCAAATTTTGCATGAATATTACTAACAGGTCCGGTCAACATATAGGTTACATATTCTCAAGTTACCACCTACTAGGCATGGAAATTATTGTTAAATCAGATTAACTGTTATGTTGTTAAAGTTAATTAATATTTAACAGTTATTTATTTATGTTATATTATAGCAGTAGCCTATATATAATAAGTATTAGAAGCAGTAAAAACACGAAGCTACCAAAAAAGGTCCTCTATAATGGTTTTGATAACTTTTAACAGTTATTATTATCACGGTATCTCGAAATATTTTTAATAACAGTATTATCATAAATCAAATTAGCGACCAAAAAAAACGCTCCCTAAAATATTTTCAATAACATTATTATCATAGGTATATCAAGTTATTGGTAATTTTAGTGATGCATAAAAGTTATTTTTAACAGTATTTGCTAATATAAATAACAGTTGTTATTTGTTAAAAAAAATTAATACGAAATTTAATATGTTAACTGTTAAATGATCCATGCCTACCACCTACAGGGGAGGAGCAGTGTGGAGTTAAAGAAGTCCGCGCGGACGAAGTCACTGGCAAGAGCCTGTAAATAAACCTGTAAGTGGTCGAATTTTGTACATTGAAGATATTTTAAAAAATTTTTTTCGAAGACACTCTTTAATCGATACTAAAGCAAAAACTGTGGTTTTTTTTTCATTTTTATCTGTCTGTCTGTCAGTATCAAGGCCGCGCATCACATCGAATCTACTGAATGATTTCAAATGAAAAGCGTAATTTGAGTTTATACTCCAAAGAAAGTTAAAGATCTACCAATACACAAATTCAAAAAATGTATCAAATCTAAACTTTGTAAAAAATGTTATTATAAAATATCTGAATATTTGGATGATAATAAGGCATGGGATTAATTGCTCCTCATATTAGGCTCATAGTAATTATAATATATTATTCATAAATACATTGTAATTGTAATTGTAATTGTAAATACATTGTTTAAAAAAATGTATATGCGCAAAAAAAGACAAGCCCACTGAGTTTCTTCCGCCGGATCTTCTCAGTGTGTCGCTGCGTTTCCGATCCGGTAGTAACTCAAAAAATGTTGACTCGTCAAAAGTGCCTGTAAAGGATAATTTGAACAAAAATATTTTGACTTTGACTTTGACTTTGAAGACGGTTATAGGATACTTTTTATCCCGAAATTCAGTATGATTCCGTGGGATAGGGGATGAAAGTCAAAACGTATTAATTCATTGACCTGTAGTCCGAAATCATTTATTATTTTTTTGTTCGAAAGGAGGTACTATTAAGATTGTTAAAAATCTGAAGGTACTTAATCAGTTTTATAAATCAGTAGTCACAGACATCACAAGTTTCAAAGGTTTCCGGGTGAAAAATCCAGTTAAACGTGACACCCGAAATGTACAGAAATTGGAATCCTTTTAACGTACGGCGCATTTTAAGTTAGCGGTTGCATTTCATAGCATTTGTTTAATGAATATATACCGTTTTTAGTAAATGTTAGTGGTAGTCTTAGTAGTATCTTCACGCCTATATCCCCAAAGAGGTAGGCAGATGTACAACCAGTGCGCCCACAATTAGCCGAAGGTATAAAAACCTTTGAAAGTACGGCTCATTATATGTTAGCGGTTGCATTTCATAGCATTTGTTTAATGAATATATCCCGTTGTTAGTAAATGTTAGTAGTAGTGCCCCTGTGTTGGTTCCGGGCTCCTCTGAAGAATAGACCAACTGCCGTTCTGCCAGACAGGTCGTAAAAAGCGACCGTATGACTAAGCAAGTCACTGCCGTCGTGACTACTAGGTGGTAGAGTTATGCATTGTCTCGTCCGTGTCTGGTACCACCGCCTTACCTATTCCTGCCGCAATAGCGTCAGTGCTTGTCACTATCATGTTCCAGTCTGGAGGGTAAGGTAGGCGGTAAACTTATGCATGTGGCATTAGACCTCGCCACAAGATAGAAACGCACCATTAACATCTTTGGTGTCTATAGGCGATGGTTGACTCTTTCCATCAGGAGACCCATCTGCTTGTTTGCTATCTTATGACATAAAAAAAAAAGATTTCAGCTAAGCACTTCCTAAAACCCACAAGGCACAAGGGTAGTTGTCAAAGTCAACACCAAAGAATATAACACTCTCTACGAGGTCAGCACATTTTTGAATCCACACTTAGAAGTTCCTTTCTCGATAAAAGTGCTTCACCGTCCAAAGTATTGCTGAATATGAGAAATACTATGGTTAGATACGAATAATTAGTTTGCAAGAATAGCAATCGCGAACGAAGTTGCGGGTACAGCTTATTTGAAATAAAAGTCATATAGTAGCCAATTTTTTAATTCAGGTTTTTGTAAGGCAATTCAATACGGTGGTTCCGCAAGTCATTACATCCAACTTAAATGAATTTCCTTGACGGAGGCACAATAGAGATCGTGGCTCGGTGAGTCATGTCTGTGATGTTTGGAGTGACTACGTGCTCATTATATAGGTGCCAAGTGGCACGGTCTACTGAAGGCGTAACGTTAAACTATAGGCTTTTTATATTGCATTCTCAGACAAATGAATTATTGGTCAAGCTTGACTCAAAACATATTTGAACATTAAGCAAAAGTGTTGTTAAGGTTATTTTGAGGCTATACTCAGAAATCAAAATCTCAGTAACGGCTTCGATGAGTCCAAAGGTGGTGTCTTAACACACTTACCTCAAATGAACACGTAGAGATATTAGTCGAAACTATCTAAAAAAACCGGTTGAATGCTATGACGGGGATCACCGCTTATCTCATCTACCGACAAACCAGTAAATCGTAATGAACCAAGTCGAAAAGGATGTCTATTGATATTTGAAAGAAATATTTTTTTTATATAAATTATATTACCATTCGCTATCAAGTACTGTTTCCCAATTCAGGTAACAAAACGTCAATCGAATTGATGCGTATAAGGCTCTTACACATATAAACATCGAGTCGTGTAAAGACGCGGTATAATGTGTAAGAAAATGTGTAAGATTCCTAAACGCTTCCACTAGGTTGATATTATGTTACGTGAATCGAGCCTCTGACCTCTTAGAGTATACCTACCTATCGTATCGTATGAGATCTAAGTTATCGCGTGGATAATCATCTTCTATACCTATGTAATTTTGTTAATACACTTGTACTATTTCACAAAGAACTATTAATTTAATTAATATCACTAACCGGTTCCACGTTTTACAGCATCCTTCGGACTACAAGACTTTGATATTAAAATATAATGTAAAAAAGTTTCGTAGCCCTGAAGACGCCGTAAAAGGCAAGACCGGTTGGCTAAATATTAAATTTAAAGTGGTTTGTGAAACAGTACATATTAACAAAATTACAAATGGAGTTTCACCAAGCTCGACGGCAAAAAGTATAAAGTATAAAATATAATTACGCGAACGCAGGAGTATGATTTTCGGTACATTTAAAGTTTATATTAGTAACAAATGCAGAAAACTAATACTTCTGTATTCACTAAAAACTTTTATAATGCAGCGGGCTGCACGTTGCAGCTAGTAAATACATAAAATAGAGAAAAAAATACAAGCCCGCTGAGTTTCTTCCGCCGGATCTTCTCAGTATGTGGCCGTGTTCCGATCCGGTAGTAATTCTAAAAAAATCGATACAGAGTTTTCAATGTATAATAATAATTTTATGCTATTGCATAGCTTCTATCGCGGGCCTTGAGCGTGGAGACCGAATACAGAAATTCCGTAACGAAAAAACCTAACACCCCCCACTCCGACCGGCACAGCGGTGATACTTTTTAGTTTTTCCATCTATCGATAAATACCAGAACTTTTATTGACTTTTTGAAATATCACGCTTGTCTCTTTAGTTCAGCAACCCGCCTTTAGGTGGCATTGGTTGTATTGGAAAACTACCGTAATCAGCTGTTTGTGAGAACGTATATGGGTGTATAGGTATTTATCATCTACGTACAACAGTGAACATCTGTATTCGTATAATTTGTGTACAAAGTGTTTTAAATATGAATAAACAAAGAAAAAAAATACTGCATAAATAAAATAAATATATAATTGTAATTGCATAAGTTGATAAAAAATGCTATGCAATAGCTTTACCGCGGCAGTCTCCGAGTGCCACACGTCTTTTTTAAATATTTGCACACCATATAATGGTAGGATATGTTGGTAGGTAACCTAATTAATTTTTAACAATTTGTAACACCCATATTCTTGCAAATAAATATTTTCTTTCTTTTTTCTTTCTTTCTTACCGCTACCTTCTCGCTACCTTTCCACTACTTTCTCGTTACAGTCCCGCTACCTTCCTCCTATCTTGCATTTCCTTTCCCTACCTTCTCCACGTTAATTCTATATTTTTCTACCTTACCTTTATTTTTTCCCCTACCTTGCTCTTTGTCGACGTGACATATGTAAGAAAATGTGTAAGAGTCATAAACGCTTCGACTCGATTACCGTTTAATTACGTGAATTAGGCCCCTGGTCGATGGCGAAACGTAAGGCGATACGGTGACAAATTATCTCTTTCCGGTTGACAGATGTGTTATAACCATTATATAGAGAGTAGCGCAGAAGGGGCTAGGGGCCTCCCCCTAGCCCCTTCTGCCCTATCTAGGGGAAGGGAGAAATTGGTAAGGGGAAAGTGGTAAAGGGGGCGAAGGAGGAACGCGAAATAGGAGTAATAGGGAGATAGTGGTGGAGGGATAGGGGGAGGCCCCTAGCCCCTTCTGCCCTATCCCCACTCCCCCATTTCCCCTCTCTCGCTCTCTCCTTCCACTTCTCTCTTATTCAATGTTTATTTAATTTGTTAAACTAATTATTTTCTTAATTTGAAAATATTTTTTAAATTTTGTTGAATATAGAACATCAAAATAAATGAACACTAAAAAAACAATAATTAGTTAAATTATTAATCTTACAAATAATAATCCCCATTAGTATTGGAACCCTAGCTCTATTGATTTCACAGTTAACATATTTCCTGTTCGCTCGTCCAAAGATCGCATGTTGCTGACGCAAATCTATTTGATTTTCCCGTGCTTGAAAGAAGTTTTCACTTCAAAAAGACTGCAATAATCTTTGGAATAGTGCTTAAGAACATTTTTTGTCTAAAGAATGCGGATCACTTTAACCCATCTCGTTAATGTATCAAAATAAGAACAACCTTGTTCGTAGAAATTAGTCTTTGACATTGTAATCCTACGGCGCATTGTAGCCCCTCGTCAATGGAGGTCTCTTCAAATGATTACGATCTTGAACGGTTATCAGCCTCGTTACTGAAGAGCAATGTACAGATAAAATACACATAGTTATCGACAGAAATTAGTAGAAAAATATATTTTTTTATAAAATATTACTTTTTTAATATAATTTTTAACTAGCCGTGGCCCACGACTTCGTCCGCGCGGACTTCGTTTATATTTGTATATAGCGTGATAATATGTTGACCCGACCTGTTAGTAATATTCATGCAAAATTTGAAGTAAATCCATGCAGTAGTTTTGAGTAAACCCTGGACATACACACAGACAAACAGACAAAAATTCTAAAAACTATATATTTGGCTTCGATATCGATTGTAGATCACGCGCCAAGTATACTTTTAAAAATATATTCAATGTACAGTCTTGACTTTCTTACGATTTTATTATATGTATAGCATATGAATATAAGCAAGCATTGGAAGTCCCGGTCAAAAGGAACGTGTCTTAAAAAGTGTCACGTAATATTGGTTTATTTTAATCATTCAACCATGGTTATGTGCTCTCTGATTTTAATACTAGCAGTTACTTGCAACTTTGTTCGCGTGACAAAAATCATTAGCATTACTTTCCATTGCTCTTTCGGGTGAAACGTAGCTTACTCCTGGATAATGTAGCTTTCGAAACATGAAAGATTTTTTGTAATTGTTCAAGTAGATTTTGAGTTAAATAGTACCAAATAAAAAACCCAAAAAATCAAATCTTTCATCTTTTACCCGAATGCAGGAGGGTAATGTGTTTTTAATATTAGTTTAGATATTATGTAATGTATTACAAGCTGCAGCGTGCATTATAAAT
Organism: Apodemia mormo; assembly: GCA_036924255.1. Taxonomy (NCBI): domain Eukaryota; kingdom Metazoa; phylum Arthropoda; class Insecta; order Lepidoptera; family Riodinidae; genus Apodemia; species Apodemia mormo. The sequence continues at coordinate 32,377,962 of JAUPFN010000003.1, read as the reverse complement.
GTTTTTGATGAATCCCGCGAGATCCCCTTATTTATCCGGGATCTACTTGTGTGCCAAATTTCACTCAAATCCGTTCTGTAGTTTTTGAGTGATTGAATAACAAACATTTATTCATCCATCTAAACATCCAAACTTTCGCATTTATAATATTAATATACGAATATCATAAGATCAAGCAAGCCGACCTCCTGATGAAATTCCTGACTACCAACGCGTCGTCCTTAGACGCCAAAGATATTAATTTTTTCCATATGGCGAGGATATAAGGCCACATTTAATAGTTTGCTGGCTATTTCATCCTCCACCTTTAGCACACATAGGTACAGCCCGTGTTCGTTCGGGCCCCCTCGTCATACGACATGCCCGGTCGTAAAATGCGAACGATTTGCCAGACTTGTCATTGCCATCGTGATTATTATGTGATAGAGTTTTGCAACGGCTCGTCTGGGTCTGGTGCTGTATGTTATTCTGAAAGTTAATTTACTTCATAATTTCGTAATGTTTAACCGTAAATAAAATTCTTAAGCGTCGCATGCCATCAACGTTTGTATAGCAAAATAGGGAAACTAGTATATCATTGTAGGAACAAATGTAACCAAAACCAACCATATTGCTAAATAAATGATTTGATTAATTGGTTGATAGATACATTACGTGCGGTACGGTATCTATCAACCAATATATAAAAATTAATGTTTGTCTGTGTGTCCTTTATAGAATCATAGACTATGAATTTGGTTATGTGATGATCTTTAGTAAAATTGCGCATGAGCCTACGAAGGTTTCTGAATTGGTAATGTAATTAATATCTTTCCTTCAAATTTAATTTAGTTGTTGGCATAGCAACGCGCGCAGGGTACCCACAGCTAGTAAGATATATTAATGAATAAACATAGCATAATAAGGTTCTTCATATAATCTATAAAATAAAGATAAGTGGACTTTGTAACTTCCCGCTACGTATGTAGATAAGGAAGTTACTAGATTTTACCCCGATTTTTAAAAATCGAGTTTTCACCAGATCTCCACGTTTTAAGGTCCTAAGAACCTTTTCCAACTATTTTCATGAGGACGTCAGTGTGTCTGTATGTACGTGTGTGTGTGTGTGTGTGTGTGTGTGTAAACATCTCATAACTTTTGAATGGCTTGGACCGTTCGAAACGCGGTTGATGGCATTCGATTGGATTCCGCTCAACTTAGACTTCCTAAAATTTTGAACAAAGTCGGCCTAAGAGATTTTGATAAATTAAGAATTTAGAAAAAACCTAAAAAAAAAAACTTTGACAAAACAGTATTTTTTAATATAACTTCCAGATTAATGTACCGATTGAGTACAAAAACTAATCAGCTCTATTCTTCAAAAAACTACATTTAATGCATAAATTGCATCAAATTCGATTTATCCGTTTGGGAGTAATCGTTGACGAAATAATTTTGAAAAAGTATTTTTTCGACATAACTACAAAATTGTTGGACTAATCATTTTTTGGTATTGTAGGGTATTATAGTACTAAAAATATTACGTAGAATGCCGTTTCAAAAATCAAAATCAAATCTAATTATCAAAAATAACAGCTTTATATTAAAATTACGTTGTTTTTAGCAAACTTAAGTAATATTTTTAAAATAAATTTAAGGCTAAAATACCGATTGACTTAAAAATCTAGTCAACTTTTCTCCTTTAAAAACTGCGTCAAATACCGTTAACTTGGTCAAAATCGGTCAATTTGTTCGGGATTTATCAATGACGAAAATATTTGAAAAAAATGTTTTTTTTTTGAGTTTAAAAGTTTGATTTGTTTTGAGTTTAAAATACCTTAATTTAGCACGCACACACACAGATTTTTTTGTATGTATTATGTTCTGTGTGACATACTTACTGCTATAATTATGACATCTAGCTGACAGGGGAACCCCTACAAATTGTTGAAAATAGAGTAATTAAAAAAAAATACACGAGGCAGCAAATCGCCTCATACTCCAAATAATTCAAAATATTTATTTATGAAGATAATTCAACCCTAAAAGCATACAATTTTTTATGATCAAGTGATGAATTAAAATATTTTGTCGTAAAAATATCAACTTTATCTATGTATATTGGTAGGGTTAGTAACTGCTTTAAATATCTACACATATAATAAAATCGTAGGAAAGTCAAAACTGTACACTGAATATTTTTTTAAAAGAATACTTGGGGCGTGATCTACAATCGATATTGAAGTGAAAAATATAGTTTTTAGAATTTTTGTCTGTTTGTCTGTATATATGTCCGGGGTAAACTCAAAGAGTACTGCATGGATTTACTTCAAATATTACTAACAGGTCGGGCCAACATATAGGCTACATATTATCACGTTATCACCTACGGCTTACGGGGGAGGAGTAAACGAAGTCCGCGCGGGCGAAGTCGCGGGCAACAGCTAGTACTGAAATAAAATGGAACAAAATTTAGCTGAATTGTAAGAGAACGTCCAAGAGCGTCTACTTTATATATATTATGTGTATCAATATGTGTGTAAAATTTGACTACATAGCTAACTTCAAGGTTTCAATTTTTCGTGATGGTGTGCGCCCGTATCTATAAAAAACGGGTGAGACTTCATTCATCGTTTTTTTCAGTGATTACCTTAAACTTGAATATATTCCGTAAGATTCTATATCAGCTCCTTAACTTATCCGCATTTAAAAATATTTTTTAAACTTGGGGGGGAAAATATTTTTTAAACTTAGCTAAATAAAGTTAGAATTTAGGCAAAGTTAACGTAAATATTCAGTTCTCTCTTTTGTAGTCTGTCTTTAGGTATTTACAACAGACCACAAAAATACTAATAGACACGGTGTCGGGCATAAAATACGTAGGCGCTCATATGAGCAAATGTATTTAAATATCAAACGCTTTTAGATATATTATATCGTAAATATAGAAATATGCCATATTGTGCTATTTTGTTGTGTCGGGTAAAAAACTAAGGCTTAAGGGATACATACCTCTTAAGTGATTTTATTTCGTCGGTAAGTATTATACCTGTATTATTCTGTATAAATGCAAGCCACATTGACATCCTAAGAAATTACCATCCTCCTAAGAAAGGCGTATCCAGTTTAATCCGTACTATTTACCCCATTAATTTCTAATTTCAGAAATATAAGTTAGATTGACAAAATTTTGAGCTAAGATTTTGCCAATACACTTTTTTAATACTTAAAATAAGAAAAAAGAAATTAGTTTTAAACTATTTTTTTGTACAAGAACAGGATGAATTTTTATTTTTAAGCTATTGCATAGCTTCTATCGCGGGCCTTGAGCGTGGAGACCGAATCCAGAAACTCCGTAACGAAAAAACCTAACACCCCCCACTCCGACCGGCACAGCGGTGATACTTTTTAGTTTTTCCATTTTTCGATAAATACCAGAACTTTTAATGACTTTTTGAAATATCACGCTTGTCTCTTTAGTTCAGCAACCTGCCTTTAGGTGGCATTGGTTGTATTGGAAAACTACCGTAAGCAGCTGTTTGTGAGAAAGTATATAGGTGTATAGGTATTTACTATTTATCATCTACGTACAACAGTGAACATCTGTACTCGTATAATTTGTGTACAAATTTCTAAAATAAAAAATTCTAAAATAAAAACCCGCATAGTTCCCGTTCCCATGGGATTTCCGGGATAAAAACTATCCTATGTCCTTTCTTGGGTCTCAAACTATGTATATTTGTACCACATTTTATCCAAATCGGTTCAGTGGTTTGGCCGTGAAAGCGTAACAGACAGACAGACAGACAGAGTTACTTTCGCATTTATAATATTAGTATGGATAATAAATTTAAAAAACGTAGAAAATTATTCTAGTTTATTTTATCTAATAGTCGTCACTCCGAAAGAAACACAAGGGAATGTGCATATCCAAAACCGCCTGTGTTCTTTACGTTCATCATTTTTGCCTAACTCGTCAAAAGAAGTATAACTTCAAAACTAATCCATTTCTATCATAACATGCATGATAAATAAATTAAACTAATCTCCATATATATAAAATTTCCATGTCACAATGTTAGTTAACGTACTCCTCCGAAACCGCTGGACCGATTGTCATGAAATTTTGTGAGCATATTGAGTAGTTCTGAGAATCGGCCAACATCTATTTTTCATACCCCTAAGTGATAAGGGTTGTTCACCCTTAAATTTTTTTTTTAATTTTTGGACAAAATTTTTAATTGAATTTTTTATGATTCAGCATTGAAAAATACATATAAACCTAAATTTTCGCCTTTCTACCATCAACCCCAATTTTTTAATTCAATAATTTATATGGCAAAACAACGTTTGCCGGGTCAGCTAGTAATTTATAAAAATACAATACACATACTACAAGGCGTTTGACGCACAGACGCACAGGCACATATAGCTATTGTGTACCAGTGTACATACACTATTTATTTTTTATGGAAAGTATGTTGCCAAATTTATTTTTTAGAAAAAGCCTGCCCAAACGATTTTGAAGAAGGGTCAGTTTTGATTCTGTGTCAATAACAAGTAACCCGCGGGCCTAGGTTTGGGCAACTTTGGTTCAAGAATATGGTTAAACAATTTCGTAGTTTCGATTATTGTATACTTTGTTGGATATTTACGCTTTAAAATTTATAAAAATTAACGTCGAGCTTCAACCAATTATCGACTGCTAGTCTAGTTCTTAGCAATTTTTGCATTGTTCTTTTTTGGCATAAAATTATTTACTAATTTTTACTTTTAAGTTTTTACTTACTTACTTTTAAGATTATTTGGTTATGTTATTTTCACTCTAGGTCATCCATAAACAACATTGTATCTTTAGTGATCCGCAGAAGTGAATAGTTATCTACAACACTTTGCGTCCTAGCCAGGGATTAATGCTTGATGTTTTTTGTTAAAAACTTTACAGTACACTTGTACTATTATTCCACTATATGTATTCACCAAATTATTTAAATTAATCGACCGGTTTCGCTTTTTAAAGCGTCTTCAGGACGTAATATTATGAATAAACAAACATAGTTTTCAATAAATAATAATGGAATTTCACCAAATGCTGACGATTGAAAGTGTAGTGAATAAGTTATAATTATTGTTGTACTCTAAACCTGGAACGACAACTTTTTTATGACAATATCTGCCTACTGTCTGTGGTCTATTATGATAGTAATTTGAATACTCGTGTAGACTCTTATACAACTTACTAATATAACTCTTACATAAATTTTTAAGGTGATAAAAAAATAAACACATCTTACGATATTCTTCAAAATATCGCATGGTATACAACTTCACTGTGTGTGACAACCCTGGTTAAGATAAACATGGATAAACTTCCAACGGAAATGTCTATCGATATGTTTAGTTTTTTAAGTGTAAATACGGTATTGAAGTACAAGTGCTTAGGAAGTTTTTTATTCTTCCTTATTAATTCAGAGCCCTACTTATTGGCAATAAATGAAAATCATCACACTTTTTATTGAACTTTTTATTGAAAAAAGCGTGTTGAAAGTGACATTCTATTTATAGTATGCAGAGTAAATCGATTGTCAATAAATAGATAGGTACTCCGATTTACGAAGACTTATCATTTTGTCAGCCGACGAAATGGATGATAATTATCATCGCTGCGTTCGCCAACTGCAACGACTAACGCTTTTTATTACCAACCAACCACCTTGCCCGCGACTTGATCCACGTGGAAAAAGATTTAAAAGATAAAAGCAGGGATTTTACCTGCATAGTTCCCATTCCCGTGGGATTTCCAAGAAAAATACTATCTTATGTTCTTTCTCGGATCTCAGACTATCTTTGTACCAAATTTCATCTAAATCGGTTCGGTGATTTAGACGTAAAAAAGAGACAGCAAACAGACAGACAGTTACTTTCGCATTTATAATATTAGTATGTATAAATATCATCAACAGCTTTACGAGAGTTTTTTCGAATAACAATAATATAACTACCACTTACCAGTATTTTTCGCTGCTATTGACATTTTTCTATATAAAAACAAAATTTAATATAGCACGTATTCAAGAGATTGAACCCGGAAACTCACAATCTCAGCCGAACAATCTATCCATTAGACCAACGAGGGGTACGGATATAGGAACATAGGGTTAGTAAGAATGTTTAAATTAAGTTCCATTAGAAAACAAATAATTTACATAAAAAAGCTTGCTTTTTGTTCAAATTTTATATTTTATACTGTAAACAACGTTATTTGTTTGCTATTTCCAAATTTTCAACATTTTCAAATTGAATATTTTCAAGCTAAGTCCCAGTAGGAAACAAATAATTTACAGAAAAAAGTTTTCTTTTTGTTCAAATTTTATATTTTATAATGTAACGTTATTTGTTTGCTATTTTCAAATTTTCAACATTTTTAAATTCAATATTTTCAAATTAAGTCCCAGTAGGAAACAAATAATTTTCAGAAAAAAAGCTTGCTTTTTGTTCAAATTTTATATTTTACTAGCTGTTGCCCATCACCTTCGTCCGCGCGGACTTCGTTTACTCCACACAGCTCCTCCCCCGTAGGTGATAGCGTGATAATATGTAGCCTATATGTTGACACAACCTATAAGTAATATTCATGTAAAATTTGAAGTAAATCCATGCAGTACTTTTTGAGTTTACCCCGGACATACATACAGACAAACAGACAAACAGACAAAAATTCTAAAACTATATTTTTGGCTCGATATCGATTGTACGTCACACCCCAAGTATTCTTTTAAAAAAATATTCAATGTACAGTTTTGACTTTCCTACGATTTTATTATTTTTATTATTATTATATGTAAATAGATACTGTAGGTAACGTTACTTGTTTGCTATTTTCAAATTCTGATTCGAATGTTTTCTGCGTATTTAATATCATTTTAAGTATTTTCGTTTTTAGCTCTGCTATGTTAAAATAATACACTGTACAAATATTATTTGAGTGTTGGCTCAGACTGCTGTTCTTCAAAAGAGCTATCGCAAAGGCAAAATCGGAACACATTGGCAGAATTTGTAAGAAATTAGTTCGCTTTCCTTCCGGAACTCGTACGTTCTGGTCTCGCCAAGTCCATCTTAGGGACATTCTTTTAGCCCTCTTTTCTATCCTTGCACATAGACGACGACTCTCTGGCCCATTACGCAAAGAAGAAGGCCTATATTAAGGGCTGGTTCTTCTCTGCCAACTCGGCCATTACCAAGGAAATGCAATATCTATCATTACGTAGTGCTATAGTTCTATGACAGAGCTAAAATTCCTGCAGTCTTCTGTACATAAAGCACTATTTTCCTTGGTCAGCCATAAGTCGAGTGGGCCAGATATCCGTCCGATTGTGCTAAAAGTGTGTGACCCGGTGCTGGCGCCAAAATTGACGCCGCTGGAACAGGTGTTCCGGCTCAACTTCTTACTCGGTGTTATACCGAACACAATTCATTGGACATCGCATCCACCCTCACCGTCTCGATGTCTGGAATCTACAAAAGTGCGTTTTTCTCGGCACTCTGTGAAATCAATTACCGGCGGTATTTCCGAACGGATTCAAGCTGGGCACCTTCAAGAAAACAACATACTCGCGTAAGCGTTCGTTACAATAAAATCATAAATAAATAAAGGGTCATGGTAAGACATCAATCAGCTATCGGTACTTTTTTAACTTATTTAATAATGCTCTTTTATTAATAAATTATTATCAATATATTTACAATACACGAGTATGTAAGTGCTACAAACATGAACGAATACATTTTCAATGTCATATACCAAATAGGGTTTACACATATTATCCTAAAATTATCTAAATGAAGTAAAGGCAATAATGTACAAAGAATTAAGGTATTTCACATGCATTTCTTGGCGAATTTATTTTTCCTACTATATTGCCACTGAAATAGGAAAAGCGGCGCAATAAATGCAACCCGTTGAAGGCTTACAAATCAAGGAAACCTCAGCAGTACAATGTCCCTTTATCAATCTATTATACTATCCCCTGCGTCAGCAGCACAAAAAACTTTTCACCTAAATTGCCAATAGAATTATTACCTTGATAACTTGAAAATATGGTTTTCGTAAAGAAAACAGGCACACCCATGTACACGCACAGACGCATTTGCACGCATACTCGCACACAAACACGCACACACACACACACTTTCGTATTTACATTGTTGGGATGGGATTTAAAAACTGTTTTAACGTAAAACAGTGTTGCGTGTTACATGACGATGCTCTTTAAAATGTAACTGCGGTGTGCTTTACACCAAAGCTAAGCAATTACACTAAAACTATAATATCGTGAATATTTATTTATTTATAATATTATTATAACGATAGTTAGACAAATGTTGATGTACTTATAAAAATGTAACAATATTGACCGTTGCTACTGTTATCTATGTCGATGGCTGGGAATATTTGTTGGGTGCAGTTTGTAAATAAATTATTCACACGATTGCAACGTGATTGAAAGTCAAATAAGTCGTTAGAGTAATTGCAATACCTACCACCATTGTGTGAAGTTTGCTTTCATGGGCTTCTAATATTATGAACTAACTAAACAGAAAAGCCTAAATATCTGGACAAACTTTAATCATTACAAAATTGCTTATACTGGCCCATCGCCTACAACTTTATAAAAAGTGCAAATCCGACTTCGTAAATGATGTACTATTCTGATCTTTCAGCCAGGGTTCCCTCAGTTTAGCTCGAAGAGTCAACGATAGGACTATTTTTAACTAGCTTGATTCTTGGTGTTGTGTAGAGCTGTGGGTTCGCTATTCTGTTGCGTCTATTTTCATTTCCGCTAAATTCAACCAAAGAACATCACGGCAAAATTCAATTTCATCCTCAACATCTAAATGTCTGGAAATCCGCAACTGCACGATTCTCGAAACACTTTTTCCCCGCAATGCTGCTAATAAATTAACTGCTTTTTTGGCTGGCAGTTGTTTTTCCTAACAAAAACGATTTAGGGATCATAAAGAGGCCAGCAACGTATTTTCAAAACCTCTGGCAGTGCAGTTGTCCTTGAGTGGTGGCGACTACTTACCACCAGGTGAGCTGTTTGCTCATATTCTATTAAAAATTTCTGTAAACCGGCTTGGCCTGCAGATCACACTTTCGTTACTTTCGCTAGTAGTGGTATTTTAAGCTCAAAGCAATCAAAAAGCGAATAAGCATCGATTTATAAACTCGAAAAGTTCAAAAATCTAAATTCTGTTTTATTTTCTATTATATATATATATATATATATATATATATATATATATATATATATATATATATATATATATATATATATATATATATATATATATATATCGCCACTATTTTCACTTTTTTAAAACTGTAATTTTTGAACCCCTATGGTCGATTTTAATTTTTCATATGGCATTCACCCCAGTTTTTTAGAACTTAAAAATGTCTTACTTACAAAATCGATTACTTGTAAAATTTCGAGGTTATATCGGAAAAACAATTTTTCATTACAACGAATTAACCGATTTTGATCAAATTTACGACATCTGTACATTTTTTGGAGGAGAAGAGGTGAAATGATTTTAGATTCAATTGGCACATGCCTAGAAATCCAACAAGCCTGTAATTAAAAAATGTAATGGACCAAATCAATTCGAATTTTCAGGAACTCTGAGTGCGATAGAATCTAATCAAAATCCATTACGTGGGTTTCTGTCGGTCAAGCCATTTCAAAAGTTATAAGAGGCTTATATAACATACATACACATACACAGTTCAGCTTCTTTAACCACAATTTACCACAAGTTTAGAAATCAAGGTTGTAAAAATTACAGGGCCTACTAGTTTACTCAAAGTTAATATTCCAACACATTTTCTATTTAGAAAAATATAGTCTCAGTTCTGCTTGTTCGTAAATACAAATGTAATTTCTCGCTGCCTGCGATTAGCGGCATCCAAGAATATGTCACATAACTAAATAATAATAAATATCACTGGCCAAATTACACGAATTCACCTAACCCTTAAGTAAACGAATTATATGCTTGTTTAATGGGTGTTAGTCTTTGCAGAAACATGTGTACATACAAGAAATGATTTAAATATCGGTATCGTGTGGTAATGATTCTGCTCACGGCATGACATATAGACCGTGGTCTCACAAACAAATTTTTTTTTATTAATAACAAGCTAAATTTGTGAACAGCTTCGTTTAGAGAGACAAACATTTTTTCTATCGTGATTGCTGTTTCATCAAAACGAAGCTGTTCAACTTGTTATTAATAAAAAAAAAATTTTTGTGGGATCATGGTCTAAGAATGTTATTTTTAAGCAAAGCGTTTTTCAAAAATGATACAGAATTTGTTACTGTTTAATAACGTAATTTATTGCGTTCTGTTATACACTACGAATTAACGTTATGGTATATGATATTATGTTATTGTCTTCTAGCGCTAGTTGGCGAACCATGATCACGAAGCAGTTGAAGCTTGTAGCGGTTCAAGCAATCTACAAACGCTACAAGAAAAGATAATAGAAAATAGTAAATAATAAAATTCTAAATCGCCATATCACAATTATTCCTCAGCAGCGCCGCAGGTCAACGCCTCTGGAGAGCTTAGGGGTAAAACCAACGGGCCAACTACTGTCAGTGTGATGTCAATGTGACTGTCATAACTCTGGAGGTCGATGACGTCACACTCGTGACACGGATGTTGAAAAGGAAGATCTTCCCAGCCAGGCAAGCTGTACTATTTGAGGGCCAAAGTCCATTTGAGAAGCGTGGAAACATTGTTTATAATGCAAGCTGCATTATCGTGTTCTGCTAGAAACGATTGGTCTCATTTTTCTTCCCAACTACTAATACTACAAAAAACTAAGTTTACTACATTTATTAGCATCATTTGTAGTTTATGATGCGCAAAAAAATTTGCTATTTATTCAAACGAGTTCCAGTGTGATGGAGCTGTCTCTTACACACAAGTCTATATGTTGAATTAATTAAACATTTCCCTATTTTGCGTCTCGCGGCTCCTATAAATTTTTTAATGTATCTTTCTGTATCTCGGGATTTTCACCAAATTAAAATAGAACCACCTGCGAAGTATAACACAAGTAAGTAAGACGTACATAAAAAAGATTCCAAAGAATTGGGAACCTCTTCCTTTCTGGCAAGTGGGTTAATAACAGGTGGAAACTCTACAATGGCTTTTTTAAGCAACAATAGTTGATACTTGATGATACGATTATAAATACTGAATATAAATAGTGAGTCCTGTGAATTATAAATAAACAGACCTATCATATTATTATATTCTATCTAGTTTAAGAATTAATATACTACTTACTCAATAATACATTTTTAGATATTATTTACATTAATTATTTTAAATTAAATTTTTATCAAGTTACTCTCCTATTGAGATACATTTTTCCATGATCTTTTGACAAGTCGATTTTTTAGAATTAGTACTATCGAAGCGGAACGCGGCCGAACACTGACTGATCCGACCGATCCGGCGGAAGAAACTCAGCGCGCTTGTCTTATTTTTTAAATATTTACGAAATTTCATTTGTTATTCAATTAAAACTATTATATTTACAATTTTTTTTAATTACTTTAGGTTATGTGCATTATGTAAATAAGAAATTTCTTAGTTTAAGATTTTAAAATATCAGAAAAACTTCATTCACATTATAATCTATTTCTATTAACAAATCAAATGATTGTTTTGCGAAATTTATTTAAATGCAAGACTTGTAAATTTATTCGGTTACCTACCGCATTAAAAATTGTTATTGCCACTGCATTGAAGGATACTAATATTATGGTACTTTAAACCATTGAGTTAATTTGCCGTGAGAAATGCACATACTACATAATTATTATGGTTCACGGTTTTATATACTTCCTATAAAAATCCCATGCAAATAGTTCTTCGTAGTTCGTCCATCCATTTAAGCCCGAAAAATTAGAAACTTACAAACATTCGTAATTATAAGTACTTAATTATGGAATATCTTGAACAAGCAGTTACTCGCGTCTTCGTTCACGTTACCACAAGTCATTACTTCCGTTTTTTCAGTCGAGTAAAAAAGTAGCTCAAAAGGTGAAAGAATTATTAAAATCGGTCGAGTAGTTTTTGAGCTGAATGGTAACAAACAAGAAATGAAATCTTTCCTCTTTATGATATTATTTTATTTGAACATACAGATCTCTTGCAACTCTACATGAGTAAATATTTACTTCTTAAACAGACCACATGTAAAAGAAAATAAATACAAATACGTACACTAGAATTCAATTTTTTCTCGGAAATTCTGTGGAAATTATTTCTTTTCATCATAATAAATATGTTTGCCTATGTCAACAAAAGAATGAGGAAGCAAACATTGATATCATTAAAATGTAAGATTTATATATTTTCCATGTTGAAACACATATCTTGAGAACAATAAGCTTTTCTGTTTATAAAGAGTTTTTCTACGTAATTTGCCTGAACTGAACAAATACTAGCATATTTTTACTTGATAACAATATCTTGTAATGTTTTAATATAGCCTTTATTTGTTTGACTTAGTGCTAGAGGTCATCTATTACGAACCTGATTTAGTAACCCTTGTTTTAGTTTCTGGCTGTGTACATCAGCGCAGCTCCAAAACAGATGCACCGATTTGGATGTCCTTTTTATTTGAAGAGTAATTAGAGATAGATTGTTTTTCAGGATAGTCTGACCTGATAATGTGATTAGATAAGACAGGAGATATTCGAATCTAGACACTTGAGCTGAAGTAGAGTATTTGGGCTCATTATATAGATTTTTTTGTTTTTAATTAAGGTTTATATTAACGAAATTATTAACTTCGATACGAGACGCAAATGCGAGAACGTCCGATTCCCCCTGATTAATACGATTTTGTATTTGTCATCATGAAAAATATTTTATTTTATCCGCATAACAGTTATATACTTAGATGAATATTATTACTACTAAAGCAACGACAAAGCAAAATATTCAATGTCACTCATGACTCACATATTAGAGATGTCTCTGATGTCACTAGTTTTATTTTTATTTCTTAATTATCTTAATGTAATATTTTATCACTTATACACTTGTACTGTTTCACAATAAGGCTATTATCACTTATTACCAACCAGTTTCGCTTAAACAAGCATCATCAGGGCAATTTATATTTACAAACTTTTTGTAACAAAAAAAAACAAAGTCAAAGTCAATAACTCTGTAACAAAAAAAAACAAAGTCAAAAAACTTTGTATAAATTGCTCTGATGATGCTTGTGTAAGCGAAACCGGTTGGTAATAAGTGATAATAGCTTTATTATATTCTATACTTTCCAATAATAATAATCAGTTAAGTATATTACATCCTGAAGATGCTTTAAAAAGTGAAACCGGTCGAGTAATATAATAAAAATTGTGTAAAAGTGAAATTTATGTACAAGTGGAATAGTAAAAGTGTATAGTGATAATAGCTTTATTGTGAAACAGTACAAGTGTATAAGTGATAAAATATTACATTAAAATGGAGTTTCACCAAGTGCCGACGATGAAAAGTGTAGAAAAACTATCTTGTTTACAAAGCCTTACCGGTTGTAACTTGTAAGTTTTTAACTTAAAGACTTATTAATAATGGATAATTATGATCCTGAAAATGGCAGGCAGCTGCCAGAAAAAAAAAATAGTTAGGGATATCTCTGCGTTGAAGCGTTCTTATTACATGTATCAAACAGAAAATTATTTGCCGTCAGAGTACATGCATATATATAAATGGAATATTTTTTCACTTGTGATTTTGTGAACACACCAAGCCGCCCGACAACAGAAATTTATCAAATTTTGTGATTGAAGTCATTTATAGTTTCAAAAACATGGTTTCCACTATTTTTTATTTTTGCCCCAGAAAATTCTGGAGCTTATAGCTATTCCAAAACTTATTTTTTGAAAAAATAAAAAAAGATCATCTTTTTGTTATAAAAAAATCTCCAGATGGTATTTTTTGAATTTTGAAAATTTTCATTAATGTGTTAAACATCCTGATTTTTTTATTTTCCTAAAAAGTTCGACTTGGTAAATACTAAAAAACCATAATATTTCTTTTATATCATAAGATAGCAAACAAGCAGATGGGTCTCCAGGTGGAAATAAAAAATAAAAAATAAAAAATATTCACGGGACAAATTACACTGACTGATCTAACCCCAAAGTAAGCAAATATTTGCTTGTGTTATGGGTGTTAAGTCAACGATACCAATACATAGAAATACATATATAAATACCAGAATATATATAATAAACACCCAAACCGGGAAATACAAACATTTATGCTCATCACACAAATGCTTGTCCCCGTCGGGGATCGAACCCGAGCCCCGTTGATTGCGTAGTCAGGGCCGCTAACCACTCGACCAACGAGGCGGTCTGTCAACCATCGTCTATAAACAGCAAAGATGTTAACGGTGCGTTGTTATCTTGTGGCGAGGTCTAATGCCACATGCATAAGTTTACCGGCTACCTTACCCTCCAAACCGGAACACGACAGCGACTATTACTGACGCTATTGCGGCAGGAATAGGTAAGGCGGTGGTACCTGACCCGGTCGAGCCGATGCAGAACTCTACCACCTAGTAGTCACGATGATAGTGACGCACATAGCCACTCGGTCGCCTTTTGCGACCTGCCTGGCAGAATGGCAGTTGGTCTATTTTTCAAAGGAGCCCGGGACCAGCACGGGGTCTATATTCAACACATATATTTATTTTCGAAAAATCTCAAGATGATACTGTAAAACTAATTTTTTAGTTTTAGAGCTTATTGATAACTTAACTTATATACCGATTGACTTATAAATCTCATCCGCTTTTCTTGTTTAAAAACTGCGTTAAATACTGTTAATTGGATTAAAATTGGTCAATCAGCTCTATTCCTCAAAAATAAAAGTCTAATCCATAAATTGTATCAAAATCGGGTTATCCGTTTGGGAGTAATCGTTGACGGAAAATTTCAAAAAAAGTGTTTTTTCGACATAACTTCGACATTTTTTAACCAATCATTTTTTAGTATTCTACAATATTTTAGTACTAAAAAACTACGTCGGATGCCGTTTCAAGAATCAAATTCGAATCTAATTTTTAAAAGTTACGGCGTTTTAAATATAAAATTATGTTGTTTTTAGCAAACTGACTTAATATTTTTGAAATAACTTTCAGGTTTATAAACCGTTTTTTTTTAAATCTTATCAGCTTTTCTCCTTTAAAAACTGCATCAAATACCGTTAATTGAATCAAAATCGGTAAATTTGTTTGGGATTTAGCAATGAAGAAAATTTTTGGAAAACATTTTTTTGACATTGCTTCGAAATTTTCTTACCTATCGATATTTTAGCTAAAGCAATAATTTTTGATCTCAAAATTCAAAAGATCAAAATCGATCAATGTTTCCAAAACATACAGGCGTTTCAAAAATCAATATACCTACTGCGATTTTTAACAAAATAGATGTTTGAACTGAAAAATGTATCCTTATAGTTTTTACATTTTTGAGCTTAAAGTACCTTAGCGGGAAGTTCCAGGGATGGCTCGCAGGGTCAACTGTTCACAGATTTTTTTTCTGGCAGTTGGCTGCCACTTTCAGGATCATGGATAATTCTGTTTTTTTATGCATTTCTGCATTATGTATATTATTTGGTAAACATCTTGCAACTTACATTCTACAAATTGTTTCGTTTGTCATAAACACAAATCTCATCATAAACAAAACAACGTCTTAACTTTATGGCAGAAAAGAAAGATGTTTGCATATTTTCAATTTAAGAAAAATGTACACAAATTTGTGAGGCGTTCTTGACTTCCGTACCTAGTATGTTCCTATTGCCCAGATCCGCTAAGTGAGGTAGTGCTTAAATACAAAAGTGTAAGTGTAAGTGTGTAAGCTACCACCGTATCTGCCGTATCAATAATTATACAGTACCCCCGGGCAACGGGGTCCCGCACGTTGGGGACAAGGCAAAGGGTAAGCAATAATTAATAAAAACTTCCCAAACTTTATAAAATCTAAAGTCATTATCCTTTTTTTCGGCAAATGATTTAATAAATCAGTTTGCCGAAAAATGGGGCAAGGAGAGTGAATGTATATTTAATATGAATTGTTTGTAAAAATTTTGGAAAAAGTGAAAGATATTATGATGAATAAATATTCCTTTATGCAAACATTTTTCGTCTGTTTTTTTACAACTTACAACAAATTTTATACGGGGCCACGCCCCGCCACTGCTTAAATAATTACTAACTTTTTTACTCTTTGGTAGTGCTCTACCCACGCTTTACAAAAACCAAATACTGTCAAGAAAAACACACACCCAAACCCGGGACCTTATGCGGTCAACACAGGCACCGGTGCCGGTCTACGAGACCACAGATGTGACAATACTACCTTTCTGACGAATAAAAGCACGAAAGTGCTGCGATTTGACGTCATGTAAAGTCTTATAAAATTATAAAATAGGTATTTTAAATAAAAGTACGACTATCCTAAATTTAAAAAAAAAACAGACACGATAACAGTTTGATGTCTATTACGGATTAGTAGTGAGGCGTATTTATCGTAACAGATACAAATCACAGGTATTCGTAAATACTAGATAACAATTGTTCCTACAATATCAAATATCTGTTGAAAAATATCAGTCACAATACTGAATCACAATCTGCACTACGTTCTTCAGTCACAGTAGGTACTAGATACTAGGTACCTACTCAATAACAGATATTCGTGTTACCTGTTCTTCGTATGTATTAGTCTCTTTCGCTCACACCCGCTTAATTGAATCTGCTAAAACGAGAAGCACCTAGTATTTATTATCCGAAAATTCAAATAGTAATCTTTTATAACAAAATATCTTCCTTGAATAGTGACAAATGTTTCTAGTCGTATAATCTGTTATCTGTTCCTGTTCCTAATTTTCAATTCGGAAACACTTCAAGAATACTTCTAACGATATGTTGAAATATTACGTCCTTTTTTAGGTATGTAAAAACAAAAAGGTCGATTTCAATTATTTGCATAAAATCATCAATATAGGTACTCGTACAAAATTTAAATAACGGTAAAATATTTTTTTCTTCGTAGTAAAATTACAACAGAAATTATTTGAAAGTTCGAAACGTTTATATAATGGCGCGTTTCCGAACATCTTTGTTGGCATTGACGCCATCAAAATGTTCAACGTAACTACGACTTTATGACTTAACCATAAAGGTGATATTAATTAGACACCCAGGTCATAACGTTTCTTTGGTAATTTGTTTTCTATCCCGTTTTTCGGATTATATTCTTTCGATTTCGCTTTGAATTTACTTAGCGAAAACAAAAATTGTTTTGTAAACAAAAGGTTTACTAGTGCGAATAAAAATACTAAGTAGGTATTCATATTCTTTTTGTATATATAGGTGATAAATTAAGCAGTTCTGATAGGACATACTTATCTATTAAATTTAAATAATTTAGGTTGAAGTTGTATAAAAGTTTTTATAATATTAGTTCAGCAAAATGGCAAATGTAAATAAGAGATGACAGTGTTGTGTGTGTGTGTGTGTGTGTGTGTGGGACCATTTTGTAGATGTAGGTGACCACTATGTGAGCTGCAATATATCTATGTAAGGCTTAATTATCTTTTGATCATCCGTATTTGCAAAAACATATGAATAAAAAGCATCCCACGGTTCGGGTGATTAGCAGAACTGGTACCTAGTTATATTTATTATAATGTTTTTTTTAATATTGCTTTGACATTTTTCAACCCATCGGCTATCAATTATGTAGCTAAAATAGAACTTTAGATCACAAAAATTAAATTGAATGCCATTTGAAAAATCAAAATTGATCATCGTTTCCAAAATACCTACACGGCTTTTAAAAAATCAATATAGCCTACTGTGATTTTTAACTATCTATGTAGATGTTTGAACTAAAAAAAATATATTATTATGCTTTTAGTTTTTACTCATTTTAGCTTAAAATACCTCATATTAGCGGAAAGTTTCAGGTATGGACTGCAGGGTTAACCGTTTACACATTTTTTAAGATTATATCAAACAATAATCAACTAAAGTAGGGCTAATTTAAAAGGTCATATTTGTCAGATCTTAAATCTAAGAATGTGAAATGGGATCTAAAACGCGTAGCTCCATATAAACTTGTACGTGTCTGGCATCTGCCAAATGTCGTCTACTAAAATGGCCTTAGTACTCACTACTCTCTACTCACCACAGAGTACTTTGTAATATACTACTCACATATTTTGTACTGTACGTGAATTATATACTAAGACCAACCGTGCTTGGAAAAATAATAGGCTGTTCTTTAGTAACAGATATTGACATCTGTTATTTTTCAGTAACAGTAACAGGATCAACAGATATCTGATTCGACCTGTTATAACCCAAGACTATACGGATATATCAGAGTGATACTAGTACCTATTTTAATATAAGTTATTTATAAAACCGTAAAACTACAATTGAACTATAAGTGACCATATTATTACCATTATAATGTTAAATATCATATTTAATACGGAAAGTGCTCGGTTGGCGATAGGCATGTCACCTATTACTTTGTGGGACCAAGTATCTTCGGCTAATCGTGGATGCGCTTGTTGTATCTCTACCTTTTCGGGGATACGGACGAGAAGATACTTTTTTAATATTATAAAGTTTTACAGTACAGCGCACGAACACACGACGATCTGTATTGTACCGGTTATGTTGTTATTTTAGATTCTATGTTGAAAGGTCAACAGACCAAAAAAAAATACTAACTATTTAGTGTTTAGCTTCTTCCATAATTCTTACTACATTGCTGCCTGGACCTGTCGAAGACCATGTAAATATAAAATGTAGAGTAGCTGTAAGGCCTGATTATTTTCGTTCATAAATATTTTTATCTAAACTAGATATCAATGAATGTAATAGCCTGACTACTATGTAAATACACATTTATCAGTAATGGTGTTAGAACCGGCCTCGAAGACACCGAGCGTCGAGTGAAAGTCTCAGACGTACAAACCGTTTCGACTCACAAACACGCATATCGAATATTTCACAGTGGACTTGCGAATTCGTCAATAAACAATTTGTGTACAGAGTGGACAAAATACGCGACATATCAAAGTCGATAAGTCAGTTGATAGCAATGTGCGGTGCGCGATCGCCGCCGGCGCACCGGCAGCCACCGCCAGTCTCAACCATGTTGACGACGGGCGTCCTCGTACTCCTGGCAGCGAGAGCGGCATCACTCGCCTCCACCAACCTCGAACCTGAAATAGATCTTAACAACACACTACCGGCAGAACAGTACTTCATTGACAAAATCTTTGATAAGTATGGCGACAAAGGCATCATCACTTTCGAGGTAAACTACACACAACACTTAACAAATAATTAGTATAAGTTTCATTTTTCTAGCAATCTCCGAATAATGTAGTAACTAGTGTTACGAATATCCCCCGGCAATGTTGACGGGATAAGGGTTTTGTCTTAATAAAATCTTGCTTTATCTTATTTTTTTTAAAACTAGTAAAGATTTTGCGGTCCACCTTAATAGTGAAAATTAAAGTTATCTGCGATCTTCTAATAAACAAATCACCTGACAAATATTTCACCTACTTACAAATAGAATATTTGCAAAATATATTTGCAAAATATTCAATTTGTAGTATATGAAATGTTATTAAATAAATCTTCCTTTCTCTACATATTATTTTTTATTATTATATCTTCAGATCTAGCTGTTTACCGAATTATGTAATATAGATCGAATGTAGATAAAGTCACTATAATACAAATGTTTGATCATTTGTTAATTGTTAATGTTTGTTCATTTTGACAGTTTTAATTAGTCAATATTTAATTCAATCAAAATTTTATTTGGTCAACAAAAATCTACATTATATAAATAAACGTAATACGTGAAGTATGTAACAAATTCGAAAAAAATGTATGCATTCATTAAGTCGGTATGTATGTAATGTGCAATTTAGCTTAGCGCAACATTTATATGGGGTAAAAGTGCAGGTGCAAGTTCAATTTTCTTTAATCTTGGTGTGTTACAAATATATAAAATCAAATAACATGATTATTATTTTTATAAATTTCGGTTGAATTTAGACCACTTCACTATTAGCTATTCAGTAGTCAAATTTAAGCTGACTATTCATAATTTGGGCTCGGGTTCTCTTCTCGTTTAAATGATAAAAGCAGGGCAAGCATTTTATTGATAAACTAAGATATTTAAGTCTTTACGTTTTAATATTTATTAAATACGTAGATTCCGGTGATTACATAAAATGTTTTTATGTATAGTTGACTAGTTTATATCATAAGTAAATAATTTTCTACTCTGGCGTTACATGAGCTCGTGTAATTTATTAGCGATATTTTCTTAGCGACATTTAAATATTTATTATAAAATTGTTTATAAGATGAAAGGAAATAAGTCATTTTATTATTCAAAATTTATAAGTTTTTAGCTAACCCTGTTTCGTTTGTGATCACCGGGTCATAACTCATAACAGAAGTAGGGTTGATAAACTACAATGTGTAAAAATGTTGACTCGTCAAAAGTGCTTGTATAGATTTATTGGAATAAAACATTTTTGATTTGATTTATTTTTTGTCAATTATAGTCATCATTAAAATTTAAATAATTCAAGCAGATTTTAATTGTTTTCTTAAAGCATTTTAGTGGCAACTCTCTGCCTTTAAAGTCCTTAGAGTAGCTAATTCGATTTAGAGTAGGTAAGTAGCTCGATTCTCTCTGTGTTCCATGATCCCATTACGAAACTGGATTTTACTTTAACCGTTGACATCACTAATTAAAACATTTTGCTATTGTAGTTTCTATCGCAAAGTTTCTCTCTTCACTTTTGTTATGAGAAACCAGTCCTGCACTCTCCATTCATGCTTAACGGAAAATATCTAAACCATTAGCAAAATCACCTTTCCCTATTTCGTAAACGAAAGTTCATCGAACTTTACGATCAAGCACTTATGAATCGATTTGTTATCAGAATCGATAATTTTTTATCGTTACTCATATTTAATCACGCGTAAAGCTTCTCTTGTAATTTACGTGATTTTGTTTTTTATTATTAGTTATTACCCGCGTCTATGCACGCGTGACCCAAAAACATTACGTTATTTAGCTCAGACGGTTAAAAAGTAGCCTCTTTTATTCTACAGGCTTACTCTACTTTCTAATACAGAAAGGATTTTTACAATCGGTCTAATAGTTGTGTTTTTACCTACTTAATTCTGTATAAAAAATCTGTGAATTGGTTAACCCTGCCGGCCATCCCTGAAATTATACCTACAACAAAAACTATACCTACTTAAGCATAGATTTTTTCAAAGTTCAAAACCAAAGCTTTTTAAAAATTACAGTATTTTTATTTTTGAAAAGCTATTTTGAAATACGAAGATCGATTTTGATATTTTAAATTGCATTAGACGCAAAATTTAAAATCTAAAATGATGTATAGCATTAGCTAAGTACATTATAATTGATAGGTTCAAAAATTTCGAAATCAAAAACACTTTTTTCAAAAATCTTCGTTATTGATAAATAGCGAATAAATTGACCGATTTTGATGCAATTTATGGTAATTGACGAAGTATTTTAAGAAGAACGACTGATCAGAATATAGCTTATTAGAATTTTTTAATTTCTATTTTTTATTGAAATAATAAATCAGTGCAGTAATTTGAAAGGTATTATAAATTAAATATTGTTTTGCCAATTTTTTTAAATTTTTTCAAAATTTCTCAAAATCTCCTGGGCCGAATCTGTTCAGATTTTAAGAAATCTAAGTTTGGCAGAATCTAATCCACGTTATGATCGGTCAATTTGTTCAAAAGTTATAAGATTGTTTACACACACACGCATACACACAGATATATGTATACATATATATGTGTATATATACACACAGATATATGTATACATATATATAGATATAGTGTGTATATATATATATATATATATATATATATATATATAAAATTCCATTTTCGAAAATCGAAGCTAAATAAGTAACTTTCTTAACTACAATCTTCATAGCGGGAAGTTGAAAAATATCATAAGTTCCAATTCAAGCAAATGTCTCTTCCCTAATGGAAAGAGATAACCATCGCTTAGAAACACCAAAAAATTTTAATAGTGCGTTGCCATACCATATTGCGGCGAGTTGAAATGGCAGAAGTATAACTTCACCGGCAATTTTATTTTCCAAACCGAAACACGATGGTGAAAAGCACTAATGCTATTATGGTAGAAATAGGCATGGTGGTAGTACCAAATCTGAGTAGGACGTTGCAGGACTCTACCACCGACATCTGGTCACGATGTTAGTAACACTTTTGGCCAATTGCTCGGCTTTTACAAACTGTCTGGGAGGAAGACTATTTATTCTTTAATGGCAGGCGATAAAACCGGTTAATTCAAAAAAAATCACATTTGTTTTTCGTATTTAATACACCGCAATATATTTTTTCCGTTTGGTATGAAACTTTGTGAGGTTATGGTTACATTTGCGAAAAAATAATAGATATAGTTTTTTTATTATTTTATTTTTTACACCGTAAGATAGCAAACAAGCAGATGGGTCTCCTGATGGAAAGAGTCAACCAACGCCTATAGACACCAAAGATGTTGATGGTGCGTTGCTATCTTGTGGCGAGATCTAATGCCACGTGCATAAGTTTACCGGCTATCTTGCCCTCCAAACCGGAACACGACAGTGACAAGCACTGACGCTATTGCGGCAGGAATAGGTAAGGCGGTGGTAACAAACCCGGGCGAGACAATGCAGATGTCTACCACCTAGTAGCCACGATGGTAGTGGCACGTAAAGCCAGTCGCTCGCCTTTTACGATCTGCCTGACAGAACGGCAGTTGGACTATTCTTCGAAGGAGCCCGGGACCAACACGTAGGATCAACAAGTAGGTGACACCCGTATCATATCGATATGATTAACTTAAAAATCTTGTCAGTTTTTGTCTTTAAAAAAATTGCGTCAAATACCGTTAATTGTATCAAAATCGGTCAATTTATTTAATCGGTCAATGTCGAAAATATTAGAAAAACAATGTTTGTTAACATTGCTTGGAAATTTTTCAACTTATCAATTATGCAGCTAAAACAATATTTTAGATCTCAAAAATTGCGTTGAATGCCATTCGAACGATCAAAATCGATCATCGTTTACAAATCGTTTATAAAAATATACAGCTTTTCAAAAATACTGCCATTTTTAACAAACTAGATGTTTGAATTGAAAAAATAAATTGCTTATAGTTTTTGCTCCATAAAGTTTAAAACACCTTAATTTAGCAGAAAGTTTCAGGGATGGCCTGCAGCCGTTAACAGATTTTTTGTTTGTAATTAATTATAAATAAATAAATTAATGAAACATAAGGTTTTTTAAGTTCAACATGCACCTAATCCTTCAAGAAATTGTCGATATATATTCCAAAAAACTTATGTTAAAACTGCCATTGCAAGGTCACAATTCAAAACGAACCATTATTTAATTTACTATATGCATCCGCTTGGCGCTTACATCTACCAATATACAACACTATAGGTATGTCGAAGTGAGAGATTTCATTCATCTAGACGCCTGGTCGTCTACTGCTGTTTTTTACTAAAATATGTTGCTGAATAGTAAAATTCTAGTACATTCTCAATCAGGCATTTACAACAAGTTATGATAAGGAATTCTTAAGAGAACGAACAATTTCTTCAGAGTTCGGCATTGCATTGACATATAACTCCTTGGGCATTCGTGACTAGGTACTATGCATCAGGTGGCCTACATGCTTATATTACATTAACTTTTATAACAAAACATAGTCGTTAAAGTAATATCAATGTTTTTTAAGGGCATTTAAAAAATCTGTATATCCAAGATGAGCGCCCAAATCGTAACATGTTTATCATAATTAAAACATTGATTGCAAACTATCTACATGTAGGACAGGTTCGGATGAGTCTACCATTAAATGCGCAATGTTATCAAACAAACGAACAATCTTGAGTACTTAAGTACTAATTATTACACGCAGCGTCACCTATGCTCGACTTTGCCCGAATTAACAATACAAATGGCCTAATGTATCACTACTCACTACTCACTCACATTGTCTTTAGTTTGTGAAAGTATTCTTTAGCGTCTCGCTCGGGTTCGGTAGCGCAGCCTTAACTTTTCCTGGCGCAATAGCGGCACTATTGGTCGCCGTAGTGTTACGATTTGAATGAAAAAATTGTTTGTGAGCGATAGAAGTGAGAAAATTTTGATTGAATTGGGAAACAAAAACATATAAATTAAAGAAGTCGAGGAAAAAGGTTTTTCGTATTTAAAAAGTGAAATGTTGTAGGTATTCAATATTTTTAGTTGTTGTATCTGGCTGGCTGGTATGATTTTCACTTCAATGAGGTACCCAGTATATAATTACGATGGTAGTGAAACGTTTGGTCGTTTACCTTTACAAACTGTCTGGTAGAAAGAAAGATGCTTCACCGGCCCGGTTCGTATATCAGTAAAACGACTCGTTTTAGTTCAGTACGAGTAGTAGCATTTTCTACGAGGCGTAGGCTAAAGGTTTCCCTATAAATGTATATGCAGGCTTATAATCCTGAAAATAAATATCTTTGTTTATAGACAGATTGACAAATCTATTTAAAATCTTTGTTTAAAGCATCCATACGGATGCGTTGAGATTTTTGCCGACGAGTCTAGCTGTGGAGCGGGAAGTCGCAAATTTAAATCCATCCAGGATGCGTTAGTAAGATGAAATTATAATAGTCCTTATTTGATCCACTCTTATTGCAACAGTAATTATATAAAACTGAAATAATCTAAATATATATATATATATATATATATATATATATATATATATATATATATATATATATATATATATATATATATATATATAATATATATATATATCTTTATTTATAGACAGAAAGGTGAAAAACATAGAAAAAAATAAGAGTAGTTAAAAAGGCAGACTATCGTTTGCCGGGTCAGCTATAGGCTGAACCGATTTAGCTAATTTTGGTTTTGAATTAATTGTTGAAGTCCATGGAAGGATTAAAAGGTGAGAAAATATAGAAAAAAAAATAAGAGTAGTTAAAAGGCAGAACAACGTTTGCCGGGTCAGCTAGTAAATTATAAAAAAATGTGTCTACCTGTACTTATAATAGATTTATTAACGAAATCATGTCCAAAATAAAGAAAAGAGCTGATTAGTTTTTGTACTCAATCGGTACAAAAATCTGGAAGTCATATTAAAAAATACTAAATGTCAAAATTTTTTTGGGGTTTTTTCAAAATTTCTCGAAATCTCCTGCACCGAATCGGTTCAAATATTCAGAAAGTCTGAGTGAATTCCAAACGAATGCCATCAACCGCGTTTCGGTCGGTCAAGCCGTTATAAAGTTATCTGATGTTTACATACACACATACACACACACATATACATACATACAGACATACGACGTCATCGTGAAAGTAGTCAGAAAAGGTTTCTAGCACCTTAAAACGTGGACATTTGGTGAAAACTGGTTTTTCGAAAATCGGGGTAAAATCAGTAACTTGCTTATCCCCATACGCGGTGGAAAGTTAAAAAATGTGGTCAAAAAATATACTACTTGAAATTTTGTTTGGGTTGTTGCGCAAGGCCCCTGCAAGAGCGAGACCTCGGGCGATTGCCCTGTTCGCCACCCCCTAAAGCCGCAGCTGCTTAGGTATTTAACTTACGAGTATACCGTCATATACATACCTACAACATCTTTTGTGACTTTTCTACATACCTTATATCATATTTTGTGAACCTTTAGTGTAATTGTTTGTTGTCCTAAATAAAGAAATAAGAAATATGACAAGTGCCACAGAGAAAATGGTATGGATCATTACAAAAAATAAACAATAAAATGTGTTTACCATATAAAAATTCCTAATCTTTGGCCATATTTTAGTCATTTTGTAGTAAACAAACAAATCACATCCTAAACAAGTCTAGTTTACATTGTTCAGAAATCGTAACATAATTGTTAGTAAACATACTTGCGATATTTGAATTAAACCATTTCGTTGGTAACTCATCGCAATAAAAATGTAAAAGCAGTTTTATTAAATGTGTCTATTGTATTGTATGTTCCGTAGAATTTACATAATTAGAACATTAAATTAAGTAATTGCATTGTAACAGAATACAAGCAATTATTATAAAAACAAAAACCCGAGTTCGACCTGATACGAAAAATATATAGTCGATGTAACTCAAACAAGTATTATTTAACGACACATCTTAAAGTAAATTGCATACCAAAGAAATATATACATACATACATACACGCGGAAAACAAAACTCGCCCTTCTAGCGCGGTCAGTTAAAAACATTTTCTACTATTATATTTTATCTGTACCTCGTTGAAACAATTTAGTAACCGAGTTTAATAAAATTGTAATATATACTACTACAAGTAATTATTGTAAAAACAGAAAACTCGAAACCGATCGGAATAATCCTTTTATCGCAGTCGGGAATTTTTTTCTTATACGGTTTGACCTTCTTATATTTTTTATGTACACACGTTACATACTCGAAAAAACATTACTTCTAGTGCAGTCGAGCAAAAATATATTTTTAGAACGACCATAAAAATCCTTTTATATTTAAAAAATACATTAACCAAGAGTAAAGTAGGCGATACCCAACTGCATATATATATATATATATATATATATATATATATATATATATATATATATATATATATATATATATATATATATATATATATATATAATTAGTTGTTCGTTCTTGCACAAAATTATTTTTTTACAGCCAACCCGTTAAAGGAGAATAAAAAAAATGAAAATAAAGAATTGAGTAGACTTAGTGTACAAAAAATAACAAATATAAACTATGAAACTAAATTAACATATACTTATAAAGTATTTAAAAAAAGAAATGTTGTAGAGAAAAAAAATACATACAATGTAAGGAAAATTTACATTTCAGCTAAGAAGTGTTCTTTGACTCGTTTTTTAAAGGACTCTAAAGTCTGGCAAAGGCGAATCTCACTGGGCAGGGAATTCCACAGACTTACAGCATGTACCGTAAACGAGTGCAAATAAGCAGCAGATTTGCTAGGAGGAAAACGCAACAAGGTTCTTACGCTAGAGCGACATGGGGATTCAGGAGAGTGTAAAAATCCAAAGGAATCACGAAGATACTTAGGAGATGGTGGATTAAAAAGAATCTTAAATAATAAACAAAGTATGTGAGTTTTTCTGCGCTGTCTAATTGGAAGCCATTTAAGTTCTGCCCGAGAACCAGAAACATGGTCAAATTTTTTCATGCCGTAGATAAAGCGGATGCACAAGTTCTGCAACCTCTCAAATTTGTCTACTATGTCCTCATTGGCATCAGGGTAACAAGATATTTAGATAGAAGGTCACGCTCTACACCCTATATAGTTACGTTATGCGATTACGTTGCGTGATCCGTGAATTTGAATTCGGAGCCGATTATTAACGGACCGAGTAGCCATACTAAGAAAATCGGGAAATTCTTAAAATGTACGATAGCAGTACTAAAAATTGATATGAAAAGCCAAATCATGAACGATGTAAATAGTCCACTGTGATTCTCAGAGTATAAATGAATTTATTTTAATGTGAAGTGCATTTTTTTCTTAATGTATTCATATTTTCACGTAAACTGATCGGAAATAGTGCGAAAAAAGATATCCGATTTCATTTTGAGTTTCCTACATTTGTTTTTTTTCTAATGCGGACCGTATGCAGTGTGTAACCACTTTAACGGCACTGTCTGACGTCACTATAATGGCAGCCGCACGCCTTAACAATTTCCATATTAACTCATACTCAAACCCAAACAAGACCTAGACAAGCAATAAATGTTATGCCAATATGAATAGGTATGAGGAGTCGTTGAGAAAGTTTACCACCTCTTAATCACGATGGTAACAATATATTCAGATTTTTTCGCTTTTATCAGTTGTCTAATATAAAGGTGGATGGCATACTCTTCATATTATGGAGCTTATATGGCTGGACGTCTGTTGCTATTCGATAGCAATGTACAAATACAAAAAAAACAAGAACATATTTACAAATATATATTATATAACAAAGAATAAAACATGGCATGGTTATTTAAAGCAGTGTGATAATGAAATGGCAAAAACTCAGCAAACACATAAGGTGATATGTATCGTCAACCCTGCAACTGATTTTCGGGGTCACATTTGCCTGGACGCTTGAAACGGCCACAAAAACAAAAAAAGACAAAAATAATAAATAGTATATAATAATGAGGCTATTATTTTGCAAAGAAGTATATAATATGCTACATATATTTTGTGACCTTCAAAAGTATAGATCGGAGTAGATAATGCGATGTTCTTGCGTTTATATGGGTTGTTGTTTGTTTTAAAATGATCGATCAATATCTTGCTATGCATTTTAATTGATGTAGAACTAACAATAGCATTTGTTTTGAATTCGCTGTGTTAATTTTTGGCTAAGTTAGGCTCCCTTTCCTGTCCACGTTCGGTATTATTGATATTTGTGCCTATGTACTATACCATAAATAGGTACAAGTATCAGTAATGCTTGACACTGTCGTGTTCTGGTTTGGAGGGTAACTTATGCATGTGGCATTAACAACCCCCCACTCGGGTAGCAACGCACTGTTAACTTCGTTCGTCATTATGTATCTTGTTATAGGTACCTAGACATAAAAAAAATGTACGTGCACAAATATAGAGCGGTATTAGGTATATGAAAACATATAAAATGTATATACATATGTTTTCTAGTTTAAATACTTTTTTTATGCTGTGGTCGACGTTGCCAATGACCAAAAATGGGATACCTGGGCTGGAACTTGCCCAAGTATTCCATTCATGTGTTGCCTATCCTGAGACATAAGATGTTAAGTCTCGGTACCAGTACACTGCCTGTCTTGCCCTTCTCTTCGAAACACAGCAAAGCTGTTTCACGGGAGAAATAAGCAAGATGGTGGTACCGATGCAGCCGGGAGCACGGCACAGCGCATCCCTCCCACCGGTAGCACAACGCATCCCTCCCACCGGTAACTGTAATCGTTCAGTGGTTTAAATTTTATCTCAGCTCCAAAGACCTACAAAAATGCCTACAAAAAAATATTTTTTGTAGGTCTTTGCTCAGCTCATTAAGTTCAGTTAATTAACTATTCAGTATTTTTTTTATATCATAAAATAGCAAACAAGCGGGGGTCTCTTGTTGGAAAGGATCAACGATCGCCTATAGACACCAAAGTTGTTAATGGTGGGTTACTATCTTGTGGCGAGGTCTAATGCCACATGCATAAGTTTACCAGCTACCTTACCCTCCAAACCGGAACACGACAGTGACAAGCACTGACGCTATTGCAACAGGAATAGGTAAGGCGCTGGTACCAGACCCGGCGAGACAATGCAGAACTTTACCACCTAGTAGCCACGATGATAGTGACTTGTATAGTCAATCGGTCGCCTTTTACGACCTGCCTTGCAGAGCGGCAGTTGGTCTATTCTTCAAAGGAGCCCGGGACCAACACAGGGAGAATTATATTATAAGTATTTTATTATAAATTTCAGTTTTCTGCACTTCCCTTACCATATTATTGTTAAATAACTAATTTTGAAGACACTAACCTAAAGAAAGTTAAATACCTAAATTAGCGCTTATTTTTTGCCCCAATTCAGATGCATTTACCTAAGATTGATTTTTCGCATCCATCCATAACGTTATAGGTACAGAGAGCTATTTAACTTACACTAAGTACCATAAATATTATTTAAAAAATTGAAATAGTTTAGACTTCAGAACAATAAAAACCAATAGCCCGGGATCCCAGGAACAAACTTTTTTTGATTACTAACAAGCTGAATTTTTCTATCTTCTTTATCTTTATTTTTTCTATCTTCGAAAAATCTCGAATCATGTAACTAATAAAGATAGATAAAAAAGAAAACTTTAGAATGTTGGACTAAAAAAAGTTTCTACTTTACGTTTAGGACAATTTTACCCTTGAATAACAGCTGTTCAGTGAGAAAATTAGGTTGTTATTAAATTTATTAACATCAATTTAAACATCTCATAATTCCGAAACTTTAGAGTGGTGGACTCGCCAGAAAATCCATCGAATGTGTAGGACAAATATTTCATCGTGTTTTTCATAATATAATCAAGTGGTTTAAGTCAAAAAATAATTATTTTTCTTAAGTACTAAATATTTTTCTTTCACCGAATCAAAATTTTCAAAGCCCCATAACTTTATTATCTACCCAGTTTGAGATTTTTGATGAGAGAAGATAGAAAAGATGGTTTTCTCGTCAAAACGAAGCTGTTCACAAAAATTCAGCTTGTTAGTTATCAAAAAAAGTTTGTTCCTGAGATCCCGGTCTACAAGTTCAGGACCCGCTTGAAGGATAAATCACTCACTGTTATGCCACTACCATTGTAAATACGGGATGAGTTCTCTGACGTCTCGCTCGCATGTTGTATGGCATGGCACATTTCATGCATTACTGGTTATATGATTATATCACTCGTTATAAAATAATTCACGTGTCACACACACCAATTATATGCATCGCAACCTTCCGTTATATACAGCCTGTTAGGTAAGTCGACCTAAGCCTTGTAGGGGGTAATAAGGTATCTGATTTTCATTCCAAATTAATAAAAAAACACTCTACTCTTAAACTTTAACCTAATTGTCCAATAAATTCATAGTTCATACGTTTACCAATACATTTGCGTAAGTAATGTGCATAGATAAATAGGTAGGTAAGTATATACTGCCTCTTTTTTTATTTATTTGGAATAAGAAACAGCTATCTTATTACCCCCTTCAAGGTTTAGGTCGACTTACCTAACAGGCTGTATAATGCGAGCGTGATTTAATTTCTCGCGGGCGAAGCTAGCATAAGTATCTAGACTTATGCTTATAATTCGCAGAAATCCATCGTGTGAAAGAAACAAAGCAACAATATTTGAGCAACACCGTGCTACCAGCTTGAAGAGAGAATATATGTTATATGTTTTATATGTTGTTTCACTAGTAATAGTAAATATGTAGAGTAAATATGTTTTATATGTTATTTCACTTTACTAATCACTTATAAATAGTAATCACTGCGCGGCGATATAACATAGGTACGGAATAAAATGCACTCCACTCACTGTGACAATAATCGCTACTAATAAAATATAACGATCGTAATAAAATATAACGGGTGATAAATCATTATCTTAATCACTGATATACAACATGGCTTTGTTCAGGGTAGATCGACGAACACAAATCTAATTAAATTTGTTGAAAATACGGAGAACTTGTTGATCGTCGTATTCAGGTGGACGCTATTTACACCGATCTCTCAAAGGCCTTCGATAAAGTAGATCATGAAGTTCTAGCTAAGAAACTGTTTGATATTGGTATTGGTGGAAATCTTATTGATTATTTCATCAGTTATTTATCAAATCGTAAATCCTACGTAGTCGTAAATAATGCACAATCTGATTTCTTTAATAATACATCTGGTGTCCCCCAAGGGTCACATCTTGGGCCTATTTTATTTCTCATATTCATTAACGATATCACTACCTGTTTTCGGAATTCTCGTGCATATCTATTCGCAGATGACTTGAAGATCTGTATGCCCATAAAAAGTATCGAAGATCAAATGCTTCTTCAAAGTGATATTGATAGATTAATATACTGGTGTGACGTTAATAAAATGACTCTTAATGTCAAAAAGTGTTTTCACCTGAATTTTACCCAAAATGTAAATATAGTATTTCATGACTAAGTACAAAATTAACAATGTGGAATTGAGTAACGTGACTAGAACCCGGATTTAGGCGTGATTATGGACAACAAACTTAATTTTCAGGAACATATTTCAAATATAGTACCTAAAGCGTTGAAGGCCTTGGGTTTTATTCTGAGAAATTCGAAAAATTTTAGACATCCAAAAACTAAGATAAATTTATATAACACACTGGTTCGAAGTAATTTAGAATATTGTTGCCAGGTCTGGGCACCTTTTTATGAAGTTCATAGAAACAGGATCGAAAGAGTGCAGCGTCAGTTTTTGAATAGCCTTACATACGGTTTAAGAAAAACTAGTCAGTTAAACTCGTATGCCAAGAGGCTTGAATATTTTGAAATGCAATCATTGCATACGCGTAGAAAACTATCTGACCTTATGTTTTTATATAAAATATTGCACAGTAAAATTGACTGTCCTAATCTGCTTAAATATATTAACATATCTATACCTACACGATTGCCAAGATACGGTACCTATAAGCCTTTTAGTACCTCTCTAAGGCGTACCCGCCTAGGAAGTAATTCTCCTGTAGCCAGAATGACTCAACTTTACAATAGTTTGTCTAGATTAACTGACATTGATATATTCGATGGGAATATTTTTAACTTTAAAAAGAGCACTTATCTCCACCTTTCAAAGTCTATTAATTGATCTATGTAGGACCAGATTCCATTGATTGTATTCGTGATTATTATTGAAATTAATTATTTTAGTTTTAAATAATGTTTAATTTTAAATGATGTTAATATGATATGACATAAATACCTGTAAGTTTTTTTTATTGCATATGAGATAATCGTTTTCGTAATTGTATTATTGTATGACATTATTTATTCAATTTGTTATCTGACTCCGTACATTTTTTTTCTATTGTTTCTCTTTTAATATAATTGTATTATTGCCTGAAATTATTTAATCAAATCTTTAATTAATTTTTTTCTGACACTATAATTTTCACTTTTGATATAATTTTATATAATTTAATTTAATAATATGTAATTCAAACTTTAAGCTTACTGTATAAGCTGTGGTTGCCTATAATTGGGAAGGCACTGTCATATTTCATCATGTATTATATAAAGCCTAGAGATAACTTATAACGCAACGTATTTAGGCTGTATTTGTTATGCTTGTTCAGCGTGAGCTGATAAAGTTACTCCTTCAAAACTACGTAACTACTTCAAAATCAGCGTCTAGCACTAATATTTCGATGCAAAGCATATCGCACTGTAAGTTCCGAAGTATTACCCGTTTATCAAGCGTCTTAACAGTAGATTTAGAATTTTAGCGTCGGGCTTCAATGTATTACAATTCTAGGAATTTTACTAACCCAGAATTTATCAACTCGCAATCTCAAATAAAAATACATCGCCTTTTTAATCCCTTAATCGACGTTACTAATGAATTAATTCATGAATGGCAGTCGCGTTGGTGTTGTTCAACTAAAGGACGGCATTTATATAACTAACGGGAAAATCCATGCATCCGGGATCGCTTAAGTAAAACTTGGATAGAAATAGATCATTGTGTTGCATAGTTTCTCACTAGCCACGGTAATGTTAAAGCTAAATTATTCTCATTTAAATTAGTTCCATCTCCTTTTTGCGAGTGCTCTACATTAAATTGTAAATATGAACAAACTGCACATCACATTCTTTGGGAGTATAATCTTTGGCGAAACGAACGTCGCCAAATGCTTGATAGTATCCAATGTATATCCGGTGTAATTTATTACTCCGACCTTGTGGGTACACGTGGGAACTTCCGTGCCTTTAAGCGATTTTGTCATACTTACTACTGGAAGCAAAATTAAGTAGGCCATTTTGGTAGGTCCCTAATTTCCAAACTTCCGTGGTGCAATAGCAATCAGGCTTAACCTGATTGTAAAAGTCTCATTTCGTAGCATTTTTTATGCTTTTAACACTTTGCTGTCTCCTGCTAAAAAGGGAGGGAAACAGGATGTATTTTCCTACTCCTCCTATATACTTCTGATTAATTTCGTTGCGAGATCCAAGACAGCTTAGCTTTTCCCCAGGACACCCTGAGCTCACAACTCAGAGGTTATCAGGACGGTTGCTGCTGTTGATTCTGGTTTACAGAAGTTACAGTGGTGGGAACGAGAGGTGGGTCCATTGCCCTTTAAAAAAGGTACGGTACGCGTCACACGGTAGCAACGCGTCAATAACTTAAGTTAATTCACATAAATATGGGCAATATACCTAATTTTTTGTAATAATATACATGACACGAACTATTTTTCTTTATCAAGTGTCATTTTCCATTTAACTTGGTACCTAAATTTTACCTAATCTATATATATATATATATAAAAATCAATTGCTGTTCGTCTCGCTAAAACTCGAGAACGGGTGAACCGATTTGACTAATTTTGGTTTTGAATTAATGCATCTGGAGACTAGTCATGGAGGGTAGCGGGATCCGAGGCACGGTGCTGGCCGCTGACCGACCGCTAGTCAGTAGGGGGCCCAAGTAACGTGCTAGCCACATGTGAAAGGCTGCCCCGCCAACTAGCGAAAAATCCCAAAATGCGCCATAGTGCCGGTTGACGACCGGATGAGAGGGCCCTATGGACATTCTTGGGGGGCTCGGGCGTCCCTGCAGTCTCCAGACTAGTCCCCAATAGTGTAACTTCGAGGTGTGTGTCTCGGGTCCGGAAGTATAGCGCCTCGATTCACTGCCGTCTTCACACCTACTTAACTCACTCTATTAAATGAAAAGGACAAGGTACAGGAATAACGTTGTACAGCGGCAGCACTCCCTCTCGATGAAAATAGACCTCGCCAACATCAGAGGTTTACATTCTAATCTCGCTGCAGTCCATTTCCGCCTGGAGACTTATAAACCATGTATCTTGTTCCTCACGGAGACGCAGATAAGGTGCCCGTCTGATTTGACGTACTTAACCTATCCCGGCTACACCCTGGAGCATAATTTTAAAGCTCGGTCAGGTGTGTGCGCGTACATCCGTGACGACATCTGCTTTCGGCGTCTCCGGTATCTAGAAGACCCCCGCTACTCCGTACTATGGACACTGATGGACACAGGCCTAGAGAAGCTTCTCTATGCCTGTGTCTACCGAGCGCACAGCGGAGACCAGGAGACGATCGGTCTTACAGAGTACCTAAGTGAGACGGCGGATGCTGCTCAACACAAATACCCTTCCGCTCAGCTAATGCTTCTGGGGGATTTCAATGCCCACCATCAGGAGTGGCTATACCCATACCAGTGCACTGACCTCGCTGGGAGAGAGATGCGTAAACTCGCTGTAGCATTAAATCTCACCCAGCTGGTTCAAGGAGCGACGCGGGTTCCTGACGTTGAGAGCCATACAGCCAATTGCTTGGATCTTCTGCTGACTACGGATCCAGACCGTTACTCGGTGGCGATTTCCTCGCCCCTTGGCAGCTCCGATCACTGTCTGGTGAAATCTGTATCCGTCTACTCGCCACCCGATCCCAGTCCCAGGGGCTCTCGGCGCGTGTGGCGATACAAGTCAGCAGACTGGGACGAGATGCCTTCCTTCTTTGCGTCTTATTCCTGGCGGCCTGTCTGCTTTTCATCTGAAGACTCCTCGGCCTGCGCGGATGCTGTGACAGATGTGCTGCGGCAAGGAATGGAGTATTTTATTCCTTTCTCCGACGTAGCTCATGCCTGGTTCAGAGCCAATTGTAGATGCGCTGAGGCGCTAAAGCAAGAGGCATATCTGGCTTGGGTAAATGCTTGACACCGCAAGGCCAAGGACGTTTCGGAGAAGAAGAAAGCCTTTAACCGGGCCGCCAAGTCCTGCAAAAAGACTCTACTGAAAGCTCGATTTGACTACGTCAGCCGTATTGGGAACAAACTGGCTTCATACCCCTCAGGTGGTAAAGCCTTTTGGTCCCTGGCAAAGTCGGTTGAATCAAATTTCTGCCGCCCCTCACTCCCTCCACTGCTGAAACCGGATGGGACGCTGGCTCACACCGCCGTAGAGAAAGCGAACCTGTTCGCTACTCTATTCGCGGAAAACTCACGTCTGGATCCCGCCAACGCAAAACCACCTAGTCTACCTGGATGCGAGGTGAACATGCCGGAAATTCGCATCCGTCAGACTGAGGTTCTTAAAACGCTGCGGAATCTGGACGTGAACAAAGCCAGTGGCCCTGATGGGATTCCAGCCATAGTACTGAAAACCTGTGCGCCTGAACTCGCTCCTGTTTTGACACGCCTCTTTCGCCTTTTGATGACTACTGGAAAAGTGCCGAAATCATGGAAGCTTGCAAACGTGCAGCCTGTGCCCAAAAAAGGCAGTCGTGCCGACCCCTCCAACTATAGGCCAATTTCAGTCACGTCCATACTCTGCAAGACTATGGAGCGTGTACTGAACAGCAGGCTAATCGCACACCTAGAAGCGAACGATCTACTGAGTGACCGCCAATACGGGTTTCGCCGAAATCGGTCTACTGGGGATTTTCTAGCGTATGCCACTTACATTTTGAGCTCGGCCATCGAGAAGCATGGTGAGGCACTAGCTGTCTCCCTTGATATCTCGAAGGCCTTTGACAGGGTCTGGCATGATAGTCTTATTGGTAAGCTTCCATCGTATGGTCTACCTACTGGTCTCTGCATCTGGATCTCAGATTTTCTGAGTGGCTGGTCGATCAGAGTAGTCGTCGACGGCTGCTCATCCGACCAAATGGCTATAAATGCCGGAGTCCCTCAGGGATCAGTTCTCTCCGCAACTCTATTCCTGCTACACATTAACAATCTGCTGAAGCCCGGTATCTATGGGTACGCAGATGATAACACTGTTGTGGAGAGTTACGTATCCAATGCGCGGGCCAGTACGGCACAGATCCGGTCTCTCAGAGAGGCAATGGTCGATCGTATGAACCTGTCCTTACAGGCAGTCTCCGATTGGGGCGATGCTAATCTGGTCAAGTTTAATGCAACTAACACCCAGGCGTGTCTATTCTCCGCTAAACGGAGTCCGCTCCATCTATCTCCGTCTTTCCAGGGCGTGGCCGTGCCGATAAATGACCACCTCGAGATCCTTGGTATCACGTTAACGCCTACTCTCAACTTTGGTTCTTACATCGAATCTAAAGCCCAAGTTGCCTCAAAAAAGCTTGGTATTCTGGCCAAGGTGAGACAGTATTTCAGTCCGGGACAGTTGCTCAACCTTGATAAAGCACAAGTCCGTTCGTGCATGGAATACTGCTCTCACCTCTGGGATGGATCCGCTAAATACCAGGAGACACTTGAGGCCATCGAGAGGCGTGCCAAGAGGCTCATAAACAACGATGATCTGGTAGGCAAAAAACTCCAGAGCCTCGCTCTTCACCGCAGAGTAGCTAGTTTATCGGTTTTTTATCGAATACACTTTGGAGAGTGCGCTGCGGAATTGCACGACTTAATTCCGCCATCCCCGTTTTTCTATCGATCGTCGAGGTGCACAGAATCTAGGCATCGTTACATGGTGGACGTTCCACGTACCCGGACAAAGCGGTTCGACTCAACATTCTTCATTCGAACCGCAAAGGACTGGAACATGCTTCCTGAGTCTGTGTTCCCGGACGAGTACAATCTGGAGATCTTCAAGAGAAGAGTGAACAGATACCTTCTAGGGAAGCGCGTTCCATCTTAGGCCTCATCTTAGCTTACCATCAGGCGAGATCGAGGTCAAGCGCTTACCTATCGATAATAAAAAAAAAATGCTGAGGTCCAGGGAAAGTTTAAAAGGTGAGAAAATATAGAAAAAATAAAAGTAGTTAAAAAGGCAGAATAACGTTTGCCGGGTCAGCTAGTTATCCAATAAAAATGTTTAGTACGCTGCACGGCGGCGCATAGAAGTTCATTGTTTACAAACGGCGATTTACTGAACTCGCGATTAACGAGTGTTAGTACATCGTCCAGTGACCATATCATTACACTAATTTCTTTAAAGTTTACTTTGTAGTCAAGTCATATTCTCATTTTTTATAATTTTACTGGCTGACCCGGCAAACATTCTTCTGCCTTTTTTTAACTACTCTTATTTTTTTATATTTTCTCACCTTTTAAACCTTCCCTGAACTTCAACAATTAATTAAAAACTAAAATTAGCCAAATCGGTTCAGCCGTTCTCGAGTTTTAGCGAGACTAACGAACAGCAATTGATTTTTATATATATAGATTAGTTATCTGACTATTTACTAGCTATCGTGTCCTTTAGGAATAGTTACATTAAAGAATACCTAAGCCTTAAGTGTTCAACTGTTAAAAGTAACAGTCAACCTGTATAGAAGATGGTTATGTCTTTCCATTAGGAGAGCCATCTAGTTGATTGCTATTTTTAGATTGTACAATAAAAAATAATAAATAAATAAATATCGCTGGACAAATTACACAAATTTATCTAACCCCAAAAGTAAGCGAATTATTTACTTGTTTACTTGTGGTAGGTATGGGTGTAAGTCAACGACACTTACTAGACATTACATGTACAAATACTGTTAATATGTAAATATTATCAAATAATTTCCATACATGGCTATTGAAAGTAAACATTACGATCTATTCATCAGCAAGTTTTCGGTCCCACAGTTAACTCTCGCCATTGTACGCTATTTGTTACAGGTGTATGCGAGGCTGATTTTTTTTATGTCACTACGCTTATGAAATCGTAATACTGTAGTTAGCATTGTTCTTTTGAAATAAAGCTAGATAACGTCATTTTCAGCCGACTTAAAAATGAGGTTATCAATTTGACCCATATACCTGTATTATAATTAAATATTCTCACCTCAGTGGTCTAGCGATCATGTCACGTCACGCCACGTCTTTGGTTCGAATCCTGGGTAGGACAAATCGTTCTGAATAAGTTTCAAGTTATTTTTTTATTTTTATATCATAAGATAGCAAACAAGCAGATGGATCACCTGATGGGAATTAACCATCGCCTATAGACACCATAAATGTTAATGGTGCTTTGCTATCTTGTGGCGAGGTCTAATGCCACATGCATAAGTTTACCGGCTACCCTACTCTCCAAACCGGAACACGACAGCGAGAAGCACTGACTTTATTGCGGCAGGAATAGGTAAGGCGGAAATACCAGACCCAGGCGAGACATTGCAGAACTCTATCACCTAGTATATCCACGATGGTAGTGGCTCACGTAACCAATCGGATGCCATTTTTCGATCTGCCTGGCAGAAGGGCAGTTGGTCTATACTTCAAAGGAGCCCGGATCCAACACGGGGAAAAGTTTTTCTGGCGTTTCCATACGAGTTCCAAGGCTCGATATGAGCCAGATTTGTTGATAAGTTGGTAACCTGTCACACCATGGAAATTAAATCATACCTATATTAGTTTGTGAACAAATTACTTTGGGATCCTTTTTAAGACAATTGCGTGAACCGTGGAATATGTAATTTTACCAAATTAGATACATATTCCACAGATAAAGTTTACGTTGCGGAGGACTGCAGAAACCTAACATTTTAGATAAAATGCATTAGAAATCCATTAAATTAAGATAAAAAAAAATAAACATTAGATACACAGACATGTGTGATACATGATAATATACAGACATGTAAGTATACTATTTTCTATACGTCTAAAGTGAGTTGTAAAATGGATAGAATCTTGAAAAACTTTAAAAACAACAAAGAAAAATGTCAACACGCGAGATTCGAACCCGCGACCATCTCCCTCAAGCCGGGACGAGCTGCCACTGAGCTTGTGTCGACGGGCTCGACGTGGCGAAATTCTTCTTTGTTATATGATTGATTACGTCGATTGTACTGATCGCTAGATAAACATACGCATAACTAGTTAAAGCTGTTATTAAGCTCAGTGGCAAAGCGTCCCGGCTTGAGGGAGATGGTCGCGGGTTCGAGTCTCACGTATCGACACTTTTCTTTGTTTTTTTAAAGTTTTTCAAGTTTCCCAAGCACGGGGTGAGTGCTATAAAAACAAAAATAATTGGATAATATCTTTTTAATAAAATATTTAAACCGACGAAAAGTTATGAGTATTCCGACAATAAAATCAGTAAATTAATTATCTATCATCCTCTACTTTCGTACCATTTTGGGTTGCTTTTTTTTTAAATTATATAAGACAATCCTTAGGGTATATTCTGTCCAATAAAAGAAGCATTATGAAAATCGGATCTTTGTAAAATGTTACCACCCTGCCTCGGAGTATTTTGTAACCCACCCCATTAAAAAAATTACCAAACCGAATTGCTCTGTAATAAGTAATGCGAAGAACCTGTTTTTATTGTCGGTTGAAAAGAGCTAAATTTAGTCTATGGCCGAAGTTCGGCCACAGGCGCTCACTAAAATAAATAACCGTTGGTGCGTTCTAACCCATTTGTTTTGTGGTTCCTACCACTTTGATGATGGCGCCTTCATATATTCAATTTTAAAAACACTAATATTATAAATGCGAAATTTTGACTGTGTTTTTGTTGCACTTTCATGGTAAAACCACTGAAACCATTTTGATGAAATTTATCATGATGATAGGTAAACCTGGAGTCAAATATGAGTTACATTTAAAAAAATAGGCGTTATGGGATTGAAATATGAGATGAAAAATTGTATGAAATTTCTTACTTGACCTGTCACTTTATTCGCGGGTAAAGCTACGCGGGTCGGATAGTATTCCCTGTGTTGGTCCGGGCTCCTCTGAAGAAAAGATCAACTGCCGTTCTGCCAGGCAGGGCGTAAAAGGCGATCGATTAGCTATACATGTCACTACCATTGTGACTACTAGGTGGTAGAGTACCAAACGTCTGGGTATTTGGTACCACCGCCTTACCTATTCCGCCACCGGCAAAATAATGTCGATGCCTGTCATTGTTTCGTTTCGGTTTAGAGGCTAAGGTAGACGGTAAACTTATACAAGTGGCATTGCCATCCCGCCACACGGATAGCTACGCACCATTAATATCTTTTGGTGTCTCTAGGCGTAGCTTTTCTTTCCATTAGGAAAGCCATCTGCTTGTTTACCTTATTATAATATTTACATAAAAAATGTTAGTATGTCTTGAGATACTAAATTTTTTATGTATATTTTTATGTCAGACAAAAGCCTTAGTTTTTAAGTGTAATGTGTAGTGATCCGACTTCAATATTATAGGGTAAACTCATCTAATTCTGTGACAAATCAAAATGTTAGAAAAAAAATTGATTGAAATTTATATTTTTTTATTTTACTTAATGTAGGAATATAAATCAGTGTGTTTGTCATATGATCACTAGAAATCTTAACTTTAAATTACTATCTTACCGCAATAAGAACTTATTCATTGGTTGATGACTTGCATAATTCTCTGACAATCACTTTAATTCGGTGACGGTACTGCTCCAATTGTGATATAACAGAATTAAGTGGGAATTTAATATGTTTCTTACAGAAGTACATCATAAAAATGAAAATAGGTATTGAAAATGTAGTATATTTTGCTAATCTACTAGAAATAAGTAAAATAATGTTTAACATTATAATATTTCCCATTTTTCTTATACATTTTTCTCTTTACGTCTAAAATAAAATAACTCAATTTAAAATAAAATAAACAAAAATTTCAACCATTTTAAAAATGTCTGAAATAGGTCACTAGTTCTTTTTTATCAATAAAAATATAATTTATAACATAAATTACTCCAATTAAATACAATTAATAATACAAAAATTTTAAAAATATAATTTTCACTAATTGTCGAGGTTTCATAAAGTTATGCTTATGTTTTCTATTTTAAATTAATTAAATATTGCAGCACAGTCATATGCTGCCGCCAAAAAGCAAAAGATTTCGGGCGCAATGACAAATCACGGAATTGTTACTGCCTCACTTGCATGATTTAGAAAAAAATTTGCACACGAAACGAAGCTTTAGCCCACGCCACAAGATTTTTTTTAATGTTAGGAATATTATTCATGTAATGTTGTAGAAGCGTCCAAACGTCCTGCCACCGAATTGAGGCGCAGAATTATGCGAGTTTACCTATAAACAAAAGTCACAATCGCTAATAATTTGCAAATGCCTAGACTGACAGCTTTGCATGCTTGCCGAGCTGCAGCGAGAGTTTCCCGAGTACTGAACTCGGAACTTCATTATTGGAGTCGAACAAGCTAATCCCTAGATCAGGCGTTTTCAAATGTGTTTTAATGAGAAAATCTAAAAAAACTAAACAAAGTAAAATTTCGACACGATAACATTTCAACCTTTTGGTGTCACAGGCACACTTTTCATTATGTCAAAGTTTCACGTCACACCGGTAAAAAAGTAGCCAAGTAAATAAGTATGTCTGGTGTTTCGCGACGGCTCACTTTTTTCTCATGATTTCAATGCAGCCTACAATTTACGGTACACTTGAAATCATATGCTGCAAAATAGTATGCCGTGACACACCGGTCGCAAACCGATGCCCTAGACCAATGACGTGGGTTGAATATGCAATTTCGGGCATACCACAAAATGAAACATATTTGTTCAAAAACTTCAGAAACCACTCTAATCTAAAATATCCTGCCCGAATAAGTATACTAATGCTACAATTATATTTTCGTCCCATGTCCCATATCCTTTATGTGGTATGTAGAGTGACAATCAAGTCATGTACGAACATTCACAAAGGTGAAATCCATGGAAATGAATCTTTCTCTTGTGCTATGCTAAATTAATTTAACTGCATACCTACTTAGATTAAGTATCGTTTTGATCTTAAAATAAAATTAGACCTATTTTAACTAACTTTATTCGATGCTAGTATATAACCATGTCGAAACAATAGCTACACCTGTGCCATACGTCACGCCTTAGTTACAGTCAGTAGTCACTTTTTTCCTCCACAATATTAAATCTCTCTGTATAAAATACACGCTGATGTAATTTTGAAATCAGCGAGTATTTATGCCGGTTTTCTATAATTAACCATTAGCAACCAATTAAATAACTAATTTAA
The DNA here is from genome assembly GCA_036924255.1 of Apodemia mormo. Lineage (NCBI taxonomy): Eukaryota > Metazoa > Arthropoda > Insecta > Lepidoptera > Riodinidae > Apodemia > Apodemia mormo. The sequence goes on along the minus strand of JAUPFN010000003.1, from coordinate 32,335,024 downwards.
TAAGGTGTTTCACAAGTTGTTTGGACATTTGGTAATGTGACATTTATAGGAACAGATTTAGCTTACGCTTCGTAGAAAATGTTACTACATGTTACTAAAACTAGTCGTTTTAAAGATATAGAAACAGAATATTAGAAATACTCAACTCATTTGATCACAATATGCCTTGGTTTTCCTCAGTGCCAACATCTTTTTTTTATTTTCGCATTGTGTAATTTCTTCGACATAATGTCATTTGTTTCAAACATTTTTACACGAAAACTGAATAATTGTAGACTTGAATAAATTTCTAATACATTATCAAATAGAATTTTATCATCACGGCAATGTAAATATTACGGTAACTTTATTTGCAGTTATTATAAATTATTAAAGCTAAGTGCAAATACCGATAAGCTTCAAAAATTCGTACAAATATTTTTTCACGTTTTCTTAATTATCACTATTTTAATCAAGACTTATATAAATTGCATTACTGTAACAGTTTGTTATCTCCTTGTTGGTCTGGGTCGAGAAACCCAAATTTCTAGAAGTAGAAGTAAATAAAGTATTTATGCGGTTAAAGTAGGACAAATGAAAAATGAGCTTGACACGTGACGGATTTTTGCAAGTACAACATGATCACATTATCTCTAGACCTAGCATTGATACTGTCATTTGACTCTGTTGTAGGCCCACTCTGTCCTGTATGTCCAGTATATTAAACAGTTACTTGGTATAACTTCAGCTTTGACCACATATCAAAGTTTTTTTTTTATATCATAAGATAGCAAACAAGCAGATGTAAAGAATCAACCATCGCCTATAGGCACCAAAGGTGTAAATGGTGCGTTGCTATCTTGTGGCGAGGTCTAATGCCACATGCATAAGTTTACCGGCTATTTTACCCTCCAAACCGGAAGACAACAGTGACAAGCGTAGACGTTATTGCGGCAGGAATAGGTAAGGCGGTGGTACCAGACCAGGGCGAGACAATGCGGAACTCTACCACCTAATAGCCACGATGGTAGTGACTCGTGTAGCCAACCAGTCGCCTTTTACGACCTGCCTGGCAGAACGGCGGTTGGCCTATTCTTCCAAGGAACCCGGGACCAACACGGATACGTTAACTTATATTAAAAGAATAACAATTATATTCACACGTCACCAGAATCGCCAGTTACTTTTATGCAGTCTTCGGATGCATCTCGAGCAGCATGCAAATTGCAAACGGACTAATGGATGAACATTTTAAGTGCAAGAACTTGGTATAACGTATGACGTTATAGTTGTTTTTTATATTACCAGAGTAGTAGGGATTCGTTGGTTCCCGACCACCCGGGTCGTTGGGTCTGGATCCCTGTTTCTGTCCCACCTGTGTTTCTGACCCACTTGGTTGTCGGTAAAACTAAAAAAAAAAAAAAAAAAAAAAAAAATTTGGTGTCAAAATGGGGGTTTCCGGGTACGCCCGATCGATTGCAAGCATCCGTTTTTTGATATCTCGCACGGTTGCAAAGTTAGCATTCCTGGCTCTCCTTCGTTATCTAATCACCTCATTATCATTAAGCTCGAACGCCCGTCACACAATCGCACTATTAAAAGCTCATTAGGACGTCTCGCATTGCGTATCACTTGCAACTAATGAATATGGAATAAAATAAATATCATCAAGCTGATTCCCGTGTCGAGAAGGCAGAGCGAGCGTCTTAACGTTCCACTGCGATTCACCTGTTCAGCGGACAAAAGCACGATTATGGCGATCATTCTATTATCATTTTAGCAGCCTGTAAGACTTTTACTTTTTTTTTTCATAGTAATTTATATCATTAACATCGTGAGTACTGACTAGTTGGTGAGTTCTGCAACGTCTCGACCGGGTTGAGTACCACCACCTTGACCCATCTTATTACATACATCATCAGTGCTAGTCGCTGTGGTGGTGCTATTATTACTGGGTCTGTGTGCTTATTAAATATATTCCAGTACTTGTATGCATGTAAAAAAGTATCTTCACGGCCATATCCCCGAAGAGGTAGACAGAGGTACAACTAATGCTCCCACGATTAGCCGAAGATACTAAGTTCCACAACGTGATAGGTGACAATCCCGACCCAGAAATCGAACCTAGGACCTCATGTGGCAAGCATCGTCACCGCACCATTATGCCGCAGAGGTGATTTGTTTGAATGTATTTATTTAGTGTTGTTGACAAACACCCATATTGCATGATGTCTGGGCTAGCAGGATCGGTCACTTCCGGTATCAAAAGCTTCACATGCTCTTAAGGTATGTGGGTGTTTCGCAATACACAAGTATGAACTTCACTAACGATTCATTGGAATGTTGTATCATAATTGCTAATGCGAATGTGATGAGCAACAAGATTTGTAACAGAACGTGTTCGCTAATGTTAATTGCTTAAAACTTCCTATATAAACCTTGGATGAAAGCACATCTACAATATATCAAATAATTATTTTAACAGAGATAGTGCTACATTATTGTAACGTGTGTGTGTGTGTTATTGTGTTCACGTGCTACTTCGATAATATGGATGTAAGTATCTCATTTATTGCTCTTATAATATCTTATATATTAAATATGTGTAATGAATGTAGATATAATATTTTTGTCGTTTCATATTTTTACAATATTATTCATGTATTTCACCGGAGAGGAAAGTATACTTGTATGATGAACGTACACATATTTTTTCAGATTTGGTTAGAAAATAATATTTATACCTACATGCACACACAGAAATGATGTATGTGTTAAATCTATACATATGTGTACTACATGTATACTGAACAGAAATTTTATTCAGTCGTTAAGGCGTGTAAGAACTTGTAACAAATATACACGCACAAACTTTAGATTTATAACATAGTATTAGGATTTTACGTTAGCTATGTCGTAGTGTCTAATATTTGGTATTATGTCCTTTACAGAATTCCTCGAGCATCCTTGAAGAGAACACTTTAAAACATTATTATTATCCACTGTCTGACGACGACGAGTCAGATTTACAATTGACACAGCCATTGAAAATAAAAAGAACACGTAGCAGCAGCAGTTTGGACGACCTATTTGAAAAGCCAGCCAAAAAGAAGAAAAAAATGTCGTCCTGCGTTGGAAGGGCGTCTCGAGATGGTGGAATGGCATACATATCAACCAATACCGACGATGGGGCGCAAGCCACACACTTTGTAAAAATAGAAGTTTACGATCTAAAAAAACTGGCGAGGATACCCCCAACTGATCATTGGAAACATGCAACCACTCGGATTAAATATTATGCGGCAAGTCATAGGCTCAACAAAATCAATGAAGTGATCTATGATATATCTAAGGAAATAGCCGATGCACCTGACGTAAAAAAATATCACTTCGACAAAAATACTTGATATTGTTCTTTCAATGACTGATTTTTTAAGTATGCTATTGTATAAAGTTTCAATGTAATTAGAGATAATAATGTGATTAATACTTGAATACTTAAATAAAGGTTTTATTTTTGTTATCCCATTTGTTTTTTTTTGTATTCCTATGACATACAGGGTAAAATAATACAACGAAATTTCTTTATCAATTATATTTTATTACAGAAAAAGTATTTAAACAAATTATTTACAATTTTATCATTAATAACAGTATTAGTAGTAAACATATTAGTGAAGTTAAACATACATACTCCATAATATCTGAAATATATAAAAACTAGACAGTAAATTCCACACATAGAACTAAAACAATTTTGAATTACTTTATTATTATAATTCCACTTCTTACAATTTGTTACCAAAAATGACTCATGATAACCAGTTGGCTTTCTCCCGAAAGAATCAAAATATTCCCCAACACCATGTTTATCAATGCATATTGCTACCCAATGAGAACCAGGCTTTGTATCAGGATCTAAATTTGATATAGAATAAAAGGGTAAGCTAACATGTACTGGTATACGATTAGCTGCAAAAACATTAAGCTTTAAGCTACCATTAACCATAACCAGAAACTTTTGGATTTCTATAGAATCCATCATAGGATTTAATTTTTAAAAACGTCTATTTTTAAAGATATGCTGAATGAAATTGACAGTAAATACACTAGCAATATAATATATAAGTACAATTTCATAAATTAATTAAAATTAAGATTAGCTATTATAATCTATAATAACCTCTCTATTTTTGTTTATTTCTATAACATTATCAAATTCTGCATATACTATACAATTTACAGTTGATGACAAAGTGCCTTCAAACCGTACTTCTATTCTAACACTTCCACGTTTTACTAAATTCCAATGAGTTGTAGAGTTTGCACTTAAGTCTGGAGTCATATCAAAAGCCATTAGACAGTACCCGTTTGCAAAAGCTTCTTTAGATATCGAATTACCTTCATTTAAAAAGTGTATACCGGTCCCAGAGAATAATGTATGATAAACGCTGGTAAAAGCATTGTCGGAAAAATTGGGAGTTAATGTTTTCGGTGGTATTTGCTGTCCATCTACATATACACTAAGCAGATTGAGGTTGTTGTGTTTAAAATCGAAGGGATTCGTTTCGAAACTGCCATTAAATGCTTTATTGCTAACGAATCCTATAATACACCTTTTAGGCATTTGCCCAAGAAATACATTATCAAGAACTTTCCCTTGAACACCAGATGGAATAGTTAATACTTTTACTTCAGCTCTAGCAACTGGGTACTTAGCTGTGGTTGTTGCTAGTACTTTTTCGTGTGCAAGTAATATTGATGGATTGATTCTTGCTTTACGGATTATGAGCGAAGCATTTATTATATTAACTTTGAATTTATTTTCTACTGTGGACGATATGAGATTAAAAGAATCTTTCGAACGAACTAATTTTAACCGCATTTCAATACCATTAACTAAAAATTTCCCTTGATTAAATATATCACCATGTAAATGACCTATCATTTCAATAGTTGAACTCTGCTTTGATAGTTGCTGTCGCTTAGCAAATCCTTCGTTAGTTGCGTCACACGAAGTAAACTTTCCTGGAGTATCTTCATACCATAAACCACAGGTAAGATGGGAAGCTTTCGCTGCTGGACCATAATTTAATAAAGTTTCTATATACGCACGATATGCATATGTGTTATTTGGTGGAGAAACAAGTTTCTGATTTAAATAAATATCCAACTGACTAAAAAGCGAGTGTAGCCAATTATTTACAGGTGCAACATTGGCATCGACAGCTAATCTTGATGAATCAATATTTTCTATTCGTGCACTGATACTAATCATTGTGTGTGATAAGTCAATATATTCATCACCAGCACCAGGTATTAAAAACTCGATAGGGCCATCATCAGTTAGCGATGATATCGGACGATATTGCATCCATTGACCACTCTCTATACTTGTTTGTGTTGTCGGTAAAGCAAAGATATCCAATTCTGATTTCACACATTCACAAGAATTATTGTGTAGGAACGCCATTTTTAATTTCCAAAAATATCTTTTTTATTTTTGAGAGCTCCTTTAAGAGTTCTTCTTTGTTTTGATGTCTTCTTGTGAGTGATAGACTTAAGTCTTTGCCTTTTATTTTTATAACCGGATCCTGCCATTATGGAGTCGAGTTTTTCATCAGCTTTTCTTTTTAAATTAGAAGTAGCGGTTCGGAATCGAGTTTTTATCGATTCATCAAGAGGTTGAGCTCCAACCAAATCACTTAGAAGACCAACTCCAGCGTTTAATGCTTCTTTTCCAAGAACCTTTGCGCCACTTTTTAAAATTGGAAATACTGACCTAAATAAACCCCCTAGAAAACTCCCTATGCCATGTCCACGTTGATATGGTGTTCCTTTATAAATTATACCTACACCAGATCCTGCTTGTGCAGAGTAATAGTGATGATAGGGACATACCATTTTTATATATTTAATGTAATATTAAGAACTTATTTTTTTGAAATGAAGCTTAATACATGAGGTTCCAAATTGAAATGGTACTCTTTCACCAATGCTCGTTCTTATATCAATTTCTATCACATCAAATTCCCTACGTAAAACAGGAAGATAGTGTGCAGGAGAAAATACATTAATTTTGTAGGCTCCATAAATATATTTCGTAGGATCTAATGGAATTATTCTCAGTAAAGATGACATTACATCTCCTATTATCTGTGGATGTACTATATCGGAGTAAATAAATAGTTGTGACGGTAGACCTAAATGTAAGTTTATTGGATACTTACCAATATTCTGCCTAACAAAATTTGTATTGGGTTCGAACCCAAGTTGAAGTGACAATTTGGGGTTAGCTGTTATTCGAGTAATGTTACTTGTCATATTTGTTACGGCGACAAGTCTTGATATTTCATCGTGTTGAAACTTTACTTTCCCATTTAATAAAGGATTTGCATTGAATGCGTTTAAGAAGTTACTAATATTTTCGTAGTTTGTTGCTGGTATATGGGATTTATATTCAACGTTAGCATAATCTGTTTTTGAATCGGGTAAATATACTTTTTTAGAAATGTATACTACATTTTCATGATCCTGTACATTTAACATACTACACGGATAGTGACATTCAACTAGACCGACCACCCATTCTCCTTCTAGCTTAATAGTTTTAGGTAGTTTAGTGAAGAAGTTTGCTGTTGTGTTTTCTGGAAAGTAGCCCATGGAGCTGTTACTAAGTAACGTTAAATAAAAACTATTATCCATTATATTTTCTTTAAATTTGATATAGGAACCCAAGTATTAAATTTATTCGGATAACCTACCCACTTCACAAGCACTTCTTTTCTGATTCCAGAATAACGTGAACCTATTATTTTATCAATTTTAAAATACGATGTGGGGTCATAAGAAACTTTTTGTAATTCATTCTCATAAAATGTACCTACAATTCCCTCGTTTAGAATATCTTTTATGGTATAAATCAATACAGGCTTACGTTTTACCGAGGCCACTATAAAAAATTCATCACTCCAATTAGTCTCATAGCCTTTTTTAAATATATGCTTATATTTAGTAATTCTAACGTAGTCGCCTATACTTAATTTTGGATCCTGATTATTGTGTACCATTTTTTTCCCCTGTAATCGTCCTTCGTTGATATTACGCCATACAGTCATTATATTATTAAAATTAACATCAACTGGGCGCATTTTTATAGTCGAATGAAAACTATAATTATAGGAATAGACTAATTCTTGCAATATATCTATGTATCTATATGTATTTTTGTGGGTGAAGTATCGCCACATTTTCGTTTTGAGAGTTCTCTGAAACCTTTCCACTATACTAGCCTTAATATCAGGGTTATTCGTTGTGTAATAATTAATATTCTTATTCATTAAATATTGTCTTACATCTTTTGATACGAATTCGGTTCCCTTATCCGATTGTATGTGACTAGGTGTGGCCTTTGCCTCGCAAAATATGCTCTCAAAACAATTTTTTATTGATTGTGAATTCTTTTTAATTAAGGGTCTAACAAATGCATATTTACTAAATACATCAATAACACACAAAATATAATTATAACCATCATTATATTGACTATACTTTCTCATATCACTTAAATCTACTTGCCAGAGTTCATTTAAGTTTGATAAGATATATCTGTTTCTTGGAAATTTTCTTTTTATAGGTTTATGAAGAGTATAAGTTTCCTGTTTTTGCAGCCATTCTTGAACTTGTTTTCGATTCATTTTACCTTTCATTGCTCTAGTTAATGCATTTACACTACTATATCCCGCCGGATTTGCTATATCATAGTAAGTACTATGTATATCTAATAAGGTGTCCATCTTTCCCAATCTATTTTTCTTCCTGGTTTAGATAATTTCGGTGTATTTAGTTTTGTAGGAGTATTAAGACGAAAATCTTCTACATACAATTCATTCATGAATTTATTTATTTCAGGATTACCAACACATATTAGTGGTACTTTAATATCTTTTAATGCTTTTGCAAACTTTTCCCACCCATCAGGTTTATATTTTAAGGGTCGGAGAGTTATATTTATGAGATCTATTATATTGCTTTGAGGTAAATGTTCTTTGTTGATCACAACAGTACCATCATCATTCCAGGAAATTTTATCGTTATTTTTATAAAGAGTATCTAAAAGAATGCTACCTTTCTTTTTGTAAGTTTTAGGAATAAGTCGTTTCAAATAATCAGCCGTGTAGTGTTTTAGTAATATATCCGGAGATTCCGGTGTCTGTACGTCCTGAACTGGTGATAACTCTTTTACAAATGGAATCATCTGCTTCTCGCTTGTGTTGTCTTTAACTTCTTCAATTGTGATAGGTAACTTTAAAGGTTTTTTATCTTCTTGTATTAAGTGTAAGTATTTCTGTAATTCTTGGAGGTATAATGACCATTTTTCACGATCATCAATTTTACTTTTTAATATTTTTTGCATTTCCTTGTCTAATCTTGACAAAGAATCATCAGAAATATTTTCTCTTTTCTTTAGTCGCTCCAATGCGTCTGGTTCAATCAATATCATTTTCTTTGTAGTATCCATTTTGTTTTTATTTATTTATTATGTAATTCAATAATCCACTTAATACTGTGCTAAGAATAATAGGAAGAAAAGCCCCACCTTTCTGTATAATGATTCGCTTTCTTAACCTATGTTTACCCTTCGACACTAGCAAACGCAACAGCTTTTTATATTTCTTTAATTTAGACTTTTCTGTTTCCTTCAATATTATTTTACCATTCAGAACATTATAAATACATTCACAAATACAGTTTATTTCCTCATCGCTACAGACTTTTAATAAGGCTGTACGATGTTTGGGTTTCAGTGTATGTAAAGCTCTTAATAAATCTTGATGTGTCTTCACTCTTTTCGACATAGCTCTACACTGAGAAATTTTAAGGTGTAAAATAGTTTATAAACGGTATCAAAAAACAACTGCACTGCAGAATGTTACCCGAAGACTTAGTGACATCTGCAAGTTTTCCATCAAAAATTTTATAAAGGTTTTCACAAATAAGATCTAATTCATTATCACTGTAAGATTGTATTAAAAGTTTGCGATATTTTGATTTAAAAGTGTATAAAATTTTTCTACTGGACTTTGCAGTAGACGCTGTTTCACCGACACCATTCATCGGATACTATTAAGAATCTCATCGTTCAAATCGTATTTAAATCCTTTTTTCGGTACATACACTATACAATGTTCATTTAAGGGAAATATTTTCGTCTTAAACCGATATGCGTCATTCGTAGCTTGTTTTAAATCTATCATCAAATACCCATGAGGCTCATTAGTAGCATCTCTGTAAGATTCTTCCACGAATTTTGGATTGTCGGAAAACACCTGACGGGCCAAATGTTTTATTTGTGTCCTATCTCGAGGATTTTTGAAATATATGAGATAGCTGGTATTTAGAGAAATATCTCTCTGACCTCTGCCCTGATGGAATAAGTTTTGGGTTATGTAAAATACACTTAAATTTCTGTGGTGGCTTCCTTTCGTGAAGATATCAACTATACGACCATCCGATTCTCTCATAAGATCATCGATAATGAGTAATTGAGGGTGTTTCCCATTAAACATATTCATATCAGGTATTCCTTGGATATATGTCACATCTATTCTATTATAAAGTGGTTGCATTTCATCATAACACCATAATATTTTATCAAACTTGACATCACATATATCTTTTATGTAAGTCAAAAAATTTGAAACAAAGTTAGACTTTCCACATCCACTAGGTCCAGCCACTATCGATGTGAATGGATGAATAAAGTGAATCATTTTTATTCCGTATTATATTAAACGTCTACCTCTTTATAAACAATAATTTATAATGGCATATGAAGAAATAAAACAGAGTCTTTATATACTAATAAATTTATTGCTCAGAACACATTTATACTATACATATTTTTACACAAATTATTTTATTTATTTATTTATTTTATAGAAAGAAACTTATTACTATACAAAGTATGTCATTTCACTTAAGTGCTACGGAGTTTATATTCTTAAAACTACAGTTACAAATATTAAAAATACTTAAAACTACGTTACATTTATTACAAATTACAAACAAAAATATTTACAATTTCTTTAAATTATCTTATTGAATAATGCCCCCATGCGAGGGTGTCTGTTGAATTAGGTATTAAATACCTTTTAGTATCATTAGAAGACAAACAAATCTTATTAATTTTTTGAGTAAAAACTATGTGCTTAATCGATCTGAATCTATACATTTCCGCTAATTTGATTGTGTTATTCATTAAACAGGACTCAAAATCTTTGAATGTTAATTTCTTAGTAACACTCTTATTAACACCCTTAGCTTTAGTTATTAATTTATTATCAACTATCATTGAATACATTTTTGATCGCAACCCAACAAATTCACGAAATATTTGCCCATTATTTTCATCTTTGAAAACCCCGATTTTTTTCTTGTTTATCAGGTTATAATTATAAATATTATTTTCCGGGTAATCTGAAGTATCGAAATATTTTTCTAAATCTGGTTTAATATCACTGTAAAAGTTTTTCGTATATATTTGGTATATTAAACTATCTGTATCAGTATATAGTAATTTTGGGCTTAAAAACTTACTTTTCATATAGGTGTAATGAAAATCAAACATTAAGGTTTTTGAAATATCCAGTATACAAAATCCGAGATATATTGGTTTATTGTATTCAAGTTTTACCTTTTTGAGTTGAACAGCTACTAAGTTTTCGGAAAATATAGAAAGACTATGAAATTCGGGACGTGCAATAAGTGATTGAGCTCCTTGGGTCTTTCCAAGATTTTCCCAATGGGTAAGTAACTTAACATCAACTCTTTTTTCTATGTTTTCCATCGTTTTACCAAATATTGAATTATTCATTAACTTATAGAAATCTTTTTCAAACTCATTTTTTGATAAAGTTCGAAGAGATGTGTTAAGATCTATGTATTGTTTTAACCAAGGACTTTGTCTAAATTTTAAAATTCTATGAACCTTTTTAAGTATTAAGCCCAGTGACAAACACTGTTTAAGATTTCGGTAATGAATTACGTATTTTGTTTTATTATTTAAATTTGTTACTAATTTGGGGTGAATAGATTGGTCTGTGCAAATACGTTCAGGACATAAAGGTAAATCTGAGTGAGTATCATGTAGGTTTTCAGGATATTCCAAATCTACTTCTACTATGTATCCATAATCAGAATCGTCAGAAACATCGAATTTTGTGTTGACATCTACCCATTCAAAGTTATTTATTGGAAGATATTGTGACATTGCCCACCCATATAAATTATTGGCATCCAAATATATCAGATAGGAATCAGGTTGTTCCTTATTATAATCTTCCATGTATTGATTGTTTGCTTTAGCATAGCGATTACTACACTGTGAAATACCACCTCGTATACCTGATTTTAAAAAAGAAATTATCTCAAAGTCTGTTAATAACTCCAATTCCACTTTTGTTAATTTCATCATGGCATCCCAACTTAACCCTGGTGCTGTGTAATAGTGACATGGATCCAAATAGTAAGTAGTTAAACATACATTTCTAAAATTCTCGAATACATCGGTCAGCAATAAAACATCTGTTTTTAAATATAGATCGGAATAATCACCCATATTTTTACATTTAAAATGTTGCCACACGTCCTTTGCATGTTTATAATCTTCATCTGACACATTAGAATCGGACATTGAATTATAAAACCTTTCCTTAGGGGGTAACGTTGTTAAATTTAAAGAATGAAATGATTGCATTTGTTCATACGGATAAATTCCTTTTCGCTTTACACGTACAAAGTCCTCATTATTTGGAAAGTTTTTACGTAATTCAATAAATTGTTCATTATTTAGGTTTTGAGATAATTTTTCTAAACTACTGGACATAAACTTTAAAGAATCTATAAATCGTATACTAATACTACGATTGTTGATCTTTATAGTTTTTGAAAAAGATATGTATTTTTCTTTGTTTTGTGGTATTACTTGAATGTTACCTTCAACTACGTGTAAAGCACGGACTATAAAGTGAGCATCATAATGGCTCATGTTATGTAATATGACTGGTACAAAGTCAGGCGTTACATATTTCTTACCACAAATTGTATGTGCAAAACCTTTAAATTCGCCGGTATATGAATCATACACGGTGAAATCTTCACAATTTAAATCTAAATCACAAACGTAACATTTACTATCATGTGTTGTAAAGTTTACATTTTGTTCAGATAGTGGTTTTGGTGATTTGCGGAAAGTGTTACGTTCTAAAATGTTTTCTAAATCTTTAATTAAACTCTGAATAAATACACACTCACAATCATTTCCTTTATAAGATACATATTTTGAAATGCTATCATCATATGAACATTTAATATAATAACCAAAGCTATATACATCATGTTTCTGTACATTTTCTGTGTGTGATGCACATGGATTATTCGAACAACTATAAATTGGCCTTAAAAATGATTCGAAATCTGCATATATTACAAATGGAATTTTTAGTTTTCTGTGATAGCTTTCAAATTTTAACTTATTGCTGTGTGTTAATGTACCAAACCAATCCTTCCTTAAAGCATTTACGGATGGAATTTCCGTACGGATTTGCATACAATCACTTTTTTGGTGATTCATTAAAGCATCTTTCTTAGTAAAGAATAGTAAACACCCATCGCAAATAAAAATTGCATTGTTTCGATTAGTAACTTGTTTTGACAATAAACGAGATAAGTTTTTAATGTAGCAATAATGATTAGTGTTGCCATGTGTTAATAACAATAAATTTACGTGAACAGGTCTACGTTGTTTTGTATGGTGTAAAGGCCCAACTACGATATTTTTTTTTTCTTTTTTACTGTACTCTAAACCAAAAACATTAATGCTTAGATTATTTAAAATTTCAAATTTTGAAATATCACGTAATTTTACTGGGAATGCTATTTGATTAAATTTTAATTTATTAGAGTGTTGGCTATAAGCAGTGACTCTATCAGAATGGTTTTGTGCAGGATATAAAGCGGAGAGAATTGCCCATTTGAAACAAAGAACATCTGTGTTTTTCACATTAATAACTGCCTTTTTAGAACGTATGTCACGTGGAAGCTCAATAAAAGAACTACCCCGACAGGGATTAAACTTTCCTACATTCAAATCTAATTCGGTCAGGTGTTGAAGGCTCCAACCACTATCTTTCCTTTCAAATTCACTAATTTTATTGGTTAAGATACTATAAACAGATGTAATTAGTTCATTAACATCAGTACTCATACAAACAATATAGTTGGAAGTCTGAAAATCAAATGAATTTTTTAAATCTTTCGTTTGCTGAATAAAACTCCCCCGCAATATAAAATTAACCTTAAATGTAGTAAATTGTTTTATACATTCGGAGAGTAGTTGCACAACACTGTTATTGATTGAAGAAAAATATAATTCCGGGGTTGTAAAATCCTTGGAAGAATTCGTACCTATCCTATATGTTAGTAATCGGTCTTTAAATGCAGTTTCAATTATATCTACGTTTTCCAAGGAGTGTTTCAATTTAAATAAGTTATTTTTATGTAAATGACTATTAACATGATTGGAAAAATACCTTTTTTTTACATTAACGTTGCAAGTAGTACACTTCATCATTTTCACAGTAGATGGTGTACATTCTTGAATCGACGTCTCTATATTATGAAATGTATGATTTTTAGATGTAGATGGTATTGCACCTGGTTCTCCACAACCCACTTGGATGAAAGTACTGAAAATTTATTAATAATTTAGAAACTGCATATAGCGGGTATATAAATAATAATATTTCATATAACAATAAATTGCGTTTACCTTTCAATAGTTTCACACATGTTGTAGAGTTCTGAGTCTAAATATTGAGAGTCAACGAAAGGCTGTGATCTATTTCGGTGACCATGACAAAACTCATCTTCATTGATTCGGCGATGTTTTTCATGATTGCCATTTTGATAATTATCTTCAGATTTACGTTTACATTGAGCTTGTTCCTTCTCTACTTTGCAACATATTTCATATAGTTCAGCATCGTAGCACGAATCATATAGTGACTCAACTAAAGTATCGTTACTTAATTCAAAATATAAACTTTTTATAAAAGACATTTTTACAGTTGGTTGTACGACAACTGCGTTAAAATATACAATAATAGCACTTGTTTAGTGCAACGCTGTTATATATATGGCACCTTTCCACGCCCACTTCATTAACTAAAGACCTTTAAAATTCTTTTAAAATTGTTAACTGATGACTAAAATTAATCACCAATCACATTATTATCTCTAATTACATTGAAACTTTATACAATAGCATACTTAAAAAATCAGTCATTGAAAGAACAATATCAAGTATTTTTGTCGAAGTGATATTTTTTTACGTCAGGTGCATCGGCTATTTCCTTAGATATATCATAGATCACTTCATTGATTTTGTTGAGCCTATGACTTGCCGCATAATATTTAATCCGAGTGGTTGCATGTTTCCAATGATCAGTTGGGGGTATCCTCGCCAGTTTTTTTAGATCGTAAACTTCTATTTTTACAAAGTGTGTGGCTTGCGCCCCATCGTCGGTATTGGTTGATATGTATGCCATTCCACCATCTCGAGACGCCCTTCCAACGCAGGACGACATTTTTTTCTTCTTTTTGGCTGGCTTTTCAAATAGGTCGTCCAAACTGCTGCTGCTACGTGTTCTTTTTATTTTCAATGGCTGTGTCAATTGTAAATCTGACTCGTCGTCGTCAGACAGTGGATAATAATAATGTTTTAAAGTGTTCTCTTCAAGGATGCTCGAGGAATTCTGTAAAGGACATAATACCAAATATTAGACACTACGACATAGCTAACGTAAAATCCTAATACTATGTTATAAATCTAAAGTTTGTGCGTGTATATTTGTTACAAGTTCTTACACGCCTTAACGACTGAATAAAATTTCTGTTCAGTATACATGTAGTACACATATGTATAGATTTAACACATACATCATTTCTGTGTGTGCATGTAGGTATAAATATTATTTTCTAACCAAATCTGAAAAAATATGTGTACGTTCATCATACAAGTATACTTTCCTCTCCGGTGAAATACATGAATAATATTGTAAAAATATGAAACGACAAAAATATTATATCTACATTCATTACACATATTTAATATATAAGATATTATAAGAGCAATAAATGAGATACTTACATCCATATTATCGAAGTAGCACGTGAACACAATAACACACACACACACGTTACAATAATGTAGCACTATCTCTGTTAAAATAATTATTTGATATATTGTAGATGTGCTTTCATCCAAGGTTTATATAGGAAGTTTTAAGCAATTAACATTAGCGAACACGTTCTGTTACAAATCTTGTTGCTCATCACATTCGCATTAGCAATTATGATACAACATTCCAATGAATCGTTAGTGAAGTTCATACTTGTGTATTGCGAAACACCCACATACCTTAAGAGCATGTGAAGCTTTTGATACCGGAAGTGACCGATCCTGCTAGCCCAGACATCATGCAATATGGGTGTTTGTCAACAACACTAAATAAATACATTCAAACAAATCACCTCTGCGGCATAATGGTGCGGTGACGATGCTTGCCACATGAGGTCCTAGGTTCGATTCCTGGGTCGGGATTGTCACCTATCACGTTGTGGAACTTAGTATCTTCGGCTAATCGTGGGAGCATTAGTTGTACCTCTGTCTACCTCTTCGGGGATATGGCCGTGAAGATACTTTTTTACATGCATACAAGTACTGGAATATATTTAATAAGCACACAGACCCAGTAATAATAGCACCACCACAGCGACTAGCACTGATGATGTATGTAATAAGATGGGTCAAGGTGGTGGTACTCAACCTGGTCGAGACGTTGCAGAACTCACCAACTAGTCAGTACTCACGATGTTAATGATATAAATTACTATGAAAAAAAAAAGTAAAAGTCTTACAGGCTGCTAAAATGATAATAGAATGATCGCCATAATCGTGCTTTTGTCCGCTGAACAGGTGAATCGCAGTGGAACGTTAAGACGCTCGCTCTGCCTTCTCGACACGGGAATCAGCTTGATGATATTTATTTTATTCCATATTCATTAGTTGCAAGTGATACGCAATGCGAGACGTCCTAATGAGCTTTTAATAGTGCGATTGTGTGACGGGCGTTCGAGCTTAATGATAATGAGGTGATTAGATAACGAAGGAGAGCCAGGAATGCTAACTTTGCAACCGTGCGAGATATCAAAAAACGGATGCTTGCAATCGATCGGGCGTACCCGGAAACCCCCATTTTGACACCAAATTTTTTTTTTTTTTTTTTTTTTTTTAGTTTTGACCGACCACCAAGTGGGTCAGAAACACAGGTGGGACAGAAACAGGGATCCAGACCCAACGACCCGGGTGGTCGGGAACCAACGAATCCCTACTACTTACCAGCATATAATAGTATTATTATATGGTGTGCAAATATTTAACATTTTTTAAACTATCCATTATGTAATCCATAATAATCTTTAATAAATTAATGCCAAGATGCAATAACTGTTTTCTTAATGGCATGAGTATCTTAAAAAAGATTTTTATTCTATTTACCAGAGGTCCCGAATATTTAATCGACATGTTTAAAGGCTAAGAATGTAATCATATTTATAGTCTGTGTTCTAATATATTTTGTTCAACAATATTTATTTTTTACTTAAAGTGACAAGAGATACATAATCTTAAAAGTTTGTTTTTTATGGCGGTTAAAAAGTATAGGCATGTTAACGGCTTCGTTGGAATATTGGTTCGTCTGTTTTAACGTAGATTCTGTAATTATTATTGAATTTTTAGTATTATTTAATATTATTATTTAAAAGTTGTACATAAACATGTACAAAAGTGGACCTGGTATAAAAACTCTCAAACGATTGCTTAAGGACTACCGGTGGTGTATTAACCTTGGTGTGTACGTAAAAGTATCTGAAATTTGACATTAGTTACAACCAACGCTCCTCTATGGCAAATAGCTAATGCTCATGCATGAAATTACTCTATTCGTAGAGATGGGCTCCGCATATAGACACTAAGGGTATTTTTAATTTAAATCCCTATGAAAATATCGGCAGACCCACATGTGTGACATCACGTACAAAGGGCACACAGCAGACTAAAACTATAAGAACTATATTCTCATGTAGACCGCAGTTATATCGGACGGTCTGTACGGATGTACTCTATGTGGAGCCTTATCACCATACAGGAAAAACTTAGTTATCGATAATAAAAAAACGAATTTGAATTATTTTATATATTACGTACAAATAAAATAGAGAGAGAGAGAGTGCAACTTACCGTTGATAATAATTATACCTTGAAATGGATTTTAGAGGTCGCGTCTCTACATCACAAATTTGCTTATAAAGATTAGAAATAAGTACAAACATATTTATCGGTTCAGTTAATATTTAATATAGCTTTATTTTAACTCATTCAATTTCTTGTTTTTCGATATTCAACCATCTTAATTGAACGTAAATTGGCTCGGACAATATAATATACTAGCAGACCCGGCAAACGTTGTTTTGCCACACATATTAGGAATCCATAGCGGACAAACAACGTGACACGTAATTTATTTAAGTATACGGGATTGTCCTTCCAGGCAGCCAAAAGGGCATTGAACTTTATATGGTGGTTAAGTATTCTTAAATTTTCTAATTTTCCGTGCAATTTTCTTAATATTTTTTATAAGAACCTTCTCCTGACAATTACAAATACAACAAAAAAGAATTAGCGAAATCGGTCCAGCCATTTACGCGTGATGTGACCACGGAAAATAGGGATTGATTTTTATTTATACCTTATAGATTAGTCCCATGTTGAAAAAGTATAAATCAGAAATGAAATGACGAATAGACGTTGAACTTTATGCATTATATTTTCTAATATATGTCATAGAAATATCTAATAATAAGTCAATCTAAAAAATTTTATTATGAAATATTTTATTCCTGTAATTTATTGACTATACTTGTTATATTGTCATGTTTTAAAATCAACGGATACTTATCATATTATCTCCTAGGTATAGAAAAGTAAATTTAATATTATGTTTTAGCTAAAATGGTAGGGCAGCTACTAGCCGGTTATGTTACATTGATGATCAAAGAGTCACCCCCCCCCCCCCCCCCCATTCCCTGTATTTATTCAGGTCACTTTTTGACAACTAGACAACTCATAAAATGCAAGAAAAGGCTAATAAACGTGTCACTAGCATCGTTGCTGCTAACTAGGTACCTAATAGAGTTCTCACGTGTTGACCCAGGCTTCCTCTGAAGAATAGACCAACTGCCGTTCTGCCAGGCAGATCGTAAAAGGCGACCGATTGGCTATACGTGTCACTACCGTCGTGATTGGTGGTAGAGTTATGAGTTGGCAGGTGGTGGTAGGTGGTAGAGTTCCGAAACTTCTCGCCCGGGTATATGGTACAACCGCCTTAACTATTCTTGCCGCAATAGCGTTGTAGAACTCTATTTACCTAGAAGTCACGATGGTACTAATACGTAAAGCCAATCGTTTGCGTTTTACAAATTGCCTTGTCGAAGGTCTATCCCTTAAAGTGAGCCCGGAAAACCACGGTTATTTTTAAAAATTAATTAACCAACATATGGAACTACATTATTAAGTATCTTCACGCCCGTATCACCGAAGGGGTAGGCAGAGGTACAAGTGCACCCACAATTAGCCGAAGATACTTGGTCCCACAAGTGTGATAGGTGGCAAGCCTATCGCCAACCGAGCACGTTCCAATCTCGGGCAACTTTGTGTTTATCAGAAAACTGAAAAAACATTTTTTTATGCGCCCGACCAGGGAATCGAACCCTCATGTGGTCAACGTCAACGCTGGACCACTAGACCACAGAGGCGATACATTTATTATATGCAAATATTTAAAATGTTAAGGGTTTATTTCTGTCAGCAGTTCTAAGGGGTTTTTTGTAGACGAAAACATTGTAAAATAGAATAAAATTGTCAATAAAAAAGTGGCCATGCCTCGGATGAGCACATAAAATCGTGGTTCCACGTTATCGCTAGAAATAGTCGATAATCGTTATCAGGTCGGTAAAATACGGCGATGAGGACCACCACTCTTCTCGCCCGACCAGGGAATCGAACCCGAGACCTCATGTGGTCAACGTCAACGCTGGACCACTAGACCACAGAGGCGATCACAATTATTATATGCAAATATTTAAAATGTTAAGGGTTTATTTCTGTCAGCAGTTCTAAGGGGTTTTTTGTAGACGAAAACATTGTAAAATAGAATAAAATTGTCAATAAAAAAGTGGCCATGCCTCGGATGAGCACGTAAAATCGTAGATCCCGGTTATCGCTAGAAATAGTCGATAATCGTTATCAGGTCGGTAAAATGCGGCGATGAGGACCACCACTCTTCTCGCCAATCGACAAACTGGTGAATCGTAATGAACTGGAAAGTTTATAGACGTTCGGTTTACTCTGCCCACCCCGCAAGCGAACCGGGCGTGATGATATTTTTCTTTAATAAAAAATTAAATTAGAAAATCGAGATTAACTTAAATCGCTGCCGCCCATCGAGGTCTGTCTATATATGACAAGCTTGTTTCTAAATATTAAAACAACCTATAATGCTAGCTTAAACAATGTGTTTTATGGTATAAGTAAACCATGGTACACCGTACAAGACAGCTACTTCTTTGAAAAGAGGATTTTAATTAAGGCCTTCCCTGACATTGTTATGACTGCTGATTAAGCATATTCTTGAAGGATTGTTTGAAATATGCAAAAACTGAGAAATTTATCTGTGTAATATCTTAAAATTTTACAGATATTTTGTAATATCTAAAATGTATTATGTTACATTGTTGTTATCTTATTACACGTGAAAACGGTATCTGTATATGCGATAATTTATTACGTAAATATTTCGCAGATAATAATTTTCCTCGCTACGAGAGAACTTGTAAAAACTCTTTTTATTTACTTATCCATAACTAATTCTAATGAAAGGTAAGAACTAAGAACCGACGTATATTAAACTATAGTCTTACTCGATGACCGACGTATATTAAACTATGATGATCTGACTTGGGAGCTCATCCCAATATCGTTTTCAAATATTTGTACTTTTTTAATATTCATATTTAAAAATTATTTCAAATTGCTTACAACATACCTATGTTTTTTCGGAAAAAATAATTGTATTGAAATAGTTATTTTAATGCATAATTAATGCATTACAATGCATGGAAACGTGCCACTTTATTAGAGGATTCTTTTTATTTATTACTAGCCGACCCGGCAAACGTTATTCTGCCTTTTTAACTACTCTGATTTTTTTCTATATTTTCTCACCTTTTAAACCTTTCCTGGACTTCAAAACCAAAAGAAGCCAAATCGGTTTAGCCGTTTTCGAGTTTTAGCGAGACTAACGAACAGCAATTGATTTATATAGATTTGCCAATAGCAACCTACGGCTCACTGTGTTATATTTTTTCAATTTATGTTCCCACAGAAAGGGGTTTTTCTGGGATAAAAATTAGCCACAACATAAAATACCTAAGTAATTAATTTCATATGAATTCGATCAGTTGTTTCAGCGTAAAAGGAGTAACAAACACATACATACAAACCCTAACTTTCGCATTCGTAATATTAATTGAATTAGTGGGATAATATAGGATAGTACAGAAAACCGGGCCTAAAAACATCCAAAATTAACAAGTTTTTATGGTGATCACCATCATTTTACCTGCATTCTTTATCGTCAGGGCTAGGGGAAACTCCATTTTAATGCAATATTTTATTCAAATTACACTTTACTGTTTTACAATGGAGTAATAGTAGATGCAAAACTGCACATTGAATATTTTTTTAAAAGAATACTTGGGGCATGATCTACAATCGATATCAACGCCAAAAATATAGTTTTTAGAATTTTTGTCTGTTTGTCTGTATGTATATCCGGGGTAAACTCAAAAAGTAATGAATGGATTTACTTCAAATGTTGCATGAATATTACTAACAGGTCGGGTCAACATATAGGCTACATACTATCACGCTATCACCTACAGGGGAGGAGCAGTGCGGAGTAAACGAAGTCCGCGCAGACTAAGTCGCAGGCAACAGCTAGTATTTTATATAATTATAAGTATAGCAGACAAGCAGATGGCTCTTCTGATGGAAGGAGAAACCACCTAAGACACTAAAGATGTTAATGGTGCTTTGCTATCTATGTGGCGGACCGGCAGTGCCACATGCTTAAGTCTACCGGCTACCTTACTCTCCAAACCAGAACACGACAATGACAAGCATTGTCATAAACAAAAACGAATATTTACACCCATTTACAAAAACAAAGAATGTTATATTTTTATAACATTTGATCGAAAAAATGCAAATTTTTCAAATAAAATATCTTGGAGCTCTTAATGTTGTTTAATAATAATATAAATCTATTTTTATCATATTTTGTTACGAATCTAAAATAAGCACCAATCCAGTCTTTTACCTGTAGGGCCTAAAATTGGGCCAACGAAAGCGTTCTGTTTGGTTTTTCCAATTTCGTACTGTTCTCTGAGGCCTGACCACCTCAGAACAGAACGAATTTGTATAAATTTTCTATATCGGAAGTAAATATGTATGCATAACATTGAAAGACCTATCCAAGTAATTATTCTCTAAATATATTTTTATGTAATAGCCTAACGAATCGGACATTTCAATGCATTATTTGCATAAACGTAATGTATGAATTATTTTATAATTACATGGTAATTTAACAGTTGCAAGAAATAGAAATAAACATAATCTGTTACGGTCAATAGTTACGATAAAAGTAAAAAAGGTATATAGGTAAATGTGGAATTGAAGTATTGTAGGTACCAAAGAAGAAGAGAAGGAGAGGCATCTGCTTCTTTGCTATCCTATAAAAACATTTCTCTCATTAGTTAAGTAACAGTATCTAAGTCATAAATAATTAATCTGTATATTTGTATATCTCTATATCTCTTTACATATAATAAAATCGTATGAAAGTCAAAATTGTACTTTGAATATTTTATTAAAAGAATACTTGGGGCGTGATCTACAATCGATATCGAAGCCAAAAATATAGTTATTAGAATTTTTGTCTGTTTGTATGTTTGTCCGTTTGTCCGTTTGTCTGTCTGTCCGTCCGTCCGTCCGTCCGTCCGTCCGTCTGTCCGTCTGTCCGTCTGTCCGTCTGTCCGTCTGTTCGTCTGTTCGTATGTTTGTCTGTTTGTCTGTTTGTCTGTTTCTCTGTATGTATGTCCGGGGTGAACTCAAAAAGAGTACTGCTTGGATTTACTTAAAATTTTGCATGAATTGCATTGCATTGCATTTGCATGAATTGTGTCACAGGTACTTATTAAACCTACTTCAGGCACCATGTTTCTCACAAAAATGGCAAAATAAATTTACCAAGATATTAATTAATTTAATCTAAAAGATGTACCGCTTTTGTGATGAAATAAATAAATAAATAAAATAAATAAGTAAGGCAGCCGGTAAAAAAAGAATATTACTAACAGGGCGGGGCAACATATAGGCTACATATCCTCGGACGGCGGACGAAGTTGCGGGCAACAGCTAGTATCTAAATAAAAATTAATCGCCGAAATGTTTGTAACATGACTAGTCCTGGCTCCTTTTGAGGATTAGTCGTTCTGCCAGGCAGTTTGAAAGAAGCGAACGATTGACTATTGTGATTCAGTCAGTTTATAGTAAAGAAAACCGGGCCTAAAAATATCCCCCCGTGTTGGTCCCGGGCTCCTTTGAAGAATATGCCAACTGCCGTTCTGCCAGGCATGTCGTAAAAGGCGACGGATTGGTATGCGAGTCACTACCTTCGTAGCTACTAGGTGGTAAAGTTCTGCATGAACTCGCCCGGGTCTGGTAGCAACGCCTTGTCTATTCCTGTCGCAATAGCGTCAGGGCAGGGGCTAAGGTAGCCGGTATAACTATGCAAATGGCATTAACATCTCGCCATTCGAATAGCAATGCACCATTAACGCGTTTGGTGTCTTTAGACAATGGTTGTCTCTTTCGATCAGGAGGGTCATCTGCTTGTTTGCTAGGTAGCTTGTTATTAAAAGAACGCGCATAGCTTAAAAATAAATGCACCAAATTGGATGGATTATTTTTGGTTGTGATTATAATCATCAATGCAAGGTCTTAAAAAAGAAAATATTTAAAAATCACACGGCAAAACTTTCAAATCTTATAATGTTATATATTGTAAATGACTAAATGAGTGAGACAAAAGATATTGGGGGGTCCATGCCTTCGTAGTATCATCACTACGTAGTATAAAACAAAGTCGCATTTTTTGTCTGACCCTATATCCCTATGTCCCTATGTATGCTTAAATCTTTAAAACCACGCAACGGATTATGATGCGGTTTTTTTTTTGATAGATAGAGTGGTTAAAGAGGAAGGTTTATATGTATAATAACGTTCAATATAGAGTCGAGAAATACTGCAATTTTTGAGTTTTCTGATGTCATGTCGTAAATAGTTATATTTTTTTCCGCTTACATTGCAAACGCAGGTTGAACCCTACGAGATTTATCAAAATAATGTACTAAGTATTTGTACACCTTGAAAAGGTCTACAGAAAACTCCGCGATGGTATATGTCTATCTCTTATGGATAACCCACGATAGCATTTTTTTGTCATTTACTTTTTACGAGAAATAATGGCTTATTTTCGAAGCAATTTTAAGCAACACAGCACTAATCCTTATCCAATTAAATACCTTAAATATATTGTTGATTTAATATAGATCAATATGGCCGTTTACAGTATGTAATTTAAATAAATATTTTCGAAGATATTACAGATTTAAAATGCAGGGGCATAGCGGTTGCGGGGTTACCGGCCGGTCGGCGGCGCGCGCGCGGCATGTTCTGAAACCACTGGGAAACGTGTTAATTTTCGGATAAATAAATCGACGGGTCCCAAGAACAAAATCGTATCTACAAAATTACCAAATTATAATATGTTTGTTTTTGGGAGTACATTGTAGATAAGATGATGTTCACTTGAGTATTTCCCCAAAAAAAGACCAATAAATATAAAAAGTATTTTGTGTTAAAATTCGCATTAAACCCGCATAAGTTTAATGCGAATTTTATTATAAAACCAATTTAGTCTGATCTCTCCATAAGATGTTGTTCTTGGGACCCGTCGTTAATATAGGATTTCAGCTGAAAATCAAAATTTAGTACATTCTTTTTTTTTAACTAAATATCACCATATAAAAATCATGTGGATGATTAGAAATAGTATTAACAAATTATTTGTTTTAGAGATTTTAGCCTGTTTTCGGAATTTTATATGATCAAGTAAAGTACATTCTATCATGTAATAGGTTAGCACTTTCCGGCCCAATTTTTCAATGGCCAGTTAAACAACGAGATAACATAAATGCCACGGTTAACACCATTTTAAATTTTTCAATTGACAGATAGGCTCTAACGGTTAGTTAAATACTCTTAACTGGCGAATAAATTTAACTGTCCCTTTACGTCCCAGTTAGCTCGTTAACTGTGGAATATTTTGGCTTTCTATGTAATACGCGCCATATGTTTGTAGGTATATTCGTGTTTTTGCTTTTATACTGTGAAACTATGGATATTTTATTTTTTATTGTTCTGTGACGATTTGCCACAAATTCGGTTAATAATCTCACTTCACTCGTATTACTACTCCGTGTTGGTCCGGGCTCCTTTGAAGAATAGACCAACTGCCGCTCTGCCAGGCATTTCGTAAAAGGTGATTGATTGTTTATTTATATTATTATTTGAGATAGTTATTTGTGTCACCCGTCGTGGCTTCTAGGTGGTAGAATTCCGCAATGTCTTTTCCGGGTATTTGGTACCACCGCCCTACCTATTCCTGCGTAATGTTGTGTTCCGGTTTGTGAACCGGACCGGAACCGGTTCCGGTAGGTTCCGGATCCGGTTCCGGTCCGGATAAGGTAGTCAGTAAATTTATGCATGTGACATTGCCATTCCGCCAGACGGATAGCAACGCACCATTAATATTTTTGGTATCTATAGGCGATCGTTTCTCTTTCTATCAGGAGAGCCATCTACTTGTTTGATCTTATCTTATGATATAAAAAAGTACCCACCTATACAATATTTGCAAAACGTACGCGCTTCACTATATTTTCCATATTTTAAATAGCAACCAAAGCAGGTACTTTGTAACAGCACTAGAAACTATTCAAACAAATGAAGAAAGTACAACACATAGCTTTTGATTCGAAGTTCGAACGAAAATAAAATAATAACAAAGAGACAGGCCAAGCGGACATCTGGTTACAATTTACGCCTTCGGACTTACGTCGTATTATGACAGCACCTACCATTACTTCAAAGTTCTCTACCTCTTTCTAAAATCTGTAAACGTATATAAGCACGTCTCGCTCTCACTGATATGTGTGAAGCTAGTCACAAAAATCAGCCAGGTAGCTAACTGAATGTTATCTGAGCTTTGGAAAAATTGAAACCTTTTATACGTTTGTTAAAATCTCAGTTAAAGTTATTGAATGGTTAGCTATCTGACGTTTTAAGTGGCCATTGACCTTTTATACGGTCCCCTAATTTAACCGGCCCCTATTTAACCGATTATAATGAAAGTGCTAACCTATTACATGATAGAATGTACTTTACTTGATCATGTAAAATTCCGAAAACAGGCTAAAATCTCTAAAACAAATAATTTGTTAATACTATTTCTAATCATCCACACGATTTTTATATGGTGATATTTAGTTAAAAAAAAAGAATGTACTAAATTTTGATTTTCAGCTGAAATCCTATATTAACGACGGGTCCCAAGAACAAAATCTTATGGAGAGATCAGACTAAATTGGTTTTATAATAAAATTCGCATTAAACTTATGCGGGTTTAATGCGAATTTTAATACAATATACTTTTTATATTTATTGGTCTTTTTTTATCCTTAGATAATATCTTCAGATATATCGTATAATTTTTGTAAAATTGTTATTTAATAATCAATGTAAAAAGACGTGATTTAGCAAACCAGTTTTTAATTTTCCACTACGTATGTAGATAAGGAAGATACTGATTTTACCTCGATTTTGGAAAATCGAGTTTTCACCAGATGTCCACGTTTTGAGGTGTGTGTGTATGTGTGTATGTAAACATGTGTAGATTTCTTGAAAATTTGAACCGATTCGGTCTAGAAAATTTTGAGAAATTTTGACAAAACACCAAAAAAAAATTTGAAAAAACACCATAAATCTGGAAGTTATATTTTTTAATATAACTTCCAGATTTATGTAACGAGTACAAAAAATAATCAGCTCTATTCCTCAAAAAACTACGTCTAATACATAAATTGCATCAAAATCGGTTTATCCGTTTGGGAGTAATCGTTTACGAAAAAATTTGAAAAAAGTGTTTTTCGACATAGCTTCAAAATTTTTCAACCAATAATTTTTTGGTGTTCTACGATATTTTAGTACTAAAAAAGCTACGTCAAATGCCGTTTAAAAAATCAAAATCGAATCTAATTCTCAAAACTTATAGCTTTTCAAATTTAAAATTACTTAATTTTTAATTACTTAATTTTTTTAAATAACTTTCAACTTTCAAGTTAATTTACCGATTGACTTAAAAATATTATCAGCTTTTGTTCTTTAAAAACTGCGTCAAATACCGTTAATTTAATCAAAATCGGTCAATTTATTTGGGATTTATCAATGAAGAAAATTAAAAATAAAATGTTTTTAGGCATAACACCGAAATGTTTCAACCTATCGGTTATTTAGCAAAAACAATATTTTAGATCTCAAAAATTGAGTTGAATGCCACCATCGTTTTCAAATATACAGCTTTTCAAAAATTAATAATACTGTCATTTTTAACAAAATAGATGATTGAACTGATAAATCTATGCTTATAGTTTTTACTCTTTTGAGCTTGAAATACCTTTATTTAGTGAGAAGTTTCAGGGATGGCCCGCAGGGTTAATTATTTACACATTTTTTGCCTTAATAAATCGCAGGGTCAAACCTTCAACGTTGCAAACTTAGATTTGAGCGTTGACTGTTTTTCACATGGTCAACTTATATGTCGCTCTTTCAAGAGTAACCTCTAAAGAAAACATGTTTATATTGTCTAATGACAAGAAAGCTGTGAACGTTGTATATAAAGACATTTTGTAATATATTAATGGAAAAAGTAAAAGAAATAGGTAAAAATGTAAAAACTAAACATGTAGTACCTATGTGAATTTAGATATTCCAAAAATAGCAGGAAATTTAGATGTTCCAAAGATAGCAGGAAATCTTCATGGTATAGGAAAAGGGGAATTGTTTGCGAGCCAGGGGCAGTAATGAATAAATCAAAACTACTGCATCGATTTTAATCATTGTTTTTTACTGAGTGACATAAGCTGTATATTTTATACCCGTGCGAAGCCGGGGCGGGCCGCTAGTCTTCGATATGTTACAATCATGGAACAAATACCACGGAATAGAAAAGAGAAAACGAGTTTTTTTTTATCTTGTGTGTAATTCTATTTATTTAATATGCTCGTACTGTAAACAGTAGATTTTGTCTCATTTTTTAACTTACCGGTATGTTAGGTACTTAGTAGTATAAGGAAATTACCGATTTTAGTCTGATTTTCGAAACTTTTGAGACACTAGGAATATATTCCAACTGTTTTTACGATAACGTCAGTATGTCTATTTCTGTATGTATGTGTGCATGTGTGTCTGCAAACATAACTTTTGAACGGTTTGACAATTCGAAACACGGTTAATGGCATCTGATTGGATTCCCCCGATCTTAGATTTCCTAAAAATCTGAACGAATTCGCCCCAGGAGATTTTGAAAAATTTTGAAAAACCCCAGAAAAACATAAGGCGAAACAATATATTTTTTTAAATTACTTCTGGAATGTACCAATTTAGTAAAAAATATAATCACCTCTTTTTTTACAAAATTGTGTCCAGTGCCGTAAATTGCATCAAAATCGATTTATCCGTTCGGAAGTTACGTCGAAAAACTTTGAAAAAAAAGTATATTCGACATAAGTTCGAGATTTGTCAACCAATAGTTTTGAACTTTTGTAATATTTTATTTCATTAAAAACGACATCGAATGAAGTTTTAAAAATCAAAATCAAATCACGTTTTCAAAAGTTACAGCTTTTTAAAGATTTAAATTATGATGTTTACAGCAAACCTATTTCATAATTTTAACATAGGTAACTTTCAGACTAATATACAGATTGATTTAAAAATCAAATCAGCTCCTCTTAAAAAACTGCTTCGAATATCGTAAACTGGATAAAAATTGGTTGATTCGTTCGGGATTTATCAATACCGAAAATGTTTGAGTTTTTTTTTGCATTTCTTCGACATTATTCGACTTATCAATTTTTAGAGCTCAAAAATTGTATTAAATGCTATTTAAAAGACCAAAATCAAGCATTAAAATTTATGAAATATACAGCTTTTCAAAAATTAAAATACTTTGTTATTTTTATAAACTTTTATATTTTTGAATACTTTGAGCTCAAAAAGCCATACTTAGGTATATTTTGCTTATTTGAGCTTAAAATACCTCAATTTAGCGGAAGTTTTAAGGATGGTCTGCATGGTCAACAGTGCAAAAGTTTGCAAAAGTGGTGCAAAAGTTTTTTTATGAACACAAACCGTGTGAAGTCGGCGCGGGGAGCTAGTAAAAATTAAATATTGTCACGCGTATTAGTTTGATCATTTGGTAGTTTTGCCTGAAAAGTTTTTCGGAAGTTTTGAAACCTCGTATACTTATAGATTTTGATGTCCTCTTTCTGAATATCATCTTTACCACCTCGTATCTTTGCCGCTCGCGCCGCTATATCGTTAAAATGGCGCCTCATAGCTGTTTTTCGACACTATCTCCCTTCCTATACATTTTATGATAAAAATACCTACTTATGCAAAAATGAACTTGAAAAAATTCCCTTCAGTTTGTGTCTCAAACAATTTTTGTAAGATCAACTATTTTGGCGTAAGGGCGCTGTATTGTATACCTTAACGTTATGGTTCGGCTAAACAAAAACAGTTATTAGGCGCCATTTTTACAATATGGCGGCGCAAGAAACTTAGATACGAGGTGGCAAAGTTAATAATCAGAAAGAGCACATCAAAATCTAGCGTAGAAAACTATCTAACCTTATGTTTTTATATAAAATACTAGTTGTGCCCGCGACTTCGTTCGCGTGGAAAAAATTTCTAAAATAAAAACACGCATAGTTCCCGTTTTCCGGGATAAGAACTATCCTATGTCCTTTCTTGGGTCTCAAACTATATTTGTACCAAATTTTATCCAAATCGGTTCAGCGGTTTAGCCGTGAAAGCGTAACAGACAAACAGACAGACAGACAGACAGAGTTACTTTCGCATTTATAATATTAGTATGGATTGCATAGTAAAATTGACCTAATCTTCTTAAATATATTAACATATTTATACCTACACGATTGCCAAGATACGGTACCTATAAGCCTTTTAGTACCTCTCTAAGGCGTACCCGCCTAGGAAGTAATTCTCCTGTAGCCAGAATGACTCGACTTTACAATAGTTTGTCTAGATTAACTGACATTGATATATTCGATGGGAATATTTTTAACTTTAAAAAGACCACTTATCTCCACCTTTCAAAGTCTATTAATTGATCTATGTGGGACCAGATTCCATTGATTATATTCGTGATTATTATTGAAATTAATTATTTTAATATGATACTAGCTGCAGCGTGCAGCTTGCTGCATTATAAGTTTTTGGTGAATCCTGCGGGATCACCTACTTTTTCCGGGATAAAATATAGCCTATGTGCTATTCCAGATCATCATCTACCTGTGTGCCAAGTTTCATTCAAATCCGTTCTGTAGTTTTTGCGTGATTGAGTAACAAACATCCATCCAAACATCTATCCAAACATCCAACTTTCGCATTTATAATATTAATATAGATTAATATAGATGACATAAATACCTGTAAGTTTTTATTGCATATAAGATAATCGTTTTCGTAATTGTATTATTGTATGACATTATTTATTCAATTTGTTATCTGACTCCGTACATTTTTTTTCTATTGTTTCTCTTTTAATATAATTGTATTATTGCCTGACGTTATTTAATCAAATTTTTAATTAATTTTTTTCTGACACTATAATTTTCACTTTTGATATAATTTTATATAATTTAATTTAATAATATGTAATTCGAACTTTAAACTTACTGTATAAGCTGTGGTTGTCTATAATTGGGAAGGCACTGACATATTTCATCATGTATTATATAAAGCCTAGAGTGTGTACTTTCTGTTGGCAATCCAAATAAAATAAATAAATAAATAAAATCTATGAGTACACTAATTTCCAAACTTCCCGAAAAACTGTCCAGGTAGCCCCTAAATTTCGAACCAAATGATATTGAAATACTTGTAAGTATCCACAATTACGGTATTAGTCAATGGTATTAGTCCCACCAAATGACAGGTTGATAATCATATCAAATTGCTTACCTATAAATCGGACACTGTCTAAGGCAAATTAAACAAATAAAATATTTATTTTCAAATTTATCATTTACAGGGATTTGAGCATTTGTTGGACAGCCTAGGGCTTGGTGGGCGTGTATTTACCTCGCCCCATGATATCGCCATACACCGAATAAATGGGACTTTCCGGCAACTGCACGATACACAGCACCGCCACAGAAGATCACCGCCCTGTAAGTAGAAATCTTGATGACATTTTGGAACGAAGTTCCTTACGGCAGGCTTGTAGGGGATAGGGATTTTGCTGCGCGACCGAACTGAAAAAAATGTGATAGTAAAACCGTAAGAAAAATGCGTGGAATAAAAGCGTTAAATGAGACGTGCGCAGGCGCGACAGTCGCGTACACAAGCAAGTAGTGCCGTTTAGCCGAAGGAAGTTCGTTCCTACCTGGTGTCCCGCGACACCACATCATTTTTTTTATATATAAGATTGCTTATTACAAGCAGATAGTTCTCGTGATAGATAGAGATATACAACGCCTGTAGACACCATAGAATTTAATGGTGCGATGTAGGTAATCCATGTAGCGGGTTGGTAATACCAAATGTATAAACTTACCGTCTAATTTACATTCCACACCGAAACACGACAGTGACAAGCTTTGCCACTATTGCTGCAGGAATAGGGAAAGCGAGGACACCAAACCCGGGTAGACATGTTACTACCTACCTAACATCTAATAAATACGATATTAATGACACTTGGAAAATGGATAGCAGTGCACTATTAACATCTTTGGTGTCTATAGGTAATTATTTTGCTCAGGAGAGACGTCCGCATGCTCATATCTTTATGATAATATATAGACGCAAAATATTAAATCATCATGGCGGTTCTTCAGGGGTCTAATTACGGAATGACAAAAAGGAAAATGATGGTCATATTCTTAGGGTAGGTTTTTTAGGGTTCCTGAAGTTCTAAAGAAAACAAAAAAACATTGATAAAAAAACCCAAGATGCACAATCAGTGTCTCAAAATCGTCCTCTAAAATTTAAAATTGTGCGCTCATTTTTAGAGGACGATTTAAGGTCGGATATGTAAAAACATATATTTTTGCCATATCTATAATTACTGATGTGAAATTAGCGACAGTTTTGAGTGGAAATTTTTTCGGGACTGTGCATCTTGGGTTTTTTTTTTTATTGATATAAATATTGATATATTGCGTTGATACGCAAAAAAATAAAAAACTTAAAATATTTACAACCTAATCCTTTAAACTAGAGGATGAAATTTTATGTGATTTTGAAGCTAGAAGCTGAAAATTGATAAAGGGACTCCTTATAATATAATGGAATACGTATTTGTGGCTGGGCCGTTTTGCTACCGACATAAGTTGAAAAATGTAATTACTATTCATTACTTATCTGTTATACATGTAGTAATGATATGGCCAAGCCACATATTTTGACTAAGGTGTAGAGTTTGTAAAGTAAGAGCTTGTAGAGCTAGGGCGAGTAGAGTTAGAAGCTTGGACCTACTTATAAGATGATAATTTTATGACAGTGCAAGCCGTATAATCTCATGTTGGCAACATTTTACACGAAAATGTTTTGATGCGATGTTTTATTCATTAAAAAGAACTAGGACAAATACGGAGAAAGATTTACACATCGATCATAACAAAACAAATACAACAAAATAAATGACCGTGAAGGTCAAAGGTATTGGGATATGCTGTTTGAACGTTTGTTCGTTTATATCTAATTTCATCCAAGGCTAACGACAAATGTTTTCAATGCTTTGACTATCCTCTCAATCACGCTCTAAACCGTACCTAGTTTAACTTCCGTCTTTCACTGATTTATTTAATGGAAAAGTAAAAAATGGCAGTCGACGTTTGTATTGACTTTTTGTGTGCGGTCGCAGACATGATAAAATAATTATGGAAAAAATGTCATCATGACGGTTCTTCAATTAGGGAGGCAAAGTCGGAAAAACTTTGAAAATCCTCGGATTTACCACGATTCACCAGTTTTGGTGAAGATCCCTGTCGTCATAATGTCAAATTTTTTAGATTATCGCTTGTTATTTCCGTTATATGTTAGTAACAGTTCCACGTGCAATTCCGAGGTATGCGGATGTAACAAAATCACCAGCAGAATAAGGGATTTTATTGTGATTTTTCTAAAAAGAATAAAACAATAGAACTTTACGTGATTCGGAAATCGAAGTATTTCCGAATCACGTACCGTACATTAAACATTGTTTGATGGTGTTCAAAAAATTGTATACATATGTGTATTTATTATCATGTAGGTATGTCAAATGAATGTAGTGCGTGTAAATTTTATTTTTATTAATTTAATGTATTTCTAATGAATTTTATCAAAAATATTATGTTTCTGCAGTCCTCCGCAATGTCAACTTTAACTGTGAAAAATTTTACACTCCAACGTTCGCGCAGTTGTCTTAAAAAGTGGTCTGAAATTTTTCCTTCACGTATTCATATATAGATTTAGTGATATATTATTTGTTATTTTAATAAAAATACACATTTTTATATCATAAAATAGCAAAGAAGCAGATACCTCTCCTGATGGAAAGAGAAGCCATTGCATCGCTTAAGAGAAAATCAAAGATATAAATCTGAATGGCGTGTTGTTAACGCCACATGCATAAGTTTACTGGCTAGCAGCCAATAAACTAAGGCCACGTTTTCACTTTGATTAGTACGAGTGTGAGTGTTTAATGCAGGTGCTTAGTATTAAGCAAAAAATACTTGAAGACAGCCGTTGATCAGTGCGAGTGATAAGTAATCAGCATCTATTCACTTTTACTACGCTGATTACGAATCACTCGCACTGATCCACGGCTATCTTCACGTATTTCTGGCTTAATACTAAGCACCCGCATTAAACACTCACACTCCTACTAATGAAAGTGAAAACGGGGCTTTAGGTAAAGTAGCAATGGCTACTTTAACCTCCAAATTGAAACACGATAGTGACAAGCACGCTATTCCCGCAGGAATAGATAAGGAGATAAGGCAGTGGTAGCACCGAGCGAGTCGTTTCGAAACTTTACCATCTAGTAACGTAATTAAAGTTAGCAGAGTAGGTACCATGGATTGGTAGGATTTCGCAACATCTCGCCCAGTTTCACTATCACAACCTTATTTGTTCCTGCCACAATAGTATCAATGGCTTTTTGTCATAAGATAGCAAACAAGCAGATGGTTCTCCTGATGGAAAGAGACAACCATCAACTATAGACACAAGATGTTAATGGTGCGTACCTATCCCTGTGGCGGGATGTTAATGCCAGATGCAAAAGTTTACTGGCTACTATACCCTCCAAACCAGAACACGACAGTGACAAGGATTGACGCTATTGTGGCAGGAATAGTAATGCGGTGGTACCAGACCCTTTGTTATCATCGTCCAATTACAGTTTGGAGAGAAAAGCAATCGGTGCAATTATGCACGTGGCAGCTGGCAATATCATTTTTAGTGTCTACAGGCGATGACTAGGTACTTCTTTTCATGGCAACAGCTCTTTCTCTCTCTCTCTCTCTCTCTCTCTCTCTGTGTGTGTGTGTGTGTGTATACTCTATTTAACGAAAAAGTTGCCTCGTATAACCCGATATTATGAAGGTATGGTAGTCACCACCACCACCAAATGGGTTATGTAATTTGGACTGCACACGTTGATGTACAAATTAATCCATTTGTCTCAGCATATTATACTATCAATAGATTTATCAATAGTCTATGTGAAAGCTGTGTGTGTGATGAGTTAATTGCAGGGTAAGTTAAGTTAAATAATGGCATTCAGTATGTTAAGGCTCACATTTTTTTAATTTGATGTATTTTAGTTTTCAAAAGCCATGGAAGCCGTTATTTAACTGTACATTTCAAATAAAAAAGAAATAGGTGTTCACGACATTTTGCACGCACCGACAAGAAAATCACAAAGGAGTTTTTGCCGATCTGCGAAGTGTAGGTAACTAGTTAGAACTGTAACCAATTGCTTTTTGGTTGAGTTGATATCTATATCTATAGATACATATAATAAAAGAGTAGAAAAGTGATTTCTTTACATAGAAGTTTTTTGAAAAATATTAATGGGGTCGATTAAAATATCGATAACAGAAGCGAAAGAAGTAATTATTAGATTTTTTTTGTCTGCCTATTAATTTGTGCGTCAATCACGCAAAAACTACTGAAATAATGAAATTTATCATGATGATAGCTAAGAGCTTGGAGCAACACATGGGATACCTTTTATCGCAAAATTCGGCATCGTACCCGTGGGATAGGGAATGAAAGTCAAAACACAAATTTAGCTTTAATTCATTAACCTGTACTCGGAAATCCTTTGTTATTTTTTTGTTTGAAAGGAGATACTATAAAGATTGCCCCTAAAAATTTCAAGGTCATCAGTTTTGTAATTCAGAAGTTACAGACATCATAAGTTTCAAAGGCTTCCGGGTGACAAATCCAGTTAAACGTGACGACGGGAATATATAGAAACCTTTGAACGTATGGCTCATTATAAGTTAGCGTGTACATATACTTAAAAATACGTAGAAGATGTGTATAACGTAAGCCTAAAATCACAGATTACTAAATAGTTACTTCGTAACTAAATCTTGACCTTATAAGGCCGAGAATTATATCAATGGCCGAGAACATTTTATTTAAGTATAAGAAAATAAAACGGGTAATTTTTCAGTTTCTGCCAATTTCTCAGAAAATATGCGTCTTATCTACATTTAAGAACATTTTAGAAAAGTGCAACCAGAAATATTTTTATTGTAAATCGTTTTCAATGAATAAGATAAGCTTTTTAATGTAAGGCTATTTTCTGTTTTATTACCTACTAACAAACTACAAAGCTAAGTGTTATTTTTAACTTTCCGCTACGTATGTAGATAAGGAAGTTACTGATTTTACCCAATTTGAGATTGATCTCCACGTTTTGGGGTCCTAGGAACCTTTTCCGACTATCTTCACGATGTCGTCACGTCATTCAGTATGTCTGTATGAGAGGGTGTGTAAACATCTCGAAAGTTTTGAACGGCTTGACCGATCGAAACACGGTTGATGGCATTCGATTAGATTCTGCTCAACTTATACTTTCTGAAAATTTTAACCAAGTCAGCGCAAGAGATTTTGTGAAATTTGGAAAACACCCCAAAAAAGTTTTGGCGAAACACAATTTTTTTAATATAACTTCCAGATTAATGTGCCGATTGAGTACAAAAACTAATCAAAAAACTACGTCTGGTGCATCAATTGCATCAAAATCGCATTATCCGTTCGGGAGTAATCGTTGACGAAAAATTTTGAAAAAATTGTTTTTTCGACATACCTATCTTCGAAATTTTTCAACAAATCATTGTTTGGTATTCTACGATACTTTAGTATCTACTAAAAAAACTGGTTTAAATGCCGTTTCAAAAATCAAAATCGAATCTAATTTTCAAAAGTTGCAGCTGTTCAAATGTTAAAATTAGTTGTTTTAGCAAAATTACTTAATATTTTTGTAATAACTTTCATGCTAAAATACCGATTGACTTAAGCCTTTAAAACGGCGTCAAATACTGTTAATTGGATCAAAATAGGTTAATTGACCTATATAGATAGTTTAGTTAAAAGCCCAAACTGGCTTTATCACTGACAAAAATTTTTGAAAAAATACGTTTTATAACATTGCTTCGAAATTTTGCAACGTATCGATTATGTGGCTGAAGCAATATTTTAGATCTCAAAAGTTGAATGCCATTCGAAAGATCAAAATCGATCATCGTTTCCAAAATATAGCTTTTTAGAAATCAATACACTGCTAGTTTTAACAAAATCTATGATTATATTTTTTACTCCTTTGAGCTTAAAATATCTTAATTTATCTCTTTTCATCACGAGAACTATGTTTTTTTTTTTGCTATTCTTTTACATAAAAAGAAGTTGCTTTCTATAAATACGGATTATCCATAGAAAAACACAAATTAAATTATTAGTAGACTAAAGAGGCACTGGGGTGACCCCATCAAAAGGTCTACTGTTGCCGTTAAAGCAAGAAATTTTTGGAAAGCTTCATGTACGACTTCAGGACGAAGCAGGGTATTTATTTTTCTAATTTGCTTCTTCGTCTTCCTAATTAAATACCATTAGGTACACATTTTCAGATTGTTCCATGTGTTACGTTTGTTCCCTTCTAAAAATATCTTTATATTATTATCGCCAAATATACCATAGATTCGCCAAAGACTTTTAAATGCAGCGGGCTGCACGCTGCAACTAGTTTATTTATATTTATGGACAACAAAAACGTACACAGGTAGAACTTAAGGGCTTTCTATACTAAACAACTTCATGTAATACAATAACAATTAAAGGAAGTGGTGTATCTTCATTTACACAGCAGCTCCTATAAGCCGAGTGCAAGTTAAAGATAGCACTATTATTTTGTCGACAAGTGGTGGTAGAAACCATTATAGCACCAGAGCTAATTGCTGTTTTATTCCGACTCGGGGTATGTGTGGTATGATATCCATAACGTGTGGACTAAAGCACCATTCTTCTTTCTATCGAAGAAACATGGTCATCTCATTGCTTCCGAAAATCCATCGCTTGCTTGCTGTCCTATTCTATTAAAAACATCAACCGAATATTAAAATTTAAGTAAATGTTACACTTTGTATTATCTAAAAGTTGTTTAAATAACAGTTTTAAAGCTATGTCAGTAGTGGCTATGTAAGTCCTGCGTACGCATGACCAGGAACTAGAAATTGGATATGTTGAATCACAACTACCGGAAAACTATCTAAATCCGGTGGAACTTGTCCACGTGATCGGTAGAAAGCGATGCAATCGTGATATTCTTGAACTGAATGTGAACCAGATACGTCTTGGTATACCAGTTTGTAACACGTGACAGACGTGTTTTAGAATTCTCAGATTACTAGCTGACCAGTCCAGCAACGCTTGCGAGTAGATTAACATGTTATCAATATAATATTTCATACAAATTTTTATCTCCTATTTCAACCATTTGGGAGTTGATTTTTGAAAAAAGACGTAGTATATAATTGACCCCGAAACTATAACTATGTCATTACCAAATTTCATCAAAATCGGTTCAGCGGTTTGGCCGTGAAAGTGTAACAAACAGACTTTCGCAGTTATAATATATTAGTATGGATATGGATGCTTCCACATGCTACTGAAAAATAGTGAGATTGTACCACTTTTATCACTTTTTAGGGTTCCGACTTCCGAAGTAAACTAGGAACCCTTATAGTTTCGCCATGTCCGTCCGTCCGCAGTCTAGTTCAAATATCTTTAGTACTAGAAAGCTGTAATTCGGCATGCATGTACATATAAGTCACGGCAACAAGTGGTATAATAAAAATCTTGAAAAATATTTTTAATGAGCTACATTACTCTACATGTAAAGGGAGATGTTATTTTTTTTCTCACGTACCTCGTAGTGCGGGCTATCGTTAGAAAGGCTTTTGAAATATATTGTAGGATTCTAAAAAAATTAAATTAAAGCACTCGTTTGTGAAATATTAAGCTTTAAAGTGCTAATTTTTGTCAGAACCAAGTATCATCTTCCTCTCACTCTTCCGCCTAAATGGTTGGTTTTGGGAATGGGAAAAATTCACGGTTGCAATAAATATAATGAAGCTAAAAGTAAGACTATCACGGCCATGGGCGCCGGCAGCAGGGTGCAAGGGGGTGAGATTGCAGGAAACAAAATACGTATAAAACAATAACAATATATGTATTATTCTTCATTTTTTAGTGAATGGTATGATGTGTAGATGCTATGCATCCCCCTGAAAGTAATCCTGACGACGCCCATGATCACGGCTAAGTAGGCTTTACGAATTCATGAGTAATAGTCGACCAACTTATGAAATGTACCTTACTCAGAGAAGTTTTTATAGGCGGTGAAACTGTCTGTGGTGCGAATTTATCCGACATTGACGTTAAATAGATTACACGTTTATAGTATGAGCCAGTAAAGAAACCCTCTTAGTCCGGATTAATGTGATGGGTAACTACGGAACCCTACATTGCGCGTGGCCCGACACGCAATTTGTCAATTTTTTTAGAGTACGGTATACAGCAAGCCTTACTGTTTCGTTATATACGTCAGTCTGTCTATCCGAGGTTTAAATTAGAGCTTTAATACTAGAAAGCTCTAATATATTTTTGATTAGCTGTTATTAAAAAAAAAAATACTATATGGGTAGAGTAAGGGATGATTAAAGAGGAGGAATTATATTTTCGTCAATCTCATGATATGGGATATAAATGGATAAGTCAAAAATATTGCGAGTTCTTGTAAACTGTATTTCAAATCAGAGATCTAAGTATTTGCTATTTGACGGAAAAGGGAAGGTCTTCCCAGCCAGGCTAGGTGTATTGCCTGAGACCGCAACCCATTTGAGGAGCGTTGAAACTTGCAGCTATACATATAATGTTACAAGATAAAACAGGGATGCCAGGAATAGCAATTTTGCCGAATACTGAGTACCCACCATCTGGTCAGGCCCTTGGCCAAATACTGAATATTCGATCGCCAAATTTGTTTCATTAGCGAGTTGATCGTATCACGACACGAATTATTTATTTACTACAGATTAAAATGAGAAAGAGAGAGTAAGATGATAATAAAAATATTGTTTTGTGTGATAAATTTCATTCGAATCCGTTCAGTAGTTTTTGCGTGATTGAGTAACAAACGTCCATCCATCCATTCGAACATCCATCTATCCAAACAGCCATCCATTCAAACATCCAAACTTTCGCATTTATAATATTAATATAGATTGCTTGAGCGCTATACTTAAATATATTTAATAAATACCCAAACCCAAAATAAAAACAATTAAGCTCATCACATAAATGCCTGTCTCTGTCGGGAATCGAATTCGAGCTATATATTTTGCATAGTCTCTCGTCACTACTCTTGCCACCGGGGCGGAAATAAAAAGCGCTAGTTACAAAACAGGACGAAGTGACACGTTCGTCATTTGACCGAGCTTGTTATCCTATTGTAGCCCAAGCGTAACGTTCTCTAAACGTTGACCCTTGTCTCCGCGATGATTCCTCTGATTGAACTTCCCTTATTTAATAATGTCAAGATATTTACGTCAGTATATATCACTTAAACTCAGTGATGCCAATTTAGTGACTTTGTCGCTAGATCTAGCGACATTTTGTTTATACAGTGGCATAAATTACGTGTCTAGCGACAAAAAATCTAGCGACTATTCTAACGACTTCTAAGAGTTCAAATAAAAAAATAAATTTTAACTACCTTCCTAAAATATAGCAAGATCACAACCCAGAAATCTATCTTCTTTATATTCGGAACTTCGTTCCGAAATCGGATATCATTCTGACAAGTCTGTATTTTTCCCAATCGTAGCCTTTGAATGAGACAGACTCTTGTCAGAGTAATATTTAACCAATATCAGAACGCTGCTATAAATTCTATGCTTAATGCCCCAATGATGTACTTGTGTAAATGGTCAGTGATTGATTACGTTTTGTTTAATAATGGATATAATTATAAAGAAAAAAGTTTTGGTGTTAAGTTTTTGACTTTTTATTTCTGAAATAATTATTTTTTTCTTTTTAATGGCAATAAATAATATTTTATATTACATCTATTCTTTTAGTATTAATATCTTGACTTTTCCTTTGTGAAATAATTGCTTTTTATAATTTCCAATTGTTTTACAAACATTACAAATATTATTCTGTGTAAGTAAATCAAATTATTTTCTTTTATTCCAACAGACCAAAAGGCTGTGTGCCCCATTCTACCATGCGTAAAAGAATATAAAATTAGAAGTACGTAAAATAATTACGCTCAATTTCCATTCCGAGCGCTCAGTCTACTGAGATCATTTAGCGACTTCTAGCGACTTTGATCTTTATCCGTAGCTAGCGACATCTAGCGACGTTTCAAGCTTACGCTAACAACTTTTTAACATGCAGAGTTGGCAACACTGCTTAAACTTTAGTTATTTATTACAGACTAGCTCATTACCGCAGCTTCTGTTGCTTGAAATCCTATACTCACCTTCTTAAAAACGACTTTAACGATTTTAATGAAACTGGCAATATGTGAGCGTAACCTCACAGCAGGAGCAAAAAAATATCTAGTTTGGTTCATATTTGGGAAAAATGGTTCCGTTCGTATTTATTTTATATCATTAGATAATATACAAGCTGATGGCTCTCCAGATAGAAAGGAAACCATCACCTGTAGACACCAAATACGTTATTGGTGCGTTGCTCTCCGTGTAGCGGGATGGCAATGCCACTTCTTTCAACTATTACGTTGGTTTAATAAAGACATAGTGTTTCTATTTTTTTAATTCATACTTTTTAACAATCGAAGAGAAAATAAGTTTCACGATAATCTGGGCTCTGTTCTACGATACGTTAATAAATGCTCACACCATCTACACCACGTATTTGTAACCTTTAAAGAAATATGGCCGATTTGTCTGTCAGCGTTAGAATTTTTAATCACTATTTTAACAAAATACTCGACAATCCGAATTTTGCGGATATATGTTGTCGACTCATAATTATTATTTTTTTACGCTTTATATTTTAGGTAAGTTTTCGATTGAGTCTACTCGATGAAATTATTAATATAGATAATATCTATTTCTTTATAAGATGGCAAACAAGCAGATGGGTCTCCTGATGGGAAGAGTCAACCATCGCCTATAGACACCAAAGATGTTGATGGTGCGTTGATCTTGTGGCGAGGTCTAATGCCACATGCATAAGTTTACCGGCTACCTTACCCTCCAAACCGGAACACAACAGCGACAAGCACTGACGCTATTGCGGCTGAAATAGGTAAGGCGGTGGTACCTGACCCGGGCGAGATAATGCAGTACTCTACCACCTAGTAGTCACGATGGTATTGACTCGCGTAGACAATCGGTCGCCTTTTACGACCTGCCTGGCAGAACGGCAGTTGGTCCATTCTTCAAAGGAGCCCAAAACCAATACGGGGATAATAATAAAATAATTATGTGATTCGTATCTAAATGTATCTTACCAAACTGGGATTCATTGCACCCCATATACATTTCTTAAACATTTTGTAATGCGCAATAATTTTGTAAAATTGTACCTAGTATTTATAAGAAATTATTTAGAATAGAGAGAAAAAGATAAGCCCGCTGAGTTTCTTCCGCCAGATCCTCTCAAAGTGTGGCCGCGTTCCGATCCGGTACTAATTCTAAAAAATAGAGTTACATGACAAAAGATTTTTAAATATTTGCACACATTGCATGGTAGAATATGCTGGTATCTTTGATTAATTTTAATAACTTGTAACACCCATAAATAAATATACACCCGCAAATAAATATTTTCGTTTCATTTCATTTCAAGCAAAAATATGATTTTTATAGAATATATAGATCGTTTGCATGGCAATGTTTGCTATTATTTTGCAGCATAAAATCATTCGTGTGCAGAAGGATCACTGCAGATAAAGTTAAAATTTTAAAAACATAAAAACAAACAATTAGATATTTAAGTTATGAAATAAACCATTATTATTATTATTATTATGCCATCAGGTATTAACTAATCAAGCAAATTACTAGTATTAAGGAATCTACCTACTATACGTTATATATACATAGCAATATCTAGAATAGAATATAAGTACGTGTACCACATGTTCTATTCATGTCTTATCTTTTTATTTTGAATGATGAAATAATTTTGACAACTTTGTTACAGCACTTCCCGTCTTGAACAAATCATGTCTGTCGCCAAGAGAAATACTAGAAGTGTATGGAATGGAAAACGAACCAGGAGTCATAACGATTAATCCAAAAACATTCTTGGAAATGTGTCCAGCATTAGTTTATCAGCTAGATCAACGATCATGTTACAAAACCATTGCTCCGCCACCTAAACTTGAACGCCATTGGAGTAAGTATATTTTTTTAGGTTTCATCATAATAATTAGTCCGGGCTTCTTTGAAAAATAGCCGTTTTGCCAGGCAGGTCATAAAAAGTGAATGGCTATACGTGTCACTAATATCATACTACGAGGCATTTTCTATTCTACTCTATCTTTTGTGTCTATATGCGATTGTTTCTCGTTCCATCAGGAGAGCCATCTGCTTGTTTGCTATCTTTTAATATAAAAATCAGACAAACTGACGCCAGTATAAGTCCGTTCTCGTTGCCTTCTAGATGGTACTGTTTTGCCGAGAAGAGTATAAGTACATTAAATTATTACCACAGGTATTACTATGCGTTCCAACTGAGAGTAGGACATCTCCATATTCTGTGGTAGGACTGTCGGGATGCCATATTGCTCCGCATTTTGCAAAAACTTCATTAGTGATGAGTATGGTGCGCAAAAAAGTAGGTTCTAGTTCTAATTGGTATATTTTCTATTCAGGATCCATTTCGCCCATTTCGGCAACAAAGTGTACCTATTTACATAAGTGTACCTATTTAAATAATGTCATTATAGACACAAATAATGTCATTATAAACAATTGTGTTTATAATGACATTATTTAAATAGGTACACTTATGTAAATAGGTACACTTTGTTGCCTCTGTGGTCTAGTGGTGCAGCGTTGGCGTTGACCACATGAGGTCCCGGGTTCGATTCCCGAGTCGGGCACATAAAAAAAAGTGTTTTTTTAGTTTTCTGAGAAACACAAAGTTGTCCAGGATTGGAAAGTGCTCGGTTGACGATAGGCTTGCCTCCTATCACATTTGTGGGACCAAGTATCTTCAGCTAATCGTGGGTGCACTTATTACACCTCTGCCAACCCTTTCGGGGATGAAGCAGGCGTGAAGATACACTTATGTAGATGTGCACATGTTATATTATATGGAACACTAATATTATTATTACCTATAGCATTATTTGAATGTTAT
Source organism: Apodemia mormo (assembly GCA_036924255.1). Taxonomy (NCBI): domain Eukaryota; kingdom Metazoa; phylum Arthropoda; class Insecta; order Lepidoptera; family Riodinidae; genus Apodemia; species Apodemia mormo. The sequence goes on along the minus strand of JAUPFN010000003.1, from coordinate 32,291,466 downwards.
TTATTCTTCAATAAATCAGCCGCATTTTTAAAAACTAATATTTTTTTGTTGACATTACTAATTACACACTTATGAATATGATATACAAACGCGATCCTATTCTCAGTTGGAATGCATAGTACTCATAAATGTTTGTCCTTAAGAATTGGAGAATATATAGATATAGTAACGAAATGTACAAGTTTATTTATTACTTTTCATTCTAATCCAATACACGACACTGCAAAGTACTTAGTACTTACTGATTACTAATCAGTGATGTAGTACCACAGATTACCTATATAATATTTACTATCGTAGTGGTAGATACATAGGCCCGAACATGAAGTATGAAATAGAGCATAGGTATAGGTGGAGCTAGCACTCGTATTAATCAATTGAAATAAATATTTACGTTATATCTCTGACTATGAGGTCTCACCATCTCTTGTAACCGTGTGTAACCGTGTTAGAAAGAGAAGGTAAGACCTCAGAAAATGACCAATCCACGGATTATCATAGACCACATGATAATCCGTGGATGAAACCGTGGATATCGATACAATTTAGGTAGGTGCTCAAATTAATTTACTGCAACAAAAACTGGTATTTCGTTTTTTAAACCATAATATTATAAATCCGTTACTATTCTGCTTTCATGGTTTTTCGAAGATTTAGACAAAATTAGAATTCAGAATTGGTAAAAAACTAGTTCGCAAGTGGTTTGTTCGTTCGCTCTTTAAGAAGCCTTTTTTGTCAGCTCCTTCTTTTGTCCCTATATAATAATAGTAATATCGCTGGAGATCGATCAATCCGATTCAATCAAAAATATTCTATACAAGTAATTTGTATGGCAAAACAACGTTTGCCGGGTCAACTAGTACATATATAAATATTGTTACATACATAATAAATACTCAAACCCAGAAATACAAACATGTATGCTCATCACACAAATGTTTGTCCCTGTTGGGAATCGAGCCCGAGCCCCATCGACTCGCAGTTAGGTTTGCTAAACACTCTTAATTAAAATCTTTAATGTTTTTTTACTATTTTCAGCATGGATTTATGCAAGCTTAAGTATCCTAGTGATAAGTGCCACAGGCTTATTGGGAGTAGCTATAGTACCAATGCTGAAGTCGGCTATATTTAGCCACGTCATACACTTCCTTGTTGCTGTAGCAGTAGGAACCTTGTGCGGAGATGCGCTACTACACCTCATGCCTCATGCTGTCAAATCTCACGGACCACCTGATGAACCACAAGAAGAATCCGAAGTTATTCTCAAATGTAGCGTAACATTTTTAACGATCTTATTGTTTTATACCGTGGAAGCCATTATGCAAACTATAAATGGAGGTCATTCACACTCCCACGATTCTACGGTAACAACTGTTGAAGAAGCAAAAATTGAATCAGCAAAACAAATAGAACCAATAGAATTAGGTGCAATGATGCCTGGTTCTCCACCTCCTCCAGTAGAAAGACCGATGACATCAACAGCTCTAATGGTTATAGTAGGAGATGGACTTCACAACTTAACAGATGGCCTTGCTATAGGAGCTGCCTTTAGTGGGGACCCGGTAACTGGTTTTGCAACAGCCTTAGCAGTTTTCTGTCATGAACTACCTCATGAGTTAGGTGATTTTGCGGTTTTATTACGATCAGGAATGAGCATAAAACGAGCTATGTATTACAATTTGCTTTCTTCAATACTTAGCTTTATGGGTATGGCAGGTGGCATATGGCTTGCAGAAGACCATGAATCTGCATCCCAATGGATTTATGCAGCAACTGCTGGTACGTTCTTTTATATAGCCTTAGCGGATTTAGTTCCGGAAATAAATGAAAATAATAAAGGTAAAACTGTCCATCTGATGCTAGCTGTCTTAGGAATAGTAACAGGTGGAGTTATTATGCTTTTAATTGCTCTTAATGAAGACTCCATACAATATCTATTTAGAAATGCGGAACAATAACTTAGTTTATCATATGTGTTGTGACAATGGAATATTAAAAATAAAATTAAAAACTATTTACATTGCAAATATGGGTACGTGTACTGAAATAGCGTTTCAATGTAATGAAAAATTGTTTACGGATGTGCAAAAATATTTCAGACAGGAATTCCTTGCAACTGATTTCTAAGACAAGGTTCCCAATCCGGTTGTGTTTTCTTTTTATATTCAGAATCCCGTTATTTATTAGCTGATTTATTTTGTTTTTCGCTTTAACTTTGGAGATTACTTTTCCCGCTCGGTTCCATTAAAATCTTAGAGACAGGTGCAAAATTCTAGAGACTTTTAGAATTCTAGGAATTGATCGTTTAACTTACTCAACTTTATTAACTGTGCATTGATATCCTAATATTTTTTTAAGTTAGCTTTGTAGAACCGAATCATTTATCAAAAATGGACGATCTATTTAGAGCTGATAACTCAATACTAATAAATAGAAAATCCTTATTTTTTTCGCTGTATGCAAAAAATCATTTAAAGTTCATACACATCACATGAAATACGCTTAAAGCAGAAGTAGTGTAACCAAGCAGGTCTTAGGTCTTTGCAGCACTTTTTTACTTTAAAATAACCGTGAAATTTGCTCTAAATATTACGAACAAATAGAAGCATACATTTTTTATAATATAAATTCTTCGATCAATATACGTAAAATACGTGTAACTGTTTTGCCGTAAATAAAGGACTTTTAGACAAGCTTGCAACTTCCTTGGCACCTCTTCAGAAAATGTTTTGGAAACAATACTAAAACAGACAATTTGTTGTTTGTTTTAATTTTTGATATAAATTTAACAATTTCTATCTCAACAAACCTTAAAGATTATTTAATTAAATTAAATATTATTATTAATATATTTAATAAAATAAAATAATCCTCTGAGCATATTTTTTCTGTTTTGTTCTGGAGGAGAGATTTTAATGTATTTAATTAAAATTTTTACTATGACTCTATTTTATGCTAGCACAAAAATTCACCAGTAAAGAATTAATGTAAGTCCTCCCTATAATTTAATTTGTGTAGGTATATTAACCCAGTAATTCTTAAAAGTTCCATTAAAAAAAACAATCGAATAATGTATGTACTATATTGTTTTTAAGCATTTACTAATAGATAAATTTAGTTTTATTACTAAGTAATTTTAAGGTAAGTATTTTTTATTATTTATAAATTTTGTACGTATCTATTTTTAGTTAGAAATAGGTTCCTAAATATATTATTAAATAAGTCAATATCACTGTCGCAAACTTTTTATCTTTTTCCTGTCCCTTCAGTGCCACGTCAACTTGTTTGAATACGGCTTCTTCATTACTAATCAGCGTTTAGATGATGATAATTACAGGTGACAATCTTAAGTGCCTTTTAAGTTATCACTGACAAATTTCAAGCCATCGGTTTCAACTCATAAAACATAAAACATTTAGGACCTATTTTAAAAGCAATAAAAAATATGTTTAATGTACAGTAACCAAATCCTACAAAATGCAAAAGAAACATAAATAACCTGCAACATAGTTTACTGCAAAAATTAATATACAGGAACTTCTTCTGATTAATTTTCATAAACAAAGTTGTTATTTAAGTCTAATTAAATTTTTATAGTGTTTACAACTTAAATTTATTTAATGTTGTTATCGCTTTCGAATCAGAAATTCATACAGTGCAACGTTGTCTTAATCGGTACCTTTAGATTTAATGTAGGTAAGCCTAAAGGTTAAAGGTAAAGCATGGATAACCTAGTTTATATATATATATATATATATATATATATATATATATATATATATATATATATATATATATATATATATATATATATATATATATATATATATATATATATATATATATATATATATATATATATGTAGTAATGTATACTAATTTCAATGTCCAAAATAATTAGAATAGATACTTATATATCTACCTAAGTAGCTCACATCACCAACTTTGCTCGCATTAAAGAAATCTATAAACAAAATATAATAAAACAGCGTTCTAGAAATTATAAAGTTGGGTTCTATAGTTTTATAGTCCATTACAAATAAACAAACAAAAACATATTACTTTATTTTTTCAGCATTAGTAGGTATAGAAAAGTAACACTACATTCCGCTTTTATATGATAAGGCTGAGTATTATTCGAATTTATGTTGTGCTTAGTAAGTAAGTTAAATATAAAATGTTATTGTTAACGTCGTTTCTATTGAAAACCTATTTATAAACATATCAAAGCCGTTGAGAATTCCATGATCAAGATAATTTCTTTTCATTAAATCAGTCGTTTAAATTGTATCTACTGCTTAGCTTATCAACGTTTACCAATAACAGCTGTGGTATATATATTTTAATTCTTAAAGTTTAATCAAAAACTGGAATTTAATAAAATAAAAGGGTATGTGCGTGCAATTCACATACGGTACAAGTGAAACTTTTAAAACATTACATTTCAAAAGAATCGGATGAATGCAGAATACTAGGACTAGAATAATAATTGTAAGGTTAATTTAATAAAACTGTTACCAATTTTTAAATTAAAGCAAGTATTAAACAGTACAGTGTAGATAATATCTATAGGTACTATATGACGCAATCTCTGTCGGTTCTACTCGGCAATATATATGCACATACAAAAACACATACGTACACCGCTTAATAGACAAGAGTGGAAAATGGAAATACTACTACTACTATGAAGCATCACACAAATAGAATGCTGAGTAATATTAATAATAATAAATAATAAATAATAAATATTCACGGTACAAATTACACTTACTGATCTAACCCCAAAGTAAGCAAATTATTTGCTTGTGTTATGGGTGTTAGTCAACGATACTAACACATAGAAATACATATATAAATACCAGAATATATTTAACAAACACCCAAACCCGAAAATACAAACATTTATGCTCATCACAAAAATGCTTGTCCCCGTAGGGGATCGAACCCGAGCCCCATTGATTGCGTAGTCAGGGTCGCTGACTACTCGACCGACGGGGCGGCGAAAAATATTGAACAATGTATAATAGGTATTTTTTTATATGATAAGATAGCAAACAAGCAGATGGGTCTCCTGATGGAATGAGTCACCCATCGCCTATAGACACGAAAGGTGTTAATGGTGCCTTGCTATCTTGATGCATAAGTTCACCGGCTACCTTACCCTCCAAACCGGAACACGATAGTGACAAGCACTGACGCTATTGCGGCAGGAATAGGTAAGGCGGTGCTACCAGACCCGGGCGAGACAATGCAGAACTCTACCACCTAGTAGCCACGATGGTAGTGACTCGAATAGCCAAGCCTTTTACGACCTACCTGGCAGAACGGCAGTTGGACTATTCTTCAAAGGAGCCCGGGACCAACACGGGAAGATAAAATATTATTATATCTCATTCCCTCAAATGCTAATCCTATAGATGTATGCGTCAAATTCTTTTTTCTAATGTACCTTTTCAATTCCATTTTATTGCAGACTACGTCAATTCAGAATAAGTCTATAAAAGTTTCACTTCAATTAGGTACAATCTATTCGATTCCAATTCTCATCGATTCTTGCGTACAAAAACGTACCTATGATAAACTGAATTTAAGTTATATGCTTCTGAAACAATTCAAAACTTAAAATTGTTTGTTCAGAGTCAAGATTACAAACGATTACGCGAGTTTTTAATATAGATTATTTTATCAACGGAAATGTATTTAAATAGTTACTTGCCGTGTCTGAAGTACTAAGTATAGCACTGTGCGTTTCTAGTCTATTCATGGTCACTGGCATCGTACGCATACTTTTAACTTTAATACGACATCTCGGATGAATCAATCATAATATTTATAACACCAAAAAACATAATTCTTTGATAATCATTTGTGAAATCTAAATAGTTACCTATATACTGCAATCATTTCAAAAACACGTTGGTAGATATTTGTTTTAGACCTAAGACATCGTTAAATATTTTTGTCGGTATAAGTGTTATACCTATTAAGAATTAGATTACCTATATAGTTTCGCTGTAAATAATTCAAGATACATGATATTTGCATACTAAATGGGTACCTCTATGATGCTTTAATATGGTACGCACCCAATTACTATACACTTGTGGTATTATATTTTGGTACAACAATTAGGTAGGTATATCAGCAATAAGCAAGGGTCGACGTTTACCTATTGTCTTGCCTCGATCTTGATTAATCAAATCCTTTCGTCTGTTATATGCATCCTGCTTCTTGACTTTACAGTTAATTGTATAGTATGAATATAATCAGTTTCTTTGCGGTTTTAATCATCGCTATAGCGATAAAATACGCTTATTCTATATAACTCAAGAATAATGTTAGTTTTGGATGGATTCGATGAAATTAACGTCTATTTACAATGGATTCATTGACAGAACCAAGAATTTATGTGTAAATCGATCTATCAAAAGTATCTGTGCAAATGTTTTAAGAAATCGAAAAGTATCAAGACAAGCATAAGTGTATGGTGTTTTATGTATAGAATAAAGAAATAAAATTAATTTTGTTCGTTTTTATTCACGTCCCATTCACACATTCTTCCCCCGAGTTGGTCTGGGCTATTTTAAGAATAGACCAACTGCAGTTCTGCCGGGCAGGTCCTAAAAAGCGACCGATTGGCTATGCCAGTCACTACCATCGTTGCTACTAGGTGGTAGAGTTCTAAATTGTCTCGCCCGGGTCTGGTACCACCACCCAACCTATTCCTGCCGCAATACCGTCAGTGCTTGTCACTGTCGTGTTTGGTGGGTAATGTAGCCAATAAACTTACGAATGTGGCATTAGACCTCGCCACAAAGATAGCAACGCACCATTCACCACTTTGCTGTTTATAGGCGATGGTTTACTCTTTCCATCAGGAGACCCATCTGCTTGCTTGCTATCTTATGATATAAAAACACACACACATTCACAGAATACAATATTTTTAACGAATACTACAATATCTAACACTAGCTGTTGCCCGCGACTTCGTCCGCGCGGAATTTGTTTACTCCGCTCCTACTGGTCGTAGCATGATGTTATATAGCCTATAACCTTCCTCGATAAACAGGCAATCCAACTCAAAAAGAATTATTCAAATCGGTTTAGCCGTTTTCGAGATTAATGCGTACAACCAAACAAACAAACAAACTCTACAATTTTATAATATTAGTATAAAAAAGAAAGTTTAGAAATCGGGCTGCCGTCTAATAAATTCTAGATATTTTTCTCATTAGTATTTTCTTCAACACAAATAGGTTGTAAATAAAATAATGTTTCTGGACAAATTACATGAATTGATCTATTCAGTAATATCGCCTATAACCAATGGTTTGATTGATCAATTCGTTAATGGTGCGTTGTTATCCATATGGCGCGATGACAATGCTAAGTCATGCGTAAGTTTACCAGCTACATTACCCTCCGAACCAAACCATGCCAGTTACAAGCATTGACGCTATTGCGAAACCTTGGCGAGACATAGTGAGTTTGATGCAAGTCATAAGTGGTAGCGCGGAAACAGGTGTTACTTAACATGCTCGTATTTATATACGTGATTAAGATGACGGTATCTAAAAAAAACAGCAGGTGCTCAATCTGCTACCGAGGAGAAAATCTCTTTTGCACGAATGGGCTCAAATATAAACTCCCCGAACAAATCTATTTTTCTTAAAAAAAGATTTAGAGAGGATGATTTCGTAGAGCACTTTGATAACTTTAGGGAAGAAATGAGGAATCTGATCTCATCCCTTCTAAGTAAACAAGAAAAAGAGATAAAAGATGTTTTCGCACCTATACTATCTGATATAAAACTTTCTATTTTCCCCGTGTTGGTTCCGGGCTCCTTTGAAGAATAGACTAACTGCCGTTCTGCCAGGCAGGTTGTAAAAGACGACCGATTCTATATTAGAACCGATTCTATGTTACAATATTGAATCTTCAATTGCAATACTCATGGCAAGTAACGAGGAGCTTACCAAAAAAGTGGTGTTACTAGAACCAGTGGCGAATTTACCAGTAGACTGAGTAGGCTGGAGATAAGGGTGGCAGAGAATATATAAAGATTACCCGACCCGTGCAAATATTTCGCACAGCATCTAGAATCTTGATTTCTAGATCAACTTACGAATGGTAATATTATAAGTAAATGCAAGCATGAATTAACAAACATTTTAAACAGGAGAATATAATATGTAAGTCACATTGTAAAAAGTTGTTATATCTACCTGTGATCAATAAAACAATAAAAAAATCAAATCACTTAGATCTACAAATATCAATATCAGATTTAACTCACCAATTTTCAATTTTAAATCTTTGCCGATGCTCAAGAGTCACGGTATCATATTGCATAGTGCAAAAAATTTACACTTTTTGCATTAAGAGCACAATACAATAATACTACACAACAAACTAAGTGGGCCGTTTTTTGAAATTATATACCAACAGATGAGCGGAGTTCTAGGGTTGATTCCTACAAAAACTATAACTGATGGTGTAGATTTTTATCGCGAGTCCAGATAAGTCTAAATGGAAGGGTAAGTAATCAATTCGCCTTGTAGTATGTGAGTATGATGTGCGTAAGTTATAAATATATCTTTCTATGTTCTCTTATATAACTGCTGATTAGATGAATTTTATAATATGTTGTTTAATTCATTTTAGTGACGCGAATGTCTTAAGACACTTATATTTGAAAACAATATGGAATTTCGAAAAATGCGAAATGGCGATTTTGGTCATAATATTGAGAGTTATATTTTTTAAGTTATACTTCTTTTGTCGCGTTAGGGAAAAATTATGAGAGTAAATTTTTAAGACGCGCGCACATAGTTCCGAAAACCCGACATCATGAAATTGGCTATAATAGTCGACACTTTAGTTTTTGAAGTTTTTGGCTAGATATTTCAATTTTGTAAAAATGCCTAGTTCTTTTGTAACAGTTAAAAATATTTTCTAGATTAAATGCGTTATAATAAAACTTTCTTTCAATATATTAAATACCTTTTTTCTATTATTAGTAGTGTTGGTGACAAAGTGTAGGTGACAAACAGCTACCTTGTGGGACTCCTGCCAGGATTGGAAAGTCTTTAGACAGTGTGCCCTCTACTGTCACACGAAAGCGTCGGTTGTCCAAAAATGACTGGATAACTTTGACAATCCTTCTGGGTAATTCGTATTGGGTGAGCTTGTATATGAGGCCAGGATGCCAAACTTTGTCGAAGGCCTTCTCCATGTCTAGGAAGACCACTAAAGCAATTTTTTTATTTGCTGCAGCTGCTAGAATGTGTAGCACTCTTGTTAGTTGTTGTGTGGTGCTATGTTTAGCACGGAAGCCGAATTGCTCTCTGCGTGGTGTGAAAAAGCGGCTGATCTGCTGCAGTAAAAGCTGCTGGAACACCTTAGAGATTGAAGAAAGGAGCGTAATGGGTCTAAAGCTGGATGGAAGTAATATATTTTTTCCTGCTTTGGGTAACATACAAACGTGTCCCATTTTCCAGACTTGAGGAAATCTTCCTGTGCGCATGATGCCATTAAACAGCCTTGCCAACGCTGCTATGGTGCGATGTGGCATTTGGCGAAGTGCTGTATTAGGAATTCCGTCTGCACCCGGAGCTTTCTTTATCTTCGTTTTCATTATGGTTTTTTTTATTTGATTCGGAGAGAAGATGATTGGATCCTCCTCACTCGCTATATCCTCCTCGCTCGCAATATATATATATCTCTGAAATAATCTCTAAGGTGTTCTTCTACTGATTCAATGTGGTCGGAGAGCCCCCCTGCGTTCGGCTGGAACTGATCGGCTAGATATTCTCCGAAGATCTCTGCCCGGTCGGCGGCTTTGTACCTCAGTGTGCCATCGCGGTTTCTTAGGAGTCTTATAGGTTATTTTGCCCTAGAGAGTTGGCGGCATAATTTGTGAAGCGATGACCAGTCATCGCTAGCTTCTTCAATCCTCTCATTCCACTTTTCCGAGTTGTGTTCTTTGAGTTCGGATTTTACTCTGTCAGCTAGGTTATTTAATTGGTTCTTTATTAGTGGACATCTTGTTGTCTGCCATCTCTTGCGCAGCTCTCTTTTCTCTCTGATGAGATTCTGCAGTCTAACAGGAAGACGTTGGAGTTGGTATCTCTCTGGTGTTATTTTGGTTGCTACCGCGATGGCTTCCTTGGTTTTAGCTGTCAGATCTTCCGCTAGATAATCGACGTCCTCAGGCAGGATGATAGGCCGTGAGGTCGTCGACTTCTCCAGCTCCCGGTGGAAGATCTATGGTTTATATGGATTTATGGTTTTGCGTAGCGTTGTTAGGCGGGCTCGCACCGGCTCGCTTCTTACAACGATTAGAATTGGTTGGTGGTTGGATCCAGTGTGATCCAAGTCCAGGACTTCTTGTGATATTTGGTCCGCTGGAATTCCCTTGGTCAAAGCGAAGTCGATGACGTCTGGGCATTGACTGGCTACTTCTGTATAATGAGTAGGCGTCTCCGAGCCATGACTCAGAATTTGGTTGTCATCGATGAACTTCTCTAGCTTTCTTCCCTCGCAACACGTGAAATTGGAGTTCCAGTTAAGGTGTCTGCAATTCCAATCCCCCGCGGCAAGGAAAGGGTAGGGGTATCCACGAGTTTACGTACATCCTCTATGTTCATGCGCCCCCCAGGGTGATATATGGCGTAGATACGCAAGTCTTTCCCATTAGAGTGAATGTCAACGTCCATCGCCGACATGGTTGCAAGACCTAGTTCTGGTACTGGTTGGTGGATTATGTTGCGTCTGATGATCACCGCGACACCACGGTAGTATCTGAGGTCGGTTTTCTCATCCCGCCGGTGCGTAATGTAGCCTGAGATCTTGAGACTATCTGCGGGGTTCAGCATAGTATCATTAATAAGGGCCACGTCAATATTTTGCTCCTTAAGCATCACTTTAAGTAGTGTGATCTTATTCCGAAGACCACGAGCATTCCAGTGCAGTATCCTTAAGGTGTTACGATCCATACTGCTGTAGAAGTTCGGTCATGCCCCTAAGGATGACCGACACTGGATCTTGTTTCGCTCGTAGCGCCCCCAACACATCTTGGAAGATCTGGATGGCTTTTTCAAGCACAGCCAGCCTTCCTTCGTCCGGGGACGCCGTGGGCACCACTTCGCGATTGCCTCTCGCAGGCAGCGAGCTAGGTAGAGTAGCTGCTATTGCCTGTGTGGATGAAGTCGGAGCTGTTTCTATGGGTTTTTCTATTTTCGAAGAAGGCTTTTTCTTACCCTTCTTAGGTCTCGACTTTTTGGAGGCCGGGCGTCGTGGTTTTGGTTCGTTGGCGGGTGCTGTTAAGGTAGACACTCCAACTACCTGGGCATCATCTTGTTTTGAGGTTGACTCTTGAGGTCTAGCCTCAGAGGGGGTCCTCGTGGGGGGAGCGACAGTGATAGCCACTGTTCCGGCTTTCTTGTTTCGTGCTTCTTTCCAAAACACTGGGCAGCTAGTGTTATTCGCTGTATGTGCTCCTTCACAGTTTGCACATGTAGGTGGTTGTTCTTTGGGGCGTGGGCATTCTTTTGCCCTGTGTTCTCCCCCACAGCGGACGCAACGTTGGGGCCGGTGACAGTTATGGGAAGAGTGTCTGAACTGTTGGCACCGATGGCATTGTGCCGGCCCCGAAAATAAAAAATTCGCGCAAATTTCGGTTGTATTATGGCGCGCTTTCTCGAGAGATCACGTGATTTACGAATTTACTTAAATATTGCTAGAATTACCCCGCCCGCACACCGCGCTCCTCCGCATGGCATCTAGCCGGCCGGTCATAACTCGGGGATCTCGATCTATGGGATGATTAAATATATTTCTAAAGGTGAAACATTTTTCACATAGGGCTAGTAGTTTCTAAATTTATTCAATACTAAATATTAAATGTCCAGGCTCGCTTCGCTCGCCCTTTACCAGGCGACTTTCTATGCACTTTTGTGGTACATTTTACTAAAAAAGTATGACACATTTAGGTTTGAGCTTTGACCTGGTGGTTTAAATCCATGTCTAGATATGTTTTCTACAATTAAAATGTTATTTCATAAACATTAAAAAAATAGAAGATACATTTTGTATTAGAATTTTATTACTGCTAACGCCATCTATCATAAAACTAACGAGTTAAAATGCTACAAAGCTACACTAGGCGACGATCTGTGCCCTTGTACCACTTTTACTAAAAAAATATCGCACTTTTAGGTTTAAACTTTGGCGTGGTAGTTTTATTTTATTTAATTCATTTTCATTCACTCTATTTTAATACAATATTAATCTATTAAAACACTTGTACTTTTTAACTTCCCACTATGTATGTGTATAGGGAGGTTACTGATTTTGCTCCGATTTTCAAAAATGGAGACTACTACTAGATGTCCACGTTTTGTGGTCTTAGGAACCATTTTCAACTATTTTTGCGATGACGTCAGTATGTCTCTATGTAAGTGTGTATGTGTGTGTTTTTTTTATATCATAAGATAGCAAACAAGCAGATGGGTCTCCTGATGGAAAGAGTCAACCATCGCTTATAAACACCAAAGATGTTAATAGTGCGTTGCTATCTTGTGGCGAGGTCTAATGCCACATGCATAAGTTTACCGGCTACCTTACCCTCCAAACTGGAACACGACTAGCACTGACGCTATTGCGGCAGGAATAGGTAAGGCGGTGGTACCTGACCGGCGGGGTGATCACGTAACTCGCAATGCAAAATTATGGTGATTGTTTAGTTATTGCAAGACACATAACAGCCTTGTACATTAGTGGTAGTCGTTGCCGCTTGATTAGTTTTGATGCTGTGACATTGCAAAAAGTGCATCTAGTGACCAGCAAGCAATTGGCGACGTTTTTGATGATTTTTTCATTACGTTTAAGAGTTATCGCTGATCGCTGGCGAATTGCAAACGTTAGATATGATACGCCTACCGGTCGAGCCGATGCAATGCAATGTAAGTGTGTCAACAACTCATAAGTTATGAACGCCTGGACCGATCTAAACACGGTTGATGACATTCCTGAAAAATTGAACCAAGAGATTTTGAGAAATTTTTAAAAAACTTTAAAAAAACTTTGAAAAAATTTAGGTAGGTACTATATTATAGGTAGAATAGAAAATATGGTGTAAAATATGTAGATAACCTTTATAATTGTTCTGTGTGGATACCATTGATAATTATATTAAATCATGTTTCTAATAAATCAAGAAAATTTTAAAGAATTTTGCTTATACATAAGTACTAAAAAAATGTATCTTAGAAACATTTTATTTTTTTATTTTGATTTTATTTTTCTGCGCCTCCCTAGATACAAAGCCTGACGACGCCTTTGATGCGAATATAATGTTTGGGTGAAAATACGCTGGATTTTTTAGGTTAGTTAATAATAAATAAAGTCCATACATTAAAAGACGTAATTCGCGTAAAAATACTTTCCTAAGAATATTACTAGGTAATATAACTTAGCTAGCCCTTACAAAGCTCTGCTTTTTGCGAGATTTTAAGAGAGATTGCTTAGTACTTGTTGGGTATATGCGACTCGATTTACAATCTGGATAAATGTGTTTGTATGTTATTAAAATAGATATTAAAATTTATTCTTAGAAACCGGCGTGTTTGCATGACGAATGTTTGAATAGGCATGAAGCAATGCAAGTCTATCTGGACCGTAACTTATGGCACTCAATTCCTTCTACCTACCCTATAAAGGATTTGGCGTGGCGTGGATTTGTTTAAATTTATTGGACTAGGTGTATATTTACTAAAATCATAAAAAGAAAAGATTATTAATAATAATTATTCTATTAGAATGGAATTTTAAGACTCTAGAAGTAAAATAGACCGTGTCTTACTTAAAAAAGGAACCATTTAACACAAATGATAAAGGTACCGCTACCGTATACATTTCAGTGTATATATTTCTATATACAATATATATAGTTGATGTAGGGCTTTCACGTACCAGACTATCTTTAATATCCACATATTTCCATTTTTTTTTTATTAATGTATATTTACTTTCTTTTAATTTCAGATTGACCACGAAATAATGAATCCTGCAAACTCAAATAAAAGAATTCAAGTAAAATTAAAATCAAAGAGGAAAACATTTTTTTAAAGAAAATTGGATATAAAAGCAAAACATTTCAGCTCAAAATATAAAGTTCAAAATGTAAAAAAAATATAGAGTTCTAAAATCTAAATTTTGTTAAAAATAACAAAAATTTGATTTTTGCATAGCTGTATATTTTGGAAACGATGACTGATTTTGATCTTTCGAATTGCATTCAATGCAATCTTTGTGCTGTAAAATGTTTTCTTATATACATAATCCATAGGGTTGAAAAATTTTAAAGTAATGTCAGAGAGAGAATTTTTGTCATAGACAAATCCCAAATAATTAAATTTTTATTTATTATTTAAAAAAATTTAATCCAATTTACGGCACTTGACGCAGATTTCCAAAGCGAAATGCTTTTTAAATCAATCGGTATATTAGCCTGAAAGTTATTTTAATAATAAATATGAAGTAAGTTTGCTGTAAGCAACAAAATATTAATATTTAAAATTCTGTAACTTTTAAAACATGATTCGATTTTGATTTTTGAAACTGAATTTGGTGATATTTTTAAAGTACTAAAATATTATAAAAGGTCGGAACATTATTGGGTAACAAAATCTCGAAGCTATGTCGGAAATACTTTTTTCAAAATTGTTTGCCAACGATCTCTCCCGAACGGATAAAACGATTATGATAACATTTATGGATTGGATGCAGATTTTTGAGATTCTTTTTAAAGAGAAGATATTGTACTTAATCGGTAGGCATTAATCTGAAAGTTATATTAAAAGAATATTGTTTCGCCAACATTTTTTGAGTTTTTTTTTTAATTTCTCAAAATCTCCTGAATCGAAATGGTTCAAATTTTCAGAATGTCTAAGTTGACACACACACACACACACACACACACATACAGATGCACTGACGTCATCGTGAAGATGTCGGAAAAGGTTTCTAGGACCTCAAAGCGTGAAGATCTGGTAAAAACTTGATTTTCGAAATCGAGGCAAAATCAATAACTTCCTTATTTACATACTTAGCAGGAAGTTAAAAATATCTACAATTGTATTTTTGCGATTGGTTTTTGAATATATCCAAATATACTATTGCCAAATATACTTATAGTAACTTTTTTTTCATTGCTTACTTTCTCCTTACTTAGTATAATATACAAAAAATTAAAGCTGCTCAAACTGAAAGATATTGAGCTGAATATTAAATGTTTACTTTTAAATTCATTGTTATAATTAATTATTTAACCGAGCGTGCGGAGGTCTAGTATTAAGAGTGATAGCATTTGTATATGTGTACGTTTATTCAACAATAATTTGAGTCTCTAATATCCGATCGTAATGAAATTCGGCAGTTTATTGAGTCATATTCAATTCTTAAATTCGGAAATGACCAAAATATATCGAAGTACTCAATCATCGAGGCAGAGTTATTCGGCTTTATTGACCTTTACAGCCAATATTTGTGCAAAGTTTGCTGCGTTAACCCTGACTTGTTCGAGATAGGCACCGATGACTGCACAAAGTCTCTGACTAGGTAATGTAAGTTGCTAACACTAATTAGTCCAGGAGAAAATCCAACTTCAATTTTTTGTGCGATCCTCTTCAAATTGCCCTACTGATGATATAAATGCGTATATATGGGGCGACCCCGAGCTATATTGTTTAAACCGAAATTGTTTAAACAATAACAAGGAATTGTAATTTTTCAACCGAACATTTTTTTTATATTCTTTGTTGAAATAAAAATAACAAGGTTCCAATTTTTAAAAAGTAAGGTAAGTTGAAAAAAATTCATTGTTTATACCTTCTTTTTAAATGTTAATTTCGCTTGTTTACTTAATTATTTTAAATTTGATGTTTTATATTGGAGATTAAATGCATTTTTTCAAAGGTATGTTTGAGTAGAAGACCTGAATGCAAGCAAATGCAAGGCATCTGATTTCCATAAAATTTTCTATTATTCTATACTATATTATTAATTAATATAATATCACATTAATATAATAATTTCAAATCGAATACGGGATTGCCCCATGGCAACATGCAATTATATTTTCAATAGGGCAATTTAAAGAGGATCGCATAAAAACATTTTGGTAGAATAGTTATCAGTACTTACGCGCCGATTCCTCCTCGACCAAATTCAATATTGTATTGTATACTGTTTATAGCATCAAATAAAATTTTATTTATTTACTTTGAGTATACAATAGTACTTTTTTAGTGCGAAATTGTCCTAGTGCATTAAATTTTAATATGGTTGCCCTACTTGGAAAGAAAAAGTGAGACCTCAGAGGTGACAGCAATATAAAAATTTATATTTCAAATAGGTATTAGAAGTGTAGTCTCCAGATACCTATATTATAGCTTCATGGGTCTAAATACTCGTATATAATATTTATATTAATCTGTGGGTCTAAGTAAGTTCCAAGGAAGTTACATTCTACCCGGAATGTTTACACGCGCTTCAAAGTCGTTCCGAAGAGTACCACGACATGGGTGGAGTAATTCTACTAATTTGAGATCATTGATATAAAATACCCAAGATACACAGTTCCGAACAAAACTGACGCTCAAAACTGTCGCTAATTCAGTCTAAAAAGTTTATAGTTATGGCACAAACGTGTTTTTGCATATTCAACCTTAAACGCAAGATTTAAAGTCATTTTTAAAAAACAATGTACAAAAAGCAATAAAATTTTTGACTTAAGTTAGCCGGTAGGACAAGGCACATGTGGAGTCGAATATAAATATTTTTATGCATTGAGGTAGTATTTTAAGGGTTTGTAAAATTTACATTAAAAAAAAAATCTTGTCGAAAATTTGTTTTTGCGTAGAACATTTATATATCAATAAAACAAATAATGAGCATTAAAATAATTTATTTATATTTCAAACGTTATAGGTTATTGGTTCTATTACACAGAACCTACACATATAGGCAAACTGTGGGTTTATAGCCATGTAGTATTTGACGCTTGATATTGATACATTTAGTTTGCATAGTCTAATAAATTTAGAATATACTGAAATAGGAAATTTACTGCAATGGTGACTATGACTACATTATAAAGTTCATAGATTCTTACATGATAACAGACACAATTTTTTTTCAGACTTATTATGTAATGTATCGACAACATAGTAAGGAATTCTCGTTTTGAATTAGATTTCAGTTTTTCTGTTTTTTTTTTGCAGTATTATGTAAACGAACGTTTGTTTAGTTACAGTATCTGCAGACGTACGAGCGAATACTGCCCATAGACATTTAAAACACAATAGTTTAGTTGCAATGCGATGTCGGATTCTGAAAATTTTATTGACCCTCATATGAAAAATTCCAATAAAACAATTTAGAGCTAAAAAATTGTGTTCAATGTTATTCGGAAGATCAAACTAGGTGATGATTTTGAAAAAATATACATCTTTTCAAATACTGAATAACTAAGTATAATTTTTAAAAAAAACTTTGGATTTTTGAACTTTTTTAATTCAATAGTTTATGCTTAGGCATAGTTTTTTTCTTTGAGGTTAAAATACTTAAATTTTAACATGTTACATAGGTGTGTTACATACACAGAAATCCTAATAGATACGTATATTTAGTTTGGAGTATAGTTTAGTACATAGTATAATAGTATTGCCAAAGGTAATTTTAGATTAGATATTTCCTGTTAATTATAAATTTCTTTTATAATTACGTTAGTTTTTTCGATAGGTGTGTTACTAATAGGTATTTTTAGTTTGAGGTATAGTTAGTTATGATATTAGGTAAAGAAATTTAGAAGTTCATCATCTTATATCCGAGTCCAAATCCAAATTGGTACAGCCATTTTTTACGTGATTGATTATCAAACATCCAAACATACAAACTTTAACATTTATAATATGTATAAGATATCCGCAATCAAAAACAACATTTTATTAAAAATAAATTATTAAATCAAAAAATAAACATTCTTAATGCAACCGTGCCTTCCACTTAAGAAATCGTTATCAACAACACGTGTAAACAGAACAAAATTCGATGCTACTTATGATTTCCTACTGTTATATTAAAAGTTTCGTAATATATCTCCAAAGTTCATCGTAAGAATCACAATTATATATTGTTATTTTATATTCGTACAAATAGAATAAAAAGAATCACCTAACTTGGTCCTCAAAATACTTAATATAATCAAACATTTTAAAATCGTCAAATTGATGTCCTCTTCTCTTTTGGCAGTTGTTTAACAAATATAAAAGGTATTCAAAATTATTAATAAAAAAAATTAATCTTATTAAAAAAATTAACTTATTAATGAAAAAAAATCGACTCCACTAATAATAACAGGATCAATTTGTATTATTCAACTAAATTAAAAGGAGGTTGTAATGCACTGTCCTTTTACTGAAAAAGTGACCATTGAAATTTTGTCGTATTATATTTGGAGCGTCGAGTACATTTTTAAGACAAATAAAATGAAAATCATACATTAAACCCTATATTTAGTAATATAAACGACAAAAATAAATCGATAAACTTTTACTTACCGAAAATACAATATCTTATATTTTTTTAACGTTCATGATGTTGTATTTTACAATTTATCTGAGAACAATTCTGTATTTTTGACGCGCGGGCAGTGACGTGAGCGACGGGCTTCTATTTGAAGTGAGTGCACAATTTTAAATTGTGCACTCATGCTTAGAGGACGTTTTTGAGACACTGATTGTGTATCTTGGGTTTTTATATATCAATGTTTGAGATACAGTTTTTGCATTGCTTGAGTAATTACGTGATAATTAAAATAAGCACATTTTAGAACTCACTGTGTTAATTACAATACATTTTATGCTAATGTATTTATCAACGTGTATGAATAAAAGGGATTTAACGATTACCGAATATATAAAATCTACCATCAGATAGTTTTATTTACACTGGCAATTGCAAGAAAGGGACAACATCCACTCTTGTCGTTGTCTTGCTCAGAACGCTTTTCCTCTGTTAAGTAAGAAACAAATGTCAACTTTATTAATAACGAAATAAAGTACATTTTTATTTTTCAAATTATTGCTGCGTAAAATTCCAGTTATCGTATATAAGTTCCTTGTCAAGAACACACCCATTACTATGTGCCTGTAGTGCTTTGCATCTCTATGACATGTGGTGTAATCTGTGAAAAGAATCAAATACAGCTGATTTTGAGTGGTAATCAAACAGAAATTAAATGACATAGTACTTATATGCTATTATTTACAAAATTACAATTTTAATTGTAAGCATTTTTATAGTTATAAATATAGGTATGTAATTAAAAATAGGTATTGCGCATTATTTACTTTGTAACAAAAAACGCGTAATAATAAGATACTATTTTTACTGTTTAGGCAATACGTCTTCTATTAGTAAAGAAAAATGTTTAAGGGACTGGTAAGTTTAACCTTTCTTAAAATTTATATAAATAATATTAAATTATTTCAAGTTAGGGTACCTATTTTCATTTATTACTTCATTGCACATTTAGGTCCCCATGTAAACCTCTTTGTAAATACCATGCCTTTTATAATAATTTTAGAAATTTCAGAATAATAATGACATTGTGCTGTCTAATACCTATATAGGCACTCAATACTTGCTTAGTCCTATGTGTCATGAGATTTTGAATTTAGAACTACAAATATTCATAAATTGACATTTTACAAAATATCTAGTGAATAATAAAAATCATGAGTTATTTAGTATTTCATAAATTTTAAGTCCGTTTTTAAACCCTATAATGGGATGTTTATTATCATTATGTAAAACAAGTGTAAGTTCATTTATTACCTATAAATTATTAGTATACTATCTATAGTTCAATTAAGTATAACACTCAGGCTTTTACAACTTTTTGTCATGTCCTTCAAGACAAAGACTTCTATGTGCCAACATACTAGACAAGACATGTGCTATACCACTTGTGCTCCACTAAAGTGCAATACATGAACTGTACCTACATCAGCACCTTGAAATTCACGATGGTAACAACCTTTTGGATGTAAATATACGTTATACTCTTATTCTGTCTCGGGTTCGATCCCCGATGGGGACAAGCATTTGTGTGATGAGCATAAATGTTTGTATTTCCGGGTTTGGGTGTTTATTAAATATATTCTAGTATTTATGTTTGTATTTCTATGTAATAGTATTGTTGACTAACACCCATAACACAAGCTAATAATTTGCTTACTTTGGGGTTAGATCAGTAAGTGTAATTATTTGTCCCGTGAATATTTATTTATTTATATGCTGCAGCGCTGCTTAATTTCGACAGTTGGGCGATATATTATTTCAGGGCTGCAGTGAATGTTAATGAAATGGTGCAATGGAACCCAATTTCTGCTAAGCATAGCTCCTATAGTATATAGTTTACATTAGACTCTCTTGTCATATATTTATAAAACTTACTATTGAACAGCCTTGACTTTACAAAGGTGGCACTAATTATCAATACCCATATGACACAAAATTACTAAAAATTAACTAAAAATTGTAACCCAAATGATATCAAAATTGACAATCACCTGCTGGGCTAGCGTTAAGATTCTGAAATTTTTTGAAATCTGTTCTAAAGTCCAGAGAAACCTACATACATTCATTTTTATATACAAGTCAGTCGAATTAACACTACACCTGGTTTGGAGCTCGATACTCCCCTGCTACCGAGCACGGCATCCTTCATCACCGTGCAAGGGCAGTAAAGATAGCACTGTTATTGTTTCACATGTAATTGCACTTTAAAATTTAAACTAAACCTTTTTTAAGACTATTTTGCACAAACATAATTTGAGCCAAGTGTCATGTTAACTTAACCAAGTTGTATGTAATATCTTTTATATTTATTATTTTTAACATAGTCATATATCATTTACAAAATACCACACTTGGGCAATACTCAGGTTACATATAAACATCGCAGGCTGTAAAGAAAACCCTGTCCGATCCGAAAGAGGTATATAGGTAGGTCAATGGCATTGTCAAAAAATAATATTCTACACTTTTTATCGTCGGCACTTGGTGAAACTCCATTTTAACACAATATTTTCTAGCTGATCACATTTGTACTGTTTCACAATAAAATAATTATATTTAATTTCCGACCGGTTTCGCTTACACAAGCATCCTCAGGGTATTTACAATAAATATTAATAATATATAATATATACAATAAATATATTAATAATATTTATTATAAATACCCTGAGGATGCTTGTGTAAGCGAAACCGGTCGGAAATTAATAATATTTATTGTCGGTCGGTCGACCGGTTATTATATATCGGTCGGTTATATAATAACAGGTCAGATTTTAATAATATTTATTGTAAATACCTTGAGGATGCTTGTGTAAGCGAAACCGGTCGGAAATTAAATATAATTATTTTATTGTGAAACAGTACAAGTGTGATCAGCTAGAAAATATTGTGTCAAAAATAATAATAAAATAATTATTTTTATTAAAATAAGAAAAATATCGTAGTTTAAAGTGCCTCATTTTAGTACTAAATTTGAGCAACTTCCCCTTAAATCAAGCAAATATTTTGAAAGTTTATGTATCAATATCCATAAAATAATGTCACAGATATGTTTGTATTAAGCTACCAAATAATGCCTTTGACGATCGGACAGGGTTTTTTTACACACTGTATAATTTGGGCACAGTGGCCCATAATATGGCTACTTAACTCTTGCAGCATAGCTCACTTTGATAAACAGAGACCTATAAACCCAATTTCTTTTATATCACAAGATAACAAATAAGCAAATGCCGCTTAATGAAAAAAAGATAACCAATTCCTATAGATACCAATGATGTTAATGCTGTGTGCCATCTGTAAAGTGCAGTGAAAGGCCACATGTATCATATATTTACCGGGATACCTTACCACAACCAGTGGCAGGAATAGGTAAGGTAGAGGCATCAAACTCAAAAGAAATATTTCAGAACTCAAACCCTAGCAGTTGTAATGACAGACACTTCAGCCAATTATTGCCTTTTAAAAACTACCTAATAGAAGAGCACATGGTCTATTCTTTAAAAGGGACCTTGAACAACACAGAAAAAACATATTGCTTACACACTTCTAGTGAACCAACCTGCCCCACTGATAGTAACTACGACTACGACGTCTATACATCACACTTGTCATAGGCCTGTTTGCTATTCTATGATGTTAAAAAATACAAATAAATATAAATATTAACAACAGTTTTTGAAGATGTCGCAACAGATTTACAAAAAAAACAGCCTAGTCTTGGTACTTATCTGGTTATTTTTTTACCTGGCAGTGCTAAGAGTGTTGTGATTTCCAAGTGAATGTATGCGTAAGCTCTGTAGTCTAAACAGCAATTTAAGCTTAGGGAAGATGTCATTAGATTTGTGTAAATTGGGAAAGTGATATATGCTTCTTAATTTTTACTAAACTGTTCTAGGAGAGTTATTTTTTTTCAGATCAGGTCACAATTTTTCCCTTATTATAATAATTAAATGTTGTATTTTTAATCGCCAGGATAAGGCCTAAACAAACAAAATTTAAAAATCAACTAGAAATTTATGTCATAAAATCCTAAATTTAAACTTGCATTTGAATATTTTTTGTATATGTAATGTATTTTTCTTTTCAGATTATATTTGGCACTGGATTTTATTCTGGCATTTATGTAGCCCAAAATTACCAGGTCAGAGATATTCCAACACAAAATACTATCATTCATATTTAATTTAGATATCTTAGAATTCCTGCTTTTTTTCTTTTGATCTTGTACTGGTAGGTAAAAAGAAAACCATATATTTTTAAGAAGATCGATTTTCCCTTTTTACCTACATAACAAGATTTTTTTTCTGTTAGTATGTATTTATTGACTACCTGTAAGCATGTATGTCTTCACCAAACGCTGTGATGGATTTTTTAGTGAATGATAACACAGGGTTGTCTTTATTCCTGATGTGGTCAATAGCTATATTTTTTTACCAATTAGGGTTCTAACAAGAATGTGAATCACTAACATTTGTACATTCACTTGTATTTTTAGTAAAATACAATTCTATTGTCGAAACTTGTCAAAACTAAGTAATACAAATTTGTATTTTATATTTAGAAGTTTTATTCCTTATTTAAATTAAAAGGAAAAATGTCCAATTTTTTAATTTCCTTTTACTGTCTGGACTTTTTTCTTTGCTCATTAGATTAAATATACAAAGGAGGTCATTAATTTTAACTGAAAAATTCCTTGTAGTTATAGGTTTAATTACTAAATTCCTGGTTCAAGTTAAAATTTTCTCAAATCATGGCCTCTTTTGTGTCACATTTCTTCTTTCAATGTAACTATTGCTAGATTTGTTTATCTCAAAGAATTTTTTAACACAGGGTGTCGTTTCACTTTTTTGTAAGAGAGCAAGTGAGAGTTGCAGCAACACGAAAGAATGGTTTGTTTTTAATTTTTTTACTTTATTATTTTAATAATTTGAACCAGGAAATCAGTAATAAAAGCTATATACCAAAGCTATGAATAAAATATTAATAACAAATTTAAACAGCACATAGAGTAGTTTTGTTTGAAGTTACCTTTTTTTCTTGTATCAATTACATATTTATGTCACTGAGACATAAATAAATTTATGGCAGTTGTATATTACCTAATGAGTTTAAAAGTTTTAAAAAATCTACACTGGACTAAATTCTTGCTAAAGGTGTCAGATTAGTGCAACTTTAGAACTATTGTCACCTGAATTCACACAAGCAACAATAAATAGATCAGCAGTCCTAGGGACTTGCACACATTTACGGCACCTTTGAACACATGGAGGCCCAAAGAAGTTTTTCACCATATCAACTACCAACACTTTTACCTATGTGCACACCTTCATTATCACCAACTTGATGCGATAACTATTTCAATTACTTTTTTCTGCTGTAGATCATAAGAGGTGATGTCTGGAATACACCTGATATATAGTCCAACTATATTTGGCCTTTTAGGCAGACTTGATTGATTCTTGTATTGAGGTATGGTCTTGAATTTAACCAGTAATCAGTTGTATGCACACAAAAATGACAAGTTTAATAAATGCTTTTTCTTCATTTCCTTAATCTGTTTTACTTCACAAATGGGAATAGTTACTGAAGTTATTCGGAAAAACTATATTTCCAGCTGGTACTATCAAAGACAAAGAGCCTTTACACTGATTTTATTAAATTTGTTAATTATTCTATTAACATATTATATTTTGTTCATAGCATATGGAAAATTATGTCGATATGGTTTCTTATACAAACTTTCATCACTTATTTCAGCCCCTTAGGAGATGACTTTTTAAAAAATATTTAGCCTATGTTTGACCTCGGATCTTCAAACTATCTCCATACCAAATTTCATCAAATTCAACAGTTTAGCTGTATTAGTTGAAAATAATTTGTGACACACTTGTACTTTTATTCCACTATAGGTACTCCTATAAGAACCTATAGAGGAATAAAAGTATAAGTGTGTCATAAACTAGTTTCAACTAATAATAACGGAATTTCACCAAGTGCCGACGATTGAGAGTGTAAAATTTATTAACTCTGAAAGCATAACAGACAGAAAATTTTTCACATTTATAATATTAGTATTGATTGTTAAATTATAAAAGATTAACCTATGTATTATATTAAAATTATTAATTATTATAATACAATTATTTTACATGATAAATAATTATAGGATAGCAAACAAACGGATGCTCTCCTGAAGAGAGTAACCAAATATTATAGATGTAAATGTTGCATTGCCATGTGTGGCTGGGGTGCAATGTCACATGCAATATTGCCAGATAATATATCCAAATCTGAACTTACAATAATGTGATTGTGGCAAGAAGAGTAAGACCAAACTAAGACAAGAAATCTACCTAGCCACAATGATTAAGAAGGCACATAGTTTATTCTTTAAAAGGGGCCCCAAACAACATGGGAACATCGTTAAATTTCGTATATAATATTGTACACATTTATAAGAATATCAAATATTTTTGATTAAAATCATGGCATTAGACAAGGCCTTGTCTTAAAAGTAAGACAAGGCCTTGCCTAATGCCATTATCGTTTTTTTTGCTTATGTCTTACTTTTAAGACAAGGCCTTGTCTAATGCCATGATTTTAATCAAACATATTTGATATTCTTATAAATGAGTACCATATTATATACGAAATTTAACGATAAGCAATATTTTAAGCAAGGTAACCAGAGTAGAGACTCCATTTACTGGAAGACTAACAGCTGTTGTTTTAAGTCATTTAAACAAATTTAAAAGTAATTGTATTAATTTTATTTACTTAAGTACATGATCCCTTGTGGAAAAATTTCTCGGATAAAAGTAGGTAAATAACTTACAAAGTGAAAGTAATAGTTTATGAATGTTTATTTTTATTTAAAAAGTCGAAAAAAGTCTTACAAAGTCGGAAAAACTCGGAGTAATTCCAAAATTTCGGACTCTTCCAGAAGAGTTATTCAGTGTTAATAAATCTTGCAACGTTTATGGGTACTAAAAGAAATATATTAAAAGTTATTAATACTACGAAAGTGTAATAAAGGGGAAAAAAATATAACTAATACTTACCCGGTTTTCCGTTTAAGAATTTGAAACTTTCTTCTTTGTTTAAAAAAAGGTTACCGTTACTGTCGATCAATATTATAAACTTTGTTTCTTCAATTTTTGATAATTATTATTAAAATCTATTATATCACAACGTTATTTGCCAATTTTTATTTTATTGTACTTTTATTACATAAATATATTTATAAATTAAGTAAAAATTAAAACAGATGATCTAATTAGCTTTTGACAGGTTGAGTCAGTGTTGCCAGAGAAAAAGTCAATCTTTCGTCCTTAAAGCCTCCTCTACACTACTCCTATGTCCGGGGTAAACTCAAAAAGTACTACATGGATTTATTTCAAATTTTGCATGACTATTACTAACAGGTCGGGTCAACATATAGGCTACATATTATCAAGCTGTCACCCGAGCTGTGCGGAGTAAACGAAGTCCGCGCGGACGAATTCTTGGGCAACAGCCAGTATAATTATGGCGAGCGAAGCGAGCCCTACACTAGGCGACTTTCTATGCACTTTTGTGGTACATTTTCCTGAAAAAGTATCCCACTTTAAGGTTTGGGCTTTGACGTGGTGGTTTAAATTCATGTCTAGATATATTATCTACCATTAAAATGCTATTTCATAAACATTAAAAAAATAGAAAATACATTTTGTATTAGAATTTTATTACTGCTAACGCCATCTATTATAAAAATAAATAAATAATAATAATAAATAAATATTCACGGGACAAACTACACTTACTGATCTAACCCCAAAGTAAGCAAATATTTGCTTGTGTTATGGGTGTTAGTCAACGATACTAATACATAGAAATACATAATATATAAATACCAGAATATATATAATAAACACCTAAACCCAGAAATACAAACATTTACGCTCATCACACAAATGCTTGTCCCCGTCGGGGATCGAACCCGAGCCCCGTTGATTGCGTAGTCAGGGTCGCTAACCACTCGACCAACGGGAGGGTCAAATAACGAGTAAAAATGCTACAAAGCTACACTAGGCGACGATCTGTGCCCTTTAGTGGTACATTTTACTAAAAAAATATCGCACTTTTAGGTTTAAGCTTTGGCGTGGTAGTTTTATTTTGTTTAATTCATTTTCATTCACTCCAGTTTAATACAATATTAATCTATTAAAACACTTGTACTTTTTAACTTCCCACTACGTATGTAGATAGGAAGGTTACTGATTTTGCTCCGATTTTCAAAAATGGAGTTTTCACCATATGTCCGCGTTTTGTGGGCTTAGGAACCATTTTCGACTATTTTCGCGATGACGTCAGTATGTCTGTATGTATGTGTGTGTGTGAGTGTGTGTGTGTGTCAACAACTCATAAGTTTTGAACGCCTGGACCGATTGAAACGCGGTTGGTGGCATTCGATTGGATTCCGCTCAACTTATACTTCCTGAAATTTTGTACCAAATGGGCCTAAGAGATTTTGAGAAATTTTGAAAATACCCTAAACAAATTGTGACGAAACAATTTTTTTTTTAATAACTTCCAGATTAATGTACCGATTGAGTACAAAAACTATTCCTCAAAAAAATACATCTAATGCATAAATTGCCTCAAAATCAGTTTATTCGTTTGGAAGTAATCTTTGACGAAAATTTTGAAAAAAGTGTTTTTTCGACATATCTTCGAAATATTTCAACCAATTATTTTTTGGTATTCTACGATATTTTAATACTATAAAAATTACGTCGAATGCCCTTTTAAAAATCAAAACCGAACCTTATTTTCAAAGGTTACAACTTTTCAAATATTAAAATTACGTTTTCTTTAGCAAAGTTACTTAATATTTTGGAAATAACTTTCAGGCTAATATACCGATTGACTTCAAAATCTTATCATCGTTTCTCCTTTAAAAACTGCGCCAAGTACCGTTAATTGGATAAAAATCGGTAAATTTGTTTGGGATCTATCATAGACGAAAATGTTTTTTTGACATTGCTTCGAAATTTTTGAACCTACCGATTTTTTAGCTAAAGCAATATTTAAATTGAGTTGAATGCCATTTGAAAGATCAAATCGATCATCGTTTCCAAAATATACAGCTTTTCAAAAATCAATACGTGCCAAGAAAACTTATCAAGGACGTACTACGTGCGTCTTCCCGGTTGAAATTTGGATGTTTTTTGATTTCAATGGCTTCTTTCACTAGCCGTGGAATGTAATATGGCGTTCTGTCGAAAATACGCGTGGCCTATGAAATTCCATCCAGTGATTACGGCCCGACTACAGCTGTAGATGTTTAGCAATCGCCGACTTATTAACGTCGTTATTCTTGACTGCTTTGATATGCTACTAGGCCTCTGACACATGCTCTTAGTACCTCTATACACTACTCGGCCGACTTCAGTACGCGTCAAGACGCCGTTGTGAACGCACGTGTGTTTAATAGATTTTTTCGTTGATGTGCGTGTGAGACTCTATTATGAGCGGCATACAGTGGTCACAGGAGCAAACTATGTTGTTCCTTGAAACACTTCAAGCAGAGCCTTTTATTTGGGACCCCAGTGGGAAAGGTCATAAGGACAAGAAAAAAGTAAATGATGCTTGGGTGCGTATTCGGGACGTTTTGGAAATACCAGTTGAAGAATTGAAGAAAAAAAAGGATTCACTTTTTGCGACATACAGGGGCTACTACAGAAAAATGGAAGCTTCCTTAAAAAGTGGTGCCGGCGCAGATGATGTTTATCGTCCAGTTTGGTTCGCCTTTGATTTCATGAACAGCTTTTTGGGGTCCGTGTATAAATGTAAACAAACAATAACCACGGTAAGTTTTTTATTATCAATAACTTGTTTTATTATTACTAAAGTACAGATTACAGTAAGGTCGATTCGCCAGTTTGCGTCCATTTAGTGCAGTTGCTTGCTTTAAGGAGAACATAATAATGTCTCTGCATTAGTTTTAATATAAAAAGTATGTAGTTGATGTGGTAACGAACAGGCGAAATGACCCTACATTCGTTGTGTTTATTTATAAACATTGAAAATAATTTGTAAAGTAATCCCTTATCTGAACGGCAGATAATGGTGATTTGCGTGGTACTTGTGTAATATCTCTCAAAGCACAGTTATTATCAAAGTCTGCCCGCCAAGACCCGGGTTGAATTAAAACTCCATTATCATCATACATATCTACAGTACCAGGAGGCATATATATAAGGGATGATTTATTACTTTTTCTGAGAAAGTTATGCAATAAGAGACATGTCATTGTAATAATTGGGATATTATGAATATCCAAATCAATTGGCTTTCTGAATATTCTAAACCTGGATGCTAAAATACCAAACACATTCTCAACTACTACTCGAGATTTTGACAAGCGCATATTGAAAATCCTTTTCGGTGAATTGATATCATGGTTGCCAGGATATGGTTTCATTATATTATTATGTAAAGCAAATGCTCCATCTGTGAAAAAAACGTAGGGAATTTCGACAAGATCCGTTCCGGATAATGGACTTGGCTTAGGAAGATTAAGCCCGTTAGATGCAATTTTTTGCCATAACGAAGAATTTTTAAGTACACCTCCATCACTGATCCTACCTTGACTACCAATGTCAGCATACATAATGTTATAGTTACTGTCGACTAAAGCTAAAAGTACTAAACTAAACGTCTTTTTATAATTAAAGTACTCAGAACCAGAGTTAACCGGACATTGTATAACAATATGCTTTCCATCCATTGCGCCAAGGGCATGTGGAAAATTCTCCTTGAATCCGTTTTCAACTTCCAACCACTGCTGCTCATTGCACGGCATCTGTAAATAAAAAGTATATTATATAAAAAATATTATCATCAAATAATATGTAAAAAGACACGGTCAATTTCATTAAAAGCTGACACTCAAATTGTATATAAATAATTAAAAAGCCGATTAATTGTAGCACTCATGTATTTTTCATAAAATACAGAGACATACACTCACACTCCTACATACACATACAGTACTCCTGCATATACGCGCACTCAAATGCATATAGTATACAGAACCCATATACACTCACAAATTTGGATTGGATTAAATAAAGATTTATTATTAAATAGGTCGTGATATATACATTTAAACCTTTGCTATTTTTATTTCAGGATCATGGAACTGATTCGATTCAGGAAGAATCAACCAACGCTTCAGAGGATGTACCAATTGCTTCTCCAACTCCAAAAGAACCAGAGCCCCCAAAAAATAGACACACCATCCGACGGCGTGACAACCCACCGGAATTGCAAGTTGCCAGTAGGCAGATGACAGAAGCCTTCAATAACTTAAATAAAGTGATAAATAATCCTTCAAAGGATAGCAGCGCAGTTGAGGACGAGTGCGACGTATTCGGCAAACTAATTGCCAAAAAACTGAAGAGGTTACCTGAACATGAAAGGGACGATATAATGTTCGATATACATGCTCTATTTCGGAAATCACGTTTTGAAAGATCTCCATCAGGTGAATCGTTTCGTACTTCTACACCTAAGTCTACGCCATATTATAGTCCGTTAACTACATCACTATCTTCTAGAAAGCGTCCTTTATCTGCGAATAATGCAGTTCATTATAATGTTACAACATTATCTCCTAGACCACACTCATCGTTTTCAGAGCCACCTGATACATATATAACATTATCTAATGAGTCCAGTGAATGTCAACCGACATACTTCCAACAACCAAGCGAAATCACTGCTCATCAACGCTCTTCAAAGATACGTGTTATAAGTGATGAAATTATTGCACCAGACACCCAAAGTCAATCAGTTTATCAACGCTATAAGCAGCCTCAATCAGATCAATCTAACGATGTTCAATATATTTTGCATATACCAGAGACCCAAACTCAATCTGATTGTCCAGAAGATAATACACATCAGAGTGATTTAATATATCAGGCATATAATGACTCGTAATGTATGAAATTATTCTTATTCTTATTCTCACTGATATTTTTGTAATTGTACATACCTAAACTTTTAATAAATATATGTCATAAATATTAAAATTTTACCTTTATTTCATCCTTGAGTTCCTCGTTCAAAGCTTCACAGACTTCGACTACAATTTTTGAAATCAACTGGCTTGAAATTTTAAATAAATAGTGCATAGATCTATAGCTGTCACCACTTGCCAAAAACCTCAAGGTGATTGATAATCGAATCTTAGCAGGTATAGCTTCTCTTAAATGAGTGTCTCGTTTAGCGATTAAGGGTTCGACTTTAGAAAGTAATAAATTAAAATCGTCCAATGACATTCGGTGGAAATTTTCAAATTCTCCTGATGGTTCTTGTATGAGTTCAAGAAATTGTTGTTCCATAGTACGTCTGTAAAAAAAAATACAGTTAATTAACTTGCCATGTAATGTACTTTAACTTATTAGAAATCCTAATTATTTAAATAAATATTACCTACCTAGTTCTGTTCCGATGCATTGCGATCATCCACCATCTTCTTTTTCTTCTTTTCTTTTTAGTCTTCTTCGTGAGATAAGTATGCACGTAGTTATAATACGCTAGAGAGCACATTGCTACGGCAGCTGCTACTTGAGCGTCCATTATAATAAACGTCCGCAGGGTACCGGTAACGCTACACGAATGCGCTCCTCGCGAAGTTGAACGAGTGTGTAGTGTAGCACCGCGGACTTCAGTCAACTTCGGCCGAGTACTTCGCCGAGGAACTTCGCGAGTAGTGTAGAGGAGGCTTTAAGGACGAAAGATTGACTTTTTCTCTGGCAACACTGACTCAACCTGTCAAAAGCTAATTAGATCATCTGTTTTAATTTTTACTTAATTTATAAATATATTTATGTAATAAAAGTACAATAAAATAAAAATTGGCAAATAACGTTGTGATATAATAAATTTTAATAATAATTATCAAAAATTGAAGAAACAAAGTTTATAATATTGATCGACAGTAACGGTAACCTTTTTTTAAACAAAGAAGAAAGTTTCAAATTCTTAAACGGAAAACCGGGTAAGTATTAGTTATATTTTTTTCCCCTTTATTACACTTTCGTAGTATTAATAACTTTTAATATATTTCTTTTAGTACCCATAAACGTTGCAAGATTTATTAACACTGAATAACTCTTCTGGAAGAGTCCGAAATTTTGGAATTACTCCGAGTTTTTCCGACTTTGTAAGACTTTTTTCGACTTTTTAAATAAAAATAAACATTCATAAACTGTTACTTTCACTTTGTAAGTTATTTACCTACTTTTATCCGAGAAATTTTTTCCACAAGGGATGTCTTAGTATTTTTTTTTATTCAAACAAGCAGATTAGAAAACCATCGCCTACAGACTACCAAAGATGATAATGGTACTTTGCTATCCGTGTGGTGTAGTGTTGATATCACTCGTATACGTTTTTTAAATTCCCGCTACGTATGTAGTATGTAGATAAGAAAGTTACTGATTTTGCCTCGATTTTCGAAAATCGAGTTTTCACCGGAAGTTAGTATGTCTGTATGTCTCTCTCACTGTATGTGTGTATGTAAACATCTCATAACTTGAATGGCTGGACCAATCGAAACACGGTTGATGTCACTCGATTGGATTTCACTCAACTTAGACTTCATGAAAATTTGGACCAAGTCGGCCCAGGAGATGTTAAGAAATTGTAAAAAAACCTCAAACTTTTTTTGACGAAACAGTATTTTTTTAATATAACTTCCAGATTGATGTACCGATTGAGTACTAAAATTAATCAACTCTATTCTTAAAAAAAACTACGTCAAATGCACAAATTGCATCAAAATTGGTTTATCCGTTTGGGAGTAATCATTAACGAAAAATATTGAAAAAAGTATTTATTCGACATAACTTCGAAATTTTTCAACCAATCATTTTTGGTATTCTACTATATTTTAGTACTACGTCGAATGCCGTTTCAAAAATCAAAATCGAATCTAACTTTCAAAAGTTACAGCTTTTCAAAACTGACTAATGTTTTGAAATTTCAAGATAATGCACCAATTGACTTAAAAATCTTATTGGCTTTTCTCCTTTAAAAACTGCGTTAATTGGATCAAAATCGGTCAATCAATGACGAAAATTTTTGAAGAAAATGTTTTTTGACACTGCTTCGAAATTTTCTAATCTATCGATTATTTAGCCAAATAATAATAATAATAATAATAATATATTTTTATTTCCAATTTTACAATGTACAATATATAAAATACTCTGACTCCTAAAATAGTAAAAACTGTGTTATGGGAGCCAGTTCTTCTCAAAATGTTAGCCATACTAATTATATGATTGCATGTATATTTTGCCTTTCTGAGTAGTGAGTGTATAATTAGTTACCTACTGAACATTTGTATTCACATAAGGAATATATCAAATATAATTAATGATGAAACATAAATATACTTACACATACACATACATATATATATATATATATATATATATATATATATATATATATATATATATATATATATATATATATATATATATATATATATATATACATACTTATACAAATACATATTACATAACGTTGATTAGTCCCTTATAATTACTTCTAGAACATATTTTTAGCCAATCTTTAGCCAATCTAGAACATATTTTTTGACCTGAAACACGTTGCATTTTTTAATTGAAAATTGTTTCTCTATACAACAAAATCTATATTTAGATCTTA
Source organism: Apodemia mormo (assembly GCA_036924255.1). Classification (NCBI taxonomy): domain Eukaryota; kingdom Metazoa; phylum Arthropoda; class Insecta; order Lepidoptera; family Riodinidae; genus Apodemia; species Apodemia mormo. Next base: position 32,258,079 of record JAUPFN010000003.1, on the reverse strand, counting down.
AAAATTGAGTTGAATGCCATTCGAAAGATCGAAGTCGAACATCTTTTCCAAAATATACAGCTTTTCAAAAATCATTATACTGCCATTTTTAACAAAATAGATGTTTGAGTTGAAAAAATCCTGCTTATAGTTTTTACTCTTTTGAGCTTAAAATACTTAATTTAGCGGGAAGTTTCAGGGATGGCCTGCAGGGTCAACGGATTACAGTTTTTTTTATTGAAGTGGGAGTAAAAGAGCAGGTGCACCTGAAGAGTAAGTATACCGCCTATCCTGAACCGGACACACGACAATGAAAAGCATTAATGCTATTGCAGCAGTAGTACTAAATACCCCACAAGACGTTGCGAAAATCTACCACCTAGCAGTCACGATGTAAGTGACATGTACGTATTTTACGAACGACCCTGGCAGAATGGTAGATCGGCTTCTTTAAAGTAGGCCCGAACCAACCGTTTTACGCGCGGCAACACAGTACACTAAAAGCACAGCTGCCGCGTGAGCCAATGCGCCGCGCAATTATCACACGCCTGGTTGACGGCGCGCCGTCGCCGATGTGGCGAGGCGAAAGACAGTATGGTGACGATCCCTTTGCGAGTGGATATGTGTCGTACGACCTAAGGTCAAAAAAATTCTCAAAGGCCAGCATTGCAAATAACTTGTGTTGCAAATGTCCATAGGCAGTGATGACTACTTTCCATCAGGTGGCTCCCCTACTTGTTTGATGGTAAAAAAAATACAAAAAGGAAGCCGCTAGCAGCACTCTTTTGTTAAAGTGTATGCTATTGCTTATGGTAAAATTAGCGTGAGAGTTTAAAGTAGTATCCTTCACTGTAGCGTCCACTTATATTTTAACTTAAGAGCTTAATCCAACTTGACAAGGCCTATTATTGCCTATTTGTAAAACAAGTTGGTTAAGGTTTTAATTCTAAATAAACTATCCGCTTTTCAGGTAAGGTCCTAGTTAAATCAACTTGCTTTTTATGTCTGTGGGACCTAAAGGCAACCTAAAAACTAACTTACATTTATCTAATAAGTTCGGTAGTAACCTACTCGCCGCTATTCCAGTTGTATTTCTAGCAATGTTGTACTAATATTCCCCAATTTACAACACTTCGAACACACTTAACACTTCCAAAAATAAATATTTGTACATACATAATATATGTATTATTGAAATTAGAAAGAATAACCTTACACACTACACTGATGCTAGGTTTTTGTGTTTGTTGTGTTTATAAAGTAATATATAAAGGAAAAACTTTGGACCCCTTTCCAAGACAATTGCTTGAATGGTGGAGTATGAAAATTAGCACAGTTAAGTTTACATTGTGGAAGAGTGCAGAAACATTATATTTTTAAACAAAAGGCATTAGAAGTACATGAAATTAATAAAAATAAACATTACACGCATTAAATTCATGTGATAATATACACATGTATATTATTTTCTTTATGGCTAAAGTTAGTTGTCAACCTTAAGAGCAACAAAAATGACATTGGACAGTTTCACAATATTTTAAGTCAGCCCAGCTCAGATGAAGCCAAGATACTTTTTGCATTTGTAAAACGTACCATTAGTAGTTAAAGATAATATTGTAGTATTATAGATAGTATTGTAATAGGGTACGATGGAACTGGCGTACACATGGTGTAAAAGTTCCTTAAATAAAAATGATTTAAAAAAAACCTTAAGAGATTTTATTGTTTAGTCTGTGGTCGAATTTCGGCGCAGGCAATTGCTAGTGTTTATAAATAAACAAGACATTCATTTATTCTATACTTTCCATAGGTCGGCACTTGGTGAAATTCCATTATTGTTACACAGTTGGCTAAGCACTTGTACTTTAATTCACTTCACAACTTTATTTTTAGAATATACAATTGACAAGATATACAATTGATTAAACACTTTTAGTCAATTGTATATCTCGTTACACAATTGTGTAACAAGATATACATTTGCACATTTTCTTAAACTATTTAAGTATTACAAATATAATCATGAAACAAATAATTTAAACAATGATAAAAACACATTTAATTTGGTTTAAAATATTTGGTAACTATCTCAACTTGAAGCTAGGAGAAAATGATGAGTGAACTTTTACTATGTTCAGATGCATCAGTATGAAGCTAGTCAGAAATCTCCCTTTGGCTTGGCTGCCTGTATTCAGGCTGAAACAATATGCATGTGATATCTATGCACACATTGACATGCAATTTACAACACGTAATCAGTAGACATGTGTAACACTGCGCTGCGCCGCGCAATTGCGCCAACTCAATTCACTGAGCGGGTGTGTCAACTCACTTATTAAAAATGTGTTAGCACACGGCGCAGCATAGTTATATCACAGACTACTTAGAGACTATACGCAGTAAACTCTCATTCATGTGCACATTTTTCATGAGTGATGACTCTTATGTGTCGCGACTCACTCGTTGAGTTACCAATGAGCCAACGCAATTCATGCGCTGTGCGCTGTTTGTGTTATGAATCTGTAGCGTAGCGCACGGCGCACGTTTCGCTCGCTGCTCACTTCTCTTTACCCGCGGGCTGCGTCAGATTTGTTGCGCCATGGCGCAATTTTGAGTTAGCGCAATGAGCCGGCGCAGTACACTGCGCTTGAGTTACTGAGTTAACGCAAGGAATTTCTCCGAGTTACCCATGTCTAGTAATCAGTCATAAATCTCATTTTGTGTGAAGAAGTCCAATATTACATTTGCAGCATGAAGTTTGTTGATAAATCTCCGTTTACAATCTACAGGGTTACTTTTAAAGGTCTGGCCAAATTTAAAAATTAAGAACTGAATATTGAATGGAAAGTGTTTTATTATTGTAAAATATATTGCAATATAAAAATATTCATTTAAAATATCCCATCTAAATTTGTGAATTTGATGCACCGAGTCATGTGAATCGGCCGCAGGTTGGTGTGTGCGGGGACACTACACCAGCCGCACCTGCCATTATTACGTAATTAAAATTATATCCATGCATTGTTTTCTGTGTCGGATAATATTGAAATGTTTTTTTTTATTATTTTTTATGACATAAATCGAGCATATTATCGATTATTAACAGATTCTGAAAATTTTGCTGGACCTTTAAACCTAACCCTGTATATCAAATTTATTAACCCGAGGCAAAAAATGGTATAAGTTTGACCCCCTATGTATGTGTGTGCCCGTGGCACTTAAGCCCTTGAATGGTTGAACTCATTTGGATGCAGTCATCCATTTTTTATTTAAAAGGTCTTCTAATGGTATTTCTTAGATACGTTTTATCAAAATTGGTTCAGCTGTTACAAGATTACTCTTTTCTCTTTGATGAATGGAATTAAGCAACTGGTTAAGAAATTAATATAGCAACTATATATCAATTAAGCAACTAATACAGACCTGATTGATACAAAATTTGATATTTGTTGCTTCATTGATATTATAATGACTGACCAGAGGCTACAGGATTTCTAATTGAAGACCATCTGCTTCATTTTGCTTTGTAAATGATGCACATGATACAGAAATAATAGTTTTTAAATAATTTAATGTTGTAAACTGATATCTACATTTAAGGTATTTATTGTTTCATTTGGCAATATAACTTACAAGTACTTAATTGTTTTCTCTATTCCTTTGAAATGCTATAGATTCTTAAATCAAGTGCATTTCAAAGGAATTTTCATTGCATTCATCATATCCAAAATACTTGTATCACACCAATTGTTTTTCTTACCCTTTAAAAGAAGTGCTTTTGCAGCATGAGATGTGCTTACAAAGGCATTTTATAGATATAGTATAGTCCCAGATAATTGTTAATCTATTATCTTAGGTCCAAATAATTGACTTTATATGTTAACACTTTTTTGTTTTTCTTTAGATTGAAAAAGTTGATGACCCAAAGGCTTTGGTTGAAAAGGCACAAAACTTTTTTAAGAACCTAGGAACAACGGATGATGGAAAGAAAAAATAGAAATAATTAAGACAAATATAACTCTAAAAAGATTTTACTACTGTAAATATGAAGTTGAACAATATTAATAAATAAATGTAGCATGTAAATTCAGCAATTTGTTTCCATTCATAGCATTGATAATCCCCCACCTACATGTTCTATTCTTATTAAAGGTTCTTCAAATGCTAGCCAATCGCTAGAGTGTGTTGGAAGTAATCCCATACTTTGGCACTTATAAAGTGCTAGCAATATGTTAACGATATTTCCAATTATGTAAACAAATTTTTGTCCTACGGCTTGAGTACCTTCTACCATTTTAAAAGTGCTTTGTGTAGAGAATAAAGCTTTCACTGGTCTCACAATCAACATTCCTACCATCATTATGGGAAAAATTGAAATGGAGTTTCCTGCCATATACATTATGAACAAATTCATGGGTACTTGTTTTAATGGTCCAAGGGCTACATCCCACAATTTTTTTATTAATAAAAGATTAGAATCTGTATCCTTGGAGGATTCTGAGTAGTTGGCACTTGTAGATTGGCTGTAGCCCGGAGGGGACGGCAATTCTACAGCTTGGGTTTTATTTCTGAAAAATATTTTTAGGTTAAAATTTACCAACAATTATTACGATATTTTGTTTGCTTATTGTATAATTAAAAAGCGAGTAGTAAATCGTCGAATCACTTACTTTTGGCTGAAATCTAGAGCCCATTTAAACTTTTTGTTTGACTTGAGAGACATTCTATTTACTTGAGGTAGAGGTAACAAATAAAATTAAACTTTCCTATTTGAAAAGAAAACTTCGTTCATACAAGGTATTTCTGAGGATACACTAAAAATGCAAAATAAACATTTAAAACATAGCATTACACATAGTACACAGAAAATAGGTAATGTTAAATGTACAAATCATGGATTTGTATTTTTGACATTTGACTTTTTTTTTTTTCTTTGTTAATGGCAAACGTTTGTGAACATCAATGCCAACGACGACATTTGACTTGACAATTTTTATTTGTTAACCACAGATGATAGACTAGTAGGTAAAGCAGGCTGCAAACGCTCTAACATGGCTCAGTGAATTTGGCCCCACTTTTTTAGATTTTCAGATTTTTGATATTTTTAATTATTTGTTCGTCGTTCGTTATTTAACGTTCGATTGTAAAAATTGTTTGTTCGTCTTTTATTTATTTATAATTAATTAAACAAATGATCACCCTTAAGTTGGCCCCCTTACTAGATATCTTTATTTTTATCACTTAGATTAATTAATTTTGATTAATTATCGTTTGTTCGACGACTATTGGTGATTGTTCGATCATAAAAACAATTAAATTCCCAATTATTATTTATATCTAATATGCAAACCATTACCTCACGCCTACATTGCGCATGCGACAGCAGTCTAATGTAGACATGCGCAAAACGGTACTTTGAAGTGTAATGCAACATCACACATCACCTTTGAAAAGGTAATATCACCCGCAAACATCACTCATCACTCATTACTCATCACATCACCTTAAGGAAATATCTCGAGTAGCGTTTAGTGTCTTGCGTTGCATGTGATGTACGTATCGCTTTTTTGTGCGAACTACGAGTCATTACACCGAGTATATATTTCGGTATTATTCGATTTATTTGAGTTATACTGCCAGTTGCATATCTCCCGCACATTACGCACCACACTCTTATCTTGGTAGTATAATTTGTGATACGGCCAGAAACGACACTAACCGAACTGTACCGAGTGATGAATGAAGTAATGTGTGATGGTTGAAACGCTAGTGTGATGTGTGATATTGCATCACCTTTCCGAGTGATATTACTTTTGTGATATTACACGCATCACCTACCCATGTCTAGTCTAATGGCGAGTGGCGACTGAGCGATGCGTAGTGCATGTCATGTAAAAAAATGGCATTATAAATAATGCTCCATTTCGAATATCATCAAATTATACGATTTGAATGAAGTATTTATTCAACAGTGTGAGTACCTCGATTAAATATAAAGGTATTTAATTCTTATTAGGAAATATTGTAGGTAGTTCCGATAGTGGTAAATTTAACACGATACATAAAAAAAATCTGCACATTTTTTGAGGTTAACTAATAGTACATCTAATATATACATCTTTAACAAAATTATAAATAGGCCTATCATTTTAGCAAAGAAACAAATTAAAAACAGTTGTATGATATACACACCCACACACATATGTACATATATAAGAAATTCATATTTAATTAGAGTAATTACTCTTTTTGTCTACTCAACAAACAGCTTTACGTGGCTTTATGAGTTAAGTACATATATTGGACGTAATGCATGTAAATGGACTATATAGACATTAGATGTTTTTCGATGATTATTAATAAGTACATAATTTATTAATAATGATTATTTTACAACTAAACATTCGAAATGGAGCATTATTTATAATGTCATTTTTTTACATGACATGCACTACGCATCGCTCAGTCGCCATTAGACTGCTGGCGCATGCGCAATGTAGGCGTGAGGTAATGGTTTGCATATTAGATATAAAATAAATAATAATTGGGAATTTAATTGTTTTTATTATCGAACAATCACCAATAGTCGTCGAACAAACGATAATTAATCAAAATTAATTAATCTAAGTGATAAAAATAAAGATATCTAGTAAGGGGGGTCAACTTAAGGGTGATCATTTGTTTAATTAATTATAAATAAATAAAAGACGAACAAACAATTTTTACAATCGAACATTAAAGAACGAACGACGAACAAATAATTAAAAATATCAAAAATCTGAAAATCAAAAAAGTGGGGCCAAATTCACTGAGCCCTCTAACATGTTTGTCAAACTTTACGTTTTGTTTGTACATTTTCATCAAACATCAGCGCATACCATTGACCTCTAAATATATGGACATGAAATAGCTACAGAAATAGCACTAAAGTAGCTATAGAATGTTATTGCGCTTCTATATATTATTCATATTTCTATGGCGCATACGTACCAACAAGTTTGTCAAACAAGACTTCACTTTCAAAGCAGTTTCGCCGTGAAGTGACCATGCTATGGTAATTTAGTACTATAAAATATTTGATAATTGTATTGAAAATAGCATCATCTAGGACACGAGATGAAAAAGATTTTATATCTAAAGACTTAAGATCTGGATTCAAGGTTTTTGCCACTACATACGAATATTAAAAATAACCTTTTAATGTCTTAAATATATATTTTTAAATAAGATATTACATTACATTATATTTTTTAACTATATTATGAATTATAAACATATGTTGTTTTGTGGTAAATACGCTTATTTTTCAAAATAACAAAGTGTGGCCAATCTATCAAACAAAAAACAACACAATTACAAATGGCGTCGTCATAGTGTTAAATGTTGATACTCGTGCAAATTTTATTGAAATTCAGTTTGTTTTGTGTGTATTCGTGTTATTTTCATTGAGTTTGAACTTTTATTCTCCGGATTGCTTGATCGTGACTCAAAATTAATATATTATGCTATTTATAGTCAGTTAATTAAATCTTAAATTATAATATGAATGCTTTAATTCTGAATATATAACTTTATACAGCATGGCAATCAAACGAAGTTGCAAAAAGACTTGTCAGAGTTACATTTTGTTTGAATGGCACGCTGTATAGTGTTTGATAAATTCCTATTTACTATTAAAATTTCAATAAAAAGTAGGTACCTATATTAAGCTGCCGAAACAAAATAGTTCTCCTACTATAACATAGATGACGTCAGTAGTACGCCATTATAGATTTAAAAAGTTGCTTATCTATACCTATAATAAATCGTTGATGGCGTGCTACTGGCGTCATCTATGTTATAGCATGGGAACTACTTTGTTTCGGTAGCTTAATATAGGTACCTATATTTTCATTGACATTTTAATAGTAAATACCTAGGAATTTATCAAATACTATACAGCGTGTCATTCAAACAAAATGTAACTCTGACAAGTCCTTTTGCAACTTCATTTGTTTGCCACCAAAGAGTATAGAAATATTATTTTATTTATTTTGTTTGTCACGCTATATAATGTTATATATTCAGAATTAAAACATTCATATTATAATTTAAGATTTTATTAACTGACAATAAATAGCACAATATATTAGTTTTGTGTCACGATAAAGCAATCCGGAGAATAAAAGTTCAAACTCAACTAAAATAATACGAATACACACAAAACAAACTGAATTTTAATAATAAAATGCGCACGAGTATCAACATTCAACACCATGACGACGCCATTTGTAATTGTGTTGTTTTTGATAGATTGGCCAAACTTTGTTATTTTAAAAAATAAGCGTATTTACCACAAAACAACATATGTTTATAATTTAGATAGTTAAAAAATATAATGTAATGTAATATCTTATTTAAAAATATATATTTAAGACATTAAAAGGTTATTTTTAATATTCGAATGTAGTGACAAAAACCTTTAATCCAGATCATAAGTCTTTAGAAATAAAATCTTTTTCAATTCGTGTCCTAGAAGACGCTATTTTCAATACAATTATCAAATATTTTACAGTACTAAATCACCACAGCATGGTAACAACTAACAACATGTCTTAGCGGCGGTCGCGCCAAAATGGCGAGTTTGCTTGACAAACATGACTGCACACCTTCAAACACATATGACAAACACGCCGTCCATCAAATCTTTTAAACATACAGCCAAACACGTAGTTTGCTTGCCAAACACGTCAAATATGACCGACTATCAAATCATTTGCCAAACACGTAAAATTGTTTTAGTGCTTACAGCGTGCTTAAAAGGTTTTAACTATTTATACTACCTCAAGGAAGTTACATTCTACCCGGAATATTCACACGTGCTTCAAAATCGTTTCGAAGAGTATCACGACATGCGTAAAGTGTGTCTCTTTCTACTTAATAAGGCGCCAATCGCCATATATAAGTGCGGCCATGCTTAGTTTGCAAATTACTAATAAGTAATTCTACTAATTTGAGAAACAGTTTTTGCATTGCATGAGTTAGTACGTAATAATTAAAATAAGCACATTTTAGAACTCACTGTGTTAATTACAACACATTTTATGCTAATGTATTTATCGACTTGTATGAATAAAAGGGATTTAACGATTACCGAATATATAAAAATCTAGCATCAGATAGTTTTATTTACACTGGCAATTGCAAGAAAGGGACAACATCCACTCTTGTCGTTGTCTTGCTCAGAACGTTTTTCCCATCTTTTAGTAACAAACAAATGTCAATTTTATTAGTAACGGAATAAAGTACATTTTTATTTTTCAAATACTGCTTCGTAATAATTCCAGTTATCGTATATAAGTGTCTTGTACTACCTACTTAAGTACTGCCTAAGCATATCGGTGGCTGTTCTTACGACACTCCATCTTTCATAGAGCCAGGGTTGGATTTTGTACTATAATTATAGTATTTGTACTATAATTTCGCCCTTTGTACTATATACTATCCACATCTAAGGATAGTAACTACGCTAAAATTCTATAATTTAAAGTTTTTTTCCCGAACGCTTAGTTTTACACCATATGAATATTTCGACCTTGCGTGTATCCTACCGAATTCTGATCTTGCGATGTTTTCTCCTAGATTGTTTAGTACTTTCACTATATAATATTCAGTAAAGTGAACCTTACCTAGACTAAAATACGAAACAAACTGGCAACACAATCCATAGCCGGCTACGCCATATTATTGTCTTGTGAAGCTATCAAAAGCGGTAGGAAAAGTAGGAATTGTACTGATTTTATTCCTATTGAGGATATGTTGATGAGATTAAATGCCTAGGATGTAGATCTAGCTAATAGTAATATTCAAGAACTGATAAACTAAGATGAGGAGTAAATTTTGCCATACCTGGTGTAGATTTTAATGATTACATAATAACTTAAATTAAAAATAATGAAATTGTACTATATTTTTTTTAATACTATCTGTTTCATTTTTTGTACTATCTTTTTCAACGTACCTAAGTCCAACCCTGCATAGAGCTTACATTAGTAAAGAGTAAACACCAAAAGGGTTATGATTTTGACTCGTGTCGCAAACACATTGTTTAACTTCTCGCTACGTATATAGATAATGAAATTGCTGATTTTGCCCTGATTTTCGAAATTCGAGTTTTCACCAGATCTTCACGTTTTAAGGTCCTAGAAACCTTTTCCGACTATTTTCACGATGACGTCAGTATGTCTCTCTCTGTGTGTGTGTGTGTGTGTGCGTTTATGTGTGTGTGTGTGTGTGTGTGTGTGTGTATAAACATCTCATAACTTTTGAATAGCTGGGCCGACCGAACCGCAATTGATGACATTCGATTTGATTCCACTCAACTTACCTTTCTTCCTGAAAATTTGAACCAAGTCGGCCCAGTATTTTTTTTACCTCATAAGATAGCAAACAAGCAGATAGGTCTCCTGATGGAAAGAGTCAAACATCGCCTATAGACACCAAGGATGTTAATGGTGCGTTGCTATCTTGTGGCGAAGTCTAATGCCACATGCATAATTTTACCGGCTACCTTACCCTCCAAACCGGATCACGACAGCGACAAGCACTGACGCTATCGCGGCAGGAATAGGCATATATAATATATAGGCAATAAGGCAGGTACTTGACCCGGGCGAGACAATGCAGAACTCTACCACCTAGTAGCCACGATGGTAGTGACTCGTATAGCCAATCGGTCGCCTTTTATGACCTGCCTGGCAGAACGGAGGTTGGTCTATTCTTCAAAGGAGCCCGGAACCAACACGGGGAGAATTTTTGGAGTTTTGTTTTAAATTTCGAGAAATTTAAAACAAATCTCCAAAAATTTTTTTGGCAAACCAGTATTTCCGTACTATAACTTCCAGCTTTATGTGTAGCGATTGAGTACAAAAACTAATCGGCTCTATTCCCCAAGTAACTACATCTAATGCATAAATTGCATCAAATCGGTTTATCCGTTTGGGACTCCGTCCGTCCGTTGATGAAATATTTTGAAAAAAGTGTTTTTTCGACATATCTTCGAAATTTTTCACCCAATCATTTTGTGGTATTCAACGATATTTGAGTACTAAAAAACTACGTCGAATGTCGGGTCGAAAATAAAAATCGAATGTAATTTTCAAAAGTTACAGCTTTTCAAATAATACAATTACGTTGTTTTTAGCAAACTTACTTAATATTTTTGAAATAACTTTCACATCAATACACCGGTTGACTTCAAAATCTCATCAGCTTTTCTCCTTTAAAAACTTCGTCAAATACCGACTATTGGATCAAAATCGGGCAATTTGATTGGGATTTATCAATGACGAAAATTAAAAAAGATTTTTTTTTAACATTGCTTCAAAAATTTTCAACCTATCTATTATTTAGCTAAAGCAATATTTTAGACGACAACAATTGGATTGAATGCCATTCGGAAGATTAAAGTCGATCATCGTTTCCAAAATATACAGTTTTTCATAAATCAATATACTATCATTTTTAAGTAACTAGATGTTTGCATTGAAAAAATCTATGCTTATAGTTTTTATTGCTTTGAGCTTGAAATACCTTAATTTAGTGGGAAGTTTCAGGTATGGCCTGTTATAGGCTAAACCGTTTACACATTTTTTTTTTGGTTTTTCGTCGAAACGTGTATTAAGAAATACTTACGTTATACTATATATGCTAATATACTAATAATTATTGTATTAGATAATACAAAATAAATATAATATATTTATAGTTGTTAATAATAATTTGTTAAAATCTGCACACAATATAACACTTTACTTTACCCAGCTTTCCTGTAGCCATATGCTCCACTGCTTCCCTTTTTGCATATTTTACTGAAATCAAATTCAATAGTCTCAGGTCCTAGTGACTGTCATTGCTAATGGAGTAAGCCCGTGTGCACCAAACTTCCGTGATGGTAAATAATGTCAGTATCTAAGTTTTTTGTATAAGCGACAAAAATTTTGGTTTTCCTTGGTTGAAGAAGGACGGCGCGCGTCGTATCGCAGCTAAAGCATACTAGTCTGTAATCGCAGCCACTATAATCATTTAGGAACAATGTTTTCAACTTAGACCGCCCCGTTGGTCGAATGGTTAGCGGCCCTTACTACGCAATCGACGGGGCTCGGGTTCGATCCCCGACGGGGACAAGCACCTGTGTGATGAGCATAAATTTTTGTATTTCTGGCTTTAGATGTTTATTAAATATATTCTAGAATTTATATATGTATTTCTATGTATTAGTATCGTTGACTAACACCCATAACACAAGCAAATAATTTGCTTACTTTGGGGTTAGATCAGTAAGTGTAATTTGTCCCGTGAATATTGTAACTGCTTCTATAAGGGAGCTTGTAATATAAATAACGAATTATTCGCAGAATATAGTTTTCAGCAATATTTTCCTTCCCAAGTTTGCAAAAGCATACTCGTATTTTGCTTTAGGATGTACAGTTACTTATAACTTATAAAAAATAACTACTACAAATAATAATTGTCCCAAATTGTAGCACCTTTCATCCAAGATGGTGACTCGATCGGTCAATCACTGAGGTCACAAACTTGGATATTTTTCCTGAACAACATATTTTAAACGTGTTATTACACCACCTTTTGCAGGGCAAAGGTTTTGTTTCATCTCTCCTGACTGGCATACATGGGTACCTACGCATCCGAACATACCCCGGCACTGGTGCATTTACCCGAGATTTTTTTATAATTATAATTTTAACTTTTTTGTGATCTCACGTAAAAACTATAAAGACTCCTTACCACCTTCTGTAAGAAAAAATAAGATACGTTCGACCCCCCCCCCCCCCCTACCCCCTTATTGAATACCTACCTCCTTTGACACGTTCAATGAATTCACTCAATAAAATTGACTAACCAGTCTTCTTGCAAATAAATATTTTCTTTCTTTCTTTCTTTCTAAACAGTCAATATTATTGCACAATACGTAATATTGCGTATTATTATTGTAGGTCTATAGGGCGCCTTACCCAAAAAACAATTAGACTTAGGTGCCCCATAGACCTATAATAATATTGCGCAATATTACGTATTGCGCAATGCTGTCGACCGTTTAGGGTTAATATTGAAGAATGCACAATGATTTAACAAAAGTTTGAGCGTTTGAGTTTAATTTTTATTGCGCAATATTTTTTCTTGCACAATGTAGGCTTAATATTGCACAATATTTTTCACTTCAGAGGTTGGAGCGGTCACGTTCGGTCAGTCACGGTGTTTAATGTATGGTCGTGTCATAAATTTAAGCAAAATGGTGAGCAAGAATGCTATAAAAGATAAAGGACGAGAGTTTTTACTTGAATGTATAGAATTGTATGAAGATTTATTTATTTAACTAAATCACCAGCATGGTTGCTGTCTGCCGCCAAAACTTCGTCGTCAGACATGTTGCTCGCTCGAAAATATTGATCAGACTGGTTTGCCAAATTTGAATATTGAACATTTGGAGTCAAACGGGTATTCAATATTATTGCACAATAAAAGTATTGTAGGTCTATGGGGCGCCTTACGTAATAAATGAATGGCCCATTTCGGCTTGGACCACAGACTACTATGATGCTAACGCATGCTTGGACAAATATTTTATCTTTATCAGTCAAAACATTTGAACAAGGAAACCAATGGGAATGTTACAATGTCATATAAATACTTAGATATGTACAGTACCCGGCGATAAATATTGCACATCGAACTTTGGAAAGAAACAATCGGATAATTTCGGCTTCGTAAAGCGTTATCTCTGTCCCACACTACCTATGTGACGTTTAGTCAGTCGTTGTTCAAGTACGATAGAGTGCAGTCGCGTCCCGAAAAAAATATATATTTAGAGTTGATAACACCCACAAATTTAAATAATTTAAAGTTGTAATATGGCATCTTTCGGAAAAAGAGGGAAACCTTTACGAGGTCAGTCACGTGAAATTATCTACAATGTTTATAAATACTTTGTAAGCGAAGCTGATAGATTTAAAAAAAAAAGTAGATGAAAATGTAAGTTGTTATTTTAAGAAGATTCAAGAGCGAGTTGCAAATGCCACTGGAATTTCAAGAAGAACTTTGAACAATATATTAAACGAAGTCAGTACTGAAACACATTCGACTGAAATTAAGTTCAGCACTCCAAAAAAAGGGAGACCAAAAAAGCAATTTCGTTTGGATATGGACGATTTTGATTACGATGTTGTTCGAAGAATGGTGTATGATTTTCACTTACGATTTAATGAACTGCCAACAATAAAATCATTAAAAGCTAAGTTATCTGAAGCTATTAATTACAATGGGTCTGAAAAAACGTTGAGAAAAATACTTCATGACATGGGATTTCAGTTCACTAAAATGGAAGATAATCGAAAAATTCTAATGGAAAAGCACGACGTTAGTCTCAAACGAATGGAATACCTTGATAAAATACGCAAATTTCGCGAAACAGGAAAAAATATCGTCTACATGGATGAGTCATATATACATGCATCCCACACTAAAGGGAAATCTTGGAGTGACGATAAGAAAAAAGGAGTAAAAAAGCCAATTTCAAAAGGTCAACGTTTGATAATAGTTCATGCGGGAAATAAAAAAGGCTTTGTACCCGGTGCTTTTTTAACGTATAAATCCACGGACACTACAGGTGACTATCACAATGAAATGAATAACGATAACTATGAGAAATGGCTGGTTAACCAATTAATCCCAAATATACCCAGTGATTCTGTTCTAGTTATCGACAACGCACCCTATCACAACAAGTATGTTGAGAGACCCCCCAACTCAAACACCATTAAACGGGAAATGATCAACTGGTTAAACAGACATGAAATTCCAGTTGATCCAAAATTAACAAAAACCCAGATTTACGCTATTATATGTCAGCACAAGGAGAGGTATACAGAGTTTTCTGTGGACAAAATACTTGCCGAACATGGGCACACTGTGTTGCGATTGCCACCATATCATCCGGATTTTAATCCAATTGAAAATATATGGTCTCAACTGAAAGGCTATGTAGCCTCTAGAAATGTGGGTATGAACTTAACTACAGTAAAAACATTATTGACTGAAAAAGTAAACATGATCGGCGCTGAAGAGTGGAAAAAGGTTTGCGATCATGCAATCAAATGTGAGAATGAATATAGAAGCATTCAACACAGTTTAGACAATTACACTGATAGATTAGTAATAAATACGGCTGATAGTGACAGTGATATTGACCTCTTTGAGAGCACAGATAGTGAAATGGAAGTAATTGAGAATTAGAATTATTATTATTTTTATTGCAATGTCTCATTTTAGCAATAGGTATAATGGTGTTTATTATGTACACTAAAGCTGTAATGTTCCAAAATAATTAAATACGTAAACATAATGTAAAAATGTTTTTTTATTTTATTTTACCCCAACCTAAAGCCATCACTGTTTGTATTTTGTGCGACAGAGATAACGCTCTACGAAGCCGAAATTAGCCGATTGTCTCTTTCCAAAGGTCGATGTGCAATATTTATCGCCGGGTACTGTAATAGCTTAGAAGACGAAATAATAAACATAATGGCGCTTTGTCTAACGTATGCATTGAAAACAAGCCAATTCTATACGCAATAGTTTTGCTTTATTGACATCATTTTACATGACGTCACGCGTGTTCCAAGTCTGCCATATTTTGTCGCTATGCACGTAACTTGTAAACCATAAGTTACATACTCTTTGAACATTACTACACAGATTATAATAGTTTTAATTTTAATATAATTCAGAGTAGGTAGTAGAACCACTAGTACGATAGTATCGTCACAATTATCTTAGTGGTAGTAGTAGTACGATGGTATCGTACTACTACAACTGAAACGGCGTCTTAGTAACAGGGTCCCGTTTTACCCTTTTATCCGTACCCTTTGGGTTCGAAACCCTGAAAACCCATTTTGATTAAGATAATGTCAAAGTGAACTTAATTACGAAATCAATAAGTTTTAAGGGTAGTTTTATAGATAAATGTATACTTTATATGGTAAAATACAAAACCATAGAACAATAATATTCTCCTGATGAAATACCGCACGGAGTATTTAATCCGCCATGTTTAGTTGCATAGGTATGTACGTTTTTCGTAGGTATGGCAGTTCTATAGGTTTCCTTACTCAGAGATCAAAACCTATAGAAAGTGTCATAATTATACAATGGCGCGTTGACTTACAAAGTAAAATGGCAGAATAACAGTGGTATTCCACTGTGCCTTGTGCCTTATCTATAGTGCCTTGGTAAAATGTAAGTTAAGATTTGTGCCAATCTTACTTAAACTACTGAATCTAGCAGTTGTCAGGAACACATCCAATGCGGCGCTCTTTGTTCATTGTTGCGCTAGTATAAAGTTAAGAGTATAGTTAAATACGTTACATACTCTTTGAGTAGGTATAGTTAAAATTGTCACAGTCTAATGTAAGCTGTTCGTTAAATTAATAGGAAATATCTATATTAAATGATTAAAATAATATGTAGGTACTTTGTATTTTATTTTTCAATATTTTATTGATCGATTAATTATAATATGTACAATTAAACAACAATGGACAATTTACTATCACATATCACATCAACGTCGTTTACTGATAACTCATCTATTTCTACTTCTTTCCTTTTCTCCTTAGTTATAACATGTTCTTTGCAGAATATTACTATTCTTTCGCAAGCCTCTCTTAATTTATCTTCAGGAACCGTTAATACTATCCTCATATAGTTCGGATATTCAAAACACTGAAATAAAACAAAATAATCATGAATATTTTCTAACACAATTAATAGGTATCGTCGCCACTTTATCAAATACATAGGCGTCGAGAAAAGTTGACATATCAAGGTTAATGCATTATGCTTTTTTTCATAAAAGGTCATTATTCGATTGCTCTGAAATATCATCATCTGAGTTGACGATGATGAGGATGATGACGATGAGGATGATAGGATAGGAAGAAATAATGTACCTATATAAAAAAGTATCTTCACGTCCATATCCTCGAAGAATGGGTAGAGGTACAACTAGTACACCCACGATTAGCCGAAGATACTTGGTCCCACAATGTGATAGATGGCAAGCCTATCGCTAACCGGGCACTTACTCAATCCCAGGCAACGTTGTTTTTATCAGAAAACTGAAAACCTCATTTTTGATTTGCCCACCCCGGGAATCGCACCCGGGATCTTATGTCTTCATAACCGACACCGGACCACTAGACTACAGAGGCGATAAATAAATAATGTACCTATATGAACACTCTCAAAAAAATAATATTCGATATCCGTCCAGCTTTTTTTAGAGAATCGGCGACAAACAAACTGAGAAAAGAGGTTGTTATAATATATACTATTCAATGAAGCAATCGCACAGCTGTGTTTTTTATATCATAGACAGTAAATAAACAGATGCCTCTCTTGTTGGAAGAAAAAAAACCATCGACTATAGTCACCAAAGCTTTAATAGTGCGTTGCCACCACCGACCACACAGCCTATAGACGGCTAATGTTTGATTTTCCGTATTGAATACATTCTGGCAACTAGCTGAGGTAAGACGAAGTGGGGTTGCAACGCCGTAATTGGCTAACTCAAGGCCACAGTGAAAGATAGTAATGTACAGAGCATCTGATTGGTCGACACTGATTATCCAATCACTACTCATTGGCGCGTGGACATTTACATCGGAACTATAAGTCAGATGTGTTGACACAAGTCATTCGCCTATTATTAGGTGTCTATGGGCTGTGTGGTCGGTGGTTGCCACCTAGGTAACAGGTTACATTGCCACATATGTAAGTGTATCGACTACTAGCTATGTTCCCCTTCGAACTAGAACACGACAGCTATGGGTACCAACGCTATTACGACAGGAGTAGCTAAGACGGTGGTACCAAAACCCAACCTAACCTAGTTAGTAATCACGATCATTGGCGTATATAAAGTTATTTTTCTAAGGGGGGTCTAGGTCACTACAAAAAAAACCGTCAAGTACCACTTGGACTGGCATGCAGGTTTGTATTTTTTTTTGTAATGTAACAAAAACTTACGGTTTTCGTATTTTTTCCTTTACTGTAGGAAATGTCAAATTGTTAAATGTCTATTGTCAAAATTGTTTTGATTCCCTTTTAAAATCGCAAAATTTGCGACATAGCTACGGACTAACAGACAACGATGTGATACTATATGGGTCCCGTTTTTCTTTTTCAGGAACGGAATCCTAAAAAATGATATGTGTCCAGGCTAGAATTTCTAATTGGAAGGCCAACAACTTGCGGTAGGCAGTAGACCATACTGGGGTAGGTACGGCCCACCCAGCCCCCCTCTACATAGCCACGATGTTAATGATGCGTATAAGCCTTTTCTTTCCTTTTACAAGATGTCTAGCTGTAAGGCAGTTGATCTATTCTTTGAAAAAGGCCTGAATCAACACGGGGGAAACTGATAATGTATTTGACCTGTATAGGATCTTTATTACAATTACTTACCGTATAAGTAAACTATTCAGTAATCTGTGGTATAAGTCAGTATAGGGCATATGCCAAGGAAGTAACATTCTACCCGGAATGTTCACACACGCTTCAAAGTCGTTCCGAAGAATACCACGACATTGGTGGAGTGTGTCTCTACCAAGGAAGTTACATTCTACCCGGAATGTCCACACAGGCTTCAAAATTGTTCCAAAGAGTACCACGACATGGGTGAAGTGTGTCTCATTCTACTAAATAAAGCGCCAATCTCCATATATAAGTGCGGCCATGCATAGTTCGCAAATTACTAATAAGTAATTCTACTTATTTGAGAAATAGCTTTGCATTGCACAAGCAGAGGTGCAAAAAATGCATTACTTTAGTTAATGCATTAGCGTTTCATTACTCATTACTATGATAATGAGCAATGAAATCAGTTTTCATTACTCATTACTATAACAATGAGTAATGAAATCAGTTTTCATTACTCATTACTATAATAATGAGTATTAAATCAGTTTCTATTACTCATTATTTTTTTTTATGGAACAAAAGTTAATTTTCATTAAAAATTTTTTAATGAATAATGTATTATTACCATATACATACCATACCATTAAAAAAAGTAATGATTATTGCATTATTTTTTACATTAAGATTATTGCAACTCTGTGCATAAGTATTTACGTAATAATTAAAATAAGCACATTTTAGAACTCACTATGTTAATTACAATAAATTTTATGCTAATTTATTTATCGACGTGCATGAATACAGAGGATTTAACGATCACCGAATATGTAAAAATCTACCATCTAGATAGTTTTATTTACACTGGCAACTGCAAGAAAGGGACAACATCCACTCTTGTCCTTGTCTTGCTCAGAACGTTTTTCCCCATTGTTATGTAGGAAACAAATGTCAACTTTATTTGTTAAGGAATAAAGTACAATTCCAGTTATAGTATATAAGTCCCTTGGTCTCTACTAAATAAAGCGCCAATCTCCATATAATATATAAGAGCGGCCATGCGTAGTTTGCAAATTACTACTAAGTAATTCTACTAATTTGAGAAACAGTTTTTACATTGCTTAAGTAATTACGTAATAATTAAAATAAGCATATTTTAGAACTCACTGTGTTAATTACAATACATTTTATGCTAATGTATTTATCGACGTGTATGAATAAAAGGATTTAACGATTACCGAATATGTAAAAATCTACCATCTAGATAGTTTTATTTACACTGGCAATTGCAAGAAAGGGACAACATCCACTCTTGTCCTTGTCTTGCTCAGAACGTTTTTCCCCATTGTTATGTAGGAAACAAATGTCAACTTTATTTGTTAAGGAGTAAAGTACAATTCCAGTTATAGTATATAAGTTCCTTGGTCTCTACTAAATAAAGCGCCAATCTCCATATAATATATAAGAGCGGCCATGCGTAGTTTGCAAATTACTACTAAGTAATTCTACTAATTTGAGAAACAGTTTTTACATTGCTTAAGTAATTACGTAATAATTAAAATAAGCATATTTTAGAACTCACTGTGTTAATTACAATACATTTTATGCTAATGTATTTATCGACGTGTATGAATAAAAGGGATTTAACGATTACCGAATATATAAAAATCTACCATCAGATAGTTTTATTTACACTGGCAATTGCAAGAAAGGGACAACATCCACTCTTGTCATTGTCTTGCTCAAAACGTTTTTCCCCTCTGTTAAGTAAGAAACAAATGTCAACTTTATTTGTTACGCGATAAAGTACATTTTTATTTTTCAAATATTGCTAGTAATAATTCCAGGTATAAGTTCCTTGGTATAGGCCAACAAAATTATTAATCTCTTAAGATCAGTGTATTTCATAATCTATACAGGGTTACTTTTAAATGTCCAGTCAAATTTTCAAAGGTTTTTCAGAATCGATAATATATTCGACTTATGTAGTCAAAAAATAATTTAAATAATTCAAATTTTCATTTTCATCCGTAACGAAAAACAAAACACATGGATGGACATAATTTAAATTACGCAAAATTCGAACTCAAATATTTTAGTGTCTTCAACCAAATTAAAGTGATCGAGAAAAATGTACTTAGAACGACAGATTACATAATAGTTGTATCGTAATTATAGGTAAATGTAAAATGACATACTGCCAGCATTACCGAGTTCATTCACAAGACTCGAATTCAAGAATTTAGTGGAATATTTTAATATTATCTTGTAATAATTTTACAAAAAATAATGAAAACGTACTTTTAATTCAATATTTAGCTCCTAGTTTTAAAATTTGGCCGGACTTTTAAAAGTAACTCTGTATATAAAAATGAATTTCAGTTCGTTAGTCTCGCTAAACCTCGAAAATGGCTGGACCGATTTGGCTTATTTTGGTTTTGAAACATTTGTGGACATCCAGTGATGGTTTATGTAAACGGTGAGAGAATGTGAAAATGTTCCAACCAGGGGGAACGTAGGCGGGTCAGTTAGTTTCTTATATTAATAGGTACCTACGAGTATTGTATAGGTAACAATTTCCGCCCAAATCGGTAAAAATCTGAAACGAAATGTCTACAACACCAACTAAGCCAATATAAGCACATACTGATTGTATAAGGGAAGTCTCTAGGATTCACTTCGCCCGTACTAGTATGTCTGTAATTTTAGTAATAGATAATATATGTAATTTATTAGTAGCTAGAATGAAATAAACCTACTTGTCCTGGTAAGCAAAACACTGATTGTTCTGCAACTAAACGTTCTGCAAATTGACATTCATCCTTAAATTCTGGGAAGACAGATATTTTGATTCCGATCATCATATACATTGCCCCTTGCGGCATAATCGGAGTCAATCCTGGAGCTCGTATTAAAAGTTCATATGCCATCTTAGCTTGATTCTGAAATAAATACAACTCTGGTACAGTCGGTACTAGGTGTTAAGGTGAATCGTTGCAAAGATTTATCACCTCGTGGGCGAGGCGGTAGTAATACAAACTAGTATATTTCTGTTTTACTTGGGTCTCACGAGTTTTCTGACAAGCAAAGAAACATTTATTCTTTTTAATATACCTACCCCGACCAATAGCCTCTTCATTCCTAGGATTATGCAACATTTGTTTAAAAAATTGAATACATAAAGAATAATAAATGAATATATAGTATAATATTAATCACCATCACTGGAAGCTTAGATTCACTAAGATTCACCTGGTTATTGAGTAATCACTGTAAGGAATCACCTGGCAAATAGTAGTAATCACTATTTTTAAAACTTTCTACAAGTATCGCTTTTTATGGTAGTCACTGTTTTTCTGAAGCACGGGAATGCTAACAATTAAATTAAAAAATGAATGCTAAAAAGTGTTGGTCTAACCAGAGGTAATTTTTTTACCCCGTGCTGATCCGGACTCACTGAAGAATAAATTATGTGCAGTTCTACCAGGCAGTTCGAAGAGGTGAACGATTAGATATGCGAGTCACTGCTATTGGGGCTACAACAAATTGGGTTTTGTGCCACCACCTTGCCTGCCCTTGTGGAAAAAATTTCTCGGATAAAAGTAGGTAAATAACTTATAAAGTGAAAGTAACAGTTTATGAATGTTTATTTTTATTTAAAAAGTCGAAAAAAGTCTTACAAAGTCGGAAAAACTCGGAGTAATTCCAAAATTTCGGACTCTTCCAGAAGAGTTATTCAGTGTTAATAAATCTTGCAACGTTTATGGGTACTAAAAGAAATATATTAAAAGTTATTAATACTACGAAAGTGTAATAAAGGGGAAAAAATATAACTAATACTTACCCGGTTTTCCGTTTAAGAATTTGAAACTTTCTTCTTTGTTTAAAAAAAGGTTACCGTTACTGTCGATCAATATTATAAACTTTGTTTCTTCAATTTTTGATAATTATTATTAAAATCTATTATATCACAACGTTATTTGCCAATTTTTATTTTATTGTACTTTTATTACATAAATATATTTATAAATTAAGTAAAAATTAAAACAGATGATCTGATTAGCTTTTGACAGGTTGAGTCAGTGTTGCCAGAGAAAAAGTCAATCTTTCGTCCTTAAAGCCTCCTCTACACTACTCGCGAAGTTCCTCGGCGAAGTACTCGGCCGAAGTTGACTGAAGTCCGCGGTGCTACACTACACACTCGTTCAACTTCGCGAGGAGCGCATTCGTGTAGCGTTACCGGTACCCTGCGGACGTTTATTATAATGGACGCTCAAGTAGCAGCTGCCGTAGCAATGTGCTCTCTAGCGTATTATAACTACGTGCATACTTATCTCACGAAGAAGACTAAAAAGAAAAGAAGAAAAAGAAGATGGTGGATGATCGCAATGCATCGGAACAGAACTAGGTAGGTAATATTTATTTAAATAATTAGGATTTCTAATAAGTTAAAGTACATTACATGGCAAGTTAATTAACTGTATTTTTTTTTACAGACGTACTATGGAACAACAATTTCTTGAACTCATACAAGAACCATCAGGAGAATTTGAAAATTTCCACCGAATGTCATTGGACGATTTGAATTTATTACTTTCTAAAGTCGAACCCTTAATCGCTAAACGAGACACTCATTTAAGAGAAGCTATACCTGCTAAGATTCGATTATCAATCACCTTGAGGTTTTTGGCAAGTGGTGACAGCTATAGATCTATGCACTATTTATTTAAAATTTCAAGCCAGTTGATTTCAAAAATTGTAGTCGAAGTCTGTGAAGTTTTGAACGAGGAACTCAAGGATGAAATAAAGGTAAAATTTTAATATTTATGACATATATTTATTAAAAGTTTAGGTATGTACAATTACAAAAATATCAGTGAGAATAAGAATAAGAATAATTTCATACATTACGAGTCATTATATGCCTGATATATTAAATCACTCTGATGTGTATTATCTTCTGGACAATCAGACTGAGTTTGGGTCTCTGGTATATGCAAAATATATTGAACATCGTTAGATTGATCTGATTGAGGCTGCTTATAGCGTTGATAAACTGATTGACTTTGGGTGTCTGGTGCAATAATTTCATCACTTATAACACGTATCTTTGAAGAGCGTTGATGAGCAGTGATTTCGCTTGGTTGTTGGAAGTATGTCGGTTGACATTCACTGGACTCATTAGATAATATTATATATGTATCAGGTGGCTCTGAAAACGATGAGTGTGGTCTAGGAGATAATGTTGTAACATTATAATGAACTGCATTATTCGCAGATAAAGGACGCTTTCTAGAAGATAGTGATGTAGTTAACGGACTATAATATGGCGTAGACTTAGGTGTAGAAGTACGAAACGATTCACCTGATGGAGATCTTTCAAAACGTGATTTCCGAAATAGAGCATGTATATCGAACATTATATCGTCCCTTTCATGTTCAGGTAACCTCTTCAGTTTTTTGGCAATTAGTTTGCCGAATACGTCGCACTCGTCCTCAACTGCGCTGCTATCCTTTGAAGGATTATTTATCACTTTATTTAAGTTATTGAAGGCTTCTGTCATCTGCCTACTGGCAACTTGCAATTCCGGTGGGTTGTCACGCCGTCGGATGGTGTGTCTATTTTTTGGGGGCTCTGGTTCTTTTGGAGTTGGAGAAGCAATTGGTACATCCTCTGAAGCGTTGGTTGATTCTTCCTGAATCGAATCAGTTCCATGATCCTGAAATAAAAATAGCAAAGGTTTAAATGTATATATCACGACCTATTTAATAATAAATCTTTATTTAATCCAATCCAAATTTGTGAGTGTATATGGGTTCTGTATACTATATGCATTTGAGTGCGCGTATATGCAGGAGTACTGTATGTGTATGTAGGAGTGTGAGTGTATGTCTCTGTATTTTATGAAAAATACATGAGTGCTACAATTAATCGGCTTTTTAATTATTTATATACAATTTGAGTGTCAGCTTTTAATGAAATTGACCGTGTCTTTTTACACATTATTTGATGATAATATTTTTTATATAATATACTTTTTATTTACAGATGCCGTGCAATGAGCAGCAGTGGTTGGAAGTTGAAAACGGATTCAAGGAGAATTTTCCACATGCCCTTGGCGCAATGGATGGAAAGCATATTGTTATACAATGTCCGGTTAACTCTGGTTCTGAGTACTTTAATTATAAAAAGACGTTTAGTTTAGTACTTTTAGCTTTAGTCGACAGTAACTATAACATTATGTATGCTGACATTGGTAGTCAAGGTAGGATCAGTGATGGAGGTGTACTTAAAAATTCTTCGTTATGGCAAAAAATTGCATCTAACGGGCTTAATCTTCCTAAGCCAAGTCCATTATCCGGAACGGATCATGTCGAAATTCCCTACGTTTTTTTGACAGATGGAGCATTTGCTTTACATAATAATATAATGAAACCATATCCTGGCAACCATGATATCAATTCACCGAAAAGGATTTTCAATATGCGCTTGTCAAAATCTCGAGTAGTAGTTGAGAATGTGTTTGGTATTTTAGCATCCAGGTTTAGAATATTCAGAAAGCCAATTGATTTGGATATTCATAATATCCCAATTATTACAATGACATGTCTCTTATTGCATAACTTTCTCAGAAAAAGTAATAAATCATCCCTTATATATATGCCTCCTGGTACTGTAGATATGTATGATGATAATGGAGTTTTAATTCAACCCGGGTCTTGGCGGGCAGACTTTGATAATAACTGTGCTTTGAGAGATATTACACAAGTACCACGCAGATCACCATTATCTGCCGTTCAGTTAAGGGATTACTTTACAAATTATTTTCAATGTTTATAAATAAACACAACGAATGTAGGGTCATTTCGCCTGTTCGTTACCACATTAACTACATACTTTTTATATTAAAACTAATGCAGAGACATTATTATGTTCTCCTTAAAGCAAGCAACTGCACTAAATGGACGCAAACTGGCGAATCGACCTTACTGTAATCTGTACTTTAGTAATAATAAAACAAGTTATTGATAATAAAAAACTTACCGTGGTTATTGTTTGTTTACATTTATACACGGACCCCAAAAAGCTGTTCATGAAATCAAAGGCGAACCAAACTGGACGATAAACATCATCTGCGCCGGCACCACTTTTTAAGGAAGCTTCCATTTTTCTGTAGTAGCCCCTGTATGTCGCAAAAAGTGAATCCTTTTTTTTCTTCAATTCTTCAACTGGTATTTCCAAAACGTCCCGAATACGCACCCAAGCATCATTTACTTTTTTCTTGTCCTTATGACCTTTCCCACTGGGGTTCCAACCTGTGACCACTGTATGCCGCTCATAATAGAGTCTCACACGCACATCAACGAAAAAATCTATTAAACACACGTGCGTTCACAACGGCGTCTTGACGCGTACTGAAGTCGGCCGAGTAGTGTATAGAGGTACTAAGAGCATGTGTCAGAGGCCTAGTAGCATATCAAAGCAGTCAAGAATAACGACGTTAATAAGTCGGCGATTGCTAAACATCTACAGCTGTAGTCGGGCCGTAATCACTGGATGGAATTTCATAGGCCACGCGTATTTTCGACTGAACGCCATATTACATTCCACGGCTAGTGAAAGAAGCCATTGAAATCAAAAAACATCCAAATTTCAACCGGGAAGACGCACGTCCTTGATAAGTTTTCTTGGCACGTATTGATTTTTGAAAAGCTGTATATTTTGGAAACGATGATCGATTTGATCTTTCAAATGGCATTCAACTCAATTTAAATATTGCTTTAGCTAAAAAATCGGTAGGTTCAAAAATTTCGAAGCAATGTCAAAAAAACATTTTCGTCTATGATAGATCCCAAACAAATTTACCGATTTTTATCCAATTAACGGTACTTGGCGCAGTTTTTAAAGGAGAAACGATGATAAGATTTTGAAGTCAATCGGTATATTAGCCTGAAAGTTATTTCCAAAATATTAAGTAACTTTGCTAAAGAAAACGTAATTTTAATATTTGAAAAGTTGTAACCTTTGAAAATAAGGTTCGGTTTTGATTTTTAAAAGGGCATTCGACGTAATTTTTATAGTATTAAAATATCGTAGAATACCAAAAAATAATTGGTTGAAATATTTCGAAGTTATGTCGAAAAAACACTTTTTTCAAAATTTTCGTCAACGATTACTTCCAAACGAATAAACTGATTTTGAGGCAATTTATGCATTAGATGTATTTTTTTGAGGAATAGTTTTTGTACTCAATCGGTACATTAATCTGGAAGTTATTAAAAAAAAAATTGTTTCGTCACAATTTGTTTAGGGTATTTTCAAAATTTCTCAAAATCTCTTAGGCCCATTTGGTACAAAATTTCAGGAAGTATAAGTTGAGCGGAATCCAATCGAATGCCACCAACCGCGTTTCAATCGGTCCAGGCGTTCAAAACTTATGAGTTGTTGACACACACACACACACACACTCACACACACACACACTCACACACACACATACATACAGACATACTGACGTCATCGCGAAAATAGTCGAAAATGGTTCCTAAGCCCACAAAACGCGGACATATGGTGAAAACTCCATTTTTGAAAATCGGAGCAAAATCAGTAACCTTCCTATCTACATACGTAGTGGGAAGTTAAAAAGTACAAGTGTTTTAATAGATTAATATTGTATTAAACTGGAGTGAATGAAAATGAATTAAACAAAATAAAACTACCACGCCAAAGCTTAAACCTAAAAGTGCGATATTTTTTTAGTAAAATGTACCACTAAAGGGCACAGATCGTCGCCTAGTGTAGCTTTGTAGCATTTTTACTCGTTATTTGACCCTCCCGTTGGTCGAGTGGTTAGCGACCCTGACTACGCAATCAACGGGGCTCGGGTTCGATCCCCGACGGGGACAAGCATTTGTGTGATGAGCGTAAATGTTTGTATTTCTGGGTTTAGGTGTTTATTATATATATTCTGGTATTTATATATTATGTATTTCTATGTATTAGTATCGTTGACTAACACCCATAACACAAGCAAATATTTGCTTACTTTGGGGTTAGATCAGTAAGTGTAGTTTGTCCCGTGAATATTTATTATTATTATTTATTTATTTTTATAATAGATGGCGTTAGCAGTAATAAAATTCTAATACAAAATGTATTTTCTATTTTTTTAATGTTTATGAAATAGCATTTTAATGGTAGATAATATATCTAGACATGAATTTAAACCACCACGTCAAAGCCCAAACCTTAAAGTGGGATACTTTTTCAGGAAAATGTACCACAAAAGTGCATAGAAAGTCACCTAGTGTAGGGCTCGCTTCGCTCGCCATAATTATACTGGCTGTTGCCCAAGACTTCGTCCGCGCGGACTTCGTTTACTCCGCACAGCACCTCCCCCGTAGGTGACAGCTTGATAATATGTAGCCTATATGTTGACCCGACCTGTTAGTAATAGTCATGCAAAATTTGAAATAAATCCATGTAGTACTTTTTGAGTTTACCCCGGACATAGGAGTAGTGTAGAGGAGGCTTTAAGGACGAAAGATTGACTTTTTCTCTGGCAACACTGACTCAACCTGTCAAAAGCTAATTAGATCATCTGTTTTAATTTTTACTTAATTTATAAATATATTTATGTAATAAAAGTACAAAAAATAAAAATTGGCAAATAACGTTGTGATATAATAGATTTTAATAATAATTATCAAAAATTGAAGAAACAAAGTTTATAATATTGATCGACAGTAACGGTAACCTTTTTTTAAACAAAGAAGAAAGTTTCAAATTCTTAAACGGAAAACCGGGTAAGTATTAGTTATACTTTTTTCCCCTTTATTACACTTTCGTAGTATTAATAACTTTTAATATATTTCTTTTAGTACCCATAAACGTTGCAAGATTTATTAACACTGAATAACTCTTCTGGAAGAGTCCGAAATTTTGGAATTACTCCGAGTTTTTCCGACTTTGTAAGACTTTTTTCGACTTTTTAAATAAAAATAAACATTCATAAACTGTTACTTTCACTTTGTAAGTTATTTACCTACTTTTATCCGAGAAATTTTTCCACAAGGGTGTTCCTAGTCCGTAATAGAGTCACTCTCATGTTTCGGTTTGGAGGCTTAGACAACCAGTAAAGTTATGCATGTGACATTAAGACCTCGCCACAAGGATAGCAATGCACTGCTGACATCTTTGGTGTCTATAGATAAATAGTAGTAGGTATGGTTGTCTCTTCCCATCAGAAGTAACATCTGTTTGTTTCGCTTTCTTATAATACTCGCATAAAAAAGCATATATCGGGAATCGAGCCCCAGAGCTTTCAATCTAAGCGAATCAGACTAAAATCAATAGATCAATAAAACTAAAAAATTAGTAATATAGTTCACTGATTAGCCTTGCTGTAAAAGCTAAAATCGAGTTTCAGTAGAGAGCCAAACCATCAAAACAGTCTTTGTAAAACATTTTAGATAGTCGCAGATTCAGAATTTTTGTTTGGAGGGAGCTTGATTCATCGAATTTATGTTCGAGAGCTCGATTCGACTGAGGGTATACTTTATCAAGGTAATCATCAAAACAACAGAAAGATAAAGGGAGCTTG
Organism: Apodemia mormo; assembly: GCA_036924255.1. Lineage (NCBI taxonomy): Eukaryota > Metazoa > Arthropoda > Insecta > Lepidoptera > Riodinidae > Apodemia > Apodemia mormo. Next base: position 32,229,022 of record JAUPFN010000003.1, on the reverse strand, counting down.
GGTTCTCCACCCCCCTTTTAAATCCGCTATTGCACCTACAGGATCGAGTTGAATACGACCTTCCGAATACGCCTCTACCTCCTTTGCCTGGTAGTTTTTTATATTTTTACGCTATAGTGTGAATAAAGTTTATTTGTTAAGTTGCGTCGTGTTTAATGAATATGGTGGTAGCAAGGCAAGTCTGCCTGGATCGTCATATGTGACACTCAATTCCCTTTGGCTACCTACCCATTTTCGTGAAGATATGTATATATATTATGTATGAAAAACTTACCTCAATAAACAATATAATTTCGTCGAAGAAAGTTTGTGGAGTATACTCTAAAATGGCAGGTAAAGCTCTTTGTATTAAAGCGCTTGGACCTAGAATCCTTGTAGATAAACTAGACAAAGCATCACGTAATTCTTTTCCTAATATGTTATGTCTATCATGGATAATCACCCAACCCATTCTCCATCCAGGAACCAAAAATCTTTTAGTCAGCCCACTGCAAGTAAGTACAGGAACATCTTGGGATATTGACGATATTGATGTAAACGTATTTCCAGAGAATACAAAATGTTCGTATATTTCGTCAGCTATAATAGGTACATAGTTTCTGGATGCTACCTCTAATATTTCTAATAAGTGTTCTTTATTATATACGGAACCGCAAGGATTTGATGGATTTATGACAACTATTGCTGCGGTATCATCGTCGATTTGACATTCTAAGTCGTCTATGTCCACCTTCCATTGTTTGTTTGGCTGAAACACAAAATCCCATTAATATGTAGAGCAATGTAGAGTTATTAATGAGGAGGAAAAAATAAAAATTTGAATGGATGTAACGCTTGTCTCCTCTTTATTGACCTACACTGATCTACCAAATCTATCAAGAAAGGCAAGATATAACGGTAAAGTATGTAACTGGATAAGATTATTTTGTATAAAAGGAGGTTATGTTCAAAATTATCTAATTTTAAAAACTCTTTCAACGATATTTGGAATGGATCAGGGTCGCTGATTATTATTTTTTAATTTTATTTAATAGGATTACAAACAATCAGATGTTTTTCCTGATGTGAAAAGATAACCATCGTCTGTAGATACCACAAATGTTAATTGTGCGTTGCCAGCTAGGTGGTGGGTCGAAGTACCACATGCACAAGTTTATTATACAAATTACAATTACGAGTTATAGTTACCTTACCCTCCAGACCGGAACAGGAAAGTAATAATAGTGACGCTTTTGCAGACTTTCTTATGGAAAGTCACATGCACAAGTTTACATACAGTGACAAGAAATGAGAAGTTTACATACAGTGACAGAGTGGCAAGAATAGGTAATGCGGTGGTACCAAACCCGGACGAGACATAGCAGAATTATTTTAAATATTACCTGCTTAGTAGACAATAGTCACGAGAAGCCTTCTCTCGCCTTTAACGAAATACTTAGAAGTAAGTTAGAAGTAAGTTGTCTATTCTTAGAAAAAGAGATCGGATCAATACGGAACGGAGGATCCCATGTCATTTTACCTTATAAATAGTACTTTGGCGACCAAATTTAGCTAACTCCATCACCCGAATAAAAAAATATATTTTTGGTGCTACTAAAAACTACTTGAAGCTATTTAGCGTATATATCGCTACATCGTTACTATTTTCTAATATAAACAGTTTTTTTCGTTTCCCTTCCCAATTACTACCATTACAAAAATATATGCTACATTCATTAGCATCGTTTGTAGTAGGTTTCGGTGTGCGTGTTTACAGTGGTCGATTGATTAAGGCGAGGCATCGCGACAAACGGGAAAACACTGGTTTGTTTGATCACGTTTATTTTTTTGATTGTTAAATAACAATTTTACAAAAATTACACGATATACCTGAAGATGTTATCTAAAGAATGTGCTAACTCATTACATGATAGAATGTACTTTACTCGATCATATAAAATTCCGAAAACAGGCTAAAAATCTCTAAAACAAATAATTTGTTAATAATATTTCTAACCTTCCACATGATTTTTATATGGTGATATTTAGCTGTAAATACAAAAAAGAATGTGCTAAATTTTAGTTTTCAGCTGATTGATGTCCTGTATTTATTTATCCGAAAACTAACACGTTTCCCAGCGGTTTCAGAACATTACGCGCCACCCATTTTCTATAGAATTGACGTGCGTCGAAATACCTCGCCTTAAATATATGAAGTGAGAGCGAGGTTACACTTGAAAAAAGTGTCGGTGTAAAAATGAGAAAGGGTTCGGACATGTAAAAATAAAAACTAGTAAAGTGTGTGTCGGGCCATGAGCAATGTAGGGTTCCGTAGTTGCCCATCACAATAATGCGGACTAAGAAAAGTGCTTTTATAATTTCATACTATGAACATTTAAACTTCAATGACCAATCAATCAATGAAAAATATATCTGCATATACATTTTATAAGTTGGTCGACTACGACTCAAAAACTTGTAAAGCCTTTTTAGCGGCTTAGAAAAGCCGTGCTAGTTTTCCTTTTACTTCCTTATATTTACTATAATCATGATTTTTTTTCCCATCCCCAAAACCAACCGTTTAGCCTGCAGAGGAAGAGGGGGACACTTAACCTTAACAAAAATTAGCACTTAAAAGATTAATATTTTACAAACGAAACCTTTTTCCCTTAATCGAAACCTTGTTTTCACAAACCTACAATATTTTTAAAAAAAACTTATCCAACGATATCCCACACAATGAGGTATGTAAGATAAAAAATTAACATCCCCACTTTACATATAAGGAGCTTCCCTATATGTAAAGTGGGGATGTTAATTTTTTAACCCTGAAAAAAAATAAGATTTTATGTTACCTCTTTGTTGTGTGACTAATATGTAGGTCACACTATAAGTTTTGCGTAACTTGAAAAAACAACATGTTATAACCAAGATATTATGTTTATTGCTTATCAAAATAACCTCCTTTACATTTTAAACATTTTTTCATGCGATCGAACCATTTTTTAAAAAAGGAGGACCACAGATCTGAAGGCATGTTTTCTACATGCTGATTGAACGCTATCACAGCCTCTTCGGAGTTAGTAAAAGTAAAACTTCTCATCAAATCTTTGATTTTGGGGAAAATACAGATATCACAGGGTGCTAGGTCGGGGCTATGCGCAGGATGAGGGACGAGATGTACTTTTTTGGAAGCTAAAAATGACTTTGTTTTGTTGGCCGTGTGTGAAGAAGCGTTATCATGGTGTAGGAGAATGCGGCTTTTGGATCGTCTTTCGCGAACTTTTTCTAACACCCTGGGTAAACAAATGGTAGAATACCACTTAACATTAACACTCTTTAGATCTTCAAGTACAGATGGGACCCGTAGCTGAGAAAAACAACGCGATCATTTTTTACCAACGTTTCTCGCCTGTCTCACTTTTGTTGGCCTGTTCTTATTTTCAAACACCCATTCACAATATTGCTTTTTTTTCGGGTTCAAGACAATAAATCCACGTTTCGTCTCCTGTGACAATGTCATAAACAGCATTAGAATGTCCGTGGTCGTACTTCTGTGTAGCAGTAGCATCTGTGAGCACCATTCCACGCGAGCCTGCTTATGCTCCGCTGTCAGTTCATTAGGGATCCAACGACAACAAAGTTTCGAAACTTTCAATTCTTCGAGTACAATTTTCTGAATTTGCCTAATACCCTTCCCTAATAGTCCTCGAATTGTTTCATAGTAATCTTCAATTAACCACTTAACATAAGCCACATTATTTTCGTTGACAGCAGTTGAAGGCCACCCTTCACGAAATTCGTCATGTAAAGAAACTCGACCTCTCTCAAATTCAGCAAACTATCGCCTCACGGTGCTTAAACAAGGTGCTTCTCTCCCAAAAGCATTTTGAAAACGAGCGGCACAGTCTTGCAGAGAAAGAGAACTTTTAAAATCATAAAAAATCATCGCTCTAAAATCTTTTCGACTTAATTCCATTTTCGTTGCGTACGTAGAACTTTGATTACATCGTCTGAAATTTTTCGGTCTGTGTGTCGCATGTCGCGTGACGGTCGGCCGCGGAGTAGGGATAAAGTGAAAGGCGCTCGTCAGAGCAGTGAAAAAAAGTTTCACTTTTACCGTAGTTTCATAAAACCACAAATTCCGTTTTTTTACTTTAAAATAGTTAAATTTAGCTGAAAGGGATGTAACAATGAATACGTGCCAGTTTATCTATAAATAATAATCCGATAAAATATGCAAATAATTAAGTTTAAATAGCAATGGAGGCAAGTATTCAAATACGCGATATGCAAATATATTCTACATTATAACAGAAACTCGTTCTGCTTCTAGAAACTTGTTTAACTGAGACCGCGTCAAAACTTCCCGAATGTTTTTCAACTTTCAAACCTATTTAATACCTTTATTGCTATTATTCATTATTCTTTTGAATTTGCTCTAGAAGCGACAGCATCACTGACTTTGTGTGATGCTGAAGAAGATGCAATTGAAATCATTAGATAACCTTTTTTTAAACGATTCGTAAAGTCCCATTTAAATATTAAGTAGCTACCTAACGGCACTTAATGCAGAACTCGAGTGTCTGCTGCGGAAATAATTGTTGTTTACGTTATAATGGTTGTTAATAAACAGGCAATGAGACCGTAAACAAGACTATGTTGCTACCAAATACTAATAATTTTATATTATTACTAGCTAACCCGCGTAGTTTCTGCGTAGCTCTACCAGTAGAGTAATTTATCATCAAAACGTATAGAAATTTCATACAAACGTTCATCCCCTGGTTCAGTCCCTAAGGGGTCGCTTTTTTAAAAACAAAATAGCTTTGGTATGACCTCTGGCATTTAACTGTTTCCTTGGAAAATTTAATCAAAAGCGTAAGAGACAAACAAGCAGACTTTCGTATTTATATGTATACTAGCTGTTGCCCGCGACTTCGTCAGCTCCGCCCCGTAGGTGATAGCGTGATAATATGTAGCCTATATGTTGACCCGACCTGTTAGTAATATTCATGCAAAAGAAGTAAATCCATGCAGTACTTTTTGAGTTTACCCCGGGCATACATACAGACAAACAGACAAAAAATCTAAAAACTAAATTTTTGGCTTCGATATCGATTGTAGATCATGCCTCAAGTATTCTTTTAAAAAAATATTCAATGTACAGTTTTGACTTTCCTACGATTTTATTATAATATGTATAGATATCTATTGATTATTGACTCATTCTAGTATGTTCTCAGCAGCATACGTACCTTGGCGGCGAAGTGATCACGTAACTTGCAATGCGAAATTATCGTGATTGTTTAGTTATTGTAAGACACACATAACAGCCTTGTACATTAGTGGTAGTCGTTGCCGCTTGATTAGTTTTGATGCTGTGACATTGCAAAAAGTGCATCTAGTGACCAGCAAGCAATTGGCGACGTTTTTTATGATTTTGTCATTACGTTTAAGAGTCATCGCTGATCGCTGGCGAATTGCAAACGTTAGATGATACGCCTACGGGGCTGCGTATAAAATTTTGTTTTTGGGGCCTTATGAAGGGTAGAGATTCCTCACAAAAAATAAATATTTATTCATCATAATTATTTATTAGTCACTTTTTTTCCAAAATTTTTACAAAAAATTCCTCCTTGCGTTTTTTTGAAAAAAAAAATAGAAGTTAAATTTTTTGACTTTTGCTATTTGGGAACTTTTTATTAATTTTTGCTTACCACGTTGTTATATGCATAATTGATACAGCAGATACGGTGGTAGTTACGCCCCTGGTCTTCAGCTTTTTTGGATGGAAACTTTGATGATGTTAGTCCGGGCTCATTTTAAGATTAGACCAACTGCTGTTCTGCCAGGCAGGTTGTAAAAGGTGACCGATTGGTTACATGTGGCACTACCATCGTCACTACTAGATGGTAGAGCTCCGCAACGTTTCACCCGGGTATTTTTTATCGTGCAGAGTGTTAGTTTTACGATAAGTAGATAAGACATTAGGATAAGATAATTAAACTTAGATACTTAAACAAACATTTTTAACATTTCTTTATGTCTGTCATTCTGTTTGTACGGGGTAACCTCTGGACCAGCTTGACTGATTTTAATGGAACTTTCACTATATGATAAAGGAGTTTATGGGGTAGGACATAGACTACATTTATCCTGAGTGAGCAAAAGGAAGTTATGATTTTTGATCACGTGAAAGAAGTCGCGAGTAATATTTTTCATAATTACACAATAAATACAATATATCAATATATTGTATTTATGGTGTAATTGGGGAGGTGTTATTTACATATATTTTTTCTAGATGCTTTTGATTAAAGACTACTAGGTATTTTTTATATATTCTTTTAAATAAAATCAATAATATTAGCCCAGTTGTATAAGGTTAAATGATGCATATTATTGTTTATCATCATTAGATATTTTGTCTTTTCTTAGAATCGTTTTCGGTAGTGACGATTACGAATCTATACAAATAAATAGAATTGGTATATATATTTGTAACATTATAATAACCGCTTTTTACTTTATACATGGTACATATATATACCAAAATAACATATGTTTACGATTTTTGTCTTCCTGTTTGTCCCGGCTAATCTTTAAAATGGATAGACCGATTTTGGTAGATAGCTAATGTAATGAAGATTAGCTTAGGCTACTTTTACTTTAGAAATTCCATGCTAATGAAGTGGTGGGCCCAGCTAATCTGATAATATATTTCGAAGTTCAAGATGGCGGCCACGGTTTTTTAATAAAATCAATATGGGATATCGTTTTCATGATTTTCGGGGATGCTGATTACGAATGTGACATTATATTTAGAAGTTCAAGATAACGGACACGAATTTTTGAATAAAATCCATACAGATATCGTTTTCATGGTTTCGGGGGTAACATATAATAAGACAATATATTTCGAGGTTCAAGATAACGGAAGCGATTTTTTTTTCATTTTATTCCCGTTAAACATACAAATACTACGAATACACAAATTTATACATATGACCACCCTGCAGCAATGACGAATACCTACACAAAAGCGGTATTTCACCTAACTTCAAATGCGATGTCCCACTGTTTTTTTGTGGTACATATGTCATAAAATACCTATTCAACAAAATCATATACTATCATGACATAAAATTGAACGATATATATACATTATTAATGCGATATAAATGGCGGTTATGGAAATAGTCATCTGAGAAATTTTTGTCCCATGATCTTGTTTTAATGTGTGTCAGGTGTGTAAATCCATACTAATATCATATATGCGAAAGTCTGTCTGACTGTCTGACTTCGGGGTCAAAATCTCACTAAATTTCACGTGTGAATGGCAAATATCGCGTATTTTTTTTCCACAACAAACAGTATAAAATTTGGTGAAAACTGACTTAAAGCAAGTAAAACATTTACTTATCTCTACTAAAATACGGAAATCGTAAAAAATCGTAATCATTAATTCAAAGTATAAATGTATTTTTCAAAGTAACAAAAAGAATCTAAAAATATTCGTCCTAGCACCCCCAACCCCTACTCCTCCACACAATGAAAAATTATAAAGTCTACATTAATCTTACCTTATCTTACCTTACCCAACACCCCGAACAAAAATTCGCTAAATCAAGCCGCCCAAAAACAAAAATTCTAGATCCGCCACTAGCCGTTAAAATCGTAAGACGGTGACGAAGTATGTCTGGCCTACTTTATATCCTTCTGTCCACCTATTTTTTTTTTCAGAATATACAAATTACAATATTACCGGTCCAGCTCCCTCTAGAAAACTACGTCTATAATAGTAGTAACCTTTAATATAATGTGGTCTACTGTAAAAGATTATGTGAAAATGTGGTACCAATAAATACTATCTTATCTTATCTTATCTTATTTATCAAGAACCCGGGACAAGGGGGAGGTACCTAAGCATCTATAAAATTTAACGTTATTAAATTATGAACTCACCAATAGATTGTAATATTTAATAGTTATTCCAAGGCCTTCCGCCAATGTTTTGTAAATCATAAATCCTGGCCTTGGAACCAGAATATTCTGTCCTGAGTCCGCTATGGCTGATATGACAAGCTCGATAGCATGAGAACAGCCACTGGAGAGTATCACATCGTCAGGAGTAACTTCGCCTTGATGAGCACTGTATTTGGCTATTGCTTGTCTAGCTTCAAAATGACCCTTGGAAGGAGCATATCCTCGACTTGAAGCTAAATTTACTGCGTCATGAACAGCTTGTAAAACGTTTTCGGGAGGGTTCAAATTTCCAAAGGTTGTTGGATCACCTGAAATTGAAAAAAAATTATATTGCGAAAAAGTAAATGAAAATCCGTTATCTTACATAACCTAAAACAAGTTCATCCCGTTAGGACTTAGGATAAACAGCGTGAGAGAGAAGAGATATTTGTCGACGTCAAATAATATCTCGTTTATTCTAATATGCATACCACAATAAAAGTTTAGACAAACTAATGTTTCTCTTAGAATTTTTTGTAGGTATACCAATTTCCGTGACTTATTATGGTCGATAGACAAAACGATTACTGAGAAGTAAAAACGATTATTATTTCTACTTTCGAACTATTATGTCGAATGATATGTTCAACACGACTGCAAATAGATCTCTATTTGCTACCACGCTGGACACATACTACGAGAAAACAGGTCATCAGAATTTTATTATCAACGTACCTAATAATTGATTTTACGACAAGATCGACTGAATTTATCTCGATCATAGAAAAGAAAGCAAAGTAAGAAGTCTTTAACTGGTATTAAATTACAGTGATTGTAAAGATGCTTTCAAAGATGGATCTTGTTTTATACCTAGTATTTGTGTTATTGGCATGGTTTTTGGAAGTTAACTGAAATTTTTTCTGGTATTACTAATGCCAATAGCTACTAACACATTACATCATTACATAGGAAATATTCCTATCAACTCATGCAATTTAAATAAATGAAACACAATATTCACTCGATATGTTAATATTTAACATAAATATTAAACGAGTTATAATCAGAATTATGACTGATTATAGCAGGAATTTTCATCGTTTTTTAACAAACAGGCAGCTGACAGCACTTGAGAGCCATTAATTTATAACATAAGATGATTTAGGCGGGGGTCAACCATATCTTATTTTTTCTTAAATGCGGTGGGAAACAATCAATAACTCTAGGTAGTTCTTGCACAGATAACAAAAATGCACAAAATTAAAATTGTATTTGAAAAGCCAGAGTGTAGATGTGTATCTTCACGCCCATATCCCCGAAGGGGTAGGCAGAGATACAACAAGTGCACCCACGATTAGCCGAAGATACTTGGTCCCACAGATGTGATAGGTGGCAAGCCTATCGCCAACCGGGCACTTTCCAGTCCCGGGCAACATTGTGTTTTTCAGAAAACTGAAAAAAACACTTTTTTATGTGCCCGACCCAGGAATCAAACCCGGAACCTCATGTGCTCAACGCCAACGCTGGACCACTAGACCACAGAGGTGATGTGCGCTCAAATGAAAGATTAAACCGAAGCGAAAGATTAAAACCAACGCTTAATTACTACCAAAAATAAAATTACTAGTCTCTTTGTAATTACAAATAAACATTTCTAAAAATTAGTTCTTTGAAAAATAAACATTAAAATAAACCAAACCTGCAGTTATTTTATTCTTTAAATTCTTAATAAATATTAAACGGGGGAGGTTGGGCTATTTATTCTTATTGCTTCTTATATAGAAGGAAGAAGGTCAAATCTAGCAAAAATAGTTTTACGTAATAAATAAATGGAGCCTTGCCAATTTTCTTAATTTGCTATATACACAATTATACCTTACCTAAATATAACCTTGAACGAGTAATTTGATATTGATAATATTCAAAACTTCTACAAACTCGGTAGTTAATTCGAAAATTAAGGTCTGTTTGCACTTACTTAGAGTGCTTTGATCGTACTTTATGAGATATTTTTCTTGTCGGATGTCACGTAAAGTTCACATTATCATGGGATTAAATACCCCCCCCCCCCCCTATATTGATCCCGGGTTCCTTTGAAGAATAGGCCGATTGCCGTTCTACCAGGCAGGTCGTAAAAGGCGGCCGGTTGGCTATGCGAGTCACTACCATCGTGGCTACTGGGTGGTGGTGATTTTGATGCGGTTTTTTTTAATAGATAGATTGATTCTTGAGAAAGGTTTTAGTATAATATAAACCTTTCTGATATTCCCACGGGAATAAAAGCTACACGGGTGAAACCGCGGGCAGGTCGCTAGTACATATATATAGAAGAACGGCTAGATTTTTCGTCCGTCGTTTTTGACTTTAAGTGGTGTAAGTAACACGAATTTTTTACATTTATATAAATGAACAGCTGATGTTATTTCATATTTTTTTATTGATGAAAATGACATTATTAAAACGTTATTTGTTCTTCAATAAATCAGTAATATTTTTTGAACAAATATTTTTATACTGATATTACTAATTTCATACTTGTGGTATGAAGTTGATAACAAGGGCGATCCTATTCTTAGTTGGAACGCATAGTATATTCCTGCCGCAATTTTATTATATCATTAGACAAAAAACTAGTAGGTGGTTTTTCTGTCGGAAAGAAAAACCATGACTTATAACCAAAGACATTAATGGTGCGTTGCAATTCGTGTAGCGGGATGGCAATGCCACATGTATAAGTCTACCGACTACTTTACCCTCCAAACCGAAACACGTCAATAATAAGCATTGACGCAACATATTATTGTCAGCATGTACCCCATGCTGCATGTAAAACGCATTTTTAGAGGTACAAAACGCAGATAGCACTTTTAAAACAATTATGTTCACCCAGGGATCGAACCCGGGAACTCAGGTTCTAAGCCAAATAAGCCGAGCCTAAAATAAATAAATAAATATTCACGGGACAAATTACACTTACTGATCTCACTCCATAGTAAGCAAATTATTTGCTTGTGTTATGGGTACTGGTCAACGATACTAATACATAGAAATACATATATAAATACTGAAATAAACACCCAAACCCGGAAATACAAATATGAGCATATTCATCACATAAATGCTTGTCCCCGTCGGGGATCGAACCCGAGCCCAGTCGATTGCGTAGTCAGGGTCGCTAACCACTCGACCAACGGGGCGGTCAAAAAAACCACAATACCTCTGTATTGCATACAATAAAATTGGCAGCTCCGCTCAAATAATGTCACAATTCAAAAAATCGTAAAATCACATTTATTGTGTCATTCATATCGTTGCCATAATTTTATCTCGAATGATGATCTACCACTGTTTTCAAGGATTTGATACCTACTATATGGCAATAGTGACGTTAGTGGCGTTGGCTGGAAAAGTGAAAAAAATAGGCAGGGGCAGCTTTAAACCCCTTTTACTCGAGAATCGTTTTTACTTGTGACACTATTTGAGCGGAGGTGCGACACATTTAAAATACTCATACTTATCATTTATGTCCACTGATATAAGTAAAATGTCATCGTTAGTCAATTTACGTTTACTGGTGCTTCAACACTTAAATGCACTGCTAAATAAATACATATATTTAACACTTAAATATGTACTTCTTTAGCAATATATTTATTTTTTATTCATTTAAAATGTAAATTTTAATTTTCAATCCTTGTTAAATATTAAAAATATTGCTAATTTGTAGATAAACTACATAAACTATACAAAACTTGTTTTTTAAATTGATGATCGTGGCGATTCTTCGTCCATATTTATTATTTGTATTAGAAAAGGTCGAGTGTCTTACTGCTAAGTATCTCGTTAAAGGGGAGAGAAGATACTCGTACATGTCATAAACCGACAAAAAATTTTTAGAGGTTTTTTCAAAATTTCTCAAAATCTCATGGACCGAACTGGTCAACATTTTCAGGAAGTCTTAGTTGAGCGGAATCCAACCAAATTCTAGATGCGTTTTGATCGGTTAACTGTTAAGCGTTCAAAAGTTATAAGATGTTTACAAACACACATACATATATACACACACACACACACACACACGTACACACGCATATACTGACGTCATCGTGAAAATACTCGGAAAAGGCCTCCTACTTACCTACCTCAACATGTAGAGATCTGGTGAAAAGTCGATTTTCGAAAATCGGGGCAAAATCAGTAATTTTCTTATCAACCTACATACGTAGCGGGAAGTTAAAAAAACGCCGAAAGAGTCTAAAGAATTCAAGTGAAATTAGGTATACCAATAGTCCCAAACTTATTATAAAGAGAGCTTACTATCCCAAAAATGCAAATCTATGGGATAGGATAGAAAAGGGTTAAATATTATACATATAATGGTCCATTATATAAGATTTCGTGCCACAAGCTCCTCCAGCAACAGCCATGTGGCCATATTGCTTATCTAGTAACAAATTAAGGCACGTCTAATAAAATTGGCTACGCAATAACATTTTTAGAACAAAAATGATACAAAATAAAATATTGTGAAATCTTTATATCTTGTTAACCTTGACTTATCTGACTGACCCATATTATATTAAATAAAAATTTTATAACATCGAATGTTAATCAAGTTTTCTTAAACGATGTACCATAACCGGATCCTTTATTAAGAAATGAAAATTATATAATATATGATATTAAATATAATCTCAATAATATTACAAATGTGAAATTTTAGAACTCCGTTTGCTTTAAATTGGTTCTCTACTCAATAATGTCCTAACTGCTGAACGGATTTACTTACACAAAACTTTGTAAATAAGTAAACTATATCCTGAATTAACATTAAATATTTTATACCAGGAATTAACATTAAATATTTGAAAACACTAAGAATAAAATAATAAACTTAAATCGCACACATGCATCGAATTTGAGAAAAAGCTAGTCTTTATTATATATAAAATATTTATTTAAGCAAGTATATGTCTGTAGATACCATTATATTTATAAAATAAAAATACATTTTTCCAGAAAATACTTAAACGTCTTGGACTATTATACTATATTATACTATAACGTCTATTAATATTTCAGATATCTGTTAAAAAATGTCAAGTTGGAAACGACCGATACGTTTAGGTACATCTTTTAAAATTACTTGAACTTAAACTTTAAAAGTAATTTTATACTAATAAAAAATATTTAGCTTTTGTATACTAATAAAAAATATAAAACAATATATTTATGACTAAATGTATCCCGCAATTTCGTTCTTGTGGAATTTAATTCTATTTAAATATTTTTAAATAAAATAAAACCTATGTTTTGCTCCAAACCATGCTCTACCTACCCTTGAATTATTTCTGAAAAGGTTTACAAACATTTCATATTCGTGCACTATTAAATACGCCAAGAGCAACAAACAACAACATAAACAACAGAATGAAAAAACATTAATAATCATTGTTTTGTGTGTTATTTTTCTTCATTGTCGTATCTCCATTTTCACACATCTTCAAAGTTTTTATATACTTAATATGTTGCAAAGTTGTTTGTTTGGGTGGATCACGGAACACGTATATAAACAATAAAAATTGCGCAATAAACTGTTTACTTTGCGTATGCAAATTACTATATCCAAGAATACGCGTAATTATTGTTTTAGGGATATTCTTTCACAGTTACTTACCAATAGATAATGCTATAAACTCCTTATCAGGATTAGGTTCAACTTGTAAATTTTCTACAATACGTCTTATAGGGTTACAGGTCTTGCGAGCTAATGTAGAGGCACGTACGTCCCAGTCCTGGTAGCTTCGAGACCCTCGCGACATCGGCACAAAAGTTACAAAATATTGAAAGCTACGGCAACACTTGAATTAAGAATAGAGCACACCTTTCGATACACCTCACTTTTGTATGGATGCTGGCGTTTGACGAACACAGGCACCTAAGTCGTGGAACTGGTTTGAAAATGTATATGAGATGACGACAGTGGAGCCAGTTACTACACATTCTACCCTTGATTTCTGCGAAGTTTTATATTGTTAATAATAATTATGTATTCAAATATACGCATTGATATACGAATATCAAAACATAAACAGGAAAATGAAAGTCTTAACTCGTAGTCCATTCATTCCTTCTATTTAATGAGACATATAAACATTAATTTGTTGGTAATTTTCCCGAAAACTACAAAATTTCTCGCAAGGCTTTCAATCCGGTTTATAACTTCATTATTCGACGATCTATAAATACCCTTTAGAAATTCACACCCTCCTAATATTATGAGTATAAATATGAAATTTGCGTATGAATGTGTGTATTTTTGTATATGGTTATAACTTCTTCGCGCGGAAATGGCTTCGTGAATTCAGAATAAATTTGGTATACGAGTAGTCTATACAAAAGCTTAATACAATAGCTACTTTTATCCCACAACAAGGTATTGTTCCCAGGAGATTCACAAAAATCTTTAATCACTCATTAGGTGATGAGCAAATTCACAAAATCTGCTGTTACATTTCGTGAAATTTATAAACATCTTTAATTAGTCTCAATCTACAGGCTTCGTAGCGGGATGCTGATGAGTTATCATACTCACAAAAGCATTTATAAGTGGGATTTAAATAAAATTCTCATATGCCCTTGTCCACACAGGAATAAGCAGAGGGGCAAAGGTTCAACGTGCCCATGATAAAATGATACTGGCATTTCATAAGTCTACAGTTGGTTTGATGAGCCAAAGGTGTAAAATCTTTTATGTAACATGTAATTTATCGACAAATCGGCCACATATTCCGACTCGATCAAGTCATGTCCTAAAACTGACAAATTATTCAAAATAAAAAGGTTTCAAACCCAGAGCCCCATTCCTCTATACCAAAGCTGCTACTGTTAGACCACTGAGGTGACTACACGACTACGTTAAGTATGCCAGAAAAATAAATTTCAACATCTTGCATAGGTGCTTTAATAATCCGAGTAACAGTGAATACGTTTTCAATGAAGCTCGAGTGGAAAATTCCAGACATTGTTTATTGTCCCTTTTACTAGAATACACCTGCCGTTCATTTTAAGGTCATGTAGGCAATAAGGTACCCTTATGCCATTTCAGTCAGACAGACTGTATGTCTGTCCACGATTAGTTTGTCTGTCTGGCTTAGAAATATTCACTATGCCGATAAAGTAGTAATAGGAGTACTTGAAAAAAACATTACTTTATCTTGAGTAGTGGGATAGCTCGTTCAAAAATATTTTATATGTTTGAGAACTATTTTTCATTTGAGGAATCCATTTGCAAAATATCAAAATTTATAGGTACTAATTTGTCTTAGCGTAAAGTGTGTCTAGAGTCAACTGAAATCGATTTTCTAAGGCCTGATTAAAGAAAGGAATCTTTTATCGGCCCTCAGAAGGCCCTTGGTTTCCCCCTTTATCTAAGAGAACATAAACTTTTTTTTTATTCACACAATATTTATTAAAAAAACAAAGTTAGTAAAAATATATTTTTAATTCTTTTTTATTTTTTAGACCCCTAAACAAAGTTTTAAAACAGTTGGTCGTCTACGCAGCCTGCCAGCCAAATTTCGCGGGGTTTGGGAAAACGGGACGATTTAGCGTCTTGGGGCTTTTCTCGAAGATACCGGGACGGATATCCAAGAAAAGGACGATCCCATTTAAAACAGGACGTATGGTCATGTTAACCATCACTCCACGCTTCCTGCCAGCTAAAAAAATTTTGATTTGTTAAAGTTCAAAAGGAAATTATCACAGCTGGCAAGTAAGCTTAACTGGGACTAATTTATAAAATCTACTTGGCAAAGTAAATAGAAAAATTGCGACAAAAAATACTTCAATGAAGTATAATAGAAAGAATGTAGGGTACGTCAACGTGTGTTTTACGGCTACTTGAAAAAATACAAGGAAAAATTTCATGAGAGCTCTTTCGAAAATTGCTTTAATAAAGTTATCAGTTAAAGGAAAAAAGTAACAAGGAAAACTATCACGGGTAGGTTTTACACTTTACAGGTTACCGAGTATACCGAGTATACCGAGTATACTCGAGAGGTTAGCGACCCTGACGACGCAATCGACGGGGCTCGAGTTCAATCCCCGACGGGGACAAGCATATATGTTTGTATTTCTGGATTTGGGTGTTTATTAAATTCTAGTATTTATATATGTACGTAGGTCACACTATAAGTTTTGCGTAACTTAAAAAAACAACATGTTATAATCAAAATATGATGTTTTTTGCTTTTCAAAATAATCTCCTTTACATTTTAAACATTTTTTCATGCGATCGAACCATTTTTTAAAACAGGAGGACCACAGATCTGAAGGCATGTTTTCTACGTGCTGATTGAACGCTATCACTGCTTCTTCGGAGTTGGTAAAAGTAAACCTCTCATCAAATCTTAATTTTGGGGAAAATACAGAAATCATAGGGTGCTAGGTCGGGGCTATGCTCAGGATGAGTGACGAGATGTACTTTTTCGGAAGCTAAAAATGACTTTGTTTTGTTGGCCGTGTGTGAAGAAGCGTTATCATGGTGTAGGAGAATGCGGCTTTTGGGTCCTCTTTTGCGAACTTTTTCTAACTCCCAGGGTAAATAAATGGTAGAATACCACTCGGCATTAACACTCTTTTGATCTTCAAGTAGAATTGTACAGATGAGACCCGTAGCTGAGAAAAAAAACGCGATCATTTTTTTTACCAACGTTTCTCGCCTGTCCCACTTTTGTTGGCCTGTTCTCATTTTCAAACACCCATTCACAATTTTTTTCGGTTTCAAAACAATAAATCCACGTTTCGTCTCCTGTGACAATGTCATAAATAGCATTAGAATGTCCGTGGTCGTACTTCAGTAGCATTTGTGAGCACCATTCCACGCGAGCCCGCTTCTGCTCCGCTGTCAGTTCATGAGGGATCCAACGACAACAAAGTTTCCGAACTTTCAATTCTTCGTGTAAAATTTTCTGAATTTGGCTGATACCAATCCCCAATAGTGCTCAAATTGTCTCATAGGTAATCCGGGGGTTTTCTTCAATTAACCGCTTAACAGTAGCCACATTATTTTCGTTGACGGCAGTTGAAGGCCGCCCTTCACGAAATTCGTCATGTAAAGAATCTCGACCTCTCTCAAATTCAGCAAACCATCGCCTCACGGTTCTCAAACAATGTGCTTCTCTCCCAAAAGCATTTTGAAGACGAGCGGCACAGTCTTGTGGAGAAAGAGAACTTTTAAAATCATAAAAAATCATCGCTCTAAAATCTTTACGACTTAATTCCATTTTCGTTGCGTACGTAGAACTTTAATGCGTAATAAAAACAATTGACAGATCATTTCCCGCCAATTGTTTTTTTTATTTCTAAGAAGGTTGCAACGTTTTAAAAATATATCATTCAAAATTCAAATAGTTCCGATTTGCTAGAAACGCAAAACTTTTAGTGTGCCCCGTGTATTTCTAATCGCCTCTGTGGTCCAGTGGTCCAGCGGTGGCGTTGATCACATGAGGTCCCGGGTACGATTCTTGGGTCGGGCACTTAAAAAAAGTGTTTTTTCGATTTTCTAATAAACACAAAGTTGCCCGGGATTGGAAAGTGCCCGGTTTGCGATAGGCTTGCCACCTATCACATTTGTGGGACCAAGTATCTTCGGCTAATTGTGGGTGCACTTGTACCTCTGCCTACCCCTTCGGTGATACGGGCGTGAAGATACTTTATATATGTATTTACACACGCCAAAAATTTGCTTACTTTGGGGTTAGATCTGTAAGTGTAATTTGTTCCGTGAATATTTATTTATTTATTATTTATAAATTGCACTTGAAGAAGTAAAAAAAATCGCGGGAATTCCATTGCAAATTATTTAGATTATGTTGTTTGTCTAAACGAATTTATAAAAAAAACTATCGCCATTAATTGGTTAGGCTATCACAGCTTACAGTTTAAGACTCTACAAGTTAACGAGTAGGTGATAGTTGAGCGACTTACAAAATGTAGTTGAAAAAGCATAGATAAAAACTGCGTAATTCGTTAAGTATATGACATCCTAAAGATACTTTAAAAATTGAAACCGGTAGACTAATGTATTAAAATGTTTATTTTTAGAAGTGAAATTAAAGTACAAGAGTGTTATATCGTCTAATAATAAATAAACTTAAAAATTTCATTGAAAATTACTTTGATGAATTTCATAGCTGAAAGAATTAAGACAAAATATATCAGCTGTATAGGCTTTACAACTTTACGAATAATATCCGATAAAATTATAATGGAATAATTCCGTAAAAAGATCTTAAAAAATACTTGGATGAAGTTGTTAGTACTCCTAAAGAATTAAAGTAGGAAGCTAGAAAAACTTTACAGATTGACGCGTAATGTCAACTAATTTACAAAATCTACTTGGAGAAGCATAGAGGAAAAAATCGTAAACATTTCATTGAAAATTACTTTAATAAAGTTTACAGCTAAAAGAACGAAGTTAAGATGAAAGTATCACAGATCTGTAGGTTTTACAACATTACGAATAATAGCCGATCAAATTGTAATGGAATAATTCCATAAATCTCAAAAAATACTTGGATGAAGTTGTTAGTACTCCATAAAGAATAAAACTAGGAAGCTAGAAAAGCTTTATAGGTTGACGAGTAATAGTCGACTTAATGGATTTCGGAAATAAATTGGTAAAACTTATGCATAACACCTTTATTTGCATAATGTAGAAACCTAACAATTATAATATATTTAAACAATATTTTTCTTAAAATTTTATTTAATCAAAGTAATAATAATATTCTAATGACGAACAGATGAAAAGAACAACAACATTAATGATATTCTTGCATAGCATTTACGCCCAGTATTTACGCAACACTAGCGTAAACACAAAATATCAAAACATGTGATTCATAGTTTACTAGGCCGTCGTTTTATAATTTTATAATTGCGTACATTTTTAGATATCTTAAAAGGCGAACAATTGGCTATACATCATACTATCACCGTGATTACTAGATGGTAGAGTCACGCATCGCCCGGTAGGCGTATCATCTAACGTTTGCAATTCGCCAGCGATCAGCGATGACTCTTAAACGTAATGAAAAAATCATCAAAAACGTCGCCAATTGCTTGCTGGTCACTAAATGCACTTTTTGCAATGTCACAGCATCAAAACAAATCAAGCGGCAACGACTACTACTAATGTACAAGGCTGTTATGTGTCTTGCAATAATTAAACAATCACGATAATTTCGCATTGCGAGTTACGTGATCACCCCGCAGATATTCCTGTCGCAATAGCGTCAATGCTAGTTGTTGTCGTGTTTCGGTTTAGAGAGTAAGGTAGACGGTAACGTGGCCGCTGGCACAACAGATAATAAAAAAGTAAAAAAATCACCTCTGTGGTCTAGTGGTCCAGCGTTGGCGTTGACCACATGAGGTCTTAGGTTCGATTCCCGGGTCGGGCACATAAAAATGTATTTTTTCAGTTTTCTGAGAAACACAAAGTTGCCCGGGATTGGAAAGTGCCCGGTTGGCGATAGGCTTGCCACCTATCACATTTGAGGGACCAAGTATCTTCGGCTAATCGTGGGTGCACTTATTGTACCTCTGACTACCCCTTCGGGGATATGGGCGTGAAGATACTTTAAAAAAAATTATAATACAAAGCGGTCCCCCATATAAGTGATCACTAAACGGCAACCTTCAAAAAATGGGGTTTTGGCCTATACCTAAGCATATTTTTTTAGCTTTTCACATAAGAAAACCCATAAATAATCGTAACTAGTTATATTGGTTATGATTATTTTTATGGGTTTTCTAAAATTGATTACTAAATTTTTTTTAAAAGACTGTAACTTTTGTACGTGGTGATCATAAATTATCCTCAATAACAATATTGTTGTTTTATTAACTTCCCGCATAAAGAAGTTATTGATTTAACTACTATTTTTTAAAATTGAGTTATCATCTGATCTCTACGTTATGAGGTTCTAGAAAACTTTTATGATTATTATATACTAGCTGCAGTGTGCAGCTTGATGCATTATAAAACGTTTTGGAAAATCCCGCGGGATCATCTAACTTTCCCGAGATTAAAAGTAAGTTACTTATATTGCTATTCCAGGTCATTGTCTACCTGTGTGCCAAATTTCGTTCAAGTCCGTTCTGTACTTTTTGCGTGATTGAGTAACAAATATCCATCCATCCAAACAACCAAATTTTCGCATTTATTATTAATATAGATTACTAAGATCAATATGTGTATGTCAGTATGTACCTATATAAATCTCTTATAACTTTTGAATATCTTGATTGATTAACGGAGTGGACGACATTAGGTGTCACTAAACTAAGACTTCTTGAAAATTTGAACCGATTCAGTTCCCGATAATCGTTTAAAACTGCATAGCGACGAATTTAGACCAACATCTAAGGAGGGTCTCCGTACAAAAATGGGCAAGACCCTGTGTGTAAGGCGTATGTGTGTTGGTATGTATTTTCCTGTACATGAGTGTGTCTCGGCCAAAAATCCTTTATGTCCGACTAGTTTCGTGTGACTGGGTACGAGGTTACACTCTAAGCTCGTAAAGATTTGTAGTATTTAGAAGTGAGCATGGTTTAAATTTATATTTAATAGCATGGTTGGTTAATTATCTTACTTTTTAAATTGAATAGAATTTAATCGTAAATAGTTTTGGTGCATGAAAGTTATATAGGTGAGTATCATAGATATATGTATTACATATACTCAAAGGTGTGTATTGTGTAGCAAATGCACTTTTGACAAGGGAGACATTAGGGCCATCGCCGACGACGACTTTTTGTAGCGATGCTGTCGCGCGTCTACATTGATATAGTCGCAAAGCGGACGCTAGCTGAGTGCCCTCGCCCACGGGCCCTGATTCAGTCGCGGTGCAAACGCGATACTGCCGCGATGCAAACGCGCGATTCACTAACAGTTCTGCACTCACACGCCACCCTGCCTCCGTTATCTCCCGATGTCGTCCGACACGGTCGCGCGTTTTTGATATAGTCGCGATGCAGTAGCCCGTTGCAAATGCGACTAACACGCGTCAGTTTAGTAGCAATACTGTCATTTCAAAACAAAATTTTAACGTATTGATTTGATAGAACGTTTGCTTCTTCATAGACTTGGGCTACTGTATATGTGTATGGTAGACTTATTATGACTAAGAATTGCGCATTGTGCTCGCTCGGCTTCAAGTAAATAGGTATTAACCGCTGATTTCAAAGAAAAAACACTGTAGTACTGATATGTAATAAGACATTCTGCTTGTGATTTATAATGCTTAGGACTTTGGTTAATATCTCTAGGGGAGGAGAGGCAGCTGCCCCTGCTTGCCACCTTAATGGCTCTTGTAGTGCGTTCTATTAATTCAGCTTGCAATAAGTTGACGTTAAGGGCAGAGGTGACCGGCTGAATTAAAGTGGTAGCTTCCATCACTTCCTTGAATTGGTCCAGCCCAGTAGGAGACGTGGAGCTAATGTCGTTAATCTGGTCTGGATATCCCTGACGGCTGCAAAGACTTCAGCGGCAGCTACTACCCGGGCGGTGCCTGAGGCTTAGTTGATGCGCCAGAGCCGCGCACTGGCTTCTGCCGCACAGTGATTGCGACTATGCCTGCTTTTTTATTCTAGGTTTCCTTTCAAAAATGGAGCATGATATGTTGTTTGTGTGATGTGGGCCCCCACAGTTTGAGAATGAACTAATGTGGTCCGAGCAGCTGTACAACTGATAAGACGTCCTTCCGCGTCGCTGGCTCAGAGCAGTAAATTGTAGCAAGCTGAAACCATGGCTGGTATTGTTTGTTTTCACACGTTTTACAAATATGTACTCGAGCCGCCCGCCCGTGGAGAAATGTTATATTTTAAGCGCACGCCTCGGCACGAATCCTTAGATGAAGGACACTACCACAGAATAATATACTCCTAACGGAGGAAACAACTGAACGAATCACATGGCACATCACTATTTTATCATGTGCAGGTGGGTAACTACCATAGAAATATGAATAATATATAGAAGCGCAATAACATTCTATAGCTACTTTAGTTATACAAATATCGGTAGAATCGACATTGAACTAAGCGACATTTCTTTATCTCTTTTTAACAAATGGTAATTTGCATATGCAAAAAGAGACAACGATATTGTGTCTTACTCACTTTCGTATAAATTAAAAGTTAAGTAATTGGCAATTCTATAAACGTGTCATCGACGCCATATTATGTATATAAATAAGTGGTACATGATTTGTCAAAATATTAATTTAGTTTCGGATAAATACGATTTACCAAGTAGATATCAGTTTATTAAATGCCATATTCTCCGTGGAAGTTAATAGACTATTAGTCAACATGCCTTCGTGTTGTATTTTGCAATGTGGAGCAAAAAAGGACAAAGATGCACCTTTAATAACGCTTCACAGGTATGTCGCAAATTCCTATGATAAAGCGTGCTGATTTTAAATAATATCCATTCTAAATTGTTGTATTTTTATATTGACTTATAAAAGATGTTCGTGTATTTTACGATTTCTTTGTAAACATCATTTTTTTGATTCCTACAAAATACGACTAGTGTTGGGGTATTAGATTTGTCGATATTTAATTTCATTAAATTTTAGGTTCCCCAGAAATGAAGATTTACACAGAAAATGGCTAGATGCCATTGGCATTGAAAATATCAATCCCCGACATAAGAACTGGTTGGTCTGCTCACTTCATTTCAAGGAAAGTAATTTTAATAAAACACTGGATGTAGTCAGATTGCGTGACAATGTCATTCCTTCAATTTCTCTGGTAATTTCTTAAGTTTTCATAGTATGATATCCTGTGTCTTTTACCTATCTGCAGTCATCAGAAAGCTCGATTTCCTTCTACTACATAAAATATGATATGATGTCTGTCACCTGTATAACCCTAACACACAACACTGATTGTACCTAAGTATGGATCATTTGACTATAATTAACATATTAAAATTCGTATTAAATTTTTTAACAATTAACAATTGTTATTTATATTATCAAATACTGTTAAAAGTTGTTTTTATTGCCACTAAAGAGTATAATAGGGACTAGTATTTGTATAATGAATAATTTCAGTATTTATTCCTTTTGTATATTTTTTATAAGTTTCAGTAATAATATAATTAAATGGGTATTAAATGTTAATAAAAAATGGAATCGTCATTAAGAATAGTGACATCTGTTTGTCTGTTTGTGTAAGTGTTATTTTGTGTTTGTTGTTGTCGATGTTTTTTTTGGTCGCTACCTTGATAGCTTCACATCTTCTGCCTAAGCTACTGATATAATATATCAAAAATAAATAACTATTAAATATAAATTTGATTTAACAACATACAAGTTATCAAATTTAACAATAATTTCCATGCATAATTGTACCTTTAAGTTCTGCTGATGGCTTCGGTTTTTTGTTTATTTTTATTGCTAAGAGCCTTAATTAAAAGATTTAAGAATTATTCAAATTGATCATAAGTTAATTAAACATTTTTAGTAGTCCTAATTACACTTTCAGTTTTTAGACAATAATGCCGACCTAAATATTTTTAGCCCGTTAATAAGCAGAAAATAAATGTTTTGTGTGAAAGGCAGAATATACATGAATCAACTCGGACTTTAACATCATCAGTACTAGCATCCATTCATGTTCCCGTGAGGAAAATGTAAGTAAAAATAAGTTCAACATGTTAAATTACATCTGATTATTGTATAATATTTGCAAATTAATAAATAATAGTGGTTACGTCATACAACTAATTGCAACATCGATGATGATTCATTTTATGTATAGGTGTCATGATGCATGCGGACTTTGTTGGCCGCAACGTTGTAAATGAATAGTTTAAATACTACGTTTTTTTTTAAATATGTTCATACCTAAAATTTGGAATGTAAATTAATATTGAAATGTGTAAATTATTATATTAATTCTAATAAAATTCAATAAATTCTTTAACCATATAGTAGATGTTATGACTTATGGCAGTAATATTAGGTGATTTCAATACAGGTAAGTGTTTTCTTTAAAGGGCAATGGGCCCACCTCTCGTTCCCACCACTGTAACTTCTGCAAACCAGAATCAACAGCGGCAACCGTCCTGATAACCTCTGAGTTGCGAGCTCAGGGTGCCCTGGGGAAAAGCTAAGCTGTCTTGGATCCCACAACGAAATTAATCAGAAGTATATAGGAGGAGTAGGAAAATACATTCTGTTTCCCTCCCTTTTTAGCAGGAGACAGCAAAATGTTAAAAGCATAAAAATGCTACGAAATGAGACTTTTACAATCAGGTTAAGCCTGATTGCTATTGCACCACGGAAGTTTGGAAATTAGGGACCTACCAGAATGGCCTACTTAATTTTGCTTCCAGTAGTAAGTGTGACAAAATCGTTTGAAGGCACGTAAGTTCCCACGTGTACCCACAAGATCGGAGTAATAAATTACACCGGATATACATTGGATACTATCAAGCATTTGACGACGTTCGTTTTGCCAAAGATTACACTCCCAAAGAATGTGATGTGCAGTTTGTTCATATTTACAGTTTAATGTAGAGCACTCGCAAAAGGGAGAAGGAACTAATTTAAACGAGAATAATTTAGCTTTAAAATTACCGTGGCTAGTGAGAAACTGTGCAACACAATGATCTATTTCTATCCAAGTTTTACTTAAGCGATCCCGGATGCACGGGAAAAAGTTATATAAATGCCGTCCTTCAGTTGAACAAGACCAACGCGACTGCCATTCATCAATTAATTCATTAGTAACGTCGATTACGGGATTAAAAAGGCGACGTATTTTTGTTTGGGCTTGCGAGTTGATAAATTCTGGGTTAGTAAAATTCCTAGAATTGTAATACATTGAAGCCCGACGCTGAATTTCTAAATCTAATGGTAAGACGCCTGATAAAACGGGTAAAGCTTCGGAGCTTACAGTGCGATATGCTTTGCATAGAAATATTAGTGCTAGACGCTGATTTTGAAGTAGTTTGCGCCGGGTCGCACCACTCGTAACTTTATCAGCCCACGCTGAACAAGCATAACAGATACAACCTAAATACGTGGCGTTATAAATTATCTTTAAAGTGTTAAACGTTAAACCCCATGTCGAGGTAGATATGCCCGCAAAGGATAAGAAATTCCGTTTAGCCTTTTCACCGATATAGTTAATATGATTTATAAAAGTATAATTTTTTTCTATGGCCAAACCTAAATATGTTACCGATTCTTTTCTCTTTATTGTGCTATTATTTATTTTTATACTGAGAGATGATAGGAGCGAATCTTTTAATATTAAGTTAAACGTTTTATGGGGCGCAAAGCTTAAACGATTTCTCAAGCCCCAGTTGATGATCAAATTAAGACTAGTGTGAGCCAGCGACTCTATCTGTGCTCGTGTGTTAGCTTGTATCATTAAAGCAACGTCGTCTGCATAACCTATAAGCGAGCATCCTTCCGGCAAGGCTAATGAGAATAAATCGTCAAATCCTAAGTTCCATAGATATGGTGAAAGTACTGATCCCTGAGGGCAGCCTAGAGTAAGGTAGACTGAGGTAAGTGTTTGCAAGACTTAGATAATATATTTTTACAAATGTTTAAATGTTTATTTCTCAACTTATTTTACACTGATTATATAATATTACATTGTCCGGCGCATCCTTTTAAGTAGAAATGCTTGTATCAGGATACACCGCTCTTCCAGAACATCATTAGCATTTGTGTAAATTAAGTAATATACGTGCCTATTGCGTGTGTGTATTTATGTATGTGTATGAGTCTGTACGTGTATATGAGTGTGTATGCGTGTACGAGTATGTTATGTCAGCATGGGTAATTGTAAGTACATGTGTTACATTAATCTTAGGACTAGCAGTTTCTAACAGACAGATACATCAGTTAATAGAGTTTTCTTATATTATCTTGCTAAAAATAATTGATTCAACATCGTCATAAGACAGTGACTTAAGCCAGCCCACTAAAACCTCTTTAAGGTTGTAGATGGTTAGTGGATAAATATTTAACTTCTTATTAAGTTTGTTATATATTATAGTAGACTGATTTAAGAACTGTCTATTGGCAAAAAGTGTTTTTACCGTTGAGTTTTGTAAAATAGCATCCTTTCTTGTTTTAACTTTTTGGTTATTATCATATGTAATCAACCTATGTCTTTTTTGTATGGCATAAAGTATATATAGTTTTCTAACTGATAGTAACTCGCACAGTGAGTATAGTTCAGTTGTGGAAAATCTACTGGTTTTGAAATGCATTACTTTTAATAATGCTCTTTGGGCTCGTTCTACTTGCAACAT
This sequence comes from Apodemia mormo, assembly GCA_036924255.1. Classification (NCBI taxonomy): domain Eukaryota; kingdom Metazoa; phylum Arthropoda; class Insecta; order Lepidoptera; family Riodinidae; genus Apodemia; species Apodemia mormo. The sequence goes on along the minus strand of JAUPFN010000003.1, from coordinate 32,202,723 downwards.
TTTAATTTTAGTGGCACCACCCCATACAGGTATACAATAGCAAATAATTGATTGAGCTAGCGCAAAATAGATTCTATTTAGAAGTGTATTGGATGCAACGTCTCTTAATTTTCGAAAAATCCAAATAAGTTTTCTGATCCTCCCAGATATCAATTCAATTTGAGGATGCCACGATAAACTTCGACCAAAATAAAGTTACAAGCTCTACTGGATATAAACCAACGCTAATTTCATCCAAAAAAACAATATTTTCACTATTTACCAGTTTTACTACAATACTCTATGGTATTTTATCGTTTTCGAACGAAACATTGTACAGAATAATATCAAACTGGCATTCTTTTTTCAAATACGCTCTTAGGGAAAAATAAAAGAACTTAGTCCGCCATTTTGATTCGTGCTGTGTGTGTTATGTGTTGGTTGCAGTTTATGATACTGGTTAATAATGGTGTGACTGATATATTAGTATTCGCTAAGATATTAGTAATATTGAAAGGATTCGTGGATTAGTAATCCGGCGAACTGTAATATGCTAATATTTCATATTCGCCTAATATCTGTAACGGGTATCCAAAATGAATCGGATAATATCATTCGATCTTCGGAATAGTTCGGATTCACTAGATTGGCGCCCGTTCGGATTCGTGAAAATATTAAAATATTTTCACGATACGCCGCGTCGTACGTACGAATGAGACAGACGTATTTCCTGCAGTATGCTGTTGTTTTAAGGTTCAAATTACAGTGAAATATTAGTTAATAATGACATATTAGTTAAGACATTATAATATTTGAAAGTGAATATATTAGTATCACCTACTCTTGAGAAATATCGGTATTAACCCATCTCTACAGGTTAATTTAAAAGTGTTTTGGCGTATTAATCAACAAATAAACTTTATTTGTAATCAAGATTAGTTCAAGATCTAACAGTTTAGATAATAATTTAAAAAAAAACCGTAAATATCAATTAATAAAACATATTTTTCGTTAACGACCAACTCATGATACCAGCGCTTTGGGCATACCCAAAGCGCTGGTATCTTTTTTATTTATTTTCGTAAATTTTAGTGTTGATATCTATGATCGCAAAATAAATCATATGATGTGAATGTGAAATATCCTAAACAATATTTAAAAAAAAATTAAAATAGCTGTAAATTTGAAAAACAAATAAATTATTTAAAAATTTCGAAAAAAACTACGTATTACTTATGAAAAAAAAAATTAATATTTATATAAATAAATATTTTTGTACTATAATATATGTTGTTTATTTTTTTCCGTATGTATATGTGAGTGGTTACGCAAAAAGGGACCTGAAGGGATTGGAAACGGTTTTTTTTTTTGATAAATTCTGATTCTATGGTCCTTCATCTTTGTTTTGTTCTAATCAAAATAATTTTAGGTGCCGTAGTTTTTTTTTAATGATTTTTTATGTAAGCCGAGGCAGTTTTGAAAATATTACACCTTATACACAGCGCACACTAGTTTCTTTTTCTAGCGCGCACATAAAGACAAGTAAAAGACGAATAAATAAGTCACCAATAATACAACTATCGCAAACACGTGCTATTTCTCACTGACGAAGTCGCTCACTAACGACACTAACATAAAACACCCCGCGCCTCTCTCATTTCGACTCAACATTTTAAACGTGATTTACTCGAAATCAATTATTTTCCCTTGAGGTCCCTTTTTGCGTAACCACTCACATATGTTTACCAATTATATAAAAAAATATAAAAAGCATAAGCGATGACCTATGCTTTTTATATTTTTTTTATATAATTTTTGAATTAAAAATCCTCGACTAACAAATACATATTTTTCTCAAAGTGTCGTGTTACACCTGAATTATTTCGTAGCTTAAGCCATTTAAATTAAACAATTCTCATACCAGTTTATTGCAGTGCTCAAGACCTCTTAAAAAATATACGCTTTACAGTATCTGATTCAATCCAAGCAACTCATAAATCATTTTTGTGACCACGGTCCACCGGAACGAACTCGGAACGTGTGCGCGTAACGGTCCGTGTTTTTTTAGAAAAAAATGCGAAAATGGCTGGTGGTGTGAGCGGTCATTAAAAACTAAAATTAGAACTAATTTGTAACTAAAATGTAACTTTGTGTTATTACACATTTTAGCTTTGCTTACGTCGATAAAAAATAATGAGATTCAGCGTTGCCTACAAAGGTGGCTCAAGAAAATATATGGTAACGCATAAGAATGATAATTATATAAACAGAAACACAAAAAATATCGTTACAATAATCAACCTTATTTTTGTACGCTATGATTTAATTCTATTGCTACTATTGCTCCGCTTTATCGACGACAACTCGTAAAATTATGTTAGGCCCTTAGAAATATCCCCTATAAGTTAAGACGTTTTCGTAACACGACGCATGCGTACGTTGACTGTGATTGGACAAAATAAGACCACATATTCATTTCTATTCTTATCTTATTAGCCACTTTTAAAGTCGTAATATTGAATCTGTTTATTTGTGATCGAATGTCACAAAATAACGAATTTACGTTGACATTTTGATTTGTCAACTCGATCTCTCTTTATCAATTTACTATTTGTTTGAGTGAGTCCAGGGATCGTTTTTATTAGAATTTTAAATTGGTAGGTAGTACTGCAACCATGCAGGTGCTAATGCGAATATAATCACACAACAAAGACGTCATATATACTGACGTATGAAATTGTCGGAAGTGTCCTAGAACCTCAGAATTAGTCAACTAAAGCACAGAATACTGGAGACTAAAAGAAGTAAATCTAAAGCCTAATTATTAGTGAAAATACTTTAATTTATTTTATTGTGTAGCTTGATTAATATAAAATTTTATTTACTATAAACGTTTTAGTACGGACCTACTTTGCGTTTCAATATTTTTGGGAACGTTTTAAGCGTTATCAATATAGGTACTAGTAAATTATGTTTAGATTTTGTTCTTACACGTCAAAGATCACCTCTAATACAATAACATATTTTTTGGTTGAAAATACGTAAATCAGGAAACAACGTTTATCGATAAAACATAAATGTTACTTTCTGGACATCCTTAATAATGTTAACACGGCAGCCATATTGTGTGTAGAAATGACACGTTTTTTCTGTAGCTATTTCATGTCCATATATTTAGAGGTCAATGGTAACTACCTATTGACGTGTATATTATTATACATGTCAATGGTAACTACCACAGAACAATCATGTTTGACAGTATGTCATCCTCTAATTGGTCTGTGCATGTCATATTTGACATAGGGCTGTCAAATATGACATTTTGGGTTTTGCGAAATTTCAAGTTTCATCAAAAGCCGCAATTTATTAAATATCAAAACTAATAAAAATGAGATAATTTAGTGTTACTAAAAATAAATTAGGTAACCAATATTTGTTACCTAATTACGTTGCTGATCTTTTCTATAGTGCAAGTTCAAGGCCAAAAAAATGTTAAGGTTTATCAGACAACCTTTAAAAATATCGAAAAATCTCAAAAGGTACCTTAGTCAAGAAACTCATTCGAATGAAGGACTAAAATATTGTGCTAATATAGTCAGGTAATAATAAATTAATATGTAAATAGGAAACTAAGCAAATAGAGCATAGACATTTATTAGTTTATAAATTAATCATACGAAAGCAATTAGTTTTTAGTATACTGTAGATTTTCCGGTATTTCACAGATAGACAGCACGACTATGAGCACTATTTGGCGACACTTTTAATGACTAAAGCTATTCGGTCACCAGCAATGGTTGTGAGAGCTTTCAATGCGGAGATAGCTCGTATTCAAGACCAAACCACAGATGTTCAAGCAGCAGCTATGAGATTACAGTTTTGGCAAGATACAATTGCTTCTATCTATGAAAAACAGCCTAAGATTTCTAACATACCGGCTAATCCAGTAGCTAGAGAAATATTTAAGGTAAGTACTTACACCATCTTCTGTAACTATCACTTTACAATAATTACATATTCAGTTTTTATAATAAATATCAAATCTTTATAAAAGAAACTTTGTTATGATAGTTGTTGCAATATTTTTATATCATAAAATTAGTTTTACTGATTCAATTGATTGCATATAATATGATCAAAATGATCTTGTCCTTGAATATACTGAAATGGGTATAGTAAATCAGTAATTGGGGATTCAAACCCATAATGTAAATGAATCATTACAATCTGCAAATAAATTTAATTAAGACTTAATATTCCACTAAATTTGTAGAAGCTCTTAAATATGGTCATTTGTAGTAAAAATAACTAGTTTTCTTAGTACCTTTATTATTATTTTAATTGTGACAATTGAAAGTTTCCATTTTGTTCAAGGTCTGTCTAGCTTACAAAGTACCTAAAAGATATTTTGAGAGACTTGTTACTTCACGAAGACAATTACTTACAACTAAATATTATAAAACAATGGAGGATTTAGAATATTATTCTGAAAATACTGTCTCCTCAATATATTATATACTACTATGTATTGCTGGTGTAACTGACGTTCATGCAGATCATGCTGCATCCCATTTAGGAAAAGCTCAAGGGATAGTAAATGTGCTAAGGTTAGAATATTTTTTTTATTGATTCATATATTTTACACCTCAAGTGTCAGACCGGAAAAATATGACCGCTCTTTATTTTATAACTTTCGGTCAGCCGCAACTTGGTAAAATGTGACCACACCCATTTTGAATTTCTACTCTATTTTACATAATAATAGTGATTACCTAATTAGTTTGAATAAGCTTTGGTAATTGGACATCTACCGCTGACTAGTTAAAATTTTTAGCATTTTGTAATAACAACTTTGGCATGTCCTTTTAACAGTCAAATCTCAAACGTCAGCGATTAATTCTGCCCCTGCGGCCTTGGATTTCGAGGGGTTAACACATTTGCTTTATTAGAAATACCTAATCCCTAATATATGTAATAAATGAGCCACATATTATAAAAAGGAATCATGTTCTATAAATCAGGTCACTTCTTATAAACTACGAGACCTTAAATATGTTTATGGGCATTGTCACAAAAATGCAAGAACTTCTTTACTTCTACGATCATGCAATCCTGCTTTCCCCGTGTTAGTTCGGACTCCTTGGAAGAATAGACCAACTGCCATTCTGCCAGGCAGGTCGTAAAATGTGACTGATTGGCTATGCAAGTCACTACCGTGTATCACTACATGTCTACTAGGTAATAGAGGCCTGCATTGTCTTGCCCGGGTATGATACCACCACCTTACCTATTACTGCCTCAATAGGATCAGCGCTTGTCACTGTCGTGTTCTGGTTTGGAGGTTACGGTAGCTGGTAAACTTATGCATGTGAAATTAGATCATCACCTCAAGGTAGCAACACACCATTAACATCTTTGGTGTCTATAAGTGATGGTTAACTCTTACTATCAGGAGACTCATCTGCTTTAAGAGATAGCAAATCTCATGATATATCAAAAAAATTAGAGACAAAGGGCAAAGAGTGTATAGCCTCACACCTTTAAATGCTGGCTGAGCACTCTGCTCGCCCCTGCAACCGGTGAAGTTGTAAAGGCCCTTAAAACCAGCATTAATTTAGGCATTCTAAAAGCAAAAAATGTTACGATTCACAAGTGATTTTAAATCAGTGCCATACAGATGTCTATTGTCAAAGATTATCTCTGTTTCTGAGAGCCATGCTTGTTTGCTATGTAAGTTTAAAATTGTGAATGATTAAAAAATTACTTTGTTTGTTTAACATGTTTTTTCTAGATCCATATATGTTACCAACCATTATAAAACTGTGTTTTTACCCATGGATATCTTAATGAAGTATGAAGTAAGTCAAGAATCTGTTTTGAGGTGTACTGATAATAGTAACATGAGGAATGTTGTTTTTGATGTAGCTAGTAGAGCTCACAGTCATTTACAAAAGGTAACCAATATTATTTTAATTGGAGCTAAGATTTTACTCATACAAATAGAATATGGAATAATGTTTTATATGTTACAGGCAAAAAACATTAAAGTGCCGAAGATTACGAAACAGATATTTCTGCCTGCAGTTGCTGTTGAAAGATATTTAAAAATTCTAGAGAAGAACAACTTTAATGTGTTTAATAGGAATCTACAAAATAGTGGTGTCCGTTTACCACTCAGTTTATATTTTAATAGACTTCTGAATAAATATTAATTTCTGCATAGATATTAATTTACTTAAAGTATGCAAAGTATTGTGAAGTAAATGATCATTATAGGTATAATTTATTATAAGTCACTTTTTATTATATCCTATGTAGCCTTAATCTATCAGAACAAATCGTGGCCAGATCTAGTCACTTTATTTATTGAAAAACCGGTTTGTGGTTTCGAAGAGTTAAAAAATAATATACGTCGTAAAATTAGTATCATAACACTGGTTCCCTTTTTGACACCCAGGCTCACCATGTTTCACTAATTTGTCTGCTGCTGATATTGACCGAGATCATGTTCTTTTCTGATGCAGGTTAGTGTGACTGCACCACCACCAAAAGTTAGGCAGTTAGGTTGTTGGGATTTTCTAGGTTGAAGAGCCCAAAAATGCTCAACATGATAATCAAACTGGGGGTTACATAACCAATCAAGCTAACCATTAAACAAAAGAGGCAGATAATGTAGAAAGTCTATGATCTGCCAAGTGAAGTGAGTCTGTAGAAACCTAGTACAACAGATCTCTCATTGTTTAAGGATTATAAATAGATCATATTTATAATGGGTATAGGAATGAAAAATCAAATACAAGGTTTAGAAATAGTTGCATTGTTTACTTCAAGCACAGTCAATGCAAATAAATATGTAATCACAATCTTGAGATTCAAGCACTGTTTGGCAACTGGAGTACATAGTAATTGCAAGAATAATAATTATACATATTTAAAATGAAAACAGAATTAATTACATGAGTGATTAATACATAACTTTGGCTCATAACAATCAATTCAAAATCTTTGGTTACAAATATCCTTCATTAAATACATAATTATTATCCTGGAAACAATCACATAAAAAGTATTTCATGTTTCCTTAAACTACAATGTATAAAAAATGTAAGATTAATATCATGCTTCTTATTTCCTGATTCATAAATGAAACTACCTGTAGTAGGCAATTCTGTTTTCTTTCAATTACAGTACATAACCATGCAAACATAATAGACTGTGGTCCCAGAAACAAACTTTTTTTGATTAATAACAAGCTGAGTTTTTGGGAATTTTTGGAATGTTTTGACGAGACGCCCATTTTTTCTATCTTCAAAAAATCTCAAATCGGATAACTAATAAAGTTTGAACGTGGCTTTGAACATTTTAATTTGATGCAGAAAAAATATTGATTAATAATTATTTTTTACTTTAATTGCTTGATTCATTTATGAAAACACGAAAAAGCTTTTGTTCTACACATTCGATGGTTTTTCTGACGAGTCCCCCACTCTGAAGATTCAAAATTATGAGATTTTTAAATTGATATTAATCAATTTAACAACCTAATTTTTTCACAACAACTGTCAATTATTATTGTTATTCTTATTTAAGGGTTACTTTGTCCTACACGTAAAATGGAAACTTTTCTTAGTTGGACACTCTAAAGTTTTCTTTTTTGTATATCTTTATTAGTTACCCGATCCAAGATTTTTAGAAGAGAGAAAATATGGGCATCACGTCAAAATGAAGCTGTTAACAAAAATTAAGCTTGTTATTAATCAAAAAAAAGTTTGTTCTTGGGACCACTGTCTATAAACATAGCCTACAAGATATTTATATAGAATATATACAACACATTTCAATTTATACATACAATACATATTTCTAATTTTTACTTTTTTTCCACTGAATAAAATGGAAAAGGACTCCTTAAATATTATGTAATATAATAAAATGCAAATTCAGTTCACTAAAGTTACAGCTAAGGTTGTAAAAAGCTTGCCTTGCCTCATCTGTTGATGATACATAATATGTTATACCTCACTGTTATTGAAAATTTACATTAATGCTCATCATTGTCTAAATAAATCTTTATTGGTATATGTCACAGAACAATCATAAATGACTGGAGCAATATTGAATTATTTTATATGTTTATGTATCAATTAATGGTTTTTTCACTACAAGACTAGATAGGTGGCACTACAAATGTGTTCAATCAAAACTTCTGCTATGTGCACATAGAAAATAACAACAGATCAACATTTGATGCACTCAATGCTCTAGCCACTAGAATGAAGATTAGAAAAGGCAATAGATAGGTGTACAGTGTACACCAATATAAGAGTATAAAAACTTCTAAATTACTGATTCCCTTAAAAAATGTTCAGAAATAATGTTTAGAACATAAAATTAAACTCAATTAGGCTTTATTATACCCAAAAATAATGACCTCCTTATAGGAGGTCATACATATACATGTTTTATGAAACAGAACTACTACAAGCAAAAATTTTAAAATATATTAGCAAATAGTAAAAAAAATTAAATATATAAAATTGCTTGATTTCATACTGCAATACTAATTCAGTTTGTGTATTTGACTATTTGATATATTTGACCGATTTATAAGATATACACAATGCCTCAAATTTGATTAAGAAATTTTAATTCTGACCTAACTGAGCACTGTTTTAAGAAAAATACCACCACATTTAATATTCCTGCAAGTGTAAGCAAAATTAGTCGTTTTTTAAACATAATTCTTGCACAAATATAGACCCCATTAAAAGATTTGTATGAAGATTTAATAGAAAGCCCACAAATAGGTTTGAGGATTCCTAACTCATAATAAAATCTAAAACTACAGTGAACTGTAAAAAATCTTTAATGCAAATAAATCATGGCATTGGCAATCTTGTCCTGATAGTGAAATGATTTATAGATAAAATTTTTAGATGCCAAAATAATTACATTATGTGTCATTTCAACAATTTTTTAAAAAGCGATTCTAGTAAATTTATTTATGTACTATTACAATTTGGTATGTTGCTAGTTAAAAAATATATAACTTTATTTTCTTAAAAAAGTTATTAAACACCTTAATATATGACTATTTCAAAAACATTCTGATTAGTATTCATGTTCTTTCATGAAGTTACCACAGCCAAATTGAAAATAAAAACAACTGGAATGTTTGTTAAAAAATTAAGTAAAATTACAACATTAAATACTTATTACTAGAGTAAAAAGCTAAATATTAAGTACATACTATTATACATCACAATGAGTTTGCTGCGCAGTGAATAGCTATAATATTTTTACTAGATATTTTGTTACTCTGATGGAGTTAAGTCTTTTTCCGGTTCACCTTCAGATAAAATCTGCTGCAGAAGATCATAAACAGGCTCAAATGCTTTGCGGCATGCTGCATTAGTGGGTATCAGATAATCATGCATGTCATGATGGCTAATAGTCCCATCGTTCTGTATAAAACCTTTATCAATTGAAACCATTTCCACTCTTTTTAAACTACTAACCTTATCACGCAATATTTGATTGATTTTAGCATTCTTTTCTCTTAAAACATTTGGATATTGGCCTCTTGGTAATAAACTCTGAAAAAAAAAGTTATGATTTTACTTAAAATCTTGATGGAAATAGTTCCTAAAAAATAAGTTAATTAGAAATACTATTACTACACTTAGAAACAGCTGACCCAGAAATACCTCCCACTTTTTACATACAACTAGGCACACACTTATTCGCAATGTTTTAAAAAATAAAAACATATTGATTAATGAGTTTATTTGATCCAGAAGAATCTGCAGCAATAGTCAAATTTAATAGACAAACTTGAGTGTATAATAAATAGATGCATAAATTCGTTTTTGTCTCTAGGCACTATTATGAGGCTCAAAAAGTTAAGCTATTTGAACTTTTTATTTAATCATCCGTACAGCTCCCCTTTATTATTGTCATGGCATACTACGAGGGTGGATTGAAAAGTACTCGGCCTATAGCAGGCTGTAAACGCTCAATTTGTCAAATTTTATGTGTTTGGCAAATTATTTGATAGGCTATGGTCATGTTTGACGTGTTTGTCAAGCAAACTATGTGTTTGGTTGTATGTTTGAAAGATTTGATTGACGGTATGTTTATCATATGTGTTTGAAGGTGTACAGTCATGTTTGTCAAACAAACTCACCATTTTGACACATTGTTATTTGTTACTCGTCGGAGCGTCACCACCATCTATTCACTTTCACTATGCTTTAATTTAATTTATAAATATTATCAAAGGACAAAAGGAGCTTTAGTGTATGTTTTCTGCAATAGATTCTCTCAAATGAAGTAACAATCAATATCCACAATACATATGTTTAATTAACTGAACAATACCTATCACAGAATGTTAACCATTTTACACTTCTTATGTGTATCAAGCAGTATCTAGGTATTTATTTTGCATAAGTACATATAGTGTACATGGAGCCCTACCTAAAGATAATCTAGTGGTACTTAATATTTCTGTGCAGTAATAATATACCTCTATATGTCAAATATAATAATAAATATACATCTTAAATAAAAAAAAAAACAAAATCCTCCAAAGTAAGATTTCTAATAGAGGTGCGCAGAATGTGTCACTGAATTGAAAAGATATGAACATATCTTCTGATCACTGCGAAGTATATCAATCACTCTTTTAGTTCAGTAGTTCATCTAGTCCAATGGCTTGAATCGCTATCATTTCTCAGTACATTGATTTTCCTTCGTTTGTTAATTGAACTAAGTAGTGTGTAATGAATCTTATGATTTTTGCGAACGAGATAAACGTTGAAGCGATAGTAAAACAATGTTAAAATAAAGTATATTTTTATTTGTACTATTTTTTCGTTTTTTTATTCGTACTTTTACTAATGAAAGATTAAAAGTTTTTACTAAAATAATGTTTACAATTGCCGAATACAGCAAAAGTTTCTTAACTTTACGCTGATTTTTCACTGTAATTTTTGATTTTAGATAAATTCAAACAAACATTCACATTTTATACATTGCAGCAAGCAATGAACGCTTATAATTAAAGAATTCATTTTATCGCTTTTCGCAAGTATGTATGTACAAGAAAATACGAGTGATATAGTTAACAGGTATCAAGTTCAACCGGGCCGATATTGTGTCAGCTACGTCACTCCCATTGGCGCGTGATCGGCAATCTTCGACGGCTTTCGTTCGCGGTGAACTACGCGAACTAAAGATATAGATAAATTGAAACAGAACTAGTGAAGGATGAACTAAACGCAACTGAAGTAGTCCAATTGAAGGATTCATTCGCGAACTACACACGACTGATTTCTAAACCTACTTCTACTACATATTTTTCTAATATGCTTAATTACATATTCTAAATTCCAGTACTTCAAGTTTGAATAAAAATATACTTACAGGTAAAACAATATAAGCACTTGGGTGTTTTTCCCTTATTGTGTGAACTATTTCTAATATTCCTTCACTAATATCTTCAGGGGAATGCTCAACATTATTTGTCCCCACATGTAAAACAATGACCTGAAGAGCCAATAAAAAGTAAATAAACAAACAGAGTGATAAATTTAAAATATATTTGAAGTTAAATACTTACTCTAGGCTCTACATGATCAAGTTCTCCATTTTTGATACGCCAAAGCACATTTTGGGTTTGGTCTCTATGAATACTAAAATTAAGGCAATGAAGTGGTGCAAACCATTGATTCCAAACTTCTGTATGTTCTAACGCTTGTAATATGGAATCGCCAATAAATATAACATCTGCATCTTTTCCTTTTGCATCAGAAAGGAATCTGTTATGCTGGAAATTAAAAGAAAATGTCAGTAAATACGTTTTCTGTAAGAATATTCGATTAAAGCTGATACAACCACGTCGATATTTTGGTATGTATTTGGTAAAAAAACAAACACAATTACAATGCTATTCCATCTTCCGTCTCCTTCGATATCACTTTGTGGCGTAGCATTAGAACAAGGATTCATGTTTACCCTTAATACAGTAAACTTATACGATTTGATTTCTATTTTCAGTTTCTATCAAACGTCCAAATTTCTAAAACGTCGACGAAATTATTGAAAAATATGGCAGTGTGGCCAGATTAAATTTTATGAAAATGCCAAGGCACAGATTAGGGAGAGATACTACGTATCAGATGAAAATCACAGTGTAAAAATATTCAACAGTATGAGCTTAAGAATGATTTTTGACAGTTTAGTTTTTCATTGTTAATTAGACGCAAAAGAATCATCCATACAGCCTTAAAATGCCAAAATTTTGCGCAGTTCCCGATTTTGTCCGGAATTTAAAATTTAATGGTTTTTTAAGAAAGGATGAAATAAATAAAAACATGTATGTAGTTATTTCTTTTTATTTTTAAGTCTTGTTTTAAATTTTAACAAAGCCTTATTTTGCATATGAGGCAATTCTTTCGACAACCTACATAAATCGGTACCTCTTAATATTCTGTTGATGCAATTACACCAATTGAAAATTATTAATCTCAAGGTGTAATCTAGGAAACATTCCTTTACATTTTTATGTGACTCACAAACAAGAAAATCCATGGAATACTTAGATTTAATTATTTCTTTAATATTATTTTATATATTTTTTCGGGACTATTTTCTAAGTATTCGATGGCCTGTTGAGATATATATTTAAATAATCTGATTGCTTGCTCAGATGGGTAGGTCAATTTGTTTTTAACCGAATTGTATTCCCTTAACGAAATCCACTTGTGAGCCGAACTAATCTCAATAGTTGTTAGATTAGACTCACAAGTGGTGCAATTTAGGTTTTTTAAAATTTTCCTTATGACCCACCCTGTAGTATATGCGTGTGAGTGCACATTTAGCCTTTCCTGGCTTGCCGTCGTGTGTAAATTTTCTGGATTAAAATCTTTAATATAAGAGGACTCAGCAACATCATTCTCTGTTATATTTAAATTGGTGAACAGAGATTTTAATTTTAGCAACTGTTCAGCCGAGTCCTCCTCGCAGTTAAAAGCATTCGAATGAAATCGTATAAACCTTGTAATTAATAATGATCGAAAGGTGTTTTTGAAAGAGTGGCAGTCTGGATTATTATTTCTATAATTATATGCCCGCGGTTGACCAAAGAAATTTTCGATAGGGTCAGAATTAAAATAACGCGGACGCATGATTTTTATGTTTTTTTGTTTAAAGAACTGCCACAGTCTTTCAAAACTTTTGAGGGTTACTACCCAATTTTTTTGTGTAGGGACCAATTTTTCTTTTCCTTTATCATCTACATATCTCATATTTGACAATTTGCGAATTGCCTCATGCCAAAATTGATGATGGCTGCTTTTATTAGTAACTACACTTCTTAGTTGTTTTCCTTTTTTCAGGGCATCAAAACTAACTCCGTTGACACTGTCGAACAAGTCGTCAAAAAATGTGGTGACTTCAGATGTATTTCTTAATGTAGGGCTGACTGGTGTTCCATCGGAATAAAATGCTACAACAAAAAATAAACGTCTATATTAAAAATGCGAAAGTTTGGATGGATTTGAATGAGGTTTGGGACACAAATAGATGACGACCTGGAATAGCACATAGGCTATATTTTTATCCTGGAAAAATGAGGTAATCCCGCGGGATTCAACAAAAACTTTTATAATGCGGCGGGCTGCACACTGCAGCTAGTTTGATCTGCGAAAGTTTGGATGTATAGATGTATGGATGGATGCTTGTTAATCAATCACACTAAAACTACTGGAAGGATTTGGAAGAAATTTAGCTCACAGGTAGATGATAACCTAGAATAGCACAAAAGCTACTTTTTATCACGGAAAAATGAGTTATTCACGTGGGATTCACCGAAAACTTTTGTAATGCAGCAAAATTAAATTTAAGCAAATCTATACTAGATTTTCCGTTAAACACAAAACTGTACAAAATTTTATTTTATTTTATTTAGGTAAATAATATTTACACTTGTCTTTTATTTAATTTTTTCACTATGTTGATCCGGCCTCCTCTGAAGAATAGACAACCTGCAATTCTCCTAGGCGGTTTGTAAAAGGCGAGAGATTAGCTATTCGTCTTATAATACCATCAAGAATACTAGGTGGTAGAGTTCTTCAACATCTCGCCCGGGTATATAGTACCATCGCCATTTGGCGGCGGCTATGCTTACGTGCCCCAATCAAACGTAAATTTAGCCGCCCGTTAACCGGCCGGCAACGTCAAATTTACATAATTTATAAAACTTACAAAATTCAGAAGAGTATGCTAATGCGGCAGCCACAGTTTTACTAAACACCCGAGCACAGTTTTTCACCTGAAAAATAAAACAATTTTAATATAAAAGGAAACTTGCCAAATTAAACACTCTGTTACCAGAGATGGAGATAATAATATAGGTTAAAGTTAGGGCAATTTCTTAATACTCCTGTACTTAGAATTTTTAAAAGGACTATTACTTATACTATAATTTGATGAAGTAATTTTTCTTTTAACATTAAACTGATAGAGATAATCATAAATAATTATTGTAGGTTTAGTTTAAACCTACAATAACAGTTGAATCTTATTTCTTTGCAGTATTTTGCAGACACTGTAAAAAAAAATTTCACAAAGTTTCCTAACTTAAAGTGAGCTAGGTAGATTGTAAAAGGCAAACAAGTTGCACGCTAATTGACTAATGCAAACTTTGAATATCTGTGAGGTCTCAGCGTTCACTATTAAAAGTGATGCTGAAAAAACAATTCAGATATCCGACATTAGAGGTCTGCAAGGAGAGTGTAGCAATAGGGCAACTATTTATTTTGCGGAGAATAATGTCTGTCCATAGGCTGATATTAGTTTCTCCCGAACATAACAGAAAAAGTGGTAGGCAGAGTTACAACAAGTGCACCCACGATTAGCCAATCATATTTTAGTCCTGGAATCATAGAATAATAACGCATAGAAACCTAGTCGACCCGCGCTATATTAAGCCATTTCAAAGAAGCCTGAAAAGGCCTCTTACGCTCGCCGGCCGCTCAGACATGTGACACGTGCCACGCGGAGTACAGCTCTCGCAATTTCAAAAAATGTGAGTTACTGTGTGGTGAAAGTATGTCACCGTGCTTCACAATAGCGTATATAGGGCTTGAAGATCACATTTCACACATAAAAACTACTTGGCATCGGATATTTTTGTATAAATTCCAAACAAATAAATCGTAAATATCTAAGTTGAACGATATTCAAAATGTTGCCAGCCAAAGAGGAAAATATTCTACCACGTGTTTTTACCTATTTTCATTATAATTAATAACGTGTGTATTACTATTTTATGTGCGATATTACATAGCTTGGACTTCGCTTTTGCATAAAAAATATTTTTTAAGTGTTGGGACTTACCATTATACTGGCACAAATATTACAAAACCGTTTGTCAAACCAATATTACAAAGCTTATATTCGTGTATAATGAGGACTTTTAGAAGGCAAAAAAAATGTTCCAACTAGCATTCTAGATGCCACAGTGATACCAGAAAAATACTGTTACTGCTAAAAAGACATTTTTTTTAATTTTTCTTATGAAATAATATGCCATGGTACAGCATTATTTCATGTTTTCCTAAGTGTCAAGTAGTTTTATTGGCGATATTTTCGAGTTTTATCGACGAAATAATGTAGAATAACGTGCCCTAAAATCGGTCTGCGCCAAATGTTGGCCTCCTAATATGTTTATGCTGATAATTAAGTTTTAATTCTACATAGCTTGAAATTTATATTGCGAATGACGATATTGCTCATACACGACTTAATTAATTTGTGCCGTATACTCCAATGCATATAGTATAGCACGTAGAAGCCAAAGAGTCGCCATAAAGAGCTGCATTGTTTCCGATTCAGATAAAAACGTTAGAGGAGATTATGCACAGGGATTACGTTTTTCTATATTCTAAGATCTGAATCAAAACAGTTGCGCACGATAGGTGGTGCTCAAGTAGTGCACAGAGCCAATAGTAGCTTGACTCAATATAGTAGTCAGAAATATTATGTTTAGCTTAAAACATTTTAACTTTTTAAACTGATTTAAATAAATAATTTGATTAATAAACATACCTATGCTATTACTTTTTACCTCAAAGTGCTTGTAAATATTGTTCCGCTTGCCCACCCATCTGCTGACGTTCAAGCTAGTTTAGCTTTCACTAAATATATACATATACACACATACACGCACACAGACGTACACATAAAGACACACAAACATTTGCCAGGCAATGTACAAATTTGTAATAACATTTGACCGCCCCGTTGGTCGAGTGCTTAGCGGCCCTGACTACGCAATCGACGGGGCTCGGGTTCGATCCTCGACGGGGACAAGCATTTGCGTGATGAGCATAAATGTTTGTATTTCCGGGTTAGGGTGTTTATTAAATATATTCCAGTATTTATATATGTATTTCTATGTATTAGTATCGTTGACTAACACCCATTACACAAGCAAATAATTTGCTTACTTTGGAGTTAGATCAGTAAGTGTAATTTGTCCCGTGAATATTATATTATTATTATTGTACAATTATATTTTAGAAGATATATTTCAATAATTTTTTAAAATAATTACTTCAATAAATGTTTTTATAACTTCAATAATGTAAACTTGTATTGGCCATATTTTTATTTACGGTTGGTGCTGGTTGGTTACCGCTGTTTGATTACTGATATATACAAAAAAAAATATCTTGACTCTTTAACATTTCCCTGTAATTCTACTCATTTTACCTCACCGGGATAAAAAATGTAAGTTTTAAGTTTTTTATATGTCTAATAATACTATTGGAAAGAAAGACAATCTTTATTTTAATGAAGTGAAAATATTTTAAATTACAAATGAAAGCACAAAAACTAAAAAAAATATAAGGTTAAATAGCTTTGGAATATCATCTTGAGAACATCTAGAATATTTCTTGACATTTAAAATATTATACGTAACCGAATAAAAGTATAAGTTTCAAGTTTATACTAAATGACTATTAATGTTATAATATGAAAGGCTATTTGTAAGGTAGACCTAATTTAAATACCGTTTTGGGAAAATATTTATTTGCTTGCAACATTATTCACGCAATAATGTGTCTTTGTGTGCGTGTCAACGCAAGTAATTACACTAAGGGTGACGAAGGTTATGCACACATCGATACGGTTTTGGCTTAAAATATGAACGAAACGTTGAATGCAATTATCGCTCTAAGCGTTATTACTCTATGCCTGGAATATAATTATAAATTATATAAATAAAAATTTGTTATAGCAGAGAGTACAGTTTTCCCCTTCCACAAGTAAAACCTGTATTGCCCACCGTTTTGGACAATTCATAAAAATCCATATTTATAATTCTGTCACAAAAACTTTAATATAAAGCGAAAATCGTTACTTGACGCTAAACATTGGTTTGTAAATGGTTAGCTATCCTAGACTACAAAAACACTGAACATTGTATTATAATTTCATTTCATATTTTATAAGTTTTTTCATTGTTTACTTTCTGACTTAGATACTGATCTGCAAACACATGTTATTTTTGACTGAAGTTGGGTTCTTACGATACAGGCTAGCCTAGTGTAAAGGCCGATGTTTAAAACTCAGCGATAAACATTAGTTTTCTAACGTAAGAAATGTAATAGTGTTACTTTTAGAGGTCCAGCCAAATTTTCAGGGGCTATTCAAAATTAATAATATTATGTTCGAATTATGTAATAAAAAAATAATTTCAAAAAAAGTCAAAATTTAATTTTCATGACATAAATAACAAAACACATAAATATAATTTAAATTACGTAAAATGCAAACTCAAATATTTTAGTGCCTTCAACCAAATTAAAAGTAATTTGAAAAAATGTACTTGAGGCCACAGATTTACATAATACATAATAGTTTCTATCGTAATTATAGGTATATTAGAGTTCATTCACAAGACTCAGTGCATGGAATTCATGAATTGGGTCGGAAATTTTTAAACTAATATTTTATATTGTAATAATTTTACAATAATACTTACAACACACTTTCAATTCAATATTTAGTTCCTAATCTTAAAACTTGGCCATACCTTCAAAAGTAAAACCCTGTATATTAAATATTGCTATCGCTGTAAATAAATATATTTTTTATTTTTCATCTGCTTCCTTCCTTTTTCTTTTTACATTCCTTTGGTACATTAAGGAAAAATGACATACAACTTTAGATTAGTCATAGTTCCCATCTATGTGTACATACTATTGTTGGCGTACATACAGAAAACTAAAGTAAGTTCTATTATTAAATAGTCCATTTGAATATATTTGTTTGTAATTACATTAGATTTCTCTGCCTTAATAAAAAAAGGCTACATGTCAATCTTACCATAAAATTGCTATACAAAGATAAATCATTGACACTCAAAATATTATCAAACTAACATAATACAAATACGAAACTATAATTGTTGACACTTTAATTTGCTCAATTAATCAATACTTTGTAGCTTCAGTTCATACAAAATTAGTAGCTATAAATATAAATTAATTATTGCGACTTTTAAAAACAAATTTAGCTCCTTTTGCTTTAATAAAAAATTCCTTGTTTCAAGAATAACAGCTTTGTATTTACCATTTTTTATTGCTCAATAGATACAATTTTTAAATTTTATACAAAGAATAAAATTAAAATTTACCTTCATCTTTTTAACCTTTTCGGGTATGACATGTTCATCATTTAATTTATGCAACAGCCGAGAATTAGCATGTTTGCAGTCGGTTTTATAAATTTCGACAATGTCACTCCACTTTGAAATTTTTCCATCAAACTTAATGTTATTGCTTAAAAAGTTGTTTCTTAGACCCTTAATTAGGTGAGGTGGATCATATATAACACTCAAGCGACATTGACCAATAATGATGACATCGTCTGAAATACCATAAAATTATGTTAAAATAAAATTACTTCATTAATATTAAAAATGCAGTTTGTATGTCGTGTTTCTTTTCCAATTCCTGTAACAAAACGTCAATGGAGTCGAAGCATTAGGGCTCTTACATATACATGATACAAAGTTAGGGCACACATATAAACATGAGACAAAGTCTCCTCATAGCTTAAAGTATTAGCAAATCTGAAAGAGCCCCAAAATGTTTCAACTCGATTGACAATTTGCTACATAAATCAGGCTCCAGACTTATAAACTCTTTATTCAAAAAATATATTCTTCTCATAGCATAAAAATTTTAATCATGCAGCAGACAGCCAAGCACAGCATTTATTTTAAAACTAGCTGTTGCCTGCGACTTCGTCCGCGCGGACTTCGTTTATTCCGCACTGCTCCTCCCCTGTAGGTGATAGAGTGATATATGTAGCCTATATGTTGACCCGACCTGTTAGTAATATTCATGCAAAATTTGAAGTAAATCCATGCAGTACTTTTTGAGTTTACCCTGGACATACATACAGACAAACAGACAAAAATTCTAAAAACCATATTTTTGGCTTCGATATTGATTGTACATCACGCCACAAGTATTCTTTTAAAAAATATTCAATGTAGTTTTGACTTTCCTACGATTTTATTATATGTATAGATAATATCAGATTTTTTTATGTGATACTAGCTGTTAGCCGCAACTTCGTCCGCGCGGACTTCGTTTACTCCGCACACCTCCTCCCCTGTAGGTGATAGCGTGATAGTATGTAGCCTGTATGTTGACCCGACCTGTTAGTAATATTCATGCAACATTTGAAGTAAATCCGTGCAGTACTTTTTGAGTTTACCCCGGACATACATACAGACAAACAGACAAAAATTCTAAAAACTATATTTTTGGCTTCGATATCGACTGTAGATTACGCCCCATGTATTATCTTAAAAAAATATTCAATGTACAGTTTTGACTTTCTTTCGATTTTATTATATGTATAGATATCAAGAGGAAACCTAATTGTTATTATCTATATACATATAATAAAATCATAGGAAAGTCAAAACTGTATATTGAATATTTTTTTAAAAGAATATTTGGGGCGTGATCTACAGTCAATATCGAAGCCAAAAATATAGTTTTTAGAATTTTTGTCTGTTTGTCTGTATGTATGTCCGGGGTAAACTCAAAAAATACTGCATGGATTTACTTCAAATTTTGCATGAATATTACTAACAGGTCGGGTCAACATATAGGCTACATATTATCACGCTATCACCTACGGGGAGGGGCAATGCGGAGTAAACGAACTCTGCGCGGACAAAGTCGCTGGCAACAGCTAGTTTATAATAATTGTAATATACATACCAACAAATTCTTCTAATAAAATTTGCTCTCTTTTGGATTCTTCTTGAAGATTTCTGAGAGCTGATTGAAATGATGCCCCTTGATCACTTACAAGAGCTACTGGTTTTAGCCCTGTGTCAACTACCGCAGCAACAATATTTTTGATTATGTTCTTTAGATGTATAGCAGGGGTCTGTCCTTTACAAAAATAATAAGCTATAGGTTGTTGCCATTTATGTATTGCCCCTCTAAGCATAAATACCAGAGCATGATCTGCAAAATCATTTGTCCTACTGTCCAGTTCCACAAATCCTTCAATAACATCCTTATATTTATTATAAGTCAGACCAGGCTCTAGGGCAACTTCATCGAATAGAATGCAGCAAAATTTTCTATTTTCATCCCAAGCACATACCTAAAATAAAAATATTGTTTGTTATATAATTGACATTTTTTACATGATCTGTTCAATTTATTTGTAAACAATTAAATAGAGGTAGTATTTTGTGATATATTTACCTCCCTACTTATGGCTTGAAATATAAGAGAGTATATGCCTGCATCCATTTTTAAATCTGAGACAAATTTATTTAATGTTACTTTGCTTGGTAATATAAATATTTTTTGTAAGAACTTGTAGCATTTAGGGCTTTGCTTTAATATGGAAAGGCATATTAATTTTTCTTCCTGATTAAATCGTCTTCCCTTACTCTTTTTCTTGGACTGTTTTACTTGCATCCACATTAGCTTTTTGCCCAACTCTGTAATGCCTTTAGTCATTTTTTCAAACGACCTCTCCTTTGAATATGAAATAGCACATTTTTTAGTCTTCTTACAAAAATCGAGTTTTCTTTTGGCCTTGTTATATTCTTTGTATAGTTTTCTGCAATTTGGTGTCAGCAAAGCAGTTTTTTGTACCATACATTTTTTGCCCTTCTTTGGTGTTGAAATGTCTGTAAATAAATCATTTTTAACTATTTATTTTAATGTGTTTAAAGCTGTTTTTACAGCTTTAAACTTAACTAATCCTGTTAATTCAAGTATCTTATTGAAATATGTCATAAAACATAAGCTCACTCACTCGGTGTTGTTGTAGTTGTTTGGAGCATCCCAACATTTGAAATACCTAAAATAGAAAAGAAATATTACTATATAATTTCTGCTAACTACTACAGAATATTGTTATACAGGAAATGTACAGTTTTATTCAGAGTAGGCTAACATGCATGCAGGCATAACATGCCAAAGTCGGACATCGCCTAAAGTCAGCCTCCTATTATATTTATACTGACTATATGGAATATTTTTTTTTATATTATAGGATAACAAACAAGCAGATAGCTCTCCTGATGGAAAGAAAAACCGTTGCCTATAGACACCAAAGGTGTTAATGGTGCGTTGCTATCCGTGTGGAGAGATGGCAATGTATAAGTCTACCGGCTACCTTACTCTCCAAACCGGAACATGACATCGACAAGCATTGACGCTATTGCGGCAGGAATAAGTAAGGCAGTAGTAGTCACAATGGTAGTGAAACACTTAGTAACCAGTGCCTATAGACATTAAAGATGTAAAAGTTACATTTTTATCCACGTAGCCATTTAATAATGCTACATGCATAAATTTATCAGTTACTTTACTCTCCAACCTGGAACACAACAGTAACAAGCACTGACGCTATTGCCGTAGGAGGTCAGACATTGTGAACTCTATGTCCTAGTAGTCAAGCTTGTAGTGATACATACAACCAATTGTTTGCTCTTTATGGACTGCCCGGGCGAATGTCTATTCTTTATGGGAAGCCTGACCAAGTCATGTTTGTGGCAGGAATGTAATGTCACATACATACATTTAATGAATTATTGCCTTCCTAACAAAACACAATAAAAGAAAAAGAACACATAATGCTAGTGCAAATGAAACTAATTGTAAATGATTTATAAATTTTTACCAGATCTAATTGAAGCACTGCTTTCTTGGTTTATATCATGAAGTGGCTCCTGGCTAATCGTGCAAGAAGATCTGCTGTTTTCTCCTAAAATTACACAACACAGGTAAATAACACAAAAATATCATATAAATTAGGTATACAATATAAAAGTAAACTTACCAATAAAAGAAATACTTTTTTTGCAGTAATTGTGGTCTACATGCTCAGTTTTGCAATAATCATGATCAATAAATGGGTTGAAGTTTTCTGTAACAAAATATATACATACAAATGAGTTCTTTGAATAAAAAAAATGTTACAAACTCAGAAGTTCAGATCTTATCCTAAAAACGGAAGGTTGACTTTGAATTCTAGGTCAGAAATATAAAGAAATTGACACACTTGTACAATATATTTTACTTATATTTGTGCATTCTTTCGACCGCCCCGTTGGTCGAGTGGTTAGAGACCCTGACTACGCAATCAATGAGGCTCGGGTTCGATCCCCGACGGGGATAAGCATTTGTGTGATGAGCATAAATGTTTGTATTTCCGGGTTTGGGTGTTTATTATATATATTCTAGTATTTATATATGTATTTCTATGTATTAGTATCGTTGACTAACACCCATAATACAAGCAAATAATTTGCTTACTTTGGCGTTAGATCAGTAAGTGTAATTTGTCCCGTGAATTATTATTATTATTCTCGCTTCTCGGGTCTGCTTGTAGACATCTCTTTCAGAGATAAGCTCGTCCTTTGTACATGTTTTATATAATCTGTTTTTTTTTTTAAGAATTTTATTTTGTGTACAATAAAATGTTAAATAAATAAATAGATTGAGAGTTATTTTTCGTATAAATTGAAGTAGTAGATAATGATTTAGAAGTGAAAAAGTGTAAATATGTGGTGAAATTATGAATTAAAATTTGATAAAAAAATACTAAAATTATACTAAATTCTATTGATCAACCACATGGCCTATTTTAGAATTGAAGAAGTACCACAGGAACAATGGACTTAAACAAATCACCCAATGAGTTAGTAGTTATATACCGAATATCATCTATGTCTGACCAGCAGTTTCAATTTGAAGTGACATACACAAACAAACTGACATTTATAATATTACTAGCTGTTGCCTGCGACTTCGTTCGCACGGACTTCATTTACTCCGCACTGCTCCTCCCCTGTAGGTGATAGCATGATAATATGTAGCTTATATGTTGACCCGACCTGTCAGTAATATTTATGCAAAATTTGAAGTAAATCCATGCAGTACTTTTTGAGTTTACCCTGGACATACATACAGACAAACAGACAAAAATTCTAAAAACTATATTTTTGGCTTCTATATCGATTGTAAATCATGCCCCAAGTATTCTTTTAAAAAAATATTCAATGTACAGTTTTGACTTTCCTACGATTTTATTATATGTATAGATGAGTACTGGGACTTTACATTAATGTTTGTTAAATATCTACTTGTGTTGCTTTTCAACATTTCATATTAAGAGTGTGTTTGAATAAGTCTACAATATTTCTATTGCCACTATTTATTGCCATGACTATTATCTTAATTCATTGGCAATGAGATTTCCCAACAAACCACAATGTCTTTTTTTATTAATTGAACAATGTAACTTCCATTTTTTTTTGTATTTATATTATAAAAAACAATTTAAACTATTTTAGAAGAGTTCTAATAGATAATTGTAGAACTGTCCTCAGTGCAAGTGGCATTAGGCCACAAAATCATATTTAAATGCTTATCTATTTTTATAAGTTCGATCTGTACATAGGCAGTTTTCGTTCGAACGAAAATCGATCTGGAAAACTAGTCTTTGTAGTCGAAAAACTGGCCATCTGATCTTCAGCTGTACTAAGTTTATACACATACATGTTTTAGTTGTAAAATTGAAACAACTCACCAGTATCCTCAAAATGTTGGGCAGGTATCCCACTTGAAATTTCTTCGTTACTGAACAAAGTTGGGTAAGCGATAGCCAAAAGTCTAGACTTCGGAGTGACGAATCTAGCCTCGAAATGTTTATGGCAAACAAAGCGTTTGCTGAGCTCACTAACACTTAGAGACCGAAGAATGTCACAGTTAATACACTCTAGCCACTTCTGGTATCTAATAATACTATTAGGAAACACATGTAATTTAACGTCCTGTCGTAAACTTTTACAGTTAGGCACACTGCAATGGTTGAACATTTTGTGGAATTGCGGAGCAACTCAACACAAAAGTAACTGAGAAATACTCAGGAGGCACTTGAATGGAAGGTGAATTGAAGTGTACGGAAATTAATCGACGCAAACACGTTCGCTCAATTCAACCAAAACAAACAAGTGACGCCAAACCGCCATTACAAATTTAATAATTGTCATTTGTCATTCTCAGAAGTGAAGTGAAGGGGGTGAAGATAGGGGATCAAGGGGGAAGAAAATATCAAATATCAATCTTGAGATGTCATTTTGACGGTTGATTTTTTTTTTCTAATCATTTACACCCGTGTGCCAAGGCACTTCAAAAATACCGAAATTTACCGATCTCCACAGGGTAAATAAACCAATAAAAATACTAATTTTCTTAACGTGTTTTATTTACTACCTACTCATCATCAATGATTATAATGCCTACCGTGAAACGGGGTGATGCCTACCTATTTAACTTGAATTATAACATTCGTGATTCGTTTCGTAAGGGTTATTTATTTATTTAAAATTAACTTTTATTTAGTTAGTTAAACACAACCTCTTTCATCCTTAACATCTTGCTTTGTTTTTTAAAATAACTCGTACATTTTTGTTTATAAAGAACACGTGTAAGACTTCATAGGTACATCGTTTTTAGTTATTACCTTAAAGTTAAAATATTCCGTAAATTCTAAGTCAACTCCTTAACTTATCCGCATATAATAAATATTTTTTAAACTTTGAGAATAGTAGCTAAATAAAGTTGGAATTTAGGTAAGATTACCTAACGTAAACAATCAGTTCTCTTGTAGTACCTAGATAGTGGTAAGGTATGGCGCTTTGCACACAACGGGGCGGGGCGGGCCGGTCAATTTCGCCGCGAACGATAGTACAATGGGAATCCTATATTACCAACGCACACAGAGGGCAAAAAAACGCTCCGCAGGTGCCCGGCGGGCACTGGCGGCGCGGCATGTCCGCAGCTGCCCGCCGTGGATCACACAATCCAGTTTATATGCAGTAACGCAGACGGCGGCGCGGGGCGGCTAGCTCAGTCCGCGCCACGCGCTTTTCATTGATCTAGTGATTCTACACGTCATCGATGTAGATGATTTAATTGCTGAAGTGCAGAAAAGATCGCTCATATATGATACGTCGTTAAAAGAATATCACGACGTACATGAAAAAATAGAAATTGTGGTACCAAGTATGCCAAATAATTTATACTCCTGCAGTATGGGAACGTCCTGAACTGACTGCCTCCGCCCGTCGTGTGCTTTATGTACGCGGCGAGAGCAGCTGCAGACATCATCTTTATTGCTTCGTGGACAAAAGGCCTGCCCCGCCCCGTCGTCTGCAAAACGCCTATTTGTCAAGGAAGTTACATTCTACCCGGAATGTTCACACGCGCTTCAAAATCGTTCCGAAGAGTACCACGACGTTGGTGGAGTGTGTCTCTTTTTCTACTACATAAAGCGCCAATCGCCATACATAAGTGCGGCCATGCGTAGTTTGGAAATTACTATTAAGTACCTAATTCTACTAATTTGAGAAACAGTTTTGCATTGCATAAGTAATTACGTAATAATTAAAATAAGCACATTTTAAAACTCACTATGTTAATTACAATACATTTTATGCTAATGTGTCAATCGACGTGTATGAATAAAAGGTATTTAACGATTACCGAATATTTTATTTACACTGACAATTGCAAGAAAGGGAAAACATCCACTCTTGTCGTTGTCTTGCTCAGAACGTTTTTCCCCTCTGATAAGTAAGAAACAAATGTTAGCTTTATCAGTAACGATATAAAGTATATTTTTATTTTTCAAGTAGTACTTCGTAAAATTCCAGTTATCGTATATAAGTTCCTTGGATAGAAATAAATCAAATTAAGGTCTTAATATTTTTTATATGATGATAGCGGTATATTTTATTTAATTGATTTAAAAAAACGTCGAAAATTATTCTAGTTTATCTAATATTTATCACTCCAAATGACACGCAAGGTGTGTACAAAACCAAAATCGCCTGTGCTCTTTGTTAAATTAGACCGTTTTTATTAAATTTATCTGTAAAAATATGCACTCGCATAGATTAAATACCAGTAAACATACATAACAGTTACCTATTTACTAAAACCACTTAATCATATTTTTGTATTTTAACATGCCAACACTGCTAGAAAATTCCCCTTATTCCACCTAAAAATGTTTGCAAGAAAAGGATGAGCTAGTATATGAAGGTTGTGTCCAACTACTTACTTCACGATCATGTGTACGGTTTTTAAGTATATTCTTCATCAGTAAACTGCATTTTTAGGCCCTGTACTACGTATGAGAAAGTTTCTATTAGTTTTCTGCAAGTATATGGAGTGCAACTAGCTGCACTTCATTCCAACTTTTTGAAGTACCGTAAAGTATTATCTGCCAAGTGTCATACTTGATTCTAGTGTCACTTTTTCGCGGTTAAAGGGGTTCTGCTGTCAAGAGTGATTATTCATCTTTAATGCTAGATTCTGCTTTATAAGCCATTCCTTCCCCCAAAATTCCTGCCACTCAACCCGATATGGTAGCAGTGGCCAAACAAACCCCGTGTTGGTTCCGGGCTAGACCAACCAACTGCCGTTTTGCCAGGCAGGTCGTAAAAGGCGACCGATTATCTATGCAAGTCACTACCATTGTGACTACTAGGTGATAAAGTTCTGCATTGTCTCGCCCGGGTCTGGTACCACCGCCTTACCTATTCCTGCCGCAATAGCGTCAGTGCTTGTCACTGTCAGGTTTCGGTTTGGAGGGTAAGGTAGCCGGTAAACTTATACATGAGGCATTAGACCTCGCCACAAGATAGGCACGCACCATTAACATCTTTGGTGTTTATAGGCGATGGTTGACTCATCAGGAGACCCACCTGCTTGTTTGCTAGTAGGTATCTTATGATATAAAAAAAGAAAAAACAAACAATATATACTCACCCATATCTTTCAGAGCCCATTATACAGTTCATATCTCGCTGTATTTATTGAGAACCCAGCAATTACAGAAAATAAGTCAGTAGCATCCGATCCTTCTTACAATCTGGACACAACAATAGTAATGTAATGGTAGTGGACTAAATACATGGTAAGTAGTGTGTGAGTCAAAAGAGAACAATGGCGGGTTGTCATACAAGCAAATACCAATAAGAAATTTGCAATGTCTTTAAAAACTTGAAGGTTATTGGAATTTAAACCAGTGCTAGAAAATTCCAATAAATTGTTTTATCAAACAAAGGGGCTTAGATATTAAAATGCTTTGTAATATTTTAAGGGTGAAGGAATTAATTTAAAAAAATTCATCAATCAGATCAAAATTCTGAAGTCAGATTTTTGAGGTTTTAGGTTCGCTGAACACACTTATTAATTGATACCATTTGACAGCTAACACCTAAGATTAAAACGGGATCTTACCGCGAAGCCTCAGGCAAAAGCTAGTGCAACTTAAAATTCAAACCTTGCACTGAAAATAATAAATTATTTCTTTTTTGTACAGTTTAATAATACTACAACGGCGGCTTTAAGTCATAGGTAACTTATCTGCAGCTTGCTTACTTTGCTACTACATAAAATTTAGACCAAGTCTGGGAAATTCCCTGATCAACAATGTTCACGACTTTCGCAAGATTGATGCTTATGGTCATAATATACTTTTATCAGTATTACCGCAATTTCTTATCCAAAATATTCAAATAATACTGTCTTCCAGCAATATATAAAATACGGATATTCGAAAAAATCGATAAAATAGACTGTAATCAAAAAAGCAAAAGTATTCAAATACCTACTGATTCTAGCTATACTACAATGATAATGGCTCGAATTCAAGGCTGCCAGATACAAAAAAAGACGTGATCATACGCGCAGTACAAAAAAAGTCGCATTTCAAGGTAATTTCGAAATAAATAATCTTACTCTATAGAAATTTTATTAAATAAAAAATAGAACGATTTAAAATTTACATACATATGGTACGTATTTATATCTTTGACTTCTAATATTTATCAACTACCTATATCCATATTATCCCAAAAACTGTTAAATCGATTTTGATAAAACTGGGAATGTAGGGAACATTCCCAGTTTCATCAAAATCGATTTGGAATATAATACCTGATTTAAATCAAAGAGAATCATCTCAATGACTCACACAGCACGAAATTTTAGTACACGTACGTAGAAGCCTAAATAGATCATCATACTTCAATATTATTTAATTACAACGATATCACATACACATAGGTTGAACTGATTTTTTTTTTTTTTAAATATGGTAAAAATAATTACAACTCATGCTAATTAACATGACACTTGAGACCTGGCTTGTTATTCGATACTCCCCCGCTTCCACGGGCGGCGCGAGGTGAGGGCAGTGGCTAAAAAGTAACGTAATTATTGTATTTTGTTGGTCCCGCCCCGTTGGTCGAGTGGTTAGAGACCCTGACTACGCAATCAACGAGGCTCGGGTTCGATCCCCGACGGGGACAAGCATTTGTGTGATGAGCATAAATGTTTGTATTTACGGGTTTGGGTGTTTATTATATATATTCTAGTATTTATATATGTATTTCTATGTATTAGAATCGTTGACTAACACCCATAACACAAGCAAATAATTTGCTTACTTTGGGGTTAGATCAGTAAGTGTAATTTGTGCCGTGAATTATTATTATTATTATTATTTTGTAGTAGCTTTGTCATCGTTGCACGTGTGTTTGGGTTTTAATATTGAAAATACACCTTTTTGAACACTGTATACGTATATAATTTAAGCCAGGTGGCATGTCAATTCGCGCGAGTTTTATATTTTGTTTAGTTTTAGAGAAAGTTATTACAATAAAATTGTTTAGTAGACTTATACAAATTTGCTATAACCATTGTTGACCTAGACGCTTTTTGAAAATAGATCAACTGCCGTACGGCTAGGCAACTTGTGAATGGCGTGTTTACTCGTTTGCTTAGACATGTCACTAACGTCATCTTATAAAATCAATTGCTTTTCGTTAGTCTCGCTAAGACTCAAGAACGGCTGAAACGATTAGGCTAATTTTAGTTTTGAATTAATGTTGAAGTCCAGGAAAGGTTTAAAAGGTGAGAAAAAATAAAAAAACATAGGAGTAGTTAAAAAGGCAGAACAAGGTTTGCCGGGTCAGCTAGTAATGAATATTTGGTATAGTTCTGCATCGTCTTACCTGTGTTTTGGTATTAACTATTTGACCTATTTCTAGTGCAAAAATTTAAATGATTCTCACTGGCGTGTTTTGGTTTCAAAAAAAAATCAATAGGTAAATGTTTTATTGAAGTAAATCCTAATAGGCACTTTTGACGAGTCAACATTTTTTAAAAATTACTATCAGATTGGAACGCGACCATACACTGAGAAGATCCGGCGGAAGAAACTCAGCGGACTTGTCTTTTTTGTCTATAATGTTTTTATTATGCCAGCCGCACTTGCGTCTATCGTCACAAAAGTTCATGCAATGACGCCAATGACACGATAAATGCAGATGTGACCATGAAGTATTAAGCTTCATGGATTTGACCTCTACATTTATTGTCTCATTGTACGAAGCTTTGTGACAATAGACGCGAGTGCGGCCCCAACATTATAATAAATGCGGTATAGTCCCTCTACACAATGGGCCAATCGACTAAAGGCACGCACGTTAGTGTAGAAGATGCTTGCATCTCTAGTCATCTGTGATAGAGAACATAATTAATGTCTGTGATGGGCCATTATCGGGTTTGATCGAGCGCAATCGCCATAGTGTCGGTATATCAAAGTAATGATGGCCCATGATTGCGTGCGCGTCCACACGTGCCTATTATTCAGTACCTACATAGTTTTCTCAAACGTTGTGATTGTATAGTATTTGATCGTCTCTGGTACATTCTAGACATTAAGTAGGTAAATGATTATAAGAGCTATGTAAAACTATTTCTGCAGCCGCGATCACCTCGCTATCCATTATCGATAGACGTCATAACTCATAACATTACTGATTACAGTAGACAGTAAATGAACGTTCACGATTGTGTGGATAGTTGCCCGATCGTGGCGGATATGCTGGACGATCATTTGATGGGCATCATGGCTCATTGTGAAGAGGAAGAAGAACCATTGCCTTATATACACTGTTATCTATGGGAACTATTATACAAGTTACAATATTTATATCTATTATATGTACAAAAATTTATATTTTATGGACTTTTCACTTTTATGATTTGTCAATGGCAAATGGCATAGACATGGGTAACTCAGCGAAATTCCTTGCGTTAACTCAGTAACTCAAGCGCAGTGTACTGTGCCAGCTCATTGCGCTAACTCAAAATTGCCCCATGGCGCAACAAATCTGACGCAGCCCCCGGGTAAAGGGAAGTGAGCAGCGAGCAAAACGTGCGCCGTGCGCCACACTACAGTTTCATAACACAAACAGTGCACAGCGCATGAATTGCGTTGGTTCATTGGTAACTCAACGAGTGAGTAGCGACCAAGGAAGTTACATTCTACCCGGAATGCTTACACGCGCTGTTGCCGCTGTAGAAGACGAAATGTCGCTAGATCTAGCGACATTTCGTCTTCCAGTAACATTTTGTAATTCCAGTTATCGCATATAAGTTGGTCGCGACACATAAGAGTCATGACTCATGATAATTGTGCAACTGAATGAGAGTTTACTGCGTATAGTCTCTGTAGTCTGTGGTATAACTATGCTGCGCCGTGCGCTAACACCAAGGAAGTTATATACGATAACTGGAATTATTACGAAGCAATATTTGAAAAATAAAAATGTACTTTATTTCGTTAAGTATAAAGTTGACATTTGTTTCTTACTTAACAGAGGGGAAAACGATCTGAGCAAGACAACGACAAGTGTGGGTGTTGTCCCTTTCTTGCAATTGCCAGTGTAAATAAAACTATCTGGTGGTAGATTTTTATATATTCGGTAATCGTTAAATCCCTTTTATTCATACACGTCGATAAATACATTAGCATTAAATGCATTGTAATTAACACAGCGAGTACTAAAATGTGCTTATTTTAATTATTACGTAATTACTCATGCAATGCAAAAACCGTTTCTCAAATTAGTAGAATTACTTAGTAGTAATTTGCAAACTAAGCATGGCCGCACTTATATATGGCGATTGGCGCTTTATTTATTAGATTGGTCCCGGCCTCCTTTGTAGAATAGGCCAACTGCCGTTCTGCCAGGCAGGTCGTAAAAGGCGACCGATTGGCTATCGAGTCACTATCATCGTGGCTACTAGGTGGTAGAGTTCTGCATTGCCTCGCCCGGGTCTGGTACCACCGCCTTACCTATTCCTGCCGCAATAGCGTCAGTGCTTGTCGCTGTCGTGTTCCGGTTTGGAGGGTAAGGTAGCCGGTAAACTTATGCATGTGGCATTAGATCTCGCCATAAGATAGCAACGCACCATTAACATCTTTGGTGTCTATAGGCGATGGTTGACTCTTTCCATCAGGAGACCCATCTGCTTGTTTGCTATCTTATGATATAAAAAAAAAAAATAGAAAGAGACACACTTCACCCATATCGTGGTACTCTTCGAAACGATTTTGAAGCGCGTGTGAACATTCCGGTTTGAATATAACTTCCTTGGCTAACACATTTTGAATAAGTGAGTTGACACACCCGCTCAGTGAATTGAGTTAGCGCAATTGCGCGGCGCAGCGCAGTGTTACACATGTAAGTGATGCTAATTTAGCGACTTTGTCGCTAGATCTAGCGACATTTCGTCTTCTACAGCGGCTTAAATTATGTGTCTAGCGACAAAAAAATCTAGCGACTATTCTAACGACTTCTAGAGTTCAAATAAAAAAAAATAAGTACCTATTTTAACCTCCATAAAATATGGCAAGATCTCAGCCTAGAAATCTATGTTCTCTATATTCAGACTGTCGTTCCGAAATCCCTTGTAGCCTTTGAATGAGACAAATTCTAGTCGGAGTAATAAAAAATATAGAAAAAAAAGCTTTATTCATTTCATGAAAAACGGCAATTTCATAGGTAAAGACTTATTATTTATCTAATTTGCGAACGCTACCATAAATTCTTACCCCTCGTTTATACCAAAAAACATGTTTTATACCTGTTTTATACACAACTTGTAAAATACTTGTCAAAACATAATTATTTGTTTTATACATGTATTGCAACTGTCTCAAACATATTTTCGTTCACACTGTGTAGCCAACAAGTATTTATACAAGTATAAAACACACTCGCGTTTACACTTGTGTCTAAGACATGTTTTTGATTTGTCGGATACATTGACAGCGTTCTCATCTACGAAGACCTGTCGTGTTTTATACAAGTATTGTTAATTTATTGAAATTTCTGTATACAACTAGTTGCAAACATGTTTTATACATTATCCATACTTGATGGATAATGTTTTATACTTTTACCAGACATACTGCTCTTTTCATCCTTTAGTATCTAATTGCATTTTTTTCCTAGATTTGTATCATTTCGTAATATTATGTTAATTATTTTGTAATCTTTTTATTATTGTAATATGTTTATTATTCTGAATTTAATTTTTTGAATGCGAAGAAAACTAAAGTTCTAGTATTTGAAAGAGAAGCAATCAGAACGGATGTAAGAGTTTTGGTCGATAATGTGGTGCTGGAACAAGTGGAAATGATTGTGTATATCTTGGATGTGCTTTTAGCAGGGATGGAAGGTACATCGGTGATGTTGAAAGAAGAGTGTGTGCAGGGAACAGTGCGAATGGAGCGTTAGGGAGATTACTTAAAAGCATAGTTTTAAGTCAGGGTGCCCGTCTAGCCCTACATAATTAGTTGCTTATCCCAATGCTATTGTTGTGTGAGAGTTGGGTATATCAAAAAGGACATGGAAGTCGAATCAACGCGGTCTAGGTAAGATCGCTACGAAAAATATATGGCGTGACCCTCACGGACCGGGTTCGTAAAGTGGAAATGAGAGAGAGGTTAGGCTTGAAAGAAAATCTCGGTGTAAAGATGAGAAGAGCATTTTCCGTTGGTTCGGATATGTAGAAATAATGGTAGACGGAAGGGTAACAAAGCAGATATTATACAATGCGAATGTTGAAGGATTTAGGTACTGGGTAGGGCCAAGACTGACATATCATGATCAGATTGTTCTAGTACTGTCCGAAGGTGTTAAAAGCCTTCACAACCGGCGTGTGTATATGAAGAAAGTAATGAATGTGGAGAAAGCGAGACTAGACTATCTTCACTTTCCATTGTGATTGTTGTGTTAAACAGCAGTTATTTGGGCACCCAGGAGATAACTTAATAAAACTACAGAATGACCGATTGATATGTTCCTACTGTAAAATAACTAAAACAAGTATATTATGTGAAATCATGAACAAGAGGCAGGCAACTACAAGTTCACAAATAATTTATCCAACAATTTATGTAATACAAAAATTTTTGGATAAATTATTTGTACAACAAGTTTCATACAAATTTTGTACAAGTTGTGTTTTATACAAGTTTTGTATAAAATAAGTTTAATACAAGTTTTGTCTACATGTTTTATACAAGTTTTGTGTATGACAAGTTTCATACAAGTTTTGTGCACAACAAGTTTCATACAAGTATTGTATACAACAAGTTTTATACAAGTTTTGTAAATGTATTCCAATGTGAACAAGAAACGAAATCATTGCATAAAACTTGTCAAATACATGTATTATACCTTGGTGTAAACGAGGGGTTATAGCCGAGCCACACTGTTGGAAACAAGCTTCCAACACGGGTGACCTTGGTAGAGTTCAGATGAATTTATGTTGCAAACAAGTGTTTACACTGTTGTAAACTGTAGGTGGAGACTTTTATGCTTAAGCCGGGATTCCCCCAATGCTGTACTTGTGTGAATTTTTACGATGATGTATCCCCGCGTGAATTTTTACGATTGTATATTTGAGACTTGAGTGTTCTGCTGAACGCTCAGTTTTTTGGGATCATTTAGCGACTTCTAGCGACTTTTGACCTTTGTCCGTAGTTAGCGACATCTAGCGACTTTTCAAGCTTACGCTAACGACTTTTTAACATACAGAGTGGCAACACTGACACATGTCTAAAATGGCAACACTGGTTTCAACATTGAACATAACCTACCTATCAATTTTGCATTAACTTCGAATTTTAACTTATTTTTAAAATGTGAAATTTAATTCGTATTGTATGACGCTCTGCATTCTAAAATATCAAAATATATCGTTCTGTGTTTGCTTGGCCAAAATTTTAAATAGCGAAATTAGAGGTTATTTATTTTTCTAAAGAAAACATTACCGTCAAAATACTGCAAAGAACATAAATCGCGATCAAACATTTTTTAATATGAGCAAAGACCTAGAAATAAATCCTACAATTGATATAGAGCAACGGCATAGAAAAGAGAAGAAAGAAGTTCAGGCACAAATACAAGCATTAAAGAAAACTGCTAAAAATGATAAAACAAAAAAGAAAGATATACTTGCTGAAATTGCTAAAATGGAAACAGACTTAGAAGAAAAACATAAAAGAGAACTTGAATCTATACTAAGTGATGTTAATTTAGAGGAACCAGCAATGGAGGGGGACAATACAAGACCTAAAGTTTCAAAGGCACAGAAACGTAGAGATAAAAAACTCCTGCATGAAAAAGAGCGAGATGAACAAATAAAGCAACAAGAAAAAGAAAACTTAAATGGTCCCCGAAATTTGGAAATACAGGCTTTACGTGCCAGGTTGAAAAATAAAAATCTTGATATTTATCCAATTCCGTCAGATGGTGACTGCTTGTATAAAGCAGTAACACATCAATTACAGACAAAATTAAACATAATTAAAACAGTAGAAGAATTACGAAATAATGTAGCATCACATATTGAAAATAACAAGGACGACTTTATGCCATTCCTCAGTAACCCAAATACTTATGAAATGCTTACTGATGTAGAATTTAAGGAATATTGTGACAATATAAGAAATACCAAGGTATGGGGAGGGCAATTAGAAATAAAGGCATTATCAAATTACTTAAAATGTCCTATTACTGTTATTCAAGCTGAGGGACCAGAAGCAATAGAACAGGGTACTGAATTTGTAAAATCACCTTTGATTATTACGTATCATCGTCATATGTTTAGCCTTGGAGAACATTATAATTCAACTCAACCCATGATCGAGCCAGATCTTGATGGAATGTAACAAATATAAAAGCAATATAAGTGACTTCAAACCTTAAATGGAGAATTTGCAAAGTTTTAGCCGACAGCCTGGTGCAAAATTTTAGGTAGAAGAGAAAGGTGTCAACACCATCACAGGGAAGATATTAAAACTTACATGTCATCTGAAATAATGTGCCTGAAAAATTTACATGCACTCCCTAACTTTTTAGATTAAAGTCAATTAAAAAAAGGTTGCAATCATTGAATTAAAAAAACAATATGAGAATAAATTAGTCATATTTGCATTGATATGTTATTGCACATCAAAAGTTATTTATAAAAAAATTATGATTTTGGTAAAGAAAACTTCTATTCACAGTATGTTTGTTTTTATTACATTTGTGCCCCACTGGATATAATTTGTATTTTACTTGTGACAGTAAGACATAAATAATGTTATGTTTCATTAATTGATAAGCTACCAGAAAAAGAGTTTATAAATGTATTCCCTTCAGATTTTAAACATATGATTAAATTATAAATTATTTAGATGAAATCTGCAATATTGATCCACTGTAAATTTACTATTTAGCCAATATTATGTAACAGCCACTGTAAATAAATAAAACAACTGGCAAATTGTGTCAGGCCACATGCAATGTGGAGCTCCATAGTTGTCCATCACAATAATGAGGACTAAGGAGGGCTTTTTTATTGTTTCACACTTTAACCTATTGTCGGATATATCGGCAACACAGGTTCACTGGCTATAAAAGTTTTCCAAGTACATTTTATAAATTGGTTGACTATTATTTATAAACTTGTCAAGCCTACTTAGCTGTGATAGTTTTACTTTTAACTTCATTATATTTACTATTACTGTGACTTTTTTCAAACAACCAACCGTTTAGCTGCCATAGCATGGCATATGTGTTTCACTTATAACAAAATTTTTTAAAAAGCAAAAGTCACATGAGTTTTTATAATAATTTAATTACAGACAAAACTGAGATACAGGGTTATTTTAAAATTTTTAAAACATATGACTCCATAATGAAATTAATGTTAATAAATAGTCTATGCTCCATTCTGTTCTGTTTCATTTTGTACATCCTCAGTATTGTTTTTATTGGGATCATCGGGTTTCATTGCTGGGAACAATAATACTTCCTGTAAAAGAAAATACAAGTTTTAAGTATACGTTCACGTTAAGTCACATACTTCAGAAAAAAAGAACAGTAACATTAAATTGTGTGTACTAAGAATCTATTTATAGCGAATATATTAGTGTGCTCTGTTGGTGTGTGTAAATAAAAAATTAAAAAGCATTACATCTTGCTATTTGTGGAAACTTCTGTGTAAATTTTTTTTAATTCTTTTTTTATTAGGGACTTATGTCGCTATAGCGATTATGTCAGTCCCATCGGATTAAGCAAATCTTATGTTAAAGAGATGGTGGGAGGCAGTGCTGTTCTAGGCTTCTTTTAATGAACTTATACACATTAAGTGCTGACTCCAATGTCGGTCTACTGAGAATGCTTTGTATAGAACTTAAAAAAAATTAATTTGTCTTCTTGCAATTAATGCCTCACACTCTCTCTTGTTTTTGGCACATTCCATTAAAAGGTAATGTATGTCATCTACTTTGCCACATACATCACAATTAGGTGAATTATTCTTCTTCATTAGGTAAGAAAAACTGTTTAATGGAATGTGCCCAGACCTTATCCTAAAAGCTAATACAATTATTTGACGGCCAAAATTACATTGATCGATCCAAGGGATTCGAGGAGGCTCACTCAGCATCGTCCTGTACCATATTCCTTTTTGCTGTGACCTTTCATCGAAGTATTGCTTCCACATATTGTTTAAATGTCTTTTCACCTTGGGTAAGACCTCTACCTAGTCAGGGATAACATTAAATTCTGTACCATCTGTTATGGCTAGTTTTGCAACGCGATTTGCCTCCTCGTTTCCTTGAAGCCCAACATGTGACGGAACCCATTGCAATCTAAGATCCCTATTACTGTTCTGTGTAAACTTTGTTACCAAATACATGCACATTTATTTATTTAAATTTTATCAAAATTATGCATGGAGGTGGAATAAATGATAAATGGCATTTTCTACCAGTCCATTTAAATCAGAACAGTATTTAGAATAAGGTCAACAGAAAAAATTAAGTTGTATACGCTATCAACATAATTTCTTAATTAATATTGTAATTAAATAAAATATTAGCATAATACAATATTGCAACATATATACTAAATACAAATAATAATACATAAGATACAAGTCATGTATATAATTATTCATATACATATATGTACAAATACTATATGTGCTAATATTTTATTTTATATTAATACATATACTATCAATTTTTAAATAACAAAAATATAGGGTTTATTCCTAATATATTTTTTTTATATCATAAGATAGCAAACAAGCAGATGGGTCTCCTGATGAAAAGAGTCAACCATTGCCTATAGACACCAAAGATGTTAATGGTGCATTGCTATCTTGTGGCGAGGTCTAATGCCACATGCATAAGTTTACCGGCTACCTTATCCTCCAAACCGGAACACGACAGTGACTAGCACTGATGCTATTGCGACAGGAATAGGTAAGGCGGTGGTACCAGACCCATTCAAGCCGATGCAGAACTCTATCACCTAGTAGTCGTCACAGTCACAGGTAGTGACGCGCATAGCCACTCGGTCGCCTTTTAGGACCTGCCTGGCAGAATGGCAGTTGGCCTATTCTTCGAAGGAGCCCGGGACCAACACGAGGAAAAATTAAATATCAATGAGAAGAGTATTTCAAAGCTTCACAGCTTTATAAGTAAAACATTTAGATATAAAATCAATATATATATACAGGCTGTAAAGAAAACCCTGTCCGATCCGAAAGAGGTATATAAATAGGTCAATGGCATTATCAGAAAAAATAACAAAATAATTATTTTTATTAAAATAAGAAAAATATCATAGTTTAAAGTGCCTCATTTTAGTATTAAAATTGAGCAACTTGCCCTTAAATCATGCAAATATTTTGAAAATTTATGTATCAATATACATAAAATAATGTCACAAATATGTTTGTATTAAGCTACCAAATAATGCCTTTGACGATCGGACAGGGTTTTCTCTACACACTGTATATATAATCAGTATATAATTTGGGTTATAAAGAATAGTGTACACAACATTCTGTTGCCTTTGCCAGATTTGGAAACCATTTCAGTTGTGAGTAGAGAGTATGAGACAGACAGGCGAACAGTTTTTGCAATGTAGTAGTTGTTTTAGTAGTGAGTGGTAACCAGGATAGAGTTAGGTTTATTATGAGTCCTAGATCTTTAATTTAAAAAAATGTTATAGCTAAATGAGTTGGGTGTCATGATAGGTATTTAATAACAAAATTTTACTTACCTTGATATTATTCGAGTCAGTCAAGAACATAGTCAATCGATCAACTCCCAAGCCCCAACCAGCTGTTGGCGGTAGCCCATACTCAAGTGCAGTACAGAAAGCTTCATCTGTAGGAGGAGTTTCATCATCACCAGCTGCACGATCCTTGGCTTGTTGTTCAAATCTTTCTCGTTGAGTAGCTGGATCATTTAACTCAGTATATGCATTGCATATTTCCTTTTTCATTACAAAAAGTTCAAACCTACGGAGAGAAACCATTAAAAAAAAAAATCTCAAAAACCTCAACACTCCTGCCCAACCTGAGGATCATACGCTCCAGAGGCTTTATGATTGGAACAGACTAGGCTAAAACACGAAAGCATTTGTAAGAAAGGCAAATTTTTTATAGCCTGGCTTTAAGACAAGATGGGCATTAGTACAGATCTAGTTGTTTCAACATTTCACAATTGGATATATCTTTAAAATAGTTTTTAAATTAATGTTCATTGTAAATTATCTGTGTTTTGTGACCCCATTTTCGATGCTTAATATCTCGTAAAAGGTGAGAGAAGAAAAATACGTATCACTAACATTAGAACTACTGGCTAGGAGGTAGAATTTTGCAATAAAATCTTATTTATTTCTGCCAAAATATTGATGATATTCTACTGGCTACCTTAACCTCCAAACCGGAACTTTCGTGTTCCGGTTTGGAGGTTAAGGTAGCCAGTAAACTTATGCATGTGATGGCAATCAAGTCACACATTTAGCGACATCCCTGTAGCAAGCAAACAGATAACTATCCTAAAAACTAGATACTAATGTTGTCAAAGCTGTTACCGGCACATTGTTAATATTTTGATTGATTTGATTTGGAAGGAAGTCTTCCCTGTGTTGGAACAGGCTAGAAGAATAGATCTTATGACGTTCTGCTAGGCAGTTCGTAAGAGGCGAACTGTTATATCCCTGATATGTATTAGATATGGATGACTAGGTGCCTAATCAGCACCTCTGATTCCACCCGATGACTCTCAGCGATATAGCTCTAAGACAGTTCGGGTCGGACCGCGAGCGAGTACACTTGCTGAATTTCTAATAATTATATCCTAATATAAAGTGTATTAAGTGTGTGAATAAAAATCCTTTTTTAAAAAGAAGTCCTAGTTTTTCGTTATAATATCATGGTGGCAGCGTTGTGGGATCCTGAACATTCCAAGTGCCTAGTATAGCAGGTCCCAATACATAAGTACACAAGTGTCAGTGAGTGTCCAAATCCATTGATCCAGTGGCTTCCGATCCGGATTCAACCAAAGGTCACCAGATTTGACCAAACAAAGCCGGAGATATCCCGGTATCCTGATCATCCTATTGTCGCCGAAGAGTCCACTGTGCAGTAAGCGGTATACAGCTGTTGAGGCATACACGCCTGACGCAGCCTCATATCCAGCACCGACCAAACAGTGACATAATCCTAAAATTATCCTCATAAGAAATACAGACTTCGCATCCAGGTTCCAGCTAATCCAAAAATGAAGTGTGGTGAACTATTACTGTGAGTCAATTTATTCCTATACTATATCCAGAAAATATTACAAACATTCAGCCCTGAGAAGAGTATGTTTTTCGCATTTAATTATAATTTGCCTGTATATGACAATATTCCTAGACATAACCTGTGAATATTTATTAATTATTATAAGCTTAATAACTGTTAGTAAGACACTCTTATCAGTGTAGTTTGTGTGAACATTATTTAGACGGGGATCGCCCACGCGTTCTCGTTATCAATACGTCTCAGTGTCAATCGTAATATAATACCTTAGAATACTATACTACTATTATTTCCAGGTTCCGACTGCTTTAAATTTTATTTTTATTTTTATATACATTTTTACTTTTTATATACATTCATTTTTTTTAAATATATAAAAACTGTATAATATTAAATTTTACATCTAATTCAAAATGTCAAAAGTCGATACAAAAAGGGAAGGAAAAGAGGGAGTAAGAGAAGAGATTTCACTAAATACCATCCTAAAATTTATAAAACCTTTTAACGGTGACCGAGACAAACTTACAGCCTTTTTGAGAAATTGTGATAGCGCAATCTCATTAGCATCCCCACAACAAGATGACTTAATTTTAAAATATATTCTTAGTCAATTAGAGGGCAAAGCCGAGACGGCCTGCTCTATTAAGGACTTTGACTCGTGGTCGTCCTTGAAAGAATTTTTAAAGACACAATTTGGTGAGCGTAAGCACTACGCCCATCTCCTTACAGAATTACTAGACTGCAAACAGGGTAACCAAGAAACCGTCAGTCAGTTCTCTTTAAGGGTAGAAACATGCTTACAAAAACTACTTACCGAAGTCACAGTTTCCAACTCCAGGAAAACGGAGCTGGCAGGTAGGCTAGCAGCCATGGAAGACCTCGCTCTTCACACATTCACACTAGGTTTGCACCCCAGAATTTCTAACTTTGTAAGGTGTAGGGATCCAAGAAATCTCAATGACGCAATAAACTGCGCAATATCAGAAGAAAAAAATCCAACAATTTTCTTCTCGGAATAATTTTAAGCAAAAACCGATAGAACCAATTCCCAGAAGAAACGATTTTAATGTCAGGGTTCAACCAAGGCCTAATAATAATAATCATCAAATTCCTCCTTCCACTTCTAGAGAACCGCCATACTGTCGATACTGTAAAAAGATAGGGCATGTTTTAGAAAACTGTAGACTCCGTGACTATAATAATAAAAGAAATCTAAATGGTGCTCAAACATTTTCCCCGTACCAAGCTAATCCCAGACCAAACTATGACAGACAAACTTCACGGGTTCATTATACGGAAAATAACGAATTCGAACCTGACCAGGGTAAAGACGAAGTAGACGAAATCAATCAGGGTTTAAACTAATTTCTGCCCCGTATAAGTATCGCACGGGTCAGAACTATTCCATTAAAGTCGATACTCATCCTCACCATAAGACCAATGGACCGGGTAACCAGCCCCAAACTCACGGTCTTCCTCAAAACAAGGCTAATGGACCGGGTAACCAGCCCCAAACTCACGGCCTTCCTCAACATGAGACCAATGGACAGGGTAACCAGCCCCAAATTCACGGTCTCGCCCAACATAAGACCAATGGACAGGGTAACCAGCCCCAAACTCACGGTCTTCCTCAACACAAGACCAATGGACAGGGTAACCAGCCCCAAACTCACGGTCTTCTTCAACATAAGACCCATGGACAGGGTAACCAGCCCCAAACTCGCGGTCTTCCATATCAACAAACCTACGGACAGGGTAACCAGCCCCAAACTCAAGGTTTCCTTAATAAGCAGACCAACAGACAAGATGATCCTCCTCATACAGTTATCCCTCAATGTTCTAAAACTGAACAAATTTATGAAATAAACACTCAAAAAAGATACTTACCTTACGTTACACTCCAAACGCATGTGAATGAAAAACCACTTACCCTCCTTATAGACTCCGGAGCATCCCTCTGTGTCCTGAAAAATAATTGCATTATTAATCCTTTACAGTTAAGTGAGACTGATATCAAAGTAAAAGGTATAGACTCAAATGATGATGAACCTATAAAAAGTCTTGGTTGCATTAAATTACAATTACAATTTAATCAACACTTAAAATTATTGCATACATTCCATGTCTTTGACAATATAAACCTACCTTACGATGGCATAATAGGTAACGACCTTTTCATACAACATGGTTGTCGTATTAATTACGCCTCAGAATCCCTAGAAATAAAAAATAATAATATTAAATTATCATTTGATGAACCTTCATACACTATCATGCCTCGAACAGAAACAGTAATCGAATGTTCTGTTAAAAACCCTGAAATAAAAGAAGGAATAATATTTGACCAACATGTGTCTGATTCTCTTCTTGTATCCAATTGTATAGTAAAAGTTAAACAAAATAACAGAGTAAATCTGACAGTACTTAATGTATCAGATAGTCCTATAAATATAAAATCTAATCTATTGCTTAATTTACTACCAATAAATTATACTGATATTAATAATACGCAACATACGAATATAAGAAATAACAGTATTAAAAGAAGTCAACAATTATTTCAACTTTTACAAACATCTCATTTAAATTATGAAGAATTAGATAGCCTGAAAGAAATCTGTAATCAATATGCTGACATATTTCACTTACCAGATGACGAATTAACCTGCACAGATGTAATTCAGCATGAAATCCAAACGACTAGTTCGCAACCTATTAGTGTCAAATCTTATAGATTTCCAGAAATACATCAAGAAGAGGTAAAATCCCAAATAACCAAAATGTTAAATCAAAACATTATCCAACCATCAAAATCCCCTTGGTCATCCCCTATTTGGATTGTACCAAAGAAACTAGACTCATCCGGAAAGAGAAAGTGGAGAATCGTGATAGACTATAGAAAACTAAATGACGTAACTATCGGAGAAAGCTATCCGATTCCCCAAATCAATGAAATACTAGATCAATTAGGCCAAAGTAAATACTTCTCCACATTAGATCTAGCTTCTGGCTTCCACCAAATTAAGATGAGCCCCAAAGATGCACCCAAAACAGCATTTAGTGTGCCACAAGGTCATTTCGAATTTAATCGAATGCCGTTTGGCCTCAAAAATGCTCCCGCTACTTTCCAGAGAACAATGAATACTGTCTTATCAGGGTTACAAGGTATACACTGCTTTGTTTACCTTGACGATATCGTCATTTATTCCCACGATCTGTCCTCCCACATTGAGAAATTACATTTCGTATTCGAAAGACTCAGGAACTTTAATCTCAAGCTACAACCAGAAAAGTGCGAATTCCTTCGTAAAGAAGTCGCCTACTTAGGGCACATAATTAGTGACGAAGGCGTCAAGCCAAATCCCGAAAAAATAAAAGCTGTTATGCAATTTCCTGCCCCTAAGTGCGCTAAAGATATCAAATCTTTTCTTGGCCTAGCTTCGTATTATCGTCGCTTTATTCCGGAATTTTCAAAATACGCTAAATCACTAACTAACCTCCTCAAGAAGGATGTCCCTTTTAATTGGACTAACAGTCAACAATTAGCTTTCGAACAACTAAAAGAAAAACTAGTGACAGCTCCAGTCCTCATATATCCCGATTTCACAAAACCTTTTATTTTGACTTGTGACGCTTCTAATTACGCCATTTCGGCCATTCTTTCACAAGGTGACGTAGGTAAAGATAGACCGATCGCGTACGCCTCTCGTACACTGAATAAAGCGGAGTGTAACTACAGCGTTACCGAGAAGGAATGCTTAGCAATCGTTTATGGAACAAAAACATTCCGCCCTTACCTCTTTGGTCGACGATTTAAAATAATAACCGACCATAAGCCTCTTAATTGGCTTTTTAACTGCAAAGACCCCGGATCACGATTAATCCGTTGGCGTCTAAAACTAGAAGAATTCGATTATGAAATCCAGTATAAAAAGGGTAAAATGAACTCAAACGCAGATGCACTCTCACGATATCCTGTAAATCCTGTACAACAACAAAATCCTATATCCAACTCTGACCCTGAAACACAGGAAAATAATACTAACCAAAATCCTGCAGAAGAAACCGCTGAAGCAGATCCGTCATCCTTATTAAATCCTAATATACTTGAAAATCCTGACTTACCTGAGCTAATAGACTTACCTGAGTTATTAGACTTACCTGAAGACTTTGTACTCCCTGAAGATTCAGGTCCCCTTGAAGACTTTGACATACCAACTCCACAATCCGTCGATATCAGCAACGACGACACGTACACCAAATGCCTGAAAACATTAAACAGTAAATTAGTTACTTTTGATACCAAAATCGAAGAGCATAATGAGAACCTATTAAAAACAAAAATTAAACATATCGTTATACCTACCTCAATTGACCTTGATGAATCAAAC
This sequence comes from Apodemia mormo, assembly GCA_036924255.1. Classification (NCBI taxonomy): domain Eukaryota; kingdom Metazoa; phylum Arthropoda; class Insecta; order Lepidoptera; family Riodinidae; genus Apodemia; species Apodemia mormo. The sequence goes on along the minus strand of JAUPFN010000003.1, from coordinate 32,157,752 downwards.
CCTTACGTTGTAGAAACTATCGGCAACCTATCTGAATCTGCAGAACTTCTCTCTAAAGAAAGAACCTTACACTCTTTCATTACTTTTCAAAAAGATGATATTCATTATTATCTTCTATTTGTTAAAGTATATCACTATGAAAAGAACACCTACGAGGATATATTTAAAAGCTTGAATAACTTAAAACTCGAATTAACTACGACTAGCGTCACTGAATTTAGTATTACAGATTTTCGTAACCCCTTTGACGTACACACGTTTACGAAAATATATAACATAATCCTGTATTTATTCCACGAGACAAACATAATTATCCATATTTACAAAAACTCTATAATATATCCAGCGATGACTGAAATAAATAAAATATTAAAAGAAAATCACGATATCCCTATTTCAGGTCATTTAGGTTCTAATAGAATGTTAAGCAGAATCCAAGAACGATATTACTGGCGCAATATGCGCAGTGACATCGAAAATTATGTCCGCAAATGTGACCTGTGCCAAACTAATAAGGCTCTTCGAAAAATCAACCGTGCTCCTATGCAGATCACAAGTACGTCGACACAACCTTTTGAACGTGTTGCATTAGATCTCGTCGGCCCTCTTCCAGAAGCCGGCCCATCCAAATATAGGTTCATACTTACCCTACAAGATGACCTCACAAAATTTTCAGCCGCCTATCCTTTACCAAACGCGACGGCTGAGGATTCTTCCGAATGCCTTATCCATTTTATCTGCCAATTTGGTATTCCTAAATCTGTTTTAACCGATCAAGGCACAAACTTCACGGCCGAATTATTTAAACAAACTTGTACATTCCTCAAGATTAAGCAACTGTGGTCCACACCATACCATCCACAAACTCAGGGTGCTCTTGAACGAAGTCATTCCACACTAAAGGAGTACCTTAAATCGTTTGTGAATGAACATCAAAATAATTGGCCCAGATACGTCTTCACTGCAATGCTCACATATAACACCACAGTACATTCAACCACGAACTTTACACCATATGAGCTCGTTTTCGGACACAAACCGTTCATTCCATCGTCTATTTATGACACGGCACTAGAACCTACATACAATAGTTATGTAAGAGTCCTACAACAACGTTTACAACTTTCCAGAGAAAAAGCCTTAGAAAATATATTAAAATCAAAAACATATTCTAAATCATATTATGATAAACATACTAAACCCGTAAAATATAAGGTGGGAGATATGGTGTTTGTGAAAAATCACTTACGGCTTCGCAAAGCCTTATCACCCGTCTGGAAGGGTCCCTATAAAGTTGTTCGAATAAATGGAAACAACACATTGACATTGTTAATGAACCGTCGACACGTAAAACTTCACTATGACGAAGTAAAATTAGCGGAAACTAACTCCGAATAAATATATAATCTTAAAATTTATATTTTACACTTATTACAATTTACACTTATAAAAATGTTTAATTTTATTCTTTAATATTCTTTTTATTATATACAATTAATCATAGATATAAGTACCTAGGATTAGTGTCCATAGCATAAGTAATTAGCAGATTCTGTCATATTTCAGAATTGTCACGGCGAGTGCCTTCACTCTCGCATCAAATGTTATAGAACAGATAAATGAAAGTCCCGGCATCTATTTCGACACAGCGGGTTCTGTTAAAATTACAGACGATTATCTTCATATTTTAATCCCTATCGACATCGGATACATAAAGCCTCATATTGACAACATAAAGACTGTTTTAGGAACCGCTAGATTCTTTTGCCAACGAATTGAATATAATAATTCTAAATGTCATAATTATTTACAACCATTGGTGCCACGTCTTGATAGTATTCTAAGAGATTATAGTGCGATATCTCATCTAATTTCGGATAGGGACAAAAGGTCAGCATGGTTTGCCGGAATTGGATCTGTCTTTAAACAAATAATAGGGACAATGGATGAGAATGACGCAATCAGATACAATAACGCCATTCAATCTTTAGATGATAATAATAAAAAGCTTGCTTCCCTTCTTAAAGATAATATTTTGATGACTAATGCAGCCATTAGTAATTATAATGAAACTTTAAATACAATTAAGATCAATGAAGCACGATTGAATAGCGCCATTGAATCTATAAATTTCAGTGTTAACAAACTCTCAAATACGTCGTCATTACTATATATAGAATCAAAAATGAACGAAATTTATAATGAATTATCTTCTAGCTTATTCACTTTGTCGTTTAGAATTGATAATATCGTCAATTCCATTATGTTCACCAAAAGTCACTCGATTCACCCATCTGTCCTGACACCGAAACAATTGTATGAAGAATTGTCTCGTAACCTTAGAAATTTAATTAAGCATTCAGAATTACCGTTAAGTTTAAATTTAAATAATATACATTCTTTAATTGACCTAGCGCAACTATCATGTTATTACGTAGAAAATAAGATTGTGTTTGTTATAAAGTTGCCTTTAGTTAATAAGATAGAATATATTTTGTACAAAACTGTTCCAATTCCGATTCCACACGATAAACATCACCCTAGTTCTTATGCAATGGTAATTCCGAATTGCAACTACATAGCTATAAGTAGAGATAAGGTAACATATGTATACGTTAAGGACTTAAGAGATTGTATAAAAACTATCAACCAAATTTATGTCTGTAACAATGTAGATAAACATTCCGTTCAGAATGTTCCCACTTGTGAAACGGAAATTTTAAGTAAAGTAATAGATAAACTACCGCAACAATGTAAAACTAAAGTGATCTATGGAAAAATCGATATCTGGCAGGAATTAACTAATAATAGATGGGTATTTGTTGAAACTGAACCCATTAAACTCACCGTCGAATGCCAACAGCAAATATTAGAATATAAATTACTTGGCACTGGCATATTGAACTTACCATTAAATTGTAGAGCTTTTTGTAACAACAGAGAATTTCTAACAAAAAATAACCCTAACATGACAATAAAATATATTACATCAGATTTTAATTTAATAAATGATTCTTGCTGTGATGAAACAAAATTTAAAACTATTAAACAGAAATTGAAACCAACAACCTTAATTGACATTAATTTAGAAAAATTAGCAAACATCGCTAATGATCAGTCGATGTCAGATATTGATAAAATAATAAATGGGCCTAACCCTCTTCTAGATCACGAACCGCATTATCCTATTCTTATCTATTGTATAATTATTGTAATTGTAATTTTTATTTCATTTAAAGTGTACTTGAAATTCAGCAATTGTTTAAAATTCAATTCCCAAACAATTTCTCCAGATCCCGATACTACAACCAATTATAATCAAGAATTGGAGGAAATACCTAGTCCTAGAATCAGGATAAACGCCTGAAACTTAGCAAAAAATGTAAGTTTCCTCTTATCGGGGGGGCTGTTATATCCCTGATATGTATTAGATATGGATGACTAGGTGCCTAATCAGCACCTCTGATTCCACCCGATGACTCTCAGCGATATAGCTCTAAGACAGTTCGGGTCGGACCGCGAGCGAGTACACTTGCTGAATTTCTAATAATTATATCCTAATATAAAGTGTATTAAGTGTGTGAATAAAAATCCTTTTTTAAAAAGAAGTCCTAGTTTTTCGTTATAATAGAACGATTGGCTCTACGAGTTACTACCATCGTGGCTACTAGGTGGTAGAGTTCTGCATATTGTCTGTCTCGCCCTAGTCTCATACCACCGCCTCAACTATTCCTGCCCCAAAAGATGAAGTGCTTGTCACTGTCGTGTTCTGGTTTGGAGGGTAAGGGCGGGTAAACTTATGCATATGGCCACAAGAATGGCAATGCTTAGCAAAATTAGAATTTAGCAAATTCTAAAAAAAATTAGAAATTAGCAAAGTAATATACCTAAATATCATCATATGTTATAGATTTGTGCCTTATTTTGTCAAATTACTTAGAGAATTTCTGGCACAGGGGATTAAAAAAATTTGAAATAAAAAAACTGATAATATTTGGTAATGTTTAATTAAACATTATCATGATGACGATGTTTGATTACTCGTATAAATTAAAAATTTAAATATATATGGTATATGGTAAAACTGATTCTAGCAAATGAATTATTTCTTTAATTACTAGAGGCTGGTTGGTCTATTAGTTTCTCTGGCAAGACAGATTGAGAGATTAGCAGAGATCATAATGTCTGATGTTTTTCTATCTAAAAAAATGTCGGCCCAGCGTCCATTGATGTCAACACTCCTTTGCATTGAAGTGCTCATAAAGCTGTTGAACTCGGGTATCGCAAGTAATAAAAGCATAATTTAATAACAGTGGCAAATTATACCCAGGCGACAAACCAGAAGTGTCGATGAACTTTTGGTTCACTCTGTCTGATAACTAGCTTTAATACATTTAATTGTTGCAGTTTATTCCTGGAGACTAAATAGATAGATAATTAGTATATTACCTTTCCGTTAGACCTGGTATATCTCTGTGGTATTTAGACAAGGGGCTCATAATTTGTGGATGGTCCAATATAAATGTAGGGTTTATACATTTTTCTTCTAAGAATTCTCCAACTAATTTATCAAGAAGTCTGGCAGTAGTTCTTGGTGGACTGCATTCAACCTAAAGAAAATAAATATATCTAAAGCAGAACTAAGATTTCTAATGTCAAAGTAACCTATTTCCAACTTACCCTATTTTCAACAGACTTGCAAAAGAAAGATGTTCTGAATTGTTTTGTTGCTTTATGCTGCTGAATTGTTTTTTATTGTCCTTTGCAAGACGAATAAAAATATATTTTAAGATGCATAAATAATACAGATTAGATGCAAAAATTAAAGATTAACAAAAGCCCTGTCCATTCATTAAAGGTAAGTGTTAGCTTAATGTTGTAATCATATTCCCCAATTGAATAACTAAAATATTATTTGTTAATCTATAAATGCGAAGGTTTGGATAGATGGATGGATGTTTGTTACTCAATCACGCAAAAACTACTAAACGGATTTGGATAAATTTTGGCACAGGTAGATGATGACCTTGAATAGCACATAAGCAACTTTTTATCCCAGAAAAATTAGGTGATCCTGCAGGAAGTGCCAAAAATTTTATATGTAGCGGGCTATATGCTGCAGCTAGTATTATCTATGGCAAACAAAAAAGGTGTTTTTGACACAAGCATGCAATATATTGCAAAAAGGCAGACAAAGATACAGCTAAAAAATCAAATACGCTGCACGGCCTACATAATGTGGTGTTGTCTAGTTTAAAATATTTGCTACATTTAAAGGAAATTGAAAGCTAAATAAATACGAGCATTTTAAAATATCATAAATTTTTGTTTAAATAATTAATAGAATAATTTTGTGACTTTTTTGATAATCTACCTATATGCATGTTTGTTATTCACTTCATAAACATAATATCTATATGTTGGCTCAGATCTTTTTTAGAAATATAGTGAATGGCAGACTGGCATCACACCAATTACCTTGCAGGCTTGGTAGTTGTACCCCACAGTTGACTATATTATCGATTGGCAAGGTGTGTAGTAACCATTATCGCTGCGATTTATTGAATTCATAATAGCTAACGCTGGTTTTCTGCGATGACTGCTAAAACAGCTTAGCAAGCATATAAGAGGAATGGGAATGAATGTTAACACATCAACACCAGATTCCTAGCTAAGCATTAAAGAAAGCCCAGAGTTCAAAACCGGAATTTGAACCCTAGGCTATAACACTAGGGTTGGTAACATTGTGCAATCAGAGCATCTCAGATTGTTATCCTATGCCACAAAATTGGTCGTACCTGATGTTTTTCACACAACTGACTAAGCAGAGTGTTAGCTTCAGGTGTATGAAGCTGATCAGCTGGAGGAAGTTTAACATTTAATGCCTTTTCCAAAGTAGCAATCATTGGTACTCTAGCAAAAGGTGGAGTAAAATCAATTTCCAGCTCTTCACCTTCAGGGCCGTCAGGATGGTATTTAATCTGTAATCGGTTAAAAATTATTATTAAATAAAAAGCCATGTGTTCAGAATGTTAAAAATAATTCACATTTTTGTGTAAAAGATATGTAATGAACACAATCTAAAGAATAAAAAATAAGTATTTAATAATTTCATGTTTTAATAACAGTGTAATAATACAAAAAAGAGGACTAGCATATTATGCTGACTATTTGAGACAGTCTGTGTGCAGTAAATAAAAAAGTTATGTGTGCGTGTACAGACTGACTGGTGAGTTACCGTCAATATTTAAGGACATGATAGCTGACGATCATATATGAAGAGAAAAAATAACAATAAAAATAAATATTAAAATATTTCTTAGTAAACTTAGTAACAGTAACAGTACACCAAGAATCCTATATTTATCTGCGCCATGCTTGGACACCGCGCGGACGTACGTGTCACGCAGGTTGTGAGGTTGAGGGTGGGGTTGTGGCGGCCGCGTGTCCTTGATGTAGACTAGCGTGGCATGCTTAGAGAGTATAATATTCACATTTCAATTATTTTTAGAGAAATATTGGTCAAAAATTAAACCCCTAATTTTATTATCGAATTTTATTAAGAGAATCGAGTACCGAGTACTCTTCAGACATATCGAAGGTAACTCACCAGTCAGTCTGTATATATATATATATACAGTTTTATATATATAGTTTTACCTTATAAGTTCCATGAATACTTTTAACCATCCCAGAAAGCATTGTTTCTGTCATTGTAATAAGGTCATGATAATCCGCATAAGCCATATAAAACTCACAGGTTGTAAACTCTGGATTGTGAGTTAAATCAATTCCCTCATTCCTAAACTGCCTTCCAATCTCATAAACTCTGTCTAGACCTCCTACTACAAGCATTTTGTGATATAACTCTGGAGCTATTCTCATATAAAGGTCCATGTCTAATTCATTGTGATGTGTGACAAATGGCTTGGCAGTAGCTCCTCCAGGAATCATGTTCATCATTGGTGTTTCTATTTCTAAGAAACCCATGTTATCCAAGAATCTTCTAACATAAGCAATAATTTTTGCTCTTGTATAAAATATTTGCCGAACCTATAAATAATAATAATAATTATTATTATTATCTCCGGACACATTACACAAATTGATCTCACCCCAAAGTAAGCATATTTTTTTTACTTGTCTTATGGGTGCCAATCAACGATACTAATACATAGAAATATCTATATATAGATGCTGTTATACAGTGTGTAAAAAAAACCCTGTCCAATTCGAAAGAGGTAGGTAGGTAGATCAATGACATTAACAAAAATTATAATAAAATATTTATTTTAATATAGAAATATTTTTTTATTATATGAAAATAAAAAAAATATTGTATTTTAGAGTGCGTCATTTTATTACTAAACTTGAGGAACTTTATTAAGCAAATATTTTGAAAATTTATCTATCAATATCCATAAAATAATGACGCAAATATTGTATTAGTCTACCAAATAGTGCCTGTGATGATCGTACAGGGTTTTTTTACACACTTATACATAAGAAACACCAAACCCAGAAATACAAACATCTATGCTGTTTTTTTTATTATTATAGATAGGGAGAGCTTAACCATGATCTCGCCACACTCATCGGTCATCAAACAAATGTTTGTTCCTGTCGGGAATCGAACCCGAGCCCCATCAATTCGTAGTTAGGTTCGCTAACCACTTGACCAACGGGGCAGTCGAAACCTATCAAGACAATAACATTAATACATATTAAATTGTCGGTTTGTTTTTCATAAATAAATGACTAAAGTATGTAGTAAAGTATAAACAAAATGAATATGTATTATAAGTTAAGTAAGTAACCAGAATGATCTTAATCTCCTATATGAAGCTATCTTTATCATAGACATTAAAGATGGAACTGATACATTGCTAACCTCAATGCATTAATATAAAGTTTCATCATAAATAATTTAACAGCTTCTTGTCTTTCTTATGTTTTTACCTTTTATTCACCTCCTTCAAATTACCTTCAGTAAGTCATTCGCTTATTCTTCTCTAGCAGTAGAAGCAACAAAATAAATAAATACATATTCCCCCATGTTGATCCAGGCTGCCTTTGAAGACTATATAATCTGCCATTCTGCCAGGCATTTTGTAAGGAGCGAATGATTGGTCACTACCATTGAGGCTAATAGATTAGATTGTAGAGTTCTAAATTGTCTTGCCCACAAGCCATTGAACATTACAATTTTCCTTAAATAGGCAAATATTTTTATGAAATAAATTAGGTTCCCAAATTCAGACTGCAGTGTTAGTTGTTCTTATTAAAAGATCACTAATTTCTATGAATTTTTCTATTGAGGAAACCTTTGGGCTTAATTTGTAAATTACCTTAATAGCTCTTTTTCATAATACCAATATATCACTATCTGAGCTTAACTTCCCAAAAGAATCTCACATGACATGATGCAGTGATGCAGTAAATACCTAGCTAAAGTAAATAAATATATAAGAAAATAAAGTATATATAATACATAAATATATATCCATATCTGCATGATATACTATTGTTTTTAAAGCCAATTTATTTCCACACTTAGCCACTTGGGTCTTTGTACGTAGCCATATCAACATAACAATTTCCTGTGTGGTAATAAAAACATGGATTTCCAAGAGCTTATCATGGCAAATATAAATATGACTGTACCTTATCATTCAAAATCAGATCTAAATATCTTTTCCTGAAGCGTGTCTCCTTATCTTTCAGGCCAAAATGTAAATGAGGAAGCATATGTAGACACGGAGATAACAGCTTGATAGTTGTGGGAATAATGGAGAGTTCACCTTTTTTGGTTTTCCCAGGATGACCAACACATCCAATAATATCACCTCTTCTTAGTTTGTCAGTATCAGTTGCGAACTTTTCTTCAGACACATACATTTTAGCATTAGCCATCACCTATAAAATAAATTTATCTAAGATTATTTTCTCATTTTGTACCACTTCCTGTTCAGAGTCCCTTTGAAGAATAGACTCACATTATTCCAGGCAGTTCTATAAAGGTGATCACGCTATTGGGAAGGTGCACAACGGTGGAGACGCGTACCGTTGGCAACTTTTGCAGACTGTCAAATAATGACATGTAAACATTATTAGTTTTTTTGCAATTGAAAACCAAACTAAAGATTAAAAGTGGTATTTGCTGACATTATTTAAGTGCAATTTATTGAATAGTATATATTCAAAATGGATATAATCATCAAAAACGGGTTTGAAAGTATTACACACAATACGAGTTTCCAACCACAAACCGTGATAATAGGTAATAAATTTGTATTAGCCTAGCATGTAAGAAATATTGAAGAACTGCAATGTAATATCAAGAGTTACTGAATACAAGCCCAAATAATTTGCCAGACATCTGTGACATTAATAGCCTACAAAATCAATTTAAGTGTAAGCAATTTATATGTGATTTCTTTGCTTTGATTTATACTGACATACTTCTATTTTGACAATCAATCATCCAAATTAACTTCCAATTTTTGTGAAATTGTGCACTCCGATCATTGTAGCGAATACATGTCACTAGCATACAACTAGGTGGTACATTTCTGCAATATCTCACCTGGGTATATGGTATCACTTACCTTACTTATTCCTGCCTGTGATTGTCTGTCAATGCTTGTCATTTCCACATTCTTGTTTGGAGGATAAAGTAGCCAGTGGTAGGCTCATGCATATTACACCACATGGACAGCAATGCAACATTAACATCTTTGGTAGACACCTATAGACATAGGCGATGCTTTCTCTTTCATCAGAGAGCCATCTGCTTGCATACTATCTCATGATATAAAATAAAAAATATGTTAACCTTGCAAACATTTGCATGCATTTTGCTATTTTAATAATATTTGGCTTCTAGCTGATGTTCAACGCTTTCTCTATCTAAGTTGGATACCTAAGTTTTGCTAAAATAAAATATAGCTATGTAGCTCGCTAACAAGTAGCTTAACTTTTTTTAAATGCAATTCAAACATTTTCTTTGGATAATAATATTTGATATTAGTCAAATACCAGGTTTTTTGCACTTCGATTATACATTAAAAACTCGGAATCACTGAGACAACAATCATAATTAATAGATATATGTATACTTATATTTACATCAGATACTTTATGGGTAGACAGAATTAAATGCCATATTCGCCGATTTGCAGAATATCTGCCACTTAATCTAAATGTCCAAACCACCAAATTCACATTCCAGTTGCTGTAATATCTCTATAATGATTCAATCTAAAGGGAATGCAACTGCTACACTATATTATCCCTATAATGTTTCAATGTGAGGAGATTGAAAATTAAGAGAGATATATAAAGAAAAAACACAAAAAATAAAGGGAAGTTTACCCTTTTTTTTGTGAACATCACACTTAATGTTTAAGCTTTAAGGAGTCTATAGGTACTACCATATCTTGTACAGTCCTGAGGTATAGAGAAAGATTTTATATTTTTTCTGTTGAGTAAAAACTTTTTAATTAGGTATTAATGTTTTAGTACTAACTTACCTGAAGCTTTACACCTTCGCCTCTCAAATCGTAGAATATTAGTTTTGCCCCTGATTCTCTTATTGAGTGTATTCTGCCCGCAACAGATAAAGTAATATTTTCCAATACTTCCCCATTATTTAAATTATTATATTTCTCAATGAACTCCTCCAATGATATTGTGACAACAAATTTATGCGGATATGGGTGATCATCAACAGTACCCTTTTTCAAGTTTGCAATAGCTCCTGTACGTAATTTGTAGTACTCATTAGGACTAATTTCTTCTTCTGCTACTTTTGTAGGCTTTTTCTCTGAAGTATTCACAGGCTGTTGAGCAGCCTTCTCTGTTTTTTCTTTTAATTTTTGTTCCGCTTTAAGCCGACGTTTCAGTTCACTGCAAGTAAAACATACAATCCAGTTATTATGTTTTACAGAAACAGTAGAAATATTTGCAATTAAACCAACCGTGAATGCACCGACGATGATATTTTTGCGTATTGCGGTACACAATAAATAATTTTCTTAGAGTAGATACAGGTTATTGTTCTAAGTGTTTTAGGGAAAAACATCTTGTATTCACATAATACTCACTTCTTAGATATTTTTTCACTGGAAGCTTCAGCCATATTATTTAATTCTAATTAAAATAATCACTTAAGGCAATAAACGATTTAAATTCTAACCTCTATATATTTTGTAGGAACTACGGACTAAAAAACATCTTTTTTTAGTGCGACTGCGCGACACGTTGATTTGATCGAGTGACGTTGACGTTATTTTCTGACATTAACAGATTCACCAGAATACACAGATTAGCCACTAGCCCCAGACATATTTTTTTTTACCTATAAAAATAAACTATAATTTCTAACTCACTTTTACCTTATATATTACTACATAGCTGCAGCGTACAGCCCGTTGGATTGTAAAATTTTTTTGCTAATCCCGCGGGGTTAAATAATTTTTCGGGATAAAAAGTAGCCTACGTGTTTTTCCAGCTCATCATCTACTTGTGTGCCAAATTTCATTCAAATCCGTTTAGTAATTTTTGCGTGATTGAGTAACAAACATCTATCCGTCTATTCAAAATTTCAACCATCCAAACAAACAAACTTTTGCATTTATAATATTTATATAGACATAGGCGTACCGAGGGGGGAGAGGCAGGTAGGAGCAAATCCCCCCCCCCTTCACCGTGGAATTTGTTTACCTCTCTACTATCTAATTCTATAGATAAAAAATACAATAAGATAAAACTATACTCTTAAAATATTATATTTGCTCCCCCCTTGCCCAGAACCTGGGTACGCCTACGGTATACTAGTTAAATTTACAACTTACAGCTTAAAAGTTTAAGTATATTAAATTTAAGTAAGTATATTAAGTTTAAGTATATTAAATTTACAACTTACAGCTTAAAAGTTTCATGTTTTGCATTATTTCAAAGAAATGGTATTAGTATTATTTAGTACACGATATATGTTTTCTGTGATTTAGTACCTAGGAATTTATGTAACTACTAGCTATGATACCCGGCTTCTCTCGGGAGTTAATATGAGATTACGTGGTAGTTGAAATATAACAAATGTAATTTAAGACTTTATTGGAATTGAAATTTTGAATTTCGCGCCATTACTACACATGCTGCAATTGCTCGCAGCGTCTTTCGAAATGCAACCCAAATAATCGTTGTTCTGAATAAAGTTTAAATACTCGACAACAGATGGCACCACTGCACTTAATTTCCAAGTTGATGGGTTGGAAAAGCCCTTATATCTTTAAAAACACATCCTTTATATTCCAGTAAAAAGTTTAATGAAACCATGATCAACCAGTTTTGGCGCAATGAGTAAAAATGTGTTCATTAATACTTAAATAATGATATTATGAAATAAATTTTGATTTAAAATTAGGGGAAAGGTATGAAAAAAAATAAAAAAGGGTTGAAAAATGCCTTTTTTTAAATAACTTAATAACGGTAGGAAATACAAAAAAAAAGTTTCAAGTAAAAGTTGTAGAGAAAAAAATTCTACACAAAAAGTTCCTCTTCATTTTTTTGTTATCTGCTTTAGTTTAGCTACAAAAAATAAAAATTAAATTTGTAGTAAAATATGTAAAAATATATAAATATGGGAATACATGTGTAGTAGTGTTAGTAAATATTTATGTGATGCGCGCGCTGCATGGTACAGGGCCGTAATAATTCTGGTAAGGTTTTATAATTAATTACAAAGCAAATTTAATTTTTATTTTTTGGAGCTAAACTAAAGTAGATAACAAAAAAATGAAGAGGAACTTTTTGTGTAGAATTTTTTTCTCTACAACTTTTACTTGAAACTTTTTTTGTATTTCCTACCGTTATTAAGTTATTTAAAAAAGGCATTTTTCAACCCTTTTTTTATTTCTTTTCATACCTTTCCCCTAATTTTAAATCAAAATTTATTTCATAATATCATTATTTAAGTATTAATGAACACATTTTTACTCATTGCGCCAAAACTGGTTGATCATGGTTTCATTAACCTTTTCACTGGACTATTAGGTTAAAATGGAACTTCCTTGTTCGAAGGAGAATAAAGGGCTATCACACTATATCCCTTTATCGTGCCGGGACTCCTTTTTAAGTTTTATCGGCACGCACATTTTATCAACTTAGTTTTATTATATAATAATGATAAAAATGTAATTTATATTTATTATTACTTATTAATCTTACCTACAATCTATAAATATTTAAATTGTGCTTTAATTATACCTATATATTATGTATTAATATATAAATACGTAAAGAAAAAACGTAATGCCTCGGTCGCACTAACCCCTATCGTCCCGAAGATTTAGCGCGTTATAGCACACGCAGTCCGGAAAGTATGCGACAATAGCCGGTCACATCTGCATTTATCGTGTCATTGCACGAACCTTTGTGACGATAGACGCAAGTACGGTCGAGGCACAACAGTGGGTCTGACGTGGGTCTGACAAACGTTTTTTATTTTACTTGTCATGACGCATTTATACATTCGTGTTCGCTATTCGCCTCCTCTCTCGACAAACATTCGTATTTACGAGTGCCGTCGCGAGCTTCCTGTTCACACATTCGTGGGGTGACTCATTTTGATATTTGCACACGAATACGGAGAACGCGAAAATAATGGCGACATTCGCACTACATCTATTGAGTTTATACAATTATTTAGATATCCTGCGTAAAATAGAAAATCTCATATGAGTCGATACACAGCATACATCATTTTTTATGATTGCGATATTTTGGGTTCCAAATAATAATAATAATAATATTGCTGGACAAATTATACAAATCCGTCTAACCCCCAAAGTAAACAAACTATAAATATATATATATATATATATATATATATATATATATATATATATATATATATATATATATATATATATATATATATATATATATATATATATATATATATATATATATATATATATATATATATATATATATATATATATATATATATATATATATATAGGTAGTGTGTAACTTTACCCAGAGTATAAATAGAGATGTGTTTACAAATAGAGAGCAGTTTTATACAGTGATAGTACGAGCAACCCGTGCGAAGCGAGGAGTGTTTTATTGTGTAGTCGGTTAAGTTTAGTGTTAGTACAGTGAGTGACTAGTGTTAATCCGAGTATTTAAGTATTAAATCGTGTTGTTTTGTGTATTTATGTTGTAAATATACGGTTTAATATAAGTGGATTTTTTTTTGCAAATTACGAACCCAAAGCACGTAACAATACGAAAGTGCGAAAGTGTGTAAAATATTATGTTTTGAGACCACTTTCCTGAGAGCCTCAGCCAATTTTGGAATTTTGGCGTTGACATATCGGACAACTCGCTAAGGCATATGCAGTTCGGAATGTATGCAAAAAATATGCAATGACATGATAAATACATTTATCATGTCATTACCCGAAGCTTTGTGACGATAGACGCTAGTGCGGCTCCAGCATCCGAAAACCCGCTACCAACGCGAGCGCGCGAATCACGAAGCGAAGCATAAGGCGAATAGCGAGCGCACTGTTTATATATATGTTCGTTATTTGATTCGCCATTCGCCTCACGACTCGTAGGAATGTGTAAATGTGGCATCAAATAAATTTACAAAAAAATTGTTTTTACTTTTTTGTATCTTGAAAAATGGCTATTTACGATCGAAGTACAATATATTTTCGCCCGAAGGTTTTTTTTTACATTATTTTAAAACGTAGGCAGGTGCTCCCAGGCCGATGACGTCACAACCAGTCATTCGACAGCACAGAGTACCTACCTTGTATTGTACTGTGTTCGGCCACAGAATACCATATTATACTGTCCTGACTGACAGTCCCGCTCTTTTTCAACCCCATTTCACATGTTTGTACGTACAATTTTTATTTCGTAATAAAAATCATGTTTTGTAATTACTTGACAAGATAAATCTAATGGTAATGGTCAATTGCACTAGCATTGTCTTAGCTTAGGACAATCATAAATAGCATGCTGACACATTCTTTTCATTTAAGACAACTTTTCATTTAAGACAATTTTTCATTTAACAAAAAACAAGACAGAACGATGTTGGTGCAATTGGCCATAAGTGTTAATTATTATATAAATATTTGCAAAATCCGCTTAGAATTGACGCATAGAATGTAGCAAACAGTTGTGTTCAAAGATGGTTCAAAGCATATATATATTATATTAATACGCTAAGGATAAGATGTTTGCCTCCCTTTTTAGAGAAAACCTCACAATTACTCTAAATAAATACTATATCATTTTATAAATAATTGCTTGCTCTACCGGCATCAACAACTAAAAAAATATTACTGCTTTTGTTTTTATAAATTATTAAAATTAAAATTATATACATATATTAAGACATAATACAGCAAAGCTGCCATCTGACAGCTTTAATTTTGAAACAACGTCAACATGATTGACGGTCGGTAATTTTTTTGTTCAATTTCAAATCAACTAAGAAGTAATTAATAAAATTACTTAGTGCGAATTATTCGCACGGGTATGGCTAGTATTATATATTAGTCTATGGTTCAAAGAATACCAGCTGCAATACTTCATGGTAGGTACCTAGGTACCTATATATAATCACCATAATAAAGGTAATCATTACCATGAAGCTGTATTATATTTAGAGGCAACACTTCTAATACCTACTTGAAACCAAATTTTTAATACTGTTGTCTTCTAAGGTCTAACCCTCTCTTTCTAAAACAGCTGTATAAAAAGAGACGAGGAGACCTCATAGACAGAGATACAACGTAAATATTTGTTTCAATTGATTAATCCTAGTGCTAGCTCCACCTATAACTAATAGGTACCTACTTCATAATCACTACCAAAGACATACAAAAAAATATAGACAGAGCCATTGTGATCAATTAGAAACAAATGTGTGAAGACATGTTTCGTACATGTGTGCGTAAGACAACGTCAACACTTGCAAGCATCGTAAAACGTTACGTACGTGTGCTAGAGAAAAATGTTGCAAGCATTGGATTTCAAATTACCAGTTACTGTTTTATTTTACTATTTTTATAACTTATAATGCATTTTAATTAGATTAATGATATTTGGCATTCATTTGTTTCACAATTATACCTTCCTACGTTAAAAAACAAATAAATTTAGAAGGACTTGAAATTTATTAATTTTATCTACTGTACATATGCAAATAAGTTAATAATGGATATAAACATATATATGGATTTAAACATGTAAATATGCATTAATTACATAATGAGATAATATTTTAACGACATTTTTCAGCATATTTTACATTTTTACTCTAAATAATTACAATCAATAATTTAGTACTGTTATACAATTTTTTTTCACATTTAATCCTAACTATTACATATTCTTAATAATCATCTTAAATCATTTTATGTATTTCCACACGTAACTTTTCACACACGAACAATAATTCGCAAACTAACGAACAAAATGAAGTATAAAATACGAGCTTACTAGGTAAATAAATAAATAATAAATATTCATGGGACAAATTACACTTACTGATCTAACCCCAAAGTAAGCAAATTATTTTGCTTGTGTTATGGGTGTTAGTCAACGATACTAATACATACATAGGTATACATATATACATACATACATATGTAAGTAGGGTAGGTACATAAAAATATAATGAAAGTCAGAAACTAGCCAAGTGTGGTCGATTTCTTTATGAGATCAAATTACACGTTATATATTATTAGGTATAGAAAGATTACTAATAACTAAAATAAAGGAATGACATGAGCCTCAAAACGTTTTGCCGTTTTCAAAAAATTGATTTGGTAGTAGGTACATATAAATAAAATAAATAAATAAATATTCACGGGACAAATTACACTTACTGATCTAACCCCAAAGTAAGCAAATTATTTGCTTGTGTTATGGGTATTAGTCAACGATACTAATACATAGAAAATAGAAATACATATAAAAATACTGAAATATATTTAATAAGCACCCAAACCCGGAATCACAAACATTTATGTTCATCACACAAATGCTTGTCCCCGTCAGGAATCGAAAACGAGCCCCATCGATTAACCACTGGACCAACGAGGCGGCAGGTATAAAACAATATAATGAAAGTCAGAAACTAGCCAAGTGTAGTCGATCTCTGTGAGATCAAATTACACGTTATATATTATTATAATTATTTTACACACATACACATGTTTCATAAATATGTATTTATGTATATATACATATATAGTGTGGCAAATCCAATTGAAACAATAAGCTTAACACTATCATATATTTCCCAAATAAAAAAGATATTTCCCTAATATTTGGGGAAATTTATTCGTGTGTTAACTTGCCACACTGTCACAACAGTGCTTCAAATTTGTGTTCTGAGAAATAATTCTAAACATTATTTCAATTTTGTAATAATTATATGAAAATTTGGAAACTTACTTGTGAAATGTGATCCTGGAAGCCTTTTTTCAAAACATGAATTGTTTTTACAATTATTTATAACAAAAAACGGCATGATTGCGAAATAAATACTGTCACAAAAAAACGTTTCTCACTCTCTCTAGCTAGCGGCCGACTAGTAAGCCGCCGTCTTCATGTTGCCGCACCGTCTTCATATTACGGGACTCAAGATACGATTGCTTGGCTAAGTCTATATTTTTTGTAGGTCTTTGATCACTACCTATATTTTAGTTGTGTTGTGACAGTTGAATTAAATCACAGCTTATACAAAGATGTATGTCAAAAAACTTGACAAGGTTAATCTTTTCCCTAAAAAAAATATAAACTCCCACTCGGTGTTGTTGCACTAGGTGCAAATGCCCATACTCGTGTGGAAAAATCGACGGTAAAAAGCAATCCTGGTGTAACCCGCAAAATGAAAGATGTTCACCAAAGCCAAAAAACTTTCGAGATTTTAGAAAAAAAATCATATCTTCCAAACTATTATACCTATAAATCAAGTTTTTAGAACTTGAATATTATTTATTTATTATAATTATATTTACTGTCTATCAATTCGAATATCTAGAACTATCTAGAAATTAGTTTTAGTCTACGTTCTTGTGGATAACAGCAATACAAAAATGCTTTATATGAAGTAGACAAGTGTATGAACGGCTCCAAACTAGCATTTCATTTTAAAGCAAAATTGCTGTTACTGCTTGTTATCATTATTTATTTGTCTTAATTTAAATGTAAATAACGTAAATCTATGTAACAAACTGCACTTAGTTTTTTTGTACTGCTTAAAGCTTAGAAATGATAGTATGAATAGTAGTAAACTGCGATGGTCTACAGTTAATTATCTAATAAATTTAGTAAACACGATACCTACTTTAGTTAAATGTTATCTGCAAATATGTTGTAACCCGCACCATTCTACATTCAGCAACTGCAATGATCACATGTTATATATAAAAGCGAAATTGGTTTAAATACCCACTGACAGAAAAATACTGCATTTTTCTGTTTCATGTTATTTACAGTAAGTATTTGATTTTTTTTTTAAATAGGGAAAAATCGAATGCTGTACAAATTTTTTTAGAAGTCGTAGAGCCACATGCATAGGATCATTCAACCCATATTTTTTGTCATTCTAAATTAGAAATTTAAAAAAAATGTGCAAGTTGCGGTTTACAGCTGGATAGCTTTTTACTGTCGATATGCAATAGCATACAATTTTCAGTCTTAATAAATTACGGGAAAATTTGCGTTAATTATTATACTAATAAGGCAATTTATGGACAAAAAGTACTAACAAAACTGTTATTATTTCAGTTATAGTACTAATACAAATATGCACATAGGCCAATGACGTGTATAATATTACCATACGACATATGCACAATGAATTACATACTACCGAGGAGTGTTAGCGATCTCAATATACCAGCTAAGATTCAACAGTCAATTGAAACAAGTACCTAAGCGTTTAAACTCTCTACATCTCAATGTTTGAGGTCTCACCTTTCTTATTCCCATTATTATTATTATATTATTCCTATCTCAGTATAATCTTAAAATAATTACCCTACATATTAAAGAGAAAATAAGATTTCAAGTAGTTTCAAGTATGCCCTATATACACTGTTATCTATGTCGAGTAGGTAGAAGTGTTGTTTCCATATTTCATGCAGATTTATTGCGATAATTATCGTCTACTGTAAAGAAAATTATAAACTTGTGAAATGAAGTGAAATGAAAATTATATTCAAATACAGGCAATTCTAGTGTCCGACAATTATAGGTCTTGTGCTTAGATTCTATGTTACGAAGGCCTATGGGTTGTGAGTTGTAACGTGTGAAAGACTGTATGTTACTTATATAAACTACTAAACCGCTGTTGTTTTTCCATATGAATTACTAACAGGATATTACCGTAATAAATTGTTCAATTATTTGCCCAATATTTCGGCATTGTGGCAATGCTCATGGAGAAACCTTAGTCTTTGAAGCCTTATGAAAGTGAAACTTATTTTACAAACAAAATATCAGTAGCTAATCGCAATTGGATTCACTAGTTGTACATTTACTTGTCTAGGTTTTTCAGAGATGTTGTAAATTAAAACCAAAATTATATACCAATGCACTCTTTTGCAATAATAAGTATTATGTTTTCAGTTATTGCTGTTAAAGCCTAAAGAAGCTCTGTTTTGAAATTAAATTAAAATGACAGTTCCTCGTTTGGGTAAATCTGGTAATCTTTCGTTAGAGTGTCATATATATATTCTTTGTTGTTAATTGTTATAGGCCAAAATGTATTAAAGCAGGCGACTAATTTATTACCTATTTAGTTAGCAACGTATTATTCAAATGTGGATGAGAAAAAATTTGTTAAGTACGTAATTGGTAGGAAAAGGTAATTTAGATTGATTGGAAATTAGAATTATATTATGGCAATAATTGTATTGACATCACAGCTGTTCGTTTTGCTTAGTGGTCTCTGAATACAATTTTATTGTAATAATCAGAAAGTGAGTGAAATTCCGTTTAATTCCTTTACATTACAAGATACGAAGTTACTATCATAACTCATATTGTAATGTTTTATTGTCATTGCATTAGTTTTATTAGCTTTTCACATGTATTATTTTTATTTTCCTTCTTGTGATAATCAAAACGTGCAATCAAACCAAATAATGCAGTGATCTTGAGTTATCTGTTTGTGTTTTTGTAATCGGTTGACTTTTGTTACAGGCAGAATCTTATGTAGACGAAGTTACGACAGTTTGTTAATTTTGCAAAGGACTATGCCTCTTTTTGGTAAATCTCAGAAGAGCCCAGCAGAGCTAGTAAGATCTCTTAAAGATGCTGTAACAGCATTAGAAAGAGGCGATAAAAAGGCGGAAAAGGCTCAGGAAGATGTCAGCAAAAATCTGGTTTGTAAATTATAGTTTTGTCAATGATGACAGCATAAATACAGTGATTGAAAATTTTAATTATTATGTTTATTTTTGATTCAGGTGTTGATAAAAAATATGCTCTATGGTACTTCTGATGCCGAACCACAAACTGATATAATAGTAGCACAGCTAGCACAAGAGTTGTACAACACTAATTTGCTTCTCCTTCTCATTCAAGTAATGCAGTTTATAATATTCATAAATATACTTTTGATTAGTTTTGTGTTTCATTATGTTAACAGTTATTTTGAAATGTTTTCCAGAACCTAAATCGTATCGACTTTGAAGGGAAAAAAGATGTAGCACAAGTGTTCAATAATGTATTGAGACGTCAAATTGGTACTCGCTCACCAACTGTTGAGTATATATGTACCAAGCCGGAGATATTGTTCACTTTGATGTCTGGGTAATTTTTATTTTATATTTATCTATCTTTTAAGGTTTGAGGTACAGTGTAATTCTAAAGGAATTATTTGGTTCTAAAGTACAATGATAATGAAATATGCTTGTTTAAATTTAAAGGAAAATAAAATTTGGAATTGTGTATGAATACTTTTGTGAGAATATACTGTTTGTAGAGGTTTATTGTATTTCATGATTAGTGTTTAAATATTTTACTTTATTAACTAAAATTGTAATAGTTATACATTCACATGCACAGTTGTGTATTCACAATTTTAATTAGCATGTGAATTATAAAAGGGAATTCAAGATCTAATAAACATGTGTTTTAATTTTTAATAATAATAATATTCACAGGACAAATTACACTTACTGATCTAACCCCAAAGTAAGCAAATTATTTGCTAGTGTTATGGGTGTTAGTCAACGATACTAATACATAGAAAAACCCGGATATACAAACATTTATGTTCATCACACAAATGCTGTCCCTGTCGGGGATCAAACTTGAGCCCCGTCAATTGCGTAGTCAGGATCGCTAACCACTCGACCAACAGGGCGGTATATAATAACTTTCATTTGTACTTTACCTAAATTATAATAAATGAACCTCTATATGCCTCACTAGGGACCTGCCTAGTTTCAGATAGGTAGTGATGCATGTGTGCTTCCTTTGTAAGGTTCTATACCTTAGAAGGAAAAAACAGAACACTTATAGGATCACTTTGTCATCCATCCTAAAACCGAAAATTTTTAGCTACATCACAAAAAAAGCAATTTAAAGATATGAATGTTTTTATGTTACATATTTTGTGATTTTACAAGGGATCCAAAACTTATAGGGTGCTGCCCAATGAGCTAGAATCATGTTATTTACTTGTAGAAAAGGTTATCTGCAAGTTTGTACCAAACCCTCAGTATGTGTTTCCAACTCACACTTAACCAGTTTTTTCTCTTCACTACATAATATAAAACAAAGTCGCTTTATCTGTCTGTCCCTATGTCCATATGTATGCTTAAATCTCTAAAATTACGCAACGGATTTTGATGCAGTTTTTTTTAATAGATAGATTGATTCTTGAGGAAGGTTTTAATATATAAACCTTTCCAATATTCCCACAGGAACAAAAGCTACATGGGTGAAACCGCGGGCAAGTTGCTAGTATAATGTACTTATCAGCTTTTGTTGAGCTAGTGGATTAGATTTAAATGTTACATTCCTTGGTATAAAACCGTCTATTTTCTCACACATCAGGTTTTATTTTCTGATAAATTTAAAAATATTAGTATAAAATATTGTAAAGCGTAATGGTCTAACATAATGTTCATGGAATATTTAAAACATCTAACATCCAACATCCAACATGTTCAATAATCATCATTATATTTGAACCTGTTTATACAAAATCTTGATTCATAAGACACCCTAAGCTTTAATCACTCTTATCTAACTTAAATTTCTCTCATAAATCACTTGAATCTTTTGGAAAACACACAAAAGTCCATTAAGTAATTGTTGAATTTATTGTGATCACACAGTTAAACAAAATTAGGGGCTTATTAGTAATATATTTTGAGGATCTGACACATCTTACTAGAAATAATGTATTTTTGTGAGATGGCTGGCAATTAAGAAATGGTGTACTTTTGTACAAGATGTAGGCAGCACTTAATTTACAAATTGTACATAATTAGCACAATGTACAATGATATAAAATATTAGCTGAAGCTGGGCAAAGCTACACTTGCCTATATGTGGATTAACATGTTTACAAAGTTCTCCATGCAAATTTTCATTTCCCTATTCCAGCCTCTTTAGGGTAGATTTTAAAAAAAAGCCTATGTTTGATATTTTCATCCTTTGTTCAGTAGCTGTGAAAGTGTAACAGACAAACTTTCACAACTTGTAATATTAGTATGCATTCATCATAAAAATGAATGTATAAATAAAACAATATGATAACAATATTTAAAATGATATTATAGTATGTATATTAAATATGAATAATTATGATGCATCAAATGATATTAAAATTACCAAGTAAGCAAACAAATCATCTGGTGACTTTGGAATTTTTGAAATAACTTTTTGTAGTAAAAATTAATTAACATCAGTCAAGAAAAATAATAATATACGGAGTGGAATATGTGTGTTATATAGAATTATCCTATGAAATTCAAATCAATTAAAGCATATTTTATTTATACAACAAAATTCAAAGTGCTTCATAACAATCCACATTTAAATGGTAGCTTAGGCTTATGGCCAATAATGGAATTGCATTATATTTCTAGTTTCTAAGATTTATAAATCAATACTTACAAATAAAATATAAGTACTTGTGTGAAGTGGCAACATAACAGCTTTTTAATAAGTATAAACTTTTGCACATTACTACTAAACCTAATACTTCTTTACAGAAAATTTAAGCTAGTAAACACCAACTAATTACAAAGCTACACTATAATATTGCACACCTAGATCTAAACTGAGATAACTCAAAATAGGTGGAGCTAAAACTATCAAAATTTAGCTCCAGCTTTAAATACTTATTGTTTATAGAATTCTTCGATAGAAGTTTCCTTAATCTAAGATAGAATGAAATTAAGTTGTATAAGTACCCTAAAAAATGCAGATATATGTTTATTTCGTCACCTGAAAAATAACCTTTTTTGAGTTGTCTCAGTTTAGATCTAGGTGTGCTATATATTGAAACCTTTAGCATGATTTGTGTATTATTAAATTATTTAAACTAGATCTGTTAGAAGCTCAGTCAAATGCATGCTTTAGAAATATTAATAGTTACAATAATTTGTAGAAAAATGATTGTTATTAAATTTATATGCTTACAAATATTTTACTCTGACGTAACATATTAATTACACTGAAACATTGATAGTTTGATTCATAAATTTGGGAGTAAAAAATTAATATTTTATGCATGTAAGTATGTATTTTATGACCAGGGGCCTTATTCACATAATCAAAGGGTGATCGAGTCAAAGAGTTTAAGACTATTACACATTTTCTTATATATACCTTACTTACACATTTTCTTTCTACCCAGCACTAAGTTGTTAAACCTGCGTGGTTTTTTTTAGTGCTAATTTATTGAACTTGTATAAATTTATTTTAACCAATAAATGAAAAAAAAATATGCAGCATCATAGCATGTTTCCACATTCTACCCCGTGTTTATGTGTGTGAGAGTCCTAAATGCATTGACACAATTATGTGAATTGGGGGCAGGCCAGGGCTCAATTTGAAAGTTATTGAAATTAAATGACATTCTTGACAAATTTATACATTGTATATTGCAAAGCAAATATAATAAAGGAATGTAAGCTAAAAAATAAAACAATGTAAGCTTGTGGCAAGAATAATTAAAATTTTGACATCTGGATATAAAGCTTAAAAGAAAGCTAAAATCTGTGCAACCTTGTATCTCTGACTGAAACAGGCAAAATATGTACATAAGTCTGTAGATTAAAACTTTCTGTTTAAACTAAAAATTACATTTTTTGCAGATATGAACATCAGGAAATAGCATCAAACTGCGGAACAATGTTGCGGGAATGTGCTAGATATGAGGCATTAGCTAAGATAATGTTATATTCTGATGACTTTTACAATTTTTTCCGTTATGTAGAGGTTTCAACTTTTGATATTGCCTCAGATGCCTTCTCTACTTTTAAGGTATGTTTTTGAAGAAATTTCAGTTTTCTCAAACCTTTATAATGTTTAATACTTTTATAAATGAGAAATTTAAGTATGAATTTTAACAATAAATTACTTGACAAGTTACATGAATTGATTCAATTCTAAATTAGTCAGTTTATCTTTGATTATAGTGTTGATCAGCAATACTAATTCATTAAAACTTTTATTGATATTGAAATCCTATTTACATAATAATATAAAAATAATAATATTGAACGATAATAGCTACAAAGGTAAAATAACTGAGTCCCAGCCATCAACACCACTCTCCACAAAATTTCAAAATAAAACAAAGTGTTAAAACATGGTTAATAAATATTAAATATTTATGTGTCTGACACACTGACTAGACTAGACTTAATTACTAGACTTAATTCTTGTCTAGACTAGACTAGACTAGACAAGAATTAAAAGTTACTGTGAAGATTGATACTGTTTCTATTTTGATTCTTGATATCAATGCTAATCCTCCCCTAAATTTGTTGTTTTATTGCTGGGGGACTAATTATCCCCAGGCTTGGTACTAATGATGTAGAGTATTTAATAGTAATTTAGTAATTGCAAGCATATTTTTATGGACTAGGGCGCAGGTAGTAATAATTATAAAAGTAATGAATTTATTTTCATTTTTGAGTTAGGACATCTTGTTATTTAAAGTGACAGCTTTAGTTTCTAAAGCTGTCACTTTAAATAACAATATTTCACATATCTTGCATTCCTATGGTTCCTAGAAGAGAAAGTAATATTTTAGGTATACATTTTCAAAATTTTCAGATTGATTAGATTGCTTTTTTTTTTCAGGAACTATTAACAAGACACAAAATGTTATGTGCTGAATTTTTAGAAGCTAATTACGATAAAGTGTTTAGCCATTACCAACGTTTGCTAAATTCGGAAAACTATGTAACGCGACGGCAAAGTTTAAAACTTCTTGGTGAACTGCTCCTGGACCGGCATAACTTTTCAATAATGACTCGCTATATTACTAATCCTGATAACCTAAAACTCATGATGAACATGTTAAAAGAAAAATCACGTAACATACAATTTGAAGCCTTTCACGTTTTTAAGGTACATTAGTTTTTTATACACTACATGTAGACTTGATAAATAGTATATAGAATGAACATAACAACTTAATATACACTGAAATAACAGTATAGCATAAGAAAACTAATACATAATTATATCTTCAAGTAAGTGATAGGTGCCTTAATATCTGTGTTACAGCATGTTAATTTAAAAATATGTATACAGTGAGTAAAAAACCCTGTGTAATACGATTGAATATCTGTTATTATTTAATGGCTAATGATAGATAAATTTTCAAAATATTCGCTTGATTTAAAGGGAAGTTGCTCAAGTTTAGTACCTACTAAAAGTGTGCATTATACATTGCAAATTTTTTTTTATATTTTAGTAAAAAGAATTGTTTCATTATTTTTTTTTTGATAATGTCATTGACCAACATAAACCTATTCTTGCCATATTGTTATAACATGACATTATCATGCCATATATGCCAATACTTAAATAACAGGGGATTCAATTGCCTGGCAAATTACATACTTTTGTATGAGGGTATATAGAAAAAAATAAGAACTGCCTTTTGCTCATGCTATATATTATGTTACAATTTTTATATGAGACTTTTCATATTTTACAGGTATTTGTAGCTAATCCAAACAAGCCTAAGCCAATATTGGATATTTTGCTAAGAAACCAAGACAAGTTGGTGGATTTTCTTACAAAGTTTCACACAGACCGCTCCGAAGATGAACAGTTTAATGATGAAAAAGCTTATCTTATAAAACAAATCAAAGAGCTAAAACCGTTAGAACACTAACATTTATTGCATTTTATTTATCGCCACTTCCTCACCAGAAAGAAGTTAGTTATAGATGCTATTATATTTAAATGCTTCTAAGTCATCGGAGAGTATAGTGCGTTGAAGATCAAGCTTTTCGAGATGTAGCAAACGACTGGATACATTAGGTCTGTGATGAGTCAGAGATACAAGTATATGTGCTACGAGCAAATTAACATTTTTAATAAAGATTTGTAGGAATTAGTGTTATTTAAATGGTTTTCTTATGACTTTTGTAAGTTGTTAAAACCATTTTTATTTTAGTTTTTATGACATGTTTAGTGACAGTTCCTAAGTCACAATTAGCGTACTCTATTTGTTTTTGGCTATTGTTAAATTTAGTATAGACGAAAATCAGATATGAACGGTTTTTATTTTTGTAAATATATCTTTTTCTTTCTATGCTATTTTCTGAAGTATAGACTGTTGAACATAAAGGAAGTATATTTTATATAATGTCAGTATTGGTTATTTATTACGCTATAGTAATATCGTTCAAGTTTTTTGTTGATTAACATCGCAAAAGTACTAAAACTTTATAATAGTTTACAGATCTATCACAAACTATTATAATTTATATGTATGAATCGTCCAGTTAACATATTCTGATTTTAATATTTCACTTTTCTCTCAGTCATGATTGCAATTATATTATATTAAAAGTGAATATATTATTTGTATTATTTATTGACATTTATTTAATTATCCCCTACACATAACAAGTTTAGGTATAAAAAAACTAATATTTATTAATATACATCGAGTTAAGTGTGATTAACTTTGCTTCGAATGCAATTTACTTATTTCTGTCGTAACTAAAACGAGTAGATATAGGGTAAGGGGACCTACCCATACTACATGACCCATTTTTTACTTCCATCCCCTTAGTGACCACTCGTAGTATTTGTCAAGACCTCCCCTTTAGTTTTAGTTTTCACGTAATGACTTTTGCAAATCGAAAGTTAGGAAAATAATAATTTGGCTCCAGTTTGTCTTTATTAATACGGCGCATGCTGCGTGACGCCAAAAGTACAAAAAAAAAATCAAAAAGAAAAAATGTATTAAAACATAATATTGTATAAAGAGCACTGAGCTTAAAAAGCTATAAACTTTGCAGGTCTCATTTTGATATAGCTCGAAAAACGCGAGACTCGAGAGGACATTGACCATTTGCCAAAAAATAAGACCCCCACACCCTGTGATTAAGCGTGGTATTTTTGAAGACAACTAAACCGGCTACATCGTGGAATGTACCTATTCCCTAAACTTTGCTTGTGATTTAAAAATCACGCTATACTAATGGTCGCACTGTTATGGTATAGTAAAAAGACTAAGTTTTTACCATATCATAGCAAAGTAAAGCAAACAATCAGAT
This sequence comes from Apodemia mormo, assembly GCA_036924255.1. Taxonomy (NCBI): domain Eukaryota; kingdom Metazoa; phylum Arthropoda; class Insecta; order Lepidoptera; family Riodinidae; genus Apodemia; species Apodemia mormo. The sequence continues at coordinate 32,129,934 of JAUPFN010000003.1, read as the reverse complement.
GCCTCTCCTAAAAGACAAGAGACAATTATGGCTGTGGCTATGTGAGTCACTATCAACGTGGCTACTAGGTGGTAGAGTTCTGCATTCTCTCGCCCGGGTCTAGTACCACCGCCTTACCTATTCCTGCCGCAATTTCGTGAGTGCTTGTCTCTGTCGTGTTCCGGTTTGGAAGGTTAGATATCCGGTAAGCTTATGTATGTGGTATTAGACCTCGCCACAAGATAGCAACGCAGTTTGGTATAGGCGATGTTTGACTTTTTCCATCGGGAGACCCATTTGCTTGTTTGCTATTTTATGATATAAAAAAAAAAAACTCGCCAACAATGCTTACGTAACGATACAATAGCACGCTGGTTAAGTGTGTGGAAGCAACTTTTCTCAGTGTTGGTCCGGGCCCCTTCGAAGAATATACCATCTGCTACTCTTCCAGACAGTTCGTCAAATGCATACGGTTGGATATAGGTACGTGTCACTACCTACTACCATCGTGACTGCTAGGAGTTCTGCAACATTTAGCTCGAGTTTTTGATATTATCTTTTTACCTATTCTTGTGGCAATTGCGACAATGCTTGTCATATTCGTGTTCCGCTTTGAGAAAGGGGGGGGGGGGGGGGGTAGATACAAAGAGTACTACAAGAGACCAATCTTCAATACAAGGTCACGAATCGATTGCACTCCTACGAGCACGCGGGACAGGTGTATGTGACCACTGGCTGACTGGCTGCTTGTCGCGTACGCGGCGAGACTGGAAAAAACCGGTTTACGCTTGCGCAGCCAGTTGACAATCTCAGGGTTAGTGCGACGCAAGTTTTTTGTTTTATTAGTTGTAAGTTTGAATATTTTAATGTAAACTGTAAACGAAAATCTACAGTATAATAGTAACTGTATTTTTTTAAATTCTTGTCTGTATGTCTGTCTGTCTACATAGAATATTTAGTTATATAATTACTATTTTTATGTTTGTTACCTCATAACTTTCGACGGGATGAACAAATTTTGATGATTATTTTTTTATTCGGTGCATTACACTTGTCGTTTGGTCTCATAACAAATCATTCAGTTTCCAGGGCTCGCTTCAATGTCGAAATTTAGAAATTGGAACCCAAAAAATTGATAATTAAAAAAAAAATTGTTTTTGTCACGCAAAACATTCTGTAAACTCAAGGGCTTTATTGTTTTCTACTGATAGTGGAGTAGTATCATTTTGAATCAAAACTAAACTAAATTATTTGGGTCTTCATCAACTCAAAACTTTCCGTTGCTTATTTAATATTTAAAATAGCTATGTAATACGGAAAATATATTAATAAATTTATTATATCGAAAACAGCGATAACTTGAATTCAGAGAACGGACCATAAAATGTATTAATAATGCGCAAAATAAATTGGTTTTTTCCTGTTAATTGATAACTAAAGTAGTCAAATAGGGATGGCCGATATACATCGATGTTTCGACTATCGATGTTTTTTCCGGGAAACATCATTTTTTTTGGTCGATTTTTTTTGGAATCGAAACATCGATGGTCGATGTAGAATAATGAACCATCGACATCGAAATAAATTTCTACTAGAAATTTTTATGCGCGCGCTAAAAATAAAAAAAAATATCTAAAAATACCAAAAAAAAATCGGAAAAATTACAGTTATAAATATGGGAAAAAAATCTATTAAACACAATTGTTAATAACTTGCAAGTGCATTTTCATAGCTGGAATATGATCTTAGAATTGAAAAATTGACAAAATTTTTAAAAAATAGCATGTAAAGAGAAGCTACAAAATAACCGTATTTTCGAATTTCAGATTGTCGTTCGATTGTATCGAATTTTTTTAATCTTTAAATGATCTACGCAGTGTTTAATAGATTTTTTCTCTTATTTATAACTTTAATTTTCCCGATTTTTCAATTTTCCCGAATTTTCAAAGAAAGTATTTTTTAAGTAATTTACAAATTTGATTCTAAAATTGAGACATATAATTTTTACAAACTTTTTATTAGCTTCACCTATATGTATGTTTGTATGTTTGTACGTTTGTACTTTTGTATGTTTGTATGTTTGATAAAATTATTCCATTTTTTAATTTGCAAAATATGATTTTTGTTATTTTATATAATTTTCATCTATAGTCGATAAGGTAAGAAACTTAATTTTAATTTTTTATAATTATTCCTACAGTCGATAAGACAGGACTTGATGTTAATTTTAATTTCCAATAATTATCTTTAGCCGATTTCTCCAATATTGACAAATTTTTGAATACTAAGGAGAATTTTAATTTTACAAAACAAATAATAGTTTTAAAAAACTAAAAAATCACGCTTTTATGAATAAACCAAACTAAAAAGTAAAAAATAAATAATAGTTTAAAAAAACTAAAAGCACGCTTTTTATAGAAAATCAAAGCAAAAAATAGAAAATAAATTTTAATAAATTTAAATTAAGAATAGTGTTGAAAATTTCAATAAATATAAATTAATAATAGTGTGAATAAAAAAAAATATATTTTATTTTAAAAAAAGCGTGGGGTGCTTTTTAAGATATTATCAAAATGATAATCACTCTACTCATATCTGTCAATAAAATATTTATAACAAATAATAAAATACTTGTCGCGATTTTCAAGATCGATTTTTTTTGGAATCGTACATCCCTAGTTTGAGGTTTGTTATCGAATGTTATTGGGTTTTAGGCTAATTAACGGAAGTTATAGGCAAATTATAAAGACCGATATACCTCCTGATAACACTAACTTGACGTCAAACGAAATTTCCTACTATGAGTTATAATTAAAATACTTGTTAGGTAATTCTGATAATCTCGTTATCGAATTTCTGGGATTTCCGGTGGCTAACAAAGAAAAATAGGACAAGCGATTCAAAAATACTGAAAATATATAGTGTATAAATATGTAATACTGTCAAGATGTTTATGACTAATTTTTGATACGCTGAAAAAATAGTTTTTTTAGATTTGTAGATATAGGTAACTAATAGGTAATCGCTCGCTTTGCCAACTCTTTCCGTCAAGTTTGCTTCAAATTGCGGATGTAGATTGACAGTAAGTTATAGGTAAGGTGGCTATCAGGGTACGATGTTATTTATAAACAAACGTATCCTGACATAAGTCACGTAAGCCAAATTTGAAGAAATCTATTGAAGTATATGTTATTAAATCTAACGAATCTTGTCCGAAAAGAGCATTTGACTGTAATTCGTCAGCCTATAAAGTATCTACGCATTAAAATATTTCCACAAAATTACGATGAAAAATCTGAACAATAGTGGAATCAATGTACACAATATATAAAGATATGCAGTCTTTTGGGTTTTTTATTTTATTAATTGCAATTATTAATCACAAGTGCACAACTAACTGTTAGTATAGAATTATATATATTTTCATGCTTATGATATATTTGACCAATCACGTTACAAATATTTTATATTTTTCATCTAAATTATACTTATGGATTTTTTTAATTCAAAGAACCAGATTTCTTTTTTAATGTTTATTATTATATTTTTATCTCTTAGCATACAAAATATATTTGTTCAAAATTTAAATTCTAATTTTAAAAAGCTATATACTTCAAAATCTATTCATCAATCCTTCTACAACAATACATTTGTAATAAACCATCTGTTTACTATCTAAATTCACTCTTATCAGAACCACACAACCCCCATGAAAAAAAAATATATAAAAAATATATTTTAAAATATAAAAATTATATATTTTAAATATATGAAAAATACATGAAAAATATATAAATTATATATCAAAATATAAAGTCCATAAATTTCCAGATCGCTACTATTACTGTTTTGTCTCAAGTATAGAGTATAGTCATAGAATATTTCGTTTTATAATTACTTTAAAGATAGATATTAAAATAGTATAAATAGTTAAGAAGGGCTCCCATACAACAATCGTGATTCTTTTGCCGTTTTTTATAAATGATGGCTTCGGCCTTCGACCAAAGTAAAATAAATACTTTGGTCGAAGAATGATGGTACCAAAACCTTCGTTCGCGAGTCTGGCCCGCACTTGGTTTTTACCAAGATTTCGAAAATTTATGCGTCTAATCGTCATTAAGTATAATAATAAAAAAAATCTTTATAAAATTTAACGTAAGGTTAATCTATTGCGGAAATTCACAATTTTGCTTTTGTATTGTAAAATTTGCATTTAATTTAAAAAAGCAAAATTTAAAATTAGTTAAATCAATCAGATTTCTTTGATCACCTGCAAAGTGTAGATATTGGAGTACCTAAACTAATTAGTATACCTATTTACTAAAGTCGGACTTAAAAAAACAATATGGTAATCTTTTGTAAAATGTTGGTATGAAATAAGAATTTGAATAACTTCAGTCCAGGATAAGATCAACATCTCACAGAAGAATATTAGAAAAAAGAACATTTGTGAGAATCATTTTTTTTAAATTAACTTTGTAGTTTGTAGTAATAGTAGACTTTGTAATTTGTTATTAATAAAAAAGCCTTCGATTCCTAATCTTGCTTATTGAAAATGATACAGATTTACTATTATTTTTAATCTCTAAAACCATCTTTAGAGATTAAAAATAATTAAATAATAATATATTTTAGGATAATGCAACAGGATATCTTTTTATTGCAAATCTTTTTCAATTAACAAGACAAGCTTTTTAGTCAAAGGCTATTTTTTTCTTATAAATAACAAACTAAAAAGCCGTGGGTTTTTTATTTTTACAAAATGAAAAAAAGGGAATTTTATTACCTTTTGATAATGTTTCTCCCATTTCGATACGTGATGAGAAAATTAAATAATTTGAAGATTTATATAATTTTGACAAGTTTACCTTTTTACGTTGAACGTTGTACGCTAATTTTGCGACAAAAAAAGAGTAGTTAAAAAGGCAGAACAACGTTTACCGTGTTAGCTAGTTTTTTATAATTAAGGGTCAAAATCGTAGCTCCTTTTGCCGCAGTCATGTTTAAGATGACAATACATTTAAGAGACATTTGTATCACTGGTGTGTGAACTTTCGATAAAAAATAGGTTTTGCAATACGTTCTTTAATCTAATATAATCATACGGGATGTACTCATCCTTGTATGATGGCAGACAAAAAAAAAATTGTAAGCTCGACGGTAAAAAATAATAAGGCGTTACGACAGGCCCATATTAGGCACTAATGTTGTTTTGTGTTGACTTCAATACTGCCCGAGCCCCACAAGGCACAAGGATAAATGGCAAAGTCAAAGTGCTTTAAAAACCAAAAAAAAGTTCTTTCTTAATAAAACTGCTTCACCTTCCAATGTATTGCTTAATATGAGAAATACTGTGGTCAAATACAAATAATTACTCTGCAGGTTTGGCAATTGCGTACAAAGTCGCGGGTAGGTACAGCTAGTTGAACAATAAAACTATTTAACAAATGTTTTGTTTAATTTGTATTAACCTATTGTGACAACCCTACCATAATAGGTAACAATTTTGAACGCTCTTAAGACGATTTTCCTCTGTTCCCCTTATCTACTCATGTGGTAGAGTAGCTAATAAACTTGTGCAAGTGGTATTAGCACCGCCTCACGGATAGAAAAGCATCATTAACATATTTGGTGTAGGTATATAGGCGATAGTTTTTTCTTTCCATCAGGAGAGCCACCTGCTTGTTTGCTATCTTATAAAAGTGTCAATAGCACGCTCGGTTCCCTTGCAGGGTAGGCAGAGTTAATCGAAACATCTATAGACTTTCCAGTTTATCACCATTCGTCGGTTGGCCGCATCCATCGCCGCATTTCGCCGACCTAATAACGATTGTCGACTATTTCTAGCGATGACAAGAACCGACAGCTTTACATATTCATCCGTGGCACGGAAGTGGTAACACCACCGCCAGATTCCGAGCTGCTACTGAGATTTTGGATTATCGAGAAAACCTTAGTAACACTATTGCAGGACCCGGGGATCGAACCCGGGACTGATCTGAGCCGAATAGACTATCCCATAGTACACGAGGCAGTCACATGCTATCTTATGATACAAACAAGTTTACCCGCTGCATGCTTCTAAGTAGCGAGACCATATTTGTTCGCTCTTTATGTGCTGCCGGGCAGAAAGGTAGATGATCTAATTTTCAAGAGAATGAAACTTAATGGAAAAGACCAGATTATGTAGACTCTACAGTATTTTTAGTAGTTACATTAGATAAAAACCTACCTTGGGGATCCACCACAGATTAAATTGATACGTCTTTCAAGGCAATTTCTTACTATGTCAGCGTAGCTTTCGTTCACACAGAAATAGTAATATGCTACTTATCGATGAAATAAAATTACTTCAAGGGTAATTTTTTGAACCTCGTCATCTCATTCGGTTTGATAAAGCACAATACAGTTTATTTCTATTTTTTGACGATATATCTACACATGTGTAATAGTTTTGACAGTGATAGGAGCGTTTGCTTATGCGGTTATGCGCGGCGACACGTTTTCTTCCCAATGGCTTGTTTGTTCGTATTCATATGGTCTGTGGAATCCACCGTTCACGTCGGCCCTAAAAACCGTCAATTAAACTTCCCACTAAGTTTGAAATAGATGTATGCCAAAAGTACATCCCACGAATTTTGGTGGAAAGAGAACTATCGCTTATAAATATTTTGGTGTATAACTATTTTATCAGCAGAACTATCTGCTGGCTTTCTATACATTTACATATATAATATTATCTCTAATCCTGCCGTCAAGTATAAATATTTGACCCTATTGCGTTCGGGCTTGAAGAATAAGGTGTAGGTACTAGCAGAGACTAGATTAGATATCTGATCTCTAGTACCTACTAGATACCTACCCACTAAAGTGCTCGGAGCTACACATAAACACGTGTGTGGCATTACAATCTAGACCTGCAATTTTACCCCAATTTTCTTTTACTTTTCCGCTTACATCAAGAGTTTTGCATTGTTGCTTTAGCAAATAAGATTCTAGTTTTCTCAAATATGAAATTAGAGAACTGGCCATTTTGATTTCAAATATTTGTTAACGTTTGGTTAAGAAGTCCAAATTCAAATTTAGGATTATGCAGTGAAATCAAAGTTAGGGAAGCTACTGTAAAAGGAAACACGCTACGTTTTCCGATCCTAAAGAATCCCTTGGATGCAGTGGCAGATTTACGCTTGAGGCCGCCGTAGGCGCCGACTGATATGCCGCTTTTTTCGTTGTAAGGAAGTGATTATTGAAATTATGCATGGAATTTACAAATATAAAAATTTTTATAGATAAAGGAATTATAGACAATAAATATACCGAAAAAATTAGTTGATATATAATTTAATGAATACTGTTGCTCGCGTAGCCCAAAAACGTCACTTATTTTTATTTAATCCGGTAAAAAGTAGCCGATATTTAATCCGGTAAAAAATAGCCGGAATAATGTAGATTTCCATTAGGTGAAGGTATTATTAAAATTTTGAATTCGTATTGCCCTTGACGTCAATCGCCTTTCAAATTTTGTAATTTCAAAAATTTTGCCGCATCTAGAATTATGCCGCCCTAGGCCCAGGCCTTACGGGCCTATGAGTAAATCCACCACTGCGTGGATGGCCTGAGAACCTCATTGACAAATAAGAGTTAAATGTGATCATGGAAGCATATCCATCATAAACTATGTTAGAAGCAAGCTTGGGTGTGGGTGCCTAATAAAACTTGTCCGCCTTATTGTTCATCGTGGCATTTCGTAACAGGCGAAAAAAGGCTAATACGTATCACTAACATCTCGACTACTAAGTGGTAGAGGTTACCACCGTCTATCTATTCTTGCTGCAATAGCGTCGGTATTTGCCACTGTCGTGTTCCTGTGTGGAGTCTAAGGTAGATAGCTGGTAAACTTATGCAGGTGGCAATCCACAACACAGGTAACGAAGGCGATTGTTATCTTTCTATCAGGTAAACCATCTGATTATTTATTCACTATCCTATGAAATAAAATAACACTTTAAAATCAAACACACAGCCGACTTCCCATTTCCTCTGTCTATGAAATCTAAATTGGACCAGATGGGAAGTATAAAAAAGAAAACATATCTTAACGCCCATATCTTCGAAAAGGTAGGCAGAGGTACAACCAGTGCACCTACGATTAGCTGAAGATACTATCCCACAAGGTGGCAAGCTTATCGCCAATCAGTCCCTTATTCAATCCAATTGTTTTTTTCAGAAAACTGAAAAACATTATTTTAATTACCTGACTCGGGAATCGAACCCGGAACCTCATGTGGTCAACGCTGACACTGGACCAATACATCACATGTGTGAAGTATACCCAAACAACAAATCCTTCTCCTTTGTGGGTAGTCAGTTGGAAATGAGAAAAGTGAAAGTTCGGATAACTGGTTACCGCATAAATTGAGTAGGTATCTGGTGGTGATGGCATTGCCATCCCGCTACACGGATAGCAACGCACTATTAACACCTTTGGTGTCTATAGCGATGGTTTCTCTTTTCATCAAGGGAGCCATCTGCTTGTTTGCTATCAAATGATAAAAAAATATATATTAAATATATATAAAAAAGAAATATATAAAAATAACGTATTTGTGATGAAAAATGTTTCTTGTAGATACAATGTCCAACTTTCATCTCAATGTTTGCACTCAGATCTAGCGAAATCCTGTCATAGGCAAAAGTTGACTCGAAAAGTAGGTACTGGTGTCTGATGGACCAGTGTTGCCTGTTGGTGTCAAGGACGGATCCAGCCTTCTGGTCTGGTAACATATTTCAGGTTCAGTCAAGATAGGCTCTAATACTTATTCTAATAAATCCATACCTAGACCCCTGCCTAGGGGTCTGTTAAAACCCCCTAGATCCGCCCTTGGTTGGTGAAATCTACTACAGCTTTTTAACATCTGGCCAGATGATTACGTCAGATCTGTATTGTTAAACATAACGGAATAAATCTTATACTGATCACTTAGTAGGTAATAATACTAGAAGATAGGACTAATTCTTGGTTCAGGGGTTGACCTACTTGGCTTAGATCGTGAGCTTCGATCCCCGGGTCAAGCGTTATCGAAATTTTATCGGGATTTTTTGAAAATCTCAGTAGCAGCTCGGAGTCTGGTGGTGGATTTGTTTGAGACGGCCGTGCCTAGGATGAGCACATGTGAAGCTGTCAGTCTCGATTATTGCTAAATTACGGGAATCGACATCAAGTTGATAAAATATGCCCATCGGGATTACAAGCTATCTTGCCAACTGCAAAACCGGTGGATTGGAATGTCTATAGACGTTAAGCTCACTCTGCTTAGCCCGCAAAAAAATTGACGTGATGATACTTTAGTACTAACAGCTACGAAAATGCAGAAATATATCTATTTTCCGCCGTGTTGGTCCCGGCCTCCTTTGTAGAATAGGCCAACTGCCGTTCCGCCAGGCAGGTCGTAAAAGGCGACCAATTGGCTATCGAGTCACTACCATCGTGGCTACTAGGTGGTAGAGTTCTGCATTGTCTCGCCCGGGTCTGGTACCACCGCCTTACCTATTCTTGCCGCAATAGCGTCAGTGCTTGTCGCTGTCGTGTTCCGGTTTGGAGGGTAAGGTAGCCGGTAAACTTATGCATGTGGCATTAGACCTCGCCACAAGATAGCAACGCACCATTAACATCTTTGGTGTCTATAGGCGATGGTTGACTCTTTCCATCAGGAGACCCATCTGCTTGTTTGCTATCTTATGATATAAAAAAAAAAGACAAGGAACAATTAAAATAAACAGAACTTTGTGTTATAAATATTTAATAATCCATACCGCATAAAATAAAACAATTATACATTGAAAGCCGACAAAGTTAAGCTATTTTTCATAACATAATTTTAGGCTGAAATTATATATTTTCTTACTTTTCTCACCTCTGATAATAAAATTTGTTGAATCACAATTTCATTATTCTAAGATTATCAGTATAAAATACGGTTAAATTAGTAGGGAAGATTCTTGTACCTTGAAACACCTTGTACCTCGGGACATGTAATATGTAGCTAGTAACTTAATATAGCTTTTATAAAGTAATGTCGGCCATTTTGCTTGTTAAAAGTTTATTTTTGCACGTTTGAGGTAAGTATTTTTAATTATCCGTGAAATATGAACTTTTAAACTAACGTGTTCTACTATCATTTTTAAAAATATATAAACGGGTCAATAACGCGTACATATATAGAACTTACTTGTAAAGCTCGACGTTTCGGCCAAGTTACATTGACCGTGGTCACGAGCAGACTGGAGCAGCGAGTTTCCTCCGTCGTTCACGTCGGGATCGATTTTCATCTACCCCCTTCTGGTCTTTTTTCGAATTTAGCCTACACACAACACTAACCGTATCTTATACAGAGAAAATTTCCCGTATGGTACGGGAAGCTATTGAAATTAGAAAATATAAAAATTTCAACAGGGAAGACGGATTTAAGTTGTCTCCTGCTTGGAATCCAGTGATCAGCAGAATAAAGCCTTTGCACCTGCAAACAAATAAAGTCCAAGATACGGTTAGTGTGATGTGTAGGCTAAATTCGAAAAAACAAGACCAGAAGGGGGTAGATGAAAATCGATCCTGACGTGAACGACGGAGGAAACTCGGTGCTCCAGTCTGCTCGTGACCACGGTCAATGTAACTTGGCTGAAACGTCGAGCTTTACAAGTAAGTTATATATGTACGCATTATTGACCCGTTTATATATATCCGTGAAATCATCGTTTTGATGCATTTATTAAGGTAGATATTTGCAATTAGTTATAATTCCATGCTATACACATATGTACTACTGTATTTTAATATACTCGTACCTTGGTCCACTTGTAAAGTTTGTACCTAGGGGCCAGGGGCTGTCAACACAAGAGTTCTCCTGAAAACAGGAGTTGGAATAGTTTGCTGTACAGAGAAGAAATTGTTGAAAGAATTAAAAGAGAATTATTAATATTACAGAGGATGATTTGATCTTGGAAAGTGATTCGTCTAGTGATGATAATGTAGACAAAAAAAAAATATTCTTGTCGTTGTAGCGAAAACAATTTAAAAAACCTCGAGCAAATATGAGTGGATTGATTGCATAATTTGCAGTTAATAGGTCCATGAAGTTTTTTGGATTTTTTGATTAATATTGTAAATTTTTTGATATCAAGGAAATGGATAGACATATGTTAGTATAGTCCGGCAACGCAATAGCAAAACCTCTGGTACTGCAGCAGGCGTATCACCTAACATTTGCAAACCGCCAATGATCAGCAATGACTCTTAAACGAAACGAAAAAATCATCTAAAACATTTCCAATTGCTTGCTGGTCACTGGATGCACCTCTTAGGATGTCACAGCACCATAAATATTAGAGCAGCAACTATTTTCAATAACGTAATACGCTATTGTGTCTTGCAATAACAAAACAATTGCGATGATTTCGCATTGCGAGATACGTAATAACCCCGCGGATGCGCATGTCGGCGATGATCACTTACCATCAGGTGCAACTCCTGCTCGTTTGGCCTCTCTTCTATATATAAAAAAACTAATTAAGTGCGAGTCGGACTCGCATACCGAGGGTTCTTGTATTTTGTAAAATTGTATTTTTTGTGACGTAACTATGGTTTTCGGATTTTTCTTTTGCATGTGCTGTATGACATTGCTTCTGGCCAAATTTCATAATTCTAGGTCAACGGGTACCCTATAGGTTTTGATCTCCTTAGAAATCGCAAAATATACCACATAAATGGTCATATCTTTTAATGGGTTCACTTACAAGCTTGTTTTTTAACAACTGAGAGGGACCGTAGACATGAGTGTTTAATATAAATTTCAACTTGATACGTCAACGTGTTCCTAAGACAAAGGGTCTTGACAGACTAACGACGAAGTGGTCCTTTCTATAAGGGTCCCGTTTTTCCTTTTAAGGTACAGAACCCTAAAAAATAGAGACCTAAGCCTTTTATACACCTATTTTAACTTTTTAAATGATGATAAAAAGTGTCTTTAGGTACAAGGATCTCCACTTCATTTGGTGCAAAAACACCAGGAACAATGGATAATTATACCATATTACTATTAAGTATGTACAAAATCTATGTTTAACGCTATAAATAAAATATAAACATATCCATTTCATTTTTAACGTTGCATCTCACATTGTTGGCGCATGCTGAAACTATCACGAGAAGTAAAACGATTTATATTTTAAGTCTGGGCAATTTAGATCGTACAAACATATCGTATAAACAATAAAATAGTGTAAAATAATTTAAATTCGAAACATCTTTAAGCCTGTGTTAATGTTGGTCATATTACATTTACCTATGTGATGACAAAGAAAATAATCTAGTATAAATTCTTTCATAACAATACAAATATATATATACAATTTTGTACAATGGCACATCCACAACAAAGGCGTCATAATAGGCTTGTTACTACTAAGAATAAATAGGATGAATGGTTAATTATGACACGGAGATGAACAAAATACTAAAACATTTATTTTAAAAGATAAGAATTTGTAATATATCCTGAAAGGATATAATTTCGGTAAAAATAGAAATTAAGGCAGTAAACGCAAATCTGGAAGTGTTACGTCACACAGTGGTAAGTCATATTTTTTTGACATTTTCATAGAAACCACAGAAACTGTTATGAATGTACGATATAAAAAAACAGTTTTTTGGTCAATATACCTAATAAGGTAAATTATTAAACAGTCTTCAAATTTAGTCAACTAGCCTATTATAAACTGCCATCTGATACCAAATAGAAAAAATTGGGTTTTATTGGGGTTCGTACCCGTGACAAAAGAAACCTTAACATGATTGGTCTGTCTGTCTGTCTGTTACAGGGCCTTGTGTCTTGAACGGAAATATGAGCATACTTGTTGCAGTGTTGCACAAAAAATAAGTAAAAAAGGATCAATTTAATAAAATCTAATATTTGTTAGAATGCTGTCAAATTAAACGTGTTGGCATGGCGTGATTTCTGCCCGATCAGAATACTTTTCTTATATTGAAGGTTTGTCTTATACTACAGGTTTAACGAAAACGAACAGGCTATAGCCTAGGCTATACTAGTTCTGGTAAAATAAGAAAAAATCACACTACAATTGCTTAATCAAGTAAATTATTTTTAAATTAGGACCTTTTGCAAATAAATACGCAAAAATATTTCTTATGGATATAAAAGTGACAAATATTGTACAATTTTAGAATTGTAATTAAGTGGGCCATTTTTCTAATTTGAATAGAAAAGCATAGTATATTTTTTTAAAAGATGAAGTGTCAAATTTCAACGTCAAAAGTTTTTTTGTCACACAATTACGACTCATACTTTATTCGTTTTTTCTAATTACCTAACCACATTAATATTGAATTTGTAATAATAGCAGTTACTTACAATTATATAGAAAAATATAAAGAAAGTGATCAAGATACCTATCGAAGGATGTAGTATTGTATGGTACAGATTTTTAACATTTCCAAAAATAATCCTATTATTTATTACCTGGAATTTATTCTTAAAAGAATTAGTATAGACTAGGCTATTGCCCCAAGCGTGCTTGACGTCGAGTTTCAGGATAGTTGTATATTTGCAGTATGCAATATTATGTTTGCATACACCAGAAATTTGCCACCAGTCCAGTATGCCATGATGGCAGTAACAGGTTTAGCCCAGAGAAATTAATGTACTACGTGAAGTATGAAATTTGTCCCAGTTAAAGCTGACATTATGGAGGACTGCAGAAACCTAATATTTTTAAATAAAAATCATAAGAAATACATTAAATTAATAAAAATAAACATTACACACACTACATTCATGTGCTATACATGTTATTATACATATATACACATATATGCTATTTTATGTACGGCTAAATAGGTGGTCAAACCTAAAAGAGTTAGTCTATGGTCGAATTTCGGCTACAGGCGATCGCTAGTAAATATAAAACTACTTATGCTGTAAAACAATTCAAATCTAGACATTTAAATTGTTTTACGGCTATAAAGTGTTTGGAACACGCGGAGTTTCTTACCGCGGCCCACAACGGAATGAAGTATGTGCAGTCTATGGTCTCCACTTTAGTGGCTCACAAGTGGCGTGGCGCATGCTTTGTTTAGTAGGTACGTTAGTACATAAAAATCTTTGGTTTAGCATCGCTTTTACAAATCGTCTTGAGAGTAAGCGGGTTGTTTCTTGAAAGAGGCTCGAACAAGTAAAGAAAATTAGGCGGAATATTGTTAGAGATCGAAAACTTTTTTCGAGTAAAAATAGAAAAAAAAACAATATGCAATAAGCCGTATCTATAAATATTCTTTTACTTAGGTTATGTTATGATACGGCGCGGTTTCATATATTTCAATAATAAAAGCTGCGTAGAGATTTACGCCACAAAGCATGTTTTGCTATGATTTACAACGATTGACTTCTGGCTGTCTTTAATAATAACTTTTTTACGTACAAAACAAAATGAAACTAAATGTACCAAAATGATTTATATACTGTAGCAAATTTTGTAAATCTACATCTATATTATAAATGCTATACCGTAAATTTCTCTGCTTTAACGTTCAAATCGTTGGGCCGATTGTAATCAAATTTAATATATAAGGTCATTCCATAATAGGTGAAAACATTTTAATCCAGCATTCTGTACGTCTAATCAAAGACATCCAGCTAAAAACAGATGTCATTCAAGGGTGTATAATTTTTTGATTTGTATCAATAAAATTTCATGTGTTTCATGGAGTAATGTGGGCAAAACATTTTCGGACTACATCTAAGTAAATCAACATGTCATACATCAAATTTTGTTTATACAATTATATCTAATTTCAAATATTTAATTTTGTACTTATATACCAATGTAATCTTTTGTATAAATAAATTGTAACTGCGACACATTGCTATGCCATTAGAAGAGATCAAGTGCAGTACGCAGGTACAATTTTGGATATTTTGCTGTTGCTGTCTTGCGATAACCGGAGCTGACAGCTTATGTGCTTACCGGAGGCGAAAGTGTTAGTATACCACCGACAACCTCCGAGATTCTAATTAAATTTATTTTAGAGGATTCCCCAAAAAGCCTCAATTACATTTATTCCCGACGCGGGGTGCGTAACCACTATTGCCGGGTTAATGTAATCAACGATTCGTCATTCGTAGCAGTAACCATTAGCAACCAATTTAATAATAACGTGACGTTTTTCAAGTTGATTGAACATTTGGTAATTTGATATTTATAGGAACAGTTTTAGCTTACGCCTCGTAGAAAATGTTACTACTCGTAATTAAAACAAGTCGTTTTACTGATACAGGAAAAAGGTATGAAAGGACATTCACAGTTAATATTATTATAAATGCGATAGTCTGTCAATTACACTTTCAGGTCTAAGCCGCTGCACCGATTTTAATGAAATTAGACATGTAGATAGTTGAAGATCCGGGGTCAAAGTCTAACTTTATAAATACACACACACACACACACACACATATATATATATATATATATATATATATATATATATATATATATATATATATATATATATATATATATATATATATATATATATATATATATATATATAACGATGTCGGGTTAGTTACATAATTTATAACTCAAGAAAGGCTGGACTTAATAAATTAATTCTTGGATTAGTCTCCATCCCAAATGGCAGAATCTATACATATAATAAAATCGTAGGAAATTCAAAACTGTACATGTATTTTTTTAAAAGAATACTTAGGGCGTGATCTACAATCGATATCAAAGCCAAAAATATAGTTTTTAGAATTTTTGTCTCTGTCTGTTTATCTGTTTGTCTGTATGTATGTCTGGGGGTTAACTCAAAAAGTACTGCATGGATTTAAAATTTTTCATGAATATTACTAACAGGTCGGGTCAACATATAGGTTACATATTATCACGCTATCACCTAGCGGCCGGGTGCTGTGCGGGGTAAACGAAGTCTGCGCGGACGAAGTCGCTGGCAACAGCTAGTTATTAATAAAACAGTTAAAAAAATTGGGAAAATTTTAAAGTATTGAGCTCAATTTGACACAACGTCTAACGACGTTTGGTATGTTGTTTTTAGTTGTAGTGTTACGTTTTTAACTAAGTTAATAACGTAACACAGCATATCAAATCTAAGCCTGTACGAAGTTCACCGAGCAGCTAGCATACAGTAAAAATAAGGAAAATAATACACACAAAAGAAGTTAATAGTGCGTTGCTAGCAGTGTGCCAGGGATGTAAAGTCGCATACATAATGCATTTCTTTAGTGCCTGTTTTTTTATGTCATAAGATAGCAAACAAGTAGATGGGTCTCCTAATGGAACGAGTCAACCATCGCCTATAGACACCAAAGTCGGCAGCGGCCGCCCCCTGGAATTTGGTTACCTCCCTACTAACTATCTACTGTTGTCGATAAAAATATCTATTTACATATAATAAAATCGTAGGAAAGTCAATGTATGTCCGGGGTAAACTCAAAAAGTACTGCATGGATTTACTTCAAATTTTGCATGAATATTACTAACAGGTCGGGTCAACATATGGACTACATATTATCACGCTATCACCTACGGGGGAGGAGCTGTTCGGAGTAAACGAAGTCCGCGAGAACGTCGCGGGCAACAGCTAGTAATAAGATAAAAATGTAGTTTTGAAATGTTATGGTTTCAGTTGCGGCCAAAACTGGAACAGGAGCTGAAGTTTCAGTTCAAGCTGAAAATCCAGTTTCGGTCGGTCACTATTAACGGCCTGGCCTAGAACATGGGCACGCCCACGATTGTAGTAATGATGTGTCGAGATCAGTTTCGGCGATACTTTCTCATAAATATCGTAAAGGCAGCAGTGCGTGTCGAAATTTAAAAAAAGTGAACTTTTTAATCTACACATTTTAACATCAGCACTTTGTAAAAATTTCATTGGTAATAACTTCTATAACTTTACAAAGAACTCTTTTACTGTTATACTGTATTGCTATCTAGCTGCGTATTGAAGAAACTAAAAATTATAAAAGTCTAAGTGTTCTTTGTAAATTTATTGTGGTAATTTTTATTTAAACATCGCAAAACATGGCCATACACAATTATAATTTTATACAAATACAACATTACCTTTATTAGTCAAGTTTAAAACAATTTCGTCGAATTCCATGATTTCTACATTAGTGTCCTTTTTCATGTAACAAATCTTCAATCGAATCGAAGAGTTTAAGGCTACACATATAAACATGATACAACGTCGCGCCGTGCTACGTCACTAATGTGTAAGAGCCCTATTGATTCGGTTAATTTTTTTTTAATGTAAATAGGGCCTTAGGTTATGTACTTTAAGATTTAGCTCATAATGATCAACTGTCCTGTATTGTTGGCATACACGAGTCCCTGTCCGGGTTGAGGGGCCCAACGCAAGCAATTGAGACTGGTGAATCCGTGTTCCCATGTCTGTTCCAACTCCTTGATTGGAGTTAATCCAGTACGGCTTGAATTTTCTGAAAACCATAACTTTTGAATTTTAACCAGTATCGAAGAGTCTGGGCTAATTCCAATGTTAGTGGTTATAGTTTATGTGTGTGTTCGCTGAGATGGCTTTTCATATAATAGGATAGCAAACAGATGGTTCTCGTAATATAAAGAGATAACATCGGCTATATACCTACTTAAAATATGTTAACCAAGTACGGGGATGTCTAAACATCTATACAAATAAATAACATTGGAGTGTCTGAAATATTAAAATACACATACATAATATCTTCACGCCAGATCCCTTAGGGGGTAGGCAGAATGAAATATAATAATATTAAAATAACCGCTTTTTACTAAATGCGTAAGGATTTAGTGAAAAGGATAACGTCACAAATAACAAACCAAAATTCTTTTTGCAATCTAATAAAATATTTTAAAAATTGTTTATATATTCGGTTTTTTTACACCTTCAATTTCTCAATAACTACACGTAGCATTGAGAAAGTAAATATAAGGTTTGAGTGAGAGTACTAAATGTACTTCGAATCAGTTTTAGTTTTGGCAGCACCAATATCATTGTAGACCTGTGTTATATATTTGAAAAGTTGAATGACAAATGTATTCAAGGTCGCTATTTGAAAATATTCGTACAGTTTCTTAGAAAAAACACGTTAACTTAAAGATGATGCGTTTAGCATCCCATCTTTAAGTTAACGCGCATTAGTTTGCTGGCTAATTTACTCTCGCAACTGGAACAAGACAGTGACAAGCGCTGATGCTATTACGGCAGGAATACGTAAGACGGTGGTACCTAAACCCAGGCGAGACGTTGCAGAACTCTACCACATAGTAGTCACGATGTAAATGACATGTGTTGGTTTTTCTCGTCTTTTACGAGATGCTTGGGTATAAGGCAGCAGTTCCTCGAAAGGCGCCCGGTTTAACGCCGGGAAATAGAGTCTGCAAACTTATTAAATAAATAGATAATAGACTAAAAGACCGGTTGCTGAATCAAAGTATTCTTTTTTTATATCAAAAGATAGCAAACAAGCAGATGGTTCCCCTGATGGAAAGTGGATCGCCTATACGCACCAAAGATGTTAATGGTGCGTTGCTATCTATGTGGCGGGATAGCAATGCAACATGCATGAGTTTACCGGCTACCTTCCCCTTTAAACCGGAACACGACATTGAAAAGCATTGACGCCATTGCGGGATGAATACGTAAGGCGGTGGTACCAAATACTCAGACGAGTAGTTACGAAACTCTACAACCTAGTGAACATTTATTTTTAATCCGTATGTGCGTATACGTATGTGCGTATCCGTATTTGCGTGTGTCCGTATGTTTGTCTTGTCTATGTTTGACAAAAATTTCTCGAAATGAAATGAACATACGAACACACAAACACAAATACACAAGCAAACACACACACAACACATACATACCTGAAATTGGGTTTGGCCGGTAACATATATTCTATATTGAAGCAGATAATAATATAATAGTTGTGAGCTCACCGAGTGGGTCCAAACAGTAGAGTAGTGCGAAGACGTTGGTCCGGGCCGGCGCGGAGCTGAACCGCCGGGCGCCCAGCCCCACCGCCAGGTGCCGCGCCGTCGGCGACAGCGCCACTGACACCGCACTTTGCTCTAACGCCGCTGTGTAGAGGCATTGGCCTAGTCGCCCCCATTCCAGGGAGTATACGCCTGTAATCATTTTAGTAATGACAAACAAATATTTAATATATTCAGGCTTTACTTTGCGATCTGTAATTTAAAACAGAAATTGTGATATTTAATTCGCAAAATTTTCGCGAAATTTTATATAGAACTGCTGTAAACGGAAAAAAAAACGAATGGTAGTACATTGTTTTGCCAAAACTTTTTTTGAAGGTTTTCAAAATTTTCAAAATCTCCTGGACCTAGCCGGTAATTTTTAATATTATTATAAACGGCCGGTATAGATAATACATACCGACCGAGAAATCCAATCAAATGTCATCAACCTCGTTTCAATCAGTCAAGTTGTACCAAAGTAATGTTTACATACACACACATACATACATAATATAATACATATAGACGTTCTGATGTTAAAATAATCGGAAAAAATTCTTAGGACCTCAAATTGTGGTGATCGTGGTGAAAATTCGATTTTCGAAAATTGGGGTAAAATTAGTAAGTTCCTTTTACTACTAACGAAGCGGAAAGTTAAAAAGATTCATGTCGTGTTTAGCCAACGCATTGACAAATCGGACACCGTAGTCTCGGGTTAGTTGCTTTAAAAAAATGGGGAAATTAAAGTGAACCATTTTAACAAACCAGGATTCGAATCCAGAACGTCATGAGTTTAGATATTAATCTGATGCCGATAGACCTAAAAGACAATAAATTATAAATGGATAAACTTACCCAACCAATGGTTAGTGTTTCGTAGTCGAGGCACTGGCAGCAGCGCGACCAAGAGCCGTCCATCTTTAGATATATCGATGCTCGCATCATTATGAATCCTGCACCTCTGGACCACCACATTTTTTGTGCCTAGAATAAAATCCGCACATGAAAAATACTAAAATGAAATTGAGGTATTTAGCACTTTTTAAATCATTAATGCTTCACCCTTCATACAGTGAAGTGCTATTCGACTCTCCTGAAGATACTTCGGTTATGATGTGAAATGTGCATTGAATACATAATTTGCGTGTAACTGCCTTTGGTACTGACGTGGAAGAAAGTGTGGTGGAAGTTTTTTAAGCTATTGCATAGCTTCTATCGCGGGCCTTGAGCGTGCAGACCGAATCCAGAAATTCCGTAACGAAAAAATCCTAACACCCCCCACTCCGACCGGCATTCATTCCATCTATCGATAAATACCAGAACTTTTAATGACTTTTTGAAATATCACGCTTGTCTCTTTAGTTCAGCGACCCGCCTTTAGGTGGCATTGGTTGTATTGGAAAACTACCGTAATCATATATATAATTGTAATTGCATAAGTTGATAAAAAATGCTATGCAATAGCTTTACCGCGGCAGTCTCCGAGTGCCACACGTCTTTTTCATTTTTTTTTATAGAAGAGGGGGCAAACGAGCAGGAGGTGCACCTGATGGTAAGTGATCACCGCCGCCCATGGACATTCACAATACCAGAGGTCTTGCAGTTGCGTTGCCGGCCTTTTAAGAAGGAGTTAGCTCTTTTCTTGAAGGCCCCCAAGTCGTATCCATTTGGAAACACCCCTGCCGGTATTGGTTCCACAACAAAGTAGTGCGAGGCAAAAAGTGCCGAGAGAAACGCACAATTGTGGATTTCCAGACATCGAGATGGTGAGGATGGAATTTCAAGTTTTGACGCGATGTCCGATGATGGAATTCGGCGGCAGGAATTAATCCAAATAACTCGTCGGAACACTCCCCATGAAAGATACGATAGATGACACAGAGTGAACCAACATCTCTGCGCAATGCCAAGGAGTCAAGCCGTTTCGAAATAGCCAGGTCGTCAACGATTCGAACCGCTCTACGCTGAATGCGATCAAGAGGAAGGAGCAGGTACTGAGGAGCTCCGGCTCAGAGATGAGAACAGTACTCCATGTGGGGCTGAATTTGAGCCTTATAATGTTGAAGGCGATGGGCCGGTAAGAAGTACTGTCTCACTCTGCTGAGCGCACCGAGCTTTTTGGAGGCTAGTTTAGCCTTACCTTCCAAATGACCGCGAAACTGAACGTAATTCGATATGTCGACTCCCAGAATCCCGATACTAGCTGAGGCTGCCAGGAGAGTATTCCCAAATCGAGGTGAAACGACAAAGGGCATCTTTTTAGCGGAAAACACGCAAAGCTGTGTCTTCTTGGGGTTAAAAGTGACCAGGTTTTGACGACCCCATTCCGAGACATCGGTTAGTCGATTCTCAACTTCGGACTTGTTTCGGCTCTCTTCGACGTGTTCCCGAGAAATACCGCTTTGGCCGGAGTATGTAGCATCACCAGTACTGTCATCTGCATAGCAATGTATGTTGCGAATTCGCATCATGTCATTGATATGCAGAAGGAACAGTGTCGGTGATAGCACGCAGCCTTGTGGAACACCAGCATTGATAGATTTAAGGTCAGAGTACGCACCATCAACTACGACCTTGATGCTCCGATCAGCCAAAAAACTGGTGATCCACTTGCATAATTTCTCGGGGAGCCCATAGGAAGGCAGCTACTCCAGAAGCGCTTTGTGCCATACCCTATTAAAGGCCTTCGCTATGTCTAAACTAACTGCCAATGCCTCCCCCTTGGACTCAACTGCTTCCGCCCACCGATGTGTTAAGTATACTAGAAGATCACCAGCTGTTTGGCCGCGACGGAAACCGTACTGGCGGACACTAATCAGCTGGTGCTCTTCTAAATACTTGAGAAGCTGCGAGTTGATGATTGTCTCCATAATTTTGGAGAATAAGGAGGTTATGGCTATCGGCCGATAGTTAGACGGATTAGAGCGATTTCCTTTTTTAGGGATGGGATGCACTAAAGCTGTCTTCCATGAAACTACGCCGAGTGAGTAGGAGAGCCGGAATAGGCGTGTTAGTACCGGCGCCAGCTCTGGAGCACACGATTTAAGTATAGTCGGAGGGATGCCATCCGGTCCACTCGACTTATGGACGTCCAAAGAAAAAGTGCTTTACGTACGGAAGACTGCAGGAATTTTAATTCCGTCATAGAACTATAGCACTGCGGGATGGTAGGCGGTGCATTTCCTTGGTCATCCAGAGTCGAGTTGGCAGCAAAGAACGAGCCCAGAATATCGGCCTTCTTCCTTGCGTTATGGGCCAGAGAGTCATCATATCCGTGTAAGGATGGAAGAGAGGGCTGAGAGAAATTCCCCAAGACAGCCTTGGCGAAAGACCAGAACGCACGAGTTCCCGAAGGAAGGCGAACTAATTTCTCACCAATTCTGCCAATGTGTTCAGATTTTGTCTTGGCGATAGCTCTTTTGAAGAACCTCGAGGCGGAATTGTACTCCTTACGTAACGCGCTGGTTTTTTCATCACGAGATGTTGACGCTGCTTTCGGCGTGAGGCCGTTTTGCAGGAGCGGCCAAACCAAGGCTGAGACTTACCACCAACTGGTACCGCAGAAAACGGAATGAAAAATTCCATGCCCTGCAGCACCACATCAGCGATAGAGTCAGCGATGACACTCGGATTATCCAGCGAGAAGCACATCCGCCCCCATGGGTAGGACGCAAAAAAGACCGCATCCCATCCCAATCTGCTGACCTATAGTGCCAAACGCGACGACAGCCTGCAAAACGAGGCCGTGATAGGCTCGTAACCGGCACTTAACTCCGGATCAGGCAGTGGTCTAACGTACCAAGAGGGACGTCCACAGATACCTGATAATTGTCCGGATGGGAGGTCAGCAGAAGGTACAGCAGTGAAGGCGTATGATCGTCCACATCGGGAACTCGCGTAGGCGAGGTTACCAATTGTGTTAGACCATATGCCAAGGCAAAATCGTGAACAGACCTCCCCGCATGATCGGTAGTGCGTGAACACAGCCATTCGGCGTGCTGGGCATTAAAATCGCCTAAGATCACGATCTCAGCGGAAGGGGTCTGTTGCAACACGGAATCTACAGCCGTTTGAAGGTGCTCAACGAGCCTGTCGACTTCAGCATTTCCGCTATGGGACCTGTAGAGGCACGCATAGATGCGGGAATGGTCGTCGCAGTCTACACGCAGCCAAAGAAGTCCCTATAGCCTTCAAGGCTGCTGAGACGTCGAGAGCAGATATCCTCTCTGATATAAGCACAAACTCCCGTAACAGCTGAATGGGTCGGTCGTGCCGACCCATTCAGCTAAGTATGGCACTACCACTTTTTTGACTGACTGCACCGGTGGAATAATTTCAAAAAAGAAGATTATCCCTCCGGCGGGCGATGGGGTCGTCACGTCCCGACGCCGGAAAAGTAGGTAGACTATTGTGCCGCTGTGGTCTTCTCTAATTTTTCAGGCTTTAGACAAGATTGCCTCATTCCTTACACTACCTTTCGTTTCAGTTGCATTATTTATTTTATAAACTTATATAATAAACTAGCGACCTGCCCACGGTTTCACCCGCGCAGCTTTTGTTCCTGTGGGAATATCGGAAAGGTTTATACACTTAAGCCTTCCTCAAGAATCAATCTATCTATTAAAAAAACCGCATCAAAATCCGTTGCGTAGTTTTAAAGATTTAAGCATACATAGGGACATAAGGACATAGGGACAGACAGAGAAAGCGACTTTGTTTTATACTATATAATGATAATGCAACTGAAATCTTATATAAACAGCAGTTTTATATAAGATTTCGCGAAAATTTTGCAAATTAAATACCTAAATTTCTTCTTTGAACTATAGATTTTCGCAAAGTAAAGCCTAAATCTATTAAATCATTTATTATTTTATAAACCTGAAGAGTCTTTCTAATAATTCAATTACTGAAATCGTAAAAAAAATGTGTAACTATTATCATCACACTGGCCATGAACTATGCAAGATTTCTTGAGAAATTGGTACCAACGTTTTACTATTTCCTGACGTAACAGTGTCAGTGTTTCTTACCACCGTATTCCGGTTAGTGTGAAGTAAACTTATTGTGTCATCAGATACCTGCCACACGGTAAGCAACACATTATTAACATATTTGGTGTCTATTCGCTCCGTGCGAAGCCATGGTGGGGAGAAACTGATTTGCCGTCAGCGCTATGCCGTGGCTATATCCGGTACTACGGGGGGCTGTTTTTATGTTTCGAGTTAGCTAAATATACAAGTGAATTGTTATTTAAAATTTATTTAAATAAAATAACATAAAATGAGTCACAAAAGTTGTTGTGTTGTAAGTTGTAAGAATACAGGTAGAAAAAGTGCTTGTCATTTTTATAAATTTCCAACAGCAAGTTGGAAAATAAATCAAAGGAAAAAATGGATAGCCGCTGTTAGGAGACAAAAGTAAGTAGAATCATAACCTTACTATCCATAATAATAAAAATCTTGAAAGGAGTTAAAAAAATAGTAAGTTTAGAAAATGCTAGGAAATATTATTATTAATTAAAAAAATTTTTTTTAAACATTTTTAAATTTAGCATAATTATATATTAAAAAATAAGATTGAATTTTTTTATTATAAACTTTTCATTAATTATTTAAGATTTATTTACTCTTTGCCACTTATTATATTAAACAAAAAGATTATCCATATCAATGATTATAAATGTTAAATAATAAATATTAAAAATTTTCAATTTTCCTTGCAGTATTGATGGCTCATTGTGGACTCCAAAGACACATGATTATATTTGTAGTGATCATTTTATTGGAGGCCAAAAGTCTGACATAGAATCGAGTCCCAGCTACATTCCTACTAAATTTCCTACAGCTTATAAATCTCGAAAAGTTAATGAGTTAATTTGAGAGTTGATCAAGAGTGTCAAGTTAACTTCGATTCAGAGTCTGATGTCAATTTTTTGTCAATCGATTCAGTCTGATTTCAGTTAACCTATCTTTAATGTGTGCTAACTTCTATGCTACTTTTTCGGTATTAACTATACTTACATTTTATTTTTTAATGCACACGAACACTTTACATTAACAAATATTTATTATAAATATTCCCTTTAATTAAAAAAGCATTTTTTTATTTATCATTCGATATTATTATTACTGACAGCCATTCAATACTTAGTAAAATATATTACAATAGCCCCCTGTAGTTCAAACGTACCATGGCGCTGAAGTCGCGCACAGAGCGAATAGACAATTATTATCTTTTATACATAATAAGAAATCCATATGCATGAAATATTACTTCCTCAAATCTAAAAAAGAAATCAATTCTATTTACAGCCTTCAACTTACTCCTCTTTTTGAGTGAAATAGTGTTCCTCTTGAGGACGCTTCGGTTGCGAAATAAAACGTGCGATGAGCATGTGTAATGTGTGTTTTGGTATTTGCTTGACTGGAGTGTACGTAAATTGTGCCCTTTAGGTCTTCTTTATTTTTCAGACCTTCGGCGAGTTTATTCCATTTCATACAGTGCTTCTTTTCCTTTCAATAACATGTGAGAGCCTATGAAAGGTTGCCAATTGAGTTGATTTCTTCTTTGAGTTATGGATTTCCTATTACCTTAATCTATGAAATATCAGGCATATTGTAAAACAAAATATTCATTCCTGAAGAATGGACGACAAAGATTTTTTAAATACACATAAAAAGTAACGTACTATCAGCAATATTGGGCGTATCTCCTTTAGTAAAGTCCCAAGCTTGAACCCGATGCGAAGGTGCCGGTAGAGCTTCCGAGATGATTCCAGCGTCAAACAATCCCGCCATGAATCCGCGGTTAGCCCCAACGGGCCCTCCACCTGACCCACCTCCGCCGCCATCTGCGTTACCTTCGTCATCGACCACCATTGCGTTCTAAAAAAGCAGGATTGCTAACATCACAAAAATCTCAGCTTTTCGTAGTGTTAAGAATGCGCGTAAGTAACAACTGCGGTTAGCTTGTAGAATACTTTTTGCATCGCCGACAGGTGATTAATTCGCTAATCGAGTTGATAAAACATAACGCAGTAAAGATAAATTCGCTAATATGTCCAATTTAGATGCAACGATCAAACGACGGCCTCCAAAATGCGATGCAGTATCGACTAAGTCGAAGACCCTCCTTATTGGCATCCTTAATTGGCTTCATAGACATTAAACACGTGCTAAATAAGACACAAGCAATTCGTTTTTACTTTCAAAACTGATTATTACAACTAATATAGTGTGTAAACAGCATTTGTCAATGTTTTAACGCAATGTTTTGCTTCATTAAGTAATGTCTGCAATGCAATGCTGTTAAAATTAGAATTTATAAGACAAATTGTTAAACGCAAAAATTTGCTAATAAATATATTTTATTTCAAAGTGGTTATGACAAATTTACATCCCAGGCTACGTATTACCCCCATTCTTTTTTAGGCCAATAAGGAGACGATTCGCTTGATAATAAGTGCCAATATTGGAGACATCCAAAAACACAATCGAAATTATTGATACGTATTTGTTTACATTACAACTAGCTGCAAAAAAGCTACAAGGTTTACCCAGTTTTTAAAAATGGATAATATATGGGTTATATGTTGTAAGGCAAGAGAAAAGCAAAAATTTCAAGCTAAGGTCAATTTTAATCGCCAAAATAAGAAGTCTAGACCAGTATTTATATATGATTATGTAGTTGACAATATGTGGCGAAGTTAGAGGAACAGAATACAATCGATTAATTATGAATAGAAGACTCAATTACGATCCAACAATACCCAATGAAATACTATGTAGATATTGCAATTTTAAAATGGAATTTGAGCTGAAATGCCACATCTATAAAATAATTACGTCTACCTGTTACTGCCATATAACGTACCATACGTTATATGGCAGTAAGAAGTAGACGTTATGTTATTTGAATGACATAGGCGAGGCTGCAAGCAAAAATGTACTGGATGCATGGCGTAACACGCAAAGATTACACTGAAAACATCCAATACGGAGCATTCATCATATAAGTGACTAGCAGCCACGCTGCAGATAATTTGAACGCAGTTACCACCAACCACTAAAAACAAACTACCCATTGCTTGTATCTTCGGAACATCGCATTAGATCTTCATCAAATTAAAATGGAAAAACATGGAAACAAAACAAAAAGAAATTTCCAAATCAGTTCAAGTGTCTTCGAGTAATTGGTGAACATACATAAAAAAAGATTCAAACTAGTTGAGAACTTCTTTTTTAGGCAGCTGGTTGAAACGACCCCTACTTTGCCCTTAGTCGGAGAAGTCATGAGTTCAAAAGGAAATACGAAAATTCAGACATATTTTAATAGAGAATCGTGTTTCACTTAAAACCTAGTTTCTTTGCAATACTGTTTTTTTAGAAACAAATACATGATATTTGGCCGTTTAAGGTGGGTGGTACGGACGTGTGATGCAAAAAGGGCAAACCATTCAAGAAAAAGAAGCAAAATTAGGTGAAAGGATCCTCGGCTTACACTACTCAGGAATAATCGGAATTAACAATAGGATCATGATCAAAAATGTAATACATAATTAAAGTGCAAGAAATAAGAAATGTAAGCTAAAACTTACCTGAGCCAAAATAATTGGTTGGAGATATTCATGTATTCTAGGCAATCTCTGAGGTTGATTTGCCTGATTATCTGTATTGCCAGATGGTTCACCAACTTGCATTCGAGGAATAGTGGGACTCATAACCTGGTATGGAGCGGATTCTTCCGAATGTCTTAAAGGGCTTCGGTGGAAAATTCGCTCGCGAGCAAGTAAATATGGCCTATTATAGCCGTGCCAGGCTGATGGTGTTCGATTGCTTGGTTCTGAGGTAGTATGTAAAGGTGAAACGTTTTCTTGTGGGTTATCATTGCTTGATGGCAAAGAAAACATCTCCCGGACCGATGATGGAGTGTATAAACGAATAGTTTGTAAACGTCTAAATCTGCTTCTTGCTGCATTTCGTAATCTTACAGCTTGCATGTGTGCCCTTCTTAGCAAATTAATCCTGTGCTCAAATTCATTCATCATATCTGGCGGTAGTCGAGACGGTTCTTGAGCAGTATTTTCGACATTTGGGTTAATTCTAGATGGACCTGGAATAGGCTCATTCTGGGGGGATACGTTTCTTAAATTAGAACTCCTAATTCTTTTGGTTGGCAATAAACGTAAAGCTGGAATTTTATATGTGGACATAGGTGGTTGTACTTTTCTTTTAACTAATGGATGAGCTACCGGATTCGTTCTGTGCAAAGCCCTTAAGCGTTTACTTTCCATATATAAATCTCGCCTATTTCTTGCTGTAGCAGAATAATTTCTGTTTGCTG
The DNA here is from genome assembly GCA_036924255.1 of Apodemia mormo. NCBI lineage: Eukaryota > Metazoa > Arthropoda > Insecta > Lepidoptera > Riodinidae > Apodemia > Apodemia mormo. The sequence continues at coordinate 32,101,542 of JAUPFN010000003.1, read as the reverse complement.
CTGCTATTTGCACTGCGAGACGGTTACTCCACCTTTGAGACATATTGTTATTTGATCGATCGCTACGTTGTCGATCTATAGAAATTTCTTGACTATTGTTTCCAACAGATTTTGTCTGTGTGTCTTTGACAGATGAATTTCTAGTTTGTTTTGTATTTCTTTGGTTACTAAGTAAACGCTCTTCTTCAGCTTCATTATTGATAGAATTTTGTGGTGATTCATCGGGACCATCGACATTAATAGGTCCAGCGTGATCAATATTTTCTAAACGTATAACGTTTACGGAATCAACTCTTTGAGGGGAGGTGTTACTGTTCCGTCCCCCATTTCTATTTGTCATCAACATTAAACATGTTAGCGCTAATGCCTTTTTTAAGGTTTTAAGCATATTGATAATGAGCTGATTTAATCCACGTTCTTCTAAACACATCATCATCATATTAAACATAGCCGATAGAACTTGCATCGCTCGCATACGGATTAAATGTCTAGTGGCGCTTATTTCAATGGCCCTAGCGAATTCTCTTCTAGGCCTGTTTGAATACCTTTGAGACAATCTAGTGGCAGCGGAGTTCCGTGATCGTCTTCGTAATTCATCTTCTGGTCGCCATCTATAATTTGCCTGCAGTCTACGTCTGAAGGATTGTATTGACCGTACAGTGGGAGAATGCCTTCGTTGTGACGCTCTGTTCATTGATATTCTATGGTCACGTCTACTTCTAGAAGATCTTGAATCACTGTTAGCTGAATTTCTACCATTCGATGCAGTGTTATCATTAGTTTCCAAATCTGTATTAACCGTATGAGATCTTTGGTTAATACGGGTTGTCCTACTTGAGCCACGACTAACATTTTCAGACATGTCTGTTAACATCATACACCTTTCGACAAGAGATCTAGTATAGTAACTCGGTACATCCTGTCGGCCGGTTTCCCTATGTAGTGTTAATATTTGCCTACGTAAGTTATCCCACATAACGCGTAATTCACGCATTGTTACTCTGTTGCCCCGTAGCCACATATTGGTCAATTGGGTAGTGTGTTTTTGTAACGCATTAACACCCCCTTTTACTTTTCTGCATGCTTCTTCTGGCGGAAACACAGGACCGCCAGACCAAAAATTATCTCGACTTGTAGATGGTCTGTTGGGATCAAAATCAACATTATTTTGACTTTGTTGACTACCATTAGCACCACTATCTCGGTTAGACGTTGTAGGTCTTTCGTCTGTCGTATTATTTTGCGTTCGTACGTGAAATCTACTGCTATTAGCGGAAACATTAAATCCTCCAGTTTCTTGACCTAAGTCATCTAGCTGCGATCCTTCTAATTCAAAAACCAATCTGTCAGTCGGCTGTCCTGCTCTCTCAGTACCAGCATTATTGTGATCATTATATCTCAAGTCATTTTCTCTAAATGTAGAATTTCTTGTCCTTAAAATATTAACTTCTGGGGATTGATCGCTATCAGAATCGGAAGTAGATGAAATAAAATCTTGATGTAAACTAATGCTAAATAAACGCATACGTGGACGAGTTGATCTTTGTCTTTCACTGGGTTCGTTATCATCTGAATGTGCTCTAGAAGTATTTCTTCGACGAGGTGTGTTCCTTTCTGCATTTGCTAAAGTCGAAAGTGACATGTTCGTGATAAGGTTAAGCAACCGAGTACCCGAATCCCTGAGTATAGCCCGTATTAAATCAAGGCTAGCATTTATATCCTGAGCATCAACAGGTGATGATGATTGCGAAGGAGAATTTGATGTTGTTGGTCTGTCTGCAGAGTTTGCAGTGGAAGTTGAAGGCTGGGCATGATCATTTAATATTGGTGTATTATCTAAATCAGTCAAAACACTTTCCCTTGTCGGTGACGATGAATTTCTTTGAGAGGTACTCAGTCGGCGGGGCGATAAATCTAAAACTGAAGAGTTTTCTGGTCTGTAAGCTGGAAATATACTAGTACGCGACGAATTATTTGTTGTATCTGTTGATTGATCAACAAGAGGACTGTTTGAGTAAGAAAATCGGCTAGGTCGTGGTGTTGTATTAGTAGATGAAAAAGGATTTGGTAAAAGTCGAGAGGATCGTTCACTTTGATCCACCGTCCGAAATGGCCGCCTCATGTCATTTAATGGTTGAAACGCCGACGGTCTTGAACCAATTTCTGAACGGCTTGAGTTTGGAAACCTAAAAAAGTAATTGATATAATTTATAACTATTATGTTATTCAAAATAATAAATTTAAAGTGGTCAGTCAATATAAGTAAGGTATTATGATTTAAGCTATGCGCCATAATTCATCTATTTTTTTATCCGTCCATATTACATAATTATATTTATCTCGAAATGAGCAAATTTCCGAAGCGCAAGACTTAAATAATATTACCGTTACTTGTGATAAATATTTCTAAATTTAAAGTGTTTGTCTGGTTAGTTATTTCCGATATTTAGAAGTTCAGTTAGTAGTTAGTAATCTTGTCTTATATAATTTGTTACGAGTCAATTATTTTGAATCGAATTTATATTTGAGTTATTTTATATTTGGCGCAGGTCCACGACCACCATCTTGACTAATTGTGTCATAATATTTTGATTTCAAGTATCAACGAAGACGAAAAGAGAAAGTTTGACCGTGAATCATTGCCCACTTTACTCTCCTATGCATTAGGATACCCGTAGGATAGCAATGCGTCAATAGGGTAAACTGTTAACAAAAGTGCAAGCTACTGGGAAGTGCTGTAGTATGTAAAATCGATTTGAATATAGTAGCTTAAATTTAAAGCAAGCTATATTTTTGGAACTGATGATAGGCCCTCCTGTCACTTTATGCCGTCGCTAAGCCTTGGTGACGTACGTAGACGTACTTCTGTCGTTGAAAAGATGGGTGTGACAGTATTTATTAATAAAATATTTTTATGCAAATAAGTTCTATCATTAAGGAGCGAGCATATTGAGACGGCCGGCAACGGGCCGGGGCGGGCCGTATCGCAACGCAAAACGACAGGTGCGCACATTAAGACGAGCTACAGCGAGGCGAAGCGGGCCGCGTTACAACGTAGCGCATTGTTTCTTTTGCTCATCATAACGTTGATATTGCAAATCATATAGCTATTTGTAGCTTTAAACTAAAATTATATATTAATCGTTCACCACTTTGTTTTCAACATCAATTGCGCACTCAGGCGGGGCGGGCCACATCGAGTTCACCGAATTTTTTTTACGATGCGGTCCGTTCTAGTGTACTCGAATTCTTTCGAGAATATAACGTCCCGAAATGCTGTCGTGGAACTGTTTGCCTAATTTGCTATAATTTATTTATTTACTTTTATGCACTAAAATTGTACAATGGTTAAACTTAATGCCATAAAGGCATTCTCTGCCAGTCAACCAGCAAGTGGAGCAGAAAAATTTCAATAGGGGTGCAAATAAATATTTTAAATGGAAATAGGAAACAGTATGATGGGCTAAACGGAACAAAAATATAATAATTACTAGGAAATAGATACATGTAACATATTTACATAAACATATATTAATAAACACATAATAGACTATACATATACATACATAGCACATATAATAAACAAAATATTTAACTAAGCAAGTAAATATTAGAAAAGTATTTAGTAATGTCTTTCTGTAGATAATTTCAATTTCTCTTAGATATTTTGTTGATAATTAACACCGAAAGCAACCAATTTATGAGGTATACAGTGAAATAAAAGTGAAAAACATTACATAGTTGTGGTCATATAATTAAGAACGATTTGCAGTTCCAGATATTTTTTATCTAAATCATTTCACGTGTAGTTATATATTCCATCTTAGAAGTAACTATAACTAGTTACTTCTAAGATGGAATATATAACTATATATAATGAAATAGCCACATGAATAGAACAAACTAACACATATAAATAGTAATGAAGCTGGACATATAATTAAGAACGATTTATTAAATTGCTAGAGTTGTTTTATACAAAATTTAGAGTGAATAAAACACATGTGGAACTTGAAGAAAAAAAGCAATTTAGTACATTTTAAACTAAGTTTAACAGTTAGTAGCATTTTTAGCAGCTTTACACCGGCGAGGCACTGACTCGATTAATTTCTGACATTTCGCAAGAGAGACACAGTTCCATTGTTTGAAGCCTTTGCTTGGCTGTACACCAACGATGCTCTATTGGGTTTAGATTTGATCTTTTAGAAACTGAAATCAGAAATCAGCTTTATCGAATAAAACTTTTTACAAGTTATTTTGCCACGTCAAAAACTTTTTTAAACTGCTACAGAATCGGAAACGCGACCACACACTAAGAAGATCCGGCGTAATAAACTCAGCGGGCTTGTTTTTTTTTCATGCATAAGTAAGATATTAATATAATGTTTTACTGTTAGAAACTGATTGCGATGTGAGGAATTCTGTAACTTTATGTTCAGTATGCTTCGAATCATTATCGTGCTGAAATGTCCAATAACCGGAAGCACGTCTTCAACATAAGGTAACGTAACATTGTTGCTTTTAGTATATTTTTGTATTGGAATTGATCCATGTTTTCTTCTATCAGCTTAATAGATCTAACCATATCCAGAAAAGCTTCCCATTTTTTCACATTCTCCAGCAATGCTTTAATGTCAATTCAGTGTATTTACGGTAGAACAATTTATTCGGAGGGCGCCGTTACATATCGTTTCCCATCAGAACATTATTTTTATCTCGCCAGAAAAAGAACATTTTCCCATTGTCTGTCTAATTTTCATATCTTCTTGTAAATGCTTGCATTGCACCTTTTCAACATGGGTATTGGGCACTGTTCCTTCTGTCCTTTCGTGCAACTTTTCTTCTCCCAAACACTTTCGAGTAGTGCGTGTCGAGAGTGTTAAAGGGTTGTTTTCCCAAAAATATTCTTTTCTCAACTTATTATACTATTTCCATTTCTTTATTTTCTCGATGACAGATCGACGCCCATGTAATTTTGTGTTGTTTATGTTAAAATGTCTCACAAATAATACTGTACTTCATGGACGGGTAGTGATGTGCTACACATACAGACCCGATACACCATAACAGACCCGTTTTTTTACAAAATGTAAGAAATTACACTACTGCCGGATACTTTTGTACAAATTTATGAACTATAATATTATATGTAAGTATAATATTATCACTGATATAAAAAGGGAAGGGAATATCTCAATTGCTAAACCTAAGCTCGATCAGTCGAACACAAAGTAATGCGACGAACGTAGCAAACTACGTTTCTCTCGCTTACTTTTGTATTGTACTATCTCACTCTCGCAAACATGGCGAACTAAACAATAATTTAATCTTATTTTCAAACAAATTGTTTTAACCGTATTTACGAATGTAAAGTAATCCCGTGTGTCTTATTTTTCTCCCTGAGTGATTATAACACTGGCTGAATATACAAGAAGGTATTTTGATGCTTGTTTAATGGTAAAAACAGTCGGAAAATATAAGTGTATATCATACACTTATATTTTCCGACTGAGGTCCCGCGCGTGATTGTCACCAATTGTCACTGTGTCTACGGACCTAGTTTTGTAGGACCAGGCGCTGTGACTAGGTAACGTATCTTCCCTTTTTATATCAATAAATATTATATTTCATTTCAAGATGTTACACGTATAAATTCATGATTGATAATGCCTATTTCTTTAAAATTTTCTGAGCTGTTGTAAAATAAGTAGGTATATTTTTATTTATTTACTTTAAAATCTGATGAATCGTCACTGTCACTAGATGAGCTATCCCCAAAATTTATTATAAGTTCCTGTTTTTGTATATTATAGAATGCCAAATGAATTTCCCAATCCGACGCTATAATGTTTTGGTCATCTTATCAGAACTTTTTCCCAGTTTTCGGCAGTTACTTCCGCACAAGCATTTTTAATAAAATTAATAATATCTTGCTTGCCGTAAAAGGGGGATGGGTATTGTTTCAAGAAGCGTGTCCTTTGATTTGTGCCCATATTAATTCTATAGCATTGTACTGGCAACGATATGGCGGAAGTTTAAGAAACCAATGACCACATGCGGTAGCTATTCCGTCGATAACATATCTTTTAGAGAGGCTTTTTTTCGATTTTAAAATATTCACTAATTGTACTTTTAATAAAGTACTATCCACATTTTTGCCATGACGTTGGAGCCAGTCAATTATCTCTTGTTTTTTATTGGCCTGCGACGGCATTTTATCAATTTGTCTGGACTGATATATGGCGTTGTCCATAATAATTATGAACGGTTCTTCCAGAGATTGCACCATTTCTTTAAACATCCTTCGTAAATCTACACGTTCATTTCTTCGTGATAGTCCACTGTTTTCTTGGATTTAAAGGCCAGTAAAACATCTGACACGAATCCACACATAGACCCAGCATGGCATATGATAAGGCGTTCACCTTTTCCCATTGACACTGAACTAGTGGAAGCGTTGGTGTCGTCAGTCCAGTTCTAAGATATAGTGTGGTTTGCATTTAACCAAGTCTCGTCATTAAAAATAACATTTGACCAATCTGATATTTTCGTTGACCAATCTGATATTGGCTTCGTTCAAAAATTCGCAGCGAGCAATAGCAACGTGACGCTCCATCAATAATTTACATTTGTCCGATTTTTTATAAGAAAATCCAATTTTTTTCAAAACCAAGCTTAATGACAATTTTTGGCCATGAAACAAACCACATTTACGTAAAGAAACAACAAGTATTATAAGTGTTGGAATTTCTTTGCGCAAGTAATAGTCATATACATGACGGCGAATAGCATCAGCCTCGAAGTTGTCAACCGATGTCATACGACGTGGTTGGCGTTTTTTCATCGGCGTACGAAGCTTATTTTCCTGTACGCCGCTTGTAATTGTGTAATAATTTTTGAAACAGTAGATCCACTAATTCCTAATGCGGCCGCAACACGCTCTCGCACTTGTGACAGTGGTAAAAGCGGGCCACCATTTTGATACTCTGCTCAAAGTAATTACGAAATTTGATCACCAGTTCTCTCGCCTGCCTTTTTAGAACAGATCCTTTCGGCATTTTGATATTTGACAGCTGGACAGCAATTAATACGGAGGAACACAAAATACACAACGTAACGTATGGATAATGTGAAAAAACTCAGCGAACAGAAATGTAGTGACTAGCACGACTGTGTTGTTGCGAGTGACAGATTAAAACAAACACAAAATGGCGCTGGGCCATTGAGTGTTTCCATCTCGAAAAATATATTTTAATGTTTTTGTCATATTTGTCTTTGTTCAAAATATAATAAATATATGTGATCGATATCATTACTTATTTGGTCACAACACTAAAACTATCAGATTAGAACTGTTATCGAGAAAATAAAGAAATAGAAATAGTATAGGCCCTTTTTGCCAAACGAACGAGATTTTGATCATCTTGATGAGATTACTTCCTGTGTTCAGGTACACGCGGAACATTTTAAGTAGGTTGATACGTGGCAATATTTTTCACAGCGTGGAAAACCATCGTTTTTGAGCATTGCAAATGGTCGGCTATCTTTTTTACGACCAATTCTTCTCGCAAAGTTTTATTATTTTTTCCCTTATACATATACTTATTGCAACTGTTATTTTTTCCTATTGTTTTTGCATGAAGCACTTTTAAGACAGTAATGAATGGCGCAATAATTACATGAATAGTCACAGAGATTTCTCTATTTAAATTTGAATTAAAAATAAACTATTGAGCGTTCTTGATTATATGACCAGCTAGCAAGAAGTAATATTAGGTTCATATAATTGCACTGTAATTTTTTTGCGATATCTAGAGAAATACAAAAAGAAATTGTCGCAACTTGTAAGAATAAAAAAAATCTTTTTAAATACGCATTCATAGTTGTATGACCACCAGTGTATTTATTAAATTTGCTTAGTCATAATTAAATTTTACCTACTGTCGAAGATTGAAAATGCAAAATGATTCGTCTCTGTTGGAACTTATAACTGACCACAATTGATAAAATATTACTTACGAGAAGGGGACATTGTCAAATGATAACGCTTCCAGGTTCAGATAACGACTACTCGGGCCATCTCCATCCGTACTGCTGCTGCTTCCTCCTCCTGGTCTGTTAGATGACGATGTGTTGTCTGTAAACGTCAACTTTATACAGTTTTATTAAAAACGGTTAGTTTTCGTTCATATTATTCATGTATCCCGAATAAGTAAAAAGTTAAAAATAAGTTATACCATCGTCATATTGAGTGGTTGACGTATAAGATCTAGCCGTTCTTGTAAAGCTGTTAGATTCAGGCGAAGGATCTGTTTCCATTGGATCTGTGCCGCGATCAGTCTGCAAGATTTACAAGCGTTTTAACTACACCAACCAATTTCAATTTTCCTTGTATCTCCAGAATGCAAGCTTGGTCAAATTCTCCCGTATGAGTTTTACTTTTTTAGATAACTTAAAGATCTAAAAACAAAACAGAAGCACTCTGAAAACGATTCCTGACTATAAGATACTGTACACAAAGATGGTTGATAATAAATCAGTATTATCACCGATAAATTGATAGTAAACACATGTTTGAACTTTTGATATATGTATATTGTGATAAAATGTATATTTCCAAAAAGTTTCGTTATAAAAAATTTAAAATTTGACAGCATTTTACATACTTATATATAGAAATTACGCTGTATTAACACTATCTATTAATTTATCAACAAAATAAAACAATGAATTTTGTAATTATTTCATACTACTTTTTGCCCGCGACTTCGTTCCGCGCGGACTTCGTTTACTCCGCACAGCTCTCCCCCGTTGGTGATAAGCGTGATAATATTATGTAGTCTATATGTTGACCCGACCGGTTAGTAATATTCATGCAAAATTTGAAGTAAATCCATGCAGTATTTTTTGAGTTTACTCCGGACATACATTAACTTTCCTACGATTTTATTAAATGTATAAATAGATAAATAGATTAAACTAACGCACTATAATAGTTGTCTTAGTATATGTATGTGTATATATATATATATATATATATATATATATATATATATATATATATATATATATACACATACATATACTACTATTACTATACGTTACTATATTATCTATCAAATATCAAATTACCATCCAAACAAACAAATTATGGAACGCCTTATTACTATTAAATTGGTTGCTAATGGTTACTGTTATGAATGACGGATCGCTTAATGTAGGAACCCGGCAATTTAATAAACACACATTTTTAACACAAACTTCACAGTCAAATAACATTTTAAGAAATCTACAATTAATGCACTAATAAAAGCAAATCACTACAATTATTATAGAAACGCAGTAATAGACTTAAATGTACAATTTTGCAAATGTTAAAATGAAAAAAATGACGCAAACAAAATAACAAACAATGCTTATCATACGAAACAAGCAAATGGCTTTCGAGTTTCGCAAAACACAAATACATTTCTCCTATTTAAACAAATAAAACCTTACTAAACAAAAATGCATAATGTGCAATTGTGATTTATTAGATTTCCATCTATTAATTTTAGTGGGATAATACGCATTAGCAAAATTTTACGATACACAACGATTACTCTCGATAATTGCCGAACAGTAAGGACTGTCGCAGTAATTACGTCATCGCTGCTTACGAAATTCATAGATGTGTGCGCTTGCGAACTGAATTCAAACACAAAAATTACTACACACATTCTAACAAATATCCTGCTGATAGTGAAATGCTTTACTTCGTTAAAAACTGAAGTTGCCAAACGCCTGGCAAACATAATTTTTATGTGCTTGCAAATAGGTGCTATTTATAAAATATGAGGGGTTTTTTTTAAATTAATATATTTTGTTTATGCATTTATTTACTATTAATTAAACTCATGAATGGCAAGTATAACACTGCTTAATTGCCTTTGTAGACTGCACGCCACTGGGTACATTAACACACCAAAAACTTATTCTGAATTGGACTGATATATTTCTGAAAGAAAAACCGAATAACACTGCCTCAGCCAGAATAGAATGTAAGTTTTCATAGTAATCTGAAAAAAGGCTGCTAACTAGATCAACGAGGTGTTGTGGTAATTTTTACACGACTATGAATATTTATAGTCCAAGTTGAACCGGTTTTGATTTTTGAGATTTGGGTATAATTGGCAGATATTTGAAATTAGTTTTATTTTTTAAATTACTTTTATTATCAGGTTAATCTTAGTGTGTGTCTGCTTCGTTGACTAGGGAAAGCCTATTCGGTTCAGACCATGAGGTCCCAGGTTCGATCCCCGGGTCGGGCAAATGCTGAGGTTTTTTCGAAAATCTATTCCTCAGTATTAGCTCAGTCTGGCGGAGTAGTGTATTACCACTCCCATGTCTCGGATGAACACGTTAAATTGTCGATTCCGGTTATCGCTAGAAATAGTCGATAATCGTTAATGTGTCGGTAAATGCGACGATAAGGATCACCACTTATCTCGACAACCAACAAACCGGTGAATCACGGTGAACTGGAAAATCTATAGACGTTCGGTTTACTCTGCCTAGCCCGCAAGGAAACCGTTCGTGTGATGATACTTACTTACGTAATCTTAGTGAGTAGGCATTAGAAAAAAAATACTAGCTGGTAGAGTTCTGTATTGTCTTGCCCGGGTCTGATACCACCGCCTTACCTATTCTTGCCGCAATAGCGTCAGTGCTTGGCGCTGTCGTGTTTCGGTTTGGAGGGCAAGGTAGCCGGTAAACTTATGCATGTGGCATTAGGCCTCGCCACAAGCTAGGAACGTACCATTAACACCTTTGGTGTCTATAGGCGATGGTTGACTCTTTCTATCAGTAGACCCATCTGCTTGTTTGCTATCTTATGATATATAAAAAAAATCTAAATCAATGTCTGGAATTCTATTCTTGGGACACTTTTCCGGGGTATTTCTAAGCCCCATGATAAATTGAGGTCACTCATTCTAAACTCCACTGCACGTAATGTTGCAAATTACATGGACAGCGGTGATTACTACTTCCCAAAATAATTATTTCTAAAACTCAACAAATAGATAAAAATCTTGTTGATCAAGGACCCTTTTAAACAGGCATCTTGTAAAGTGCAAGCAAAGGTTTCGCTACCATAGTAGCTATACAGTATAAATTCTGCGATTTTTATACTTTTATCATATGAGCAAATGCTTGTGAGTGTCAATCCCTTGTAGATATATCGTGAAAAAGTAGAAATATGCCATATTTTATCATGCTGAATAATATACTTATGATCTGACCCCAAAGAAAGCAAATAAATTTGCTTGTGATATTGGTGTTAACCAATGATTACACATAGAAATACATACATAAATACTCAAATATATTTAAGAAACACCCAAACTCGAAAGTAAAAAAATCTATACTCATAACACAAATACATATCCCTGCCGGGAATCGAATTCGAGCCCCATTGATTGCGTAGTCTACGTTGCTAACCATTAGACCAACGTGGCGGTAGATCAATCAGAAGCCGAGGTTTAAAAATACCCCTGGAGTGATTTTATTTAATCAGTAGGTACTGTAACTCCGTATTTCTGGGTATAAATGCAAGCTACACTGACAACTTAAGAAATTGCCTTGAAAGGCGTATCCAGTTTAATCCGTGTTACATGAATTATAAACATTTAGTTCGCATTGCATCCCCTACTGCATTAACAGTAATGCATCATTAGCGTCTCTGGTGTAGTGCCGGCCCTGGGGTAGAGCGAGAGGAGCAGTCGCTAGACGTCTTGGTAGTAGTAGGGGACCCCAAGAGATACCCTCTTTTTGCATTTACTCGCGTCTGATTAACATAGGGGGGTACCTCGCAATCTGTTGAAGCTCTTCACCAAATATGACCTCTATTATAGAGTCGGGAGGCTAGAGCAGAAAAAAAACAAAATTCCAATAATTTCGGCTTCTGCAAATTACCAGAGTGCTAAGTGTGAGTTTTTCTTTTCGCATTCGATCGTGAGCGCGTTTCGAGTTTACTAGGAATTTGTATGTGATTTGTAAAGCACCACCTAGTGGTGAACGTGAGAAACCAGTTTACCACTAGGTGGCGCTGTAAAAATCACATACAAATTCCTAGTAAACTCGAAACGCGCTCACGATCGAATGCGAAAAGAAAAACTCACACTTAGCACTCAGATTATATTTTTTTCGTCAATCTTACATCATTTCCTCTATAATAAAAGAAAATTCAGGCGCGCTCGAAAATGTCAAAAAAACGTTTTCTTTGCAACTTTGTGATCCTCCAACTCCCTCACGTTACACTTGAAACATCAGATTTTCTAAATTTTAGGTGGTAATTAACCCACCATTTCGTAATCAGAGTGCTAAGTGTGAGTTTTTCTTTTCGCATTTGATCGTGAGCGCGTTTGGAGTTTACTAGGAATTTGTATGTGATTTGTACACCACCTAGTGGTAAACGAGAGAAACCAGTTTACCACTAGGTGGCGCTGTACAAATCACATACAAATTCCTAGTAAACTCGAAACGCGCTCACGATCAAATGCGAAAAGAAAAACTCACACTTAGCACTCTGATACGATTTAGTGTTTCCATGTCACAATTTTTTTTAAACCTTTTTTCCATATATTTTATCTCTACCATTGAAATGAAAAACATTATATAACCTTTTATTTTTCCTATAAATTAATGTACAGAATCCATTAGACCCATACGACGCTCGAGTAACTACCCATTTAGCTTCATGGGCTCCCCTACTACAGAGAGCTGAACAACTAGCGATATTTCTAATCAAACGCACAATTTATATGATATGAAAACTTGACCGAATAGCGTTGGAAGACAGTCTCGCTCTACCTGAATTAATGGCTAAGGCCATCGCTGCTTTGGTGTCCATAAGTTTCCATTTCTATAACTTTTCCATCAAAAAAGTCATATCTTGTTTGCCTCTAATACAAGATCATCTAAGATTGCCTTTTTTACAGCCTAGATTTACTGAAGAATAAAACACATAAATACCGTGCTTGGAGGAGGTGGAGTCACTGTAAGTCGATGTCGCACCATAAACAAACGCTGATAATTTCTCACTAGACTATCATAGCGTTGAACTAAATTTTGGTATGAATTTACTATTATGTCCTGTGTTGACCCAGAATTGTCTTGGGTTCGGTTATTCCCGGAATTGTCGTCAGGGTCGTCTCTCCTCAATGTACTTTGATTATTATTTGGACTTAAAGTGGAAATATTTTGTACTGAAGCATTAGCAGCCCCCGACGAAATTCGCAATGATATCCCAGTTATTAATTTGTAACCGAGGGAATCAAATGCTACATATCTGTAAAATAAAAAATCAATTTAATTTTACGAAACCAAATCTTACTAATATTTAAATTGTGAATAATATATGAGTTTCAATATATTTGAAAAACTATGACACAGTGTAAAGATAACCACCCACACAAATTTTCCCATGTTGCATGTCCCTGTTTAAGAATGTCTTAACTCTCTCACTGAGCGTCGTCTTGTGAAAGGCAAGAGAATAAATGTGTCTAGGTGGCAGATTCTTGCAACGCCTAGCCTGGCATCAAAGCCTTCTTATTCCTGCCACAATAGCGTGCAGAACAGAACCATAAGAGCCAACAAGAAGAGCGAATGAGAAGAGCGGTTGCTCTAGGTGACAAGTTAAAAGGGGCGAATCATAAAATTAATATAGAGCAAAATAACAGTTTTTCCTGTGCCTTATAGAAGAGCTAGGCTTAACGGCAGACAGGAGCGGCGAAATACACTTGCATGGTTTGTAAATGGTGAACGATAATTCTGCTCTTCCGTATTTGTCTGTCATGTTCTGGTCAGGATTTGTAAAGAGTATCAACCCCATCTTTGTTATCTACAGGCGATGGGTATCTCTTTTTACCAGGAGGGTCTTTTGCTTATTTGCTGCCTTATGATATATATCACAGTCCCACAAAGAATATACTGTTATCTGTCTATCTAGACTGATCAAAGTATATTTTGTGTAGGACTTTATATATCATATCTTGTCGTAGTATCTAATCGCATACGATGCGACTGGATACTACGACATCTGACATTTAAGTTGGTACAATCTGGTAGTCAAAAACATCACTGCACTCGTTGGTCAATTCAAATAGCGGGCGCTTTCCCGGTTTCCTGTTACATACTTTTGCCGCATTTCACGAAATCACTCGAATGGTTTGCAGGAGAGCAAAAGGAAAGTTATTACATATAAAAAATATTTAAAGTAATAAACTTGATCATACCTCACTTTCTCATTTATGTTGTTGGTTGAAACTTTAGTAAATGGTGCGGGTTGGCTCCAATCCCAAAAGTACAGTTCATTATATGTAGCAATCACAAGTAATTGTTCCCTCGGGTGAAATGCAATAGACGCAATAACTGTCTCACTAGAGACATTCCATACTTCACTTCCACCCTGGATTAGTATACAATGTTGAAATTAAAAAATAACACAATCTGTTTCTTTATGAATTTCTTATAACTATTTCTGAAACTTAGAAATTTATTGTTTTATGTGAGCTAAATATTTATTAATTTTATTGAGATATGTGTAATTGATTAAAGTTACGTTAAATCTCCCCCCCACTACTTTGTCCAATTCCCTCGAAGATTATACAAATATCAAGCCAACTACAACCAATATTGTTAGTTGGTAGATTTCTGGAACATCACACACAGTTTTAGCACAACACCATGATTACTAGGTTCCACAACGTCTTGCCCAGTTTGGCATTACCATCATGATTACAAAGTAGTTCAGTAACATATTCTAATTTAACAAAACCATGGCCACATCTTATTTACTAGGTGGTAGTGTTCTGTAACACCTCACCCATTTTAGGCACTACCATGATTACTTCCATAGTGATTAGTAGGGGGTAGAGTTCTGTGAGGTCTCGACTACTTTTGGGCACTTTCAACGTCATCGTGATTACTAGGTGGTGGCCAAAACTAGTTGACACTCTATTCTGCGACGTATCGCCAAGTTTTTGCAACATCGCAGCTGCTTTTGCTTTTTTGCGCAATATGGTAGTGCATGTTACTGTCGCATCCAAATTAGTAGGTGAACTTTTACATGTGGCATAACATCCCTGTCACAAGGATGGCAATGCACCATTGCCATATTTCATAGACAAACTATGGTTACATATATGTCTTTTCAATAAGAGAGCCATTGGGTTGTTTACTATCCTGTGATATAAGGTAATGTAAACTTAGGTCATAGTGATCAGAGCTGAACATGCTGACAACTAAACCAAGCAGTCAAAAATACTACTACTTACACTTGATATGTCCCAAACTCTGACTTGTCCACCCAGACAGCCAGATCCTATTAGTTGTGGGTGAGATGGATGGAATGCTATGCACCACGGTGTTCTAGGATGACCTTTGAGTATCCTCACATGTTTGCCACTTGCGAGTTCAGACACATAGACATTGTGATTGCCGTGGGTTGATGCTACTTTTGTCCTAAAATATTTTTTTAAATACTATACTAAAATATTTACTTTAACAGAAAAGCAATTTATATTTTACGTAGAGAAATAATTTTTCAAATGATAATTGTTTTTAGAATACAAAATTGTAAAGAGTAGAATAGTACAAACCCATCTGGACTAAAAACCATTAAAAATGTTGAGCGTGGATAACCAGGTAGATCACAACTCTGAAACAATAACCAAATTATAAATCTCTTTCATGTGTTTGTCAGTAATTTTAAACAAATATCACCGAAGCTTTGTAGGTATGCTCGACCAAAAGAGGTTGTTCAAAGTATAGACTATCTGGTCTATAATTTGAACCAGGGATGTTGTGAATATTAGCAACAGCATCTGGAGATTTTCAGCACGATTTTTAATATCAGTATTGGCAACCGCATCAGAAACAATCAATGTTGATTTTTAGTGCTGACATTCAAATCTCAACATGTTTGTTGAAGGCAGGTCCTAGCGCAAGTCACTTGTAGAATTAATCAATCATAGACAGTTTAAAAAAGCTTGTTTTCTCGTTCGATTGTTTTGTCAACATAAATTAAGTATAACTTGTATTTTTCAAATTCAATCAAATTCATCAAAAAAGTCTAAGCAATTTTTTTTATATCAAAAGAAAGCAAATGACTCTCCAGATTGAAAGAGAAACCATCGTCTATAGACACCAAAGTCGTTAATGGTACATTGCTATACGTGTGGCGGGATGGCAATGCCACATGCATAAGTCTACCGGTTACTTTACCCTCTCAACCGGAATAAAACAATGACAAGAACTGATACTATTGCGGAAGGAATAGGTAAGGCGGTGGCACCAAATACCCGGATGAGAGGTGGCAGAACTCTACCACTTAGTAGTCATGATGATAGTGACACGTATAGCCAATCAGTTGCCTTTTACGACCTACCTGCCTAAACGCACCGAGTATTCTTTAAAAAAGTAGCCTGGACCAATACAGGGAAAAATTATATACTGCAGGAAACAACTAGTCCACATAATTATTAGTAGTATGCTCCATGCCAAGTAAAATTAATTCATGCTTCAGAGAATACGTACAAATTTTGGTTCTGGTTATCACATTAACAAGAGGTACCTATATAAAAACATTTGGCAGATGCGGCGATGGTGTTCACTGCCTCATTCAGCAGAGAAACAATTCATCAGTCAACAAAATGAGGATTAGCAATGCATTTGAGTATTTATATATGTATTGTTGTTCAGTACATTCCACCTACACCACAAGAAAACTGCTATGATGATATTTTGGTGTCTTGATTATCAAAGCAACAAGGATGCCTATATCAAAGCAATATTGAAATAATATAATTGAATTATTTCAGGTGTTTAGTATGCAAATTAGATATATCATGTAATTTTTTTTTTTTTATAAAAAATACAAGGCTACTGAGACTTCTCATGAGTGGTCACACTTTTAATTCAAATCCATAATGGCACATATATAAGTTTACCAGCTACCTTACTCTTCTAACCGACAAGACAGTGACTAACACTGGCACAGGAATAGCTAAGGATGTGGTAATATACTTCAGATTTCCTTCTATTAAATTTATTAAAACATAATATTCTTGCCACAGATAATTAATAATGAGTTCACTCAGCATCTGGCAATGGTCTGGTGAACAAAGCTAATGAAATATGCTGTATTAGAACAAAGTAAAAAAAACACAGAATGCTACTATATAATCAGTATGTGATAAATTATTCTTAAAAAGCCCAACTCTGCAGGCATATGCATGTAATATTTTGAATTTAAGGATCCCATAGTAAAAGTGGAGGAAAATTTGACTAACATTTATCCTGAAAGAAAAAAGAAAGAAAATTTCTTCTTTTACTATTTTTATTTTTTCTTCTAATATTAGCATACAAAATAGAATTCAGATTTGAATCAGCATTGAGTACTTCTATTTTAAGCTTATATTTACACATTTCAAACAGGCATTCTTACCCTTATTTTGAGAGATTTTTGGACGAGAATATCTTCTGCTATATTCTCAAGAACAATTTTATTTGCTGGGGAGTTAGGGGGGTTAATCCCTCTTTCCCTCCATTGCCAACTTCGAGCAATATTGCCATTACTGTGTGGTTCATCAATTGCCTCATTTTTAAAGCCAAGCCAGTCACCATCAATCAATGGATCCATAACCCTATAAGGAAGCATAAATATACATTATATATCTTCAGTTATTTATGTTTCTAATTTCTAATGCAAAAGTAGTTTCACAAGCATCATGATAAGGTCTGTTTAGATTAATCACGAAGGTTACATAGTCAATTTAAACAGATTGAATACATAACCCTTGAAATAGTTAAAACACAAGTTATAGCATTTAAAAACCAACAATCTGAAATGTGAAAGAATGGCAACTTTTTTACACAGTTTGGTCTTTTAAACCTCTAAGACTTAAATACATTAAAATTCTAGTCTGTGCAATTTGAGTTTTTGAAATTCACATGTATACTAAAAAAGAACTAGTACAAACATAACTCTTATAAATGTAAATACATTCTATACTTTACAAAACCTAATTTGAGTACTGTTAAGCACATTTGTCGTTGGTTATAGAGTTATCAAAAGGTGGTAGTATTTGTATGTATATTTGATTATTCATAACTTAAATAATTTCATAACTTACATAGCAAACAATCTAATGGCTCTCTTGACTTAATTTGACTAAAAAATAAATACTTTGACATGTTGATAGGATGTTACTTTTTTTATGTAATTGCTGCAGAAAAAGATAAAGCATCAGTAGCAAACTCGGGTGAGATAATGTAAAACATAAACTCATTGAAAACAGTAGTTTTAATATAACCATGATAGATACAGGGGGTTTAGAGGAGAAGTGGTTAAGTTTAAGTAGTAAATAAATTGGAAGATTATGAAAGTTTGAGAATTGGGAGACTCAAGTAAATAAATTTTATTCTTATTATATAAATAATTTGTCGTTCACCATATATCAGCTTAAAGCTTACACAGAACAATTACATCAGCAGAATTTGTTGAATACAATTTGTAACAAAATTTGATGTTAACATTTTAATAATAAACATTGCCAATCTGAGTGTAGTAGAAATCCTTTTACTGGTCACCTTTCATATTTCTAGCATGTGACTGAAAGCCTGGTTTTGTTTGATTTTCATTTCATTTGCAATATTTTAGCCTCATGTATACTTCTTTATAATACTTTTTTACAAATTCTTTACGTTAATTTTTTTTTTCTTTTGAACACAATAGTTTTAGAGGTTATCCTATCTTCTTACACAATTTTGTCTTTGGCCAATATCCAATCTCTTTCTAATTTTTCTATTTTATAATAATTATAATACCTAGATAATAACAGTAAATACCTGATCAATTTTTATTGATTATTCCAATGTAAATATATGTCTGAAAATAAAATAAAAGAGATAAAGCTTTTTGTTTTGCAAGTAAATGATTAGTATATAAAACATATAGGTATCATAGTTTCATTTTGGTAAAAGGTTTGCGGTATTTAAATAGTAACGTGTAATTTTTAACATATTTTATACAATACTAGCTGTTACTTTCTACCTTGTTTGCACGACTCAAAATCCTTACATCCTTTTGCTCAGTTGGGAAAAAAGTAGCCTATTCTACTCCTGTTTAGTGTAGCTTTTAACGGTAAAAGATTTTTAAGATTGGTTCAGTAGTTTTTGAATTTATTCATTACAACAATAGAAATGTTTTCTCTTTATAATATTAGTATAGAGTGTTTTGAGATGATTGCTTTTTAGACAAAAACAAGTATCATCATGCAACCAGAATTGTAGGGAATATAAAGTAAACCCAATGTCAATAGACCTTACGAATTGACACAAGTTTAGGATTGCTATTTGTAGAGATGGGTGGCAATCTCCATCGCTACATATTACCGACCTGATAATATAGATATAAGAATAGTTTAACATATTTGGATTAGATCATTTCTGTGGGAATATTAAATGATTTGTTGTGAATACATTTATATTATATAACTGATAAGATACCATATATATTATTTGTAAATTTAAAAAATTAAAAATAAATACTATCAGTCCCATATCTATTATTCAATGCATCATTGAAGTTGGATTCAATTTAAAAACTACAAAAACTAAGACCAATCATATAATAAAACCAAATTCATTAGGAAGGTTTTAGTTTTTAAATCACCATTTAAAAATTAAAATAAATAAAGCACCTTCAAGCTAATTTAAAAAAATACCATCCAAATAAGTTTTATTTTTGTAAGTTTAATGTGCACTGTATGCTTTTCCCTTGCTGTTGAAAATATAGAAAAAGCATGGTAGTTGTACATTAGGTACAAGGTTGGCAGTTTTTCTTTGATTTCCGGATCACCAGTGAGCATTGGCATGCCTAGGGTTTCAAGGTAAGAAACTCTAGGCACATACATATTTATTTTATATTTCAGTATTTTTTATCATTAATATATGAATAAAAATTTGGAAAATATAATAACTTAATTACTGCTGCACATGGACTGCCTTTTGGCCTAGTGGTTAGTTAGTATATATAGCAGATTATAAGAAGATATTGTTCAAACTTCTTAGAAAGAGATTTTATCAAGGAAAATGTGTAAGTATTATCTCAAAGTCTAACCCCCCGGCCACGCAAACCGCCGGCGGCGGCGAAAATTCGTTGGTAACCCCTCCGCCGGCTGCCACGCCACGTGGCATGTTTAGTACATTCCAATACATTTGTTTCAGATGCTAGATGCTTCGCCGTTCACGCCACGCGAAAAATCGCAGGCGCGAATTTCACGTGGTCAGGTCGTAATAGTGTAATAACAACCTCATGCCTCAGAAAAGCATGTAAAGTTACCAGTCAAGATTATGTCAATAAACAGGTGACAGCCATTACAAGTCATTTAAAAGAAGGAACACAGGTTATTATTTCTCTCGCCAACTAACAGAAAAGTGAAATAAAGTATGCTTTAGTAAACCATATATACTAATATTGTCATTCAGGTAGCTTAAGGATTTGTCACACTGGATGCGTTCCGTGGCCTGCGGTCAGATCAAAGCGAACGCTGCCCGCATCATGTATGAACAACATTGTCGGTCTTAATATATTTTGTATAGATGTGATCTGACTCTCGAGCACAACCAAAGAACGTATATTGGCCACTGTAGGTACGGACCGGAGTTGGCTGCACAAGGTCTGAGGGCGGCCTGCCATTTTGTTAATGTTCGTCAGCGGAGTGTACACAAAAGTGTCAGCGGAGTGTAAAAAAATGTCAAACGAACAAACAGAGGAGTTTATAGATGCCGTACGATCACCAACACCATTGATACACACACTCAAGTCACTGATATAAGATGGCCCCTGTTTGGCTTGCCCGGACCGCTGACTGGTGGCCCTGCCCTGGCTGCAGACCAATTGCCCTTACCGCAGACCGATTGCCCTGACCGATAGTGTTGTTCATTAATATTGTGGGCTGTGTTCGTTTTGATCTGACTGCAGGCCGTAGAACGCATTTAGTGTGACAAATCCCTTAACCCCACAAGGGAGCTGGTGTAATGATTATTAAATTTATAAATATCCTAATTTCAAATTGTGACCATATTTTATAAATTACTATTTTTATATTTTATTCTCTTTTGCTTATTAATCTGCGAAGCTCTCAATATAAGATATAAGTTCATTTTTATATATTAGTTACATAATTCAACCTTCTTAATATTTAAACAGGTATGTAAGGTATATTTTTATTGGTATCATGTGTATTACTGAATCAAAGATTAGTAAAAAGACTCACAAGTCTATTTATTGCTTAATTCATGTTAAAATATGAATATTGTACAACTAAGGAGGTATAAAGAATAAGGTATCAATAAAATAATCAGTCCTCTGTGATAAGAGGTCAACATGTTTTTCATTTACATGAACAAAATAAAGATGCAGTTTTTATTCTATAGGTTAATACAAAGGTGCAAAATCATTGACTGTGGGCACGCGCATTTGAAATAACAATATAAAATGAGAAGTCAACCATAATATGTGCTTTCATGTTTATGCAACATTGCAAATATATACCACAACAGAGCAAAAAATTATTTTGTCACAAGTTTAGGAGAATCAGGTGCCAACACTGGTGCAAGATAAATGATAATAAGTGATAATCGTAATTAAAGCAATAAATTTTTACTAACATTTCTTATGTATAGTAACTGAGGAATAAAGGAACAAATAACTGGTTTTTTCGCATATTAACAGTTTAACACGATTAATAGCGCACTAAGTATTTAATAAATGTTATCACAACTTATTGCATCTACATATATATATATATACATCGAGTGAGAACCATTACGGTTATGGAAAGGTTATGATTGCACGTAAATATTTTTCATAAAATGCTAGTACCATAGAAGTTATTTTAATCTTAGTACGTCAAACACAAATAATTACGGACTACAGGTCAAACGACTATCAGATGAATTTTATTTGTGTACACATAACACAATCAGACGATAGCATCAAATCTTTCAATAACAATGTTACATACCTGGATCACATTGCGACTTTTTACTATATTTAAATAAAAATGTTAAAACTTATGAATGCTATTTATAATTTAAGATAACATGTAATAATGTTTCAATCTAAAACACACTTTTACGACATTAATAATCCTGCAAAAGAAATTGTTTTATGGCACACACAGCTACAGAAAAGAATACACACAGCTGCGAACTGTCAAACAATATTACAAAGTAGTAACTAGTAAGTACTCTGTGCTGTCAAACTGTTGTCAAAATAATAATGTACACTTTGTTTCCAGGAGATAGGCTAAGATTGATGACTATGCTGCCTTATTTATTCTCGATCTTGTTTTTGTATATTTATTGTTATAAACTGTGGTTATAAAAACAATGCTTATTTAGAAATGAAAGTTTCGGCCAGCTGTAACCAGAAAAGTAGTTTCAGTTTAGAGATTCCAGTTTAAAGTTTCTTACGACGTGTTTGTGTTCGGTTTCGCAAAAAAACCCTACCTATCTATTTATTTTAACTTGAAAATATATTTTGGAATACATATACACTTGGATTACGATTTCTTGGATCAAACTTTCGAAATTTCGAAAAATAAAACAACTGCTTTTATTAACGTATAACTTAATAATTATGATTAAACTCGATTATGTATTTAATATATTAATATTTCGAGTATTTCTTAAAACTTTTTTTATTTTTTAATGATGTACTTTTTATAATAATATTGTAATGTAAGTAATTCTGTTAATAATATAGCATATTAAATTAACTTTGAGTAATAACTAACTTTGAAATATTGATAACATACTATAGTCCGCAGACTTTTTATTTCTCTGTTATACTTGCTGGAGGACTTGCGAAATAACTGACAACTTTAGACGTACTTTTGTATGCGGGCAAGTATTAGCGCATATACTGTACGAACCATTATTTTGATAGCTGCAACAAATGTGTATAAATAGTTCTTGAAATGAGGATACAAGAGAAGTCAATACAAAATGTAAAGGGAATTTTAGGACTGGAAGAGTTAGGTATCGTAAAACTGTATAACTTTGTCAAAAATGTATTTGACTAAACTAAACTGTATTTGAAGAAGTAGGTATCGTAAAACTGTATAACTTTGTCTAAAATGTATTTGACTAAACTAAACTGTATTTGAAGAAGTAGGTATCGTAAAACTGTATAACTTTGTCTAAAATTCAAGCACTTATCAATTTAATGTTGAATATTTTCATTAATCTTATTAGTGTACATTTGTTCTTGTGCTCGGTAGCGGATTTAGGCTTGATTGATTGACTCTAGGTCTTAATTGATATGACGCTTTTCCGGTTTTTGTAAGAGTGATTCTTGAAATTAAACATTTAATTTTCCAATATTTAATATTGATAACATTGCATTAAATTACATATAACTTATTATTAGTTGATTTTTAATTTAATAAAACATATGTTTTCGTATACTTTATAAACTTGAAGATTTTTTTTCAAAAATATGTAAGCGATTATTGTTTTAACAAAATAATTAAAAACGGCTACACTCACGTTTAATCGGTATAGTTTCCGACTAGTTTCGGACCTATATGAAGACCTTCTTCAGGATAAGTCGAATGTTCGCTCGGTAGCGTCTTGTCTCGAACTGCCGCGCTGGCCGCTGCACGCCTCGCGCGGTTCGCTGGAATCGGAGTGTGTGAGGTGCGCCGCGCCGTCGACGACCGACGATGATGTACACAGAGTGGTAGGCGCGGATATATCAATATTAGAATTTAATTTGAAATTATCATTTTATTTGATACTAGCTGTTCCAGCGACTTCGTCCGCGCGGACTTCGTTTACTCCGCACTGCTCCTCCCCCGTAGGTGATAGCGTAATAATATGTAGCCTATATGTCGATCCGACCTGTAAGTAATATTCTTGTAAAATTTGAAGTAAATCCATGCAGTACTTTTTGAGTTTACCCCGGACATACATAAAGACAAACAGACAAACAGACAAACAGACAAACAGACAAACAGACAAACAGACAAACAGACAGACAAACAGACAAACAGACAAACAGACAAACAGACAAACAGACAAACAGACAAACAGACAAACAGACAAACAGACAAACAGACAAACAGACAAACAGACAAACAGACAAACAGACAAACAGACAAACAGACAAACAGACAAACAGACAAACAGACAAACAGACAAACAGACAAACAGACAAACAGACAAACAGACAAACAGACAAACAGACAAACAGACAAACAGACAAACAGACAAACAGACAAACAGACAAACAGACAAACAGACAAACAGACAAACAGACAAACAGACAAACAGACAAACAGACAAACAGACAAACAGACAAACAGACAAACAGACAAACAGACAAACAGACAAACAGACAAACAGACAAACAGACAAACAGACAAACAGACAAACAGACAAACAGACAAACAGACAAACAGACAGACAAACAGACAAACAGACAAACAGACAAACAGACAAATAGATAAACAGACAAACAGACAAAAATTCTAAAAACTATATTTTTGGCTTCGGTATCGATTGTAGATCACGCCCCAAGTATTCTTTTAAAAAAATATTCAATGTACAGTTTTGACTTTCCTACGATTTTATTATATGTATACCTAGATATAGATTCGGGTTCGATCCGCGACGGGGACAAGCATTTGTGTGATGAGCACAAATGTTTGTATTTCCGGGTTTAGGTGTTTTGTTTATTAAATATATTCTAGTATTTATATATGTATTTCTATGTATTAGTATCGTTGACTAACACCCATAACACAAGCAAATAATTTGCTTACTTTGGGGTTAGATCAGTAAGTATAATTTGTCCCGTGAATATTATATATTATATTATTATTTGAATAATCACCGTAAAACTGTACAACTTTGCCCAAAATTCGCATTTATCAATTTAATTTTGAATATTTTCATATACTTGTGAGTTTTAATTTGTAATTGTGTTAGTTTGTTGTTCATTATAATCATAGACTAGTAGGTATATAATATTATGCTTTAATTTTAATGCTCTTTGCATATTATGTCATACAAATGTACATGCATATGTTCTTGATGTTATTATAATAACATCATGTAACATCAACAATATGTATGATAAAAATGTTATTTAAATGGCGGGCCAAAAACTGCAACTTTTTTTGCAAGGCAAATATATAGCTTCACGAGATTCGGTAGTTTTAAAAATAAATAGTCAATGTAACAAACGATCTTAAGACGGCTGTACACATTGGGCCAAGGTATTGGGTCAGCATATTGGGCCAACGTGTAGAAATCTACTTGGCATTATGTTGGTAGTTGGCGCCTACATTGGCCGGCCAAGCGAATGTTGCCGGTTTTTCATGCGCACATCAAAGGATCTTCGCGCGCTCCGCAAACGGCGTTCAGACGTTGCCCGTTGGCATCTTATTCAGTTCGTACTTCGTTGTCATTCGTCAGCCCGGTAGGAGTATATTGTTTATGGCTAAAGTCAGTTGTCAAATGTTAGCAACCGCACTTAACGACAAGTACTAGCCGGCCAGATGTGTGGCGCACCTGTGTTATGCACATATTATTTTGAGATAATGACGTCCAACCAACAATGGACAAAATATATAACGAAGAATGGTATAAATATAATATAATATAACATAACATGTTTTCGATTCATTGTAGTTCTATCGCTTGTTGAGGGCGTTACTCTGCCCAAAAATTACACTGGGCGTGTAAAAGTGATTCAAGTGTTTTATTCAGCCAAACTGCTTCTTGGTTATATTTCAGATGTGGTATGGAATACGCCTGAGTATATGCTAACAGTTTTGAAAAACGTAAACTGGAAAGGTCTCGAGAAGTGATAATTTTTTTTCTTTGAAAATGATCTAAAACGCATAGTGAGCAAGCAACGAGATGTTGATATAGATGAAATGATACGGAATGAATATTTATTATGCAACTACTATTTAGCTGACTATGTGAATAAATTGGAACGTTTGCTGCCAGCTGGTTTACTCTTGGTACATCGCGACAGTCGTCAAAAAAGGTTAGTCATATTCAATACATAACTAAGATGTTACATGTGGATGTGATGTATGTGTGACCAAGTCTACATACATAATGTATAGTACACGGCTGTGTGATCAAGTCTATATACATCATATAATGTAGATGGCTGTGTGATCAAGTCTATATAGGTAGGTATATGATATGAAGCAGATGGTTCTGTGATCAAATCTGCATACGCGATGTAAAATGATATAAAATAGACGGCTGTGTGATCAACTCTGCATACAGGATGTAAAGTAGACAGCTGTGTGATCAAGTCTACACACATAATATAAATAAGACGGCTGTGTGATCAAGTCTACATATAGGTACATTAAGTGGATAGTTATCTGATCAAGTCAACGTACCTAAATACTTAAAAGTAGACAGCTGTGACATTAGTATAAAACAAAGCTACAAAGTGTGATGTAAATATCTGTATTCAGTGGTTACTATATATAATTTTCAAGAAAAAAAATCTTAATATTAGATCTCTTAAATATTAATAAACATTTTTGTTAATTGTGCGAGAATAATGGAAGGAAACTAGCTGGATTATACTAAGAAAAGTGAGGTACAAGTGAAACTGCCACAACTCAAACCATTTTACTACTTCGAGGCTGCTGCTGAAAAACGAAGTTAGACCCGTGGGACACGGCCTACGCAGGATAGCCGAGTGTTAGCAACCGCACTTAACGACAAGTACTAGCGGGCCAGATGTGTGGCGCACCTGTGTTATGAACCTGTTATTTTGAGATAATGACGTTGAAACAACAATGGTTAAAATATATAATGAAGAATGGTATAAATAGGCGGCTGATTACATATTTTCGATTAATTGTAATTCTGTCGCTTGTTGAGGGCGTTACTCTGCCCAAAAATTATACTGTGCGTCTAAAAGTGATTCAAGTGTTTTATTCGCTGCTTAACTGCTTCTCGATTATACAAACTTAAAAGAAATTTTAGTGTTTAGTCTATGGTCGAATTTCGGCCACAGGCGCTTGCTAGTACCCATAATTCCGTATTATATAACTGCCCATTCCAAATTCAACGATTAGAATTCCATAAAGTTGTAGCTTTTTCATGACAATAAATAAATCGTAAGGCCAAAATGTTATGAAACTGGCATTGATTTGAATAAAGTTTGTTTAGCTACGGACCAACGTGCCCCGATCACGTGTATGCGATACCATAAAAGTGGCTATCCTAACAAATGAAAATTGGCCCCCATGATATTCACATAAAATCATTTGAAAATTATATAAACATTGATCACTTTAGGTAAACATGTTTATTTTATATATTTATACGCGAAGCAAAATTTTGTACTCCTTTTTAAGACAGTTACGCGAACGGTAGAGTATCTACCTATGAAATTAAAGTTAGCATTCCAAAGGACTGCAGAAACCTAATATTGTTTGGGTTCCAAAGTCAACCAGGAACACGTCTTATAGTTACACCTGTAATTTGGTCCAAATAATGGTGGCGTGATTAATATGTTCCTAATATTAATCACGCCACCCGGCAGAGTGGTATCAATATAATCTTGCCTATATATATATATATATATATATATATATATATATATATATATATATATATATATATATATACACGTAAATTAAGTATGTTTATTAAAGATAAGTGTGGAGTGTCGTTGGATAGGTATTTAAAAATATGATAGGGTTTGTGAAGACGGTTTTTTAATTAAGGGATTCGTTTACAAAATATTAATACAAACCTTTCATCTAAATTGAGGTTTTCAAAATTTAAAGGAGTAAAAGATATGGGTACAGAATTTGTTTTTAGCTCAGAGTTCAAAATCTAAAGATTGTTAAAAATTTGACAGTATTTTAATCTTTGAAAAGCCCAGTATTTTGAACAGGATGATTGACTTTGATCTTTCTGACGAAGTTACGTCGACGTTTGAACAAAACATCTTTCTAACAATTTTGTTAAAAAAGTGTTTTTTCGATTTTGATTCGATTTCCGGTATTTGATACGGTTTTATAAGGAGAAGAGCTCCATACAGATTAAGTTTCATTAGTAATATTTGCTCTTACACATCTTAAACAACTAATTTAGTTTGGCGTGTTATTTTAGTCTAGACAGTATCTACTAAAATATTGTAAAAGGTAAAAAATCGGTGGGTTAAAAAACACTTTTTTCGAAATTTCCAATATATAATTCCCAATTTTGATGCAACTTGCCGAATTGAACGCAGTTTCTCATCGGTACATTAATCTGGAAGTTATTTCAACAAAAAAATCTTGTATCGCCGAAATGTTTTTTTAAGATTTTTTATAATTTCTCAAAATTTCCTGGGCCTAATCAGTTCATATTTGCAGTCTTAGTTTGGCAGAACTCAATCGCATTTTGATCAGTCAAGCCATTCAAAATTTATGGAAGGATACCCGTAAGATGAGACTCACCCTTGTTGGTCCGGGCCTCTTTGAAGAATCGATCAACTGCCATTCGTTCAGGTATGTTGTAAAAGGCGACCGATTGGCTATACGTGTCACTATTATCGTGACTACTAGGTGATAGTGTCGTCGTATACGTCTCGCCCGGGTATTTGGTACTCTGTCTTACCTATTCCTGCCGCAATAGCGTCAATGCTTGTCATTGTCATGTTCCGGTTTAGTGAGTAAGGTGGCGTTGCTAACTCGCCACACGGATAGCAACGCACCATTAACATTTTTGGTGTCTATAGATAGTTTCTCTTCGATCAGGAGAGCCATCTGCCTGTTTGCTATCTTTTAAAGTCAGGCCACGCGCAATGTAGCGTTCCGAAGTTGCCCATCACAATGATACGGACTAAGAACAGGGCTTTTATAGTTTCATACTATGAACATGTAAGCTATTCAAAGTCAATGATAAATATATATCCGCACCACAGGCTCACCGCCTATAAAAACTTCTCGAAGTACATTTAATAAGTTAATCTATTACTTAAAAATTTGTAAAGCCTTCTAAGCCGCGATAGTTTTCCTTTTAACTTCCTTATATTTACGACTACCATGATTTTTTTCCCACCCGCAAAACCAACCGTTTAGATTGCGGAGGGAGATGGGGGGACGACACTTGACTCTAACAAAAATTAGCACTTAAAAGATTAATATTTTACAAACGAGTCCTTTATAGCACTTAAAAGATTAATATTTTACAAACGAGTCCTTTATAGCACTTAAAAGATTAATATTTTACAAACCATTCCTTTAGTCGAAAACTTGGTTTACAAATCTATATTTTATTTAAAAAAAAACCTATCCAATGATACCCCACACAATGGGGTACGTGAGGAAAAAAATTAACATCCCCATTTTACATGTAGGGGAGCTACCTTGAAAAAATTTATTTTTCAAGATTTTATTTTACCACTTTGTTGACGTGACTAATATGTATATTCGTGCCAAATTATAGCTTTCTAGTAATAAGGAATAAGGATCTCTGAGCAATATAAGGGTTTCTAGTTTACTTCGGAATCCTAAAAAAGAGACACACATACATACAACTGACGACATGAATATCTTTCTCTTGTCAAAGGTTAAACCACTACATTGACGTATATAATATTACCACTATTATACACGTCAATGAACCACTATCACGAAGTCATCGGGTAACAGGTAATAAATATATTATTCCCATTCTCTATGCTGACACTAAAACTAAAATAGTGGATATTTCTCATATTAAGTCAAGCTGAATAGAGTCATCTGTAATTGCGAAGTGGCACTGAGTTTTAGTTTGATCAATTGATGTAAGATGTCGTTAATGCAACAATATGGTACGTAGTTTTCGATATTTTTATAGGGGGCGCACTTACACCGTCGGAACACTTGCCCGGCCCCGACTGACATACCTACTTGAAATTTGTTTTAAGAATGCTTTCCCTCCCCTTCGAAAGGGCACTCAAAAGAAGTTCATACCATCACGGAGAAAAACAATTGCCCTCCCAAGGGCAATTGTTTAAGGGCAATTGTTTTTCTCCGTGGTGATATGAACTTCTTTTGAGTCTGTTTTGAAGAATAGATAACTATTATCAGCTATTTTGTTAGCAGCGAGTACAAGGCGAGTAAATGCTCAATATATTATAAGAATAATCCCGACTAGGTCCTATTAGATACTAGGGTTCTTATTGGTCAACAAAGGGTCATCAATGCTAATATTATAAATGGGAAAGTGCATGTGTGTGTTTGTCCGTCTTTGACGGTAAAACAGAGCGACGAATTGACGTGATTTTTCAAGTGGAGATAGTTGAACGGATGGAGAGGGACATAGGATATTTTTTGTCTCTTTCTAACCCCCCACTTACCTAAAATGGGAGTGAGTGTTTGTAGGGACCATTCCGAAATTTTCAAGGTAAAAAGCTAAATCTTGGTATTTGGATTACTTGTGACTAACAAAAAATCGTGTACCATTTTCTTTTTGGAAATCTGACCCCAACCTCTTAAAAGAGGGGGTGAAATTTTATATTTTATATTATGTTATAAACTAACAATAAAATCTCTCTAAATTTAAAAACAGACTTTAACCAATCAAATTAGTATGTACATACACGTGCGTATATAAATCTTTTTTCTTTTTTTTTTCAAAATATCCTAAAGCAGTTGGTCCAAATACTGAAATTATGCTGTGAAATCGGGCTTTTCGGGCGAACAGAGTGCTCAAACAGTAGATTTAGAGCCCGCCCTAACGGTGTCCTATGATGTCTGCCAAATAAATGGTGGTGTAAACTATGTTTAGTAGTGTGAATTTGACCTATTTTATGCATATTTTATAAAATTATTAGCAAGGGGCAGGTATGTTATAATAATAATACTATGTGGTAGATCTCTGCAACGTCTCGTTCGGATTTGGTACCACCGCTTTATTTATTCCAATCACAATAGCGTGAATGTTAGTTACTGTCGTGTTCCAGTTTGTAGGGTAAGATAGTAGGTAAACTTATGCATGCGGCATTTCAGTCTCGCTATATAAGCGGATGACAATGCGTCATTAAAATCTTCGGCGTTTATGGGTGATAGATATCTCTTTCCAAAAAGAGAGCCATCTGCTCGTTTGTTATACTTATTATACTTACTTACTATGGGCCTTTAGTCGTTTCGCACCGCGACCGGTTCGGACCGCGCGCGCGGTGTGAATTGCCCAAGAGCTCTTTTAGTATGGGTCCTTTCGGACCGCAGTTGCCGCAATGGTGAGCGATGCGAATCGCCCAATAACTTATTGTATTGGGTGATTCACACCGCTGCGTGCAGTAGGAAGTTATACAAGTGTGTACTATTATTGGAATTATTTTTGCGTTTATATTTTTGTCGTATTAGATGGTTAGTATTCAATCTGCTACTGTTTATTATTATTTTTTAATATGATTATTACGTACAACTTGGCATTTTAATTTTTTTACTAACCACTTTGCTACTTATCTATACGAATAGATATTCAAAAATCTTTAAATTGATGTAAGCAGAAATTGAACCAAGAAAAGAGCATTTGATCGTGGTCCGAATCGACCCATTAAAAAAAAATGATGTGGTGTCGCGGGACACCAGGTAGGAACGAACTTCCTTCGGCTAAACGGCACTACTTGCTTGTGTACGCGACTGTCGCGGCTGCGCACGTCTCATTTAACGCTTTTATTCCACGCATTTTTCTTACGGTTTTACTATCACATTTTTTTCAGTTCGGTCGCGCAGCAAAATCCCTATCCCCTCCAAGCCTGCCGTAAGGAACTTCGTTCCAAAATATCTTGGGCCATTCGCACCTCTTCACCACTGCGGCGCGAAAGGACCCATGTCAAAAGAGCTCTTAGGAATTTCACTCCGCAGTCCGAACCGCTCGCGGTGCAAAACGGCTAAATAGTATAGTGGTCTACTATATTATACTCATTTATGGGTCTGTAGTTGTTTCGCACCGCGAGCGCTTCGGACCGCGATGTGAATTGCCCAAAAGCTCAATGGTCATTTCGAACCGTAGTGATCGAGCGGTGCGAATCGCCCAAGGTATTTTTTGAAATGGGTCGATTCGAACTACGAGGCGAAACGATCATTTATGCTCTTTTCTTGGTTCGATTTCTACTTACATCAATGCAATGATCCCAAATATCCATTCACTACACAGCGGCGCGGCGCGGCGGTGCGAATCAACCCAATACAATAAGTGATTGGGCGATTCGCACCGCACCACTATTGCGGTCCGAAATGATCCATGCCAAAAGAGCTCTTGGGTAATTCAAACAGTTCGTGGTGCGTTGCGTGGTGGTGGTCCGAACAGCTCGTGGTGCGAAACGACTAAAGACCCATACATAAACTAGATGACCCGGCCATGTGTTACTATATGACTAAGATTAAATTAATTTAACATTATACTTAATAATACTAATATGATCCGCCGAAACCGCTCTCCGGCCCGCTGTGCTGGCTTATAGCGCCTAAAACTATAACTAAAGACAAATGACATAAAATATGCAATATAGTCATCGGTAGAGTAGTATAAGATTCCATCGTGGAGAAACACTGTGATACGGGATTTATTATATGTATTTAAGATAGTGTGTTACTTTGCTTAAAGATTGGAAGTATTTATCTAATAACACTAATTTAACACACACTGAAGAGATTTTAACCACCATGTTTATCTGACATTTTAATAGATGTGTCATATCCAGTCCTCTACAATACAAACCAACTTCTGGATATGGGAATATCATAAACAAATCTCATTAAAATTGCTTTTACATATCACGATCTCAAACAGTTTGCGGTGAGCAACCGAGATTGTTTCCTTTTCGTTATTCTGAACACGTATTACTTGAAATGTCTACAGAGGAATATATTTAGTATCTTTGACATACAAACTTTGTCTTTTACATGATTAATTTAATTTAAAAAAAAATAACAAACAAGCACACGGTTTATTGATGATTGAACACCAAATTTTAAAGAAAAGGTAATAGGTACCTATTCAAGCTCTAAACTAGTAATCATTTAATAATTTTTCTCCGTGTTGGTCCGGGCTCCTTTGGAGAATAAGCCAACTGGGTCTAGTATAACTGCGGGTAGCGGCGTTAGGGTAGGACGCGGTTGGGCGACGGCCCAGGGGCGCTGGATAAAAAGGGGCGCCTCTTAACGATTCTTTATAATTTACCACGGGCGCCCCTTAATAGTTCCCTCGCCCATTGAGCGAGGTTTACTTACTTGTAATTCTCCCAAGATTTAGGGAAAATTGTTAAGTTGGCATTACTAGAATGGAAATGTAGTGTTCTATCCGTTTAATTTCTCTGGAATCTCCGACTTCCACCACCACCACCGACCATACAGAAGTAGTGTGTTTTCTATGGTCAGGGATTCCCGAAATCTATTTCTTTGTAATTTTTGATAAAGCGGACGCAATCATCTTGATACAAGTGGACGCTCTTAAAACAATTATTCGATCAATTTAAAACAAACAAACACAGTAATCAGACGTTTAACACGACGTTGCGATGCTCTTGTTCTAGCTACATAGTGACATCAGTTTTATTTAAAAAGTAGACCTATAAATAGTGTAAAAGGAGGTATTTGTTTTTTGACGTATCATTTCATTAGGTAAGTAAACATTTATTTTTACTATCTATACTACACTCCCTACTACTATATTTTTCTCTCTTTGCTCTCCATCTTTAATATTCTTAATCTTTAAAACTTTTAATTTTCATGAGAATGCAGTTTTTCAATTCTTTAATACTTTTTAATTCTCGTTTTTAACCTCTAAAACATTTGTTTGTATTTTGCATTGCATAAGGGCGTATATTCGCTACGTGCCCTTATGGCACCCGGGAACCATAAGGAGGTATAAAAATATTTTTCGGGAATCGACGTATTTTTTCCGAAATGCAAAAAAAATATATGCTTTTATGTTTCTTGGACCCAACTCGGATGCGATATGGACGTATAATGATATTTTTTTCTGTAATGAACGTAATTATGTTCTAAAATTATATTTAATGTAAATCTTCAAAATTTCATTTTGTTTCATATTTGGAAAAAAATTTATATGCTCTTATGGTTCCCGGATCCATTCCCATTATACGCCTTTTCATCGGTACCTTTTGCCAGTATACCCCTTATGGCATCTGTAACGCGATGTTTTACAGTATACATAAGTAAGGGCAACATAATCTCTGGAATGTCAATAGTGTTGTAATGAAATTTTATTGTAATCAATTTATTTTTAGAAATGTTTCAACTGACACAGATTTAATTCGTTGCAGATTTTATTGATTCCTACTATACTAGTAGGTACCAATTGTTTAAATACGGTGTTCTCATCAAAAAAAAAAAAAACATCTGGGTCAGAGTATAGAAAACGGAAACAGAAAAAGAAAAGAAATTTCAAAAACAAAAAGATTATGAATATAGATAAATATATCACAACAAAAAATCAGAACTTGAAATTGGCCTGGCCTGAAATCTTTTTTGCCTGATCAGAATGTGGTTACCTCTGTATTGAATTTTATGAAAGATTGCTACTTACGAAAACTGTAGCCAAATGTATGGATAACATTGCGAATATTATTGACTATACCTGTAACGGTTGTTATTGTAGTGGGGAAAGAAGTATTTCATGCTGAAGCTGATAAAAACATGTCTGCGATCGACAATCTCTCAATCTAGATTAACAAACGTAGCAACTTTGTCAATCGAAAATGAAATTGCAGAAAACATAGAATTTGAATGCCTAACAAAAGAGTTCGCCGATAGAAAAGTTAGAACGCTTTTCTAAATTTATTTAGTTTATACCCCTTATTATAAATTTTATTAGTTTATACCCCTAATTGTCTTTCTTCGTATGTAATTGAATTGCAGTTAAGGGGCACCAAAGAAATCTCGTCCAGGGCGCTGGTAGTGCTAAAACCGGCGTGGCACTGCCTTATCTATTCCTGCCGCAATAGCGTCACTGCTTGTCTCTCTCATGTTCCGGTTCGGAGGGTAAGTTAGCCGGTAAACTTATACACGTGGCATTAGATCTCGCCAAAAGATAGCAACGTATTATTAAAATCTTTAGTGTCTATAGGCGATGGTTGACTCTTTCCATCAGGAGACTCATCTGCTTGTTTGCTATCTTATGATATAAAAAAATCTGTAAGTGGTTGACCCTGCAGGCCATCTCTGGAACTTCTCGCTAAATTAGGATACTAAATTAAGCTCAAAAGAGTAAGAAGTATAAACATAGTTTTTTTCAGTTTAAACAACTATTTTGTTAAAAATAGTAGTAGGTATATTATTATTGGTTTTTGAAAAGCTGTATGTTTTGGAAACAATGATCGATTTTGATCCTATGAATGGCATTCGACTAAATTTTCGAGATCAAAAATTATTGCTTTAGCTAAAATGTCGATAAGTTGGAAAATTTCGAAGCAAAAAACATTTTTTTCACAATTTCTCGTCATTGATAAATTCCAAACAAATTGACCGAGTTTAATCCAATTAACGGTATTTGACGCAGTTTCTAAAGGAAAAAAGCTGATAAGATTTTTAAGTCAATTAGTGTATTAGCCTGAAAGTTATTTTAAAAATATAAAAACAAGTTTGCTAAAAACAACGTGATTTTAATATTAGAAAAGATGTAACTTGAAATTTATATTCGATTTTGATTTTTGAAACCATATTCGAAGTAGTTTCTTTAGTACTAAAATTCGTAGAATACCAAAAAATGATTGGTTGAAAAATTTCGAAGTTTTTTTCAAAATTTGCCTTGGCTTTAGCTGAGTTTGACTTAGCGAATTTTGTATTTCTTATTCATTTGCCCGTAGCACTGGAACTCGCACGAAAGTCGCTTCGACAATACACACTAACCACATCACTAGGTTTATTTGGACATATCGATTGTTTTTGTCACTGATCACTGGATTTCACGATCCCGACAATTTAAACCCGTCTTCCAAGTTGAAATTCGGATGTTTTTTTTATTTTAATGGCTTCTTTCACATACCGTGGAATGTAATGGTGTTCTGTCGATAATACGCGTGGACTATGTAATTCAATCCAGTGATTTGGGCCCGACTCCAGTAGATGTTCAGCAATTGCTGTCTTATTAACGTCGTTATTCTTGACTGCTTTGATATGCTCCTTGACCCGACATAATATGGTTCTTTTTGTCTGACCGATGTATGCTTTCCAACAGCTACAATCTATTTAATAAACACCTGGGTGTTCTAATGGGAAACTATCCTTTGGGAAACATAGTTCTTTAACGGGCTAAAAATGGTTTTTATCGAAAATTTACTTAAGATTTTCCCCACTTTGTCGGTAACCCATTTAACAAACGATAGAAACGCGGCTTCACGTTCTACGCTGTGTTTTATTGGATAGTTTCTTATTTCGATTCCGAAATATCGGGAAAATAATACATCACATAATCGCGGTAAGATCCCGTTAATTAATTATTAATAATTCAGTTCAAAGTATACAGACTTTATCAAGGTTATCTAACTTTTTGAGGTTGGGACAGGGGACTTAAGCCCCTAGTGCATTTTTAATATTAATAAAGATTGTAGGCTTATGTTTAAGCAATCACCAGATGTAATAAAATATAATGCCAAAAAATCACTATAAACAGTTGAAATTGTAACCAAATTTTATAGCCTGCTAACCTGCATAAAGCAAATATCTCTAAAATAAACGCCGAACAACCCAGACATACCTACTACATAATTACCAAAAATTTAAATTATTCGTTCGTCAACAATAACATCCGTTTGGGTGTTATTGTTGAAGAAAAATTTTGAAGAAAACCACTTTATTCAACATTTTTCGTCAACAATACCAATACCAATTTAAATTAACTTACTACTGACTTTGTACTCAATCGTAAAAAAAAGATCCTCGTGTTGATCCCAGCTCCTTTGAAGAATAGGCCAACTGCCGTTCTGCCAGGTAAGTTGTAAAAGGCGACCGATTGGCTATGCGAGTCAATACCATCGTGGCTACTAGGTGACAGACTTCTGCATTGTCTCGCCCGGGTCTGGTACCACCGCCTTACCTATTCCTGCCGCAATAGCGTCACTGCTCGTCACTGTCGCGTTCCGGTTTGGAGGGTAAGGTAGCCGGTAAACATATGCATGTGGCATTAGACCTCGTCAGAATATAGCAACGCACCATTAACATATGAGTGAATTTAGTTTAATTCGTGAATGCAATTGCGATATAACGGCATTTTAGAGTAAAAATGTGTACAGCAAGACTTCTTTGGGTTATAACGCTCGCCCTAAGGTCTGTCTCCTGTGAGACAGACCTTAGGGCGAGCGTTCGGCTGAGTGCCGCGCTTTAACTTTTTGGGGGAGGAATAATTGCATTGCGCTTCACGTTTGGCATGGGACAATAAAGGTTCTTCGTCAACGCAACCACTAAAGATGGTGTTGTGTGCAAATAAATATATATTCGATTTCTGTCTTTCGAAACCTAACTGATCGTTTTATTGTGTGAAAACTACGTCTAGTCCAGCTGCTGCCTCCGCCAAGCTCTCGGACTTCTCCGCATCGCCGTCCTGAGCTGGAGCCTTCCGAAACAAGGAAATCAATCGCTGGCTCTCGTCGTCCTACCGCTACGATTGCTTAGTGGTACCGCCGACATCCGCCACAGTTTTTATATCATTGGGTAGTCTTGATGAACCTGAGCATTCTATTGAGTTATGGCTAATTCTACCCACGGAATTATTATAGTATTTGTTATTTAATTCTACCAACTCGCAGGAAAACTACTGTTTTTTTATACGAGCATTAATTTCATCATATTATTTTTTGTCAACAGTGACAGGTCTTAAATTTAGAAAATAAAATATATCTTAGTCATAGAATAAATGTGAGTACGTCTAACATGAATGACAAATGAGAATGAAATAACGAGATTTTTCCCAAAATTTGATTCTCGGCGAATTTGCGCACGGAATAGATGATTATTTCCGGCGGAGATGCGTCGCTTTTCCCGATTCAATTTAATATGACTACATAAAGATTAACATTTCTGATGCGACGTTTTCTATAAAATTAAATGTTACGTTAGATCTTTGATAATATCTACTACTACTGTCCTTAATTAAAGCGTTAGGTATGACATTCAATAAAAATATGTACATTTAAAATTGGATGTAGGTATGTCATAGTATATAGCAAATAAGCCGATGGCACTCCTGGTGGAAATACATAATGTCACTGCCGTATCTAGAGTTATTTTTAGGGGGTCTAGGACTCTACTTTAAAATAACGGTCAAGTGCGAGTCTGACTCGCATACCGCGGGTTCCGCATGAACTATAAACTTGTATTTTTTGCTTTAAACTTTGAACTCTGGGTTTAATAACCTTTGCTTAGGTGTATTTTTATTTCTTTGAGCTTAAAATACCTTAACTTAAAGTGGGAAGTTTCACTAGACCATACTGGGGTGGTCACGCCCACCTCCTCCCTCATATACGCCAATGCTATCGTATATCTATTGATATCGTAGATAATAATGCCAGTTATGTGATGAAGTTGTAATTCCACATGCATTAGTATATCGATTAAATTATTCCCTAAACTGGAATATGACAGTGACAAAAACTCTTTTTAAATATTTTTTTAAAAGGGCCCCGGAAAAATTTAAGGATCGTTAGTGATACAAACACTAATAATACAAATTTCAACTTTTGCAATTCTTCTTCGAACTCTGCTAAATCACACATTTCTTGATGCGTCCAATATTTGAGGCATACGGAAAAAACTGGTTTGCTTAATCACATTTTTATGCACTAATTGTTAAATAACGGTTTTACAAAAAATACACGATATAACTGAACATATTATCTAAGGAATATCCTAATTTATTACATGGTAGAATGTACTTTACTCAGTCATATAAAATTCCGAAAACAGGCTAAAAAAATCTCTAAAACAAGTAAATTTTTATATTTCTAATTTTCCACATGATTTTTAGTTTTAAATACAAAGAAGAATGTTTTTTTATAGTATAAGATAGCAAACAAGCAGATGGGTCTCCTGGCGGAAAGAATCAACCATCGCTTATTTACACCAAAGTTTCTATTTTGTGGCGAGTTCTTAAGCCACATGCATAAGTTTACCGGCTACCTTATCTTCCTAACCGGAACACGACAGTGACAAGCACTGACACTCTTGCGGCAGGAATGGGTATGTAGCAAAATATTTTATGTATTGTACAGTCATATTTTTAAAACGTGACGATAAAATAAGTTTTTCAAGTGTGGCAGCATTTTTTTCCCCTACTAGAAGTATGGCAAATATATGTTAATATTTAAAAGGTCACATTTTATTCAATACTTTCCGAAAATTCAAATGCAATACTGGTACAAATCGTTTTGCAAAAAACAAAAAAATTTACTTCCTTGCAGCGGTATGGCGGCCATTTGGAACCGTCAGAAAAGTATGGCATGGTGATTTTCGTAAATAGCTACTTGATGATGATTAGTTGTGCAAAAATTAACTTGGTACAAATGGTTGAATTGTCTTTTTTCAAATTAATGTGTTGACGATGGTATGGCGAGCTGTAAGCCACACCGGAGAAGTGTGGCATTAGGTACGCTACCGCCTACTTCTTTTTTTATCGACTATCTGTAAATAGGTACAAAAAATTTTGTGGGATAAATCGTTTCGCACTCGTAATTTATCGCCGCGCACGCTCATTATAGTCAAATAAAAATAGCGCGCGTTTCTTCGGTTCCCTGTAGTGAACATTTCCGTCCGTTTTCCGAAATCGCTCCTACAAAAAATATTCAGCAAATGAAAGGAAAGATGTTACATATCAAAACTGTAATACACGTGTACAGGTTAAAGGTTGTTATAAAAGCGGTAAAACCACTGTAATAAAATTAAACGTAAGGAAAATTGTGTGTTTTTTTAATATTTTGCTTTACTAAAGGTTTTCCGCGATTACACGAATATGATTGAGTGCGATCGCGCGTGAAATGGATTCTGGGATCCTTTTAAAGCAGATCTAAGATATTATTACGGCGTAGGTAAGGCTATGTATATTTTTATTCGTGAAATTGACTAATTTTTATATGGGAAGTAAGGATACCTTAGGTAGTTAGGTAGGTACGTAGGACCCTGAATCGAATCACTGGTAGTAACGCAATGTAGTGATTTAATTTCATTAATAATTAGCGCTATTTTTTTATTCACAGGATAGAATATAAAAAGACCGCAAGACATAAATGTCGTAAATAGACAGTTATTAGTTTGCTAGCTACATGGCTACCTTATCCTTAAAATCGGAACAGATCACGTTGTAGGTACTAAATATTTTTACCAAAAATATTTTGCAGAATTCTAGACGTTTGGCCTCGCTCGCATTTTACGAGCTGCCTAGCAACAAATTTAGATTGTTTATTCAAAAGGACCAATACGACGACTACTTTGGAAAACTTAAAGAAACATGTAGTAGTAGGCTTCGACCAAAGTAAAATAACTTTGGTCGAAGGTAATAGATACATGAGAGAAGTGCAATGTGTTTTATGATTATAAAATAGGTCACATCGGTTAATTTACGGGGTAGAGGGGGCAGAGGGAAGAAAATATCGCTAGACACATCTTTTCACCACTTATGGGCTGGTGAGATAAGTGGTAATGTTCATCACTGCATTTGTCACCTTTAAGGAAAATGGTTACCTGACAGGAAGTGTGTATGTACACTTTTTTAACCCCCGACGCAAAACGAGGGGTGTTATAAGTTTCAGGTGTGTATCTTTGTCTGTCCGTGGTTTCGTAGCGGCCAGGGGGACGGTCCGATTTGGTTGCGATTTTTTTTAATTGAAAGCCCTGTTTTGCGAAATGGTTGTTAGCTATGAATCAATAGAATCTGTTCAGCCGTTTCAAGATCACCAGCTCTTTTCAAATTGATGAAAGGAATAAAGTAACTTGTAAAGGCTTTATCAATACTAAATTTCGTATTTTGTCACTTTATTGATATTGCATTTTCATGGTAACCTTGGGCTAATACTTTAAGATCCTCATTTGGAGATCA
The DNA here is from genome assembly GCA_036924255.1 of Apodemia mormo. Taxonomy (NCBI): domain Eukaryota; kingdom Metazoa; phylum Arthropoda; class Insecta; order Lepidoptera; family Riodinidae; genus Apodemia; species Apodemia mormo. Next base: position 32,060,412 of record JAUPFN010000003.1, on the reverse strand, counting down.
TCAGCGTCTATTTAACTGTCAATTTTCGTATTTCAATAACAGATTTTCCAAATATTGCAATCCACTTTTTAACGACTTTTTGATATCCGTTTGTACAAAAACTTAGCAGACTTGTGAAAGCTCAGTGACAATGCAACTCTATGGCACCATCCAACTGAGCTCATGATGTACCCTGGACGTAGAGACAGGTACTCTCTGATGTAGAGTTTTAACAAGACAGTCTTGTTTGGGCTGAATCTTGTTGCTATAAGTACTAAGTTTGATTAGTGTTCATGATGACGAGGATCTGAAGATGGAGCTGAAAAAGTGCTACCGAAACTCACGCATCGATAAAATAGTCAAGTTCGGGACTCGATGAATTTGTTATTATGTGTACTTTCCATTACATAATGTAATGTCGAAGAACTGAAGATGGAGCCGTAAGGGTGCCATTGTAACTCACAGATAGAAATTGCTAATATAGTGGAGTTTGGGGTCATTTCATTTGTTACAATAAGATCTTTCTCGTGAAGATAAGGCTCTGAAGATTGCGCCGAAAAAGTGACATTGGAATTTCAAGAATCCAGATTCAAAATGTAACTACAATAAACTCCTAAATTAAACGAGGTAATGCTTTTTAATTAGCACTTAATTTTTTTAAAGATATTATTGGAATAGGCGTATGTCTTCCATCGCACCTGGTGGAAAGTGTCGATAAAGACAAAGGTGGTACACATGGGCGCGCCCATCTAAAAGAAACCTATTCACTCTAGTTTTAAAGGCTCCAGGACTTTATTTGTCAGGAAAAATAGACGCAGGCAGTTCGTTCCAAGCCTTGGCGACTCGAACAAAAAAAGAATTGTCATACCGCTTTGTTCGATTTTTTAATTGTCTTGTATTGGCGAACACCTTCGTGCTGGATGATTTTCAGGATCTGATGATGGAACTGGAAAGTAACCATGAGAACTAAACTAAATAAGATAAACTAATCGAAATTGGACTAATTTGTTCTGTTTGGACAAACACTCTAGTTCTAGACGATTTCCAGGGTCTCATGATGGAGCTGAACGTACGTTATGAGAACTTTGGAATAAAATAGAGCAACACCATCGACTTTGGGGTCGTTTGTATCGTTATTATAAGGACTTTGGAGCAGAATGGCTTCCAGTACCTGATGATAGAGCTGGAAGATGTACCCGAGAACTTCTAAGTTAAAGTAGGTTAACTCATCAAGTGGGGAACAAAGTTGGTTTGTTTTTGCAAACAAATTGGGGCTGAACGATTTCTATATCTATAGTATCTGCTGATGGAAATGGAACGTAGTCATGGGAACTTCTAAATTAAACAAGATAAACCTATCGAGTTTGGGTTCCTTAGTTGAGTTTTAACAAACATCCTGATGGTGGAAGCAAGAAGGAGGAAGTCTTTGGAGCAGGATGGCTTTCGGGTTCAGATGATAGAGCGGGAAGAGTTCATGAGAAATCCTAAGCTAACCCAGAAAAAACAATTGAGTGTGGGTTATTTCGGTTTGTTTTGGCATATTTTTGGTGCTAGATGTTTTTTTACATTTAATAATGAAAATTGAAGATAGCTATGGGAACCTTTGAACTAAACAAGATAAACCCATCGAGTTTGGACTCATTTTTTCTGTTTTGAAACTTAACCTAGTGCTAGATAATTTCTGTGGTCCTATGATGAAGCAGAAAGGAGGTTATGGGAACTTTTAATTTAAATTGAGCAACGCCACGATTTGCAGCTTATTTGGTTTGTTCTAATATAGACTTTGAAATAGAATAGCTTCCAGTTTCTGAACACAAAACTGGAAGAATTCTATGATATCTCGCTAAACCAGGTAATCGAGTATGGGCTAATTGGGTTTGTTTTGATATATTGTTTGGTACTGGATAATTTTAAAATCTATTGATGTAACTGGAAGATGGCTACAGGATCTTTTAAACAAAAACGAGATAAATCCATCGCGTTATTACTTATTTGCTTTGCTTTGACAAATAATCCGGTGTTAGATGATTTCCAGGTTCTCACGATAAAATGAGAGAAGGTCATGGAAACGAAACGAACGAATGAATAAAAATTGAGCAGCACCATCGATTTTGGTCTCGTTTGATTCGTTCTTTTAAGGATTTTCGAACAACATGTTTTTAGTGTCGGTTGATAGAGCTGGAAGAAGCCCATTAAAGCTATTAAGCTAATCTAGACAAACCCATCGAATGTTGGCTAATTCGGTTTATTTTGGCAAATATTTAGGTGCCGGATGTTTTCTAAGATATAATAAAGATGGAACTGAAAGGAAGCCATCGGTAATTGGGCTGATATTGTTGGATTTTATTACTAGGAGATTCGCAGGGTTTGATAATTGAACTAGAAAGTGGCCATGGAACTCCTGCGCTAAACAAAATAAGCCCATTGAGTGTGGTCTCGTCTATATTATAATATTATAAATGCGAAAGTTTGGATGTTTGTTACTCAATCACGCAAAAACTACTGAATGGATTTGAATGAAATTTGGCACACTAGTAGATGATGATCTGGAATAGCACGCTGGCTATTTTTTATCTCGGAAAAATTATGTGATCCTGCGGAATTCACCAAAAACTTATAATGCAGCAGGCTGCATGCTGCAGCTAGTTTGTTATATTTTTACATACACTCTGAATCAAAATGATTTCCAGGATTACTTAGTGGAGCTGGAGGCTATGGGAGCTTTGCAATAAAACAACGCAAGCTCATTGAGTGAGGAACCGTGGTAACCTTAACCTAAAACTGAAAGATCAGCTCCTTTCGAAGATCATAAGGTTCTTTAACGTTTGCTCTTAATGATGCATATGTAGCAGAATCGCTGTCTGAGGATGTGTCGGGGGTTTTTGAAATTTTTAATTTTATCTTGTATTTACTGGACTTCATGAGATTTTTTTTTTGATAAAACAAAATTATCATACAAAAATATTTTTTGTGTGACCTTGGAATTGGAAAGCAAATCTATAATCATTACCTATCTCGAGACATAATATTTTGAGTTCGATTCGGTTAATCGAGCAATTGATTTAAACGATACACCTGACATCAACGAAATCATACTATCGGATGTGTGATTTGTAGTAATTTTGGTTACAGCGTGGATGTAGGCCTTGGAACTCTTTTGGGCTTTGAAGTTTTTTTATAGCAAACAAGGAGATGGCTCTCCTGATGGAAAGAGAAACCGTCGCCTATAGACACCAACTATGTTAACAGTGCGTTTCTATCGGTGTGGTGGGATGGTAATGCCATATGCTTACGTCTACCGGCTATTTTATCCTCCAAAACACGACATGATGGTAATGTAGCAGGAATAGTTAAGACGGTGGTACCACTCGGGAAAGACATTGTGGAACTCTGCCGTCTATTGTCACAATAGTGGTGACATGCATGGGCGTACCGAGCGGGGGGGGGGGGGGGGGGGGGGGCAGGCAGGGAGGAGCAGCTACAAATTGCCTGCCTGGTATTCTTTAAATGGGGCCTGGATCACGGGGAGTATCACTCGAATAAGAGTAAGAATCCAAATCACGCTACAAATATCATTTGAGTGACTAGACACTTTTACTTTTCCACTTGTACATCAATTTCACTTTTTTTGACACACAAATTGATGTACAAGTGGAAAAGTAAAAGTGTCTAGTAACAATGGAATTTCACCAAGTGCCGACGATGGAAAGTATAGAATATATCATTTGAGTGAAGTGAAGTGAGGAAACAACATCAAACAATTTGACATTCTCAAGGTGTTCCGTGAGTTCACCTTCGCTTTTTGTATTTTCGCTTAAAACTTATTACGTCAAGCTGTGGGTTCTGATCATCACATTTTTCCCCTTGTACATATAAAGACTTTCAGCACACTACAACTCGTACAATTAATGTACTGTAACAACGTGGCAATCATGGGCGTACGGAGGGAGGGGGGGCAGTGAGGGGCAGCTGCCCCCCCTGGAATTTATTTACCTCTCTACTGGCTATCTACTGTTGTAGATATTAAGACAAAAATAGTCTTAAAACGTTACTGTTGCCCCCCCCCCCCCTGGCCCAGAACCTGGCTACGCCAATGGTGGCAATATTAATATGAGATAATTTTCATTTGCTTTAATTGGCGTTTTGTAGAAACAAGCTACGAAACGACGATAAAGATTATATAAAAGATTAGATTTTGAAAATTCTTACACATATGTTACCGCATACGTATATATCAAAAAGCCTGTCCCGTGCCCGATATAGGTCGATGACGTCATAAAAATAATAATAAAACGATTCTATTTATAAAAAATGTTTTCTTTTTATATCATAATATAACAAACAAGCAGATGGGTCTCCTGATGAAAAGTGTCACCCATCGCCTATAGACACCAAAGGTGTTAATGGTGCGTTTCTATCTTGTGCCAAGGTCTAATGCCACATGCATAAGTTAATTCCAAACCGGAACACGACAGTGACAAGCACTGACGCTATTGCGGCAGAAATAGGTAAGGCGGTGGTACCAGACCCGGGCGAGACAATGCTGAACTCTACCACCTAGTAGCCACGGTGGTAGTGACTAAAATAGCCAATCGGTCGCCTTTTACGATCTGCCCGGCAGAACGGCAGTTGGCATATTTTTTAAAGGAGCCCGAGACCAACACGTGGTGAAGACCAACAAGTGGACTTCACCACGTTACGTCTGCAGCAGCGGCGTTTTGTTTGATGTCGTAGCCGCCTCTGTGCCAGCTATGTGCCAGCCTTTTACAAAAATGCACGTGTTATATTTTTATTCCCATAGGTAATTTAAGACTAAATATTTTGATCGGGGAAACTCTATCTTTTAATGCCCAATGAATAATTACACGTCTATATTATATCATCGTATATCGTCGAGTTAGCAGATTCGGACAGGGTTTTGTTTCTCACTGTATAAAGCTATGTCTACAAAATACAAAAATGTTGACTTTTGCGTAATTAAGTTGTTTATATCATAAAGAAACATTATATTTATATGAATTTAAAAAATCTTATATTTTGTTAACATAATATAAATTATCATATTATTTTATCCGGAAACGTATTTACATGTATATCTGTCATAAAAAAGTAACAAAGGCTATATTTAATTTAAAACAGTTCTAAACCGCAGGCATTTGCCAATTCAGATAAATGTAATAAACACTACGAAATGTACCTACTTAGTTATTTTTATCTTCCTCAGGAGTCGATGGATGTCTATTTTGAGTACAGTGCAGTGTTCCTGTCCGTTAAGTCAGTAGTAAACGTCGAGTTTGCTAGATTTAGGTTTCCAGTTCTTGGTTTCTATCTCCTGCAAACGGCGCTCGAGCGGTAAAGTATTCAGTTATTTTACAAGTTGTAGTTACTCCTTTATGCTAAAAATAAATAAGTTCTACAATAATTATTTGTTGTATTTTTAAATTGATATTCCTCATGCTGGGGCCGCACTTGCGTCTATCGTCACAAAGCTTCATGCAATGACACGATAAATGCAGAGGTCACATCTGCATTTATCGTGTCATTGCACGAAGCTTTGTGACGATAGTCGTAAGTGCGGCTGAGCCATTAGTAAAATAAGACACCATAAGGCTGGTTTTAGTGTCACGCTGACCGCACGTTGACGGTCGGCGCTGATTTAGGCTGGTTTTACTGTCACGCTGACCACACGCTGACGGTCGTCAACCTTAAGCGGTCAGCGCGAATCAAAAACGATGCCAATGACTACATACATATGGACTCATCAGCGTACCATCAGCGTGTGGTCAGCGTGATACTACAACCAGCCTAAAAGGAGATTGCTCAATCTTTTTTTAATAATTATAAGACAACCATCGCTTAGATATATATTTATAAAGTTATACGCTAACCGATTTACTTTTTCATCGTTAATATTTTTAAGTTAACGAAACACTCGTCAAATCCCCTATATTTTTGTGGAACTCCACCAAATGATTACAAATCAGATACAGCAGTTTAATTATGAGTTATATTTTTACAATTAAACTATCAGATTTCACAGTCGAGTCGGCCTCGCAGTCAGGTTGGTCTGGGTCTATTTGTTTAATATATGAGGTTTACAGTTTGATACTCGGTTTAAGCAAAACCGAATAAGTGTTTTTGTTGATTTATCAGAGAAACCTGAAATTTGAGTAGCAGCTCTGATAGTAGATAGTATATCTAATAGTGGTGTGTTAATACCCTCGTATTCCATATAAGTATGTAAAGCTAGTAAAGCTATTAAAGCTATCGGTTTAGGTTATCGAAAGAAACGAGTGATAGTCGTAATCAGACTGGCAAAACGCGGCGATGGGTTTACCACCAAACCGATAAATTGTGTAGAACCGAAACATTTATGGCGTTCAGTTCACTGTCATTATCGCAACGGAATAAAAATAATCATTTTTATTTTTCAATTTTTATATATTTTATTAGTTTCATAAAAATCTGTTCACTGTATTAACATTAAACTGCCTAGTGTAAAGAAGGCTTAATGTTTACAAGAGTCGAACGAGAGCAGAGGGTGATTTTGTCACGTTTAGTTTCAACTTTTAGTGAAGTCAGTCGGTGAAGGGTCGTCTGAGGACTTGCGCAGTGCACTAATTGTCAGAGGCCTGTCTAGTACTGGGCTTTTACATTTCAAGTCTACGCTACAACTGCGACTACTGTTCGTATAATGCTTTGTTTGCTTTAAAGACTTTCTTTGATATGGCAACATGAGCGCGTAATCACTGTGTCTAAACATCTCAAGAGATTTGCCTAGCCTTTGTGTTTTCTTCTGTAATTATTTATTTTTTTACTAGCTGAACCCTGCCACGCTTCGTACGGCTCAATTATAAGTCGCTCGAAAATGCTTAGAATATTTAATTTCCGTGGAAACTTCATAATAAAAAGTATATAAAAGTACTCCCCTGTTCAATAGCTTGTGAACTAATTGTGAACAAATATCAACAGGGTCTATCGGCTAGTTTTTAAATTTTGTGAACATAAACATAAGGAAGCTAAATTGTTGTAATTAAAGAATTCATTATTTATGATTGTTGTAATTGTTATAAACTGCCAAACCCATGTTTTTTCGCGCGTAAATAGTCCAATACTTTGGACAAAGACAGAACTGAGTAAATAAATATTTTTCGTAATGACCACTCTCAATTAAAAACATTTGCTTCCCGTTAATTTAAGGTATTTTAAGCTCAAAGCTATCCATGCTTGTAGATTTTTTATCTGAGCTCAAATATCTAAATTATATTAAAAATGACAGTAGGTAATTTAATTTTTGTAAGCTGCATATTCTGGAAGTGATGATCTATTTTGATCATTCATTGACATGACATGACATTTAAAGCAATTTTTGAACAGTAAAATGTTTTCTTAGACCATTGACGTGTATAATATGTCTTAGACACATAATCTATTGGTTGAAATCATGTTGAAATCGACGAAGTAATGTCAGAAACCATTTTTTTTTTTTCAAAAAGTTTCATCATTGACGGACGGAATTTACGATATTTGACGCAGTTTTTTAAATCAATTGGTATATTAGACTAAAGGTTATTTTAAAAATATTAAGTAAGTTTGCTGTAAACAACAAAATATTAATATTTGAAAAGCTATAACTTTTTAAAACTTGATTCGATTTTGATTTTTGAAACTGCATTTGACGTTTTTTCAGTAGGTACTAAAACATTGTATAAGGTCAAAAAATGGTTGGTTACAAAATCTCAAAATTATGTCAATAAAACACTTTTTCAAAATTTTTCGTCAACAAACAAACAGATGGTTCTCCTGATGGGAAGAGTCAACCATCGCCTATAGACACCAAAAATGTTAATGGTGATTGGTGCGTTGCTATCTTTTGGCGATATCTAATAAATACCACATGCATAAGTTTACCGACTACCTTACCCTCCAAACCGGAACACGGTAGGGACAAACACTGACGCTATTGTAGCAGAAAAAGGTAAAGCGTTGGTACCGGACCCAGGCGAGACAATGCAGAAATCTACCACCTAGTGGCCACAAAGGTAGTGACTAGCATAACCAATCAGTCACCTCTTACGATCTGCCTGGCATAACGGCAGTTGGCCAATTCTTCGAAGGAGCCCGGACCAACACGGAAAAAAATGCAACACGAGGAATTGATGCATTGGACGCAGCTTTTGAGGAACAAAGTCGATTAGATTTTGTACCCAATCGGTACATTAATGTGCAAGTTATATTATTTAAAAAAACACTGTTTCGCCATTTTTATTGGGGGTTTTATTTGGGGTTTTTCCATAACTTCTCAAAATCTTCAGGATCGAATTAGTTCAAATATTCAGGAAGTCTAAGTTAAGCGGAATCTAATCGAAGGTCATCAACTGCGTTTCGATCGGTCAAGCCGTTCAAAAGTTATGAGATGTTTACATATACACATACAGACATATCGACGTCAGTATGAAAATTGTAGCAAAAGGTTCCTAGGACCTAAAAACGTGGAGATCTGGTGAAAACTCGTTTTCCCAAAACTCTGGGCAAAATCAGTAACTTCTACATACGTAGCGGGAAGATAAAAAAACTACCACCATGTCTACTAGACTCATTGGCGAATATAAAGGGGGGCACGGTGGTGTATCGTTGGATAGGTTTTTAAAAAATGTCGTAGATTTGTGAAAACAAATTTTCGATTAGGAGACTTGTTTGTAAAATATTAAGCTTTCAAGTGCTAACTTTTGTTAGAGTCAAGTGTTCCCTCCCTCGGCAGGCTAAACGGTAGACTTTGGGGGTGAGAAAAAAAATCGTGGTAGTAGTAAATATAATTAAGTTAAAAGGAAATCTATCACGGCTTAAAAGGCTTTACAAGTTTTTGAGTAATAGTCGACCAACTTATAAAATGTACTTAGAGAAGTTTTTATAGGCCGTGAACCTGTGGTGCGGATATATATTTGTCATTGACGTTGAATAGCTGAAATGTTCATTGTATAAAACTATAAAAGCCCTTTTCTTAGTTCGCATTATTGTGATGAGTAACTTCGGAACCCTACATTGCACGTGGCCCGACACGCACTTTACAAATTTTTATTACATACTTACTATAAATTATACAGTACATTCCATTTATAGGTTAGCTTCTAGTAAATGTTGTAGCTGCAATTTTATTGGCTTATAGGATTAATCAAACATGTGTACAGCATAAACCTAAAATCTTGAACACGCAGGAGGTCGGGAGCATTTAATTTATAAGAAATAAAAATATCTGTAAATCGGTTGACCTTGTACTTGAGGTATTTTAAGCTCTCAGAAATAAAAATACACCTTAACATAGAATTTTAAGCCAGAGCTGAAAATTTTGGGCAAAAACTAAAAGTATATTCGGAATCCGCGGTATACGAGTCCAAATCGCACTTGACCGTTTTTAGGGTTCCAAAGTAAACTAAGAACCCTTATAGTTTCGCTATGTCCGTCCGTCCGTCCACACGATAGCTCAGAGATCCTTAGTACTAGAAAAAATATACCGGCCGAATTAAGAACCTCCTCCTTTTTTTGAAGTCTGTTAAAAACAGTAATTTGGCACGAATAGGTGATACGATATTAGTCACGGCAACAAAGTGGTAATATAAAAAAAATTTTTTTTCAGGGTCGCTCCCCTTCATGTAAAGTGGGAATGTTAATTTTTTTTTTTCACGTACCCCATAGTGTAGGGTAGCGTCGGACAGGTTTTTAAAAATATTGTAGGTTTATGAAAATATTGCGTGTGGCCCGACACCCACTTTACCAATTTTATTTTGTAGTCGAATCCTAAGTCCCCCCCCTGAAAATAATTCTAAATATGCCAATGATTAGATTAACTATTCTTGTCCCACTAGCTTTAGTGCTTGTCACTGTCGTGTTCCAGTTTGAAGCAAAGGGTGACCGGTAAACAGCATGTGGCTTTGCTTTGCTATGGTTTGATATATTAATGCGGAACAAGAATGCGTCTCTGTAGTCTAGTGGTCCAGCGTTGGCGTTGACCACATGAGGTCCCGGGTTCGATTCCCGGGTCGGGCACATAAAAATATGTGTTTTTTCAGTTTTCTGAGAAACACAAATTTGCCCGGGATTGGAAATAGGCTTGCCACCTATCACATCTTCGGCTAATCGTGGGTGCACTTGTTGTACCTCTGCCTACCACTTCGGGGATATGGGCGTGAAGATACTTTTTTTTAAAGAATATAACGATGAAATTGGCTACGCAACATAACTATTTTTTTGGTATTAGTTATAATATAGTAAGTTCAACAATGAAACAAATTGCCGTATAACATTAAATTATAATAGTTTATTTATTTTTCAAAGCGAAAGTAACGTAGGATTGGGGTACGCAGTCTAAGAATTATTTTTTTTTAGTTTTATTGATGCTATATAATATAATATCACGAATCTACTTGGCATAATGTTTTGTTTGCAAGTCTAATAGGCATAAATTGTCAGTATGTTCTCACAGTTAACTGTAATTTAAGACGAGACGACAGAACCAAACAGTTTATTGTACGATAGTAAATTACATGAGAATAATATGGTGTTCTTGGAACCTCTGTTTAGAGCACGATAACATTATTTAAGCGAACGTAAACCTCATGGATGCTTCAGCAAGCACATGACTTAAATGCTCTGAAATGCTAATAACTAGATAAATACTACAGTGAAGGAAAACATTAAAATACCTATATTACCTATTTATGGCATCGTTGAACCAGGGTTAGCTTGTTCGGCTGAGATAATAAGGTCGCGGGTTCAACTTCTGGTTTGCAAAATTTTATTGTGCAAAAGATTACGGTTTTTATCTATATCTGGAAAAAATACTGGTAATTCTGCAGTCAGGTGGAAGTACTCCATGTCTTGAAGAAGCAAGCAAAGCTTGTCAGTCCAGTTTATCGCAAATAACAAGGAATAATCGTATATTTGTCAAACTACAAATTGCCGAACTGTGGTGAACCTAAGACAATCCATAAAAACTCAAACACCCTAAGGGTTCACTTTGCTTATCTTTCTATGGCGCGGCGTGGTGGTATTTAAGTAAACGACCCTCGTGATGGAATGAGAAAACAGACCATAGATATAAAAAAAAATATTGGAGTGTTGCTTTATACGTAGCAAAGATATAATAACTACAAGCAACATTTTACTGGCTACCTTACCTTTATAATCTGGAACATGACGGTGACAAGCGCTGATATTATAACGACAGTATAGGCGAACAGTGACAACAATCCTAATGAGTCGCCACCACAGGTCGTACCTAATTAACAAATCAAAAACAAACGCAAGCAAGTTTCCCCGTGTTGGTCCAGGGCTCCTTGGGAGAGTAGGCAAACTACCGTTCTGCCAGACAGGTCGTAAAATGCGACCGATTGGCTATGCAAGTCACTACCAACTACCATCGTGGCTATTAGGTGGTAGATTTCTACATCGTGTCGTCCTGGTCTGGTACCACCGCTCGGGTAAGGTAGGTAGCCGGTAAACTTACGCATGTGGCATTAGACTATATAGGCGATGGTTGAATTTTCCATCAGGAGACCCGTTTGCTTGTTTGCTATCTTATGATATAAAAAAAAGTGTAAACGGTTGACCCTACGGGTCATCCCTGAAACTTTCCACTAAATTAAGGTATTTTAGGCTCAAGAGTATAAATATAAGCATAGATTTTTCAGTTCAAACATTTATTTTATTAAAAATGGCAGTATATTAATTTTTGAAAAACTGTATATTTGAAAACGATGACAGCATTCAACTTTATTGTTAAAATCTAAAATATTGCTTTAGCTAAATAGTCGATAGGTTAAAAAATTTCGATGATATGTCAAAAAACATTTTATTTTTAATTTTCTTCATTAATAAATCCCAAAAAATTACCGATTTTGATTAAATTAACGATATTTGACGCAGTTTTTAAATGAGAAAAGCTGATAAGATTTTTAAGTCAATCGCTGAATTAACTTGAAAGTTATTTAAAAAAAATTAAGTAAGCTTGCTAAAAACAACGTAATTTTAATATTTGAAAAGCTATAAGATTTGAGAATTAGCTTCGATTTTGATTTTTGAAACGGCATTTGACGAAGTTCTTTTAATGCTAAAATATCGTGGAACACCAAAAAATAATTGGTTGAAAAATTTCGAAGCTATGTCGAAAAAACACTTTTTTAAAAATTTTCGTCAACGATTACTCTCAAACGGATAAACCGATTTTGATTTAAGTTATGTATTAGACTTAGTTACGCATGAGGAATAGAGCTAATTAGTTTTTGTACTCAATCGGTACATTAATCTTGAAGTTATATTAAAAAATACTGTGTTTCGTCAAAAATTTTTTTGGTGTTTTTTCCAAAATTTCTCAAAATATCCTGGACCGAATCAGTTCAAATTTTCAGAAAATCTACGTTGAGCCGTTCAAAAGTTATGAGATGTTCACATACACACACTGACGTGTGCAAGTGCTGACGTGTGGTCATTAATTTTATAACCAAGTTATCCACAAATTGTTTGCGAATAGGTACAAGGTTGAGCGTGTATCAAGATCCAATACACAATATCTATACTAATAAGTATTATAAAGTGGTAAAATTTTGTAAGTTCGTGAGCATGTTTGTAGCAATTAATCTATTAGTACCGATTTTAAGACCTCTTTCAACAAAAAAACTTACATTAGTCTGAAGTTTCATACATACCTAGTAACATTTTATCCCAATTTTCTCACGGGATGGGGATCTGTGTGAATAAGATTGAGGGAAAACCGCTTGTTACCTATAAAAAATTGTTAGAGATGTCATTATCAATAAATTACTGACATAATCCACACTAATATTATACAAGGGAAAGTGTGTGTGTGTGTTTGTTTGTCTCGTGTCTTTTACGGCAAAAAGGAACGACGAATTGACGTGATTTTTTAAATGAAGATAGTTGAAGGGATGGAGAATGACATAGGTTACTTTTTGTCTCTTTCTAACCCCCCACTTCCCTAAAATGAATTTAGTGCAAGCTTACATATAAAAAGATATTATCAATAAATCTGTGGTAATCTTTTGATACTAGGCATCGCCATATGTTGGACGTTCCACGTACCTGAACAAAGCGGTTCGACTCGACATTCTTATTCCGAACTGGGACTGAAATATGCTTCCTGAGTCTATATTCTTCGACGAGTACAACCTGGGGATCTTCAAGAGAAGAGTGAACAGGCGAGATCGTGGTCAAGCGCTTCCCTATCGACATTAAAAAAAAACCGTGGTCTAGTGGTCTGGTGTCGGTGTTGCTAATTAGCTGGGTTTGACTCCTGGTTGGGCAATTCAAATGTTTTTTTCAGTTTACTGTTAAAAACAACATTTCCCGGGATTGGATAAATGCCCGGTTGGTGATAAGCTTGCCACCTATCACATTGTGGGACAGAGTATGTTCGGCTCATCGTGGGTGCACTGGTTGCACCTCTGCCTACTTCTTCGGAGATACGGCCGTAAATATGCTTTTTATTAATGTAACAATGATGAAAATATGTAAAGGGATATCATATTATCAATGAAATACTGTTTTAAGTTTACTCAAGTTTACTTGACACTGACATAGTTCATTCATAAACACTCATACAAAAATTATTCCATTACATTTCCCTTCGTACAAACATTGCCATTCGTACAAAGTATAAATAAATAAGTCTTCCAAGTTAGTAGGTAAGTAAGACAAAATCGACGAAATTTAACGTTTAAGCAATTATAATCAACGCTAAAGTGAAAAAGGGCCTCCCGGACATTATTTTTTACTGGAATGCATTCGGATGACTCGATTAGGGAAGTGTTCGTTAAATTACGAGATTGTCACTGGATTATCGAGAGCTGTGCAATCTACCCTGACGAACGTTAATTCTATAACGCGAGCATAAAATTGACCTGGGGTGAGGTGGTACTCTTGCTGTAAATAGATTAGTATAGCGTCTTTTATTTATCCTTATTTTTATACATATCGTAGAATAACAGTCAAACGGATAACTCTCCTGATGGAAAGTGAGAATCGTCGCGAATGGACATTGAAGATGTTAAAAATACGCTGACATCCATGCGGCGGGGTTAAAATTATAATACATATGCTTAAGTTCACCAGCCACCTTATTCCCCAAACCCGAACACAACGACCAGCACTGACGCTATTGCGGCTAAAATAAGTAAGGCCGTGGCACCAAACATGGGCGAGATATAATTCTATGAAAATAGGAATATTTTAACGAAAAATAAATTATTTATATTTTAAATATAAAATAATTTATTTTCCGGTAATGACGAATTAGGAACTGTTGTACTGAAGAAAATTTTGATGACGAATTGGGATCATGAGGAATCGGGATCAACTCATACTATCGGTGGAAAACTTACGTGAATTGATCTAATCCTAAAAGTAAGCAAATTTATTTTTATGTGTGTCAGTCAACGATATTGTAGACATAGACATATAAATATTCCAAAATATTTAATAAACACTAAAACTCAGAAATACAAACATCATAACATGTATGTTCATCACACAAAAGCCTGTCCCTGTTGGGAATCGAACCCGAGCACCACTGATTGTGTAGTTATGGTCGCTAACCACTCGACCAGCGGGCGGTTTCTATCACTTAGTAGTCAAATATATTTGGCCTATTATTTGTCTTTTACGAACTGCCTTCCAAAAAGCACAGTCTATTTTTAAAAGGGGCATGGATCATACGGAGATTAGTGGTTGTTGTTTCAATAGAAATAATATGTAAGACATTGTGTATTAAGACTGCAGCAATTGACTTCCCATCCCCAATTTACATCACACAACTAACATCCTCAATACATGGTTGGCATTGTTGAGAAGGCATCATTTACACTAATATTTATGGGCAATGGTCTATTACCACTACGGATTAAATAGATACGCCTTTCAAAACAATTTCGTAGTTTGTCAAAATACCTTGCAATTACACACAAAAATTCAGAGTAACATTATTTACCAATGAAATAAAATCACTTCAATGATAATTTTTAAACTTTTTCATCTCCTTCGGTACGATAAAACATGATTTATTTCTATTTTTTCACGACATAATATATCTAGAAATGTACGACATTTTTGACAGTGGGAGGAGCATTTGCTCACATGCACGGCGCGCTTTACCTTCCCAATTTCCCCCGTTTTTCGCTCGTGTTTTGGTTTTGGGCTCCTTTGAAGAAAAGGCTAAGTGTCGTTCTGCCAGGTAGGTCTTAAAAGGCGACCGATTGGCCACGCGAGTCACTAATATCGTGACTATTAGGTGGTAGAGTTCTGCATTGTCTCGCCCGGGTCTGTTACTTACCTATTTAGTTAACGTCAGTGCTTTCCGGCTTTGCAGTTCCGGTTTGGAGGGTAAGGTAGCCGGTAAACTTATGCATGTGGAATTAGACCTCGCCACAATATAGCAACGCACCATTAACATCTTGGTTGTCTATAGGTGATTGTTGACTCTTTCCATCAGGAGACCCGTTTGTTTGCTATCTTATGTATAAAAAAATGGCGTGTCTATTAGTATTCATGTAGTCTGTGATTTCCACCATAATGGTCGTCAGCTTGTTGGCTATAATATAAATAACTTTTTGACGCAGAAAAACTGCTACTGACTTTCCATTTCCTATATCATCAAAATTCTGCATCAGATTTACCAAATTAAAATGGGACCACTAGAGGGTATATTCTTGCGTTGTCCCATTTTAATTTTTAAAATCGATTCATAAATGGCTGAGTTCTGAGGTTACAAACATAAAAAACATACTGCCGAATTGTTAACTTCCTCCTTTTGGGAAATCAGTAGAAAATTCGGCGAAGGCGACCATTATTATCTGCATCAGCGAATGACAATACATATAGAAGCTTTCATAGGGCTCTAAAGTGACTTAATTTAAATTGTGCCTCAATTTTTTTTTTTTTTTTATATCATAAGATAGCAAACAAGCAGATGGGTCTCCTGATGGAAA
The DNA here is from genome assembly GCA_036924255.1 of Apodemia mormo. Lineage (NCBI taxonomy): Eukaryota > Metazoa > Arthropoda > Insecta > Lepidoptera > Riodinidae > Apodemia > Apodemia mormo. The sequence continues at coordinate 32,044,438 of JAUPFN010000003.1, read as the reverse complement.
GAGTCAACCATCGCCTATAGACACCAAAGATGTTAATGGTGCGTTGCTATCTTGTGGCGAGGTCTAATGCCACATGCATAAGTTTACCGGCTACCTTACCCTCCAAACCGGAACACGACAGCGACAAGCACTGACGCTATTGCGGCAGGAATAGGCAAGGCGGTGGTACCTGACCCGGGCGAGACAATGCAGAACTCTACCACCTAGTAGCCACGATGGTAGTGACTCGATAGCCATTCGGTCGCCTTTTACGACCTGCCTGGCAGTACGGCAGTTGGCCGATTCTACAAAGGAGGCCGGGGCCGGGAATAACACAATTGTTCCCCTAAAGGAGTGGTGTTATGCATGATGAACTAAGTTAATAATTTATTGAATTTTTACAATTAGAAGTATAGAAGTTTGTGTATCATCTTTGCTAAATTAAAAACAATTGGTCCTAAACAGATTTCCAGTAAGATACATAGTAGAAAAACAAAAGACCAGAGCAGTTGGTTTAGAAAATTTGGAAAACAAACAAGATGCCGAATGTTATACAAATTACGTTGATTTTGTTACCTCTATAGTTTAGTGGTCCGGTGTCGGAGTTGACCACATGAGATCCCGGGTTCGATTTCCGGATCGGGCAATTCAAAAATGTGTTTTTTCAGTTTTCTGACAAAAACAACCATCCCCGGGATTAGAAAAAGTGCTCGGTTAGTAATAGTCTGGCCACTTATCACATTGTGGGACTAAGTATCTTCGGCTAATCGTGGGTTCACTTGTTGTACCTCTGCCTACATCTGCGAGGATAGGGGCGTGGAGAAATTTATTTTGTGTTGAATTTTAAACGTCTAATCTAAGGCAAATAGATACCAATGTACAATTTAGTGGGAAGTTATTTAGTAACTTTTTAGTAACCGTATTTTTAGTTAAAAGAGTTCAGTGTGTTATAAATAACAATATTTCAATTTTTGAACAATTGTCTGTTTTCAGAACAGTGATAGATTTTAGTATTTTGAATGACATTTAACTCAATATATTTTGAGCTATATCTATGTTTTGAGCTCTACATGTATAAGTTAGTAATAGATAATAGATATAATATGTCAAAATCAAGTTTTTCAAAAAAAAATGTTATTTATAAATCCTGAACAAATCAAGAAATAAAAAGTATCTTCACGCCCGTATCCCCGAAAGGGTAGGCAGAGGTACAACAAGTGACCCATGATTAGCCGAAGATACTTGGTCCCACAATGTGATAGGTGGCCAACCTATCGCCAATCGGGCACTTTCCAATCCCGGGCAATGTTGTTTTTATCGGAAAACTGAAAAAACACATTTTATAATTGCCCGACCCAGGAATCGAACCCGGGACCTCATGCGGTCAACTCCAACACCGGACCACTAGACCACAGAGGCGAAATCAAGAAATTTTGATTCTATTTACGGTATTTGACGCTTTTTTTAAGTAAAAGAGCTGATCAGATTTTAAAATCAATCGTTATACTGATCTGAAAGTACGTTTAGTTTTTAGGATAAACAGACATCTTAACTTATTTAACATTAATTCTTAATTCATATATATATATATATATATATATATATATATATATATATATATATATATATATATATATATATATATATATATATATATACATAGAGTAAAAATTTCTTAAGCATAAAGAAAATCGTATTTTAAATTAAACTATTCAATTATTAATCGTTTTATTTTCTATTAAAAGATGCTATATTTAAAACAAAATACGATAGTGACTGGGGAAGAGCCTACCCAACTACTAATACTTCTAACATATTTGAATTAAGTAAATAAAATAAAATTTTATGTATACTATACACTCCGAAATTGATAATAATCTGTACACTTGTATTCTACACTTCTTTCGCGTATTTTCACTAATTTGCGTTTGCTGAATACAGAGATAGCCCGCTTTACCGCCCGGCCACTTGAACCGGCGGCGGCGGCGGCGCAGCAGGCTTCGAAAATTCCGGGCCACGGGAGCTTGCGTCCTCCGCCACGACCAGTATAGTTCGAGAGCAAGATGATTTTCAACTTTATCTCGATATTGATTGGAGGGGAGTAGTTTTGTACTTCAACATTTACTGTTTGTAAGACAATGATTTAAATAAGAATCGGGGTATAGTATAAACAGGTATATACTATACCCTGATATACTATACAGGGGTATAGTATATCGGGGTATAGTATAGACGTTGAATTTCACAAGAAGTATGAGAAATACGTACTATATCAAGACAAATTTTTGGAATGAGTGTCAAAACTCGAAACCTTTGATTTATAGTGTTGCCGCTTGATAGTCCATTATCGATAGGGTTTCATTAACTCAATAAGTACAATACTATCAATAAACAGCAATACAATCGATAACATCGATAATATTCATGATTAAAAAAAATAAACTATCAAAAGTATCGATAGTATTGCTATTTAATATTGCATTAATCACAATTACTATCGACAGTATCGATACTATCAAAACTATCGATAGTCAACTTTATTCTAATACTGACCGATGCTATCGATTGTACAAACTATCGATAGTATCGAATATATTGATAGTCAGTGCAATATTGTCTAACAATACTATTGATAGAATTGATACTTTGTTTATCTTCAATGATTGATACTATCGACGCAATCGATAGTTTATTTACTTGCAGCGTTCAATACTATCGATACTATCGACGTTATGGCGTTTCTAGATTACAACTATTGATTTTTTGGCGACACTACTTATATTCTTATGAATATTCAACATTGTGGGAAGAAAGAAAAATTGTGTCTCTGGACTTTGTTTATACTTATAATGTGGTGACCAGACTTACAAATTACTGGCCTAGTAAGTATTAAGGCGACCGATTGGCTATCGAGTCACTACCATCGTGGCTACTAGGTGGTAGAGTTCTGCATTGTCTCGCCCGGGTCTGGTACCACCGCCTTACCTATTCCTGCCGCAATAGCGTCAGCGGTTGTCGCTGTCGTGTTCCGGTTTGGAGGGTAAGGTAGCCGGTAAACTTATGCAAGTGGCATTAGACCTCGCCACAAGATAGCAACGCACCATTAACATCTTTGGTGTCTATAGGCGATGGTTGACTCTTTCCATCAGGAGACCCATCTGCTTGTTTGCTATCTTATGACATAAAAAAAAATTTGAAAATTAAAGTTAAAATGTTCATAGTGTATTTTCTCGGCAACTACAACTTAACCAGTCTGGTTCCTAGACTATACGCTAAGGCCGCCATGCTCTGTGCTGATTCATACATTTGTCTCACTCGCTCGCCTCGTCCCGCACCGCGCGCACGATTCGCTTTTCAAAAATCGTCCGTCGCCCCGCCGCGCCGGTCACTGCGCCGCGTAGCATGTTTAGTACTTTCCACAGAGCACAGAATCGCAGTCGGTCGCGCACCGCCCCGGTGGGGCGCGCGCGTAGTGGTACTTTCCCATACATTTGTTTCAGACGCCAGACGTTTCGCCGTTCGCGATGCGCGAAAAATCGCAAGCGCGAATTTTCCGAGGCCAGACCGTTGAGCTTGCTTTTTGTGGAATTTTCATGAATTAAAACGTAATTTTCTCTATGTTTACAATAAAGTATAAAATAAATAAATAAACAAACAAGATTTGTTCTTAAATCATAATTTTAATATTTTTAAGGCTGTAACATTATAAAACTTGATTCAGTTTTTATATTATACGAGGCATTTATGGCAGTTTATTAAGTACTAAAATACTGGAGAAGATTAAAAATCGACTGGTTAAAAATCTCGTAGTTATGCCGAAAAATCAATAATCTCAAAAAATTTCATCAACCCCGGACGGCTAAACAAATTTTGTTGTATTTATGGAAAAAGACGCAATTCTTTAATGTAGAGTTGATATAATTTTGTAATAAAATGTATATATATGGCAAAAAAGAGAGCTCGAAGGCCTAATTGAAATCTTACTCCAAGGGGTTTTTAAGTGTAAAATTGCAATAATTTTATAATCTAACTGTATTATCTCAGAATATATTTAAATCTTAAGATATATCTGTAAAAATAATAGCTTATTTAGGAAAAATTGTGGTCTTTACGCACAAATATCACGACATACATAATATACTTATATTGACTTCGTAGAATAAATAAAGCTTTTATAGGACAATGACATGGTTTTACAATAGATATTCCGAAGCTATAAAAGGTTTAATAGTAAACTAATTTAAAATATTATATGTTGAAACTGGATAAAACAAGTATGAATTTTATCCAGTTTCTTTATATTTTATAATTTACTTAAATTATAAAATCTCAGATTATGCAGAAGACAAAAAGATTATTATTAAATATATAGTAATTTAAAGTACCTAATTCTTGTAATAAAAAACATATAATATATAAATATTTAGCAAAAATGTAGATAAATAAGAAGCTTGCAGAGTTTATCCCGTCGGATTTTTTGAGTGTGTGGTTGTGTTCCTATCCGGCAAAAATTATTATCGTGTTAATTTATCAAAAAAGCTTCAATGCGCTGTTGATGAGACAAAATTTTTATAGTTTATTTGAATGAAAACTTTTTTATATTTAGTTTTGAAATACATATCAAAAATCATCCAAATCTTTCATTGCTACCTCCATGAAACTGTGTTATATCTGGAGGCAATAATTCTAATGCCTTCTTGAAACAAAACTTTAAATAATGCTGTTTCCTTCTGAGGTCTTACCCTCTCTTTCTACCACAGTTGTATAAAAAGAGATATAAAAAGAGATCACAGACTGAGATATAATGTAGGCATTTGTTTCAAGTAATTAATACGAGTGACAGCTATAGCTTTACCTAATACTTCATGGATATATCCACCTACGAGTAGATAAATTTTTCAGGCCGACTAATTGTTGTTCTTGTTTATTTCATGCGCCAATGATTTAATTATAACAATGCGACGCTTACTCAAATCAGGGTAGAGGATTGATCACAACGCCAATCATTATTTTGTACTGTTAATAGAAAACAAACAAGCTATTTTAAGAAAACAATCGTCGTGGGGCCGGTTATCAAAGACATTTTGTTTAAAGTTATCCATACTATACTAATATTATAAATGCGAAAGTAACTCTGTCTGTCTGTGTGTCTATCTGTCTGTTACGCTTTCACGGCCAAACCACTGAACCGGTTTGGATAAAATTTAGTACAAATACAGTTTGAGACTCAAGAAAGGACATAGGATAGTTCTTATCCCGGAAATCCCACGGGAACGGGAACTCTGTGGGTTTTTATTTTAGAATTTTTTCCACGCGAACGAAGTCGCGGGCACAGCTAGTAATTTTATATATCTTGTCATTGGTTGATCTGTATTCTGGACCCATCACGGTACCCATCACGGTACCCAGCACGCAAGTCAAATACTTATGCACACGCTATGTAGTGCTGACAGAAATATGTTACAAAATATAAGGTGACTCAGGTTTAGAAGTAGTGAGCATTATTAACAAGCCAGCATTATACCTACTACTTAGATCTCTGCTGTTTGGGTTCTAAAGAGATATTACATTCTCCAAAATTCTTTAAAATTAACACAAACTTGTTTAATATTTCTATGATATATAAGATTTTCTTGGTGTTTGCTCCTAGTTTTACTATTGGAAATTAGTTCCACATTTGATTGCTTGCTTAGTGTTGTATATAATATTACCTAATTAATAATCACAAAATACCTACAGTTAACAGATTCATCATCATTCATCACTTAACTAATAGGTCCCACAGTTAGCTTTATCGAAACTTGGCAAGAACATGTCACTGAGCTGCTTACTAGAGCGAGTAACTTAGACGAATGGATTAGAAACTTATATGTTACTTAACATGAAACAATAGTTTCGCTTAGCGCCGTCGTGGCCTAGATAGGTTAATGAAACAATTTCAGAGTTAAATATAATTTACGATCTTAATTGTGCTATTATGTTATTAATCTCTCACGTTTCCACAACATTCATACATTTTTAAAATGCTATTTTGTTTGTTACATTGGAGGTATTATTTTGTTACATTAACGGACTTAACAAAAATGACGCGGTTCTCGAATTTTTGGTCTTTATTATGTGTTTATTGATAAATTTGCCCAATGTGTAGATTTACTCCTCGGGGAATGCTGCGAATTCCATGGATCGCACACCGCACTAAATTATCCATCGTACCTTTTTGTTTTAACGGATTTTAAAATATTTTGAATATTGAATATAATGGTTAGCTAGACCACGAGGTCTTTCACCTGCTCGGTGGTCAGGCATAGTAAAGACGCTCATAGGCCTGCTAATAATCAAAGCCATCAAGGCGGCTGAGGACCAAACCACGTAGAGGTGGAGCACAATGTTTCAAACGACCACTTCGGACTAGACGCGACTTTCAGTAATGAAGATGCCGACTAAGAAAAAGATACATCTTTTTCTGAGGTACCTAGTCAAATTTTCACCAAATCAGTAAAATCAAGAAAAAAAGGCGAATAGTGTATTCTTATATTAGATTGTTTATATAGTGTAGAGTGACTAGTGAATCCTATAAACTCTGCAAAAATTCAGATAAAGCCATTTTTTTAAAAGACAGGGAATTGATTTCAGTTGTCATAATTTTCCTATGTTTTAATTCAAAACTCAACAGTCATAAGAATTTAATCAGTTTTTGACAAAAACTTGATAAAACCAGTAATCGATTATTTGTACAACATAAAGAATGGAAAAGCACGTACACACACAGTATGACTCCATTTCATTACATAAGACAACATTATTTTACCTTAAAGGTACTTCTCGTTTAATACAAAATATCAAAAGACAATATTGCGAATATTTTTTTTTTATTTATTTATTTTAATACAATTTAATACATTATCAATAATAATACAGATACCACATAAACTCTTGCGAGTTTTACCGGGCATCAGAGTCGTCGACACAATAAGTTAATTACAATCATGAAAAAAAAAAAACAATAGAAATAAAAAGTAATCATAAAAACATTATAAACAAAAACTATATATATATATATATATATATATATATATATATATATATATATATATATATATATATATATATATATATATATATATATATATATATTAATCATACGTTAGTCCTTTCACTAAAATCTTGGCGTTACATAAACTAATGTGTAATTCGATGTGAAAAATCACAATGTATGAAAAATCATAGACCGACAAGACTGCCAGTCATTTATTTGAAGTTAGATAATTAATGCGAAACAGACAACAAATGCGAATATAACATTTTAGAAGTCTATTATGTAAAGCAGACTAAATACATGAATTAAATTAACCTAGTTTTTTGTTACATTTCCGAGCAATTTTACAAAATATTAATGCTAAATCTGACAAGAACATTGCTCTATCATTGAACGCATGCAAGTTCAAATTGTTACTTATTTGTAGTATACCATAAAGATATTTAAATTCTACGTACTACATAGTATTCGTTGGTATATCGATACACCTTTGGTATAGAAACATGAGGTCTGAGTTTAAATCCCGGTATGGGCAATTCTTTCTGAATAAGATTGTTGATTTTTCCAAAAATAAAAACTTGTTCGAGACTGAATATTTGCACAATTTGTCGATTAGTTGGGCAGTTGTAACGACATGGGGATTAATATCTTTGGCTAATAATGGGTGATATTATTGTGATATGGTAGGGATGATGTTTATTTATTTCGATAAATAGCTTAGCAAAAGAGTAAATGTCTTTTTGTGCCTAAAAGAGAGATACTAAACGGATTCCTGAATCGATAAGTATTTATGATCTCACGGGAATAACTTTTTTCCAGGATAAAAGTATTCTATGGGCTATTTAAGGTTATCAGGTACCTATGTGCCTAATTTCATCCAAATTAGTCCCGCCGTTCATGCGTGGTAAAGTAACAAACATCCAAACATACAAACTTTTAAATTTATAATATGTGTGGAATTTATCCAACGATACTTCATACCATGCGTCACATTGGAAAAAATCATAACTCATTTAAATGAAGGGAAATTACCTAAGCTAAATATTTTTTTTCAACATTTTATTTTAACATTTTTTGGCGTGATTAATATTTATACCTATTATCTTTTAATTTCATTGTTTATTGTTTGCTATATATAAGTTTATGAGCCACAGACAAATTGAAATGGTGAAACTATAAAGGTTTCTTATCGGTTAAGCTACCTTCAAAGGCTGAAATAAGAATCTCATAATTGAATTGCAGCGAGTGGTTGGACACGCCACCTAAATAGAATGGGCACTGGTCAGACGTGATTGATCGCTGTTCTAGTTATTTAATATCACGTAATTGGGCTATAAGCAATTCGTCCTGCGATTTGCAAGAGTATTCGTGTAAAGTTGTAAACGATTACAAAATATGTTATTATAATATACAAAATATGTTATTACAATATTATAAAATATGTTTTGTACTACAAAATATCTGAAAATTACTGTTCAAACTATGGTGTTGCTAATTTTCTTGTTAGGTACGAATAATCCGTCGTTGTGTTATACATTTTATATCGCGTGTAATCTTATAGTATCTATATAAAATTTACCCCATATTGGTCAGACTCGTTGTGGCAGGAAGGCACAAGTTAGGCAAAAATATATTTTGAGAAAAGGGCTAAAGTAAAGGATTTTTCACCGGGACAATTAGTATTAGTATATACACCAAAACGGGTGGACAACAGGAGTTTGAAATTATGTAGGTTATGTAAGGGGCCGTTCAGAATAGTGGAGAGAATATCTAATGTAAATTATGTAATCACGAAGTTAAGCAATAGGAGATGTAGAGATATCGTACATATAAATAGGTTGAAAGCATTTCATGTACGTATGTAAAAATGGTGTATTTTATTAACATTCATTAATGTATGTTAGACAATTATTTTTGTTTGGGCTTGTGTATAAAAATGCTATTATTTGTATTTTTTTTCATGTAATATGACGGGGTTCAACCAATACTGTGACGATGGACCGGAGCTAAAAGGAAAAAGATGACCAAAAGAATATAATATGAAGAAATGTTATTATGTTTTCAAATGAAATGTATTCCTCTTAAGTTTTTCTGTTCAATAGTAAAGTATAATGGAGTACCTATAATGTCTACTAGGGACAGAGCCGCCTTAGTATGAAGTCGTAAAGTCAGTATAGAGATGGGGTTAAAAGTCATATGAATGAGAATTTAATTTTGTAGTACGACATAGTCGACACAAAGAATATCTGTATAAGATATATATGAACTCAGGTAGTTATGGGAGGTATTTTGATGATAATTGAATATGGTTCAGAGTGAGAATTAATTATATTCGAGATATCTATTGGAGCGAGCTCGATGTTGAGAGGAAGTAATACTTCAATCTTTTTTCTTTTGGTCCACCAAAGAAAAGAAGTTTGAATTGTTATACCTTTCCATCTCGTATTATCTCATATATAGCTAGAGCCCTTCAGGCTAAAGTTTAATAAGATTATAAATGTTTGCGATAGAAGAGATTAGGTGAGGGGACTATGGTCTGCCTTTTCGATAGGTTTTGGTAGGCCAAAGTTTGTGACATGGTGTGGTAGTAATAGTCAATACCACACATGGGGCAAACTATCTTTCAGTAAAATACAGCCCCTCCAAAATGTACTTGCCTATCTTAGGTAGGGCAGTCGTGATAGAAATAAGTAGGTCATTTAAATGTGGACAAATCCACGCACAGTTTCAGCTGCTCCTGCCTTGGGGGGTTGCTGATGTAATACCTTAGCATAGAGGTGTTACATGTTTGCTGGCAGCTTTGTCCGCTTTTAAACGTAGTTTGTTATGTTTAACCTTTTTCTATATTTCAAATTTGTAGTAGAGAGTCTTGTTTTTTCGCTGGGCTAAGACGGACGCCCAAATAAATGGAAGTCTAGAAAGTATCTTTTATTATTTTAATATAATAATAAGTTGTAAATCTTGCGTACCTCTCAGTACATAATTAATTGAGTAAGAATCGCAGCAAGCACAGTACAAAGTCCCTTAGAGCTCGAGGGTCTCCACAAGTGGTGGAGCCGCCGTCGAAGAGTTCTACAATACCAAAGCAGCAACATGGATTTGTGGAAAGAAGATCAACAATAACTAACTTGTTAACGTGTTATAATAAATGGGTAAGTGATTTTGACAGTGGTAACCCAACAGATGTTTCTTATGTAGATTTTGAACGAGCCTTTGACAGGGTGCCCCATCAACGCCTTCTCATAAAACTTGAACATCTTGGATTAAGAGGTAAACTTCTAAAGTGGATTACAAATTATTTTACTGCAAGATCATTCCAAGTTCGTGTGGGTGAGAAGTTTTCTGAAGTAAAGGAAGCATACAGTGCAGTACCTCAAGGCTCGATATTGGCACCACCCCTGTTTGGTATGTACACTGCAGATCTTGGTGCAATTATAAAATCTGGTTCCTGTTTCTTTACTGATGATGTCGGTAATATTTCGGTAACCCGTTAACTGATAGACATACCCTCCAGGCAGACTTAAATAACATTCATGAGTGGACTAATGAGTGGATCATAAGTCTTAATCTAAGCAAGTGTTGCGTTTTACACATAGGACACTGCAACCCGCGTCACTCATATATTATTGGAAATATAAAATTAACATCGGTAACATCACAAAGGGATCTCGGAGTGACTATAAAAACAATTTGAAGTGGGCATCGCATATGACAAAATGGTAAAGCGTATTAACAGTCTTATGTACACCGTCAGACGCTCCTTTCAGCACCTAACGCTTGCAACTTTCACGAAAATTTATAAAACATATATAAGGCCAACTATAGAATATGCCTTCTAAATTTGGAATCCTTATTTCTCCAAAGACATTGATCTGATAGAGAGTGTTCAGAAAAGGGCTACAAAAATACCGCGATGTCTGCGGAAACTACCTTATGAGAAAAGGCTGGAAAAGTTGAATCTGCCTACTTTAAAGGACTGAAGACACAGGGGAGATGTCACAGAAATGTTCAAGATTGTGTCAAAAGAAGTATGATTGTGTTGAGTTACCATCTATACGCAATTCGAGTCTGGTCAAATAGATGCAATAACAACTATAAACTTACAAGGAGACCATCTCGCACAAAAGTTGGACCACACCACCACATCCTTAACAATCGTGTCTTAAGCACATGGAACAGATTACTACAGGAAATTATTGAAGCAACTTCAATCAATGCATTAAATAATCAATTTGATAAATGGCAAATTTGAAACACTAGCACATAGGTATGGACGTATCAGGCAAGGGCTGCTTGTCCATTAATAAATAATAATAATAATAATAATAATAATAATTTTAGTTGTAACATTTATAATTAAAATCGAATTATCAATGTTAAATTATAGGAGGGGAGTCCAAGAGGGGATTTTGGTATTCACTCGAGCGCGTCAGATTAACATAGGAGGGGATAGCTCGCGTACTCTTTATGCACTTCACCAAAACAAAGCCTTTTCTATAGAGGGGGTAACAATGGCAGAAAAAAAAACAAAATTAAAATAACTTTGGCTTGTGGAAATTGTCAGATTATACTTTTTTCGTAAAGAAAATTCAGACACGTTCGAGAATATTAAGACAACGTTTTCTTTGCAAATTTGTGACCTTCCCACTCCCTTGTGCTACACTTAATCGTCAGATTTTCTAAATTTTAGGTGGCAATTTACCTAATCTAACGCGTTTCAGAGTTTCCATGCCACTGATTTTTTTTTAAACATTTTTTTTATTTTTACAGTTTTACCCCACCATTGAAATGAAAAACATTATGTTACCTTTTATTTTTCCTATAATTTAATCTACAAAATCCAGGAGGTCCCTACGACGCTCGAGTAACTACCCATTTAGCATCTTGGGCTCCCCTTATATAAAACTATTTTCCGTTGAACATTTTTGCATTAAAAGAAGTTTACTCGCTTGATTGTCTCGTTGGTCTAAGCCAGTGTTTCCCAAACATTGTTCAGGCATCCCCCTCGTAATTTTGACACTGCTCCTTCGTGATCCACTTAAGGGTTCCATTAGATAAAATAATACGCATGTATAAATAGTAAAAAGGTTTTATTAATACTACATACCTTATTATTGCCTATTTAATCACTAAACTGTAGTGCGAAGTATTGGGCTTTTTGGTTTGTGGAAAATGACGAAAGTTTTATTCTAAGGTCTGGTTCTACGTCAAATCTGTTTCTATATTTATTTTTAGGGTAAACTAGTGCTGAAAATACAGCTTCACATTCATAAATTGGTACCTACTAAAAAAAATCATTGCTTGATGTATGTATTCTTGACGACTAAATAAACAAAATCTATCGATCGATAGTAGGTAATATTATTAAAATAAAGCGGGATTGTTTCGACCCGGTATTTCATTTTGATGGCCCGGTACCGGGTCGCGACTCGGCAAATGGGAAACGCTGGTCTAAGCATTCGACAAGCCAAAGGAGCTCTCTCTCTCTCTCTGATGGGTACTTAGATTTTTCGGCTTAAGTTATGATTCAAAAAGCATTTTTTATATTTATCAGTTCTATGTAATGTGAAGCATAAAAAGCAGTCAACATTAGAATAGAATTATGATCAAAACTTAAATAGAGAAAAAAATATATAATTAGTAAATTTATATTAATATATAAGAACGTATAATAAGTAATAATTAAAAATTCAGTAAATAACATTCAATCCAAATTAAAAATAAAACAATTTATGGAAGTTAATTCTCCAAAAACATTAAAAAACTAAGAATTCTTAGACTGATTTCAATCCAAAGGTATCTAATAATAAATCTTAAAGATGATAAATATTGAATAATGAGATAGTTGGTTCGATTTACTTTAAATTCTGAGTTAAAAAGATTAAACATTTGGCCGGGATTCATTTTGAAAAACAGATCTGCCTCTTTTCCAGGCAGTTTGTAAAAAGCGATGATTAGCTAAAGGTGTCATTGGCATTGCTACTAATACGTGGTAGATTACAACGTCTCGCCCAGGTTTGGTATAATCGCCTTATACCGCGGCTACATATATCGGGCTACGGCGAACGTTCGCGCTAGCACGAACTACATCGTGACACCTGCTTACGTCATAATGACGTCGTATTAATATATCAAACCGCGGCCCGCAGGTTATATTTGTGCGGCCTGCTGATGATATTTGTGTGGCCCACGACAAAGCAAACAATAATATTGTAACATTCCTTAAAATCTTTTCTTCTCAAACTCTTAATTCTTGAATATTCGTTCCTTAAATTCTTTAATTTTATGCTACTGTGTACTGTATTTCATTCGCCCAAAGATTACGAACTTATGATACAGCTTCATAAAAATGAAAGGTCATATACTAGGTCAGTATCAAAATACAGCTTATACATGAGATCACCTAAACATATGTATGCGGATAAATTATAATTTGTTATTATTATTGTTTATCGTAATTATATTATAGTTTCTTTGTCGTGAGTCGCACAAACATCATCTGCGGACCGCAGTTTCACGCCCTCTGCAGTAACGCGTCAAGCCCCTTCGCGAAGCAGTTCGGGATGTCGCGAAAGCATGAACCTTCGCCGTAGCCCGATCGATATATGTAGCTCTGCGCTATTACCTTTTTCTGTCACAGTAGTGTCGGTGCTTGCCACTATCGTGTTACGGTTTGGAGATTAAGGTAGCCGGTAAACTTATGCATGTGGCATTCTATGCACACGAATAGTAACGCACGATTTTATGTATATAGACAGTGTGTATATAGACAGTGTGTATATGTATATAGATAGTGTACTTTGGTGTATATAGACAGTGGTTGTATCTAGCTATCAGGAGAAGCATCTGCTTATTTATTATCTTGTGATATATGAAAAGAAAATAGTTAATCCAATAAAAAAATCCTTACCCGGGGATAGAACCCGGGATTTCATAATCTGAGCCGAAAACACAATAAAGAAGCAGTGAAATAAATATATAATTTTTATCTTTAATGTCCTCGATGCCAATTATAGACAAACTTGATGATATCTAAGAGCGACAGCATCTGTGCGCTGCCGAGTCAGGAAACTTTATTGAATCACTGTTTAATCCTCACGCTGCAGCTCTGTTTACATCATAACCGCATATCTACATTAACTAGATAACTGATAAATCAGGATTAAAATTGTAGGGGAAAAATAATGTTAGTAATTATGACAAGGCTTATTTAGGTATTATGTACAGAGTTAAAGATATAAATATTTTAAATAGAAACTCTTACACAAGTAGGTAATGATGATGAATACCAACCGTTGTACGAATAAATTCATGTAAGTTGTTGAGTGTTTCCATTATTTGAATGTAAAAATAAAATAAAACAAATTTGAACTCTACAAACAACATTTATATTATTTTTACAAATATTAATAATTTACATTTTTTCCCAACATGTAATTTAAAAAAATAAACATACATTTTAATATTCTTAAAACCAAACATTTTCTCTAGCAATGTGTAAAGATAAATATATTTTCGACATTAACATATATCTCATCTTTCGTGTGTGATATATCCCGCATGCTTAGCATAAGCAACTGATAGTCTTCTATCGTTGGTGTTCGATTTTAAATTTGTAAGCAACACTCTTAAGCTCCTGCATTTGTTTACCTATATAAAGATACTTGTATTTTTGCTGCTCTTTTGTTCTACATACATACAACAATTTATAAAGTATTTCGTACTCTACATATTTATTTAAAAATCCGTCTTTAATTTCCAAGACTAGTATGCTGAAAAGCTATTACTATACCCAGGATCTTGAAGATAAACAGCAACAGTACATTATGATGATGTCAACGATGTTTTAGCTTTAATAACTTAAATACTAGTATAACAGTTCGAAGAAGTTTAACTTTGTTAAATATAACAATACTAGTCTTAGTAGTAGTCTTTATGCCATGGTAAAAATCAGATTTCCGCTTCTTCTTTTAGCATTTTATTGTGACAATTCGAATTCAGAAATTTCATTACGCAAATAATTTTTGTATCATTTGTGGTATATATAGAAATAATCTAAAGGGTCATTAAGTCCTTAATTCATTACTTCTGTAGTCAGTTATGCTGCATAATTATGTGTGAGCCCTAGTTTGTTTCATACTTACATTACGTAGGAATACCAACATAGCCTCGAATTCTAATGTTTTTGCTAAATAATAATAACACTTGTTTTCTATGTAAATTATAACAAAATTATTATCTACATAGATTTTAGAGTTTCTTATTTAGCCTTGAAACAATTTCGAATTCAAACGAAGCTATCTAGCTAAAACACAGATCAGTGGTTCGAACTAATATTGGAGTTATTAAGATGGCACTCCGATTGTGATAAGCTTGTTTGAAGATTGAGCATTTCTTATTCAAGTGCAGATTTAGGTCAGACACCAATTGATAACGGGCAACATAATTTAAAATTTTGCAGTATTTTTAGCTACTTTGTATAACTTCTAGTTATTTAAACACAGATATAAGTCGAATAATACAATTGTAGTAAGTATCTAATTCGATAACTATTATACAATTTACGCCTTATGGCTATAATAATTTGCAATTTTATTAGTTTTTCATGTCCTGTTATAATATAACAGCTTAAGTTAGAACTTGTTGTATCTACCTAGTAATTATTTATTTACTAGATATATCGTGGTGGCCAACAAAAAACGAAAGGTGATACATTCTAATCTGTCTTTCCGAAGTTGAGAAATAACATTTTAATTTATATAGGCTTTTATATCGAATGTATATATTCTAACAAATAAAAAAGGGCGCCATATGATATAGAGTCCCCGAGTAAGCCCTGGGTCAGTTGGGTACAATGGGTTATACATTGACGAATGTAATGTAGTACCACCAGGTGATTACTCATAGACGGCCTCCGCACAGAATCCCTTTTGGGCTGATTTCGGCGAGGCCAAGTTTACTTAGTAACGTGGTAACGAGTGATGTCTAAATTTCTTGGAGTTGCAAAAATGTTTTTAAATAGCTGTGCCCACGACTTCGTCCGCATGGAAAAAATTCCAAAAAAAGTAGCCTAAGTTATTTCCTGTTACATCAGTTATCTGCTAGTAAAAGGCCTGTCAAAATCGGTCCAACCGTTTTAGAGATTAGCCGAAACAAACAAACAAACAGACAGACAAACATGGTGTAAAGTGTTTTGGTATATGTATGTGCCGTGTGTAAATTGAATTCATATGCATTTAGTAAAAAGCGGTTATTTTAATATTACAAATAGACTTTCCAATTTTATTTATTTGTATTTTGTACAGATTTGAGTAGAAATTTTGTTTATTATTGCTTTCTTACAAAAAATATTATTGAATTTGTAGCGCCGTGTTTTTATTTTGTTAGTCCTTTATAATAAATTGTAACATACATTAACCATTAAACGATTACCATAAAACCATTTGTTTTTATCACACCGAATCTATTTTCTTGTTAAAATGATGAGCTCATGGTTAAGGGTTGGTTTGATTTACTGTGTACTCAGTGAGTAATGATTCATAGGAATAGTCGTAAAGGCATAGTAGATAATAGAAATAGTTTTTTTTTATTAAAATTCAATGATTTTGTTACATACTGAGTATCAAATGCAGAGGGCTTCCGATGCCGTTAAAGCTGGAAAAAAATTAGACAAGTATTTGCAGATAGTATTATAATCTTTTCCACAAGAAATAATTAGAAAAAGCTTGATCGCTGCGATTCATTTCTGTAACTACTGCACGTAATAGTTTCGTTATGATTTATGAATCATGATGTAGATTTTTTCTATTTATTTTATACTATTTAATTATATATTTATATATTAAACATATGTTACTATTTTTCTGTATATTCGAAAATAAATGAACAGCTTTCAAGTTAAAATATGTTGATTTTATAATGTCCTAGCTATGGCCGCGACTTCGTCCGCGTGGGATTTCTTTAAAAATAGTAGCCTAAGTTACTCCTTATTACATCAGCTATCTACCACTGAAAGTTCCGTCAAAATCGGTCCAGTTGTTCCAGAGATTAGCCGGAACAGACAGACAGACAGACAGACAGACAGACAAACGAATATCAGAAATACTGTTATTTTGGTATGTGTACCGTGTATACATCCATATGCATTTAGTTAAAACCGGTTATTTTAATATTACAAACAGACACTTCAATTTTATTTATTTGTATAGATAATTTAATTGTTAAATGCCTTTAATTATATACCCGAGACCCATTACGGTCCCCCCTACGGGTGGTAAACAATAAGCCACCAGCGGGTGGCTTATTGTTTACCGCCCGTAGGCGTATCATCTAACGTTCGCAATTCGCCAGCGATCAGCGATGACTCTTAAACGTAATCAAAAACATCGCCAGTTGCTTACTGGTCACTAGATGCACTTTTTGCAATGTCACAGCATCAAAGCTAATCAAGCGGCAACGACTACCACTAATGTACAAGGCTGTTATGTGTCTTGCAATAACTAAACAATCATGATAATTTCGCATTGCGAGTTACGTGATCACCCCGCCGGTGTACTACTTGGGTCAATTCAATTGTTTGAAATAAAGCTTATTTACTTTGTTTTACTTTACTACAGGTCAATTATTTATTTAATAATATTCTTAAACCTGATAAAATGTTCAATATATTCAAACTTTTGTTCAAATTTGTCTTACAGGATAATATGAAACATCAAAAAAAAAATTGACCCACTCTTTACCCAATGACCCTACGTAATTAAGAAATCGTGGCTAATGTTAATTAAATACCATTAATATCAAAATGTGAGGATTGATATTTTCGTTAGTAATAAAATAATTATTAACAATGATCATAACAGAAATATAAAGAAAAAGTAGGTAGGTGCGAAGTAAATATATTCCTATGTTTTAATACTGAAGAATGTCAAAATCGTAAAATATAGCGTTAAAATTAGTACTTACTATAATTATTAATAAAAAAATACCTATTTAGTTTTAAGCAATATTGCAATAAACAGCACATTTATTTGTTTAATACGCATATTTTATTATTTGTTTACTTTAGATTCTATTTTTAATGGAGGAATAAAATGTATCTGTAACGTAGAATCATAGAAAGTTTTACAGCTTTCTTAAGAAAATTGTTTTTCACAATTCGCTGAAACAATTTTTATTCAAAACAATTATTGTTTCTGGTGCGTGATTAGCAGGCATAACTCAACGGCAGTGAATTGTTTAACCGCACAATTATAATACCAGCGCAGTTATAGAGACGGTTGTATGATTAAATAATAATAGGCGTCAATTTATTTACAGTTTTTATGGTATGCTGTGTTATTACTTTAATTGTGCATTTTACTAAATATCGTCTCGTAATTGACGACGTGAGGAAATATATTAGTTGAAGGCTTTGAACACATAGTCTTTTTTCGGAATAATTGAAAAGGTTTAAAGAAAGTTTTGACAGCTTGCGAGAAACATTCTTTTTAGCGACTTTGCCAGATTTTATATTTAAATGTGGGCTTAGAACTGCGCCGAAAGTTGTCACCTGTGAGGCTGAACTTCAACTTAGGGCAGTATCTAGACGATCAGGTCGATGGGTGAGAACGGAGATAGCATCGTGGTTTGTACTACCGTAAAGCAAATAGGTACTTCTATTTGAATACTCTGACTCTTAACCAGGGTTTCGCGTGTTAGTGGACTGAAACATAGAATCTCATGGTCTCACATCTTATATACATGAATGTAATGTGTGTACTATGCGTTCCAACTGAGAATAGGACTGTCCCGGTGACATATTGCTCCGCATTTTGTGAAAACTTCGAAAGTGATGAGTAAGGTGTGCAAAAAAATTATTACAAAGAAATACTTAAAAAATATATATTCTCATTCTAATTGTTACATTTTTTATTTAGATTTCCATCAGATCATGTTACCATGTATTAAAATAAGGTGTATAATAACTAAATAATACTATGTAATACTTTTATGTATACATATACATAGATGAACCGCTAGACTGATATATTTTACTGTTTCTTTTATTGATGAATAATATATTTTAATACTTTTCAGCCTATTCTGGACAAAGGCAACCCAAACCCACAAAAATAGTAACAAAATTAACCCTGTCGTTTTTGATTTATAAGTGGTGTAACTAACACAACTTTTTTATATATATAAATGAAAAGCAAGACCTATGTTTTTATTATTTTTTATTGATGAAAATAATATTATTAAAACGTTATTTGTTCTTTAATAAATCAGCGATATTTTTTGAACAAATATTTTTTTGCTGACATTACTAATTTCACACTAATTGTGGTATGAAGTTGATAACAAACGCGATTCTATTCTTAGTTGGAACGCATAGTAATGAACTCTACTACATAGTAATTATTATTAAAAATATTAAGTTTCTGCAGTCCTCCGCAATGCAAACTTTTACCGTGCCAACTTTCATACTCCACAATTCTTGCAATTGTCGGAAAAGGGGTACAAACTTTTTGCTTTACGTATTAATATATAGATTACTAAATCAATATTGATAGTTACTCAGGAAAAATAGGCAAATTCAAGGCAAATTCTTAGTTTGTCAGCGTAGCTTGCATTCACACGCAGAAATACAGAGTTATAATACTCACCGTATTTTAAAGCCTTGTCATCTCATTCTGTACGATAAAATATTACAACGTGGTTTATTTCCATTTTTTCACAATATATCTACAAATGACAATTTTGACAGTAATAGAAGCGTTTGCTCATATGTTCGGCGACACGTTTCCCTCTTAATGCCGTGTCTATTAGTATTCTTGTGGTCTGTGGTTTCGCTAGTTAATGTATGACATAATTGGATACAATATACTAAACAAACAAGCAATAAAAAAACTTCAAAAATACTTATAGTTCCTTTTAAAATGTGCTCTCTAACTTCTAAATTACTAAAAGTTTATGTTTAAATTAGTGTTGTCAGTTGATTGATCTCTGATGAAGATGCTTTGTTGAAGGCAATGGGCGTTCATAATCTATTAGTTGTAACTTGATTTTACTGGCAGCTGACAAACTTCCTTTACTTAGACTTAACGTCAATAAAGGAGACGTAAAGTATAATATTGAAGGATGTTTATATAGGGAAATTATTTTAGATTTTGTGCAATGCTCTGGACCTTTGATTTCGTAGTACTTACTAATTTGAATAAACAAATGGCTTTTATAGAATAAGGTTTTATCTGAAGATTCAATAATTAAATGAAAAAGTTTATTTTCAACCGATTTCCCAAAAGAAGAAAGCTGTCAGTTCGGCTGTATGTTTTTTTTTACTTCAGAACTTGATCACTTATGAATCGATTTTGAGTATTTTTGGGATTTATTTTGTTTGGTAGGGAATACTTCTCGTGTGGTCCCATTTTAATTAAGTGAAGATATTATGTAGGATTCCGGAGATACAGGAAATGGGAAGTCGGTGGCAGTTTTTCTGCGTCAAAAAATTATTTGTATTGTAGGCAACAAGCTGACGACCATTATGGTAGAAATCACAGACAACATGAAATACTAATAGACACGCCATTGGGAAGGAAAAGTGTCGCCGCGCATGTGAGCAAACGCTCCTATCACTGTCGAAAATGTCATACGTTTCTAGATATATTATGATGTGAAAGAATAGAAATAAATCATGTTTTATCATGAAGTGAAATTATTTCGTCGGTAAGTAGCATAACTGTATTTCTGTGTGTAATTGCAAGCTGCACTGACAAATTTACAAATTCTCTTGAAAGGCGTATCTATTTAATCCGTGGTTGAAATAGACCACTGCCTATAAATACTAAAGGTTTTATTGATGCGTTGCAAACCGTATATTGGGGATGTTATGTAAAACCGTATGCTTTTACCAGCTACATTACCTTCTGAATTTTACAACACGACAGCGACAACCACTGATGGTATTACAGCAGAAATAGTAAGGCCATGGTATCCAATTCGAGCGAGACGTTGTAGAATTCTACCATTTATTACTTATCTCACAAAAGGCGACACTTTAACTGATCTACCTTAACTACTCATATAGATTAGTGCTCTTATTCTTTTTTTTGTCATAAGTTAGCAAACAAGCAGATGGGTCTCCTGGTGGAAAGAGTCAACCATCGCCTATAGACACCAAAGATGTTAATGGTGCGTTGCTATTTTGTGGCGAGGTCCAATACCACATGCATAAAATTACCGGCTACCTTATCCGCCAAACCGGAACACGATAGTGACTAGCACTGACGCAATTGCGGCAGGAATAGGTAAGGCGGTGGTACGAGACCCAGTCGAGCTAATGCAAAACTCTACCACTTAGTAGCCACGATTGTAATGACTCGCATAGTCAATCGGTCGTCTTTCATGACCAGCCTGGCAGAACGGCAGTTGGCATATTCTTCAAAGGAGCACGGGACCACGGGGTAAGACATATTTAGGATTACGTTTCAAATAAGACTAGTTTTCACTAAAATCAAAACACACTATGGTGTTTTGTTATAGAACAAACTTTGAGTATAAATCAGCAGAAATTAGGCTTAAAAATTGAGATTTAAATGAACTAGAATTAAATGTTTGCTCAAGAAGTGGAGAGTCTACTAAGCTATCATCGATTGGCGACTGATAAAAGTTGATTATTTTGTTTAAATAATCTATAATATATTAAAAAAAGTACCTTCACGCCCATATCCCCGAAGGGGTAGGCAGAGGTACAACAAGTGCACCCACGATTAGCCGAAGATACTTAGTCCCACAAATGTGCTAGGTGGCAAGCCTATCGCTACCGGGCACTTTCCAATCCCGAGCAATTTTGTGTTTCTCAGAAAACTGAAAAAACACTTTTTTTTTAATGAGCCCGACCCGGGAATCGAACCCGGGACCTCATGTGGTCAACGCCAACGCTGGACCATTAGACCACAGAGGCGAATAAGTGAGGTATATTAATACGTGAAGGAAAGACTTTGTACCCCTTTTTAAGACAATTGCCCGAACGATGGAGTATGAACACACAGGCACAGTTAAAGTTTACATTGCAGATGATGGCAGAAATCTAATACTTTTAAAGAAAAATTATTCAAAATATATCAAATTTATAAAAATAAACAGTACACACACTACATTTTATGTCACATACGTGATAATATACACATATGTATAGGTACTATTTTCTTTACGGCGAAGGTCAGTTGTCAAGCCTCAAGTATCGTCACGCCCGGTTCCCTTGCGGGGTAAGCAGAGTGAACCAAACGTCTATAGTCTCTTCGGTTCACTATCGTTGGCGAGATAAGTGGTGATCCTCATCGCCGCATTTTACCGACATGTTAATGGTTATCGAATATTTCTAGCGGTAATCGGGACCGACTTCGTTCGGACGAGCAGCTTTACGTGCTCATCTGAAGCACGGGAGTATTATTATCACATATCACTCCGCCAGACTACGAGCAAATACTGAGATTTTATATTTTCGAAAGGAACCTCGAAGAAACTTCAATACCATCTTTGCCTGACCGGGGATCGAACCTGGAACCTAATGGTCTGTACCGAATAGGCTCATTCCTAGATCACGAGGTGGTCAAACTTAAGAGATTCTATTTTTTTGTCTATGGTCATATTTCGGCCACAGGCGATCGCTAGTCATTTATATGGAGTTTGTAAAGTTTTTTGCATATGTGACAAGATATATAATGCCACTTTTCGTTGTAATTTTATAACTCAAAGACGGGCTCACCTATCCAAATCAAATATTTAGGCTTTGTTCGGACTATTTAGTACATAGATTATGTGAAGTTTGCACAAAATCGGTAGAGCGGTTCTTCATTTATCACATTTTTTGTAACAAATTAATTCAATAAATGGCGATACGTAGCAAAGCACGTACCGGCCCGCTAGTCATCACATAGTATAAAACAAAGTCGCTTTCTATGTTTGCCCTATGTCCCCATGTCCCTATGTATGCTTAAGTCTTTAAAACTACGCAACGGATTTTGATGTGGTTTTTTTTAATAGATAGTGTGACTAAAGAGAAAGGTTTGTATGTATAATAACATTCAATATATTGTAGAGAAATACTGCAATTTTTGAGTTTTCTGATGTCACGTTGTAAATAATTATATTTTTTTCCGCTTACATTGCATACGCAGGCTAAACCCTACGAGATTTATCAAAATAATGTACTAAGTATTTGTACACCTTGAAAAGGTCTACAGAAAACTCCGCGATGGTATATGTCTATCTCTTATGGATAACCCACAATAGGATTTTTTTGTCATTTACTTTTTACGAGAAATAATGGCTTTTTTTCGAAGCAATTTTAAGCAATACAGCACTAATCCTTATCCAATTAAATACTTTAAATTTATTGTTGATTTAATATAGATCATTATGGCCGTACAGCATGTAATTTAAATGAATATTTTCGAAGATATTACAGATTTAAAATGCAGGGGCATAGCGGTTGCAGGGTTACCAGCCGGTCGGCGGCGCGCGCGCGGTATGTTCTGAAAGTGCTGGGAAACGTGTTAATTTTCGGATAAATAATTATAGGACTTGAGCTGAAAACCAGTTTAATACATTTTTTTCTAAAACTAAATATCACCATATAAAAATCAAGTGGATGATCAGAAATAGTATTAACAAATTATTTGTTTAAGAGATTTTTTAGCCTGTTTTCGGAATTTTATATGATCAAGTAAAGTACATTCTATCATGTAATAAGTTAGCACATTCCTTAGATAATATCTTCAGGTATATCGTATAATTTTTGTAAAATTGTTATTTAACAATCAATGTAAAAAAACGTGATTTAGCAAACCAGTTTTTAACTTCCCACTACGTATGTGGATATAAAGGAAGTTACTAATTTCACCCCGATTTTCGAAAATCGAGTTTTCACCAGATATCCACGTTTTGAGGTCCTAGGAATCTTTTCCGACTATTTTCTCGATGACGTCAGTATGTTTGTATGTATGTATATGTGTATGTAAACATCTCATAACTTTTGAACGGCTAGACCGATTGAAAAGCGGTTGATGACATTCGATTGGATTTCGCTCAACTTATATTTCCTGAAAATTTTAACCGATTCGGTCCAGGAGATTTTGAGAAATTTTGAAAAAACACCAAAAAAATTTTGATTAAACAGTATTTTTTTAATATAACTTCCAGATTTATGTACCGATTGAGTATAAAAACTGATTAGCTCTATTCTTCTAAAAACTACGTCTAACACATAAATTGCATCAAAATCGGTTTATCCGTTTGGGAGTAATCGTTGACGAAAAATTAAAAAAAAAGTGTTTTTTCGACATAGCTTCGAAAATTTTCAACCAATCATTTTTTGGTGTTCTACGATATTTCAGTACTAAAAAAAATTACGTCAAACGCCGTTTCTAAACTCAAAATCGGATCTAATTCTCAAAACTTATAGCTTTTCAAAAACTAAAATTACGTTGTTTTTAGCAAACTTACTTAACTTTTTTTAAAAAAAAGTTAATTTACCGTTTGACTTAAAAATATTATCAGCTTTTGTTCTTTAAAAACTGCGTCAAATACCGTTAATGTAATCAAAATCGGTCAATTTGTTTGGGATTTATCAATGAAGAAAATTAAAAATAAAATGTTTCTTGATATAGCATCGAAATTTTTCAACCTATAGATTATTTAGCTAAAACAATATTTTAGATCTCAAAAATTGAGTTGAATGCCATCATCGTTTTCAAATATACAGCTATTCAAAAATTAATAATTCTGCCATTTTTAACAAAATAGATGTTTGAACTGAAAAATCTATAAATCTTGAAAAAATATTTTTCAAGATTTTATGATACCACTTTGTTGACGTGACTAATATGTATAATCGTGCCAAATTACAGCTTTCTAGGATCTCTGAGCAATCATGCGGACAGACGGACGGACGGACGGACATAGCAAAATAATAAGGGTTTCTAGTTAACTTCGGAACCCTAAAAAGTTTTCAAGAAGCGGATAATTTCCAAGTTAATTATTTAGATTATTTTCATTACCTTTAATCAACAGGGAAGAGGTAACAACGGGAAAATTTAGATAATTAAAGTCGTTCAAACTTATTCTTTCAAGTTTTAAAAATACATTTTAATTTACTTACATTGTAAAAATTATATTCAATATTTTAACAAAAACGATTATATGTGGCGTAATATATACTCGCTTATGTAGCCACTCGCAAATTCTAAAATAGCCACGCGGTTAATTTCAGCATGAATTTTAAGTGATACCTACCTTGTGGTCTGGTCTATTCGGCTCAGATCGTGAGGTTTCGGGTTTAATACCCGGTCAGGCAAAAATGTTATTGTTTTTTTTAAAATATTTTTCTCGAAAATCTAAATCCTGAGCAGAAGGTCGAAGTTTGACGGTTGGTGTGTTATCACACCGTGCCTTGTATAAGCACTTAAAGTTATCGGTTCTTACCAGTCTTAATCTAGTGAAACGGGTGGTGAATCGGAAAATCTATAGACGTTCGGTTCACTCTGCCTACCTCGGAAGAGAACCGAGGTTATGATCCTCAATACATCCTGACAGTGCTCCACTAAATGTGTTAGTATAAATCTATTCCTCTGTTTATATAAGTTCTTGTCACACTTCACAATCCAATGTACAGCAGTAGGTGGGTCTTTTAAAGTTCTTAATCCCTACGTTGCCGTTAAGAAACCTCTTTGTGCTTGAGTCATTCAGTAATAACTATACATAGTCTGGCCATAAATACTGTTACAATTAAAAATGAGCAAAATATTACATTTGAATTTGGAATCTGTAATTTTTATATGATTGCTTAGAGTTATGATCAATGGTTATGATTGTTCATTGTGTTTTCTCATTTTTGCGTACAATTGCGTACGTTGCGTTGCAATACATTGTAAAATATTTTGTAATATTTAAAATGGAGTGGCGTGATAAATAGAACCGAATCGCTGTGATTGCATTACACAAAGTATGGAGCCAAATATAATTTTTAAAACTCTTCATACGCTTGGTATCAGTCAAATGTTTGTGTATTGATAGGTACAATGAAACCTCTGTTTGTGACAGAATAAGATCTGGCCATCCACGTAGGTTTCGTACGAAACACCATGTTCAATAACCAAGAATGGCCCTTTTAGCGAGACTCGGTGCCAGGTCATAAAGCTCAATCCACCCAATCTTGGTTAGAAACCAACGTTCGGGCTTCATCAGAGCTGAAGACTGGCCGTCACTAGTCCCGATCTTAATCCGCTGGATTACGATTTATGGTCAGTTTTAAAGAGTATGGCTTGCACTACTTTAAATGCCATGATAATTTAGAGTCTTTAAAACAATCCATATGATTGGTAATGAAGAATTTTCCCATTGAAAGAGCGCCTGCTTCTGTTGATAATTAATCAGCCTCAACTTTTATAGAACTGTATTGCAGCCAATGGAGACCAAATAAGCTTTATATATTTTTAATTGTTTTATATTAATGTATTAAACTAACACACTAAGTCAATGTTTTTTGTATTAATATTTATGGCAAGACTAGGTATATTTGTTAATTATTGTTAATTAAAATCGGCTACACTCACGTTTAATCGGCGTAGGTTCTTTGATAGGTTCCGACTAGTTTCGGACCTATATGAGGTATATTTTTTTGGTAATTAAATAACCAACTAGTTTCACATTTTACTGCATCATCTGGACTAAAACTTAAATCTATATATATATATATATATATATATATATGTATATATATATATATATATATATATATATATATATATATATATATATATATGTATATATATATATATATATATATATATATATATATATATATATATATATATATATATATATATATATATATATATATATATAAATCAATTGCTGTTCGTTAGTCTCGCTAAAGCTCGAGAACGGCTGAACTGATTTGGCTAATTTTGGTTTTGAATTAATTGTTGAAGTTCAGGGAAGGTGACATAAAAAGTGACAAAATATAGAAGAAAAATAAGAGTAGTTAAAAAGGCAGAACAAGGTTTGCCGGGTCAGCTAGTTGTTTAATACTCGGTAAATGTTAAATATTGAGTTTGATAGAAAAAGATGGATGTTGCCAACAAGTACCTACTTGGACCCACAAAAGTATAAGTGTTAAAATTTAAAATAAGTATAATGACGGAGTTTCACCAAGTGCCAATGGTGAATATTCATTCATTCAAAATTCGATCGTAGGTGTTACGGCCCGTCGATGGTCTTCATACAAAATGGTGTGTATGTGTATACATTCTACCGTATATATGATGGAGAGTGTTCAGAAAGCCATGTAAACTAGGATCTGCGTCGATGTTTGGTCACCGTGCAACACGCTGTAATGAGTAATTCCATCCATTTCATTTTGATACTTGGTCATCTAAGATCAAGGTCAGACTGGATTAGAAGGGCGCGGTCTTACAAGCTCGGGCCCAAGACTGGAAGATAGTTGATGGAATATTATTATCCTGTCTTATTATTTAATTTCTCTCTAATTGTGTAAAGATTCTTTAGTCATATAGTTCTTCACTAAAGAACTATCTGATCTAGGTGACATTTAGCCTGTAAGAACTGACGCCTAGCCTGCGTGGACCCCTTATTCTAGTCATCGCTAGGCTTGTGGCAAGTCTGACAAATCAGGAACATGGGATGCTCGTACAGCGTGGGACTCAGCTTGGAAACGCCACCTCGACTTTATAGCCAGTACGACGCGATGGTGTGACTACGAAGGTCGAACTGTGGGTTTGGAATGACATATCATTTTTCCAAGGAGCTTTAATATAACAGTTTTTAAGATGAGGGTGAACAAAATTTTAATCGCTAGATATACGTACATACATCTTAGACAAATAAGTTCATCGTTGCAAAGGAAATTCACCTTTACAATATTGATAATACTTTTCGACACGTCCCAAGAACAAAATCGTATCTGCAAAACCACCAAATTACAATATATTTGTTTGTGGGAGTACATTGTACATAAGATGATGTTCACTTGAGCATTTCCAAAAACAAAAGACCAATAACTATAAAAATATATTGTCTTTTGGCTTTATGCGTGTATAATGCGAATTTTATTATAAAACCAATTTCGTCTGATCTCTCCGTATGATTTTGTTCTTGGGACATGTCGTTTTGTGTTTGAATGTATATCTAGAGATCAGTACAATCGACCGAATTGATCACAAAGCAAATTTTTGCCACAATGAACCATTGGAATCGTCGCAATGTCGCAGGTTCAAATCTTGTCGTGTCAACATTTATCTTTATTAAGTTTTTAAGGTTTTTTCTACCATGGGGTGAGTATTTTTTTAGAAGAACTCATATTTAGAAGAAAAAGTATTTAGAAGCCAAGACCTTGTTAGCAACTAATTCTTTACGCTGCAAATGTCCGTGAGTTCTAGTAACTGTTTTTTATCAGATTTTTCCCTCAAGAAAAACTTACCATCACACAAAGTACTTTGAGAAATTTTGTGCGTATGTGTGAGTGTGTGTGTGTGTGTGTGTGTTCATTAAACTGGCATACTGAGTAGGCGCAGCTAGTTTCTATAGTGCCACCAACATACTGTTCAGTAAATAAAATCGGAACTACAGCCGCCATCTTGCGAAATGTCATTCTGCTGTCATTTTTTCTAAATAAAATTTTTAAATAACAACTCTAAACGCTTCACTAGTGAGACGCCGTTCAAAGAGTATGTAACGTATTTACCAAATAGATAAGTTGGTGGGACTGTAATAATTACTGATGTCAAAAAAGTCCACATACCATTTTTGACATTATGGTGTTACAATTTTGTTAATACCTTTATAAGGTCTATACATTTAATGTGAGATGATATTGTTGTTCATTCACAGAACAAATAGTAATTCCGTGGCCTTGTTGTTACGAGTAGAACATCTTTCAATATTAATCTTTAATAACTTTGATAATAAAATCGTAGAAATGTGCTTATTTTTTAAGGAGGCAATGCCAAAGTCACGTATAAGAGTATGCAGAACCTGAAGAACCTGATTCAGGACCTGAAGATACGTTAATACGCGAAACCGGTAGACTTTAAATAACTTGGAAGAATATATATGTAGTGAAACCAGTACAAGTGTTTTATAATTAAAATCAAAACGTAGTTTCACCAAGTGCCGACGATAAGTAGTATAGAACATTAACATCTTTGGTGTCTATAGGCGATGGTCTTCTCTTTCCATCAGGAGACCCATCTGCTTGTTTGCTATCTCATTAATATAAAACTTGACCAATAGAATTCAGTCGACTTTCGACCAGAACTTAGTATTACCACAGAATACTTAGAGACTAACAGAAGTCAATGTTACATACAAGTAATACTCGAGCATAGCACACATAGACACATCTCACGGACGCGATATCTTGGACTGGTGCGGAACAAACTGTCCCGAACCATTCCGAGATATCGCATCCGTGAGAAGTGTCTATGTGTGCGTTGCTCGACTCTATACATATAATAAAATCGTAGAAAAGTCAAAACTGTACATTGAATATTTTTTTAAAAGAATACTTGGGGCGTGATCTACAATCGATATCGAAGCCAAAAATATAGTTTTTAGAATTTTTGTCTGTTTGTCTCTGTGTCTGTTTGTCTGTATGTATGTCAGGGGTAAACTCAAAAAGTACTGCATGGATTTACTTCAAATTTTGTATGAATATTACTACATATTATCACGCTATCACCTACGGGGGAGGGGAAGTGCGGAGTAAACGAACTCCGCGCGGACGAAGTCGCTGGCAACAGCTAGTCTTTAATAACTTTGATAAATATTAACATTAAATTTTGAGCGGCCTTGAAGATATTGTTTGTATTATATTGTAGTGTAATTCCGTAATTTAAACGAGAAATTAAGGAAATCTAATTTGCAACTTTCCGCAGATATTTGAAAATTTTACCTTAATTTCTTCTTACATAAAAGTCTTTGCTTCCATTCTTAGTCTGGTGAATGTGTTAACTAAATAAATAAATAAATATCACTACGCTGTATTCCATGTAGGGCAGGCAGAGGTTGAAATCTCTTTCGATATATTTCTCGACCTGTAAAAACATTCTAATTGTTTTTTAGATAATGGATGCTGGATGGATAGATGAGTTAATTTAAGATAAAAATCTTACAATGGTCATCCGACACATGGGGTTATTAATTAACATACCACAACCAGGCTCTAAGTTATCAGTTCGACCCCTGGTCCTTATAATCTCACCCATATAGGCTCGACGTTTTTTTCCGTTTAGTTACAATGGCATACATATGGATACACATATATATTGTATCTTTAATAAATGTTTAAATACAAAAGTAACGAAATAATATAAGGGAAAGTATACATTTTTAGATAATAAATCTAGAAGTGTATACATTCCTAAGCCAGCACTTGGTAAAAATCCATTTTAAAATATTATAACTAAACTCATTCGTCACTAGTTACTAGTTACTAGTGACGACTTACACTAGGCGACTTTCTATGCACTTTTGTGGTACATTTTACTGAAAAAGTATCGCACTTTTAGGTTTGAGCTTTGACGTGGTGGTTTAAATTCTTGTCTAGATATGTTATCTACCATTAAAATGCTATTTCATAAACATTAAAAAAATAGAAGATACATTTTGTATTAGAATTTTATTACTGCTATCGCCATCTATTATAAAACTAACGAGTTAAAATGCTACAAAACTACACTAGGCGACGATCTGTGCCCTTTAGTGGTACATTTTAAGCTTTGGCGTGGTAGTTTTATTTCATTTAATTTATTTTCATTCACTCCATTTTAATACAATATTAATCTATTAAAACACTTGTACTTTTTAACTTCCCACTACGTATGTAGATAGGGAGGTTACTGATTTTGCTCCGATTTTCCAAAATGGAGTTTTCACCATATGTCCACGTTTTGTGGTCTAAGGAACCATTTTCGACTATTTTCGCGATGACGTCAGTGTGTCTGTATGTATGTGTGTGTGTGTCAACAACTCATAAGTTTTGAACGCCTGAACCGATTGAAACGCGGTTGATGGCATTCGATTGGATTCCGCTCAACTTATACTTCCTGAAAATTTGAACCAAATAGTCCCAAGAGATTTTGAGAAATTTGGAAAAATCCCAAAATAAAATTGTGGCGAAACAGAATTTTTTAAATAACTTCCAGATTAATGTACCGATTGAGTAAAAAAACTAATCAGCTCTATTCCTCAAAAAATTACGTCTAATGCATAAATTGCCTCAAAATCAGTTTATTCGTTTGGAAGTAATCGTTGACGAAAATTTTGAAAAAAGTGTTTTTTCGACATAACTTCGAAATATTTCAACCAATCATTTTTTGGAATTCTACGATATTTTAATACTAAAAAAATTACGTCGAATGCCCTTTTAAAAATCAAAACCGAATCTTATTTTCAAAAGTTACAGCTTTTCAAATATTAAAATTACGTTTTCTTTAGCAAAGTTACTTAGTATTTTTGAAATAACTTTTAGGCTAATATACCGATTGACTTCAATATCTTATCATCTTTTCTCCTTTAAAAACTGCGCCAAGTTAATTGGATGAAAATCGGTCAATTTGTTTGGGATCTATCAATGACGAAAATTTTTGAAAAAAATATTCTTTGACATTGCTTCGAAATTTTTGAACCTACTGATTTTTGAGCTAAAGCAATATTTAAATTGAGTTGAATGCCATTTGAAATTCAAAATCGATCATCGTTTCAGCAAAAATATACAGCTTTTCAAAAATCAATATACTGCCATTTTTATCAAAATAGATGTTTATACTGAAAAAACCTATGTTTTTAAATTTTACTATTTTGAGCTTAAAATACGTTAATTTAGCGGGAAGTTTCAGGGATGGCTTGCAAGGTCAACAATTTACAGATTACAAACAGTGATAGGTGACCAGTCTATCACCAATTGGATACTTTTCCAATCCCGGGCAACGTTGTTTTTATCAGCAAACTGAAAAAACACATTTTTGATTTGCCTGACTCAGGAATCGAACCCCGAGAGTTTCTCTGAGGGAAAAAATCGAAAAATTTATTCGCTGAGTTTCTACCGCCAATTCTTTGTGCCTGCGGTAAGTCCAATACTCAGAATACAGAAAAAACTGTTTTTTCTGTATTCTGAGGTCCAATATTAATTCTAAAAATTTTGAATGTTAATTAAATTAAATTTTCTTTATAAGATCAACTTTTATTTTTAAAACTCATTTTTCCTAGAAAACTCTTTTACAAGAAAGTTACCATAAATAAAAACTGATTTCTATCAATATTACACTTCAAGAGCGAAGTGGCAGTGCGAGATAGATCTTGAGTTGCTACATATTATAGGTAGGTACTAAATTATAGGTAGACCAGAAAATATGGTGTAAAATATGTAGATAACCTTTATAATTGTGCTGTGTAGATAACATTGATAATTATAGAAATCGTGTTTTTAATAAATCAAGAAAAAAAAAAAAAAAAATCTTATACATAAGTACTAAAAAAATTTATCTTAGAAACATTTTATTTTTTATTTTGGTTTTATTTTTCTGCGCCTCCCTAGATACAAAGCCTGACGACGCTTTTGATGCGAATATAATAAAAAAAGTCTATGATACATTAAAATATGTTAAAGTCCATGATACATTAAAAGATGTAATTCGCATAAAAATGCTTTCCTAAGAATATTACTAGGTAATATAACAACTTAGCGAGCCCTTACAAAGCTCTGCTTTTTGCTAGTTACTAGTAACTACTAGTTCACTTTTTACATTATTTAGTACATTCAACCAGTTTCACTAATTACAGCAATATCATTAGGGATGTTTTGCACAATTATAATGTTTTACACAATTTTTACTAGTTAGTACGACTAACTAGCAAAAATTTTGTAAAAACAAACGTATATACACAAGCAAGTCCGCTGAGTTTCATCTGACGTATTTTCTTAGTGTCAGATTGGAAACACGGCCGAATCTGACAGTAATTTAAAAATATTGATTCGTCAAAAGTGCATACCTATAAAGGATAATTTGAATGAAAATATTTTGACTGACGATTAAGAAACAATATCCATATAAACAACGTTATTTTCTGAATATTTATAATGTCGCAATTCCCAATTCCGTTTAGAGCTGACTGACAAAATTAAAAAAATATATATGTGAAGAATAGAAAAGTGACACGAATGCACAAGTGCACTTATTTTATTTAATTACCTATAAATAAAATTTGTATAATCTATGGCCGACGGTGACCACCGACGCAGATGGTGCGCAAAATTTATATTATCTATCATTGATCTATAATCTATATTAATATAGGAACCTACTTATTATAAATAGTTTGGATGTTTGAACTATGAATGGATGGATGTTTGTTAATTAATCACGCAAAAACTGTGGAACGGATTAAGATGAAATATGCCACACAGGAAGATGATGACTAGGAATAGCACAAAGGATACTTTTTATCCCGGAAAAATGAGTTGTTCTCGTTGGATTCACCATAAAATAAACTTTTATAACGCAGTGGGCAGCACGGTGCAGCTAATTATAGCCATTGTCTCGATTCCGTCTAAGAGTGTTCCCCGTGTTGGTTCCGGGCTTCTTTGAAGAATAGACCATCTGCCGTACTGCCAGGTAAGTCGTAAAAGGCGACCGATTGGCTATGCAAGTCACTACCATCGTGGCTACTAGGTGGTAGAATTCTGCATTGTCTCGCCCGGGTCTGGTACCACCGCCTTACCCATTCCTGCCGCAATAGCGATAGTGCTTGTCACTGTCGTGTTACGGTTTGGAGGGTAAGGTAGCCGGTAAACTTATGCATGTGGCATTAGACCTGGTCACAAGATAGCAACGCACCATTAACATCTTTGGTTGACTCTTACCATCAGGAGACCCATCTGCTTGTTTGCTATCTTATGATATATAAAAAAAGAGTAAGTATAGTTTGTTTGCTTTAATAATTTCATTATACTGTAACTGAAAAATATTATCAACTTATTTATTTTGAAAAAGAATGTCAGTGTTACCCTCTTTATTATCTTCCCAGTACCCCTCACTTCCCCATAAAAGCGGGAAAAGCGAATATGTCAGTTATCACAGATCGTGTTAAATATTACAAGATTTGTGAAGGCAGAGTAGACGGCGCCTAAAAGGTCGATGACCGCGCAATTTTCGGGCCCCGCTCCATATTTTCCTCTTGGACACTCCGCAAGGGGTGTAACAAAATGTACCGTCACCTACCGCCATATTGTAACTGGCTATTTTTGTCTTACAAGTTACAATCAAAATTTTCTTTTTTCTTTTCTTTTTTCGTTCGATAATTAAAGATTTTATTATCAATTAAATATTTCAATGATTGATTGCCATTGTTGTAGTTCGAAAATGTGAGAAAAAAAACAGCCAAATGCAAGATGAACTAGTAATTATACGAAAAGATATGCTTTTATATGTACGTAAACTTTAACTTTGCTAAATTTTACTCAAACATTTGCGTACTTGTCTGCAAAAGGGGTATATTGTTTTCGCTTTACGTATAGATTGCCTTTAAGGTCGTCTAGAAAACGCGAAATTAATTTTATCTTTATAAATATAAGAAGCTCAAATTTATAATTCACTAGCTGATCCGGCAAACGTTGTTTTGCTAAATATATTTAGTATTTCTCTACTATATAATGGATGTTGTTATACATATAAACCTTCCTCTTGAATCACTCTATCTATTACAAGAAACCGCGTCAAAATCCGTTGCCTAGTTTTAAAGATCTAAGCATACATAGGGATTAGGGACAGACAGCGGAAAGCGACTTTGTTTTATAGTATGTAGTGAATTACTAGATTAGACGATTATTAGTTTTCATTCTTTTTTAGTTGTAATGGCATAGCGGTCTCCGTGTTGCTCTCAGGCTCCTTTGAAGGATAGGCCAACTGCCGTTCTGCCAGGCAGGCCGTAAAAGGCAAACGATAAGCTGTACGAGTCACTACCATCGTGGCTACTAGGTGGTAGAGTTCTGCATTGCCTAGCCCGGGTCTAGTACCACCGCCTTACCTATTCCTGCCGCAATAGCGTCAGTGCTTGACACTGTCGTGTTCCGGTTTAGAGGGTAAGGTAGCAGGTAAACTTATGCATGTGGTATTGAACACGCCACAAAATAGCAACGCACCATTAACACCTTTAGTGTATATAGGCGATGGTTGACTCTTTCTATCAGGAGACCCATCTGCTTTTTGCTATCTTTTTCGTTTTTTGATATCGTTTGCTATCTTATGATATGAAAAAAAAACAATGTAAGATTTTAAATATTTAGTTAGTATGGTTCAACGGACTTATATTTTATATAAAATAGACGTTGGTCCGAGGCATTTTTGAAGCAGGACGTAAAAAGCTTACGATGGTTTGACATCTCACTATGGTCATAGTAGAAATCTGCAAAAGTGAATGAGTTATCTAGTTCCACAACAATCAGTTGTCACTGTAACGATCCATCTGGAAGAACAAAGTAGCCGATGTGGCATATTTCTGTCACATAGAGAGCAACCCACCACTACCATCTTTCGTGTCTATAGGGTATTTCCGTATCTCCATCATCCATTAGCTCATTAGGTGTTCAATGCAATTCACATACTTATATGTGAAAATAAATTAATATCATCACGCCCATATCCACAAATTTGTATGCAAAGGTGCATTTTATTGTTACACCCTTATTTGGATAATAATATTTAATCGCGTGGTAGGTATCAATAACCATATTAAAAAACTAGGCGCATATCGTCACGGCACGGGCAAGTTATGTCTTCTAGTTAAACTAAAACGATTTGTCCGGCACAGGATTTGAATCCTTATGTACTAAAGCTGTTGTCGCTATATAACAGATGCGACCACACGAAAGCACTTTTGCGAAAATGTATGATATACCTACACCTGATACTATATACATTATGGATTTTCATTAGTGAACGAAATTCAGAGGAGAATTGTTTATACACATAGATCAGAGCGATGTTAATTTGGCTCAAAGCAAACATCCTAAGCTAATAGCAGTCTGGAGTAGGTTAAGCAGTCGTTAGCGCCAATTGATTTACATTATTAACCTTATTTATATGGAAGTTCTTTATGGACTCTAATATAGATATACTTAATTTGGATTGGCTTTGCGAAAGTAGACGTGTTTTTTTGGAATGACATTATCTATCGGCCTCGATTCTAATGCGCATATCTAAATTAAATAAATAGTTATAATTACTGAACATATTACACAAATTGATCTAGCCCCAAAAGTAAGCAAATTAGTTTCTTGTGATATGGGTGCTAGTCAACGTTACTTATACATAGAAGTACATATGCAAATACTGAAATATATTTATAAAACAATCAAACCCTATATGCAAATACAAGAAATTTTATTTGGAACCAGAACAACTATAGGTACACGAGTAATATGAGTGTCGATGACACACACAGAAGTATATACTGTGTTGCGTATATTAACGCCCTCCTACAAATATACACGCTCATCACATAAACGCTTGTCCCTGACGGGAATCGAATCTAAGCTCCATCGATTGTGTTTCTCGTCAGTTTTCGCTAAACAAAAAATCCCTGTATCGATGTTCTCAGTGTAAAAAAATTCATACTATATTTCACCCCCTATTTCTCCATATTCAGGGACGGATTCGGAAAAGTCTTTTCTTATCTTTTGTCTAAATCGTAAGAAGAGCCCTGTCAAAAATTTTTGCCATTTCGGTCCGAGGGCTTAGGCTGAGCGTGGATATGTCAGTCCGGATTTTTCTTTTCAACTGACATCTCAAAAGGAGAGGTTATCGGGGGATGTATAAACTAAAGGAGGAGATATATTCGGATGTATATTTTTATGTTTGATACCTTAGAACTCAGACATTATAAAGCGATTTTGAAAATTCTTTTTTTTGTTTGAGAGGGTTATACTTCTCACGTGGTGTCATTTTGATTTGGTGTTTTTGAATTTTGAATCGTTCACCTTTTACGAACTGCCTAGCAGAACGGCAGAGGAACCGGGACTAACACGAGGGAATGTGACTTTTTAAACTAAAAAAAAATCTGTAAGCGGTTGACCCTGCATGCCATCCCTGAAACTTTCCGCTAAATAAAGGTAATTTAAACTCAAAAGAGTAAAAACTATAAGCATACATTTGATCTGTTCAAACATATATTTTATTAAAAATAGCAGTTTGAAAAGCTGTATATTTTGGAAACGATGATCGATTTTGATCTTTTGAATGGCACTTAACTTAATTTTTAAGATCTAAAGTATTGCTTTAGTTAAATAATCAATGGGTTGAAAATTTTTGAAGCAATGTCAAATTAAATTTTTTCAAAAATTTTCGTAATTGATAAATCTCAAAGAAATTAACCGATTTTGATCCAATTATCGGTTTTTGGTTGGTTGGTTGGTCAAGTGCTTAGCGACCCTGACTACAAAATCAACGGGGCTCGGGTTCGATCCTCGACGGGGCATGCATTTGTGTGATGAGCATAAATGTTTGTATTTCTGGGTTTAGGTGTTTATTAAATATATTCTGGTATTTATATATGTATTTGTATGTATTATACACACACATACATACATACATATAGACATACTGACGTCGTCATAAAAATACTCGGAAAAGGTTCTTAGGACTTCAAAACGTGGAGATCTGGTGAAAACTCGATTTTCGAAAATCGGACAAAATCAGTAACTTCTTTACATACATACGTAAAGTTAAAAAAGTAGAGAGTGGTGGTAGGATGTCGTGAGGCGTATTACATCTCTGACAATAGTATATCTAGCGGCAGAGCAGAAGTAATTTAAAAAACTAAACTGACTTCAAATATCTGTCAACACCCTTATCTCAAAGACTGCTGAACCAATTTTAATGAAACTTAGACTGTTCCCTAAATTGGAATATACGTAATCTAAACCAAAAAGAATTATCTCGATATGGCTGGTAGTGCCCGAGAAATTTGTGGACAAACGTATTATAAGCATACAAATATACATGCACTTAGGAAATTTAGTACAGGTGCTAATCCAAACCAAACATATATGCACTTAGGAGTGCTTACGTGCTTGGACGTCTAAATAGATTATCATCTATATACGTATAATAAAATCGTAGGAAAGTCAAAACTGTACATTGAATATTTTTTTAAAAGAATACTTGGGGCGTGATCTACAATCGATATCGAAGCCAAAAATATAGTTTTTAGAATTGTTGTCTATTTGTCTATTTGTCTATTTGTCTATTTGTCTATTTGTCTATTTGTCTATTTGTCTATTTGTCTATTTGTCTATTTGTCTATTTGTCTATTTGTCTATTTGTCTATTTGTCTATTTGTCTATTTGTCTATTTGTCTATTTGTCTATTTGTCTATTTGTCTATTTGTCTATTTGTCTATTTGTCTATTTGTCTATTTGTCTATTTGTCTATTTGTCTATTTGTCTATTTGTCTATTTGTCTATTTGTCTATTTGCCTATTTGTCTGTTTGTCTGTTTGTCTGTTTGTCTGTTTGTCTGTTTGTCTGTTTGTCTATTTTTCTATTTGTCTATTTGTCTGTTTGTCTGTTTGTCTGTTTGTCTGTTTGTCTGTTTGTCTGTTTGTCTGTTTGTCTATTTGTCTATTTGTCTATTTGTCTATTTGTCTGTTTATCTGTTTGTCTGTTTGTCTGTTTGTCTGTATATATGTCCGGGGTAAACTCAAAAAGTACTGCATGGATTTACTTCAAATTTTGCATGACTATTACTAATAGATCGGGTCAACATATAGGCTACATATTATCACGCTATCACCTACGGGAGAGGGGCTGTGCGGAGTAAACGAAGCCCGCGCGGACGAAGTTGCGGGGAACAGTTAGTACTCTAATATTATCCAATTCCAACAATGTTCCATATTTATATGTTAAACTGATAACCTTCGTATTTTCGTTGGATAAAAAATTATTTGACATAAGTAATGAAACTCCGTTTTCGTTTTTAAATCCTTGTGAATTTGTATTTGTTCTAAACACAGAACGTGGTTCTATATGTTTTCATACAAATACATCGTTTGTTCTTATAATTTATAGTACTAGTAAGAACTGTAATTTTATGTTGTGACGACGGAGATGTTACGAATACTGTAATCGGCAAGTGGGCTTTATTCAAAATAACATCAAAGACTGTCTTGTTATCTTGTGTTAGATGTAATGACCTTAATTTCGTAAGCTCTATCACTTTGAATGGAAGATATCTGCGAGCAGCAACCTTTTTTCAGTTAGTTTTATTTTTTCATTTTTAGGGTTCCGAAGTAAACTGGGAAACCTTATATTTTTGCAATGTCTGTCCATCCGTCCGCACGATTTCTCAGAGATCCTTATTACTAGAATAGAAAGCTGTAATTTATCACAAATGTACCTATTAGTCACGACAACAAAGTGGTAACATAAAAATTTGAAAAATATCTTTTTTCAGGGTAGCTCCCCTACATATAAAGTGGGGATGTTAATTTTTTTCTCACATACCCCATCATTGATGATGGTGATGATGGTGAGTGGAAGGTGAGCTAGTGCTTCACCATGCTTCTCGATGGCCTCGCTCCAAATGTAGGTGGCATACGTTAGAAGATCCCCAGTGAACCGATTTCGGCGAAACCCGTATGGACGGTCTCTGAGTAAATCGTTCGCTTCTAGGTGTGCCATTAGCCTCCTGTTTAGTACACGTTCCATAGTCTTGCAGAGATTAATATTACGGAGACGACTACTTTGATCCGTAACGGTTTCTTAGGATCTATATTTGTTAAGGCGCGCAGCATCTGTTGTAGGTCTACCCATAAATAGTTGACAATACAACAATACACTAAAAACTATTAAATAAAAATAAATACGTTAAAAAACCGACTTCAAAAACTAAAAAGTAAAAAATAATAAAGATTTAATATTAATTAAATACTACCTATTATTTATATGTCCTTTTTATTAATAGGTTTGAAGTCGGTGCTGAGCCTTAAACAAATTGGCCGCCGTGTTGGTCCCGGCCTCCTTTGTAGAATAGGCCAACTGCCGTTCTGCCAGGCAGGTCGTAAAAGGCGACCGATTGGCTATCGAGTCACTACCATCGTGGCTACTAGGTGGTAGAGTTCTGCATTGTCTCGCCCGGGTCTGGTACCACCGCCTTACCTATTCCTGCCGCAATAGCGTCAGTGCTTGTCGCTGTCGTGTTCCGGTTTGGAGGGTAAGGTAACCGGTAAACTTATGCATGTGGCATTAGATCTCGCCACAAGATAGCAACGCACCATTAACATCTTTGGTGTCTATAGGCGATGGTTGACTCTTTCCATCAGGAGACCCATCTACTTGTTTGCTATCTTATGATATAAAAAAAATAAAAAAAATAAATAATAATAATATTTTAATCACTTAAATGAATACGAGCATATTAATACAATGAAATGCCTACCTTAAAGATTAAGATGCGTAAATATACCTAATAAAGAATAATTACCTCTTAATATTATAAGCAGTTTTTTGGCTGATCGGAGCATCAAAGTCGTAGTCGACGGTGCGTGCTCCGACCTTAAATTTGTCAATGCTGGTGTTCCGCAAGGCTGCGTGCTATCGCCTACACTGTTTATTCTGCACATCAATGACATGTTGCGAATTAGTAATATTCATTGCTATGCAGATGACAGTACTGGTGATGCTTTGTACTCCGGTCATAGCGGTATTTCTCGGGACCACGTCAATGAGAATCGGGACAAGCTAGTGTCTGAAATCGAGACTCAGCTCGAAAAAATCTCGGAATGGGGTCGACTCAACTTAGTCCAATTCAACCCCAGGAAGACACAGCTGTGTGCGATCACCGCTAAAAAGTCGGCCTTTGTCGTATCACCTCGCTTTGAGAACACTCTCCTGACAACCTCAGCCAATATTGGAATTCTTGGCGTTGACATATCGAACAACGTTCAGTTCTGTGATCATTTGGAAGAAAAGGCTAAATTAGCCTCAAAAAAGCTCGGTGTGCTCAGTAGAGCGAGACAGTACTTCCTGCCTTCTCATCGCTTGCAACTTTACAAAGCGCAAATTCGCCCGCACATGGAGTACTGTTCTCATCTCTGGGCGGGAGCTCCGCAGTATCAGCTTCTTCCACTTGATCGCATTCAGCGTAGAGCGGTTCGAATCGTTGACGACCAAGCAATCTCCAATCAGCTTGACTCCTTGGCTTTACGCAGAGATGTAAGTTCGCTTAGCATCTTTTACCGCATTTATCATGGAGAGCGTTCCGACGAACTATTTGGATTGATCCCTGCTGTTGAATTTCATCATCGGACATCGCGGCAAAACTCAAAGTTCCATCCTCATCACCTCGATGTCTGGAAATCCACAACTGTGCGATTCTCTAGGCACTTCTTACCACGCACTACTCCTCTGTGGAACCAATTGCCAGCGGGGGTGTTTCCGAACGGATACGACTTAGGCACCTTCAAGAAAAGAGCATACTCCTTCTTAAAAAGCCGGCAACGCAGCTGCAAGACCTCTGGTGATGTGGCTGTCCATGGGCGGCGGTAATCACTTACGATCAGGTGAGCCTCCTGCTCGTTTGCCCCTTTTTTCTATAAAAAAAAAAAATATATATATATACGAATAATAATGAAAAAAAAAATTACGAAAATATATTTATACGAAAATGTATGTATATCCTAAACAAAATGGTCATTAGAATTAATGTAGAATTACCAATTAAGTTAAAACGCATCAAAATTTTTAATTTAAAATTTACACCACATAATTGCAGAATATTATTTTGGTAGCTTAATTAATTTTTAGCAACTTGTAACACCCATATTCTTGCAAATAAATATTTTCTTTCTTTCTTTCTTTCAAAAATTTTATATATTCAAGACATCCGTCAACGATGTATGCCCGTGCGTGTCGGATTGGCTAGGCACCGACTTCAAACCTATTAGTAAAAAGCACATATAAATAATAGGTAGTATTTAATAAATATTAAATCTTTATTATTTTTTACTTTTTAGTTTATGAAGTCGGTTTTTTTAACGTAGTTATTTTTATTATTGTGCAGGTTTTTGATTATTTCACCTACTTCTTTGCTGTCGATGGGCAATAGTGGGTCATTCTGTGGTGATGACGCCACCCTACACTCACTCTACTTCGCTATCCACAACATGGACATGGTCTATGTTCTTAGACTTGCTTGATGGGGAACATTGTGATTGAAACGACGAATGAAAAACGTTACCATCGCAAGATATTACCCGTACGTAGACGCAGAAGTAGACATATTCACGTAAAAATGCACTGATGAGTCCATGACACAGCTACATCCCGTTTTATTGAAACAGCATTTGACGTAGTTTTTTCAGTACTAAAGTATCGTAGAACACCAAAAAATGGTCGGTTGAAAAATGTTGTGTTATGTCGAATTTTTTTTAATTCTTCTTCCGAACGGATAAACCGATAAATTAAAAAATGAAAAGTATTTATAGTATTATATGGGTGTTACAAGTTAATAAAATTAATCAAACTGTTATCTTTGATTCTACCATTATAATTATGGTGAGCAAATATTTAAAAATTACCATTTATTCTATGTTAAGAAGCTTCATATGCATTATTTATTTACATTACTATTTATTTAAATTACTTTGAAAAACTATACAATAAATTGAAATTTTATCAAATTATTTTTAACATACATACATACAGACGTACTGACGTCATCGTGAAAATAGTTGGAAAAGGTTTTGAAGACCTCAGAACGTGGAGATTTTTTCTTATCTATATATACGTAGCGCGAAGTTAAAAAATATGTGAATAATCATCGTATCACAAAATTATCCATGTTGCATCTTGAATAAAATGACATAAAACCAAGAAAATATAAAGAACTGCTGAGTCTCGACCCAGAATTTTACATAATATTGTTTACATTTGACTTTGTTGCAAGTTCTCAAATCGGTAAATTCACACTACTTCAACACGTGAAATGAATGAAATCTTCGAATATAATATTATTGTACTATGCAACTTTTGTACTAGTGAATCGAATATTTTCTCTGAAGACGTTTATACATATTATGTCCAAATCCATTTACGATAATTAACGTGAGATAGCGAACGAATAACTTATACATTGTAATGTTTTTGCAAGATTTTGAAGTAAAAACTTTTTTAGGTGCGTTAGACAATTTCTGGCACGGGAAAATCAAATATGTAGATTCACGTCAGTGTGAGCAACATGCTATTCTTGGACGAACGAACATCAAACATGTTAACTATGAAATCTATGGGGCTATGGTTCGAATCCTAATGGGGACAAGTATTTGTACGATTAATATAATTCAAGTATTTCTGTTTAATATATATATATATATATATATATATATATATATATATATATATATATATATATATGTATATATATATATATATATATATATATATATATATATATATATATATATATATATATATATATATATATATATATAAATTTCCAAATTTATTTAAAAAATAGGAGAGAGTGAGAGAGAGGCAATGGACGAAGATGAAGATAGGGTAGAAGGGGCTAGGGGGAGGGGAGAGAAGAAAAGGTAGGGGTAGAAGGGAGATATAGATGCGTGTAAATTGGTGAAGGGGTAAATAGGAGGAAGGGGAGTTAGGGGTAAGAGGAAGATAGGGGTGGAAGGAGGGATATGAATAAGGAGTAATTTAGGGGGAGGTGGTAGATAGAAGGAGGGGGACGTATGGGAAAGGTAAATAGTGAGTGGGAGGTTGGCGATAGGTGGAAAAAGATAGGATGAAGGTAGAATGAACGCAGGGAAAGGTAGCAGGAAGGTAGTGAGAAGGATGTGAGAAAGTAGTAGTAAAGTAGGAAAAGGTAGAAGGAAGGTGGGGAAGACTGTGAGAAGGTATAGGGAACGTAGGGGCAGGTAATGGGAAGGTAGGGGGAAGAAAGTGGGAATGTAGGGGCAAGGTAGGCGTAAGCTAGAGGAAGGTATGTAGACGGTAAGGGAAGGTAGGGGTAGGTAGCGGGAAAGGTAGGGGAGGTAGCGGAAGGTAGGGTGAACATTGAGTGCAGGTAGAGAAAGGTAGTCTTAAGCTAGTGGAAAACTAACGGGAAGTTAGCGGGAAGGTAGCAAAAAGGTAACGGAAAGGTAGGAAGAACATAGAGGGCAGGGAAGGTAGTGAGAAGGTAGCGGGAAAGTAGTGGGAAGGTAGCGGGAAAATAGTGGGAAGATAGCGGGAAGGTAAGGGGAAGGTAAAGGAAAGGTAGTGGAAAATTGACGAGAAGGCAGAGAGAAGATAGCGGAAAGGTAGTAAGGAGACAGCGGGAAGATAGCGGGAAGATAGGGGGAAGGTAGAGAAAAGGTAGGGGTGAGGTAGAGGCAAGCTAGAAGGAAGATAGTAAGAAGATAGCGGGAAGATATGGGGAAGGTAGAGACAAGGTAGGGGAAGTGGGGGTGAGATAGGGGTAAGGTAGGAAAAGGTAGAAGAAAAGTGGGGAAATTAGGAGAAAGAAGGGGAAGGTAGTGGTAGTGGTGGTAGGGAAGGTGGGGGTGAGATAGGGGAAAGGTAGGAAAAGGAAGAAGAAAAGTGGGGAAATTAGGAGAAAGAAGGGGAAGGTAGTGGGAAGACTGTAAGTGGAAGGTAGTGGTAGTAGAAAGTAGTTGACGAAGGTAGTGAGAAAGTATCGGGAAGGTATCGGGAAGGTAGCGGAAAAGAAGCGAAGAGCTAGGAGAAGGTAGAGATAAGGTAGAGGCTAGGTAGAGAAAAGATAAAGGAAGAAAGATATATGGATAACATAAGTAAGCGAAATGTGACCACAGAATACATGAGACATTGGAAATATTGCATCCTCTTGCAATCCCACAAACTGGTGA
Source organism: Apodemia mormo (assembly GCA_036924255.1). Taxonomy (NCBI): domain Eukaryota; kingdom Metazoa; phylum Arthropoda; class Insecta; order Lepidoptera; family Riodinidae; genus Apodemia; species Apodemia mormo. Next base: position 31,999,488 of record JAUPFN010000003.1, on the reverse strand, counting down.
ACTGGTGAACTCTGCCGGACCTGTGACATGACGTCATCAACGAGACGTGATATTTATTTACTAAGCAGGTTATTGTAAATAAAAAAAATACAAATTGTTACAATATTGATACAAAAAGTGAGCTTATCCCCAGAGAGTTTCTTTCCACAAGCCCTCACAAGGCAAACATCATACCAATAAAGTAGAACAAAACGTACCAGTAAAGCTAAAACCATTGAAACGAAACTACCAAGTATACACATATACATATCATCACGCCAAATTCTTTACGGGTTAGACAGAGAGATTTGAGATGAATCACGATCCAAACAGACTTGACTTGCTTCCTTCATATTCATGATTCTCTTCGTGCATCATGCATCCGTTTATTAACTCTTCATACAAACACGCCGGTGCAGAGATTTTTGACATCATTTTCGGACAAAACTCAACCAACTTGTTCATGGTAGAACAGTCTTGCGCTTCCCCGGTACCTACATGTATGACCGCCCTTTGGGTCGAGTGCGAACCTAACTACGAATCGATGGGGCTCGGATTCGATTCCCGACAGGGACAAACATTTGAGTGACGAGCATAGATGTTTGTATTTCAGGGGTTAGGTGTTTATTATATATGTTTGCATTTATATATGTATTTTTATGTATTAGTACCGTTAACTAACACCCATATCATAGGTAAATAAATTGCTAACTTTGAGGTAAGATCGATTTGTGTAATTTGTCCAGCGATATTATTATTATATTATATTATGTAATATTATTAGTCACATTCGCATTAAATTTAATTTTTGAAATATATCCGAACCACAAACCACACAAATAGACACGGTGTTGGGCGCAAAATGCGTAATCGCTCATATGAGCAAATGTATGTAAATGTCAAACGCTTTTAAATATATTATACCGTAAAAAATAGAAATATGCCATATTATGCTATTTTATCGTGTCGAATATTGGAGACTTCGACTTCGAGACAAGAACATTAAAATGTAGTGATTTTATTTTATCGGTAATTATTATAACTCTATATTTTTCTGTGTAAATGCAAGAAGCGTTGACAACATAAATAGTCTTGAAAGGCGTATCCAGTTTAATCCGTGGTCCGAACCAACGGATCATGCTTTCTCAGTTTTACATTTATTTATTTACCTAAAAGAATAACTTAAAAATTTATAATAAAATCTACTGCAGTATATGTAAGGAAATAGTAAACAAACTATATAATATGAGTAGTTACCAGTAACTAAGTATAATTCTATGCTTTAAACGATTCTTGTATATTTCTATGTAATATAATAGAAACCAATTGTTTCTCCGAAATAGTTCTGACGATTTTGATGAAATTTTGGACTTAGATAGTTTTTTCCTGTTTAAATTGATCTAGGTAAGTGTCTCCCTGTGATAACCTGTTTTTTTTTATATCATAAGATAGCAAATAAGCAGATGGGTCTCCTGGTGGAAAGAGTCAACCATCGCCTATAGACACCAAAGATGTTAATAATGCGTTGCTGTCTTGTGGCGGGGTCTAATGCCACATGCATAAGTTTACCGGCTACCTTACCCTCCAAACCGGAACACGACAGTGACCAGCACTGACACTATTGCGGCAGGAATAGGTAAGGCGGTGGTACCAGACCCGGTCGAGCCGATGCAGAACTCTACCACCTACCAAAAATTAAATGAATTTTCATATGAAAAAATATCACGCGAGCAAACCTCGATCGCCCAGCTAGTATTTTATATCTAATTACCTACATATTTCTGTTTTAGGCGATTTTTAAACATTCGCAGTTAGTTGGTTGTTCTAATAGAATGTAACAAAAACTAGCGGCATTCACGGTAAATATGTACGAAAAGTATTTTTTCTACGCATAGGAATTCGCTAGAGATACGTACAAGAACAACAAGGCGCACATAACTAAGTTTATTACGAAGTAAGGCAGGATGAAAAAGAATAAACTAAATGTGACACAGTAAATACGATAGCTGGAGAATATCTACGTAAGGAAAAGGGAAACAAGCTCTTGTTATGTAAAATTAGAAATGTGATCGAAATTACGTAAACGTGATGAGTAAATTTTGAATAGTTTCTGGGCGATTATCGGGAGTTATTTTTAGCATCAGGATAGGAAGAATTTGCGTATCAAAAGCTTCAATATTGAAAATTTGGACAAAAACATGAAGATACTTGGTAAATTTATGCAAGTTGCATTATCACCTTGCCACCTGGCGCACCGCATCATTAACTTCTTTGGTGTCTATAGGCAACGGTTGTCTCTTTACATTAGGGAGGCCTGTTTGTTAAATTAAAGTAAAACGTACTAACTAACTAAAATGTACTTTCTTAAATTATAAAGGAAAACGAAACCCAGCCGAGATGTTGCGGACCTCTACCACTTAGTAGCTGCCATTGTAGCAGCACGTTTAGCCTATCTGACACCTTCTTACGAATTGTATAACTGAGTGAAAATTGAACTGTTTTTCAAAGTGGGCTCGGACTATACATACCAAACACGGAGGAATTGTAAAAAATTCCCGCCTCACCCACAGAGCAATACGATTTAAAGCAATTGATACTGGCGATGGGGGCCAAAATAAATTTGTTAAAATTTGTGAAATAGTATAAGTGTTAATGTAATAACTTTAATTTTTTTCCAAATAGGTATATCGTATTGATGTAAACAAACAAACTTTTTAAACCCTTGACCATAAATAAAACAATGATATCTCTTTCTTTAAAACTGTAACCGAAAGCCTGGCACCCTTCATTGACCCTTTTATTTAAGCTCCACTGTCCATTTGTCATTCACAGGTCTGCGTCTTTTGTATCGTAACAGGTAGATACTTGAAATATTTAAAGAGGATGTGCTATTATAGCCAGTAGCCACTATAATATCATATTACTATATGCTACATTTTAATAAATTTGGAAATAAACGGATTTTCCTGTATTAAAACGTGTTTTTGATTTGCTCAATCTGAATGAATGAATGAATCTCATAACTGATTAGACGTGTGTTAAGAGGCAGTTTACATTTTAGACCAACTTTTGACGAGAAATCTAAATTTTCCAACTCCTAATTTTTCATATTATAAGGTATTTTTATTTAATTAAATGGTAATGGTACCATTGAATTAAATAAAAATACCTTATAATATGAAAAATTAGGAGTTGGAAAATTTTGATTTCTTTATTTTCTTTATTTCTTTAATTTCTTGCAAATTTTTATCTAATGGTAGATAGTTTAATCTTTTAAATATCGCCTCAATAAAACAGATTTTTTAATGATCAATTGTATTTCTTATAATAAATGTTCTCCGAAATCAAGTTTCGACAATTACGCAAAGAAGCTGTTTTCCAAAAGGTATTGCTACTGCTAGAATCAACACACTTAATTAGAAAAAATACTAAATAACCAGAAACATTCAACAATTGTGCCTGAATGGATTGCTTTTTCTGACATTTTTCCTAAAAGATCTATTTACTAAAAGAACTATATCTAATTAATTAAGCAAATATGCCTATTTCAACGATAATTAACGAGACATTAACTGGGTTTTTTGTTATCAAAAAATGACATTTTCCTACAGGAATTGGCATAGAATAAAACTATATTCTATTCTTTTGCAAAAATAAGTCACTTAAATAATATTTATTTATTTTATATTTCAATAAGAAATAAAAGAGAATACTATAAAATCCGCTCCGTCCGTGTGCCAAAATTAGTACCGCATGGTAATAATTAAAATATTAAAAGTATCAATATTATTTTCATTTTACCAGCACTAGGTGCACTATATGGACGACGACGTTCAGCTCTCGCATCGATTAGAAAATATCTAAATTTCAGTTGGGCGATTTTGTGAAATGCCTCATAATAATTAAAATAAACCTACTTGAGTATGCATGAAGAGTAGCACTCATTCTTTTGCATCGGCTACGACGTAGCAATATATGATACGTGGACTGCAGCCTAAATATTATATGACGGTATGAACCTCTTTGAGTGCAAGCGTGGCACACACTTTGCCAGTTTTTTTTAATAAAAACATTTGTAGTAGGTACATCGCCTCTGTGATTTAGAGGTTCGGTGCCGGTGTTGATTTCGATTCTGAGTTCGATTCTTGGGTCGGGCAAATCAAAATGTGTTGTTTTAGTTTTCTAATAACAACAACTTTGCCCGGGATTGGATAAGTTCCCGATTGGTGATAGGATTGCCACCTATCACATTGTATCACTTATCTTCGGTTAATCGTGGGTGCATTTCACAGAACAAATATATAGGCGTGTTTGTTGTACCTTTGCCTACCTCTTCGGCGATACGGGTGTGAAGATACATAGTATAAAATATTTAATTATATTTACAAAAATTCAAAAAGTTATGATCTTAAAATTAAGGGCATAAAATTATTTTTTGGTTTTGCAATATATGTTTCAATGGTGTAATTGACATTTTGTGGAACCGAAACAGTAGAACCTCGTTGGATATTTAATGGATATAATTATCTTTACCATGTACTTTTGACCCACGGACCGCTCTAAAAATATATTCATTTTAGGCGGTATCACCTTTTTTGGTTAATTTTCAGTTGTTCCATAAATTTTGGGATTGGAAATCCCTGTCAAGCATTTTTCTTAGCGACGCGAAGGTAAAAATAAATCTAACCCATTCTGTGCCTTTGTTTTATCTATTATCAATGGATTCGCACATAACCCACTTAAATTCTTTTCATATTTGATGCGGGAAACACTTTTAGTTGCTGTAAACGTTACAGAATTTGTTTGTGTGCATTGTTCTTATATCGTACAAAGCAAGTGGCCGGCTCTCTTGTGTTAAAGATAATGACGTCTTAAGACACTATAGATGATGATGCTGCGTTGACATGCACGGCGACAATAATATGATCTCATGAATATTGTGTAGTATTTATTATCAATGTATCTACATGTAAACCACTCAAATTCTTTTCACATTTGATGAAGACAATTGTACAAAAAAGTTCGTGGCACAAAAATATTTGTTGGGGTTGGATTTCTATAATTACAGAAAAATTGGTGAAGTGCGTGTCAGGCCACGCGCAATGTAGGGTTACAAAGTTGTCCATCACAATAATGCGGACTAAGAAGAGAGGTTTTTCAGTTTCATACTATGAACATGGTAGCTATTTAACGTCAATGACATATATCCGCACCACAGGTTGACCGCCTATAAAAACTTCTCTGAGTACATTTTATGAGTTGGTCGACTATTACTCAAAAACTTGTAAAGAATTCTAAGCCGTGATAGTTTTCCTTTTAACTTTATTATATTTACTACTACTGTGATTATTTTCCCACGCCCAAAACCAACGGTTTAGCCAGCAGAGGGAGAGGGGGGGAGGGAGCACTTGTCAACGAGTCAAATGTTACAAACGAGTCCCTTAATCGAAAACTTGTTTTCGATAACCTACAAAAAATTTAAAAAAACTATCCAGTGGGGATACCCCACACAATGGGGTACGTGAGAAAAAATTAACATCCCCACTTTACATGTAGGAGAGCTACCCAAAATAAAATATTTTTCAAGATTTTATGTTATCACTTTGTTGTCGTGACTAATATGTATATTCGTGCCAAATTACAGCTTTCTAGTAATAAGGATGTCTGAGCTATCGTGCGGACGGACGGACGGACACGCCGAAACTATAAGGGTTCCTTGTTTACTTCGGAACCCTAAAAAGGGAGACATAATTGAAAAAACATTTTTTGTAAAATTATTTTATGTATGTCTTATGGAATAACAGAGCATGATTTCAAAGATACATTGTAAAATGTTTTATCGCTTACTGTTCTGATATAATAAGCAAAAAAATATTTTGAATGTTAAACTGATTTAAATCACTTTAATTTTAAAATTATCAATAGATGTCACTGTATGAAATTAAATCGAGATACCGTATTATATCAGAGATTTTAATTTACTAAAGAAGCTATGTCAAGTAGTAGTCGTGTTCCATTTCGCTGCAGCGCTGAAATAATAATAAATCGCCAAACCTAAATAGTGCTATAGTGTATAAAGTATAATATATATTCGTAACCAAAAGGTCATAATTGTTGTGAATTTCATGGCGCTTACGCATTTCTTTCAATGTGCTCTGACGTAGGTGCAGTCCATGGACTACACTTTATGGGAACACATGTGGCTTGCCGCGTGACGCATGGCTTGTCTAGTAGGTAAATTAGTCCATAGAAGTTTTTGATTTAAATAGATAAAACATGTAACGTTTCGAAGGTGTTTCAGGTTTGTAGATTGTACCTATCGCGTGTCGTTTAGGAGACAATAATAATGTTTAAGTCATTTTTTAACGTAGACTGTATGGAGTGTTTTCCTTTTAGTCATTTTAGGTTAACTTAAAACACCTGATATTTCCAATAATGTACTTCGCATTTTAGCCGATTACCGAGAACTTCACTAGTGAGTTAAGTTTTGCAAAGTGCGAAGGATTTTTTGGCGATAGCGAGTGTTCTAGCTACTAAAATACTCTTCGTTCGTCAAAAGTACTAACGGAGATTGAATAAGGTCTTAGAGCGAGTTGTAAGTCCACATAATTGATATAATTACTCCCTATTGCCCCCTTATAAAAATATACCATCTGTCATTCTGAAAATCACTCTCAATCGTTCGATTTTCACATCTGCAGTTCGTGAAAATCGAACGATTAACTATACGTGTCACCACCATCGTGACTACTAGGGGGTAGAGTTTCTGCGGCAATAGCGTCAATGCTTGTCACTGACGTGTACCAGTTTGGAGGGCAAGGTAGCTGGTACACTTATGCTTGTGGCATTACCAGCCCCCACCCGGATAGCAATGCACCATTTACATCGGTGTCTATAGGCGATGATTGTCTCTTTTCTGCTGGGAAGACATCCACTTATTTGCTATTCTATGATTTCAAAAAGCAAAAAGATACGAACGATTTTAAATATTATTAATTGTTGTATATATGTCGCAGTGAAATTGTCAATAGCCGTTAGATTATAATCTACCTAGGGAAATTATAATTTGGTTAGGTTAGATTAGCAGTTAAATTATAATATCACTTAGGTAGATTATAATCTAACGGTACTGACAATTTCACTGCGACATATATACCAATCAACAGCAAACCGCTTGTTTCTTGCCTTTTATAATAAAAAATAAACAAGTTTGATAGCGTAAGTTTACCTCGTTCATTGTCAAAAAATACAACGACAGTGACGACGCGTTGTAATCAATATGATGGAAAAAGCGCTAATCTACACGCGTGCACAAGTTAAACTCTAGCTAAGCACAGCTGTGCTTCTTTAAAGTCGTTTCGAAAAGAACAATTTGAATCGAGGTAACTAGGCTAGAGACAAAGAAAACAAAAAGACTAATTATATACAACGGACGTTTGAAATGTTTATAAGAATCAAAAGTATCAAAATGAATTGTATTTAAAGAAACAGTGCATATGGGTTTGAGATATATTATATCGGAAGTAACTCTAGCTTCCGTAGAATATGCAGAGATATAATTGAGTTATCGGAGCTTCTCCAGATATTACACACCGACTTTTAATCAATACCTGTGAATATGTGATAGAATAATGAAATAAGAAATAAATATACTTCAGAAACAAATTACTCAAATTTAAAATACAAAGCATTTTCCTCTGGTTCAGGTTAAAATTTCACTTACTACTAATTTGTTTAGCCTGTCATGAAGAATAAATAAAAATGTACATGGATATATTATACTATCTTAGGACGTCCAAACTAATTCTCTTACGGACTAGTACTTTTATTAGAACCGCGTCTACGTTCAGCATCGGACTGGACTGGAAGGACCAGTTTAACTACAAACAAACCCGGGGCAGATCGGATAGTGGTAGATGGGATAGTATTCTATCCAGTTTTTTATGTCATTACTTTTTAATTGTATGAATGCACTGTCTGATCTTTATACTAATATTATAAAGACGAAGAACTTGATTGTTTGTTTGTTACGATTTAACTCAAAAACTACACAACCGATTTTAAAAATTCTTTCACCTTTAGATAGCTACACTATCCAGGAGTGACAGACGTTACTTTTTTAACCGACTGAGAAAAAGAAAGTTATGATTATGGGTCACGCGAACGAAGTCGCGAGTAACTGCTAGTAGTTTATATTTAGCTTGCAAGATCTAGGACCTAGCCTACGCGGACCCACTAGTTCTGCCACCTAGCTTGCGACAAGCGCCGTAAGTTTATCTTGTGAGTAGGCCGCGCAAGCTGGGGTCCGACTGGTAAACATCACCTCGGCTATATGGCCAGTCCGACGCTGTAAATGCCTTACCTCACACAGCACAAAAAACTAGTTCTAGATCTTAAATTATAGTAATGCTAGCATGGACGCTAAAGCATACACCTACATATAGATTTCGCATTACGTGAAATACGGACCGCTAGATTAGATCCCCAGCCGATGAAAAACTCCATTCCGCAAGGCAGCGTATTACGATGTCTTCTGTTCATCATATACATAGACGACCTCCCAAAAATAGTTGATGAACCGTGTGTTATGTTTGCAGACGATTTTTCACTTCTGATGACGGTCAATAATAGCACAGATTCAAATAAAAGTTAGGAGGAATACCTTTTCGCTACGAATCACGTTAAAAATAATTTATATCAAATAACATCGAAGTTAAAATTACAAACTTCCGGGCCCTATCCCATGTCTGTAAAAATAGATAATAAATCACCAGAAAATCTGAAAAGCGAACTTAACTATAATAAATTCAAAAATATTATAAATAAACTTTTAAATGAAAAAAAAAGCCTATTACTCTGTCAAATAATATTTAGAAGATTAGAATCACTAAGAAGAAGTCACTACCCCATTGCCATTCCAGTTGCTGCGCCTGACAAGGTATATAATATTATAATATTATGTAAGTCGTCTTATGAACGTAAAGTTAATATGTAATGCAACTGTAAAATAAAATAAATAAATAAATAAAATAAAATAAATAAATACATTACATTGTATGAAAACCAGATACAATGTAATGTAATACATAATTTTACATTTTTTGGTTGCTTAATCGGAAAGGCAAAAGAAATACAGTTAGTTGCCTCTACACAAATAAATCATAAAATGTATTTTTTAGAAAAATAAGTAAAAAGCACAACATATTTGTTTATCAGTCTGAAAATGGTTTCAAAGTTTATATAGATATATAGGAATAACAATTTTACACCTATATATGTATATACTATATATATATATATATATATATATATATATATATATATATATATATATATATATATATATATATATATATATATATATACATATATATATATATATATGTTTTATCTTATATATACATATATATATATATATGTCTTATATAGGTCTTAGTTTAGCCTTTAGAGCTAACTATTATTTCCAACAAGCCCAAAAATATAAAAGAAAAAATAAATAAGGTAGAAAAAAAAACGTGTACAAAAGAACAAAAACAAAAGGAATTTAACTGATAAAGTATTATTTATACAACAATATATTATAACCACTTACTTATACCACAGCCTACTATACTTCTTTTTTACATTGTGCTTATAATACAAACAAAACAAACTATGCTATGGGTAAGTAGTGCTGTTACAAACTATTCTTAAAGGTATCCAGCGATTCACTTGTTTTAATTGAATGAGCTAAAGAATTCCAAAGCCTAACGGCACGGATGGTAAAAGGGTAGAACAAATAGATCTTATACTCAGGAACTCGCATGAGAGATACAAGGACGAAAAGGAAGGTCTACAGGATGAAGAAATTCAAATTTTTTGCGTAATTAAGAAGGAAAAAAGTATATTATATTAAAATATTAGTTTATTTGTTCTTATTATTTGGATGTGCAGGAGCCCTACTAGTAACATATATATTTTATAAGAATCACATATTATATTTGGTAAATATTTTCTACTGGTACACTGTTACATACATGTACGTGATTAAAGTTTGTAATTAATCATTTTAGTCAATTTTCAGGCAACTTCTATCCGTGACTGCGTGAGATCGAGAGGATTAGCCGTTAGTGTGTTTGAAAATTAATTATTATTGACGTTATTTATTGAGTTTTTTCTTAGAATTACTTTTTACCGTCTCTATAAAGGGGAAAAGTCTGAATTCCTCGGAATCTTTTTATGTATGTTCCCCGATAACTCGAAGACGCCTGAACCAATTTGGGAATTATTTTGTATAAGTTTTTTCCCCCATTTTTGTCCCATATAAATTTTGTAAAGATCTGATCCAGGGTTCCAGAAATACAGAAAGTCGGTTGTTGCAGTTTCAATGCATTTATTTTTTTATTTCATTATATAATAAACAAGCCGATGTCTCTCCTGATAGAAAGAGAAATCATCGCCTATAGACACTAAAGATAGTGCATTGCTATCGATGTGGGAGAATTGCAATGCCACTTGCATAAGTACCTACCTACCCTTTAAACCGGAACGCGACAGTGATAAGACGCTGACGGGTTCCCTGTTCCGACTGACTTGCGGCACGAATAGGTAAGGCGGTAGTAACATACCCGGGCGAGACGTTGCAGAACTCTACCACCTAGTAGCCACGATAGCAGTGACTCGTATAAGTACAATACCCAATCGTTCACCTTTTGCAAACTACTTGGCAGAATAGCAGATAATCTACTCTTCAAAGGGACCCGGGACCAACACGGGAAACCAATTTAAATAATAAATTACTATTTTTTATTTATTTAATACTTTATTATATACCAAAAATAATACAAAAAAGAGAATATAAACATAAAATAAGCACAATGGACGAACTTATCTCAATTTAAAGTATTTTTTCCAGCTAACCCATTAAAGAAGACGCAAATAAGTGAAAGAAATAGGTAGACCTAACTGTAACTAAGCCTAACATATACTAATGATGATGTAGTTGATAAATAGTAGAACAAAAATACATACAAGGAAAACTTACACTTCAGCTAGGAAATGTTTTTAACACGTTTTTAAGGGATTCTAAAGTCTGACAAAGGCGAATCTAACAAGGCAAAGAGTTCTACAAACTTATAACATGTACTATGCGTTCCAACTAAGAATAGGATCGCGCTTGTTATCAACTTCATACCACAAGTGTGAAATTAGTAATGTCAGCAAAAAAATATTTGTTCAAAAAATATTGCTGATTTATTGAAGAACAAATAACGTTTTAATAATATTGTTTTATTCAATAAAAAATTGGTAAAAAACATCAGTATAGCTGTTCATTTATATATATAAAAAAGTCGTGATACTTACACCACTTATAAGTCAAAAACGACGACGGGGTCAATTTTGTTGCGATTTTTGTGGATTTTGGTTGTCTTTGTCCAGAATAGGCTAAAAAGTATTAAAATATAATATTCATCAATAAAAAAAACAGTAAAATATATCAGTCTAGCCGTTCGTTTATATATATGTATATATAAAAGTCGTGTTAGTTATTTTACACCTTATTTTAATACATGGTAACATGATCTGATGGGAATTTAAATAAAAAGTATACCAATTAGAAAATAATATATATAATAGAATAGAAAATGATTTTAAATTTGAATATGATATAAAATGATTTTTTTTGAATATATAATAATATATGATAGAAAATGATTTTATTTGAATATATAATAATAGAATAGAAAATGATTTTTTTAAGTATTTCTTTGTCAGTTTTTTTTTGCACACCTTACTCATCACTTATGAAGTTTTTGCAAAATGCGGAGCAATATGTCATTCTGACAATCCTATTACCGGTTGGAACGCATAGTACCGTAATGAATGATACCTAATAAGGGTTACTAGGGGGATAGCGCAATAAGTTTGTAATGTGCTAACGTGCACGATTATCTGCCGTTCAGCTAGACAGTTTCGTCTCGCCCTCAACTGGTACCACCAACTTACCTATTCCTACTGCATTAGAATAATACATATTATTCCTTGTATTCCTTGTGATATGCCTTCAAAGACTTCTAAGTACTAACGTACTAGACAAGGCATGCGCCACGCCACTTGTTAGAGTTCGTTGAATTAAACGCGTAAGCGTCGTGAAATTCACGATGGTTACGAATTTTTTTCGCGAATACATATATTCGCGAAAAAAGGTCGTAATATCAGCTACCAAATTTGTTTTTAACAATCATTTTTTTTGCTGGAGTTCTATTAGCTCCCTAAAGAGTTCTAAACACTATCCTTATGGCATTTTTTGATTAGATTGATACTTTTCTCGCAACAAGGCCGCAAACTTTACAAAGGTGTGCAGCTAGCCCCCCACCATTTTCAAAATCAGATTTGGGCTACTCAGATAACAGAACTATTTCAAAAAAATATAGGGAACTCCGAAACTATGTGGGGGCGACGACGACTAGAACTCACTTTATTTTTTTTTAAATTCTGATAATGGGGACTACAAAAATCTTTTTTTTTGAAAAACCATTTTTTTTGCCGGAGTTCTATTGGCCCCCTAAAGAGTTTTTTTTATTACACATTATCCATACGAGGAATTCCACAAGTTGTTTGGATATTTAAAAATTTGCTAAACACCTCGATATTCTTGTGTTTCGATTTAAACTTTTTGAGAAAGATAAACGAAGATTACCGAAGCACAAGAGAAGACACCTTTAATATTAGAAAAAACTATTATGGAAAACCCGAATAGTTTTTAGTAGTGGCACAAAGTGGCACAACTTAACAAAATAAAAGTGAAAAAAAATGTGATTGTCTTCGTACATCGTATGTAATATTGATATATAGGTATTATTTAAATGCGTATTGTAAACGTTAAATGAATGAACCAAAGGCTAAATTACTGAGCATTTGTTATAAAATACAATGTTTACTCTGTTAACAAGTTTTGGGCAAATGTTTATTTATCGGTGCTCTGTTAGAACAATTATTAAATAAATAACAGCAAACATAATAACTCGTCAAACTAAAACAAACTATTCGTTAATTATGTAATGGTTATCACAGCGAACCGGGCAAAATGCAACGTAGGCCTGACCTATTTTGTATGTATCATCTGAAAGGTCAATGGTCTCGAGAGATATTAGATGAGACATAAAATGCTGTTACAGATTTCACTACCTCTTGATGTAGTGATTAACACACTAGTAACATTTTCTACGAGGCGTAAGCTAAAACTGTTCCTGTAAAAGTAAAATTACCAAATGATCCAAAAAACTTGTGAAACGCCTCGTTAATATTAAATTGTTTGATAATGGATACTGTTACAAATGATGGATCGATGATTATAAGAATTCGGCATGAGGGTTATTATCTTTCATTTATACGGCGTCCGTAAAAATGAGTATTGTCATTAGAAAATTAGCAGGCGTTAAAAAACTTTAAAAATATTTTAACATCTAACGGCGTAAAAATTGAATTGGTCAAGCAAATTCATGAACAACAGTCAGTTTAATGGTAACAATGCATTAGAAATTTAGTTCAGCATTTCTAAACACTTTTTAACTAAATACAGAGGAAGGTCTTTGAAAAGTAATAAAAAACATCAAATTGATTAGGGTGCGAGGGGCTGCGGGCAAAACTGATCCCAGTTCCGGCTTTCCATGCAATACCCATGAAAAATAGCCTCTAAATCACAGCCTGCTCTTATGGGGCGTTTGTGAATGCAGGCGTAGCGATTGCCAAGGCCCGGCCAGCTGAACTTACAAAATAAATAAATCGAACGATCTACCGACGTTCTTTACGACAAACATTTGTTAATTTTTGACCTATTTGTAAATAAATTGTTGTTTAGTTTTTATAAATAACTAGCGACCTGCCCGCGGTTTCACCTGCGTAGCTTTTGTTTCCGTGGGAATATCGGAAAACTTTATATATTAAAACCTTCCCCAAGAATCAATCTATCTACTAAAAAAACCGCATCAAAATTCGTTGCGTAGTTTTAAAGATTTAAGCATACATAGGGACAGACAAAGAAAGCGACTTTGTTTTATACTATGTAGTGATTTCTTACTGCTGTTAATTTTTAATATTTTACCCCGACTTTTTAACGTTAATAGCACTAGTCTGAGGATGATAACTATGGTCACATGATAGAAATTAAAAAATAGAAATTAAACGTAATAAAAACCAATTTTTGTAATCTAATTACGAATGTTTCAGGTGTAAATATTACTTGCTAGTTTGTAGAGTTCTTTTGCTCTTTGCCCAGCTCTAATTCAGATAGCAAAACGTCAATCGAGCCGAAGCGTTTAGGGCTCTTATACAAACAAACACGATACAACGTCGCGTCGTGCTACGATAAATAAATATTCATGGGACAAACTACACTTACTGATCTAACCCTAAAGTAAGCAAATTATTTGCTTGTGTTATGGGTATTGGTCAACGATACTAACACATAGAAATACATATGTAAATACAAGAATATAATATTTAACAAACACTTAAACCCGGAAATACAAACATTGGTGCTCATCACACAAATGCTTGTCCCCGTCGGGGATCGAACCCGAGCCCCGTCGATCGCGTAGTCAGGGTCGCTAGCTACTCGACCAACGGGGCCGTCAAATACGACGTGTTATAATGTGTATGAAAATGTGTAAGAGTCCTAAAACGTTTTGATTATGATTGACGTATTGATAATCATCGGGCTCCAGATTTAGTACTATCGCATTATCTACTCCTGCCGCAAGTGTCAGTGTTGCCGCTGTCACGGTAATGTAACGTGCTGGCTGCTGCTAACGTGTTGCGTTCTGGTGAATAAGATAACGGGCAAATTTATCATATATAGCGTTATATCCTCTCCACGCCAATGGCAACGGTTAACATATTCTATGACTAAATTATGGTCATCTTCTATTAGAGTAACATCCAGTTGTTTAATTATTTTTGTGTTATAGCACTCACCCCGTGCTTGGGAAAACTGGAAAATCTTAAAAACAACAAAGAAAAATATCGATACGCAAGGATTGACCTGAGACCGTCTCCCTAAAGACGGGACGCTCTACCACGGAGCTTGTGTCGACAGGCTCGACGTGGGGAATTTTTTTTTGCAGTATATATGTCCTTTAAAACATATTTATTTATCTCTAAGATTGAAAGTAATGTCTTTACTTGCAAGAATGTGGGTGTTATTACAAAAACTCAAAGGCGTATTCTACAAAAATATGACGTGGAAAATATTATACTTCTACAATTCAAAAAGAAATATTTACAAAACTTCATTAATTTATTTTAATTACATTTAAATTTTAAATTCTTAAAATTTGAATGCAATTTAAAGCTAATTTATTTTAATTACATTTTTTTAAATGTGTTACATAATCCTATTATTAAAGAGTTATATTCGTATTAACAAATGGCATGACAACAAATTTTTAGAGTTGGAAAATTTTACACTTCGTTTTCAAAACGTAAAATTTTACAACTCAATTGCTTATACAGAGATAAATCCAATGTCAGGTTTTATTGCTTTTATTAAGGTAGCGCTGCCCAGTTCAGATAATATATCGTCGCCTTTGAGGCCAATTTAAGTTCTACACCGACATTATTTTAAGTAATATCAGTAATAACAATTAGAAATGTAGAACGTTTTGTTTTCAAACTGTGCTTTTATTGTGCTTTTACTTGGTATGTTCGGGCCGTTATGAAGAATAAACCATCTGTCATTATGCAGGCAATTCGTAAAAGGTAAACCATTGGCTATACGTGTCACTACCATCGTTACTATTAGGCAGAGTTCCGCAACGTTCTGCCCGGATTTTGGTACCCCCGTACTTGCCCTGTGTTGGTCCCGGGCTCCTTTTAAGAATATATCAATTGCTGTTCTGCCAGGTAGGTAGTAAAATGCGACCGATTGGCTATACGAGTCATTACCATCGTGACTATTAGGTGGTACAGTTCTGCATTGTCTCGCCCGGGTCAGGTAGCACCGCCTGACCTATTCCTGCCGCAATAACGTCAATGCTTGTTATTGTCGTGTTCCGGTTTGGAAGATAAGGCAGCCGGTAAACTTATGCGTGTGGCATTAGACCTCGCCGCAAGATAGCAACTCTTTCCATCAGGAGACCCATCTGCTTGTTTGCTATCTTATGATATAAAAATAATAATAATAATACAAATGTCATATTACAGTTTGATATGTAAACATATTAAAAAAGGCAAGCTTATCTCTGTAAGCAATTTCTTCCAGCGAACTCAAGAGTGAGAATGCGTGAAAGAAATGTAAGATATATAGTGTACAAATTATCAATTTAGAAACATACAATTAAAAAACTATTTAAAATTTTATTTATTTTAATTAATTCTAATAATAATAATACGATACTTTGACTTTTATTCTAAAATTTATGCAGACAGGTAAAATTCCTTTAGGGTTTTTTTAAAGATTGCTATTGATCGATTGAATATATTAAATGCAAATGTTCGTCTATCTATTTATTTGTCTGCTACGCTACAACGGCTAAATGGATGGGTGGATGTTTATTATTCAATCACGCAAAAACTTCTGAACGGGAAAAACTTTAAAAACAACAAAGAAAAATATCAACAAACAAACAATAATAAGGTTATCAATATCCTTTATTTTCTTGAAATGCTGACCCGCGCTTCTTCGCTCGCGAGTATAATCTTTCATCCTCTATTTTAGCCACTCAAGATTTAATTTGAAAAAGGAGCCTATCTTGGGAACGGGGTCTTCAAATATCACCTTGTCGAATTTCATCAAAATCGGATTTAACGGTTTAGCCGTGAATACGTAAAAGACAGAGAAGCAGACTTTGGCTATTTAATATTAAGTATGAATTTGCTTATATGTTCTAGACATTAATCAAGGGCTACTTACCCGATTTTTTTCGACTGATAAGTGTATCTTTTGCTTAAGAAATTGTAGGAGCGAAGGATAAACATATTTTATATATTTACTGATACCGATATAATTTATTCTATATTTCATCTCGGATCTTCTGCTACCTTTTGGCTGATCTTCATCAAAATTTGTTCAGCGTATTAACAGTGAAAGTGTAACAGACAGATAGACAAATAGAGAGATTTTAGAATTTATAGTAATGGGATGAAGTATGGTAAATCATACTCTGTAAAAATATTGTAAATGTTTGCATTTATACATAATGTTAATTGACTGCACATTTAAACTAGATTTATGCAAAAAATTGGATTTGTTGAAAAAATATGTCGCATTTTACATAAATATATTCGTATAAATAGTTCTCCTTCAAATAAAATAAGATGTCGACTGAGCGCCAATCTATTAGATCTATTGAATCGATCAACTAATAATATAATAGGTGAGCTAGTATGCCAACGAACAATATGAAGACAAGTTTTTATTAGCTTGTTATGCTGCCTTCGTGTGGGGTGGAGGGGAATGAAGGGATGTAACAAAATATGAGTAACTAAGAAACTTATCGTAACGTAGGTGATCCGTGATGGGAAAAAACCCACGCTTTTAATGCGTTTAAAGGTCATAAGCTCTTTTGTAAATCAAATCTAAATATCACATTAGCTTAATTATAATTACCTTGTAAAAAATTCTGAAATATATATATTTTATACGTTACATTTCTTGGCTTCTATGATTCTTTCCTACGCCGATCTTAAAATTACGGAATATAAAAGAGGAAGGCCAGTGAAAGTATTCAGGTAGGTACTTGGATTTTGAATATGCTATTATATTGCTTGTGAATTTAAAGACAAACGTAAGTAAAGTAAGAAGCCTATATTTGTATAATTTTCAGATCTCTAGCATTAAACTAAGTTTCTATCTAAAGAAACCCATACAAACTTCCATCCTCTAATTTGAAGGGTGGGGTGATATGCTAAAATTATCATTTACTAGCTGACCCGGCAAACGTTGATCTTTTTAACTACTCTTATTTTTTTCTATATTTTCTCACATTTTAAACCTTCCCTGGACTTTAAAATTAGGCAAATCGGTTCAGCCGTTCTCGAATTTTAGCGAGACTAACGAACAGCAATTAATTTTTATATATATATAGATAACTAGTGGCCCGCCCCGGCTTCGCACGGGTATAAAATATATAGCCTATGTCACTCACTGAAAAAAAAAAGATTAAAATCGATCCAGTAGTTTTGATTTATTCATTACTGCCCGTGGCCGCACGCGTAAATTTTGGAGTAAAACAATTCCCCTTTCCCTATACCATGAAGATTTCCTGCTATCTTTGGAATATCTAAATTCATATAGGTACTACATTTTTACCTATTTTTTTATTTTTACAATTAATATATTACAAAATGTTTTTACATACAACGTTCACAGCATTCTTACCATTAGACAATACAAACATGTTTTCTTTAGAGGTTACTCTTGAAAGACCGATATATAGTTGGCCATGTGAAAAACAGTCCTGCGATTTATTAAGGCGAGGCATCGGGACAAACGGAAAAAAATCTGTAAATGGTTGACCCTATGGGCCATCCCTGAAACTTCTCACTAAATTAAGGTATTTTAAGCTCAAAAGAGTAAAAAATATAAGCATAGATTTTTCAGTTCACACATCTATTTTGTTAAAAATGGCAGTATTATTAATTTTTGAAAAGCTGTATATTTGAAAACGATGATGGCATTCAACTCCATTTTTGAGATCTAAATTATTGTTTTAGTTAAATAATTTATAGGTTGAAAAATTTCGATGCTATGTCAAAAACTTTTTATTTTTAATTTTCTTAACCGCCGACCGTCCGGTAACCGCGCAACCGCTATGCCCCTGCATTTTAAATCTGTAATATCTTCGAAAATATTCATTTAAATTACATGCTGTAAACAGCCGTATTGATCTGTATTAAATCAACCATATATTTAAGGTATTTAATTGGATAAGGATTAGTGGTGTATTGTTTAAAATGGCTTCGAAAAAAAGGCCATTATTTCTCGTAAAAAGTAAATTGCAAAAAAATGCTATTGTGAGTTATCCATAAGAGATAGACATATACCATCGCGGAGTTTTCTGTAGACCTATTAAAGTGTACAAATACTTTGTACATTATTTTGATAAATCTCGTAGGGTTTAGCCTGCGTTTGTAATGTAAGCGGAGGAAAAAAATATATTTATTTACGACATAACATCAGAAGACTCAAAAATTGCAGTATTTTTCTACAATATATTGAATGTTATTATACATATTGGTATCGCTATATAAACCCGTTTCCGCTAAATCTCCTATTCCTCCTATACTCCTGGTCCGGTCTCCTAGTAAGCCACGAAAATGCACTGAGAAGACCACATATCGAGCTCCGGGGTGAGGGGAAGAGGGGAGTGCGCGATTCGCAGTGCCACGCATTCGCAAGACGGCCGCCGTTAGAACTAAAACGAAAACGCATCGCTGTTTCGCGCGCATGTGATATCCGCTGTTTCAACCGCCGCTTTACAACCCAAGAAGATAAAGTGTGGTGTATAAACTCCGGAAGAGTCCAGGTTAGTGGCTTTCCCGTTATTTCCTCCCTTCTCGAACCAGCACCTGTTTGAGTACAGTCAACCGCCGGTCTGTCATTTTGGCAGTCTAGAAACTTCTTTATTCCGCAGTCAAGTGATAATCATATCGGTTGTCGCTTGTAGTCCTTCCCTTTCATAACCCAGTGGTGCCTTTATTCGTGGTACCAATTTTGGTACTACGTTTCGGATCCACATATAAACCTTCCTATTTAATCACTCTATCTACTAAAAAAAACCGCATCAAAATCGGTTGCGTAGTTTTAAAGATTTAAGCATACATAGGGATGTAGAGACATAGGGACAGACAGAGAAAGCGACTTTGTTTTATACTATGTAGTGATAAGAAATCACTATATCAATTTTCAGATCTCTAGCACCAAAATTTGTGGATGTCTCATACAAAATTTCATCATCTGGTTTAAGGGAATGAGGGGTAAAAGTTCCAAGTTTTCGATTTTTTTGTATGTATGTGTTTGTATGTATGTGTGTCCTAATAATAGCTTACGTACCAAATACCAGCTTTCTAGGACTTTTACATAATATCCTCTCGTTAAATGTTTAGGCGAATTATACATCTCTTGAGTGAAATATTCGTGACTGCGATTATCTTCCCGACCCTTTAAGGGCACGCGGTATTCCGTGTCTTCCCTCCATTTTAAGTTGTTTGATAATTATAGCGGTTATAAGTTACAATTTTCAAAGCATACAAAATAATGCTGTGTTATTTGTTGAATTCATTAATACCTCCATGCTTATGTTTTTTTTTTCAATTGTATGAAAAATTGTTTTTCGCCCGAGTGGATCCTAGCCACTTTTTTAAAAATAGATTAACTGGCTTACTGCTAGGAAAGTTCACCTGGTAGAATCTGTAACGTTTTGACTAGGTTTGGTACCTTACCTTCCCCGTCACAATAGTGTTCTAGTTTGAAGGGTAAGATAGGCGGGAAACTTATGCAAGTGACATTGTAACCCTAACACACTGGCAACAACGCACCATTATCATTCTTTTGGTCTCTTTAAGTGATTAGTGATAGTTATCTCTTTTCGTTAGCCTTAATACTCACCTCAGCACTCTATTCACTTCCTTTATGTTTTCGTAATATACTTATATCTTTCTTCTATTATTCTTGTTTTTCTTTTTTTCTCTATTATTCATTTTATCTATTCTTTTTTCTCAGTTTTGGTCCAGGTTCACTTTAAAGAATAGACCATCTGCCATTCTGCCAGGCAGTTTGTAAGAGGCGAACGATTGACTGTGCAAGTCATTACCATCGTGATTCATAGGTGGTAGAGTTACGTAACTTCTCGTCCGGGTATATGCTTGTGGAACCAATTACCAGCGGATTACCACTGGCGGCAGTGATCACTTACTATCAAGTAAGCCTCCTGTTCCTGTTTACCCCCCCCCCCCCCCCGCATTCTATAAAAACTATTTTTTACATTCTCGCATATCTACTTATGTCGGCGACAGATATTATAATTTAAGTCAAAACAAAAGAAATAAGAAAACTATTCCACATATTAAATCATCGACAGACCAGAATTAGATTTTTTTTTTATTGAAAATTCGAATAAAGGAAATATTGGGTTAAATGCCAATGTCCTGCTAGCGGTATTCTTTAAATTTCCTAAACATTGTCTCGTAAGTGAAATAAAAGTAGTAACTTTAAAAAATAAATTAGTAAATGCGATATTTTGACACATTTTTTTAATAATAATAATCTAATGATATTCACGGGACAAATAACACTGACTGATCTAACCCCAAAGTAAGCAAATTATTTGCTTGTGTTATGGGTGTTAGTTAACGATATTTATACTAACATATATTATAACATATACATTAATAAACGCCTAAACCCAGAAATACAAACATTTATGCCCATCACGCGAATGCTTGTCCCCGTCGGGGATCGAACACGAGCCCGTCGATTGCGTAGTCAGAGTCACTAACCACTCGACCAATGGGGCGGTCTAAACAGTAATTAATGGATTATATATTTTGTCCAGTCTGTCTAGACTGGTTAGCGGCCCTGATTCCTGACTACGCAATCGATGGTGTTTGTTTGTTCAATTCCCCACAGCGGCAAACATTTATATAATAAGTGTGAATGTTTGTATTTCTGGGTTTGGGTGTTTATTAAATACTAGCTGGTACTCACGACTTCTTTTTTCTCAGTAAGGTACACTATCCAGAAGAGACATAGGCTTTTTAGCCTATGTCTCTTCTGGATAGTGTAGCTTTTTAATAATAAAAGAATTTTTAACATCGCTCTAGTAGTTTTTGAGTTTCTTACAAACATACAGAACACAAACAAACGTTTTTTCTTTATAAATATTAGTCTACTCGTAGAAGTATGGATATTTTAGCATTTATATATGTATAAATATGGTGATATAGCATTCATAATATCACAATCTAATAATTTGCTTACTTTGGGGTTAGAAAAAAAAAAACAATAATTACAAAAATTAACAGTTAATATTAATAGTAACATATAAATAAATATTAGGTTCGTGTATTAAAATTGGTTTCTGGCAGCATACCACTTGCTAGACATAAAAAAAATATTTATATGTAACTAGCTGACCCGGCAAACGGCGTTCTGCCTTTTTAACTACTCTTATTTTTTTATGTTTTCTCACCTTTTAAACCTTCCCTGGATATAAACAATTAATTCAAAACCAAAATTAGCCAAATCGGTTCAGCCGTTCTCAAGTTTTAGCGAGACTAACGATATATATATACATATCAAAAGTCTATATACTACGATACGTCAGCGGAGTCGAAGCGTCGTGCTACGCCTACGACGCGGCATAATATGTAAGAATATTTGTAAGAGCCCTAAAAGCTTCGACTCGATTGATCTTTGTTACATAAATTAGACCCTTATGCTTATGCTTTTACGGCTAAACGGTAAAATTAATTTTGATGAAATTTGACATGAAGATAGTTGAAGATCCGCGTTTCGACAAAGGAATGAAATTTGTATGAAAAACTTTATCAACGTTATGTTAATTTAATAATGGGTGAAGTCACGCGGGTTGGTTAGTTCACTATAAAGTAAAAAAAAAAATTAAAAATTAACAATATGTTTGTAGTACATTTTACATTAACGTACTCTTCTTTTACAACAGCGTTTAGGCTAATTAAAAAAACCCTTGATGTTACACATTTAAATCGCAGCAATTAATTCCATAAAAGAAAAAAACAATCTTGTTTTATTTTTTTACACAAGCACAACAATACAGTTTAAACGTTTAAGAATTTTTATCTTTTTGGCTTATTATTTTTTTTTGTACATGGTTCACGAAAATATGTAATTTAATTTGAAGTATTGCGTGATTTATTTCATAAAAAAAACTTTAACACTATCGTATTTAATGTGTCGTAGTACAGCAGATTACCATAATTAACTGTTCGTACATTCACAGCGTTTAGTCTAATTAAGGGGTTTCCTAAAAACGGTTGAGAGGATTTTTTCTTTTTAAGAGATTATGGTTTTATAGCGACTTAGGGGTATGCGTCAGTCAAAGCGGTTTTCTTTTATTATGCGGCACGGTAACGCTGGATAAATACGGGGTCCGCGACGGGAGCACCAATGCAAATGAATGTTTTTATCTCCCCGCAGTGTGAACCACATCAAAAGTTATAATTTCCCTATAGGTCTTCACACAGATTAATTTGAATGGTTATAGGACCAACTAATACATATTTTTACCTCGTATCTTTAAATAAGAGTTTGTTGATAATACAATAAATACCATCTAATTATACTGTCCAACATTGGAATGTTGATTACTGAAGAAATATTAGTTATTATTTAAAATCTATCGTTTTCAGACATCGTAAGTGTAAATTCAACGAAGTTAGCCGTAAAGTTATGGCTAGTTTTCACCAACTGAAAAGAATGCAAAACTTTTTACCACAATCGACTAAAGTTACCTTGGTCAAGTCTCTTTTACTACCAATAATTGATTACGCTGACGTTTCTTACACAGACATCACAGAAGAGCTCCTAAACAAACTTGATCGACTGGTCAACTTATGCATACGATATATATATGGACTGCGTAAGTTTGACCACGTCAGTCAGTTTCGGTCACAATTGAAGTGGTTGGACATACGTAACCGTCGGAATGTTCACGTACTTATATTACTTTTTAATATACTGCATGACCCTTTCTCTCCATCATATTTACGTGAACGTTTTCATTATCTTAATACCCAGGGTCGTACTCAGCGATCTTTACACACTAATACCCTTTTGGTCCCAGCGCACAACACAGCAAGCTATTTGGATTCTTATACACTTACAGCAATACGTCTCTGGAACCGCCTCCCAAAGCATATTCAACAAGCTTCCTCAGTAAATATATTTAAATCTAGGATATATGATTATATGTTAAAGATTCAAAATAACTCTTAATTAACTTTTAGTTATGCAATTGTAAGTATTTATTATCACTATTATATTACTATTTTATATTTTATAGTATTCTATTTTATTCGTATTATTATGTTTTATGATTATTTAAGTACATTTTATATGAATAGTTATGAGATTATTATATTTATTATATAAAAATTTATATAATATATTAATATTTGTATGTTTATTGGTCTGCCCGTAGGTTTAGATAAATGTAATTATTCGCTTTGTTTAGTGTAAAATTATTTGCAATTGTTCCGTAAGACTTTTCTTGTGCACTACCCGTTACTACAATGTTTCTACAAGTGCAAGGTTAACTGGTAGAAAATGTCTTTAGACGTTAAGTTCGCCTGTTGTATATTTTGTGCAATAAAGAGTTTAAATAAATAAATAAATAAATAAATAAATTCACAATTGAGGATGTGGCCTTATTATGTTAGGCTATAGGAAAGGTGCACTGCCTAGTATGCATAACTATTGAAAATTATGTGCAATAATGACAGAAATGTTTTATTTTTTCTATTAAAGTAAATAAAAGTTACAAAAAAGATATTCAAGAGTTTATTTAGAGGAATGTATTTAAAACAGGGTACAGAGAAATGGAAATTTTTGTTAAAATCTGATGTAAAAGCATAAAACGCTATGGACATTTTGAACCTCAAAGTGTGTTGAAGATAAATAAATTGGTTTTGGCATACCTAATACAACAAACAATAAAGAGCTAATCTTAGTGAAATCCTCTAAACACACAAACCACTTTATAATGAAATTACACAGCACTTGAAAAACTTTTATGTTCTAAAACACTATTCTGACAGTGACCGCCCCGTTGGTCGAGTGGTTAGGGACCCTGACTACGCAATCGACGGGGCTCGGGTTATATCCCCGACGGGGACAAGCATGTGTGTGATTACGTTTGGGTGTTTATTTAATATATACCAGTATTCATATATGTATTTCTATGTATTAGTATCGTTGACTAACACCCATAACACAAGCAAATAATTTTGTTTACTTTGGGGTTAGATCAATAAGTGTAATTTGTCCCGTGAATATTTATTTATTTACACCAAACTATATTTATCATTCTGTAAATGACTGTGAAGACTTAAATAGATGGAATCGAACATTTTATTTCTCAATATATAAAAAATATGTGTAATTATCTTATGGATATTAATAAATTAGTTTTCCCAATAAAAAAGTAATCTCAAATGGTATTTTCGTACATTAATTAGTATGACAACACCTACAAATAAGTTAATTCTATTATCAAAGAATGCCGCGCAAGTCGGATGATACCGAAGTACACTCGGCGCGAGTGCGGCGCGTTTAAAGATCTTTTGTAAACGAAAGTGTTGTGCGAAAGCCACCAGAGCGAAACATTGAAACAAACAGCGGCAAGGTGTTGAATTAACTTTTCAGAAATAAAGTCATTTAAATATTTTTTTCAGTAATGCCTTTAACCAACACACACACACACACGCACACACACACAAACATATATATAAATATATATATATATATATATATCCATACTAATATTATAAATGCGAAAGTAACTCTGTCTGTCTGTCTGTCTGTCTGTCTGTCTGTCTGTCTGTCTGTCTGTCTGTCTGTCTGTTACGCTTTCACGCTTAAACCACTGGACCGATTTTGATGAAATTTGGCATAAACATAGATAAGACGTCGAGAACGGACATAGGCTACTTTTTATCGCGGGAAAATATTTCGTTCCCACAGGAAATAAAATTAATCGAAAGATATCGGAGCATAAAGCGTAACGTAGAACACATTAACTAGATGGCGCTGCACGAAAATACATCGCGCTAACGTATTGAAACATATGTATATACATATAATTAAATCGTTGAGTTTAGAATTATCCTTGTTATGATACTAGCTGTGCCCGCGACTTCGTTCGCGTGGAAAAAATTCTAAAATAAAAACCCGCATAGATCCTGTTCCCATGGAATTTCCGGGATATTCAGTGGTTTGGCCGTGAAAGCGTAACAGACAGAGTTACTTTCGCCTTTATAATATTAGTAATTAGTATGGATGATATGATATGATACGAGTATTTTAACGTTTGTTTGTTCATTGAATGCGCTAAATGCTAATTCCTGGAACTACAAGTCGGATTGAAAAAAAAATTATGTGTATGTTTAATGATAGCTACATTCATGAGGATTACGTTACAATTATTCTTAGCGTAGTTAAAATATCGATATTTGTAAAATAAGTCGGAAGAAAAAGCGGTATCGAACGGCTGTATATATTTATATATATATATATATATATATATATATATATATATATATATATATATATATATATATATATATATATATATATATATATATACATATATATCTCTCTCTTATAACAACACAATAAGGAATTTTGAGTCGAAAAATTAATAGGTGAATTTTAATCCTTATCATATAACGAAAAGTACTTCATCAACACGAAGATCTTAGGAAGACAAACTTTGGCTCTTATACCACGTTATTTATATGCATAGTTTAAAAAAAATGTAAAACGAAAATAACTCAACATACCTAGGTACTATCTAGGTATTAACCGAAAGGCTGTGTGCAGTGTGCACGATGCGGCGCACTACTCTGACCGCCGAACGAGAACCGAACATTGCCGAGAAGAGCCGAACTGTGAGAGCGTTGGCTTTACTATATTTTTTAAGGTTCCATACTCAAAGTTTAAAACGGGACCCCATTACTAAGACACCACTGTCCGTCCGTGCGTTTGTACGTCTATCTGTCCGTCACCAGGCTGTATCTCATGAACCATGATAGTTGAAATTTTCACAGATGATGTAGGTATTTAAGTTGCCTTTTATTTATGTATAAAAACTAAAACTAAAAAAAGAATAAAATAAATATTTAAGGGTGACCACCATACAACAAACGTGTTTTTTTGCATAAACTCCCTTTTGCATTTGCATAAAATCACTTTAAAAATAAATAATTAAAATAAAATAAATATTAAGAAGGCTCCCATTCAACAAACGTGATTGTTTGCCGTTTTTTTATAGATTATGGTACGGAACCCTTAATGCGCGAGTTCGACTCGCAATTAGCCGGTTTTTTTAAGGTACATGAGTGGAATCATATACCTTTAACCTCTGCGGCCCGCGCGGAGTAGACATGTGACCGGCTCCTTTCGCAATAGACTTCTTTGATACGGAACGTTGGATTTTCCTTCTTTGAAAAAAATCTTCTTCTTCTTTGAAAAATATTCGATCTATTTTGTGTATTTTATGGTGTTGTTGAGGGATACATGATCGTTCGCTTTGGCCTGATATGTGTCTAATTCGTAAGTAAGTAGGTGTAAGTACTGTTTTTGTATAGCTACTTAATAAGGATTTGTAGTTATAATATTATTAAATCTTGCTTTAAATCTTCCCCATTGTGGAAAACTGTTTAATTTTTGAAGCTGTAGGTATACCAACATAAGCAATCATTTAGGTAGAAGAAGCACAAATTTTCCAAATAAGATCATATTGATTGGTTAGTGGTTACTTAGGGAAAAATCCTGAATCAGGCTACAAAAAAATTTTACATAGGTAAAGACCTTCGTGAAATCGTAACCAACATTAAAGACTTGATATTTAAAGTGTACCCGGAATTCGGATATGATAGATTTACCAAAAAAAAAATCAATTGATGTGTGTAAGGGCAATTTTATCTGCAAGAAATGCAAGCGTTGACGCCATCTATACAAATAAATAAAATTGGGGTGTCTGTTTGTAATATTAAAATAACCGTTTTTACTAAATGCATATGGATGTATACACGGTACGTATACCAAAATAACATTGTATAGAATTTTTGTCTGTGTCTGTTTGTTCCGGCTAATCTCTGGAACGACTGGACCGACTTTGACGGGACTTTCACTGAAAGATAGCTGATATGATAGCGAGTACCTTAGGCTATTTTTTTTTAATTTTTCCACGCGGACGAAGTCGCGGGCTCAGCTAGTAATATTATAAATGCGAAAGTAACTCTGTCTGTCTGTCTGTCTGTTACGCTTTCACGGCCAAACCACTGAACCGATTTGGATAAAATTTGGTACAAATATAGTTTGAAACCCAAGAAAGGACATAGGATAGTTCTTATCCCGGAAATCCCACGGGAACGGGAACTATTCGGGTTTTTATTTTAGATTTTTTTCCACGCGAACGAAGTCGCGGGCACAGCTACTATTTTATAAAAATAAACAATGACCGTTCGGGTCAAAAGCAAAAAACACGAGCAATACAGCAATGAACTGTCACGAAGGGATGGGTGAATGATGGGTTTTGTAAAGGATTTTTATCTGTAGCTGAAACGAACGTAGTTAATAACAAACTTCCCTGTACTCTTTTACAGAATTTCATTATATTTGTAGCTATGTAGTAGGTATATATTAATATATTTTACCGTAATGCCTTTTAAACAATAGACTGCGTTGTTATCCGTGTAGCTGGATTATATATATACACATATATATATATATAGTTACTATCCTCCTCCGAAACAGGTTGACCCATGGAACATAGAACAAGCGGAATTGGCAAGTACAAACATTTGTATCAGGACCGCGATCGCCATACTCACACATAAAATAAGCATTATTGCATATAAACTACTAATGCAAACATTGTTTCATTGGTCGTTTTTATTTTAAACAACAATAATCCGAAACACACAAACAGAACATTTAAAAATATACCAAACTGCGTTACAATAAATCTTATTTTGCTACAAAAAAAAAAAGATTATTTACGTCCTTTTGTAGTCTATTCAAAATAGACTCATCTATTTGTACAATAGTGAAACTTAAGATCTTAATAGTTTCGCTATTCTACAATAGATGGCAGTATTGATTTTTCCGTAGTTTTCAGTTGATCATATTTGAGTAGAAAACTTTCTAGAACGATATACGTAATGACTGTCATTACGTATATCGTTCTAGAAAAATTAGGTCAACCTAAAATGAACTTTATATGTAAGAGATTATATTAAATCAGGAATTTAATTAAAATAAAATGAAAATTGTACTTTCGAATGATATGAAATATCTACATTTTTAATCATCTGTATTCTACTATCATTTCTGCATTCAAGGATGGCACAATACGGCATAATTCAGTGTATAATAGATTTTCGCATGACGACTATCTCCTAATGATATGGTAAGTATCACTAAGGCAATTTAGAGTAAAAGCGCATAATAGTGACGCACGCGGCACGCCCACTCTTCACTTCCCCTTGTTCTATGTTCCATGGTTTGACCGATTTTGATGAAATTTTGAAATTTCGTATGTAAATTCAATACTTTACCGATTTCATTTTTTTTGACCGATTTTGATGAAATTTGAAATTTCGTATGTTAATTCATACTCATTCCAAAGATTTTAAGGTGTTGCTTTTACAATACATGTGTGGAAGTTTATATTACTAGATCGGATAGGCCCAGACTCTGATATTTACATGTTATTGTTTTGAATATCAGCTTATTTTATTTCATAATAATATTATATTTGCAGATAAAATGTATTAAAAAGTTCTGTATTTTAGTATTTTCTCATTTTTAGGGAATATTTCTACAGTTGGTAACTCTGCTTCGGGTATGGCGCGACGCGGGGATGCATTCGTCTGGACGAGAATTAAACCTCCCATCTGAAAAGGTTTAAGATGAATGAGCACAGTGTGCCCTCACAATGCAACAACAGTTTAGAAACAACTTATTTCTGTTGAGCGAATGTAAACAGTCTACCTTCTCCCTCGTTACCCCTACTCATTACTATTATTTTTAGTTAATTGTAAGGGTATTTGCAAGGTTTTTTTTTTATTATTTTATGCTAGCGCAAACACATTAACATCGTTTTTAATGTCAAAAGTTGCGACCGAGACTTGCTAACTGTATTAAAATAAATAAAAACACTTTTCAGAGAAAAAACGCCATCTAGTTAGTAATGTTGCTTAGCTGGACGAAACCTTTTATCTTAAGATCGCTTAAGCTGTTATTATGTTACAACACAAGATACAAACAGTCAAACATTTTAAAATGGTTAAATTCAGTCATAAAACAGATTTATCAGATATATTAACAAATACTATAGTTATAGATTTATATAGTGGTATAGATATGCCCATTTACTCCGTCGCATATAAAGTGAATTTGGACAGTAAATTCTTATATTAGCGAAAATTTTACATGAATGATATTGGAATGATAATATCGGTAAAGAAATATGATTAATTATGACTAGTTACACTATGGACTATGGTATGACTACCCTTTCCAAATGGCATCAATTGTAGGGATGAAAGAAGCTGGACTATATGTAATATATCTAGATCAAACTTGTTTAAACATAACAGTTATTTTTAATCCTATATTTAGCAGAAAATATGAAA
Organism: Apodemia mormo; assembly: GCA_036924255.1. Taxonomy (NCBI): domain Eukaryota; kingdom Metazoa; phylum Arthropoda; class Insecta; order Lepidoptera; family Riodinidae; genus Apodemia; species Apodemia mormo. Next base: position 31,969,131 of record JAUPFN010000003.1, on the reverse strand, counting down.
AGTGGATAGTAAAATAAATGGGTGTCGCATCTTATTCAAAACATTAATTACTTGAGATTCAATTAAGTATAAATTTTCTTTACCGTAGCCGACCAGAGACGAAATCATTTTTTGGGATTAATGTAGGCTAGAAATATGGACTTAATCCGACTTTAAACCCTGATATTTATGTTCTTAATTTTATAAAGTCTTTACTTTCTGAAACAATACTAACTGGATTTTGTTTTAGAAAGTAAATTACGAAAAACAGCTCTTTTCTTTAATTAATAAATCTCTTGACTAGTCTGTGGTTTTGTGATAAGGCCTTAGGTTTAGATAATAAGTCCATTATTCTGTTGTTAAAATGTATCTATATATTATTGATTGGTATGAAAATTAGCCATACCTACACGTACCTGCAGTACAACCAAAAAAGTTTTACTGCAAATTTTTACATTTGAAATGCAAGAAACATTGCCTCAACCTACTTATAGTATATAAATACGAGCAGGTTTTTTGCCACTTCTTTTTTGGGGGCATCGTAATTCTCGAAATTCGTAAGTTCATAATGTTTTGGCAATTCTTCGATATTTTCGAAATTTCTTTTGGGGGCATTCCGTGCCGTTGCTTACTTTGGGATTAGATCAAAGTGATTACGACATTTTAGCTTGACGTCAAAAATTACACCTTAGTCACTATTTGTCATTCTTCATTTATTTCGATCGTATGAACCTGTCTTTACAGGCAGTCTCCGATTGGAGCGATGCCAATCTGGTCAAGTTTAATGCAACTAAGACCTATGCATGTCTATTCCATACCCATTCCACCTGTTTCTGTCTTTTCAGGGTGTGTCTGTGCCGATAACTGGCCTCTTACTGATTGACTCCAGTTCCTTGGTATCACTTTAATGCTTACTCACAACTATGGTTCGTATATCAAATCCAAAGCTCAAGTTGCCTCAAAAAAGCTTGGTATTCTGGCAAGGTGAGACGGTATTCCAACCCAGGACAGTTGTTCAACCTCTATCAAGCACAAGTCCTTCCGTGCATGGAAAAGTGCTCTCACCTTTAGGATGGATCCACCAAATACCAGCTGGAGAGATAAAGAGGCGTGCCAAGAGGCTCATAAACGACGATAATCTGGTAGGCAAAATACTCCAGAGCTTCGCTCATTGCCACAGAGTGGTTAATTTATCAGTATTTTATCGGATACACTTTGGAGAGTGCGCTGCGGAATTGCATGACTTGATTTCGCCATCTCCGTTTTTCTGTCGATTGTCTTCTTCTTTTTTGATTTGATTGATTCTAGGCATCGCCATATGTTGGACGTTCCATGTACCCGGACAAAGCGGTTCGACTCGACATTCTTCGCTTAAACCGCAAGGGATTGGAACATGCTTCCTGAATCTGTGTTCCCCGACTAGTACAATCTGGGGATCTTCAAGAGAAGAGTGAATATGTACCATCTAGGGAAGCGCATTCAATTTTAGGCCGCATCTTAGCTTACCATCAGGCGAGATCGTGGTCAAGCGCTTCCCTATCGATACTAAAAAAATTTCATCATCTATAATAATACCTATAATAATAATAATTTATTTAATTATAAACAGATTTTAAAATTACACAATAAATCACTTGAATTTCGATCAATCTTGGTATCATTACATTAGTTAGATGTGAGCTATGTTTGATTCATAACTATTTGTACCATATGTTAGTAACAATATTGATTTATTGTAAGAATATATCAGAGGTTCCCAAACTAGGCGTTGCCTGTATCTTGGGATAACCATATGGAATAATATGTACAGATTTTTATTCATAGCGCTTAAGTTTGATTTAAATATAAATATTGACTAATTGAATTAAATTAATTGAATTAAATACTATACAGTTATTTCATGTGTCTCAAGGTAGAAAATTAAAAATTTAAATTAAAACAAAGTAAATTATATAAGAAAATTGACAAGATAATAGAATTTAGATAAGTTGATATGGATTACGATAAGTCTTTATAATACAATAAATTACATTACGATCTAATTATACTATTTTATCACATGTCAAATGTTCGTCACACAAATATATTCTGCTTTCATTAAATTTAATGTAAGTATTAACTTTAATTTTGATAATAAGTAAGAGGTATACATATGCAATGAAATCTATCATGTGTAATTCGTACAACCAACTAAAGCTTCTGTTCTTCTTCTGTGTCATCAACATTTAACATAAATGTGTCTTCGCTAATATGGTGTTTATTTCTATTATATTTCTTAGTTTATAATCTATTTTATTTTTGTGCAAAGGCAAGGGTTCGCGTATAGACTTGCACTAGTTATAGATAAATTAGTTTGATCAAAATTGACATCGAAAGTATATGGGAAGATTATTGAAAGGAAATGGTAAAAGAAGTCTGATGGAAGGTTGTGCCCGGCAAGGGAATTCTGGAAGATGATTTTAGTTCTGGAAGATGATGCTTGGCTTGCTGCGCATAGGCAGTATAATGTAATAATCCATTTACATAAGTACATTTTTTGGGTCAAGAACCTTCGCAGACGTTCCCAGTATACCATACCTACTAAAGTTTCGTCATAATTTGATCAAATAATTCGATAGGCAGAAAGGATAACACACAATTAGTATAGTCTTTACAATCGATAATTCTTTGGACTGGCCAAATATGACCATGGATCTTAATAATACAGAGCCAAACTTAAATAGTTCCCGATACGTTTGCGAAGGAACACTCATGCCCATTGTCTCTTGCATAACATTCTGTACAATTCTTTAACATCATGTTTGATATTACTTAAAAGAATATTTAGAGTTTATTTATAAACCTATACATGTCGTCCGTCTGTTTCCTCTCCTTTACGTATTCCTTTGCAAAATTTCAGTACTTTTTCTAATTCTTTTACAGTCACAGCTATAAGACTTTGGAACTCGCTCCCATTACACGTCTGTACTTCACACTATGTTCTTCTGAGAAATAATTGAAACTTCATTATTTATCCTCTGGTCAAAATAACTAAGTTCATCCTCTATTTTGATTAACTGCAAATTAGAATTAACATCCATGAAACTAAATTATTTGTTAATATGTTTTCTATATGCATATACTTATATTTAACTTAGGGTTAGTTGTTTTGTTTTTATTAATATTATGTACTGCTTATTTATTATTTTTAACATTGAATCCTGTGTTGGCAGACGTACAATAATTCTTGTACATATACCATAATTTCATGACTTTTTCGATGTTTTCAATCTTTAAACCTTGTACGCTTAGTACAATCCTTAGAAAAATGCAACTACATGTTAAAATTTTGTCGTTTACAAGTTTTGCGGGTTTCTCTACTAACCGTTTGAATATTTTTAAATAATATGACCATATTCAAACTATATTTTTAATAAATAATGTTTTACAATAGAAATTAAATTAAATTTTATAATGTGCAATAATTTTATTAAAGTACAATAATTTTACGGCTCTGGTTCAAAAACAATTTTAGCGGGTCTGTCAACACTGATTGTATTTCTCTGTCTTGGGTTAACTGTAAGATATCTCTTATTATTATAGGCTAAGCTCGCTTTTTGTAATATTTTTTTGTTATTTTCTCTAATATTGTTTTTTGTGTGCAATTAAGTGTTAAATAAATAAATACATAGTCTTATATGTAAAATACTGAATACTACATATTATATTAACATTATTCTTAAATTTACTTTATAATATACAGTGGGTACAATCTGAAGATAGAAAATACGAACATAGCAATGTGTTAACAGCTTATGCAAGGCAGTCTCATCATGTTTAACCTTGTGAAATAAACATGAAATTACGAAAATATTGTATCAATACTCCGGCACTTCGAAGAACACTTTATACTATCAGAGACGGCTTACGCAAGAAGCTTTTAGTGTTGTTAAAGTTATGTCTGGCAAATTGGGGCATTAGAATCATTACCCGCTAGTCGACATACACTGAACCGTGGTTCGCTTTAATTTGCCTACCTCATGAGACGTGGCGCCGCGGGAAAATATTTATTTAGAAAAATTTTGACGACAAGGCGTAGGTGTTTACCAGCAAAATTAATGGTATGTATCATTAATGTTGCGACTTGGTGTGGGTGTCATTAAAGTTAAAATAAATTCGGTTCACAAGAGCAAGTTTGTAGGACGTCCCTAATGGGTTATATTAAAGTAACTTGGATAATGACAATAATCTTATGTGATCAATCTTAAATTAGTTTTATTACTCGTGCTAGGAGTATATACGACACGTTTATTTTGACACGAATAGCTTTTCTTTGTTAAGTTTTTTCAAGTTTCTCTTCCATGGAATTAGTACTAAAACACATACCTATACGACGTGTAAGGGACGGTCTACCTTAAGTCGAAATGGATTAATTGGACCATGATCTCAGATGAAAACTGTTGGAAATTTTTGTAGGAACTTTTTATTTTTTGACGATTTTTTACCTCAACGTTTGATTTATTAGAATAACATAAAAAATTATACTTCCTATAAATAATGTACCTATATTACATAAAAAATAGATAAATATAGAATATTCATGAAAGACGATCATGAATATTCGTCTTATATATTAATTCATACATCAAAGACCAAAGCTCATATTATGCCCCGAGTAGAACACAGAGTTCGTTGTGTTATGACTATAAATACATATTATATAATAAATACAAATTGTATTTAATAAACACTTGTCACTGTGTCTGCCTCGTGGACTAGGGGTTAGCCTATTCGGCTCAGATCGTGAGGTCGCGGGTTCGATCTCCGGGTCGGGAAACAGTGTTACTGAGGTTTTTTCTAGAAATTTTCTCGAAAGTACAAAATCTCAGTAGCAGGTCGGAGTCTGATTGGTGGTGTGTTACCACTCCTATGTCTCGGATGAGCAGATTAAGCCGTCGGTCCCTGTTATTGCCAGAAATAGAGGATAATGATCGTTATCGGCTCAGTACAATGCGGAGATGGGGATTACCACTCATCTCACCCACCAACACACCGGAAAATGGTGGTGTGCTGGAAAGTCTATAGACGTCCAGTTTACTCTGCCAACTCGCTAGGAAAACGGGAGTAATAATACTTAAATATCCAAACCCAGAAATACGTACAAACATCTATAATTGCTTGCCACGCAAATGTACTCAGCGTCGCTAAATAATTCGACCAACCGGGCGGTCAACTTACAAAAACTGTATTCAAATCTGTTGATCTTTTCAGAAGCTATAATGCCACAATCAAAATTACAAATACACGGATACTCATATTAAAAGTATAGTACTCCTCGTTTTTGCGACGGAGAACGAAAGAACAGACACATGACTTTTGAAAATATCTAAATTTAATTCAATTTACGTAAGGGCTTTTACGCCGTCGAGTAATTGGAAAGGTTTTTCCATTAAAGGAAGCATAAAATGGGAAATGTTACTGTCAAACAACAGTCAGCTGGTGAGACAAGGATAAAAATTGTTTTATAACTGGTAAAAATAATTTAAATAACTAAAAGGGATGGCTTTTAGAGTTCCGTACTCGAGCTCTACTAATAAGACCCTATTAGGTACGGCTGTGTGTCTGTCCGTCTGTCTCCGTGCTGGTCCGGGCTCGCTTTTAAGAATAGACCAAAATACTATTCTGCCAGGCAGTTCTTAAAAGACGAAAGATTGGCTATACATGTCACTATCATTTTGATTACTATTTGGTAGAGTTCCACAATTTCTTGCCCGGATATTTGGTACCGCTGCCTTATCTATTCCTGTCACAATAGCGTCAATGCTTCCCATTATCGTGTCCCGGTTTAGAGGTAAGGGTAGAATTACGTATGTGGTATTACCATCCTGTCACTGGGATAGCAACGCACCATTATACGCGATGGTTTCTCTTTCCATCAGAAGAGACATCGGTTTGTTTGCAGTATTATGATAAAAACACAATAGTTCCGTAACGTCTCGCGCGCGTTTGATAATATCACTTTCCCTCTTCCTGCTGAAATAGCGTCGACGCTTGTTACAATTGTCACAGATTATTATTATTAATTGCTATCGTGTTCTGGTTTGGAAGGTAAACTTATGCATATGACCTTACCATCACGCCACACGCACCATTTGCATTTTTGATATATAAAGTCAATCATTGTCTCTTTTCATCAGAAGAGCAGTCTGCGTATTTGCTATACTATGATTATTAGACCGCCTCATCAGTCGAGTGGTTAGCGAACTTGACTACTCTACAATGGGCTCGGGTTTGATTCCCGACATAGACAAACATTTGTTTGATGAGCATATATGTTTATATTTCTGGGTTTATGTGTTTAATGTATGCATTTTAGTGTATTAGTATCGTTAACTGACACACATATTACAAAAAATATTGCTTTCTTTGTGGTAAGATCAATTGAAATTGGCGTAATGAAATAAAATAAATAACTATTAAGAAATGGTGTAATTTGTACAATGTAAAAAAAAAATCGTCATAAAGAGAACATCATGTTCCGACACGAATCCGACTTGTGTAATGGCTCAGCCGCTATTGCGTCTATCGTCACAAAGCTTCGTGCAATGACACGATAAATGCAAATGTGACCTCTGCATTTATCGTGTCATTGCACGAAGTTTTGTAACGATAGACGCAAGTGTGGACCCAGCATTATGGCAATACATTAAATGTCTAAGCACTGTTGGGTAGTACGAAGCCGGAGGGCTCCGTAGGCGTATTATCTAACGTTTGCAATTCGCCAGCGATCAGTGATGACTCTTAAACGTAATGAAAAAATCATCAAAAACGTCGCCAATTGCTTGCTGGTCACTAGATGCACTTTTTGCAATGTTACAGCATCAAAACTAATCAAGCGGCAACGACTACCACTAATGTACAAGGCTGTTATGTGTCTTGCAATAACTAAACAATCACGATAATTTCGCATTGCGAGTTACGTGATCACCCCGCCGTATATCTTTTTTTGCACTTAGCCGATTTTAGACTTTTTCCAATACTGCTTCATCTAGATTTCTCCTTTGCAGTATTAATATTTAAACTAAAAATTTTAATTTTTCACTCTTTCTTACGATATTTTTAGCTTTCCACTACGTCGTATGTAGATAAGCAAGTTACTGATTTTGTCCCAAATTTCGAAAATCGAGTTTTCATCAGATCCCCACGTTATGAGGTCCTAGGAACCTTTTCCTACTATTTTCACGATGACGTCAGAATGTATGTATGTATGTGTATGTGTGTGCGTGTGTATGTAAACACTTCGTAACTTTTGAATGACTGGACCGATCGAAACGCGGTTAATGGCATTTGATTGGATTCCGCTCAACTTAGACTTCCTGGGAATTTGAAGCAATTTGGTCTAGATTTTGAGAAATTTTGAAAAAAACGACAAAATTTTTTTTCTCACAAAGTGATAGGTGGCAAGCCTATAGCCACCGGGCACTTTCCAATCCCGGGCAACGTTGTTTTTATCGGAAAACGGTAAAAACACATTTCTGAATTGCCCGCTTTCAGAATCGACCCCGGCAATTATGTGGTCAACATCGACACTGGACCACTAGATCACAGAGGCGACTATTTATATTAATTAATCAGCGTAATTTCCTGCTCGCTTGGCCACTTCCGTGTTTACGACACTAGATGCGTGTATATACGTTTGATAAATACATATTTAATTTTAACCACCGACCACACAGCCCATAGACGCTTAATAACAGGCGAATGACTCCTGTCAACACATCTGACTTATAGTTCCAATATAAATATCCACTCGGAAATATTCAATCAGTGTCGACCAATCAGATGTTCTGTACATCACGGCATGTGCAAGCTTTTTTTTTTCGGAAATCTCAATTACTGTTAGCCTTATAAGCTGTTACAGCTTCACCGGTCGCGTGGGGCGAGCAGAGTGCTCAACCAGAATTTAGAGGTGTAGGGCTGTACGCCCTCCGCCCTAAGGGTGTCTCCTGTGACACCGAACCTCGGCTTAGGGTGGGGTCGTGATTTGCGATGAGAGGGCTAGTGGCATTGTTTTGTCCGTCCGCCGAACCTTGCCCTTGGGCTCGGTTCGCCGAAGGGCGAAACAGGGGCCCTCCTCGCCGCCGGCGGCGACGGTGTCGCGAATGTAGGTGTGTAGTGTTATCATGTAAACCGTTGGCCAGAGTTATCGGGTCATCGGGATCGGTAAGAATGTGCAAGCCTATGTGCTATTTCAGGCCATCATCTACCTGTGTGCCAAATTTTATCCAAATTCGTTTAGTAGTTTTGGCGTGATTTAGTAACAAAAATCCATCCAAACTTTCGAATTTACAATCGCGTAAAAAGATTGAAAAATACTGATGTACACTATTAGCAGTTATCTACTCGCGACTTGGTTCGCGTGACCAAAAATCATTACTTCCTTCTTAGTTAGTCGGTTAGGAAAAATGTCACTATGTCACTAAAGTAAAGGTAAATGAATTTTTAAAATAGGTCGAGTATATTTAGAGTTAAATCGTGACAAACAAAAATTAAAATCTTTCGTTTTAATTATATTAGTTTATATAAAGTTTGGCTGGAAAAAGACTGTACATATTAAAGGAAATCGAAGTAATTGTCATATTATGTTACTATAAAAAGAGAATATTGCTTAACTTAATAGTAAAATATAATGAAATTAGTTTAGTAATATTTAAAATATATGGCCACCGTGCGTGCAACAGGCGCGCACTTTGACTTAGGTACACATTCCGCGGTAATCGCCGTTTGTAAACAATGAACTTCAATATGCACGTGTGTACGTACTTAATATTTTTATTTGATAATTAGGTCAAAGTTTTAGTACTTATTTTTTATAATATTTGGTATCAGAATCGAATATTAAACGTCCTTCTTCAGTAACTATGTACAGTCTGTTCCTGTCTGTCAAAAAATTTGCGATGCGCGATTGCGAGATGTTCCAACAATTGAGACAACACGAATATTCGAAATTTACAATCGAGATGACTGATAACTCGATTACCGACCAAACAACCGAGATGTTTTTTGATTGTCTCGATTGTTTCGATAAGTTTCGTTTTATAACCTATTCTTGCTCCTCCACCCGCCCGGGTCGTCAAGCTCAGCCTCTCGAGTCGCACTCGCTCGCATACACTTGATCTCGTAAACTCAGTTACGAGTTATCGAGTGTATGTAGTCTCACTCGTTATGTCATTGTCGTCAGTCACCGCTTAGGTTGACGGAAACATCTCAGTCATCATTCATCTCTCAACGACATCGAGAAGAACATTTCGAGATGGCTCGAGATATTTGAACAATCGAGACAATCATAAAAATATCTCGTCATCGCGCATCAATAATCTGTATAGATCTTTGACAAGAGAAAGATAAGGACTTGGAATTAATTTCTATAAACAATCAAAATTATAAAATTGCATGCAATTCAAAGCTGAATATATAAAAATGGCTTTATCTCTGTCTAATAAGTTCTAATTTTCATGATAGACAACGCTACAAAAAATTTGTCAGTGCTCTAATTTCAAATCAATTGAGAAAAGGTTAAAGGTTATTACCTTTAACAGCTTATGGCCAATACGCCATTACTAAAATACGCTGTCAATGTACGTTAAATGTCAAATATCCCTTTGTTTAAGTACAAAATATTAAATTCTTCTTCTTCATTATACGAATGGCAATTATCAGAGAATTCTGCCCGTGTGGAGTAAACTTAGGAAGTCACACGTGTTAACTATTTCTTGAAATGGAATTAAGGAGGCTTCTTTTTGGATTGTAGGCTTCTGTTAAGTAAGTTTAACAAAAACAACACAAAAATATAGGGTAAAACAAAAACAACAAAAATCTACATACTACAACCTAATGTTGTTAGAATCAATAAAGTTAAGTAACAATAATTTCGCTAAATTATTAGGACTATAGGACTAAATACAAGTGACAATAAATATTTTAGGTTGACAGGACGAGGAAGGTCATCCGGAAGAGAATCATGACGTGAAGAAGAGGTATTAGGGCAACTGAAAAATATATGATCAACTATTAAATTGATTTGAGCGTTTATTTGTATTTTTTTATAATTTTAGTGTGTGCCTTAAATCTATATTTTTATATTAAAAATTAATTAATTATTAATTAATATTATAAATGCGAAAGTTTGGATGTTTGGATGGACGTTTGCATGGATGTTTGTTACTCAATCACGTAAAAACTACTGAACGGATTTGAATGAAATTTTGCATACAGGTAGATAATTACCTGAAATAGCACATAGGCTACTTTTTTATCCCGGATAAATTAGGTGATCCCGCGGGATTCGCCTAAAACTCTTATAATGCAGCGGGCTGCATGCTGCAGCTAGTCTAAAATAAAAACTAATTGGTAAGGTAACATGCGCAATTGCAATATAATTTATCAATTGTTATGTAGACAGTAAACAGCTGTTCTTAAGTCCGCTATACATGGGACGAAATTACACGGTTTTCACTTAGTTATTTCATATCTAGTAGTAGTTTACTTTATCTAAGGCATAGATTCAGCTCAGCATGAGTGGCACAATAGTTTGACCTGTCTGCCCCTCTTGTAAAGCATACCATCTGCCCGCTAAGAGACTTCATAAATGGGAACCGACTTGTTAAATTATCTTCGTGACTACGATAGTATATTACGTCTTCTTGCCTGGTTTTCGTACTACCGTACATTTTTCTACCATAATCGCAATAAGCAAATAAGTCCTTGACTATAAATTGTACAATATATTATCCTTGGTTAGATTGACTAACGAAGTTGATGTCTACGAAAAAACGGATAAAAGTAATCCAGAAATATTTTTTTCTCGTAAATTCCAGACACTATTTTGCATTATTTCGGATGCGATAGGGGAGATAGGGAAGTCGGTTCCAAACTTTTAACTTTTTCTTTTATGTCTATGCAGTAGCGATTTATAACAGTAAATTTCTTTCCTACCCAAGTCATTTAGCCGAACTATGTGGGTTGAAAAAATATAAAGCATGCTACAAAAATATTGTAATTTGAAGCTAGAACTTGTTTGAATTGCTTTGTACGATAAGAAATATTGACACTCCTTTTCACTTTCAAAGATATATATTATGTTATTATGAAACTTGTGCAAAGTGTAGATGTTGGAGTGCCTAAACTACTTAATATACTCACTAAGTCAGACTCTAAAAACAATACCTTTGAAAAATTGTTAAGTAGAACGTGTATAACTTCAGTCTACAATAAAACCAAAATGTTACACAAGAATATTAGAAAACAAGTAATCAAAAGAAACTTAATTTTCCTTTATTTGTGAGAATATTTTTTTTTTAAATCAGCACGTTGTAGTTTCTTAAGTACTTAAGCCGGCACTTTATATGGCTGTTTATACCTGTGTATTTGGCGTATTTGGCAATTACCATATAAATATTGTAAAATAAAATTACCACCTTTACAAGCCTGCAAGGATCGTGATGTATGGCACTCGGTTCTTTTTGTCTACCCCGTAAGGGATCTGGCGTGAAGATATGTATATGTATGTACCATATGTGGACAGTTTCCTTAGCAAAATGTTGGCCTTTTTGGCCTAATTGACAAATAAGGCCAATACCAAATATGCGTTACCGTGCGCTTGTCGATTTTCGAGGCACATCAAAGGGGTCAAACAGGCAAATATACGCAGATAAACCGTCCACATAATGGCCGTATTCATAAACGCGCACGCTCCTGGACCTATACGGACTAACAATATTTTTATGTTTGTGTACTTTTGTGACGCGATGCATGTTACTTTTACATGCTAAGGCATGTAATAGTAACATGCATTTAAATAATAAAATTTCGTTGCAAGTTGAAACATATTCATAGTGTAGATAAGCCCAGATAAGCACTATGCTTTCTGCTACCAAATGTTTGTGAGTTTGTTATTTGACTGCCATGTGTGGATGGACGTATTTGCCTCTATTTGCATGTTTGCCCGAATGTCACATATTTTGCCAAATACAACAAATACCCAATAGCGAACACAAATAGCCATTTGAAGTGCCATCATTAAATTTTGTCTAAGTACCTAATCCAAAAATTTTTTTCAGTGCGGAGACCTATAGACATCGAAATTCATTGTTTACAAAGCGAATTGCCAAATTTGTGACTAGACTACGCCGATAAAGCTTAGAGCGCCACTGTTACTCGCGCGGTGACCATACTTATTGAATATTACTACAGCAGTTTCGTTGAGATTTACAATGTAGTTAGAGAATATTGGATATATTCTCTTATTATTAATTACATATCACGACCTTCAGTATGTACTGTCTTATACCAGTCAACCAGTATAATGTGTAGATTATATGATATTATAAATGTAAAAGTCTGACTGTCTGACAAACCGTCTGTCTGTCCATCTATTAAGCTGTCACAGCTAAACCCCTGAACTGATTTCATTGGAATTTAGCAAGAAAATAGTTGAAGTCCCGGGGTCACATAGACTATTTTTTTAAATTAAAACCCGTAAGGAGTTTCGCATCCTCCGCCTCGTTTTTTCCTGTTGCCATAACGCTTGTAAGTACTTGTCTCTGTCGTGTTCATATTTGGAGGGTAAGGTAACCTATAAATTTATGCATGGAACATTACACTCCACAACACGAATAGCAAGTTCCGCCGTGTTGGTCCCGGCCTCCTTTGTAGAATAGGCCAACTGCCGTTCTGCAAGGCAGGTCGTAAAAGGCGACCGATTGGCTATCGAGTCACTACCATCGTGGCTACTAGGTGGTAGAGTTCTGCATTGTCTCGCCCGGGTCTGGTACCACCGCCTTACCTATTCCTGCCGCAATAGCGTCAGTGCTTGTCGCTGTCGTGTTCCGATTTGGAGGGTAAGGTAGCCGGTAAACTTATGCATGTGGCATTATACCTCGCCACAAGATAGCAACGCACCATTAACATCTTTGGTGTCTATAGGCGATGGTTGACTCTTTCCATCAGGAGACCCATCTGCTTGTTTGCTATCTTATGACATAAAAAAAAGCAATGCACCATTATCATCTTTTGTGTACTTCCATCAGGATGAGGAGGGATCTGCTTGATTTTCTAAAAAAACTGTGATAATATGAAAAAAGGAAGAAGAAGGGAAGGAGACTAATAATCAGGCAGTTAACCCATCATGTTGGTCCGAGCCCCTTTGAAGAATAGGCCAATGCAGTTCTTCCAGGCAGGTCGTAAGAGGCAACCGATTGGCTATACATGTCATTACCATCGTGACTAATAGGTGGTAGAGTTTCGCAACGTCTTGCCCGGGTATTTGGTAACACCGCCTTGCTTATTCCTGCCGCAATAGCGACAATGCTTGTCATTGTCTTGTTCCGGTTTAGAGGGTAAGGAAGCCGGTAGAATTATGCGTGTGGTATTGCCATCCTGCCACACAGACAGCAACGCGCTATTAACATCTATGCTGTCTGTGGGGGATAATTTCTCTTCCCCTGACTGTGTGTACCTTTCTTCTACTTCTACCCTATCTTTTTCCTCCTCTATCACCCCTCACCCACTATCTCCCTCTACTTATCTTCCCTCCACCCTATCTCCCCTATCGACCCCTATCTCCCCCATCCCCATCTCTCCCTAAATCCCCCCCCCCTACTCATATCTCTCTCGAATGACACTCATGTCTAGTTTTTTTAAGAAAAAATCTTAGAATTTGGGTCATTCTAGTGGTGTGTGTGTACAGTTTCACCATGTACGTCCGCTATTTGTCCTTAGCTTAGCTCAGAGATTATTCGTACTAGAAAGCTGTGATTTGGCAAAGAAGTTTCACTTCAAAAAAATTATCTCTGTACACCTTTCGTAAAAGTAACAAAGCAAAGTTTTCTAGATCGTAATTTATGGAACTCTATTCGCTTTGCAAAAGAAATAGATATTTAATTACATAAGACATATTAATTCAAGGTCAAAGAATGTTGTTTTAATTATATCAAGTAAAGCAGAAACCTTAATCGGCATTAAAATTGCTCGCCAAATGATCGCGAATTAAATTTGCTTTGACGTTGTAGCCTTATTCCGTATTAAATAGTATATTGCGATAATTCAATGCCGTATTATAATGAAATGTAGGTACGTTAACGCACCAATTCGGGGGATATATAGCTGTGGCTGTTTGATTAAGGGCTTCTTGGAATAAAGGTTAGAAGGGTAGGTTCTTGGGATCGCATCTTGACGTAATGTATAGAGTAATGTTATCTATCTCTGTCTTGTATACCTGTGTGCTAGAGAGAATACTTTTTTACCTGAAGATTGTAATTGCTATGGAATAAATTTATGTTAGTATTAGCCGTGCCCGCCCGCGACTTTGTCCGCGTGGAAAAATGCTAAAATAAAAGTAGTCTAAGTTTCTCCTTATAACATCAGCTATCTGTCTGTGAAAGTCACATCAAAAATTGGGCCAGCGGTTTCAGAAATTAGCCGGAATAAACAGAGAGACAAACAGGCAAAAATGGTAAAAAAAAGTTATTTTGGTAGAGTTCTGCTCGAGTCTGGTACCATCACCTTAGCCATATAGCATTAGACCTTGCCACAAGATAGCAACCCACAATTAACATCTTTGGTCTCTTTAGGATATGGTAGAGACTCTTTCTATCAGGAGACCCATCTGCTTGTTTGCTATCTTATGATATAAAAGACATAAACCGTATATATATGTATATATATATATATATATATATATATATAAATATATATATAAATATATATATATATATATATATATATATATAATTATATATATATATATATATATATATATATATATATATATATATATATATATATATATATAATAAAACTGAAATATATATATGTTACAAACAGACTTCAATTTTATTTATTTGTATGTACATATTATAAAGGAAAAAGACTTTTTTGTTTGTGGTGGATCTAATATTGAACCTAACTACTCAATCGATGGGGTTTAAGTTCAGTCCTGATAGGGCATTTGTGAGATGTGACTAAATGTTTGTATTTCTGGGTTTGGGTGTTTATTAAATATATTTCAGTATGTATTCTATGTGTTAGTATCCGTTGACTAGCACTTTGACTGACATCCATATCATCTATACAGTAATAAGTGAAGTAAAAACTATCCACCCCCTTTTTCCGACAATTACGTGAATTTGTGTGTAGTGTATGCGTCTTTACTGTGGAGGATTGCAGTGACCTAATATTTTTAAGTAATATGCATTAGAAATACATTAAATTAATAAAATAAACATTACACACACACTACATTCATGTGACGTATATGATAATATACACACATGAATAAATACTATTTTCTTAACGGATAAAATCTGTTGTTAAACTTAATTTATTCTTTAGTCTATAGTTAAATTTCGGCCACAAGGCAAACACTAGTAAGTTATTAATTTGCTTCTTTTGGGGTTGTTACAGTTCGTGTCATTTGTCCAGCGATATTTAATTATTTATTAGCATTTTGTTACTTTAAAAAAAATGATTCCAACGCTGGGTTTTGATCAGTTCACCACGTATTTAGGTCTTAGGAATCTTTTCTGTCCATTTCTACGATAACGTAAGTATGTCTGTAGGTATATATATGCGTTTATGTATGTTTTTTTTGCAAACCTCGCGTACATTTTCAACGGCTTGACCAATCGAACGTCAGCTGATTGCATTCGTTTGGTTTCTATCAAACGCAGAGCTTCTGAACATTTAAATCGACTTGGAGAAATGTTTACTAAATCCTAAAATAAAGTCGAAAAGAAATTACCTATTATAAAATAACTTCCGGACTAAAATACTAACTAATTCCAAAAATTAATCAGGTTGCCTAACTATAACTAATTACCTTGAAAAACTGGTAATTGAAAAAAACACCATTTAGTATGATATTATGTTATAAATACTAATAAATTTAAAATATCGAACAAAAGAACTTAATCTATTAGTTTATTGAAATTTAAAAATAATAAATTTTATGCCCTGTAAACTCCCAAAAACAATTAAATGAAAATGTAAAATTATTCTGTGACATAAAGGGTAGATAAAATCATGGATACTTGTTTTATCGTTTTATATTTACCTAAGGCATTGATACTTGTTCTTTATAATGTTTGGGAGTCCCCTCGAAAGATAAATTATAAGGGAAGTGAGAGTGACACTCGCAAGTTAGGTGTATTTTCGTTCCCTCGAGATATTTTTTTTTTACTCGTCGATAAAAACTGAATGCTGCACCTGATACTATGTATTCCAAAAGAATAAATAGCAACTAAGACTAAATTTTATTTATTATAAGATAACAAACAGGCAGACGTATTGAAGACACCAAGGGTGTAAATGATGTAATGCCTTATTCATAAGTTTGTCTTGTCTCCAAATCTGAATATGAAAAAGACAAGCAGAGACTGTCGTATTCAGGTTGCACAGGTAAGCAATGGTAGTGTTCAGGACAGAACCATAAACGGCAGTTGTATTTGGTACCATCGCCGTTTAACCGCAACCGGTAGAACCGCGCGGTTATCACGTAACTCGCAATGCAAAATTATCGGAATTGTTTATTTATTGCAAGATAAATAACAGCCTTGTATATTGGTGGCAGTCTTTGCCGCTAGATTTGTTTTGGTGCTGCGACATTTAAAAAAGTGCATCTAGTGATCAGTAAGCAATAAGTGATGTTTTTGATGACTTTTTCGTTACGTTTTAGAGTCATTGCTCATCGCTGGCGGATCGCAAACGTTAGGTAATACGCTTCCCGGTAAGGTTAGGGGGTGGTACCAAGTACTTTACTCATGACGTTGTAGAATCCTACCATATATAAATAAAGATAGTAATAATACGTTTGTGTATAATTTACAAATTGTTTATTAAGAATAAAAAGATGCAGGAGTCAGAAAAACGACGCTAACTCACCGGGACGCCATATGGCGACGTCATCGGTTACGTATACAAACAATTTGTTTCGAATTTTACGAATTGGCTACGTCGCCAAGTGAATTAGCCGCTAAATATTTCAATATATTCTTAAACTGTTTGGATGCGGTGGATGGCGACGTCGCCATGGCGTCCTGGTGAGTTAGTGGCCTTAGTGTATGTAGAGTGAGGGCGTGTAAAGTTAGAATATTGGCTCTACATAAGATCTGATAACTTTTGACAGTGCGAGCCATATGCTTTCGTCGTGACAACATTTTACTTAAATATGTTTTAGTGGGCTACCTTTTTTTATAACATAATATAGCAAACAAGTAGATGGGTCTCCTGATGGAAAGAGTCAACCATTGCCTATAGACACCAAAGGTGTTACTGGTGCGTTGCTATCTTGGGGCGAGATCTAATTCCACATGCATAAGTTTACCGGCTACCTTACCCTCCAAACCGGAACACGACAGCGACAAGCACTGACGCTATTGCGACAGTAACAGGTAAGGCGGTGGCACCAGACCCGGGCGAGACAATGCGGAACTCTACCACCTAGTAGCCACGATGGTAGTGACTCGCATAGCCAATCGGTCGCTTTTTACGACCTATCTGGCAGAACGGCAGTTGGTCTATTCTTCAAAGGAGCCCGGAACCAACACGGGGAAAAAACCTTAACTTTAACTTATAAAAAATAAAATTTCCACAAGTTTTCTTTTGACGCATGCAAATTTCATTCAACTTGAAACTACTACCGGATCGGAATCGCGGCACAGGCTGAGATAGTTAATTTTTTAAAAAATGTGCTGCATAGGGAAAAATAGCGATGTCATTTTTTTTAGTTATTGTCAATAGCGCGCATTATTATATTAAAACATGAGGCAAAAGCTTTGTTCCTCTTATGAGGAATATGAATATAATTTGGCACAATCTAAGTTAATGTTGAGAAGGAGTACAGAAAGCTAATATTTTTGTATAATATGCATTAAAAATAGTTTAAATTAATGAAAAAACATGATATATACTACCATGCGTACACACGCATGTATATAATATTATAAAAAGACTATAAAAACTATGTTCATGATTAAATTTTTGTTGACAAAATATTTAGAAGTGTTAAGTCTATAGACTATGGTTAAACGAGTCATAGTTTGTTTATCCTATAATTTGTTTGAGATATATTTGTACTTTAACATTATTAGAATTACGGTCGGGTTTTGACAGATACATTGCTAATATATTAATATTTAAAAGATCAATTATTGTATACAAGCTGATCTACGCAGCTTCGCCCATGAATAGATCAATGTATAGCTTTTCACTCAAACTACCGCCGTGTTGGTCCCGGCCTCCTTTGCAGAATAGGCCAACTGCCGTTCCGCCAGGCAGGTCGTAAAAGGCGACCGATTGGCTATCGAGTCACTACCATCGTGGCTACTAGGTGGTAGAGTTCTGTATTGTCTCGCCCGGGTCTGGTACCACCGCCTTACCTATTCCTGCCGCAATAGCGTCAGTGCTTGTCGCTGTCGTGTTCCGGTTTGGAGGGTAAGGTAGCCGGTAAACTTATGCATGTGGCATTAGACCTCGCCACAAGATAGCAACGCACCATTAACATCTTTGGTGTCTTTAGGCGATGGTTGACTCTTTTCACCAGGAGACCCATCTGCTTGTTTGCTATCTGATGATATAAAAAAAAAAACTTTCAGTCCCTTATGGGTTTAATTTTTTTTAAAGTTAGCCCATGTTTAAAAAGATCAAATAATGTAAGAGAGAGAGAGAGATATCTCCATGGCATATTTAATCAAAATCGCTTTAGTGGTTTAGCCATGAAAGAGTAATAGACAGAGTGATTTTTGCATTCATAATATTAGTATGGAAGTATGAACAAATTAATTTAATAAAAAAAATTAGAAAAAAGTAGCCTATGTTCATCCCAAGACTATAAAGTATCGCTATATGAAATTTTATTACAATCGGCCTATCGGTTTATAATATTAGTGAGGATATCACGCTTTAGTATATTTCGCGTATCTCAGCCTTCGAAAACAACTCTAACGATTTCTCATTTTGATTCGGTTTTGTTATTACACGCATAATATGTGGAGCTTTGAGAAAGCGCTCTACTCTCAACATGTCAAGGTCAATCGTTTTTCTGAACTTAAACTCTATCTATCGTATTGATATTTTACTAAAACAATAATATACGTACCCAGATATTAAGAATAACCTTTTAAACATATTTAATACTTAAAAAAATATATTGATCACGTATAATCTTGACTTAATATTTGAATTTATATAAAGTCACATTGACTTAATATTTGAATTTATATATAGCCATTTTCTTCTTACGTATATCTATGCGTATGTGGGACAAGGACAAAGAGATATTGTCAATATAATTAATTGGTTTTTCAATCAGTAGGTAATAAATAATTCCAAATTAAATGAAATATCGTGTTCATATGCCAAATACATCCTATAATAGGTCAAACAATTATTATACCTACAAGAAATATAATATTCCATATTTTTTTGTCCCTTTGGCCGCGTAATTTTTACAATTTTTCACTACACAATACAACATTCTTAAAGTCTTGTCAGGCTTACTGATAAATGACAACAAACGCGAAATTGTTTTTCTTTTTATGTTTTGTTTCTCTTTAATTGGTACACTTTTCGAGCGCGGACCCGATGTCCATATATTTGTAAGTCAATATACATAAAACAAATGATTAAAAAGATCTTGGAAGTTCGGAAGTCTGTAATCTGTATGTATGGATGTGCTCAACCTGATTATGCTCAAAACGTATAGGGACATTCTCTTTTAATAGTTTCAGTATGTTATGGGATTGTTTTCCATTGAAATTTTTTATCTAAATCAATATCATTTAATAAACATGCGTTACGAGACGTACACTTCTGGATTTTCCAAACTTTTTTAAATTTCGAACAGAGGGAAATCGCTATTTCCAATTAATAGACTCTCGTATTTTAAACTAAATGTATGAACATTTTTGGTTAATGAATTATTATTATTATTTAGAAAAACTTTTACTTCGGTACTTTTTAGAGAAACTTAATTTAGAGAACTTAATTTCTCTTTTATCTAACACAATTCACGCTTACTTCCACAAATCCAGATGATTTTACATTTAATTGTTTAAACACCTAAAACACCGGTTAATTTGCAGTGAAAACGAACGTTTCAGTGTTCATCTGCGGGCCATTTCCTGGGCAGACAGAGCTCAGACGGTTGCAATATAACGCAATACACCTCAATACACTATAATTTCGTACTTAGATAGAGTACGTAGTTGTATCAGTTTTACTTAATCTGATACTAGTTTTTTACAACATATAAAATTTTGAAACAACTCAAATGCCTGAATTAGACTGAAAATGATTATTTTCTGTGACTCCACGACTCTTTCGGTGACTCTACGAGTTACATTACTTTTTTTACATATATAACCAGTCGGTCGCCTTTTACGATTGTTCCATAAAGTTTATAAAAATACTTTCGTTGTGTTAGGAATTAAAAACTAATTATGTTGCATCACTCTGTATCTTTTATCGGCTCTATTATGTTTCGAGGAACTGTATGGATTAATTCCTGCCGCCGAATTTCACCATCGTACATCGCGACAAAATTCGAAGTTTCATCCTCACCATTTCTGTGTCACAATCCACAATGGCGGTAATCACTTACCATTAGGTGAGCCTTCCTTCCGTTTCCCCCTCTTCTATAAAAAAAAAATTTGTTATTTCATAATACATAACATTTATTTATTGTATGTAAACATTTCATTGGCTCTACCATGCTCTATAACACGTATATTTCATTTAATTACGTACGTATAGATTAAAATATTTAATAATAATTTCATATTTTAATAATATAATTACATTGATATTGACCAATTAACTCGATAATAAAATAATTATGAAACACAATTGAAAATAATATTTTGTGAGTTTGTGTGCGGAGAGGCGCGCGCACAAGGAGGTATGCGGCAGGCGGCAGGCCGCGCGGCGGAGTGAGGGGTCTTCGCCGTCGTCCGCCATACGCTCGTCGGCGCCCTCGCAGTCAGGTTCAGTCAGTGCCTGACCACGACGCGAGGGACGAGTGTTGTTAACTGTCGATCTTACCGACATCGTTATTCACAGACACATCGCAATCCTCTCAAAAATTTTGCAATAAGCACTCTCAAACAAATTGAATTTTATTGTCGCACTCTCAATTGAATATTTTTTGCCAAAGCCGGCTTCGAACTTGACCTGTGATTTGTTTGTCCAAACTGTTAGTGCGCGTGTAGTGCTTTATCGATAATATAACCTATACGACTTCAAGGACACACTCAACTTGAACGTTGTGCTTTGGATGCGGTGTTGTAAAAGCTATACCAGAGATTTTAGCCTTGTTGCTCTTGTAAATTTTGAGTGGGCGTATTCGAAAGTTTGAAAATCGATTGGGTGACGTGTGTGCGTGGGATTGCGTTTACGTAATCTTTGTTTACCTTGGGAATATTATGCACTGTGTCCGTTGTGAGTCGTGTTGATATACCATCATTGATATCTTTCAATCAACCCTGCGATCTTAGGTGAGTTTTGTGCACTTCAATTGTTCGTTGTTTTGTAACTATAATTTATTGAATGCATTTAATTTAATTTTGTTTTTATTTGTTAGTTTAGAGCTATAAGTCATTACTATACATTTTTTGCCTTATATGAGTTTTTTCTTGTTGTATTTTAATTGATAATAATTTATCGTACTTTTTAATATTTATTGCATACTTTTTTAACTTTAATAGTGAAAAAATAATAATCCTAATTAATTATAAATATAAGGGTACCTAATTACAAGGTTTCGCTTAAAAATAATGTTTAATAAACCAAACAATTTTGAGTTTTTACAACATTATCCAGGTAACTTTACCTAGGCTCGGAGTTACTTGTAATTACTTATTTGTAATGTTGAATTTGTTTTTTTTTTGTTTTTGTTCGATGTAATTATTGAAATAAAGTTTTAGTTAGGTAAACACATATTTATGTTAGCTAGGTAGGTACCTATTTAGTTAGTTGCCTTTCGCAATTATTTTGGATTTTAGAATGTTTTAGCAATTTTAAACTGGTTTTTAAAGTAACTACCCTGTTATTTTTTTTATCTGTGTGGGTAGGTATCAATGTTATTTTTAGTTCTTTTTCATTTTGCTCGTTTATGTTTTATATTTTTTCCACTTTACTAATTGTATAATAAATAAATTAACATTGCTTTATTTTATTGGTATTCTTGCATAGTTCTTGTATAGTGTATACATATACATATTATAACTGTGTAGCTTTATGGATACAATTAATTATGTTGTTTTTTTTTTGCAGTTTATTTTACTGTTAGAATGGTACCTAATTTATAAACGAATTGTATATGTATGTAATAAATTGACCATACCTATTTCTTTAAAATTAGAAAAAAGGTCTTGATAGCTTGACGGTATTTTCGACTTATAATGAAACGAGGGTGACTACGCTGGAATACTTAAAAATTAATAAGGAGCCCGTGGGGTGAAAGCACTACAATTATAAAAGGTGCCATTGGTGCGCGCTAAACTATGATCTGTTGGCTGCTAGCCCAAACCGGATTACCAATAATTTCACCCAAGATTTATTATTATATTGATTACTAGTTATCGTTTTATATTTTTCACTGTATTATATATTAATAGTTTGATAACATTGTTTTTGAAAATTTGTTTTAAATGTTACTCTGCATTTGAAATATTAAGAGGGTATATTATAATTATTTTGCATGAAGTAGGGAAATGAATCGTTTAATAGTTTTTGGTACATTCAAATTATATTTTCGATACAGTAAAGAACGTAAAACTAACATAAAAAAAGGTTATTTGTGATAAAAACTTGCAGAGCCGCGCATCTGCAACAGCAAATGTACATACAGTCAAAAACTATTATAACAAAATCGAAGGGACTAGGTACTCATATTTTGTCGTAAATACCGATAGTCGTAGCAACCGGTGATGTTTTCGAGTTAGGAAGTCCTAAGTTTTCATGTTAAAGGGTTCACTATATTTACACATAATTCCACAATATATTTTGGAGCGTCTAGTGTATAGATAAGTAACAAACTAATTGAAGCGATATGAAAAAGCGGGCTTTGACTCTACTACTACTCTACTACTCTCTCGAAAGAAAAAAGTACTTTTTTCTTTTATGACTCTACATTCGACACTTACATATTTGTTTACTTTTGAGATTTTAATAGCTATTGACCATTATACTATACAAGACGTGGATACCTATTTAAATTGCTTACAATGCAGCGTAGCTGGTCGTTATAATAGATCAAATTCACTGAAAATATTAGTTAAATGTAGTCGTTCAAAGCGATATATAAACAATTTCGTAAAAAAGCAATATTTTTGATAAGGCAGTCATATAGCATTCAGCCGAGACCTTTGTTTTGGGTCAATATAACCGGTACGTTGGTCTAAACGATGTCGTCATAAATGGTTTGGACTGTAGTAATTAATATAACAATATACCTAGCTACCTAATCTTTCATACAAACTTCAACGATATAATTTTTCATACATATCCTCTTTCAGCCCCTTAGGAATAGGAATTTGCTTCAATTGTTACTGAATTTGCACACTCAAATACAAAATCGATCCCTTCGCCTTAAACCCTGATTGCCTTCTCAAGCCAGATCTCTTTATATGCAGTTTTAAGGTAATTAACAAACAAATTATACACATTATTAAAGTTTACATTGCGGAGAAACGTCAAAACCTAATATTTTCAAATAATATGCATCAGAAATACAAAGGAATAATAAAAATAAACATTACACACACTACATTAACTCTAAAAAAATATCTAAGCGAATATCAAAACTCAATAACGCTTTTGGCCGACTCGGGTATCGAACCCTGTGCCTCGTAATTTGAGTCGATTAGGCTAATCCTAGAGCTGAACTGTTATTAGCAAAATAGCGTAATTTCTTGTCACTCACCTGGCTAACGAGACGACCAGCCACTGCTTGTCTAGCAAATATTTTGAATGTAAACAGCCTCTATTCAACGTTTAAGCACGTTGTTGAACAACAGTTGAGAACAGGTATCTTCAGATCTTGCAATATCATCTGAGAAGCTGGTTAAATCGTTGACACTAAAAAAAATAAGTTCAAAGAAACTGATGAGGTAAACGACACTACAACACTAATGTTTTTTTTCTTTGAATATTTTATTGAATATGCAAATACAAACATACTTACAATACTGTGCGAAATTTAATTTTATTGTGTAGTAAAATATGATAAATAAGAATAAAAGATACATTTATTATCATCAAAGTAACATCATTAGTGGCGTGTTCGGAACTGGACGGTACGGAAGCCGGTAAACTAATGCATGTGGCATTACATCCTTGCCACACGGCTAGCGACACACCATTAACATCTTAAGTGTCTATAGCGAATGTTTGTCTCTTTCAGTTAAGGAAATAATCTACTTCTTGTTATCTCTGTCAGAAAAAAATGATTGACTAGGGATAACATGAGTGCGGTACGTTAATCAATGCTTATTGTTATAAAGGCGAACGTCTGTCTGTCTGTCGGTTTGTCTGTCTGTTACGCTTTCACAGGTCAATCGTCAAACTAATTTTGTTGAAATTTGGCAAGCACGGAAATAGTCTATGTTTAAAAATTAGCCTATCTTTGACCCCGGGTCTTCAAGTCGAGGTCAAGCATAGGCTATTTTGTATAAATCAACCCCTAATGGGTTGAGAATTTGCATGAAAAATGTCATTTTAATCTACTCGCGGGCGAAGCTCCAGTAGCATATATATTATACCAGCTGCTGCGTGCAGCCCGCTGCATTATAAAACTTTTGGTTCACCTTAGGGGGCGTCCACAAATTACGTGAGATGTTTAAGAGGGAGAGGGGGTCAAGTCAAATCTCATCTAATCTCACGTTGGAGGGAGGGGGGGTCTCGGCAAATATCACGCAATTTTTTTTTTCTGATTGAAACAAAAAAATATGCTATTTTGGTCCATTATCCAGATTGTACATGCAATCTTAATCGTAATCGTAATACGATTAAGATTCGTTCGAAAGAAAATAATTTCATTCATACTTCGGCGTTATACAGTCTTTCGTTAATAAAAGCACGAAACAATTTTTTTTTCTTTTTTTTTTACAATAAAAATCCAACGCGTTTACATATTTAGGAAACCCACGTTTTGAAAAATCTCACGTGAGATAGGGGGACGGGGGAGGGGGTTGAATAAAATCTCACGACATCTCACCATGGGGGGAGGGAGGGGCAGAAAATTTAAAAAAACACCTCACGTAATTTATGGACGCCCCCTTATTTTTCTGGGTTAAAAAGTAGCCTATGTGCTATTCTAGGTCATTATCTAACTTTGTGCCAAATTAAATTCAAATTCTTTCAGTAGTTTTTGCGTCATTGAGTAACAAACATCCATCCAACTAAACTTTCGCATTTATAATATTAATAAAGATAGCAACAAACAATTTTTAATTATTATCACCGCTTATCTCATTAATTTAAAAACTGGTGAATTGTCGTGAACATAACGTCCATTGTTCCTTTTCTTCACTTTTCCTTTATTTTTTTGTAAAAATTAAATAGTGTAGAGTTAATAAACATCACTGTGCTTAAGTTAATAGTACAGTGTTCTACTACTAAAATCTAAAATATTTACTGTGATATGTGTTAACAGTTTTGGTAGATCTACGTTTTGATAAGTATAAGTTATAATTAAAGTAGGTAACTCTGTATTTAGTGACATTTTAATTAATATTAAACAATTCGTAGTATTTTCCTCAAAGCTAATTATTAGTGTCGTATCATTAATAAAAATATTATCTCACGGTTCATTTTAATTACGAATAGACATATTGTTTCAAACTTAATTAGACAGTTGCATTAATTACATTATTATTCTAATATGGTAATTTATTATATCATGGTCTGATATTGCCTACATACATTGATATAAAAAACCCATAGAAACATGCATATTTCTTTTCACGCCAAAAAATATTTTTAAGTAGACGGTTAAAGTTGTTTCCCAGTGCCTAAGAATTTAACGTTTCTAGGTAAAAATATAAAATACTAGCTGACCCGTGCAGCTTCGCTCACGAGTAGATTAACAGGGGCTGATATTTGAAAATAAAATTAGCTTATGTTTGACACCAGATATTCAACTATTTACATGCCAAATTGCATGAAAATCGGTACAACGGTTTAGCCGTGAACGCGTAACAGTCATACAGATAGACAGACTTTCGCATTTATGATATTGGTATGGAGTTTTTTTTTCATATCATAAGATAGCAAACAAGGAGATGGGTCTCCTGATGGAAAGAGTCAACCATCGCCTATAGACATAAAAGGTGTTAATGGTGCGTTGCTATCTTGTGGCGAGGTCTAATCCCACATGCATAAGTTTACCGCCCACCCATAAATTTACGAGCCCGGAACCAACACGGAATAATCCATATTAGCGTAGCGTAAAATCATAAAATATTAAATTATTTTTATAACTCATTATCTGCGTATTATTCTGACATATATAATCCACACTACAGTAAAGTTTTATCAAAATCTATTGAGTAAGTATTTTCTTCTAAGAGTATAAACATACAGAGCGGTAATTAGCATCCTTTTGATCACAAATATCCGTAAGCAAAATCTTTCGCGTTTATTTTCATTTGCGCGTTTATTTTATTTTGTAAGCGCGTACACGTAGGTACTGAAAAGTCGGCTAACGTTACGGGATGTTCCCCGACTTTACACAACGTCGCGATTTTCTTTTTTTCGGGACTTGAAAACTTGAAAATTTCCCCATTTTGCAATTATAATGTATATCCTGACCTTTTTAAAGCAGCAGCATTGCAAAAGCATAACAAATAAGCAGGCTTATTTGTTGGGATGAAAAAACACGTAAAACTAGTTGAGTTTCGTTTCTATTTGATATCTTCTTATTTCATAGGGTAGCAATCAAGGAGATATTTCTTCTGGTATCAAGAGATAACCATCGTCCATAGACGCCAAAGATATTAATATTGCGTTACCTTTCTGTGGTGGGATTGGAATACCACAAGCATAAGTTTATCAGCTATCTTAACCCCCACCTCGGAACATAACGGCTACGATGCTATTGAAGCATAAATATGTAAGACGGTGGTAACTGGCATCAAACACGGTCGAGACATAGCAGAACTCTTCCTAGTAAGTATTTACCGATGACAGTGTACCGTATTAGTTTTATTATAGACTAGCTGTTGCCCGCGACTTCGTTCGCACGGACCTCGTTTACTCCGCAAAGCTCCTCCCCCATAGGTGATAGCGTGATAATATGTAGCCTAGTATATGTTGACCCGACAGTTAGTTTCATTTTATTCATGCAAAATTTTAAGTAAATCCATGCAGTACTTTTTGACTTTCATAAGATTTTATTACGTGTATATATATATATTTCGATGAGATGCTTAACGTTATTATAATTATTTATTATACCATAAAAGAGTATCATCACGCTCGATTCTCTTGCGAAGTCGGCAGATTAAACGGAATATTTATAGACTTTTACGGTTAACCACGTTTCACCGGTTTGTCGGTTGGCGAGATTGATTGGTGATCCCCATCGCCGCATTTCACCTACCTGATAACGATGGCTGCCTATTTATAGCGATAACTTCACGTACTCATCCGGGGCATAAGCTAAAAGCTACTAGTTACTGAGATTTTGGATTTTCGAAAAAAATCACCGAAAAAACGTCAACAATACTTTCGGCTGATTAGATAAAAGTATCCGATGTGCTTTTACAGGTCATTATTTACCGGTGCTCCAAATTTTTTTTTTTTTTTTTTATATCATAAGATAGCAAACAAGCAGATGGGTCTCCTGATGGAAAGAGTCAACCATCGCCTATAGACACCAAAGATGTTAATGGTGCGTTGCTATCTTGTGGCGAGGTCTAATGCCACATACATAAGTTTACCGGCTACCTTACCCTCCAAACCGGAACACGACAGCGACAAGCACTGACGCTATTGCGGCAGGAATAGGTAAGGCGGTGGTACCAGACCCGGGCGAGACAATGCAGAACTCTACCACCTAGTAGCCACGATGATAGTGACTCGATAGCCAATCGGTCGCCTTTTACGACCTGCCTGGCAGAACGGCAGTTGGCCTATTCTACAAAGGAGGCCGGGACCATTCAAATCCGTTCAGTAGCCTTTGCGTGATTGAGTAACAAATATCTATCTATCCATTCAAACATCCAAACTTACGCATTTATAATATTAATATAGATGTTGCAGACATTCATTTGGTTTCTGGCCATTTATTATTGACTATTTGCTGTATCAGTGGCATCGTAAAAGTCACATGCAAGAGTTCAAAAAATGGTTTCAAATTAAATAACCTTAATATTTTGTTTAAGTAAGAGGTCTAATAAATGTCATGTCGGGGTGAGATGAGCCAGGCAAGGTGTAATACCTGGGGACCAAATCCATTTAAGAAGCTTTAAAACTTGTATATTATAACGTTACATGATACACAATTGGACGTAGTTACACGAAAAGGATCTAATCCACACAAAATCACTTTGAAATTTTAAAGTTTGAAGTTGGATATTTTTTAATTTTTTAACGTGCCATACATGAGGACTAGCTCTGACGTTGAATAATGTAATAGAGAGCTATTTTCGCCTAGATGTTTTTTACTGGCCAATAGTATTGATGTTTAGCATCAGTTTGGTGCACTTAACTCTTTTTTTTTCTATATTGTGGATTGGATCCTTTTCGTTTAACTACGTCCAATTGTTATAGCGCGATTTAGGATATGTTTAAACTTTGTGTTAAATATTACTTGACCGCTACATAAAAATGCACATATTATGCAAGTGCAGTATTCGAGCAGTGAGTAAAATCTGTGCCGTCCATGGCGTCCATCGACCTCACCGCGACGGCATTGTGGCTCAGACCGGTGCTCATGAAATATGAATGCGCTGCCTGAAAGAATCGCTCCCTTACTCATTCCCGTTACAAACCCATGGATACCTAATATTTACACAAAGAACTGTTTTTACAGTAATCAAGTTTAAACAGACTCGTCATTCAATTTCAAAATAATTTAAACGAATTTTAAAATAATCTGAAATTGTAACAGCCGATTTCCAACAAACATAAAACAACAGGATAGTGACGAGACAACCATCTTTTCTATCTTAGAAAAACTTGAACCGGGTAACTAATAAAGAATAGTTTAGAGTGTCGAACTAAAAAAAGTCTCCACTTTACGTGTAGGACAATGTTATCCTTGAATTACCATAATAATTAACAAGCTGCTGTGAGAAAATAAGATTGTTTTTAAATTGATTAATATCAATTTTATAGTCTATATAGTACTTTATAGTCTAATAGTATAGTATAATTCCGAAACTTTAGACTAGAATACTTGCTATGTAAGTATACTTATAATTCCTGTTCCCAAATAAAAAAATCATAACGTACATAAAAAACCGGTCAAGTGTGAACTGAACTCGCATTCACGATCACATAAACTTATTTATATATGTATTTAAAATTCTCAAACAGGTGGCTAACTTTAAAACGATCAAAATATTTGACTTTGCACTGTGTTATTCTATTATAGAATACTGTATAACAGCATGGGGTGGATCAGCAAAAAACATTATCTTGGAGATAGAAAGGGCCTAGAAATATCATCAAAGTCAGCGCAGGGATTACCTTTGCGATTTTCAACGCAAGAATTATACAAAAAATATATACTTAAGTTCTCTTGATTCCTAGGCCCATATATTTATAATTAATACGTGAAGGAAAAACTTTGAGCCTCTTTTTAAGACAAATGCGCGAATGGTGCGTGGAATAAGAAACTTGGCGTCGTTAAAGTTCAAATTGTGATGGACTGTAGAAACTTAATATTTTAACCGATTCGTTGCGGATGACACGGCAGCCGTGTTATGATTGTTTTTAACGTATGGCCAATGAGACGGCAGTCGTTTTATTTTTAAATCGATTATATATTCCTTAAATTGCATTTTAAAAGTTCTACCCTTTACTTTTGTTCAGGGTAGAATTTATTAAAATGGCGCTTGGCGCAACCGTGTCATGAAATATTTGTACGCCGCCACTACTATAAGTGTTGGAATATATGCGCGGCAACGAATCGGTTAAAATAAAATGCATTACAAATAAATTAATCAAATTAAACATTACAGACAATAAGTTCATGTGACATACGACGTGATATTATACACACATGTATATACTGTTTTCTTTGGTTTTCTTTGCGGCTATAATTACTTATACTATTATATATCCTGTGCTATAGTTTATTGTCAAACTGAAAAGAATTTTTATTGTTTAGTCTATGGCCGAATTTCGGCCACAGGTGATCGCTAGGATTTATAATAAAGTAACAAATAACTATATATACGAGTATGTAGATTATGTAGTTCCATTATAATGTTAAACGTGCCCTTGTGAACATCATTCCCATAAAAACCAGTCAATTTGTTTATAATGCGCTCCGTGACTTTTAAGACCTCATTCCGTTCCATATCGTAAAATCTATTTCTCAAGCTGTAAAACTGAAAAGTCGTAATTATATTTGCAAAACAGTTTCTTACTTTAAATTTAAATTAAGTTAAATCCGCATATCTACACTTTATACTAATACTAGCTGTAGCGTGCAGCTCGCTTAATTATAAAAGGTTTTGGCGAATTCCGCGGGATCGCCTTATATTTATGTGATAAAATGTAGCCTACGTGCTATTCCAGGTCATTATATACCTGTGTGCCAAATTTCATTCAATTCCGTTTAGTAGTTTTTGCGTGATTGAGTAACAAACATCCAAACATGCAAACTTTCGCATTTATAATAGTAATGCAGGTTATAAAGAGGTAAGATTTTCCCAATTTCAAAAAAGTCTGTTACTAATATAAAGCTACTTTATGACTGAGTAATATAGGGTTCTTCCTACCTGACTATTTTACTCAGTCAGGTAGAAAGTACTTTATTTTAAAGTGGTCGATGTCGTAAATATCACGCGAACAAAGCCGCGGGGACAGCTAGTGTGTATTGTTGCTTAACAAGTTTGATGTCTGGAAAGTATGAATATCCATTTAGGATATTTTATATTATTAGCAAGAACATGACATAAATAGATATTACGATTACTTAAAAATAAAAAGGCTTTTTTATTAATAACTAGCTGTGCCCGTGAGTTAGTTCGCGTGGAAAAAAATCTAAAATAAAAACCCGCATAGTTCCCGTTCCCGTGGGATTTCCGGGATAAGAACTATCCTATGTCCTTTCTTGGGTCTCAAACTATATTTGTACCAAATTTTATCCACATCGGTTCAGTGGTTTGGCCGTGAAAGCGTAACAGACAGACAGACA
Source organism: Apodemia mormo (assembly GCA_036924255.1). Classification (NCBI taxonomy): domain Eukaryota; kingdom Metazoa; phylum Arthropoda; class Insecta; order Lepidoptera; family Riodinidae; genus Apodemia; species Apodemia mormo. The sequence goes on along the minus strand of JAUPFN010000003.1, from coordinate 31,937,747 downwards.
GACAGACAGAGTTACTTTCGCATTTATAATATTAGTATGGATTTAGCCCGTCGAGTGCGAAATTGGGGTGGGTTCACTCCAACATTGCAAGGGTATTAGAAAATAATATATGTCAACATTGTTTTGTCGTAGCAGTGTCGCATCAGCCGGTTGCGTCGAGTGCCGACTACGTGTAATATGTTTAAATAGAACTTATGTCAGCATCACTTGAAATTATTTTTTTGCATGTCAATTTTTACTTTTTAACTTTTCGCAGGGCTTCGCTACTGATTTTACCCATTATCAAAAATCAAGTTTTCTTGAGAACTTGTTGTTTGGAGGGTTATTTCAGAAGCTTTTCCGGCTATTTACATGATAAAGTTAGTTTGTCTGTACGTATGTATGTGTGTGTATGTGTGTATGCATGTATGTATGTGTGTATGTATGTGTGTGTGTAGGTGGGTTGTATATCCATATTTTGTGTGCAAGTGTGTATGTAAACCTCTCATAACTTTAAAATGGCTTAACTAATCGAAGTGAGGTTAATAGCATTCGATCGGTTTCCAGTAAACTTAGATTTCTTAAAAATTTAAACCGGCTGACTAATTAAAAAAAAAACTCAAAAATTAAAGTCGCTGGAACAATGTTTTTTAAAACAACTTTCAGGCAAACATACCGATTTATTTCGAAATTACATCAGTTATTATATAAAAAACTTTCGAAATCGTGTTATTCGTTCGGGAGTTATCGTTAACAAAACATTTAAAAAAATTTTTTTCGATTGAACTTCGGCATCTTATTGATATTCAACCTTCTACAATATTTTAATACTCAAAATATGTAAAAATCGATCGATTAAAACAGTGTTGTTTTTAACAATTTTCTTGTCTACGATAGCCTAAGAGATTCATTTAAATTGTATGTTATTTTTTATTAAATTGTATGGATGAAATCCTTAATAAGGTAACTGATGTATATAACTTGATAAGGAAAAATAAGTTACGATTTTTTAGAAGTTAAATTTTAGAAAATGATATATTTTTTAATGTACTGTTTACTTAGTTTCAAGAATCTAGTATTATGATTGATCCAGCCACAGAAAAGGTTCATATTTTTCATACATTTTGTTTGCTTGTAATACTATTTATTTTTAACACATTTTTTTTTATTAAATGAGGCAGCGGGCGATACGAGTTACCGGTGAGATCGATTCATGTAAATGCCTCGTTTCGATTAATAATAATTAATTAATCGGTGAAAGTGTAGGGACATGCTGTTGCTGCGTCGGTTTCAATTTACATTTATTTCAAAGTATAGTTTACTTTTCGCGAGGATCATTATAAACATGTTCAGGTCATGTGCAAGGTCAGTACGTGAGGGATATCTACTTTACATAAATATACCTATTAACACTGTGACTCACAATGACGCCATCATGAGTGTTTATAAATAGGATTCATTATTTTTAAAACGTAATTTGTTACTACAAAACGATGGTATTACCTATGCTATTACATCGTATCTGTATTTTGGCGTGGCATGGAGGTGGTTCAACCTTTTTTTTTGCATGATTATGATTGCTACGAGCTATGCATACTATAAAATGCTCTTATTATCTATAGTTTACATATTAAACGTCAATATGAAAGAAAACTTTATTTTTTATATCGTAAGATAGCAAACAAGTCCCCCGTGTTGGTTCCGGGCTCCTTTCAAGAATAGACCAGACCAGGCAGGTCGTAAAAGGCGACCGATTGGCTATGCGAGTCACTAACATCGTGGCTACTAGGTGATAGAGTTCTGCATTGTCTCGCCCGGGTCTGTTACCACCCCCTTACCTATTCTTGCGGCAATAGATTCAGTGCTTGTCGCTGTCGTGTTCCGGTTTGGAGGGTAAGGTAGCCGGTAAACTTATGCATGTGACATTAGCCACAAGATAGCAACGCACCATTAACATCTTTGGTGTTTGTAGGCGATGGTTGACTCTTTCCATCAGGAGATCCATCTGCTTGTTTGCTATCTTATAATATAACAAAAGCAAATAGCTCTCCTAGTGGAAAGAGACTACCATCGCTTATAGACCAAAGATGATAATGGTGCGTCGCTATCTTTGTGGCGGGGTCTTAATAATTCTAAATACTAAGTTTATCGGCTACTTTACCTTCCAAAAAGGAATACGACAGTGACTGACGCTATTGTACCAGAATAGGTAAGGCGGTGGTACCGGACCCGGGCGAGACAATGCGGAACTCCACTACATATAGTAGACATAATTGTAATGACCACGGTAATGACTCACATAACCAATCGTTTGCCTTTTACGAACTATCTGGCAGAACGGCAGATGGTATACTCGTCTAAGGGAGCCCGGACCAACATCAGAGTAAATTTTTAACAACTTTTCGCGAAAACTTAATGAATACCGTTTAATAAAGTAAAGCATTATAACTCCAGATAAAACGCTGCCTGAATTGAATGCGAAAGCTGACACATGTTCAAATCCAGTTCAATCTTCGTCTTTTTTTTTATATCATAAGATAGCAAACAAGCAGATGGGTCTTCTGATGGAAAGAGTCAACCATCGCCTATAGACACCAAAGATGTTAATGGTGCGTTGCTATCTTGTGGCGAGGTCTAATGTCACATGCATAAGTTTACCGGCTACCTTACCCTCCAAACCGGAACACGACAGCGACAAGCACTGACGCTATTGCGGTAGGAATAGGCAAGGCTGTGGTACCAGACTCGGGCGAGACAATGCAGAACTCTTTTTTAGCACGAAAATAGTGCTAAAATTAGTTAGTCTTTAAAATTATGGTGTAATTAGTTTATAAGTAAATGCATGTGGCATTAAGACTCCGCCACAAAGACAGCAACCATCATTAACATCTTTAGTGTCTATAGGCGATGGTTGTCTCTTTCTATCAGGAGAGTTATCTGCTTGTTTGCTTTTTTATAATATAAAAATATAGACGGCAAATAGATATCACTTATCGTCATAGGAAGTTCTTGTTTATTTATTATCTTGTTATTTGAAAAAAATCTAACAGTTTCAAGCCCTGCAATTAGTTCAGGGTACATATTCATTATGTTTCAAACAATCCACGTAGTAGTGCCTCGGCTAATGTGCGATGAATATAAAGCTTATTCGTCGACGTCGCGCGTTAGTACTCTCAGGGGAAAACAATATGCCCTCAACCCCACGTTTCCACATGTGTGTAATGAGAAGGAAGAAAGGCATACCTGGAAAGTTTATTAAAACACTAGAGACCCGTCACGCAGCCCACTGCGTGTTAAAAGTTTTTGTGAATCCCATGAAAACAATGCTTTTTCCGGGATAAAATTTGTCTTTGTGTTAAGTCAGGATCAGGGTTGTAAGTGATTTATTTATTGCATCATTTATATACAGAATTATTGATAAATTTGATAATTTAGCTGACCCGTCAACACAACTTCGCCTGCGAAAGCGCCCGTTTTATGTCTTATGTTTATTATGGCTCATATTATATCTAGATTATCATGTCATCCATGTAGTATTCATACAAACTTTCATCCCCTATTTTAGTTTCTTAGAAATTGACTTTTGAAAAAAGTTAATCTATGTTTGATCTCGGATGTTCAGCTATCTTCATGGCAAATTTCATTAAAATCTGTGCAGTGGTTTTTTTTTTATGTCATAAGATAGCAAACAAGCAGATGGGTCTCCTGATGGAAAGAATCAACCATCGCCTATAGACACCAAAGATGTTAATGGTGCGTTGCTATCTTGTGGCGAGGTCTAATGCCACATGCATAAGTTTACCGGCTACCTTACCCTCCAAACCGGAACACGACAGCGACAAGCACTGACGCTATTGCGGCAGGAATAAGTAAGGCGGTGGTACCAGACCCGGGCGAGACAATGCAGAACTCTACCACCTAGTAGCCACGATGGTAGTGACTCGATAGCCAATCGGTCGCCTTTTACGACCTGCCTGGCAGAACGGCAGTTGGCCTATTCTTCAAAGGAGGCCGGGACCAACACGGCGAAAACTATTAAGTATGGATGTCTTAATAACAATAAAACGCAGATCCGAATGCGATTTGCCACTTTTGTGCGTACACAACCGCTTAAGCCTGACCTCTCATGCAAAACGTTCAAGGCAGAGCGGAAATGTTCACAAAAAGGATGCTGAATAAAACGAATAAAGGTTTACACTAGGTGGTGAGTTTTGCAACGTTAAAACCGATAAAGTTTTACTAGGTGGTAGAGTTCCGCAGCGTTAAAACCAATAAAGTTTTACTAGATGGAAGAGTTCCGCAATGTTAAAACGAATAAAGGTTTAGTAGTTGGTTGAGTTCCGCAATGTTAAAACCAATAAAGTTTTATTAGGTGGTAGAGTTCCGCAACATACCGCCAGGGCTTGGTAGTTGGTACTACCACCTTACCTATTTTCGTCGTAGTAGCGTCAATGCTTGTTAATATCGCGTTATTGTTTTCAGTGTAAAAGAGAGCCGGTAAACTTATGCACGTGGCAATATCATCCCGTCAGATGGATAGCAATGCACCATTAACATCTTAGGTATCTGCAGGCGATGTTTTTGATGTGAAATATCTTTCCTCTCGCTTTCCTAAAATTTGTGTAGATGATTTTGTGAAATGCAATAGAAGTCTTTAACAATAAGCTGAGGAAGCACGCGCTATTTGAATTGACCAACGAGCGCGCACAGCGGTAGATTTGGCATCAGATTATGCCAACTTAATCGCTTAGACGTCGGCTGCTAGACCATCATATTATGTGAATACTGTAAGGTTCTGTCCATCTACTTTCCATCTACTCATTTGATATCTAATAATTTATAAAAGCCTATGACGAATGTCCGTGTAATGGTATTGACCCGTTTAACAAATAATTTGCCTTTTACAAACTACCAGACAAGAATAGCAGATGGTATTTTTTAAAGGAACCCAGACCAACACCAGATTAAGTTATCTGGTAACTATCTATAAGTACTAATATATATGCGAAAGTCTGTCAGTCCGTCTGCCTGAATGTTTGTTACGCTTGAATAAAATTACGGTTAAATTTGACACGGAAATAGTTGAGGATCCGGAGTTAAACATAGACTATATTTTAAATGACCCTCGAGGAGCCGAATTAGAGGATTTTATTTATATATATGTAAAACTATATTCGAACACCTGGTAATCTATTTGCGAGCAAAACAGTGAGGGTCAGCCAGTCCGGTTTTATATCGTAGTAATTATAAAAGAAAATAATCATCTAAATAATTTTAAATCCTGTCAAGGATTACCTTATGTTGGTGATGTCCATGAGTAGTGGTGCTTTCCATCTAGTGGTCCATTGCTTCGATATCGTCAATTTCTATGTATATAAAAATATATTTCCTAGTGTATTTATTGTTGGGTCGCCGTGGATACCACCACTTCCGGCAACAATGACACTTGATGCTGTTGACCATCGTCTTTACTCTCATGCTTATCTATTACCGTCCTTATTCAAAACATCGAGTTTAATGCAAATCCCATTTGCAGATATACATACTTACATGCATATAAACACCAACGTCCGCATTTGCGTATTATATTTGTAGGATTACGTGGAAAGCGGCAGTTTGTTAACTGTAGCACAAATACGGCTGAAAAGCTTAATAATTTAAAAATGAACAGGAAATTTGGGCGCTATTTTCTTGTATATTTTTTAGGAAAGAGTTTCCTTTTTCTGGAAGGTAATGAAATTTACCTATTTAATTAGAGTTTCCATTAATTTGTGAGTATTCGGAGTTTTGGCTTTCCGTGATTTTAAAATTTGCCCTTTATAAAATCTTTTTAAACAAAAAAAAAACTTTGGACTCTGTTGGATTTTTTCTTTGGTGATAATATTTAAATAGATTTTTATGTTTTCAGTAGTACGTGATCAGTGCTCAAATACATAAATAGAATTTTCCTTTCCAACCGACTTCTGGAGATCACCTATTTCAAAATGATGGAGGTTCTCAATTCGTCGAATCTGTATCTTAATACATGAAAGAAATTTTGATCCCTTTTTACGACCATTAAACGAACGGTGGATTTTGAAATTTGGCGCAGTTAAAGATTACATTACGGAGAACTACGTAAACCTAATATTTTTAAATAATATGCATTAAAAATACATTAAATTAATAAAAATAAACATTATACACATTACATTCATGTGACATACATGTATAATAATATATACACATGTATAATATTTTCTCCACGGCTAAAGTCAGTTGTCAAACTTAAAATAAATTTTGTTTAGTCTAGTATGGTCGAATTTCGGCCAAAGGAGATCGCTAGTTTTTTTTAATGTTTGTTACTTCAGAATTCGGTCATTTATAAACCGATTTGGAAAAGTATTTTTTTGTTTGGGAAAGTACACATACCGTTTGATTCCGTATAAGTTTGATGGTGATCTGATTTAGTTGTCCAGACGTGATTGGAAGTCGGTCGTTGGAACTTTACAGCGTTCAAATTATTCTTTTAATATTTGGTTCATAAAAATCTGGAATGTTTAAATTTCTTGATTTTTTGTCTTAACGACAAGACTAGTCATGATTCTATTCGGCATGGGTGTGCTATAATAATAATTGAAACCATTTTTATCTCCTCTCAGCCTTTATATCTATGTATTAGGTATATTATGTAGGTAACGATGAGACACAAACAGGTAATAATATTTGAAATTAGAGGGAAAATTATTTTATATCTCATAAGATAAGTAACAAGCAGACGTTTTTTCCCTGTGTTGGTCCCGGGCTCCTTTGAAGAACAGACCAATTACCGTTCTGCCAGGCAGATCGTAAAAGGCGACAGATTGGCTACTAGGTGGTAGAGTTCTGCATTGTTTCGCCCGGGTCTGGTACCACCGCCTTACCTATACCTGCCGCAATAGCGTCAGTGCTTGTTATTGTCGTTTTCCGGTTTGGAGGATAAGGTAGAAGGTAAATTTATGCATGTGGCATAAGACTTCGCCACATAAGACTCTCCTGATGGAAAGAGACAACCATCGCCTAAAGATACCAAAGATGGTAATGGGGCGTTGCTATCCACATGGTGGGTTCTTAATGCCATATACATGAGTTTACCATGTACCTTCAATCCGGAGCACGACAGTGACAAGTGGTATTACGACAGGAATAGGTAAGGCGGTGGTACCAGATACGGATGAGAAATGCAGAAATCTGCCACATGGTTATTGTATGTAAACACAGTTTTTATTTTACTTTGTGATAAAAAGATACTTTATATGTATAATCCACGCTCGCAACTCGCAACCCCTCAATGCAGAAAGTACGTGTCACGCCACGCTTATCCCACAAGGGTCGTATAAAAATCTACTGATAGGTACAACGAACTTGTCACAATGATTACATTCATTTACCGAGTAAACTGTTACGAAACAGAGTGGTGACAATACAAAAATAAATAAAAACTTGGACAATTGAACATTTGTAGAATTGTGAATGAAATGAAACTATCAAATCAATATAATGGTACCACCGCCTTACCTATTCCTGCCGCAATGGCGTCAGTGGTTGTCGCTGTCGTGTTCCGGTTTGGAGGGTAAGGTAACCGGTAAACTCATGCATGTAGCATTAGACCTCGCCACAAGATAGCAACGCACCATTAACATCTTTGGTGTCTATAGGCGAGGGTTGACTCTTTCCATCAGGAGACCCAGGAGGAGAGGAGAGAGATTATTGCATATTATTATATTTGTTTTCAAGCAAAGCAAAATAGATATGTAGGTTATCGCTAGTATTAATAGTTGATATTCGTTATCATATAATATATGATAAGCATTTTAATGTAATATATAATAAGCATTTTTAACGACGAATATTATTCGTTGTTAAAATATTGCCGCATTTATTATTCGTCGTTAAAATGCGGCAATAGGGACAACCGTAGGCGTGTTGAGGGGGAGGGGCAGTTGCGTTGAGTTGAGTGGGCATATATATATATATATATATATATATATATATATATATATATATATATATATATATATATATATATATATATATGAATAAATTTATGATATATAAAATCAAAATAACCAAGTATATACATGCGTAGAGCGGTTCGAATCGTTGACGACCAGGCTATTTCGAAACAGCTTGACTCTTTGGCATTACGCATAGATGTAGGTTCTCTCTGTGTCTTTTATCGTATATATCACGGAGAGTGTTCCGACTAGTTGTTTGGATTAATTCCTGCCGCCGAATTCCACCATCGGACATCGCGTCAAAACTTGAAGTTTCATCCTCACCATCTCGATGTATGGAAATCCACAACTGTGCGTTTCTCCCGACACTTTTTACCTCGCACTACTCTGTTGTGGAATCAATTACCGGCAGGGGTATTTCCGAACGGATACGACATAGGGACCTTCAAGAAAAGAGCTTACTCATTCTTTAAAGGCCGGCAACGCAACTGCAAGACCTCTGGTATTGCAGATGTCCATGGGCGGCGGTGATCACTTACCATCAGGTGCACCTCCCAAAAAAAATGTGTGTGGATGGATGATGGATATTATATCAAATGGATGTTTTAGTGTATTTAATGGATTTTATATACAAAATATTAGGTTTCTGTACTCCTCCGCAATGTAATGTAAACTTCAACTATGCCCAATTTCATACTCCTCTATTCGCGTAATAAAGCTTTTATGCACTAGCATTGCCAAAATTTTCATTTATTATTGTTTTGCCTTTGCCATCCTGTATAATATTTCCATTTAAATTATAATTGAAATATTAGTTTTTTTATATTTTATCGATTTAGGCGTTACTTTCCGGAAGTTCAGACGAAGAAAACTAGTTATTGTCCAAATTTCCGCGAACTTTTAAGTGTACCTTTGTGATGTTACTGAAAGGGAACAAACACATATAGGTAAAAGCGGTGTAAGAAATGGAACAATCTCACCATAGGTCTGAAAAATAATGAAGACCCAAGCGGAACAGTTATCCACCCTCGTCCACCACACTTTACACCACTCTAATACCACGACAGCACCAAACACAAAAGCACATAACTTACGCACTCAACACGCGTTTCACTTCGCAACCGAATCATCTTCAGGAGACACGAACACTACTACAGTCAACGAGAGCCGCAGTAGTACTGATATTAGTTTTTATAATAGAAAATAGTTATCAATCAGATGGTTCTCCCAGTCGAAAGACACAAAAGATACCAATCATGTGTTGTTATCAGTTTGGCAGGGATGTTAAGTTATATGCAGAATTTTACTTTTCTATTTTCCCCATGTTAGTTCCGAGCTTCTTTGAAGAATAGGCCGTTCTTCCAGGAAGGTCTTAAAAGGCGACCGATTGGCTATACGAGTTACTACCATCGTGGCTACTAGGTTGTAGAGTTCTGCATTGTGTCGCCCGGGTGTGTGTTACCACCGCCTTACCCATTTCTGCCACAATAGCGTCAGTGCTTGTCACTGTCGTATTCCAGTTTGGAGGGTAAGGTAGCCGGTAAGCTTATGCACGTGGCATTAGACCTCGTCACATGATAGCAACGCACCATTAATATCTAGGCGATGGTTGACTCTTTCCATCAGGAGACCCATCTGCTTGTTTGCTATCTTATAATATGATATAAAAATAATGTGCGGGTCATTGGTCTGGGGCGCCACTTTTGAAAAATAGACATAGACATTTGAAAAAAGAATAGGAAGGGAGATATTCCTGATAGGCAGTTAGTACAAGGTGAATAAGTAGTCATACGTGTGACTACCATCGTGACTACTAGCTATTAAGGTCTGTATATCTCGCCCGGATTTGGTACCATCACCTTACTAATTCCTGTCGCATGCTTGACACTGATACCTATGTTCCGGTTAGGAGTTTACGGTAGCCGGTATACCTACTTACACATACGGTATTTCAACTCAGCACAAGATTGACAACGCACCATAAACATATCTGTTGTCTTTAGGTAATAGTTGTCCCTTTCCAGCAGGAAACTTCCTATTTGCATACAACCCAAAAAAAATCAAATACTTCAAGATTTTTACTTCTTAAAGATTGACAGCTACTTAATTTAGTTTTGCTATTCGGTTAATCTGATTAATTCACGTCCATATAACCAATGGTATATTAAAAATAACGCATGTTATTTTGAGTTCATAAATTCCAGCTTCAACAAATATTTCCACTGAAAAATGGCTCTCATTTAGTAATTACTCTGCAGTGGAGCTTTAGAACTACTTTGCGTGAAATGCTTTTCTAAAAATCTCTTTAAATGCTCTATAAACTAGGCATTAAAAAAGTTTTTTATTACTTTAAAAACTATTAATATTAACAATTTTTAAAATCATAGGATAGCAAATAAGCTGACTGGCCGGCTGATGGCTCTCCTGGTGGAAAAAGGTAATCACTGCTTAAAGACACAATATTGTAACGTCGTATGACGAAAACTTAATGAGTAACATGAATTACCATTTTGAGATAGACATATTTTAATTCATTTTTTTCTTTTTTAGGGTTCCGAAGTAAACTAGGAACCCTTATACTTTCGCTATATCAGTCCGTCTGTCCTTTAGTGCGTCCGTCCTTCCGTCCGTCCATCCGTCCGTCCGTCCGTCCGTCCATCAGCCCTTCTTACTAAAAAGCTGTAATTTGGCATGAATATAAATATTAGTTCTACTATTAATATGTATATACTAATACTAGGTGGTAGAGTTCTGCTGAAAACAGTTTTCTGATAAAAATAACTTTGCCCTGTTGGCGTTATGATTTCCACGTATCACATTGTGGGGCTGAGTATCTTTGGCTAATTGTTGGTGCACTGATTGTATGTGTACCTCTGCCTATATCTTCGGGGATATGGGCGCGAAGATACGTTTTACTTATGCCACGTGCGGCTACCTTACCCTCCAAACCAGAACACGATAGTGACAAGCACTAACGCTATTGCGGCAGGAATAGGTAAGGCGGTGTTACCAGACCCAGGCGAAACAATGCAGGATTCTACTACCTAGCAGCCACGATGTTAGTGACTCACTAGCCAATCGGTCGTCTTTTACGACCTGCCTGGTCCTATTCTTCAAAGGAGCCTGGGACCAACCCGGGGAAGTTAAATTCAATTCCGTTAAAGTTTTTAATCATAAAAAGTATGATGAGTTTTAGATTGTTTTTGCATTGTTATACACTGATTTATGTAAATATTATTTGGACATATTTTTTAACACTTACTCAATGTTTTGTTACAGAAAAAACATTCAACAAACGTGACAATCGCAATCGATTCATTACATCTTAACCTTAATTTCAATATAAGTTCATGTTGCGTTAATTGATAAATTAGTTACAACATTAGTTGCGCATCACTGCACGTAGCATGATATAGTTTTTTTGATCATACAGCAATTTATCATTTTTGGAGACGTAAACTACATAGACCGGGATCCCAGGAACAAACTTTTTTTCGGTTACTAACAAGCTGAATTTTTGTGAACAGCTACGTTTTGACGAGACAACCATCTTTTCTATCTTCGAAAAATCTCAAATTGGGTAGGTAATAAGTAGAAACATTTCTTAGTCCAACACTCTAAATTTTTCTTTTTCTTCTATCTTTATTAGTTACCCGATTCGAGATTTTTCGAAGATAGAAAAGATGGTTGTCTCGTCAAAACGAAGCTGTTCACAAAAATTTAGCTTGTTAGTAATAAAAAAAAAAATCGGTTGTCTGTAAAGTTGGTTTACAGACGATAGTTGAACGTGACAACGTCTTAAGCTCTCGCTTGTACTCCAAGCCTTAAACGGAACGCCTCAGAGCGAGGTAACGCCGCATGAGTCATGTTTTTTCGTGCGTGCAGCCAGCTCTATCGAATTATAAGACGTTGTCACGTCAAAAAAGTTTGATCCAGGGATCCCGGTCTAACATATTATCTAACTGTCCGCCTTGGCTTTGCACGGATGATGGATCTCATAAAAAAAATAAACAAAATCTGCCCTTTACAGTTCGACCATCCTATTAGTCCTACCAATGTTATAAATGCGATAGTATGTTTGGATGAATGGATGGATGTTTGTTACTCTTTCACGCAAAAGGGCTGAACCGATTTCGATCAAGTTTGGCACAATTGTAGATAACACAAGCACCTGGAATAGCATAAAAGGCAAATCATTCGACCATTCTGTATTGTAATTTATTTAAGATACTCCTCCAATATATTCTATCTCACTCACTCGGCTACTTTCTATAAGATTTTAAGATTATCCTTAACTATTTTTATTTACTTTCATACAAACCTTCTGACCATAACGAACACAACGAATAAAGAATTATACAATTTAATTAGTAATGCATTTTATTTATATAGATTTATAAAATCTCTTGTAACGTTGTTTTTGGTCGCACTCCTGCTAGCGCCCGTGTCGGTCCAAGCTTCCTTTGTAGATAAACCATCTGCCGTTCTGCCGGGCTGTTCGTAAGAGGCGAACAATTGGCTATGCGACAGAGCGAGACTACCTTTAAATGGTTGTTAAGATAATTAATTATTATAAACTTCATAACATTAAGATATTAATTTTGAAATATAATAAAGCCGATCTTGAAAGCTTACACCTTTAAATACGACTCTAGATACTATTTTAACACAATATTTACTAAGCGGATTATGATTGTTAATATAATCAAAGTAAATCTTTCGTATACATTTTTGATATAGCGTTTTTTTTAAATTTGAATAAACATCGCCTCAGGCAGTATGATAGACAAGTTGCAAGTAAATAAATGCTAAATGTAATATATATTATACATACTTAATTAATAAAATATAAATTAAAACTACCGCTATCAATTTTTGTCTAGAAAAATACCTACTTAATAGACTATAATCTATACCTTGAAAACTGCTAATCCTATTTTGATGAAATCTTCATAACACCTAAACTAAAAATTTTCTGACTTCGCTAATAAAATAACGATATTTTTAATTCCAACAATTAAGATATTGTTGGAATTAAAAATATCGTTATTTTATAATTATATAGGTAGATCTTATTGGAATTTTATTGTTTTGGTCGATTTATAAAAAATAAATTCTTTATGAAATAATTTTCATATGTTTTATTCTATTGTTGCATTGTCCGTTCATGCAAACTAATCCTGATTACTATTATTTTAATTTAATATTAGTTGCTTGATTGAATAAGGTGTTAGTGTTTTTAAAGATGTTCAATTATAGATAACAAAAACTCCTTAGTGTAAAGGAAGTAGATCAGAAATGCATGCTATAAGAGTTTTTGTCTGTGCAGTCGGTTGGCATCGCAAACGGTTTGTTCATTCTAGTAAAAAGATAACTGGTCTTCCGGGCTCTAGAAATAATCTTATCACTACGCGATTGCACCACAATTTTAAATGGAAATTTATTTTTAACGTGCTTTTAAATTAAGACTCCTTTAAATATTGCAGGACTTGACACAAGCTGACTCGTCGTTTTGGCGAATAGCCGAGACTAAGTATTACAAGACGAAATTACTTTCTTAAATTTTACATATATATAGTCTACTAGCTGATCCGGCAAACGTTGTTTTGCCATACAAATTTGGGATACTTGAGATGGGGGGGGGGGGGATTAATTGAGATAAAACTTGACCATCGCGGACAAACAACGTAACACGTAATTATATAAGATATTTATAATTATTTAGATATATATGGAATAGAGCAGGCTTTCCCAACCTTTATTTCGCCGAGCCTCCCCGAGCCAAAAATAATATTTTCATGTCCCCCTTATATTCCTTATTTACCTACTCGTTAATTTTTTTTTGGAAATGTAATCTTACATTTTATGTACGACGTCCCCCTAACACTTCTCTACGCCTCCCTAGGGCGGCGTGCTCCCCTAGTTGGGAAGTCCTGGAATAGAGAGTTAAAAAAATATATTATTTTATTCTCTAAAAATGCATATTCCACCTTATACCAATGAAATTAAAACGTACATCAAATTTTCACACTAGATCCATTACGTATTAGGCAGAGAGAAACGAGTGCTATAGTTACATCCAGGACTTTTTTTCATACTAACAATCCGATTACAAAGACTACACGACACTCTCGCAAAGAACCCGATCGATTTGATTATCGTACATCAGTCTTTGCCTCTCCCAGTACAGTACCTACACTACATTCACATTGTATGGTTTTTGTCAGATTTTCATTTGCCATTCTGTCTACATGTTTTCGACGAATAATGTCTTGCCTCCATTTCGTACCGATACTTCTCTATATGTAGGTCAAAGAGGCGGAATTTGTGCCTCCTAAAGTTGAAGGCGATGGGCGGCAACAATCTTCCTGATTCCAACATCAATATTTTTGGAATTTGTAGTCAAATGTTTGTCAAGAACCATGCCACCTGCTCGTTTGCTCTTTCTGTGATTAACAATGGTATCGGTTATGGTTCGCTAATGTCGCAATATATAATATTAAAGGTTATTCATTTAAGAGCTACGGCTACTTGAAAACGGCTATTTGTAACAGTGAGAATAAATAAATAAATAAATAAATAAATATAAATAAATATTCACGGGACAAATTACACTAATTGATCTAACCCCAAAGTAAGCAAATTATTTGCTTGTGTTATGGGTATTAGTCAACGATACTGATACATAGAAATACATATATAAATACTTTTACATACATAATAAACACCCAAACCCGGAAATACAAACATTTATGCTCATCACACAAATGCTTGTCCCCGTCGGGGATCGAACCCGAGCCCCGTTGATTGCGTAGTCAGGGTCGCTAACCACTCGACCAACGGGGCGGAGAATAAGGATCAAAGAAAAAAAATTGAAAAGTTCTAGAATAGGGTAAGTCCGGGATATACGCTCAAGCGGGATAGACGCCTCATTACAATTATGAGAAATATAAAACGCATGAGTAAAAGAATGCCCTATAATACGAATGTGTCCATCCACAACAGTCTGCCATAAAACATTGGTGCGTGCGGTAATGCATAGGAGCATTAGTGACAATGAAGGGATAAGCAGTTATGATTTTACTTTGTGAATGATTTTCGGCCGTCCATAACATCGGGAATGTAACAGGCAAGATTATTTTATTTTTACTTCTGTATTAGGACTAGGGTATGTGTATTATTATTAATTACTTATTTAAGTTAAGATAAACGTATTTTTTTTCGAAGGCATTTATCCTAGTGAAAAGGAATATGCACTCCAATGAGTTTTGGGATAAATGCCTCTAAGGGCATATATCCCTATTTCACTTTGATGCTTACTAACTTTATTTTATTGTTACAGGCAATACCTCAGTCATAACAAATTTGACAGATGAATACAATCTGGGAACTATAGACAATTGAGTAGATGCAGACAATTTAACAGTAACAAATTCTCTAAATTCTCATTTAAAAATACCAGAAATAAAGAAAGGATAAGCTACGAATTATTCGGGGTATACCCATTCCAATAAAAAAATAATTATCAAAATCGGACTACTCTGTAAAAAATTATGCGTGGTCTAACAATTGAGGACCTCCTCCATTTTTCGTCGGTTGAAAAAGGAGTTTTTCAATCCGGCTGTATTTTTATGTTTGTGACCTCAGAGCTCGGTCATTTAAGTACCAATTATTTTTTTTTTTGGTTGACAGCGTTTACATCCTCTTTAGTTCCATAAAAGTTTGGTCATGATCTGATTAATTGCTCCAGATAATTTACCCTACATTTCCCATTTGTTCCCATATAAGTTTCTTGAGTATATGATACAAAGTTCTCTGTACCGGAGATAGCAATTCGGTTGGTGTAGTATTCATGCATTTAAGTTATTTACAGTGTGATAAAACAAACAAATGAAGGTACCAACCAATAGCAGATGCTCACTATTGTTTTTCTGACATTCTCAGGCAACAACCTTCTCTTATTAATCAAAATAAATTTGTGGAAAATAGCGCGAAGATTTTTTCTGAAACTACTACAGGCATAGCCAGTGATAATGTAAGTCGTATAACTAAAGCAGGCAAAGTAACTAGCCAGAGTGTTGTATATCAGAGTCTACATTGAAATAAAGTTTGGGATTAAATAAAACAGGTAATAATTTGCCCGACACGAAGCCGAAGTGGAATCGGGACTTCGGAATCTGAGTCGAACAGGCCAACAACTAGAACAACGAGACAGTCCTTAAATATAATTAAGAAAAAACCGTAATAAAAATTACACGTCATATTATTATTTTTTTGTTTAAAGTTAGTTAATATGTCTAAAATTATGTCGAATAATAAAAAAAATATTTGTTTTCTCTTTGTATGATTTATTTCCTCGTTTATAAATATAATAATATGTAAAAGTTACTTTCATGAAACCCACCCTTCTGTATTTTGTAAGAAACTAGATAATTTAATGAATAATTTTTGCTTTTACCCACTATTTAATTTGAATGTCTGAGAAATCTCATTATTATAAATTTAACCTATGACTCGCAATCATTGTAAATAAGAATAAAAACCGGCTAAGAGCGAGTCAGATTCGCACTTTCAGAAACCAACAAAATATAATTTGCCCATGCGATGCAATCTTATATATGTAAACTTATTAAAAAAAAACAAAATTCGACATAATTTCAAAAAGAAATCCATTCACATGGGCCCAAAACATTTGTTTTGAACAACAGATTTCTGTTTGAATGGACAAACATAATAAAATAAGCATAGGATAATAAGCATAATACATCACAGACATAGTATGTAATGAGCTATTGCCTTATGACCCCTCGTGAGTTAGGTTTGACCTCTGGTGCGCACCTGATCTGCTACAATTGGTACCTAATGAAATAGGCTAGGGCTGTCCACTAAACTAGAAACATACTGACAATACTTATGACAACATACAGCTTATTCATTAATTGATTTTTCGATTACCACTTTAACATTTCATTCGTTATCTCGTGTACAATGAAATAATACCTAAACCCTATTGTTTTGAATATTTAGGTATTATGTATCAAAAATGGAAAGGGATAGTAACAAAAAAGTAATAAAATGAATATAATTTTTTTGCGTCTGTCGGTCTGTTTGATTGTATTTTTTTAAAGTTATTAAGAGATTTCTGATTTGCTTCCTATACATTCAAACTCTCTTCATGCAAACACGCCAGTTTTACTTTTTGCTATATTTTTAGTTACGTATAATGAATTTATGTTATGTTAAAATTCAGTCAAATCATTAGTATGTCTGCAAACGGAACCGACAACTAAACTTCCGCGTATAGAATATTGGTAAGGAATACTATC
Organism: Apodemia mormo; assembly: GCA_036924255.1. Lineage (NCBI taxonomy): Eukaryota > Metazoa > Arthropoda > Insecta > Lepidoptera > Riodinidae > Apodemia > Apodemia mormo. The sequence goes on along the minus strand of JAUPFN010000003.1, from coordinate 31,920,466 downwards.
AATTTAATTTTGGCTATAATCGCGTCGTAATCGTAAAAACTATTTAAAATCATAATGTCAGTTGCCTTCTGGGGTAGGCAAATCACACACATCGTCAATAGGAATGTTTATTCAACACGTTTCACCATTTCACCGGCTGGCGAAACGCATCCCATTACGGAATTTATCAATTTATGTGCGACAAACGAAATTAAGAGCTTTAAGTACTTTTGCTTGCCTACAGGCCTATGGATACTTACACATCACAACCACATTCTTTAGACCAGGGTTTCTCAAACTAATGCCTCAATGTACCCCGTTAGTTTTTCAAATCTACGGCGAACCCCTTCTTAAACTAGTTATAGAACAGAAAATGTATTAAAATAATTAAAAAAATATAAATGAAGAAAAAAAATTCTACAGTATTATTATTCAATTATTCAAGGACTGAGATTTGAAATTGAGCCGATTTTATAAGCAGTTTTGCTCCTACTATATAGTCAGCATAATATAATTAACCGGTTCGTTACATAATCAAGTGCAAATATTTAATTTTTATTTCTAAACTCCTAAACAATAAGCAGAAATTGTTATGTATATTCTGTCGCGAACCCCTTACAGTTGTCTGGCTTACCCCAAGGGATACGCGTACCCCCACTTTGAGAAACCTTGATATAGACATTATGTAAACTGAAGTGTGATATTAAAATATTAATCTAAAGATTATATTAATTCCTTAAGGTCAAATGTGCTAGTTATTAATATCATTAAGACTTCAAGAGCGTGCATTAGATTTGCAACGAGCATTTATGTTTTCAAGTTTTTTCCAGAGCAATATCGGAATAATGTGAGTAGATTATTCGAAAGATATTACAGTTTTTGCAAGATTAAGTCTTGAGTGCACTAAGCACCATAGAGCAAGAATATAATTTTTGATAACGATTTTTTAAAACGAAGACAATCCCTTCCTAAAATATTTATTATAACATGTTAACTAAAGTAATGCTCAATATACTGTTGTTTTTGTCAGTCCGTTATATGAACTCATTTATTTGGACGAATTATTTTAAAAACACTATAAATCCTCGCACGCAATCGTTTGATCAGATTTTGAACCTGCGGTAAATCGAATAATCAAGACTTAATCTTGCAAAAACTCTAATATTCTTTGAATAATCTGCTCATATTACGATATTAAATTGGAAAAAACTTAAAAACATGAAGTTTTCGTTGTAAATCGAATACTTACACCATATTTGATGCAATAAACTGTATTTGATTTAATCTACCGAAATCGAAATAAAAAAAAACGTTTTGTCCAACCCAGGAATCGAAGTCAGGACCTCATCATAGCCAGGCTAATCCTTAGGCTAACGAAGCATGCACTAACGTAATTACATTTCCTCTTAATTGATCCAAGTACTATGTTGACGGCAATGGGTCAAAGATTAATAAGTTTCACGCGACTTCGTTCTCCGTGCCCAGTTTCACTGTTAACGGGGTCGAGGTGAAATAGATTACTTTCATTAACGCATGACTTACCGAGACCTATCTGAAGGTGGTACTGGCTACAGTGTTGTATTGCGGTAATTTAATATTTACGACGCAATACTTCGGTGATACTATTCCTTGTTTGATTTATGTCTCTCCAATAGAGTTTGAACACAATGTATCATAACAATTTCGTTGATGTATGTTTATATAAGAAGCGAAAATTTTGATTTTTTTAAGGGTTCCGTACCCAAAAGGGTAAAACGCGACCCTATTACTGAGACTCCGCTGTCCGGCCGCCTGTCTGTCCGTCTGTCACCTGTATCTCATGAACCGTGATAATTAGACGGTTGAAATTTTCACAGATGATGTAGATATTTCTATTGTTGCTATAACATTCAATACTGAACACGGAATAAAATAAATATTTGAGTAGTCTCCCATACAACAAAGGCGATTTTTTGCCTGTTTACCCTTCGTGCGCGAGCCCGACTTGCACTTGGTCGGTTAATTTATTTAAGACTTTTTGTTTGCACGAAGGAGTGAAACATTGAATGGTATTAAACACAGAATGGTAGATGAAAGGTTAACAAAACAGATATACAATGCGAAGGTGGAAGGATGTAGGTACCGGGGAAGACCAAGACTGATATACCACGATCGAGTACTGTCCGAAGGTGGTGTCAAGAGTCTTCGCAACTGGCGTGTGTGTATGAAGAGAGTAATGAATGTGGAGGAAGCGAGACAAGCCTGCAAGGATCGTGATGTATGGCACTCGGTTCTCTCTGCCTACCCCGTAAGGGATCTGGCGTGAAGATATGTATGTATGAGTGAAACATTAACCTAACATTTATAAAGACGAGAATTACAAAAGGCTAAAATTTGTATAAGAAATGGGAACAAATTTGTTATTACAGGTAATTTTGTAGGACCAACAATTGTACAGTTACTATCGTATTAGAAACGCGGCCACACATCGAAAATATCCAGCGTAAGAAACTCAGTGGGTTTGTCTTTTTTAAAATTCCGGTGAATTGGGAATCTCCTCTTTTTGGAAACTCGAATGAAAATACGAAATTGTTTTTACAAAAGAACTTTATTAAAATTTAATTATAAAAATCAAATTGAATTATTTGTATAAAAAAAAAACTAAAATTCTCATTTTATTAATATAATAATAAAAACAAATTGAACAACATTTATAAAAAAGTGAAAATTCACGTTTATTTACAAAAATATATTTTTTTAAAAGAATACTTGGTTCGTGATCTACAATCGATATCGAAGCCAAAATATAGTTTTTAGAATTTTTTCTGTTTGTCTGTTTATCTGTTTGTCTGTATGTATGTCCGGGGTAAACTCAAAAAGTACTGTATGGATTTATTTCAAATTTTGCATGAATATTACTAACAGGTCGGGTCAACATATAGACTAAATATTATCACGCTATTACCTAGTGGCCAGGTGCTGTGCGGAGTAAACTAAGTCCGCGCGGACGAAGTCGCTGGCAACAGCTAGTATATAATATGGCATCAAAATTCGGCCTGTACATCAAAGAACGATAGCCACTCGATGTCTACGCCGTTGATTCAACATGGTGTTCTGTGTTTAAAATAATTCCTAAATTTTAGGAAAATTGAAAAGTTAAAAAGAGCATTTTGAAATTCCGTAATATTTTTATAAGCAGAATCATTTCATTACATTTTTCGATAATGTTATCGACCTGCATATATTCCCCCCTTCGGGTGGGTAGGATTTCATTACTCTATTTATATATAAAAGAAGTGTGTGTATATTAACATATTTTCAATAGTAGCAGACATGGTAGCGTATTATTTACAAAACAAACATCAAATAACATTAAGATTCTTGACACTGACGTGAAGCGTGTGTTGTTCAAACATACACAAATTAACACATTAGTTAGAATGTGTGTGAGTCGAGGTAGACCGGAACAGCGCGCTGGATGCATCCAAGCGGGCACTTCAAGGTCATATATAAGTTATCAATTTAAAATTCAACCATAACAAGCTAAAATTGGTTTATCTTGTTTTTAGATAAGATTGATAACATTTGACCAAATTTGGAAACAGGAAATATATGATATAAATTATAGATAACCAAATCCAATGATAACAATTTTATTTAATTACTTGGAATGATTTTATAATACATATTTTATTAACTTGTATTTCTGGTATATATTATATTGGAAATATATTCAATTTGAATTCACTTTCAAAGTTTAAATTAAAAATTAATTTATAACAACAAACTGGTCACCTGATTTTTTAATCAATAAATAAAACTTTAAATTACTTTTTTGTACTACGTCACAATTACACTAAGTATATTTTATTAAAAGCTGCTCTCTTTCTGATGGAAAGGGACAACCATTGCCTATAGACGCCAAAGACATAGGAATTCGAGGTGTACCTTTGCAATGTTTTACATCATAACCTATTGATAAATAAATGTTACTACACTAAACGAATTTTTGAAAGATAAACTTTAATAAGAAACATATATTTATTCAGAAAAGTGAATCGGTCCGCCTCTACATAGCTACACCTTATCAGGGTACATATATTGGTCTTATAATGTATTATTTAACACTTATAAATGTTTAACATAATATGACGCAATAAAGTATTGAGCATGTACTGAGTATTGAGTAAGATGTTACTGCTGCATTGCTATCTGTGCGGTTGTGTGTTGATGCCACATGTGTAAGTTCCTTAAACTTAGTACTCAGTTTTAAACCCGGAACACGAGAGTGTCAAGCATTGACGCTATCGCGGCAGGAATGGATACATAATTCAGTGGTACCAGACATTGTAGAACTCTACCACTTAATAAACACGATGGTAGTGATTCGTAGAGACAATCTGCTGTTGCCTAAACTGTCTGGTAGAATGGTAAAAGATCTATTCGTCAAAGGGGGTTGGACCAACACGGGATAAGCATTTTAGCTTTAGCATCAACATTACTTTTACTTAATTAAACTGTATAATTAATAATTATGCATTTAACATAGGAATATATTTTGACATTCAGTTCATTTCGCTCACCCCATACAAGATACACGTTGACAGGTTAATTACGAAATTAATAAATTATATTTAAAAAGTGTAAATGAAGACAGTCCTATAAAATATATAAATCAAATAAACTATAGTTGTAATGTAGTACAAAAATTACACAAAGTATCGACGAAGAAAAGTATAAATTACATAAATTAGTCATATTTTTAATATAAATATATTTCGTAAAGTCTTTGTAAAGAAAGAATATATTATTAAAAATATCAATCTGAGGTAGAGAAAGTTAGCTAAATTATGGCACTATATATTAGTAAGTCTTTTTTATTTAATATAATAAATAAGCGTATTACGTAATCATAAAAACGTTAACGATAGTGGAATGGTCAACAGACTATAAACTTTAATAAGTCTACGAGTTAACATAATGAATAAATAAAAAAAATAAAATATGAATTATGTTAATGTGTTTGTCTCCTTCATCACCTTAAATCGCTGTGGTCTCTGTGGACATAACGTCCCGGGTTCGATTCCCGGGTCTGTTGTAAGTTTTTTTTATAGGTTTTACTGTTAAATATGAAAAGTGTGTCAGAAAGAAACCGGCTAAATTTCGTTTACTCTGACAAATCTAAACAAGTTTGGTAGTCAGACTTAAGTCAGATAAGTTATTTCACCCATTTTTTAGTTTCACAGTTTGAGTGTTATGTTAAACGTCAAAACTGCTAGTATCTTCTATATATACAAAAATCAATTGCTGTTCGTTAGTCTCGCTAAAAATCGAGAACGGCTGAACCGATTTGGCTAATTTTGGATTTGAATTAATTGTTGAAATCCAGGGAAGGTTTAAAAGGTGCGAAAACATAGAAAAAAAAATAAGAGTAGTTAAAAAGGCAGAACAACGTTTGCCGGGTCAGCTAGTCTTTTATAAAATACTAGCTGACCCACGCAGCTTCAGCCGAGAGTGCATCCGCTATATGGATGACATGCTAGATTAACATGTCGTCCATATAGTTTTTTGTACAAACTTACATACCCTATTTCAGCCAAGAGACTAACCCATAAGAAGGGGTTGATTTTTAAAAAAAGCTTTATTTTCACCCCAGATTTTGAATTATCTTCGTTCCAAATTTCATTAAAATCGGTTTTGCGGTTTTGCCGGGTGAGCGTAACAGACTTTCGCATTTATTAGGATGGATAAGCGGTACGATCAGTCATTGATATTTTTGTACTCAAATTCGATTGCAGCATTGCCTACCGCATCCAATTGTTAGTTTACACTATCCTTTGATGCACTCAACCACACAAAAAGTAAAAATCGGTGTAGATGTTTATGATTTCAGTGACATACAAACGTACAAAAGAATAAAATATAATAAAAAATAAAGGTGATTATTTTTATTACGTGCATCTAACCTGACAGCCATGATGACTCTTTAGTGTTCAAACAACTTTGTTATAATAATTTTACAACTTTTTATTGATGTACAATAAATAATTTCTCTCGGACGTGCAGATATCTATGTTATAAACCTTTCACATTAAAGACGTGAAAGCGACCATTTTGCCAGTAACTAGTAACTGATTTATCTGGTTGTTTGTTCGGAAACGTGGAAACGAAGCATGACCGGAGCAAAACTTCGCCTTTTATAACGACAGACTGTTTCTTGTTCATAACCGCTTGCTGCCTACAATTTATCAACAAAAGGTAGAATTAGTCATGTGCCGGATAATCAATACGGAAATCTTTGGATGCGAAAACAAACTTTTACCGTGTAATTAATAGTTTGACGTATTATTTTTATATTTTATTAGCTGTGGCTAATAGATTTGTTCATGAGCACTCTGATTGTATGTTGTATCTGCTACTTTTTTATTTTTACTTCTTCTTTTTTGTGCGAATGGCTATTATTAATGAATTTTGTCAGTGTTATATTTTTATTTTATTTTTAAGAAGTTTTAAGAATAATTACTTAGTGGACGTAATGATGTAGCATTATTCAGCATTATTCTGATGATTTCAGTTATGCGTTGATAGATCCGTCGGTCAATCTGTTAGGTTTTTATACAGGTTAATAATAAATTGGAAATAAATAATATAAGTAGTTATATATTTTGTATAATATTAGAAGAGAAATCTAACAGTATATGAATACGGTTATAAATTATTCATAATATAGGCAATAATACCAAAAGTGCTATCACAAAAGACATAATATAGAGACACGACAACCCACTCACACTCTCGTAGAGAGTATTATATTCTTTGCAATGACTCATTTATAGTCAAGAACAAAACAAATGCAACACACACAAGAGGTTTAACTATCTACTAACTTCTAGGTTCAATATATCGTTTAAAAACTAGTTCAATAGACTAAGTATTTGAATTAGTTAGTCTAGTGTGTAGATCTAAAGGTTCCGAGACTGATTTTCCGGGTTAGCCTATGATTATAGCTTGTTAAATTTCATTAATAGTTTAGAATGTGAAAAATGGTGAAACACTCCTGTATCTCTGAGAAGTTGTAATTCCTAAGTATTGCATTATTAATTGCAAAAAAAGTGTGGATAATGCGACGATAGGGATCGCCATTCTTTCCGCCAATAAAAAAATTGTTGATCGTGATACTCCGATTTTCTTGCAAGAATATGTATGGTTGTATTATATGCAAGTGTAGGTATAGTTATTAATGAACTTTATCCCTACCAAGGCAAAAAAGGCGTTATCTGTCATTCTGAAACATTTCTAAAACAGGGGTTTGGACAAAAGTTTAAATTATACGGTTATATAAATGGCATCTTATTATTCTCGTGACAAACAGTAAGAAACCATTATTCTTGAAGTTTATTATTTTCTTTGATTCATTTCATTTCAGAGGGAATCGATGGGATAGTAGGTACAATAATTAAGTACTGCCTTAACAGTTGTCAGCTAGGAAATGTAAGCATGCAGCATGGCATTTCATCATTGTCATACAGATAGAAACGTACGTTACCATTCATAGGCGACGATTATATCCCTTTCTAACAGGAGAACCACTTGATTGTTTGCTATTGAATGTAATTCAAAACATCTTCATTGTCATCATTAATTATACATACGCACACACATATATATATAGAAAAAATTAGAAAAATTTCGTAAGTAGCGAATAAATTTAAGTAAAACAATTGAACTTTCAAAGTGCTTTAGTAACTTGCGTGACTATTGCTATTGCAGACATAAGATATTACTAGATTTCTCTGTACCACTTAAAAAAGATTGGTTCTAACTACGGATGTTACGCAATGGACGCTGAAATGGCTTTTTTCTGTTAGCTCTAGGTTTTGAGAAGCAAATGAGAGCTGATCATGCGATTGTTACATGCGTCTTAGTGTATTCATGTTTTTTTATACTTCATAAATAATATTCTATATCTACAAAAATATAGCTGTTTTTTGAACATGCATCACGCAAAAATTGTTCCGATACGATAGTAATTCTAAAGAAATCGACCTTTAAAAAATACATATATATACATACATACATATATATTACACATAAAATATTCTTTTTTATTTATGTAAATAAAATTTCAATTTTGATATAATTTATTTAAATAATATGTAGATGTAAATAAATAGTATTTCAAACCACTATTCAGCGTGTTTCAGAGAAGGATTTTAGCTAAACATCTCATAGCTTTTGAACGACTCGATCAATCGAATCGTAGTTGATGGTATCGATTAATTTCACTCAACTTAGACTTGCTGAAAATTTGGATCAATTCAATCTAATAGATTTTTAGAAATTTAAAAAAACCTCAAAAAAATTTGGCGAAACAGTAATCTTTAATATTCTTCTTCTAAATGAATGTACCGATTGAGTTCTAATCTGAAAATCGGTTTATCCGTAATCGTTGACGGAAAATTTTGAAAAAAGTGTTTTTTCGACCTTACTTCGAAATTTTTCAACATCAATCATTTTTTTATTTCCTACAATATTTTAGTACTTAAAATATAACTTCAAATGCAATTTCATAAATTATAATTAATTCAAATTTTTTTACATCAAACTCACTTCATATTTTTAAAATTACTTTCAGGCTAAAATACTGATTTATTTAAAAATCTAGTCAGCTTTTCGACTTAAAAATTACGTCGTTAAATTAATACCATTAATCGGATTAAAATCGTATGATTCGTTTGGGGTTTTTGAAAAATGTTTTTTTGACATTTCTTCAACATTTTATAACCTATGGATTTTGCAGCTAATAAAACAACTGAGTTCAAAACTTGTTTTGAATGCCATTCAAAAGATGAAAACCGATTATCATTTTGAAAATATACATCTTTTCGAACATTAAAATATTATTCTTTTTTCAAAATGTAGATTTTTGAACTCTTTGAGTTCATAAATCCATGCTTAGGCTTTTGGCTTCGTTGAGCTTAAAATACCTAAATTAAGCGAGAAGTTTCAGAGATGACCTGCAGGGTCAACCGATTTACAGATTTTTTTTGTTTAATTTGAAGATACTTGTTTGCTACTTCCTATTTGTCTCTGCTGGCAATCGGATCCAGACCCCATCGATTGTCAAAGTCATTAATATTCGACCAATGGGACAGTCAAACAAATAACAGTGAACAGATAAGTTTTTTTATATCATAAGATAGCAAACAAGCAGATGGGTCTCCTGATGGAAAGAGTCAACCATCGCCTATAGACACCAAAGATGTTAATGGTGCGTTGCTATCTTGTGGCAAGGTCTAATGCCACATTACCCTCTACGTTACCCTCCAAACCGGAACACGACAGCGACAAGCACTGACGCTATTGAGGCTGGAATAGGTAAGGCGGTGGTACCAGACCCGTTCGAGCCGATGCAGAATTCTACCACCTAGTAGTCACGATGGTTATGACGCGTATAGCCACTCAGTCACCTTTTACGACCTGCCTGGCAGAATGGCAGTTGGCCTATTCTTCAAAGGAGCCCGGGACGAACACGGGGAAAAACAACTTCATATAACAATTTAATAAAGCTATTTATTCAAGAATTGTATAACTCAGTTTCATCTAAGCATTTTAAGCCTCGCCGCTCGAGCTTGTACGTGTGGAGATTAACCTTTTCTGTATTCTTTTACTTTTTTACAGTCGTACGATTGTGGCAAAGCGCAAATAGAATGAGATTATCAACGTGGGAGCAATTTCAATCCAATCAGAGTTCGATTAAATAATAAAAGGATATAAAACCGCATCCATTAAAACTTAGTTAAAAATAGGTAGTGATTTTTCTAATTAAATTCACTTTAGCTTGTCACATAACTAACAAACAAAGAACCTATTGGCGAATGGAAGAAAAATGTTGTAAACTAAAATGAATTTCGCCGTGTTGGTCCGAGCCTCCTTTGAAGATAATACCAACTGTCGTCCGCCGCCGCCATTTACCATGTCCATCTGAGTTTGATACCATCGTTTTGCCACAGAAGCGTCAATGCTTTCATTGCCGTATTCTGGTTTGGAGGGCAAGGCAGCCGGTTAAATTATGCGTTAACATCTCACGTCACCAATAGCAATGCATAGTAGCAGATTTTCACCCCTTGAGCTTCCAACTCAATGATTACCTTCATGAAGAAAAAAAAGAAAAGAAAAATTCTGAATGCGCCAATGGCAACGGTCCACTAACACGTTTGCTGTCTATATGTAATGGTTATCTCCTTCCATCAGGAGACCAAGTCGGTTGTTGGCTATCCAATAAAATAAAATGATCACTATTAATTTTCTTGGCGGGGGAAGGGGCACAGTAAACCGAATATCAAAAGACGTTCCGGTTCACTAAGTTTTAACAAATTGTCAGTTTATGAGATGGGTGGTTATCTCTGTCGTCGCAATTTACCGACATCGTCACGATAATCACTTTTTCCCCGTTCACCTGAGGCACTGAAAACAGCCGGACTGCCTCCCTGGTACTACTCAGATTTCAATTTTCAAAGCTCCGAAAATATCTGAACAACAATTTGTCCCATAACAGAGATAACTTGGCACTTCATAGTCTGAGGCGATTAGTTCAAATTATAGTCTTTGTCTATAGTCTATACCATAATATTATAAACAGATACAATTTGTAAGTTTGTTGCGAGGAGGTAATTTTTCAAAACACTTAACTGATTTTTAAAATTCTTTTCCTAGTGGAAAGATACATTTTTTCTGAGTGAGACAGACTACATTTTATCACAATTTACGATCGACATCGGTATCTACGCGGGTTGCACCGCGGGAAACGCTTATAAATAAATGGAAAAATATAGTAACGAATTACACAATTCCTCAATTAGATTAGCATTATGTAAAAGGTCATAAGAATAAAATATGTAAAAGTGTTACTGTTTATCATTTCATTATAAAAAATAAGATTACTTATGTAATTCGTGATTAGTTTGATAATGCACTGAGAACGTGACGTTTGTTACGATCTACTTACAGGTAAATAGCCTAGTTTTGAGGAAAAAAGTATAAAGAGCGTGAGTTAACGAAATAATACTCGTAAAAGCAAAAAGTCAGCTAGGAGTATGTACGTTCGCAGTCGCATACAAACGCTCCTATCAAAACCGTGCTTCTTCTGCTCTGCTTGTAAATTCACTCTTATTTTGTCGCTTTCTTGTCGGTAATTTTTAAGAGGCTAGTACTAGAGTCATAATGTGATTCAGGTTTAATTGCCTAGTGACTACAGGTTCCAACAAACATCGTAAATTGGCTTTTACTGCCGTATTGCAAATCTATACTGCTATTCAGATTAAATGGTGACATACTGCATATTCATATACCTACTGAAGGTATTCAGTACTTGATTCTAATTCGGAATATGTCAAAAATTAAGTACTTAATTTTAACCTATTTAACCATAGAAATGTTACCCGCGCATAGATGCAGGGCGTCGCGTAGCTACTGACAACATTTCATTTTTTACATCCTTATATTATATTTTTAACTTAAACTAGATTAAAAAATATAATTCCCGTATTTTTATTTTTTCAAAATTCATTCATTTTGGTATTTATTTTAATTCTTAAAGTTCTTCTCATTCTAAACAGACGTAAGTGCCAAATGACGTCATTTATACGGCTGAAAAAACGCCTTTGCTTTTGGTGACCCGCCAAAAAAGCACTTGTCATTTATGACATTTATCAAATAAACATCGAGTATTGTAAATCATTAAACCGTTGTTTACATTTGATCATATTTCTATAAAGTGTTCCAGTTTGCAGTAATATTATTGCGAAATATCAACTAAATCCAAGTGTTGATTACAAATAGAGCGGAGTGGAGTCGCTTAAGCAGGTATTTGGTAATTTTCTAACACAAATAAACAATGCGGAGAGTGGTTAAGTGAAAGATTGACATATTTGACATTATCGTATGATGGCATTCCTATTATACTTTTAAAATTATATGTTTTAGCAAAGCACAGTTATTATCTTATTCTGCCGTATAAGTGACGCACAGCATGTTTTTTCATTATAATTTTTTTCTCCAGTATTGTGTAAACGAAAAAAATTAAAAAATATATATTACAGGATTGAAAAATAAAGAAATGGTATTTTTATTCTGGCGACTAAATATTTTTGAAATGTTGTCAATTATAAACAAAAATTAATAAAAACTTCCCAAATGGCAAGTCAAAATAGCCATTTTTTTCAAACAAAAGGCAAGAAGAGTGTATATTTAATTTGAACTGTTTATGAAATTTTGGAAAAGTGACAGATAAATTATGATGAATAAATATTTCTTTTAATTTTAAGCAAACTTTTTTTCATTTGTGAGAAATCTCTACCCTTCATAAAACCCTCCAAACAAATTTTATACGGGGCCCCGCCAAGGCGCACTACGCCACTGACAGATATCAAACTTCCTTGTTTACAAACAGTGATTTGCTGAACTCTTGACTATAATATAGTCTTAAAAGCACTTGTACTATTTAACTTCGTTTTATTTAATAACATTAACTGGTTTCGCGTTTTAACGCATCATCAGATCTACCGGTTGGTGTTAGTAAATAAAACGGAGTAAAAGAGCACAAGTGTTGTTAAGATTATATAAATACACATTAAAATTGAGTTTTACCAAGTGGCGACGATATTCAGTGTTAGAAATCAGGTATATCAGTTAGTTTGTAATATTTCATTTCAGTTTTATAAAGACGTTCAACTTTATCACATCTTTACTCAATATAACGTCGTTTTTCGTCGTTATAATGGAACGCGCTATAACGAAAACTGTACCGACGCGAATTGTCACATCACAAGCGGCAACAAAAATCGTAGAGCAATCAGAAATAAGTACTGTTTTATTTGTAACGTCTAATACCGGTCACGCCGCTGACATTCAGAGCGCGGTGTGTATCAAGTATCGATCTGGTGAATGGTAAGTCAGCTGCGTCGCCCCACATTTTACGCTCCTCGCCAATAACAACTTTTCTACTTTTTATTTAATAGAATAGCAAGCAAACAGATGGTTCACCAGGTGAAGAGAGACCAGCATCGTTTATAGACACCGATAATATTAATGGTGCGTTGCTATCCAAGAGCCGGGATTGAAAGGCTACATACATAAGTTTATCAGATACTTTACCCTCTAATCGGAACATGACCGGAACCGGAACAGATTATCGGCAAGGCTTTTCCAAACGGATACGACTTACGGACCTTCAAGAAAAAAGCTTACTCATTTCGGTTCGATCCCCGACGGGGACAAGCATTTCTGCGATGAGCATAAATGTTTGTACTTCCGGGTTTGGGTGTTTATTAAATATATTCCAGTATTTATATACGCATTTCTATGTATTAGTGTCGTTGACTAACATCCATAACACAAGCAAATAATTTGCTGACTTTGGGGTTAGATCAGTGTGATTTGTTCCGTGAATATGCCGGCAACGCAACTGCAAGACCTCTGGTAGTGTAGTTGGCCGTGGATCAGTTACCATCAGGAGACTCTCTTTGTCCGTTTGCTCTCTATTTTATAAAACACGACAATGAAAAGAACCATTACAATTGCGGCTGGAACAGGTAAAGTGGTGGTCTCAAAACCTGGTTGAGACGCTGCAGAACTCTGCCACCTAGTGAGTAGTCACAATGTTGGTGACACGTATTAACTTCCTCTTACCTTTTACGACATGTCAGTAAAGCAGTTTATTAATTCTTTGAAAGGGAGCCCGGATTATCAGGGTGGTTTACCTAACACTTCAGAGATACAAGTGCACCCACGATTAGCCGAAACTACTTGGTCCCACAACGAGATAGGTGGCAAGCCCATCGCCAACCGGACACTTTTCAATTCCGGTCCAAAAAAATGGAAAAACACATTTTGAAACATCCGACCCGGGAATTGAACCCGGGACCTCATGTGGTCAACGCCGACACCAGACCACTAGATCACAGAAGCGATTTTACTGACTTTAATGAGTATATAAATGTAAAATATACAATAAAATTACATTGTTAATTGTTATGTATCAAGCATGTAGGTGTCTTACAAAACATAATTTTGTACAACTACTGCGTAACTAACTCATTACACTCATATTATTATTCATGAATCTGGTTCCTAATAAGTAATTCTAATATTTCTGATTCTTGTCAAAAAATTTGGGTTTTTAAAGAATCATCACGCCAATGATCCAGCAGGTTTATATCAAATAAATAAATAAGAAATAAATATTCACTCTACAAATTACACTAATTATAACTCGACAAGTAACACAATCCAAGTTATTTGCTTATGTTGGGTGTTAGTTGGTAGTTCTTGTCGGACTTGTCGTGTTCCGGTTTGAACGTAAGTTATCCGATAAATTTATACATGTGGTATTATCATCTCGCCGCACGGAGAGAGATGCAACATTAACATATTTCGTGTCTATAGGTGATGGTTGTCTCTATTCATCAGGAGAGCTATCTGTTTGCTATCTTATGATGTAAAAATAACGATACTAAGGACTATATAAATACTAAAATATAATTATTAAACACCCAAACCTAGAAATACAAACATATATGCTCATCATACAAATCGTCCTTGCCAGAAATCGAATCCGACCCTCATCGATTGCGTGGCTTGACTAACGGAGCCTAAAGAAATATTATAACAAGGATATAACTATAAAAAATTTGACCTTGTTATTGCATACAACATTCGGCTATGCATAATTAGTATCATACACGATATAAAATTGTTAATAACTTCAAACATAATGACTTAAATTCTTTTACTTTAATATTAATTTGTACTTAATTTGTTACTAAACATATCAAAGCGTTATTTCAAAATATTTATATTTTGATATCTTTAACATTAATATTGTAACTAATTTACCTTTGTATTATAGTATTATTGCGATACGCATAGAATATTTTTACATAATACAAGTTACAGAAATTCAACTAATATTTTTACATTTATAATTTATTTATTTATTTCTACATCACGGTATTTTCACGACATATTATTCTAAACTAATGTTATAAAGAGGAATGATTTAATGACTGCCTCATTGGTCGAGTGGATAGCGAACCTAACTACGAATCGATGGGGCTTGAGTTCGATTCCCAACAGGGACAAATATTTGTGTGATGAGCATAGATGTTTGTATTTCTGGGTCTGGGTGTGTATTATGTATTTCTATGAGTATGTATCAGTATCTTTGAATAGTTGACACATAACACAAGCCGGTAATTTGCTTATTTTGGGGTTACATCAATTTATGTAATTTTTCCAGCGATATTATATTATATTATATAATGTTTTGTTTGTTTTTTACGATTTGACTCAAAAATTCCTGGATAAATTTTAAAAATTCTTTCACCGAAAGCTATATTGTTATAGGCAACTTTTTTACGAAGGGAAGTACTGATTTTTGGTCACGCAAACGAAATCTTGAGTAACTGCTGGCTTATAATATTTTGACATGTGATTTACGCCACAGAAAATATTTTACACAAATCTTACTAATAAATGCCCCTGTGATCTAACGGTCCGGTGTCGGCGTTGACCACACGAGGTCCTGGGTTCAATTCCCGGGTGGGGCAAATAAAAAAATGTATTTTTTCAGTTTTCTGTTAAAAACAAATTGCCTGGGATTTGAAAAGTGCCCGGTTGGTGATAGGCTGGCCACCTATCACCTTGTGGGACTTAAGTATCTTCGGCTAATCGTGGATGCACATGTTGTACCTCTGTCTACCTTTTCGGGAATACTGCGTGAGGATACTTACTAATACAATTTTAATTTTGTTTTTATTACAAAAGTTTTTGTATTTGAATAACTGGGTTCGGTTTACAGCATATTCAGTGTAATTATATCGCGCTATATTATATTAACGTAAGCCTGAAGATACTATAAAGACGAAAGCAGTTTATTAAATATACAAAATGATTAATAAAATTCTAATGTATATACAAGTGATTACAAATAAATTTCTAATGTATATACAAATGATTATTATCCCAACTGTGATTTAATTAAATAACAAATATCCCTCCTTCTAGTGCAGTCTGGTAAAAATTATAACGTCTACATCACTGTCACAGTCAAGACGAATCTAACGATATCTATCAAGCTAAACTCTATCAAGCCGTTTAGAGTAAAACTGCAATAAACGACCTCCGATTTTCTGTATCAGAACCTCGCCAAGTTGATTTTTTGATATCATTAGATAGTATGCAGCCAGATGGCTGTCCTGATGGAAAGAGAAACCATTGCCTATGAACACCAAAGATGTTAATAGTGCGTAGACATCCGTGTGGTGGGATGGTAATTAAATTATTCGTATGTGCAAAAAATACAAAATTCTCAATTTGTTTTCTTACACAGCAATTACAAATCCTTAAAGCTATGTTAAAAAAAGCTTAAAGCCGTAAGAGGCAACCGATTGGCCGTAAGACCAACTGCCGTTCTGCTAGACAGGTGTTGGTCTATTCTTCAAAGGGGCCCAGAACAAAACAGGGTAAACGGTAATCAAAAGAGAAGTATACCCTTTCAAACCAGAAAAGATTTTTTTAAAAATTAGTTCAAAAGTGACAGGGTTCGCTACTTTTTAAATACCTTATAAAAAGCAGACTTAAGACTCTCCTCCGTAAATGTAGTTCAAAGGTTACTAAACATCCGTCTCAAAAGCGGAGTGTTCTATTTTCTTGTCGTTTTCTTGTCGTTCACCCAATTGTCCATTCGTATATAAAATCTATTCAAGGTGTTGTATTACACATAAATATATTCACTTCATTATTGTAGAGTAGTCGTGAGGTTGTTTGCATAATGCCAGATGTTCGGTGACTCATAACGAACATAGCTACAGACCTCTTTATAGTATCAATCATACTCGTATATTATATACTCGTAATAAAATATACTCGTAATACGAATACTAATAACACTTATTGAAAATACATTTAAAAATACAGGGGCTATTGGAAATTTTTCCCGTGTTGGTCTCATGGTCTCAGTCTCCTTTTAAGAATAGACCATAATATGGCAATCTGTCAGGCAGTTTGTAAAAACGAATAGTAGGCTATGCGAATCACTAACGCTTTGTCATCACCATCGCGACTAACTAGATGGTAGAGCTCTACAACGTCTCGTACGGTTATTAGGTACCGGCTTACTTATTCCAGTTACAGTAGCGTCAATGCTTGTCATAGTCGTTTTCCGGTTTGGACGGTAAGGTGGTCGACAAATGAATATAAACAATGGGGCATCTGGGGGTATGCGGGTATAATGCCGAATGCATTTGGCATTAACACCCCGCGACCGGTGAAGCTGTAACAGCCCATAAGGCTAACAGCAATTGTGACATTCCGAAAAAAAAAAAAATTAACACCCTGTCACACGGATACCAACGCACTATTAACATCTTTTTCGTCGATGGCGATAGGTGATAGTTTCTCTTTCCATCATGAGAGATATCTGCTTATTTGCTATCTTATGACATATTGTTTGCTATCGAATAATATAAAAAACTAATTTACTGAGCATTATAACTAAATATGTAAGCATCAGGAAACAAAGTTACATAAAAAAACAAGCTCGCCGGATCTTTTCAGTGTGTGGCCGCGTTTCCGATCCGATACACTTAAAGAAAAAATTTAACGTGTCAAAATAACTTTTACAAAGTTTTATTGAATGAATTAGATAGGTACTACGGATTTATGATTGACGGATAATTACAGTATTCCGCAGGCGTCGTTAATGTTATGTACAGGGTTACAACATAATCAATGGGCATCGGCTGATTTCGTGTTTCCGAAGATGATCGACACATCTATGCAGTATGGTTATCTCTTCTTTTTCGTTTCTCTTCGTCTATCAGGAGAGCCTTCTGTTTGTTTAAAATCTAATGTCTCCTTTTCTGGGCTCCTTTTAAAAATAGAGAATCTGTCATTCTGGCAAACGATTAGCCAAGCTTACCGTTATGATCCTGACTACTAGGTGGTAGAAATCTGCAATTTTTTGTAGGGTTCGGTACCACCGCCTTAATTTTTCTTGCCGTAATAGCGTCAGTGCTTATAATTGCTTGTTCCGGATCGCGCTATCACAATTATTTATCTTGGAAAAACTATATACAAGTTTTAACGCTACGCAGGTGGACTTCTGTTTCCAAGCCTTTTGCCTGGTTAGTAAGATCTTCCCTTTTTCTCGTCCTTTCGAGACGCCATTAACCTGTACTGTGGTGACATCAACACGACATGATTATCAGCCCTACAGTAATTATATAGAAATATAACCATTGCCTTTAGACACCAAAGATGTTAATAATGTGTTGCTGTTCGTGTGGCTGGTATACAGTATGTAAAGAAATCCCTGTCCGATCCGAAAATGATAAAGGTTAATGACATTATAAAAAAATATGTAAGCGGATGTACCTGCAGGCCATCCCTGAATCTTCCTGCTAAATTACTAATAAGTATTTTAAACTCAAAAGAGTAATATAAGCATAGATTTTTTCAGATCAAACATCTATTTTGTTAAAAATGGCAGTATATTGATTTTTGAAAAGCTGTATATCTTAGAAACGATGATCGATTTTGATCTTTCAAATAGTATTCAACTCAATTTTTGAGATCTAAAATATTGCTTTAGCTAAATAATCGATAGGTTGAAATATTTCGAAGCAGTGTCAAAAAACATTTTTTCAAAAATTTTCGTCATTGATAAATCCCAAACAAATTGACGGATTTTGATCCAATTATCAGTATTTGTCGCAGTTTTTAAAGGAGAAACGTTTATAAGATGCTTAAGTCAATCGGTGTATTAGCCTGATAGTTATTTCAAAAATATTAAGTTCGCTAAAAACAACGTAATTTGTTTAAAAAAGCTGTAACATTGGAAAAGCTGTAACATTCGAAAATTAGATTTGATTTTGATCTTTGAAACGGCATTCGACGTAGTTTTTTATCACTAAAATATCGTAGTATAGCAAAAAATAATTGGTTGGAAAATTTCGAAGTTTTGTCGAAAAAACACATTTTTCAAAATTTTTCGTCAACGATTACTCCCTAACAGATAAACTGATTTCGACAATTTATGCATTAAACGTAGTTATTTGAGGAATAGAGCTGATTAGTAGTATTTTGTAAGTTATATTAAAAAATTTTGTTTCGGCAAAATTGTTTTTTTTTTTGGGTTTTTTCAAAAATTTTGCAAAATCTCCTGGGCCGGTTTGGTTTAACTTTTCAGGAAGTCTAAGTTGAGCGGATTACAAACGAATGCCATCAACCACGTTTCGATCAGTCAAGCCGTTCAAAAGTTATGATATGTTTACATACACACATATATACATACAGACATACTGACGTCATGGTGAAAATAGTCGGGAAAGGTTCCTAGGACCTCAAAACATGGAGATCTGGTGAAAATTCGATTTTCAAAAATCGGGGCATAATCAGTAACTACCTTATCTGCATACGTAGCGGGAAGTTAAAAAATATATTAAATTTAATAAAAAAAAATACTTTAAAGTGTCTCATTTTAGTACTAAAATTGAGCAACTTGTCATTGTTCAAATCAAGCAAATATTTTGAAAATTTATCCATCAATATCTATAAAATGATGACACAGATATGATTGTATTTAGCTAATGCTTTTGACGATCGGACAGGGTATTTTTATACACCCTACAATGTTTAAATATCGTGTTTGAACCGGTTTAGCCAACAAGTTTACATTTCTTGTTGAAACTCGTGTTGATCTTAAAGTGTCGGAGTTGAGTAATAACTAATAAGCACTTATGTTATGACGTCGTAAAAAACGGATTTTATTGTTTCTAGACACCACCGATTTTATATAGCGTTTCCGACCATTTTAATTCTGTTTTCATGCTCTTTGTCGTAGCTAACTCTTGTCTCTATACAGTAACGGTAAGGCATTGTTTTAAAAACTTAAAAAATAAAAGTTTCGACTCGACAGGTCTCTGCAATCTGCAATTTTGCCTCTGACCTCTAGCAACTGAGCTACTGTCGACTGGTTTTTCCTGGCGAAGTTCTTCTCTACTTCGTAATTGATTCCGTCGATCGTAATTATCGCTAGATGTAATCAATCACAAGGCAACGAAGTCGCAGGTTCAAATCACGTATTAAAATTTTGCTTTGTTAAGTTGTTATTATTTTCCAAAGCATGGGATGAGTGCTAAAACATATACACGTAAGAAACACGAAAGTACCTATTAAACTTATATTAAAATTTGTATATACATTTGTGTAATGTCATGTCATCTATATAGTTTGTCATATGAACTTCTATCCCCTATATCGGGCTCTTAGGGGTTGATTTGTGGAAAAAAATTAGCTAATGAATATGTTCGTATCCGGATCTGCAACTATTTCTATCGAAATCAGTTCAGCGGTTCACCAGTAAAATCATAACAGACTGACAGACGGTCGGACAGACAGACTTTCGCATTTATAACTTTAGTAGGGACAAATATTTAAGAGATTACTTATAAGACGTTAACGTGATTAACTTGTAATATATTATTATAAGTCGCATGTTGAACGAAGAAGTAATCATGCGTTATTAAATTTTTATTTTACGCAACCGATTGCGTGAGTTGTAAAAACAATGCGATACGTAGCTTCAGAGTGAGGACCAAAATGAATGCAAGCAGTTAAATACATGTGAAGTAAGAGTATTGTTAAACTGTTGTAAGTAATTTTTTTTCAATATTAATATGTAGTTGCGTACAACACGTGGGAAAAATATTTTTTTTATAAATTATATCATATCATTAACTGCCTGGCCACGAGAAATACGCACCCGCAATTTTTCGCGCGGCAAGAACGACGAAGCGTCTAGCGTCTAAAATAAATGTATGGGAAAGTACTAAGCATACCACGTGGCGCGGCAAGATCCAAAATCGCGATGGTTGACTCTTTCCACCAAGAGACCCATCTGCTTGTTTGCTATCTTATGATATAAAAAAGTCCATCGCGAACAAACAACGCGACACGTAATTTATATATGTTACCTAATGTATAATATAATATATACATACATACACATACATATTTACATACACATAACATTTACCCGATAAGAGCGATCACGAATTACGGTTTATTTGATATGAGTAATCTACCTGTAATGCCTGTACTAGTTCCAACGTGGGAACCTTTGAGACATTCACTTTCCGCAATTATTGCAGCGTTGGAAAAACTGCGCACAATAATCGGATAGCATATAGCTTTTTACGAGGTTGACGTTACCATTTCACAGGCTACTCTATTTGTGGCAGCAGATAGCGGTTTAGCCGTGTGGCGTATTAATCCGTGCAGAAGTAAACTCTGCGACGAATCCCGGCAAGCAGCGGCTTAAAATTTAAATTGTGGTTATTTGTATGCGACCATACATTTTTAAATTTCCTTTGAACTGTCGTTTTTTATAAATGCTTTTTTATTCGTTTCGGATTTATAAATGGCTATGGATGTATTTTTAATTAATTTTAAAAATTAATCTAAAATATTTATGTTGTAGTTTTTTCATTCATATAAGTCTATTTGTTGAGTCTAAACATGAATTACCTTAATATAAAATTATCTTTAATTACTTACGTTCAACTATTTTTGCGTGATTGAATAGTAAACAAATAAACACTTTACCATCTAAATACAAACATTCAAATTTATAATATTTAAAAAATCCGTCACGCCATTGTTTTCGAATAAAAAGGCAGAGGTTAATCTGCTGGACCCACGATTAGCGAAAAGTTGATCATATTGATCAAGAGAATATCAACCGGAAAATCATATTGATCGCTTCTATGAGTTAACGTATTTATAACACCATCCAAAAAATATTGTTAATAGTTAGGGCTCATCTATAAAGGAAAGACTTTAATATTAGTAAGATTTTATGAATAACAATGGGATAAGACATAGAAATACGCATCATTAACAGCTTTGGTGTCTATAGGCGATGGTTGTCATGGAGTGCCATCTGCTTTTTTGTTATCTTATGAAAATAAAAAAATGCAAGTTTATTGGCTACTTATCTTTCAAATTAGAACACGACAGTGACCAGCACTGATACTATTACCACAGGAAAAAAAAAGAAAGGCGATGGTACAAATCCCAGGCGTCCTCATGGTAGTGACACGTTTGGTCATTCGGTTATCTTTACTGAATTGAAATTGCCTGACAGAACAGCTGATGGTCTATTTCTCATGAAAGGCACGGAAAAACACGGACCATAGAGTCGAGAATTACGCACCGCTACTATTTCGCCGTATAAGACGCTGTTACTAAGACATCGGCCACACTAATTGCACATTTAGAATTTAAGTCGTTGAACCAACGGTATTACCCGCTTTAGAAATGAGCTAACATATTCATATATCGTGGTCGTCACGTAATGTAACGTCGTTAACTTTTTACGCTTCATCGATTGAATCATTAGGATTGAAGAACGTTCGATTACATTGATTACCATTATTGTCATTTATTATCATAATTCTGTAATTACTTTCACGTTGCCGACATTAAAACAATATTAATAGTTAATAAATAAAGTTTATGTATAATGTGACTTTTTAAAAGTTTAATATAAATTCTGGAACGATCTCAATAGGTTAACATGGGGATTTTGATAAGAATGATTGATATTTCTCCTGGTGTCCATGGGCAGTATTGTTTGTTTGCTCATATTTAGTTCATTCCAAAAAAAGTATTACTTAAGTGTTCTTTCGTAGACTAGTGGTTGGTCTTTTCGGTTCAGACCATGAGTGCTCTTTTTTATAGTAGAGGGGGTAAACGAGCAGGGGGTGCACTGATGGTAAGTGATCACCGCCGCCTATGAACATCTGCAATATCAGAGATCTTGCAGTTTCGTTGTTGGCCTATTAAAAATGAGTAAGCTCATTTCTTGAAGGTCCCCAAATCGTATCCATTTGGAAACACCCTCGCTGGTAATTGATTCCACAAAGGGGTAGTGCGAGGCAGAAAGTGCCGACAAAAGCGCACGGTTGTGGATTTTCAGACATCGAGGTGGCGAGGATGGAACTTTAAATTTTGATGCGATGCCCTATAATGGAATTTAGCGGCATGAATTAATTTGAACAACTCGTCGGAACACTGCCCATGGTAAAAGCGGTAAAAGATGCAGAGCGAACCTACATCTCTGCGTAACGCCAAAGAGTTACGCCGATTAGAAATAGCCTGGTCGTCAACGATTCGGACCGCTCTACGTTGAATGCGATCAAAAGGAAGAAGCTGATACTGAGGAGCCCAGTCCAGAAGTGAGAACAATGCTACTTCATGTGAGGTCGAATTTGGCCTTGTAAAGTTGGAGGCGATGGGCTGGCATGAAGAACTGCTTTGCTCTGCTGAGTATACCAAGCTTTTTGGAGGCTAGTTTAGCCTTTCCTTCCAAAATACCGCGGAACTGAACGTTGTTCGATATGTCGACTCCCACAATTCCAATATTGGCTAAGGCTGTAATGTCAAATCGAGGCGACACGACAAAGGGTGTCTTTTTTGCGGTGAACGCGCAAAGTTGCGTATTCTTGAGGTTAAATGTAACAAGGTTTTGACGACCCCATTCCAAGACGTCGATTCTCAACTTTAGACACGAGCTTCCGGCTCTGTTCGACGTGTTCTCGAGAAATACCGCTACCGCCGGAGTATGTAGCATCTCCGATGCTGTCTTTCGCATAGCAATCCACGTTATTGATTCGCAACATGTCATGCTCAGGTTTGATTCTCTTTTTGAACAGTTCATGGCCAATACGTCTACTCCGCAAGAGTAGTGTGATTATGTTTGTTTGTTTATTTAACATTATTATCGTCCTAGTACTTTATCCTATTTCGTAACAAGAATAAGAGTCTTTTCCAATGTTATTGAAATCACAAATATTTTACCGCAAGTACGGAATATATTAAGTACCGCAAGTACTAGACGTACCGGAAGGATAAAATATTTGAAATTAGAGGTCTGTGATGTAAATTTGTCCATCTAAAGGTAATAAAACAGAACTCTGTGTATCTGCCCATTAAATGTAGGTATGAAAATGAACAGGAGAAAATATGGAAACGGCCATAGAACCCAAAAATCTAGGACACAAAACATTTTTTCATTTCTCAACCAACTGATCGCACAGTTCTCTTCAATTAGGGAAGTACTGAATATTTTAAATTTACGTACCCCTCTAAATCTAAGTCACTGAGCTTGGGAAAAAACTCTATAAACTTCCGCGTGATCCAGGAATCGAACCCAGAGAAGAACCATTAAACCGATGACTCCTCTTTGTTCTGTCAATTCTTCAGAATTCCCCACAAATATAACTTTATCACAACGTGATCATAGTAAATGTAGACATTGTTATTAGCAACAGACACACGGATTATCAGTCAACAAGATGCGCTAGGGTGTGACAAGGTCACGGGGAATGAAGTCATGCGTCCGACAATCATGCTATTAATGTTGCTTTATTGACTTTGTAATTGACTGTTGACACTGTTACCTAATTTGAATTTATATTATAGTTGTGTTTGATTTATGATGTAGCCCAGTGAAGAGAAGTGATTTTAGCATATTCGTAAGCATTTCGAATAGTCACATAAATACATGATAATGCCTGCGGAATATTGTGATTATCCGGCGATTGAAAATCAGAATTCAGAAGTACTTTATTCTATAAAACTTTGTATAAGTCATATTGACGCCTCGACGTTTTTTTTAACTATCGGATCGATAACGCGTACCACACACTATCATGAAGATCCGGCTGAAGAAACTCAGGCTTGTCCTTTTTTATAAAACATTTTTTTCTAATGCTTATTAATTTAGTTCTGATGCTTATTAATTTAATTCTGATACTTCTTAATTTAGTTGTGATGCTTTTTAGTTTAAAAAACAAATATCGATCCGGGCTACATTTTGGAGAATATATCATCTGCCTTATTGCTAGGCATCTCGTAAATGGCAAGAGAAGACTAACATGTATCACTGACATCGTAATTGCTAACTAGGTGGTAAAGTTCTGTGACGCTTCAACTGGGTTTGGTCCGTCTTACCATTTCTGCGGCGTCGGTGCTTCTCGTTGCCGTGTTCTCGTTTGGGGGTTAAGTACCTAGTCGATATTACTTATGCGTGTGGTATTCAACCAAGCCACATGGGTAGTAACGCACTATTTACATTTTTGGTGTGTATAGGCCATGGCTATCAGTTTTTATCAGAACCATGTCCTTGTTTGTTATCCTATGATTATTTTAAAACCGCAATTTTAAGCAAAAGCAACGGTTTTTTATAGTTATTAAGTTCCTTATATCAATACATAGAAAATCAACAAAATATGTGTCTTATAACTAATTTATTTTGTTACAGGTAACTTCATATCAATTGATACACATGAATTTCGCAACAACTGCGGATTACAGCTGATGCAGTCTCGCCTTAGGTATTCCGAATTTTCATTGAAAATACAAATAAATATTTTCAGGGAATTATTATTAACGAAGAATAAGGAAAAAGCAGGTGGCTTTCCTGGTAAAAGACCCGCTCACCGCTGCTTTTGGAGATTATACATCGCTAAAGTAGCAGGTAGAAAATCTGTTTTATCTTCACAATCTCATGTTTCTTACGACAGCCGCGGGTCAGCAGTTATTTAAGTACGGTAGCACTATTAGGTATTCTGTGACTTAAGTGCTTATTTTATACTTTTACCCGACACTATATAGGATAAAACCTGTTATATTACGATTTAAATGGAGTAGACTAACCACAGTACTAAAGAGTGCAATTCCGTAAAAAAAAAAATAACCTGGTTGTGATGTAGCTTTCTTCTTCATTCTTTGTTTAACACGTCCTGCCTCATGGTGTAGTCTAACATTTATACGTAGCCAAGTATATCAAAATCGGTCGAGGAGTATAAGATTTGGCAAAGTTAAAGTTCAGAAAGCTTATATTTTTATATACTAATATACTAATAATTATGAATAAAAAATTAAATATATATAAAACATCACACACACTACCACGCTTTAAAACACACTAAAACGTAATGATTATATAAAAGTCATAGACCACATGAATACTAATAGACACGCCATAGGGAAGGAAACGTGTCGCCGCGCATATGAGCTAACGCTCTTATCACTGCCAAAAATGTTATACATTTGTAGATATAATTAATCGTGACAAATATAATTAAACCATGTTGTACTGTTTTATCATACCGAATGAGATGACAAAGTTTAAAAATTTCACTTAAGGGATTTTATTTCATCGGTAAGTAGTGTTACTCTATTTCTATATTGCATTATATTTCTGTGTGTAAATGCAAGCTACGCTGTCAACCTCAGATATTGTCTTGAAAGGCGCATCCATTTAATCCTTGATTATACCCATGGGACCACGGAGTATGAGCTTGGGACATACGCACCTGTATATTATTAAGTATATTTCGCTTTAATGGTTAAAGTCTGTATTCAAACTTAAAAGGGAATTTATTAGCTTAGCGCATGGTCAAATTCAGTCATAGTTTGTTTATATTATAATTAGCTGACCCGGCATACGTTGTTCTGCCTTTTTACAGCAGCACACACGAACAGCAATTGATATATATATATATATATATATATATATATATATATATATATATATATATATATATATATATATATATATATAGATTTGTGTAATAGATATTTGTGTTTTAACCTTAACTTAATTATAGCTGAGGGTTTGAAATGAATTTCAAACCGAGAGCGATCGCGCGATAAATTAAATATCCGTTAAAATTAAGTATAATCCCAGATCACATATTATATTATAATATGTAACCATCACATTATTACAATATATTTTTTTACTAATATATTTAATGAAACAGGTTGAAATTTTTCTATTTTTTTTCAGAGCCATTAGGAAATGACGAATAAAATTACTTATACTTAAAATGAGGTTATTATTTATGGCTTCCTTCAGAAAAATAATACGGCCTTTGAGGTAAAACAGGTTTCTGATTGTATTAAATTATGTAAGTAAAGAAAATATTAATTCAATTCTGATTAAAAATCAAAGACTTGATTCCCCGTTAAAATGAATGTAACCTACATTTTGTGCCGGGAACCGGTTGATGAATGAAAATAAAACGGTTTCTCAACTCTAACAGCGGCATTACGTGAAATCGGATCATCATTCTTTCATTTAGTTACCCGATTAAAGAGACTGTGAAGGACATTAAAATTACGTTGTGTGATGTTATTTTTAGGTCTTTTGATGTTTTAGGAAATTAGAGGCATGTTTGTTTGGTCTTAGAATATATTATTTTGTTATATCCATGCCTACTAGTATTATTAATGCGAGAATCTGTCTGTCTGTTACGCTTTCACGGCTAAACCGTTGAACTGATTTTATGAAATTTGGTAAGGAGATTTTTCAAAAATCAACCCTTAAGGGGCTGAAATTTGTATGAAAAACTATTTCGATAACATGTTATACTGCTCACGGGCGAAGCTACGCGGGTCAGCTAGTCCAAAATATTTTAAGAAGTATAGATATTGTTGCGAATATTACCATAATACAGGGTCACTTTCATAGGTCCGGTCAAATTTTCAGAGGCTGTTCAGAATCGATAATATGTTCGATTTATGTAATAAAAAAAATCATAATTTCATTTTTATCCGACACAAAAAACAAAACGCATGGATTTCAATTACGCAAATTTCGAAATAAAATATTTTAGATCCTGCAACTGAATTAAAAGTCATCGGGAAAAATGTACTTAGAGCGACAGATTTATTTATTTATTTAATTTGATTGTACACCTTAAATAAATTTGTACAAAAGCGGACATAATGCCTTTTGGCATTCTCCTTCAGTCAACCAGGGCTTGAGTTCTATTTCCGACAGTGAGAGACATGAAATTCGGGTATTAATTCATAGTGACATTTCAATTTTCAGTATTTTTAAATACAATAATTATTTCTTTGCATTAATGGCGTCGAATAGCACCAATATCACTAACTATTTGATTACTTTGGTATTAGATCAATGCATGTAATTTGTCTAATGGTATATATTAATTTTAGAAAAAAATATATAATGTAAATACCTATATATTTGCTTTTATGAAAAAATTGCACCGGCAAGATCATCGGTCTAATCAAATCGGTCAAAAAATAATGTTATGTTTTTATTGTGTTCAATAAGTGTTAATTTTTTACCGTGTTTTTTTATTTAAAATTAGCAATGTATTTTATTCTCGTCGTATATCGTGCACTCTAAGATACTTCCAAGTCAGCATAGTCCCTTGTGTACGCATAAAACTACACGTACGAGAAGTTTATTAAATATTCTCCCTATGTATTCTCTATCATAAAATTAAATTAAAACTTTCACCGGAAAACGAATAACGAATAGACCATGAATTTTGAAGACATAAATATATTTAAATAAGATAAAAATATAAATATATTTGAATGAATGTAAAGCAGTGATACAAATTAGGAACTTTCTATTTAAACAACTTTTTATGGTACTATTGATGAAAAAGTACAAGTATGATAATCTTAGTGGTGATAATATAATGTCGTATTTCTAACATCATCTGTCAATTAACAGTGTAAATGACTATGTAACATCTTTATTAATAAAGGCCTTTATTAGTATTGCTTTATACCAAATGATACATTA
Source organism: Apodemia mormo (assembly GCA_036924255.1). NCBI lineage: Eukaryota > Metazoa > Arthropoda > Insecta > Lepidoptera > Riodinidae > Apodemia > Apodemia mormo. Next base: position 31,891,809 of record JAUPFN010000003.1, on the reverse strand, counting down.
AGTGCACTTTAACACCTATCGTAAAAGTGTTGATTAGATTTCTCCGTGCGCATATTTCACTTTAAATTGACCTAATATTATATGGAAGTTTTCTGTAGAAGACATTTGAAAACTAGCTACTATAGCCGTAGATGATTATTTAGTTTTGTTAGTATGAAATTATATCGTATTCTGATATTAGCCAATTAAGATTTTGTTTAATATTAAACAGTTGTATATAGTCAACTAGCGAACCGCCCCGTCTTAACACGTGTGCAATATGTGTGCGTGTGCAAAAATATGTTTTTACGACAAATCTTTGAAAATAATGCAGCGGTCTGCACGTTGCAGCTATATGGAAGTATATGGAAGTTTTCTGTAGAATACAATTAAACGAATATTTAATTCGATCATTAAGAAATTACTTTCCATTAAGATATTTTATAAATTCAGGTTACTTTGCGAAATTTGCGAAATTACTTTGCGAAAATGTATAACACAAACATGACATCAATTTACTTCGCAACGTTCCGCAGACGTACGGGGTACGATATAAGTAATGGGCATCGGCCATTGATATAAAAGGGGAGGATACCTGCGTTACATAGTTACGCACCCGGTCCTACAAAACTAGGTCCGTGGACACAGTGACAATCAATCACGCGTGCGATATCATATCATACGCTTATACTTTCCGACTGACACGCATCCAAATGCCTTCTTGTGTATTCAACCAGTGTTATTATAATCACTCAAGGGAAAAAATAATACAGAAGGGATTACTTGCGATTCGTAAGTACGCGATACGGCTAAAACAATTTGGTTGAAAATAAGATTAAATAACGTCAACGAAATAGCGTCAACGTCATTTAAATTGCAACATTTATATTGCAATAAATATGACATTATAAATGGTTTTTATGGCTAAACTATGCCGTCTGTATGACTCTTTGAATCCACTGAAAGGAAAAGGAAACTGTCAGAAATGGCATTAACTTATCGAGGAGATAAAGAAGACCCCAACGGCACAACTATCCGTCCTCGTCCACCACACTTTCTACCACGCCATTGGAAAATCCAAAATCATACAATATACTTACTAAACGCATGCTTCAATCCGCAACCGAATCGTCTTCAAAAGAAACGGACACTTCTTCACTCTACAAGTTGGATAATTGTGTCACTTGTGTCTCCTTTATTTTTGATCTTCGGTGAATTTATTCCATTTCTATAAGTCTGCTTTTTCCTTTTCAGTGGCATCGCAAAGGTTGTACGTCCACATCGCGTTGCAAAAAAAATTGACGATATCTTTGATAAAGATATCTAGTAATAATAAATTTATTCTAATTTTATTTATTGCCAATTATCTTTATCAAATGACACAGTCTAAATATAAACATGCGAAGAAATATCGTTAAAAATGTTCGATAAATTTCCCCAAACACACATATAGAACTCTTTTAATACATATTCATTGAGACTTTCTGCGGAAGACATAATAAACTAACTCGTTCTGGACAAATAAATGAATGTTTAATCTGATGGGTGCGTGATAAATTCATATTAAGGTTATTTCGTAATTTACAACGTAAAAAAGAATTAAGGATTGTATTGCAAATGCATTTTAGCGAAATTAGTGCTTAAACTAACATATTGATACTATCACATAGTAAGGGATTCGAATATGGAATGATCTTAATCCGTCTAGAGATATAAATCTCTTCATGTATTGCTAATGCATGTTATTTGAGAATATTAAGTTTGCACTACTCCGCAATATGTACACGTATCTATATTAATACGGCATCTTTTAAGACAATTTTACGAACTGTGGAGTATTTTGGCAAAGTTAAAGTTTACAATACGGAGGTCTGCAGAAACCCAACCTTTCTAAATAATATTCATTAGAAATACTAGACCGTGGTCCCACAAACAAACTTTTTTTTGATTAATAACAAGCTGAAATTTTGTGAACAGCTTCGTTTTGCAAGATGGTTGTCTACCATCTTTTTTTTTTTATATCATAAGATAGCAAACAAGCAGATGGGTCTCCTGATGGAAAGAGTCAACCATCGCCTATAGACACCAAAGATGTTAATGGTGCGTTGCTATCTTGTGGCGAGATCTAATGCCACATGCATAAGTTTACCGGCTACCTTACCCTCCAAACCGGAACACGACAGCGACAAGCACTGACGCTATTGCGGCAGGAATAGGTAAGGCGGTGGTACCAGACCCGGGCGAGACAATGCAGAACTCTACCACCTAGTAGCCACGATGGTAGTGCCTCGATAGCCAATCGGTCGCCTTTTACGACCTGCCTGGCAGAACGGCAGTTGGCCTATTCTACAAAGGAGGCCGGGATTGGTTAACTAATAAAGATGGATAAAAAAAGGAATGTTTAGAGTGTCGGACTAGAAAAAGTTTCCACTTTACGTGTAGGGCAACGCTACCCTTGAATTACAATAATAAGTAACAAGCTGTTGTGAGAAAATTAGGTTGTTTTAAATTGATCAATATCAATTTAAAAATCTCATAATTCCGAAACTTTAGAGTGGAGGACTCGTCACAAAAACCATCGAATATGTAGGACAAAAGTGTAATCGTAATTTTCATAATATAGTCAAGCGATTAAAGTCAAAAAATAAAATTGTTGTTATTGATAAATATTTTTCCTTCACCAAATCAAAATGTCCAAAGCCCCATAACTCTATTAGTTACCCGATTCGAGATTTTTCGAAGATAGAAAAGATGGTTGTCTTGTCAAAACGAAACTGTTCACAAAAATTCAGGTTGTTATCAATAAAAAAAAGTTTGTTCATGGGACTACGATCTGTACATTAAATTGGTGAACATAAACAGTATACACTCTACATTCATGTCACGTACACGATAATTGTATAATATTTTCTTTACGGGTAAAATCTATTTTCAAAATTAAAAGAGATTTACTTGTTTAGTCTTGGGTCGAATTTCGACCACAAGGCGATCGCTGAGTAAACTTTAATTCTGCCAAATTTCATACTCCACCATTTGCCTAAAAGTCGTAAAAGGGGGTACTTTTTGTTTCATGTACAAATAAATAGATGATAACTACTTGAAGGTACACGTTCTGCTAATTGATGTCACAACTTTGCCTGTCGTTGTTACATCAGTGTGTTAAGCTTGGAAGACAGAGTAGCAGTTTCATTTACGCATGTAAGCCATTATCATTTTTAATGTTCACGGCCAAAGATTATCATCAGGACAGTCATCTGGCTGTTTACTATTTTATGTTCGTCAAGATACTGCCTAAAGCCAAGGTTCGGACTCACAGGAGACACCCTTACGTCGGGTTCTTAGCCCACTTAACCTAAACTCTGGTTGAGCATTCTGATCGTTCAAAACGTCCGGTTTCGCAGTAGCGATCATTTCGAACAACTGCTTAAGTTCATTAAAAAAAAAACTATTTTACGCTGTGAAATATTTCTGTACTCTTTAGAACATAATACACATGGTTGCTGTAATATTCTCTTAATGCAGTAATAAATTCACAGGTGGAAGATTAAAAAACAATTGTAATGTTTTAATAATTTTTTTATTTTTTCCCGTGAAAGATAAATCTGGAAAAGCATTGAACATGTATCTTTGGAGGTTGGCATAGTTCCCAATCGCTATTTTGATTTATTACCAAGAAGTGTCGTACAACTTACAAGGATTGTACTTACATGTAGAGAAAATATCTAGAGTTAAGTTATTGAACAGTTTATTAATAGTAAGGCTTAAATTTCAGATTGTGCATCTCGGTCCTTGGATTGCATCTCAAGTTATGCAAAAATTTTATGAGATTTCATGAACCAAATTATCCGACGACAGTGCAAGCGAAATTCCTTTAATATGGAGGTGTTTTTGGAGATCCTCGCAATATTATTTTTTTAACAATAACAAATGATTTAGCGCTCAAAAAATTATATCTCCCATATTTTATAGATACAGCCGTTATGTTGTAGATATCTATAACTCAAAAAAGAAATAAATTTAATATTCAACCTTTCATGTTAATGTTAGTAGATAAAATAAAAAGTATGAGAAAAAAGGTTAAATTAATTATAATTTCTATTCTCCGTGAACGGTCTTTCGTGACCTCCGCGATGACACCGAAAAAGAAACGCCGGCTTAATAAATGGATTAAATTCACCGATGATCCGGGCAAAAAAGAAGATCCCAGCGGCACACCATACCCACCCACATCCACCACACATTCACCCACGTCGGCAGCAAACACAAAAGTACACAATTTACACACTCAACAACGTTTCACTTCGAAACCGAAGCATCTTCAGGAGAAACGAGCACTACCTCACTCAACGCGACTGTAAGTAATAACAATAACAATAGTATTACTTACAAATTTACATCAGCGGTGAGTTTTACTCATTTATTAAACCGACGTCTGTCTTTTCGCTGGTATCGCGTAGGTCAAATAAAAAGGTTCGCGGAATTTTTTAATTATATTTGCTTCATTATTTCCATCTTTTAATTATGGATTTTCACAAAGTAACGCCTGAATTAATAGAAAAATAACGAAGTACATAGGAAAGATATTCAATCAAAATATTATCTAATTCCGCGTATATTAGGCTAGATAGTGGCAGTGATTGAATATATTAGCTTGCAGGATTTGCACGGTGACTGACAAATTGTCGCTTAACTATTGATGGGTCATTCCACGTCAAGAACAGTACCTAATCATGCTGGAACATATCCTGTTGGCGATCAATTATAGATGACACTAAAACCTATGTCAATGGATTGGATTTCAGAGGATATCGGAGCTCTGCAAAAAAATATAAGTAAATATTTTCCATCATTTTTCATCAGATCATGGTAAAACACGTGCTTTCAGCTTTTTATAATAAATTATAATATTTCAGATATTAGTTATTTTTAGCGTATAAATAGATTAAAATACAAATTCGGAAAATAATAAGGAAACGTATAAAAATTCGCTGTATAACTTTGGGTCTTTAAACTTTTCCGAAAGAAGTAAGAAATGCGCCGAGTTAAGAAATCTTGATATACATAAATTACGTGTCACATTGTATGTCCGCTATGGATTCCTAAACTACTGAACCGATTTCAATCAAATTTTGTAAATATCTACTGTTTGGTCCAACTTAAAAGATAGGATAGTTTTTATCTCAATTAATTCCCCCCTTCCCCATCTCAAGTACCCTAAGGAATTTGTATGGCAATACAACAAAAGTCTTAATATATATAAGACTGCCCATTTGGTCGAGTATTAAGCTACCCTGACTACACAATCGACCGGTCTCGGGTTCGATCTCCGACAGGGACAAGCGTTTGTGTGATGATCATAAATGTTTGTATTTCTGGGTTTGGGTGTTTATTATATATGTAACAGTATTTATATATGTATTTCTATGTATTAGTATCGTTGACTAACACCCATAACACAAGCAAATATTTTGCTTACTTTGGGGTTAGATCAGTAGATAAGTGTAATTTGTCCCGTGAATATTTATTATTTGTTATCTATATATGTATATATATACATATAATAAAATCATAGGAAAGTCAATGTATGTCTGGGGTAAACTCAAAAAGTACTGCATGGATTTACTTCAAATTTTGCATGAATATTACTAACAGGTCGGGTCAACATATAAGCTACATATTATCACCTACGGGGGAGGAGCTGTGCGGAGTAAACGAAGTCCGCGCGAAGTCGCGGGCAACAGCTAGTTATTATATAAATTACGTATCACATTGTTTATCCGCGATGGACTCCGTAACTACTGAACCTATTTCAATGAAACTTTTTAAATATCTACAGTTTGGTCAAAATTAAAGGATAGGATGGTTTTTATGTCTATTTAACCTCCCACCTCTCTCTCTCTACAGCTATGCTAATATTTATATAACTCAATTAACCCCTTCCCCCTCTCAAGTACCCCATCACAATATTCAATACAAGTCATTTGTATGGCAAAACAACGTTTGCCAAGTCAGCTAGTTATTAATATTTCAATTGTAATTTTGCAGCTTGTATTTAATAACTAGCATATGTGAGCGATGGTAAGAGACAGGTATTCATAACCTTCCTTTTTATTTTTATAGGCATCTGGCTTTTAAAAATTTCTTTTAGGCTCCAAAACTTCCTCCATGTCCCTTTGATTCTTCTGTCGATTTCTTTTTCGTTGTGCTGCTTATCGAAAGAAATTTGCTTACCTAGATATATATAGGAATCGACATATTCTAGGGATATTTGGTCAACTTGTATTTTATTTTTTGATGAATTTGTCATTAACTTGGTTTTTTCAAAATTGATCTCCAAGCCCGCTTGTCTACTTCCTTTTTGTAGAGTGCGTATCATATGTTCTAGCTCTGCACTATTTTCGGAAAGTAAGACTAGGTCGTCAGCGAATCTCAGGTGACTTAGTCGCCTACCTTCAATACTTAAACCTACTGTGCTCCAGCTTAATTTTTTGATTATAGACTTAAGTACTGCGATAAATATTCGAGGAGATAGGGGGTCTCCTTGCCTTACCCCTCTTAGCCATATGCTAGCCAAACATGAAAATTCACACGGCGAGTTAAGAGTAAAATAACTATTTGCCAGAGGAGCATGGAAAGAAGCATGATGAAAGTCAGAAAAATACAAATATACGCCACTCTAAAATAAGAAAAGTAACAGGAGTAATAGATTTTCTCAGCTACGCTATGAGATTAAAATGGCGATGGGCAGGGCATGTAGGAAGAATGAATGACGACGGTGGACAACCCGAATAACGTCATGGCAGGGGCCCTCTGGAACAAGGAAGTGAGGAAGGCCTAGAACGAGATGGGAGGATGACATTACCGGAACTGCTGGAAAAGGATGGATGGCTAAAACTGGGGATAGAGAGAACTCGGCATCTCTGGAGGAGGCCTTTACCCTCAACTGAGAGGGGTTCACGCATAATTGACATTTATATTTTATTTTCTTTAAGTCATATTTCAAATTACATATTCAATTTCAAACTTTTTAATTTAGTCAAATATTATATTAAATTTCACTTATTATATTTTTAAATAATAATGCTGAAAAACTCAATTTTTAATTAACCTCATTTTTTATAATTCTATACACTAATTTAATATAAATTGAATTTTTATACAAATTTTCTTAGTTATTTAATATACTTACATATAAATTTTCTTAAATAACAATGTAAATTAAATTCACCAAAGCTAAATATATTATTTTTATTTTATATTTATTTTTATACTTATAAAGTAATTTTATGCTATAATCAAGTTAATAAAGTGTACATATGTATATGTGTATATGTATGGATATATGTATGTATATGTGTATATATATTATATATATATTATTACATGAAATTTAAAAACTGATTAATATTAATACAAGTTATCGTTCACTAAAATATTGTATGAAATGACGTGAAATAAAAGGCTTTTTTATTTTTATTTTTATTTTATTTATTTAATAACTCGCTTTATGTTCGCAAAATATGTGAAATTTCACTTCACATGTAAAATAAAATTTAACTACAAGTGCATTGGTATTTGTATTCAATAGGAAATGAATGTTTGTATCAAAAACTATGTTGGCGATATTATGTTAAACCACTCGCCGGCGAAGCTGCATGCGTTAGCTAGAATTACAATAAGAAAGTTTGGGCTGAATTGCTGCTCTCTTCTTACAAGTATTATAAATAACATGATTGTCAACCAATTAACATTATATTATAATGTGTTACTATAAAAATTATGCATAATACATATTTTATATATATAATTTTTCTCAAGATATTTCCAGTATTCCAGGTCGCGTTTCCGATCCGCATGTAACTTAAATGAATTTGTAAAATGATGGATATATCAAGGATTTTTTAAATGTATGATTATGAGTATTCAGTTATTTGTATCGCGTGTAATATATTCCATGCACCCAAATGGCTCCTTAAAATTATATAGTACTGTTTACCTTGTGGTCTAGGGGTTAGCCTATTCGGCACAGATCACGAGGTCCCAGGTTCGATCCCCGGGTTTGGCAAAAGTGTTATTGAGGCTCTTTGGAGTTTTTCTCGAAAATCCCAAATCTCAGTTGCTGCTCTAAAATTCGACGGAGTGGTGTGTTACCATTTCCATGCCTCGAATGAGCACGTAAAGCCGTCGGTCCTGTTTATCTCAAGAAATCATTATCAGGTCAGTAAAATGCGGTGTTGGGGTTCACCATTCATCTTGCCAACCAACGACCCGGTGAATAATGTTAAACCGGAATGTCTATAGACGATTGGTTTACTCTGCCTAACCCGCAGTAGAAATGGGCGTTATGATACTTTTTTGTAGTGATTTATTAAAAAAAGTAAAAGCGATTATTTGATTAACAGATTAAACATATTAATTAAAACTTTTAAATTTTTAAAGAGCAAACACTGGAATGTTAACACAAAAATCGCTTCAGGCAAACCTTTGAAATCGAGGCTGGAAAAAATAAAAACGAGCTAGTCTGCGGTTAAGCGCGGAAATCGATTTAAAGTCTGCAACGCCAAGTTTTTATAAAGCCGCATGTAAAAAATTTGGAAATATTTTTATTTGTAGAATTTTGACTTTATTCTGTGAGCAGTGCATGATAATACTCAAAGACAGGGTGTAAATAAAACCCTGTCCGATCCGAAAGAGGTACATAAGAAACTCAATGACATTATCGAAAAATAAAAAAAATAATAATCTTTATTAAAATAAGAAAAATATCGTAGTTTAAAGTGTCTCATTTTAGTACTAAAATTGGGCAACTTTCCTTTAAATCAAGGAAATATTTTGAAAATTTATGTATCAATATCCATAATATAATGACACAATATGTTTGTATTAAGCTAACAAACAATGCCTTTGACGATCAGACAGGGGTTTCTTTACACACTGTACAATATCACTAGCGAATTAATATATCGTCGATATAGGGTTTTATCCAAAGGGGTTTATTTCTTCGGGGTTGATTTTTGAATAAAAAGTTCACCTTTGTTTCCGGGGTGAAACTCAAATTATCTCTATGCTTTTCGTCAAATATCGTTGAGCAGTATAGCTGTGAAAGCATAATTAACAAACAAATATACACATTGATAATATTTTAGGATATTATAATAAAACAGAAACAGTATAGGACTGCTTCAACAAAAATAATTTAATCGTTATCGTAAATAGAGCTTACCTATAAATAACTTTTATTTTAATTTGTAATAGATAAGCTTTAAAATTAATAAACCGATTTTTTCACCTATAGAAAACTATATTATCTGTGATTAACTGATGTCATAGCGATGTCACAGCACTAAAAATATTCAAGTAGCAACGGCTGTTGACTGCTGAATATTGACATGGCGTGTACATAATATGTGAAAAGTAAAACAAGACATAAAACGTTGTCTTCTCTCAATCTTCTCAATAATGTTCAACTAATGCTTTCCAGTACATATTGATTTTATATCCAATAAAGAAATTTCATTTTTATGATATTCCCAGGTGGACATAAACTGTCAAATTAAATTTGGGAAGATGATTGATTTTCCGTTTTTGCGTTTGTTACATCACAAGGTTATATTTCAGCACATTCTAAAACACTAAGTAATGGATAGATGTTTTATCAAATCCATATCTTGAATCTCATCCATATTTTAATAATATATAATAAATAATTTTATTAGGAACTTGGACTAAACGAATTATATTTCAACTTATTAAAATTCGGAACGTTACGTTAGCATTTATTATTTTTCCAACTTCATCAGGCAAGCTGTAACAATATGCAAATAATAAATAAATAATGAACGCCGACGAAACGTAGCAAATTTTGATAAGTAAAGATCTTATTAATTATGTCCAAGTTCTTAAAAAATATTTATTATGTTTTATCAAATAATACATAGATACATTGTACAAAATTTCTAACTTTGTAAATTTAATATTTTCATGTAACCGCGAGCAGTTGTTTTTGAGTTTATTTTTGTGGGTTTATAATAAATATTTGTTAACTGAGTCTTGCAAACCGCTGTGTTTATCTTTGTTACCCCAGAACTTAGAAAAGAACTGATTTGGAAAATTCTTTCGGATGTGGCGTTTAGAAATATATATTTCCTGGAGATAACTGGAATTTGCCTAAATAAGTCATATGCTCCTAGACCGGTCCATTTATTTTAGCGTAAAGTAGTAAAAAAGTATATACACCCAATAAACTGATAATTGTATGTATATAGAAATTACAAGGTTATTTCTAAACGATCAAAGAAATTCTTTTATTTTGGTATTCATCTAATCACTAAATGAATGTTGCTTTAAGTAGCGCCAGTTTTAACTACTTAATCATTTCTTAGTTTTCTGAATAGATTCTTTGAAGGTCCAAAATACAGAACACTGATAAAAGAGTTTTATTACTACCGTTTGATTTTACCTTGATATACATTTTTAGCTTTAAAAATTCGATATTTTAGTACGGTTTAACAACAATCCTAGCAATTACGTATTTACCTCTGCAATTTTAAAAATTATTATTCTTATATGAAATACATTTGTAATTTTTTTACTTTATATATTCGATATTTCATATAGTTAAGTTGAATTGCATCCCTAGTTGCATCCCTAGTAAATAAATATTAATTGCAGCTTTCTCAGTCGTTCGTGTGATTCGCTTATGTTACGTTTCAACCAGCTTTGATAGCCTTCTCAATATTCTTTTAGCTTTGGATAATCGATATTTTCGTATAGTTTAATAACATCCCTAGTAAACGTATATTGCTTTTACGGCGCCGTCGATCGTTCACGTGATTCACTCAATTTTACTTTCAACTATTGAGAGCTTTCTCGATTTCCTTTACCGTTTCTTCGATGCCCGTATACGTAGAGTCAGAATTGGGAGTCATTGCAACACTTTTGAAAATTTTTATAATGCTTTTATTATAAAAATTATAAAATAAAATTCTCACAGGTTATCACTTGAAATAAATAAAATATGTGAAATATAAAGTTAATTAAGATAATAAAGGAATATGGAACAAATGCATAAAAATACACATAAGTGCGTTGAGAGAAGTGGTGTAAGGTGGCATGTCGATATAAGAAAGCATCAAGCCATTTTTCATCACGGCATACGAGTCGATTTTATAATTTTTGTGAAATCATTATGAAATATTCAAATTTTGTTATAACTCTTTTACAAAAAGTATAAAAAACTTTTTGGTCAATTGGAATAAATAAGAGTTATGATTTCTAGGGTTTCAGATGTCAATGGGCATTGGTGTCCCACAGCACGGTAATGTCTAGAGGGTTTCTCGTCTCCTCTGGTGACCGTAACGGAGCGCCCGACAGATGTGAAACATAAAGTTGATTTTTATTTATTATTAATGAAAAATAAGAAAGAAATATGAAATAAAACGGAAAAAATAACACAAGCGGGTCAAGAGCGGTAGCGTGAAGCAGCATGATAGCATAAAAGAGCGTTAAGCCACTTGTCACCACGCGTGCCGTAAAAGTCACCTTTACTGCCGAAGTATAGCAACATTCCATCAAAAAGGGATTAGCAAAGAGGTTATATAATTGAAAAGTGAATAAATATAGGGTTCTTGTAGTGATGATATTTCATTTAACTTAACGTGATTGGTGATTTTTACACAATAAATTATTAATATTAATAACGTGATGAACGGCAACCACGTTGCAATTTAATGATTTGGTGTGTATAAACACCAAATCATTAAATTGCAACGTGGTTGGCGTTTTCATACATTTCCAATCATTAAATTGTTACATCAAATCATTCTTAATAATACAACACATCAAATCATTCTTAATAATAATGTCATTGATCAATTTGTATTCATCAAATCGTTAAATAATAACGTTGTTGGTAATTTTTTAACTCATTAGATCATAAAATAGTAACGTGGTTCATGGTTTTTTACACTTTAAAATATATATTAAAATATAGTAACCTGGTTGTAGTAGTTTTTTTAAACACATCAAATTCTTGTATCTTAACATGGTTGGTGATTTCATAGACATCAAATCATTAAATATATTTGGTATTTTTATACATATCAAGTCATTAAATGGTAAGTGGATGGTGGTTTTATACACATCGAATCATTAAAAAGTAAAGTAATTAGTGATTTTCATACATATCAAATCGTTATTTTGTTAGGTTATTTTGAGACGCAACTGTTCCCTATCTCCTGAGTCGTATTCTCGGTGGATCCATGTTATTTGTACTACTCTTTGATGTTCTTTAAGTTTATTTGGAGACATGCTTTTTATGGGTTACGTTCATTTGAAAATAGCCTGGCGTTCACTCAATACAAACTAATACAATATTGTAGTTTGTGTCCAAAAATAAATTACGCATAACTTATCATTAAGTTATGCATTGATATAAAAAGGGAATATACGTTATCTAGTCACAGCGCCTGGTTCTATAAAACCAGGTCCGTGGACTCAGTGACGATTGGTGACAATCAATCACGCGTGGGACCTCATATCATACACTTATATTTTCCGACTGTTTTTACTATTAAACACTCATCAAAATACCTTCTTGTATATTCAGCTAGTGTTTAATCACTCAAGGAAAAAAATAAGATACACGGGATTACTTTCCATTCGTAAGTACGGCTAAAACAATTTGTTTAGTTCGCCATGTTTGTGAGAGTGAGATAGTACAATACAAAAGTAAGCGAGAGAAGCGTAGTCTGCTACGTTTGTCGCATTACTTTGCGTTCGACTGACTAGCTTAGGTTCAGCAATTGCGATGTTAGAGCGTAACATATCTTCCCTTTTTATATCAATGAAGTTATGCGTAATTTATTTTTTGACATTAAATAAAAAATATTAACAATATCGTATGTTTATTATATAAATATTTCATTAAATAGATAACGAATAAGTAGATAGCATTTCTGATGTAAGGATTTAACCATTGCACGATGCTTATAGCCACCAAAGATGTTAATGATGCATTATCACCCATTTGGCAATATACGCTACATGCAGTAGTTTACCAGCTACCTTACCCTTCAAATAATAACACGACACAAACAAGTACAGACGTTACAGCGGGAAAAGCTTTTCCCCGTGTTGGTTCCGAGCTCCTTTGAAGAACAGACCAACTGCCGTTCTGCCAGGCAGGTCGTAAAAGACGACCGATTGGCTATGCGAGTCACTACCATCGTGGCTACTAGGTGGTAGAGTTCTGCACTGTCTCGCCCGGGTCAGGTACCACCGCCTTACCTATTCCTGCCGCAATAGCGTCAATACTTGTTTTCGTGTTCCGGTTTGGAGGGTAAGTAGCCGGTAATCCATCACTATCAAACAATAGATTTTAGGATTGGCTTTTCTTTAACTTAGATGTTTATTAAATGTATTTGAGTATTTATATATGTATATCTATGTATTAGTATCTTTGACTGACTCCCAGACTACAGCAAATAAATTGCTTTAGGGGTTAGACCAATTCGTTTAATTTGTCCAGTGATATTTATTTATTTTATAGTTTAAACATTTTTTATAATTCGGATAATATAGTTTTCCAAGCTAAATGGGCACAGAGACCTCTTTACAAGCGAGTGTAACGCGGTATTGTTTATTAGGGAAGTGAAATGTGGGTCAAACGAGATAACTCCATGAAAAACATTAGCTTTGGTTATGCAAGATGGACGCCCTGGGCGAGATACCAGCCGACCCGACCTCTCGATATGGAGCTCTGTGTGTTGGACCTCACTGACTTCCGTTATAATAATATGATAACAAGAAAAGACCTAGTATGCTTTGAAATTAACTTCTTTTCTTATAGAGAATTGTGATGTGCAATGTGTATATTGTAAATACAAAACATATAAAATATTGTGCTTGTCACTCGGAATCTCTACAGAGTAAACAATTGGAAACCACATGAGATCTCGGATAGGATTCTTGGGTCGGATAAATCAAAAATTAGCTTTTTCCTTTTTCAAATAACTTTGCCCGGGATATATCCGGTTGGCTATAGGATTACCATCTATCACATTGTGGGACCATGTATCTTCAGTTAATCGTGGGTGCCACTGGTGGTACCTCTGCCTACCTCTTGGGTACGGGCATAAAGATACCTTTTAAACAATTGTTTATATGTCAAAATATACCTACGCTTTACTCGTATAATCTTTCTTGTGGCGTAAAAGATCTTTTCATATTACTAAAAACTGTGTTTCCACTTTCCGCTAGATTGTAAAATTGTACAAATTAATTGTATAATAAAGCTATATAAAACTAAACTATAGAGCATTTGTTTGGAACCCAAAAAAGTTTGAAAAATCCAAAAGTGCACGCCGCAACGTTTTTTTTTCTTTAAATTAGTTATTATAAAAACTGAATTAAGTGATTTTGAATAGGGATCTATTCTGAGTGGATTAGATAATATTGATAATAAAATCAAGTGAATTCATAAAGCCAATGAACCTATTTCGTATTTACAGACAAGATAATCAACTGGTCATCAAATCAAAATAAAAACTTTTTAACAAGATTTTTTAGAGTAATTAATTAACTCTCTTCAAAAGCTTAAAGTTATACAGAATTTGAATAATTAAGGTTTATCTTTATAAACATATACTTTTTATATCAAATTAATGTGTGAATTTAATACTGAGTGTTGTGATTGAAGTTGGTTGAGCCATACATTTTCTTTCAACCGATAATAATGCGCTTAAGTATTTAATGATTTCTGTGACACATTTAAAATAATCCTGAACAAAGTAATATGATTTAACATCGAATCATATCTTCCAGATCTAGATCGAAGCATATCTTTCATATCTAATGAAGAAAAAAAATAAAAACCATAAAAAAATCTAATTGATTCTTGATAATAATAATAAAATAATAATCATTATACTATCATAACTTACGTCTAGTAAAATTACTCGATGTAGAAATGTCAGTGAAAGTTATTCAAAGGAGACAGACAAAACGAGCAATCATACTTTTGTATATAAATAACTTAAAAGGTTCGTGACCGAAAAATGTTACGGTGCTTATTGATCACGCTTCTCAAAGGTTTAAAGAATGGTGTCTGGCTGGCCACGCTGTTCGTCCATTAACTCGGTGACCACTCGTACGGTCTTGTTAATAAACGAGTTTGACGATAAATCGCGTACTGCGTAGTCTACATGATAAAATGAGCGGTAATATTATGCATGCATGCTTAACCCTTTCAATGAGCTGTCGTAATATTACGTAAAACCTAAATTCTTTTATCACACGGTATTGAATTTGATTGTACCGTTGAAATTAAACCTTCGCTATAAACGAGTCGATCAACGAAAAATATTGCTCTGATGTACGACGGTTATAGAACAGAACAACCTTCTGTGAAACGGCAGAAAAATTCTTAAAAACAACAAAGAAAAATATCGACACGCGGGATTTGAACCTGCGACTGTCTCCCTAAAGCCGGGACGCTCTTCCGCTGAGCTAGTGTCGACAGGCTCGAGGCGGCGAAATTCTTCTTTGTTATGTGATCGATTACGTCGATTAATAATCGATCACATAACAAAGAAGAATTTCGCCGCCTCGAGCCTGTCGACACTAGCTCAGCGGAAGAGCGTCCCGGCTTTAGGGAGACAGTCGCAGGTTCAAATCCCGCGTGTCGATATTTTTCTTTGTTGTTTTTAAGGTTTTTCCAGATTCCCAAGCACGGGGTGAGTGCTATAACACAAAAATAATAAGAAAAATTCTTACTTATATGCTATAGGTGTTCCAAGCTCCTAAATTATTTACGTATAAAACATGCGAAAAATATATGTCTTAGTTCTTTTTATGGTTTCAATTATTAATTTTTAAGAAACTGACATCGTGACATTTGCACAATTAGTTATTTCAAAATCATTCATTTCAATTAATTTTTGGTTCAATTTCACAAAAATACTATAAAAAAATACTAGCTGTTGCCTGCGACTTCGTCCGCGCAGACTTCGTTTACTCCGCACTGCGCCTCCCCTGTGGGTGATAGCGTGATAATATGTAGCCTATATGTTGACCCGACCTGTTAGTAATATTCGTGCAAAATTTGAAGTAAATCTATGTAGTACTTTTTGAGTTTACCCCGGACATACATACAGACAAACAGACAAAAATTCTAAAACTATATTTTTGGCTTCGGTATCGATTGTAGATCACGCCCCAAGTATTCTTTTAAAAAAATAATCAATGTACAGTTTTGACTTTCCTACGATTTTATTATATGTATAGATAGATATATACCATTGGTTGTCTACACAATCTGAAAAACGTAGTAATACGTAATAAGGATTGACTTTCATTAGAAATAATAATACGCCTCGTTGGGACTTTATATCTCGCCCATCGTTCTAGCGAAGTGACTTTATAAAATGTTTTCCGTATATTATAATATACATATATCTGTAGGAAGTGATGTTGAAAATATGGTCCCGCCTGGGAATGGTTAAATAGCTTTATTAATAGGACGAGCAGTAATTAACACATCCAAGCTGTGTCTAATATCGCAGTATAGGATTCAATGGTTGCCTGTCACAACTAATTTGTGCAACATTTCCCTTGCATTTTACATTTTAGTCATTTTAGTCTTACCATACACCGACGTTGCAATTGCCAAATGATTTAATTGCTGTTAGTTAATTTAATAGTTAAATCATTAGATAATAATTTTTATATTTTGACATTTTGTGGAACAAAGAGTGAATTGTGTAATGTTCTTAAGTTTTTATTTATATAATATCCTTTATTTTAGTCTAAATATTATTCAATGAAAATAATACATTTTGCTTTTTACTTCTAAAAGTATATTTTATAAGTTGATAGACTATTACCCGTCAATCTATTTATTTGTTTAAACTCTATTGCAATAAATATACCATATGCGAACTTAACGTCTAGATATTTTTTCTAGTTAACCATGCACTTGTAGAAACATTTTAGTAAAGGGTAGTGCTTAAGAAAATTCTTACGGAACAATAAATGTAAATAATTTTTCATTAAACAAAGATACTAAATACATTTATTAAATGACCAATCGACGGGGCTTGGGTTCGATTCCCGACGGGGACAAGCATTTGTGTAATGAGCATAAATGTTTGTAATTCTGGGCTTGGGTGTTAATTAAATATATTCTAGCATTTAAATATGTATTTCTATGTATTAGTATCGTATACCCATAACATATAGTATACCCATAACACAAGCAAATAATTTGCTTACTTTGGGGTTAGATAAGTAAGTGTAATTTGTTCCGTGAATATATTTATCTAAACTTACAGGCAGACCAATATACATACAAATATACATGTTTATGTAAGTACTTTACGGCCTACTTAGGCTTAATAGGATTTTTTTACTTCTCGACTATATGTTATAATCACTACTATAGTTTTTCATACATTCAACAACAACGAAATTTCCTACACCTTCCCAACAAAACATGACAAATATCGTTGCTATTATGCCAGGAATAAGTAAAGTGGTATCTATCGGGTGATACATTACAAAGCTCTACCATCTGGTTCGTAGTCACGATGGTAGAGACAAGTGTGTTGGTTCGGGCTCTTTTGAAGAATAGACCAATTGCCTTTCTGCCAGGCGGGTTGTAAAAAGCGACCGATTGGCTGTACGTGTCACTATCATCGTGACTACTAGGTGGTAGAGTTCCGCAACGCTCTCGCCCGAGTATATGGTACTACCACCTTACCTATTACTGCCACAATAGCGTTAATGCTTGTCATTGTCATGTCCCGGCTTAGAGAGTAAGGTAGCCGGTAGACTTATGTGGTATTGTCATCCAGCTGCACGGATAACAACGCAGACTATTGTTTTAGAGGCATTACGGTAAAATACATTAATATATACCTACTACGTCGCTACAAATATATTGAAATTCTGTTAAAGATTACAGGGAAGTTTGTGATTAACTACATTCGTTTCAGCTACAGATAAAACTCCTTTACAAAACCCATCATTCACCCATCCCTTCGTGACAGTTCATTGCTGTATTGCTCGTGTTTTTTGCTTTTGACCCGAACGATCATTGTTTATTTTTATAAAACATTTTGTTGTCTGTTTTAATATTTTTATGCGAACTAAATTATATCTTCTAAACTAAAAATCAACTGACCCGTTGAATGAGTTATTAGCTCCTTTTGATGTACATACACATACAAAAAGTCACACACACACACACACATATATATATATATATATATATATATATATATATATATATATATATATATATATATATATATATATATATATATATATATATATATATATATATATATATATATATATATATATATAATATAAACACAATGATTGAAACTATGTTCATTTTCAGTTCACAAAGGCGTTCTTATCGTGTGCCAAACAACCTTTGTTGTTGCAGATAAAATTTAAGGTTAGTATGTGCGTACTGTAAAAATGCTTAAGTGTGTATATGTGAATTGGATGAATTTTAATTTAAAGGCAGTCTATGGCCAATATTAACTCAAACTACTACAAATAAGCCAATATAATAAGGAAAGAGGTCGCTAGTAAAATACTACATGTATTAAAAATGCTAACAGCTGGCGATTGTGGTAAGCATGCCAGACGACCTCCTAGTGTGACATTCGTGAAGGGTTATATTATTCTCAGGAGCACCCCAACTGGGTGACTTGATAAGGGTAACCACTTGAGCGAATTTTAGAAGTTGAACCGGTCGCCGACTGGATGGTTTCACTCAATATCAAGCTACATTATTAAAACCGTGAGAAAGAAAAAGGTCTGCTTTTCAATAATACATATTTATTCATCTTTATATATTATGTAAAAAAACCTGATCGTCAAAGGCAGTGTTTTGTAGCTTAATACCTCCATATATATGTTATTATTATGTGGATATAGATAGATACTTTTTCGCCAAGAAAACAATTAATCTCATATATACTCATTGACAATATAACATGACAGCCAGTAATTTTTTGCACCAGATCTTCACCAAATTAAAATGGGGAGTATACCCTCCTAAATAAAAAAAAAAATTTACAAAATCGGTTCGTAAATGACCGAGTTCTGAGTTAACAAGTATTCAAAAAACATACAGCAAAATGATAACTTTTTGGAAAGATATCACCAGACACAGGGGCGACTACGACATCAATAAGACCACGGTAATTGATCCGACGTGGTGTTGCCAGTTTAAAATATTCGGGAAATAATAAAATTCAAAAATAAGAAATTATAATATATAATAAATCACCTCTGTGGTTAAGTGATCCGGCGTTGCCGTTGAACATATGTGGTCCCTGGTTCAAATCCCTGGTCAAGCAATTAAAAAAAATAAGTTTTGTTTTCAGTTTTCTGATAAAAACAATATTGCCCGGGATTGGGAAATGCCCCGTTGACGATGGGCTTACCACCTATCACACTTGCGGGACCATCTCCATCCATATCTCTACTCCGTCGGGGATACAGGCGTGAAAATACTTTTTTAATAAATATTAAGGGAAGTTGAAGGGTAAATACGGCTATTTCAAAGTACCATAATATTTTTATATTTATTTCACTCCAATACAATTCCAATGTCATCGATCTACCTATACCGACGACTTCTATGTACTACCTATACGCCCCTTGCGGATCGGACAGGGATATTGTTACTTACTGTAGGTAACATACTCGTACATAAATTCCTGTGTGTATTTTATTGAACTCCTTCTAAATATTTAGACTGATTTTGATGATTTTTATTCCTGCATACCTCTGGATGGGTTAGATTAACGATTGAATCCAGTTAGCGACATTGGGTCCGGAATCAAGCAGGATAATGTCTATAATAATTTACATTCTAGAAATCTACTTGGAGACACAAAGAAATCAAAACTCACTTTTTTATAAAAATCGAGACAATCGATGGAGCATCTTCGTGTCTTAAGTATCCAGATATTTAATTCCACTTCATTAAATAGAGATCGTTAAATTTCCATAATAAGCATTTGATTGTAGCTCAGGTAACCACACTTTGAATGTTCAAAGTTATCAGCCGGCGGAATCGACAGATGTTCTAATTAAGATAACGATTTACAAAACTTTCGAGTCATTTTCTACCCGTGCCGTGTGCGGTGTGGTTATTATTTTACGCTATTATTAGATTGAGCGTGTAACAGTTCGAACCGAAACGAATCATTCCGTCTGGTGTCTAACTTGACGCCATAATACAATGTAACTAAAGAGTCAAAACACATTGCTCGTAGCGGCACTGCTTCAAATCTGAGTTGATATTCAAATTTGAGCTTTAAGTAATGTTTAATAGGTATAGTTTATAATTAACTAGCTGTACCCGCGACTTCGCGTGGAAAAATTTCTAAAACAAAAGCCTCGGGGTTTTACCCGCATAGTTTCCGTCCCTGTGAGATTTCCGGGATAAAAACTATCCTGCGTCCTTTCTCGGGTCTCAAACTATATTTGTATCAAATTTTATCCAAATCGGTTTTGTGGTTTAAGCGTGAAGAACAGACAGACAGACAGAGTTACTGTCGCATTTATTACCACTAGTCACTACGTATGTAGATAAGGGAGTTACTGATTTTGCTCCGATTTTCAAAAATAGAATTTTCACCACATGTCCACGTTTTGAGGTCCTAGGAACCTTTTTCGACTATTTTCACGATAACGTCAGTGTGTCTGTTGTATCTCTCTCTCTCTCTCTCTCTCTCTCTCTCTCTCTGTGTGTGTGTGTGTGTGTGTTCGTGTGTATGTGTGTGTGTGTGTTCGTGTGTATATGTGTGTGTGTTTGAATGTATGTCTGTATGTAAACATCTCATAAATTTTGAACGGCTGGACCGATCGAAACGCAATTGATGGCATTCGATTGGATTCCGCTCAACTTGGACTTCCTGAAAATTTTAATCAAATGGGCCGAAGGGAATTTGATAAAATTTTGAAAAAAACCCAAAAAAAAATTTCGGCGAAACAGATTTTTTTAATATAACTTCGAGATTAACGTATCGATTGAGTACAAAAACTAATCAGCTATACTCTTAAAAAAATGACGTGTAATGCATAAATTGCATCAAATCGGTTTATCTGTTTGGAAGTAATCGTTGACGAAAATTTTGAAAAAGTCTTGTTTCGACATTACTTCAAAATATTTAAACCAATCATTTCTTAGTATTCTACAATATTTTAGTACTAAAAAAATTACGTCGAACGCCGTTTTAAAAATCAAAATCGAATTTTATTTTCAAAAATTACAGCTTTTCAAATATTAAAATTACGTTAATGTAATATTTTATCACTTATACACTTGTACTGTTTCACAATAAAGCTATTATCACTTATTATTATTGTGAAACAGTACAAGTGTATAAGAGGTAAAATATTATTACATTAAAATGGAGTTTCACTAAGTGACGACGATGAAAAGTGTAGAATATTTAAAATTACGTTGTTTTTAGCAAATTTAATGTTTTTGAAATAACTTTCAGGCTAATATACCGATTGACTTTAAAATCTCATCAGCTTTTTTCCTTTAAAAACTGTGTCAAGTACCGTTAATTGGATAAAAATCGGTCATTTTGTTTGGGATCTATCAATGAAAAAAAATAAAATGTTTTTGACATTGCTTGGAAATTTTTAAACCTACCGATAATTTAGCTAAAGCAATAGTCAAATTGAGTTGAATGCCATTTGAATTTGACCATTTGAAATTTGATCAATTTGATCATCGTTTCCAAAATATACAGTTTTTTAAAAATCAATATACAGCCATTTTTATCAAAATAAACTGCATGTATGATTGTGATTTTTTATTTTGGCTTTATTTTCCTGCGCCCTTCTAGAACAAAGCCTGACGACGCCTTTGATGGGAATATAATGTTTGTTTTGTTTGTTTTGTTGTAAGATATAAACCGTAGACTAGCACTGACATTATTTTAGCAGGAATACTTAAGGTAGTTGTACCAGACCCGGTATAGCAGCCACGATATTAATGACTCATATAGCCAATCGTTCGCCTCTTAAGAACAGCTTAGCAGAACAGCATATCGTCGTTGAAGTGACAACCTAACTTTTTTAAACAAATTTACTTTTTTATTGCAATAGACATAAAATTCAGTTTTGCATCTACAGAATTTTCTCTTATATTTTGACAATAGTCAGAAGAAAAGTTAGAGCTTTATGAATATAGCTTTATAATCAAATGAACACATTTAAGACTAGATGTCAAACGTTTTTTTCCTCTCCTGTAAAATTAACATTTATACAGTTCACTTCACACAGTATTGTCACTTCAGCGATGATATGGTCTATTGTTCGAAGGGGGCTCGGACCAATATCGGGTTTTTTCAAAAGTAGCAACAGTGATTAATTGACAGGTATACTGTGAGATATATTTCGAACATTTTGAATTCGTGTGTTGTTTACAGTTAATAGTTACATTTGATATCTGACCTTGCGCCGTCTTATACGCCTCTACCCGTGATATAAATGCTTTCGTACAGAAAAGTCTAGGAGGTATTGGTTTCGGGCTCCTTTGAAGAATAGGCCAACTGTAAGACAGGTCGTAAAAGGCGTCCGATTGGCTATGCGAGTGACTACCATCGTGGCTACTAGGAGGTAGAGTTTTGCATTGTCTCGTCCGTGTCTGTTACCACCGTCGTACCTATTCCTGCCGCAATAGCGTCAGTACTTGCACAGAATAATGGTCAGTTATTCTGTGGTACTTGTCACTGTCGTGTTCCGGTTTGGAGGGTAAGGTAGCCGGTAAACTTAACAAAATAGCAACGCACCATTGACATCTTTGGTGTCTATAGGCGATGGTTGACTCTTTCCATCAGGAGACTCATCTGCTTATTTGCTATCTTACGATTAAAAAAAAAACGTATTTCAAAATGTATAACTACTAGCTCGATGTCTCAGTTATAGCCTATAAGGTTTTGAGCTATTCTGGTGTCGAGAAAAAAATTGTGGTTGGTGATACGGCTATTAATCAACATCACCTGCTTTGACAAACATAGGTAACTACCATCAAACGATGCGAGATCATATTATATGTCTTACAACTGAAACTATAAATACAAGACGAATCTCTTGCGGTTATATCTACAATTTCGATTCTTTGTTATTATATCGCCGACACATCGCAGCGGGAAGTGCATTTTTCTTGATAAAATATGGTTCTTGAGACGTCGCGCCACGGTGAGATCGATATGTTAACGTTTATCATAAACTTGTTATTGCCAGAACTCGTTTAACAGACGCTAAACAGGTTTATAGGTATTTGTTGTGGCATTGCATAATAAAAAATTGTTGAATCACAATGAATTGATGTAAGCGTGAAATGTGAATGTCAAATGATAGTAGATTTATAGAATTATAATTATGTAATGTGACCATTTTAAATTTGTGTCAGAGCGGGACACTTACGGAATTTCGTGTATTATACCTACTCGTAAATGAAAAATCAGTCACAATGAATTGATGTAAGCATGAAATGTGAATGTCAAATTATAGTAGAATTATAATCAATGTGACTATTTTTTTGTGTCAGGACGGGATACTTGCGGAATTTCATGTATTATGAATTTTTATACCTTTAACTTAAGAAATGATTGATTACCCATATCCCTATCTGATTGTTTGCTATATTATAGCATAAAATATAAAATATTTTAATCTCTTATACCTACTTACAGTAGACAGAGTTGCCTACTTTCGCGATTATGCCTCACCTAATATAATCAGAAGTTAGTACCTGTAAGGCTAAAGAAGAAATTATGGTATTTAATTTGCAAATTTCCGCGAAATGTTATATGGAACTGCCGTGATGCAACAGAAATGAAAGGTAGTGTAAGGAATAGGGCAAACTTATCCAAAGTCTGAAATTATAGAAGACCATAGCGGCACAATAATCCACCCACTTCCAAGACACTGTCTACCACGTCAGAAGCAAAGACACACAAGTTATGTACTCTGAGTACATAACTTGTGTGTTACTGCCTTTGTTTCCACTTCAGAAGAATCTAGCTTTAAAATTACCGTGGCTAGTGAGAAACTGCGCAACACAATGGTCTATTTCTATCTACGTTTTACCTAAGCGATCCCGGACGCATAAAAAAAAGCTATACAAATGCCGTCCTTTAGTTGAACAACAACAACGCGACTGCAATTCATCAATTAATTCATTAGTAATATCGATCACGGGATTAAAAAGGCGACGTATTTTTGTTTGAGCTTACGGGTTGGTAAATTCTGGGTGGCAAAATTTCTAAAATTATATTACATTGAGACCCGACGCTGAATATCTAAATCTAATGGTAAGACGGGTACCTAATACAAAGAGTAAAGTTTCAGAGTTTACAGTGCGATATGGTTTGCATAAAAATATTAATGCTAGACGCTAATTTAAAGTAGTTTACAGTGGATCGCACCACTCGTTACTTTATCAGCCACACTGAACCAGCATAACAAATACAACCTAAATACATTGCGTTATAAATTATTTTTAAAGTGTTAAACGTTAAACCGCATGTCCAGCTAGATATGCCGGCAAAGGACAAGAAATTCCTTGTAGCTTTTTCACCGATATAGTTAATATGATTGATAAAAGTGTCATTTTTCTCTAAGACCAAACTTAAATACGTTACCGTTTCTTTATTTTGCTATTATTTATTTTTATACTAGGAGACTATAGAAGCGAACCTTTCAATATTAAGTAAAACGTTTTATGAGGCGCAAAGCTTAAATGATTTCTCAAGCCACAGTTGAAAATCGAATTAAGACTAGTGTAAGCCAGCGACTCTATCTGTGCTCGTGTGTTAGCTTGTACTATTAAAGCAACGTCGTGTGCATAACCTATAAGCGAGCATCCTTCCGGCAAGGCTAATGAGAATAAATCGTCAAATCCTAAGTTCCATAGATAAGGTGAAAGTACTGATCCCCGTGGACAGCCTAGAGTAAGACGTTTAGGCACAGTGTAATGCCCTAGCTGTTATTTCGTATGACCGTTTTCTAAATACGATTTAATTAGTTGATATATATTTAAATAGCACCCACTTATTTTCAATTTTAACAATAACATCAGCCACCACGCGTTGTCAAAAGCACCGGGCGAATAGTTGCAGAACTCTACCACCTAGTAGTGAACCGGTAGTGACACGTATAGTCTGGTAGAATGTCAGATGGTTTATTCTACAAAAAGAGAGCCCGAACCAAGACGGGGGAAAATAATGAGTATACGATTGTGTGAATGATGAGTATATGATGTCGATGCATATTAATCTATAATATGCATCGACATCATATCTGATATGATGTCAATGATAATATGTCTATTATTTAGAATTCAGTGGTTCTTTACCGGTAGTCCACGAACCGCTGGTAGTCCCTGGAAGAATACAAAATGCACTGATGCTATTGCGGCAGGAATAGGTAAGGCGGTGGTACCAGACCCGGGCGAGACAATGCAGTACTCTACCACCTAGTAGCCACGATGGTAGTGACTCGATAGCCAATCGGTCGTCTTTTACGACCTGCCTGGCAGAACGGCAGTTAGTCTATTTTTCAAATGAGCCCATACAAACACACACACCTAAAAAGATAAATTGTATTACAATGCACATTTAGTAAGTTTACGCATCACATATCTACAAACACTTGTCCGCAATTAATTATACAAAAATAAATTATAACTTTCCAGGTAAGTGACTTTAGTTTAAAAAGATACAATAAGAAACCAATCTATTTGAAAAAAACATTTTTTTATCTGTATTTTATTAGTTTACTTATTATGTACCTTTAGGTAACTATTGTTTAAATTATTACAGGCAGAGCCCATAACTTTCATTTTCTAGAGTAACTTCTCTTTATTCAGCTACAAATTATTGCCTTATATCTACAAAAAGTAAGTTTAAATTAACCTGAGAGAAATATATTAATCTGGTTTGAAATATAAAGCTAGAAATTGCACATATCTCGTTTCTGAGGTTGCAGCATGAATAATAAAGGGCCCGTTGTGGCGGGGGTCACGTCCACGCCGCTTGTGCGCCGGTTCGATGCCCGAACTACATTCATCACTTGCAATGAAATTTTATTCTGCGGTAGTATTGCCAACCGGCCCGTATTTTTAGGGATGTCCCGTAAATTACTAAGCAAAACTTTTTTCTCTCTTATAAGGGTATTTGAACTCTTTATTTTTAAACACAAACAAGAGACGAAAGTCTCTACTGTTTTTTTTTTATTCAAAATATAGTCTCTATTTTTTTCGTCACATTTCGTTCTACTTTGAAAATAATATTTATTTAACAACCTGGGCGTCACCTAATAAGATTAGGAAAACGATAAACGGATATAATGAAATAAAATCTTTTTTTCGCCGCGGTGAAAAATGTAAACTCGCTTTTTTAAACGCGTTTGATCAATTGTCTCTTATAATTTTGAATAAATTGGTAGCCCTACTCTGCGCACACTTTAAGCCTTCAATTTCATGCAGCTCCATGCCTCTTGGGTTTGGATGGTCAAATTTGTTAAGCCCTCTATAATATGTTCTTCGAGTTTTGCTAAAACCTGAAATAGAACTTAATTTTACATTAAAAGTATTGACTCCAGTTACGCCTGTATGCTTAAGTACGTATCATACTATTTTTATAAACTAGAAAGTTGATTTTTTTTTGGAGTATGAATTTATAGTACATGTATCTAGCTTTACCGTATGAAAATTAAGAAACATATAAATATAAAACTTAAAAACTTTGATAACGATTAATCAATACCCAAAATTCTCGGTGCCCAAAATTCTCAAAATGCTCGGCTAATCTATCTACCCAGCCTGGTTACCTATTTAAAGTAGTATATATAAGTACGTCACTAAGTAGTATTTATGTGCGTGTGAGTGTGACCTGCGATGTAGTTAGAAATATACATACCGAATATAATTATTCACATAAAATCTTCGATCAAATTTATTGATTGAAAAACAATATGTCAAAGCATTATAATGAAAAAATGTGCCTAACTCGTTATACTAAATTAAATTAGGACAAAAAAGTTGAAACAAAGGGACCTAGCCTACTTCCAAATAAGAACTCGATGGTTACAAACACTGAGGCTATTGCCATAGGAATACGTAGACGGTGATATCAAACCCTATCGAAACAATGTGGAACTCTACCATACTTACGTTTGCTAATTGCGTCATATCATATTCAGGACCTATTAAGAGTAGCAAAAAGTTTTAATATGAATAGTACAAGTGTTCTTTGAAAAATATTTATCCAACCTAACCCACAAGTGTACAAATATAATTAAAAGCCATTCCAATAATAATGTTTAAATAGATAGATACAACCCTAAAGGATGTCGCCTATTTAAAGTCACATCACAAACAGCCAACCCAAAGCGACCAATGTTGATCAATCAATGATCAATGTTTATTTTGATTTCTGAAAATAACGGGGAATCACTTACCCCTTTCTCCGGCGGATGTTTCTTCAACATCTATTTGAAATTCGTTGTATTTTTAATCAGAAACCGTAAAGTGGAAAGGATATGAAGGATTTCTATTTGGATGCCCACTGTGGTGAATAAACTTGTAGGTCCTGTTAAACTCCGATAAAGAGATAGTGAATGAAATCAATACTTATTGCTATTTTTATAAAATCAGTTACGAAAAGTCGGTCTGGCCTTGAATTCATTCTACAAGAGGTTTGGTCAATGAAGTTATCGAAAGATAAATAATTCCTTTTATAAAAATTATATGTTTTTATCGAGTTACATGTTCCAGTGTTGTACCAAAGTTAATCAATTTTCCTTTGAATTACATAAATATTTCAAAAATTTCATCTATCAAATAATATATATTATATATTTTATAATATGTATATAAATAAACTAACGCATTAGACCTTAGATTGTTATGTATCATTTATAATAATTAAAATACAAAAATATATACAAATAGAATAAATAACTTTGAAATAGAATACTGAATAACTTTGAAATATATTTATTTTAAAATTTCGATGTCTATTTGTTATAAACTTTTCTATGATATATATTATTAAAAATATAAATAATTTATATAACTGCCATCAGCGTGGTCTTGGAAGCTCGACATAAAGTTTATGGTGCTAGTTTCCGAGCTAAAAGCGTCGGCGCGTCGCGTCCTATAGTGTCACGAAATCACCAGTTCACTTTCACCAACACGATTGCCCTATTTACTGTCTATGGAATTGCTATAAAGACGCTTTCGAAATATTTTATAAAGCAAGATAACCTTATTTATACCTAAAAGCGGCATATTACAGCATATATATATATATATATATATATATATATATATATATATATATATATATATATATATATATATATATATATATATATGTATATATATATATATATATATATATATATATATATATATATATACAAAGCAATTTTAGTCAATGCATTTAGCTTTAGCGCCTTCGGTGTAGACGTATGAACCCTTAACTGGAATCACGGGTCACGTTTACATCTCGTTTACACATTACAATTATTTTTTTCTGAATAATAAACATTGCCTTATATACATATAATGTACTCGATTTGTCGAGACATTGGTCACCTTTTACATAATGGGGTTTTATACTGTTGTCTAACCATGGATAAATTAGTTTCACCTATATTACAGTATTTTATCAACAAAGTTTTTAGTGTTTTTACATTTATTTTTTTTAAATTATGATGAACCAAACTTTCTTAAACACGCAAGCAGGGTCGTTTAAACGCACTAAAATTTCAACAAACGACTTTCAATTTCCTCTATCCCTAGTACCCAAAAGCAGCAGACAAAAATTAATTAAACCAAAAAGGAAGTATACCTTCGCAAAAACAAGAATTTTTCAAATTGGTTCATTGATTACCGAGGTCTGACGTAGCAAATACATATAACAAAAAGTGGTTGAATTTTTTAAGTGAATATGATTTGGGAACCTCCTCCTTTATGGGTAATCATAAGCACTCGTAACTATAATCTAATCAATTTATTGATGATAAAATGGGTTAAAATGTATTAACACATCATCAGGTCGTGCAATGTCTTAGTGAGATTTGTGATAGGTAACAATATCTTTCCTCTCGCTTTCCTATAATCTGTGGGAGTTGTTTGATGAAATGCGATATAAGTGTGACATAGGTAACACGAAGACGGGGAAGCGCGCGCAATTTGAAAATACCAATGAGCCCGCACATTAGTAGTGTTGGCCGTCAGATTGTAACAATTTAATTACATAGCTGTCAGTTGTTACACGTGCTAATGTAATGCTCGCTCATTTTATCACCTCGCTAACACTTTGATCCTGATCTCATAATTTGAGTCAAACCTTCTAACCACTTATTAGAACGGCCACTTATTAGCAACACCGGTAAAAAGTAGCCACGTAACCAATTGTACCAGACGTCCGGTGACGGCTCACATTTTTCTTACTTCTGGTTTCAATGCGGCTTACAATTCGCGGCACAACGGTTGAAAACCAGTGTTCCTAATAGACCAACCGAGTAAAAAGAAAGTTGTAAAACTAAATTATCCTTTTATACCTAATTGCTTCCCAGATTTACAAGAGTAAAAATTTAAGGCAGACACAATAAAAACAGCGAATAAGCACATTACGAGATAATATGAAATTAGGAAGTTAACACAAGTTCTCGCTATGCGCCGATTACCAATTCCAACAATGGACCACATTATACCTGTCTTTATCCAACTTTCGTGTGCGATAGGGACAGAACATAAGAATACGCATACTAATTAACTAATTTTGTCTTTCGACTGTATTTGAAGTCGTTAACATAACGATCGTTGCAAATTCCCTGTTTTATATAATACGTTTGGAAGGCTATCTAGAAAATAATGGTAATTGTTCGTAACAAATGAAGTATGTCAACTTAAGACTTTACAAATAAAAATAAGACAATTTTAAGTAACTAAAAATGCAATATACAAAATAATAATATAAAAATACTAGCAACCTGCAGTCATTGTGTAACCGCCAAGTGTTGCACTCATAAACTTTATTTTTCTAGGGTCTTTAGTTTTGTCTGTGTATGCGACTTTCAATTACTGAACGATTTTTTAAACTACAAAACGTATGAATCCTTCAAAAGGTACAAACTTAGATCAGATGATCCCAAATTTAAATATAAAAGCCAACAGTATTGTTTCCCCCGTGTTGGTCCCGGGCTCCTTTGAAGAATAGGCCAACTGCCGTTCTGCCAGGCAGGTCGTAAAAGTGACCGATTGGCTATACGAGTCACTACCATCGTGGCTACTATGTAGTAGAGTTCTGCATTGCCTCGCCCGGGCCTTGTACCACCGCCTTACCTATTCCTGCCGCAATAGCGTTAGTGCTTGTCGCTGTCGTGTTCCGGTTTGGAGGGTAAGGTAGCCGGTAAACTTATACATGTGGCACTAGACCATGCCACAAAATAGCAACGCATAATTAACATCTTTGGTGTCTATAACGCGTTACCGCCCGCCCCGTTGGTCAAGTGGTTAGCGACTCTGACTACGCAATCGATGGGGCTCAGGTTCGAACCCCGAAAGGGAAAAGCATTTGTGTGATGAGCATAGATGTTTTTATTTCTGGGTTTGGGTGATTATTATGTATGTAATAGTATTTATATATGTGTTTCTATCGTTGACCTCCTATGCATACACAAGCAAATAATTTGCTTCCTGGGGTTAGATCAGTAAGTGTAATTTGTCTCGTGAAAATTTATTTATTTATTTATTGGCGATGGTTGACTCTTTCCATCACGAGATCTATCTGCTTGTTTGCTAATCTTATATATATATAAAAGAAAGTCGTGTTAGTTACTCCACTTATAACTCAAGAACGGCTGAACCGATTTAGCTGAAAATTGGCAGGGAGGTAGTTTAGAGCCAGGAGAAGGACATAGGATATTTTAGAATTTTTTCCACGCGAACGAAGTCGCGGGCACAGCTAGTTTATGATATATAAAAAAGTATTACGGTAATGTTTCGCCGTGTTGATCCCGGCCTCCTTTGTAGAATAGGCCAACTGCCGTTCTGCCAGGCAGGTCGTAAAAGGCGACCGAATGGCTATCGAGTCACTACCATCGTGGCTACTAGGTGGTAGAGTTCTGCATTGTCTCGCCCGGGTCAGGTACCACCGCCTTGCCTATTCCTGCCGCAATAGCGTCAGTGCTTGTCGCTGTCGTGTTCCGGTTTGGAGGGTAAGGTAGCCGGTAAACTTATGCATGTGGCATTAGACCTCGCCACAAGATAGCAACGCACCATTAACATCTTTGGTGTCTATAGGCGATGGTTGACTCTTTCCATCAGGAGACCCATCTGCTTGTTTGCTATCTTATGATATAAAAAAAAAAATGATTTATGATGGTTTATGATGGTAAGATTTATTATTAAATATGTGCCACATTATATACATGCACACACATACACACACTTTATGATTAGGTAGTCTATTATCAATCTAAAAAAAAATTGTTTAGTGTTTAGTCAAACTAAGTCATAGTCTATTTATCTTGTACTTTGTTTAATAGATATAATATGTAGATACTTAGAATTATAATCGAGTTTCGACCAGATGGTGATCGCTAGTTTATTCAAAATAGTAAAACAAGTACACGTGTGTTTTAAATCCATACTTCCATACTAATATTATAAATGCGAAAGTAACTCTGTCTGTCTGTCTGTCTGTCTGTCTGTTACGCTTTTACGGCTAAACCGCTGAACTGATTTGGATAAAATTTGGTACAAATATAGTTTGAGTCCCAAGAAAGGACATAGGGTAGTTCTTATCCCGGAAATCCCACGGGAACGGGAACTATGCGGGTTTTTATTTTAGATTTTTTTTTCACGCGAACGAAGTCGCGGGCACAGCTAGTACTTTATAAG
Organism: Apodemia mormo; assembly: GCA_036924255.1. Taxonomy (NCBI): domain Eukaryota; kingdom Metazoa; phylum Arthropoda; class Insecta; order Lepidoptera; family Riodinidae; genus Apodemia; species Apodemia mormo. Next base: position 31,859,864 of record JAUPFN010000003.1, on the reverse strand, counting down.
TTGAATAGGCTGGTTGACTACATTTGAAAAAGATTTTAATACTTTACCTTACAAGTATATTATTAACCATTTTTTTTTAAATTTCTAACATTTAGGGCGGCTTAAAATGCTTAAATGCATATAGTCCCTTAAACATGTTTAGCAAATGTCAAAACGCCTTAAAAGCTGTCATTTTAAACGTATTTAGTGACATAAAATTATTTAAGCATTTTGGTGCAAGCCGCCCTTATAATGAAAAATTCGCGTTTTAAAATTAAAATTTACCGCGAAAACGCTTTGCGGCATCTTCAATGACATCACGCCGTGATCATACACATTACGTACCTACTCTGTGGTTTCTATGGAAATGTCAAAAACAAAATGATGTTTTATCACGGTTGCGGGTTGAGTCAACACTTTCAGATTAATTAGCGCTTGCTGTCACGTGACTTAATATTTATTTTTGACAAAATTATATTCTAAAACTGTTATTGATCCTTATATTTTATAAAAAATATTTTAGTATTTTGTTATCTCCATGTCATAATTAATCATTAGAAACTACAATATATCAGATTCATTATTTGTGGAAACAAGCCTATTTTGTTGCAACAGAGTTTCACCAAGTTTTTTCAATTAAATGTACCTATATTACATAAATGTGTATAACTAGATTGATTTCGTTAAGTGCATCAACAAACTCGTCAAGCTGCATATAAACTGCCATGGTTTAAAAAATATTCCCAGGAAACGGTCACACGATGTTCGCTTGTTTCTTTTTACGTTCTAAACATAGAAAGAGTTACAACAACACTGTTTGCGGACGGATTCTTCATGTCCGGGACACTTATCTATAGGGTAAATATATGTGACATTTACTAGTGTTGGCGTGAGAATAATATTTTATATTGGTATATTTTTGATATAAAGCAAACAAGTATATTTTTGGTTATAACTGTAGTTATATTTTTAATTTTATTTAATAGCAAATCGCCTCTGTAGTCTCATGGTCCGGTGTCGGTGTTGATCACAAGAGGTCCCGGTTTCAATTCCCGGGTCGGGTAATTCAAAAATGTGTTTTTTCCGTTTTCTAATAAAAACAACGTTGTCCGGGATTATCATGTATATCACATGAATGTAGTGTGTGTAATATTTATTTTTATTAATTAATAATTTAATATATTTGTAATGCATATTATTAAAAAACTAGCTGACCCGACAAAGGTTGTTTTGCCATATAAATTATTTAATTAAAAAGTAAGGGTTGGTGATAGATGGTTAAAAATTTAGATTTGTATGTATTTTTTACTGCTGAATCATAAAAAAATGAAAATAAAAAAATTGTCCATAAAATGAAAAATATTTTTAGGAGTGGACAATCACTTAGGGGTATAAAAAATAGATGTTGGCCGATTCTCAGACCTACTCAATATGGTCACAAAATTTCAAGAGAATCGGTCAAGCCGTTTCGAAGGAGTACGGGAACAAACATTGTGACACGAGAATTTATACATATAATAAAATCGTAGGAAAGTCAAAACTGTACATTGAATATTTTTTTTAAAAGTATACTTGGGGTGTGATCTACAATCGATATCGAAGCCAAAAATGTAGTTTTTAGAATTTTTGTCTGTTTGCCTGTTTATCTGTTTGTCTGTATGTATGTCCGGGGAAAACTGAAAAAGTACTGCATGGATTTACTTCAAATTTTGCATGAATATTACTAACAGGTCAGGTCAACATATAGGCTACATATTATCACGCTATCACCTACAAGGGAGGAGCTGTGCGGAGTAAACGAAGTCCGCGCGGACATAGTCGTGGGCAACAGCTAGTTTTATATATAAGATGTTAAGCTTCTGCAGTCCTCAGCAATGTAAACTTTATCTATACCATATTTCATACTCCATCGTTTGCGCAATTATCTTAAAAAGGGGTACGAACTTTTCACTTATAGCAAAAAAGCAGTTGAATCTCCTGATGGATAGAAAAACCATCGCTTATGGATAAAAATATATTAATAGTGCGTTGGTCTCCGTGTGGCGGGATAGTAGATAATATTCACGGGACTAATTACACTTATTGATCTAACCCCAAAGTAAGCAAATTATTTGCTTTTGTTATGGGTGTTAGTCAATGATACTAATACATAGAAACACATATATAAATGCTTTTACATACATAATACATAATAAACACCCAAACCCGAAAACACAAACATTTATGCTCATTACACAAATGCTTGTCTCCGTCGGGGATCGAACCCGAGCCCTGTTGATTGCGTAGTCAGGGTCGCTAACCACTCTACCAAGGGGGCGGTCAAAAGTAATGCCACATGTATAATGCCCGGTTTCTGAAGTCGTCAGTTAAACTATTAACAACTATTGATCGTTTAAAGTTAACAAGAGGATAAGCTTCGTTTATCTCGTAGATGGTTTCTGAAGATAAAACGAACGGTTCAATAACTATTGAACCGATAAGTCATTTTTAAGTCCACCACTAGGTGGGTACCTGTTTATAATGCGGAAAATAAAATGCTATTTTGCTAATTTTACTCCCCTGTATAATTATTTTTATTTGTGGTAATATTTTATCTAACATAAATAAGTGTTTAAAGAAGGTTTAAGTTGAAACGATATTATTCACGACGATAACCATGTCTGTATACCAGTTACGCTAAAGCATTCAAACTAAATCTTTATACCCTAGCATGAAAGAAGGTTTTCGCATGAATTTGGTCTTAGTGGAACCGAATGAAAAGAATGATTTCGAATCAGGTAGCAGAAAGAGAGGGAACTAATATTTTATTAAAGAGAAATGAGATAGCTTTACACTAGTCACTAGTCGGTAGTCACCAAATATTTTGTTATATAGTTAGATTGAGTACCGATCAAAACAATGTTTGTCGTTTGCTTTTTTGAGAAATTGATCCAAAAAGAAATATGCAATTAAGCATATTTCTTTTTGCGTCAATTTCTCTTTTAGATATTGTTGGTTGTTACTTGCATTTACCTGATCGACTTGTGGCATGTTTAAGTTAATATACAATCGTTATAATGGTGACTCGAAAGCGCAGTAAGAATTTTACAGAAAGGGAGAAAACTAAAAAGTAATTATTTTATTTGAGAAGACACTTTTTTAAGTGGTAAAAGAATTTGTGCATATAAAAATACGGGTAGGAATTTTGTAGAAACTTAGACATAAGCTTGAATTGCTTTAACTAACAAATATCCAAGTAAAAGCTGTCTGGTGACCTGTTCCTTTGCAAGGATGAAATTTAATTATTTATTATTAAAATATTAAACAAATATCATCATAGCTGCTGTGAAAACAACGTTTGTACTTCGTACAGCAGTTTTTCTAATGTGAGTACAAACATACAGATAGACAAACAAAACTAATAAAATAATTATGTGCATTAAAAAGAAGCTACCTACAAGAGCAAAAAGCGTTACATAAAGTTATGGAATCGATAAATCGCCAAATTTGGCCGGTTACATTAATCTAAGTTTAAACGGAGTTTGTGTTACAATGCGTAGCTCAGAAACACAATTCCTGTAGTTATCGGAGCGATAGTGTTAATGAATGGGTAAACTACTGTTAAAAGTACCTCAGAAACCGGGCATAAGTCTACTAGATACTCCTCCTCCTCCTCCGAATCACAACACGGACAGCGACAAATTATTGCGACAGAAAAAATAAAGCGATGGTAGTAAATTGGGGCTAGACGTTGCGTTGAAGTTCTTACCTTGTAACAATAATAGTAAGACATATCACCGTTCACCTTTTACGGACATCTGTTCCCACCGCAATAGCGTCAATGCTCGTCAATGCAACGTTCCGGATTGGAGGGTAAGGTGATCGATAAACTTATGCAAACGGGCATTAACACCTCGCCACAGGGATAGCAACGCACCATTAACAACTTTGATGTCTATAGGCGATGATTGTCTCTCTCCATTAGGAGAACCGTCTGTTTGTTTGCTGTCTTATAATTTTAAAAAAGCACACGGACACTAATCACAAAAACAAAATATTGACTTGACAATTGAGTCTGTGGGCTCATGATATGTGACTAATAGACTGACTACTAGACCAACCTAACAGTCTATAAACTTCCTCGTATAGGCTTGTATGTACTCCTTGAACTAATGAATTAAGTTCTAGAGTCGAATCTATTTAGACGGTTCGCCACGGCATTTGTTTGTTCCACTATAACTTGAGTAGGTATCGTTGATTCGATCTCCGTGTTGGGAATTGTTGAGGCGAATATAACTCGTAAGGACTTGAACAATATTAGTTGGAGGGTTAGAGAGATTGACGTTTGATGCGACTACTTGTGTATAATTATTAATTGAATAAGTGCAGCACTGTCCTATCCACGGATTAAACTAGATACGCCTTTCAGGGCAATTTCTTATTCTTATTGTTAATGTAGCTTGCATTTATGCCTTGAAATACTGAGTTAAAATACTTACCGATGAAATAAAATCACTCCAAGGGTATTTTTTAAGCCTTAGCTTTTTATTTGATATGAAATAATAATAATAATAAAATATTTTCTGAATTTGACATTAAACTTTAGCCATATAAAAAACTACAAAAATTTCTATTTATTAAAAATCATTATATATATATATATATATATATATATATATATATATATATATATATATATATATATATATATATATATATATATATATATATATATATATATATATATATATATATATATATATATATATATATATATATATATATATATATATGTATAATTATATATAATATTATCATGAATGTATTGTATTTACTGTTTATTCTTATTAATTTAAATAATGTATTTTCATATCTCAAAAATCAATTCCTGTTCGTTAGTCTCGCTAAAACTCGAGAACAGGTGGACCAATTTGGCTAATTTTGATTTTAAAATATTCATAGAGGTTAAGGTTAGGTTCAAAAGGTGAAAAAAATGTAGAAAAAAAACGAAAAAGTAAACACAAAGTTACAGAACAACGTCTGGCGGGTCAGCTAGTTATTTAATAATATTAGGTTTCTGCAGTCCTCCACAATGTAAACTTTAATTATGCAAAGTTCCCTACTCCATTATTCACGTAATTATCTTAAAAATAAATAGATATACTGGCTACGAGTAACACTCATTCACTTCGTTGGACGTAAATTCATTGGCAATATAAATAATCTCAGTCTATCGTTTGCGCTATCACAATAAATAATCAGAAATAAAAATGTTCCTGAGACAATGTTCTAGTAGTTAAAATATTTTGAAATTCAATATTTTCTTAGTTTAGAATGGAAATATATACTAACTAGCTGCAGCATGCAGCCCGCTGCATTATAAAAGTTTTTGGCGAATCCCGCGAGATCACTTAATTTTTCCGGGATAAAAAGTAGCCTATGTGCTATTCCAGGTCATCGTCTACGTGTGTACCAAATTTCATTCAAATGCGTTTAGTAGTTTTTGCATGATTGAGTAACAAACATCTATCCATCCGTCCATCCAAACATCCAAACTTTTGCATTTATCTATTATATTATATATTATACATATAATAAAATCGTAGGAAAGTCAATGTATGTCCGGGGTAAACTCAAAAAGTACTGCATGGATTTACTTCAAATTTTGCATGAATGTTACTAACAGGTCGGGTCAACATATAGGCTACATATTATCATCCTATCACCTATGGATGAGGAGCTGTGCGGAGTAAACGAAGTCCGCGCGAACGAAGTCGCGGGCAACAGCTAGTAATATTATAAAATTATAAAATATAGAATGATGTTATGAATGCGAAAGGCTGTCTATATGTCTGAACTTTCAGAGCTAAATCGCTTAACCGATTTCGATAAAACTTAGCACGGTGGTAGTTGAAGATCCCGGGCCAAACATAACTTTAAAAAATAAAAGTTTGTAGTTAAAACTATATCAACGACATGCTAATTTATTTGCGGGTGAAGCTGTGCGGGTCAGCCAGTAGTTGTATAAAATAGGCTGCGAAATAGTGTTTGCAAATTAATATTTAGGTCAGCAATTCATCGGGGATAAAACTCGACGTCTCCACTGATGTCATTTAATATTCGCAGTAACCAACCACTAAGTGGAGGTTCCGTTAAAATGGACAAGTTTTTATCCGATGCATTTTTTCTGAGGGTAATTATTAGTAAATGTTAAATATATGCGTCGAACAAGACATTTTCGTAACGTACCGGCTACAAATTAGAATATATGTGCAGTGTGTAAAAAACCCTGTCCGATCGTCGTAGGCATTGTTTAACAACCTAATACAACCATATATATGTTACTATTTTGCGGATGGAAACAGATAAATTTTCGCTGATCAAAAAATTTAATCTATTTTATTCATTTTATTTTATATCATAAGATAGAAAACAAGCAGACGGGTCTCGTGATGAAAAGAATCCACCATCGCCTAGAGACACCAAAGATGTTAATGGTACGTTGCTATATTGTGGCGAGGTCATCTTTTATGATATTTCAAATATTAGTATGGCCACAAAAAATGGCGACAGACATAAACGCAACTACAACTAAAGAGGTCACTCTTATTGAATAGAAGAAGTGTTGTCTAGTTTAAAATATTCGCTAAATTTAAGCGAAATTGAGGGGTAAATAAAATATTTTTAAAATACCTTAATATTTTTATTGCAATAAATAGAATTATTTCTTTATTTTTTCATAATGTTATCGAGTTACCGATATACCACTTTCGGGTTGAACAGGGTTTTTTTATTCCCTGCATATTTATCATATTTATCAAATATAAATTATCATAACACTAGGCCTTGTACGAAGTAGGCAAAGTGAAATAAGCGTTGATAGACGCTTTAGTTTAGTTCAATTCACCGGCTTGTGTGTGAGTTGAAAGATTAAATCTTTAAATTTACCAACCCGTTACTACTTTCAATTGCTTCTGGTAATAACTGATAAACTTATACATCTTTATATACACATTCTAGATACGTGATGTAAGCACATCACTACTAAACCCTGAGCTTCCTTTTCAAAATTTACGTACCTATTTCTTTACATATTCCGAATCAGAATCGGGTTCTGAATACCGTCCTTTAGTATTTTATAGTCAAACTGTATGTGAATGTGAATTGTGGAACAGTATCATCACGTAGATGTGAAGTAATCATTATGAAGGAGTTTCACGTGCCAACGATAGAGTATAAAATTTAAAGGGTAATTAGAGTAAAACTTCTGGCGTATCACAACAAAGAACGTACCGTTGTATTAGAGTACCATTAAGGAAATAACATTTTTATATGTTGGAAAGTAAGCTTTCGCTTCAAACTTGGTATTCATTTAATCACAAAAAATAACTACTTAAGGGTCATGAGGTCAGGCCATAGTATAAAATGTACATCCAAGAGCCCGAGGTGCAATCGAGCGTCTCAAGCGGGAACGAGAGTTCATGCCCTCACTACCTCCAATGTAATTATAAACGGAACACTTGTTCGCACGCTACTTACGTCAATTTACCATTATCTAATAATGCTCGCTTATGGTGTATGAGAACACTTGCACTTTCTCCTTGAAAATTATCCTCGTTGTTACTAAACATGTGGCTTACAGCCATGAGTTCCGGGAGATTTAGGGTTCTGTCTACCCATTTTAGGTTAGTTGATTTGAGTTATCTTCAGATTTGGGTCAATATGATTTATAACTTTTTTCAAATCATATTGGTATATTATGAGGTTTTAATATTGTAGCAATATTTTTTTACAAGCATATCAATTAGTATTGTCACTACATAGTATAAAACAAAGTCGCTTTTCGCTGTTGTCCCTACTCCCTATGTTTGCTTAGACCTTAAAAACTACGCAACGGATTTTGATTGGGGTTTTTTAATAGATAGAGTAATTCAAGAGGAAGGTTTATATGAATTATAACATTTTATGGCAAAACAACGTTTGCTGGGTGAGCTAGTATGAAATAAATAAACATACTGATGCCGATTATTTTGCGGGACAGTCAATTTAATGTACAAAGACCCACCTCCTTCACCATAATTTACCGATTGTCGGCTGGTGAGATCGTGATATCAAATAATTAATTACTAGTCCTCGCTTTCCTTTCGCCAGTTAAGTTTAGGACGGATGTAAATCATGTATTAAATGAATGCAGGAGAAAATCACATCGCATGTCGAAGATTGGAGATGCGTTTTCCCCTAATAGCCAATCCTAATCCCAATCCGCCAAAGTATTCTTTGTACTCTATAAAAAGAAGAGGAGACAGTACGCTTCCTTGTCACCAAAAAAAAAAAAAAACACTAAAAACATTTTCGCCAATATTAAGAGCACTTCTTAGATTCAAGCACGGAATTATATACAAACTATATATAGGAACTATATATGTTTTCTGTGGATTCAAGCATTACTACAACGACCTCTATGTATGCACTATTAATCTCTTTGCGTTACTATACGGAATTCCATGACTAATAAAACAAATGAATTCAATTTTTCCGCGCAATATTGCAAATTGAATTAATTTATTTTTTGCGTAGTAGTGGCAAAATTATTTTAGTTGGGTTTTGGGTGTACTATAAAAACTAAAGCTAATCTTAGAAAAGCTTGTTTGTCACTTACTGATTATGTTTATTTTTACCTAACAATTTTTATAATCAACATGTTTATATGCAGATACTTATTACGCATTAGAATTAACAACACTAGCGTTTTCCCATTGCATTTAATTACATGCAACTAAAACGTGTTTTACACATGGTGCATTTCACGCTTCACGTGGTCAGTTGTTTTTCAAGTTCACATTTGCCATTTGGTGCGGTGCAATGGAGCAGCGTGTCGTTCCCAAGACTAGTGCGACCACGAATTTGACATTTTTAGTGTACCACAACTTGCGTCAACCATTTTAAAATGTCAATGTGATTAATAGATTACAAAATGTTGAAACCAATGTTGTGATTTAAGATCAGATTTTCCCAGGATTAGGTATATTGTAAATTTTCCAAGTGCTTATATTGATCTCAACCTCTTTAAGTCGTATAATCTGCACAAAACTTTTTTTGAACCTACTCGGATTACTGCCACTAGTGCTACTTGTACAGACAATATATTTACAAACATAACCTCTTCAAGTAGTTCAGTTAAAAATGTATTAAATTCAGATCATTGTTGCCTATTAGTTCAATTTCCTAGAGTAACAAGAAAACTTCCAAAGAAAGAAATCACTTTATTTCTATAAATAATTATAGATTGGAATGTTTAAAAAATAATTTGGTCGAGAAGTTGCCTAAGTTGACTTATCACGAAAATTCAAATAGTTTATGTGACGCATTATTTAATTTAATTAATTCAGAATATAAACAAATAATCCTAAAACACTATCATTGTTCAATCAGAGATATTAAGCGAATGGGCAACAACAGGAATTTATAAAAGTAGGAAACGGTTATTTGATTTATATTATGAAAAATCTTATAACCATAGTTTAAGGAATATGTGAAGAGCTATTCAAAAAATTTTAGAAGGGTCTGTGATTCTGAAAAATCCTTGTACATAAAAAATATTATTAGGCAATCATCAAACAAAATTAACATTGACGTTACATGGAACATTATTAACTGTGAAACCGGCAAGTCCAGGACTTTTAATGACGAATATCAGTTGGAAGTAGATGGATTAATTGTAAAGGAAGATTTAGGTGTAGCAATGGAGTTTAAAAAATTCTGTACCAATGTAGCTACTTCAATAACTCAAGCTCTTACCTCATTGGCCAGCTCTGCAGAATCACTACTGAAGCAATATGTACCGACTTGTGAAAAATCTTTTGAATTTTCTTTTGTGGATGTTAAGGATATACTTAAAGCTTTTAAAATGTTAGAAATTAAAAAAGCTTCTGACATATGGGGTCACTCCCTAAAAATCATTGCTTCAGTAATAAATGTAATCGCACCATACCTAGCTGAAATATTTAATTGTTGTATAACATATGGTGTTTTTCTTGATTTGATGAAACTCAGTAAAGTTATTTCCATTTTTAAATCTGGTTCTAAATTTCAGATTATCCAACCAACTATCGATCTATTTCGGTTCTGTCTACCCTGAGTAAAATATTTGAAAAATCGTTCTCGATCAAATGTTAGGAATTTTAATAAATTTAAATTATTTCACGATAATCAGTTTGGTTTTACAAAGGGCCGCTCAACTACAGATGCTGGTGTAGAATTATTAAAGAACATTTATGACGTCTGGGAAGAGTCACCGGATGCGATTGGGATGTTCTGTGATTTATCAAAGGCTTTTGACTATGTTCATCATAGCATATTAATCAGGAAATTACACCATTATGGAATTAGAAATAAGGCTCTCCACCTTTTGATTTCTTATTTAAATGGAAGAATTCAGAAGGTTGAAGTTAACGGAGTAAGATCCTCTGGTGCTGCTGTCACAATGGGTGTCCCACAAGGACAAGCTAAATAATCTGCTTCTAAATGGTAACAAAACTAAGTGTATTAAATTTTTAACTCTTAATGTAAGGCATGTAGATAACAATGTACAACTTAACGGTAAAAAATGGATCTTGTGGACTCTACTACATTTTTAGGGGTTACTGTAGATAAAAATTGCATTGGAGACCACATATCGAGAAATTAGCCAGTAGACTATCTGAATACCTTGATAACAGGAAAGCATGGGATTAACTGCTCCTCATATCAGCAATCCCTATTATTAATGTAACAATTTGATACTTGCTAATTAAATATTATGTAATATTTTATTTAAAAAATATTATGAAAAAAGACAAGCCCCTTGAGTTTCTTCCGCCGTATCTTCTCAGTGTGATCGCCGTATCTTAAAAAAATGTTGACGCGTCAAAATAACTTGTAAAAAAGTTTTATTGAATAAAGTACTTCTGATTTCTAACTTCTATTTTTCCAACACACCACTACTTGAAAGGACAGAATAATAAATATACTTTTTCATTTATAATCCATACAAGTGTATTTCCATTCATTTCCATAAATGTGAAAGGCTCTCTGTGTATCTGTCCGTTACGTTCCACTGGCTAAATAACTAAATCGATTTAGGATTAGGATATATTTATTTATATTCATTCACAACAAAAATGTACACAAGTTAAACATATATAAATTTTTAAAACTCAAACAGATAGCTAACATAAATATAATTAAAAAATCATTTTGCTTTGCTCTATGTCATTCTATTATAGAATACTGTATAACCACAAGGGTTGGAGCAGCAAAAATTACCATCTTAAAAATTGAAAGAGCCCAGAGAGCTCTTTTGAATGTTGTTGCCGGCTTACTTTTCCAATTTTCAATCCAAGAACTATACAAAAAATGGAATATCCTTACTATTAGACAAACACTTAAACTACGACCCCATACAAGTTTTAAATAAAAGAAAAAAGTAATATAAAAACAAAAAAGCAAGAAAAAATAAACTGTGTGTTCTCTAAAAATCATAATTTTTATCAATAAATTTAATACTAAAAATATTAGATTAACTCATAAACAATATATTTGTTTATACTATTAATATTAGAGGTACTCCAGGAGTTGAAACTTTTGTTTAGCAAATTTGATGATTTTTTGAATCTTTTCAAAATATCGAATATTTTGAATATTTTTCGAGATATTAAAAAAATCAAACCCCTATCGTATACAATATGAATCGAATGACATCTTAGTCGTAATTTTCGGAGGCTATATAAAAAAGTTACTATATATATATATATATATATATATATATATATATATATATATATATATATATATATATATATATATATATATATATATATATATATATATATATATATATATATATACGTTAGTACGACTAACTAGCAAAAATTTTGTAAAGAAATTTTGATTAAAATTAAGGGGAAAGGGATGAAAAAAATAAAAAAAGGTTGAAAAATGCCTTTTTTTTAAATAACTTAATAACGGTAAGAAAAAGAAAAAAAAGTTTCAAGTTAAAGCTGTAGAGAAAAAAATTCTACACAAAAAGTTCCTCTTCATTTTTTTGTTATCTGCTTTAGTTTAGCTACAAAAAATAAAAATTAAATTTGTAGTAAAATATGTAAAAATATATAAATATGGGAATACATGTGTAGTAGTGTTAGTACATACTAATGTGATGCGCGCGCTACATGGTACAGGGCCGTAATAATTCTGGTAAGTTTTTATAATTAATTACAAAGCAAATTTTATATATATATATATATATATATATATAGCTTTTTTTATAATATAAGATATAATATAAGATAGCAAACAAGCAGATGGTGGATGGAAAGAGTCAATCATCGCCTATAGACACCAAAGATGTTAATGGTGCGTTGCATCTTGTAGCGAGATCTAATGCCACATGCATAAGTTTACCGGCTACCTTACCCTCCCAACCGAAACACAACAGTGACAAGCACTGACGCTATTGCAGTAGGAGTAGGTAAGGCGGTGGTACCAGGCCCGGGCGAGACAATGCAGAACTTTACCACCTAGTAGCCAGTAGCTTTCGTATATTCTGTAAAAAAGATATTATAAATAAAATATAATGAACTAATGTTCTTACGGAGACCAGATGATAAAGAATTCGGACAATAAATTACCCGGCGTATAATCTCGACGATAAATTCAAGGTAATTAAATTACATTAAATATTTAATGTAAGTTAATCACATTGAATTTATTTTGTATTATTTATTAAGTAAGTAATAGCTGACCTACGTAACTTTGCCTGATTACCGTGTCGTTGATATATTTTTCATATAAACTCTCATCTTATGTTTCAGCGCATAAGCGGTTGAATTTTTTAAAAAACTTAGCCTGTGGTTCACTCCGGATCTTTAAAAAAGTCCATGCCAAATTTCATCGAATTCGGTTCAACAGTTTAGCCGTCAAAGCGTAACAAACAGATAGACAGACTTTGGCATTCATAATATTAGTATGGATAGATAAGAAAAAAAATATAGGTACCACTGCCTTACCTATTCCTGCCGCAATAGCGTTAATGTTTGTCACTGTCGTATTCTGGTTTGGAACGTAAGGTAGACTTATTCAAGTGGCATTGTCATCCCGCCACAAGGATAGCAACGTACCATTTACATTTTTGGTGTCTATAAGTGACGGTTAAGTTGGTATTAGTGGGTTGTAAAAGATTAATGTCCCCTTAAGCCAATAGTATATTGGTGGGAAAGCTTTTATCACGTTTGAATTCGCGGATTTTTATTATTATTTCAGCATAAGTTATCACATTTGTTTAGTTTAGATACCCATAAATCAATTCAATATAGTGTAGTCCGTAAGGCAATGACCCGGACGCAAATTCGATTGATGTCACTTACTGCGGTATCCTGAGGAATGAAGTTCATTGGTCGAGAATTTGCCCAAAGATTTAGGAAATACATTATCAAGTTAAATAAGGGATAGTGGCCAACCACGGCTTGACAGCGTAAATAATTTCACCCGTGATGAAATTCAAAAATTTATTAGAATTATGTAGCAATCTCTATATTATCGAAATTCGACCACAGATTAAACAATATATATTTTTTTTAATTTGAAAACTAACTTTAGCTGTTGAGAATATAGTATACATGTGTGTATATTATCATGTAAATCATATGAATGTAGTATGTGTAAAGTTTATTTTTATTCATTTAACGTATTCCTAAAGCATATTATTTAAAAATATTAGTTTTCGCAGTCCTCCGCAATGTGACCTTTACTGTATAAAATTTCATACTCTGCCATTCGCGTTATTGTCTTAAAAAGGGGTATTAAGTTTTTGCTTCACATATTAATATATAGATTTTTTATGTTATAAGATAGCAAACAAGCAGATGGGTCTCCTGATGGAAAGTGTCAACCATTGTCTATAGATACCAAAGGTGTTAATGGTGCGTTGCTATATTGTGGCGTGGTCTAATGCTTCATGCATAAGTTTACCGGCTACCTTACCCATCAAACCGGAACACGACAGCGACAAGCACTGACGCTATTGCGGCAGGAATTGGTAAGGCGGTGGTTCCAGCCCGGGCGAGACAATGCAGAACTCTACAACCTAGTAGCCACGATGGTAGTGACTCACATAGCCAATAGGACGCCTTTTACGACCTGCCTGGTAGAACAGCAGTTGGTCTATTCAAAGGAGCCCGGAACCAACACGGGGAACTTGACTTCTACGGGCAATGTCCTTTCACATCAGAGGTGAACTACTAATTTGACAGTTTGTTTAGTGTCTTATTAAAGTTTTTTTTACCATGTCATTATATAACTTATGCATGTGGCATAAGACCTCGCCACAAGATAGCAACGCACTATTAACACCTTTGTTGTCTATAGGCAATGGTTGACTCTTTTCACCAAGAGAACCATCTGCTTGTTTAATATCTTATGATATAAAAAAATAATCTATTCGTCAAAGGAGCCCGGACTAACATAGGGAGACTTCTTATCAGAAAAATATAACCACCGTATATAAACACCAACGATGTTATTGACGGCTTGATCTCTGAACAGCAAGCATGTAAATTTTCATCAGCTTACCGGGTATCTTACCTCTCCAAACGGAGTTCGACAGCGGTCAGTACCGACGCAATTGTGGCAAGAACGTGTATTAAAGGCAGACTCCTATCTACTAAAATACTACATAAGGCATGCGCAATGCCACTTGTGTTCCAAATGGACTGCACTAAGTCGGAGCTTGTTGAATAAAACGCCTAAATGCCACTAAATTCACGGTGGTTAAAATCTTCTGGTCGCGAATATATATTATACTCTAATATATGCTGCAGCGCTGCTTAATTTTGACTTTGTTTAGACGATTAATTATTATTGCAGCGCTGCAGCGAGTGTTAACAAATTGGAAAACTACTTCTACCTATTTAACATAGCTTATCTGTTACGTACTACGTATTATTATTAAAGTTAAAGTCTCTGAATACTGGGGTATGAAACAGGGGCGAGGCGTTGTACGACTCTACCACCTATAGTTAGTCTTATTTCTATCAACTTTTGACATATCCAGCATTCTCTTGTCTTTTACAAGATGCCTGGTAATAAGAAAATTTACCTTTCCTTCAAAAGGAGACAGATTAATAACGAGATTTTTTGTTTTATATCTTAAGATAGCGAACAAGCATATCGCTCTCCTTATGGTAAAAGTTAGCCATCGTCTATAGATACCAATAATGTTAGCGGTAGTTATCTTGCGGTTAGTTATATATTCGTGAGACGATTACATAAGTATGTTTAAATTTACTGGCTACCTTACTCTCCGAACCGGAACACGACAGTGACAAGCAATGACGCGAACGCAATAGCTAAAGCGCTGGTACCGAAACTGGGTAAGATATAGCGGAATTTCCCCATGTTGGTCCGGGCCCTTTTGAAGAATAGACTATCTGCCATATTGCTAGGCAGTTCGTAAAAGGCGAATAACCTGCTATGTAAGTTGATTTCATCGTGGCTACTAGGAGGTAGAGCTTTGCATTTTCTCGAC
Organism: Apodemia mormo; assembly: GCA_036924255.1. Taxonomy (NCBI): domain Eukaryota; kingdom Metazoa; phylum Arthropoda; class Insecta; order Lepidoptera; family Riodinidae; genus Apodemia; species Apodemia mormo. Next base: position 31,844,344 of record JAUPFN010000003.1, on the reverse strand, counting down.
GGGGCCTGGTGCCGTCGCCTTACCTATTCCTGCTGCAATAGCGTCAGAGCTTGTCAATATTGTGTATGTGTTTACATTTTTTTAGTAATTAATTAGAGTTAAATACAGTTAATACTTAAACTTCAACGAGTTAAACTAATTCTAGTATAAATTAACCTGACGATGTTTTAGCGCTTGTCAATATCGTGTTCCGGTTTGGAGGGTAAAGGAGGCGGTAAACTTATGGCGGCGTTGAAACCCTGCCACGAAGATAGAAACTCACCAATTACCATTAACATCCTTGGTGTCTATGGGCGATGGTTGTTTTTTTCCATCAGAAGAGCCATCAGCTTGTTTGCTATATTATGATGCGTGATGGTAAACACAGGTTTGGCAAATCGTTCGCCTTTTACAAACTATCTTTCAGAATGACAAAAAGGTTTATTCTTCAAACGGGGCCTGAATCAGTACGGAGAAGAACTACACAAAAGGCTTGTTTTGAAACTATAAATCAATTTATTGCGTATAAATAGATACATGTATCGTAGTTTGATGTTGATATGAGCACTAAAACCTTTTATTATCTTTACTTTCCTGTAACATTAACAGTTATGGCAGATCGCCCATAACGATGTATAAGTATAGTCGTAAAAGCAAGTCCCTTGTTCAACAGTGCAAACTGCCCGCATGGCGATAAAGGAGAATGCATTACTTCCCCTTCGAGGGAGAGGCTTTTCCTCTAGGGGAACCTTCGGAACAACAATTCGTGCCTTTAGCGTTGGTACGTCCTAAATTTAAAAGTTCCTGCTTTTTATATCTAAAGTTGAAATTGCTTAATCTATCATTGCTGTAATTTTATAGCACATTACTTACCACGAAACATTACACTGAAATTTAACTACGTATAAATCTCCCAACACCAATACAGGTTTATTTAACCTTTTTATTAAACACAAAATACCTTTTTTAGAAAATTAATTAGAAGTAGATACAATAATACTTAACCTTCAGGTAGTTTAAGTATAAATTGTTCTGAAGATGCATAAAAAAGCGAAACCGGTTAATTACTTTAACAAATTAAGGATATATACAGTGAAATAAATATATAGGTACATTATTATTGCTGTATTTACTTTTATATAAAGTAATTTCACCAAGTGCCGGCGACAGAAAGTGTAAAATATATAAAATTAATATAAAACATGTACAAAGGGCGAGCTTATCTTTGAAACAGACGTCGGCCAGCAGACCTGAGAAGCCAGAATGCACATATAAACGTAGAACACAGACTAAATGTGTGTATCTTACAACAAGGATTATATAAAATAAAAATAAAACTTTAACCTATGCCCTATAATGCCTTTCAGTTTACTACGAGATGTACTATTTTTTAATGCTTTCTTAAAAATATGAAGCGATTCGATTGTGAATTTTAGGGGTAAGAGTATTTCATATATCGTCGCTGCGCCTGGCAAGTTCCATATCTGATATTTATAATGTTTTGGGAAGCAACAAAAAACGTTATTTGTTAATTTATTATTTGTTATTAAATTAATAAATAGACTGTTTGTTAATTTATTATTTGTTATTAAATAAGAATTTTGTTGCTTCCCAAAACTTTACAAATATCACATATGGAACTAGTCAGGTGTAGCGTCAATATGTACAGAAATTATAAAGTTAGTTTATTCTAAAAACACACATAAACATATATACCTACTCAATCACATTACCCGCAGGTTTACAAGGAGACAGTGTACAAGGAGAAACTCCGTAATTGACCAGTTGCCAAATATTTTAATATTGTACCAATATTGATGTTCAGGTGCGGATTTTTTAAATACTTTTTAAATTCTTAAATTTAATTAAAAACACTGGCCGTGTTGGCCAGGGCCCTCGGATTATATTGAAGAACATGTTAATTATATTAAGAATATTAGACCATCTGCCATTCTGCCAGGCAGTTCGTAAAAAAACGATTGTCTATAAGAGTCACTACCATTGTGACTACTAGATGGTAGAGTCTGCAACGTGTCGCTCGGGTCTGGTACCGCCGCCTTCTTCACCGACCTTCCACCGTCACTGTAGCGTACCGGTTTGGAAGGTAAGGTTGTCGGTAAACTTGCATGCATATGGCATTAAAACCCCACCCAAAGGACAGCAACGTATCTTGATGTCTATAGGCGATGGTTGTCTCTTTCTATCAGGAGAGCCATCTGCTTATTTTCTATCTTAAAAAAAAAACACTGCATGTGGCTGCGTAATGATTTGGTTACATCTAAAAAAAGTTAATTTTGATAAAACTTTTTTCTAGCGTAATCGTCTTTTTCGTCGCCCTATCCTTTTCTGTCACTCAGAACTGCCATTCTGCTGCCAGTCTCAAGGATTCTACTGCGTGCTATCGCATTCCCGCTATATTTCTCGCTCTAGCATATGGCGGCAAACTAAAACCCGTTGACTCGTTGACGTAGTTGAAATATTTAATATGTGTAGTTAAAGTTAAAAGCGTATTATTATTATATTCCTCTAACGTAATTTTTCTCCCATGTATAACGAATTCATGGCATTCATGTAAATTCATGATATTAATTGAAGTTACATACGTGTTAGCGTCACCGTTTGGTATGCTAATTGTATTCTCTCGTAGCCTAGCTTACGTCCGCTCCGCAACTTACGAGACTTATATGTTTGACAACAGTGCCGACAATATAGAGCTCTATTGCTACGGAAAAGATTTTTACCATGACGGTTAAGTTAAAAACGCTGTTTGTAAACTGATATAATCCTAATCCATCCATACTAATGCGAAAGTAACTCTGTCTATCAAAATAAATGTCTAAATAAATAAATAATATGTCTAAATAAAAACTGCGAAAGTAACTCTGTCTGTCTGTCTGTCTGTTACGCTTTCACGGCTAAACCAATTTTTTATACATTCCGTTGGCCCGCTAAGTAGAAAAACACTTTTCAAATTCGAGTTCTCAGTTCTAAAATAAAAAAATACCACCGAATTGAGAACCTCCTCCATTTGAGAGTTCGGTTAAAAAATCATATGCTATAATATTAGGTATCTTATATTATAATACTAGCTGTGCCCGCGACTTCGTTCCCGTTCCCGTGGAAATTCCGAGATAAGAACTATCCTATGTCCTTTCTTATTTCATATGATAGCAAACAAGTAGATGGGTCTTCTGATGAAAAGAGTCAAACACCGCCTATAAGACACCAAAGGTGTCAATGGTGCGTTGCTATCTTGTCGCGAGGTCTAAAGCCACATGCATAAGTTTACCTGCTACCTTACCTTCCAAACCGGAACACGAAGTGACAAGCACTGACATTATTGCGACAGGAATAGGTAAGGTGGTGGTACCAGATCCGGACGAGACAATGCAGAACTCTACCAACTAGTAGTCACGATGGTAGTGACTCGTATAGTCAGTCAGTCGCCTTTTACGACCTGCCTGGCAGAACAGCAGTTGGACTATTCTTCAAAGAAGTCTGGGACCAACACGGGGAAAAATGTAATAGAAGTATCTTCACGGCCGTATCCCCGAAGAGGTAGGCAGAGGTAAATCAAGTGCACCCACGATTAGCCGAAGATACTTGGTACCACAATGTGATAGGTGACAAGCCTATCGCCAACCGGCACTTTCCAATCCCGGGCAAAGTTAATTTATCAGAAAATTGAAAAAACACATTTTTGAATTGCCCAACCCGGGATTCGAATCCGGGACCTCATGTAAAAAATGTAATAACTTTATTATAATAATTAAAACGCACCTTTATTTCAATATTTAGTTCCTTATTTTAAAATTTAGCCGAGCCTTTAAAAGAAATCCTGTATATTCATAGGTTCAGTGCAATTCTCAGTTAAGAGGTGAAAACTACAGCTACGTAATTATCAATATTAATGATTTATATCTAGTTATTTACGGCCACCGAGAGCTTTTCGTGCTATCCTTAGGCGCAAAAGTGATAACTTATTATCCTCACACTGGGCTGCTAGAGAGTTTTGTTTGCCCTACCCGAAAATCGAACCCAGGACATTATAATCTAAGCTATACAGACTAACCAGACCAACGAGCTAGTCAAATATTATTCTTGAGTGTAATCCAGATTATATATTTGACGGTTACAGTTTTTGGCATAAACAATTACAGGGTAGGCCTTCATAACACAAAAATGTTTGAATGCAAGCGAAATCCAACAGCTTACAGCGATACAATATTCACTTATGTTGTTGCCTCTCCCTAGACCATTAATATTTATATCCGGTATAAGCTTGAGGGATGTGGTCATTGATTATATTATGTATCAACTTATTTTTGAACTTCTTTAGCGCGACTTGAGTGTAACTCAGGTTTTCTTTCAGACGGAAATAACGCGTAAGACAGTTTCTGCTATTTAAAAATAGAATGTTGTGTATGAATATATGTTATCATTGTAGTATTTTTATGACGAGTTTATATTGACATGAGATGACTTAACTTTTTTTAAATATCATCTATTTGATGGTTCAAAACCGGCCCAACCAAAACAAAAGCAACAAAAACAAAATAGATTTTATAGCAACTTTTAACTTATGAAAAACATTTTTTCTCGACCTTTACCGTAAATAATTTTATCAATTATTAATACATATAATATATGTATTAATAATTGATAAAATTATTTACAATTGATAAAATAATGAGTGAAGATAATTATTAATGTGAGACTGTAGTAATAACAACTTTTATTTAAAAGACAAAAATTTTTAATAAAGTTTACACTTGCACAATTTTTTTATATATCATAGGATACAAGGCAAATATAGGCAAACAAGAAGATCGCACTCCTGCTTAAAGAATGCAACCGACGCCCCTTTACACTAAATTTGTTAATTATGCTTTAGTAACCGTGTAGCGAGATGTTTTTTCCACATGGATATGCTTACCGGCTACCTTAGTCCTTACCCTCCAAACCGGAATACGTCACTGACAAGCATTGATGCTATTGAAACAGAAATAAGTAAAGCGGTGGTGCTAAAACACGGGCGAAACATTGCGGAACTCTACGACCTAGTAGTCACGATGGTAGTGCGTAGTGACATGATTGAACAATCTTCGCCTTTAACGAAATGCCTGGTAGTATGGCAGATTATCTATTCTTTAAAAGGGGTCCGGGCTAACATGGACAACTTGTAGAAACTGTCAAGATGAATATGTATTTTAAAAGTTACATTCATGTACCGTATTAGGTAGACGTAAATCCAGTGCACCCACGATTAGCTAACGATATTAAGTCGCATTATGCGACAGGTGGCTCACCTATCTACATATCGGGCACATATTCCCAGATAAGTTGTGATTTCATGAAAACTGAAAATTAAATTTAAAACAATTCTTCCACCAATAATCAAACTCACAACCTCACGCAACTTAGAGTCGAGGGTAGTAGAATAGAGTCAAACACATATTCAGAACTAGCCGTTACCCTTGCTTCACTCGCGTGTCCCAAAAGCATTACTTCCTTTTGGTCAGTCGGCTAAATAAGTCGGATAGCCATCCTCATGAATGCAGCTTTAATACTTAAAAAGCAATTCAACATTGTTATTTCTTATTCATAATAGTCACATATTATATAACACCATGAAGTAGTTAAGCTATCAGCACTAATAAAGGAAATTGTAACACAGCAAGAAATGTGTTTTGCAAAGATTTAATTTTCATTATAGAATACTGCGGAAAGAGAATGTGGATTGTGGTAAGTTTATGAAACAGTTTGTCAAGTGTTATGCAGTGTGGAAAACTTTACAAATCACAGCATTGTTGCCTAGTGGAGCAATAACATAATGACGTTTTTTATGAAAGCCGTTAACTTTGTTACGAGCTAAAGAAACGACACCTGTTGAAATATCATAATCTCGTCACACGTGTGTAAGATTGGCAATTACGATTGGAAAGTCGTAATTCGGTATTTATCTAAACTAAACTTTTTGACATACTTCAATTTACTGTAATGTTGGTACAGTTGGTAAAAGGCAAATGATTGACTATACGTGTTACTACCACCGTAACTATAGGTGGTAGAGTTCCGCAACGTCTAGTCTGCGTATTTGGTACCACCACCTTACTTATTCCGATCACAATAGCGTCAATGCTTGTCATTGTCGTGTTACGGTTTGCAGGGTTAGATAGCTGGCAGATTTATGCATCTGGTATTGGCATCCCGCCAGATAGATAGTAATTCTCGATTAACATGTTTTGTGTCTACATGCGACAGTTTCTCTTTCCGTCAAGTGAGCTATCCGCCGCTTGTTTGCTGATATAAAAAAACTCTGTTACATCTCTGCCTGCTTCTTCACAGATAAGAGTGTGATCGTATAACTAATATTGTTAAATTTCTGAAGTGAATTCCACTAAATACACTTTACAGTTCAAGTCAAATGAAACTGAAATTTCTACAATTTTACGTAAACAAAGAGAAGTTTTTAAGAGTTTACTCTTAAACTTGACGTAAATTTACCGGCGACAGCAAGTAGGTCGCAACGCGATTTGTTTTTGAATCATTTAGCTTATGATTCGTGTTTGTTTTGTTGATCCCACTACATTTTGGCCCTTAAATTCTATTTTATATATATTTTGACTACTTGTTGCCCGCGACTTCGTCCGCGCGGACTTTGTTTACTCCGCTCCTACTGGTCGTAGCATGATGTTATATAGCCTATAACCTTTCTCGATAAACAGGCTATCCAACTCAAAAAAATTATTCAAATCGGTACAGCGGTTTTCGAGATTAGCGCGTACAATCAATCAAACAAACAAACTCTACAATTTTATAATATTAGTATAGATTTCATTTCAACAATAAACGTTTGATTTTGTTATAGGTATGTAATTTTCGTTCTGTTACGAAATAAAAAGAAAATAGAGGTAGGTCTATGACGGAATGAAAAAATGATTTTATTTATAAAAAATACTATGGCATTTTAAAATGCTCGTACTTTACACCACGCCTGTAAAAACTTTTCCAATTACATTTTGTAAGATGATTGATTATTACTCAAAAACTGCCGTGATAGTATTTCTTTCAATTTCGTTCCGACTGTTTGGCTGGCAGAGGGGGAGGGACCACTTTAATAAAACAATAGCACTTCCAGACTCCCTCAATTGAAACACTGTTTTTACAAACCTTCAAAATTCTTATTTAAAAACCTATCTATTCGTAATAATACCCCACATTATGGGGTATAACAGAAAAATCATGCCCACTTTACATTTAAAAGAACTACCGTAAAAAAATTTTTTTAAAAAGATTTTATGTTACCACTTTGTTGCGGTGGCTTATATATTCATTCATGCAAAATTACAGTTTTCTAATACTATGGATCTGGGCTAGCCTGCGGACGGACGGACGAACGGACATAGCGAAACTATGAGGGTTCCTAGTTTACTTCAGAACCAAAAAAAAGTTATTTTAAATTAATATTTCGATTGGGAAAACGTATTTAACAATATTCACTAAATAATAACACATATAATATGTATATGTATGTATATGTATATGTGTATATATATATATATATATATATATATATATATATATATATATTAAGATCATTGACAATGCTTGACTCACCGTATTTCCTAATAATTATCTCATCTTTTTATCTTAGGGTGGTGTTCAATCTGAATATCTCTCCCGGAAAAATACTTTATTTCCTGTAATAAACTATTCAGAAGTACAAAATATTTTTTGACAAATACTAGTTTCAAACTCGATTTAATTTTTTTTTATTGGGCGGATCGCTTCTAAACTGAAACTGTGTTCATTGATATAAAATACTCAAGATACACAGTTCCGAACAAAACTGACACTCAAAACTGTCGCTAATTCAGTCTAAAAAGTTTATAGTTATGGCACAAACGTGTTTTTGCATATTCAACCTTAAACGCAAGATTCAAAGTCATTTTTAAAAAACAATGTACAAAAAACAATAAAATTTTTGACTTAAGTTAGCTGGTAGGACAAGGCACATGTGGAGACGAATATAAATATTTTTATGCATTAAGGTAGTATTTTAAGGGTTTGTAAAATTTACATAAAAAAATCTTGTCGAAAATCTGTTTTTGCGTAGAACATTTATATATCAATAAAACAAATAATGACCATTAAAATAATTTATTTATATTTCAAACGTTATAGGTTATTGGTTTTATTACACAGAACATACACATATAGGCAAACTGTGGGTTTATAGCCATGTAGTATTTGACGCTTGATATTGATACATTTAGTTTGCATAGTCTAATAGATTTAGAATATACTGAAATAGGAAATTTACTGCAATGATGACTATGACTACGTTATAAAGTTCATAGATTCTTAGATGATAACAGACACGATTTTTTTTCAGACTTATTATGTAATGTATCGACAACATAGTAAGGAAACGCATTAATTTCCTAGAAATAAGTTTAGCTTTTCCTAGAATTCTCGTTTGGAATTAGATTTCAGTTTTTCTGTTTTTTTTTTTGCAGTATTATGTAAATGAACATTTGTTTAGTTATAGTATCTGCAGACGTATGAGCGAATACTGCCCATAGACATTTGAAACACAATAGGTTAGTTGCTAATGCGATGTCGGCTTCTGAAAATTTTATTGATCCTCGTATAAAAAATTCCAATAAAACAATTTAGAGCTAAAAAATTGTGTTCAATGTTATTCGGAAGATCAAACTCGTTGATGATTTTGAAAAAATATACATCTTTTCAAATACTGAATAACTAAGTTCATTTAAAAAAAACTTTGGATTTTTGAACTTTTTTAATTCAATAGTCTATGCTTAGGCATAGTTTTTTTTTCTTTGAGGTTAAAATACTTAAATTTAGCGGGAAGTTTCAGGTGGCCTTTTACATAGGTGTGTTACATACACAGAAATCCTAATAGATACGTATATTTAGTTTGGAGTATAGTTTAGTACATATAATATTATTGCCAAAGGTAATTTTAGATTAGATATTTCCTGTTAATTATAAATTTCTTTTATAATTACGTTAGTTTTTTCGATAGGTGAGTTACTAATAGGTATTTTTAGTTTGAGGTATAGTTAGTTATGGTATTAGGTATAGAAAATTAAGAAGTTATAGGAAGTTCAGGTCTTACGTTTTTTACTTACATTTTAATAACAAAAACGTCGTATAAAAATAATTAAGATGAATATGTAAATATTATTTTTAACGTACTAGCGGCCCACCCGGCAATGTAGAGATTTTTAATAAAATAAAGAAAGGTTGAATAAGTTATAAATATGCGCGAGCAAAGCCGCGGGTAACAGCTAGTATGCAAATAAAACAACTCGTACATATATACAGTCACTTAAAATTTATACGAGACTAGCTGCAGATCTCTGCATTAGGATAAAAGTATTCTATGTGCTATTCTAGTTCATCTTATATCCGAGTCCAAATCCAAATTGGTACAGCCATTTTTAACGTGATTGATTATCAAACATCCAAACATACGAACTTTAACATTTATAATATGTATAGTATAAGATATCCGCAATCAAAAACAACATTTTACTAAAAATAAATTATTAAATCAAAAAATAAACATTCTTAATGCCTTCCACTTAAGAAATCTTTATCAACAACACGTGTAAACAGAACAAAATTCGATGCTACTTATGATTTCCTATTGTTATATTAAAAGTTTCGTAATATATCTCCAAAGTTCATCGTAAGAATCACAATTATATATTGTTATTTTATATTCGTACAAATAGAATAAAAAGAATCACCTAACATGGTCCTCAAAATAAGTAATCAATATAATCAAACATTTTAAAGTCGTCAAATTGATGTCCTCTTCTCTTTTGGCAGTTGGTTAACAACTATAAAAGGTATTCAAAATTATTAATGAAAAAAATTAATCTTATTGAAAAAAAATAACTTATTAATGAAAGAAAATCGACTCCACTAATAATAACAGGATCAATTTGTATTATTCGACTAAATTAAAAGAAGGTTGTAATGCACTGTCCTTTTACTGAAAAAGTGACCATTGAAATTTTGCCGTATTATATTTGGAGCGTCGAGTACATTTTTAAGACAAATAAAATGAAAATCATACCCTACACTCTATATTTAGTAATATAAACGACAAAAATAAATCGATAAACTCTTATACTTACCGAAAATACAATATCTTATATTTTTTTAACGTTCATGATGTTGTATTTTACAATTTATCAGAGAACAATTCTGTATTTTTGACGCGCGGGCAGTGACGTGAGCGACGGGCTTCTATTTGAAGTGAGTGCACAATTTTAAATTGTGCACTCATTCTTAGAGGACGTTTTTGAGACACTGATTGTGTATCTTGGGTTTTTATATATCAATGACTGTGTTTCATTATTTCCCAATGTGACACCTGTCAGTTTATTCCAGTGAACAAAATCAACAATACATATTTTTACAACTCGAACAAGAATTCAATTACTATATTTTTTCTTCTGCAAATATTTATGTGACTTCTTCTGGTTCGTCAATGAACTTCTGCAATGCCACTGAAGCAAGAAACAAACTAAATACTACAGTTCGTATATATACTGTGTGTTTTTGTTTTTACTGGTGGGAAGTGTGATGGAATCTATTAAATTTTCTAGACCCTTGGTTAATTTAAGCGTTTGGACCCCACGAATTTCAATGCAGCATTAACATCTTTGGTGTATGTAGTGATGGTCCTCCTTTCCTACCAGGAGAGCTAATTGCTTATTGTTATTCTAAAAAATAAAAAGTGCTTATTTTTTAAAGACAAAATGCCAAAGTCAAGTATAAAAGTTCGCAGAAAGTTAAAAATTGAATTAAGCACCTTATTTTTGCCTTGAGTTATACATTTCCGTAAAGTAGCGTATGAATTTATGAAATACTATAAAATACTATTTCCTACATACTTAACATAAAGAGCTCTGTAATGTTATGTCATCGCATCATACATTTCATTTCACCAAGCAAAGATTTCTGTGAAACTTATGACGAATAACCATTTTATTTTCCACAATATAGCACAATCTCTTCAGCAATACAGATATAAAGGTAAAAAGGCATACATAATGCATATCCAGCCCCTCCTTGGCAATAAGAATTTTCCTCGCTGGGATATTTAAGTAAAGAAGGTAGAGGTGCTGAACGTGAGGAGTTTTTAAGATGAGCATAATCAAAACCAGTGGATGTCCTATTTCTTAGTGCGACTCATTCAATTTATAATTAATGTCTACCTCTCACACGTGTAGGGTTACCACCTTCTTTGTACACATATAGTAACAGTATATTCGGAAGGCAAAAGTACAAAACGTAAAAAATAGCACTTACTGAATGGAAAAATTTAAAGATATTTTTATAGTATAAGACGAATATAACAAACAAACAGATAGCTCTCCTGATGAAAGATACAACCATCGTATATAGACAACAAAAATGTTAATGGTATGTTGCTATTCATGTGGCTGGATGGTAATGCCTCGCGTATGAGTATACCGGCTATGTTACCCTTCGAACCGGAACAAGTCACTGACTAGCACTAACGTTATTGCGGCAGAAATAGATAAGGTGGTGGTACCATAACCCAAGCGATATATCGCAGAACTCTACCACGCAGTAGTCACGATGGTAGTGACACATGTAGCCAATCGTTCGCCTTCTACGAACTGACGGGCAGAATAGCAGATGGCCTATTTTACAAAAGTGGCCCGGACTAACATAGGGTAAAATAGAGAGGTTAAATATACCTATATAAATATAATGTAATACTTTTTGTACCAGGCCTCACTTTATTATGGCTCAGTTGTTAATCGTCCGATAATTATCAGAATTTTCCATTTCCGTTTGAACTACAGAATAAAATCTGTTTATAAAAATACTCTCCTGTTCAAAAACTATGTTGTAAACGAACAGTAGATCAATCTATCAGCCAGTTTTTATTTTTATTTTGAGGACACAAACATACGGTAGCTACATTTTTAAATATAAAGATAGACATATTTGTATTGAATTTATGTATAAAATCTACAGTTACGATATCATATAAACAAATATAGGATGCAAAGTATAAGGAGATTGATGTACCATGATGAAATAAAAATTGTAGTTTTTCAATGAAAAGATAATATGGCTGACGAAACAATTTTGTATGGATTGTGATATTTAGATAAATACCATGTATTACATCTAATAATAAGATTTTCCGGTGTTGTCTGAATGCGATGTCTAAAACCTTGTGGAGGAAGCAAGTCATAACTGTAGTGAATATGTCGTAAGCTATTTGGTTCCCTTCAACTATTGATCTTACATACATGGAGATCACAATAATACTATATTTAATAGAACGAGTAACAACCCTATACACCTTATATAGGTCGTTGAATAAAACCACTTTAGATATTTTCGAGTAGATAAATAGATAAGGACTTAAATGAAATATTTGACCTTTTGCTGTTAATTTACTATAAGCCACCACCCGCGGCGTCGCGGTCACTCTGTACAAAGTTATATTTTAATAGGGTTGTATTTGTAAATTATGTATTTCGGGAAAGTTTTTGATTTTTCTCAAAAAATACTTATGGATAAAGACACACACACACACACACACACTGCGCATCAAAGTAGTAAATAACACGTTGCAATTTGCGTTACCGGGATGTATGTTTGCATAACAACATCCTCTATCATCCATCCATCCATCAATCCAGGTAATGGGGTACTTATAAATTATGTTCTATAACCTCTACTGTGTAACAATTACGAACTTTCCAATATTGCTTTTGTCTTTATTCGCATGTTATTTTCTTCATCGCATTTATGATACAAATGATTGTGTGTATGTGTGTATGTGTGTGTACATGTGTCCTACTGTGTGTGTCTGTTACTTTTTCACACTGAAACATTTGAAAGGATTTAAACAAAACTGGTCATAACATAGTATGGTTATACACACTGACTGCTATGTATCCCGTAAATATGTTTTGTGCCCGTAGGTTAAGCAAGAAACTTAAAACACATAGCGGGCTACGTACTGTCATAATTGAATACATTGACAACACCATCACACCCATATCCCTGTAAAAATAGGAAGTATACTAGTGCATCTGGGATTAGCCAATGGCATTGTCTCATGATGTCACAGAAGGCTAAAGTACCGACAAATATCCGGCATAAAGGAAAAATGAATGCCATATTTAGAACGAATTACATAACCCGAATTTTGAACGAAGTCGGTAACGCTAGATTACTGAGGTGACATTGGGTTCCTAGCTGTTATTTAATTATAATAAAAAAGTACCATCGGGTCCATAGATATAATAATAATAGGAGCTCTAATAGTTACATATGTGATCAGCAAACATTTTTAATTTCTCTCTAAAAGAAGTTACTAATTTCACCGTGATTTTCAAAAGTAATATTTCCATTAGATTTCCACTTAGTGATAAAGATTTTTTGAGACTTTTTAATATTTTCTGACTGTTTTTATGATGACGTAAGACGTTAGCATGTCATGTATGTAGGTGGGTGTGTATGTGTGTTTCTAAACTAGATACTCATAATTTTTGAACGGCTTAACCATTCGGAACGCTTTTGACGACTTTTGATTGAGTTCGCGGCTTCAAATTAGGTCGTAAGCAGCGCGACAACAGTCGTGCTGCTTAGAAGCGGCTAACAAAAGCAAAGGCAACAATGATATTCCCTCGTTGCAGTCCATTTTAGAACTAATAAGGGCGGCTTGCACCAAAATGCTTAAATGCATTTAGTCCTTTAAACATGTTTAGCAAATGTCAAAACGCCTTAAAAGCTGTCACTTTAAACGTATTTAGTGACTTAAAATGATTTAAGCATTTTGGTGCAAGCTGCCCTAAGTGTCACACAAATTTAAGCACGTTCGCGGATCCAGTTGTAATATGAAGGCATCTGTTGCTGCCTCGCTGTTAGCGACTAGCGACCTAGTATGAATCCGCGCTTATCGTACGAAATATTTTAGGAAAATTATTTTTTCGGTATAATAATTTTTTCAATCTATCGATTTTATTGAGTACAAAGATTATATGAAATTTCTTATATCGATAACGTGTTACTCTACTTGTGGAAGAACTTCGCTCGCAGGTAGAGTAAGTAGTATCGCAGCTAGTATCAATATATTGATATAATACGTAAATCGTAAACTTTGGTTTAAGTTTAAAGAACTATAAAAAACTGCGTGCACGCGCAGATTAAGTGTGACTCGTGGTTTAGGGATTAGCCTATTTGACTCACATTATGAGGTCCGGGATTCAAACACCGGGCCAGGGCAATTGTGTTATTGAGGTTTTTTGTGGCTTTTCTCGAAAATCCAAAATCTTAATAGCAGCTCTGAGCCCCGTGGTATGGTACTGTCGGTCCTTAGATATCGCTAGAAATAGGAAATTAATCGTTATCAGCTTCGTAAAATACGACAATAGGGATCACCACTCATCCAACCAACCGACAAAACGGTTAATCTTAGTGAACTGAAAAGTTTATAGACGTTCCGTTCACTCTGCCTGCAACGCAAGGAAACCTACGTCATGATACTATTTTTGAACCATCGCAAATTCGAGAAGTGTGAGATTTGACATGCTTTATGTTAATATGGTGAAAGACAAAGTAAAATATGTATAAAAATAATACAGTAAAATTTTGATGTACTAGTATGCCTTAATTACATTACATTGTCTGGTATTTGATTGCCTTGAATTTTAATGCTCCGAGTTTATGACTACGAGTTTTTCAGCGCGAAAGTGATTAACTGTGCCTCAATATTGCAGGTCGTTGACCGGCCCTTGGAGCACGTGTCAGACCTTTCCCACACCGGAAAGCTTGCGATAGTATTATGACACGGAAAGGTTAACATTAATAACACTGTTATAGTGTACAGTACTTTGATATTATATTTTATGTTTCTCGGATTTCGTAATAATTTTTATTTTAATAGCATTAGTAATATTGTGTGAGAATATACATTTATGCATACACCTAGTGCTTCGCCATCGCCGCACTTTGACGCGCAACTGTGGCTTAAGACTTTATAGTAAAAAAGGACCTACATTTTCCTCGTGTTGGTCCCGGGCTCCTTTGAAGAATAGGCCAACTGTCGTTCTGCCAGGCAGGTCGTAAAAGGCGACCGATTGCGTGTCACTAACATCGTGGCTACTAGGTAGTAGAATTCTGTATTGCCTCGCCCGGGTCTGGTACTATCGCCTTACCTATTCTTACCGCAATATCGTCAAGCTTATCCATCCACCAACCGTACACTTATCAAATCCCGGGCAAAGTTGTTTCGATCAGGAAACGTACCCGGGACTTCATGTGGTCAACACCGACACCGGACCACCACAGAGGCGATAGTCTTATAGTCAATTTTTACAGTCTTATAGTCAATTTTCTCAACTCCAACAAACACCTAGGAATGTATCAGCAGCGACCCAATGTTTGATAGGTACTGATTTTTCTTGCTACTGAAAAAAATAAGAAAGTTATCTTTCCTTTTTTCACATACAGGATACGATAACTGTTAAGCTCTCTCTATACCTGAGAAGAGAACTTGGATGATATTTATTTTGTTTTCCTTTCAAACATCACACAAACTCAATCATCTGTAATAACGTGATTGTTGTAAAATATCGTAGCTTTCGTATTCGGGATATTCTTGTGATTGTGACGTATTTGATATCATATTGAGTACTTGAGTATACATTGAGGAAATTATTAATATTTATACAGTTATATTGTGATAGCATCGGCTTATGAAATATGAAATATTGCTGAACAATATTCGCTTTACCACAACAACGGAAGTAATATGTTTCCTCAACCACCTTATGAATTATACAACGTACAGTAATGTTACATCCTTAAATATTCAGTAATGTTTAATGCTTTTAAGGAAGCGACCGAGCGCCTTCTGTTTTTGTTGACTTCGTCTGCTCTTGCACTTGCTTTTAAGTACTAATTGCTATGCTTGATTAAGTGGCTTATATACAAAATTATAAATATCTCCATGTTGGTCTACACCTACGGCTGGCACGTTCAGTTATAATTAGCTGAAGTCGTATAACCATCGAGAGTACTAAGTGGTGATCTTTAAAAAATTAGTAAAGAAAAGCAAATAACAGATCACTCTTCTGGTAAGAATAAACTATCATCTTTATATATCTATATTAATATTATAAATGCGAAAGTTTGCATGTTTGGATGGATGTTTGGACGGATGTTTGGATGGATATTTGTTACTCAATCACGCGAAAACTACTGAACTGATCTGAATGAAATTTGGCACACAGGTAGATGATGACCTGGAATAGCATATAGGCTACTTTCTATCCCGGAAAAGTTAGGGGATCCCGCGGGATACACCAAAAACTTTTATCATGCAGCGGGCTGCACGCTGCCGCTAGTCAAATATATTTGTTGTTCGTTGTCATCAATGCTTACCATACCTATATGTACTTATGTTAACTAGCTACCTACTGAGACCCATGGTGGTGGGTGGTTTGATACCACCGCTTGACTATTTGACTTTCTAATATGACTTGCTAATATGACAGATATTATCACTTTCGTGTTTGGGTTGGGTGGGTAAAGTGTAATGGAAGTACATCCCTATTCCACGGATAGCATATCACGCACGTTACCATCTCTTGTGTGCACACTGCACACGCAACTGTTATCAATTTCGCCGCCCGCCTCGTTGGTCGAGTGATTAACAAACTTAACTATGAATCGATGGGCCTCGGGTTTGATTCCTAATAGGGCCAAACATTTATGTAATGATCATAGATGTCTGTTTTTTTGGTCTAGACGTTTATTATATATGTTACAGTATTTATATACGAGTATGTATTTCTAAGTATTAATATCGTTGACTAACACCCATGACACAATCAAGTAATTGGCACACTTTAGGGTTAAATCGATTTGTGTAATTTGTCCAGCGATATTATTATATTATTTTTAATTAACAGTAAGAAGAGAATTTTCAGGAAACTCATTTTTTCAGTTCGCTAAATCGCAAATGCCACGTGTGACATAATATGACAGTCGTATTTAGTCATACGTAGTATGTAGGACTTAATATACGAGTATACAGGATGACTAGTAAGAGATAGAAGGACATGATAGCCAATGGTCATAAGTATACAACAAAATTATAATAAAAAGAAAATACTTCTTAACCACACGGCAAACCTCAACGAAATTAGTGTAATTTATACTCAAATTATATGGTCGCCGCACAAAGTACTAACGAGGCTAGTCGCGAGTTCAGTAAATCACTGTTTGTAAACAATGAATTTCTATGTGCTGTGCGCGGCACTAAACATTTTTATAGGAACATTAGGTCAAAATTTAAGTATTTTTAACATATTCGTCATCAAAATCAGGTACTGCACACACTCCTTCATTATGTAGATACAATCCACGGATTAAATGGATACACCTTACAAGAAAATTTCTTAGTTTGTCAGTGTAGCTTGCATTTATACACACAAAAACAGAGTTATACTACTTACCGATGAAATAAAATCACTTCAAGGGTAATTTTTAACCTTGTCATCTCATTCGGTACGATAAAACAGTACAACATGGCTTATTTCTATTTTTTCACGATATAATATATCTACAAAATATGTATGGCACTTCTGACAGTGATAGGAGCGTTTGCTCATATGCGGCGACACGTTTCCTTCCCAATGGCGTGTCTGTTAGTATTCGTGTGGTCTGTGGTACAATCTTTTTAGTCAACTTGTTTGTGTTCATTGGATCTCTGTCGATTACGATCAAGCTTTGTACTAAGTATGTACAAAATATATTAAATTTTAAACGATATTTGTTAGATAAGGTTTTGCTTTTAAACTTTGTCTATATAGGATTTTTTTCTGAAAAAGCTTTTAAAGTTTATCTTTATAGGAGTCTTCTGAAAAAAAAACCTTTTAAAGTTTGTCTATATAGGATTTTTCCTGAAAAAGCTTTTGAAGTTTGTCTTTATAAGAGTATTCTGAAAAAAAAACTTTTAAAGTTTGTCTATATAGGATTTTTCCTGAAAAAGCTTTTAAAGTTTGTCTTTATAAGAGTATTCTGAAAAAAAAACTTTTAAAGTTTGTCTATATAGGATTTTTCCTGAAAAAGCTTTTAAAGTTTGTCTATATAGGATTTTTCCTGAAAAAGCTTTTAAAGTTTGTCTTTATAAGAGTATTCTGAAAAAAACCTTTTATAGTTTGTCTATTTAAGAATCTTTCCTGAAAAAAGTTCTAAAGCTTGTCTAAATAGGTGTCTTTCTTGATAAAATGTTCTAATCTAAAGAAACCTCGAGCGAAGCTCAGGCGGCTGGATTCTGAAAATAAAAATATTTTTATAGAACACATAAATTCATGTAAGTTTTAAGTAATGATGTACTGATACATCGTGAAGTAATGAAATGCATTAAATACGAACAAAGAAATTTTTATCTTTATATAGGTAAAATTTTTTGTTACAGGTAATTTACCAGACACACGTGCATTATTTAGACACGAATTGCTTACACAACTACGCCAATACAGGTAAAATTATTTTTTACTAGCGAACGTTATCTTGTTAACTCGACCGTAATACCACAGTATACTGGAGACTAACAGTAGTCAATCTACATACATGTGATATTCGAGCAACGCACACATAGACACCTCACGGACGCGATATCTCGGAATGGTTCGGGAGAGTTTGTACCGCACCAGTCCGAGATATCACGTCCGTGAGAGGTGTCTATGTGTGCTATGCTCGAATATTACTTGTATGTTACATTGACTTCTGTTAGTCTCTAAGTATTCTGTGGTAATAATAAGTTCTGGTCGAAATTCGACTGTAATTCTATTGGTCAATTTTTATATTAATAAGATAGCAAATAAGCAGACGTCTCTCCTGATGGAAAGAGACAACCATCGCCTATAGACACCAAAGATGTTAATGTTCTACACTATTAATCGTTGACACTTGGTGAAACTGCATTTTGATTTTAATTATAACACACTTGTACTGGTTTCACTACATATATATTCTTCCAAATTATTTAAAGTCTACCGGTTTCGCGTATTAACGTATCTTTAGGTCCTGAATCAGGTTCTTCAGATTCTGCATAGGTACTCTTATACGTGATTTTGGCATTGCCTCCTTTAAAAATAGTAATAAGCAATCGGATTTCCTTTTTTTATATTACAACATAGCAAGCAAGCAGATGGGTCTCATGATGGAAAGAGTCAATCATCGCCTATAGACACCAAAAATGTTAATGGTGCGTTGCTATGTTGTGGCGAGCTCTAATGTCACATGTATAAGTTTACTGGCAACCTTATACTCCAATCTGGAACAGATCTGTGACTAGCACTGACGCTATTACGGCAGGAATAGGTAAGGCGGTGGTACCAGATCCGGGCGAAACGTTGCAGAACTTTACCACCTAGTAGCCACGATGGTAGTGACACGCGTAGCCAATCGTTCGATTCTTACAAACTGCCTAACGGAACGGCAGATGGTTTATACTTTAAAGGAGACCCTGACCAACACGGGGGCAAATTATAGGATAAACATATTATGACTCAGTCATAAACTAAACAATAGTACAGAATACTGGAGACTTACAGAAGTCAATGTACATACAAGTAATATTCGAGCAACGCACACACAGACACCTCTCACGGACGCGATATCTCGAAATGGTTCTGAGCAATTTGTTTCGAACCATTCCGTGATAAAATAATTATTAACGTGGATTAATTGTTATTCGTCTTGGATCTCTCAGATCCTAGGTTCGATTCTCAGGATGAACAAAACTGTTAATTTACGTGGTTTAATTCCTGTTCAGCCTAGATCTTCGGATCCTGAGTTCGATTCCCGAAACAAACAAAAATGTTTATTGACGAAGTCCCGGGAGTCTCCTCAGCCAGGATCTGGAATTTCCGTATGTGTCGGATGATCGCACCGGCAGAAACTCAGTATCACACGAAACAGCCCATAGTAACACAAACCCTGCCCTTAGATGTGATGAACGCTCTGCTTTGATAATCACACTGCGACCGCCCCGTTGGTCGAGTGGTTAGCGACCCTGACTGCGCAATCAATAGGGCTCGGGTTCGATTCCCGACAGGGGCGGGTATTTATGTGATGAGCATTTAGCAGATGTTTACATTTCTGGGTTTAAGTGTTTATTAAATATATTTGAGTATTTATGTATGCATTTCTATGTATTAATATAACTTACACCCATACTACAAGCAAATAATGTGCTTGCTTTGGAGTTAGTTCAATTCGTGCAAAATTGTCCACAGATATTTATTTAACTTTATATTTACTGTATATGGAGAAACCTACTGTGCTA
Source organism: Apodemia mormo (assembly GCA_036924255.1). Lineage (NCBI taxonomy): Eukaryota > Metazoa > Arthropoda > Insecta > Lepidoptera > Riodinidae > Apodemia > Apodemia mormo. Next base: position 31,823,964 of record JAUPFN010000003.1, on the reverse strand, counting down.
ATAGCAGATAAGTATTTTTGAAAAAAAAAAACAACAATGTGCGAGTCAAATTTGCGCATGAAGGGTTCCGTACCATCCATACATTAATAAAAAATACGAAAAAACACGTTTATTGTTTATGTATTTAATATTTTTTTATTTAGTACTAGCTGTTGCCCACGACTTCGTGCGCATGGACTACGTTTACTCCGCACAGCTCCTTCCCCGTAGGTGATATCGTGATAATATGTAGCCTATATGTTGACCCGACCTATTAGTAATATTCATGCAAATTTGAAGTAAATCCATGCAGTACTTTTTGAGTTTACCCCGGACATACATACAGACAAACAGATAAACAGACAAACAGACGAAAATTCTAAAAACTATATTTTTGGCTTCGATATCGATTGTAGATCACGCCCCAAGTATTCTTTTTAAAAAATATTCAATGTACAGTTTTGACATTCTTAAGATTTTATTATGTGTGGTATAGATATAGATTTGTTGTTATAGCGGCAACAGAAATACATAATTTGTGAAAATTTCAGCTTTCTAGCTATCACGGTTTATGAGATGCAGCTTGGAGATAGACAGACGGAGGCTTAGTAATAGGGTCCTGTTTTACCTTTTAGGTACGGAGCCATAAAAACTTACTTTTAAGTTAATACTGAAGCGGTTTTGATGTAAAGATAAACCTCCACTTGCTTTGCACAGCATAAAGGAGCAATTAATAATGTCAATACATTGGGCCAACAAATTAGTAAATTAGCTTAGTTACTGATTAATTAAAAACTCACACAAGCTCGTTACCGCTAAAGTCTAGTTTATTTTTAATCCATGAACAGTTTTCCTAATTACGTTATACATAAATAGTACATGGTATGGCCATGTGCTGCCGGTTACGCCTCACCAAAGACATAAATACTAGCTGAGGTTAGACATGCTCTTCCGGAATTAAACTCAGATTTGAAACATGCGTATAATTGTTATATGTCCTATTTGTGTAGTTTCTGTGCTATATGAAAGATTTATCGCTTTATCATTGATTTGAAAATAAATCAGCAAATTAATAGGTTATATAAATTATAATCATTAAATTAATTGTGAAGTTTAAGAAAAGGTGCAGATAAAGATATATTTTACTTTGAAAATATTCATTACTGTTTACATTATATCTGTTCTAAATATTTCGCTATTCTATGAAAATAATTACCACTTTGCACATGATTTTTAGAATTCAAGCTTTTTAATTTATTACTAAATAAATAAAGATGCATATTTTAGTAAACAATACTACTAAAAAAATTAAGATGAAAAGTTTATGTCTCATCTTCTATCCACTCGTCTAGTGATAACGCATATTAACAAATAACTTTAGTGTGTTGTATTAAGATAACCGATAAATCGTAGAAGTTTTGACTATATTCGCAAATTTCAAATTTGTTCCTAGTATCATGAATACATTTTTAATGGTTCATATAGATTAAATTTTTAGGATTCCGTAACCATAGGATACAAAACAAAACCTTATTACTAAGAGTCCGCTGTCCGTCTGTCTATTTATGTGTTTGTCACTAGGCTGTATCTCCTGAACCGTGATAGATAGACAGCTAAAATTTTCAGAGATGGTTTATTTTTGTTGCCGCTGTAACAACAAGTACTAAAAACAGAAAAAATAAATAATTAAGTGTGACTCCCATGCAACAAACGTAATTTTTTGCCGTTTCTTACAGATAATCGTATAGAACCTTTCGTGCGCGAGTCCGATTCGCACTTGGCCAGTTTTTAGAAACACTAAGAAATAAAATATACGTATTTAAATAACGATACGTATAGGCCTTTGACTTGCAATGTACAGTTTATTTCGCGATTCGTCAAAAAATCATTTTGTTTAACCACGTTAGTAATGAAAATTGCATTTGAATCAGTTCTACTAATCAGTCTCTAGCTCGATCTAAAACCGTGTCTTTAAGTGCTAATTAATCATATACTATGTGCAGAATAAAAACAATTCATGATCAAAGCTGAATCTACGTGGCTCCATTTCTAGTATACCTATAAAAAAGAAAGAATTTTTCTTATTTGCCAGAATAAGTTATACAATAATTGTTAGTTATCTGTATGGCCGAACTTATTTTTCCTTTACTTGGGCATACATGTATGGTTAATGGCATGTCTACTTCTGTACACATAGATGTCTTTGCGCTTCGCTCCATTTCAAGAACGATATTGTTGGCGGTCTGCCATTGTATAATGTATGAATTATTTATGAATTATAATACATCGCTTATAATGAATTCATATTGGTATCGATTGACATTCTGACATTGTTCTGTTCAGCAAAAATATTGTTGGAGAAAATGCGAGCAAAAATAATGAGGCTAATTAATGATGTCATTGTTATATATGAAAATTGAGACCAATTATGATTTCTTTTGTTTATTTACGAGTTCTTGTTAGTCCTCTGTTGTAAGCAGGGAACCGTTATAGTTTGAACTTGTCCGTTCGTCTATCTATCTTCACGCTTCCGTTCCCTACGATTCACCGTTTTGATGGTTAGCACTTAGCCTATGTGGCGCAGATCATGTCATTTAGTGTTTTGGGGTTATCGTATGTTGAAAACTCAGTAGCAGCTGAAGGCCTGGATGGTAGTGGATTAAATCCCTTACTCCTTCTGCCTTCTCCTGTCACACGAGCACAAAAAGCTGTCGGGCCCAATAATGGCAAGCACCAAGCGATAATCGTTATCGAGTCTGTAAATAGGGCGATGGTTGATAATAAACTCCACCCATCTAGTCAACTGACAAACCGGAAAAGCGGGGAACCGACCGACCGAACCGAAACGTCACGTGTCACAAGGTGCGTTGCTACCCGTGTCACAAAAGTGTCACGGATAGCAACACAACATAATATCTTTGGTGCTCATATGCGATAGTTGACTCTTTCCACCAAAAGAGCTATCTACTTGTTTGCAATCTTGTAACATAAAAAAATATGTTTTTGCTTAATTATATCATGGGAAGTATTCCAACGAGTTGTTCAGATTGGTTCCTGCCGCTAAATTCCATCATCGGATCTCGCGTCAAAGTTTAATATTCCATCATCACCATCTCTATCTCTGAAAATCCACAATCGTCCGCTTTTCTCGGCATTTTCTGTCTCGCACTACTCCTTTGTGGAATCAATTACCGGCGGAAGTGTTTCCGAACAGATACGACTTGTGGACCTTTAGGAAAAGAGCTTATCCATATTTTAAAAGGTCGGCAACGCAACTGCAAGACCCCTGGTATTGCAGATGTTCATGGGCGGCGGTGATCACTTACCATCAGGTGCAACCCCTATTCGTTTGCCCGCTCTTACTAAAAAAAAAATTAATTCGAGGTTCGGTTTGTCTTCCTGACAAGGACAAACATTTGTGTAATGAGCACAGATGTATGTTATATATAACACAGTATTTATATGTGTATATCTATGTTATTATACTCTATATAAGTATCGTTGGACGTTGATAAACACCTATGTAATAAGTGTATATATTGTTAAATTTGAGGTTAGATCAATTCGTATTATTTGCCCAGCATTATTTAATTATGTATCTTCACGCCCGTATCCCCGAAGGGGGTAGGCAGAAGTACAACAAGTGCACCCACGATTAGCCGAAGATACTTGGTCCCACAAATATGATAGGTGGCAAGCCTATCGCCAACCAGGCACTTTTCAATCCCGGGCAACTTTGTGTTTATCAGAAAACTAAAAAAACACTTTTTAAGTGACCGACCCGGGAATCGAACCCGAGACTTCATGTGGTCAACGCCAACGCTGGACCACTAGACCACAGAGACGAATCATTTAAATTATGTAATAATTTAAATGGTGAAATTATTCTTTTTTATATTATGGCTGTTTGTAATTTGTGTATTACTTTTTTTATGTTTCTGTACAATAAGTATTTACCAAAAACATTTTTTTTATAAATCATAAGGTGGTAAAAAAGAAAGTAGCTCTCCTGACGGAAAATGACAGCAATCGCCTCGACACCAAAAGTGTTAATAGTATAGATACAAAAAATACTATCGGTGTAGTGAGTTATTTACATGCTTACCCTCTAAATCAAAACACGATAGTGACTAACAAACACTGACATTATTATCTAAGAATTAAGTCTTGAATAAACTTAGACGAAATCTTGCAGAAATGTACTACCAAGTCATACATTTGTGTAGTCATAGTGATACATTTTTGGTTACTATTTATTGACAGCAAAGACGTATATTTAAAAAAAATATTAATTGTAATTATTTTGCCAATGTAGTATTTTCAAAGCCCACACAACGGGGAATTGTTTAGAATAGTTTATTTATAAACGAATGAGGAAACGGATAAAGCTTTATGTTCCCATTTTCAAAGGAAATTTTCCGCTTATCATCCTTGACTCAGTTCTAGCGGCCGCGAATGGGCTTTGTACGGGCGTATATTGTTTGAATTTTTAATAAAATTACATTGAAAAGTTAATATCAACGTTAACTAGTAAAGTTTGGAATGGGATGCTACCGAACTTCCGCTGTACTCTATATTGCAAGTTCAATATTAAATCATCCTAATTGTGTTGTTTCGACGTTAATACTGGCTGATGTTCGATTAGAAATATACTTACTAAAATTTTGAGATTTTATTTAAAACTTATTGCTCGCCCTGGCTTCGCACAGCTATAATATCTACCTACTAATGTTCTTTATCAAGAGACCAAATTTAAGCTTTTTCCCTACAATTTTTCAATTTTTTGTCATAAAACCTTGTTCTAATAATTAAAAATACATCAAAAATAAAATAAACCAAATAGGTGCAGCCGCTATGAAATGGAGTGACGAGAAACATATTTTACGCCCCGAAAATAGTATGCACTTCTGATACATCATCTTTGACTGGAATGATTTTTTAGACTGTACCCAAAAAACTCAACAGATTAGACACGGAAACATTTTTGTCAACCTTATAATTTTTAGATATTTTATAGATTCAGGCGTTACTTTGCGGAAATCCATTGTTCAGACGAAGAAAACTAGTTATTTTGCAATTTTTCGCGAACTATAAATGTACCTTTGCGATGTTACTGAATAAGAAAACATATAAAAGCGGTGTTAGAAATGGAACAAACTTACCGTAGGTCTGAAAATAATGAAGACCCCAGCGGCACAGTTATCCACCCTCGTCCACGTTACTTAACACCACTCTTTATACCACGACAGCACCAAACACAAAAGCACACAATTGACGCACTCAACGCACGTTTCACTTCGCAACCGAAGTAAAATTAAAGTTCGCGGAAAATTGCAAAATAACTAGTTTTCCTCGTCTTATCATTTTTACGTGTTTGTATATAAACGTTACCATTACGGTGTAATTCATTCACCAACAATTTAGTACTAAGCTGGCTTAGACATTGAGAATGTAATTAATTTACCTACAAGTCAAGATGTCAAAGGTTAAAAAAACAAAAAAGATGCAGTGAATAATAATGTATGGCGAGCGACAGCGCTGTACTTACAGTACTACTCGTAATATAACATTGAGAGGATAATTCAGAGGTAGTAGTGACTGCAGATATTACTAAACAACAACATATCTTCACGTAAATTTCTTACGGAGTAGGCAGAGCGAAGAGTGCCATATCACGGTCCAGACAGACTTGCCTCTCTTTCTACACATTCGTAGCACTCTCCATGCAAATACGCCTGTTACGAAGAGTCTTGACACCACCTTCAACCACCAACCAATTTGATCATGGTACATCAGTCTTGGTCTCCCCAGTACGTACATCCATCCACATTCGGATTGTATAATTACATAACAAATAGTAGTAACTCCGCTTCTTTAACATGTATATAGTTAATGAATATTTGTCACAACGCATAAACCAAATTGGGTCATATGTTGTTCGTAAATGAAACTAAATCCCTCGCGTCATTCGGCTATTGATATAGGCTATTCATATTTGTGTATTCGGCTACTCGCTAGCCGCTGACAGATATTGATGGTGTGGAAACTTTCCCAGCATTTTCAATATTTAGGGCGAATCAACCATTTATGTCGCATCATATATATTTTTTGATGTACCTAATCACTGTTGATGACTTTAACGCTGATAAATTACGGGTTTATTCTAATCTGTTATGCATTGACAAAGCAATATTTCTCTCTTTAATTTATTAACTGAACGAATTCAGTGTAACAATTCAAATATACTGTTTTTACATTTAGTACCTAATTAAGCGAAAGTTTTTCTCCAATTAATTCAAGAAATTAATATACTTCATTATTATATGTGGTTAGTTTATTTAAACAAACTACGGCCTCATCCATAGTTAGTCAGGTAAGTTGTTTTTCAGATTAGATATTTAAAGCGAGGGATCTTGTTACAGTTAAAAAAATGTTTCAAAGAAACAAATCTATACGAATTGATTTGAATCAGCGAGACATCTCATTTTTAGTAAAAATAGCACTCTAATCAAGCTTGTGCAATATGAAGAAACATTGCGTTGATCGATTACGCTGCTTGAACTGAACAATAATTATATACCCCATTGAAATGTTTCATTTTTTAGGCTTGCATAGTAAAAAAATAAAATCATGTCTTTTGATAAACTCATTCTTAAATAAACATATCAACGGAATAATAACTTATGCACCTACTTAATTTTATACGAGTGTAGGTATACCGCACGAGATCGCCTCGTAATCAATTTGTTAGCCACCCTGGTTTTGCAATCGACGGGGCTCCTATTCGATTCCTAACAGGGGCTAACATTTTTGTGGTGAGCATAGATCATTTGTTTTTCTGAGTTTGGGGGTAAGTAATAAAGTAAGGTTTAAAATAAATTTATATTTCTGGGTTTGGGTGTTTATTAAATATATTTTCAGTATTTATAGGTACGTGTATTTCTATGTATTAGAATTACATATTTATTTTGTGTTGTTTTACACATGAATGAAATCGGTAGCGTCTAACAGTAATAATGACCATTTCAAAAAACTCTTAAGGTTATAAGTTTCTAGTAATACTACACGAACAAGGTCGGAAATTAAACCTAATTTAATTTACTATTACACATATTTTACTTAATTCTGAACGTAGCCAAAATTGAGTTCAGGCAATATCCATAGAATTAACTACCTAAGCAATATGTTCGTAAATTGTAATAGCACACTGGAGCATAACTGGCTGATAAAGTTTTGATGGAAACTCATAGTTACAGAGATATGAAGCATAGTTTTACCAAAATTTATATCAAATCATCTCTAACGTCGGAAATACTATCAGATTTAAAATTATTAAACTGTAACTGGAATTAGTCGGAATTTGTGCAAAAGGCGATATTTTAAGCCCGCTTGCACAAAACTATTTAAATACTTTGTAAATGAATTTAACCATGGTAAAATATATTTAAAATTTCCCCGTGTTGGTTCCGGGCTCCTTTGAAGAATAGACCAACTACCGTTCTGCCAGGCATGTCGTAAAAGGCGACCGATTGGCTATGCAAGTCACTAACATCGTGGCTACTAGGTGGTAGAGTTCTGCATCGTCTCGCCCGGGTCTGGTACCACCGCCTTACCTATTCCTGCCGCAATAGCGTCAGTGCTTGTCACTGTCGTGTTCCGGTTTGGAGGGTAAGGTAGCCGGTAAACCTATGACCTCGTTACAAAATACCAACGCACCATTAACACCTTTGGTGTCTATAGGCGATTATTGACTCTATCCATCAGGAGACCCATCTGCTTGTTTGCTATCTTATGATATATAAAAAAAGCATTTAAATAATTTAATGAGAACAGACTTTATCCTTAGCATTTTCCCAATGTAACAATAAAAGTTTGACGAGAGCAGACTTTAATCTTAGCATTTTCCCAATGTAACAATAGCTGTACCAATTTCATGTGTTTTGAAGAGCACGTTAAGCTGTTGGTTTCTGATATTGTAAGTACGTAACAAGAAATAGTAGTGAAAGTAGTGAATCGAGAGAAATACGGCTAAAAAAACTGGTTTCGGGTTAGAAATGATAATACATTTTTAGATTAAAAAAAATCCTACAATGGTCTTACTGCTTTACGTCAAGTTTAAGTTTACTTGATTTCAAAATGTTCATTGAATGTTCGTCATGGCTCACAGTTCACATAAGTTCGCTATGCTTACCTAGTAAGGCTTGCTTTACAAACAGCCAGCATAGTGATATTGAAACGCAGTAAAATTGCAGCGACTGACTTCCAATTTCGTATATTATAAACTCTGAATCAAAATTTTACCAAAATATATCGGAAAAAACGGGAAAAATTATTTTTCATATCGGCTCATAATTAATGATCAAGTTCTGAGGTAAAAAAAAAAACAAAAAATACAGCCCAATTATAACAAAAAGATTGAGATATTAATCAGTTTCACCTCATTTTTGAAAATTTGGTTGAAAATTATTATCATAATGGCTCAATTGTATACCGCGAGAACCCGACGAAGTGATATTTATATTTCCTCATGTTGGTTCGGAACCCTTTTAAACTTCCATCAAACAATTTTGTCCGGGTCTGGTACCACTCATACCTATTTACTATTATGTCCTGGTCTTCCGGAGGCTAAGGTAGCCTATGCATAGACTACCTTACTCACCAACTGGATATAAGTAAGTTATGCGTGTGAATTACCTTCGCGTCACACGGATAGCAATGCACCATTAACATCTTCGTTGTCTATAGGCAATGGTTGTCTCTTTTAATTTGAAACTCCATCTGCTTGTGTGTTATCTCAGGATTAAAAAAAAATTAAATACTAGTATCAACCTCGATTCTATTAAAAGAAGCAAAAGAGTTGCCACAACAAAAATAACACAGGGCAATTTTAATTCACTTCAAAGACTTGATTCATGATTGTATCAAAGTCATTGTTTATCTAAACAAACTATTAGTTGTGGTCTTAGACACAACAAACCCTCTGAAGCTCTTAGACACGTTCGTCCTAACCATCTTACGCTGCATTATAGGCTTAAAAATTCCGCGTAAATAATTTCTTATTCAAGACACTTGAGCTGGCAAAAAATTGGAGGCTGAAGAGTCTATTGAGGTCGGGAGTGCGTGCTGTGATACTTGCAGGGTCCTCGAGAAATATGCCTGATGGGCTACGATGGCTAATTATAAACCCCGATAGTGCGCCCCATTGTGCAATGTGTAGCTGCAGTTAAAGTAAAATAATGTTATGTTCATTAATACCAGGAATATTAGGCATCTTTTTACGGTTCCGTAGACGACAGAAATCCTTACAGTTTCATTCAATCATCCATTTTTTTGTCCGTTCGCTTATCTCCCTATCTGTCCGCGTTTTAGTTCAAATACTCTTAGTAATAAATAAATATCATAATTTGGTATAGGTTTTTCTGTTTGAATAACACCAACTTTTGGTAAAATAAAATTAAAAACATATAGATATAGGTAAAGAGATGATTTTTTTTAAATTATATATATAAAGTTTATATATTTTTTTAAAATTATTAGATTAAAGACTCATATAAATTATTTCTTGTATTTTGGAAACGGCTCTAAAGATTTAGGTAAAATTTTGTATTTGGACAAGGTTTTGCCGTTTAAATTTTCGTTTAGTTGAGTTTCTTGTACAAATGCTATTGCACGCAAAATGATGTGTTAATAACTGTCTTCTGACAATTTCATATACTGCCAACTCCTAAATTTTTACGATACTTGTATTTCCCATCAATGATAAAAATCCACCAATCAATGATAAAAATTATCGCAAAATTTTGCAAGATTCTGCTATATATAAAACATTCATAACATCAACATGTGATTTAAATTTAAATATATATTTACCATTTTAATAAAAAAAAATACCGAGCAATATCGGTCACTATGTTACTTTAATTTTAAAGTTTTAATGTCAGTCATGTGTCCTTTCCTTGCAAGCTTAATAGGTATTTTAGATATGTGCAAAAAATTATAATTATATAATTATAATTATATAATGTAGTTATAGGGAAATATCGCACCTAGATAGGTAAATAGGTTTATGAGGGCAAAATGAAAGTCAACTAACTTATTGATTTTTGTATAAAGCAATATATCTGAAGAAGTGAAAAGCAAAAATTAATTCGAAATTTCATTGAAATTTACTTAGATGAAGCTGTTACTTGTGTAAAACCGGTAGTAAATATAAGTTTATGCTATAAGTCGCAGTAGGTTCTCTTGCGGGGACCAATATGTTGACTTGCGAAATGGGTGATAGCACCCATCGCCACATTTATCATATTTAATGATTACCGTTTATTATTTGCGATAACCGGGATCACATGCGTCATCCGCCACTTTCAAGACAGGGGGATGTTGTTAACACACCATTATTAGACTCCAGGCTGTTACTGAGATAGCTGAAAAACACTTGAAAATCAAACACAATATTTATTTCTAGGTATGTTAAAATGCACTTGTACTGTTTCACAGAACACTTTACTCTTTAAAAACAATACGGAATGCGCTAATTTGTGTGTGCCAACTGGTTTTTTTGCCTTTGATCATAGTAGTCCTGAAGATGCCCTAGAAGTCGAAAAAGTGTTTTGTGAAAAAGTGTACATGTGCATTTTATCATAACATATAAGCTAACTTTTTTCAAAAATCAGTTCCTAAAGGCCTGAAATATGCAATGGGATGAAATTTGTATTAAAAACTATTTCGATGACATACTCGCGGCGAAGCTGCGCGGGTCAGCTAGTAATATTATAAATGCAAATTTAAGTTTGTTTGTTACGCTTTCACGCAAAAACTACTTAAATGGATCATCATGAAACTTTATACACATATTCTTGGAGGTACTAGAAATAACATAGGATACTATTAATTAAAAAAAAAATTAAATGCGAAGCCTCGGGCAAAGCTACTTTTAGAAATTAATGCAATAAATGAGTTTTTCTCTTCATATCTCATGAGGAAATATGTTTAGAGATTTGGTGTGTTTTTCCAAGTAAAGAATTTTTTTTAATATCATTACATAGCAAACAAGCAAACCATTGCCTATAGACAAAAAATATGTTAATGGTGCGTTGCTATCTGCGTGGCGGGATAGCAATGCCATATACATAAGTCTACCAGCTATCTTACTCCCATACTGGAACACTACAATGATAACCATTGATGCTATTACGGCAGGAATAGATAATGCGGTGAAACCATATCCCCGGGCGAGATGTTGCAGAAATCTACCACCTAGTAATCATAATGGTAGTGACACGTATAGCCAGTCAACTGGTCGCCTTTCACGACCTGTCTGACAGAACGGCAATTAGTCTATTCTTCAAAGAGCGCTCAGACCACACAACACCACAGAATACTAGAGACTTACAGAAGTCAATGTTTCATACAAGTAATATTCGAGCATAGCACACATAGACACCTCTCACGGACGCGATATCTCAGACTGGTGCGGAACAAACTGTCCCGAGACCAAATACCTACAAATTAGTAGGTCTTTGCCCGAGACATTCCGAGATATCGCGTCCCTGAGAGGTGTCTTGGTGTGCGTTGCTTGAATATTACTTGTATGTAGGTTGACTACTGTAAGTCTCCAGTATTCTGTGCCAACACAGGGTAAAAGTGTAAATTGATAAAGTTTTACTTTAAAACTGTACTTAGCCAGTTTTATCCGTCAACCAACGATATAAACTTTCAACGTAAACAACTTACGTGGTAGTACTAACAATGGGTGGATTTATATTAATTACGTGTTTTAATTGGTGAAAGCCGTAAACATGTGATGTATATTAACTACACGACTTCGTATAATCCTAGTTCTCATTCAAATGAACAGCATTGAAAGCCACCTGATGGAGTGCAATCGGGTCACCTTGCGGGCAGGTAAACATGTTTATCACGTTGGTGTGTTGTATTCCAGTTACGTAAGCGAGTTGGGTTATTTGGAACGTGAAGGGTTGATTTACGAAAACTAGAAGCGTCATTTTAGTATGAGCTATTTATGCCGCGCATCCTGTTGCGGTATCAAATCTTTTGTAAATCTATTATACAGGTTGACTTGTAAAGGTTTGTGCATATTGATGGACACGATAAGTAATGCTCATAACATGTAAACAGTATCTTCACGCCCGTATCCCCGAAGGGGTAGGCAGAGGTACAACAAGTGCACCCACGATTAGCCGTAGATACTTGGTCCCACAAATGTGATAGGTGGCAAGCCTATCGCCAACCGAGCACTATCCAATCCCGGGCAACTTTGTGTTTCTCAGAAAACTGAAAAAACACTTTTTTTGTGCCCGACCCGGGAATCGAACCCGGGACCTCATGTGGTCAACGCCAACGCTGAACCGCTAGACCACAGAGGCGATTAAGCAAAAAAAAAAATTGCTTAATCACAAAGTAAACCTCGATGAAATTATTATAGTAATATTCGAAAATTATGGTCACCGCACGATGTACATTAGTACTCATTAGAGTCTGTTATGCCCCGCATCCTACTACGGTATTAAATATTTTGTAAATCTAATATTATATTATACAGTTTGACTGGTAAAGGTTTGTGCATATTGAAGGACACGATAGTCATGTGTAAACAATAATATTTTAAAAAGAGAATACTGCTTAACCACAAAGTAAATCTCAACGTAATTAAATAAAAGTAGTATCATTCAAAAATGATGGTCACCGCACGATGTACTAACAAGTCTGTTATGGCCCGCATTGCCCGCCCGCAACCTGTATATTGTAAATCTATATACAGGTTGACTGGTAAAGGTTTGTGCATATTAAAGGACACGATAGTTATTGGTCGTAAATCCATCCATACTATACTAATATTATAAACGGGAAAGTGTTAGTGTTTGTTAGCCCATTTTTCATGGCAAAACGAAGCGACGAATTGACGTGATTTCTAAGTGGAGATAGTTGAAGGGATGGAAAGTGACATAGGCTACTTTATGTCTCTTTCTAACCCCCCATATCCCTAAAATGAATTTAACGCGAGCGAAGCCGCGGGCAAAAGCTAGTAATAATAATATTATAAAAAGATAATAGGTACTGCTTAACCATAAAGTAAACCTTAACGAAATGGGTGTTATTATATTTAATAATATTATTAAATAAAAAATAAATGAAATATTTAAATATTAGTGTCACCACATGATGTACTAACGAGTCTGGTCGCGGGTTCGGCAAATCCTTGTTTATAAACAATGAACTTCTTCTATGCGCCATACGCAGGTGTATGTCCGTACTAAGCATTTTGGTTGGAAAATTATGTCACAGTTTTTAATATTTTTACATATTCAGGTATCATAATCGAGAACTCAACACCCTTCCTTAGTATGTAGTCAACCTGTATCGATTAGCTGACTCCAGCATATTCGCCCGCGAGCGCGCCCGCTACGTAACATGCTACAACGCCACTAGATTAACACGTCCATATAGTTTTTCGTACAAACTTTCATCCCCTATTTCAGCCTCTTAGGGGTTGATTTTTATAAAAAAGTTAGCCTATATCTGACCCCGAATCTTTACCTATCTTCATGTCAAAATTCATTAAAATCGGTTCAGTGGTTTAGCTGAGAAAGCGTAAAATACAGATGGACCGACTTTCGATTTATAATATTAGTATCGATTTATATTGTGCAATTAATTTACTTAAACATTACGTATTTACTAGGTATAAAATTCCACCTTTGGTTATTACTTATCTTAAAAATAAAAAACAATAGAAAAAGTTATAATTTTAATTAGGGTGCATATATAATAGATGGAAATACCTTTTTTTCAAAATTAAGATAGCAAACAAGCAGCGACCTCTTTGTTTACTTAAATACTTGGTACTTATTTTAAACTAATGTTTTAAGAAATTACGATTTATAAGAATTACCCATTATTCTGTGACTATATTGTGTTCAGTGATAAAATTGTTAATATATGAGGGAGAATTTGATTATTGATTGAGCACATACTAAATCAGTTATATTATTATTTTTCTACACGCTTGAATTCTGCTATCCATTTTTTGACGGATGAATAAGACAGCGCGTAATCCCCTAATGTACTGTAATGACGGCACGCTGATCGATTTGCTCCATTTGCAGAAAGTATGTTCGATTGCTTTGTTAAAAATATAAAATCAACAAATTATTGCAAACGTTTCGAACTTCACATAATAAACTACTCTGAACTGAACTAAATAATGTGGGTAGATTTGATTTTTAGAATTGAATGGATCTGTGTTAGCCCGAGTACTTTTCAATCCACCCTCGTAATAAGCAAAGTTAGCGGGTCCTTAATAATTGGCAATTATGCAATGGTTAAGAAATGAGAATACAATTACAATATAATTATTAACATAGACCTATTACGCATATTCTACGATAATTATCTAATAACCTTGTATGTTATACGTTTATAAAATGTTTAGTTTCGGTAACATCTGAAACTAGACTTTCAATTACGGTCATTTATATAAGTTGAAACAATAATATACATGAAAAAAACATTATATTGCTTAATTGCCATATTAAATACCAAAACTATAGGAATATTATTTTATTACGCAACTTCTATAAAACCAAATATTTATATTGTCTTTATTTAATAAGTAAACTTAATAAATTTATTTTGCTACTTGGAGGGGTCTAGGCGGGAACAATAAATGCATTTTTATTTTAAATACCATATATTGTACTGCAATTTTTTGCCATGTATTTAAATATCGAATCCTATTTTAATAAAAAACTTGTAAGGGTATCATCAAATTGCTTTTGCAATAATAAATCTAATTTATGAGCGTTAATTAATGAAATTCACTTGAAAGCAGAAATAATTGTATTTCCGGTTAAAATATCATTTAATGGGAAATGCTTTCGCTTCATTAAGATCGAGCTTTCTTCTATAGAGAGTATATTATTATACCATTATAGCTTGTATAAAAAAAATATATGTATTATGTATAATCACATCACATCACATTCTGGTTCACCAAGATTCGCTGGTTTTTTAGTTAGCCAAATGAGTGGTAATCCACAACGTCGCGTTGCACTCACTAAATAACGATTATCGTTTGTTTCTTTCGATAATCAGGGCCTAAATTTGAATGTCCATCCGCGGTACAGAGAAGGAAATACTGCACCATCAAACTCCTGTTTTATATTTCTCCTTCGAGGGTGACCGTCGAACCAAAATCCAGAGGATAACCTGTAAATATTTAAATAGCTTACCTCTCCAGGATATGAGACTTCAGATGATACTAAATAAATAAGATGTTTTACTTTGCGACCTTATTGACATATTCTCTGCAAATGAGGAAGCGATATCAGTTTATTATATTATCGCATTATCACCTAATGACCACTACTCACTTTAATACGGTACAGTTTGATTGCTATTAACTTCCTCCACGTGTTCTGTTAGTCTGTGAGAGACAGTTTAATTAGGTTGTCTATTTTGTTGGTATAATTTAAAACTGTCATTAAAAATGTACAAAAATTATCTTATTAATAAATCAGGCGTAACTTTGCGGATATCCATAATTTAAGGAAAAAGATAATTTCATATGTAAATTTGTTTTCGCCTACCTAAGCGTGCTCGACTAAATCATAAATAAATGAGCGAAGTAAACGATTCATAATTTAAAAAAAACATACTGTTTGTTTTACAATAAAAAAAATCTTTAGATTTGTACTTGTTTTTTGCAATGACATAAGATAGCAAATAAGTATTTTTTTTTAAATGACAATAGCTGATGGCCTTAAGGGCCGGACCGCTATAGCGACACCGGACTTTTGGGGCGAGCAGAGTGCTCAGCCAGAGTTTATATCTAAATTTGGACAATTAACACCTGCGCTAAGGGTTGCCTCCTGCGAGACCGAACCTTGGCTTAGTGTGTTGTTTTGACTAATAATTGGAGGGGAAGAGTAGTGGCATTATGCTCCGCGCTAGGTGCGGGGCGAAATAGGGGGGCAAATAAGTAGACGGTTCTCTGATAGAGAGATAACCGTCGCCAGTATACACAAAAGATGTTAAGAATGCATTATTGTCTATTGTGGGGGGATAGGAATGCTACATGCATGATTTTACCAGCTTCCTACCCTAAAAACTAAACATGACATCAACAAGCACCGAGGCTATTGCTTAGTTTGAAAAAAACTATTGCATCGAAGCGTTCATGAATTCATTATCCTTGTGTAGCAAAGTATTTTTATTTTTGTTATCCAAAATATCGCCAGCCACTAGCAACCAAAAGTATTTGTGGTGCGTTAAAACTTATGTACCTCTGAAAATTACAATGATAATGTGATTTCTGGAAGCAGCATCGCAGTTGTACAACATACAGGCAACAGTTTTTACAGTGCATAAAATCCGGCATCGAAATTGAAACCACAGTCTTTTTGAAGTTTTTTTGGTGGAACAGTACAAATCTATTTTACATAAAAATATGACAATGGAATTGCACATTAGTGCAATTACGTCGACGATAATAAGTATAGAATAGAACAATTGTTTATAATAGTTCTGACGGCGTGTGAAATTTAGCAATAATGGCAGGCGTGTCTATTCTCCACTAAACGGAGGTGGAATAGACCACCTATCTCCGTCTTTCCAGGGAATATCCGTGCCGATAACTGACCACCTCGATAACCTTGGTATCGCTTTAACGCCTACTCTTAACTTTGGTTCATACATCGAATCTAAAGCCCAAGTTGCCTCAAAAAAGTTTGGTATTCTGGCGAAGGTATGAGACAGTATTTCAGCCCGGGACAGTTGCTCAACCTTTATCAAGCACAAGTCCGTTCGTGCATGGAATATTGCTCTCACCTCTGGGCCAAATACCAGCTGGAGACACTTGAGTCGATAGAGAGGCGTGCCAAGAGGCTCATAAATGACGATGATCTGGTAGGCAAAAAATTCCAGAGCCTCGCTCATCGGCGCAGAGTGGCTAGTTTATCAGATACACTTTGGAGAGTGCGCTGCGGAATTGCACGACTTGATTCCGCCATCCCCGTTTTTCTATCGATTGTCGAGGCGCACAGATTCTAGGCGTCGCCATATGGTGGACGTTCCACGTACCCGAACAAAGAGGTTTGACTCCACATTTTTTATTCAAACCGCAAGGGACTGGAACATGCTTCCTGAGTCTGTGTTCCCCAACGAGTACAATCTGGGGATCCTCAAGAGAAGAATGAACAGGTACCTTCTAGGAAAGCGCGTTCAATCTTAGGCCGCATCTTAGCTTACCATCAGACGAGATCGTGGTCAAGCGCTTCCCTATCGATAATTTGGAAAAAAACGAAGACACGATGTATTTTCGTTTTCAGTTCACTTTGCCTACCATATAAGAGAACCGGTGTGATGATATTAGTCATT
The DNA here is from genome assembly GCA_036924255.1 of Apodemia mormo. NCBI lineage: Eukaryota > Metazoa > Arthropoda > Insecta > Lepidoptera > Riodinidae > Apodemia > Apodemia mormo. Next base: position 31,806,588 of record JAUPFN010000003.1, on the reverse strand, counting down.
AGACAAAACTCACTTTTAACATATTCAGTATGTATAGAAATTGAAGTTTCCAGTTAAGTTGATAGTTATCAGAACTAGTAGAGAATTCTTGCTTATATCAAAAAATACTATTCTACGTATATTTTGAAAGATTTATAGTATCCGTCCAGCTGTCGACACATTTTCTGAGAAAAATCATCGCTACCAATGCTCTACATCCTGTGTATTCAAGTGAACTTCCATAATTTAATATATCTATGTTGTTACAGATATACGAAAGTTTCTCTTAACTCATCATTATACAGGTTAGTCAATTTTAATTTTTTTTTTTATATTATAAGATAGCAAACAAGCAGATGGGTCTCCTGATGGAAAGAGTCAACCATCGCCTATAGACACCAAAGATGTTAATGGTGCGTTGCTATCTTGTGGCGAGGTCTAATGCCACATGCATAAGTTTACCGGCTACCTTACCCTCCAAACCGGAACACGACAGCGACAAGCACTGACGCTATTGCAGCAGGAATAGGTAAGGCGGTGGAACCACACCCGGGCGAGACAATGCAGAACTCTACCACCTAGTAAGTAATAAATAAATATATAATTATAAGATAGCAAACAAGCAGATGGCTCTCCAAATCGAAAAGGAAACCATCGCCAATAGATACCAAAATGTTTATGGTGCTTGGCTATTCGTGTGGCAAGATAATTAGGTCACTATATATGCTATTGCAGCAGGAATAATTAAGACGATAGTATCATATACCCGTGCGAGACGTTGAAGAACTCTACAACCAAGTAGTCACGATAGTAGTGACAAGTATAGCCAATCGTTCACCTTTTACGAACTGTCTGGCAGAACGGCACGGGAGGACAACAGGAGCAATGGTATGCCCGAGCCAACACGCAGTGAGTTGGTCTGCGAATACACTTCAGTGTTGAGCAATCCGCAATTGGACGTAGTTACACGAAAAGGATCCAATCCACACAAAATCACTTTAGAAATATTGAAGTTTGATTTTTTTTTTTTAACGTGCCATACAATGTCATGGGGACTAGCTCTGACGTTGAATAAAGTAATAGAGAGCTATTTTTGCTTAGATGTTTTTTATTGATGTTTAGCATCAGTTTGGTGCACTTAACTCATTTTTGACCATATTGTGGATTGGATCCTTTTCGTTTAACTACGTTCAATTCTTAGTTACACTTTACATTTTCCGTAGTTTATAGGTGACCACTCAATTTCAAAATATACTAAATGCTAATGTTATATCTCCAAAAAAATCTTAAAGAGCTAAGTTTCACATTATTATACTACGTTCACAATGCATTGAAGTTGGGTTGAAGGTCGCCATTATAAGCTATTTAACACTTTTTGGAGATATTTTTTGCTTGTTTGCGTATTTAAGCTACAGATAAAATATTGAATAACATTTTGCAAGTATACAATACTATCTGATTCACGCTGCTTCGTCCAAGTTATGAATATAATCTTTCGTGCATACTTTTATCCCCTATTTAGTTCTCCTCCTATGTATTGCTCCGGGTCTTCTTCTCTTATCTCTTTGCCAAATTTTATTAAAATGTATTGATACTGATGCTATTTTACAAAACTTTTATTTATTTAATTTTCTTTTAACACTGAGATTCAAAATATGAATCATATTAATTACTTTAAGACTTTAGAATTTCGGTCGGAATCCATATCCAACATATAATTTCGTTCGGAATCTATATCCATATCCAATATATAAAAATCTTGTATCACAGTTTTAATAACCATACTTCTCCGAAACGGCATGACCAATTTTGTTGAAATTTTATGTGTATATTTATTATTTAATAAGTTTGAGAAAAGGTTTACTGTCTTTTTTTATACCCCTAAGTGATAAAAGTGGTATGTTGGTGGATATTTTTTTGATGTGGCATTAAAAAATACATACAACTCTAAATTTTCACCCTCCTACCATCAATCTCTAAATTAATAAAAAAATTGTTAATAGCGATATTAGTAATTCCATATTTTATATGCCAAAACAACGTTCGCCGGGTCAGCTAGTCATACTCGTAAATATAGAACAAAGCTATCAATAAACCACTGTTAAAATATCAACAGCATAAACTTTTACTCAATCTGAGGGTATCATATGGAATAAATAACAGGCGATAACAGCCGATATACGCGCGATACAATTTGGTTTATATTCATGCCATAAATTGTTACTATATTAACATGGCCATTTAGCTCCGTTTAACTTTCCCGCTCGCTGCATAAAACTGGGTTATATTGAGATAGTAGTTGTTTATCAGTACTGTTGTTTCATTGTTGTTTGCATTCTCTTTCACGTTCGCTTTATCGAAAAAGTTTTCAAAGTTAACAGGTAAGCTTTTTGTTCGAGTTTAAGCCGGGCATCGGCTATTTGTCGGTTTATTGAGCTCAAGTTAATAAAACACCGTTTGGAATACCAGCCTCTCATCCGCTTTCGAGTACATTCTTAACTGTGCTAACATGTAATTTTGTATTTCCATCAGATCATAAATTGATAGTTTCGTTTATATACAAATAGGAGAGTAAGGAAGCAGGTCGCCTTCATAAGAAAAAGAGTATTGCTATCCATATGACAGGGTTGTAATACGTGCATAAGTTCAACTCTGACGCTATCACGCTATTACTAATATATACATCTATATAAGTATGTGTTTGTTTGTGTGTGCTTGTCTGTGTTTATTGTTATTGATTTAACATTATATATATATATATATATATATATATATATATATATATATATATATATATATATATATATATATATATATATATATATATATATATATATATATATATATATATATATATAATAAAGCGGATTTTTTTATTGTTTGCTTAAACGTGCTACTCCCTAATGGTTTCCAGATTTATAAGAAAGGCTACTGAGCCGACTGAGCAAAAATAAGTACCTAACGTTTTTAGGTAACGCAAGCGAATTCACAGGTAACAGTAGCCCATGTTGATCTGAGCCCCTTTTAAAGAATAGATCAACTGCCTTACTGCTAGGCATTCCGTAAAGGCAAGACAAAACTAACACGTGTCACTGATTCCTGCCGCAATAGTGTCAGTGCTTGCTGTCGTGTTCCTGTTTGTAGGGTAAAGTAGCCGGTAAATTAATGCATTTGGCATTCTCTCCTTACCATAGCAACGCACTTAAATATCTCTAGTGCCTAAAGATCTCTTGCCATCAGGAGAAACTGTAGCTTGTATATAATCCTATGACATAAAATAAATGCGAGACTTCGTAAAATATTTGAATGTTTGTATTAAATTACGCTGTAACAGCTTAAAGATTTTACATGGCACATAAGCTGTAGGCCTAGCAAACAAGTAGTTGGTATTCTTTTTAGGATGAGATTATCATCAACCTCGTGATGGTCCGGGCTGCCTTAGAAGAAAAGACTATCTGCTATTCTGATAGATAGTTCAATAAATGTGAATAATTGGGTAGAATCTGTTAGTGAGTGATCATCGCTGGCCATGGACATCCGCAATACTAGAGGTCTTGCAGTTGGGTTGCCATGTCACTACCATTTACTCGCAAAGTGATGCTTCCTCTGCCTTAAATGAATAGCCTGCAACAATAACGACAATGCTTTTTACTATCGTTTCTATATTATATGGTTTAGAGGGTACGATAGCCGGCTAACTTATGCATTGATCACACATTTAGTAAAAAGCTATTGTTTCGTTTTTACAGATACTTCAATTTTATATATTTTTATAGATAACCTAAATCTATCAACTCTGTGGTCTAATGGTCCGGTGTCGGTGTTGGCAATTTGAAAAAAAACATGTGTTTTCAATTTTCTAATAAGATCAACGTTGTCCGAGATTGGGTAAATACCCGGTTGGCAATAAGCTTTGTCACTCACACTCACACATCACATTGCGAGACGAAGTATCTTCGAATAATCGTGGGTGCACTGGTTGTACATCTGCCTATCTTATGGGGACACGGGCGTGAAGATACCACTGTTATTCGAATTATTGTGACCCAATAAATGTAAGGAAATACATACAATTGTGTCACAATAATTATATTTAATGAAAGACAAACCACGCAAAAGAAATTTATCACACACATGTATATACTCATTTCAAATCCTAAGATAGACAAGGAAACCGAGTACATCATTCACATTAATAACTGTCTCATTAAAAAAATATTGGTTTTGCAGACTCCAGAATCATCCACGGATGGGGCTTGGTCAATATGATTGTGAAACGTTACTTACTGAATTCTACATCCAAATCCATCCAAATTCATGTTTTATTAACATTTGGCTATTTTTCTACATTTTTAAAACAAAGGAGTATACCTATATTTTCTAATTTTTATATTGATACTGCTTTTCAAATATTATACACAATTATTATATTTTCAATTATTATATACAAACAAATATTACACAGTACACATCCATCCATATCATTAAAAACAAATTAATAATATTCTATTTCCATTTGAGTTTTCGTAATACGAATAGAGTTAGAAAGTTGTGTCGTTTCTTTTCGGTAAGTTTCTTCAGTTTCCCAAGATCATTACGAAGTTTCGGTTCACAATTCGTTTCACAATTCCCACTACAATTCTACGAAACGAAACTCAAAAGTAGAGGTTTATATTAAGGTCGCGAAATACCTGCCAATAAATTTAAACTTTAAAAAAACAAAATGTTCCATTTGTAAAATTATTCGAACGACATTTTAAACTTTTCTTCTGCTAAATTAAGAAATTTACAGTTCTAATAGATTTTAAATTAAAATAACTATTGTGTTCGTATTATCTCATTATCTCATTAAAATATGTTGTAATCTAATTTGATTAGTATAATAATAGAACTATAATACAAACAAACAGCTGTATATTCCATTTTGCGGTCAGCTACTTGTTGTGGTCAGAGAGGACTGATATTCGCTATATATACACTTTACGTATGGACATTCCCATAAAATGCAACGGTAACCGCTTTTGCTGAATATACCGTGAAGCTTAAGAGCGACGCATAAACATAATAATAGTTTATTCATTTTATTGTTAGGAACTCTATATAAGTTGTGTTCAAAGACTTTCACAGCGTATGACGACGCGATCTAATCAGACGAGAGGAAAACAAGGCTAATTTAACCTTGTTAGTTTGTGAATGTTGAGAACAGAATATTTAAGCCTTTTTGTGTTTTTCGTTGATAAAATAAACTATTGCAATTTATATATATATATATATATATATATATATATATATATATATATATATATATATATATATATATATATATATATTAGTATATACTAATATTATAAAGAGAAAACAGTCGCATTTTTGGATTTTTGTAGTTTTGTATGTTTGTAAGGAGTTAACTCAAAAACTACTAGACTGATCTTAAAAACTTTTTGCCAGAAAGCTACACTCTCCACGGGACGTGGAAGGGATGATTTTACCTGACCCAGTAAAAAGAAGTAATTTTTTCGAAATAAATTTATAACTTTATATTAGTAATATAAATATAATAATTAATTGTTTAATACCCGAAAAGTTGAAAACGATAAAAAATCCCAAATAATATTAAAAACCTCCAAACAATATTAAAATTAATTGGTCCACCTCTACATTGCTACACCCTATCAGGGGTACATATTATATTAGTCCTATAATGTATTATTTAACGCCTATATATGTTTAACATAAATAGATGCAATAAATATTCCCAACACAATCGGCCCAACTGTTTCAGAGATTACCCCCTAGAAGCAGAATGAAAGACAGAAATTTTCAAAATGGTTGTTTAGGTAATAACACATTGCACTTGAAAAAACCTAGCTATTTTGAAATTACAGGCAGACACTTGAATTTTATTTAAATATGTGTAGATTATGCTACAGTATACGTATATTATATTTAAGGCAATCCCTATCTACTTGTTAAATTCGCATTAAAATTCGTTCTTAAATTTAGAGATAAACACAAAAAACAGACAGGGAGAAATTAAAACTCATTATTTTATTCATTACATTTTTATTCATCGGTATAAACCTTTAATGTACAGATGTCCTTTTTTCTACATGGGGAAATCCTCATGGATACCCGTCCAATGGGTTTTTTTGGGTCGGTTATGTTGGACTTTCTCAAAATGAGAACCTACCAACTAAAACCCAATGATGTTCGTTAACTCCGCCTTGAGTGAGAGGGTTATGGGTTCGTATTAGCTATTCTACTCTGGCAGTCGGCGACCTATTTGTCGCGCCAGTCACGAATTTTCCTTCATCTTTAGCGATAAACCGCAGTGTTCCGGTTTATCGCTAAAGATGAACTCCTCGAAAATTTGAATGAATTTGGCACAGTCAAATTTGAAAAAAATTCAAAAAACTTCAAAAATGAATCCGCAACAACGTTTATTAAAACAATTTCCATGTACCGTTTTTTTAAGTTTTTTTGCTTAAAAAACTGTGTTAACGGTTTTTTACTAAAAGTAGGTTGATTTTGTCGTGAGTTATTGTTATCCAAAAAGTTTGTTTAAAAAATAAAAGTGTTCTTTACATAGCTTGAAGATTTTCACCCAATCGGTATTGAACTCTTAACATGTTTAGAATTTAAAGAAACTATGTCTAAAAATCAAAATTAATCACCGCATCCATAAGTTGCGGCTATTCAAAATCTAAAATAGTGATATTTTTTTTCAAGAAACTTTGCATATATAGAGAAAAATCATTGAAACCAATATTTTTGTATCCAAAGCTCAAAGTTCTACGCTTAGGTATATTTTTGACTGCTTTGAGCTTAAAATACTAGAACTTATCGAGATAACCTGCAGGCTTAGTTAACGGCTTCAGGAGATGTTTAAACAATTTTTAGGTCTCCGACCTATGAAGTATTAGGTATAGGTGGAGCTAGTACTCGTATTAGTCAATTGAAACAAATATTTACGTTACATCTCTGTCTATGAGGTCTCCCCATCTCTATTTATATAGCTGTGTTAGACAGAGAGGGTTAAACCTCAGAAGATGACAGCAGTATTTGAAATTTGGTTTCAAGCAGGTATTAAAAGTATTGCCTCCAGAAATATATTAAAAATGTTTAAAAACGTGTGATCAGAGAGCTACATTCATTCTTTCGATAATCCATACCACTTTTGTGGATTGTCTAGATTATTTGAAATTCGGTCTTCCAGCTATTACTTTTTAAAATAGGTTAATCAAATATCTCGATGAAATGGACTGATGGAATTTTCACGTATTGCAGCTATATGGAGCTTTGTCCGGTTCACTTTTAATTAACGTTGTTTCATATTCAGAACAAACTATGTATCGACCTAGATATTTTTACTTTAAATATTTTTTCGAAACGATGAATGTTCGGTATGGTATAAATGTTTTTATTCGGAAGAGAATAGCTTTTATTCAAAAAACACAATGTTTATTTGTAACGCGAATTTCTCTGGTTTGTTTGTTTGTTTGTTTCAAACGATAAATAAACTCGAAGTTACCAAGATTTTTTGAATAAAGGTCGCTTTGCTTTAACGTTAATTTTTATTTCAGTAAAATATACCTACCTGATGATTCTAAAATTAGCGAAGTTTGTATTTAATATAACTTGGTACATAAAAGTAAATTAGCGGTACACGTGAGTTTTATTTAAATTATGTTAATAATGCAGTTCCAATAAGTGCTGACGTTAGAAAATTTAAAATTATTGTCGTCAACAACAAAAAGAAAAGAAAGTTATTCTCCGAGACACAGGGATAAAATTTGCCCACTGCAATTCAGATCATTCTCGAAAAACAACTCATAATACTTTGATTGATAAAACCTTTAGATCCTTTACATTGGTGAATCTTTATACCCGCCAGATTTTAAATATATAACTTAACATAATAAATGTTAAAATATTCATGTTATTAAGGAGTACCTACCAGTAACGTAAAAAAGGCTATACATTAAAAGAGTGTAAGTAAGTATTTTGGTTAAACCTTCAGTAGGTGTAGTTGGGCTATATATCTGTTTATTTATAAACTCATGTTTTAATTTGTAAAGTTAGAATAAGTTATGATGAGATGTATATTTTATTTGCATTCAATATCTAAACAATTTCAAAACATCTCTATCTTACAATATAATGTTTAATTTTACGTCTACCCTAATACTCGTATTACTCGTATAAAGAGGAAAACAAAAAAAAACCTTTTCTGGAAAAGGAAATGATATATTATTGCTAAGCCCCTTTTGAAGAAAATATATTTTTCTACTGCTTGGCATCCCAAGTAAAAACCCAAAAGTTTTGTTATATATAAAGATGTTTATATAAAAATAAACGCAAAAAGTTGTTTGGAAGAATATTATCATGGTCAAATTTAAATAAAGCATTAATATTTTACATCTACAAAATTTTTAAAAGTGCTGTATAATTATTATTTATTTTTTGTTTCATAATTATTAAAAACGTCAGTAGAAAGTAAACCAACATTATCATCGTCAATTTTAAAGAACGCATCAATTCTACATCTACAAAATTGTTCAAAGTGATGTATAATTGGTAGTATTTACTGTTTAAAATATTTATTTAAAACGCTGGTAGAAAATAGACCACAGTATTTATTTTTTAGTATTTTTATTCCTTATTTAAATAAATAACTTTGTACCTAAAATTATTTTTGTATCTGTATTTATTGTAAGGGTAACTCTTTATTTGGTAACATAGAATTTACTACGAGAGCAATATCTATTATAAAATGTATCTATATTTATAACATCCTAAGACTTTGTTAAACAGAAATGTTAAAGGGACTGAATGACGGAATTTAATGCTAGTTACTTTCGTTTAATCTTCCTTGAAATAGCTACGCTTAATAAAATTATACTACCAACAGTTAAGGCTGACATCTAAATTATATCATCATTTACGTTTCATATTCCACACGTAAGATAATATAAAATACACATCAACACGATGTATTTTTCATAAATTAAATAGTGCTTGAATAACATGGGTTTTGGCAAAGCTTATTATTCTACTTATTAAGTTTTATAGTCACCTCAGTAGTCTATAGCTTTGGTCTAGACGCATGAGGTCCTAGGTTTTAAACCCGGGTTGAGGCATTCGTTCTGTTTTTTTTCAGTTTTTTAATTTTTTTCCTTTGCATAAACTGATTTTTTTGTAATATAATATTTAAATTAAGTTTTGTTGTAATATAATATTTAAATTTATTTTTCAACAAATCACTAATTACTCCCGATAGCTTATCATTAAAGCGTAATGCGTATAGAATGCACCATAAATAAATATTCTTATTTTGAGATGCAAACGCAGCGTAAATTCGATAATAATAGAATCTCTTTTTAACCAACTTCAAAAAAGAAAGAGGTTCTCAATTTTTTGGAATATTTTTATGAATGATCTCCGAGTATTCAAAGACTACTATAAGTTTGGGAGGGTTTCGTTTTGCCTCACATCATTTTTATAAAGAGCGTCCATCGTGGCAACCAGTTGATTGGCTATACGTGTCCCTACCATTCTGACTACTGGTGGTAGAGTTCCGCAACGTCTCGCTCTGGTATTTGGTACCACTGCCTTACTTATTTCTGCCACAATAACGTCAGTGTTTGTCGTGTTCCGGTTGGGAGGGTAAGGTGGACTTATGCATGTCGCATTGCCATCCCGCCACACAGATAGCAACGCACTATTACCATTTTTAGTGTCTACAGGTGATGGTTTCTCTTTCCATTAGGAGTGGCATTTGCCTGTTTGCTATCTAATGACACAAAAAAAGCTGATCGTGGGTTTCAGAGATACAAGAGATCGGAAGTCGGCTGCTGCCGTTTTATTTTGTTCAAATTATAAATATCAATAACAAAGCGGTGGATATCTCACGGATACTTTCAACGTTTTCAATACAATAGCATTAAATTGTAATGCGAGAAATAATATATAAGCTAATTACATCCAATATAGGTCGGGTCCTTGGAGAAGATTGTAATTTACGCTATTCAGGTCGCCGGAACCCTTTCAAGCTGTTGTAAAGCAGGGTCGCAGTAATTCTTAGGTTAATTGCACACAATCAACCTTTTTTCTTTTAAAAATATAACCTAAGAATTCTTTTCTTTGTGAATTTTATGGATGAATAAAAATAAAATATTAAAATTGGAATTTTTATAGTACCTTTAAAATGTTATTGACGAATCTAGACAGCGATTCTCAAGCTTTTTTCGACTTAACTGGCCATCGCCTAAATCAAATTTACGCAATCAAATGTATTTCAAAATACTACGTCTTGGCATTACAAAAAAGTCTGTGTTTTTCTTTAAGACATAGTTGGTTCGGGCATCCTTTGAAGAATAGACATTCTGTCGTTCTGACAGGCATTTCTTAAAAGGCGAATGTATGGCTATTCAAGTCACTAACATAGTACCTATTAGGTGGTAGAGTTCTGCATTGTATCGGCCAGGTTTAGTACCACCGCCTTACCTCCTGCCTTCGTAGCGTTAGTTCCTGTCAACGTCGTGTTCTATTTTAGAGAATAACGTAGGCGGTAAACTTATGCATGTGGCACTAAAACCCCACCACAAGGATAGCAACGGCACATTAACATCTTTGGTGTCTGTAGACGATGATTGATTGATCCCTTTTCATCTGGAGAGCCATCTACTTGTTTGCTAGCTAGTTTGTTAGATATAAAATAAAAATACTAAAAATCATTAATCATGGCTGTTAACTATAGACCAGTTTTTTAATATATCTCTTTCATATATACAAATATCCCTTTGAAATATCAGTAAAATTTACATTTTGAGAACCTTAGAACTTTTTATTTGTTAGAGTCAATGGTAGCATTGATCCTACATTTAATTTGCCCTTCATCGGTGCTAAATTAGCTGATTTTATAGAAACATAAATTATAATATGATCCTATTGGATTTCCAATTTATTTAATAGCCTATTAAGGATCCTTTTCTTTCATAAACATTTGTGAGATAAGCATAGATTTATGCAGATGTAGGTAAATAATACTGACCCAAACTGTAAAAGGTATTCACGGTGAGTATATGAATATTTGATGTTTTGAAATGAGAATACTAATAAAATATACGAGGGCAAAATAGTTCATTACCTTTCACTTTTCTCTTCTTCAATAGATTTTTGTTTGGCAGAATTAATGAACCAAAAAAATATCAGTGATGATTACAGTCAATTTCGATTGATAGTACCTATACGCTATTTTATGTAAAGCCGACAAATATAAAAAAGTGTCTATGACTGAATATATTTGGTGACGCAAATTAATTAAATGTACATTTGTTATTAGATGAATGAAAAAAACTATAAACAACAGTTTAAAGTTGGATTAAATTCAATATAGAGGTATTTTTTTTAATTCAATATAGAGGAATTCATATATATATATATATATATATATATATATATATATATATATATATATATATATATATATATATATATTTAACAATCCCCAGCTAACAGACAGCTTAAAACCCTATTCTAGAGAGCAGGAAAGGTTTATGCGTATTTATGTCTTGTCGCTGTGTGACAAGTGTTTTGAAGAGTTACTTAATTTGGTGTCGGCGCAATAGCGGCTTCTCTACATCACTGTACGTTCTCATGTACAAAACACTGTACAAGGACAGACATGGTGGAAGGGTCAGGAAAATATATATTCGAGAGAACGCATGAACGAAGAAATTGATTATACAAAATTTATGTTTTAATTCGTTATCATTTACAATTATAGTACCTTATAATGTTTTGAGACGTCTCAGTAATTTTCAAGTTTCGGGGTAAACGTATATAACATTATATGTATAGTATCTAAAACATGAATATATAGTTTCGTATATTAGTAGAATATTTACCTCCGATTCGGGCTCCTTTGAAGAATAGACCAACTGCCGTTCTGCCAGGCAGGCAGGCAGGTCGTAAAAGGCGACTGATTGACTATAAGTTTCACTACTGTCGTGACTACTAGCTAGGAAAGTTCCGCAACGACTTGCCCGGGTGTTTGTTACCACCGCATTATCTATTCCTGCCGCAATAGCGTCAATGCTTGTTCCGGTTCCAGTAGCAATGCATACATATGCATACGCGTCAATGTATGCATAAATCTATCGGCTACCTTACCCTCCAGTGAGGTAGCCGATAGATTTATGCATGTGGCATTGCTATTCCGCCACACGGAGAGCAACGCGCCATTAATATATTTGGTGTCTATAGGCGATTGGTTCTCTTTCTGTCAGCAGAACCATCTACTAGTTTGCTATCCTATAATATGAAAAAAATCTAACGAATTTTGGTTTTAACATAACGGTTTGTTAGCTCAAAAAATAGATTTTGTGATCTCATCTGGAAGAAGCATCAAAATACTAATAGAATATTAATCCAGATAATATTTATGAATATAAAATCAGAATATACAGTGTACACGCTGTATATTCCGATTCCGATTCCGGTCTAATCGAAAAATTAAGAAAACATACAATTTTACGTTCTAGTCACGATGGCAATTTATTTTTTGTGAGAAAAAAAAAATTGCGTTTTATGATTTTTTCTTTATTTTACGTTTCGCAATAGAAAGCGTACGTTGCTCCGACTTGTAGTCGCCACCAGCCAGCCAACCAGCCGTTTCTTTGGCGCGGCAGTGACGCACAATACATTTCTTATTTTTGTTTTCCTTTTTTATGATTAAAAAACACTATAGAATATTAGAATAAATCAAATTATACAAAATTAAGGTAAAAAAATCATTAAAAATATCATAAAAATCCACATAAATTTCCAACAGTTTTCATCTCAGAATCATGATCCAAAGCTGTTGTTTCGATTTTTGGTAGTATATTCTGTGCATTAGTATTATAAAAAAAAACTACCAAAAAATATGCATAATCAAGCAACAAAATGAAAGCCTTATAAATGATTATTTTACGTTTTTAAAGGGCGTCAAAAACTCCATCAAAATAATTTTGTGCTACCACGCGTACTAATATTATGAACAGTTATTTGGAAGAAACTTCAAGTTCTCTTAGTGATTACAATTTTACATTTTTTATATTTTTACTTCAATAAAAAGCTACTTAAACAGCTTTATCCTGCCCGTGTTTATTTGGCTCCTTTTGAAGAATAAACTACCAATCTGTCAGGCAGTTTATGTAAGGTGAACAATTTGCAATACTATAGTCACCATTGCTGCATCGTCGTGACATAAGAGCTTACTCATTCTTAAAAGACCGGCAACGCAATTGCAAGACCTCTGGTATTGCAGATGTCCATGGGCGGCGGTGAACACTTACCATCAAGTGCACCTCTTGCTTGTTTGCCTCCTCTTCTATAAAAAAAGATGGTAGAGTTCTGCTACGTCCCGCCCGGGTTCGTACCAAAACCTTACCTATTCCTGCCGTAATAGCGTCATTGTCATAGTCATGTTTCGGTTTGGAAGTAGCTAGTAAACGCATATGGCACGAATAGCGAAGCATAGTATAACAGCTTTGGTGTCTACAGGCGATGGTTGTCTCTTGCCATCAGGAGAAACAGCCAACTTTTTATTTGCTATCCTATGAAGTAAAATAAAAAAAAAGTCTGGCATAGTTGTTATTTATTTAAACTTGTACACCAACACTTATTTGTCATGTGTATTCCAACCCGTCATACAGTTAGCAACGCACCATTAATATCTTTGATGTTTATAGGAGATGGTTGTCTTTTTTCAAGAAAAGGGCAATCTGTTTGTATGCTATCATATCCATACTATTATTATAAATGCGAAAGTAACTCTATTTGTCTGCCTGTCTATTTCTTCTTCACGCGTAAACCACAGAACCGATTTGGATGATATTTGGTACAAATATAGTTTGAGATCCCAGAAAGAACTTTGTTTTTATCCTGGAAATCGGACGGGAACGGGAACTATGCGGATTTTTATTTTAGAAATTTCTCCACGCGTACAGGTAGTTCAGGTACAGCTAGTAATAAATAAGCTAGGTATGTAAATAATTTTGTTGTTGGAAAAACTTTAAAAACAACAAAGAAAAATATCGACACACAGGGATTGAACCTGCGACCGTCTCCCTAAAGCCGGGACGCTACTGAGCTAGTGTCGACAGGTTTGACGTGGCGAAATTCTTCTTTGCTATATGATCGATTATGTCAATTGTACTGATCGCTAGATATACATACGTACAACTAGTTAAATGAGTTCGTCGTTACAGATGAAATTCACATTTATAATTTTGATCAGTACTTTCGTATTTCTTATTATTTTTGTGTTATAGCACTCACTCCGTGCTTGGGAAAACTGGAAAAACTTTAAAAACAACAAAGAAAAATATCGACACGCAGGGATTGAACCTGCGACGTTCTCCCTAAAGCCGGGACGCTCTTCCACTGAGCTAGTGTAATTTATAAGTATTACATAATCAAATATTGTACCAAATGTAATTATGAACAATTTGTCAAATATTCACCCTCCCGTAATATTGTCAAAATCCGTTTAAGTGGTTAAGAGAATGTAATTTAATGAAAATCAACTTAATTAGTCAACGAATGGGTGTTTAAATATAACTTGAAATTGGTTAACTTTAAACTTCTGAAAATAATTATTGTGATGCGACTTTGATATGACTATATAACTTTTTATAATATTAACTTAAAGTTTTTTCACCACAAGATAAAGGCGTGAGTGGTTATTTAGACGTTAAATTAAATAACAATCATTTTTCTGTATAAAAAATAAAATTAAAATTTCAACTGGTTATATAAAATTAACAGCACTTTATGACTCTAATGAAATAACTATTAGATTTCATAGGTGAGATAGGCCGTTGGTGATTCGAAAAGGGTTGGTGATTCGAAAGTCGCTTTTAATTAAACTAATATTATAAAAGGGATAGATTTGATTTTTTGTCTGTTACGACGATTTAGTTCAAAAATTACTCGACCTATTTTAAAAATTCTTACACCTTTAGAAAGTACATTACCCAGGAGTGACATAAGCTCCTTTTTCCTGATTGATCAAAGGGAATTAATCATTTTTGGTCCCGCGAGCAAAGACGGGAGTAACTGCTATAACTGCTGCTTTAGGATAAACGGGAAAAATAGCTTTACATGGATTACTGCGGCACAGTGACGTCGTGCTACTTAGTTAAATCTAGATAAATAAAAACCAGTATTATTTTGGTCAACCCGGGAATCGACTCCAGAATCTCATGATCTGAACCGAACAGGCTTATTAGTTACTAAAAAACAAGGCAAACTACAAAGTAATCTACATTAATAATATAAATGCAAAAGTTTGGATGTTTAGATGGACAGATGTTTGCTATTCCAGGTCATAACAAACATGATGGATGTTTGTTACTCAATCACGCCAAAACTACTGAACAGATTTAGATGAAATTTGGCACACAGGCAGAGAACGACCTGGAATAGCACATAGCATACTTTTATCCCGGAAAAATAAGTTGTTACCGCGGAATTCACCAAAAACTTTTATAATGCATCGGGCTGCATGCTGCATCTGGTAATAAATATAATAAACGAAAATACTATTTAATAGAATTTAATGACATATTTTACAGTACTCTATGTAAATTATATTATTTTTATTTATCTTGCTAGTCACTACTATATATCTCTTCTTTAAGTATATCAAGACTTAAAGCGTATTTACATATTTATGTTCTTCAGTAATAACTGTATTAATAAAAGTAGATAAATTTACAATTTTCGTTGTATCGTTGCAGGGAAACCCTTAAACAGATATATATTGAACGATGAAAATTCCTTTTGTTCCATCGTGGGAAATACTAAAGGAACACGGCATTTCAATGGTTGCCTCTATCAGTTTCCGCGTCGATGGACCGTCTGCTTTTTTCCAAAATAAATGAGACTGTAACAGAACTGTTGTCTTTGAAAAACCATTCCATGTTGATTGTCTGCACTGTTTTTTCTATTAGCGATTGCACATCTCTGCTATCTATTGATAGAGGAATTGAAGTTGTTGTGTTTAAAATATTTGTGTGTTTAGTTTTGTTCTTGTAATCAGTTGTTGGTTTTTAAAATAAAATATTGTATAATAAATAAATTGTATTTTTCTAGTAGCGATTGTAAGTTTCTACTATCTACTACTACTACTATCTACTACTATCAGTTGATAGAGGAATCGAGGTTGTTGTGATTAACATAGAATAAAACAAATACTATAATTTGTAAGCATAACATAAAAATTTTGGTTTATTACATTTACACCAAACACAACATGCCAACGTGAGATTACAATTTTTGGTGTTAATACATGAATAGCTGTTACTCGCGACGTTGTTCGCGGAACCCAAAATCTTTACTTCCTTAAATAAAAAATACTTTAGATCAGTCTAATAGTTTTTGAGTTTATCACTACATAGTATAAAACAAAATCCCTTTCCGCTATCTGTTTTTTTATATACCTATCATAAGATAGCAAACAAGCAGATGGGTCACCTGATAGAAAGAGGCAACCAACGCCTATAGACACCAAAGGTGTTATTGATGCGTTGATAGTTTGTGGCGAGGTCTAATGCCACATGCAAAAGTTAACCGGCTACCTAACCCTCCAAACTGGAACACGACAGTGACAAGCACTGGTTCTATTGCGACAGGAATATGTAAGGCGGTGGTATCAGACCCGGGCGAGACAACGCAGAACTCTACCACGCATAGCCACGATGGTAAAGACTTTTTTCAGTAGATAGAGTGATTCAAGAATAAGGTATATATATATATATATATATATATATATATATATATATATATATATATATATATATATATATATATATATATATATATATATATATATATATATATATATATATATATATATATATATATATATATATATATATATATATGTATAACACTCATTATATAGTAGAGAAATACTGTTATAAATGTAGTGAGCAATACAACTTTTGCCGAGTCAGCTAGTTCGTTACAAACTTACAAAATAAAAATATTTTCTTTTTCTAATATTAGTGTAGATAGTAATATCTTTTTTACAGGGAGATGATTTTCTTTTTATCCTATGATATACAGAGCGTTTAGCGAGCCTCAATTGCTTTTATTATATTCGACTCTATTTAATAAAACCTCGGACAACTAATCCGAGCCATGTAAAGCAACCTTAAAAGTGACTCCATTAATCAGTCTATATCTTAATCGCCCTCCGCTAAATTAATATCGTGAGGAGCTTCATCTGAGGAGTCGTTGAGACGCTGATGAATCTTTATCAAATTAAATGCGGCGGCAGGTCGTTTTAACCTCCGAGTATGTACTTAAGTTAAAGATATTATATTAAAGATATTATATACTTATAATATATTTTTAATACCTAACGCAAAGATAGCAATGCATTATTAACACCTTTGGCGTCTGTAAGCGATTGTTAACACACTTCATAAGGAGAGCCATTTGCTTCACTACTATCGATATTATAATATTATAAAATTGTGGAGTTTGTTTGTTTGTTTGGTTTTATGCGCTGAACTAGAAAACTGCTGAAACCTGTTATCGAGGATAGCCTGTTTATCGAGGAAGGTTATAGGCCATATAACATCACGCTACGACCACCAGGATCGCGTTATTAACAGAAAATGTGGTCTAAACTGGATTTTTTTTTCTTTTGAGAGCTTTCCTGACGTGCGCTGCGTTAACGGTTAAAGTTACGCAAAAATCATGTATGATCGAATTGTTCGTCTCAAAAAGTTGTAAAAAAGTCCCCGATAGTGCACATCTGTCCATTAAAGTTCACATTTTATTACCCTTTTTAAGGTAATCAATTTTTTTTCTGAAATAATGCATTATTTGCGACGGTGTTTTAATAAACATTGTATTAATCTTTATCTAAATAACCAATAACTTAGGAGAGATCACAGTTTTAAGATATAATATGATTATTATCAAGCACTGCGCATGGCGTGCGTGTGTAGAGAGAATGCGTGGTAGCGAGGTCAGACGGTAGCCTGCTCTGCAAGATAGCATGCCGCAGAATTGCAGTCGTAGTAGACGTGTCAAAGGGCAATAGCGGCTAAAAATAGTAGTGTTGACGAAATTAATGACTGAATACTGAGTAAACTTCCATGAGATAGCGATAACTATACATCGATTGATACCCCAGTAATGCTACCCAACGTTCCTTTATTACCTATGTTCCCGTGGCATTTTTTACTATAGTTTGTTTCAGTCTTACTGATCAAGATCATAGTGGGATGACTATATAATAGGCTTTGTTACACCCTTACCGTAGATATTAAAAAAAAACATAACCAAACTTCAAATGAATGTACCTACAAACATAGCAGACATCCTCCTGGTCTTTCTTATATTACCACTGCAGATATGACTGTTTGTTTTAATATATATAATTATTTTCAAGTGGTTCGTAAAGAAAGTTACAGTTCCTCTAGATTGGTATTATAGGTCCCTATGACACACTCCCTCTTATTGACTCTTATGTGACGCAGACGAAGTTGCGCGAGTCAGCTAGTTTTATGATATAATAAACTACCAATTACGAATATTGTTGTCAACATACAATCTCTATTTAATTTACTTAGGGGAAAGCATTTTTTCTAAATTGTTAACACTATTTTATTTACACAACCAAGTTTAGTCATAAACCAGTTTACTTGCTACCACCAAGTTTAGCCAGCTACTAACCAGTTTATTTATGACAACCAAGTTAAGCCACAAATCAGTTTATTTACCACAACCAAATTTAGCTACAAATCAATTTATTTACCAAAACTAAGTCTAGTCACAAACAAATTTATTTACCATTATCTAGTTCTGACACAAACCAGTTTATTTACCACAACTAAGTCTAGTCACAAATCAGTTTATTTGCCACAACCAAGTTCGACTACAAACCAGCTTATTTACCACAACCAACCAACACAATTTCTTTTTTTTATTTTTTTTTTACAAAATTGATGTCTAAGACATAAGTAAAATGTTTTACCATTTGAAGGTGTTTTGATCAATAAAGCACAAAAATTTAAGTCTGGCACTGCTATTCTTGACAAAACTGTTACTAGGCAAAAAAGAAGTTTATACAAAAAAAAAATAAGTTACAGATCGCCAAGCCGATTGGTTTTTTTATATCATAAAATAGCAAATAAGCTGATGGCTGTCCTGACGGAAAGAGAATCTATCGCCTATAGACACCAAATATGTTAATTGTGCATTGCTATCCGTGTGACGGGGTGGCAAATGGCAATGCCACATGCATAAATCTACCGGCTACCTTACTCTCCAAACTGGAACACTGCAATGATAAGAACTAATGCGACAGAAACAGCTACGGCCGTAGTACGATATACCCGAGCGCGACGTCGCGGAAATCTACAACCTAGTAGGCACGATGATAGTGATACGTATAGCTAACTGGTCGCCTTTTACATCGTGCCTAAGAGAAAGGTATTTTAATCCTTTCTACAAAGGGGCCCGGACCAAGACGGGGTATAATATGCCGATTATTATTTGTCTAATATCCAAAAATCAATAAAGTCCATTTTTGTTCTTATTCTGGATCCCCGCCTGCCCCCCAATTCACGTAACAAAATAATCGGCGATGCAACATCGCTCATAAAAAACATCGATATCAGGACATCGACGTTTTATAGAGTAAAACATCGATGTTAAAAATATCAAAGTTTATTAACGATACATCAATGTCGATTATGGTCGATGTTTTGCCATACAAATTATTTGTATTGAATATTTTGTTGGGGTAGGTACTTGAGAGCGGGGGGAAGATATATGATAAAACATCGCTTATGAAGAACGATGTATCGTCGATGATTGGGGTTTCAACACCGTTATTAAAACATCGATATTTATGAACGATATATCGATGTTTGAAAAAATCGATGTATTGTTTTCATCCCTACAATCGAGACGAAACGCTAGTGTTCAGTGCTCACACACCTAAATACGATACAACATCGCGTTGTGCTACGACACGGCTTAATCTCTTCTCTTTATATATAAAATTTTCGTGTCACGATGTTAGTAACCATACTACTCCGAAACGGCTTGACCGATTTGTAAGAAATTTTATATGCATATTCTACTAAATTTTTAAGAAATTTTATATGCATATTCTACCAACTGGTCTGAGAATTGGCTACTATCTATTTTTCATACCCCCAAGACCTATGTGATAAGGGTTGTCCATCACATTTATTTTTTATGTTTTAGATAAGTATTTTTTTATAATGTGGTATTAAAAATAAAAACAACCACAAATTTTCACCTTTTTACCATCAACGCCTATTTTTTAAATTAACATTTTTATGTGGCAAAACAACGTTTGCCGGGTCAGCTAGTAATATTTAAGAAAATGAGTGAAAACTCTAAAAGCTTTGACTCGATTGACGTTTTGGTACGTGAATCGGGCCCCTGGACTAAATATAATAGAATGAAATAGATATTTTTTATTTAGCGGTACGCAGAAACTAAGAATATTACCTCCCGTGTCATCACCACAGAACATAAATAGTCTTACCGACGTCGCAACTGTGTTACGGCAAGATATAAAACTCAAACGATCTGTTGCATGTACCTAACTACTACCAAGTTGCCCTCGATGGTAGTGTCATGGTAAGATTTCGCTTGCCTTCTACAAGCTACCCGACAGAAATGCAGATGGTCTACGAGTATTCTTTTATAAGGACAATGCAATAACCAGCGATGTAAAAGTTGCAAAAAGAACAGTAAGGAAACGGTATTTAGAAATTTTGATCCGAGAACAACAACCAACACCAAAACCTTAATTAGAATCATTAAGAACCGCGAGGTTCTTACGGAACCGCCAAATAAAAAATATTGTACCTAATATTAAAATAACATTGTTGTTTAAATGTTACAAATAAAACATATTGGTATTTTGATAAATGTACAATACTCAGTTTGATATATTACTAGAAGAATCTTAAGGTTCTTAAGGATTCTAATCGGTTTGAAATTCCAAAGCGTTTGATGTTATTTACGTTCATAAAAGTTTATTTTGGAATCGGTAAATAACCGGATCCTCAACCCCAGTCGTAATGAATTAGAAAATTTATAATTAAAACCTGTAACCCGGGAGCAGTTAAATAATCGGAATTAAACCAGCGCTAAGTTGAAATAAAGAATCTAAATAAAGAACAGTGTTGAAATTTTGAACCGTTTTTAAATCCCTAAAACCGAAGGGCACTTTCGTGTTGCCTTGTTTTTGCTTAATACATAGTTCCATGTCGACTTAATAAAGCTAATTGTTCGCGTGTGAAGATAAGCATCTTTATGAAGGTCTAAAACACATATTAGGGTTAGAAAAGCGGAAAAACATAGTGTATCCGGCACCTAAGTGTGTCTTTGGCCAATAATCCAGTTAGGGCAACTTCACCCGCCGCCGTCGGCACGCCACCGCCTGATCGAAACGTAATTGGATGTACTTACGAGTACCTGCCGCGCCCTGCCTTAAGATTAACAGGTTAAAACACGAACTAAATGGATACGCCTTTCAAGACAACTCCTTAGTTTGTCAGTGTAGCTTGCATTCATACACAGAAATATAGAGTTATACTACTATCCGATGAAATAAAATCATTTCAAGGGTAATTTTTAAACCTTGTCAGCTCATTCGGTACGATAAAGCAGTACAACATGTTTTATTTCTATTTTTTCACAATATGATATAACTTACAAATGTATTACATTCTTGACAGTAATAGGAGCGTCTGTTTATATGCGCGGTGAAACGTTTCCTTCCCAATGGCGTGTCTATTAGTATTTATGTGGTCTGTGGGTTAAAACAAGCTTACATATAGTATAAAGAATAAATGGAGAAAAACTAAATATTACACACCACGCAAGTTTTCTCGTGGTATTGGCAGAGTAAGCCAGATGACATGGACGTGATAAATGGTAATCGATATTAAAGCGTTTGCCAATTTAACAATTATTACTAACTGTCAATTAAAAAGCACGTTTATTTTCAACCTACGATAAAAGGGAGGTTATCATTTTGACATGTATGTCTGTAGTATTGTCGAGTATGATGATTTATTTAGACACAAATCAGATAGATTCAGAAGTCAATTTAATTATAAAGGGCGCTCGAGCAACGCACACCTCTCAGACACAATATTTCGGAATGGTTTGAAATAGTGCAACCGCTTGAAACATGCGTCAGTGAACTTTTTGAGCAGAAAATCTATATTATCTATATTCTATATTAATATTATAAATGCGAAAGTTTGGATGTTTGGATGGATGTTTGTCACGCAAAAACTACTGAACGGATTTAAATGAAATTTGGCACACAGGTAGATAATAACCTGGAATAGCACATAGGCTACATTTTATTCCGGAAAAATTAGACATTCCCGTGGGATCCATCAAAAAATTATATAATGCAGTGAGCTGCACGCAGCAGCTAGTAATAAGTATAAAAATAACATTAAAATATTTTTTTTTGTTTATTGTTTTTACATTTCCGTTCTTCCTGTTACATTCTCAATAATAAATAAAATACCTACATCGAGTGCCACTACCAGTTTTTTGTGTATAAGCCAAAGATGATAATACCGCTACCGCTGATCTTAGGCATTTGACTTCAGTCCCTATTTGTTTCGTGATTTAGGCGTCCAAGAATGTGTACTAAATTTGTTAAGTGTATGCATGTTTGTCCACAAATTACTCGGGAACGGGATATATTTTTTACTTAAATCGGTTATATTCCAACTTATACAACAGTTTAAGTTTCATCAACATTGGTTCAGTAATTTTTGAGATATGAGAATAGTTAATATAGAATAGAATATTTGAAGTCAGTTTAACGTTTTGAATTACTTTTTTATATTTTAAGTCATAAAATGAATTTTGTAGAGTTATTTTATATGTATAAACATGCTCCAACAAATTTTGAGAATAATGAAAATGCTTTCCTTAAAGTGAATAAATAGAGGCGAGGCATCGGGACAAATTGGAAAAAACTGGTAAGCTAAATCACGTTTTTTTTTTGTATTGATTGTTAACAATTTTACAAAAATACACGATATACCTGAAGATATTATCTAAGGAATGTGCTGACTAATTACATGATAGAATGTACTTTACTCGACCATATAAAGTTCCGAAAACAGACTAAAAAATCTCTAAAACAAATAATTTTTTAATAATCTTTCTAATCTTCCACATGAATATAAAAATCATGATATTTAGTTTTAAATACAAAAAAGAATGTACTTAATTTTGTTTTAAGCTGAAGTCCTATATTTATTTATCCGAAAATTAACACGTTTCCCAGCGGTTTCAGATTATACCGCGCCACCCATTTCCTACAGAAGTGACGCAAGTCAGAATATTTCGCCTTAAGTAAAAATTTATTTTATAGGGTTAGGCTGGCGTCATGTAGCTTTTTAGTCAGCCAATAAATAGTCAGGTCGCCATAATACAATTAAGGCGATCATATATCAAGAGAATGCCACAGAGCCTCTTATTAATTTTTTGTTCAATTTGTTATATGGCATATCATTTACGCATTTTTCAAAATTATAAATTTTGTGTGTCTATTATTTGTTAAGAGACTATCTGACCCGCACAGCTTTGCCAGCGAGTAGATTAGCATGTAGTTTTTCATACAAACTTTCGTCCCCTATTAAGCCCTTTAGTAGTTGATTTAAAAAAAAAATGTTAGCCTTTGTTTGACCTCGGGTCTTTAACTATCTTCGTGACATTTTATCAAAATTAGTTAAGCGGTTTAGCTGTGAAAACGCAACAGATAGACAGACAGACGGACAGAATTTGCCATTTATCATATAAGTATGGAAGTATTGATTTGACAAAGAAGCTTAATGTACAGATACACTATAATTAGTAAAGATAATAGCTATATGTGTTTATACTTTTATAAGTTTTAGTTATCTCTAGCTATTACAAGCAACTTCGTTCGCGTGATCCAAAATCATTACTTCCTTTTGCTCACTCTGGTAAAAAGTAGCCTATGTCGTGCCTATAAATTGTTCTATCTTGCAGTGAAAGTTCCATCAAAATCGATCCTGCTGTTCCAAAGATTTCCCCGTTCAAACAGATTGACAGACAGACAGACGAAATTTAAAAAATGGTTGTTTAGGTATTAGTATCGTAAAAATAACACACTGCAATTTAAAAAAACCTAGTTACTTTGAAATCACAGACACTTCAATTTTATTTATATGTATAGATACAACATGCATATTGTATAATCATAAACAAATTAAGCGTTTAAAAGTAGGAAATAGTAGCCGGTAGCTATGCCTGACGCCAGCCAATAATCCATTTAGGGCGACCACACGCGCCGCCGTCGGGACACCACCGCGCGCCTGCCGCCTGATCGAAACGTAATTGGGTGTACTCACCTGCCGCATCGATTATAAAGTAAACATGTTGAAACATGGTTGCGAACGGAAACTTGTTTAGATTTTGTTAAATTTATGTTTAATTGGTATTCTATATACATATATTAATACGTTCTCATTGTAGAGCCCTGAAGAAGTCAACAAAGTTGACGAAATGTTGGTGATAAAATATAAAAAGTTTCACATAAGTTATTTGTCCAATTTTCCCTTTAAAGGAATTAATTGAATTAATTCGTTAAGTAAAAACCTTGTACCCCCTTTTCCGACAATTAGGTACGCGAAGACGGAGTATGAACTTGGCACTGTGACAAAATGCGAAAGTTTGGATGACAAGCGTAAACGGCTTGACCGATTGGATGAAATTTGCATACAGGTAGGTGATGACCTGGAATAGCACATTGGGTAGATATCATCTACCTGTGTGCCAAATTTCATCCCAATTCATTCAGTATTTTTTTGCGTGATTACGATCACGATTACGCAAAAAAATACTGAATGAATTGGGATGAAATTTGGCACACAGGTAGATGATATCTACCCTATGTGCTATTCCAGGTCATCAACTTATTGATAAATAAACATCAATCTATCAAAACATTCAACGCATTTATAATATTAATGTAGATGAATTCCTAGATCTCGTACAAAATTAATATAATCATATATTGTAAGCGTATTAAGGTGGTTAGTTACATAACGAGACCCAAAATTAACTATCTTTATGTTAGGTGACAACTGGTTGTGGGTTCCGGAGATTTGAAGAACTTAGAAGCTAATCGTTACAGTTCCTTCCATTTAAAATATTTATTTCCCTATCAAAACCTGGAAACAATGTTCAAATGGTTGACGGAAGCTGCGTGACATGGCGTTACTTGTGTGTAAATAGCGAAAGTGTGGTAAAACCGGCAAATCTATGATCTTCATAATTGTAAGTGTGTGAAGTTAGAGGAAATGACAAACCACTTTTTCCAGACGTGATAGGCATTATTGTCTCATTGTAGTAATGACGTTAAATAATATAATATACTGTGGTTCGGAAACAATTCATATACCTATTATAGAATTATTGCGTTAAGACTTGGGACTTAAAACGTGTCCAAAAGCTGTCAAAAATAATGTGATCTCTACTTAAGTTATTAATTTGTAAGTCTGCCTGTATATTTGTGGCGTATTCACGGCTAAACCGCTAAACCAATTGTGATGAAATTTAGCAAGGAGATAGTGGGAGATCTGAAGTCTTTTTTGTAAAAATTAAATGGACTGAAATAGATAATGAAATATTATGATACTGACTGCTCATGGCTTAAACTTCATGGGTCAGCTAGTAAAAAAATAAATTATTTGAACAAGGAAGTATAAATACCAACCATTCACCAAACTCTGCTCATCATCGTGATCAACTTTGAATACCCTAGCTACGGTCTCGTCACATAATGTTATGAAATTATATTCACGGAAATCACATATTACGACATTGCTGTATAGATACATACCTGCCGCCAAAGTGTCAGTGATGGTTTACCTTTTTAACCGCCTCAGTTTTTCTTGCCACCAGGGCCTCAGTGCTTTACACTTGGTTTTGGTTTGAAGGAAAGGGTGCAAATGCATATGTGGCTACGTAACGTAGGTATCATTAACGTTTTTAGTGACCATAGCTGACGTTTGTCGTTTACCGCCAAGCGAGCCAAAAGCAGATTTTGTAAATCTTACAATTTTTACTAACTTAGTCAATCACATTGCAACGTCACGTTGCCAACGTGCAATTGCTATAACTTTCCTTAGTGTAAAATTAAACTTGTTTTACGTGTCACAAACTCCCAACAAAACTAAGGCCGGCGCTTGCTATCAAGCGCAACTAAGTCAAATTGAAATGTCACCATCAAATGTGCTCGCCCGGGCTAACCATTTAGTATTGTTCGATAGAATTTATGGATACTGTAAGTTATAATATACTGTAACTTATAATATATATATACCCATTATCCTTTAGTTATTGATACACATTTTTGACATTCTAGTAAGGAAAAGTATACGTGAAAATTCAACCTTAAAATTTCCCTTAGACCCTCAAGATTTTTAGTTTCGATTCTTTATGTATTGGGTTTTTATACCATTGATTGGTAAGAATTGTGTATGTATATGATATATAAAACTTAAAGCTATGATCTTTTAGAAAACCTTCAATCTATAGAAAGACATAGCAATGCAGGATAAATTATATACTGTAAATAAAACAAGGTCATTTTGTAACTAAAAAGATATCCTTAATAATAATTTTCTTTTTATAAATAAAATATATTCACGGGACAAACTACACTAACTGATCTAACTCCAAAGTAAGCAAATTATTTGCTTGTGTTATGAGTGTAAGTCAACGATACTAATATATATAAATATATTTAATACAAGAATATATTTAATAAACACCCGAACCCGGAAATAAAAACATTGATGCTCATCACACAAATGCTTGTCCTCGTCGGGGATCGAACCCGAGCCCTGTCGATCACGTAGTCAGGGTCGCTAACCACTTGACCAAAGGGGCGGTCAATAATTACGGATGTCTTGATACCCAGGGTATCAAGTCCAAAAAGTATTTGGAAACTGACGACAGTTGATGCCGCGAGGATCTGTTTGAACTACGAGTATTATGTATTCAGATTCAAGTTATAGGTATATTATTTAAATCACACGTTGATTTGATTGAATTGAGAATTGCTGTCCTCATACGAGAATATATTACACACATGTAGCAATATATATATATATATATATATATATATATATATATATATATATATATATATATATATATATATATATATATATATATATATATATATATATATATATACGCGCATAGGTCCCGTTACCGTGGGATTTCCGGGATAAAACTATTTTATGTCCTTTCTCGGGTCTCAAACTATCTTTGTACCAAATTTCATCTAAACCGATTCAGTGGTTTAGGCATGAAAAAGAGACAGAGTCAGTTACACCTAACAAAATAATGATGTCCAATATTTTTTTTTATTTTGTTGTATAAATACATAAATAATTTATTTAATTATTCAGTAAACTTTGTTGCAGTTTTGCAACCACAATTAATTCAGACTAACATGACACGCTACGTTTGTTTGCGATTATGCTCAAGTTTCCGCAAAATATAATTGAATGCAATTCCGTCTGAAAATGTTTCTTAAAGTAAAATATTTCCGTAAATATTCAGAGAACGTAGGTAATACCGCTTCGTTGATCTAAAGTGACCACAACTTCTGTTTTGAAAAGGACTGTCTCTGTAACAACTTCTCTGTCCCGGTGTCCCAAGTATATGTCAATGACGTAAAATTGTTAAGTTTTATAAAAAATATATACGGCACAAAATTATATATTAATTATTTACTAATATGGCGACAATATCACATAACTTTTTGAATATTCGCCTGTTTCTCTTTAGTTAACACACAAAAATTGTTACGGGTAGGTGCATCAATGTTAAAACTTTCTATATAACAACTAAAGTTCAAAATTATTTGTTGTT
The DNA here is from genome assembly GCA_036924255.1 of Apodemia mormo. Classification (NCBI taxonomy): domain Eukaryota; kingdom Metazoa; phylum Arthropoda; class Insecta; order Lepidoptera; family Riodinidae; genus Apodemia; species Apodemia mormo. Next base: position 31,778,607 of record JAUPFN010000003.1, on the reverse strand, counting down.
TCACTCCAGGTTCACTATAAATAGCAATAAGTAAACACTGAAGGCCTGAGATGTTAGTCTTTTATAATATCTTATTTCAAAACAACAATGGAAACTATCATTACTTGGACTAGACACAAATGCAACAAAGAAAAGTTATTCAGAACCAACTGTCAGTTAGTTCCGATGGGCTTAATAGACGTTGGTATGTCTGGCCTTGTCCGACATTCAGTAAACATAGGCATCGGTGAATAAGCAACTCACGCGTGTGACCTTTTACCTTTGATAGAATGTACAGCATTGTAATAATTATTGCGAAATCTAGTGTGATTGAAAGATAAATAAATATAGTGATACTGGCTCAGTTGCGGGATAGACGAAGTGATTGAGTTGCGGAATGTCACAATTGCAAAACACCTCCGTCAACGCAAAATACTTTTCTCATAATGTCCTTTTTTAAAAATGATGAAATAAAAATCTTTTCGTCGTGAAATGACTTTTATTTATTTACTTACTAACCCGCGCAGCTCCACCCGCGAATAGATTAACATGTTGTCTAAATAGTTTTTATACAACTTTTATCCCCTATTTCAGATTTATAGGGGTTGATTTTTGAAAAAAAAAATTGCCTATGTTTGACCCCAGATCTTCAGCTATTTCCATGCCAAATTTTTAATGTTAATCGCCCCAGCAGTTAAGCCGTGAAAGCGTAACAGACAGACAGACAGACAGACTCACATTTATAATATTAGTATGGATTTAATATGAACCACCATCAAAATTACATGGGACTTAATACTAAGTTTACATATAATTTCACTTAAAGGTAGTTACAGTATGCATGTTAATCATATCAACTCGTATGAAAATTTAACTTAGTATCTATCTATACATATAAAAAAATCGTAGGAAAGTCAAAACTGTACATTGAATATTTTTTTTAAAAATACTTGGGGCGTGATCTATAATCAATATCGAAGCCAAAAATATAGTTTTTAAAATGTTGTTCTGTTTGTCTGTATGTCTGTTTGTCTGTATGTATGTCCGGGGTAAACTCAAAAAATATTGCATGAATTTACTTAAAATTTTGCATGATATTACTAACAGGTCGGGTCAACATGTAGGCTACATATTATCACGCTATCACCTACAGGGTAGGAGCAGTGCGGAGTACAACAGCTAGTATTTTTAAAAGTATGACTTAAAAGCGCGAATTTCTCAACATGAATTCACTTGCCATCTCGCATCTCACTTGATTTTAACAAAAAATTTAAGCAAAATCCTATTTGCTGAAAAGTCTCCCTTTTTTCCTTTTCGGTTAATGTTCTGCTATCAGCTATCTGTGGCTGGCTGGCGGGTTAAATGCTGATCCACTTCGCCGCATTTGTTCAGCTTAATAGCTATCTCTTAATGCTCGTGATAACCGTGACAGATCAATAGCTTTACGTGCTCTTTGCTTAATTAAGAATTATATTTCGTTAGTCGGCTGGTTACCTACTTTGTCTACGCAATCAATGGGGCTTAGGTCAAATCCCGACAGGATCAGGCATTTGTATAGATGTTTATATTTCTGGATTATGCTTTTTATTCTTTCAGTATTTATATATGTAGTTCTATATATTAGTATCGTTGAATAGCACCCTTAACACAAGCAAGTAATTTGATTTCTTTGGGGTTAGATGGATTTGTGTAACTTATTTAGCAATATTTATTACATCATAAATATGTACATATATATCTTCACGCCAGATCCTTTGCAGGGTAAAAGGATGGAACCAAGTACCATAAATATAAGTTTTTATTATTTAAACTTTAAACTAAAAAATCTCACTTCGAATTATTTCTTATTAAGAATAAAGCTGGGGAAATTCACACTTCTTTACCGGCTGTCTATTTGTAATGTTATAAATACAAAAACCTTCCATCGTCGACGCCTGTATAGTTTTAACTTCGAAAACTACAAAACTTGGCCGGCCCTTTTATAGTAGTTTTTGTTGCAGTGAAGTAACTAATCAGTGATTTGTACGAGTGTCACCTGGTTAAATGGAAAGCTATACCCCGCAATCTGCGGCGTGGTTAATATCTTTCAGATATTTCCTATTTACAAAAAACATTTGATTTTTTCTGAACAAATGTACTATTTTGTAGCACAGAATATGCACAGAAAACTGGCATGTCTCCAAATAAAAATATGTAATACTAGCTGTTGCGGACTTCGTTTACTCCGCACAGCTCCTCCACCGTAGGTGATAGCGTGATAATATGTAGCCTATATGTTGACCCGACCTGTCAGTAATATTCATGCAAAATTTGAAGTAAATCCATGCAGTACTTTTTGAGTTTACCCCAGACATACATACAGACAAACAGACAAAAATTCTAAAAACTATATTTTTGACTTCAATATCGATTGTAGATCACGCCCCAAGTATTCTTTTAAAAAAATATTCAATGTACAGTTTTGACTTTCCTACGATTTTATTATATGTATAGATTCAAGGTTGCGTAATATCAAATCCATACCAAATCTAATTCAAATCCGTTAACCCGTTCTACCGCAAAGCAGAAATAAAAAAACACAAACACACACATATACATACTTACACACACAAACAGATACACATACTCAAACTTGTGCCTTTACAATAACACTTGAATGACATACAGTTACAAGTACTTGCGTATTAGTATTTAGTCGCACCAAGTTTTTAATCCGTTGAGCTGTTTTAAAAGCAATTTTACTGTAAACATCCTTCTTCACAAACTTTCTTTTTTGTAATAATAATAAAATAATGAGGTGAAAATGAGAAAGCGAACTTCATATTGTTAAAATATTTTTATTAATATGAAGTTTGCTTTGAAGCGAGATCATAATTGAGTTTCTTACAGGGTTGCCAACATTTTGAATTGTTCAAACTATATAATTCTTTAGGTAAATGCATAGTATGTATTAAATATATTATTTTATTTATATTATTTTACCAAAAAATATAACATTTGGCAGCCCTATCATAATTAAAAGTTCAAATTATCGTTCTCGTTTAAAACGTCGCTAAAATTTTCATTCGGTAGTCGTTGCTTTTTAAATGATTGCCTACTTGAAATCCTGTTCCATGTTTTTTGAAAAAATGTCACTAAAAATTAAACTGACTGAAACAGACTGCTAGAAACTTATATATTTTCTTCAATAGTATGTGTGTGTGTGTGTGTTTGTTTGTGTTCATGTGTGTGTTTATTTCGTGTGATTTGCCCGCGAGCATTAACGGACAAATACGCCACGTACATTAATCTTCGCACAGGATGATGAAGCTAACAATATGGTTTCATTGGCCAACCGTAGAACAGTTACCTAATATGTAATAATAGGTTAAGATGTTTTTCCCGCGTTGGTCCGGGTCTCCTAGAAAATGATAAAGAATAGACCACTTGCCATTCTGCCAGACAGATTGTAAAAGGCGAACGATTGGCTGAGCGAGAATTTTTATTTTTATAAAAAAAAGCGGCAAACGAGCAGGAGGCTCACCTGAGTGCTAAGTGTGAGTTTTTCTTTTCGCATTCGATCGTGAGCGCGTTTCGAGTTTACTAGGAATTTGTATGTGATTTGTACAGCGCCACCTAGTGGTAAACTGGTTTCTCACGTTTACCACTAGGTGGCGCTGTACAAATCACATACAAATTCCTAGTAAACTCCAAACGCGCTCACGATCGAATGCGAAAAGAAAAACTCACACTTAGCACTCAGATGGTAAGTGATTACCGCCGCCCATGGACAGCCATTTACATCGTAGCTACTAGGTGATAGAGTTCTGCATTGTCTTGCCTGAATCTGGTACCACCGCTTTACCTATTCTTGTCGCAATATGTCGGTTCTTGTCACTGTCGTATTCCGATTTGGAGGGTAATGTGACATTAAGACCCGCCACAACGGTGGCAACGAACCAATAACATCTTTGGTGTCTATAGACGATGCTTGTCTCTTTCCATCAGGAAAGGCGGCTTTCTGCATGCTTATTTGCAATCTTAAATTAAATTAAAAAGCGAATAAATAAATTTGTAATTCTTTAATATAAGTTATTTAATACCTCTATTTGATTCTTCCTCTCATTTTCTGAAGAAATACCTAAAAATAATATAATAATATTATGATAAAACGTCATATGTATACCTAAATAAAATAAAGCCGGTCAACTAACTTGTGTTTATGATGTAATTAAAAATTAAAGGTTTTCGGATTTTTCCCTTTACATGTGCTGTAAGACATTGCCTTTGCCAAATTTCATAATTCTAGATCAACGGAAGTACTTACGCTATACTTCGATCAGAAATTTTGATCGAAGACCCTATCTATAGGTTTTGGATTCCTTTTGAAGTCGCAAAATATACGACATAAATGGTTATATGTTTTGATCGCTTTGATTTATAAATTAGCTTTTTTCACAGTTGAGAGGGACCGTAGATACAAGTATTTATCCTTACGTATACCTTTACGTGTTTCTGAGAAAAGAGTGTTGACAGACTGACAGACGAACATACGGACAACGAAATGATCCTATAAGGGTTCCGTTTTCTTATGAGGAACGAAACCCAAAAATGGCAGAAGAAAATTAAAATTAGTTTTATCTTATTATTAAGTTTCAGCTAAACAAAATCAACGTAAATTCGATAAGACATAAAGTTGAATATCTCACTTTTTACAATTTTTGTAAATAATTTAACTGTTATTTTTCTTATATATAACTTACACAAAGAGAAATATATTAGCTGACGAAGAATGAAAACTGGTAAGAGGCTAACTTCTTTTGTCGGCTCTCAAGAATTCACAGTACACTGTACAATAACAAGCGAACGAGATAAAACTTTCCCGCATAATTTAAACGAACAGTGAGACTTCAAAACGGGATTTTATATTTATATTTTTGAATAGAGAGAATATTAGTTTTATAAAAAATTCCAAAGTTACTGGCGTGTTTGTATGAAGAGGGTAATAATTGAGGAACCAAGGCATGAACCGTTGTTCACTTAAACTTGATTCTCTCTGCTTATTACTTAAAATATTTAACGTGAAATAATATGTCTATATTGTATGTGTGAGTGTGTAATATTAAGGATGGTTTTCATTGAAATTTAGTACCTATACAAGTAATCTTAGTCTAGACTTAACGCGTTTTATAAGATAGACTACATTGTGTTACAAAAAAATAATCAAACAGTAAGCTGCGGTAGTTATCAAAATAATAATAATAGGATCGCGATTAATCGATGTCTTACAAAAATCTGTTTGCACAAGGAAGTAAGAAGTCAAAGCAAATACAGTGAATAATAAAACCCAACCTGAGTGCTAAGTGTAAGTTTTTCTTTTCGCATTCGATCGTGAGTGCGTTTCGAGTTTACTAGGAATTTGTATGTGATTTGTACAGCGCCACCTAGTGTTAAACTGGTTTCTCACGTTTACCACTAGGTGGCATTGTACAAATCACATACAAATTCCTAGTAAACTCCAAACACGCTCACGATCGAATGCGAAAAGAAAAACTCACACTTAGCACTCAGATCGACAAAATCATTATTGCTAGTTTATTACGATCATACATCTGTAATTTAAAAATGGATATTAAAAGATACCATTTTTAAATATTAGCTTATTTTTAATATTAGCTATTATTTAAGGGAAAATTGCTTAATTTTTAATACCATACTGGAGCATATTAACATATTATGATCATATTTTTATTTTTGTAAATAGGTATAATTGTTTCTTTTTTAGGGTTCTGTACATCGTACGGAAAAAACGGAACCCTGATAGGATAACGTTGTTGTCCGTCTGCTCGCTGTCAAGAGCCTTTTTCTCAGAAACTCGTAGAGGCATTACTGGCCTACTGTGGTAGTGGTAGTGGTAGTGGTAGGCCTACTGTGGGCCATAGTGTGACGTATGGTCGACGTATATGATTAGTGAAATATATGGATGTGTGTGTTCAATTTTAAATTCCCACGGTCGGGGACTAGCCTCTTAAATTCATCAAGTCGTTTAGGCTACATAATAGAGGGGGTAAAAAACTCATATACATAACCTGCACCCACTTGGTCTCGTCTGTCTGTGTGGTGTGTATGCGTGTACGTGTGTGTATGTATGTGTGTGTGTGTGTGTGTGTGTGTGTGTGTGTGTGTGTGTGTGTGTATTACACACGTAAAAAGTTTTACTCAAGTCTAATAGAACAATAAGTATTTTATATTTTTAACGACATTAAACCCATGTTGCTGATGAAAAATACTGGGATAAATATATTGATTATGGATATGTATATATACAAGTATTATATATATATATATATATATATATATATATATATATATATATATATATATATATATATATATATATATATATATATATATATATATATAGCTGCAGCGTGCAGCTCGCTGCATTATATAAGGTTTGGTAAATCCCGCGGGATTCATGATGGATTCATGATATATAAATGATAAATAAAACAAAAAAATTGAATCACTAAATTCGAGTCATATAAACACAAGCCCGGCAAACGTTGTTTTGCCATACAAATTACTCGTATTAAATATTTTGGTGGAGTACTTGAGGGTTCAGAGTAGGCGGGCGGGGGGGTAAAGGTTAATAGGGATTACTAAATATATACTTTTATTATAAAGAGTTAAAGTATGTAATTTTGTGTATTTCTTTATAGGAAATAATGTGAGAGTACTGAACCAATTTAAAAATTCATTCATCTGTAAAAAGCCACATTATTCCTGCATCGCACAGGCTACATTTTAATTCAATTTTCTGGCGAAATGGTGACCTATGCGCCTTATACTGCGGGAAAAGGTTAAGTTGGAATAAAATTTAAATTAGCGATTCCTAACCAAACTATATGTATATATTTTCGAATTTCAAAACGCCAATGTCATATGTAAGGACCATTGTCTTACCAACTTACCTCAGGGAAATGGTGTGGTTGTGAATAAACTTATCGCCTCTTTTGGTAGTTGGGACCATGGAATAGGTGTAGTAAGTTCTGTGGATTAAATTTTTATTAATTAGCTATTGTGTCCTTTTCGGCGTGAAATTGAAAAATAAGAAAAATATTGCCATGAGCATATTTTCGAAGAAGAATTCAAAGTAGCAATTAAACATTCACGATTACCTATCGATAAAAAGTGCCATGATGTGGTCGATGACCAATTTATCGATAAATCGGACACTAATCCATACTCGGGGCTAGTTACGTTTCTCACAAAAACTAAAAATCTTATTAAAGCACCCATTACATTACACATTTTCTCGGATCGTGCCTCTTTGTGCGCATTTTTTCCTAGTAAGGATACCGTTTATTACACTACGCTAGAAATTGCATTAAAAAATGGAGTTCCACCAAGCACCGACAGTGGAATATATTTGGTAAGTTTATTGAATCTAAAACTAACGTAACGTGAAACAATTATTAAGACTTCAACGGCTTCATTCTGTCTGTAAAGCATAGGTTTATATTGGTATGAAGTATTGGTCGAGTGGTTAGCGACCCTGACTACGCAATCAATGGGGCTTGGGTTCGATTCACGTCAGGGGCAGGCATTTATATATGTATTTCTATGTATTAATACCGTTGACTAACACCTATATCATAAGCAAGTAGTTTGCTTACTTTGGGGTTAGATCAATTCGTGTAAAATTGTCCAGAGATATTTATTTATTTATGCTGTCACTTTAAGGCAGGCCGGCCGTTAATCAACTGGCTACCTAGCCAGGGCTTAAAACCGGTTTAAAAAATACCGATTAATAAAGGTATTTAGTGGTTATAATATTTTTAAAAATATTTTTAAAAAACATCTGTAAACCATATGGAACCATACATACCATTGGAAACCAAAAGAAGACCGGTATTTTTGAAGTTAAAGTAGAACCAAATCTTTACAAAACGCTCCGTATGTGTGACTGTACTTATGCTGATTTAAGTTTGAAACTTAACCGGTTGACAATCTCTGGCTTTGACCTCAATCAATTGATACGTTAGGAAACTCTTTAGTGGCATAGACTTCTGTGGGTCTAAATTGCGTAGCCTCAAACATTGTTATAGAATTACGAGTCATTTTTCAAGACACATTTTGAAGAGTGTTGAGAGTCACGCCAGGTGTGGAGACGAACAGCTGGATGTCACACATACTTAATCAATTTTTACGTACACAAGCTAAGAATTTTGCTTCACCCTTTACTATTTGTGCCACAATCCATGTTTTCTGAACGGTATAATGTCCAGATCTTAAAAAAGTGAAAAGGCAATTTCAGGCTCATTAAGCTTTCCCCTTCGAACTCTCCATCAAATAAACTGGGAGATCAATATTCTGGGCTGTTGATAATAAGAAAAAGAAATCCCTATCTGCACGTAAAAATCATATTATATAACATATTTATCACAATCGTATTATATTTAGTTATTTCAAAAATGGGTGCAACAACCAAAACCAATAACACAAACAGACAAACATATACTGTCGTACCGAACATATACGTAACGTTTTTCCACGCGGACGAAGTCGCGAGTACATCTAGTATTAATATAGATCAAAATAATTATAAAAGTGAGAGTTTGTATGTTTGAACGTTTGTTACTCAATGACGCAAAAACAGCTAGACAGATTTGTACGAAATTTAACACAAGTAGATGATAACTTGAAATAGGCCATAAAACTCTTTTATCCCGGATTAATATGTTGTTTCCAAGTAATTTGCCAAAAAATTATATGGTGCAGTATTGTACCGTTAGTTTTAAATAACTTTACCAAGAATTCATACTACTTTACATAACACTTGTACCTAAGATACTATTTCAAAAGCAGATTTTAAAACAGTTTAACTTCATTTAACAAAATGAAATAACAAATAGAGTTTCACTAAGTGCCGATGACAAAAATTAAAAAAAGGATCCCCGAAGAGGTAGAGAAACATATTTTTGAAAGGCCCGACCACGGAATCGAACCCGAGACCTCATGTGGTTTACACCAACACCAGACCATAAGACCACAGAGGCGATATAAAATATATTTATAATTGGTATGTTAATGACGATACCGAATTTTACAACAAGAACTAATATTATCATATAGATTGGCTGTAGTCAAAATTTTCCTCATTATCTTAACTACGTATATATTTATTACTAGATGACACGGCAAACGTTGTTTTGCCATACAAATTACTTGTATCGAATATTTTGGTGGGGTACCTGGGGAGGGGGGGCGGGGGGCTTAATGGAAATAAATCCACAAAATTTCATTAAAATTGGTTTAATAGTTGAACCTATCGCGGACAAACAACGTGACACATAATTTGTATATAGTGTATTATAATTGAAGACGGACTTATTCTGTATTTATTATAAAACCTTGCTTACCTATACTTTGTACAATTTTGTTGAATCGTGCTGACATTTGATCTAGTTTGTCCTCTTCTTCTGCTCTATCTGTATTACCAATAATTATACTTAATATATACTCATACTAAATCCCTTATAGGGTAGGCAGAGAGAACCGAGTGCCATATGTCACGATTCTTGCAGATTTGCTAGGTGGTAGGGTTCTGCATTGTCTCGCCCGGGTCTGGTATCACCGCCTTATCTATTCCTGCCACAATAGCGTCAGTGCTTGCCACTATCGTATTCCGGTTTGGAGGGTAAGTTAGCCGGTAAACTTATGCAAGTGGCATTAGACCTCGCCACAAGATAGCAACGCACCATTAACATCTTTGGTGTTTATAGGCGAAGGTTGACTCTTACCATCAGGAGACCCATCTGCTTGTTTGCTATCTTATAATAAAAAAAATATGTCCTGCTTCCTCCACAATAAGTGCAGTCCACATGAGTTGCAGTTTTGCCACATTTAAATTATTGCGGAACATCAACTAATGATAAATGGAGATAACAAAATTTTTACGTATGTCGCTATTGCTGCGGCCGCATCGCGTGTATCGTCCCGAAGATATTAGCGCGCTAAGGCACACACAGTCATAAACCATAATATCCGATCACATCTGCATGTATCACGTCATTGCGCGAAGCTTTGTGACGATAGATGCAAGTGCGGCCGCAGCATACAAATGTATTCACACATTTATACGTACTTATACTGCTGGGATTTCGATGTATATATCGATGTTCCACTGAAAATATAAGAGATTATCTCGATTACTTTTATTTTTGCACCCTTACTTAATATTATAAATGCAAAAGTCTTTTAGTCATTTACAATTTTATGGCTAAACTACCAAATCGATCTTGATAAAATTTACCATGAAGATAGTTGAAGAGTCGGGGTCAAATATAGGACAACTATTTTTTCAAAATTTGAAACTTAAATGGCTGAAATAGTGAATGAAAGTTTGTATGAAAAACTGTATCAACGACATGTTAAATCTTGCGGATGAAACTGCGCGAGTCAGATAGTGAAGTAGTAGATACTTAGAAAATTACTTAATACACTTACGTATTTTTTCTACTTCTTCATCGATGATATTTATTCCGACTGCAAAATAAGAGTACATTAGTTATTATTAAATTATTTATGTGTAAATATAATTTTGTTTTAACTAATAACGTCATTTGCAATTTATTCAGAGATTTTTTTGTTTCCTAAACCAAAAAAGAGGTAATTCTAAACTAATATTAGGAAGGCTTTGATTGTTGGTTGGTAATTAATACTTTCAAAAAATCACTAAACTGCTTTAAAAAAATTTGCTTCATTTTCATTACCCAAAAGAGTTAAGGCGGTAATGTGTATGGGTCACGTGACCGAAATCGTGGAGAACAGCTAGTGTTACGAGTAGTATTTTATATCGATCACAATTTTTTTCAAAGAATCAAGTAGACGTGCAATTAGTTCAATTAATTAAATTCATGATGTGATAGGTGGCCAATCTATAATTAATAGAGCATGTATCTAGTTTGACTAAGACTTAAAACTTAACACTAAAAACTTAAAACATTATGAATACCGAATTGCCCTAGAATCGAACCCAGTGAGGACCTCATATGTTTTTACTGAAGCTAGTCCCGCTATACCACTGAGACTACCCGTAATGTTTATTTGATTGATATCGGACCGGACAATCCAGACCGATCGGGGTGGTTAGTACTTACTGACCAATTTTATTATGTGTCTGTCCCAGGACTGATTAGATACTCACCGGAAAAGTGATATATCTATATACATATCGTAGGACAGCAAACGGATAGATAGTTCTTCCTCCTGATAGAAAGAGATAACTACATCGCTTATAGACATCGCAGATGTTATTCGTGCGTGTGTACTTGCTACACGTTTGGCGGGATGGTAATGCTACATGTATATTTTTATCGGCTACCATATCCCTTTAAACCAAAACACGACAGTTACAAAATCACCACTATTGCGGTACCAAGCTCAAGGGCGAGTTTGGATAACTCTACCCATTATAAATCATGATGAATACGTGTTTGGCTAATCTTTCATTTAACAAGGGCTGATGAAAAATCTATTTTTAGAAATGGGTCAAACATATGATAATGTCGTGCAATAATCCATACTAATATTATAAATGCGAAAGTAACTCTGTCTGTCTGTCTGTCTGTTATGCTTTCACGGCTAAACCGCTGAACCGATTATATATACTGTAGCGGCATAGATGCTTGAGGTCGGGAATCCGAAAACAAGATCTTTAAATATCATGTTGGCGTAAATGTATTGTGATATATTCTTATAATTTTTATATCCGTTTATACATATGAAAAACACATGTACAGAAAAATGTCTTACTCATTTTACGGAATTGTTTGATAGCTACAGAGTGTTCATCCTCCTTATGTTCTACCCCGATCTCTGAAACAATTGAGTTGTTGTGAAGCTTTTCTTATTTCTCAATTACATTAATTTTAACTATGGACATTCTAGGAAAAGAATTTGCTACAGAGAATTGAATTGAAGAATTGTTGGAATTATGCGTCAATGCATTTTCATTGCAATTGTCTCGCTCGGGTCTGGTAACTGCAACAATAGTGTCAGTGCTTGTCACTGTCGTGTTCTAGTACGGAGGGTAAGGTAGCCTATAAACTTATGCATGTGGCATAAGACCTCGCCACAAGATAGCAACGCACCATTAACACTTTTGATGTCTATAGGCGATGGTTGACTCTTTCCATCAGGAGAACCAGCTGCTTGGTTGCTATCTTATGATATAAAAAAATGCACGTGTACTAAATATCGTAAGTGTATGTATTTATGTATGTTTGTAAGTTTGTATGTCTACGAATTTCTCGGGAATTAAAAGCCATATCGAGATAATTATTTTTGATTTAAATCAGGTATATTCTAACTTAGAGACTTTGGAAAAAGTCCAAGTTTCATCAAATCTGTTCAGTAGTTTTTAATATAAAGATATTTGAAGTCGGTTAAATTTAAGTATTTGTACAACATGGCTCTGGGCCTAATGTTGGTGACGTGTTATCGACACACTTTAGTGAGCACCATTCAAATGTTCGACGGGGCGAGCGTTAAAATTTGAAAGTGGAAGCGAGAAAGCACCGAATTTCAGCTAGACCCGGAAAAAACATGACCGTGCTATGCAAATAATCGAACTTAAAGAACTGTATCCGTCTCGGTGAATCATTTTGAGCCGCCTTGACCCACTGTCCAAAAAATACGCAAGATGTCAGACATGAGATAGGTGTTTCACGCGCAAGTAATAACTCGTTTTTGTCGTCAATTTCTTTCTTTTTTATTCAAACACGTTTCCCACATTACATTTTATGTTCTTATAGTCTGTTAATTAGACGTAATTAGTCTTATCTTTATTTTTTTAATTTTTAAAAAATTGTTACCCCAGGTCATAAAGTTTGGTTTGTTCTACATCGTCTAGTATACAATTGTCATTTTTATAAATATATCTGAATTTTCTATTTTTGCCTGTTTCTTTGCTCGCTTCTTTTTTTACACACAACAGATTTATTTTATCATTTTGATATGATTATATAATGCGATGAGCAAGATTATGTGAGATGCAAATAATATATGTTTTGGTTTGATTAATTTTTATTTATTAAATATTGTTTAATAACGTTAATTTTTTATCTTAAAATAAGCTTATTATATATCATTATTTATTTTTATAGAGATAGGTTTACTTAGATCTCTGTGGGTATACTACCTAATAAAATGTTATTATATCATCTTTATAAAATATTCATGATATTTTGTTTTTATTAAAGGATTTATATACCTACTTTTTACGGTCTGCTTACAGCAAACTAGTCAAATAGTTTTTAAATAAATTTAGCCATATTTTAAGCTTTTAAAAATAGGTATTTAAATAGTTGGTGCAAGCGGGCTTAAGTATGTATTAATTAATCAAAAAAAACTTTATAATAATGGTAACAATAGCTAAAATCAGATATTAACGCTGCAATAAATTACGTCCGTTACCAAGCCGGATGGGATATTATTTTATAAGTAAGATAGCAAACAAGAAGTATATAACCAAGAAGGTTTATAAGGTATTCATTGGTTGCAGGCGTATCAGCTAAAATTTGCAATTCGCCAGCGATAAGCGATGTCGGTTAAACGTTAAAAATATCATCAAAGATGTCGCAAATTGCTTGCTGATCGGTGGATGCAATTTTTGGGAGGTCACAGTCACTAACATATAAGGTTATTATGTGTCATACAATAACTAAACAGTTAAGACAATTGCACATTGCGAGCTACGTGATAGTCCCACGGGTCTCTATGCTTTAAATCGGAACAAGACAATGACAAGTACTGACGCTATTGCTTATCGCTATTAATTAACACGAACGGTGGAGGTACTGTTCGTCATTGTCACGATGTTAGCGACACGTATAACCTTATTTCGGCTTTTTTTTTACCAGCATTAAGACGGTGAATCTATTTTTATAAGAGGCACAGAACAACACGAGATAGTTAAAAATAAATAGAAAGTAATAAGTTAGTGTTACCATCGATAGGTGTCGTTGGACCGTTGGTATTAACGCAAAATGTTTGCAATTGGCACGTGTCAATATCAGTCGGGGATCGGCATTCATATCTCCGTCGGCACGTTGAATTTTTCGTCTCGTTTAATGGTACTGACATGTTCAAATTATACAAAGCTGTAAAAAAATACTAAAATAAATCATCATGACTCTTAATCTATATTTTTTTTTCGTCGGCAATATGTAAAAATGTACTTGCACTGTTTACTTTTGTTATTAAATAAAAATTGTATTGACAAACAGAACAAATGTATTTTAATAAAATACCTTGGTCTAACTACGGTAAACCCATCTGTTAAAATTGCGAAGTAAACTAGAAACCCTTATAGTTTCGCTATTTCCGTCCGTCCTTCCTTCTGTCCGTCCTTGTGTCCGTCCTTCCGTCCGCCCGTCCGCACGATAGCTCACATATCCTCATTTCTACAAAGCTGTAATTTGGCACTAATATACATATCAATCACGTCAATAAAGTGGTAATATAAAATTTTGAAAAATATTCTTTTTCAGGGCATTTCCCCTACATGTAAAACAGGAATGTTAATTTTTTTCATGTATGTGGGTGGCATATCGTTGGATAGGTTTTTAAAAAAATATTGTAGTTTTGTGAAAACAACTTTTCGATTAAGGGACCCGTTTGTAAAATATTAAGCTGGACATTTGATTCTAACAAAAATTAGCATTAAAATGCTAATTTTTGTTAGAGTGAAATGTCCATCCCCTCACCTCCATTTTCTACAGGCTAAATGGTTGGTTATGGGGTGGACAAAAATCATGTTAGTAGTAAATATAATGAAGTTAAGAGAAAACCTATCATGGCTTAGAAGGCTTTTCAAGTTTTCGTGTAATAGTCGACCAACTTAAAGAAGTTTTTATAGGCGGTGAACTTGTGGTGCGGATATATATTTGTCCCTGACGTGGAATAGCTATTGAAAGGTGTACACATATATCTCTTGTTACATAAAACTACGCACACAAAAATCCCACAAATACTAACACTCGCCATGCACACTTAATAACACTTAACCCTCTGTTGACACACAAATCACACAACAAGACATCCACTAGGTATACACTCGTTATTTAGGAAAACACAACACACTATAACACACATGATACGATAAATTTTACTATTAATTTATTACGAACAAACCAACACCTTTTAGTTGTTATTATTGATATTATTATTATTTGTTTATTACACTTTTTGTTAAAATCATAGGTTTAATTTATTGTAATGTTAAGATTGCAATTGCCTACATGTCAATTGAAACCGCGAAGTGGGGGGCTGGCGACCTGTATTACAGGATCTTCTAGAACCTACCTCAGATACCAGCCTCTTACAAACGGGTGTACAAATATATATTAAGCCAACCAAATAATATGTAAAAAGAACCCATTGTGACGAGAGACCAATAAATAAATAAATAAAATAGCTTAAATATTCATAGTATGAAACTATGAAAAGCCCTCTTCTTAGTCTGCATTATTAAGATAGGTAACTTCGGAACCCTACATTGCGCGTGGCCCGATACGCATTTTACCAATTTTTTTATCTTTGTGTAGCAAATCAACAGCTGGTTTTTTTTAAATTAATAACCCTCGCCTTTTAACACCAAGATGTAAATGGTTCATTGCTGTCTGATGTAAATTTCACACATTTTACCGGCCATTTACCCTCCGAGCCGGAACACGGCAGTGAATGTCACTGACGTTATTGCTTTAGAAATGTAGAAATTATGTATAATTTCGAAAATTGAATCGCACTAATCGAGTGTTTGTTTTTGCAGGTACGCACTAGTTGCAGTTTAAGGAACTGGAGGTAACAAATAAGATAAAATTTTCCTAAATAACAAATAGAAAGTTTTGAAATTGGGAAGTTTTCTTTTCCTGAATTTATAAATACATTTACGATTTGTGGTAAAATAACACTAACCGGGTGTATAGTTATACGAAATACTATAATAGGCTGTATAGTTTTACAATAAATCTCAGTTGAATTTATAGGCAACCGGTTTTGATTTTTAGAGCATAAGATATTACTCTCGGTTTCGCTCCCGTTCAAACAAATCAAGGACTTTCATATAAATTGACCGCCCGTTGGTCGAGTGGTTAGCGACCTTGACTACGCAATTAACGGGGCTCGGGTTCGATCCCCGACGGGGACAAGCATTTGTGTGATGAGCATAAATGTTTGTATTTCCGGGTTTGGGTGTTTATTATGTATGTAAAAGTATTTATATATGTATTTCTATGTATTAGTATCGTTGACTAACACCCATAACACAAGCAAATAATTTGCTTACTTTGGGTTAGAACAATAAGTGTAATTTGTCCCGTGAATGTTTATATTATATTTATAATTTGTAAAAACCCATAAGCTCCTTAAGCACGGCCCTTCTTAGCTAATGAGTCTTACCACGTCTTACTCTCTTATGATGTTATTTGTTACTACGTGTTGGTCCCGGGCTCCTTTGAAGAATAGGCCAACAGCCGTTCTGCCAGGCAGGTCGTAAAAGGAGACTGATTGGCTATGCGAGTCACTACCATCGTGGCTACTAGGTGGTAGAGTTCTGCATTGTCTCGCCCGGGTCTGGAATAACAACAATCTGGTACAATTGTCTTACCTATTCCTGCCGCAATAGCGTCAGTGCTTGTCACTGTCGTGTTCCGGTTTGGAGGGTAAGGTAGCCGGTAAATTTATGCATGTGGCATTAGACCTCGCCACGAGATAGCAACGCACCATTAACATCTTTGGTGTCTATAGGCGCTGGTTGACTCTTTCCAACAGGAGACCCATCTGCTTGCTTGCTATCTTGTGATATAAAAAAAATAATATGTATACATATAACGTATGAGGTTATGTTGTTACACATACATACGTACAAGCCTGATGCCTTAATCTAAGTAAAACAGGCTAATTACTTGAGTAACGAAGCAGTTAATATCCGAGTGCAAAGCTAAGATTATTAATACCATTCAGTACTGCCTCATCTTGCGATTTTCTTCGAGAAAGATTTCGTCTCTTAGTGTTTTTAATCATTTTTTTCCGCTCAATAGATCTGGTCGGGTTTAATCCTCTTTCTGTATAAACGCCTTCCATTTGCCTGCGCCGCAAGTCGCCGCGAGCGCCGCGTCGTTTGCTTATTACTAAATGCCTTTTTTCTTTTAACTTCTTTGCCAAGGCATTCCCTTTAAAATAATCATTATAGCATGCAGTAAAATAATCATCATGCATATCAATAAATAAATAATTTCCTTGCGTTGATTCGAGCTCTTTTTGAAAAATAGGCCATCTGGCTTCCTGCTAGGAAAATCGTTAAAAACGAATGATTATCCAATATGTCACTAAAATCATGCCTACTAGGTGGTAGAGAAATAAATATCTGTAGACATCTCGATTCACCGTTTTCTCGGGTATTGATATAGGCGATAAATTTCAGATATTCAGATTGATATGAAAATTAACTTCCTACTTTACTTTTAGGCCGGAACATGACATTTGAGAGTTCTAAACTTATTGCGTAACTATGAGTTATGCTAGAGAGTATATTATACTGACACTAATGGCTCGCATATAACTGTCAGTTGCTTTCAGTTGAAATCCAGAGAATATTAGAACCCTCATTGCCATATCATAGATTAGGGCAGTCACTTTAAGCATCGATTGTCAGAATAGGACGGCAAGTTTTACTAGCTACTGCAAGACATTTTCATACATACCTCGTCGATTCGCAGATAAGTTCAAATCTACTTTCTTCGTCACCACTGCAAGTAACAATATCCGTTTAATAAATTACTTTGACAAAATATCTCTTAAAAATATTAAATTTAAAGATATAAAAAAACTTACATTTATATTTACATTTCTTTGTACTGTTGTTAACCAAAACATATTGTCCTAAAACAATAACAACTCCATTTTATTTATTTTTTATTTTATAGAAGAGGGGGCAAACGAGCAAGAGGTGCACCTGATGGTAAGTGATCACCGCCGCCCATGGACATCTGCAATACCAGAGGTATTGCAGTTGCGTTGCCGGCCTTTTAAGAATGAGTAAGCTCTTTTCTTGAAGGTCCCTATGTCGTATCCGTTCGGAAATACCCCTGCCGGTAATTGGTTCCACAACAGAGTAGTGCGAGGTAAAAAGTGTCGGGAGAAACGCACAGTTGTGGATTTCCAGACATCGAGATGGTGAGGATGGAACTTCAAGTTTTGACGCGATGTCCGATGGTGGAATTCGGCGGCAGGAATTAATCCAAACAACTCGTCGGAACACTCCCCATGATATATACGATAAAAAACACAGAGAGAACCTACATCTCTGCGCAATGCCAAAGAGTCAAGCTGTTTCGAAATGGCCTGGTCGTCAACGATTCGAACCGCTCTACGCTGAATGCGATCAAGAGGAAGAAGCTGGTACTGAGGAGCTCCGGCCCAGAGATGCGAACAGTACTCTATGTGAGGCCGAACCTGTGCCTTATAAAGTTGAAGGCGATGGACCGGCGAAAAGTACTGTTTCGCTCTGCTGAGCACACCGAGCTTTTTGGAGGCTAGTTTAGCCTTGCCTTCCAAATGACCGCGAAACTGAACGTAATTCGATATGACAACTCCCAGGATTCCGACACTAGCTGAGGCTGTCAGGAGAGTATCCTCAAATCGAGGTGATACGACAAAGGGCGTCTTTTTTGCGGTGAACACGCAAAGCTGTGTCTTCTTGGGGTTAAAAGTAACCAGGTTTTGGCGACCCCATTCCGAGACATCGGTAAGTCGATTCTCGACTTCAGACACAAGCTTGTTTCGGCACTCTTCGACGTGTTCCCGAGAAATACTGCTTCGGCCGGAGTATGTAGCATCACCAGTACTGTCATCCGCATAGCAATGTATGTTGCTAATTCGCATCATATCATTGATATGCAGAAGGAACAGTGTCGGTGAAAGCACGCAGCCTTGGGGAACACCAGCATTGACAGATTTAAGGTCGGAGCACGCACCGTCGACAACGACCTTGATGCTCCGGTCAGCCAAAAAACTGGTGATCCACTCGCATAATTTCTCAGGAAGCCCATAAGAAGGCAGCTTCGCGAGAAGCGCTTTGTGCCATACCCGATCAAAGGCCTTCGCTATGTCCAAACTAACTGCCAATGCCTCCCCCTTGGACTCAACTGCTTGTTCAAATCCAAATGTTTTTTAAATTTTTTCAAATCCAATTTGTTCAAATCCAATTGTTTTTTAAAAATATTAAGCTTTATGATTTAAATTTTTGAATAAAATTGTAAGAAAAAATTAGAAGCCTTATAACATAATATTCCAATAAGTATAAACTGCATATACCTATAACTAAAAAGTGTATATAAAATATAAAAATAAATAAATGTACCTTCAAGATACATAACTTTCGCGGGCTCCGTTGACACTTCTACTTCGAATTCTTTAACATCTGTTCAAAACAAAAATGAACTGTAAAAACTTTGGGTCCCTTTTTAAAAGACGATTGCTCGAACGGTGGAGTACTAAATTTGATGCAGTTAGGGTTGACATTGCAGAGGACTGCAGAAACCTAATATTTTTAAATAAAATTCATAATATGTACATTATACTATTAATAAAAATAAAAATTTATACACAATACATCCATGATAATATACACACATTTATGTATACTATTTTTTTAAGGCTAAAGTTACTTGTCAACCTTAAAAGATTTTATTATTTTATCTAGGATCGAATTTTGGGCCACAAGCGATCACTAGTATTTGTTAATACTTATTAGAAATATTGCGATATAACTTCTTCACGTAGGCCAAGATTCAGATTAATATTACGGATATAATTTTATTTTTTGTAAAATCCTACAAAATTTACTTTCTTTTCCAAAATATTAGAAAACTGTGATTTAACAATTATACTCAAAGATGAAACCTCAAGCAGCAGCTACGAAAGCGTAAATCTGAGAAATTCTCATTGATATAAAAAGGCGAAATTTCTTACACAACGTATTTATTTACCTTCTCCGCTTAGCGCTAAGGCCTGGAGCGCGTCAAGTCCAGATATATCGAAATCTGAAATTGAAATGTACGCAGTGACATTGATTTATGTATCTAAACTTAAGTTTTAAAAATATAAAAGTTGTTACGAATGTACTGAAATTTTAGGAATCACAAATTTTATACAATGATTCTAATATTTAATGAGGATTATTAAAACAACGAATCTAAACTTTGTGTGATTTTATGGAAGTCAGTCAACAATATTAATACATAGAAAAACATATATAAATACTCTAATATTAAATATATTAGAGTATTTATGTATGTTTTTCTATGTAATAATATCGTTGACTGACTTCCATACTACATGCAAATAATTTGCTTATTTTGGGGTCAGATCAATTCGTGTAAGTCAAGTTGTCCAGTGATATTTATTTATTATATAAACCCTAGAAACGCCGGATTGGCTGATTCTTTGCACTACCTTAGACTTGTCCTACCTTCGCAATGTACGTGTTGCTGGCAAGTTAGTTATGAAGATAAAGAAAACAATCTCTGATCAGGCCGTGAATTTCAGTAGCAACCAAGAGCTTGATGCTAATTTCTTAACACGCTCATGGTCATGGGCCCTATTTACGTAATAAAACTTCAGTCGAATCGGAGCATTTATGGCTCAAACATTTTCTTATACATTAGAACGACGTGACGTTGTATCGTGTTTGTATATGTAGGAGCCATCAACGCTTCGATTTAATTCGAGTTTTATTTCGTTAATAAGAACACATATCTCGTATAAGCACGTACAACTGTCGACCCCGATTATCGCTAATAAGAAGCGACAGACGTTAAATGTATTGTTGAACAGTGGAGAATCTGAGCATCTTTAAGAATCCTATATATTTTTTCCATCTTGCAAGGGCCCCGTCATATGTCGTCGTCGATGGAAGGTACATTTCGATTGTAAAAATGGAAATGTACCTTTAGGTGTTGTTAGATGAATAATATGTTCATTACTTCAATAATTTTGAAATATGAACAAATATACTGATATTATCTCCATTCAATTTTTGACTTCGCACTTTTAACTTTAATTTATGAACTAAAAATTTACTTACTTTCTAATATAACGATTCGGTTTTTGGTCGAAACTGAAAATTGGAATAAATAAATTCAAAGTTTTGTAATAGAATAAGATAGATGGATACTACATTTCATCTGTTTATAATATAATTAAAATGCAAAAATTGCTGATACATCCAAATCTTATAAAATATATATAAGATTAAGATTTTTTTTATTATTTAATAAGATAAAAAACTTCGAACTACATTTTACTGAGACAGAAACTATTTCTTAATATAATAAAATATGAGTAACATACAGAAAACTTCAAACAATTTATCTGCTAATTCTTCAGGACTTTTTGCACTGCTAATAATTCCTTTGCCAACTGAAATAAACAACAACATTTAACCAATTTCTTTAATACTTCTTTTAATTCTCTGTAGTAAAATATTTACGCACTTCCTGGTTCTGCCACTGCAAGAAATAAGAATATTTTGTTACCACGCTGCTAAAGCCGTATAACGACTAGCAATAACGTTTTTACTTTTTTTACCTTTTTTCATCAATTTCTTAACAATGGGTAGCATCTCTCTGGGCGTGAAAGTATCACCTTTAAAACGAACATTTAAATAATTAATTTTTATAAAGGTCATATGACACAAGTGTCGAATTTTCGACAATTTAGTTTCACTTAACTTGTAGCTTTTTTTACATTATAAGACAGGAAATAAACAGATGTATTTTTATCTTACAGTTATCAAGTATGTTACTTTTTTATAGAAGGGGGGCAAAGGGGGAGGTGGGTGCACCTCCCCCTTAAGACAGAGAAGAGACAGTAAGTGATCTCCGCCGCCCATGGACATCCGCAATACCAGAGGTCTTGCAGTTGCGTTGCAGGCCTTTTAAGAATGGGTAAGCATTTTTTTTGAAGGTCCCCAAGTCGTATCTGTTCGGAAATATCCTTGTCGGTAATTAATTCCACAACAAAGTTGTGCAAGGTAACAAGTGTCGAGAGAAATGCACATTTGTGGGTTTCCAGACATCGAGATGGTGAGGGTGGAACTTCAAATTTACACTTTACTGGTGTAATGCTATCTTTGTGGCCGGGACGGTAATGCTACATGCATAAGTTAACCGGCTACCGTTTCCCTAAAATTGGAACACAACGTTCACAAACATTTACACTATTGCAGCAGGAATGTTGAGGTTACTAAAAACCGAAAAGCCGGTGGTAAAACAGCCGTAATAAAGGCGTTTAATCATTTTCATATAGTTGATTGGTAAACAAGCAAATGTCTCTCCTGAAGAAAAAAAATTATATCTAGTGTCACATGCATAAGTGTACCGTCTACCTTACTTACCATACACGCCGACATACGAAAGTGTCAAGCGCTGATGCTATTGGTGCTAGTTAAGACAGTGGTGCCAAATTTGCATGAGACGATGGAGAACAAAGTGAAAAGTGTATTTACTACAGGAGTTAAAAGTACAATTTACCTACGCTTAGTCTGCTCATATTATGTAACATTACCTTAGGTAATATTAGTAATATTATATTTTGTATTATGTAAAATATAATTAATTTAACGTTATTACTGAAATTTAAAAATATAGGTGAAGTAATTTTACTTATTTCATGATAAGTTTTATACACGATACAAACCACGGTACAAATATCCTACTCGCACGTAATGGGCATGAAGATATTTTAAAATAGTTCATTCAAAATCTTCATTGCGAGCAAAATTATTATTTTCTCTTCTGATATTTTAAACCACTAAAATCATTGATATATAAAAACCCATCAATGAATAAAATATAAGGTCTTACCAGAAATCAGTGTTCTGGTGTCTGAAAAAAAAATCAAAATTAAATGTAATATATAATAAATTATTTATATACGACATGATAACAATAGGGAATTATTTCGTATTAGTATATGAGCATAGATATTCCAAATGGATCTACATTACCAGATACAATAGAGAACAAACTATTTGATTGTTTATAAGTTTAATGTGGATAAACTTTAAAACAACTAGAGCGATCACAAAAAAACGTTTCATTTGAAAAATACACTATTCAGGAGTACCATAGGCTTTTGTTTTACCCGGCTGAGTAAAAGGAAGTAATGATTTTGGGCCACGCCAACGAATACGCGGGTGAGAGCTAGTCCGACTAATCTATATTAATATTATAAATGCGAAAGTTTGAACGTTTGAATGGATGTTTGTTACTTTTTCATGCAAAAACGGCTGAACCGATTTGAATGAAAAGTGGCATACATGTAATTGATAATAATAATAAATAATAAATATTCACGGGACAAATTACACTTACTGATCTTACCCCAAAGTAAGCAAATTATTTACTTGTGTTATGGGTGTTAGTTAACGATACACAGAAGTCTATATACATATAATAAAATCGTAAAAAAGTCAAAACCGTACATTGAATATTTTTTAAAAGAATAATTGGGGCGTGATCTACAATTGATATCGAAGCCAAAAATATAGTTTTTAGAATTTTTGTCTGTTTGTCTGTATGTATGTCCGGGGTAAACTCAAAAAGTACTGCATGGATTTACTTCAAATGTTGCATGAATATTACTAACAGATCGGGTCAACATATAGGCTACATATTACTATACATATTACATATACATATTATCACGCTATCACCTACGGGGGAGGAGCAGTGCGGAGTAAATGAAGTCCGCGCGGACGAAGTCGCTGGCAACAGGTAGTATTAGAACATATTTAATAAACACCCAAACCTGGAAATACAAACATTTATGCTCATCACACAAATGCTTGTCCCCGTCGGGGATCGAACCCGAGCTGCGTCGATTGCGTAGTCAGGGTCGCTAACCACTCGACCAATGGGGCGGTCAAAAACATTTTATCTTGGAAAAATAGTTATTCCCGTGAGATTGAGATTCACGAAAAACTTTTATCATGTAGCGGGCTGCAGGGTGCAGCTAGTGCTTTATAAAGTAAGTCCACCAAGTAAAATTTAGCGGAATAATGAATTGATAAAGTAAACATTTTATTATGTTCACGGGACCATGAGACACGTTGTAACAAGTGAATTCTTTTGCTATTAGTCCCCGGCGAATACTTAAAAGTGGATTTTATTACACAGTATTAAGGGCACCGGATAAAAGACAAAATGTGGATATCAAATAACAAGTCCAACTCGCATTACATCCATGTATCAACATCAAGCTAAACCGTAATGTATTTTGCAAGTTATAGCATAACTATTTAGTAATCTGTGGTTATAGTACTGATAAACAAATACTTTTATAACTTGTTGTACCTTAAGGGCTTAGACAAATGGACAACAATTGTTCATGTATCAAATAAATACATGTCACTTTCAGTGACTACACAGAGCATTTACTTATGCATTATTTACATAAGTACAAATTTACATAAAAACATAATAGGTTAGCAAACAAGCACATGGAAAGGAGAAGCATTGCCTATGCTCTAAAGACACTGAAGATGTTTATGATATTTTGCTAACCTTGTGGCGAGATGGTAATGCCACATGCATAAGATTACCGGCTACGGGCGAAAGGTTGCAGAAATCTACCATCTAAGATTCACGATAGTAGTAAGATTCTTGGCTTGGCCAGTCGTTCGCCTTTTACGAATTGTGTGGATTTTGTAGGGCCCTAATTCACTCAGTCCCAAAAAAGTCTAAACAGTTTATATTAAAATATTTAGCGGCTAACTCACTAAGCGACGTAGCCAATTCGTAAAATTCAATACAAATTGTTTGGAAACGTGGCCGACGACGTCGCCATGGCGTCCCGATGAGTTAGGGCCCTTATTCTTTAAAGGAAGTTTGGGCTAACACGGGGAAACCAATTAGTGTGATAAAGCGTCTGTTTTAAAACTAAAAAATACGTCCATGGTCCAGATGGTAGATGCTTAAAAACTAATAACTGACAGATGATGAATCAATTTGTAAAAAGTATTTGCCTGTATTTTATTTTTTCAAGAATAGCCTAGAAAGTTCTGCACCAATTTTGATAAAACACACTTAAATACTGATATATTTTTTGTCTTGCTATAGTGAGGGGCGGGGACTATGAACTGCTGTTAGCTCATATTTAAATGTAAAGAATATATTTTGATTATTTCTTTTTTAAATTTACATTAATAAAATAACGTGTTATTAAGTTATAATATTCGAAACCTCTTATAAACCGCGTAGACCACTCGGTTATATATGTATGTATATAGTATGGTAAGTATTATTATAAGCGTTTTTAAGCACCTATTACGTGACACGATTTCTCGGGCTCTGCCTCTTTGGCGCCCTGTCTCCTTATTGTGATACCCGCTCATTACACTACGCCAGAATTCGCCAGAAATCATTCAATAAATTTACTTACATCGCCTTAGTACTTGACTCAGGCAAGTAATAATAATAATGAAATCAAAATCGTTACAAATATTAATAGATTATTTTTTTATAATATTTATGTAAATAAAATAGCCATACTTATTGCTCGCGCTGCTGTGGTAGTGCGCCCTATCTCCCTGTTTTTTATTTAATACTACTCGATCAGCAGGACGAGAGTAGGTTGGAAGATCGGAGTAATTCGATCGCCCTATCTAGAGACCCTAACTTGCTGTTTCTTATTACACCGCCTTGTCCATGTCAAAAAGGCCCAAGAATTTGGATAGTGTAAAATTTGCTTTATTAAAAACACTAAAATTAGCCGGAATAACATAATTTTTTCAACAAATTACCTATTTCTCTATGAGTATAAAAGTATATTTTCTGAATGGTTTTTAAATGTGACCGAATAAAATTTAAGATTTATACTCCCAAGATAAGTTTTAAAGATATTTTATAGATTCAGGCGTAACTTTGCGGGGATCCTCAACTTAGGGAAGAAATTAAGATACTTTAAATTCTTTTTTTATTTTCCATGCCTTCGGTGAGTTTGTTCAATTTCTTACACTACTTTCTTGTTTTAGTGGCGTTGCAGAAATCGAATAAAGGGGTTTGCGGAAATTTACAAATGTCTTCTTTATTCTTAGACTTCTTCTATAGACTTCAAAAATTAAATTAATTTCTTTTATTTTAAATTTATGCAGCAAAAAAACTGATGGTTCTCCTGATGGAAAGAGACAATCATCGCCGATAGACAACAAATGTTAACGGAAGCAACACAGATGTTAATAGAAGGCTATCCATGTGGCTCGGATAGAATGCCAAATGTTAAGTTTACCGGCTACCTTACCCTCCAAACCGAAACACAGCGGCAAGATAGGTAAGGCTATGGTACCAAAACCCGGTCGAAACGTTGAAGAACTCTTTAACCCAGCAAGTAGTCAAGGTGTTAGTGACTTCTTCCTTCATTTCTTAAGATATTTTTAATGTTAAAATAAATTCATTTATTTCTTACATGTTAACATTGTTACTTTAACTTACATGTTGTATTATTTTATTTTGGTACCTACTCTTAAAATAGATCACGACAATGGTAACCAGAAATGGTAGAATAGACAAGAATGACGTCAATCTACTAAGATTATGGATCGTAGAACACGACTACCTAGTGGGATGATCGAGGCGAGCAAATGGATATTTTAGCTTTTTCTGTTTAATAAAAGTATAAAAAAATATTTTACCACGCCAGTTCTCTTACGGCATATGCAGTTTCATGAGTAGTGATTACTCCATCCACTCCATATTTACCACTCTACATAGCTGACAGTTTATCTTATGAAAAGCATTACCTAAAGGCAGGCACCAAAGGAATCAATACTAATATGAAATATTTATTTGTTTATTTTTCGCTCGTTTCGTTCATTAGAGAAACGGCGCGAAGTTCCTATTAAATTAATGACAAAACTTTTGAGAACTTACTTATTGACTGGCTTTTCGTAAACGGGACGTGAATCTGAAATTTTATTTAAATCCGTTATTTTAAATTGCAAAACACTTTATTCGTTAGATAATTAAGCCCTCATAAATAAATATATTTTAACAATAATTCTTCATGTTGGTTCAGGCCTCCTTTAAAAACAGATCATACCAGGCAGTTTGTACAACGATTGGCCTAAAGTATCGTTACCATCGCGACCTCTAGGTGGCAGAGTTAGCAACGTCTTGTATGTTTTTTTTTTGCTGTAAGAGCATCAATGTTGATTGTCTATGTTGTTCCAGTTATGAAATTAAGGTAGCCGGTCAATTTATAAATATCGCATTAAATTCCCGCCAAATGGAGGGCAATGCACCATTAACATATTTGGTGTCTATAGGTGATGGTTATCTATTTCCATCAGGAGAACGATCTGCTTGTTTATTGTTCTATGATATAAAAAATTAAGCACTGCCATATGAGTAAATCTTTATCAAGTACTAAGACATTTCTTATATTTTATATTTTTTATCGTCGGCACTTAGTGAAACTCCATTTGTTATTAAGTAAATGGGTCATTGTCAAATTTTGCGCAAGTATGTTCGGTAACAAGTTATTATTCTGTGTAAAATATACTTACACCTCCTTAATAATAGGCAATCAATTTTAATATTAATTATATTTTGAAAAATAATTTGTTTATCTTTTTGTATCAATGTAGGTCTTTTTAAGTTTTTATGTAATTAAACAACTCTTACTAAAAGAGATACTTATCACTTTTTCCAAAATGACTGATGAATTATCGAAAATCTACTCATAGTAGGGGCCCAAGAGGGGATTTTGGTATTTCCTCGAGCTCGTCAGATTAACATAGGGAAGATACCTCGCATACTGTTGAGGTTTTCCATCTAATTTAAGCCATTTCTATAGAGGGGGGTAACTAGGGCAGAAAAAAAACAAAATTAAGATAACTTCGGCTTGTGGACATTGTCAGATTATATTTTTTCGTTATTCTTACATAATTTCTTATATAATATAAGAGAATTCAGACGTGCTCGAGAATATCAAAACAACGTTTTCTCTGCAACGTTGTGACCCTCCCACTCCCTTACACTACACTTGAATCGTCAGATTTTCCAAATTTTAGGTGGAAATTAACCCGGCATACATTTTTTAAAACATTTTTTATCTGTAGTTATTTTCCCCACCATTGAAATGAAAAACTTTATATAACCTTTTATTTTTCCTATAATTTAATCTACAAAATCCAATAGGTCCGGGTCCAATAGGTCAAAATTTGACATTGACCCGAATGCTCTTTTCACTATACACATTAGTCCGATACAGTACATGTGCATTTACTTAATTACACATTTTTTAATGTTTGTGTTATATCATTCACATACTTCTCAACCGTCGTCCATAGCCACTGAACGAAAAAAAATATTTAGATGAACAATTTTTTTACTCCAGGATTTATATACAATTTATAAGAAATTTATAATGGTAACTATGTAGCTGTCTAAGATCTCATAGCTTCACTAAGCTATTCACTAAGTTAATTGCTACGCTCTCGTCCAAAATAAACCATGCCTTATTTTTTTATGAGACAGAAAGAAATTGTGTCTATTAAATAACATTAATCAATGTATTACACTTAACTATATATGTGTTTTAGCACGTATCCCACGGCAGGGAAAACTGTAAAACCGTATCCAAGAAAAATTTGATCTTGTCTCTGGCCGGCACGCTCACATCACCTGAGCTACTGTCGACCGATTCAACGTGACGAAACTCTTGCTTGCTTTGTGATCGATTCCATTGATTGTAATGATTGTTAGATATGCATACGTATATACATTTTATATTACATTTGTTGGATTAAATTTTTACTGAATTGATCTGGGTTATAAAACCCAATTCTATAAAATTGCTACAGAATGTATAAACATTCTGTAGCAATTTTATAGAATTCCTGGATTACATACACTAGCGGTAGCATAAATATTTATTATCTATTAATGTATGTAAAATTAATGAAAGTAATTGAAGCATTAACCCGTGAAAGTAATAAATTGACTTTCGCATTTTACACCTGTTATGGATGACGGATATCGGTACTCGAACTGCGGATACATAACATACATAATTTGACATTGACAGTTAACACGGCAATGCTGCATTGCATACATATAAAATGTCTGTATTGTTTGTTGCATATCGAATCTTAATTAGTATGTAGGTTCAACCTTTCTGTCTACCCAGTGAGGGCCTATATTTGGCTCCAGATGACCGCGTTGGCGCAGTGGAATGCGTGGTCCAGCAGTTAGCTACCCTGACCGCGCATTCGACAGAATTAGTATAGTTGATTACCTCCCACATCACAAGCAAACATTTGGTTTACTTTGGAGGTAGATTAATTAGTGTCATTTGTTCAGCGATATTTATTATATTATTTATTACATTTTAATTTTATAACGTTACATAAAAAATAGTTTGAAAAATCCTGCAGCGCACGCTTCAAAAATTAGTTTTCGTAATTATCGTTATATGTGGTATTCAATTTCGTATAACCCTGATTTGAACCAATACAGGTAAGAATCCAAATTTTTAATAAATTGGCTGTTTTTATATTACGTATGTGCTTGGCTGTTGTTTGAAAGATCTATGCAAAGAAAAAAAAATGCCTTGCCTTCCCTCATAAAATCAAACATCACAAATTGATCAACCAATGTCAATTACATGAAAATTAAAAACTGCTAAATGTCGTAACAAACACCACTGGATTTTTTAGTTTTTTATTATTATTAAACGACACCGGACACACACAGCCGAAACTCAATAATAATTCCTTGGCAGTGAAACTGTGCCACAGAATACCTAGTTATTCTGTGACTATGCGCTATAATTTTGAAGCTAATAATAAAAAAAAAACTCGATATTTTAAATTTTGTGTCGTAGTCGTGCCAGATCCGTACATATACAGATATCCGGCCAGGCCTAGATTTTCTCAATCAGTTTTTTTACACTCAATACAATAAACGTTTTTATAAAATATATTTAAAGTATCTTCACGCCCGTATCCCCGAAAAGGTAGGCAGAGGTACAACCAGTGCACCTACGATTAGCCGAAGATACTTAGTCCCACAATATATAGGTAGCCAGCTTATCGCCAACCAGGCACTTTTTCCAACCCGGGCAACATTTTTTGTCAGAAAACTGAAAATACCCACTGAATTACCCATCGAACCCAAGACCTCATGTGGTCTCCAACACCGGACCACTAGAACACAGAGGCGATTAAAAATATTAAATACAATAAAACCAGTATTTTTAACCATATATGTGTTCGTATTATTCTTAAAGTGCAATACAAAATATGAAATAGAGACCTTTTTACTTCAGAAAGTTAATTGATTTTGGTAAAGCGAGAGTAGAGCAGTACCTTGCTTCGCGGAAGCAGGCAGTTGGTGATCGTGATACACTACACCGTTGGCTAATCGCAGGTGCACTAGTTGGCACCTCTTCCTCCCTCTTCGTGACGAGACGATATATTTTATTTCGTTCCGAATTGAAACTTAGTGTTAATTCAAGCATATTTTGAATTTGTTATTTATCTATTTACAAAACGAAAAAAACATGCTTAAAATAAATAGTTGTAATACGTCATCCTACGCAAAAATAAACAAACGATGCTTTTTTTTCTTGTTTTCTTACAGACCGATTGATCAATCAAGATTATCATGATATAAATTAGTTATGTTTCGGAATCCGCCACGTGATTGAAAGTATTTTCTGTTTCACTCAAAAACAAGTATAGAAATTATTTACCACGGTCCATTGTAACTGGACCGAAACTTTGAAATCCAAGTTAGTTTATATATACATGCGTTTTTGATCTGTTAATTTTTTTAACGGTAGGATAAATAGCACACAATTTTCCCCGTGTTGGTCCCGGGCTCCTTTGTAGAATAGGCCAACTGCCGTTCTGCCAGGCAGGTCGTAAATGTCGACCAAGTGGCTATGCGCGTCACTTACATCGTGACTACTAGGTGGTAGAGTTCTGCATCGGCTCGACCGGGTCTGGTACCACCGCCTTACCTATTCCTGCCGCAATACCATCAGTGACGGTGACTACCGTCGTGTTCCGTTTTGGAGGGCAAGGTAGCTGGCAAACTATATAACTAAACTAAATATTAATATGAAGTTTTATTTCATATCATAAGACACATGCATATGGCATTCTCTAGTCTCTAGTGTCTATAGGCGATGGTTGACTCTTTCCATCAGGAGACCCATCTGCTTGTTTGCTATCTTATGATATGAAATAAAACTTCATATTAATATTATAAATACGAAAGTAATTGTCTGTTTGTCTGTCTCTTCTTCTTCTTTTTAACTTCATTGTATTTACTACTACCGAGATTTTTTGTCACCCTCAAATCCAACCGTTTAGCTGACAGACGGAAGGGACACTTGGAAAATTAATCAAATAATTGTTGCCACAAACCTACAATATTTTTCAAACATCTGTCCAATGATACCCCACACTATGGGTTACACGAGAAAAAAAATTATTATCGCTAGTTTACATGTAGAGGCGCTAATTCATGTAACTTTGTGTATTTCTAATATGTATATTCATACCAAAATACAGCTTTCTAGGACCTCTACGCTAGACTGCGGACGGACGGAAAACTACAAGGTTTTAAAGTATACTTCGGAACCCTTAAAAGTAAATCTCCGAGGACATATTAAGGTCCACCTCCTTTAGTTTAGATATTTATGAAATTATAAAGAGTATATTACCAATCCGTAAAAGAAAATGTAGTAGCAGAATACAGCACTTCGTCCATACATTTTACTGTGACAAAATAATAACCTTGAAACTTAATGAAACAAACAAATTTAATTGCGCGATAATAAAATACGGCAATCATAAAATAGAAAGTTATGTAAGTACGGTCTGCCACAAAAATTATCACACCAAATAAGAAAAGTTTTATTTTGTAAAATAACTGTAAAACAGGACCATTTCCTACGAGCGTTTACTTTGCGTAAACATTTTCTTAAGCCTTAATTGTTTAACGGTACCGTTTTCGATATAGAGCCATGAAAATTAAATATGAATTAGACAATTCTATAAAGTAGGTTTTTCAGTTTGTTTCCATTTGACTACAGGTTGGACAATCTTTAGTGTACTTAGATGCATCACTTCGGGATATAGACCTGTTGATATTTTTAGTCTAGCTTGTCCGTTAAGCCTGATCTAGTCAAGATATTAAACTTACAGTATTACGAGTGCATCGATACTAATTATAAATCTGAAAGTCTTTCTGAATGGCTGTTACGCTTTTACGGCTAAACCGCGAAACTGGTTTTGATGAAATATGGCATAGAAATTCTTGAAAATTCGGAGTCCGATATAGGTTATATTTATTTCAAAAATCAACCAAATAAGGAGCTGAAAAATGGAATGAAAATTTGTATGAAAAATTAAGTTGACGATAACTTAATAGTCGCGGTTATAAAAATAATAGAAAATTTTTGTTGGAGTAATCCTTTTAAAAAAATTGTTGTTTAAGTAATCCTCATAAATTTTGTTTGAATAATAACTTCAAGAAATTTTAGACCCATTAACGGTTCGTAATTGCAGCCACAATATAGGTATATACATGTTACATTTACATGCATAAATTAATTAATTTTGAAAGATAAGTACTTTACCGTATAAACCTCTCTTTAAAATTTTGAAAACAAATAACCTCTTAAAATAGTTGTAAGTATTTAACGTTGCATAGTTCTAACTTCCAATTCTTAATAGACTTTTCATCATCTTTTATTCATGATTGTATATTTAATGCTGCTGCCGCACTTGCGTCGATCTTCCCGAAGATATTAGCGCGCTAAGGCGTACGTAGTCCGGAATGTATGCGATAAGATAATAGCCGGTCACATCTGCATTTATCGCGTCATTGCACGAAGCTTTGTGACGATAGGCGCAAATGCGGCCGAGCCATAACAAATATACATTCATAACGAAACAATTTTTTATTTTATTTCATTACACGGATTTTCTATTATTTTATCTCAAATACAGTTTCAATACAATATATTATTAATAGCGATATTATTTTGAATATATCACATACATACAGGCACCGATGATATAATTGCAATATTCTCTTTAGTTGGGTATGTTTAAAAACTTTCCCTCGTCTTCTATTAACTTATCAAAATACAATATCAATCAGATAAATACGCGTAACCTACAAATAACTATTATGTGAATTCAGTTTTGTTTATGTGTATAGATCGCTTTATTACTTATAGCTTTATTACTTTTTTATGTTTCCCATTTTCGATTTCGCGTTAAATCTATTATTCCCCAATCTGTCCCTAGTCTACTTTTATGTCGGTAGCTTGCGCATCCTCATCCTGTCGTAAATGCTCATCTGTTATAGTAGATACTATTTGATTTTTATCTTATTTGTTCAATATGTATTCTTCATTTATTTTTGCTGTACATAAAATATAGAATTTGACGTATGTTAATATTATATTATTGTTTATTATCGATCGCCCTCTGTTCGAAATTCAACTATTATTATATGAATCCATTTGACCATAGAATAAGCAATAAAATCCTTTGTGAGTTTGACAACAAATTTTAACCGTAAACAAAATATGTTAAATAAATGGTAGTGTGTGTAATGTTTATTTTTATTAATTTAGTTTATTTTTAATGCATAAAAATGTAAGCTTTCTACATTTCTTCGCTATGTAAAACTTATCTGTGCCAAATGTCAGACTCCGCCGTTCGCGTAACTGTCGTAAAATGGGACAAAGTTTTCACTCTACGTATTAAGGTACAGATAAAACAGATAAACATTTTACTTTGGGATGTAATATAATTTCTTAAATTAGTAAACGTATAAATACATAAAGTTTTTAATTTTACAGCAAATTGTGTTATGCATTTCTTAAAAATCTATCCGGTGTCTAGGAATTTCCATAAAGCGAACATGGAAATATTACGTTATCATAACGAGAATGTAGCTAAGGCTAGGCTACAATATTTTTTTAAATATTTTGGCTTTAATTTAGATTTCTTTATTCGCCACTGAAATCATGGCTCTATCACTACGATTGACAAACAGTACTAGTGTCAGTCCAAAATTATATGGTTACCACGCCTTCAATTTACCAAACTTTCAAATCACCAGATACTTGCTAAACGTACAATATAGTGTTCATTTCTGAAATAATTTCCAATAATTTTAGTTTCTGTTCAATATTATTAACAATCCGAAAATCTGAGATTTATATAACTAAGCAACATTTTTTTATAAGTTTAAAATTGTTAAATTTAAAATATGTTTGTTTATTTTGAGACTTGGATAGGAACGAAGTAAAAGTTTATTTGATTGACTATACATTACAATCTTAAACAAGATTTAACTTGGACTTAACTTGTCGCCATAATTTTATAGTTAACTAGCTGTTGCCTGCAACTTCGTTCGCGCGGACTTCATTTACTCCACACAGCTCCTATCTCGTAGGCGCGATAATATGTAGCCTATATGTTGACCCGACCTGTTCGTAATATTCATGCAAAATTTGAAGTAAATCCATGCAGTACTTTTTGAGTTTACCCCAGACATACATACAGACAAACAGACAAAAATTCTAAAAACTATATTTTTGGCTTCGATATCGATTGTAGATCACCCCCCAAGTAATCTTTAAAAAAATATTCAATGTACAGTTTTGACTTTCCTACGATTTTATTATGTTTAGATAAAATCAATTTTTTGTTAATTTTTACAATTAATAATAGTTCCATTGTGGCCAATTTTTTACTTTTGTTTATAAAAAATTAAGCATACGTTTTGGCTAGTGAAAGGTTGATCGTGATGACCTAACTACCAACATGGCCACCAATAACAAACGTTCGCTACTTTGTTCTATTGTTACCAACCAGCATGCATGAACATTCATTGTTAACCGAGATAGACTTGCCATATACAATAAATTGAGACGTATGACCAATGCGTATAACATGTATATATACTACACATTTTTTCTGGCCCTGTTTACAGGGACAGGGTGGTGGAACAAGATAGGGAGGTAGAGACGCTAAATAGAGTAAGCTCGTGGTTCCATTCTCCTATTTTCTTGTACATGTCGTTGTATGTCTTAATAAAATGTCGTGCGCTATCCAAATGAGAAATAAATAACGAGTAAATTTTAGTGAACATTTTGATTTCATTACTTTGTAGTTACCAAAAGTAGTACCCAACTGATTTCAGCCCTTATGTAGTAAGTGATTTTATTGATTAAAACATCATAGTATTAGCATCATAGCTTAGTGTAATAATCGTGATGAGATGTAGAGCCTGAAAAATCGTGTAATGTCACAGGACCTTAAGATCACTCTAACTGCATTTAATTAGTACTTGCTGATAACCGCGATGTCACCTAGCAAAGCGTTCATTTATTTTTAAAGTAATAAAACTTCTACTCAATGATACAGAGTAACATTTTGCAATTACGAGAATTAATCGCAACCATAAAAATAAAAATCCCTCATTTTGAGCCGGGTTTTTTACGATAGTGTTAATAATGTCGTGTTCTGGTTTAAAGAATAAGGAAGCCGATAAAATTATACATGTGTCAATAGCATTCCGACGCATCGATTAGCAATGCGTCATTAACATATGATTTGCTATCTATACGCGACGGTTATCTCTTACCACCAAAAGAGCCTTCTGCTATATTGCTAGCAAAAAACAAATCAATTTGCTGATTCTTTTGTGGGGTGTTCGGAGATAACAAGAGTCAATAGACATTCTAATTCACCAGAATCATCAGTGTTTTGGCTGGCAAAATGAGTGACGGTCTATA
The DNA here is from genome assembly GCA_036924255.1 of Apodemia mormo. Lineage (NCBI taxonomy): Eukaryota > Metazoa > Arthropoda > Insecta > Lepidoptera > Riodinidae > Apodemia > Apodemia mormo. The sequence goes on along the minus strand of JAUPFN010000003.1, from coordinate 31,742,748 downwards.
TAGATTATAGACATATTAACCAAAGCCACTAGATTAACGAACGAACGCAGTGTGCCTTCTTAAAGTGAAAAAAAAAAAACAAATTTCGCAACCCAATGTTAAGTCTATCTCGTTTTATATAAAAGTCAGCTCGGAGTTTCCGTTTCGCCATTTAACATACTCTCACTATTGAGGAAAGATGCTAACGCCTTCCAATTACTAACGTGTTTCGTAAAGAGTGCATTGTTTGCTTGATCTAGATTTCTTTGTACCCAAGTTTCTTAAATCATCGCTCGCATTGTCTATCTTCGAATTTATTTCTAACGCATGACTGTATTGTGATGCCTTCATTAAAAATCACTAGCTGGGCAACAGAGCTTCGCTCGAATAATATCTTTTGATGTAAAAACGGATAATCACGGAGATGACACTTACCTATTTAAGCGAATTTTAATAGTAAAAGATTGCCTAAATACAAAATTTCGTCAAAATCGTTGGAGTCGTTTCGGAGAAACCAATTATATGCAAATATAGAAGAACTAGCTGTGCCCGCGACTTCGTTCGCGTGGAAAAAATTCTAAAATAAAAACCCGCATAGTTCCCGTTCCCGTGGGATTTCCGGGATAAGAACTATCCTATGTCCTTTCTTGGGTCTCAAACTATATTTGTACCAAATTTTATCCAAATCGGTTCAGTGGTTTGGCCGTGAAAGTGTAACAGGCAGACAGACAGACAGAGTTACTTTTGCATTTATAATATTAGTATGGATTGTTACTTTAAAGGATGTCTAGGATTTTCAATCGATGGTAGTCGAAAAACGAGGAGGCTATTTATGCTGTATTTTATTATTTTTTATACTTGATACCTCAGAATTCGGTCATTATAAACCAATTTGAAAAAATTCTTTATTTTGGGATTTATAATTTATATTTCATCCCACATGAACTTGATGAAGATCTGAATCAGATGCGAAAAATACTGATGATTGGATTCCAGATGAAACAGTTTTACTACGTTTAAATTATATGATGAATATCAAGTAAATGCTAACATATTTGAAATATTAGGTTAGTGTCATCACTAGATTAACAAATGTTAGGTCACCTTTGTAAGATCACTATTAAATTGATACACCAAATATTATTTAAGAAGTAAAACTAAAAAGTTTGATTGAAATTTATCCAGAAGTTTTTTAAGTGATTTACAGCTTCAGACCTGTTTCATTTTATTTATATTTAAGATTTTTATTTTATACATATATAAAAAATAAGCCATATTACCAGTTAATACTTTGTTATTATTTAACTATTTTTTAATTATTACTAAAATCTAAAATATCTAACAACTAGCGACCCGTCAGGCTTTGCTGCGTGATTTAATTTTCGTTTTCAGTTCTTCTAGATTTTAAGAAATGAAGAAATGACGAGCAAACAAAAAAAAATATATTTAAAAAAATCAGATTATTTGGAAGACACAAAAGCTTGGTATTTATTAATCCTTGTACTAGTCGCTAATAACTAGTGTAATTAATCAAAAAATGTAAATTATTATAGAAATTATAACGTCTATAATGTCAACTTGTCAACAGTGCGTGTAAAATGTAATTTAAATAAAATATTTTTTTAATTGGATAGTTTCCATTGTTGGCACTTGGTGAAACTGCATTTTAAATTATGTATTACAAATAAACTCTCTTGTACTTCCAGTTCACGTATATTTTTAGTTTTTTACTGTTCACATCCGGTTTCGCTTATTAAAGCATCATCAGGGATGTTTTACACATATTATAAAATATCGCCTGAAGATTATTTTTTAAGTTAAAAAAATATTAGACTGAAAATTATCACCTAACCCGCAATATATTAATAGACTAATATCATTGGCCTATTCATACAAAATGTATCATAAAATTGCGTTATTCTAGGTTATCTCAGTGAACGAATTTCGCCACATTATTTTAGCGTAACCGAAAGGGATCCGACGCGCCGTCTAGACTCGACAGGCGCTCTAGACTAGTTCCCCAACCGTTACAATAAACACGAGACAAATAACACTAAACCCCTCACCCGTTTATCAACAAATCCGTTCACAGAGAAGGATGAAGTTCCTCCGCCGAGATCTTTAGAAGCAAAACCAGCACAGTAACAAAGTGCTGGCGAGAGTACACCGACATTATTGACACCTTGAAGGCTCTTTTGCTGTTAAACAATATTTATGTTAGTAAAACAATAAGTTGAAAGCATAAATCTAGATATCTGTTTTAATATTTTTCTAGACCAGCTGATACGCGTGGTTTTGGGTACATGAAGGAGTTGTTTTTTTAAAGAATAGTCTACAACCACCTATCACTACTATTGTGACTACTAAGTGGTAATGTTTTCTCTCTAGCTTGATACCTCCTTCTTACCTTTTCCTTTTGAAATAGCGTTAGTGCTTGGTATTATCGTGTTTCGATTCGGAGAGTAAGGTAGCCGGCAAACTTATGCATGTGGAATTACATTGCCAACATCCGGACAACCACGATAAACAACTTCAGTGTCTAAAGGTGATATTTATCTTTATCCACAAGAGAACTACTTACTTGTTTATTATCCTATACAAAAAAATGCACCAAAGATTAACCACCAAAGAACGCACTATTAACATCCTTGGCGATGATCGATACTTTCCATTGATGCCCCTATCAATAATCACGACTCCTTTCAGTTACGAATAGTAGCATTTTGTACGAGGCGTAAGCTAATAATCAGTACATAATATAAAACAAAGTCGCTTTCTCTGTTTGTCCTTATATATGCTTAAATCTTTAAAACTACGCAACGGATTTTGATGCGTTTTTTTTTTAATAGATAGATTAATTCTTGAGGAAGATTTTAATGTACAAACCTTTCCGATATTCCCACGGAAACAAAAGCTACGCGGGTGAAACCGCGGGCAGGTCGCTCGTCTTCCTATAAATGTCAAATTACCAAATGGTTGAAACGACTTGTGGAACACCTCATTATTAATAAAATTGGTTGTTAATGATTACTGCTAAGTGCTACGAATGACGGATCATTGCCTATAGGAATCCGGTACAAAGCAGACATCTGCTTGTTTTGTATCCAATTGTATAAAAAATCACATTTAGGTAATATATGTATAGCTAAAACAATTTTCAAAATTGCCTAGTAAATTTTGAGTTTATCCATTACAAAAAAAACTTTTTTATAACGTTTGTATAATTTAGTACTGATAAGCTGCTTTCCTAATATAATGGGATCAAACCTACGCAGTACGCACGCCGCGCGTCAGAAACGAAAGCAGCCAAATTGTAGTCTGTAGTGTCTAATTACACTCAGTAATCTCTGCTTAATATCTCCACCTCCCACGACCGTTGTTATTATATCATAGGATGGTATAAAAATAGCTAACTCTACAGTTAAAATGCTTTTATACTCTTTTACAAATCACGTTTCATATAGTTCATATTATCAAACCGGTTACGCGTTTACTGGCATCTTCAAAGCCAAATCGGTGGGTGATATAAACTAAATAAAAAGTGTTGTGTGAAAATAAAATGATATATAGAACTTATATACTTATAAAGCTTGACGTTTCGGCCAAGTTACATTGACCTTGGTCACGGAGTGGAGTCCGCTACGAAACGTCGAGCTTTATATGTAAGTTCTATATATGTACACGTTTTTGACCTGTTTATATTTTTTTAAATGATAGTAGAACGTCCTTATTAAAAAGTTCATATAGTAGGTACAAGTGGATTTTAACATAGAGTTTTACTAAGTTCCGACAGCAAAAAGAATAAATATGAAAATAACTCTCTTGAAGAGAAGAGATAACAAACTAGTAAAAACGCTAATAATGTCAATGGTGCGTTTATATCTGTGTGGTAGGGATGTAATTTCATATGCCCAAGTTTACCGACTGCTCTATCCTACAAACCGGGAAACGACAGTATAACAGTCGACTTTAATTCTACTTTTCAATAAACTTTTCAAAAAGGAGGTGGTTCTAAATTCTTCGGAATGTTTTTCTTTTTATGTATGTTCACCATTGATATATATTTTATATCAATGATGTTCTCCAATCACTCGAAGATGCTAGAACAGATTTGAGAAAATATATGTATTTTTTATTTCCAGGTATACTTTCCAACTGGACTCAATTTAATTTGGTAAAGATCTGATGCAGGGTTCCGAAGATACAGGTAAAATGGAACTTGGTTTTTTACAGTTTTACTGCATTTAAATTATCATTATTTATACTACACAAACTACTCTAACAAAGAGAATCACTCAAATCGGTTCTTAAACTTAAGAGTAATCAATGTACACACATAAACATTTATTTAATAAGAAAAATAAGACTGAAATAACTGACTTCCAATCTTTTGCATTTCGGGAACCCTGAATCAGATGCACAGAATTTATATGGGACTAAATTACACCCTTCCAAACAAAAAATAATTCAAATCGATGAATGAATGACTGAATTCTAAAGTGACAAACACAATTAAAAACCTCTTTTAGGTAGTCGGTTGCAAAAATACGGTCTAAATTGAAAACCTGCACCTCCATTTTCAAGTTGGTTGAAAATAACAACATGAAGATAATTTGATATTGCTATTTTCCAGTAAATTCTATTAACCTCATTGCAAAAATAGCCTTACTGATGTTATAAGATATTAACCTGGAAAATGTAGCAATAGTCACCTAAATTACTGTAATCGCCTTGAACCACATTCATTTGAACGGGGTCTTATTATATTTTACAATGCACAAACTTTATTTTAAAGAATAAACCATCTGCCACTTTGTCAGATAGTTTACAGAAGGCAAACGATTAGCCAAATATCACTACCATCATAAATAATACTAAGGTGAGAATCCCACAGCGTCTTGCCCGTGTTTGGTACCAATGTCATACCTATTTCTGCCAACAAAATGTCAATGTTTGATTTGGAGTGTAAGGTAACCGGTAAACTTGTACATATGGCGCGCGCCATTGTTGTTATAGGCGATGGCTATAGGCGATGGTTAGGTATCTATTACCAACAGGAAATATATTTTTGCTATCCTATGATAAAAAAACCATTAGAATTTTTGTTCTTATGTTCTTAGTATCTTTCTTGATTACCGTCAAAATAATTTTATTTATAGCTATTTAAGTGATATTTCATTTTATTTTCACTTTAGAATGAAAATCACTCTTAGTTTCGTTTCTATTTGTAATTTTGTATTGATTTTAATTCGTAGTTCGCCTCATTTTATATCTTTACACGGTGGTAATTCGAAAATAATGGTTGACAACATTAATATTTTTGTATCAAACTCAATATTTTACATCTAACGACCACTATTAACATTCCGAATAAAACCAATATAATAACAAAAATGTCTTGTCAATCGACAAATCAGCACAAATCCAGTCTGCAGAGCAGGCAGGTTATGTTTTCAAGAAAAAACAGAAAATATATTGAGAACAATTTGAAAGAAGAAAATAGTTTAATTTGCAACCTCTGCCTGTACTTTCACGTGTGACCTCTGCTACGTCACTGAACAGAAAATAAAAAGCAGTAAACAGAAAATAAAAAAGTTTTAAAAAAACATACGAACTCAACATGCGTTTCACTTCGTAACCGAAGCATTTTCAGGAGAAAAGAGCACTCAATTCACTGCATAAGAGCCATAGTAGTTCAATTTACCTAACCCAGGAAGTGGTACTAATGGAATTAAACTAATAAGACGACAATTAGATAATCCATAAAAAAGTAAAAAAAAAGTAACTTCACGCCCGTATCCCTGAAAGGGTAGGCAGAGGTATAAGTGCATCCACGAATAGCCGAAGATACTTGATTCCACAATGTGATAGGTGGCAAGCCTATCGCCAACCGAGCACTTTCCAATCCCGGGCAACTTTGTGTTTATCAGAAAACTGAAAAAACATTTTTTAAGTGTCCGACCCGGGAATCGAACCTGGGACCTCATGTGGTCGACACTAATGCTGTACCACTAGACCACAGAGGAGATAATCTATATTTTGTGTAAAACATAAAGGATTATTTAAACAAATATTACGACACTAAAGAAAAGGCAATTTATTGCCAGCACTTAAAGTTTGCTCCAGAAATTTAAATAAAACACTTTACAACATTCTCTGTAGAGTTATTGCAACTATAAAAATGAACTCATTTCGTTCTGCGGTTAAATATTGTGTAGTGTGTGACTACGAGTTAATAGTTCGGAGTTTATAACTGTTTGTAACTGTGAATTCGTTTTATCACTCGCTGTCATAACCACTCATAGAACTTTCGAACGATTCGTTACTTTTTGATGATAAATTTATCAGTTTGATAGAAGATCTTATTAAACTACCTATTAATACATTTAATTTGGATCCCATTTAATATAATTGAGCGCATGGAGGAGTAGGAAATTTGTAGAAATGCAGAAGCTAAACTTTAAGAGACACTTTTGACGGGTCAACAATGTAACAGCTACCTCCGGAACGGAAGCGTGGTTACGTGGAGAATATCGAACGTAAGAAATATACATGTACAATTTACATGAGATTAAGAATCTTCTATACATATTTATAAAGTCATAACATATTGAGATTGATAACAAATCACCGCTAGTCGACTCTACCGAAATTCTATTAACGTTAAAGCGCAATTATGTATAAGACAACCTACAGGATAAACAAACTACCACTTAGTTTGACTGTAGACTGAACATGAAATCTCTTTTAAGTTTGACAAAATACATTAACCATAAAAGAAATAATATAAGTACAGCCTGGCAAACAAAAGTAAGAAATAATTGAGGCCGCCACTATCGTTTGTACTTAATATGGTATCACATATACTGCATAATTAGTCTTGATGCTTCGAAGTATAACTACAACACAATGACACCGTTTACGTTATTAAAGCAGCAGGTTTAAACACTTTACAAGAAATAAATATATTTTTAATCAGTCACCCCTAAGAGCTATCTAATATCTATACTAATAATATTAAAGAGGAAAGATTTGATTTCTTGTTTCATTGAATAGGCTCTATAACTACTAGACTAGAATTATAATAAAAATGTGAAATTATTGGAAAGTAAACAATAAGTAAACAAAAAACAATTGACGTTGGTTTATGACTCGAAAATGGGACTCGAATCTCGATAAGTTTAGTGTTGCTGTAACTAGTGTATTTTAGTTCAATCCGTCACCGCAACGCACTCTATTTTGCCAAGCTGTATTATACAAGTACGACTCACGAAACAAGATAACGACTTATTTGGCAGCATGGCCTCTGGTCTTAGCCTGTTCCTATGTGACGAAAAGAAAAAAAAATATACGAATACGCGTGTTGTCAAATGCATTGTAGTGTTTTTATAAATTGTATTTATTTCTTGTGTATATTCTATATGTACAAATATAAGCTTTCTACCCTTCTCTGTCATATAAACTTTATCTGAGCCAAATACATACTCCTCAATCCGCATAATTTTCGTAATGATTTGTTAACACAGTAAAACTGCAGCAATCGATTTCCCATTTCCTATGTCTCCAGAACCCTGTGTCAGAAATTCACCAAATTAATATGGGATCACATGAGGAGTACAACCTCTCAAACAAAAATAATTTTTAAAATCGGTTCATAAATGACCCGAGTTCTAAGGTAACAAACATTAAAAAAACGTACAGGCGAATTAATAACTTCCTCCTTTCGTAAAGTCGGTTGAAAAGGAGTTTTTGCTTACAGTGTTAATATATAGATCAGGCATTAATATTTTTATCTAAATTATGGTCGAATTTTTTTTTTATAGTATAAGATAGCAAACAAGCAGATGGGCCTCCTGATGGAAAGAGTCAACCATTGCCTTTAGATAATAAAGTTGTTAATGGTGCATTGTTATATTGTGGCGAGGTCTTATGTCACATGCATAAGTTTAACGGCTACCTTACCCTCCAAACACGATAGTGACAAGCACTGAAGCTATTGCGGAAGGAATAGTTAAGGGGGTGTTCCAGATCCAGATCGGGGCGAGACAATGCAGAATTCTACCACCTAGTAGCCACGATGTTAGTGACTCGAATCGGTCGCATTTTACGACCTGCCTGGCAGAACGGCAGTTGGCCTATTCCTCAAATGAGCTCGGGACCTACACGGGGAATTGCGACCACTAGGTGATAACTAATTGTAATATTCACCTCTGTGCTTAAGCAATAAGTCACGGCATATACGCTTGAGGTTCTAGGCTCGAATCCTAAATCAGGCAAATCTAATTCAAATTTTTTTTTTCAGTTTATCTAACATAACTTGGAGCCGTTAAGTAAAATTATTGGCTCTTTAATATATGAAAAACTCATTGTAATTAAAATAAGTTCATCTCAATATTAAAAAAAAGTCTCCCATAAAAACTGTGGATTTTGCCGCTTAAAATTCTTTTCACTATTAGTATATATCGTTCAGTTTCCAATAAAGGAAATCCTGAATGAGAAAAGACCTATGGAACAGCGTTGATGACGTACGTAGCGTCCCGGATGCAGCTGGGACAGGCCTGGGAAAGCGTCGCCCTCTCTACGAGCGATTGCAATGACATTCAATGCCAATTTCAATTAGGTTTTGCTACCGTGAACTTGATTTTGTTAACATTCTCTTTTGTTTTGATTTAACTGTCTCGTTGATGTAATGGTTAGTCTAATAGCTGCTGATAAATGATAATATGTAACGGGTTTGTATGCTGGGTCAGACAGAAATGATTAACGTCAGTCCATAAGTACTAATATCATAAATGCAAAAATCTGTATGCCTGTTTTTTATCTAAACTAAAGGGTTTTATATCTAAACCGATTTTGATAAAATTCGGTAAAGTAATAATTAAAGACAAAGGGGCTATTACCCCTAAGAGGCTGAATTAGGGGTTGAAAGTTTGTATGACAGATTATATGGAGACATGTTACTTAACGTGAGCAAAGCTGTGCAGGTCAGCTATTTTGCATAATAACGAACGGTCTTCTCGAGCTAGTTTTGCATAATATGTCAAGCTTTAACGCTATTGCGGCTTATAGGTACCAAATGCCTGGGCGAGTTGTTGTGGAACTCTACCACCTAGTAGTCACGATGATAGTGACACGTATAGTCAATCAGTCGCCTTTTACCTGCTTGGTAGAACGGCGGTTGGTATAGACCAAGTCCGGGCTCCTTTGAAGAAGTCTTGAAAGGAGCCCGGACCAAAACGGGAAAATTTTAGTATTAAGAATCACTGAGTGATTTAAAGAGCCATTTTTTACATCATTAGATAGCAAACAAGCAGATGGAGCTCCTAACGTAAAAATAAACCATCGCCTATAGACACCAAGATAGTCAAGCACCATTAACATCAAAGATGTTCATCTTGGTGTTAATGGTGCTTTGCTAGGTAAGGCGGTGGTATCATTTACCCGGGCGAGACGTTGCGAAACTCTGCCGCCTGGAAGTATATTTATTCATTAATTACGTAAATTACAGCAGGAGCACCCAAAAAAAATAATTAAATACTAACTTTAATTACAATAAAATATTGTTACATTTAAATTATAACTAATTTCTAAACCTGGCAACCCCGCCGAAGTGTGGAATCTAAATGCCGGTTCTCACGTCGATCACGGGGCTCGTTGGTGATGCCAGCTCGTAGTCACGTTGTCCGGAGTTTACCGGATGATGTCGAAACTGGATAGTTACACGCGCCGAAGGCTATTTCCATGGGTCAGCGATATTCCTTGTAGCTATGTAAACACATTACAAATATACAAAAAAACAAATGTTTTCTCTATATAATATTAAAATTTTAAAAATCTAGTGAATATTGAATAATATTTATTAGTTTTTTATAGTCTACTAAAGTTTTTAAAGGTTATTCGCTTCGCTAAAACTACAATACCTACTTAATTTATATATGGTCTAGACAAACTGTTATTATTTAAATATTCTTGAGCCGAACAATTCGATGACATTTTGACACATATGGTTTCCTTGCGACGATATTTGTTTTACATATTTTAGTCAGGACTGTATCGTATAAACCTGAATTAGACATCTATATTCACTGCCCACTAATAGCTGTACCTGATATTTTTGATATGAAACATACATTGGTGTGTACCTAATTTCAGTATAATCGACTCGTATACCGTGACGCTAAGTACTATGACGCTCTCTACCGTTACGCGTTCACTGCTTTTTTTAAAAAATATCCCGTGGTAAGCCCACGGGGTATTTTTAAGATAAATAATAATATAAAAAAAGGAATAAATATTTTGTTTTTGATCGAATGATTGGCCTATCGCGTGTCTAACATCGTGATAATTAGGTGGTAGAATTCGGCAACATCTTGCCTGGATTTGGTTTCACCGCCTTATCTATTTCTTTTACAGTCGCGTTAGTGCTCGTTTCTGCTGTATTCCAGTGTGGAGAGTAAGGTAACTCGTAGCTAATTGGTGTGGCATTACATTTCAGCCACACGGAGGGCCTTGTTATTTTGTGCTATAAAGAAACTTTCACATGTATTAGTAAGATTTATTAGTAACGTATTATTTATGTATTTATTAGTAAGATTGAAACATAATGTTTCATCATTAAATATCAATATCGATTGTTTCTCTCTCTGCAATAGCATATTTATTTGAAATATTTGAAAGCGTGTTAGTAACTTTCAAAATTCACCTTTCTCCAGTGAATCGATCAAATCATCGTAATTGATTCATGTCATGCTGATCTGTTTAGATTTAATAACATAAAATAGACATTCGAACAATAATGATGTTATGGTGTTCTAAATAGATATACTAACTTACTTGTAATGCTCTTTCATATTTTTTTTCACGATAGTCCTAAATCAGTTCTAAATCTATTAAAAAAAACATGCCAAGTTATAGCTCCTTATTTTAATTTTAACTCGACCCCCCCCCCCTCCCCGATAGCCAAAGTTTTAAATGGAAGTAACACGGAAAACATAACAACATTTGCGTATGATTTCGATACAGTTAAGATAAAAATTGTAGGTTATTTTTAGAATTAATTTCAATACAATAAGGTGAAAGTAAATTCTGATAGAGAGCGACATAATCAGTTTATAAAATGATCTTATCCCGAAATGTAAATTTGGGACTAGAATTTATCAATGTTTTTACCAATTAAAATTAGAATTTTTTGACAATTTCCAAAAACATATCTTGTGTATTTTAAAATTGGAAAATATTGTTGAAACTCACGACAGTTCAAAAATTAGAGAAAAATTAATATAACTTTTTTATGTTAGTGGGATAGGCAAACTGGCAGACTTGCCACCTGATGATGAGTAGTCGACATCGCCAATGAACATAAATAGTATACCTGGGTTGGAACTAGTCCAGACATCCCATTCATAATTTATACTTTCCATCGTCGGCACTTGGTGAAACTGCATCATATTGATTTTGCCAAACACTTGTACTATTTCACAAATCCGGTTTCGCCTATTACAGCATCATCAGGGCTTTTGGTTTATAAATTCTTTAAACATGACAAACACACACGCAAGACAACAACTAAATACAAGTACATCAGATAGATAAACAATAATCGCCGTGTTGGTCCCGGCCTCCTTTGTAGAATAGGCCAACTGCCGTTCTGCCAGGTAGGTCGTAAAAGGCGACCGATTGGCTATCGAGTCACTACCATCGTGGCTACTAGGTGGTAGAGTTATGCATTGTCTCGCCCGGGTCTGGTACCACCGCCTTACTTATTCCTGCTGCAATAGCGTCAGTGCTTGTCGCTGCCGTGTTCCGGTTTAGAGGGTAAGGTAGCCGGTAAACTTATGCATGTGACATTTGACCTCGCCACAAGATAGCAACGCACCATTAGCATCTTTGGTGTCAATAGGCGATGGTTGACTCTTTCCATCAGGAGACCCAACTGCTTGTTTGCTATCTTATGACATAAAAAAAACAATAATTATTTTGCAAGTACCGTCATTAATAAATGTTGCCAAGGGTAGATTTTTTTCCCAAAATGGGATGAAATAATATTAAAATCTAACTAGTTATGTCTATATAGTCTAAGTAGTTATGTCAATATCTAAGTTTTAGATTAAAATGAAATAATTGTTGCAAAATTAAATGTCAAATTAATAGATTTTCAAATGTCAAATTAAATTATATAAAATAAATTAAAATTAAACTGAAATGATTGTTACAAAGGTAAATGCCAACTTAAATTAATTGATTTTTAAATGTCAAATTAAATTATATAAAATAAATATGTCAAGAACCAAATAATAATAATAATTTTCGTGAAAAATGTGATTTTAGTTTATATTAATATTCAACAAAGGGGAACTGTTTAACTCTGTTTTCTCATTTAATAGTAGGGGGCTATAGTCCCCTACTATTAAATGAGAAAATTATTATTATTAGCAAATAATCATAAAAGTTAGCAAAAAATCATAAAAGACCTTTTTTGTAGAGCGTTAAATTTGCTATAAGAATTGTTATTGGTCGACATAATCTGTTCATTATTTCATGATGAAAAAAAATTTCAAAAAATCAACAGAACTTTTCCCGTTATTTCCATCAAAAACTTTGGCTATCGGGGGGGTTGGGTTAAAATAAAAATAAGGAGCTATGAATTTGTTTAATAGATTTAGAACGGATTTAGGACTATCGTGAAAAAAAATCGGACTAACCCTAAATAAGGACCACCCTAAATTATATATATGTATGTATCGGGTGGTATCAGACTCGAGCGAAACAATGCAGAACTTTGCCATCTAGTAGCCACGAAGGTAGATGGGCCTCGCATAGCCCATCAATCGCCTTTTACGACCTGCCTCGCAGAACGGCAGTTGGCTTATTCTTCAAAGGAGCCCGATCACAGAGGAAGAATAAAAATAAAAGTAAATTTTACTTTATGTATCCATAAAAACTAAATGTCCTGTCGGCCATCTTCTATAAAAACATAAGTTTGTATAGTGCCTAGCACGGAATTATTTTATTATAATTAATGCTGTGGTTCTTAAACTTTCGAAATTCAAATTCCACAAACCAAATCATAGTCTTCCCGCGCTGTGGTAAAATTAATTTCTAGTTTGCATAGACTAGATATTTAAGTTGGTAATAACAAGTCTATGGTTTTTAATTAAAATCACAATGCAAAGCATATCTTGTATTTATGGCAATAGTCAATTAACATCGGTGTGGTCTTGTCTGCGCCGGCTGCTATCAACAAATAATTAATATACACACTCGACCAGTCGCTAATATAAAGCTATGTTTTATTATATCTATTTTGTTTTTCATCTGTGACAACATGATTAGTGCAGTTGTAAGAATTTCCTAGACTTTTATTTGGTTCTCTTTAGAAAAATTTTAAAAGAAACTGACGTAGATCTCAGTAGCAACGTAATTTTTATTACGAGGTTTTATTACGAGATTTAGTATTACGAGGGTAACATGACCCTAACTTGGATATCGATGAGACCGGGATTCGATTCCCGACATGGACGAAATTTGTGTGATGAGCATAGATGTTTGTATTTCTGGGTTTGGGTGTTAAATTATACTTATTTAAGTACCTATTAATATATGTATTAGTATCGTTGATTAACACCCATATCACAAGCAAATTATTTGCTTAATTTTGGGCTAGACTGATCCGTGTGATTTGTCCAGCAAAGAAACTGCTGTTCCTTATTATGCCAACCAACAAATGATAGGCGTAAAGCTGACATATATATTACTAGCTGAGCCCGCGACTTCGTCAGCGTGGAAAATTTCGAAATTAAAAGTAGCCTAAGTTACTCTTTATTACATTAACTATTTCCAAGTGAAAGGCCCGCCAAAATAGCCGTTCCCGAGATTAGCCGGAACAAACAGACAGACAAACAGACAAATTTTTGTAAAAATATTATTTTGGCATATGTACCGTGTATACATCCATATGCATTTAGTAAAAAACCGTTATTTTAATATTACAGACTCTCCAATTTTATTTATTTGTATTTGTGTACATGTATATGTAAGTGAAGATTATCACTTATCTTGCAACTATGTGTGTTTAGCACTTATTCTAGCAAGGAACAAGCTATAACACATAAATAGAAACACGAAAGTATTGATCAATGTTATATAAACGTGAATTTCATCTGAAGTGATGAACTTAGTTGACTATTAGGTATAAACTTGTATGTATGTATAGATAGTGATCAGTACAATTGACAGGATCGATCACAAAACAAAGAGGTTTTGAGGCTTTGAACCGACCGCTAAGTTGCCCGGCTTTAAGGAGGGCCGCTGGTTCAAATCCAGCTGTGCCACAATTTTTCTTTGTTCAGCCTTTAAACTTATCTTGTAAGACACACTGGTGATGAATCTGAATGTCAGATAATATTCGTTTCACTAGGCCAACCCCGCAAAGAAACCAACCCAGCGAATTTTTACTAAGCGAGGCGAACAAAAGCAAAATGTATAACTACTATCGTCACAACTAGGTGTATATCTACCCGGGTAAAGCGTCACAAATTAGAACTTTGTTACGATTTGCCCGGTCACCTTACCTATTCTCGCAGGAAACAAATTCTCCTTACTGCAACTCTACTGGCGGGCGAAGCTACGAGGATGTGCTATCTGGTAAAATCTAAAGCAAATTGTAAAATTGTGTAGAATGTACCATATAATGCGTAAGCGTAAGTGTTCATATTCAAATTAAAATTCAACGGGTTATCGGGTTTTAGAAACGTACTTTAGGGTCATGGATGTCAAAGTAACGTTCAGCTCCGATCCCAAAAACTTTATCATTTAAATTTGAGCATTAAGTAATATTGATGTTTGTAGCGGCTCAATCACAAAAACGCTACAAGAAAAAATAATAAAAAATGGACAAATGGACTTCGGTCCCCAGGCAGTACACCTTGCCTGGCTGGGAAGATCTTCCTTTTCCCTATTCCTTGTCTTTGTATGACGTCATCCACCTCCACAGTTATGACGTCGTACTGACAAGCAGCTGGCCCGCTGGTTCCCTCACTATGACCCTTCCGCGGAACGGACCAGCGGCGCCACATGTTAAAAGCACTTTAACCGGTTTCGCGTTTTAACGCGTCGTCGTTTTTAATGAATGAATGAATGAATGAATTTTGTACAGTATTTATTTTAGTTTAGTGTTTTACTATGTTTTTACTTATTAAAACCAACCAGTTTCACGTTTTAACGCATCACTGATGCAATAATTCAATACTGTACGAAACAGTATTAATTGGAAATAGACAACCATCGCAAATAGGCACCAAAAACGTTAATACGAGCTATCCTTGTGGCAGAATACACGTATAAGTTTACCAACTACTTTATCCTCCAAACTGGAATATGAAAAACTGATAAGCCCAATATGATAAATGAGTATTTACTCGCGCGTCGTGGGGACGTATTGGATTTTATAGATTAAAGATAGGAAAAATAAAAGGTTATTATTCCTATCTTTAATCTTTTTAATATAAAAATATAATGTTTTACATTTCAATCGTTGAATAAAATATATTTTAGAGGAAACTATGTAAGAATAACGAAAAAATATAATCTGACAATTTCCACAAGCCGAAGTTATCGGAATTTTGTTTTTTGAATGATGACTTGCTCTAAATAAAGGCCTTATATTTGTTGGAGAGCCTCAACACTATGCGAGGTATCTGTGTTTCTGACGTGCTCAAGTAAATCCCGAAATCTCCTCTTGGGCACCACTGCTATGAAACTATTGCGGCAGGAATAGGTAAGGCAGTGGTACCAGACCCGGGCGAGACAATGCAGAACTGTACCACCTATAGCCACCGTAGTGACACACATAGCCAATCGTTCGCCTCGTACGAACTGCCTGACAGAAAGGCAGGTACCTTCAAAAGGTATCTGCCTTTCAGGACAAACACGGGAAAAATGTATTTCAGTATTTATATATGTATTTATTCAGACTAGCTGTAAAAGCTTGATAAGATTTTAAATTTAAATATGTACTTCAAATCTTAAATCCAGTCGAAAAGCCGCTGTGTTTCATTCAAAATATTCTGTATATATTAAAGTAAATATACGCAGTATCTTTTATTGTTGGCGACAAGGCATCTTATGTTAAAACGTCTTTGGTATCTCGTCATTGTGCAGGATTCTGATGAAGCGGACGGCTTCTCAGTAGTATCATTAAGTGCTCTCGAGACATCCAAGACACTGTAGGCGTGAAAGCTCGAGGAGAACCCTACAAATATCAATACTCCATCTATTGAGTTCTTGTCACGTAGCTACTGTATTATGTGATAAGAAATTTACTTTGCATGGAAGATGATAAATCTAAATAATATTACAAAAGGGATGTGTGATTTGTAAGCTTCAGTTTTTTAGTTTTCAAATAAATGTACCTACTATATTTTGGACAGATATGTCTTGTGTATATACAATAAAACCTATCTATAGTTACAAAATTTGATCAAAAGAGATCAGTAGTTTCGGAATTTATTCCGAGCAAAACTCTTGATATGACATTTATACATCTAATCTAAACTAATATTATAAACAAACAAAAAAATATTTGTTGTTTTTACGATTTAACCCAAAAATTACCAATTTCGAAATTCATTTCGAACATTTACCGAACTGGAAAAAGGGAAGTAATCCTTTCTGGTCACGCGAACGAAGTTGTAACTGATGGTATAAGATAAACCTAACACAAATTGTGTGAATGAGGTTGTTATTAAATTTAGAATATTAGGAACATAAATAAAACCTGGAATTTATCGCATCACCTACCAATTTTATATTTATTTATCTATATTAATATTATAAATGCGGAAGTTTAGATGTTTGTTATTTAATCACGTCAAAACTACTGAACGGATTTGGATGAAATTTTGCGCACAGGTAGATGATGACATACTGGAATAATATATTGGCTATTTTATCCATAAACACGAGTTATTCCAGCGGTATTCACCAAAAACTTTTATAATGCAGCAGGTTATACGATGCAGCTGTAAAATAATCTTAAACAAATTGCGCACACTACAATATCTAATTTACCAATAATAGAAAAATATGACCAACGAGAAGCTCGCTGAGTTTTTTAGCCCGTATTCTTTAGTTTTGTAACCTGTTAAAATGGAAATTCGTCGACTTGTATTGTATACTTAAAAAATAATCTTTAAAAGTGGATGGTTTGATTTAACTTCTTTGAACTAAATTCAAAATGTCGGTGTGTTGTGGAGTGTATTAATTAATCTTTGACTATATAAAAATATACGGGTTTTGGAAAAGCATTCTTGTCAAAATCAAATAAGCAGATGGTTTCCCTTATTATTAATACCAAAAATGGGCGAAATATAGCAGAAATCAACCACCCAATAGTCATGATAGTATGGACAAGTTTGGCCAATTATTTTCTTTACGCTTGGACTACCACGAGAAAAAGCGTAAATGTAAATCGGTTAGTTCCAGTTATCGCAAATAACTTTAAAATGACTTACGTCCATTATTTTTTGATGATTTGACTTTTCCATTGGTCGAGAAGCTAGCGCCTTTGACTTGACTACACTTTGATACACTATCGTGGAAATCTGGTTTGATTCCCGAGAGGGACAGGAATTGGTGTTATGAGCATAAATGTTTGTATTGCTGGGTTTAGAAGTTTATTCAATATGTTTCAGTATTTACAATTTGCATTTTTTCGTATTGATATGATTGACTAACATTCATGTCAAAAGCAAATAATTTGCTTACTTTGTTGTGTAATGTGGCGATATTTAATAACTAGCTGACTCTCGCAGCTTCATATTATAACTTTTTTTTTATAGTAGAGGGGGCAAACGAGCAGATGGTGCACCTGATGGTAAGTGATCACCGCCAGCCATGGACATCCGCAATACCGGGGGTATTGCAGCTGCGTTGCCGGCCTTTTAAGAATGAATAAGCTCGTTTCTTGAAGGTCCCTAAGTCGTATCCATTCGGAAACACCCCCGAGGGTAATAGATTCCAAAAAGGAGTAATGCGAGGCAAACAGTGTCGACAAAAGCGCACGGTTGTGGATTTCCAGACATCGAGGTGGTGAGGATGGAACTTTAAATTTTGACGCGATGTCCGATGGTGTAATTTATCGGCAGGCATTAGTCCGAACAACTCGTCGGAACACTCCCCATGATAAATACGGTAAAAGATGCAGAGCGAGCCTACATCTCTGCGTAACGCCAAAGAGTCAAGCCGATTAGAAATAGCCTGGTCGTCGACGATTCGAACCGCTCTACGTTGAATGCGATCAAGAGGAAGAAAGAAAGAAAGAAGCTGGTACTGAGGAGCTCCGGCCCAGAGGTGAGAACAGTACTTCATGTGAGGTCGAATTTGGGCCTTGTAAATTTGGAGGCGATGGGCTGGCATGAAGTACTGCTTTGCTCTACTGAGTACACCAAGCTTTTTGGAGGCTAGTTTAGCATTCCCTTCCAAATGACCGCGGAACTAAACGTTGTTCGATATGTCGACTCCCAGAATTCCAATACTGGCTGAGGCTGTCAGGAGAGTGTTTTCGAATCGAGGTGATACGACAAAGGGTGTTTTTTGCGGTGAACGCACAGAGCTGCATCTTTTTGGTTTTAAATGTAATAAGGTTTTGACGACCCCATTCTGAGACATCAGTTAGTTGATTCTCGAGTTCAGACACGAGCTTGATCCGGCCCTCTTTGACGTGTTCCCGAGAAATACCGCTATGGCCGGAGTATGTAGCATCAACAGTACTGTCGTCCGCATAGCAATGTATGTTACTAATTCGCAACATGTCATTGATATGCAGAAGAAAGAGTGTTGGTGATAGCACGCAGCCTTGGGGAACACCAGCATTGACAGGTTTAAGATCGGAGCATGCACCATCGACTACGACCTTAATGCTCCGATCAGCCAAAAAACTAGTGATCCACTTGCATAGTTTCTCGGGAAGCCCATAGGAAGGCAGCTTTGAGAGAATCGCTTTATGCCATACCCGATCGAAGGCTTTCGCTATGTCTAAACTAACTGCCAATGCCTCCCCCTTGGACTCAACTGCCTCCGCCCAACGATGTGTCAGGTATACTAGAAGATCACCAGCTGAGCGGCCACGACGGAAACCGTACTGACGGTTACTAATCAGCTGGTGCTCTTCTAAATACTTCAGGAGCTGACAGTTTATAAGTGTCTCCATGACTTTGGAGAACAAGGAGGTTATGGCTATTGGCCGATAGTTTGACGGATTAGAGCGATCTCCTTTTTTAGGAATGGGATGCACTAAAGCTGTTTTCCATGAATTCGGTACCACACCGAGTAAAAAGAATACTGGCGCCAACTCTGGAGCACATACTTTAAGCACAACAGGAGGGATGCCAACAGGCCCACTCGACTTGTGGATGTCCAAAGAAAGAAGTGCTTTACGCACAGCCGACTGCCGAAACTGCGGTTCTGGCATGGAACTATCACACTGCAGGATGGTAGGCGGTGTGTTCCCTCGGTCATCCAGAGTCGAGTTGGCCGCAAAGAACGAGCCCAGAAGATCGGCTTTCTCCTTTGCGGTATGGGCCAGAGAGTCATCGTCTCTGTGCAAGAATGGAAATGAAGGCTGGGAGAAATTCCCTAAGACAGCCTTGGCGAGAGACCAGAACGCACGAGTGCCAGAAGGAAGGCGAACTAATTTCTCACCAATTCTGCCAATGTGTTCCGCTTTTGCCTTGGCGATAGATCTTTTGAAGAATCTCGAGGAAGAGTTGTACTGCTTTCGTAATGCGCTAGTTTTTACATCACGAGATGCCAACGCAGCAGCCCAAGCTCGGTAGCATTCCTGTTTTCGGCGTAAAGCCGCTTTGCAGTGGCGACCAAACCAAGGATGAGACTTGCCACCGATGGGCACCGCAGAAAACGGAATGAAAAGTTTCATGCCCCGCAGCACCACATCAGCGACAGAGTTAGCGACAGCATTCGGATCATCCAGTGAGAAGCACAACCGCCCCCATGGGTAGGATGCAAAGAACGACCGCATTCCGTCCCAATCTGCTGACCTATAGTGCCAAACGTGACGACAGCCTGCAAAGGGAGGCCGTGATGGGCGCGTGACCAGCACTTTGCTCCGGATTAGGCAGTGGTCCGATGCGCCAAGTGGAGCGTCCACCGATACCTGATAACGATCCGGGTCAGAGGTCAGCAGGAGATCCAACAGTGAAGGCGTATGGCCATCCACATCGGCAACACGCGTAGGCGAGGTTACCAATTGTATTAGACCATGCGCCAAGGCAAAATCGTGAACAGATCTCCCCGCATGATCGATGGTGCGAGAACAAAGCCATTCGGCGTGGTGGGCATTAAAATCGCCCAAGATCACGATCTCTGCGGAAGGGGTCTGTTCTAACACGGAATCCATAGCCGTTTGTAAGTGCTCAATAAGCCGGTCAACTTCAGTATTCCCGCTATGGGACCTGTATAGGCACGCGTAGCTGCGTGGATGGCCGTCGCAAGCTACGCGTAACCAGAGGATGGATAGGTCCTGATAGGCGCACACACCATCCTGCGGTACAAAGGAATGTTCCAGTTTGTACCCCGGGTAGGAGAGGTAGAAAGTATCAGCCGGAGAAGATATCTGTGTCTCGGTCAAGAAGAGCAAAGCTGGCTTCGCCGTCTCGAGATGGTAGTGGACGGCGTTCAGGTTGGAATGAAGGCCCCTGATATTGCAGAAATCCACAGTAAGCGTGGTAGGGGGTGCCATGGTCTTCTTGCTCTGTTTGCCCCGGACAGAATTGTCTATGAGCGCAATTTATCATTCATCTCGCCAGCCAACAAGTCCATGAATGAATTGTGGTGAACTAGGAATAACTCATGACTTCATTTAAATCGCTGATGATATGTATTTAATCAATTACGATAAAATTTGGCCCACACCCAGTAGAGTTACTTGAAAAATTGAGATTTCATATTATAAAAAAATTACATACTACTCTATATTTTTGTATTTAAGTGTACCTAAATGTTTCTTTGTAGAAGTTGGCTAAACGCCAACTGGAAGACAATCCTGGCGCGGAGTCAGGACATTTTGATACCGCTAGCTTTATCTAGGAGCTATACGGGCTTCTACTTCAATTAAATCGATTTCCGGAGTATTTCATCGAATGCCTTGTATAAAATATTCAAATAATCTTTGTGTAAATCTTATTTAGTGTAGATTTACAGCTATTTAGAATTTATTACACTCAGTTTAGATTTATAGCTATGGAACCTATAAAATAGGAATAAATCTTATCTAGCCGGTTTCCTTTTGGCGTACGCAGATTAAACCGAACGTCAATAGAGCCTTTATTCCAACTTTATTTTGCCCGCTAGTCGAAATTTGAACATAAGTTTGATCGTAGACTATTTTAAATCGTGTAAGTTGTGCAAGTAACTTTCTTCACAAACAAAGTAGTATATAAGTGTGAATATTAGGATGTGTGCCGAATGCATAGTAGAATGTGTAATGTTTACTTTTATTAATTTAATGTGTTTTCATGCGTATCATATAAAAATATTAGCTTTCTACACTTCTTTTCACATGATTAAAAAATAGTATTAGTATAATATTTAGATATTTTCTGGGTTGTGGAATATGATACTTACACTAGAGGTGAGTCCTAGTATCGTGTTTTGATTTTTTATATATTACAGAATAGCACATAAAAAAAATTGAAGCCTTTGACTTGGAGTCAAACATAGGCTATATTGTTTTCAAAACTTAACTCATAAGAAGCTGAAATAGAGAATGAAAGTTCGTATGAAAAATAATGTTGACGACATGTTACTTTACTCACGAGCGAATCTTCGTGGGTCAGGTAGTTTTCTAAAACTGAAGATTTCTCTACATTGAAAAGTAATACTCAGATTTTTTGTAGAAACTATCACCAGCAAGCTGAACAATTGTAATTATACTAATCAGATAGACAGAGTTGCAGAAACCCACAAACATATAAATAAATAATAAGTTGGGAAATGATTCTCCATCAGTTTTTATTGAGCGGGAGCTAGAAGCCCTCGACTTAAGTT
Source organism: Apodemia mormo (assembly GCA_036924255.1). NCBI lineage: Eukaryota > Metazoa > Arthropoda > Insecta > Lepidoptera > Riodinidae > Apodemia > Apodemia mormo. Next base: position 31,720,707 of record JAUPFN010000003.1, on the reverse strand, counting down.
ACGCCAAGTTATGCCCGGCAATAACAAAGCAAGCCTCCTTTTATTGGCTTTGTTTTGACTGTAATATTACTCTGTTGCCATTTAAAAGTTATGTGTGAGATTTACAAATACTTTGTTTTATTTGGGTACTTCGCACTGGTGTTTTTATGTTCTTTGAAATCAAAGATAGAGAACTCATTTTATGTGAACGTGATATTTTTTAGAAGTAACTCTGTCGATTATGTTATCAAGTAGATTTAGGAAGGTACATTATATTTTCAACGTAACTCAAAGTTTAAATCTACTTGTAAGTATTACTAGTAGTCTACGTCTTTAAGAATAAGCCGTTACAATCCCTATTAGTAAGGTTGATAGAAGATGGCTTTAACAAAACTTAAACGTTTTAATATAATCATGACAACTAGTGAGTAGAGTTCTGTAATATCTTGCCAAGAAATGGTACTCTTGCCTATTCCTTTAGCGATATCATCAGTACTTTCCATTGTGAAGCACGGTTTGAAGAGAGCGTCACCGATATAACTACGTATGCAGCACATCTCCGTCACAAGAATAGCTAATCACCGTTAACATGTTTTATATCCATAGGCGACGATGGTCTTTTTCCATGGTAGGTATCTAATTATTTGCTACCCTACACTATAAAAAAAAACTAAATAAAACTATAACAATAAATCAATAGAGTGATTTTATATGTTTCTAGTTCACGCAAAGACCCGCGCTTGTGCTAGTGAGATTGTACTTTAAGAAAACGGCAATTCTAAAAATAAAAGTTAGCACTGCCTGCTGAATTTATTCGGATTGTCAAAAAACAGTACATTTATAACTTACTACTAATTATGTACAGTACCTACACATTCTACATATTTTTCAATCAACTAATCAGTTCTAGTCGAAGTATCATCAATACCAGATTTTTATTTAGATAATCTCAACGATGAAATTTAACTATATGCTAGCGATGGATGGAAGATGAATTAATAAATTCATCTTATAGGAAATTATAAAAAACATACATACCGAGGCATATTATTTTCCATATACATAAACAGTGGTAGAGTCCTGCATTTTCACGCCCGGGTCTGGTGCTACCGCCTTACCAATTTCTCAGCAATAGCGTCATAGTAGCCAGTAAATTTATGAATCTGGAATTAAGACCCCACCACAAGGTTAGCAACGCACTATTAACATCTTTGGTGTCTATAGGCGATGATTTTCTCTTACAATCAGGAGAGTCATCTGCTTGTTTGCAATGTTTTCATCTGCTTCATCTGCTTGTCAAAATTGTATGACAAAAAAAAACACAGTGAGTAATAAAAAGCTTAAGAGTAGGTCACTGGCATTAAATATAACAATTTTATTTATAAAAATGTTATTTTTTTTATTTATTTTTAATTATCGATAGGTAAGCGCTTGACCTCGATCTCGCCTGATGGTAAGCTAAGATGAGGGCTAAGATGGAACGCGCTTCCCTAGAAGGTACCTGTTCACTCTTCTCTTGAACTTCCCTCCCCAGATTGTACTCGTCCGGCAACACAGACTCAGGAAGCATGTTCCAGTCTTTTGCGGTTCGAAGAATGTTGAGTCGAACCGCTTTGTCCGGGTACGTGGAATGTCCACCATATAACGATGCCTAGAAACTGTGCGCCTCGATGATCGATAGAAAAACGGGGATGGCGGAAGCAAGTTGTGCAATTCCGCAGCGCACTCTCCAAAGTGTATCCGATAAAAAACCGATAAACTAGCCACTCTGCGGCGATGAGCGAGGCTCTGAATTTTTTTGCCTACCAGATCATCGTCGTTTATGAGCTTCTTGGCACACCTCTCTATCGCCTCAAGTGTCTCCAGCTGGTATTTAGCGGATCCATCCCAGAGGTGAGAGCAGTATTCCATGCACGAACGGACTTGTGCTTTATAAAGGTTGAGCAACTGTCCCGGTCTGAAATATTGTCTCACCTTTGCCAGAATACCAAGCTTTTTTGAGGCAACTTGGGCTATAGATTCGATGTAAGAACCAAAGTTGAGAATAGGCGTTAACGTGATAACAAGGATCTCGAGGTGGTCAGTTATCGGCACGGCCACACCCTGGTAAGACGTAGATGGTAGACGGAACGGACTCCGTTTAGCGGAGAATAGACACGCCTGGATCTAGTTGCATTAAACTTGACCAGATTGGCCTCGCCCCAGTCGGAGACTGCCTGTAAGGACAGGTTCATACGATCGACCATTGCCTCTCTGGGAGACCGGATCTGTGCCGTACTGGCCCACGCACTGGATACGTAACTCTCCACAACAGTGCTATCGTCTGCGTACCCATAGAAACGGGCTTCAGCAGATTGTTAATGTGTAGCAGGAATAAAGTTGCGGAGAGAACTGATCCCTGAGGGACTCCGGCATTTATAGCCATTTGGCCGGATGAGCAGCCATCGACGACTACTCTAACCGACCGGCCACTCAGAAAATCTGAGATCCAAGCGCAGAGACCAGTAGGCAGACCATACGATGGAGCTTGCTAATAAGACAATCATGTCAGACCCTGTCAAAGGCCTTCGAGATATCAAGGGAGACAGCTAGTGCCTCACCATGCTTCTCGATGGCCGAGCTCAAAATGTAGGTGGCATTAGTTAGAAGATCCCCAGTGGACCGATTTCGGCGAAACCCGTATAAGCGGTCACTCAGTAGATCGTTCGCTTCTAGGTGTGCCATTAGCCTGCTGTTCAGTACACGCTCCATAGTCTTGCAGAGTATGAAATTGGCCTATAGTTGGAAGGGTCGGCACGACTGCCGTTTTTGGGCTGAGGCTGCACGTTGGCAAGCTTCCATGATTTCGGCACTTTTCTAGTCGTCATCGAAAGGCGAAAGAGGCGTGTCAACACAGGAGCGAGTTCAGACGCACAGTTTTTCAGTACTATGGCTGGAATCCCATCAGGGCCACTGGCTTTGTTTACGTCCAGAATCCGCAGCGTTTTAAGAACCTCAATCTGACGGATGCGAATTTCCGGCATATTCTCCTCGCATCCAGGTAGACTGGGTGGTTTCGCGCTGGATCCAGACGCGAGTTTTCCACGAATAGAGTATTCTCTTATATTCGCGAATAGAATTATCTTCTTATATATAAAAATCAATTGCTGTTCGTTAGTCTCGCTAAAACTCGAGAACGGCTGAACCGATTCGGTTAATTTTAATTTTGAATTAATTGTTGAAGTTCAGGGAAAGTTTAAAAGATGAAAAAATATAAAAGAAACAAAATAAGAGTAGTTAAAAAAGCAGAACAACCTTTGCCGGGTCAGCTAGTCGCTTATAAAATGCTCCAGTGCAAATATTTTTTAAAACGTATCTATCCGTCCGTCAAATAATTACATATATATAATATACGCTAAGCACCGTCCGATCGATAACCAATTTATTGATCGGACGGTGTTTTTATTTCTTACCGTATGTTATACAAGAACACTATCAATAACGAAAGGATCTCGGAAGTGTATGTAATTTCGCAATTACGAGCGAGCGTACGCACAGATCCCTCGTATTTTATGGAGATGTGAGTGAAGCCGTTTAATGACGATGTTCTCCGTTCATTAAGTAACGGAGCATCGGTACTGAGGTATTTTGTCACATGTCTGTGAGATGCTAATTTGTTGTACCCGAACACTCAATAGGCCTCGCAGCTCCCTTTTGGGCGAGATTTTAGTTTTCTCGTTTATATGCTAATTCTTTAAGAACACGAGCGTTAAAGGTTTAGTTTCAGTATTTTTAGCTTCCAATATAAAAACAGCGACATTTATGTGTTTGATTTAATACTAGTTTTTTTATCACATTACAGAAGTCTAGTTTTTTAGTATTGAGTAGAAAATATGAAAGCAGCGCCTGGCAAGTGATAATAAAATGTCTATAGACATTAAATATGTTAACGACGCGTTGATACCGACAACCCCGTAGCTGCAAGAGTGTACTTCTAGAAAAGTAAAATAATAATTTTAATATAAACCTGAGTCTTCTAGGCTCAGGTTTATATTAAAATTGAGGACACAGGAGAATGGCAAACTTATTCTAATCTTTCTTTTTTTAAATAAATACAAATATATAATATAATTTTTAAATAAGGCTTTAGATTAATCATGTATGACGATAAATGTTTTGCGGATAGTATTTTAATACTATAATATTAGTAGTTAAATGTCATTTTTATAAAACCATTAGTTACATTTAAATCTATCTTTATATATAGAATATAATCGCTAGAATTTGAGAACGGCTGAATCGATTTGGCTAATTTGGTTTTGAATTAATTGTTGAAGTCCAGGGACGGTTTAAAAGGTGAGAAAATATAGAAAAAAAGAGAGGTTGAAAAGGCAGAACAACGTTTACCGGGTCAGCTAGTATTAATTTACAAAAATATTTAAATGGTGTGTTTATATATACATTTTAGCAGAAAAATTTGTAAGTTTTTGAAGAATAGATCATCTTCTGCCCAAGTAAATCGTAAAAGATGAAAGAAGATTTAACATGTCACTACTATTGTAAAACTTAGTGAAACGACTCGTTTTAGTAACGTATAGCAACATTTTCTACGAGGCGTAAGCTAAATCTGTTCCTATAATATCAAATTACCAAATGTCCAAACAACTGTGGAAATAAAAGCCTTTTTAAGGAATAAAACACTACACTCTTATCTGAAACCACCACACTGAATAATATCTGGATAAGTACTGGAGCTTCTAAAGAAAAATAGCCCGAATTAATTTTGAATTGCGATAGTGAGAGAAGTCTAAATCCAAGCGATCTACAATTCCTGTCATACAGTGTCTTTTATAAGCGGAGCTATCATTTTTAAGAATATTTCAACACCGTATATTCACTATTTGACGGGTACAGGTGATTGAAATAATAACAATTATTATTATTATTATTTAATATTTTTAAGAATATTTGAACACTGTATATACACTACCTTTTGACGGGTACGGGTGATTGAAATAATAACAATTATTAGTATTATTATTTAATATTTTTAAGAATATTTGAACACCGTATATACACTACTATTTGACGGGTACGGGTGATTGAAATAATAACAATTATTATTACTATTTTCCTCCGTGTTGGTCCAGGGTCCTTTGAAGAATAGATCAACTGTCGTTTTGCCGGAGAGATCGTTAGAGGCAACGGATTGGCTATGCGAGTCACCACTATCGTAGCTACTAGGTAGTAGAGTTCTGCATTGTCTCATGGTACCATTATCTTACCTATTTTTGTCGCAATAGCGTCAGTGCTTGTCACTGTCGTGTTCCGGTTTGGTGGGTGAGGTGGCTGGTAATCTTATGCATCCGGTAATAGACCTCGTCACAAGATATCAACGCACCATTAACATCTTTGCTGTCTTTAGGCGATGGTTTCTCTTTTCATCAGGAGACTCATCTGCTTGTTTACTGTCTTATGATATAGTAAAAAAAATAGTTAAAAATTATTATATCTTGTTAAGTTCTAGTTTTAAGAAGTATAAAGAAATGTACTAACTTGAATTCTAGATCCGAGTGTATCAAATTGACAAATAAAGAAGTATCTTTGGACCAATTACCCGAATTAATTTAACCCAACATAGTCAAATTATTTTCTTGTGATTTGAGTGTAATATGTCAACCATGCTAAATCATAATATGTACCTTACTCTGAAATACATTCTCAAATGGGAAAAGGTCAAGGTGGGATGGTAATAATACATGCATAAGTTTACAGATTACATTACCCTTGAAATCAGAATACGACAATTTCCAGTAGGTACTCAAGTTAGTCAAGTTTCGTTAAGTAGGTACCAAACCCGGGCGAGACGTTGCTCTACCACCTAGCTGTTATAATCACGATATTTAGCTGATTGTTCACTTTTTACGAACTGCCTAGCTGTTAAGCCTGGTCTATTTTTCAAAATAAAACAAATATAATTATGCTGGCATAATTATATTTATTTTATTTTTTAAATACACAGAGTGCCTAAAATGGTATCCATCTGATTGAAACAACGCCTTGTAAATCATTTTTTTTTATCATGAAAAAATAAATGAAAAAAACTCAATAGTTTAGGAATAGGATATATTTTTTAGATTTTGTAATTTTTAAACACGCTTTATATTCTGTTTACTTTGCGTTGCGTTACAAAAATAAATGTATTGTAATTTATTCAATAGCAAAGTAGTACTACGTTGGACCATTCAATGAAATTGTAATCCAGCCTCTTACAATCTAGTACTGTCTGACGAAGACAATAGTATTATAAACGATAATAACTGAATTCGAGAAATTAAACCGATGAATATTTCAAAAATTACTGAATCGATTTTGATGAAACTTGAACTGTTCCCAGAGATGGAATACATCTAATTTAATACAAAAAGAACAATATTGATATAGTTTTTAGTTTCCGAGAGATTCCTGGACAAACATTTAAACATACAAACATACATACACTTACGAAATTTAGTATACCTGCTTGGACGCCGAGATACATCATCATACTCAAATATTATCCAGTTCCAAGAATATTACATACATGCATCTCAAACTGATAATCTCCTTTTTCGTGGGTGAAAAAGCATGCGTGATGACACCCAAAACCTTAATGCTAGTAAACAAATATTGCAAAGGATGTTTACAAGTTTTGTATGATATAATAACTATAATAATTAGCTTATTTGACATTTGATTTTTTTAATGTTAACCATTATGAAGTATTTATGTGTGTATATGGACTTGTGGAAGCCGTGTATATAATTTAATTGATTGTGACAGCGGCACTTTTCTATACATATAGTAACTGGTACACTATATTCTGTCTATATAATAATACGTGAAGGAAAAACTTTGGACTCTTTTTCAAGACGATTGCGCGAACAGTGGATTATGAAATTTGACACAGTTAACATTGCGAAGAACTGTAGAAACTTAATATTTTAAGTAGTAATTATAAAATACTAGCTGAGCCCGCGACTTCGTTCGCGTGAAAAAATTTCGAAAAAAAAGTAGCCTACGTTACTCCCTATCACATCAGCTATCTGCTTGTTAAAGTCCCGTCAAAATCAGTCCAGCCGTTCCAGCGATTAGCCGGAACAAACAGACGACAGACAGACCGACAGACAGACAGACAAAAAATTTAAAAAAGTGTTGTTTTGGTACATGTACCGTGTATACATCCATTTGCATTTAGTAAAAAGCGGTTTTTTTATAGAAGAGGGGGCAAACGAGGAAGAGGTGCACCTAATGGTAAGTGATCATCAGCAATACCAGACGTCTTGCAGTTGCGTTGCCGGCCTTTTAAGAATGAGTAAGCTCTTTTCTTGAAGGTCCCTGTGTCGTATCCGTTCGGAAATACCCGGTCATCGGTTATTTTAATAAGTCCAAGCAAGGTTATAATCACTTGTACTTTAATTTCACTACAAATATAGACATATAATTTTAGATTAATCGACCGGTTTCGCTTTTTAAAGCATCTTCAGGACTAAAATTATATGTCTATATTTGTAGTGAAATTAAAGTACAAGTGATTATAACCTTGCTTGGACTTATAACAATGGAATTTCACCAAGTGCCGACGATTGAAAGTGTAAAAAAAGGTTATTTTAATATTACAAACAGACACTCCAATTTTATTTATTTGTATATAGGTTAAACAACATTTTAAAATGTATTAGAAATAATGGTGGTTAATATAACGCATAGCATATTATTATAATGCGCTATGTATACTCAACATAAAGCGTACGCTATTGAGATTCGCATTTGGCGCTACGCCATATACCTACCTAGCGGCTAGCGTGAGCCGTAGGTATAACTTTATAACATACGAAGTTACGAAGTACGCGATCTAACGAATAACGTGCTAGACTGTAGAGTGTAGACGCTAGACTTTTATAGTTTTATACGCTCGTCGCTCAGTCACCGCGTGTTAGCGCTCGGCGCTCACTGTATGACGTTGTGATAAGTCACAACCAAGGATTTATAACGTTATAATTTCGATATGATTGCGTCGTCGTGATTGGTTATGGTATATGATATGATGACGTTGTCTTCTTGCGCTAGTTGACCAACCAATCACGAAACAGCAAACATATCGAAATTATAACGTTTTCAATCCATTGTGACTCACAACTCACAAGCTATCTCGGCCGACTCACATGATCATTGTTACACGTTATAATATAGTTTATAGTCTATAACGCGCTATCATATAATAGTTGATTTGAATACCTCTGATTAGAAATACAGTAAATTAATATAAATAAACATGAAATAAACACTACACACACTACATTCATGAAATATACACACACATGGCTACTTATTGTTTGCTTTGTGGCTAACTTGTCAAACTTAAAAGAGATCTTATTGAGCGTCTATGGTCGAATTTCAGCTACAGGCGATGGCTAGTACTATCAGATATACCTAACAAAATATGGTTCACGTCAGGTGTTTTTTTTGTATTAATATAAAAGATACACCGCTGGACATTTTGATCCAGAAGTGCCATTTAGTGTAAGGATAAGACGAGTGCTTATCAAGCAACTCGGCTTACGGTTGATTTATGCTTCTGACAGAACGCGCGCAGAACCACAGAAAACTAACAAACGTTTATTTTGCTATTATGGAAGTAAAAATTTAATGTTATTATAGTTTGAGTTTAATCAGATTAATGGTAGAGTGGTGTAGGATATTATTTAAGTTTTCACTTCTATTGTTTTTTATCTCCAAGGCGTTTATTAAAATGCAATATATATATATATATATATATATATATATATATATATATATATATATATATATATATACATATACATATAGGTAGGTATAATTAAATGAATGAAAAATAAATAAATAACATTATAAATACAAAAGTAACTCGGTCTGGCTGTGTGTGACGTTATCAAGTCCAAACCGCTAAGCTGATTGTAATAATAATTTCATATAGCGATACTTCAAACATAGGCTAATTTTATCCATATTTTTTTACTTGTTTTGTCCATAATTCCTTAATAATACTATAAAGTTGAAAATCTGTCTATCTGTTACTCTTTCATAGCTAACCCACTAAATTGATTTTGATGAAATAAACGAACTTGGCATGGAGATAGTCGAAGATTCGGGATTCGGATTCGGGCAAACATAGGCTACCTTTAAAAAAAATCAACCCATACTGGAAGAAAGTTTGTAAGAAAAACTATATCGACTACGTGTTAATCTACTCGTGGACGAAGCTGCGTGGGTCAGCTAGTACTGTTATAATATACGCGATAGTTAATTTGCTTGATTCTTTGTTACGCTTTCACGTCTTGATTACTTAACCGTTGATCATGCAATTTTTCGAACACATTGTTAGGAGTACAGAAATGGATATTGGAATCTTATTATCGTATACGTAATTCCTCCAGAAAAATGACTGTTTGTGAAATTTAGGAAAATAAAGACAAAATTAAGTTAATTGATGCGCGAAATCGGAAATTGAAAAAATATGATTGCTTCAAAGCCACTGCAACAAAAAATAGCGTAAGGAATGGTAGTGTAAGGAAAAGCGAAGGTCTGGAAATAAAGGTAGATCTCAGCGGCACAACCTACGCACGTCCATCGCAATTTGTCTGCAACACTAAAAGGAAACTTACAGTATACGTATTCCACACGGTTTTCTTCGAACCTGAAGCATTTTCAGAAGAATTGAACAGCACATCACCTCATAAGAGCTTAAGATTAAATTTGGATTTTAAGGCGAACAAATCCACACGCAAAACCTAGTTACTTAATTAACCAATGAACTTGATTTATTTTTAAAAATAAATAACTGAAAACAACAAAGATTTGAAATAAAACTTTATCTAGAAGGTACTGAGTAATAGAGCTCTGTGGGCTGCATCGTCCAAGGCCGGATCCAGCTTTCGGGTCAGGGGGGTCCACATATTTGAGGTTCAGTCAAGATAGGTTCTAATCCTTATTTATTTGCAGTAAAAATCCATACCTAGACCCCTGCCTAAGGGGAGACATGCCTGGACGTTTTCGCCTTCCACTACGTAAGTAGTTGTTTCCATCGTGTTTATTATGGTAGTTAAGATACGACTGCATCTCTTATGTATCTGCTAACTTACTGACGTAATCTTATATGTGTGGCATTGCCTCCTTAATATGGTCGGCTCTGTGGTTTAGTGGTCCGGTGCTGGTGTTGACCACATGAAGTCCCGTGTCCGATACCCAGATTGAGCAATCAAAAATGTGTTTTTCAGTTTTCTTATAAAATCAACGTTGCTCGGGATTGGATAAGTGCTCGTTTAGAGATAGGGACTAAAGTATTTTCAGCTAATCGTGGATGCACTGCTTGTACTCTGCCTACCTCTTTGGTGATACGGGCGTGAACATTTACCAAAATATATTTGTGTAAATACTTGATTACTCGTAAAATTAAACACCAGTATTTGTGTCTCAAAAATTCATGACACTATAACTTACAGGAAATGAAACCGTAATAAATCGATTCTTTAACCCAAGAAACCCCGAACTTACAATTTTCGTTTATTTCACCGTACAAGATAGAGTCGACACGAACACGACATTTGCTCATACGTATGTATTAGCTTATTCGTTTGTACTAAGCGTCACGTAAGCTTACATATTTTGATGTGTTATAATATTAATGCTTGGGACGTGACGCTACCTTACGACCTTTTGAAACGGTAACGCATATTGTTACCGTTATGCTACGTGTACTGAAAAGTAACTAAATAGTTATTGTGCGGTCAGTATACGTATTTCTATAATTTTGTTATGTATATGATATTTTTGATAATAGGGTAGAGATATCAATGGTCTAACGGTATTTAGCTAATAGTTTTTATTGTTATCGATATAAAACACATGTTGTGTATATAGAAATACCGGATTAAACACTTCACGCTAAAGTTACATTGACTAGCTTTTTTCTGCAAATTTCGTGCCACTGTGCGCGTACATAATAATTATACTTAAGGAAAATTTATGACTAACTTCATGTTGTAAATTTTAAGCAGTGGTGCGCGCGCATCGTAAAAAATCACTGATCTGTTACTCTAAAGCGCCAAAAGACGTATAAATTTAATAAAAATCAAAAGCCTTGACAAGAGCTTGTCTATAAACAAATATTTGTCTCATACAAGTTTGATTTTCAGACTTACGAAAATTCATTTTTATTACATGTAGAATATGACTAGATATTAAGCGACTTGAGTTATTTTAGGGGGGATTCAACCCTTTACCTGTAATACGTCAATGCCATTTCCAAAATCTAATCTCAGTAGCAGCTCGGAGTCTGGCGGATGGTGTGTCACCACTTCCGTGCCTCGGATAAATACGCGAAGCTGTCGGTCCCAGTAATTGCTAGAACCGACAAACCGGTAAATCGTGCTACACCTCAAGAGAACAGGACTTAGCGATGATACTATAAGAGCGTTTCCTAAAAAAACTCTATTAAAAGAACGACAGAGCCAAAGGCTGAGACCTGTCTTTCTAATTTAAACTTTTTCTACGCGATGCTTATAGATACGTTCAGAATTTGAAATTTTTTTGAAATGGGTCGAGGTCCAGCCGACGTCTGGCACAAAGTTAAAGTTAAAATCATGGCTAAAATAACATAAGACCCATAAAACTCAATAAATGTAATACAATCAAAGTGACAAAGGCGAATAGTTAAGGCTAATCTCCCTTTATAATGTGACGAGGGTCTCTCTTCTGTTTACTTTTATTTATTTGGATTTCAGCCGCTTAGTCAGCCGTTTATCGCTATCAAGAGGTTTCGTGAGATAGTAAATGTTTGTAAACTTAAAAATATTACAGTAGTATTTGGTAAATATAATAAATATTGCACTCTTTTATACACAATGCAAAATGCACACTTATAAATATTTTTTAAGTTAAAAATTTTCAACGACGTATAACGTCGTAGGTACGTATGTACGTAAAATAGCAGAAGTGCAGGCATTACATGTAAATAGAAAAAATAATGGAGTTGGTAGAAACTGCAACGTCTTGTACCACCGCCTTAGCTGTCCATGCCGCAATAAAGTCTGTGCTTGATACCGTCAAGCACTGGTTTGGACGGTAAACTAGTCAGTGAACGTGCGCATCTGGTATTTTATACCGTCACTCATACCGTAACACACCATTAGCATCTCTGGTTTATAATATAGTCAATGGTTATCTCTTTCTATCAAGAGACATCTTCTTATTTGCTATCCTATAGTATAAAAAACCTAATACCTAATTGTAAATGTAAATTGCTTTAAAACTGTCTTACTCGATTATACAAAGCAAAAAGGTTGATGTAAATAAATATCGACACACACCACTCTCATGAAGTACCTAGAAGAAGCTTGGTAGATAACTTCGTAATAAATCCAGAAAAAATATTTTTATCAGTAGTGATTCGCCCGAACTGTGAAATAAATGTTATAGTTTTAACATTCGATTTTTAAACCACCTTTCACAACACATCTCTCAGGAAACCCTTAACCAATTTCGCTCACGGTCGATCTTACAAGAAAACTATTGTCGTATTAATTCATCTAACAAATTTTACGTTTTTACCAATGATACAGGAGCTATCGACGGACCAATATTTACACATACATACCGTATGTATGTATTTGTAAATGGTTGTCCGTCGATAGCTCCACTCTGCGCAAGAATATATCAAAAACATTATTCATGGAACAGAGAACAGTCTTTTTATAGTCAATTGAGAACAATAAGTTAAACAAAAGCTTATAAAAGTAGATCACAGTTATTGCATGAGAGAAATTGCTTTTATAGTCCACCAAATGTGTTAACAGTTTATTACTTTATGTCACAGAATGTTTCGTACGTTATTAAATAAACTGAGATTTATTGTTTTACGCGGGACACGCCTAGAGTCCCTCACTCTTTATATATTTAAGTTACCTCTGTAGAGTGCTACTGATAAACATAGATTGAAATAAAACTATCAGACAACAATCAGACTATAAATAGTTTGACTGTTCCGTTTGTCCTGACTGTGCAATCAATGGGCACGGGTTCGACTCCCGACAGGCACTTGTGTGTTAAGCATAGATATATGTATTTTTTTCATTTCAAATAATTTGCTTACATTAATTATCTTGCATACATAGATTAATTCATTATTTGTACCCGTCTTGTCTATGTTATTCAACTGGACGTTATTTTAGTCCTTTTTTATATCATAAGAAAGCAAACAAGCAGAGTTAACCATCGCTTATAGACACAAAAGATGTTAATAGTGCGTTACTGCCCTGTGGCGAGGTCTTATACCACAGGCATAAGTTTATCAACTACCTCACCCTCCAAACCGGAACACGACAGTAACAAGCACTGACGCTCTTGCGACAAGAATAGGTAAGGCGGTGGTACCACACCGGGGCGAGACAATGCAGAACTCTACCACCTCTCGGTGGTGACTCGCTAAGCCAATCGGTCGCCTTTTACTTTTTTGCTTGGCAGAACGGCAGTTGGCCTATTCTTTAAAGGAGCCCGGGACCAACACGGGGAAAATGATAGCTTTGCTTCGCATTGACGCTACTGCGGAAGAAATAGGTAAGGCGGAGATACCATGTACCCGGGCGAGACGTTGCGTATCTCTACCACCTAGTAGTCACGATGGTAGTGACACGTATGTCGTTTATACTATCGGTCGCCCTTTACAACCTACCTGGCAGTACGGCAGTTGGTTTATTCTTCAAAGGAGCTCGAATAAACACGGAGGGTCCTATAGCTTTTGTTCCCGTGGGAATATCGGAAAGGTTTACACACTAAAACCTTCCTCAAAAATCAACCTATCTATTTAAAAAAACCGCATCAAAATCCGTTGCGTAGTTTTAAAGATTTAAGCATACATAGGGACAGAGAAATGTTTTATACTATGTAGTGATTTAGCTAAAGCAATATCTTAGATCTCAAAAATTGAGTTGAATGCCATTCAAAAAATCAAAATCAATCATCGTTTCCAAAATACACAGTATCATCACAATCATCGTTTTCAAAAATCAAGTAGTGTTGGGTTCGTTTTTAATAATAGACAGTTTGACGTACATAGATGTTTATTCTTTCAAGACTTACAGCAGAATGACCCGAGTAGGCCGGTACAAGGTATTTTGTAGTATCACACAGTTTTACAATAATTAAAAGTAGGGTAGATTGAAAAATGTCAACTTCAAACAGATCAGTTCAGATGGCACCACTTCTAAGTTTATAATTTGATAGAAACGATTCCACGATGTTGCGGAAGTGGCGCCACTGTAGCGCAGCATTCAAAATAATAACATATTCTAATATCTATTATGCGAGATAAACGAATATTAATATTACATTCAAGCATTATTTACAATATTATTCATATTACAAATAAATATACCCAACACTAGATATTTGCACTGAAAACATCTATACTAATAGTTTTTGTTCCTTAGATCTTAAAATAATTTTAGTTGGAAGTTCAGGGAAGTACTGCAGGGTCAACTATTTATCCTTTTTTTTGTCATAATTTTAATATTAATTAAAGACAATTTCAATAGATATCTAAACCTTAACAAACTCACACATTTATTACCTTACTATAAGCCTTCCTAATCTAGCCTATTAGTCCTGTAATATAATCATTTATTTATGAACCAATATATTACATTTACATGAGCCCCAGACTCATTTACAAACATCTATATTCATCTCATAAAATTTCGGGGAGTGTGTACAAGGATTCCACGACTTGATTCAGCGACCCCATTTGTTTATTTAATCGATAATCCGTATTAAATCGATATCCTCTGTACACGAACCAAGAGATTTAACTATTGCTTTAGGAATTGAAAAGAATTGGAATCCTCTGTTTTACGTTAGATCAAAAGTGTTTTTTTTATATCATAAGATAGCAAACAAGCAGATGGGTCTCCTGATGGTAAGATTAAACCATCGCCTATAAACATCAAAAAAGTTAATGGTGCGTTGCTATCTTGTGGCGAGGTCTAATGCCACATGCATAAGTTTACCGGCTACCTTACCCTCCAAACCGGAACACGACAGTGACAAGCACTGACCTATTCCAAGGTAAGGCGGTGGTACCAGACCCGGGCGAGACAATGCAGAACTCTACCACTTAGTAGTCACGATGGTAGTGACTTGCATAGCCAATCGGTCGCCTTTTACGACCTGCCTGGCAGAACGGCAATTGGTCTATTCTTCAAAGGAGCCCGGAACCAACACGGGGAAAAGTGTATTAAACATTTTTTCACTCAAAATACTATTATAAATAAGTTTCGCCCTCTGATCGAATCTCGAGCGTAATTCTATTAGTGTTAAAGCAAAAATATATCCACTTAATAATATATTAATTTTTAATAATATACTCGTACTTAATAGCCAACGACCTGTGGTCGAAATTCGACCATGGGCTAAACAATTATATCTCTTTCAAGTTTGACAACAGACTTAACCTGAAAAGAAAATTTATACATGTGTATATTACCACATACGAGTATGTCACATAAATGAATGTATTTTTAAAAGTTTATTTTTAATAAATTAATGTATTTTTAAAGCATATTATTTAAAAATATTAGGATTCTGCAGTCCTTCGTACTGTCAACTTGTGCCACTCTCTACTGTTCGCATAATTGTCTTAAACAGGAAACAAAGTTCTTGCTTCACGTATTAATATCTGAATATAGGATATTATGTTAGGACTCAGTTTGATTGCAGACTATATTAAAATTTCTTGAAAATGTATGTAAGTGCGTTTTCTAATAATTGTAAATGTTAAATTTCTACATTAGTTTTCACCACATACCATATAAGTATCTTATGTGATTTGTGGTTTTCACTAACATTAAAAGGGACTAAAGTTCGCTAGTTTATGTGCATGATTGCAGCCTTCATTATCAGGAACAGTTATAGTTATGTGAATACAAATTTCTTTAGAAAAGATTTAGATACAATCCCTAGCTAACGTCTCATTGGGCGTAAAATTTCAGGCGATGACCTTAAAAGGTGTATCCATTTAATCCGTGGTCTATCCACGGATTAAATGGATACACCTCTCAAGGTAATTTCTTAGTTTGTGAGTGTAGCTTGCATTTACACATAGAAATCCAGACTTATACTACTTACCGATGAAATAAAAGCATTTCAAAGGTAATTGTAAAACCTTATTATCTCATTCGGTAAAATAAAATAGTACAACATAACTTATGTGTATTTTTCACAATATAATATCTACAGTATGACACTTGACAGTGGGAGAAGCATTTGCTCATATGCATGGAGATACTTTCCCTTCCCAATGCCGCATCTATTAGTATTCATGTGGTCTGTGCTGTAGACGATTACAAAATAATATCACGTGCAATGAAATGTTAACACTCTTAATTAATTATCAGCAAAATCGGTCGAACCGTTCATGATTTTTAACGGAACATACAGACAGACAGACAAAATAAAAAATAAACTGATGTCGGAGAGTCATAAAACTTTGACAAAAAATGTACATTCAAACACGAAAGATATATAGTAGTATATATAAAACCTGTAAAAAGTCCGTGAAAAGATACATTTTTTCTTATATGTTAATTTAGTCATGTTTTATTAATTTCGGTAATAAAAATTGAATGAGACGTGACTAAATTATATTTAAAATTTAATCACCTTTGAAAAAATTGCTTGTTGAAAAATCTTTTTCTTTTTCGGTAGGGAAATTTCTACGGGTTAAGCTATAGACTGCTTGTTATCAAATTTTTGGTGTCAAGTAGAAAACATAAGCCATAATAAACAGAAAGTTAATACTCTCATAAGGACGCCGCTTAGTGGTCAGTACCTTGTAAGTGTACTTAAACGCTTGAGTTTAAAAGTTAATTATACCGAAACCAGTTTAGGGCTGCTTAAAACATCCTTGAGTTCCTTTCCGACCCTTCAATTTTAGCTTTTGTACAGAAAATTACTTCCTAGGAATATTGTAGTTTAAAAGCAGTAAAATTGCAACGATTCCCTGCTGTCTCTGGAATACTACATCTGTTCCGCAGATGATATGACAGTGTTCCGATCCGGTAGTAATTTTTAAAACATCGACTTATCAAAATTGCCTATATAATTTTATTACAATAAAACATTTTGTGATTCTGAACTTTACAAATTTTTTATATAGGACCTCCTTGTTGACAGCAAATCAATAGTGACAATGCTTGTCGTCAGTGTCGTGTTTAGGCTGGAAGGGTAGTGTACCCGGTAGAGCATGAAGTATTAAGCTATAGGTGGAGCTAGCACTCGTATTAATCAATTGAAACAAATAATCACGTTATATCTCTGTCTATGAGGTCTCGCCATCTCTTTTTATACAGCTGTGTTAGAAAGAGAAGGTAAGACCTCAGAAGATGATAGCAGTATTTAAAATTTGGTTTCAAATAGGTATTAGAAGTGCTGCCTCCAGATATAATACAGCTTCATGCGGTAGAATCATGTATAGAATAGAAGTCTATGGATTTATGCATGTGGCATTACCATCCCGTCATATGGATAGCAATGCACCATTAACATCTTCGGTGTCTATTGGTAGTTTCTTTATCCATCAGGAAAGCCATCGCTTGTTTGCTATCTAATAATTTTAAAGAAAAAGAATGACTATTTTAATTATAATTTATATAGACTATGCGTGTATGGAATGACTAATACTTATTTTATTTTATCTGCTACTTTAACAGAACAAATCGGAGCACGATAGCAAAAGCCGTGGACAAGAACTGACGTATTGCTGTATATCCTAAGAGCCCGCGTTGGCCAGACCTTCGTCATTTTATAAAACCTGAAAGTTATAGTGCCCAAATCAGGTAAGAAAGATCAGGGATTACGAAATTTGAATGATAGTTACTTTGGCAATTAAAAAAGGTGTGAAAAATAGTACCTTACTTTCGTTAAAGTATAAAAGCTCAGTTTTTTGAGCGCTAAGAAACCTTCAGATTTTATAAAATTAAGTTAAGTTCTGGCCATCGTGGACGCTTACTCTAGTAGGAACAAGTCAGACGATGCTATTATAACCGAGCGACACGTAGCACAAATTTAATTGGTAGCCACAATGATAGTGAACAAAAGAGACATATGCCTTTTGCTCATCTCTTATGAATTGTCTGATAGAAAGACAGTAAAGATATTCCACATAAAATATTTCACATTTTATTGTTTTATATTCTGACATTTCATTCTTCATGACTGCTGATCCTAGGGCATAGCTTATTCGGCTCAGGTCATGCGGTCTCGGGTTCTATACTCGGGTCGGGCGAAGGAGTTACTGAGGTTTATTCGAGGTATTTCTCTAAAATCCGAAAGCTCAGTAGCAGTTCGGTGTTGGCGGATGGTGTGTTACCACTCCAATGCTTGCAATGAGCTCGTAAAGCCGTCGGGCCCGGTTATCGCTTGAAATAACCCGGTAGATAAACCGGTGAATCGTGGTGAACCAGGAAGTTTATAGATATTTATCTACGGTTTACTCTGCTTACTACGCAAGGAAACTGGGCATGATGATACTTTTTTCATTCCTTATTTTAAAATGATTTAACAAAAAAAAACAATTTTAACAGCCTTTTAAAATTGTATGTTTTCATTTTCATATAAATGTTAACAAAACGAATGAACTGCAATTTTGTTATAAATATCGAAAGGCTTTTAATTTTCATGTGACATTCGTTGAATGGCGAAATGGACAAACATTGTTAACATATTCAACAATGGCCAACCACCTGCACATCTGTGACCTAGATTTAGCCTATCGCTGACCTGGAATTAAGCCCCGGTAATACTCTCAGACACATCCAGGGAGTGAACAAGACTATTACAATCAATGAATGTAGTGAATTGGGAGCTTGTTTGCCGTGTTCAAAGGGGAATGTGAAACGTCAATATAAACAACTTAATTCCTTTCATCTGCTGATTCCGATTTGTGTTTGGCGATGAAGGTCTTTCTTTGAAGTTTTATTTTTCAGCTTAGTTTATATCGTTTTACAAGATTTTATTGAATGTCTTTTTTATTATTAGACAAAAAGTAGCCTTTGTTACTCATGTAACATACACTCACAAACACACACACGCACACACATATGTATATATATATATATATGTATATATATATATATATATATATATATATATATATATATATATATATATATATATATATATATATATATATATATATATATATATATATATATATATATACATTTGTCCATTTCGCCATCCAACGAATATCACACGAAAATTAAAGGCCTTTCGATATTTATAACAAAATTATATAGGTATATAATAATATGTATAATCTGAATCTTGGAAACGGCATCAACGATGTTCATGATATTTAGTATGCAGGGTGTTCCGGGGGCAATAAATCGATCTAGCTAGGTTTTAGTTTTAGAAAACGTTGTATTACCGAAAAAAAATACCAAGTAAAGCTCGGTCCCCCAGGTACCTATCACATTATGGGACTAAGAATCTTCAGATAGTTGTGGGTGGGACAAAAGATGTTAATGCGTTACTACCCATGTGACGGAATGCATAAGTCTAGCGGCTACTTTACCCTCTATACCGGAACACGACAATGACAAGAATTGATGCTATCCCGGGATAGATGTTGCAGAACTCTACCAACTAGTAGTCACGATGGTAGTGACAAGTATAGCCAATCGGTCGCCATTACGACCTGTCTGGCAGAACAGAAGATGGTCTATTATTCAAAGAAGTCCGAACTAAAATGAGGAAAAGGAGATAATCCAGTGTCATTTTTAACCTAATAAAAAAGAATGGCATATTTGTCGAGCATTATCAAAGCTTACTTTTTTCAAAAATCAACCCCCAAGAGGCCGAAATAAGGGATGAAAGAATAAATTCCTTATATTGACGATCTGTTACTCTACTCGGGCAAAGCTGCTTGGTTCAGTTAGTTAAATATAAAAAAATGCATAATCTTTTACTCAAATCCCAATCTGATTTGCGTTTTTACGAAGCCTTTCTTTGGCTTTAACTTTTTCAACTTAGTAACAGAATTATACAATTTTGATTTGCTTTCTATTTAGTATAAAGAAATGTTTAAATTAAATCCTTTCATCTATTGATTCCGATTTGCGTTTGTTACGATAAGACTTTCTTTCGGCCTAGTTACAAAAGCTCTACCATCTATTATTTAGTTTCTAACACTCAATAGCCTCAAGCCATCTACAACCTAAAAAGATATTTAAAAGCATTTATTCGATTTACTTATTGTTATAGGAACAAGGGTTTTTATAATGTTTTAACGTAAATGTGACTTAGCAACACTGGTTTACACAATCCACCCTGTTACGTTAGTGTTTTCGACTGTATCTGGCTTGAAAAATATTAGCTGGTAAATTAGCGCATATGGTTTTAGGTACCTTCCATACGTGATCTATACATATATACATATAATAAAATCGTAGGAAAGTCAAAACTGTACATTGAATATTGTTTGTAAATAATACTTGGGGCGTGATCTACAATCGATATTGAAGCCAAAAATATAGTTTTTAGAATTTTTGTCTGTTTGTCTGTATGTATGTCCGGGTTAAACTCAAAAAGTACTGCATGGATTTACTTCAAATTTTGCATGAATATTACTAATAGGTCGGGTCAACATATAGGCTACATATTATCACGCTTTCACCTACGGGGGAGGAGCTGTGCGGAGTAAACGAAGGCCGAGCGGACGAAGTCGTGGGCAACAGCTAGTAGACAATAAAAAAATCACCGTATTGGTCAAGAACCCCCTTTAATGAATGGATCATCTGTTTTCTTGTCATAGTCGTATTTCGGTTTGAAGGGTAAAGTAGTCTTTAAACAACTCGCCACACGGATAGCAACGCAACGTACCATCTTTGGTATTTAAAGACGAGGGTTGTTTCTTTTCATCACGAAAGCCATCTGTTAGTTTGCTATGTTATAAAAAATTTAGGTTGGTTTTTTTTTTTGATAGCTTATTACGAGAAATATATGTATATCTAACCATCATATCTGTGGTCTAGTAGTTCGGTGCCGGAGTTGACCACATGAGGTCTTAGGTTCGATTCCCGGGTCGGGCAATTTAAAAATGTGTTTTTTCAGTTTGCTGACAAAAACATGATGCCCGGGATTAAAAAAGTGCCCGGTTGGTGATGGGCTGGCCACCTATCACATTGTGGGACTAAATATCTTCAGCTAATCGTTGGTACGCTTGTTGTGTTAATCTGACTACCTATTCGGGGTTACGGGCGTGAAGATACCTTTTATATCTAACCGTTTCCCGTGGTTATAGCTCGCGTGTTTAATGTAGCCTATGTTACTCAGGAATGATGTTGCTTTCTACTAGTGAATAGGAGTTCAACAATTTGTGTTGGCCATATTGGTATTGGCGTGACCTATACATATAATTAAAGACTAGAAAAGTAATTTCTATACATAAAAGTTTTTTGAAAAATATTAATTGGGTCGGTTAAAAGATCGATAGCAGAAGCGAAAATACTAATTATTTTTGTATGACTGTTAATTTGCCCTTCAATTACGCTAAAAGTACGGGATAGAAATAAATGAGTTTGGCATGATAGTAGCTAAGAGTCTGGAGAAACATATACGGTAGTTTTAACTCCTAAGTTACTTAGTACTCCTATGTCGAAACAACGCAGAAAACCCAATATAAGAAAGCTGCAAAATTTAAATAAGTTGTTAACATACCTACACACTGCAGATTAGTTTTCAGTCAGTGTTTTGTAAATAGGTTATTTTCATAAGAAAATTTCTTTTAAATATATTGTCAACACTAGAGATCTTAAGGATACTTAAAAATGTGCCCATAAATCGTTATTAATTTTAACAACATTGTAATTTAATGTACCGACGGGTTGGACTGATAGCTGCGATGGTTTCCTGTGACATTTGCTGAATGGCGGTATCTTCACAATATCGGCTATCTTGGCTATCTGACGATATCTGCATTTCAACGTCAAAGGGCTTATCTACTTGCAACTTTTCAAAACGCGTTTTTGTTGACGATGCCTGCGATACGACTTACGAGTATATGCTTTATGGAATGGAAGCCACGGATAAGCGTGTATCTCTTTGAATATCTGTAAACTGAATTACAGTTTTGTTTGCATGTTTTCTTTGCATTTGCAAAATCCCGATTCAAAAGGGAATTTCTTTTATTAGGGAACTTCACTTTTGTTTATTTATTCTTTGTGTATTATGTCGTGTGTATGTATGGTAAATTCTACAGTAAGTAATTTAATATTTTGTGTTGTTATTGAAAAACCGTGTAGATATTTATTTATACTAATCGTAAACCTTTTTTCGTAAATAAGTATGAATCTAAAATTTAAATTTAAATTTAAAAACTTAAAATAACGCAAAGAGTATGGCGCACAGAAAAGCGAAAATCTGCATTTGGCAAACATCTGCACGCTAAAATCACAGCTTAGTCCGTAGTAGTGACTTTTCCGTCTTCCATTTCTGTACAAAGAGAAGAAACTGGATGCTTTCGAATCTTTGGAAATTAATAAAATGAGGAATAACCCGCTGCTATTAAATAAAACATAGATTTAAATATTTTCCGCCTATTATACATATATTAATATTACTTACATAATTTTATTTGGTTCCGACATATTTTAATTTACTAGTTTTAATTTGATGTTGAAAAATTGATGATTTTAATTTGACATTTTATAATGAATTATTTTGATTTCAAATTTAACACTCAACTTAATTATTATTTTTTGACGTATTTATATTTTTTCACTTAGAATTTTTTTGATCCCATTTTTAAAGGAAAAAAGTTCGCGTTGGCAATATTTCTTTTTTTATAGGAGTACTTTGTCTAATAATTTATTTTTTGTCTACGTGGTGTCTTTTATTTTAATTATTGTTGTGTTTATACAGTTAAATATATTTTAAAATCACATATAAACTAAAAGCCCTGATGATGCACTAATAAGCGAAACCTGTTGTCTTTAAATCAAATAAATTATTTTTGTGACAGTACACGGGTTTGCTCTAACAAAATCGTGATGGCAAAATTCATGCTGTAAATTAGGCACGTGTCGCTTTGCGCCGTAAAATAATCACACTCATTTTTTTTCCCTAAATTGTTTAATTCAACTAGCTCCATTATTATCTCATTAAAAAAATTGCTTGTTTTTTTCGTAAGCTTAATAGTTATAATAATTACAATAAAATAATTATATAATAATTATAATAATAATAATTAATAATTACAATAAAAATAATAGCTAGCTTTTGTCGTAACGCTAAGTCTTTTTTAATCATAGGATAGTAATAATAATAACAATCAAGTATACGAAAACTGCCCATCAATAAAATTATTTAATTGCAGTTATTCTCTTTGATTCATTTTGATGTCGTGTTCATAAGGGAAAGTAAATGGGCTATTAATTTTATTTAATTATACTCCAAGATATATTCAAAGTAAGTTATGGCGTATATTTCACAGGCGAACAATGGTGGCATTGTTTTCTTAGTTATTTATTTAAATACAGTTCACAGTAAGCAACTTTCGTTTAGGTTTTCAAAGATCTGATCTGTATCGGTCAGCTATTGTTTGGTTTCTAATAAATTTCACTTAATACTTATCGTTTTGTATTCATCGATGTATAATAATTTAGGTGTTTTTACATAATTATATGTATTTTAAAAATGCTAGCAATCGTCCTCTGTTCGAAAATCGGCTGTAATTTAATTATTAAAGTACAAATACATATTTTTAGACAAATTAAAAGACAAACAAACTAGAACTCAGTTTGCCTATAAACTTGAAACAATAAACAAAACTTATACATGTATATATTAATCTCTTTTAATTTTGACCACAGACTTTGTCCATAAACTAAACAGATTATTTATGCGTGCATGTCACATGCATAGTAGGTAGTGTGTGTTATGTTTTTTTAATTTAAATTTAATTATAATGCGATAAAAGATTAGGTTTCTGAATTCCGTCTTCATAATAATTTTAACTGTGCCAAATTGTATATTCCCGAATCAACGTAATTACAGTAGAAGAGGTGCAAAATTTTGCTTCCCTGATTAATATCTATATACTCGTATATATTCTGTGTTCACAAGTAAACGCAACGAAAATTTCTAATTGTTTAAAAACAATCAAACGTTTATATTGTGATCGAGTAATATTCTCATTTTTTTTAAATGAAGAAGTGTATGTGAGTCATTTAATTTTAATTTTAGTCTGTTTACGGAACAAGCAAATTATGAAATTCTATATTAAACTAAGTAACTTATTTGTTAACATCACTACCATTGATGTTATTGTAAGTAATATTAAATCTTCAAATAGTAATCGTATAAAAATTGTGATTCCGATTCTAAACAATATCTAATGTTAATATTGAGGGTGAGATCAATATACAAATTACGGAATTAGGAGCTTACAATTTTCGATCCAATTATTCAAACTCCAGAGTTAAGACAAGGCAGGTTAAAGCTAATTGCCTCCCGCCTTCGAAGTACCGATGACTTAAGTTTATTAATTACTAGCTATTAACCTGCGGCTTACCACATATATAGAGTAAATAGGCTTGTGTCCACTCGGAATGAATCGTATATATATTGTAGTTTTTAATGATAAATTATTATATGGAGAAAATAGGAAACAAAAAATACAAAAGATAATGTTTAATAATATTTTTAAGATATAAATTGCGCAAAATAGACATTAACTCACGTGACAGTAAACGCAAATATGGAAGTGTTACGTCACATCACGATGTGACGAAACGTCGTCTTGATGTTGTCATTTTCATTGAATCCACAGAGTATGTAACATGAAGTATTAGTTATAGGTGGAGCTAACACTCGTGTTTATCAATTGAAACAAATATTTACGTTATATATCTGTCTATGAGGTCTCGCCATCTCTTTTATATAGCTGTGTTAGAAAGAGAGGATAAGACCTCAGAAGATGACAGCAGTATTTAAAATTTGGTTTCAAGTTGGTATTAGAAGTGTTGTCTCCAGATATGTAATGATATGTAATGAAGATATAATAAGGTGAATTATTAAACAGTTTGTCAAATTTACTCAACTATCCTATTACACCCTAGCACTGTCTAAACAAATTTTGATAAATTATGTGCCTGATTTGTTAAGAAGCTTATAATTTATTTATAATCTTACTAAACCTAAACCCGTTTATAGTGTTGGCATCGTTATTTCCTAATGACAACAAACCCATCTTTTTACGAATAATTAACCTGACGGTATTTATGTGTGACGGTGATTGAAATTAATTGGTTTAAATTGATTGAAATAAGTCGGACCAATATTGGTCCGGTATACTCCAACAAAGAGACAAACGGGTCCTTTTAAAGATACTGTCCCTGCTAGGCAGCCTGTAAAAATCTCTTGCTAAATTCGCTAAAACTATCAGATTGACCAAATAGTAGAGTATCTATTCCTGCTACAATAACGTTTTATCATTGCTTATCACTTAACTTTTAAAAATTCGTAAAAAAATAAGTTGTTCCCTGCTAAGCAGCTTGGAAAATTTGAGCGAAGGTTAAATTCGACAGCACTGTAATAACTAACATATAGTACAGTACCTTCTCTGTCCACAATAACTTCAGTATTTGTAACAATCGTGAACTGGTTTAATAAGTAATTTAACCAATAAACTTATACAAGTAGCATATCATCCATACCATACTGATAATAATCATCATCTTTTATAGACGATAATTAGGTACCTACCTCTTTCCATTAAGAGACATATATGTCCCTTTGCTATTCTATAATAAAGTGGTTATCTATCTAATACTATCTATATATCTCTACTACTATTATATAAATTAGGTAGCTAGATAATCTAGATAGATTCTTTACAATACTATTAGTTAGTATCTAATAATAAATTGCGATACTTTCAGATGAAATACAATGACGTGGGGTTACATTTCGTGACTTGAATGAAACAATCTCATATACCACTCTAACTATCAAAGATTCATCTGATAAAGAAACTAGTAAACAAAAACATAAACAAGGAAAATATTTCAGCTTTTAGGGGGAATTGGCTTCATGTAAAATTTGAACCAGCTACTGGCAGCTCATATTGAAGGGGGTGCGAGTTCGCCCTTGCGCTACCCCATGTGCCAACACTCGTCTTTGATATACGCCTTTTGATGTCTGCCTTGTACAATACTACTTTCATATCCGCACCCAAAATAGCTTTCTTTGACTATAAAATTGGACTTTAGACAAGCTTTTAACCGACGATAATAATAATTCGGGCTGATGCCTACCTCATTTATCTTTGCGTGACTGAAATACTTTAGCCCTATGGCTTATAATAATTTTGTGAACGGAAAATGGGCTACGTCTTGGCAATATCTACGTTATAGCAATATGAATATTAAACTGACATGAAACCTTGAAGGTATGTCACCTAGTCATGTCATATAACGCGTTGTTGGAAACGTAAGGTTATCGATAATCTTACTTTTCCAGCAGCGATTGATTAGATATCCTATTATGATAAGAGTGAATTTTGTTTGAACGCGGTAATCAAGTCGAATAAAACCATCTTTTTTGTTATCCAATAGTATGGAAAGTTTTGTAATGAATCTATTCAAAAAACTTAGCATTTATCATTTTTTTCTGAAAAGTTACTATAGTATATACTATAGGAACATTAGCTATTTTAAACATAAATTTAGGAATCCATTTTACACGATTTAAGTTTTGTTTGTAGGGTTTCCATATTTGGCATGGTTTGTGTCGGGACGCAAAGAAAAAAAATAGTACGAATATTTTATTTAAAAAAATACAAATCCTAATATATGTAAACAGTACTAGACGCAGTTTGATCTTATTTTGCTGAAATCTTTAAGTTTTATCAAACTCCGTGCAAGTCGTATGAAAGTTAATCTGACTCTGTAATGTCGACTCCGCAGTCTCCGGCAGCATTGTTGAAAGCAACTATCGCCCAAAATTTCCACACCATTTTTCTTGAGATTGAAAATAGTAATGGCGTTGGCGCACATATATGCATTGCCGTGATCGCACGATAAAACGAGACGTAATAATGCTTTGCCGGGACGTCGCGTCGTGCCTAATGACGATGACTGTCCCGATATATCGGGACGAATGGCAACCTTATATGTGACAGCCTCTATTACTCCTCGTAGTTAAAATTGCATCTTTAATAAAATATCTAATGAAAATTGCAACACAACCGCTTGAAATAACCCTAGTTATCTATTTTCCACACTAGTAAAGATTAGTAGAAAATGTCAGCTTGGCATTAAGTTCGCTTAATTACCGAATGGCAAACAAGAAATAGTTGTGCTATTTACTTAATAGAGGCCATCTGTGCTATAATTTAAATATATGGCTTTACTTTCATATTGTATTTAAATGTATTTTTTGTACTAAATTTATTTACTTACACAGACAAACCCTTATTGATTATGAACAAAACGACGAATATTGATGAACAATATTGATTTGAACAATTTTATTTCATAGGAAGAGAATGGCAACACTAAAGCTATTGCGGCAGGAAAGATACCTATCGCAGAACTCGATATACAACATAATGGTTACCATAGTAGTGACTTGTTTAGCAAGTTGTTCGTCTTTAACGAATTTCACGGCAGGAAGGCCTATTCCTAAAACGGAGCCCAGTCGAACATGGCAACAAATAAATACACACATTACATACACGACATTTTCGCATTTTTAATAAAAGTGTGATTATATTTGTGGCCTTTCGTTGTACATATTTATTTTTATTTGCTAAATCAAAGGAAAATGTCGCAACCACAATTGTATGCTTTTACCCCGCAAAACGCTAGGGTAAATGTGCACATAATCTCCGCGCCTAACAAATTGGTTAGCGATCGCAGAGCCAAGCCATACAACATCGATGTATTCGGAACGTGTCATTAGTTTATAAGATTTAGGTTTTGCTTACTAAGTAATGCATATTGTTTCATCAGCATTTCTGTTTAGATCCTGGACATTCCACGATCTAAACCGAATTGCCAGAGTTAAGAAGGGTGATTTACCTACTCTAGTTTTTTGATTTGACACCTATATTGATAAAATCAATAACATACTTCAAACTATGTTCAAAATACAGACATTGTGTTTGTTTATTGTATTTTTCCTTTATAACATAAAATTGCAAAGATGCAGTGGGCTCCTTCCTGATGGAAAGAGACAACCATCGTATATAGACACTGAAGATGTAAATGGCATGTTGCTATCCTTGTGGCGGCGTCTTAGTACCGCATGCATATATTATTGGCTAACCTTACAACAGTAACAGCACTGACACCATTGATATCAAAGAGAAAGATACGTTACGTTCTTATATCGCATTCACTAAACTAGGCTCGGCATAATACATACATACCGACACTCATACACATCTGTTATCACAATCATAAACATGGAAACAAAGACAGAGATAAGGCGGATACATTCGTACGACCGAAATAGTATTAACCACTGCGCGCATCGTCGCCAAGTTTACGGATGAACAAAAACAGAGATAGGGCAGATATACTTGTACGAGCGAAATGGCATTAGCCAAGGACCGCCTCATCGCCGTGGTTACCGATAAACAAAGAAAATCTTATTTTTAAACAAATTTAATGTTTTAGCTGTACTTACGAATGGAAAGTAATCCCATGTGTCTTATTTTTTTATCTTGAGTGATTATAACACTGGGTAAATACACAAGAAGGCATTTTGATGCGTGTTTAATGGCAAAAACAATCAGAAAGTTGAAGCGTTTCATGTTACGATGTCCCGCGTGTGACTGAGTGGCATACTACAAGCACTATGTACACGGACCTAGTTTTGTAGGACCAGGCGCTGTGACTAGGTAACATATCTTTTTCTTTTTATATCAATGACTGACACTATTATTGTGGCAGGAATAAGTAGGGCGATGTGGTTCCAGACCTGGGCAAGACCTAAAAGAGGCCTACCGCCTATTAGCCACGATGGTAATGACTCGCATAGCCAGTCGTTCGCCTCTTAGGAACTGCCTGACAAAACGGCAGATAGCCTAGTATTTTAAAGGAGCCCTGCCTCTTAAAACTTTACACACACACACACACACACAATCATACATACACACACACACACATACATACAGACACACTACGCCAACTACTGTAGAAAAAAAATGAAAAGATGGAAACTCAGTTAAAAAACGAAGCCTAATCTTTGTTTGGTATATTTTCAATAAGCTATTATGATCAAAAACCCTAAGCTTGAACTTATTAAAGCAACTGTATATACGGTAAAAGCGTAAATTTCTCAAATTTATTGCTTCATTTTGCAATTGAATTAATAAATTACTCTATAAATGTTGAAATTAAATGAAACTCTTTTTACGGAAGTGCAGGTGCAACGTTAATTATAAAATACGAGTGCATCGTTTCGTAGCAGACAGAGTCGGAGCTCCTTATCGGCGCCGACAGCGCCCGCCGCAATCAGATTGTGGGCTCATCGTCGTCAACACGGTATAAATAATGCCGCTTTTAGCTAGACTAATACAGCTAATAATAACTTTTTATTACTACAAATGGAAAACGTTGAATTTATTAGATAATCAAATTATATTTCGAACGATAAAAGCGAGGTAAAAGTAGATTAAACGTAAACTGAGGCATCAACAGTGAAGGTTAAAAGCATTATGTTATATTTATGAGATAAATTACATCTCTTTTTGGTTGGATCTTACCATAAAGGTAAATATCCACATGTCGGTTATTTTACAAATTAGGTAAATCACTTGAGTTTACTACGATTCACTGATTTTTCAGCTGACAAGATAAAGAACCGATTCCGGTTTCCACAGTAAAACGTCAAGCCAGTCGAAGTGTTTAGGGCTCTTTCGCATAAATTTCTTACATATTATCATACCGCGTCTATGACAACGACGTACATTGTATCGTGTTTATGTGTTAGCGCTAAAACACGACGCGATATTGTATCGTGTTTATGTGTTAGCGCTTAAGCGCTTTGACTCACTTGAAGTTTTTTTACGTAAATTGGGAGGCAGTTCGTCATTATCTCGGGTGCGTTTGGTACCTTTTACCCCTTTCCCTACCGAAATTGCGTCGGTGCTTTTCAAAATTACATACTGGTTAGGAGAGTAAGGTAGCCGGTAAACTTATGTAACTATGTAGCATTGAAAATAGATAACGGCAACGATTGTAAACAAGCAAATATTTCTCCAACAAAAGTTACTAACGCGTATAAACGCCAAAGATTTGTTATTAATGTGCCTGGCAAAGAAAAAGCTATTACTGTCAAAGCCGGAGGACAACGGTGACAAGCAAAATTTTGCCTCAAAAAATTGAAACTAAGATATATATTTTCCATTTAACTAAATGTAACAGCGCTTTTTAGCGGCATTTGACTTTGACATCAATAAAGATAAAATCAGCGGTTTCTGCAGTCCTCCGCAATGTAAACGTAACTGTGGCTAGTTTCATACTCTACCATTCGCGTAATTGTCTTAAAAAGGGGTCCAAAGTTTTTCCTTCACGTATTAATATATAGATACTCCTAGTATACTGTTTTTATAAAACTACAGTAAACAGTTATAAAACATCTTAATTAAATCCATATTAGTCTAATGTGAAACTCACATTAGTAATGTTTATTAAAAAGCTTTGTGAAATATCTCCATTTCTAGGTGAGGGTATTGAAGATAAATGGCAATGGTAAGCGAAGGCGACCGCGCGCACTGACCTGCAGCATCGTAACAAATGCCGTCAAAGCAACACAAACAGGGTTGCCACGTTCTAATACTTTTAATATCAAAAAGACAGACAAACAACCTGGTTTTGATGAAATTTTGACAATTTTTCCTGTCAAAACTTGTCCCTTCTCAGACAAAAGAGTATTTTCTTGAAATTCTAAAAACTATTGCCATGTTTTCTATGTATAAAAAGGACTTATTTTCTTAGACCTCTTACATATTAATCCGTCTCCTGTAGGTTCAATTCACATTGAAGATGGCAATTGTTCAGAAGCCGTTACCATCAGCTAGTAGTGCTTTGTTTGAGCAGTCGTTCCCTTAAGTAGACCATTTGACACTGCATGCCGGTCACTTATGGTTGCTGGTGGCCAAGCTGTCTTCGGTGTGGGTTGTGCCTTACTCAACCAATTAAAATAAAGTGTTAAGTATAGACAATTATATTTCGGGAAACGTCCCCAGGGCGCTACAATGTAAAACTCTACCATCTAGTAGCCACAATAGTGACTCGCATAGCCAGTCATTCGCCTCTTATAAATAGCCTGACAGAATGGCAGGTGGTCTTATTTTTAAAAAGGACTCGAACCAACACGGAGGAATACCCAGTCTGACTTCATCTGAATGGCTAGCAACCCTATACACAGATACCTCTGCACATTTTTATTTTATTTCCTAGCCTACTCGTTAAACTGCCAGAGGGACTAAACTGGTTAACACACATGGGCGGTTTTAATAGTGTTCTCCGTTGTTAATCGCGAACTAGGCCACCGGGCGACAGGATATAGGACAGAACAGAGTTAAACACTAACAAACCCACATTTATTTTCATAAACATTATTTATTCACGTCAATAGTGTACGATTTCATTGTTTCGCGCACACCTAACCTATTTTAAATAGTGTTGCAGAGCTAGCCACTCTACAATTATGTTGTTTCGTAGAATGTACAAAGTTCACGTTAAGTGTGCTGTGCAATTACCCTATTTTATCTCATTTGTAAATATATATATATATATATATATATATATATATATATATATATATATATATATTATAAATCAAAGCGATCAAAAGATATAACTACTTATGTCGTATATTTTGCGACTTCAAAAGGAATCCAAAACCTATAGATAGGGTCTTCGATCAAAATTTCTGATCGAAGTATAGGGTAAGTACTTCCGTTGATCTAGAATTATGAAATTTGGCAAAGGCAATGTCTTACAGCACATGTAAAGGGAAAAATCCGAAAACCTTAAATTTTTAATTACATCACAATCACAAGTTTAATGACCGGCTTTATTTTATTTAGGTATACGTATGACGTTTTATCATAATATTATTATATTATTTTTAGGTATTTCTTCAGAAAATGAGAGGAAGAATCAAATAGAGGTATTAAATGACTTATATTAAAGGATTACAAATTTATTTATTCGCTTTTTAATTTAATTTAAGATTGCAAATAAGCAGGTGGCTTTCCTGATGGAAAGAGACAAGCATCGTCTATAGACACCAAAGATGTTAATGGTTCATTGCCACCGTTGTGGCGGGATCTTAATGTCACATTACCCTCCAAATCGGAATACGACAGTGACAAGAACTGACATATTGCGGTAAGAATAGGTAAAGCAGTGGTGCCAGATATATATATATATATATATATATATATATATATATATATAGGAAGTGGGTCAGATATGATAAATAAAATGCGGATGTGGTAATATAACAACTCTTTATATTTCGTTTAACTTGTATTAAAAAATAACATAAAATCACTATTAAAGCTTTCCATCACTAATGACTAGTTCTCGTTTAACAATTCCAAGCAACTTAATTATTCCTTATTACAAATAAGTCATAATTTAAGCAATAGATAGTCAATTATAAATTGTACTGCGACTAATTTATAGTTGACAATAATAATTAACTTGTTTGCACAAATTAATTATCCGAGAGTCAAGGATAAGCTACTAGCAAGATACAACAAGTGTACCGAGCCACGCCAGAGCCTAGACTGCCCTATCGGCGGGCGCTCAGAGCCTTTTATACAGCTAGCAAAACAAGTTGAGTAGTAGGGATATCGAACGATGCGCTCGGCGGCTCAGGCGTACACCTGTTTACAATATTCTTGCATTTGATTACGCGGACGCCGTCACGGCCATACTGACATGCACACGTCCTCGTGTGCGCATCTTTATACATTTGAGGACAAGGAACGCCTCGTTCATCCTGACAAATCTTTTAGAAAACGAAACGTAATCTTATTTTTTACAACTCTATAATTAGCGTGATTTTTTAGCGAAATGTTACAATAGTGTGCTGGTCCGGTAACCCCTTCAGCAACTACAACTATTAAACCTTTCTCGTCAGTTTTGAAACCGGAGACTGGATCCTACTAAGCTAGGAATCCCTCATCAATTAAAAAAACCGGAGACTGGATTGTACTAAGCTCCCTCTCATCAGTTAAAAACCGGAGACTGGAGTGCACTAAGCTCCCTCTCATCAGTTAAAACCGGAGACTGGAGTGTACTAAGCTCCCTCTCATCAGTTTAAAACCGGAGACTGGAGTGTGCTAGGCCGGAAATCCCTTTAGCTACAGTGCTAGCCCGGAAATCCCTTTAGCTGACAGTGCTAGACCGGAAATCCCTTTAGCTGACGGTGCTAGACCAGAAATCCCTGTAGCTAATGCTAGACCGGGTTGCAATCCCTGTAGCCAAAAGGCTAGACCGGAATGAACCCCTTTAACTGAGTCATACTCCCTTCAATGACTCTAATCTTCCTACATTTTTTTTGTCAATCCTACATATTTTGTCACATTACTTTTACTTTTTTTTATTTTTTTATTTTACATTGATTTCTTTTCATAGTTTTATAAGATTCCCATTTCCTTTAATTATTATTTTTTTTGCTTACTTACATTTGTAGTGATATTTTTTTTATCATCATTTTACTACATTTTTTTTAGTTTACTTTATATCGTATTTTTTTGCTGATGCTGCAGCTTCATGAACAGTGGCATTAGTTATTACAAGACTAGAGAATTTCCTTCGCAGGTAATTCCAAGATATTGAAAACTCTGACTGTTTAATTATTTACAATATACACTGCATTTCTATCAATATTGTTTGGACCAGTTTTATGAACAAGATCATTATCATGAGTATACGCCGTCACGTCATCCTTGTTATAATTTTCATATAGATACCTCAAGAAACCCTACAGGAATATGGGGAACTTCGCAGAGGCTACCATAGGCGCACTTGTTTTCTAAAATTGCGGTAACTTTTAAGGAGCCCTTATATTTTGAGTCAATTTTCGTTTAGTGTCGTTCTTCATTCCTAACAAAGACAAAGTCACCTACACTAAAAGGTTTAACCTTTAATTACCTCTATTCAACCGTAAAATGTCCGATTGGGCCGATTTTTTTTTTAAAGCTTGTAGATACTTTTGCGAGTTTTTGTTAGTTGCCGAATGTCAAACCTAATGCTGCTGAGCGCGTGTTAAATATTACCTAACCGCTTTTGCCATGATTTGTCAGAGAATTATGCTGCGCTATCATTATTAAACCCTACAAGATTCGCATCACATTTTCGGACCGAGTGTTAGCTCTATATGTGCCTGTCGCAAGAAGATTTTAAGCTCGCCGGAATTAATTCAATTGGTTGTCAATTGTTTTTTTTTTTTAAATATCTACCAAGCGATCTCTGTCTTTACCTACAAGGTCAGTGTTTACCACACCCTTGCTAACAGATTTTGAAATTGAGCAGGATTAAGTGTTTAAGTATTGCTTAGCATTAACCTGTTATTGCTTAGTTCCTATTCTACTTTGCTCCAAAATTTTGCGACCTAACGAAATTTTTTATTAAGACTCATCAGGTCAAACGTGAAATATGACCTCCAAATTTAAATTTTGCCCTGTGGTTAAACATTTGATCTGTTGAGTGGAAACTACATTAGGACGAGCGACTACTTGGATTCTTGTTCATAAAACCGTTCTCTTACAAAGGAATCACAAGATATTTGTTAGATAAGGCCTTCTGAACTTGATATGGCAACTTCTTTCTTCTTGTAGCGCTTCGGACAAATGGAAGCTATGTGCCTGGGACGGGGTCACAACATACATAGCAGACCACTGGTGGTCGGCCACTGGATACGCCACCAGAGATAGTGGTAGATGACCTGCTTTCGCTGCAAGCAAAAATTATTTGAGATAAGTTTCTGTTTATCACGGCAATAGTTGTTACGATGTTCGATTCTATCACAAAAATTGTAACTTCCTCGAAATACAGTGGTGCTCTTAAATCGGTTCATATCTAAGTCTAAAAGGAAGAGATCTTCAAGTCATAATATAACTTGCCAAGACAGCCGCTTGTGAAGTAGGTGACGGCATGACTCTTAAGTGAGTGAGTAGCTACAATGATCAGATTAACCCCGTCTAATTTTTTCTTTTCTATATTTATTTTACTTAAGGTACACCAGCTAGTAAGTTACACGACAAAAATCCTACGAGTCAGATGAAGGGTCTTTGGAACGACAGAAGCATCTCATTAAAAACAAAGCAGAGGCTGGTTTGTACGCTGGTGTTCTCCATATTTACGTACGGCGCAGAGTCATAGACACTAAGAGCTGCAGACAGACGTCGCATTGATGCGTTTGAAATGTGGTGCTGGAGGAATATGTTACGTATCCCTTGGACAGCACACAGGACCAGCGCCTTCATACTAAAACAACTTGGAGTAAAGACCAGACTGTCTGCTACGTGCCTTCAAAGAATTCTATAATACTTCGGCCACATCTCTAGAAAGCAAGGAGACAATCTCGAAAAGCTAATCGTGACCGGAAACGTAGAAGACAAAAGACCACGTGGTCGTACGCCTTATGCGATGGTCAGACCAGGTTTGCACCAATTTCATGTCTAAAAAGTTTTATGATTCTCTGCACGCCGCTGAAGATAGAGTCCAATGGCGTAATATTGTGCTATCAAGAACGATCTAATGAGGAGGTTACAACCCTCAGTAATGAAGAATACGCAGCAAGAAGGAGGATACCAGTTAGTCATATCGTCTGCTTCATCAGAATCAAAGTGTATTAATTTAATGGGAATTACAGAACGTGAATTAATATTTTCTACTATTTTTCAAAGAATAGTTTCCACACCACAAGCGAAAAGAGACATTTACTGTTCTACATAATTAACCGAAATAGTTTGATGCTGAAGTGGTAGTGAATCCGATCCCACTTCTGATGTAGGAAGTGGGTCAGATATGATAAATAAAATGCGGATGTGGTAATATAACAACTCTTTATATTTTGTTCAACTTGTATCAAAAAATAACATAAAATCACTATTAAAGTTTTACATCACTAATGACTCGTTCTCGTTTAACAATTCCAAGTAACTTAATTATTCCTTATTACAAATAAGTCATAATTTAAGCAATGGATAGTCAATTATAAATTGTACTGCGACTAATTTATAGTTGACAATAATAATTAACTTGTTTGCACAAATTAATTATCCGAGAGTCAAGGATAAGCTACTAGCAAGATACAACAAGTGTACCGAGCCACGCCAGAGCCTAGACTGCCCTATCGGCGGGCGCTCAGAGCCTTTTATACAGGTAGCAAAACAAGTTGAGTAGTAGGGATATCGAACGATGCGCTCGGCTCAGGCGTACACCTGTTGTTTACAATATTCTTGCATTTGATTACGCGGACGCCGTCATATATATAATCTAAAAAATGTCGGCGACGGGTTCTGTGTACGGATAGCAATGCATTTTGACATCATTGGTGTCAATAGGAGTTGGATGTATCTTTTTTTATCAGGAGAGCCATCTGCTTGTTCGCTATCTTATGATATAAAAAATAAGGCTATAAAATATTAAGGACACCAAAGCTAACTTGTAAAACTCTTTTCTGTTTGGTAACAGACCAACTAGAAAAAATTTGCAACTTGTCGTTAAAGGTTATTTGGCGTCAAGTTAAACAAATAATAAAATACGCTATAAACCTGACTGTGACCGCCGATCTGGGTCGCGTATTGGAAATATATTGTCGAACAAGGCTCATACATCAGAGCCATCAGTTACTGTTTCCATCGTACATACATTGATGCTTTCAGAATAAACACGCCTATCAAGATTGTTTAAGTTGATAACGGCCACCGCCGACGGCCACTGTATATTAATTTATATGCGGAAGCTTCTGAAGATATTAAAATGTCTGTTGTTTTATCACGACCCGATGGCTAAACGGATTTGCAGGTATTTACAGGTATCTTGTATTTAATTATCTTTACCTGGATTTTATACACAGGGTAGTTTTGTCCTGAAAGTTATCAATTTAATTTTCGAGAACCTAGAAAAGTAGTTATTTTAAGAGATATGGTGGATGGCTTTGTAGTAAATAACTTTAAACACAAGCCTTCTGAGGATATATAATGTGAGACATAATGTGTAAAAGAAGTAATTTCGAAAATAACGCGAAAACAATAAATTCGCCCTCTGATGAACGTCTTATAGTATAAGAAGCATAA
Source organism: Apodemia mormo (assembly GCA_036924255.1). Lineage (NCBI taxonomy): Eukaryota > Metazoa > Arthropoda > Insecta > Lepidoptera > Riodinidae > Apodemia > Apodemia mormo. Next base: position 31,683,341 of record JAUPFN010000003.1, on the reverse strand, counting down.
ACTATTTTATGAGATTGAGTAACATCATAATTTAACACTTATGTGAACAGAAATATGATAAAGAAATAAACAACTGTGGGTTTATGTCGTATGATGCTATAAAATATTAAGGACACCACAATAAGCTTGTAAAACTCTTTTACGCTTAGTAACGGTTCAATTTGGATAATTCTGCCAACTTTTGTTGAATGTTACTTGGCGGCAAGTATAACAAATAATAAAATATACGCTGTAAACCTTAATGTGGCCCGGCGATCTGGGTCGCGTATTGGGAACATATTGTCGAACAACACTCGCAAAAAAAGAGCCATCAGTTCTTATTTCCATCATATATACATTGAGGCTTTCAGAATAAACACGCCTATCATGATTTTTTAAGCTGATAACCCACCGCCCACCAATATGCTTATCCGCATTTATAACAGTAATGGGATGGATCCTATTACTGTTATAAATGCGAAAGTTTATGAAACTGTATAAGTATTTGTTTTTAGCTGACCCGGGCAGATTCGCCCGCGAGGATATTAACATGTCATCGATAATCTTTCATACAAACTTTCATACCTTATTTCAACCCCTTAGGTTGCCGATTTTAGAAAATAAATTGGTAAAGTGCGTGTCGGGCCACGCGCAATGTAGGGTTTCGACTTTTTATAGTTCCAAACTATGAAAATTTAAGCTATTCAACGTCAATGACAAATATATATCCACACCACAGGTTCACCGTCTATGAAACTTCTCTAAGTACATTTTATAAGTTGGTCGATTATTACTCAGAAACTTGTAAATCCTTATAAGCCGTGATAGTTTTTCTTTTAATTATATTTACTTTTAAAATGATTTTTTCCCACCTCCAAAACCAACCGTTTAGCCAGAAGAGGGGGACGACGATACTTGACTAACAAAAATTAGCACTTAAAAGCTTAATATTTCACAAACGAGTGCCTTAATCGATAATTTGTTTTGACAAACCTACAACAGTTTTAAAAACCTATCCAACAATACCCTACACAATGGGATACGTGAAAAAAATGAACATCCCCACTTTATATGCTGGGGAGCTACCCTGAAAAATAATATTTTTCCAAATTTTATGTAATCACTTTATTGACGTGACAAATACGTATATTCGCGCCAAATTACAGCTTTCTAGCAATAAGGATCTCTGAGCAATCGGTCGATGCGGACGGACATAGCGAAACTATAAGGGTTCCTAGTTTACTTCGGAACCCTAAAAAGTAGTCTATATTTGACCCCGACTATTCAACTATTCCCATACAACATACTATTAAAATACAACAAGAAAGCACTCGCAAACTAAATAAAAAGATATGTAACCTTGCAGGCCATCCCTGAAACTTCCCGCCAAACATAAATGTTTTTAGTATAGAACTATAAAGAACTATAAAGCACAAATTTTCTTCATTGATAAACCCCAAATATTCAACGATTTTGGTCTTGGTATTTGACGATTTTTTTAAGGAGAAAAGCTGATTAGATTTTTAAATCAATCGGTATATTTTCCTATAAGTTATTTTAAAATTAATATAAAGTATGTTTGTTGTATTTGTATTTGTGTTCTAATATAAAAAAATAACAATTTTGATATTTAAAAATCTGTAACTTTTTTGATAACTTGATTTGATTTTGATTTTTAAAACAGCATTAGGCACAGTTTTTCAAGTTCTAAATTATTGTACAAGGGCAAATTAGATTTTATAATTAATCGGTACATTTGTAGTAGGTCCCGAGGGATTTATTAGAAAATAAAAGATGTTTACTTCGTAAAAACGGAATTGTATTAATTTCGAGATAATAATATTGTTTTTTTAAAAAAAAGAGATCTCAGAGTCCTCAAAATAAAAAGACTGAGTGGGGGGATAAAATGCCGACGGCGCGATGCGGTCTTGAACTTAGTCGGGGCTTGTGGAATTGGTGGTTCACTTAGTCGGCGCGTCTGGCTGCAGCGCAACGATGAAAGCCGAAGTCACATTCGCCTCACAGAGTAGAAAGATGAAAGAACGCCACCAGCTTTTGGAAGGCACAGGGAACAATATCATCCTGTGGTTCCCCGAAGCATCCCATCTGGTCGGCGGGATGAGTCGGGTTCACACGGAGGGTGAATTCACAAAAAAACTAATCTAGGACTAGTAGTAGTTTGTAAGATCAACAAAAATTAAAAGAGTTATTTATTAAGAAGTAAAGAAATATTACAAATAGCTATATTAATATTTTTAACCTTCTGGAAATTTCAATCACTAACAAACCATTAAAAGGAGTTATTCCAGACACTAGTCAATAAAATCCTACTTTATTTTTAAGAAATGTGGATCTAAAGTTAAACTGAATTAAATTGGTATGATTATTAAAATTAATTGTACGTTACTGAACAAACCAGTCAACCAGCTAGTGCCGCCGTAGACTTTCCATTGTCAGCACTTGGTGAAACTGATTATGATATTGATTTTCTTAACATTGGAGCCGCATGCGCCTTTCATCCCGAAGTTATATGCGCGCTAAGGCATACGAATGTATGCCAAAATAGCCGATAATTGCCGGTTATATCTGCATTTATCGTGTCATTGCACGAAGCTTTACGACGATAGACGGAAGTCCGGCTCCAACATAACATAAAGACTAGTACTGTTTCTCAAATATAATTTTTAAAGGTACCTATTTTACCTACATTAAAGCCCACCGGTTTCTTATTCATATCATATATCTTAAAAAAGGCTTTCTTTATAGTAATTATGTTTTAAAAATTTTGAAACAATATACAAATAAATGAAATTGGAGTGTCTGTTTGTAATATTAAAATAACCGCTTTTTACTTAATGCATATTACATTATTATTATATACACGGTACATATAACAAAATAACATTTTTTACAATTTTTGTCTGTCTGTCTGTCTGTATCTATTTGTTTATATCTGTTTGTTCCGGCTAATCTCTGGAACGGCTGGACCGATTTTGGCGGGACTTTCACTGGCAGATAGGTAGCTGATGTGACAGGGAGTAACTTAGGCTGCTTTTTTTCGAAATTTTTTCACGCGGACGAAGTCGCGGGTGCAGCTAGTGTAAAATAAAAGCCCAGATGATGCTCTTATAGACGAAACCGGTTGACCTTAAGATATGTCTTTTCAAGTGTGTTGTGATATAAATAAAAATTATATTTTTGTAACATTACAAGTATTTATATTAAGAAAATCAATATAAAAAATATGATTAGTTTTATATTATGCAAGTTCCTATATCTTAAATGTCAATTCTCATGAGAATAGAAGTGACAAAACGAGCAGCAAAATGTTGATCAAGCGAGTTGATTATTAAAGGCCTAAGATTTATATCTTCCACGTAATTTATTCAGTAAAGTAAAGGCTCTAACATTGTCACTTATCAGTGTAACCGATTCGCAAGTTTAACGACTGTGTTCACAGTTTGAGAGATACATTAATTTTGAGGATCGGGCCTCGTACTTATCTGCCGAATCAATTAGCGAACTTATGTTTCTAAAGATAAAGGCCCGTGTTGATATTGGATCGTAGTGATATTAGCTGATTTAATTGTTTTATCAGAACTTATGTTCCGTGGATAGAAATTCTTTAAGTACGTATTATTGATTTTTAATGGGAAATATCTATTGGCATGTATTGGCAGTAAATAAATTTCTATACAGTAACGCTAAACGGTAATGACGCCCTGTAAGTAGTGGGTTCAATTCTTATAACACTTCATACTTTTGTATATTTTTAAGAATAATAAATTCAAAAAAGAATGTGTCTCGTGTTTGATATTAAATACAAAGCAAAATTAAATACAAAGCAAAAACTTATTTAATGCATACATCCTACGTAAAATATCTTCGATGTTTCTTATCTGCCAAGCATACCAACGATGGTTTGAAGAAAGAAATTCTTGAGCCGCGTTGGACAATTTTTGGTAGGAGATAATCCCGTGAGTTCGCGAAAGCGTCATCAACACGTACATAACATAATGTTTAATTTAAGGTATATCTATAGCTAAACTGTGTTCGTAAAATAATATGTGTAACACCTAGAAGTTATACAGTCCAAATTTTTCATTTCTGTTGGCAGTCCTTATGACTGCCTTCGATTTTTCATTTCTACCATTAATAACACTTAAGTTTTTTATATTATTAGATAGCAAACAAACAGATGGGTCTCCTAATGAAAAGAGTCAACCATCGCTTATAGATACCAAAGTTGTTAATGGTGCATTGATATATTGTGGCGAGGTCAAATTCCACTTGCATAAGTTTACCGGCTACCTTACCCTCCTAACCGGAATACGACTGTGAAAAGCACTGACGCTATTGTGGCAAAAAAGTTTATCAAAAGCTATCTTGTTTGATAGAATAAGGTCGCTTAAAAACAGAAGAAATCTGATTAAAATAAATTAAAGCCTATATGGTCCTAACCAACTTCAATCTAGAAATCGCTTTGAAATCCGTTGACTGACAGACAAAACGGTTATTATGTTTTTTATTTTATCTCTTGTCTTTCTTCATCAGTTTGGACACATACATTTCAGACACACCGGAGAAAATCACAATAGTGTTTTTCCCGATCTAGATCGAATTTAGGATCACATAATCAATTTGCGATTTGATAACAGCATTTTATATCAGGTGCTTTTAATCGTCAAAAAGAGTGCTTTTAGGAAATGACAAAAATAGATGAACATCTGTTGATTCGCAAACGAAACATTTATTTGCAAACTGAGAATTAAACGAATTTATACCTTTGTATTTATGGAGAAAAAAACCAGGTAAATGTACCCTGTATCCGAACAAAGGACTAAAGCCATTAAGTTATTTACAACAAAATTCCGTTAAAACCGTTGGGTTTTATTTGTCTGACAATTTTTTAATAATGACTCGCAAATCCCTGTTCCTGCTGTTAGATTAGGGATTAGCCTGTTGAGTTCAGATTATGAAGTCCCGAGTTCGATTTTCGTCTTGGACGTATGTATTGGTAATATAATTGGTAAATTTTAATAAGGCTATACTTTTAAAAAAATATTCTACTTTATTTTCGAAAAATACATTTTATACTTTAGTACGAAATAAAGATTTTTTCCATCTGTTCCATCATAAGTTATAATACGTAAAAGAAATATTTTAATGTGGGTGAGTACTTTACTATAAATCTAAATGTTAGATATTAGGAGTGTAAAAAAAGATTTGACATTCATGAATAACAAAGAAATTTTTGCATATTGTGCTCAGTCCAGGAGGAATCGGCGCATGAATACCGAAAACTATTCCACCTCAATTTTTTTATGCGATCCTCTTCAAATTACCCTACTGAAATCTAAATATATCGATATAACAAAATTATCTTCTTATTGACGTTCAACAAACACGTATTTTTGTACCTGATAATTAATTTTACTAAACATGATTTTGCAAAAACTTATATTTTACCGCAATACGCAACTTATTCCTCGAGGACCGAATAAAATAAAAACTGCAACGTTTAGAAACACATAAATATTATGCAGAAATGATTTACGGTTCGGAAAATCTGAATCGTTCAAAACTTATATACTTATATAGGTGTTTGTAAGCCGTAAAGTATTTTATGGCGGCCTCAGGTGCGGTGGGAGAGTCGGCTTTAAGTGGTCGTAACCGTCTGTTTATGTGGACTGGCTTTTCAAGAGCCTAAAATTAAGCAGTATCATGTAAAATTTAGATCTTTATATGGGTCACTTGGTTATAATATTGATAGTGAATTAAAGTCTCAAATAAAATATTATTACTATTATCAACGCGACTACACGTTTAGATTGAATACTCGCACCACACTTACATGGAATTTGTTCCATAAATTTTATACTTGACAAAATCTTGAGGCCCATACAGTGTGTAAAAAAGCCCTATCCGATCGTCTAGGGCATCGTTTAGTAGCCTCATACCATCAGATACCTATATGATTTTATTTTGCGGATATAGGTAGGTAAATTCGCAGATAAAAATAAACAATCTTAAATTATATTTAAATATTACTATGGCAACACAAAATGCCGTAAAAAATGGCGACCGACGTAAGTCTATGGTAAGTCTATGAGACTGCACCCACTTATTCGACGGAGTGTGGTTCAGTTTGAAAAAATCCCTAAATGTTATCGAAATTGAAGATTAAATACGAGGATTTCAAAATACAACATAATTTTTATTTTTATAAATGGTAAAATTTCCTTATATTTTTTTGATAATATCTTCAACATACTTATAGGCCTTTTTCGGGCTGCACAGGTTTTTTTTTAAACGCATTCAATTCAAATCAGCGTCGGCGTTTAATGCAACTCTATTATTATAAACTAGCTGTTGCCAGCGACATCGTCCGCGCGGATTTCGTTTTCTCCCCACAGCTCCTCCCCCCTTGGTGAAAGCGTGATAATATGTAGTCTATATGTTGACCCAACCTGTTAGTAATATTCATGCAAAATTTGAAGTAAGTCCATGCAGTACTTTTTGAGTTTACCCCGGACATACATACAGACAAACAGACAAAAATTCTAAAAACTATATTTTTGGCTTCGATATCGATTGTAGATCACGCCCCAAGTATTCTTTAAAAAAATATTCAATGTACAGTTTTGACTTTCCTACGATTTTATTATATGTATTTGCTAGAAAAATTACACGCTAGATATTTTATTTATTTTTATGTCATAAGATAGCAAACAAGCAGATGGGTCTCCTGATGGAAAGAGTCAACCATCGCCTATAGACACCAAAGATGTTAATGGTGCGTTGCTATCTTGTGGCGAGGTATAATGCCATATGCATAAGTTTACCGGCTACCTTACCCTCCAAACCGGAACACGACAGCAACAAGCACTGATGCTATTGCGGCAGGAATAGGTAAGGCGGTGGTACTAGACCCGGGCGAGACAATGCAGAACTCTAACACCTACACGCTAGACAATTGATATAATCAAAATAATCGAATTATTTGTATGTGATATAGGTGATAATCAACGCGATACTAATATATGGAAATACTAAAATATATTGAAATATATTTAATTTAATACTGAAATATATTTAATAAATACCCAAACCCAAAAATACAAACATCTGTGCTTCCCACACAAATGTTTGACCCAGTCAGTAATTGAACCCCAGCTCACTAACCACTCGACCCAACAGACCAAATGGGCAATATTTAAACACTCGTACTGTTTCATAGTTTGCATCACAGATTAAATGGATACGCCTTTCAAGACAATTTCTTAGTTTGTCAGTGTGGCTTGCATTTACATACAGAAATAGAGAGTTATATTACTTACAGATGAAAAAAAATTATCTATATTTTCGAGGGTAATTTTTAAACCTTGTTATCTCATTCGGTACGATAAAACAGTACAACATGGTTTATTTCTATTTTTCACGATATATCTACAATATGTGTGACATTTTTGACAGTGTTAGGACCGTTTGCTCATATGCGAGGCGACATATTTCCTTTCCAATGGCGTGTTTATTAGTGGTTGACGTGCATCTGGTCAGTGCTTTGCACACAATATATTTGTTATTAAATTAATAGCCAACCGGATTCAAATTTTCCCACATCATTTAAATCACATCACATACCAGTGTGTGAATTTTGCAACATTTATTTTTATTTCATAGAAAACAAACAAACGTTTCTCCTGGTGGAAGAAGACAACCCACAACATTACAACATATAAACAACAAATATGGTAAAGGTGGCGTAGCTCAAATGCATGCATAAGTTTAACACCTGCCGTACCCTCTAAACCAGAACACGACAGCGACAAACATTGACAATTGCGGCAGGAATAGGTAACGTTGTAACAGACCCTGTCGAGACGTTACAGAACTCTTAGTCAGTAGTCACGATGTTAGTGATTTGTATTACCTTCTATCATCTTGATTTTGTCAAACACTTGTAGTATTTCACAAATATTTCACAACTAACCTTTAATTGTTGTGAAGCCAACCGGTTTCGCCTATTATAAACTAAAAGCCCTGATGATGTTGTAATAGGCGAAACCGGTTGGCTTCACAACAATTAAAGGTTAGTTGTGAAATATTTGTGAAGTACAAGTGTTTGACAAAATAAATATGATGCAGTTTCACCAAGTGCCGCCGATGAAAAGTATAAATTACTTCTATCATCTTTTACGAGATGCCTAGCAATATAGCAGTAGATGTATTATTTAAAAAGTGACCTGGATTAATACGGAATAAATATCAAATAATAAATATTGACCACCCCGTTGGTGGAGTGGTTAGCAAAACTAGCTACGAACCCGAGCTGTTCGATTCCCGACAGGGACAAGCATTTGTGGGATGAACATAGATGTTTGTATTTCTGGGTCTGGGTGTTTATTATGTATGTAACAGTACTTATACGGTATGTAAAAAAAACCTGTCCGATCCAAAAGAGGTAAATAGGTAAGTAGGTCAATGACATTATTAAAAAAAATAATAAAGTAATTCTTTTCATTAAAATAAAAAAATATCGCATTTTAAAGTGGCTCATTTCAGTATTAAAACTGAGCAACTTCTCCTTAAATCATGCAAATATTTTGAAAATTTATCAATGAATATCACAAAAAATAATAACACAAATATGATTGTATTAAGCTATCAAGTAATGCCTTTGACGATCCGACAGGGTTTTCTTTACATACTGTATATGTGTTTCCATGTATTAGTATTGTTGACTAACACCTATAACACAAGCAAATAATTTGCTTACTTGGGGTTTGATCAATTCATGTAATTTGTCTAGCAAGTTTTCCCCGTGTTGGTCCCGAGCTCCTTTGAATAGTAGGCCCACTGCCGTTCTGCCAGGCAGGTCGTTAAAGGCGACCGATTGGCTATACGAGTCACTAACATCGTAGCTACTAGATGGTAAAGTTTTGCATTGTCGCGCCCCTGTCTGGTACCATCGCCTTACCTATTTCTGCCGCAATAGCCTCAGCGCCTGTCATTGTCGTGTTCCGGTTTGGAAGGTAAGGTAGCCGGTAAACTTATACATGTGGCATTCGTCACAAGATAGCAACGCACCATTAACACCTATGGTGTCTATAGGCGATGGTTGACTCTTTCCATCAGGAGATCCATTTGCTTCTTTACTATCGTATGATATAAAAAACAACGAAATATCTAAATTTAAAATAATTAGTTTTACTCGTATTCACATGCAGTCGATGAGTTTACTACCAGTCGCAATATGGGACTAATCGTAGCTGCGCGTTGTACCTTCTGTAGTGCAATTGAGATATTTCCGTAATATTTTTCTACTAGCTTCAGCGTGCAGCCCGCTGCATCATAAAAGTTTTTGGCAAATCCCGCGTGATCATCTAATTTTTCCGGGATAATAAGTAGCCTAAGTGTTATTCTGGGTCTTCAGATACCTACATACGAAATGTCGTCATAATCAGTTCAGTAGTATTTGCGTGAAAGAATAACAAACACCCATACATACATACTCACAAACTTTCGCATTTATAATATTAGTAGGATTTTTAGGATTCGGAAGTAAGCCTACCCTTATAGTTTCTCTATGTCAGTTTGCCGTCCGCAGTCTAGTTCGGAGATCCTTATTTCTAAAAAGCTGGAACTACACATGAATATACATATTAGATACGGCAACAAGTAGTAATATAAAATCTTGAAAATATTTTTTTAGAGGTAACATGTAAAGTGGCTACATGTAAAGTGGGGATGTAATTTTTTTCCCGTTTACCCCACCGTATGGGGTATCGTTGGATAGGTTTTAAACAATTTCTTAGGTATGTGAAACAATTTTTTGATTAAGAAACTTGTTTGGAAAATATTAAGCTTTAAAATGCTAATTTTTGTTAGAACCAAGTATCCTCCCGCTTTCACTTTCTGTCAGCTAAACGATCGGTTTTGGGGGTGGACAAAATTCACATTAATAATAAATACAATGAAGTGAAAAAGAAAACTATCACGGCTTAGAAGTCTCATAAGTTTATGAGTAATAGTCGATCAAGTTATAAAATGTACTTGCAGAAGTTTTTCAAGGCGGTAACCTGTGATCATTGACGTTAAATAGGTTAAATGTTCATAGTATGAAACATTAAAAGCCCTCTTCTTATAGTCCGCATTATTGTGACAGCTATCTTCGGACCCCAACACGCACTTTACCGCAATTTTTTGTGTTATTGTCGATAACTAATACCGGTGACGTAAACAACATAACTTTCCACTTGCAAGAGAAATATGATAGAATATAGATGCATAGGTCAATCATCGCATATGGGTCATTGAGATTCGAGCAACTAGGACGTGGCTGACGGAGGCAGGGGACCGCCCTTATATTGAAGCTAAATTGATTTCTTATGAATGAGCCCATTGCATGCATGTGGCGTTCTGATAAGTATTATGAACTTGTCACTTTAAAGAGAATTTTTTCAACACATTTCTTTAATTTAGGTCTTAAAGGAAGGCTTTAATTTTTTTTAAGGTCGGTCGCCTGTGTGGTTGAGTGCTCCTGCGTCGGTGTTGACCAAATCAGGTTCCAACTTCGATTTCCGGGTCGGACAAGTCAAAAATGTGTTTTCTTAGTTTTCTGATAAAAACAACGTTGCCCGGGAATGAATAAGTGCTCGGTTGGCGATAGGCTTGCCATCTAACACATTGCGGGACTAAGAATCTTCGGCAAATCATATGTATACTGATTGTAACTCTGTCTACCTCATCGAGGATATGGGCGTGAAGATATTTTTTTTAATTAAAAAGATTGCAAACAAGCAGATGGGTTTCTTGAGGGAAAGAGATAACCATCGCCTTTAGACACCAGAGATATTAATGGTGCGTGCGTGTCGGTCTTGAATGTCACGTGTGTAAATTAAGAGGCTGTTGTCATTGTCGTATTCCGGATTGGAGGAAAAGTAGCTGTTACACTTACGTGTTTGGCACGACTTTTTTCTCAACATTAAAACCCATTATCTTATTTGAACGCCCCGTTGGTTGAGTGGTTAGCGACCCTGACTACACAATCGCGGGGCTCGGGTTCGATCCCCGACGAGTATTTGTGTGATGAGCATAAATGTTTGTATTTCCGGGTTTGGGTGTTTATTAAATATATTCCAGTATTTATTTATATATGTATTTCTATGTATTAGTATCGTTGACTAACACCCATAACACAATCAAATAATTTGCTTGTGTTATGGTCTTACTTATGGCGACAAATTACAATCTTATGGTGACAAATTACACTTGCTGATCTAACCCCAAAGGGTTAGACCAGCAAGTGTAATTTGTCCCGTGAATTATTATTAGTATTTGTTTGGTCTTGTGCCTACTATAGTGTACCTACTGGAAAAAAGCAGTGCCAAGCTCTAGTCTACACGGCACTTTGCAAAAATTTACATATAGACCCATATAGTCTTACAAATAAAAATGTTTATGTTATGTACAATTCGTGGCAATGTTTTAGCTCAATATGAGCAGATCAATTCTCGGGTCATACATAAATGTTATTGAGGTTTTTCTCGAAAATCCAAAATCGCAAAAGCAGCACGAACTTTGGCGGGTGGTATATTACCAATCTCGTGCCTCAGAAGAGCACGTAAAGCTGTCAGTCTCACATATCACTAGAAATCGGCGATAAACCTTATCAGGTTCACAACACATCTCGCCGGTCACGTTCAGTTTTTTGTCTACCCCTCAAAGGAACTGCACATGATAATACTAATATATCATAATATGCAGAATTATATGCAAATACAACGGATGCAGATTGAAATTATATAAAATATTTATAAAATTTCAACCGCCATCCGTTTTCCATTTCAAGGGATACGGAAATTGTTCTTTCTCATTTTTACACCGACATTTCCCTTCAATCCCAACTTCCCTCTCATTTCCTTGTTACGTAAGGTGAAGTTCAACAATTCTCAAGAAATATAAAGTGCTGAATACAACTCCAGGCTTCCCATTAGAATTTGGCGGACTGCGTTTCTAATTTAATTAGAAATTAATTACATAATTTTAATCTTTGTATTAATACGTGTAGTTAATACTTTATAAATCTTTGTACGCCAATTACGAGAATTCAGGATGAACGTTTGAAATTTGGCACACTTAAAGCATACATTGCGGAGGAGGGCAGAAACCTAATATTTTTATTAATATTTTATTAAACATTAATACTTAATTTAAATTTAATTAAGTATTAGAAATACTTTGAAGCATAAACAAAAGTATTTCTAATACTTAATTTAAATTTAATTAAGTATTAGAAATACTTTGAAGCATAAACATTATACATACACACTGCATTCATTTGACATTCGTCATAATATACACATATAAAGACAATTATATTTGTGACTAAAGTATTTTGACAAACTTACTAGAGATTTATTGTCCGAGCTATGAACGAATTTGACGAGTTTTTTTTGACTATAAGAACTGAACTTTAAGAGTATTTTTTATAGAAATAAGCAATATTTTTCTATATATTCAACGTGGATAAAAATTATAATGTATTAAGAGTTATCCATATGCCACCATTATAACAAACTAGCCATTTCGCGCAATATAACCCACTTACTTCCCAATTTCGCGAGAAGATTGGGATTAAATAACCTACATTACTCAAGAATAATTTAGCTTTTTACTGGCTAAAGTTTTTTCAAAATCGGTTCCGTAGTTCCAGATATAACTACCTACAAACATAGTCTTAAACTTACAAATACTACCTCTATAATATTAGTATAAAGTTCTCTTTTATCAAATAATTTTGTAAACTTACGCCTTGTTGGTCTAACAGTGAGCCAGTTCAGCTTATATTGTAGAGTCTCGGAATCGATTCATATATTGTTACATATTATCCTTGACGCTCATCGATAAAAAGATGATCACATCCACATCCAAATTCTTCGAACCATGAATACAGAGCTGCGACATAGGGTTTCATCACCAAATTCCAATCGAATTCGCTAGCAACTCGTAAAAAGTCATGAAAAACAAATTTAAACAGTTTTAATTCATAGTACGGCACAAAAATAAAAGTAATCACACAAATAAACAATTGACATGGTCCCAGAGAGTTGCATTATTTAATGCGTTTATTTATTTATTTCTTAATGTCTGGACCCAGAAGATAGAATAAAACTTGAATTACTTAAATTTATTGTAATTATGATACGCAAAAAAATCTTAAGGACCCAACAGCTAAAAAAATTTTAATCTCAAATCTTAAAATTAATTAAATGTTCCCACAGAGTTTTCGTATTACGTATTTTTTTTTATTGTAAAGTGGTTCATTAGCTTTTAGTAAACAATAACACGTTTAACATGTCTTGATAACCAAGCACAAAATTAAATTTAAAAAAACCGACTTGGAGAAACTATTAGACTTCTTTCGTCTTGGTAGTTGGTTAAAATTATACAGCCGTTTCATTCCCAAAATTGAGACAAATTCAATTATTCTTCGTGTGTTAAAATCCCTCAAACTGCTTGGACTTTAGAGCGTGTCAAATAAGATATAAGTGTACACCCAAAAACATTTCCCTTTCTTAGGTACAGCTGGTTAAAAACTGATCGAAAACGTCGATTAAAAAGCTGTCTATGGCAATTTCAGAATTCGTGATTTCAATTATATTGTCAATTTTATTAAATAAACATATTCTTCGTTGTCTGGCAATGAATATTTCGATCATATCAATGAATCTTTAAATATAAACGGAACATTCATTTTTACGTGAAATGAAATATGTATTAAAAATGGCCGCCCGTGCGGCCTTACATGCACCCAGAGTTTACGCTTTTCAGAGCTCGAGTTACATTAAAACTATTTTTATCATTTATTTCAATGTTTCATGATCTCATACAGTTTAAAGTGTCATATTTTAAATGAATGAATTTTTATTTACACTATTTCACTGTGAATTTTATTAATATAAAATGCTGTCGTTTAATTTTATAGATGTAATAGCTTCGTTCTCTTTGATCACTAAACAAAAGAATAAAATCGAATGTGAGCTCGCGTTGGAAGTGAAACTGTATTCTGGTACATTTGTAAGAGAATAAGATGTGTACACAATGAGGTGCTAAGCACATACACACAAAAAGAGAGAGGGAAAGAGATAGAGAGATTGATCGTCACTTTTTTATTGATTGAAGTAGGAAAGAACGAAAGAAATAAATTAAACGAGTCAAGGAAAAGGGTCTTTGTATTTCAGAAGTAAATAAAACCAGTCAAGTGCGAGTTGGACTTGCATACCGAGTGTTCCGTCCGAGTAAACTTATATTTTTTGTGATGTAACTAAAAGTTTTCGATTTTCGGTGTTTTCTTTTACATGGGGCATACTAAAAGTTTTGCACTTCTAGGTAATCGGAACTGTTTGAATTTCGAATGTTATATTTTTAAAACGTTGCAACCTTCTTAGTAATAAAAAAATACAATTGACGGGAAATGATTTGTCAATTGTTTTTTTTATCACACATCAAAGTTCTACGTACGCAACGAAAATGGAATTAAATCGAAAAGATTTTAGAGCGATGAGTTTTTATGATTTCAAAAGTTCTCTTTCTCCGCAAGACTGTGCCGCTCGTCTTCAAAATGCTTTTGGGAGAGAAGCACTTTGTTTGAGCACCGTGAGGCGATGGTTTGCTGAATTTGAGAAACGTCGAGTTTCTTTACATGATGAATTTCGTGAAGGGCGGCCTTCAACTGCCGTCAACGAAAATAATGTGGCTACTGTTAAGGTGTTAGGCGGTTAATTAAAGAAAACCCCCGGATTACCTATGAGACAATTCGAGGACTATTGGGGATTGGTATGAGCAAAATTCAGAAAATTTTACCCGAAAAATTGAAAGTTCGGAAACTTTGTTATAATTGGATCCCTCATGAAATGACAGCGGAACAGAAGCGGGCTCGCGTGGAAAGGTGCTCACAGATGCTACTGAAGTACGACCACGGACATTCTAATGCTGTTTATGACATTGTCATAGGAGACGAAACGTGGATTTATTGTTTTGAACCCGAAAAAAAAACAGCAAACTTGTGATTGGGTGTTTGAAAATGAGAACAGGCCATCAAAAGTGAGACAGGCGAGAAACGTTGGTAAAAAAATTCGCGTTTCTTTTCTCAGCTACGGGTCCCATCTGTACAATTCCACTTGAAGATTAAAAGAGTGTTAATGCCGAGTGGTATTCTACCATTTGTTTACCCAGGGTGTTAGGGTTCTCCTAAACCATGATAACGCTTCTTCACACACGGCCAACAAAACAAAGTCATTTTTAGCTTCCGAAAAAGTACATCTCGTCACTCATCCTGCGCATAGCCCCGACCTAGTACCCTGTGATTTCTGTATTTTCCCCAAAATCAAAGATTTGATGAGAGATTTTACTTTTACCAACTCCGAAGAGGCAGTGATAGCGTTAAATCAGCACGTAGAAAACATGCCTTCAGATCTGTGGTCCTCCTGTTTTAAAAAATGGTTCGATCGCATGAAAAAAATATTTAAAATGTAAAGGAGATTATTTTGAAAAGCAATAAACATATTTTGGTTATAACATGTTGTCTTTTTTTAAGTTACCTAAATCTTATAGTGTGACCTAAAACATTACTTCTTGCCGAATTTCACGATTCTAGGTCAACAGGAAATACACTATAAGTTTTGATTACCTTTTGAAAACGCAAAAAATATGCGACATAAATGGTCCTATCTTTGGTCACATATTTTCACAGCTGAGAAGGACCGTAGACCAGAGTATTTGATCTAAATTTCAACTTGATATCTCTACGCGTTCGTGACAAAAAAGGTCTTAACAGACCATAGACCATACAAATACTAATAGACACGGTGTTGGGCGTAAAATGCGTAGCCGCTCGCATGAACAAATGTATGTAAATGTCAAACGCTCGTAGATTTATCGTAAAAAAATATGAATATGCCATATTATGCTATTTTATCGTGACGAATAAAAGCTGAACTAATACCTCTGAAGTTATTTTAATTCATTGATAAGTAATATAACTGTATTTCTCTGTGTAAATGCAAGCGTCACTGACATCCTAAGAAATTGCCTTGAAAGGAGTATCCTGTTTAATCCGTGTGACAGACGGACAACGAAGTGATCTTTTTATTCCTTTTCAGGTATGGAACCCTAAAAATTGCTGTAAAATCTCTTTGGTTGTATTTTTTGTACCTGATTGACTTTAGAACCATTAAATAGATGATATTTTAAATATAAAATGCTATTCAATCTCATTCTCTCGTCGGCTTTATTCCATATATTTATATGTTTGTTTTTATAGTGACGCATTTTCATTTAATCGAATTTCAAATCACAATTGTAAAGAAATTTCACTGCTTTTAATATGGTTTTTATTGTCTTTAAAGTACATACTCGTAATTTCAACTCATTTGACATAATTAGTTTTATTTTAATTGTTGTGAGTTATTGTCATGTTAAATTTATGTAAAATGTAGCTTCGCTAAAAATTAACGCCTGATTTGTGAAGTGTGCAACATCCACATAAACCTACGCTTAGACCTCTTTGGGCTAAGGATGTTGAAACATTGTAAATTTATGTATTTTTATTTTGATGATATAAATAAATAAAAAATTATGTGGTGTCGTAGGACACCAGGTAGGAACGAAGTTCCTTCGGCTAAACGGCACTACTCGCTTGTGTATGCGACTGTCGCGCCTGCGCACGTCTCATTTAACGGTTTTATTCCACGCACTTTTTCCACGGATTTTTGAAGTGAAAACTTCTTTAGGCGCGTTGAGCGTTTTGGTAGAGGGTAAAATCCTCGGTTCGCGTCACCGACATGCTAATGATAATAGTATATCTATAGCTATGGAGAGCCAGACTAGCGCACGCGCAGTAGCCTGTGTACACGTATACACTAATACATCGACTATTTCTGACTGTATTATGTGCGCGTTGGACGCTTTATATAGTTATATAGTTTTAATTACTCTCAACTTAATAGTTCCGTTTTCACTTCTATCGGCAGTCCCACGACTGCTACTGTTTTTTTTCTTACGGTTTTACTATCACATTTTTTTCAGTTCGGTCGCGCAGCAAAATCCCTATCCCCTCCAAGCCTGCCGAAAGGTACTTCGTTCCAATAAAAATAAATAAATAAATAAATAATATAAAAATGTAACAAATACTATCAGATTCGCGCTTTGCCCGCGAGAGCGCCCGCTTTATGGACATGCTAGATGTCACCCATATATTATGTAGATTTTCATATAAACTTTCATCTCCTATTTGAGTTTATTGGTTAATGATTGAAAAATGTTAGCCTATGTTTGACCCTGGATCTTCAATTATCTTCATGCCAACATTCATTAAAATCAGTTAAATGGTTTAGCCATGAAAACGTTACAGGCACCAGATAGACAGACAGAGTTTCGCATCTATAATATTAGTATGAATGTATCAGATGTCACATCGGAATCCATACTAATATTATAAATGCGAAAGTAACTGTGCCTGTCTGTCTCTTCTTCACGCCTAAACCACTGAACCGATGTGAATGAAATTTGGTACAAAGATAATTTGAGACCCAAGAAAGCATACAGGATAGTGTTTATCCCGGAAATCCCACGGGAACGGGAACTGTGCGCGTATAACCTCGGAACTGTCTTTTTTTACACCACGGTAATAAGGAATAACTTAGGCTTCTTTTATTTTAGATTTTTTCTACGTGAGCGAAGTCGTGGCACAGCTATTATTTTATATATAAATACGCCCGGAGGCCAAACTCTTTCTCTGTTGATCCGTGTGCTTCATGGTTTTGTTTATTGTTTTATAAATAACTAGCTGTTGCCCGCGACTTCGTCCGCGGACTTCGTTTACTCCGCACAGCTCCTCCACCGTAGATGATAGCGTGATAATATGTAGCCTATATTATGTTGACCCGACCTGTTAGTAATCATCATGCAAAATTTGAAGTAAATACATGCAGTACTTTTTGAGTTTACCCCGGAAATACATTGACTTTCCTACGATTTTATTATATGTAAGTATATATGACTTTATTGTTTCAGATATTGGAATGATCCACTTTGCAAACCAACCCTGTCAACCACCGGACCAATCGTCCAGGTCAGTGATACAATTTGATATTAGGGGCTTTTTCTACATCGTGAAAGAACTATTATCCAGTGAATCGAACGGACCATTTTGGATATCTAGCGATAAGACAACCAGCCGTAAATCGTATATATACGAGTATACTGAATAATAAAATATCAATGGCCTCTATAATAGATGGATATACTTAAATGATTATAATAAAATTTGGTTCCGTTGATTGAAGAAGGGATTCCCCGTGTTGGTTCCGGGCTCCTGTGTAGAATAGACCAACTGCCGTTCTGCCAGGCTGGTCGTAAAAGGCGACCGATTAGCTACGCGAGTCACTACCATCGTGGCTACTAGGTGGTAGAGTTCTGCATTGTCTCGCCCGGGTATGGTACCACCGCCTTACCTATTCCTGCCACAATAGCGTCAATGCTTTTCACTGTCGTGTTCCAGTTTGGAGGGTAAGGTAGCCGGTAAACTTATGCATGTGGCATTAGACCTCGCCACAAGATAGCAACGCACCATTAACATCTTTGGTGTCTATAGGCGATGGTTGACTCTTTCCATCAGGAGACTCATCTGCTTATTTGCTATCTTATAATTTAAAAAAAAACTTGTAATACCACAGGAATAACTTTATCGGCTACCTTACTCTTCAAACCGGTGCACGACATTAACACGCACTGACGTTACTACGGCGGGAATCACGATGCTAGTGACACACGGTTGTCCACCCTCACCATCTCGATGTCTGGAAATCCACAACTGTGCGTTTCTCCCGACTTTTTGCCTTGAAACACTCTGTTGTGGAATCAATTATTGGCAGGGGTGTTTCCAAACGGATACGACTCCAAACGGAAAGGTCCCCCTTCAAGAAAAGAGCTTACTCATTGTTAAAAGCCGGCAACGCAACTGCAAGACCTCTGGTATTGCGGATTTCCATTTTCCATGGGCGACGGTGATCACTTATTTTATCAACTGCGCTTATCAACAAGACTAGCCGGCCATGTGTGGCGCACCTGTGTGATTTATGCACCTGTTATTGTAAGATAAAGATAATAATGTTATTGTTAACAACAATGAATAAATATAGATAAAGATAGTATAAATAAGCTGGAATCAGATATTTTAGTCATTGTAATTCTGTCGCTTCTTAAGGGCGTTACACTGCCCAAAGATTATACTGTGCATGTAAAAATGATTCGAGTGTTTTATTCGGTCAAACTGCTTCGCGGTTATACTTGCTCATAGTTGCACTTCCTGCTCATTTGCCCCCTCTTGTAAAAAAAGTTTGTCCAATCGTTCGCATTTTACTAATTGGCTATCGGAATGACAGAAAATCTATTCTTCAAAGGGGGCTCGGACCAACACAGAGGAAAAACAAGTACCATGTTTTACGAGAACCGGAACTGATAGCTTGGCGTGATGAGAAGGTGCCTGTACTCCCCGATCGGGATAGAACTCGGAACCTCATGATCTGAAACAAATTGTCGAACTGCAAATATTGCAGGAGAATTGGCTATTAGATAATTAAAAAAAACATCATTCTCCCAATGGCCAATACTAAAGTAAATTTAAATTTATATTGGCTTAGAAGATCAATACTTTCAATAAGTCAATGAAACAGAGCCCCTGTTGCCTCATAAAACGTATGAGCAGATACATAACTCAACCGTTAACATAATGAGGCACATGTTGCCGCGTGCTAGGATAATGGCGAAATTGCGTGTTTCTTCGAATCGCTGGTGTTACATGAACAAATAATTTGTTGCTCAAAATATCTCTAAGTTATTACGTGTTTATTACTATTGTAAAATATTAGATTTTTAAAACAAATTTATTTATTTTTTAACTGACGAAAAAACGGAGGCTATCAGTTTGATATTGTTTAATATTCTTGAAAAATAATATTTGAGTCTAATGATCTATTTAGGCGTTCAAGCACGTGTACTAAATTTTGTGAGTGTATGTAGGTTTGTATGATTGTATATTGGTATGTTTTTCTGCAATTGTTTCGGAAACTTAAAGCCATATCGAGATAATTATTTTTTATACTCCAACCTAGGAACAGTCCAAGTTTCATCAAAAGTTTTTGAGATATGGGTAAAGTTGACAGATATTTGAAGTCGGTTTAATTTTTTTCATTTCTTTTATAATATGTACTTACGCAACGGCAATATGAGTGATTACCCCTTCGTTAGTCGATAGATTACCGAGCTTACCTACACTATCAATAAGGCTCGGATTCGATTCCTGATATGGACGATCGTGTGTTGATGATGAATGATGATTTTATTTCTGAGTTTGAATGTTAATTAATAAATAAATAATATAAATATGGCTGGACAAATTACAAGAATTAATTTAACGTCGAAGAAAGCAAATTATTAGCTTGTGTTATAGGCGTTACGATACTAATACTTAGAAATACAATACAATAAAGTAGGTATTTGAATACTGTAACATGTTAAACATCCAAACTCAGAAATAGAAACATCTGTTATTTCTAAATCGCCTACCTAAGGGTTGATTCAATCGGTGTAATTTGTCCATTTATAACTATAAAGTCCGCTAGTTCACGACACACTTTAAAACAATACTAGTTACAAACGTGTTAATGCGATATACGCTATAACGATTGCGTGATAAAATAGCACAATTGCATTTAACGTAGTCAGCTTTTGTTATACTTCCTAATAAGGTCCTGAAATCGAAGCTTTACTTTCTCTTGAAATATATGAGCAAGCAAAGGGATGCAAGGAGTATAGAATATATTGATATATAAATTTAAGATTATTTTTTTATGTCAATCTATGACATAAATTTATCGATTATTATCGATATATTATTATCGATATTTTAAAACAAAAAACGTAAATAAATGCAACATCTCTTTTTAGTACTAACTGTTCATTGATTACGTATAATATTCATACACATACTTGAAACTTCGAGACTAGCTTTTTTTTTAACGAGTCTAACAAACTTTCTATCTATGACTTTTTTCGAAAGTGTAAAGTTTTTCAAATAAGCACGATCATAATTTTCTGAATTTATTAGTTTTTCTTTTTTGACGGACTTAGTTTTAATGAATTTATAAAATCAATTAATAAGTAATTCGAAAAATGTTGCACCAATACTGACGAAAATACTGCACCAATGAGCTTACACACCAAAAAAGCTCTATTTAAGCATTTGTGTTTAAGAAAGGAATTAATTTTTGCTAAATTGTTTAATAATTATTAATGTTTTAAAGGGGTCATGGTTTTCTCACCACCACTTACGTACCTCGAATGAGCACGTTAAAATGTCGGTCTCGGTTATCGCCAGAAATAACGATATTGTTAAGACGTCGGTAAATGCGGCAATGAGGATCACCACTTATCTCGCCAACCGACAAACCGGTGAATCGTGGTGAACTGGAAAAGCTATAGACGTTCGGTTTACTCTGCCTACTACGCAAGTTAACCGGGCGTGATGATACTTCTTTTTACTTCTTTTATAATGGGATTTCAGTTTCGTAGCACTTTTAAATAAGTCGTTGATAGAAAGTTTGTGTGACTTGTCAAAAGAATGCCACTCACGAAGTTTCTAGTATGCATTGATCATATAAAAATTAACGTAATGTCTTACGGACTATAAATGTTTTAAATTTTAAGTTTATGAAAAATCCGTAAACTAAACTACAGTACACAAAATGATTTTATTATTTTTGAATCAAATATTAAAGTAATTCATATGATGTCTAACTCACCTAACTTTTATACTCCACAGCTGGATCATTCGATCATCGATATAATTGATAGTAATCTGGATCATTGTTATTCGATTTGGAGTCAGGAAATTCTATATTTTTCGAAATCATGAGTTTTTTTTTTTATTTGATTAAGAGTTTTTCAATATATTTATAACGATATCAGTGGATTTTCTATATCAATAATTAGGGATATGTTTAAGTGACTATAAATGGATATTAATCGGTTTTTCGATATATGGTTGCGACCCTCGGCGAATACGTAACTTAACTGTTCATATAGAGGCGCATGGTAACTCTAGGTAAGATAATGGCGCTATTGCCTGTTTTCCAAAATACTGACGTTAGGTGATGAAACAATTTCTTGCTTGAAAAAACTATAGTAATATTCATACTACACTATATACATAAGTTTTTTCCTACTGCTTTTGTAAATCAAAAGATTTTAGAATAATTAATTTTGTTTACACGTCATTTTATTAGGTAGTTTTTACCCAACTCTGCGCTCATGATGAAAGAGTTAACCATTTCCGGTAGGCATCAAAAGTGATAAGTGTGAGTTCATATCCCAATATTAAGTATATACTGTGACGCACATAATTTCACCCACTGCTTTACCTACAAACTCTGAACATGATAGTGGCGACTGCTATTGCGGCAGAAAAAAGTTGGGCGATACGTTGCAAAACTCTACCATTACATTTAGTATATATGATGGTAGTTAAGCGTTTAACCTTTGTTCGTTTTGCGAGCCACATAACAGGAAGGCTAAAGATCTGTTATCTAATAGGGGCCTGATCAATAAAGAGATTACTGAAAAAAGTAATGTTTATCGGATCTTCGTATACTTAGTTTTTAAAGATGAAAGTTGAAAGAAGTTGAAAAAGCGTTCTAGAAGAACCTCGGATCGGGAACCCATACAATGGCAAGCTACAAAGTATTCCAATTAGTAAAATGAGGCCCAGGTTCTTGTCCAAAAATCTCGAATGTACTGAGATCACAAATTAGGATAACGGCGGACCACAATTTTATCTATATCTATATTATACTAGCTGACCCGGCAAACGTTATTTTGCCTTACATATTAGGAATCTATAGCGGACAAACAACGTGACACGTAATTTATATAAGACCTTGTCCTTCCACGCACCCAAAATGGCATTACACTTTATATGATGGTTAAGTATTCTTAAATTTTCTAAATTTCCGCGCAATTTTCTTAATATTTTCTTTTATAAGAACCTTCTCCTTACAATTACAAACACAACAAAAAAAAATTACCGAAATTGGTCCAGCCATTCAGGCGTGATGTCGTGACCAAGGAAAATAGGGTTTGATTTTTATATATATAGATTACAAATAATAAAATCGTAGGAAAGTCAATGTATGTCCGAGGTCAACTCAAAAAGTACTGCATGGATTTACTTCAAATTTTGCATGAATATTACTAACAGGTCGGGTCAACATATAGGCTACATATTATCACGCTATCACCTACGGGGGAGGAGCTGTGCGGAGTAAACGAAGTCGCGCGAACGAAGTTGCGGGCAACAGCTAGTTCTTAATAATTTGAATAACAACTGAATACTTTGATTTCCAATTTTCTGTCTAAATATTCCGTATTTTGAAAATACCTACTGAGATCTAAAATAACACCAATTTTTAGACACAAATTTTCCTAATTAATTTACATACCTAGCACACTTTATTTCTCTCTAGAATACATAACAGAGTACTTTACATAATATGTGTGTTAAATTGAAATTTCACTTAACAATTTATATTTTCATCTTTCTTTGGCCATAAATTATTTGTTCCACTCTTTTGCGACGTGGTGTTTTTTTGATCTATCTGTACTAATATATTTTTTATAAATCAGGTAGACACCGAATAAACATGAGCATTATTTGAAAATTTTATTCAACACATTTATTTTGTATGTACTCATTTATCCTACTTATATAAACTTACCTTTAAAGCGATGTTATCACTTCCTTGTAAAGCTGAACTTGTTAATTTTTTAGAATAAAATTGTGACCGAAACTTAGTCGAATTTAGATTTTAGGAGGTACTTTAAATGCCGAGTTCCTAAAATCAAAAATCCGTTAATCGTAGTTGTAATCATTAGCAACTAATTTAACAATAATGAGGTGTTCCCCGAGTTGTTAGGAGATTCAGTAATTTCACATTTATTGGAACAGTTTTAATTTTCGCCTCGTAAAACATGTTACTTCTCATAACTAAAACGAGTCGTTTTACAAACATAGGAACCGGGCATAAGAGGTAGAGATATTTCGACATAAAATTGGGCCTTATTTTTCATTCTGATTTAGATTCACTAGATTTAATTTAATATAAAATCCTAGTTGCATTTTAAATTATAAGACAGTATTGTATAGCGTGCAGCCCGCTGCATTATAAAATACTTTGGTATTTTGGGGTATATTGGGGTAAAAGTAGCCTATGTGCTATTCCAGGTCGTTATCTACGTGTGTGCCAAATTTTATCCAAATCATTTCATAGTTTTAGTGTGATTGAGTAATAAACATCCATCCATCCACCCATCCAAACATCCAAACTTTCGCATTTATAATATTAATATATATTACAACTGTTATAACAGAATGTTCTAATGCATTAGTGTCGACATCTTAATATTATCAATAACAATTTTTTTCATTAAAAATTTTTAATTTAAAAAAACGTACATGTAAAAATATTTAAAAGTATATTTTGTACATGAAATCGTCATAAATAATAAAAATGTCATAATAAAAACTAAAATTATTTATCCAATAAAAGTTATTAAGTTATGACCTTAAAGCCTAAGCCGATCAAATCGAAAACTTTTAAGCCCCTTTTTATCCACTGACCTTATTTTCAGTTTTTTGTAAGTTTTTTAGTTAATTTAACACAAGAGTTAGGTAACTTAATAATTGTTTACCCAATAATCCACTTGCTTAAGACTTGTAAGCATGAATGAATAAGAATTCATGTAATCCACTCAGCTCTACGTCACGACTTTGTTGCTAGCAAAATATCTTAATCTCTCGCAATACTTGAACAGCTTGGTAATGTTTTAAAGATGCCCATCTTTTAAACATCACTAAGCTGCTATTTTCTAAACTAGTACACGCGCAGTGATATATGTAAGCTTTCACGTAATTTTTATGTATAAAACAAGTTTTAAAAAAATAACAAAACATTTAAATCAACACATATAATAATTCAAGATTTGAAAAAGAATCAAAAAAAATTTTTATCCATATATGATGTATGAAACACATAAGACATCAAAATTAAAAAAATCAATTGTATTATTAACAAATTCATAATACTCGTAATTTCAACTGCCAACACGAACATTTGCTTATATCATAGCATAGCATATGTATGTAAGAATATGAAAGCTCGATAGATTTATCGATAAATCGATAAAAAGACCAAAAAATATAGCGCCTGAAAAATTTGCTTTCTTATTCAGAAGAATGGCTGATCTAAAATTAAAAAGAATCATATTTATTTATTTGTCTGCCTATCACGCGTGGTAATATTTTTTAAATTTATTAATAAGTTCAAACAAATATTTATATTTGTTTTATATATCATAAGATAGCAAACAACCAGATGGCCTTCCTAATGGAAAGAGACTTCCATCGCCTATAGACACCAAAGATGGTAATAGTATGTTGCCAATACCACATGCAATATGCATACTTTTACCGGTTACTTTACCCTCCAAACCGGAACATAACAGAGACAAGCACTGACGCTATTGTGGCAGGAATAGGTGAGGCGGTGGTACCAGATCCAGGCGAGAAGATGTAGAACTCTACCACGTAGTAGCTATTATAGTAGTGACTCGTGTAACAAATCGTTCGCCTCTTACAAACTGCCTGGCAGAACGTCAGATCGTATATTCTTCAAAGGGGGCCCGGACCAATAATATATAACTTTTCATTATCTTTTACTCATATCAAATTACAAAATTGTGGGAAAAGTTTAAAAAGGAATCCTGTGACGTTTTCTTTCTCCCACTAAACCCCATTCTACATACCTACATACCCCTATCATGTGTCCGTTGTATTGGCCCGGATAACGTGGTTTGAAGTTTATGATATCTTGATTAAAATGTTCTCCTTGTGCTGTTGAGTATGTCCCCATGTTGTTTCAAAATTTATATGAGTATATGCAGCATATATACTTTTCGAGAAATTCTGCAACCCGTAGAGTTAAACCCGTTTAAAGTTTCCTAACATGTTTCTATATTGTCTACTTGTCGGTAATTTTCATATTATTCCGTAAAAATCCAAAAACTACCTATGAACTACCTCGTATTATGTTTTCTTTAGTTAGTAATTTTCGAAATTCATCAAAATGGTAAAGAGTTTTTAATTTGACAACCAAAAAAAATTCAGCTTTTCGTATTCCGCGCATGCCCTCTGCTTCTAAAAACTTTTAAAAAAACTATTATTATCATAACTGCCACAAAATCATTTTTTTAGGAACATGGATATGTGTTCTTTGATTATTTGTATATTGGTATATGGTATATTGATTATTTGTACTTTTCAGCAGTCTAGCGATGAAGACGCTCAAGTAGGGTAAATCGTTCTTATTAAGTTTTTTGGAAAACATACCATACTATTATATTCTCTCTCCCCGTGTTGGTCCCGGGCTCCTTTGAAGAATAGGCCAACTGCTGTTCTGCTAGGCAGGTCGTAAAAGGGTGACCGTTGGCTATACGAGTCACTACTATCGTGGCTACTAGGCATTGATATAAAATATCTACTAGGTGGTAGAGTTCTGCATTATCTCGCCCGGGTCTGGTACCACCGCCTTGCCTATTCCTACCGCGGTAATGTCATTACTTGCCACTGTCGTGTTTCGGTTTGGAGGGTAAGATAGTCGGTAAACTTTTGCCTGTGGCATTAGACCTCGCCACAAGATAGCAACGCACCATTAAATCCTTTGGTGTCTATAGGCGATGGTTGACTCTTTCCATCAGGAGACCCATCTGCTTGTTTGCTATCTTATAATATAAAAAAATACTGTGATAATATTGATAAACATCAACAATACCACTTAATGGTTAGGTACCCAATTGTGGTTAAATATTAATATTAGGTTAGTAGGTACCTAATCGTGGTTAGATATTAATATCTTTGTGCGTAATATGTTTCTTTTTATGCACTCTCCAAGTTTTTTCTCTTAGCATTATATAAAGTATAAGAAATTATTAATAGCATTAAGTTACGCCTTTTGTTCTTATTTTCAACTGACTTTCTTTCAGCTGACAATTTGGCTTTCAAAAAAGGAGGATGCTTCCATTTCGGTTGTTTTTTTATGTTTGTTACCTCAGACCTCGGTCATTTATTAAACCGATTTTGAAAACTTTGATTTGTTTTCTTACCAAATGGTAAATATAACAACAACAGCAACATATCTTCACGCCAAATCCCTTACGGGGAAGAATTAGTATTAATTAATCATCACCTAATTAATTAATTAGTTGCTTTTCGAAGTTTATGTCAAGAGTCTTCGAATCTGGCGTGTTTGTATGAAGAGAGTTATGAATGTGCAGGAAGCAAGGCAAGTCTGTCTGAACCATGACATATGGTAAATATATTCTCTGTATATTTACTAGAAATCAAGAATAAAATAAATAAATAAAGAGCAAGACTTAATTATGCCCGATTTTCATTAGATTAGCCTCCTGTCACAACATGAGACTTGATACAGTTGGCTAATTGTTGGTGTATGTAGTGTTGTGCCTACCTCTTCGAAGACATAGGTAGTGTTAGAGGTTTTTCGAGGCTATCCTAAAAACCAATACATATATTAATTGCAATGTGTAGTAATGAATGAATGAATATTCATTTTGCGCACCAACAGTTACAGCACTAATAAGTTTTTTTTTAATCTATTTTGTATTAAGGGACTTTTATTCCCTAGGAACATGTTAGTCCCATCGTATCTTATACTAACAAATTTACTCATAAGCGTTATTGGTGCATAAATATGTCAATTAAAGATTTAGTACTAATAAGTATTTTGTAAAAATTATATTACGTACAAGGGTTCACAACGGCGGTCTTGTCGCTACAAGCCATCTCTGCCAGACAACTTTTAGGCAAGGGAGATACTTTCATAAATAATCTTGGGTATGTGGTGCTGCTAAAATATATTACACGAAATAATACTGCAAAATATAATGTAATAATATGCAATAGAATAAATAAATATATTTAACTATATATGCTTAGCATATAAAATACTAACAAATACATATACATACATATGTACAAAATATTTTACAAGAAAAAGAAACAAATATTAACTTCGATAAAAGCAAGCATCTCGATAATACAAAAATAAATATATGTATATGTATAATAATTAGTAACAGCTACATATATTATGAACTACACGTAAGATATTACTTTTTGAGTTGTAAAATTGTAAATATAGTATTTTGTATTAAATGCACTTTACTGTTTCACAATAAATTGTAATCTGTTATTATCGGGCGAGAGGTTGCAGAGCTCTACGGCCTAGTACTAGTAGTAAAGTTTACAAAAGTACCAAGTCAACGGTATTAGGTCTCAGTGTGTCAGTGTGTCAGGTGGCCAACCAATCGACAAAGCAGGCATATAGATTCGGTTGTGTTTAGAAAATTAGAAAAAAAATTAAAAGGAATTATTCAACCTGGGATTTAAATCTAGGAAAATCATGTGTCTCGTTTGTTGATAAGAATTATTACTCTGTTGTGTACGATTGATGTGGAGAAGCATGAATGAATGTGAAGTTGAAAGGACGATTTAATAATTTAGTTTTGATGTATTACAGAGATGAGTGACTGATTCCTTGGTGTTTCATGCTAACCAGGATCAAATACTCTAATAGGAAACACGCCAAAAACGAACAAATAATTCGTTTCCTTTAAATCAATTCGTTCTTCACAAATTCACACATACATTCCTACTTTTACGTTAACCATACGCAACAACCCGATTAAAAAAGCTTTCAGAATACTCATACAATAAGAAGAGGTCTAAATTCTAACGGGAGTATAAAACACTGTGATTAATGACTTAAAAATTTTGTTTTGGTCACAAAACTTACGCACGTTCCGTGGCGAGCATAAAATGAAGATCCACCTCTCCGACGAGAAACGAGAACAGGGACAAAGATTTATGATATTGTTACGTTTCTTAATAATTACTACAAAAAACAAGGTTTTTTTATATCATAAGATAGAAAACGAGTAGATGGCTCTCCTTATGGAAATAGATAACCACCGCCTATAGACACCAAAGATGTTAATGGTGCGTTGCTAGCCGAGTGGCGGATGATTATACCTCATGCGCATTGGCGTATAGAGGGGGGACCGGGTGGGCCGTGCCCACCCGGTCCCCTCTATAGGAACTCTATAGGAACTCTATCACACAGTAGTCTTGATACCAATGACGTGTATAATATATTATTCACGTCATTGCATGATACGTACTCTTATAGCCAATCGTTCGTCCTTTACAATTTTTTTGTACTAAACGAAACGGTAGAACAGATATCATTGTGTATTAAAGCTAAATATCTAATATGGGAACGATATTTGAGAAAAATATAATACAAAACAACAATTTTAAAATTAATTTCTATACATCTGATTATATAGGCTTCCTGTCACTAATCTCGGATCTAAATAAAAAAGTTAGGCCCATAAATGGAGACATTAAATTAAATAGCCTAGGTTTAGCCTAATTAATTCCACGTGGACGATATTACGTCCAACAACTTAATTAATAAAAATATGATTATTATAGTCATTTATTTATTGTAAAAATACATTTTTAAATAATTTCAAATTGATAATCAAAAAAAGATACTTTAAATTAAATTCTATTTATATAAATATTTGCGCACGCGTTACTATACAATATACTATTATGCTAATGTGCACAGATATATAATTTGGTACAACTTGTAACACCTATATTTTTACCAATTCTTTCTTTCATTTTAAGTCTCGGTTCGCATCAAAAAACCCGAGCTAAAATACGTGCGGTACTGCAAATATCAATATTGTAATACTTTCAAATTTTGTAATAACCAAATTGCTGGCACACGCTACTTAACAAAATGCTTTTCTTAAAAGAAAAATTCCTTGTTCAATTTTATTTAGTATCGTCTATCTAATAAAGGTCCCTCTTGTCGTATTTACAGAGCATAAAGATACGAAAAAAGCCGTGAACATCTCAACGTTAATGGATGGTTTGTTTTTTTGCAGGGCGTGGGCGTGAGATGGCGCGAGCGGGCATGCTGCACAGGGGAGGAAAAAATGGAGCCGAGTGAGTATTCAGACTAGTTTATAATTTTCGTGCCACTGTAACTGTGATATTTCTTGTTAAAATATGAAGCTTTTTATACATAATGTTAAAATTATTCCAAGTATTCCGTACATATATATTTAAAATCTTGGGATCGTGTTCAATGACGTCAAACTTTAACTATAAATGACTTGATGAAAGGAGGTCTGAGTTGGACAGGGAATTTGAAGAATAGACTATGTATGCCATTTTGCCAGGCAGTTCGTTGTCGAACGATTGTCTACACGTATCACTGCCATCGTGACTACAAGGTGGTAGAGAGAGCAACGTCTTGCCTGGGTTTGGTGCCACCGATTTACCTATTCCTGCCGCAATAGCGTCAATGTTTGTCACTGTCGTGTTTCGATTTGTGGGGTAATGTAGCCGGTATATCTATGTGCACAAAATATTTTTAAAAAGGGTTCCCTAGTGTTTCCTTTATGTCATTATTTACAGATAATGATACTTATAGAATGTTTCAAAGTAAACAACAATATTTTAAAAGTACTAATGGTCACTCGGTGGCCTCAATTACAAAGTAGCTCTTCTCCGCTCAAACGTATTACACATAGATTATATTATTTCTATGTAAAGTTATGTATCAGGAATAAATAATAAAACGGGTTACAAAGCGTCCAATAGGAAATACTGAAATTGCTGAAAAATTAATTAAATTTGAATAACTCCAAAAAGTGTTTGAATTTTTAACATGTCTTCGGAATCGCTTTCCCGAAACATCAATATATCCACGGTATTTATCTTGAGAACAATAAATTCAGCAGTACTTTTTTGTCATTTCTCATTATCTCTTTGACAAATAAAACATATTTTTCACGACGATAATTTAGCTCAACGATACGGAACTCAGCTTCGTAAATAGGACTCAAGTAGCGTGCAATATTCACGCAAGCGAGTGACAATTTATTTTACAAAGTTAAGTACACACCAGCTTTAATTTTACTAAGTAATAAATAATCTGCAACTTTATGTACCACGAAGCTATCTATTATATCTTTCGTTTGGATGGAAATAAAAATAAACAAATTTGCCTAGGGGCCTAATGGCTAGCCAATTCAGATTATGCGGTCGCGAATTCAATCCGCGAGCTGGGCGAATATCAATCCTCGTGTTGGTCCCGGGCTTCTTTGAAGAATAGGCCTACTGCCGTTCTGCCAGGCAGGTTATAAAAGGCGACTGAGTGGCTATTCGCGTCACTATCATCGTGACTACTAGGTGGTAGAGTTCTGCATCGGCTCGACCGGGTCTGGCACTACCGCCTTATCTATTCCTGCCGCAATAGCGTCAGTGCTGGTCACTGCCATGTTCCGGTTTGGAGGGTAAGGTAGCCGGTAAACTTATGCATGTGGCATTAGACCTCGTCACAAGATAGCAACGAACCATTAACTTCTTTGGTGTCTATAGGCGATGGTTGACTCTTTCCATCAGGAGACCCATTTGCCTGTTTGCTATCTTATGATATTAAAAAACATCTCAATAAGAGCTCAGTCATGGTATGTCAAAATTAGAATGAGTATGTAATTCTGTCGGTCTCGGTTATCACAAGGAACAAGCGATAGTCGTTATCAGGTCTTTGAAACCTGGAGATAGGGATTAATTATCTAATTTTGCTAACCGATAAACCACTGATGCAGCTGACAAACCTGTGATACGACTCTACGAATTTTATAACAAAAAAAGTCAAAAGATGTTTTCTAACTGAATCGTCTTTTGACTTTTGGCTCATTCTGACTACCCTGCAAAGGAATCAGCGTGATGTTTCCATTCATATTAAATCTAAAGAGGTCATTTATCTTCCAATACAATGACTATCGCTTGTTATGTGCTTTAACCAGGACCAATAACTTTACCTGCTTTCTCAAAGACGGGTATGTCATCAAATCACAAACACCAGCATGCTACTGGGTTATACCTATATAAGAAAAACCCAATACCACTTTTCCTAATACCTTTAATCCATGCAATTGAGATTTAATACCATGCAAATAAGTTTATCGGCTACACGAAAATGGAAAGCTACTGCTTTTACATTACTACGTTATGGCTGCAAGGAAAGATAAAGTAGTAATGTCAAACCTAAGAGATATTACTGCTATTAAATAATTCTCTATTCTCTAGTGACAACAAACATCCAAACTTACAGACCCTCGCATTATAATATTATAATAATAATAATAAAGCTTTATTTAATTCCAAACAGATTAGAGTTTACAGTTCGTTATATGTATGTCGTTATATGTATGTAAGTGATATTATAATTTAACTGCTAACCTAACCTAACCAAATTATAAGTTCCCTAGGTAGATTATAATCTAACGGCTATTGACAATTTCACTACGACATATATAAAAATATAAACAGTACCAATTAATTTAATTATAATAAACAAACATGCAACAATTGTAAATATTATTAATTATTACAATAAACATTTTCAATCATTTAATTATTAAAAGCGTGCACCACTTTCTATTTTCAAAAGTAAGCTATTATCATTTTATATTATTATTTATATTAATTATTATTTATTTTTATTATTTATATCTGTTTGAACCCCGTTTGGGTAAAAGCCTCCCCCAAAGAGTGCCACACTTCTCTATCCTTGGCTGTGTCCATCCAACTTCCGCCTGCCCTCGCTACTATTTCATCTGCCCATCTGGCTCTTGGTCGGCCTCTAACTCTTGTGCCACTTGGCCCTGACCACTTTACTGATCTTTGAGTCCATCTATCATCTTTGTAACGAGCCAAGTGACCCGCCCACTTCCACTTTCCCTTCAGTGAAAAAGTTAAGACGTCGCATACTTTTGTCTTTCCTCGGGTGTCAACGTTATTTACCTTATCTTTCAATTTTATCTTTCAATTTTATTTCTTCCATTTTTCTCTGGGTAGTCTGAATTTTATTCCTGGTTTAAAATTATAATATTAGAAAGTTAATTATCACTTTAATCCATTAGCAGCTACTTTACGGTCTCAAACAGGTGCTACGCTAAGTTTCAGACGTATGTATATACGTCTAAAACTTAGCGTAGCACCTGTTGTATATTATAAGGTTCAGCCGATCCCTGATAAGTTTCTTCCAAATTTTATAACAATAGAATTTTCCTAGGAAAGAGCTAAACCAGAAGTTTTTTTCATCCTGGAAATACTCATTTTTTTGTGTTGATTCCGCGCTGGAGAAGTTCACCTCCTGTACACACATCTTTGAAAGGCGGATTAATGCATTTCTCGATCGGCAGCGCATCTCTTGTAGATGTCTATGGACATCGGTGACGACTTTCCACCAGGCAACCCGTTTACTCAACTGCTAGCTCATCTTATAAAAAATAGTTTCTGATTGCTCTAACAAAAAATGTAAATTAAAAAATTACAATATGAAATAGCACATTTAAGTTGTCTCCCGTAAAAAATCCAGTACCCGCAGGTACTTTGGTGTTGGTGACCCTTAAATCAAAAAGTAGCATGTGGCTGATCTACTTACACGTTACGATTAAAGCAAGTCAAAGCCTTGTAATAAGCAAAAACATTAGTAAATACAAAATATTAATAAACATTAATATAAATTATACTAAGCTAACAAACAAGTTTTCGTAAAGGCAGTGAACTAAAATAAAGCCTATCGTATTAATTACATAGCGAACTAACTACTAACTCAATTAAAACATTCAATAAACAAATAATAAATATAGGTATAAGAAAGATAAACTTAGAACACGTCTGGAAACTTCTCCTTGAAAACAGTGTATTAGAATAGAATGCTGAGCAAAATTCATAGAGTTGCTTATATCTAATACCTTTAAAAGAGCAATTCTTGTATATATATAATTGGAATCTCGGAATCGGCTCCAACGATTTTCATGAAAGTCACAAATTAGGGGTTTTTCGGGTCAAGAAATCGATTTATCAAGGTTCCAGGTCCAAGAAAAGCTCGGTTCCCAAGATATGGGTATGTGAAAAACCGAGCAAAGCTCGGTCAACCGGTCGGTCAACAGAAAAAATATATATATATTCTATAGGAATTGATTTATCAAGGTTCAAGGTCCAAGAAAAGATCGGTTCCAAAAATATGTGAAAACCCGAGCAAAGCTCGGTCAACCAGATATTTCTTATTATATGCCGTGTCGAAATATCTCGCTAACTCATTGATATTCAATGCTTGCCATTGTTATTTTCTTTATGTTGTTATGATAATTGAGGATTAAACATGTTTTAAAACAGATATACAACATCTATAGACTACATTTCCCCGTATTGGTTCCGGGCTTCTTTGAAGAATAGGCCAACAACCGTTCTGCCAGGCAGATCGCAAAAGGCGACTGATTGGCTATACGAGTCACTAACATCTTGGCTTCTTATGGTAGAGTTCTGCATTGTCTCGCCCGGGTCTGGTACCACCGCCTTACCTATTCCTGCCGCAATAGCGGCAGAGCTTGTCGCTGTCGTGTTCTGGTTTGGACGGTAAGGTAGCCGGTAAACTTATGCATATTGTGGCATAAGACCTCGCCACAAGATAGCAACGCACCATTAACACCTTTAGTGTCTATAGGCGATGGTTGTCTCTTTCCATCAGGAGACCCATCTGCTTGTTTGCTATCTTATGATATAAAAAAACATAGATGTTATTGATGAGTTGCTATCTCTGTGGTAGGGATATAATACCTCATGAAGAAAAAATTTGCCATTTTGCCAGGCAATTCGTATTAGACGAACGATTGGCTATACGATTACCAGGTGGTAGAGCTCCGCAACGACTCGGTCGGGTATATGGTAACACTAACCTATTGCTACCGCAATAGTGTCAATGCTTATCGTTGTCATATTCCAGTTCGGAAAGTAAATAGCCGTAAAGACTTATGAATGTGGCATTGCCATTCCGCCACTTGGATAATCTTTGGTTATGTGATGACATAAAATAATAACGA
Organism: Apodemia mormo; assembly: GCA_036924255.1. Lineage (NCBI taxonomy): Eukaryota > Metazoa > Arthropoda > Insecta > Lepidoptera > Riodinidae > Apodemia > Apodemia mormo. Next base: position 31,648,190 of record JAUPFN010000003.1, on the reverse strand, counting down.
TGGTTTGCTTTTCCATCAGAAGCGCCATCTGCTTGTTTGCTGGCTTAGCTAAAAAAATTAATAACATAAGTAAAAAATGTAGGTACTAAAAATATTTAAAAACGCGGATTTAAAATTATTGAATTTAAAATGTTTCTTATAATAAAGCTAGAGATTACAATCTAGTTTGTGGTAAGTAAGGAGAACCAAAAATATCCTTGTAGATTTGGCTTGCTTTCCCCACGTTCACAGTTTTCTTCATACTACTTTGATAACATTTTGAGTCTGGTGGTTTAAGTCATTTATTATTTCCAACATTTGAAATACAGTATTGCCAACTTAACATATTGTTACAACGATTAAATAATAATATTATTCAAAATAGGCTTTTTTGTAAAGCTACGTACGTTGAACATAAAATCTGCGTGTTTTTAAACTGATTAGATAATTCCCTTTTACTTGAAGACAAAAGTAATAATATGTCATATCCTTTTGCATTATTTAACGCACAACACTCATTCATTTAAAAATAAAGTAGGTTCCACAAAATACATTACATGCTGTGTAGCGGTCTTTGCCATATGCTGCTGAATGGACAATAGCGGCGTTATATTTATATTTCTACTTGCTGCCGCGTGCAGCCCGCTGCATTGTAAAAGTTTTAAGTGAATCCCGCGGGATCACATACATTTTTCCGGACAAAAAGTAGCCTGTGTGTTATTCCAGGTCATCATCTACCTATGTAAATTTCATTCAAGTCCGTGCAGTAGTTTTTGCGTGATGGAGTAACAAACATCCATTCAAATATCCAAACTTTCGCAAGTATAATATTAGTATAGAATATAGATTCAAACTAGTTTAATACCAAAAAAATAGCACTGATTACTAAAGATTGTCACACTACTGGTTTTCTAATATGAAATCTCGCATTTAAATATAATTTTGAAACTGAAATCATCGCTTGACGCCCTTACTGGAATACGGGGACTAAATATTTTTTATCACAATGTTATATTCTATAAAGTATTGTGTTCTGGCTGAGATTGATAAACGTGTTTGAGTTAGAAATATTATTTTTTTATTTTCAGAGTGAGTTACAGTATTGTAGTCGTGTTTTAGGGCCATTTTTTAAATTATACAAGGTTCGCTATCATTAGCGCGATAAAGTTGCAGAACTTTCATATTTTATCCTACATATAAGTATATTAGCATATACCTATTATGTAGTTGGTATATATTCAATTAGCAGTGATGTTAAAGATACTAAAATATATATACTTTTTATCATTACGAATATTTTATCCTCATATTCATCTTATAATTTTCTACTAATTATTTATATCAATTAGTCTAGCATATTATGTACTAGCTGTGCCCGCGACTTCGTTCGCGTAAAAAAATTCTAAAATAAAAACCCGCATAGTTCCCGTTCCCGTGGGATTTCCGGGATAAGAACTACCCTATGTCCTTTCTTGGGTCTCAAACTATATTTGTGCCAAATTTTATCCAAATCGGTTCAACAGTTTAGCAGTGAAAGCGTAACAGACAGACAGACAGACAGACAGACAGACAGACAGAGTTACTTTCGCATTTATAATATTAGTATGGAAGTATGGATTAATAAAACATGTTGACAGTACTGATTCGCATCGTGCGATGATGTGATACGAATAGATAAGACAGTAGTACATTACAAAGTACTTTGTGGATTACAATCCGTGTTCTCTTAGTTTAAAACTGTTTTTGTATGTTTCGTTTACTTTCTGCAGCTTTATGTTTATGTATTGGTTAAATCGTAAAGAAGTGTAAAATCCACGCAGATTTTTGAATAACGAATTAAACGGACACGCCTTTCAAGACAATTTCTTAGTTTGTCAGTGTAACTTGCAATCACATACAGAAATACAGAGTTATACTGCTTACCAATGAAATGAACACATTTCAAGGGTAATTTTTAAACCTTGTTATCTCATTCGGTACGATAAAACAGTTAAACATGATTTATTAATTATTTCTATTTTTTCACAATATAATATAAACTACAAATGTATAAAATTTTTGACAGTAATAGGAGCGTTTGCTTATATGCGCGATGACACGTTTCCTTCCCGATGGCGTGTCTATTAGTATTCATGTGCTCTGTGGAAATAATATTGAAGCTATCAAATTGCTTACTGCTTTGGCATGAAAAAATCTCCAAGACATTTGAAATCAAAAATTCTTTAATTTCAGGATATCACAAAAAAAACTTTATCAATGCTCAGAAATAGATGCTATATTTTGTTTATATATTTTTCAATTCTAAAGTCGACTAAAGTGACGTATGCGAGTTTGTTCTTTTACATCGACGAGTCGTTGAAAAACTCGAACACTCAATTTTTTTATTAAAATCATCATATTTGTACATTCTTTTAAAACAGAGAAGATAATCAAACCATAAACAAACTTGAGCCTTTAAATGACATTTTTGTTTTTGATGTATAGATTGAAACAATACAACGCATTTTTTAATTCAACATCATAAAGTTAAATATCTGAAAGTAAAATTAATGTAAATGTAAGACTTCCCATCTGAATTAATTACTCCAGACTTAATAAGCTTTGAACGATTTTCATGGAGCAATTCAACGAAATGGAATTACATAACGATAAAATTCGATATCTTAGATGGTTTTGTTGTTTAAAATATAATATTGAATTATGTTGAACGCAACTAGCTGCCCGATATTACTTTATTTATATTTTACTATTTATCCCGAAAATATGTTCCAATTTAGAAATATTTTCTAGTTTATTCTCTTGATTGTTTGGTTGTATTATTATTTAAAAGTTATCATTGAAAGAGCCCTTCTTACATCACCCACCCTCCAATGACCACTATTCAATTTTGCATTATCACTCAAAACAACCTTAAAAAAGTACAAAAAAAGTACAAAACGCATTAACTATATTGCAAAAGCGAATATTTTGAATGCTTTTAGAATACCTACCAATATTCATTCATTATTCGAACCGAATTCGAATTTAAAAGGCCGGCAACGCAACTACAAGATCCCTTGGTAGTGTAGTTGTCTATAGGCGGCGATAATGACTTACCATCAGGTGAGCCTCCTGTCTGTTTGCCCCCTCTTCTATAAAAAAAGTTCAGAAAAATTAAAACAGTAAATGAAATTTTCCTGCCCTTTTTTACACTTCTTTCTTGCTACCCAATATACCACTGAATCGTGATTAACATCATCTTAATTCCTTCAATTCAAAATCAACTTCATTCACTCTGCCTATTGTTGTTATTTTCTTGTTGTTGTTATTTTCTTCTAGTTTCTTCTGTTCTAGTTGTCATTTTCTTCTAGTTTCTTCTGTTCTAGTTGTTATTTTCTTAATTTATCTTAGAACTTTCCCTATTATAATCTTTAATTTTAGATAATTTTCAAAAGAAAGCAAATTCTGTTTATTCGTTCAGATTTAATTGAAAAGTTTTCCTATTACCACCTGTGCATGTATATTATTAACTACTTCACAGAACAGCGTCGCCGCCGGAATTCCTTTAAACTCCTGCATTTAGGTTGAACTCGGCAATGCGATGTAGTGTACAATATTAAAGGCTATTCCGAAGTTGTACTTTACTCGGTTAAGTGACTTATTTCTGGTTCAGTTAAACTTTATCAATGTTGGTAGTGCTTCTACTTATACTGTTCCGTCCACTATGCTCCCCGTCTCTACATTCTCACCTAGCGTTTACTGGACTAACTTTAAATTGTCAAGTGCAACTTTACTTGTCACTTAAATGAGTTTTATTTGTTCGTCACGAGTTCGAATTTTACATTTTCCTCGACTATGAGTCTCGGAGGGTAAGTAACAAAAAGTAGAACAGCAAAAATGAACGTAAAGAAACTTTTATCTAACAAAGTTAAGAGGTTAGTATAGTGCGTATGACACATATATGGTTTGAGAAAGAAAAAATCTTTATTTGCAAGTAAAATTCAAAGTTACTAGAATATTCTACCATATTATAGTGAGATATGGTATTTATAAAAATAATGTAACTTTTAACAATTTATTTTATTTACATTTAACTAGAGTAAACCTCTTTAAATTAGGTAATTAATTCATACACAAATCACTTATAACGTAATGCGAATTGGATTATTTAAATCGATGCCGTAAAAAAACAATTTTCGGTACAGTTAAGCCAACGATGGGGAACGGTTTCTATTTTTTAGTTTTATATATATTTAAAAGTTATTATCGGTAAAAATCTTCTTAAACGAAACACTTTCCAACGATCACAATTTTTTTATTTATAAAACAACGAATATATTTGAATCATGCTCCCAGCCTTGAAGATAATCAGTATCGTTACACTAGTATCCTATAAAATAAGCGAAAAAGTTGGCTTAATGTCTGAGCAATTCTGTGTTTCAGAGGGTATTTAAAGGTGTTAGTCCTTTACATCGTGCGTTTAAGAATAAATGAATTGTTCCCTTAACGTCGCTTCCCATAATGTCGCTCCTATACAGACGTCTTGCCTGCATCCCCATTACATCGCTCTTCACCTTGTTGTAAGTCCCACAACGTCGCGCCTACTAATAGTACAGTCGGTTAGTCTCTAAAAACAACTTCCTAGTATTCTAGAAAGATAAAAATAGTGTTTTTTTTTTAAATTATTATAAACGTTTTCTAACAATTATGACCTGCATATGAACTTTTATATAGTACTAGCGACCCGCCCGGCCTTTTCAGTGTGGTTCTAGTTATGTAAAGCCATTATACAAGTAACACAGAGTAGATACATAGAAAAAACAACAATAAATATAAAACTACTTTCTAATAAACCAGTACAGACAAACAGTAACTTAACACATAAATTTACAACTTAAAAAACTACAATAGAATTATTAATTCAATGAGGATAAAACAGAATATATAAATGTTATATAGATTGAAATGGACACATTCATTACTGTACGAGTAATACATTACAATAAACTCATTTCACCTATGTCGTAGCTAGGACCACAGGCAGGGCCCTAGCATACACAAACTTATAATTTTCCTATAAATAAAAAATCCGAAAAACTGTACGGTTTTTTTAAATATAATCTGTCCTTCGGGTAGTCCCTTCTACAATATAAATCTGCCCTACTACAAGTAAACTTCTTATACGGAACGTCTGAACATTTGAAATGTTGGCATATATTAAAGTGATTTTTAAATTATAGACACATAGTATTTACATTAAAAATCTACCTATTAATAACGTGGCATATTGCTGTGATTATTACGTACTAACGTTTTAATCATAGCAATACGTTACATAATGATTTAACGTTATTTCACAAAACGCCCTCGCTATACAATCTTCTTAAGAGAGCGCGTCAGATCATAGCCGAAGTGTATCGTCAAGGGACGAAGAAATATTTTAATATAAAATGAAGGTAGAATGAACTAGGCTATTGTTTGCCTCATATAGGGGAGGATCGTTGATGTCTCAATATACATATTGGTATACATGTTCTAACGGAGCCAAGGGAGCATTACATTCGATTTTACTCTGAGGAGGAAGATATTATGAAGGAAAATTTATTTGCATTTATCTCAATGTATTGTGTTCTGTGGACGTTTATTGTAAAAGAATCGTAGAAGCTATTACAGCCAATTGTGTTCGCCACAATAGATATTACGTCTACTACAAAAGTACTAGCGATATAACAGGCGTTAAAGTTAGTATTGTTAGAGTTAAGGAAATGGTTCATCGCAGCAAGGTCTTACCTTTTCTGGCCAACCTATTGTTAATCAATACAAGATAATGTAATTGACTTTGGCACTATTTGTTGACTGGTGCTCTCTACTAGCGCTACTGTACGACCAACGTCAACTATGTATTAAGTTTAGTTTTTTATTCTCCGTAATTGACATCTTTATAAGATTAAAAATAGCCCATATATTAAGTTCGAATATGTATTATAAAAAAACATCTTCACGCCTGTATCACCGAAGAGGTAGGCAGAGGTACAAAAAGCGCACCCACAATTAGCCGAAGATACTTAATCCCACAATGTGATAGGTGGCAAGCCTATCGCCAACCGGGCACGTTTTCCAAACCCGAGCAACGTTGTGTCTGTCAGAAAACGAAAAGACACATTTTTTTAATTGGACCCGGAACCTTCTGTGGTCAACTCTGACACCGGACCACTAGACCACAGAGGCGATATATACTATATATTTACAAAACTACATTGAAATCTATCAAGCATTAGGAACAAGGAGTTACAAATATGCATACGTACACACATACACGCGCACTTATTTATATACACACACACAGTACACACGAACTTTTTCTTTTGTAATTTTTATATTATTATGTATCGCTGGACGAATTAAATCAATTAATCTAACTTCAAATTAAACAAATAATGTACTTGTGATATGGGTGTAACTCAACGATACTAGTACATAGGAATAAAAATTATCTTCATGTCCGTATCCCCGAAGAGGTAGGTACAACAAGTGCACCCATGATTAGCCGAAGATACTTAGAGCCCCACACAATTTGATAGATAGCAAGCCTATCGCCGACCGGACACTTATCCAATTCCGAGCAGTATTGTGTTTGTCAGAAAACGAAAAGACATATTTTTTTTAATTGGACCCGGGACCGTATGTGGTCAATTCTGACACCGGACAACTAGACCACAGAGGCGAATATGAATTATATATTTACAAAACTACATTGAAATCCATCAAGCATTAGGAACCTTTACGCCGCACAGTATTCGGTCTAGTATAAGCCAACGGGACAAAATCAAAATTCTAATTTCCAGGAACTTGTGTTAACAACTTGTAAACAACCCCCCCAGGTACCGAAAACACGCAATAGATTACGCTAATCACCTAATTATGGTACTCAATTGCGGGTGCAAGGTAAGTGATAAGGAAAGTTGTTTTGCATTTGCAAATCTGTTGCATTTTACGCACACTTGTGATTTCATCTCTCAAAATTATTTACAAAGTGAATCTAGTTTTTTGTGATGGAACATTCTGTAGAAGGTATGTATATTTATTTTAAGTACTCTTTTTACAAAAATTCCTCAAATTATTTGTGCGCTATGAGTTTGAATGTATACAGAGAAATTTTGTAGATTTATTTATATTTTTGAAATTTAAAGGGATGCAGATCATTTTGTCCTTATGTATCCAGCTTAATTTTTAAGTATGATGTAAATATAACATTTGAGTATAGTTGCATATATATTCTAGATCCCGAAAAGACAAGTGAGTAATTTTATTGTCTTTTCTCCAGATGGAGTCATAACTATGATGAAACATTACTTTTTCGAAGAATGGGTGAAACACGAAAAAACAAAGTAATACTCGCATATTTGATGCCTTATGTGAATAACATTGTCTACAAGATGTTTCTGATGAAATTTTAAGAAAACTTACGAAAATTATATCTTTATCCGTACTCGTGGTATTCCATGCCCGTTACTGTGCATAAGATACTAGTGCACAGTGCGGAAGTGATAAAATCTTGTCTTCTTCCAATTGGGCAGCTTTCCGAAGAAGCCCAAGAGGCCAGGAATAAAGATTGTCGTCGATTCCGTGAGCGAAACACAAAGAAACGGTCTCGAGTTGCCACGAATAAAGATCTTTTGAGAATGCTATTGATTACATCTGATCCTGTAATTAAAGCTTATAGAGAGTTGCCACGTAAAAAAATCACTGTTTTGCTAGCGGACGTTCTGCAGTTGATTGTCCCACCTTCATTACCATCTCAATCATCATGAGTTCACGTAATTGAGGAGGACGATTACTTGTTGTCAGACTCTACTGATTGGGAGAGTGATGACGACGAATCATCTGATGATGACTTTTAATTTTCTGCTCTTTTATGTTCTGTTTAGATATTTTTCTCTTATATTTTACTTCGTATTTATAGTTATTACTAATTTAATTAATGTAAGAATACGTTGTAAATAATTGTTGTTGTTATTGTATTGCTGTGGATTGATTAAATTAAATAGATATAGAAATTTGTATTATAATATTGTAATATAAAAAATTGTTTATAAAATACTTGAATGTTGGCAATATATTTCTTATTTCCCGCATCATATGTTTTCTTTTAAAAAATCCTGGGACCAAAAGGTATAAAGGATAGTAGCTACCAGCTATAAATGGTATCTTACTTTTGTAACTGTTATAATTTGAATTTAATATCTGGTTGACCGAGCTTTGCTCGGTTTTTCACATACCCATATCTTGGGAACCGAGATTTTCTTGGACTTGGAACCTTGATAAATCGATTCCTTGACCCGAAAAACCCCTAATTTGTGACTTTCATGAAAATCGTTGGAGCCGATTCTGAGATTCCAATTATATATATATACAAGAATTGCTCGTTTAAATGTATATATAGTTACGATTACCTGGTCAGTTGCCTAGGTAAATGTAGATCATTACAGGAACAAAGGTTGATGTACAGGAATAATTTATACCCTATTAAGGATATTTACATCTAACTGAGCTACGGGTTTTATACCTATAGGTAGGGAGAAAGGAGTTTTTCTTTACATAAACTTGTTGGTCCTGGCCTTCTTTGAATAATAGGCCAACTGCCGTTCTGCCAGGCAGGTCGTAAAAGGCGACCGATTGGCTAGCGAGTCACTACCATCGTGGCTACTAGCTGGTAGAATTCTGCATTGTCTCGTCCGCCTTACCTATTCCTGCCGCAATAGCGTCAGCGCTTGTCGCTGTCGTGTTCCGGTTTGAAGGGTAAGGTAGTCGGTAAACTTATGCATGTGGCATTAAACCTCGCCACAAGATAGCAACGCACCATTAACATCTTTGGTGTCTATAGGCGATGGTTGACTCTTTCCATCAGGAGACCCATCTGCTTGTTTGCTATCTTATAATATAAAAAAAACGAGGAGTTACAAATAGGCATACATACACACATATACGCGCACTTGTTTATACACACACACAGTACACACGAACAATTGCTTTTGTAATTTTTATATTAATATGTACCGCTGGACGAATTACACCAATTACCACAGAGGCGATACATAGGAATACATACATAAATATTGAAATACATAGGTACATATATTTGAGACACACCGAAACCCCCTAATAAACGCAAACGTTAATTTTTATTGCAACAAATATTTGTCCCTGTCGAGAAATATACCTGGACCCCACTGATTGCACAGTCATTAGTCATGCTAACCACAGGACAATCCAGTTTTTAAATTAAAACGCAAGCATAAAATCTGAGTGAGCACTTTACGAACCTCATAATCCGGTGATAGAAGCCTCATAATTAGCACGTCATCTCGGAGACTAATTGCTGACCACAGTGGCCTCGAGATGCTAGCTTTTTCATTTATTTTATACATGCGATGTACCGACTAGTGGCATGGCGTTAGCTTGCAGTGGATTCCCTAGAAGCACGCGTATACTCAAAGAGAAAACTAAAATAACTTGCATTTTACCGCAAATCTTGTTGAGTGAAATACTATTTCATTCTCTTGAAGATACTTCCTTCGGTCACGAAGTGAAACGTGAGTAGGTACATAATATGCCGTATGTTTCAAAAACACTTTTACTTACGTGGTGGAAAATGTCGACGTGGGAGGAGTATTGTGTTGCAGGGGTCTTCTTTATTACTAGACATTTGGTAAAGTTCTATTTCCTTCATCACTTTTCTTGTTTCAATGGCATTGCAAATATCACCGTAATTTCACCTTCGAATTATGGATAACCGAGAAATTATGTACGCTTAAATAAAAAAATGTATTGCACAATAAAATTCTTGACTTAGTTTTCCAATAATAATAATGACTATTTTTGGGTTGGAGCAATGTCGTTATTCTATGCTTATGATCCTAAGACTAATAAGTAAAGCACCACCATGATACTGGACCTTACATGATCAAGTTACTCAGTAGTGCTCTGTCATATGAACTTTTTTATTTTTGAGTCTTTGTATTTTTGCGCAATGGCTATCTAATGGTGACTATTTTAGACCTATTCGTTTGGATGGCGACTCTATTCGTTAGTCGGCGTACTTAGCATGAGGTATTTCAAGAATGCCAGAAGGATAGCACTATTAACATCCTAGGTGTCTGTAGGCGATGGTTATCTTTTCCATTAGGAGAGCAATCTGTTTGTTTGCTATGAGAAGTGAAACAGAATAATATCTCGATGATCGGTCGTAAAATTGGGGAATTCACGAAACGCCGTTTATGCGAGTACGTATGTAGATGACGGTCATATGAACATTAAACCTCGCATTTCTCATTTAACTTACGGGACCTTCTCATATACCTTGCGGCAATTGTAAATGAGATGTGGATACAATTCTCAAGGATATGAATTACATTTGGTATAGTTTACAAACTAGTTTTATTTTAGAAAACCTACGTATCTACAAGGTTACACAATATATGATAATAACAAAGCTTTAGCTACGCCTTTGGGATCAACTGCCTTACTGTTCACTAGGACACTAAAATCATAACTAGTAACTAGGTGTTAAAGTTCTGCAACGACTCGTCAGGGTTTATGTTTCACCGCTTTAAACTTGTTCCTTTCGCCATACCGTTGGTATTTTTCAATGTCGCGTTTCTGTTTGGAACATGAGGAAGCCAGTGGACTTATGCATTTTAATTCCATCCCAGCCACACAAATAGCAACGCACTATTAAAATCCTATCCTATCTAGTGCCTAGTGGCGATCCTTGTCTCTTTCAATTAGGAAAACCATCAGCTTGTTTAAAAGCAAATGCTATAAAAAATGGTGTTAAAATTGTGATACAGTACAATCGTTTTGATTTATAATAATTATATACAACTGAATAAGTTATGATTGACATTATCTCTTAACATAATTGGGATGTAGACTTGACTGCTTATAAAGCAATCAATTTATTGAAAATTTAACTACTTATAAAATACAAAGTGTATTTCAATTTATTAGAATTCGCTCTTTAAAGTTTCTAAATACTACATTAAAAAATGTAAAAAGTTAAATTATTTCAAACTTATGAGAATACAAAAAAAATGTTGCCTTAATTTTTGCAAACTATTAGTCTATATGTATTCAAAAACTGTATACATAACTTATGTATATGCTACGTTATTTATCTCCTATGTTATGTATACTATGTTATCATGTTATGTTTAAACTAAGTAAGCAAAATCCACCACTGACATTTTAAAACGTTTATGTTACAGAATAAAATACTCAAAAGTAGACTAAATCAAATTTTTTAAAACAACTAAGTAGATGCGTTTGGGTGTTACTGTTATTTTTAAGTATTGAATTATATTAGACTCGTACTGTTTCACACTTGAATATTATTTGTTTTAAAGTCAAATAATAAATATTTGACACCAAATCAAAAATTTTTTAAATTATTCATGCGCCATGTGAAGTACACGATGTGATGTAGATTGAAACAAATATTAATAGACTAAAGCAGTTCATTAGTTGACAAAATGTATTTCACAAGTTGTTAAAGTGTATTATTTTTTTCTATGTGACATTACTTTGAACCTTTTTTTGTTTCAAAAGGGTTCACACGCTACATTAAACAAATTGCACTAATATATAAGATTTTCACAAACTACTCTTTTCCAAGAATTTTAACAAAATAGAGTAGGTACTCATACTTAAATGTGCCTACATAGTTCTCGAGAGGGTCGCATAATGTGACTATATAACTTTTGTAAATGGACTCCCTTGTCCTTACTTATAAGCGGCCCTAATGTGCTTAATATAAAATAATGTTTATGAAAGCGCTATATTTTTATCATTTCCTACGTGTTAGTCCGTCCCCTTTTGTGGAATGAACTAATATATGTCTTACTGCCAGCGAGTTCGGTGAATGATTTGCCAGACGATTCACTATCATCATGAATATTAAAGTCGTAGATTTTCTACAAGTCTCATTCGGGTTTGGTACAGTCGCCCTACCTATTTCTACCGCGATAACGTCAGTGTTTATCAATTTTGTATTCCCGTTTGAAAGTTAGTGTAGCCAGTAAAATAATGCCTGCATGGCACAGACAGCGACGCAATGCAACGTTAACATCATTAGTGTCTATATGCTTTGTTTTAAATTGATATAAAAATATCTAAATTTCAAGGTCTAAGTGAAAAAAAAAATTGTTTAATGTTTACTCAATAGTTTTATCACTTTTATTCTCAATTCATTCAAAAATTTTAAAAATGAACAATTTAGTTCAAAATTAGTTGATGCCTGATGACCCTCTTAACGTGTCAATAAACAAATATCCTAAAAATTAAAGCGTAATATAGCAGTAATGTACTGACGTAAATACATGATTTCATATTTATTTAAACTAGAGATCGCTTGTGGCCAAAATGTGACCATAGACTAAACAATAAAATCTCTTTATTTTGACAACTGACTTTAGCTGTAAAGGAAATGTTAGACATGTGTGTATATATTAAGAGTTTAGTGTGTGTAATGATTATTTTTATTAATATTAGGTATTTCTGATGCATATTATTTAAAAATGTTAGGTTTCTGCAGTCCTCCACAATGTAAACTTTAATTGTGCCAAATTTCATACACCACCATTTGCGCAATTGTCTTAAAAAGGGGTCCAAAGTTTTTCCTTTACGTATTATATATAGATACTAGCTGATCCGCGCAGTTTCGCAGTTCAATATAGTTTTTCAGAGCATAGGAGTTCCTATTTCAGCAACATAGGGGTAATTTTTAAAAAAAGGTTTGCCTATGTTTGTTCCGGGATCTTCAACTATCTCCATGCCGAATTTCATCAAAATCGGTTTAGCAGTATAGCCGCAAATGCGTGGCAGACTAACTTGTGTTTTAGCACTGATCGTGTGCTTAGAACTTTAAAAACTTAACAAATTATTTTTAACACAAACTGCAGCAACTTACTTCCCATTTCCTGAACCTCTGGAACTCTGTATCAGATCTTCACCAAATTAAAATGGGACCATACGGGGAGCATACCCTTCCAAAAAAAAATTGTTAATCGGTTCGTAAATGACTGAGTTCTGATGTAACAAATAAAAAAAAAACAGCCGAATTGATATCCTCATCCGTTTGGTAAATCGACTGAAAAATTTAACACGTCTGGATTTGAAGTTAATAAAATATAATATACAGATATTATTTTTATTATAAATTAACATAGTTTTTTAAAAACGCAGATTATAATTGATTCACCACGCCAGATTTATAATTAAACGTTTTAAAATACCTGTTATTTTATTAACAAACAGAGTAATTTAAACTTAAACGGTATTAAAAACGTCCATCAAATTTTGTATTAAAATCCTCAATTTAATTTTCTTTGTCCGTGCTGTAACGTTAAATTTTATGAGATTGCAAGGTTTTATTAGAATATTGATTACATATTATTAGAATATTGATAAAGAGTTCGCGCATTTAACTATTTCTTTTCTTATTTATTACACTGCTGACTATCGCTGTTATAGGGATATTTGATCTTTTTTGATATAGCGAAGCAACTACTAAGTAAATACAACTACTACAAGAGATAGGCAGTGAAGCAATTACGTAGTAGGTACTAGGTACATACAACTTCTACACGTGGTGGACAGCGAAGCAACTAGTAAGTAAATACAACTAATATAAGAGATAGTGAAGCAATTACATATCTAGTAGGTACATACAACTTCTATACGTGGTGGACAGCGAAGCAACTAGTAAGTAAATACAACTAATATAAGAGATAGTGAAGCAATTACATATCTAGTAGGTACATACAACTTCTATACGTGGTGGACAGCGAAGCAACTAGTAAGTAAATACAACTAATATAAGAGATAGTGAAGCAATTACATAGTAGGTACATACAACTTCTATACGTGGTGGACAGCGAAGCAACTAGCAAGTAAATACAACTACTACAAGAGATAGGCAGTGAAGCAATTACGTAGTAGGTACTAGGTACATACAACTTCTACACGTGGTGGACAGCGAAGCAACTAGTAAGTAAATACAACTAATATAAGAGATAGTGAAGCAATTACATAGTAGGTACATACAACTTCTATACGTGGTGGACAGCGAAGCAACTAGTAATTAAATACAACTAATATAAGAGATAGTGAAGCAATTACATAGTAGGTACATACAACTTCTATATGTGGTGGACAGCGAAGCAACTAGTAAGTAAATACAACTAATATAAGAGATAGTGAAGCAATTACATAGTAGGTACATACAACTTCTATACGTGGTGGACAGCGAAGCAACTAGCAAGTAAATACAACTACTATAAGAGATAGTGAAGCAATTATATAGTAGGTACTAGGTACATACAACTTCTACACGTGGTGGACAGCGAAGCAACTAATAAGTAAATACAACCACCGCATGCTGCTAATATGTACAGCACCATTGGTGAAAGGTATTAATTCCCATGATATGACAGGTAGCTAACCTATTGACAAATCAGGCACATCTGGAAATGTGTGTTGTTTTTCTGTCCCCGGCTAAGAACATCCAAGTGACCCCATGTTGATCCGGGCCTTCTTTGAAGAATAGACCAACTGCCGTTTTGCCAGGCAGTCTGTAAAAGGCAAACGAGTGAGTACCATCACGGCTGCTAGATGGTAGAGTTCTGCATGCTATCTGAGTCTAGAATCATCGCCTTACCTATTCCTGCTGCAATAACGTCCGTGCTTGTCACTGTCGTATTCCGGTTAAAGAGTTAGGATAACCGCTTAACGTATGAGGCATTAAGACCCCGCCACAAGGATTTTTACGCACCATTAACATCTTTGGTGTATGTAGGCGACGGTTGTCTATTACCAACAGGAGAGCCATCTGCTTGTTTATTATCTTATGATATAAAAAAAAAATCAGCACCTCGTGTGTCAATACCGAAACCGGCACGGTTGAGGTACAATAATGAGCAATAGCAATAATTCAGCAAAAATGGCGCTACCATTTTTGCGGAATAATTATTCTTCGTTTATTAAATTAAAAACCCTGAAATTAGTCTTAAACCTCGTTTTCACTTTGATTAGTACGAGTACGAGTGTTTAATGCATGTGCTTAGTATTAAGATAAAAATACGTGAAGACAGCCGTTGATCAGTCCGAGTGATAAGTAATCAGCAATCAGCAACAACTTTTACTATGCTGATTACGAATCACTCGCACTGATCCACGGCTATCTTCACGTATTTTTGGCTTAATACTAAGAACCTGCATTAAACACTCACACTCGCACTAATCAAAGTGAAAACGGGGCCTTAGATAGTTTTAGGATAAGTGATTTGTAACGACTCTTTCCTGGTTTCAATAATTTTTGGTGCAGGTTTCACAAAGCCTTTATTAAATATTTCTAAACAAAAACGCCCAGCGATGGGTGAACTAACTGATCGTGGTATTCGAAGCAACGGATTTAATAAATTGTTATTTTAGTAGTTACATAAGCCATTCTATTACAATTGGATTTATTTTATCAGCCATCGGAGCCTCAAAAGGAAATGAAATGGGATTTCCGTTTGATAAGGCTTATGGAAATATAAATTGTCCTTCGGATTTGTTTGATTATCGATGAATTTTCCGTCTATTGTCGATAAGTTTAAAACTCCTGTCATTTTTGGAGGGCAAGTAATCTACCCACAGAATCTACCTAAAATTCTGTCAATTACGATTTAATAATCCATACTTAAGTGCGAAAGTAATTGTCTGTCTGTATGTGACGTTATCACGGCCAAACCGCTGGGCCAATTGTAATGAAATTTCATATGGCGATACTTTAAATTCTTGGGATGAACATAGGCTATTTTTTCTTATTTTTTCTTATTTTATTCATATTTCCAAACAAATATTATAAATGCAAGAGTCTATTTGTTTGTTACTTTTTCACGGCTAAACCGCTGAACTGATTTTGATGAAACTTAGTATGGAGATATTTGAAGATCTATGATCAATCAAAGGCCAACTTAAAAAAATTAACCTCATGGACTGGAAGTTTGTGTGAAAAACAATATTGACGACTTGTTAATCAACTCGTGGGCGAAGTTGCGCGGGTCAGCTAGTAGGTATGTATACTTATAAATCTCTAAGATTTTTTTAAATAGTATTATAACAAGATGATTTATGTTGCAATTTTTATTTAATAAAGTAAATATCCTAAATATTTATTGCTTTGACATAGTTTAGGCTATAACATAAAAATGAAAGAATTCGAACAAAGTTTTTTGCTTATTATCACAAAAAAAAGGGTTGGCAGAACAAATTTGAAAACTTGAACTATTTTAATTTTAGACCTTTATGAATGTAGTAGAAGATCGAGTGATACAAGAGAATTTAGATTTGGATCTGAGTATTAAGCTTGACTACGGCGTATTTATGTCACTGAATTAATTATAGGAATTTATCAAACGTCAAGGAACAAAATTATATTATAACGTCAACAGACGTTAGATAAGTTCGAATTAAATATATTATAAAATACATCAAAATCATTAAACACTAAAACATATTTAAATAACACCGCAACCTAAAAGGAAGGCAGAACTTCCATAGTCTATTTTCGTTTGTAAAAAAAATATAATTTTTCAATATTGTCCTGAAATAATTGTATTTTTAGGAGCCGTAATTATCGTTTTAAAAATTGCATAAACTCTGATAATTTTATGGATCTTATGGTTTTGAAAAAGTAAAGGAGTAAAAGACAATCCCTAAAATCTCCCAGTTTTACAGTTGTAACTCCGAGTTATTCAACTTAATATATTTTCTAACTTTGCAATCGCTTCTTAAACAAATTTTTAATTGATTAGTAATAATTAAATGTCCATAAACTGATAAATAGGCTAATAATAGGTATTGAACATTTTTAGTATGTATAGATAGATGCATATTCTTATGCAATATGCATAGTGTTTTCTTTATAGATGTACTAGATTTTTGGCCTAAAATAAATAAAAATAAGCAGTATAAATCAATTTGACTACTTTGCCATATTGTGAGGATGTAAGTGACATCCTAATTTTATTGCACATTAATTTATATCGTGCAACCTTCAGCTTATTCATATTTACTCGTATAAACCTAGATCTTATGTGACTGTACAGTCCTATTTCTGTCTACAACTGTATATCTACGAGCACCTAAGGGTTAGGTGCTCGTAGCTGTATATAAATGACAAAATATAGAAGTAAATATTTTAATAAGTAAACAAAAAATCAATTAAGAGGATAATATTTATTTGGTTTGTAAGAATTAGATTTAAATTTTACCAATCAAACAATATTATAGCTGACTAATTAGTTATTACTAGCTGTGCCCGCGATTTTCTCCGCGTGGAATAATTTCTTAAATAAAAGTAGGCTAAATTACTCCTTATTATAATGTGTTAAAATAGACAGTTTCTGGGTTCTACCCGCATAGTTGCCGTTCCCGTAGGATTTCCAGGATAAAAACTACACTATGTCCTTTCTCAGGTCTCAAACTATCTTTTTCCAAACTATTTTGTGTACCAAATTTGATCTAAATTGGCTTAGTGGTTTAAACGTTAAAAAGACACAGAGAGGCAGACAGAGTTACTTTCGCATTTATAATATTAGTATGGAAATATGGATTTAACTATTCAGTTAAATTAATGTGTGAATCCCCCTTTGAAGAATGCACCATCTGCTATTTTGCCAGGTAGCTTGTAAAAGGCAAACAATTGTCTATACGAGTCGCTTCTGTCGCGACTACAGGTGGTAGAGTTCCGTAATTAATCGCCCAGGTATATGCTACTACCACTATTACCTATTTCTGCCGCAATAGCGTCAATGCTTGTCACTATCGTATTCCGGTTTGGAGGATAAGGCAGTCGGTAAATTTATGCATGTAACATTGCCATTCTTTCACAATGATAGCAACGCACCATTAACATCCTTGACGTCTATAGACGGTGGTTTTTCTTTCCATCAGGAGTGCCATATGCCTTTTTTTGTTGCCTAGTAATATATAAAAATTCGGTAAAAAGTGATTTCTTGTGAAGCTTGTGAAGAATATGAAGCTGTTAATCGATAAAAGAATGCATTTTTACTCAAATGTTGTTTACGGCTTTACGCTAAACATAAATCATATTGTTGTTAATAATGGTCAATGGAGGTGGTGGAAAGATTCTTAAAAGAGTTCTGCGTCACTCCACTAATAATGGTGGTTTAGAAGTGGATCAGTGTCCCGTGAAATTTACGGGAACATGATCCGCGAGCATTACCGCGCCGATCAAAGCCCTTGCCTCTTCACAAGAGGACTATTCGGGACTCTCGGGGAACCATCAACGTCCTTAATTTGGTTCACCAAACACGAAGTCTCGTGTTTCATTATTAAATTCGTTGCGTTATGTGCCCTATTTTTTCAACATTTGTACATACATTACTGCCCCTCTTCGATACATTAAAAGAGATACGATCTTAGATTTCCAAAGGAGAAGTGCAACTACAAATTAACTTCCAAACAAACTTTATTATCTATGTCAAAAAAAAGTATCTTCACGCCCATATCCCCGAAGGGGTAGGCAGAGGTACAACAAATGCACCCACGATTAGCCAAAGATACTTGGTCCCACAAATGTGATAGGTGGCAAGCCTATCGCCAACCGGGCATTTTCCAATCCCAGGCAACTTTGTGTTGCTCAGAAGACTGAAAAAACACTTTTCTTATGTGCCCGACCCGGGAATCGAACCCGGGACCTCATGTAGTCAACACGCTGGACCACTAGACCACAGAGGCGACAAGTTTAGCTTTTTTGCCTGTTCCTATATATGTGAAACGACTCATTTTAGTTACGAGTAGTAACATTTTCTATGAGGCGTAAGCTAAAGCTATTCCTATAAATGTCAAATTACCAAATGTCAAAACAATTTGTGGGACGCCTCGATATTATTAAAATGGTTACTAATGGTTACTGCTCAGAGGGTTACTGCTACAACTGACGGATAGTATTGAAATTCTTTTATTGTTTGTCAAAAACCTTGCGAAAATCACAGTATAGGTATGAACATGATAGTGTGTTACTTCATGTTTCCACGATTGTTTACTCCAGCTGTCTTCTCTACAATATACGAACTATTGTATTGTTGTTGTCGTTTAAGATATTTGCTCGCGAGTTTATCACGAATATAAATTTTCACTAGCGTATTTTAGATCTTTAACTCGTAACACAAATTATTTTTTGTAAAATAGTCTATTCAAGGTGAATTAAAAGCAAAGTCTCTTCACATAAAAGCTTAACGAAAAACACGTGCGTTGCCATGATATAATGGAAACTATTTTTCCTCATTTTTATTTTGAAATAGCGTGATCAGGATAAATATAAAACGATGCTACGGCCTTAGAATAATTTTACACTTAGACCACGGCCACACTAAGCAAGCAGTGACTGACTAAAGTTTTCGTTTAAAATAGAGTAATTTTACAATCAACCAACAGAGAAAATAAACTGCTATTGTTACACATTTGTAAGATTACGTGTTTTTTCTATAAACATATCTTACTCTAAAAATGTTACATGAATTGTTATACTAGAATACCTTGCTTTGTTATATTTTTTGTAGTTACAAAAATATGCTTCTTGTAGATTCACCTAAGCCTTACAAGCATACACAACGTAAACAAGAAAGGAATCAATTATTATTGTAACTTATATGTAGGCCATCAATTAAAAGGATTACATAAGTGTAAAATGTAGGCAAAAAATTAAATTAGCCTACACTGGTTGGACCGTTTATTAAAAAATAAAAATAGTAAGTAGAGAATTTTACGTAATTTAAGTGATAACCACCACTTTTATTCACTTGCAATGCCAACACTTTTAGTAATCCATCGCTATAAAACACCATTAGGCAATAATATATTTCAAGAGAAGGGCAATCAATATACTGCGAATTCTATAATTTTAATTTTTAAGATAGAAAACGGTAAAAAACTATAAATTACTCCTAACAGTGATTCTAATAATATCGCAGAAGCTATAAAGTAGTTTCAGTGTAAATCGACTGCTGAAATAGTGCTTTGAATCGTTATCAAAGCACTGTTAAGTCTGTCGATTTACAGCCGCAAACATATTGTGGCTACGGCCTTACACTGCCTGATGTACTGAGCGGTAGACTGCATAATTACGTTCAGTGTTTGCCTCCCATTAACATCTGCCGCCAGCTCAGTTACAGGTTAGTTGCGGGCTGAATCCGTGAAAGCTTTCTCATAATTTTGTTGTGCATTGCAGTGACAACCCAGAGAATGTTTAAGAAGTAAAATATTCGTAACAAATTAAATTTTACACTACCATATTTAACTTCACATACCTCTGTGGTCTAGTGGTCCAGCGTTGGCGTTGACCACATGAGGTCCCGGGTTCGATTCCCGGGTCGGGCACATAAAATTAAAATTAATAAACAAATATAACAAAGGTGTTTCAAGTTTTATATGATTTAGCAATTAATAAGGTTGTTTGACATTGGATTTTTTATTTTAGGTAAAAACAAATATTTCATTATAACGAAGTTTTTATATGGTTGAGTGAGTCGTGTAAAAAATAAAATGATAGTGTCATCGTTACTTTATATAGTAACAGTAAGCATAAAGTAATGAAATTATGTATAGCACGTATGACACTAACAGAGCAAAGGGCTGCAATAAATAACGACGGAAATTCGTTTTTAACCATAGATGAAGGGCTCCATAATATTTATATTATAATAAATTAATATGTCACTTTAATATTATATATTTATTGCTTTATTACATTATAACAAATTTTTATGTCATTTTAATGTTATAAAGTTATTGCTTTATATTTTGCTGCTACATATTTTGTTTTTACGTATACTTGTATTACATGTTCTTTGTAAGATTGACATTCAAAAATGTATCATAGGAATGCTTATTTTGAATAAAAGCTTATTCCATTCCACTCCATTCCGTTCCATTCCATTCCATTCTGTTCTTTTTTATTTTTCCGGTTCGGTTCTTTCCTTACCGTAACAGTGATGACACTATTGCGTGTTGTTACGGGCCCCCTTTGAAGGATAGACCACATAACATTTTGCCAGAAAGTTCGTAATAGGCAAACAATTGGCTGTACGTGTCACTTCCATCGTGACAACTTTTTTTTTTTTATGTCATAAGATAGCAAACAAGCACATGGGTCTCCTGATGGAAAGAGTCAACCATCGCCTATAGACACCAAAGATGTTAATGGTGCGTTGCTATCTTGTGGCGAGGTCTAATGCCACATGCATAAGTTTACCGGTTACCTTACCCTCCAAACCGGAACACGACAGCGACAAGCACTGACGCTATTGCGGTAGGAATAGGTAAGGCGGTGGTACCAGACCCGGGCGAGACAATGCAGAACTCTACCACCTAGTAGCCACGATGGTAGTGACTCGATAGCCAATCGGTCGCCTTTTACGACCTGCCTGGCAGAACAGCAGTTGGCCTATTCTTCAAAGGAGGCCGGGACCAACACGGCGGACAACAACTGATAGAGTTCTTGAACGTCGCGCCCCGGTTTCGGTACCATCACCTTACCTTACCAGTGACAAGCTTGACGCTATCGCCACAGGAACCTGCGGTGATAGCGTCAAGCTTATCACTGTCAAGTTCCGGTTTGGAGGGTTTAGGTAGCCAGGTAGGCTTTTACATGTGGTATTGCCATCTCGCTACACGGGTAACAACGCACCATTAATATCTTAGGTGTCTATAAGCGATGGGTTATCTTTCCATCAGGAGAGCCAATTGCTTCTTTTCTATCTAATGATGTAAAAAAATATAAGGTGATGGTACCAAGCCCAAGCCCAACCAAGGGTTTATATAGGCGTTAGTTATCCATTTTCATCAGGAAAATCATCTGCTTGTCCTATGAAATAAACTAAATAAATACTTCGATCTTTATAAGTTTTTCTGAAAAACATAATTTGGCTAATACATACAGGATAAGTGCTTGATTTGTCGTTAGGTTGACCACCTAGCGCATCACGAAACTTATTACCGATGGCTAATCGTGTTTGTAACAAGTTTACCATTAGAATTGGCTGGCACGACATCCGAACCCGGAAACTCATGCGACCATTGAGGTTATATTGATAGCACGAAAAACAGTTTCAAACAAATTGAAAATTTTTCGTTATTTACAGACATAATTGATGATTTAGGGGAAACGCCACTCCCCTTATATCAGGCGCGTCTCCCATGTTGTATATTAATTAGGTAGCTATATAATGAAAAGCTGAAAACCCGAAACTTTACAAAGAATGTTGCACTTTTGATTACCATGTTGATTTAAGCATATATATAGGTAATCAAAAGTGCAACATTCTTTGTAAAGTTAGATAGATATTTTGTTTTTAATTTTTAAATAAAATAAATGAATAAAAATAAGAATGACAGATATCAAGAAAACTACTTTGTTAAAAAATATATATTAAAAATGCAAACACTAAGTTTACATTACACAGTTATATTTAACTTACTGCTACTTGAAATAAAATTGAAATTAATTTAATATTCACTTACTTGAAATTAAATCCCTAATTCATAATGACTGGGATGGATCGTGGCATGTAATATATTTCTAGAAAAGGCCTCTGACTGATGTGGATAAAATTAGGACATATACCATCCTCAGTCCATACTTCATTTTATAAATGCCAAAGTCTATCTGGCTAGCTGTCCGTCTGTCTGTCTGTTACGCTTTCACGGCTAATTCGCTAAACAGATTATGATGAAATTAGGAATGGAGTTTGTTGGAAATCTGGTTGCTTTAAAAAATCGACCTTTAAGGTGCTAAAATAGGCGATGAAAGTTTTTACAAAAAATTATATATACGACATGTTCATTTATTCGCAGTCGAACCTGCGCGGGTCAGTTAGTTTGTCTATATCGCACCTCCGCCGCTCGAATAGTGTCACAAGTCAAAAAAAACGATTCTCGAGTAAAAGGGGTTTAAAGCTGCTCCTGCCTATTTTTTTTTTTTTTTTGCTTTACCGGCCAATGCCACTAACGCCATATAGTATCAAATCCTTGAAAATAGTAGTAGATCACCATTCGAGATAAAACTATGGCATAATACGATTTGAATCTATACATATAATAAAATCGTAGGTAAGCCAATGTATGTCCGGGGTAAACTCAAAAAGTATTGCATGGATTTACTTCTAATTTTGCTTGAATATTACTAACAGGTCGGGTCAACATATAGGCTACATATTATAATGCTATCACCTACGGGGGAGGAGCTGTGCGGAGTAAACGAAGTCCGCGCAGATGAAGTCGCAGGCAACAGCTAGTGGTACAATAAAAGTGATTTTTTGAATTGTGACATCATTTGAGCGGAAGTCTGATATGTAAAGCCGCCTCTACATGTCTGCAGATGGGTCCGCGGACGTCATCTTCGGATGCGCCTACAGACATATAGTGGGGGTAATGCAGGGTGCAGATGCGTCCGCCTCGAATCCGGTAGTTGTCGGTTTTTGTGGCACAGATCAAAGGGTTTTGACGCGAATTTTAGGCGTCTGTCCACACGTCTGACGACACATCACTCATCAATATGATCGGAGTTGCGATTGAGAATGCACGCGTACTTCTGTTAGTTTGTACCTACTTTGTACAACACTTGTAAAAACGAAATGGCTAACAATATGAGCACCAAGGAAACTTTTCAGTTTCATGAGCTATAATAAGATCTCAATGTCCATTTTTTAAACGTGCGAGTTACGTCTGTCACGAATGAACATAGACTGATCGACCTACAGACGTGTGGACGGCACGTGGTTATCCATCTGCTGATACATTTGTCAGCTTCCGTGGACGAATCTGTAGACGTGTAGAGGAGGCTTAACAAACATTACATTTAAAGTGGTACAACTCTTTCTTCTTTAATTTAGTACCAGGTTTACATAAAATATAAAAAACGTAAACCACAATCCTTGAAGCTATCATAATAAAGTCAACACCATAACGAAGAAGGAAATTAAGGAAGACGTGCCTGAATTTCATATTCTTTGTAATGTATTTACTTAACTTTTTCATTTACTTTATTATTAGCTGGACAAAGCGAACTCATTTGAATGTTAATAAAACAAGAACATAAAACAAGATTTAAATAGAAAAAGTTGACAATCAAAGATGGAACAAGTCAGTATAATTCATAATTGAATTTTAACTGCTACTCACGGCTTAAAATAATTTTTAAATAGCAAATAAGCAGAAGACTCTTTTTCAGAAATGAATTATATAATATTGCATCGATATCCTTGTGGGAAAAATGTAATTACAAACTCTTTATCTTATTATTACATATTCGTATATTGATATTAAAAAGTCTTATCAGTTATTTCACCTCACCGTCTAGTAGTATTTACCCTCCAGGAACATGGTAATGAACTGTCACTGTTGCAGCAGGGTATAAGTTAGGCAGCCACACCAATCTAAACGAGACAATGCAGCACTCTAATGCTGGCGCTGCACTTGCGTGTATCGTCCCGAAGTTATATGCACGCTTAAGCACACGCAGTCCGGAATGTACGCGAAAATAGCCGATAATAGCATGAAGTTTTGTGACGATAGACGCAAGTGCGGCCCAAGCATATTACTAACTAGTCACGATGATAGAGAAATATTGGGGAAATTATTCGTCTTTTACGAACTGCCTGTCAAAAAAGCAGATCAAAGTCCAAACCAATGTGAAGTTTATTCAATATTCATAAGCAATTTAAATATGCCATAATATAGGTAAAATAATAGGAATAAAATGCACATTAAATTTGCAATCCCAATCTTCGGCAATTTTCAATTTTGTCGATCGTACGTCGCGTAATTTCCGATGTCTGATGACAATTTTCGATATCCTTTACTCGAACCTTCGACAATTTGTAATAATTTTATATATATTTGGGACAAATTCGCCAGTATTTATCTTTATAACAAAAGAAAATGTTATGAATGAGATTAATGCCCTAAAATCTTCCCATTACTTTTATAGATTGATTTTCTACGGAAGAAAGTTTTATAAATATCTATAAAAAATATTTCCATCCATAACCCAAAGTGTAGTGATATTTTTGACAGTCGAAATATTTGTGATATAGTCATAGAAACTGTAATTTTTTTTTTTATATCATAGGATAGCAAACAAGCAGATGGGTCACCTGATGGAAAGAGTCAACCATCGCCTATAGACACCAAAGATGTTAATGGTGCGTTGCTATCTTGTAGCGAGGTCTAATGCCACATGCATAAGTTTACCGGCTACCTTACCCTCCAAACCGGAACACGACAGCGACAAGCACTGACGCTATTGCAGCAGGAATAGGTAAGGCGGTGGTACCAGACCCGGGCGAGACAATGCAGAACTCTACCACCTATTTCACTAATATTCCCGTCTCTGTCAATAAAGAAAATACCGAAATTGCAATATAAATAAATCTCACTCTCTCAAATATTTTCGAGTTTTTCAATTCTCATTACAAACGCAGAATACCTAACAGTACTAACAATGGAACCTATTATCAAAAGTGTGTTTTAATTGAAATGCCAATCTAGAAACAAGCGCACCATTTTAAATACATTTTTTTTTAATCAGTTTGAATTTTTTATACCGCAGGATAGCAAACAGGCAGATGACTGTTATGATGGAAAGATACAACCATCACCTAAGACACCAAAGATTATTGGTGCGTTGCCATCTATATGATAGGTTGAAATTATACATATGCAATTATGCATATTTTTTCCTAATCTAACCTTCAAACTTGGTAAAAGTTTTTGAATAATTTGCAAAAACTAAATGCTTTTTTTTCGTCTTAATCTATTTATAACGTGTGCAATATTTATTATCTCTAACAAATCATTTAAATACATTTTTTTAAAGGTTATTCTGGATCTAATAAGCTTTCTTACGTGTATATATAACAGAATAATAGTGCATCCATGTCATCACGTCAATATTCATCCACATTAGTAGCAAAGGCAGAAACACGCAAAGTATGCACTCAATGCACGTTTCACTTCGTAACCGAAGTATCTTCATGAAATTCGAATGGTAATTTATTTTATAAAGGGTAAAGTATTAAGGACAAGTGACGTAATTTACTTCTATTTTATTTATAGTCTTACTACTCACAGGGTTAAACAATAAGCGTACATTGTAACAATAGTAGCCCGTTGAACATGTTTGTCATTTGTTATTATTTATATACGCAAAATAACACCTAAATACATAAAATACAGAAAAGATTGCATTTAAAATATATTTACCACAAAAGCGGAAAATCTATTAACACAGCACCGAAAAAGGACAACTTAAATGTATTTCGAGGGACTGGTCAATTTGTTTAGGATCTCAGATGTTCTTCTACTTGTCGAAAATGTATCTCATTTATTCCCCGGTGTCTAGGAATCCAATTTGAAATGTAACTTTAAAGAAAATGTTCGTTTTACAACCGACGACAAAGAAGTGTTTTTTTTCTATTACAGGATAGTAAACAGCGTATAGTCTGTAGGGTATTACTGGGTGATAGAGTGTCGCAATGTATCGCTCGGGTATTTGGTACCACTGCCTTATCTATTTCTGTCGCAATAGTGTCAATTCTTGTCATTTTCGTGTTCGGATTTGAAGGGTACAATAGCGCGGACACTTAGTGCGGCAAGTAACTTTAACCCCTCGCCTCATGGATAGCAATGCATCTTAACGTCTTTGGTAGGCGAGAGACTACCATCTCTTTGCATCAGCAAAGCTGTAAGCTTGTTTGCTATATTTTAATATAAAAAGGGACAAACTGATGTTAACGATGCGTTGTCATGTCCTTAAACTAGCCAGTAGCTAACTTACCCTGCAAAGACAAGCTGACTGACTGTTGAGGTTAGTAGGGATACAACGTTGCTTATAAAAAAACATCGATATTAAGACATCTATTTTTTCCAGAGTTAAACATTGATGTTAAAAACATCAAAGTTTATGAACATAGAATTCGACTATTTTCGATGTTTTTAATTACATTTATACTTGACTTCTTGATGTGGTGATCAGTGAACGACAAACAACCAATAAAACAATGGAGGGCCGATGCAGGCAAGCAAAACGACTGCTTCGTTTTGCGCGCCTTAGAGCAGCGATTGAGACGCTGTTTATTAGAAAAATATACGCCTCTGACTGAAAAAGATATGTGTGTTGCTGTTGATCACGGACAGGGTGGAAGATTTAGCTATGATAAAACATCGTCCATAAAACATGGCTCATGAAGAAAGATATACGTCAATTTTTGGGGTTTCAATATCGATGTAAAAAAATCGATGTTTATGAACGATATATCAATGAATGAAAATCGACGTAACGTTTGCATTGCTTGTGGTATGAAAAAGTAATGCGGTGGTAACAAAACCAAACAAAATATTACAGAACACCTAACATCTGTTTCTAAATTTATTGTTTTTATTTCTTCATATATGTTCACCAATAATTTATTGTAATAGATATATAGGGACTTTGTTCGATTGACTGCCTATCACAAATGCCACTGCCTATGACAAATCTAGTTCGGATCATAGAACATTACATCACACACAAATGCAAGGGAAGGGAAGTCATATGCTTATTTGCTATATTATGATAAATAAAAGTACGTATTTAATTGACATTTAGGTGAACCAACTGTAAGTCTAGGAGAGTGCTGTAATCTATCTAGCAGTAGATATTATTCGGTGAAAACGCGTACAGTAAATCTGTACAACCAATTGCGAAACCACTTCATCTGTAGATTTCGTTAATGACGAAATCTACAGATGAAGTGGTTTTGCAACCTAATCAAATTATGACGGGATCCCAACTCCCAACTGATTTTATTTAAATGGGATACTATCCTTTGAAATAAAAAAAATATTAAAGTGGTCCAAAACATTTTTGTAGTTTTTATAACGTTATCATAATACTGGCTTTCATGCTGAGTAAGCAGAGGAGCCGAACGCCAATAAGCGCCCGAGTTCACCACAGTTCACTAGTTTGATGTTTAATGAGATAGATGATGATTGTCGCATTTCACCAATCTGTATTGATTTCATCAAATATTTTTTTTGATTACTTGTACCGAGAACTTAAGAAATTCATCCGAGCTATAGGAGATATAAGCATAACAAGGTACCAACAAACTCCGAACTGCTTAATATTTTGAGAATAACCTCAAAATATTTTGTGAATAACCTCGAAAAAACTCAATACCACTTTTAGTCGAAACACATGATCTTGGCTAAATAGACTAAATAAGCAGATCACGGACTTAAATTGTCATTTAAACATTTTTTAATTTTTTTTTTTAATTATTGAAACTTAATAAATACTCTTTATAGATACAGGCATTAGTTTGTTGAAGTTCATAACTTAAAATGTAGGTAAATTAATTTATATTAATCCATTCTTTTTTATTTTACATTATATTATATTCTTAACATGCATAATATAGTGTTCTTATCATACACTTAATATTAAATATTTTATAATACTTACTTTTGATTTTATCAGTAAGAAATTCATTGATTTTTGACCTTTGCCAAGAGTAACTAAACTTGTATTACGTAAAAAATACATCGAATTTCGACATACTTATGTATTAGTAATCGATCATTCTTGATAGAAAACATCGATAGTAGGGAGTAATAGGCTTAGCTGACGTGCCTCATTCCCCACTTGTCAATTTCCATAATGGAGCGAGGCGGGCTTGTCGCTGACCAGCTGCTATTATATTATGTACCTGTAAAACTCTTTAACATGGCTGACATAAAGGTAAAAGAACCCCAACTTTAACCCACGTAATAAAAATGTTAAATGATTAACGAAAATCTATGAAACACAAAAAGATTTTGTGAATAATCTGTGCTATATTAACCTATTGCGTTTCGGTTTATAGTGTATTTTATTTACAGTAACTTATGCATTTTTCATTTCATACACCAAATATTTAAAGATATTAATTGTTTGCTTGAATGCGCTAATCTCTAGATGAACCAATCGGATTTGAAAAATTCTTTTTGTGTAATCTAAATGATTTTTGTGCATGTCAATATTTTTTTTTACAAATGCTAACAATAACATAAATAAAATAGGCTTTTGTGTTTGGTTTGAATTTTGCAGAAAGCACAAAACGTAATGTATTATTTTTCTATGTTCTTGTTGCGCTATAAATACAGGGTAAGTCCAAATATTTCCCGTCTTATTTAAGATGGGGCGTCTATGTAACTTGGTGTCAAGACAATCGATTTTCGTTCGTCTGGGTTGGGATTAGTTGGGCTTTCAAGCCCCTCTCGGCAAGAGACCACGACGTGAAATACAGTCTATCTTTTCTTTTTCCTCATGGCAAATTGTTAATTTAAGGTCTTATTAAGTATGCCCGCCCAACCTATGTACTGTACGTATTTTATTCCTTTCTTTCATAATTGCATTTGTATGTATTTATCATATATTATTTTCTATTAAATAAAAAAACGCCTGGACATTATTTATACTTTCTAATTTTTTTGTCTAATTTTAGAATTTATCTACTTAAGTGGAAAAATTAGCAACCGGCAATATTGGTATAAAAATATATTCTAGTGTCACTTTTACCCCATTGACCGTTGGTTGCTATACCTATGGCATAAAAAACCGTATTAGTATTTAAATATTACTCACGTTTTCTTTCGCAAATGTATCCCATGGTATATTTGTATGTTGTAAAAATAAAAAGTATTTTTTTTATTTACCATTTGATTATTAGGGGACTTTTGAAGAGTATTGGAGTGGTAGAAAAAACAATACTAATACGAAAGTCTGTTTGTCTGTATGTCTGCTAAGCTTTCACGGTTAAATCTCTGTATCGATTTTTATGGAATTTGGTAAGGAAATACTTGAAGACCCGGGTCAAATATAGGCTATTTTTCAAAAAAAACATACTCTAAGGTGCTGAAATAAAAGATGGAAGTTTGTATGAGAAATTTCCCTGGTGCATTTATACTTTGTAAAAATAAAAAGCATTTACCTATTTCTCATTTGTTAATCTGGCGATTTTTGAAAAGTAATGGAGTGTTAGAAAAAAATCATACTAATATTATAAAAACGAAAGTCTGTCGGTCTGTCTGTCTGTAACGCTTTCACAAATAAAAAGCTACACCGATTTTTATAAAATTTGGCAAGGAGATTATTGAGGACTCGGTGTCACCAGCCCCTAAGGGATTATGTGAAGGACTATATTATATTGATGTCGTGTTACTATATTCGTGGGCGGGCTATACGGGTCAACCAATATAAAATATATTTAAATTATTTTTTTAGGAATAGAAGCCCATTAAAACTAACGAGACTCATCCGCAGTATTCTTGAACAACGGTTTTATTGTTACATTTAACGAACTAAACAATATCCGAACAATTGTCGTCCATACTTCTCTCTACGATACGTTTTTGAATTTATGGACAGTAAATCTATTTGCCAAAAAGTCATTTAGTTTAGATTTTGTATTATTTCAATTGCAGCACACGATTTTCAACCGCTTGTATATCCTGAACTCTAAATCAGATCTTAACAAAATGTATATGGTAAATATACCTACTCTTTCTAAAAAATTTGGAAAGCCGTATATTTTATAAACATCCGAATATACAATATACTAACATCTGAATTTAAACCTTTGTCATGTATGTTCAGTTGTGATTTTTACAACGTGAATCTATTTCGGTGATTTTTTAATTCTTTAAATATATTTCGATTCCTTTTTGAAATCGCAAAATATGCGACATAAATGATTATATCTTTTGACCGCGTTGACTCACAAATTTGATCTTTTCATAGCTGAGAGTGACTGTAGGGCAGAGTATTTTTTATAAATTTCAACTTGATACCTCTACGTGTTTCTGGTAAAAAAAGGTCTTGACAGACGGATAGACGAACAAGTAAGTAAGTAAGTAAGTATCTTCACGCCCATATCCCCGAAGGGGTAGGCAGAGGTACAACAAATGCACCCACGATTAGCCGAAGATACTTGGTCCCACAAATGTGATAGGTGGCAAGCCTATCGCCAACCGGGCACTAGACGGACTAGACGGACAACGAAGTAATTCTATAAGGTTCAGTTTTTCCTTTTCACATACGGAACCCTAATAAAACACAAAATACTTCAATGACACGTTCCTATCCCTGTGGCTGAAACATAACGATGATAGATATCTACTGACATTAAAACAGTGATACTAAACGAGGCCCAGATATTGCAGAATGCTACTACATATTATAATAACATTTCATGGCAAAACAACTTTTGTCAGGTCAGCTAGTTAGAACTAAATAAGTTTTTCAGCTTTACTGAAAAACAACTTGCCCGAGATATTTATCGACAGGTAGACCACATGTCTCACCATGAGAGTAACATTTAATCGGGGGTACACGAGTTGTTATGAATATTGTGTAAATAGACGTGACGTTGTTTCTTTCATTATATATTAATTATATTATAAACTGTATACTATAGTTATAAATTGATTATCATTACACCATAAAGAAACTAGAAGAAATCGTTTTAATTGCAAATGCAATATTGTGAATGTTGAACAATGAAGATCGATTGTGAA
Organism: Apodemia mormo; assembly: GCA_036924255.1. Classification (NCBI taxonomy): domain Eukaryota; kingdom Metazoa; phylum Arthropoda; class Insecta; order Lepidoptera; family Riodinidae; genus Apodemia; species Apodemia mormo. Next base: position 31,616,570 of record JAUPFN010000003.1, on the reverse strand, counting down.
ATTTTATAGCTGGAAAGGTCAATGGGTGTCGCTGTTGGCGGCGGATGAAAGTGAAGGTTCTTTGCCTCCCTCGCACCCTCTACGCACGCTAGACTGCCAGACATCGGGGAAAGTTTTCAAGAAATTTTCAGAGGATTAATCTATCGTAACAATGCAACTCTTGCCACGTTTGTATAACCTTTTATGTAGCGAAAATTCGGGAGTCGACTGTCGACTAATGTAATAAATTACGTTAAAAGTTACTTTAACCGCGTTAGAATGATAGTGTTTTTCGAGTGAGTGTATGTGTATGTGTGTATATTTTTTGCCACGGTCTTAGCCTAAACGGCATTATGAATTTAAGCTTATGTATTTATTATATATATGGTTTTAACACTATATAATTTATACCTAACTGCGCTAGCTGCTCTTGGTTGTGAACCACACCCCCCCTTGGTTGTGATTTTAGGATCGAGTCACAGTTGGTTTTTTTACTTGTTATAATACTTATTTATTATAATATCAATTATAATAAATTATTTCTGGTGAAATATTTATTTCAGAATTATCATATTGTTTCTAAGAAAAGTTTAGAGCAACCTTCGCATCTTGCAACGTGCGTATTTCACAGAGAAAATAAAAAGAACGTATACCAAAACCACATTTGTGTGGTTTGTGACCAAAACAAAGTCGCTTCCGCAGTATGTACGCTTAGATCTTTTAAACTACGCAATGGATCGTAATGTGGTTTTCATCAATAGACAGAGCTATTTAAGAAGAAGGTTCAGATGTATAATAAATGCATATTATCGTAGAAAAAAGCTGATAATTTTAAAGAATTGACGTAAAAATACATTTTTGTGTGCTAAAATATTATTTTTACGACAAATTAACCATTTTAAAAATTAACCATCTGTATTCCTGCCAGGTCGTTCTTAAAACCAAGTTACTGTTCAAATATGTCGCTACCATAATGGTAACTGATATATATATATATATATATATATATATATATATATATATATATATATATATATGTGTGTGTGTGTGTGTATATGTAAGATTTCAACCCACCACACGCCACACACAAACTTCTAAATAAGCTTCTAGCATTCTAGCATATGGCATACCTATTAAACTCTTAGAACTTGTTAATGCTGCATATTAATGAACTTTTAACACCTGATATTACTAACTACGCCGATGACTGCACCGCGGTAGAAGAGAGATACATGTATATATCCAACTCGCGAAAAATTCATGTGAGATACAGTCCTCAAGTATAGACTTGGGATCTCTTAAGGACCGAACTGGTCTGGTGGAACTGGAAGGGTTCTAACTGGTTAATTTAACATTACAGTTAGAGTGCGATTGAAGTGACGCCAATCTTGTAGATTTAAATCCTTCCAAAATATAGGTTTGTCTTTTATCTGGCAAAAAGAGTATTCAAGTTATAGGGTGTATCCATACCGCTTACTAACCATCTAGGGCTTTTGGGCATTAAAGTCATGTCCAACCTTAACTTCGGGCAACAAATTGAGTTAATGGCACATACAACTTTCAAGAAATTGAGACTCATTTCAAAGGTCATGTAGTACGCCAGCTCTGAACAGTTACTAAACCTGTTTACGGCCCAAGTTCGATCTTGCATGGAGTACTGCAGTCACTTTTAGGATAGTTCTGCCAAATATCAACTTGAAGCTTTGAACTCTGTTGACCGAAGAGCCCGTAGACTAGTAAACGACTACGAGCTTACGAATAGAAAATTTCACACACTTGAGCACCGTCATAAAGTTGCAAGCTTATCAGTTTTTATAGGATGCACTTTGGTGAGGTGGACAACTTATTGGACCCTCACCATTTGTTTATTGGACTACTAGCGCAGGTAGAAGTTCTATCCGGACGTTGCGGATGTTCAAAAAAAAATTGAAAAAATGGTTTGTCAACTCTTTTTCGGTTCGAGTCGCCAAGATTAGAACGAACTGCCTGGGTCTAGTTTTCCTGACAAATATAGTTCTGGAAACTAAACAAGTGAACAGGTTTGTTTGGGATGTGAGTGTACCACCGTCATCTTCATCGACTCTTTCCATCAGCTAAGATGGAAGATAAAAACCTATTCGAATTAAAATAGCGGTTTTCAAAAAATAAATCACAAATATGTAAGAAAATTGTTCGTTTAAAGAGTAATATAATATAAAAACGAGGTAACACAATGTATTCCAGCGGTAATAAGCTTGTCGCATAAAACTCCCGCCCTAACGGAATAGCACTCAAGTGAAGACTCTCTTATCGTTATTGCAGATCCAGCAGACTAGATAATATTTTGAGATCTGCAAGCGTTGGGGTGCTGACATACCTAAACGGGCAGGTTAACAATTTTTTCTTTTACGCTAATATTAAAAGAGAGAAGAAGTATTGTATTATTGAATATTTGCAATGAATACACTTAAAACCTATTGGTCTGATATTAAAAATTATTTTACCATTATAAAGCGACACTATTCAGGAGTACTTAGACAGTAGCTAAGTATACTCCTGAATAGAGTCAAGCAGTGGCTTTACCCGACTGAACATATATGAAAGTAATAATTTTGGGTCACGCGAACAAAGTCGTGAGAATAGCTAATTAAAATTGTATTAAAAATAGTGTAGAACTAACATTACTAGCGACCCTGTGATCGAAATTTAACCATGGACTAAAGTAAAGAAGAAAGTAAATTTGTGTGTAAACATGAATGTAGTGTGTGTAATGTTTATTTATAATAATATATTTCTAACGTGATTTTTAATGCATATTATTTAAAAAAAAATAGGTTTCTGCAGTCTTCCGCAATATAAACTTTAACGGTACCAAATTTCATACTCCACCGTTCGTGTAATTGTCTTTAAAATTGGTACAAAATTTCAGAAATCATCTACCGGCAGGGGTGTTTCTGAACGGATACGACTTGGGAACAGAAAAAAGAGCTTTTGAGAAAAGAGCTTACTCATTCTTAAAAGGCCGGCAACGCAATGTCAAGACCTCTGGTATTGCGGATGTTCATGGACTTCGGTGATCATTTACCAACAGGTACACTTCCTACATGTTTGCCCTCTCTCCTATATAAAAAAAAACGTATATTTGAATTTCTTTAAAGTTTTATCGTTTCTTCAGTAGCTGCTTTTCAATCCTTGGTGAACAAATGAAAATCCAAAATAAATATTCTATTTGTTTATCCATGTATGTCACGTTTTATTCTACTTCATTTGTTTTTGATTGAGTAACAGACAACCGCACATAAAAAAACAACGTACACATTTAGCATTATTTGTTATGTGGTTAGCACGTTCAAGTGTCCATCGCTGGATTCGAATCCTATCTTTGTCGAAATAAGTTTACCGCAATTATATTTACAAAAAACTTAGTAGCAGATGGCTTTGGAATCTATATTAATATTATCACGCCAAAACTACGAAACGGATTTCAATGAAATTTGGCACACAGGTAGATGATGAACTGGAATAGCACATAGGCTACTTTTATCCCGGAAAATTTAGGTGGTCCCACGGAATTCGTCAAAAACTTTTATAATTTCAGTGGGCTGCATGCTGCAACTAGTTATACATATAAGGTAAATTAATAGTAGCGTATTTTTTTCAAATAAATATAAATATTCACGGCACAATTTACACTGACTGATCTAATCCCAAAGTAAACAAATTTTTGCTTGTATCATGGGTTAGTCAACGATACTAATATATAATGATACATATACATATAAATACTGAAATAGATTTAATAAACACCAAAACCTGGAAACACAAACATTTATGCTCATCACAATAATGCTTGTCCCCGTCGGGGATCGAGCCCGAGCCCTATCGATTGCGTGGTCAGGGTCGCTAACCACTCGACCAACGGGGCGGTCAATAATACAATGTGTTCCAGCGGTAATAAGCTTATAACTCAATGCGTATAAATCAATGACCTTTTAATGGTCAGCGTTGGCGTTGACCACATGAGGTTCCGGGTTCAATTCCCGGGTCGGGCACATAAAAAAAGTGTTTTTTTCAGTTTTCTGAGAAAAACAAAGTTGCCCGGGATTGGAAAGTGGTTGGTTGGCGATAGGCTGGCCACCTATCACATTTGTGGGACCAAGTATCTTCGACTAATCATGGGTGCACTTGTTGTAAAAGAAAAAGTATCTTAGCACCCATATCCTCGAAAGGGTAGGCCTTCGAGGATATGGACGTGAAGATACTTTTTCTTTTAATAGTATAACTATTTAAGTAGGTAGTAGAATTTAGATATCCCCACTCCTTGAAGAGCATTTAAAGCTGTCAATCGCGGCTAAGCCAAATTGTAAATTGTCGGTAAGGTTGACAAATGCTACGAGAGAATCCCCATCCATCTCGCTAACGGATAAACCACTATACCGGCAGTGAATTAACAAATTGTAAAGATTGTGGGACAGTAAATAAAATAGAAGTAATTTGAAAATAATAAACTGACTTCAAGTATCTCAACTATATCCATATTTAAAAACTACTGAACTGATTTTGATGAAACATAAACGGTTTCCTAAGTTGGAATATACCTAATTTAAATCAGAAAAAATTATCTCGATGTAGCTTTTAATTCCCAAGAAACTCCAAGGCGGATCCAGGGGTGGGGCCATGGTCAAAGTCAAAGTCAAAAGTCAAAACTTTTTTATTCAAAATAGGATTAATATTAACTTCTTTTTGAACGTCAGATATTAAATAATAGATAACATTCAAATTATATGAAGACAATTTGTACATCGTAATATATAAGTTATAATACTAGTTCATTATATACAAACATTAATCCAAGTAATAAAAACATGTCAACTTAATTGAAATTAGAACAATATTATAACAATCATAATTAAATTATAATAAACCAATGTCAATCCTATCAAAATTAAATAATTATTAGAACAATTACTATTAATAAACAATACCCGGCATAACTAGATAACATTAAATACAACAGTAATTATTTTTTAAAAAAACTTACAACAATAAAAATAACAAATAATTTTGTAATTACTTGGTCCAGTCGTCTTCTAAATAATCATTCAACTTGTAATAAGCCTTAGCCTTAAATTTTTGTTTAATGACATTCTTGAACATTTTGTCAGGTAATTCGAGTATATGATTTGGAATTTTATTATAAAATTATATACTGTCCCCCAGAAATGACTTTTTCGTTTTTGTCAATCTAAATTTAGGAACTGCAAGTTTATCTCTTTGACGCGTGTTATAACTATGGTTATCAGATTTTTATAAAATTCAGTAAAGTTTTTACGAATATACAATATATTTTTATAGATATATTGACTGTAAACCGTCATTATATTTATATTTTTAAATACGTCTTTCAAGGAATCTCGGGTACGTAAATTATAAATAACTCGAATAGCTCTCTTCTGCAAAATAAATATACTTTCTATGGCTGCGGCTCTACCCCATAATATAATGCCATATGCCATGATGCTATGAAAATATGCAAAATATACAATTCTATCCGTATCTACATCTGTCAACTGACGTATTTTCCTAATTGCATAGGCAGCTGAGCTTAGTTTATTTGATATAATATTGATATGATTAGTCCATTGAAACTAAGAATCCATTGTGATGCCCAAAAATAGAGCTTAGTCTGTAATTTCTAGCTGTTCTTTCCCTAAAAAGATTTTCGCTGGGACTGAAATAACGTTAGGAAGAGAAAATTTCATGCATTTTGTTTTTTTTGCATTTAATACCAAAACCGTAGTAAACCAATTCTTCAACTCCATGAGCGTATTGTTTACTTCGTCATAGCACTGTGTCTGTTGCTTTACTTTAAATATTAATGATGTATCATCAGCAAAAAGAACAACATTAGAATTTTTAGGAATCACAAATGGTAAATCATTTATGTAGACTAAAAATAAGAATGGCCCCAATATCGATCCCTGCGGCACACCCATTGATACTCGAGCTCCCGCTGAATATACTTTATTAATTTGCACTTTTTGAGTTCGGCCCTCTAAATAAGATGACATTAGTTTTAACGAATTTCCTGTTAAGCCATAATGTTTTAGTTTTAACAGCAATGTTTTATGGTCAACACAATCAAACGCTTTTGTAAGATCACAGAATACCCCAATAGGGTCGTGAGAATCTTTCCAAGCTTCAAAAACATATTTCATATATGTTATGCCTGCATCAGTGGTTGAGAACCCCTTTGTAAATCCAAACTGATTAACATTAAAAATATTGTATATATTATAGGAAAGAAGCAGTTGATTAGCATAATTTTTTCAAAAATTTTGCTAAAGACTGGCAGAACACTTACTGGCCTAAAATTATTAGGATCCTTGCTATCACCGGATTTAAACAATGGCACTACTTTGCTGTATTTAAGTAGGCTTGGAAATACTCCTTGGTCTATGCATTGATTAAAAATGTTTGCTAAAGTTGATGCTACTGTACATATTATATTTGTAACTAGTTTCATTGACATACCCCAAAGATCCTCAGTTTGTTTTATTTTAATACTTTTAAAAGTTTTACAATTTCCTGAGGTAGAACATGTCTAAAGTGAAATTTTGCACTAATTTTTTTAAGATTTTTCGTTAGCATAATTTCAGCAACTTGAGGAGATGAGTTTATTGATGCTGTAGTTTTTAAAGGTATGTCTGTGAAAAAAGTTTCAAATTCATTAGCTACTTCATCGTTAGACTCGTTAGACATGGGAGTCATGACTATCTAGGTAGGGGGCCAGGTATGGATTTATTAGAATTAGATAAGGATTAGAGTCTATTATAACTGAACTCAAGTATGTGACCGTCCTGAACCGAAGACTGAATCGGCCTTTATATAATACTAGCTGTTGCCAGCGACTTCGTCAGCGCGGATTTCGTTTACTCCACACAGCTCCTCCCCGTAGGTGATAGCGTGATAATATGTAGCCTATATGTTGACCCGAACTGTTAGTAATATTCATACAAAATTTTTTGTATTAAAAATTGAAGTTAATCCATGCAGTACTTTTTGAGTTTACCCCGGACATACATACAGACAAACAGATAAACAGACAAACAGACAAAAATTCTAAAACCTATATTTTTGACTTCGATATCGATTGTAGATCACGCCCCAAGTATTCTTTTAAAAAAATATTCAATGTACAGTTTTGACTTTCCTACGATTTTATTATATGTATAGATGTGACCCTCGCCCTAAACCGAAGGCTGGATCAGCCCTTGAGAAACTCATAGTAGTGCACATACTTGAACGCCAAAATAGATCATACTCAAATATTATTAATATTATCAAATCCCAACATGTTACATATCCTACTAATATTAAAAAGTTTGTGAGTATGCATGTATGCATGTTTGTTACTCTTCCACGCAAATACTACTGAAGCGATTACGATAAAATTTGGTATGTAGATAGCTGAAGACCCGAATAACACATAGGCTATTTTTTATCCCGGAAAAGTTAGGTGATCCCGCGGGATTCACTAAAAACTTTCATAATGCAGCGGGCTGCAAGTTGCAGTTAGTAACCATATAAAACTAACATCTTTCGGTTTTTCTTCAGTTGAAAATAATATTAAACCGTCGACTTCCTTGCAGTGTAGTCAGAATAAAGCCCCGTTTTCACTTTGATTAGTGCAAGTATTTAATGCAGGTGTTTAGTATTAAGATAAAAAATACGTGAATACAGCCATTGATCAGTGCGAGTGATTAGTAATCAGCGTTTATTCACTTTTACTACGCTGAATACTGATCACTCGGACTGATCACCGGCTGTCTTCACGTTTTTGCTTAATACTAAGCACCAGCATTAAATACTCGCACTCGCACTCATCAAAGTGAAAACGGAGCTTAAACTGAGCACTAAAAATAACATATGGTTTACCACAACGACTTCAACCACGCAATCAATGGGACTCGGGCTCAATTCTCGACAGGGACAAGCACGTATGTAAATTGTAATGAACATAGATGTTTATATTTCTAGCTTTGGATGTTTATTAAATATATTTTCAGTATTTACTTATTTCTTTTCGTCATAAGATAGCAAACAAGCAGATGAGTCTCCTGATATAAAGAGTCAACCATCGCCTATAGACACCAAAGATGTTAATGGTGCTTTGCTATCTTATGGCGAGATCTAATGCAGCATGAATAAGTTACAGACAGACTTAAGTACAGACTACCTTACCCTCCAAACTGGAACACGACAGTGACAAGCACTGACGCTATTGCGGCAGGAATAGGTTAAGCGATGGTACCAGACCCGGGCGAGACAATGCAGAACTTTACCACCTAGTAGTCACGGTGGTAGTGACTCGTATAGCCAATCGGTCGCCTTTTACGATCTGCCTGGCAGAACGGTAATTGGCATATTCTTCAAAGGAGTTTGGAACTAACCTGTGTCCGTATTTCTTCTATGCATTAGTATAAATATCTATATAACTAACACCTTTATCACATCATTTGCTTTTTTAGCAATAGCTTCATTTGTGTAAATTTTAAAGCGATATTATTATTACTAGGAATTTTGAGCTTATAAAAAACAAGCTGACCCGCGCTGCTTTGCCCGGTTATCAATATTATATTTCATGTCCTATTTCAGCTCCCAAGGAAAAAATATAGTATCATCAAGCCCGGTTTCCTTGCGGGGTAGGCAGAGTAAACCAAATTTCTATAGACATTTCTGTTCTAATATGTGGTTAAGCAACATTTTTTTTACTATATTTTTATTGGGTACTGATGACTATTAACTATCATGTCATTCAATATGTATAATCTTTTACCAGTCTGCCTGTATAACACTTAGAGTAAAGGAATGTTTAAGTAAAAAAAACATGCGATTGCACGCGAGTCATTTGCCTGTAACAATGCCAACACGGGAATTTTTCAGTGTCGTTGACCTCACGGCGGCTGAAATTCGTGTGCAAGGGACTTCTTGCTCTTTCGTTATCATTCCACCATGTTTCTAATCTATACATATAATAAAATCGTAGGAAAGTAAAAAAAATATTCAATATACAGTATATTGAATATTTTTTTAAAAGAATACTCGGGGCGTGAACTAAAATCGATATCGAAACCAAAAATATGATTTTTAGAATTTTTGTCTGTTTGTCTGTATGTATATCCGGGGTAAACTCAAAAAGTACTACATGGATTTACTTCAAATTTTGCATGAATATTACTAACAGGTCGGGTCAACATATAGGCTACATATTATCACGCTACCACCTACGGGAGAGGAGCTGTTCGGAGTAAACGAAGTCGGCGCGGACGAAGTCGCGGGCAACAGCTAGTCCCTAATAAATATTGAACATTACAGATTATAGATATATCTATCTAAGTTTTTGTTTAATTTTGAATACATTAAGATTTTATAAATTCTATATTTGAAAAAAATTATCATATCATAAGGTTCTTTTGATGGGAAAAAGATACAGCCGATACAGGTGTCTATAGACACCAAAGATGTTAATGATCCATTGCTATTCGTATAGCGGAATGCGAAATGCATGACTAGCTCAAACACGACAGCGACAAGCACTGACTGCGGCAGAAATAGGTAAGGCGGTGGTAACCCAGCTGAGACATTGCAGTAATAACACCTCCTAGTAAATCACGATATTTGTGAAATTATTACTCTTCTCTCATACTTTACAAGATTCCTAGCAGTAAGGCAGTTAATATATTTTACAATACCAAATCAACACGGGCAATACTCATAGTTACATATACAAGCGTTCGCCTGCGGTCGAAATTCGACCATAGACTAAACAATAAAACCTCATTTATCTTTGACAACTGACTTTAGCCGTAAGGAAAACACTTAGTATACATGTGTGTATATTATCAAGTATGTCACATGAATATAGTGTGTGTAATTAGTCTGCGCGACAAGTTGAAAATCATCTCAAATAGAGATACTGCTCTTAAAGTTATGTGCCTATAAAAATGTACTAAAAGCGTGTATTAGCACATAAAAAATGCAAAAGTTATAAACAATATATAAAAAGATGAAAAAAATGGCATTTCGTTTTTTGCCAATATTTCAGAAACTATTGATATTTAAGAAATTTCAAAACGCAGTTTGGAAAGAGGAGGAAATGTCCAAGAAAAAACACTTAGATCCTGGAACTCTATCTCCATTATTTATCATTTTAATTCATATAAACATTTGAACACTTGTTTGATTGCTATGTGTGGTGGCACGGGACTTTGAAAATGTGTTCAAAGTTTAAACAACCAAAGTCCTGTGCCACACATAGCAATCAAACATGTGTTTAAATGTTTGAAGCTATGTCTGGCGTCGGCTTTAGACCAATCTTCGCAATTATTTTATATCGACCCGATTTTGTTCAATTATGTGTCGAGTCCGTTTACGGTCTGTAATGTGTCATATCGCCGACTTTACGTGTTGGGAGTGGTATATTGGGGTGTTTTTGGTTTGAAAAAATCTTAACTTACGCTACAAGGTCAAATCTCAACCAAGCTGGTTTCTAAGACCAGCTTAAGATTCGAATCCACGCTTGGAAGTTTATTAAATAAAATTATTAAATTGAAAAAAAAATATTTTTTCTGTATTGCGCTTGATTTTTAGTTTATCTCGTGATATATTTTTATCGATTATGGTACTAAATATATAAAAAAAAATGCATGGAATTTTAATTCGAATTGTAAAAGGTCACTCGAAAAAATCTAAACTAATGCACTAATAAATTGAAAAAAATTATGAGCGACCTTTCAAAATTCAAATTCAAATTTATCATAAGATAGCAAACAAGCAGATGGGTCTGATGGACTGATGGAAAGAGTCAACTATCGCCTATAGACACCAAAGATGTTAATGGTGCGTTGCTATCTTGTGGCGAGGTGTAATGCCACGTGCGTAAGTTTACCGGCTATCTTACCCTCCAAACCGGAACACGACAGTGACCAGCACGGACGCTATTGTGGCAGGAATAGGTAAGGCGGTGGTACCAGACCCGGTCGAGCACGTATGTCGATAGTAGTCACGATGGTAGTGACGCAAATAGCCACTCAGTCGCCTTTTACGACCTGCCTGGCAGAACGGCAGTTGCTCTATTCTTCAAAGGAGCCCGGGACCGACACGGGGATGTGCTATTACAAATAGTTTTTTTTTTTTTTTAAATAACATCAATTACAACAAAATTAGGTCTTGTCAGTATGTCAACACTCGCTGCAGAGCTGAAATGATGATATATTATTAAACCAAAGTCAAAATTAAGCAGCGCTGCAAAGTATAATATCGTACAATATATTACGCGACCATATATTACAATAACAACACCGTACAATATATTACAATAACGCGACCAAAAGATCGGAACCGCCGTGAATTGCATGGCGTTTACGCGTTTGATTCAACGTGCTATGTTGTAGGTAGTCCAAGGACTGAACTTTAGTGGCACACAAGTGGCACGGCACATGCCTTATGTATGTTAGTTCATAGAAGTCTTTTTTATTTTCTAAAGCCGGTGCCAGACATAGCTTCAAACATTTGAACACTTGTTTGATTGCTATGTGTAATACGGGACGTTGAATATATGTTCAAAGTTTGAACAATCAAAGTCCCGTGCCGAACATAGCAATCAAACAAGTGTTTAACTTTTTGAAGCCATGTCTGGCGCCGGCTTAACAATATTTGTCCTGGCAGAAGATAATCGAAAGTAGTATGAAATCACATCTCAGTTATGACCGCTTACATCATTATTGTTCGATTCACAGAATTAAAAGATGACGTTTATATAATATGCACTTTACAAGTTTTATATATGTACACTTTTTGAAACGTTTATATTTTTGAAAATGATAGTATAACGCGTTAGTTTAAACTTTAAACGTTCAAAAATACACTTCGCCTGTCTGAAAGAAGTGAATAACGTTTAGATATAAAGATTGACGTCACAAGCAGTTTTAAAGGATGTCGAAAACTGGCATGCTTGGATTCTTATACATAAAAGATACAGACGTCCGCTAACTACATTTTCTTCTGTGGTTCTAATGAGACTTTTATTTTCACAACCTTTTTTTGAACTAACAATCGCATCCAAATCAAAATAAAGTAACCTTTCTGATTATCATACATGTGAGTTTTAGTTAAAATCATTTTTAAAAATTGAACGTCGCGTCGTAGCTAGTCGTAGCAAAGTCTGTAGCATGGTTGAAATATCCTACAATCTACATTAATTCTTGAAGATAGGTTGGTATTCTTGATAAAATATGTCCTTTAAGCAATTAATTTCACGAAGCTTTAGAGGCAACACTTAAAACTTTAGAGGTCGTAACATGTTTCCATTAACACCCGGTCGTCAAAGCAAGTGTTATTAATCTAATTTATCCGTTTGAAGCGGAAACTCGCAGCTTGTGCTATTCTTTCAGCTGTTTAGTGCAGTAAAGGTAATGTCACATTACCGTCACTTAGCTTAATGGTTAACATCACTTTTAGTTTGTAATATAATTGCGTTTATCTCTTTAAAGTTGCAATTTGTGAAAAACGTGTTTATGAATAAATAATTCCTGTTACTTTAATACTTAGATCTATTAAGTTATATAAAACTTTTTGATAAATATTTTAAAAGGTGTTTTGATGAGAAGCAGTTAAGCTGCCTTTTGAAACACAATTTAGTTATTGGAGTGGGCCGGGTTCGAAAAAATAATTTATTTGCCTTCTATCCAGGTAGCTTATAATAGGCAACCTTTTAAAATGAAAGTTTAATATGTCGCTATCATGATGATCACAATGTGATAGAGTTATAAAAAATCTGTCTGATACTACTACCTTACCTTTACCTACAGCAATACCGTCAGTGTCCTTTACTGTCCTTTCCTTGACATACCTTCTATAAGCCAGAAACAGTGACAACCCAAAGGCAACCTAACTGTTAAAATATTATGATTATAATAATATCCATGGACAAATTACACGAATTGATCCAACCCCAAAATAAGCAATTTATTTGCATGTAATATGGGTGTAATGTCAACTATATTAATACATAGAAAAACATATTAAATTTGTGCTTGTAATTATAAGTATAATATTATTACATTCTCACCCCTGAATACAACATACATTAACGTCTTCGGTGTATATACAATATCATTTTCGTCTAGAAAGCTATCAGCTTTGTTGCATAAATTACTAAATAATTATAATGGTTCTAGGCCGTTAGAAAGATTGGAACGAACGTCAGCACTCTGGTTTACTAAGATTTATCGGTTTTGTCAATTACCTAGATGGCAGGTTCTCCCTATCGCCGCAAATTTCAACTTTAACGCTATCGTTTTTAACTCACAGACAGCTTTAAGTACTTTATGAGAGATGGTGACATCGATAAACTATCAATGGCCTTCGGAGCTGACATTATTTGTTTTTAATATAAAATAATGATTTGATTTTATGGATCACATGAGCCAAAGATACTTGACTAGCCATTACACCAACGAGGCAAAAGGTTAATTTATTTTTGTTAAGCCTAATTGCTTAAGCACTTAAAACATGACAATTGTGGCGCCGCTGGTCGGTACCGCTGAGGGGATATAGTGATGGAACCAGCGGGCCAGCTGCTTGTAGGTGACGTCATAACTGTGGAGGTCGATGACGTCACACAATGACAAGTGAGGGGGAAAGGAAGATCTTCCCAGCCAGGCAAGGTGTACTGCCTGGGGACCGAAGTCCATTTGAGAAGCGTTGAAACTTGTATATAGTGTTACAAGATAAATAATTGTGATATCGCGATTCAGGATTTTATTTTGAATTTCATTTTTTCCATTTGTTATTGATTTTTGTCAATTTTTTATTATTTTTTCTTGTAGCGCTTGTGATTGTTTGAGCCGCTACAATACTCTCCCCCAAGACCGAAGGTCGATCTGGTTGTGCCAGTGAAGTGTATGTGCCTTGAGTGCTCGAGTCTGCGATGAGTCGAGACGAGCCGAATAAGCGCGGTCCTCGGTGAGTCGGGACGAGTGCGCCTCCGCTGTGGTTCACAATGAGTCGGAACGAGCGGGACAGAGTTGCTGCATGGGGATCCAGTGAACACGTAGGCAGTTCGAAGTGGATTCCGGAAAGCGTAGTTGAGGCGTAGCTTGTGAAGCTGGCTGATGCTGTTGGAAGCAGAGGGGAGTATATTAGACGCTAATGGTCAGAAAGCTGATGCGTGTTGTTTTGCTGAGGGTCACCACTGTGGCATGTTGATAGCTGTTAGTGGTGATGATCACGTCAGGATAACCACTGTGGCGCCGCTGGTCCGTACCGCTGGAGGGTCGAAGTGATGGAACCAGCGGGCCAACTTCTTGTCAGTATGACGTCATAACTGTGGAGGTCGATGACGTCACACAAAGACAAGGAAGGGGAAAAGGAAGATCTTCCCAGCCAGGCAAGGTGTACTGCCTGGGGACCGAAGTCCATTTGAGAAGCGTTGAAACTTGTATATAGTGTTACAAGATAAATAATTGTGATATCGCGATTCAGGATTTTATTTTGAATTTCATTTTTTCCATTTGTTATTGATTTTTGTCCATTTTTTATTATTTTTTCTTGTAGCGCTTGTGATTGTTTGAGCCGCTACACAATCATGAATAAAATACTAGAAATATTAGGCTTAAATATTAGGGATTGTACTAGATATAAATAGAGCGGAAATATTACTGCTATTTTGTCTAGTAAAGTAGCGGTACGAATAGGTTCGTCAGTTTTCAAATTGATTCATTTAACAAGCTGCGAGCACATATGATCTTTTAAAAATTTGTCACATAATAGACTGTTGCATAGAAAATTATGCTTAACTGTTTTATGACATGGTTCAGACTTGCTTGCATTAACACTATTTCCTTATTTTATCTTGTGTAAATGATTATTATCTAAAGAGATGCTAATGTTTTTTTTTTAATTAATACCTTTTTATTGATTTGACCTGCCATTAATATTTATGATAAAACTATTGTCATGGTTAATGTCACCGTTATTATTTCTAGATTTCTAGTGTTATTCAATACTTTATTACAAAATATATTTGCCATAAATATAATATCCTTTATTTTCGTAATGTCATAATAATGCCGAGACCTTTAAGAATTAAAAAACGAGCAGCAATAATTGATGCAATAATTATTGTTAGACAAACTTTATTTGATAGAAAACGTCACATTTATTTAATGTTAGTACAACTGTTTTTGTACTAGTATGTTGGCATGATTGATTCGTACACTAGTGCAAACGAAACTAGATCTTAAGGAGACGAACCTATTTTTAACGTGATTATACAAGCTCTATAATAATGCAGATTGCCGCATAAAGCACATGGGATTGTCGTGGAAATGCCGCTTAAAATACATGGGCATCGCTACCTACTTTACCAGCCCCAAGGGATCATGGCTAAACGAAAGCCTACCTTTCTCCCCGTGGTGGTCCGGGCAACTTTTAAAGAATAAATCATCTGCCATTGTGCCAGACAGTTCATAAAAAGCGAACATTTGGCTATTCGTGTCACTACCATCGTGACTGCTAGGTGGTAGAGTTCCCCAACATCTCGCCTGGGTATTTAATACCACCGCCTTACTTATTCCTGTCGCAATTAGTGTCTATGCTTGTCACTGTCGTGTTCCAGTTTGGAGGGTAAGGTAGCTGGTAAACTTGTATGTGGCAATGCCATCCCATCACACGGATAGACGCGTCATTCACATTTATGGTGTCTTTCCATTAGAAGAGATATCCATAATGTCTTAAAAAATTTGCATATGAAAGCACATACTATTTTTTTTAATTTGATTATTTAATAACTTAGATATTTTAGATATATCCGCTACCTTATTAAAACATTTGTGAAACCATTGGGAACGATTTATTTTCTGGGATAAAAAATATCATGTGTTCTATTTCACTATCATAATCTACCGGTGTGCTAAATTTCAATTCATCGTCCCGGCCCGATTAAATAACAAACATTCAACTACACTAATCTAATACCTTTAAACGAGCAATTCTTGCATATGTTGCAGTGACATTGTCAATAGCCGTAGATTATAATCTACCTAGGGATTTTATAATTTGGTTAGGTTAGGTTAGCAGTTAAATTGTAATATCTATAATATCACTTAGGTAGATTATAATCTAACGGTATTGACAATTTCACTGCGACATATATATATATATATATATATATATATATATATATATATATATATATATATATATATATATATATATATATATATATATATAATTGGATTCTCGGAATCGGCTCCAACGATTTTCATGAAAGTCACAAATTAGGGGTTTTTCGGGTCAAGGAATCGATTTATCAAGGTTTCAGGTTCAAGAAAAGCTCGGTTCCTAAGATATGGGTATGTGAAAAACCGAACAAAGCTCGGTCAACCAGGTACAGAAAAAAAAATTCTATAGGAATCGATTTATCAAGGTTCCAGCTCCAAGAAAATCTCGGTTCCCAAGATATGGTTATGTGAAAAACCGAGCAAAGCTCGGTCAACCACATATTTTACATTCAAAACATTATCAAGATACACAATTATTTATTAAATGTACCAAAATATATCCAACTACGACGTTTTAATAATCGAACGTATGTTAGACTGAACCATCTTATTTCTAATTTCTAGCTTCATTATACTTCAACCCAAATCCCAACATAAATCTCCTCCTGCCTTTTGTTACAAGTTTTGTTAATATTGCTTTACCGTGAAGGGACAATGTGTTGTCTACCTGTTTAAGAACTTTTCTATCCCATTTACAAACGTATTTTATCCATGTAGATGGATTAATGCTGCTAATCTATTATAATATAAAAGATTTAATATAAGAGAAGAAAGATTTTTGTCTGATTGTTGGTTGAAAGGCACTAGCTAGTCTTTCGATGAACCTATGCAGATTTGAAAAGTTATTTTTGTGACATATTGATTACCAAATTCATGGGAAAAACTAAGGGCTATTTTTTCACTCAATTTAGGAAAAGAAAGTAGTATTGTTGAGTCAAGCAAATGAAGTCGTATATAATAATATGTATGTAAAACAGCACCATTTAAATTTCACCCCAGCGAAATCTTAAATCGAGCAGTAAAATACGAATAAAAGTTGATTTCAATGGATGGTATGAAAGTTTAATAGGTACTTGGAAATAACGTCGATCATATCCTATACTTCGGAAAGGGTTCTGTAAGGGGTTTTGACTTATAAAAGTAACTTAGCAACTATGTTATTGGTCTTAAAAATGAATTTTTACAACTTCTGTAACAACATCCAATTATTGCTACATTCGAACTGGATAAAGTTTGCGGCGAAAACAGCTATAAATAGCAGATATTTCTTTAGTTATTGATGTTTTCTAAACTTATTAAATTAAGTTAGCACAAAAAGTAGTGCATCAACACAGTCTCAAAAGTTGACTTAAAGTTTTTTAATTATTTTATTATTAAGCATTTAAATTATTTGCTTAACCCTACGGGGACGATTTATTTTTCAAGGAAAAAAAGTATCCTATTTGCTATTCTAGGTCTCTATCCGTCTGTCAAATTTCATTTAAATCGGTCCAGACATTTTTGTGTGATTGACTAACATCCAAACATACAAACGTTCATATTTATAATATCTATGGGACTAACTCTTACCCATAGTTTCGTTAACGTTAAATGTTATTTTTTTTTATTCCTCGAGAATAGTACTTTTTTCTAGATTAAAGTTACCTTTCTCCTCGTATCCTTTTCACTACTACTATAAAGATAAGGATAATAATATTGTAGGATATAAATTCGGCAAAAGTAGATATTGAGTCATATGACAGTGAAAGCAAATCTGGAAGCATTACGTCACGCCATGGTATAATGTCATGTTGATGTCATGTCATGGCGTTCCCATGAGAGTTCAGTGCGTTTTCACGTTAAATTTTAATTTCAATTTTAATTTATATTTCAAAAATAAATAGTTTTTGGTTAATATAACTAATAAGATAAATTATTTAACAGTTTATCTTTAGTCAACTAGCCTGTTCTTCCTTAATGAGTTTTCAGTTCTTATAAAAAATATAACTTGCTTAAGACGTTAACTGATATTCCTAATTTGTCACATACGTACTGGGGCTTAATACTGTTGGCTAGTTGGTTGATATACTAGGTATAGACTCAAAACTGTTGGCTAATCGTAGTACTCCAAGTGAGGACTGTAAAAAAGGTGGTGATTCACAATAAAAAATGAAATTTGTTGGTTGTTGGACATTGGACAAGTAATAACCCATTGGTCTGGCGATCTGGAAATTGTCCAAACTTTTTTTGGAAATTTTCTTTTCTATTTTTTTTTTTTCGTAAATGTTCATCTAAGACATAAGATGTTTTAAAATTTAAAGGTGTTTTGATTAATAAAACATAAAAGTATAGCAATTCTATTCTTAACAAAATTGTTACTAAACCACTTTCAAAATGTTTGTTGCAATTCTAAATTTTTCTATATACATACAGTATAAGAAAAAGTTAAGATAAAATAAGTGTTTTTCTATTCTCTTTCGAATGAAATTGTTCAGGCATATTAATACGGGGGAAGCAAAAAAATTGACAACTTACAGCAATCTGTAACTTGTCCAATTTCATTTCAGATGGATCAATTTTATTATTTGCCTGATGTCCAAAAAGCAATAAAATACATTTTTGTTCTTATTCTTCATCCCCACCCAATTTTGACGGTTCTCGCTTAGACTATGGGCACTTATATACTCTCCCTAATAAAGCAGTTACAAATGCATCCTCGTTATTTGAATTGGACAGTCAATTCAATTAGGTACTATTAAATACCTAGTCCATTCACAGGGCAACATGCAAGACCTCTGCTGTTACATATCTGGTGGTAACCACTTACCATCTGAGCAATGTTTCCACGTATCCTTTAAAAATAATTAATCTTAATTATATTTAACTGTTCATAAACAAGACTTACAAAGAGTTTTATTAATCGATCGTTTTTGACGATTTATTGACAGTAATTTTATCCTTCATCGATTTTAATTAAAACTAATTGCAAGGGCTCAACGTTTAGATAGGACGAGGCGGCACAAATCTTTGGCCCGAACAGCCGAAACCGGGGGAGAAATTGGCGTTCGCGACGTTTCCCCCTTCGTTCCCCTAACGCAGATAATTAACTGCAGATAGAACCCCGTGTAGGGTAGGATCAAATTTTGTACGTTTGAAGAGCGCCAAGCGACGGGCTCTGCACACCACATCGGTGATAGGGTTGATACAATTTGTTGGGGTGGCTTGGTAAACTGTCGTGATTGTATTGATTTTTCACGTAATATCTCATTTGCGCAACCACTTACAATCAATCACACCTTAAGTTTTACTTATTTTTAAACATTTATGCTAACTTGTGCCCGCGGATTTTTTCGCGTTAAATATTTATTCTTCGCAAGTCTGTGGTCTAGTGGTCCGATATCGGTGTCGACTGCATAAGGTCTCGGATTCGATTCAGTTTTCTGATAAAACAACGTTGTCCGGTATTGGATATGTGCCCGCTTAGCGATAGACTGGCCACCTATCACATTATGGATAACTACTTATTTATGGGTAAGTAAGTACTTAGTAGTAATATTAGCTAATCGCGGATAGACTTGTTGTGCTTCTGCTTACCTGTTCGGGGATACGGGCGTGAAGACCCTTACTTAAGATTTATTGTCCTAGTCGTTTTTTTATTTTTATTTTATATAAGTTGGTTGTCTTGAAGAAATCGCTTATTAGCGATAAGACCGCCTTTTGTATCATTACTTAAACTGATATGGACGGGGCAGCAGTCATGATATATCATCATGACATTCGATTAGTTTTTGTTTGTGTGTTGAGTAAAAATTTAAAGTAAGCAACAAATGCTCAATTCGTATACCGTTTAAAACATCTCGAGATAAACATAAAATCAAATACATACTTCCATATCCATACTACTATTATAAATGCGAAAGTAACTCTGTCTCTTCTTCACGCCTAAACCACTGAAACGATTTGAATAAATTTTGGTACAAAGATAGTTTAAGACCCTAGAAAGGACAAATGAATTTTTTATCCCGGAAATCCTACGGGAAGGGGAACTATGTGGGTAAAACCCCGGGACTGTCTATATTTTAAACTACTGTAATAAGGAGTAATTTAGGCTATTTTTATTTTAGAAATGTTTCCACGTGGACAAAGTCACGGAAATAGCTAGTTAATTATAATAATACAAATTTGGCGCCCCAAGCATAATCTTCTTTTCCTAAAAGTCGAAAAAATGATAACAATTTGACAGAAATCTCAAACATTAAACCCCAAAACTTTCCTTACGGATTAACCCTCAATCTCGGCATGTCAAAAGTGTAAAGTGCAAAAATGCCCAACCCCATGATTCTGGTTTATTGATTGGTCAAAATGGACCCCACTCATTGTTTGTAGAATTATCGCAATGTAAGTAATTCGCCGCGCCGCCCGCGCCAGACAAATAAATCACACGACTAATGCTCCAGCATCCGGTGCGTCTCCGCTTATTGTGGAGTGGCGACATTTGCCTAATGTTTGCAACTCTTACGCTACGAGTTACCCTAGGGTTATTCATGTCATGTGGTTTCCCATGGCGAAAGAGGGTTGTGTTATTAATTTATAATTTTGATTTTTATACTATACACGCCTCGTGGTTTTATTTTTGTTTCTTCGTCTCAGATTATGAGTCCCCGGGTTCAATTCTCGGATCGGATAAAATATTAATAAAAAATATTGTTTGCAACTGTGAGATGATTTGTGTGTAAAATCTATAGTATGTACCTCGAATAACTATTTTACATACTTATTCGAAGCACACTGTGTAACCCAGGTGTCGCGAGAATTAAACGATAGTCGCTAGAAATTAAAAAAATGTGGCCATAAGAATAAAGCCAGCTAACAAACCGGTGAGTAATGGTGAACCAAGCATATTTGGAGCAAGGTTTACTCAACTACAAGGCCTATCTCGTAAGGTAAGCAGCGAAATTATTCTTATCTTTCTACTGCTGCATTTGTTATTCATTTGTATTCGATTGCCGACAGGGATAAACATTCGTGTGTTGAATATATGTGTTTGTATTTCTGAGTTTGGGTGTTTATCGAATTTTTTAAGTCAAAAAAATGAAGACATTTTCACTTCCGTAGGCAGAGGTACTACATGTGCACCCACTATTAGCCGAAGATACTATTGGCCAATTGCAACAACATTGCCTTAGCTCAGGAAAATCCTACGTAGTATGCTGTCTCTTCTTTTCTTAAATGAAAAAAAATGTGACAACATGTCACTAAAGACTGTCCAAAGCTAAGATAATTTTGGTGCAATTAGTCATAAGTCTCACAATGTGATAGGTAGCAAGTCTATCGCCAACCGGGCACTTTTTTCCGATCCCGGGTAACATTTTTTTTGCCAGAAAACTGAAAAAACAATTTTTTTAGTTGCCCGACTCAGGAACCAAACCTGGGACCTCATGTGGTCAACTCCGATACCATACAACTAGACCACAGAGGCGTCTAATTTAAAAGATAGGGTGGTTTTTCTCAAGTACCCCATCAAAATATTCATTACAAGTAACTTGTATGACAAAACAACGTGTGCCGAAGCGGCTAGCTATGTTTCGGCGGCTATATTTATTTTGTATGTATTAGTATTTAGTATCATTGACCTACGCCAATAACACAAGTAAATACTTACTTTGGGGTTAGACCAATTCGTTTAATTTGTACCCATATATATTTATTTATTTTATACTAGCTAGTCTGACAGACAGTGTCGTTATGTAAATCTTTAGAAAAATCCCGATAGATTTTTTTTTAGTTACTTGAGTAAGCAAACTAGCAGACGTGTCGTCTGATAGTAAGTGGTCGACGTTGACCATGAACATATTTAGTTTACCTGGAACTAACCCAGGTAACTCATTTATGTGTTGCCTATCCTGACAATTAAGTCTCGGTGCCAGTATTAACACTGCTTCTATATTGCCCTTCTCTCCGAAACACAGCAAAATTGGTTCACGGGAGAAATAAGCAAAATGGTGGTACCCATGCAGCTGGGAGCGCGGCACAGCACATCCCTTCCATCGGCAAAAAGTATATACAATTTTTTCATATTTAGGTAGACTAGGACTAATATGATTTAGGGTTATCTCTTAAAATTAAGAAAGCCATCTGCTTGATTACTTTTTCATGATAATTAAAAACAGAAAAGACAAACCTTAATTGGTTTTATTTTCTAAAGTTTATATATGTAGTTATATTTATGTTTTTTTTTCCTCCATATACAAATAGCAATTCTCCTTGATTATTTTTACCCATATTAGTCTTTAAGGTCAGTTGCCCAATTAATTACAAGACCTTAGGTATAGCAAATGTCTAAATGTCATATTTGATCAACAATCGCTTATCATGGGATAAACCTCCGATCTGTTTGCCTCTCGACATGAATGATTGTTCTTAAGGTCCAACTTTTCTCCAGCATAAATTAAGTGAAGATTGCGTATAAGTATTTTAGATGAAAAAGAATTCGAAAGCCAGCCATTTTTAATTAGTTAAGTTGATACTATGTACCGGGTATGGGAATTTTGCATTAAGACATACCTACTAGCGATGGCCCTCTGGTCGAAATTCGACCATAATTCTATTATAACTCCATTTGACACAGACTAAACAATAAAATCACCTTTACGAAACACTTTAGTCATAAACAAAATAGTACATATACATATCTTTATATTATGATGTATGTCAAATGACTGGTAGTGTGCGTAATGTTTATTTTATTGAATTAACGTATTTCTAATGCATATTATTTAAAACTATTGGGTTTCTGCATTCGTCTGCAATGTAAACTTTAATTGTTCAAATACTCTACCGTTTGCGTAATATCGCAAAAAGGGGTACAAAGTTTTTGCTTTACGTGTTATTATATATTACATATTAATATATAGGTATATAAGACTAGTTAATTAGCTGATGCCTAACTTCGCCTGCGGCTTGAATTTTCCTCCCCTCCTTAGCCAATGTTTGACCTCGGGTCTTAAAACTGTCTCTATGCCGAAATCAAAATCGGTCCAGCAATTTAGCTGTGAAAGCGTACCAGACAGATAGACTTTCGAATTTATATAATAGTATGGATACATATTTAAGAAAATTTGAAATTAACTTTCATTACATAAATGTTAATCCTGTATAAAAAATATATCATTTCACTTGGGACGTATAATATACTTGATATTCTTGATTTAGTCCTCTTGAAGTAAGTAAAGACAAACAATTTAAATTTAATGAAAAATATTTTTAATATGTAAATCAAACCGGATTTCTTAATTAATTAACTAGTATACCATGTAAAGGGGCTTGTCTAAAAGCAAAGGCCTTATTTAAAAAAGCTAGACATCCGGCTTTGAACCACCATGGCATGTGTTCATGATAAGACAATAAAATAAAAGAACCAAAGAAGTCAAAAAAATAGAGCTAAGAGAACTTACACTGCGTCTTTATACTGTATTATTAGAATTTTGTCAAATGTATTTCGATGCCGTAATATTTAAATTCTAAAAGCAATATTTTTATTTGGTTTCGAAAAATATTAAACCAAATGAGAGAAAATTCTTGAGAGGGTGAAAGAAAGCTGAAAGAGCTTAATTCGGTCTTCAAATATCAAACAGATACGAGTGAAATTTATACAGAGGGAAAATGATTAAAATACGTATCTCGCCAGAACGAAACTCTCTTGACGCAAGTAATTACAAGATTTTCGTATTTACCATGAATGCGTATTCAGATAATATAGTCCCTACGAACAACAAAGTGATTTATCCAAATGCCTTGTTATTATAACGCGCCTGTTGATTGTTTTATGTCTAGATTGTAAAGTAAATGGAATAGGTTTGTTTTTTAATAATCCATTTTACTTTTTGAAACGTACTTAAATACGTCGTACATACTTAAAAAATAAAGAATTGTTACTTTTTTAAGTATCGCGATAACAACTAAAATGAATTTGAAAGATAAATGTCTAGCCACAGCAAATCTCAATCCAATTAACAAATAAAAAATGTCGTGAGTGATGTGAGTGATATTTTTATTATAGTGGTAAATATTGGGTCTATTAAACATATTCCATAACATATTCAACATAAAAACATTATAGTTTATCCGCGTAGAGTGACAGCTCATCAATATTATCTTTCATACAAACTTTTATGCCTATCTCAGTATCTTAGGGGTTGACGTGTAAAAAAATTAGCCTATGTTTGACCCCAGAATTTAATTTCATCAAAATAGGTGCAATGATTTAGTCGTGAAAGTGTTACAGGCAGAACAAGATATTTTCGCATTTTGTTATAAATGATTATAAAATAAGGATTGTTTATCTACATCATACATTGTTATGTGGGCATTCTTCTTGTTCAAATAAAAACCAAATATTAAATTATTTGTGACATCAAATATGAATAGATAAAGATTACTCTTGTATTATCCGCTTATACAAAAAAATCCGTAGAGTTAGGCAAAGGTGTAAAAATAAAAGGTGTAAAATCGAGAGTGTCTCTCGATTTAGCGACGGTATAGAGTGCCACATGTGTAAGGATGCCAACCTATCGACAAATCGATCACATATCCGATCTCGCGCAAATTAAGTTTTTTTAAAAAATTTAAATTTTTAAAAACGAATTACCCAACTGAAGATTCGAACCCAAGGCTTGATGCGTCTATACTGAAGCCGGTACCGCTACACCCTTAGACGACTTTCTCGTTTCAATATTAATATAGAAAGAAGAATATATACTCGTACTTTCTGTTATCATGATACTCCATCCATACTAATGTTATAAATGCGAAAGTCTGTCTGTCTGTCTATCTGTCTGTTACGCTTTCACGGCTAAACCGCTGGACCGATTTTCATGAAATTTGGCATGGAAGTAATTGAAGAGCCGGGGTCAAACATAGGCAGATTTTTTTTCAAATATAAATCCTTAAAGAGTTGAAGTAGAGGATAAAATTTGTATGAAAAGCTATCTTGACGACGTGTTAATTTACTCGCGGGTGAAGCTGCGCGGGTCAGCTACTTTGTTAATTTGTTGAAGTATACTTATACTACCGCCCCGTTGACCCCGTTGATAGATATATATATATATATATATATATATATATATATATATATATATATATATATATATATACATATATATATATATATATATATATATATATATGTATTAGTGTCATTGACTAACACCCATAACACAAGCAAATAATTTGCTTACTTTGGGGTTAGATCAGTAAGTGTAATTTGTCCCGTGAATATGTATTTATATTATTTATTTATTTACTCTTTTTTTATTCACTACATCCTAAAACAACAATACGGTATTTGTATTGTGAAACAGTAAAAGTGCATTTCAACATAATAGTATAGATTAGTCAAACAGTGAATGAAATTTATTATAATTTAATTAGCGTATAAGTTCAATGGCAGGCTTTTACAATTAATTAACAAAGCACGAGTCGAAACCGAATACGTCTAGGTAACTTGTGTGGAAAACCATAGTTTTTCATCGACGCGTCGTCTGGCAGTGGTTTGAAATCAATAGTCTACCTACTGAAATGTTTCTACAGATTAACAAATTGAAAACTATTTAATGAATATTTATACTATTTAGAATACACTGAATAAATATTGCGTTCGAATTTAAGTCAAAGAAAATTCAGCTATCTTTTCACCCGTATCCCCGTAGTGGTATGCAAAGGTACAACAAGATCACCCACGAATTGCCGGAGACACTGTGCCATAATCTAATAGGTGGCAAGCCTATCGGGCACTTATCCATTCCCGGGCAATGTTGATGTTATCAGAAAACAGAAAAAACACATTTTAAATTACCCGACCCGGGAATCGAACCCGGGACCTCATGTAGTCAACACTAATACTGGAACGGTAAATCGCAGATACGATTGGCTACACAGTGCATAAATATTGCGTTCGAATTTCTTAAATCAAGGGAAATGAAACTGTGATTTCTCAATTTATCTACTACTAGGTAGGTAGTTTCTGTCGTGGGTTTTACGCCAGCGCCTTATTTTCGTGGCAGGAATAGGTAACGCCATGGTACCAAATTCGGTCGAGAGGTTACTGAAATGTACCACCTAGTATTTAGTAAGTATTCACGGTATTAGTGATATGTATTGCTTAGTGTCGCCTTTTACTAAATGCCAAACAGTAACACAGTTGCTTTCTTAAAAAAGGGACCCGGTACAATACGGCGTAATAACATAAATCACCCACATATTCAATCTTGTATACGTGATTTTTTTTTATCATAAGATAAACAAGCAGATGGCTCTCCTGATAGAAAGAAAATCCATTGCTTATAGACACCAAAAATATTAATGCTGCGTTGCTATCCGTGTGGCGGGATAGCAATGCCACATGCATAAGTCTACCGACTACCTTACCCTTCAAACCGGAACACGATAGTGACAGGCATTGACGCTATTGCGCCAAGAGTAGGTAAGACGGTGGTACGAAATACCCGGGCGAGACGTTGCAGAACTCCTATTCTATTCTTCAAAGTAGCCCATTAACAAAACGGGGAATCTCTAGTACAATCGATAAATTCTTTCTGACATTTTAGACGACCCAGTACTATTTATTACCCGAGAACACGTGCCTCTAGACCAGTGGTTCGTAACCCGTAGTCTTCGGACTATTGATTGTCCCTGCAAGCAATCGAATTGATCCAGTGCTGGTTTTTTGGTTATAGCTAAAAACAACTCTTCATTTATTTACTATGTGACTAAATACCTTCAAATAATTAGTGGTTTATGGTTATCCTTATATATAATTCTAATAAAAATAACCCATTCTATCATTTATAGGTTAAAAACCCTTGCTGGCGACTAACGAAACTAATTAAAAAACAATAATTTTTGGTTGGCTAATCACCTATGACAGAATAGATATTTTGTTACACTTACCCATCCCATCATCACTAAAAGTTTAAAAACGGTAAACGAATTTTGTTCACCGGTTAAAAGGAACAACTGTAGACTAACGAAGAAACTTAATTTTTAGGTACAAATACCCATCCCATTATAATTTAAAGGCTAAAACTATAACTACAGATGAAGGAAGAAAATAATTAAAAAAAAAAACAATATTTTTAATTGGTTGTTGGATGATAACAGTACAGATATTTTGTTACAACTCAACTATCCCATCATGACTAAAAGTTAAATGTTAAACACTACTGGTCTACTATTAAAAAAACATCACTACTAATTTAAAAAAAAACGTTATGTTTGTATGCGTAATGTGTATGCCTTTACACAATTTAATTCCAGTATTATTTAGCATGAATATAATATTACTCGTCGTAAATGCGCATACAAAATTCGGAGGACACATTGCTAATGATTTAGGGCGAAAATTAAACTCTCCCCCAGCTACGCTGACCATACAATATATTGTCACGAAACAACAAATCACATGAGACACAAAATACGTGGCTTCACGTATTATTCACGTTAAAGTTATCTTTAAATCGTTTATCATCATTTTTATTTATTGTATTTTAATTTCTCCCTTGTCGGTCTGGGTTCCTTATGAATAATCTATATTTTTTATGTCATTATAGCAAACAAGTAATACTTTTAAATGTGTATTTATATATTTTTAAGATACCTGTATTGTTTTATTTACTAAAGCCAACCGGCTTCGCGTTTTACTGCATCACTAGGGCTACAAATCACTACTACGGATACCCTGATGATGCGCTAGTGTACCATGAGTACAATTAATTATTGTCCTTGAAGTTTATTTTGACATGTTCTGAAATATGAAGTATTTATGAACATTTAACAACAAAGTAAAAGAAAAAATATGCATTTTTAATGATTATATTTTTACACAATACCGAATGTGCACTGTAACTCTTTAGCTAATAAAATAAAAAAAAACTCGATTTTGAAAAAAAACTCGAAGTTTTGCGGTCGTAATCGCGTTAGATCCGTATACCTACATATTATACGGTGTGTAAAAAGAACCGTGTCCGATCGTCAAAGGTATAATGGAGAATTTTTGGTAGATTAATACAAACATATTTGTATCATTATTTTATGGATTGATACATAAGTTTTCAAAATATTTGCTTGATTTAAGGGGAAATTGCTAATTTTAGTACTAAAACGAGGCATTTTAAACGATATTTTTCTTATTTTAACAATTATAATATATTTGTTTGATAATGTCATTGACCTCTTACCTCTTACAGATACCTCTTACGGATTGGACAGGGTTTTTCACAACCTGTATACACACATCCGAACAGGCTCAGCCTTTTTTTATAATCAGTTTTTTTTTTGCACTAAATAGAATAAATGTCTTTTAAAATATGAAATACTGATAATAATGGAGTGTTTTTTTTTTCTTGGAAAACGTGTAATGCAATTTTTACTTAAGAATGTTGCTTGATTTCGATCAGGCGAAAGTAGAGCACTATCTAACGCTTCGCGTTGAGGCGTGCAATAGATATAATAAGAGTTTGCATTAGTAACGTCGTTGACTTTAAAAGGAAATAGTTTGGAAAATCACAAAGTGCAGGACTCTAAATGCTTATTCGATTATGAAAGAAAGTACTGTCTGTCATATTTATTTATATAGCTGTTTGAGGCAAAATAATACAACAGTATGTGCAGGAACGAGAAAGAAATACACAGGACGTTACAGAAATATGAATATTTATAACAATTTTTACAAAAAAAGAGGATTTGATCGATTTTTGTTTAAATAGCTTTTGAGCAATGTGAAGTTCAATAACAAAAATCAATAGGGCTCATTCCCAGGATAAATG
Source organism: Apodemia mormo (assembly GCA_036924255.1). Taxonomy (NCBI): domain Eukaryota; kingdom Metazoa; phylum Arthropoda; class Insecta; order Lepidoptera; family Riodinidae; genus Apodemia; species Apodemia mormo. The sequence continues at coordinate 31,587,685 of JAUPFN010000003.1, read as the reverse complement.
GTAACTTATTTAATGCAATATATTTCAATTCATTGCTTTTATTCCTTCAAAAAAGAAGACTCCCCGAACGATGGACCAACGGACGCTAATTTTTAACTTCCCGCTACGTCTGTAGATAAGGAAGTTACTGATTTTACCCCAATTTTCGAAAATTGAGTTTTCACCAGATCTCCACGTTTTGAGGTTCTAGGAACCTTTTCCGACTATTTTTTATGACGATAATGAGACGATGACGTCAGTATGTCTGTACGTATGTATGTATGTATGTGTGTGTGTATGTGTGTGTGTGTGTGTGTGTGTGTGTGTGTGTGTGTGTGTAAACATCTCATAACTTTTGAACGGCTAGAACGATGGACGCGTGGTTAATGGCATTCGATTAGATTCAGGTTAACTTGGACTTCCTGAAAATTTAAACCAAATCGGCCCCGGTGATTTTGAGAAATTTTGAAAAAACCTCAAAAAAATGTTGGCGAAACAGTATTTTTTAATATAACTTCCAGATTAATATTCCGATTGAGTACAAAAACTAATCAGCTCTATTTCTCAAAAAACTACGCCTAATGTATAAATTGCATCAAATTCGGTTTATTCGTTTGGGAGAAATCTTTAACGAAAAATTTTGAAAAAAGTGTTTTTCGACATAACTTCAAAATTTTTCAACCAATCATTTTTTGGTATTCTACGATATTTTGTACTAAAAAACTACGTCAAATGACGTTTCTAAAATCAAACTCGAATATAATTTTCAAAAATTACAGCTTTTCTAATATGAAAATTACGTTGTTTTAGCAAGTTTACTTATTATTTTTGAACTAACTTTTAGGCTACTACACCGATTGACTTAAAAATCTTATCAACTTTTTCCCTTAAAAAAGTGCGTCAAATACCGCTAACTGGATCAAAATCGGTCAATTTGTTTGGAAAAATCAAAAAAAAAGGTTTTTTGACATTGCTTCGATAATTTTCAACCTATCGATTATTTATCGAAAGCAATATGTTACACCTCAAAAATTGAGTTGAATGTCATTCGAAAGATCAAATTCAATCATCGTTTCCAAAATATACAGCTTTTCAAAAATCAATATACTGCCATTTTAACAAAATAGATGTAAATAATCTATGCTTATAGTTTCTACTCTTGAGCGTAAAATACCTTAATTTAGCGTGAAGTTTCAGGGATGGCGTGTAGGGTCAACCGTTTACACATTGTTTTTGTTATATTTTATTTTAAAGTAAATTAATTAAAACATAAAGTTATTTTATAATTTCAGTTATTCAAACGTGTGATAAATATAAATAATGTGAATTTAATGTCTAGCTTACCATATAAGAACGATTTTATGTACCAAACACATGTTTTCTGTGAAAAAAGGAAATCGAGGTGTCACGCGCTACCCATAGAATTAATTTATTCTACGGACAGCGAGAGACACCTCGATTATTAAAAAAAATCAAAGCAGTATTTAAAAAATCAAAGAGTGCATGTAAAACGTACTGAACTTTTGACAATTTCGTTGTTAATATGCAAATCCCCAGAAAAATCATCATAGACAGATACAGTACCTTCATATTTCAAAAAAAGGTTTTTAAAGATCTATCGTTATATTTTTATGTCGTATAGATAATGTCTTGTATAATGTATATAAGTAACCCAGAAATTAAACGCGGTTGACTGGTGATTATGAAATTATTAATGAATTTTCCTAACACATACATTATAAAGATATTAGAACAATGTTAAAACTTTGATATTTCTTGGTGATATAATTTCTCGACGAGTATTCCGTAATATCTTACAAAGAACGACGTGGCTAATGGTGAGATCTAAGCTAATTGCTTAATTACCGCTTACAATCTCAAGTCGTTTCCTTCTAACACCAGCGCCGACTTTTTATACGTGTAACTAATTGTTGTTCCCAAAGAAAGTGATATACGGTGTTCGTTTTTGTTGTTCGTTAATTAATATTCTACTAACAAGATATAAATGTCCAAGTAACGACTGTATATTTGTCAACTGTTAAAGGTTCTTTACACTAAACCAATAAATCACATATAATATATATAAACAGCCACATATAAACTATTTATTCCTTCCACAATATAATAGTACTTTCTATTTCTTCCTGCTTTTAGAAATATCTATGGCAATTAAAGTTGAAATTAGGACTTAAACTTGTATATATTTACCTACTTTACATACTATATTTATAATAGTATCTAGCTTATTATATATTGTAAAATATTATATTTGCGAAAGGAAAATCTATTTGTTTGGTAGTTATGCAAATCACAACTACTTAACGAATATTTAAAATTCTTCCTATTATATAAAGATACATTACTGACGAAATACAGTGCGTGTGAGCTAACTTTATCCTAGTTTACAATTTTTTATGCATAAATTCTATAGAAGATAATATGCTTTAGATAGGAAAAAACATGCACAGAATATATAACTTATTTGGTACTAACTAATCTTTTCTTGCATCATTTTAAATTTGAAGTTTTCCAATCGGTTTTTAAGTTTGGGTTAACTGGTAGTGAATGTCTTGCCAATGGTGTGGGGCTTTTTTAATTGAACACATAACTCAAACGCTGTAAAACTGCACACCTAACTTCCAATCTCCTGTATCTCTGGACCCCTGGATCATATCTTTTATTTTCATAAAATTAATATATGGGACTCCGCCAAATTTAAATGGGATCAATTAACCCAAATAAAAAAATACCAAATCGGTTAATAATAAATAACCGACTTCTGAGGTAGCAAACATAAAAAATAAAGTCGAATTGAGAATCGCCTTCTTTTTGGAAAGTAGATTTTTAAACGAAACTAAGGCCATAGCAATTTAATGCACAGCTAATCCTCAAAGGCTTATGACCTGCAAGATCCCACGTATGGCAGGCTATGATTACTTACCGTTAGATGACAATTTTTACCCTATTCTATAAGTACCTGTTTACCCTATTCCATAAAAAAAGGTTAAAAAAAATATTTTACCACTTCTCATCTAACATAACTTCATTATAAACTATTGCCATTATAAAATATAGCTGCCCGCCCATGTATTGTAATACAAATTTTTGTTAAGTATCAGTTGTTTTTGTCAAGATATTTATCATCCCGCCCACTATGTTTTCATATTATTAAATTACAAAAAATCCCGCATGGTTTTTAAACCTTTTTTTTACATAAACCTCCTAACAACAACAAACACAACGAAAAATAATTATCCAATGTAGTTCGTATATTTTAAGGTTATGCGCATATAAACATTTCAGGGATTAATTTTTATTTATATTGATTTACATGCATTTGGGGATACTTATATTTGCTAAGCTGTAATAAATTGTATCTTCACAACTAAATTGCATAAGAAGAAGGACGGTCCCGATTAACCCAATAGTTGATTTATTTGAAAGGGACACATCGCTTTTCAGACTTGAAACTTCAATATTGACTCTCAAAATTGCTTTAAGCCGCTAAAGCCAATAATAGTTGAACTTCTCCGGATTGTAAACCTTATAACATGTTCAGAGGGAATAAAATGGTTCCGGCGGTAGTTGAAGCGAGGTGTTTTTACTGTCACCACGGTTATTGGCGTGTCCTCAGCATTTCCTTCCGTTGCTAAAAGAACCACTCATATATTTTTATTTCTAAGGCAATGTTTTCATAAAATTTTATATGATTTTTCATAAAATGCAATTTATTATTGTAAAATATTGCATCTGGTTTTATATTGTTGAACTTTGTTACAGAAAATTACTAAAATTTATTGTTACTATTTAAAAGCGTTCTATGACGATCCCCGCTTTGGTCTACCCTTCATAAATAGTTTCTTTGCTATTTAATTTCCTGTTAGGCAGTTCGTAAAAAAACCCTGAACGTCTTACAGCTATTTCGACTAATACTACTAATTGGCAAATGATGGTGCATCTTGCCCGGGTTAGGTTAGCTTGCGTTACCTGTTCTTGCCGCCATAGCGTCAGTGCTTGTGGTCACGTGTCCCAGTTAAAAGAGAAACGTAGTCGATTACCTCCTGTAAATACGCCTATTACATCATCACATGAACCTGAATTCCCGGATCATTTGATTAGTAAGGAATCATGTTTGTCTGATTATGTTAGTTTGAATATATTATGTCTATCTGTCTGTTCCGGCTAATCTCTGGGACGGCTGGACCGATTTTGACAGGATTTTCACTGGCAGATAGCTGATGTGATAAGGTGTAACATGGGCTACTTTTTTTCGAAAATTTTCACGCGGACGAAGTCGCGGGCTAAGCTACTAGAAAATAAGTGATTCTTCTAAGAACACTGTACGTAATGTTCTTGGGGCGACCACCATTAATCTTTATCTGAATATATATAAATTACGTGTCACGTTGTTTGTCCGCAATGGACTTCGAAACTACTGAACTGATTTCAATACAATTTTGTAGATGCCTACTATTTGGTCCAACCTAAAATTTAGGATAATTTTTACTGAATTTACCCCTAGTCCAGTCTTGCATGGCAAAACAACGTTTGCCGGGTCAGCTAGTTGTATTATTATATAATAATGAATTTAAAAAACAAATTAATTTTAATGCACTTTTCACATAATTACATATAAATTTATATATACTATATTGTTAAGAAAATATTTTAAATTCATGTTTTCAAACGAAATGTTTACACATTACAGTATACTAAAATATTTATTAGTAATCGTATCAATTTATGCCATATTATATGGATATAAAAAACACGACTATGGATTTCTGCTAATAAAAACGAAACATTTTTTCCTTCATTTTTTAAATCTTATTATCATTTACTTATTAATCTAACATAATAACTATGACAAAAAAATGTATTACAAATGTTTACAAAAGTTCTATGTTAGTGTAGCAAGCCTTAAATCAATTAAAAATTAAACTACAGCTCGTCATTCTTCACCCGACTCAAGAACCAACAGAACTTTAAGCCGCAAGTACTTAATTGACCAAGTTTCGCGCAATTTAAAACCTAACTGAATTCCAGCCAGGCGAGCAAACTTTCAACAATTTGGACATTTTCAATAATGCTAAACAGATGAAGAAATTTAGGTTGAGTTTACATTAATTAATTTTGTAATGTTTTTTGCTTGAACCTCTGGGTGTACAGATTTATCACAACCTACACTTATTCCTGCCGTAATAGTGTGAATGTCGTGACCCAATCTGGAGGGTTAAGTACCCCGTAAAAGTAACATTAACATCCTGCTACGCGAACGTCAACGCACTGTCAACATGTTTCTAGCGTCTATTAGGCGATAGTCGTATCGTATCGTTTCTATCAGGAGATCCACTAGTTTACTATTTTATAATATTAAAAAAGGAAAAAAATGAGAAGGGTATAAACACTGCCGTTCCTCAGAGAACACAAAAAGTCGTTGTTTCTGGTAACCACAGATTATTTATCAATACGTATTGGTAGTTGTTAAGATCAGAAACCGTGGCAAGGGAGATCAGAATCCTTTTAATCGCAGCGGACCGAAATGTCTCATGAGATCCGGTTGTCTCTACCATACATAATATCACGTGCGGAATTGATGATTACTGTCTTGTTGAGTCAAGTACTATTCAAAGTGAAACATCAGTTGACGGTATACAATATTTCTTAATGATTCTAGACAGCTGGCCGTGTGACAGTTACTGTGAAACCAAGCTACTGGGTGAACAGAGAACTCGGCCAGGCTTTAATTTGGTGGGTTTAGAATCCGCCCTAAGATTGTCTCCAGTAAGACCTAGCCTCGGCTTAGGGCAAGAACGATAAGTGGGAGAATAAGTGGCATCAGTATTTTGACTCGTTATTGACTCTTGACATATTCTCGAGTGTTTGTGGACCGTAACAGTAGAACGCGGTAGTATCATCAGGGTTGAGTATATATATTGTGTGTTTTTGTTTGTGCTGCTAACATGATAGAAAATGTAGTGGATGTAGGAAGACATTTTTTCCCCGTGTTGGATCCCGGCTCCTTTGAAGAATAGGCCAACTGCCGTTCTATCAGGCAGGTCGTAAAATGCGACCGATTGGCTATGCGAGTCACTACCATCGTGGCTACTAGGTGGTAGAGTTCTGCATTGTCTCGCTCGGGTCTGGTACCACCGGTGTACCATTTCCTGCCGCAACAGCGTCAGTGCTTGTCGCTGTCGTGTTCCGGTTTGGATGGTAAGGTAGCCGGTAAACTTATGCATGTGGCATTAGACCTCACGACGAAATAGCAACGCACCATTAACATCTTTGTATCTATAGAGTGATAGTTGTCTCTTTCCATTAGAAGACCCATCTGCTTGTTTGCTATCTTATGATATAAAAAAAAAACATTTGTGCTCCTGCTATGTTTATTTCTATACCTCCCGTGAATTTGTTCCACTTCCCACAGTATCTTGCTTCAGTGGCATCACAGACATTGCGTATAATAGTTCGCCGAAAGTTGCAATTTAATTTTCCTTAATGTCTGTAAAGGCTATTATGTATACGTACTAGTACGTATATTATGTATACGTACTAGAAAATCCATGCCACTTGTGTCAGTAAAGTCCATGGATTGCAACTACTTCATTCCGTTGTCGGCCGTGGTAAAACGCGTTGCTTGTTCCAAGCACACAAAACTTTAAAAAAATGACTTGAATTGAATTACTTACATCAGAGTTTTACATTTAAAACTAAGTTTTGTGCCAATATGTTACAAATTTAGCTCACTCAAATTGGTTAACAGTCAAACCTTTTTTTCTCATAGACCACATTCAAAATTTTGCTGGTTTCGGTGAGCCCCCTGAATCTAAATTTCTACCATACTTCCGAAAAAATATGAAGATTAGATCTATCTATGGAAATTTGCGTTGCAGCTGAGTTCCAACCGTGAATTAACAGTTTTCGAAAAAGTGAGAATTGAATGGATAATTAATTACTTTGCTTACGAATTGTGACCCCCATTTTGGACCCGCCAACGTAGACCCCCATCGAGTCTTCCGTGGACCCCTGGAGGTTTATTTACCTGGACCACTTTGGCATCATTCCACAATTAACCTAATGGAACAGATTTCTACTTAGCCTAGCTTCTCTAGTTGCTCTGATTGCTTCTTTAAGTTGGATTTTAATGCGTGAATCTATAAAATATTAAATGAATATTTACATGACGTAATATGATCGCCTCTGTGGTCTAGTGGTCCAGCGTTGGTGTTGACCACATGAGGTCCCGGGTTCGATTCCCGGGTCGGGCACATAACAAAAGTGTTTTTTCAGTTTTCTGAGAAACACAAATTTGCCCGGGATTGGAAAGTGCCCGGTTGGCGATAGGTTTGCCACCTATCACATTTGTGGGACCAAGTATCTTCGGCTAATCGTGGGTGCACTTGTATCTCCGCATACAACTTCGGGGATATGGGCGTGAAGATACTTTTTTTAATGTGTAATATTTGTTAGTCGAAGCAATAATAATAGCTTGCTTTAACTTTGCGCTAATTTTCTACAACAATCAGTATGAAATTGGGCATAAATAGGTTTTACCTAATATGTTACAACGAAGCAATTTTAGCAATTAGTTGGAAATTTAACGTTTGTTAATTAACAAATATTACTATACCAAAGATATTATCAAAATTTAACCCCGCGTGACCTGTTAAAAAGCTCATTTAATGCACTATCATTTATGTTGGAGCGATTTTGCAATATATATTGACTGTCTATGCAGCTATTCTTTAAACGTTATAATACGTTTAGCACATTAATGAAACGCAAGTTTAATCATTTGAACTGTGATATCATGTCTCTTTCAAACGACAGTTATCTTACGAACGAAAGTATTACGATGAAAATATGCTTGAGATATTTTCATCGTAATACTTTCAAGAAATAATATATTGATAAGGGTCTTAATTTTTCTAGGTATATCACGAGACATAATCGTACTCTTCTAAGAATAGGATTATGTCTCGCTACATACCTATGAATCGTCAAAACAAAGCCTATTTTTATAGAAGAGGAGCAAACGAGCAGGACGTGTATATTATCATGTATATCATGACCATAACATATGTGTATATTATCATGTATATCATGAACATAACACATGTGTATATTATCATGTATATCACGTTAATGTAGCATGCGTAATGTGTATTTTTATTCATATATATATATATATATATGAATAAAAATACACATTTCTATTCATATATATATATATCATATCATCATATGATGGAAAATTTTAGATTTTTGCACTTCGCCTCCGTTATAGGTATAAACTCTATCTGTGCCAAATTTTATACTCCTCCGCGTAATTGTCGTAAAAAGGGCACAACGTTTTCGCTCAACCCATCAGTTAAAATTTTAAAAGTATATTATTATATAGGCTTGTGATCTTTGTCAACGATAGTAACATATAGTATCATTGTTTGTCAATATGACGACGGAAACATCAAACTTCCCAATTTCTATACACTGTGTGTTTAGATTTATTGCGCTCTTATTGTTAAAGAAATAAAGTACACATTCGCGGAATATCACGGGTAAAACATCTGTGAACGAATTGTAATAAACGCGTTTTTGATGCGCGTTAATTTTTAAAATATCGTAAAGCTGACGTTTGCGTTAATTAGCTACATATATTTTTTACAAGTGTCAAATGTACGAAAATTGCAAATTTATTTCCTGTATGATTACATCTACATCTTGATACAGTGAGGTAGGCACTGCTTATGCGGAAATGAGTGCAGCGAGGCGGAAGTGCAAAACGCCCCCAGAACACCCCCGGGCGTTCACCCCCAGCGCCGGGCATGTACGCGCCGCAACTACAATCTCAATGGTGCGACCGTCTTCACTCGCAATGGTGACGTGTTTTTTATAGTTTTGATTTTTTGGTCTACAGATTATATAAAAAAAATTCTTATGTAATATTTTGTACTTGAAAAATCAGTTGGCACAATTAGAATTTACACTGTGGAGCACTGCCGAAACCTTATATTTTTATACAATATGCATTAGCAATACATCTTCTATACTCTATACATACAAATAAATAAAATTGGAGTCTGTTTGTAATATTAAAATAACCGCTTTTTACTAAATGCATATTGATGTATACACGGTACATATAGCAAAACAACATTTTTTACTATTTTTCTCTGTCTGTTTGTTCCGGCTAACGTCTGTAATGGCTGGACCGATTTTGACGGGACTTCACTGGCAGATAGCTGATGTGACAGGGAGTAACTTAGGCTACCTACTTTTTATTTGAAAATTATCCACGCCGACGAAGTCACGGGTTAAGCTAGTTAAATTAATAAAAATAAACATTATAACAAACTACATTCATTTGACATAAATGATAATATACTCACATCAATATGGCTAAAGTCGGTTGTCAATCTTAAAATAGATTTTATTGTTTAGTCTATGGTCGAATTTCGACCACAGGATGATAGCTAGAAATATTAAATGAGTAATTCTTGTATGCAAACGTACTGTAATATATAATATAGGTGTAACGTTAATAAAATAATTTGACTTAAACTATAAATTAAAATTAATAATCCAACATAACTTAAACAAATTGTAATAGTAAAACTTGAATCCGGTAATGCTACATAAACTCTGTAAGTAAATAAGATCTTTTGAATGAATATACACGAGTTTATGTAACTAAAAGCCTCATTTACGACTTTGCTTTCTACCCTTTGGGGATAAATTATAACGCGAATATCTGAAAGTTAAGACAAACATGCGTGCCAACTTTCAAGTTTGCCGACTTCATAGTTCAGTACCAGGCGCTTTTGCGATGAGATGAATTAGCGAGAATCTTCCTCGTTGGCAAGATTGTTTTTAATAATGAAAAAAATATAATTTAGCTTTTCTATACCTAAAATAATCCGTACAAAATGATTATTTTCAACAAAGAAATAAATGAATATGCCTCGATATATTAAAAAAGTATCTAAGGCTCTTAGCTCACGATGAGTGGTCCAGTTACCACAGTTTGTCAGCAAAAACCATAGTGATTGCGTAGCAATTTATGCTCAGATTCTATATCAGTATAACGACTCATGTTATTTTTGAGTAGTAACATTTTAACGAGGAGTAAGCTAAAACTGTTCCTGTGAATGTCAAATGTCCAAACACGTTGTGAAGCGCTTTGTTATTTTTAACTTGTTTGCTAATAGTTAGTGTTACGAAAGACGGATCGTTAATTAGAGGACCCCGACATCAGTCGTTGTTTCTTTTTGAGACAACATTCATATTACGTGAATATGTGTTTTAGTTTCAATGCATAATATGCATTTATCTTATAGCTCAGCCCCCCGATTGACGAAACAAAATCATAGTGGTAGCTTTTTTAATTAAGCGTAACGCTTAAACAATCTTCCAATCTTTTTTAACTAAACGTAACGTTCAAACAATATTCCAACGACGGGTGACAATTAGGGATGGATGTTATAGCTACTTTTATTTCACTATCATGTCGTGAAGTTATTGGTTTCTTGTCATTGTTATATCACGCGTGATAAATCACGACCGTTATATTTTATTAGTGACGATTATTGTCACAGTGGGTACATTTTATTTCGTCTGTTACATGTCGCAGTGATAATGACTTGATATAGTCATTTATACGATTACAATTTATAGTGATTTGTAAAGTAAAATAGCGGTGTCACTCAATGTTGTTGCTTTGTCTCTTTGGCCCGATGGAATTTTGCGAATTATAAGCTTAAGTAGTAGCTTGGTTCGCGTAAAATTAAATCACGCTCGCGTTATATAGAACAGACTGTTTCGATGCGTATAACTGGTGTGAAACGTAAATTATTTCAACAAGTGATATAACCAATAATGCTTGAAATGTGTTATGCCTAGTGATAATGCGAAAACTGGAGGCCAATTCACGTAAGACAACGCGAATCGAGCCGAAGCGTATCGGAATCTTCCATATTATGATGCCGCGTTGTAGCAGGACGTGACATATCGTTTTGATGTAAGAGCCCTAAACGCTTCAACTCGATTGACGTTTTGCTACGTGAATTTAGGGGCTTCAAAAACTGAATCTCTACGACATCGCTACGATTTTTATTTTGTGAATCGAGGGGGCTGAGCTATCACGCGATACGCTATATCTCAAGAATAAATTTTTAATATGTCTTATATTGTTAATCTTCGCCACTCCCGTATTGGTCCCGGGCTCCTTTGAAGAATAGGCCAACTGACGTTCTGCCAGGCAGGTCGTGAAGGCGACCGATTGGCTATACTAGTCTCTACCATCGTGGCTTCTAGGTGGTAGAACTTTGCATTGTCTCGCCCGGGTATGGTACCACCGCCTTACATATTCCTGCCGCAATAGCGTCAGTGCTTGTCACTGTTGTGTTCCGGTTTGGAGGGTAAGATAGCCGGTAAACTTATGCATGTGGCATTAAACCTCGCCACAAGAGAGCAACGCACAATTAACACCTTTGGTGTCTATTGGCGATGGTTGACTCTTTCCATCAGGAGACCCATCTGCTTGTTTGCTATCTTATAATATTAAAAAAAACTTAGTTTTCACTTTATTCCTAATTGTCAATTATCATTAAAATACACTTGTTCTGGCTTTATTATTTTAATTGAACAAAGGCTTCACGTGCTAACACACCATTAGTGTTCGTAGTGGTTGTTGTTTAGCAGTGATGATGTGAACCTGTACAACTACTTGAAATAATTGTATAATTATTATCTACTTACCAGCTGATCCACGCAGCTTCTCCCGCGAGTAGATTAAGATGTCGACAATATAGTTTTTTAACAGCCCATAAAGGTTGATATTTAAAACAAGTTAGCATATGTTATACCCCGGATCTTCAGTTGTTATGAAGCGAAATTATATGAAAACCGTTGAGTTGAGTGAGTTGAGCGGTTGTGCCGTGAAAGCGTAACAAGCAAACTCACTTTCGCTGCATAATAAAAGTTTTTGTTGAATCCCACGGGGTCAACATATTTTTCCGGGATAAAAAGTACCTCTTTGTGTTATTCCAGGTCATCACCTACATGAGTGCCAAATTTCATCTTAATCGGTCTTTTGGTTTTGCATGATTTAGTAACAGACATCCATCCTTCCAAACATCCAAACTTTTGCATTTATAATAGGTATTAACTAGCTTTTACCCGCGGCTTCGCTCACATTAAAGCCATTAAATAAATATTTTTTGATGAAAATTATCGTATGTTATTTCTAATACCTCCGAGAATATGTGTGCAAAGTTTCATGATGATCGGTTTTGTAGTTTTCGCGTGAAAGTGCAACAAACAAACTTACATTCGCATTTATAATATTAAGTAGGGATATAGATTAATTAGTAGGATTATAGATTAATTAGTGGGACTTTACGTCGATAAGTGTTCCTATGTGTACCTACGTCGAATAAAATATTATTTGATTTGATTTGATTTGATTTAAATAAATATATTTATTTCATTTATTACAAGCTTTTCTCCACAACTTCAATTTTAAAAAATTGAAGTTGTGGAGAAATTTCGTCAAAATTTATATATTTTTTATACGTCCAACAATGGTATAGGTACAAAATTTCATGACAATAGAAAAATTAGTAAAAGTTTAATAAAAGTTTTTCTCCTAAAAATAAATAAAAAATTAAAAAATACGATTACAAACTAACAAACTGTAGTTTTATATAAAAACCAACCAGAAAACTGAACAACTTTTTATACAAAATGTCCTGTACAGTCACTCTTGATGACCAAAACAATTTCAGTTACTACTAAATTGGAACAGAGTTTCCGGTTTCATTCAGGTTCAGTAACTCAGTGTAATATAAAACTAGACGAATAATTTAAGCCATAGTAGCTACTACCTAATATTTTTTTTATATATCATAGGATAGCAAACAAACAAACTGTAAGATGCTCTTTATAGAAGTAATATTTGACTCGCATAAAGTTAATTTTTCTAAGTAAAATTGTCTTCAAAAAAATCTGCCCTCTCCTGCAAATTGCTGTGCCTGTGCAGCACATGAGGCTTATAAATATAGTAATAAATAAAATAATAAAACAATGCAATGAAGAATCTCGATCTGATTCTCCTTATGAAAAGAGACGATCTTCGCCTATAGACACCGAAAATGTTATTAATGACTTGTCCTCCATGTGGTGGGTTGAAATTTTGAATCCGTAAGTTTACCGGCTAGACAGCGACACATTTTGTGATAAGCAACGATGCTATTGCGGCCGGAATAGGCGAGGCAGTGGCACAAAAACAAATTACCTTTTTTCCGTCTATGAGAGAAATATTAATATCTAAGTATGTATGTATGTACGTTTTTGTTTCACGTATATATTGATAAAGTGTCATCGGATTAGCTATGTAATTTTAATTGACTTATCAACGTGAAAAGAGTAATGATTTCCCATAGTTTAATTTTCTTTCGCAAAAATTTGTTCAGGAATTATTGAATTGGAACAATATGTCTAATATTATTTTAATTAGGTTTCTGCAAAAAATTGTTTTTTCTTTGTATTTACATACATATCTTCACGCCAGATCCCTTACGGGGTAGGCAGTGAGAACCGAGTGCCATACATCACGATCCTTGCAGGCTTGTCTCGCTTAGTTATTAAATATATACAGATACATGGTTAGAGATGAGAATTAACATTTTTTTCTGCAGCTGCGCACAGGTTAAATTAAGAATAAATTTTCAGAAACCCTTTCTGAAAAAACGCTTACGCCGCATAGTCACCGGTATGCTTAATTGCTTAATTACAACCCAACGCGGCCAGTTGCTTCAGCTGTGCGTTAAACACTTAATTAGTTATCTTTTTCTTTTGTTATTTCTATATTTCCTTTTTATTAATTATTATATTATTTATCGTTAATATTAATTTATAGCATTATTTGAAAAAACTTAGTAAACGTTCATATATGTATTACAATTTAATGTTTTATAATTACTGTACATTTTTCCTAATGAAATAAAATAATCTATAGCAAAAAATCAGATTTAATAAGATTACCATCCGTGTGTAATATATATATAGATATATATATATATATATATATATATATATATATATATATATATATATATATATATATATATATATATATATATATATATACGGCTGAACCGATTTGACTAATTTTGGTTTTGAATTAATTATTGAAGTCCAGGGAAGGTTTAAAAGGTCAGAAAATATATAAAAAAATAAGAGTAGTTAAAAAGGCAGAACAATATTTGCCGGGTCAGCTAGTAATGTATAAAATTGGCGACCTTACTCTCTGTTTGGAACAAAACAGTAACAAAAAACTTTTTTTTAAACACTGAAAAAATGTGACGTTTCCGGTGCATTACGGCAGAATTAAGTAAGGCGGTGGCACAAAATCCGAGCTTTGCTACCAATTAGTAATACTTTATAGACTCAGACGTTAATTTGCGAAAACCCCTACATTAAGATGAAATGGAGGTAATTTAACTTGAAACTTTTCATAAATTCTTATACATGTCTTCTGCAGTGCCATCGTAACAAGAAAAATACATAGTAATGTAATAATCGAAACAAACTTACCCAAGGTCTCGAAAATAAAAAAATATATCCAGTGGCTAAATATCCTCTCATATACATATACTTTACCACGTCAGTAACAAAAAAACTCGCAATATACACAAAACGTTTCACTTCGTAACCGAAGTATATTCATGACAATCAAACAGCAAAAAAGTTTCACTCCGTTTGACCATAACCAAAACAATAAAATCTCTTTAAGTTTGACAAAAGACTCCAGACATAAACCAAATCTAAATTAATAATATAAAGAGAATTGATTTGATTTTTTTGTTTGTTATAATTTAATTCAAAAACTACTTGACCGTTTAAAAAGCAACATTATACTTTTAGGAAGCAACATTATAGGGGGGCGGGGATTTAAAAATTATATTTTAAGAAATGATTCTATATAAATATCAAATTTCTTAAAATGTTAACCAATCTAGTTAAAAGTTAAACTGCTAAGAGTAAAATTACTTATTACTTTATTGGAATCGAACTATACCTATAGGTCGAGTCGAGCCGAGTCGACGTGTCGAGTAGACCTGTTGTGGGTCAGAATGGGTCATTTAATTTCTTACCCTTCCTACCATATTCTTACAATTTTAACCTACTATTTCACCACTACCCTTCCTCCCCTACCCTTGCGACCATTCCACTATGTACTCTACTCTTCTTTTCCTACCCTTACCACCGTACCCTTCCAAACCTACACTAACTGCCCTACGCTTCCTAATGTACTATTCCACTATCACTCTTCCAACCCTAACAACAACAAAATATACTTAAAATAATAATAAATTTTAAAAAAATCATACAAACACAACCCTTAGGTAAATTGTTGTACTCCCGCCGAATATTCTCACTGTGTGAAACAAAAGTTTCATCGATTTGACTGATTTGGCAGAAAACACTTTCATTTGGTGTAAAGGTACGGTACCCCAATTTTTTTTAAATATATAATATTATCTGTACAAAAAAAGATTAGGGATTGAATCAGCATCAGCAATCAGCATATCGACTTCAATTATGGTTGTAGACATGCCTAGCATGCACACAACGCTGGATTCGAGCTAGTGTATGAGTTACTTACATTAAAACTTATTAAATCAGAGTTTGTTCATGCATCAATGTAATGCCAACAGTTTGAGTGCCAACAATTCCTAACAATGGTTTGACGACTTGACATTGTAATGTGTCGCGCAGTAATTACATTTCAAACGTCTGTTATTTTAACACGAAGTAAATGAAAATTCGAACAAACTTAGAGCAACTAATCAGCGTAAACCGAGCAAGTTAAAAACGAGGAACACAATTTAAAGTCCCCCTTAAAAGTTTCCAAAGTGAAGGAGTGTGGGTGAAATAAAACAAAGGCTGGCACGCGCCCGCTGTGCCACTCATGCTGAGTGCTCTGCTTTGTGGCAGGCCGGGCGATACAATGTGATACGCCATACACATCTGAGCATATCCAGGGCAGGAAACTCCTACTAAAGCTTATTACATACCCTACAATAACGCAAATGTAACACGTGAACTTGGTGTTGTCGCTTTGGGTGGATATTCGTACTTCCTTGTACATTTTTATGGTGATTTTTAGAAAATACTGTACCTTTAGATTGTTACGTACATGTTTCTGACGGGGGGAATTAAAACAATGCCTTTTCTCTTATGTTGATCTGAGCCCTTTTAGAAATCGACTGGTTGCCTCGTTGTCAGGCAGTTCGTAAAAGGCAAATGATTGATCTAACTTGTGACTACCATCGTGCTTATCTGGGTTCAAAATATTTATTCCTGTCATGAGCTAAAATAATTAGGGTTTATATACCAAAATCTCGGACTGAAAACATTTGAAACAATTTTGTATTACTTTTACTAATACTGCGTTATGTCCATAAATGTCACAAATTGCTTTAATATAACTTCTAATTGTATCGAATAGCTTCTCTAACAAGACTCCGTCATTTTTCGGACAGACAAACAAAAAATGACGAAACCGTTTTTGCCTTTCTGTTTTAAAAATGTCATTTATTTAATGGTATCACCTCGGTTCGAAAACACTCTCCTGACAGCCTCAGCCAGTATTGGAATTCTGGGAGTCGACATATCGAACAACGTTCAGTTCCGCGGTCATTTGGAAGGGAAGGCTAAACTAGTCTCCAAAAAGCTTGGTGTACTCAGTAGAGCAAAGCAGTACTTCATGCCAGCCCATCGCCTCCAACTTTACAAGGCCCAAATTCGACCTCACATGGAGTACTGTTCTCACCTCTGTGCCGGAGCTCCTCAGTACCAGCTTCTTCCTCTTGATCGCATTCAACGTAGAGCGGTTCGAATCGTCGACGACCAGGCTATTTCTAATCGCTTGACTCTTTGGCGTTACGCAGAGATGTAGGCTCGCTCTGCATCTTTTACCGTATTCATCATGGGGAGTGTTCTGACGAGTTGTTCGGACTAATGCCTGCCGCTAAATTCCACCATCGGACATCGCGTCAAAATTTAAAGTTCCATCCTCACCACCTCGATGTCTGGAAATCCACAACCGTGCGCTTTTGTCGACACTTTTTGCCTCGCATTACTCCTTTGTGGAATCTATTACCCTCGGGGGTGTTTTCGAATGGATACGACTTAGGGACCTTCAAGAAACGAGCTTATTCATTCTTAAAAGGCCGGCAATGCAGCTGCAATACCCCCGGCGGCGGTAATCACTTACCATCTGGTGCACCATCTGCTCGTTTGCCCCCTCTACTATAAAAAAAAACAGCTAGGTACCAACCGTTTCGCCGTGTTGGTCCCGGCCTCCTTTGTAGAATAGGCCAACTGCCGTTCTGCCAGGCAGGTCGTAAAAGGCGACCGAATGGCTATCGAGTCACTACCATCGTGGCTACTAGGTGGTAGAGTTCTGCATTGTCTCGCCCGGGTCTGGTACCACCGCCTTACATATTCCTGCCGCAATAGCGTCAGTGCTTGTCGCTGTCGTGTTCCGGTTTGGAGGGTAAGGTAGCCGGTAAACTTATGCATGTGGCATTAGACCTCGCCACAAGATAGCAACGCACCATTAACATCTTTGGTGTCTATAGGCGATGGTTGACTCTTTCCATCAGGAGACCCATCTGCTTGCTTGCTATCTTATGATATAAAAAAAAAAAAAAAAAACCAAACCACCAACCAAAGTAATTTTACTTTAATGGAAAAAGATAGTTGCCTATAAATAGATGTCAAAGATTCCGTGGTAATGCGGTAATTCTGTGGTAATACGTATAGCAAGGTTGTAATACTACGCAAATAAATTTATCTGCCCTTCAAACATGAATTAGACTCTAGATAGTGATTGACAATACTATGGTAGCACTAAAAACCCCTATTTTTGCCTCGGTGGTGCAAACGAATCGCTGTTGGATGTCATCACCTAGTCACTACTTTCGTGACTACTAAGTTCTGCAACGTCTCACTTCAGGTATCTTTCTATTTTCATTCAAAAGATAGAACCCTGTGAAAGTCGAATTCAGAAAGTACATTAATAGTGTTCCATTTATCAACCTTTGGTCATGGAACCTCAAAAAGTAATCACAATAATAAAAATCGTTGCACCAATTACACAATTGATCTAACCCCAAAACAAGCAAATGATATGATTATGTTATGGGTGTTAGTCAACGATACTAATACATAGAAATACATATATAAATCCTGTAATATATATAATAAACATCCAAACTCAGAAATACAAACACTTATGCTCGCCACATAAATGTTTGTAAAAAATACAAATATATTGTTACCTTATGTTCAACAATGGTATACTATATCTAAAATGCTTATTCTACTACGATTTAAATTCGTGCACGAGAAAGTCTTTGGCATCAAATGTTAAATATATATTAATATTAATATTATTAGGGTCCATCCATAAATTACGTCACATGTTAAGGGGAAGGGAGGGGGTTGACGAAGTGTGACATTGTGCGACAAGGGGTAAGGCAGGGTCCCAAATTTTGTAACATCACATTTTTTTTAAATATAATATTTTATATTTAAGTATTACAACACTAAATTTAAAAACCTATTTGTACAAATAAAAAAATAATCGAATGAGATCATTATCCCAGCGTAAAATTGTGAAATATGTGACATCACACTAGGTAGAGGAAGGTCTCACAAATGTAACCAGCTGTGACAAGGCCGGTGGAGGGGTCAAAAATCATGAAATTTGTGTGACGTAATTTATGGATGGCCCCTTATAATATATAATTAATAATATTAATATTAATATTACGGAATATTAACATTAATATTAATATCAGTGGTCGTTAACGTTGTTAAATTTTCAGCGTCTATAAATAATGAGTTGCGTGACTTGTTTCGCAATGAATGTGAAAACTTGACACATTTTGCGTTAGAAATTATATCATATTCTAGTGTGACAATCTAAATTCGTCACTTAGTAAATAATGTTAAGTAAGGTCAAACTATTTTTATTTATTTATTTTAAATTGATTCATAAACATGTACTTAATGCTACATGGCATTCTCTACTAGTCAAACGTGTTGGTTCCGGGCTCCTTTGAAGAATAGACCAACTGCCGTTATGCCAGGCAGGTCGTAAAAGGCGACTGATTGGCTATGCAAGTCTCTACCATCGTGATTACTAGGTGGTAGAGTTCTGCATTCTCGCCCGGGTCTGGTACCACCGCCTTACCTATTCCTGCCGCAATATCGTCAGTGCTTGTCACTGTCGTGTTCCGGTTTGGAGGATAAGGTAGCTGGTAGACTTATGTATGTGGCACTGCCATCGCGCCACATGGATAGCCACGCACGATTAACATCTTTGGTGTCTATAAGTGATGATTTTTCTTTTCATCACGAGTAGCATTTGCTTGTTTGCTATCTTATGATATAAAAAACATTGAAAAATAACCGACTTCAAATATCTGTCAATTATACCCATATTACAAAAACTACTGAACCGACTTTGATGAAACTTGGACTGTTCGCTAAGTAGGAGTATACCTGATTTAAATCAAAAAGAATTGTCTCGATGTGGCTTTTCTTTCTCCAGAAATTCGTGAAAAAAACATACAAACATATAAACATACATCCACTTACTAAAATTACTTACACGTACTATGTACTTTATTAGATAATTTTACCCAAATATTTTCCAATTTTAAAAATTCCATAACCTCCGTTTTTTCATCGTTTGAAAACGTACTAGATGTATTAGATAGCCAATATTATTTTTGTGTTATCTGCAATATAGGTTCGTTTCTCAGTGCTATTTATCTTTCATCTTGTTCAACTCTCTAAACTAACTAAAAAAACGGTCCGACAGGAGATATTTTCTGTAAAATAATCTAAATTCTAGCCGAGTATTTGTTAAACATCATAAAACGTTTTCTGAATAATTTATTGCAATTAAACTTAATTACGTTTTGTTGCTAGTATTGAATACGAAGTTAAACATTAGTTCATAAGTTCAAGAAAGAAAAACATCATCACACTGTTTTTCTTGTAGAGCAGGCGGGGCAAGGCAGCTTATAAACTCGCGAAATGAATGATAATCTCTATTTGATTATGCCATAGCGCGATAGCAAACAAGCAAAGCTAACCATCGCTTATAAATACCAAAAATAGTGCATTTCAGTTTGTGTAATGGGGTTGAAATGCCACTTGCAACATTTTCTGCTTACATCACCATCCAAATGACAGTAACAAGCGTCGACGCTATTGCGCCAGGGATAAGTTATTTGATGATACCAAACACGGTTGAGACCCAACAGAACTCTACCACATAGTTAGTAATCACAATTTTAGTGATATGTTTTAGACACTATTCTATCAAATTTATTGAATCGTTCTATGCCTTAATATAAATTAAATATTAACAAACTTAAGACACAAATTTTGAAATGGCTTCGACAATTTCTTTATTATAAATTGGAAAACATTATTAATCCACTGGTGTAGCATTTGTGTGCATTAATCTCTTACAACACACACACACACACACAAACACAAACGCACACATACACATATACACACACACACACTCACTCACGCACACCCATACACACACACACACACACGCACACTCACGTACACTCACACACACACTACACTAGAAAAGCAACTATGTAATTTAAAGTGATATATTTTGTATTTTTTATTATTAAACAAGTTGTCCTAGTATAGAGGTTAGAGTCCCAAAATGATATTTCATGTACTGTGTAACAAATTAATAAATTTGAAAAAGTTAACAATGCACTTGTACTTTAATTTCACTTTACAACATACTAAAAATAAAACTGATTGAGTTATATACCAAAAATATATATTTTTGGTATATAACTCAACCGGATTCAGTTTTAGTGACATACCAAAAATATATTTATTGTGAAGTGAGATTAAAGTACAAGTGCATTGTTAATTGTGTCTAACAGTAATGGAATTTCACCAAGTGCCGACAATGGAAAGTATATATATATAAAGTATATATATATATATATATATATATATATATATATATATATATATATATATATATATATATATAGAACGGCAGTTTTTATTTCTTTTTCTGAATTCTTAAAGTCAGCTCCAGTATGTTTCTGTTGATTTGTCTACAAAAAGGAGTTTTATATTCCCACAAGATTATTTAATTATTTTTTATTTAGTTAATTTCTAATTGCAATTTCACTACATTCGGTGGACAGATGTGTCTTTTTGGTGGAACAATAAAAACGTTTTTTTCCCATAACTATTATAATCTTTAATTTTGTACTCAGATAATAACATATTTTCGTATAAATTAATCTCTTTCATTAAATTAATGTTAAATTCTTAAAAAAACCTAAACTTTATTTTTTTTAAACCTTGGATCGTGTTTTAACAATGACCCTGTTACTGTCAACAAATAACATGAAATAATTCGATTTCGTGAGCTCAATATTAAGCAAAACGGGATAAACACTACACTATAGAGACATTGTAAAAGAAAGTTCTAGATATTCTAGATAAAACACACTTCACGGGAAAAGCTTCACAACGCCGAGCCATCACGCGCGCGATCATTAAGGAGAACACTAACGAACCTCTCGATATCTATACAGATCTGAGGAACAAGAACCACATGTATTATTAGTGGCCTCTTATGCCCCGTGTATGCATACTAACCCAATTTGATTTTTCTTTGATATTTCTACAACAGAGGCATGCTTCTTTAGAAATGCATTGTAAATGACACTAACCTTTTGACTCTTATTTTGAAAAGGTAACTGCTATAATAAATGAGGAAAATTGTGTATTTTTTATGTGTATATGTTTTGTTACTTTTTCACACTGAAGTAGCTAGAAAGATTTGTGTTAATTTGATAACAGAACAAATATAATAAATTCCGTGAATTTGATATATACCTAAGTTTTTTTAAACGACAATAGCCGACAGCTTGAAGGTTACAATGGCGTGTTAGAGAGAAGAGAGCTCCGCCAGAATTTAAATTTGAATTTGGGCTACTATAATAACTCCCGCATTTGAGCTGTCTCTTGTGAGGCTGAAATGAACGTCGGCGACGAGTAGTGTTTTGACTAATTATGAAGGAACAGGTAATAGCAGCAAAATCTCTATCCAGTTCCATCGTTTTAAATTTGGTATTCTGATACTTCATTGATTTTACAAGGTCAAGGTGACCTTGACCTGATGCAGTAACCACCACTTCAAATGTTTAACATACCCAACTTCTCAAAATCTACAGTAAATTATTATGTTTGGGGTTCTGTCTCAATGAAAGTTGAAGTCATTGTCAGTAAATTAGTATTATGTTACTGGTAATTAGAAGCTTACGATGGAGTAGTATAGCAATAATCTGACAGTTTTCTAATTTAAGTTTTATCTAAAACAATCTCAGTATCAGCCCATCATCTGTGATATTTAAGTAGGTGTATCAACATCGCCGTGCCTTCCGCAACGGTTACGGTAACTAGCGATAGTCATTAAGGTCACCAAATGCGACAAAGCTATAAAATCGAAGGTTTTGTTAGGTTCAATTCTTGATATGAAAAAGCATATGTATGATAAGAGTAGATAGCTGTATTTATTGTAAGGATTTCGGTGTTTATATTAACGTTATCATTATTTAACGTAGGACATTCGGTCTTAAAATCCAAAGTACACTGTGACCTATTTTTATTGCGATTATGCTCCTTCTTTATGTTGCATGCATGTATGTATATATTTCTCGTGGTTGCATTGACTAACTCTCGCCACAAATGAAATGGGATTTCAAAGTTACACATTAGGTACTATATATCTGTTTGTCTCGAAAAAAAGCATCATCACGCCCGTTTCCTTGCGGGTTTGGCATACTGGACCGAATAGCTGTAAATTTTCCGGTTCATTGTGATTCACTGGTTTGCCGGTTGGTTAGATTAATGGTGACCCCCTTCACCATATTCTAGCGACCTGATAACGATTTTTGCACATTTCTAGCAATAACCTAGACCGATAACCGAGGCACGGGGTAGTAACGCTATACTCGCCATACTTTGAGATGCTACTGAGATTTGAAATTTGTTAGAAAAATCTCGAAATTACTTCAATAACACTTTTGCCTGACCCAGGGAATGAACTCGAGTCCTCATAATTTAAGATAAATTATCTTGAAATATATGTATTTACTAACTTATTATCGGGTTAATTAGACCGTGGTCCTAGATTTTACACTTCGAATCGCCGACACTTGGTGAACCTAGTTTCAACTAATAAGACCGTGGTCCCACGAACAAACTTTTTTTTGATAACTTTTCCTACATGTAAAGTGGAAACTTTTCTTAGACCAACACTCTAAACTTTCTTTTTATCTGTCTTTATTAGTTACTCGATTCAAAATTTTTCGAAGATAGAAAATATGGTTGTCTCGTCAAAACGAAGCTGTTCACAAAAATTTAGCTTGTTATTTATCAAAAAAAGTTTGTTTGTGGGACGACTGTCTATATAAATTACAGATTGCGCATCTTAGGTATTTTTTCCATTGGGTAAGCCATCAGCTTATTTGCTAACCTAGTTTAATATATATATCACAAACAATTTTTTTTCTTGCTTTGACGCTAAATCAATTTATGTTGTTTATGCAATTTATGTAACGTTTAAGTGTAAGTAAATATAAAAAACAGCCTTAATCACAATTCTGTAAATAATCACTTTAGTGTTAAGCCATTTTTATTAGAACTCATAATTTACTGCCAAAATACGGCTACAATGTTACGATGTAACAGAAAAATTTCATTCAGGGGTCTGTCAGGTGAATGACCTTTTGGCTGCCCCTGTCTTGCGACTTCCATTTCTGTAAGTACCTACTGAAAATTCATGTTCGCTATGCATTTTGATTTTTTATTCACACTTATAATAATAACCAAATATTCGCACTGATGTAATATATCATCCTCAGCTTTTATCAACGCACTGCAGGGCGTAAGCCTCCTCCCCCTCATGCCATTTTTCCTTATTTTGAGCCACTCTTGTCCAGGTCTTTCCTTTCAGCTTGACGATATCATCGACCCATCTTGCCATTCGTCTTCCCACACTTCTCTTCCCCGCTCTCGGGTACCATTCTGTTAGGGATCTCCTCCACCTACCATCACTACGTCTAGCCAAGTGTCCTGCCCATCGCCATTTGAGTTTGTTAATGTGATAACCGATATCAACTACTTTGGTCCTTCTTCGGATGTCAAAGTTTTGACTCGGTCTTTTAGTGTAATACCTAACATGGCGCGCTCCATGGCTCGTTGTGCGACTCTCATTTCGTACATCGTTTTCTTTGTGAGCTTCCATGTTTCGGCACCATACGTGATTGTAGGCAGAACACACTGATTAAAGAGACGAGTTTTCAGGCATTGTGGCATTTTTCGATCCCTAAACAAGTATTCCAGTTTGCCAAAAGCTGCCCATCCTAGCTGAATTCGTCTATCGATCTCCTTGTGTTTATGCTTTCTGCCAAATGACAAACAATGTCCAAGATAAACATAATGGCTGACTCTTTCAATGGTCTCTCCACCTATCGAAACAATTTGTGAAGAACCCGACCTGTCCTTGTATATATTAGCATATATTATCTACTAGCTGTTGCCTGCGACTTCGTTCGCGCGGACTTCGTTTACTCCGCACAGCTCCTGCCCCGTAGGTGATAGCGTGATAATATGCAGCCTATATGTTGACCCGACCTGTTAATAATATTCATGCAAAATTTGAAGTAAATCCATGCAGTACTTTTTGAGTTTCCCCCGGACATACATTGACATTCCTACGATTTTATTATATGTATAGATTTTATCATGGCTCGTTTATAATTTAAACCAGTTCGGATACTTTTTTACATAAAAAGAATGTGGACTATATTTGAATGTTTAAATACAAGGTTGCAACTGCGCCCATGATCGAGTGTTTAGTGATCCTGACTATGCAATCACTGGGGCTCAGGTTCGATCCTGACAGGGACAAGCATTTGTGTGATGAGCATAGATGTTTTTATTTCTGGGTTTGAGCGCTTATTGCATAATATTTCAGTATTTATATATGTACTACTATGTATTAGTATTGTTTACTAACAATTATTATCACAAGCAAATCATTTGCTTACTTTGGGATTGGACAAATCCAGCAACAATAGCAAAAGATGGCAATTATCCCTGAGATAAATATTTTATGTTTTACTACGGCCTTTTTTATAAAATGAACGAACTTGTCAGGCCCAATATATTTTTAAACAAGCAAAAATGTTGACACTAGCTGAAATTGAATCAGCGATCATCGCCTACTCTGAAGGCAAAAACCCACTCAGAAATTTTCTGCGCGTGCAATGTTCTAGAAATGGAAACCGAAGAATGTTTTACGTATTAATATACGAGCATCGATAATTTTGTATGATGTTGAACAATAAACTTTTGAAAACATACAATGTCACTCATTTATATACAAAATATATTTTAAAATCAATTCAAAGCGTGGTCTATCGAATATTGAGCAACATCTTGCCTTTTACAAATAATTGAAATTGAATGAGAAACTATTGAGAAATGCGCCCGGAGCAGCGACGCGGTGGTGAGAGCTTATCGAGTGCTAGCGTGAAAGCGGGCGCCTCTTACATCGAAAGGGGTGCTTTGTACCTACTACTAGAACTACTTCACAAAGAAACGAATATAAAATTTGTAAACAAATATGTAACAAATATAAAATTAATAAAAAGAATTTATTCAATTGCAAAAACACATTTAAAATATAACCTATACTTTCAATATAGCTAAAGTTTGTTGATTTTTGTTTATGTGCGCTTCTTTCTGCTTCTATCAGTAGTTACTATTTAAAATGTTCGTTTTATATAGTATTAATGACACGCCCTGGCTTTGCAAAGGTACTATTTATTATATTCTTATAATAGTCTTTTGATACAAAATTACCAAAAGTAAAAATAAACTGTGGATCTGATCGCTACCAAATTTCAGCCACCGGGTTTGTAAAAAAAATGTTGGTGGTTTTATGTCTGTTTTAACAGAACTTAATCCTGCTAAAATTTGTTAAGTTTGGGACATGTTTTAATGACAATAAATGCTAGTACTATTACATAAAGAAAACAGGTAATTTTTCCTTAAAATTCATTATTAAGAATTGTAAAAATCCAAGGAAACGTTACAAGTTACAACCTCACTAATTTTATTAAATTAGGTCACTCCAGTGCATTTTCAATAAAAGAAGAATTGTAGAAGCAATCCACGAGATTTTCTAGCCCGTTGGAAATAAGATCATTTACAATTATCTCGGTTAAATGGTCTTTCTACTCGCTACGTTGATTTATTTAAATTACTTTCTAACATTAATTGCCTTGTTGGTCTAGAGCACAGACCACATAAATACTAAATCCGTAGGTAAAATTATTCGACTCAAATTATGTAGGCCCGGCCCAGATAATTCCCGGATAAAGCAGTTTCTATTTTTTTTTAAAATGCCGGTAACAACATGCAATAACCAGAATGAAAAGCAAATATAAAGTGATATATGTTTATATTGGTAAATATTGCAATGAGATGATGAAAAGAGATAGGCCATCGCCTATTAATAGACATCATTGTTAATAGTGCGTTGCTATCAGTGTGGCGGGAAACCAGAACAAAATAGCAACAAGCACCAAGGCTATTGTGGTAGCAATAGGCAAGGCGGTGTTACCGAATCTAGTCAAGATGTTGCAAAATTCTACCATCTAGTTTGTGTTCACGGTGTTAGTGACATGGATTATTGGCTTTCCCTTGCCTTTTACGAGATGCCTAGCAATAAGACACAACCTACTCCTCAAAAAGGGGTCCGGATCAACACAAGGTATTTTTGCTGCATTTTGAACGTATATTTATTTGTCCACAGAGGGTGTGACGATGTTCAACGTTCGCTGGAGCTACTGGACCAAGTGCTGAGCGAATACGACGAGGGTGAGCCGCGGTCGCTGGAGGTCCGCGCGCCCGCTACCCCCGCCACCCCTGCGACACCCGCTACCGACGACGACTCGCCGCTCGCCGGACATACTTCCGAGGACGATGGATACATGAGCATGAACGGCAGACGGTAAAAACTAATTACTGTATAACAATTTCAGCAGCTTTAGCTTGCTGTGCCTGCTGTTCTCCGCTGGATACTTACAAACAGGCTGACCCGCGCAGCTTTGTCCTGGAGTAGATTAACATGATGAATAGATGGCATCAATATAGTTTATTATACAAACTTTCATCTCCTAATTCAACCCTTTAGGGGTTTTTTACATAAATCATAAGAAAGCAAACAAGCAGATGGGTCTCCTGATGGAAAGAATCAACCATCGCCTATACACACCAAAGGTGTTGAATAGTGCGTTGCTATCTTACGGCGAGGTCTAATGCCACATACATAAGTTTTCCGGCTACCTCATCCTCCAAACCGGAACACAACAGTGACAAGCACTGACGCTATTGTGACAGGAATAGGCAAGGCGAGACAATGCAGAACTATACCACCTTTTGAACAAATAAACCTATTTTTGACCCTGGATCTTCAACTATCTTCAAGCCTTTCATCAGAATCTATTCAGAGGTTCAGCCGTAATAACAGACAGACTGACAGACAGACAGACAGAAAGACTTTCGCCTTTATAATATTAGTTAAGATTTACAACTGCTCCGTTGATCGAGTAGCTAGGGACACTGACAGCATCTATGGGACTGGGGTTCTATTAGGATTAAGCATATGTGTGATGAGCATATATGTTTTCCTAGGTTTGGGTGTTTATCCATACTAATATTATAAATGCGAAAGTAACTCTGTCTGTCTGTCTGTCTCTTCTTCACGCTTAAACCACTAAACCGATTTGAATGTAATTTGGTATAAAGGTAGTTTGAGACCCGAGAAAGGACATAGGATAATTTTTTATCAAGGAGATCCTACGGGAACGGGAACTATGCGGGTTTTTATTTTTTGCAAATGCATTTAATGTAGATACTTGGGGTTAAGTCTATTCGTGATATTTCAAGGATCATAACATAGCGAATGTTGTACGAATTATGGCTGTATACGACATCCTATTATCCTATCTCGATGCTTCTTGTACTAAATAGTAATAATCACTGGCTTTGTACCTATTGAATGTAATAATCCTGAACATTAGCACTTTGGCTGGCAGATCATTGCTGTAAGTATCTATATTAATAAACACTTTGTAATCAATTAATTATTAATTAAATTCGGCTACACTCACGTTTAATCGGCGTAGGTTCCGACTAGTTTCGGACCTATACATATATGAGGTCCTTTCTCAGGTGAGTTAGACGTACGCTCGGTAGTCGGTAGCGGCTCGTCTGGAACTGCGGGCGGTAGCTCGTCGTGCGCTGTCCGTTGGGATCGGGGATTTGAAAAGCGCCGTCGGCAAAGATGGTGCACAACGTCTAGTTTGCGCGTTTAAATTATTGTTAGAATTTAAATGTGCACAAAATGCACCCACAATGTCTACCATACTATCATATTCCGTGTTGTTCTTTTTCCGCGTTAATAATTTTACTTTGTAAACAGTTGAGTGTAGTTATTATTTTATTTTAAACAATTGTACTGTTTTACGACACAAACTATATAATATATTTATTTTTAATTAAATAGCCACCGGTTTCACGTTTTAATCCATGTAAAGATGCAGTGAAACGTGAAACCTTTTGGTTGGCTATTTAATTAATAATAAATATATTATATAGTTTGTGATCGTGAAATAGTACAAGTATTAAAAATAAAATAATAACTACACTTAACTGTTACTGTACACTTAACAAGTGCCGACGATGGAGAGTATAAAAAAGTGTAGTATGAAAGATATGGGTTTAAATCAAATAATATTTGTATTTGTACAAAACAATGTCTGATAAGGGAATTTTTATTCATTTACATCCATGGATAACAAAAAACTTTTGCAGACCCCAAATCTTAGAAATAACCTAAAACAACCTAATCCAGGACAGGATCAGTGTTCAACTGAACAGGCTAGCCACTACATTAACGAAGCCAAGACAAACCATGAGAGTGACCGGGCGTTGGTAGCCCAAATTGAAACTAAATAAACATTCTTCCATCCACTAGCCCGGTGTCGCTTTTATCTACTTCTAGTAGGTAGTGGGAAGGTAGGAAAAGGTAGAAGGAAGGTAGGGGAAGGTTAGTAGACGGTAAGGGAAGGTAGAGAACGGTAAGGGGAAGTTAGGGGAAAAAGAGGTATGTACGGGTAGGTACGATTAAGATAGGGAAAGGTAGCGGTGTGGTAAAGGGAATGTAGGGACAGGCAGTAGGAAGGTAGGGGGAAGGTAGGGGAAAGTAGCGAAAAGGTAATAGTGAGGGTATGGGAAGGTAGGAGGAAGGTAGGTAAAAAAGATAGTAGAAGTTATGGGGAATTAATGGGAAAGTAGGGGAAGGTTGGGGCAAGGTTGGTAGACGGTAAAGGAAGTTAGCGGGAAAGGTAGGGGAGGTAGAGGAGGTAGGAAGAAGGTAGCGGGTAGGAAAGGATGGAAAGGGGAAGTTAGAGGGATGTAAGAGGAAAGTAGGGTAAAGGTAAGGAAAGGTAGCGTTAAGGTAAAGACAAGGTAGAAGGCAGGCCGGGGGAATAGTCTGAAGAAAGCGGGAATGTAGCCAAATGGTAGTGGAAAGGCAAAGGAAATGTAGGGCAAAGGTAGCGGAAAGTAAGCGGGAAAACAGGGAGAAGTAGAGATAAGATAGGAAAAGGAAGCGGCCTGGCAGGGCTATTGTTATTTCTTCATATTATACTTATATTATACTTTTTTTTCATATTATATTTTTATTTTAGTCATATTAAAAACTATTAAATTAGCAGCTCTGCTTATTTACTAATCTATAATATGAAAACAAGAAGAATATTTTATTAACTTTGTTTTTTTATTTGAAAGGATAAGGAAAGTTTGTTTATTTGATAGGATATTTCATCAAACTTTTAGTTATCATAACAAGGATGTCCTAATGTAGCTGAATAAACAGACTCAAGCTGTATTATAAGATCCAAAGGAAAATGACATAGTTTGCAACGACCAGAGATAAATAAATTATATAAATTTGTATAGCATTTTCTTAAGAATAAAAAAATCAAATGAAGAGAACATTTTTTCTTTAAGAATTTTTTTCTTAATCATCGTTTATTTAACCAGAATAGAATATATTTTATTAGCATGAAAATGGGTTACAATAAGTAGTCTTACATTTTTCTTAGATCGCCATAATCTACCAGCAATGCCGGTGTGCAAATAATTTACTTAATAATAATTAATAATCATATTTTATAAATTTAAGCTCATGTATTATCTTTACAATTAATTAAGCTCTAAAATCAATATATCTGATATATATTATTAATATATATCAGATAATAGCATCTTTAATTATATTTTTATTTAGAAACATCTATACATATAATAAAATCGTAGGAAAGTCAAAACTGTACATTGAATATTTTTTTAAAAGAATATTTGGGGCGTGATCTACAATCGATATCGAAGCCAAGTTTTTAGAATTTTTATCTGTTTGTCTGTTTGTCTTTATTTGGATATGGATTTACTTCAAATTTTGCATTAATATTATTAACAGGTCGGGTCAACAAATAGGCTACATATTATGACGCTATCACCTACGGGGGAGAAGCTGTGTGGAGTAAACGAAGTCCGCGCGGACGAAGTCGCTGGCAACAGCTAGTTTTACTATAAAACATTACGCTTATTAAATATTAAAATTTAGTATAAAAGGAATAAGAAGAACATCAAGTTCATCGTTTTTATTTTAGAGTTAAGAATATCATAAATTTTCAATTTTTAAAGTACTCCTCTTTCTATTTCGTGCTACTCTTTTCAATCGACGAGAAAACGGAGGAGGTTCTCAATAACGTATAAGGTTTTACTGAATGATCCGATTTTGATAATTCCTCATTTATTGGAATAGGTATACCTAGAGGGGTGTCCCATTTTTTTTTTAATTCCAGTCATAAGGGTACGTAAACCAGGGATAATTGTTCACTCAGTATTTTAATGTATGACGACGCATAACATTATACTGAGTGATCCGATTTTGATAATTCTTCTTTTATTGGATAGAATATACCTCGAATATACCCCAAACACCCTGCTTCAGTATATAGGTACAGTCTTTTAAGTTTTACCAGCCAACCTGTAAAATGTGAGAGGAGGCTACATATTGTGAACGTATTTTAACGTGTGTGCTAAGTCTTTCCATTCGGTATTCGATATTCGTGTAAGTCATTGTTTCATTTCGTTAAAAGAATAAGGTAGCCACTAAACTAATGCATGTGGTATTACAACCCTGTTACATGGATAGTAATACACCACTAACAAAGTTGTCTTAATGCAATGTTTATCTCATTTCATCAGGAGAAATAACTACTTGATTTCCATATAAAACCATCAATCCTACCAGTAGAAATACAAACCTAACATAATTTTTCACGCATAAAAAGTAGCCTATGTGCTATTCCAGGTCCATCATCTACCTTTGTGCCAAATTTTATTCAAATCCGTTCAGTAGTTTTTGCGTGATAGAATGACAAACATCCATCCATCCAAACTTTCACATTTATAACATTGATATAGATTAGACAGAAAACATACAGATGACTTTCCCAATAAAAAGAGAATCCATCGCCAACAAAGATATTAATGGTTCTTTGCTATCCGTGTGGCGGGTGGCGATGCCACATGCATAAGTCTACCGGCTACCTTACTTGGAACTGGTCTGAGTTAACGCCGTGGTAGTGTAGTGCCGTTATGGTGCTGGTATTTCTGTAATGACCTTATAACTGTCCAAACGTATCGGATTGCTTTTCCGTCTGTATAATAAATATTTCCATTAATTTTAGAGCGAAATTCGCCCTGGGTTTCCGACCGACGGAGGAGCGTGAAGAGCCATCGCCACCGGACCTGCCATCACCTCATTCACCGCCACCACCAGAAGAGGCGCAGAGAATTATTTCTACACTTTTACCAAAGTACGTATGCTTTATAACTCGTTTCATAGTTTATTGTCATTTATATTTTACTGATCTGCGCACCTTCGCCCGCGATTAGAGTAACATGACCGACCCGTTGGTCGTCTGGTCGAGTGGTTAGTGACTCTGACTATCCAAACGATGAAGCTCGGGTTCGATTCCCGACTGGAAAAAGAATTCCTGTGACGAGATACTTGTATTTCTGGCTTTAGGTGTTCATTAAATATATTTGAGTTACATATGTATTTCTATGTCATAGTATCCTTTACTAACACCCATATAAGAAGCAAAATAATTTGCTTACTTAATATTTAGTTAGATCTATTCGTGTAATTTGTCCAGCATATATTTATTTATTTATATGAGAAATTGTATATAATTTTGCATCCTCTATTTCAGCCTCTTAAGAGTTAATTTTCGAAAAAGGCATAGGTATGTTTGACCACGGATCTTCAACAATCTTTTTTGGTGAATTTCATCAAAATCGGTCCAGTGACATAGCCGTTGAAGCGTAACAAACAGACATTCGCATTTATAATACTAGTGTGGATAATATTTTTTAGAATATTTTATTATTAATATTATGTACTTACTTGATACTCTTTATAATTTGTTTTTCGTAAAAATAAGAAAAAAGTATAGTAGTAAAACTAGTTTATTTTTGTTAGGTTATGTTTATTAGGTGGTTATTTTGTTGATATGCATATCATAATAAGGCCCTGGGTCAAAAACGTTTGTATGCACCTATGTTGGTACGCACGTAACAAGTAATACTCACTTATATAACAAACGGCAAGCTAAAAAATATTTATGAACTAGTCCAAATACAACATGTGTTATTTATATCGAAATACCTGAATAAATAAATTATTTTGTTCATATGCATATCATAAGACCCTGGGTCAAAAACGTTTGTATGCACCTATGTTGGTACGCACGTAACAAGTAATACTTACTTATATAACAAACGGCAGGCTAAAAAATATTTATGAACTAATCCAATACAACATTATTTATATCGAAGTACCTGAATAAATAAATTGAATATACCTAACTAAAGTCAGATTTATTAGTGACAAGCTGACCCGACTTCGCCCGCGAGTAGATTTACAAATCGTCAATATATCTTTTATATAAACTTTTATCTGTGAGAAGTATATTATGGGATAAAGTTCCGTAAAAAAGATTCGATCCAGTAATCAAGAAATTTAAAATGATATTTATTATTTTTCAGAGTATCGCCTGCAAATTCTGCAAAACGCACATTTTCAACTGAGCAGCGAGAGGCTGAAGAAAAATTAGAATCCATAATCAGTGCAAATGGCATAACCACTGCAACACAAACCACTTTTGTAAGTATTTTTTTAGAATAACGGCTAATATTGTAGCAGAATTATCATAACATTTCATACATGAATTTCATCTAAACTTGGAATATTACATCCGGTCTTTAGTCGTTTCGCACAACGGGCGGTTAGGAGCGCGGTGTAAATTGCCCAAGAGCTCTTTTGGCATGGGTCATTTCGGACCGCAATGGTGGAGCGATGCGAATCGCCCAATCACTTATTGTATTGGGTTGATTCACACCGCTGTGCAGTAAATGGATATTTGGCATCTATAAATTGAATAAGTAGAAATCGAACCAAGAAAAGAGCATGTGATCGTTTCACCTCGTGGTCTGATTCAACCCGTTTCAAAAAATACCTTGGGCAATTAGTACCGCTCCATCACTGCGGTGCGACCGGTTTCTTCCTTACATTTGCATATCCCATAGTGAAAAGAAAACAAAGGCTAAACTGCTATTGTGGCTCCTAGGTGGCCAACTTCAAAGGTAAGAGCACCGTTTGTATTGAAGACGAAGGATGCTGGTTCAAACCTAACTAGAGTCAAACAACTTTGTTTCAAAATATTATTCCTGAAAAACCCTATGCATTTCCAAATATCTTACCTACTATCAATTAATCCCTATGTGGATTTATTGGCTACTGGAGTTTATCTTAGACCAGAGAGTAGGTACTAGAGAAGCTATCCTAAGTAGATGCTATTCTAAATCGTTGCTAAATCGTCTAACCAAAATCAAAATTAAATAGCGTTGCAGCGTATAATAAAGTATAGTATAATATTCGCGACCAAACCGTCGTAACCGCCGTGAATTTCATGGCTCTTACGCGTTACACTCTATGAGCTCTGACTTAGGTGTTATCCAGGGACTGTCTTTATACCAAATTCCATCCAAATCGGTTCAGTGGTTAAGGAGACAGACAGAGTTACTTTCGCATTTATAATATTAGTAAGGATATAAGTATGAATTGAATTTACTACCTACGTACTTAATTTATTGCATTCTACGTACAATACGTACGTCTACAACAATTTTTCAAACTTTATAAAATTACTAGTTGACCGGCGTAGCTTCGCCCGCGAGAGCGCCGCTATATGGAAACATGCTGGTTGACATGTAGTTTTTCGGACCAACTTTCATCCTCTACTTCAGCCTTTTAGGAATTGATTTTTCAAAAAAAGTTTGCTTATGTTTTTTTACCCTCAGATCTTTAATTATCTTCATGC
The DNA here is from genome assembly GCA_036924255.1 of Apodemia mormo. NCBI lineage: Eukaryota > Metazoa > Arthropoda > Insecta > Lepidoptera > Riodinidae > Apodemia > Apodemia mormo. Next base: position 31,553,024 of record JAUPFN010000003.1, on the reverse strand, counting down.
CAAATTTCATTAGAATCGGTTCAGCGTTTTAACCGTGAAAGTGTAACAGACAGACTTACGCATTTATAAGTATAGACTAAAATAAAATAAAACTCGTTTTTAACTTTGTAATATTATATTAATAATTATTTGAAAATCGTTTCTTTTTCAGCCAAAAACAAGACATCAACGGCCTTACGGATGGGATAAAGAAAATGAAACAAATGGTTTTCACTTGCAACAACCGCCTGTACCTCCTTACAAGTTCTCGTCTTTACAGCACGGGGCCAGACCCCCTCAGCCAGATACCACTGCTATCTGGCTACCACCAAGAAACTCAGCACCACCAATCAGTCAGAGGAAGTCACCTAGCTTCGACAACAATCCTCCAGTTTTCCCGTTTATGGGCTTTTCAAGTGAATTCAGTGACAAACCATATAACGAACACCCAGTCACAATTTATCCAGGGCCTAATATACAATACAATAGACAGTCACATTCTCCAACTTACAAATTATCACCTTCTAATACTAAAAATATAGATAAGAGAAGCAGTAAACGTGATAGCAGATCCGATGGTGAGATGCTATCACCCAAAGGGAAAATACCACCGCGAACTCTCGCCAGTTCTATGGAAAGACATAGAGAAGTGTGTAGAGGATCTGCGGAGGATTTGATAGATAAATGCAAAATACGAGGATCCAGTAAATATAACGACGAGGAGCATTTTTCGGACGATTCCTTGGAAGAGTCGTTCCCGCCGCCGCCGCCCGCCGTGAACACACCTTCGAAACGAAATTCCATTGCGTGGGAAGTGTCTCTCGATGGTGATGATCCTCTTCTTACTCCAGGAAGTACAAAGGTAAAGAAAAGTTTTATATCCGCTTTTAATTGGGACTCTTTATGAGGAATAGACTGCCTTCCTAGCAATCAGTTCATTAAAGATGAGTAATAAAATAATAGCCAGAGCCTCCACGAGGAAATCCCCATCTCTACAACAGATATTTAAAAAATCATATTTCTATCAACTTTTCCATTGTTTCTTATTATTGTTTGTAGTTTTTTTATGTCACATGATAGTAATCAAGCTGATGGCTCTCCTGATGGCAAGATACAACCATCGCCTATAGACACCAAAAAGGGTAATAGTGCGTTACTATCAAGGAAGTTACATTCTACCCGGAATAATCACACGCGCTTCAAAATCGTTCCGAAGAGTACCACGAAATGAGTGGAGTGTGTCTCATTCTATTATATAAAGCGCCAATCGCCAAATATAAGTGCGGTCATGCGTAGTTTGCAAATGACTACTAAGTACTTTTACTAATTTGAGAAACAGTTTTTGTATTGCAGTAATAATTAAAATAAGCACATTTTAGAACTCACTATGTTAATTACAATACATTTAATGCTAATTTATTTATCGACGTGTATGAATAAAAAAGATTTAACGATTACCAAATATATAAAAATCTACCATTTAGATAGTTTTATTTACACTGGCAATTGCAAGAAAGGGATAACACCCACTCTTGTCGTTGCCTTGCTCAGAACGTTTTTCCCCTCTGTTAAGGAAGAAATAAATGTCAACTTTATTTGTTACAAAATAAAGTACATTTTTATTTTTCAAATATTGCTTCGTAGTAATTCCAGTTATCGTATATAAGTTCCTTGGTTACTATCCTTAGGGCAGGATCTTAATGCCACATATATAACCGCCTTCAAACAGGCACACAACAGTGACAAGCACAGACGCAATTGCTGCAGGAATATGTAAGGCGGTGGTACTTGGCCCAGGCAAGACAATGCAGAGCTCTACCACCTAATCACGATGGAATTGACTCGTTTCTTCTTCAAAAGGGGCCCGGATTAACACGAGGTATTGGTACTTCGATACTTACTTTTAATTCCAATACTTGTACAAACATAAATATTGAAATAAGTGGCAATATATAGGTATCTAAATTTGTTCACCTTCAGAGGTAGTCAAAATGGGGTTTAACCCCTTCATTGTCATTTGTCCCAGAGCCTACAAACCTCCAAACCAGGCCCCTGGTTAGCGACCCTGAATTCCCAGCTCAAGTTGAACTTCTGACACGTACATATATATATATATATATATATATATATATATATATAGAACGCCAGCGCCATCTAGTGGCGCTTGATAGAGTTAGTGTCGCGCGCGCAATTGAATTGTCACTTCACTTTGGTTTTACTGTGTTTGTTTAAAAAGTAAACTTTTCTATTGTATAAAAATAATTAACAATAGATATACAAAAGTTCGGCGATCCAGATTCACGACGTGGTTTCAAGTATGTTTTGATCATTTAATAAAGTAGGATCTCATACTAGTTATTATTATTAATTACTTAAATAAATAAATTATAATACTTTATACTTAAACAAACTTATAAATTTGATTAATTTATGTCTGAAAGTTTTAAAATGTATTAAAAATATAATTAAACATTTTACTTATTTGTACATTGATTCAAATTGGCCAAAAAGGGAACTAAGATGGCTAAATCGGTACTTCTACTATACTTAGGTTATATAAAAACATTCCAAAGGTTTGGCAATTCTTTATTGGTTCGATCCGCCAAAGTTTGGAGCAAACTGCCTGAGACTAATTTTCTTGACAAATATAGTCCTGGAACATTTAAGAGTAGAGTCATCTTCATCGACACTTTCCATGTTGTGAGATAGAAAACAAACGCTTATTCCTATAGTTTAAAACTCCTTTTTATTTAAGTGCATACCATTTCCGGAATTTTGTATATATATATATAGCTGCCTATTATATAAAGCATCTGGCGTAAAGAGATTGTATGTATGTTAAAATGAGTTATTAAAAAGAGCACTAACGTTTTAGGTAAAACTTTGATATCTTATAATTGTTTTTTATAGTTGGTGTCTATAGGCGATAGCGATCTCTTTCCATAATGAGAGCCATCTGCTTTTTTTCCATATTTCAATATAAAAAAGCATAATTTAAATTTAGTTAAGATCTAATTTAGTATTTTATATAAACTGAAATCACAAAATTTTGCGAATGATTAACTTTCCCTGTTTTGTATAGTTGAGTAAGGTAATTACTTATCATAATCAACTATTTAGTTTGCTCAGAATATTCCAATGGATGATGATCCATTGTACAAGAATCACAACATTCCAGAATGTTATTTCATATTAGTAAGTTTTATTGTACATAATCCCCCGTGTTGGTCCCGGGCTCCTTTAAAGAATAGGCCAACTGCCGTTCTGCCAGGCAGGTCGTAAGAGGCGACCGATTGGATTTACGAGTCACCAACATCGTGACTACTAGGTGGTAGAGTTCTGCATTGTCTCGTCCGGGTCTTGTACGACCGCATTACCTATTCCTGCCGCTATAGCCTCAGTGCTTGTCGCTGTCGTGTTCCGGTTTGGAGGGTAAGCTATCCGGTAAACTTATGCATGTGGCACTAGACCTCGCCGCAAGATAGCAACGCACTACTAACCCATCTGCTTGTTTGCTATCTTATGATATAAAAAAAGACTGTCACGACTCGTGATAAATCAAATAGTGCTATTTAAAAATTCAGTTGAAAGTACATAGTTACGTAACGAATTATTCTAGCACAACTCTTGCCCCCTTAGATAATAAAAAAATATACTGAGATTGTTACATACTTCTACAGTTACTAACTACTAAAAAAATGCAATATAGTTATAGTGTTTTCTATAAACACGCTACTATTAAGTTATCGCTTTTTAATCTTATTAGGGTAGTATATTTAATTTTTTTATATATATCATAGGACAGCAAACAAGCAGATAGCTCTCCTAACGGAAAGTGGCAACCATAACCTGTAGACAACGAATATGTTAATGGTGCGCTACCGTATGTGGTATGGTGGGACGGTAATGTCCCATACGTAAGTTTTCCGGTTACCTTATGCTCCTAATCGAGCCACGACAGTGACAAGCGTTGACGCTATTGTGGCAGGAGTAAGTGGTACCGAACCCAGGCAAGATGTACCAGAACTCTAACACCAAGTAACCACAATGATAGTGACATGTAAGCTAATTTTTGGTCTTTTAGGAACCGGGTAGAATGAAGAATATTCTTCAAAGAGGTTTTTACATATATAATATGCATAAAAATAAAATTCAAACATGAACTTTTCTCGTTACAGGTCATTGGTAGGCGAAGACGAAAATCTGGAGACCAATCACATTCGAGTACAAGCTCCATTCCACAGCGGATAGACGATGATTGGGGAGAGGAATACTGGCCTCCACCTCCACCAATAACACAATGCGAGGCTCTCGCATCGCCGATATCCGACGCCGAACCAGACTCCCGTAGAGGATCTGACTTCGCTTGCGGCACTTACGTTATCCGAAAGGGAAAGAATCGAAAACAGTTACCAAGTTTTAATAAGAATGTAAATAATAAAAATCAATCGGCAGCAAATAATTTATCTCAAAGCCATAGCTTGAACAGAAGCACTGACAAGTCCATTGACGGGTCTAGTATATCTATAAGTGGATCAGGGTCAGTAAGCTCATACAATTCAAGACCAAGTTCGGATTTAAGTCTACCTCAATCCCGCTACAGTGTCGATTTAAATTCAAGACTTAGTCGTGAACTTAACACGCCTAATTCTAGATATAGCATAGATCTTTGTACTCCGAATTCTAGATTAAGTAAAGAAATGACGTCACCGAAATCAAGATTAAGTTTGGATCTAAATAATAGTCAAGACAGATATATCAATCCTGACTATTACGTTCATAGTCCTAAAAGTAGAATAAGTAGTAATGATAAGGCTAATGTAATGACTACAAAAAATAATATTCAGAATAAACTATCACCTCAAAACAGATTTACTGACTTTAAAAAATATTCATCCACTTTTGATAATATACAGTCTTTAATAAAAGAAGGGAAAGTAGAAGAAACACCACAGACAGAATGTAATGAAACTGTCGGTGAACTCGCTACTGTTGTTCCAAATATGGTTCGTGTTATATCCCTACCATCTCTAGGGGCTGAAGGAGATAGCAATAGTGCAAGCAGACAAGCATTAATAACAACAGTTGAAGAAGAAGAGGATCAAGAAAGCGGTGAGCCCGATTCTAGTGGCGAAACATCACCGCTCCGTAAAATAGAGAATAACATAAGCGCTATACTAAGCCAGGGTCGGGACCAAAAACTTTTTACCCCTTACATACCAAAAGACTGGAATATCCACAAGGATGAATACTGTGATGAAATGTCTAATAATATATTCGATAACAATTTTCGTTATAGCTCTAGAGATAAACAAAAAAGGCATGATATTCAAAAGTCATCCAGCCATAATGAAATTCAGAGTCAGAGGTCTATAGATCGTCGTGATCGTTCATCGGGACGAAGATCAAATAGTATGCACAAATCCACTAGTGCCAAAGATGTGCCAGTAAGCTTAATGCGTCAACCTTCATCTTCAGATTCTGCAGTGTCTAGTGGAGGAGAATTCCCTCTAAATGTTCAAATTGTGGAACATTATAGACACAATGTATTGCCTCAATCGCCTAATATAGGGCATGAAATGGGACCATTGCCACAAACCCCAGAGTCTCCAAAGTTTCCACCCTTACCACCATCACCTGTACAAGAAGTGGAAGACGAATACACAGAAATAATGCAACCTACAGAAAGACGCCATTTGAAGAAAGCAGATACATTACCAACCCCAACTTTAGAAGCTAGGAGAAGGTAAAGTTATTTCTTTAATAATATTGCGTTATGTGATTTGATAAGTTCTTAGTTATGAAAACTTCTCTTTGTTTTGGTGTAATATGATAGAAAGTATAGCTCTTGTTGGAAAAAACAACTAAACTTATAGGCACATTAATATTATTCGTTCATTGCTATCCTTATGTCAAAGATGTGACGTGGGTAAGTTTTCCAGCTAACTATTTAAACCGGAACATGATATGAAGCTATCGCTGTAGGACTTAGCAGAACCATCCCTACCAGTTATACATACTAGCAGAGAATAGAATATATATATATATATATATATATATATATATATATATATATATATATATATATATATATATATATATATATATATATATATATATATATATATATATATATATAATATACTGATCTCTGATACTAGTATAAGTTTATCACTTAAAAATAATAGACCATTTGAAGAATCGCCTCTGTAGTCTAGTGGTCCGGTGTCGGAGTTGACCACATGAGGTCCCGGGTTCGATTCCTTGGTCGGGCAATTCAAAAATGTATTTTTTCAGTTTTCTGATAAAAACAACGTTGATTGTAAAGTGCCCGGTTGGCGACAGGCTGGCCACCTATCACATTGTGAGACCAAGTATCTTCGGCTAATCGTGGGTGCACTTGTTGTACCTCTGCCTACCCTTTCGGGGATACGGGCGTGAAGATACCTGAAGAATAGAACATTTGCCATTCAATTCTGCCAGGCAGTTTTTAAAAGGCGAATGATTAGCTATACGAGTCACTGTGTACAATAGTAGAGACTCGTGCACTCCTGTGCAATATCACTGTCTTATTTTGGTTAATAGAGCAATGTACATATAAAAAAAACACTCTGCGACACCATTGCAGCAATGTGCTATTAACATCTTTATAGTCTATAGGCGATGGCTGTCTCTTTCCATCAGAAAAGCCAACTGCTTGTTTGCTATCTTGTCCTGACGCCAGAAGAGTGAACCAAACATGAAACATCGAAATACGTCGAGGATTAAACGTCAATAAATGTTCCAATTCACTACGACTCACTGATTTGTCTCTTGGCAAGACGCGCGGTGATCCCATAGCCGCCTTTTAACGTCTAGATAACGACTATTGCTTATTTCTTACACTAATCCGGACGGATAGCTTTACAAGCTTATCCGATGCACGAGAGTGTTAACGTGCATGATGATAGTCATCATGCTTTAACAAAACTATTTTTGTAATATACTTAGTTATAATATCATTAGCTTCAGGTAAAACTCACTAAATACATTTTTGGGTGATGTTGAGTTATTAATACAATATTATCAACTTCAACTCTTCCTTGACCTGGAAAATGTCACTAAGTTCCTAAACACATTTTCTAATGAGACATAATGAGGTAAAACTCATTTACAACGTTTATTTCAAAAACACGGACAGAAAAAAAATCAAAAAATCATTGAAATATCTCTATCTTAAAATCTTAACGATATCACTTAATGAGTTTTTTTCTGTCACATGATCTTTCTTCATATTATTTATTTTTTCATTGTTATTAAAATTATAATAAATCAAAAACACGGGCAGGATAAAAATCAAAAAATCGTTGAAATATCTCTGTCTCAAATTTTAAACCATATCAATTAATGAGTTTTTCCGGTCTTTCTTCAAATAATTTAATTTTTCATTATTTTTGAAAAGTTATAATAAATTTAAATAAAATTTTTATTTAGTTGCATCTATTTGCTTCAGGGTTTTAACCTTAAAAAAAAAGTGAAATGCATACTGTGTTATTATCATCAATATTTCAAAAAATATTAGGAATACGTTTGCGAAAATTGAGGAACTTTTGACCGAGTAGTATAGTGGAATTATTTTAACGTTGTTTACGTGTTAAATTTATCATTTTTAAATTGTTAATAATTACTTAATTTAAAATAAAAAAAGTTTTCGTATCAGATGTCAACACGACTAATAAAATAGTTTTAAAATAGATATAAGAAATAGATTTATATTTTTTTTTCAAAACCACATTCAAAAAAGAAATGAAAGTAATATAAATTGCAACTTTCCGCATAAGTTGTAAATTATATAACCTTCGTTTTTTCTTTGTATACCTACCAGCTTATTCCAATTTTTTTTACTGAAAAAAGTATTTTTCCACTAAAAAAACTTTAACAACGTCAATAGAAATCGCCTATACATTTTAATGCTAACATTCTAATGCTTCAATTGGTTTTAAATGTGATGTTATACTTTACAGGCCATCAGAACCGCCAGCCGTTCCTCCGCACCGTGACACAACTAACAGCTTGAAGACGAGATCTATGGAAGCAAACTATAATAAAAATAGAAAAAGTAGCAATTTCAAACCTGGATCTACAGATAGGAGAACTTTACCCACTGGTAATTTTATTTTAAATTTTACTATTACCCACTTTACCCATCTGCATGTGTTTTTTTCTTATTTCGTTATCTTATGAAAATATTTTCATATGAATACTCTTCTACTTTGAAGAGCTTACTTAATTAAGCAAAGTACCTTGTGATATTCCTTAAATTGACACCCATTTAAGTCAGTACACCCAATTCACAAAACCGGTAAATTATGGTGAATTTAAGAGTCTAAAGATGATCGGTTCACTCTGTCTACCTCGGATATAATCGGCGTTATGATATTAATACAAGTTTTTGTGTCATATATTAGCAAAGAAGCAGATTTTCCCCGTGTTGGTCCGGGCTCCTTTAAATAATATACCAATTGCCGTTCTGACAGACGGATCGTAAAAAAGCGACCGATTGAATATACGTGTCACTATCATTGTGGCTACTAAGTGGTAGAGTTCTGCAACGTTTCGCCCGGGTATATGGTACCATCGCTTTACCTATTCCTGCCGAAATATCGTCAATGCTTGTCATTATCATGTTCCGGTTTGGAGGGTAAGATGGCCGGTAGACTTATGCATGTAGCATTGCCATCCACCCCACGGATAGCAACGCACCATTAACTTCTTTGATGGCTATAGGCAATGGTTTCTCTTTTCATCAGGAGAGTCAACTGCTTGTTTGCTATCTATTGATATAAATACAGATTTGCAAAATAAACTAGAGTCAAGCGGCATAATTGTCCTCCCACTTTCCCTTTTCCTCGCACATCAATAGCACATACAAGAGCACACAGTTTATGTACTCAACGCACGTCTCGCTTTATAACCGAAGCATCCTCAGTAGAAACGAATTTCTCCAACAAAAGCAAAAATAATTTGTTGTGTGTGATAAATTTCCTGAAACTAAAGTCTAATAACACTTTTACATGTACCTATTCAGTAAGATAAATGGTACAAAATTTCATATGTATCATTTTTATCTTCGTTAAAAACTTCATATTTCTCTTTTCAGATGTTGGAACTAATGGGGCTCGCCGGCGAACATTACAAAGACAAAATCGAGAAACGTCATCGAACATTCGGGGCCAACTTCAAACGTCCGCCAGTTTGCCGGAGACGCCTGTATTTGCTCGTGGTTGTGATGTACCCCGCACTCCGCCAAGAAATTCTACCGGTCCACCAAGAAACAATACAATGAATTCCATTCAGACGATCGGTATGAATCTTTTACATTTATTACGTAATCGTTGTGGCTTAGAAAATACGAAGCGAGCTATGGCGCACGCGAGTAAAAACATTGATTTGTCATTGTTTTCTTTCTTTTCTACTCTAAAATGTTTATCACACTACCTTTTATAGAAATAGTAGCAAGATATGTTAATTAATGTGGGCGCCATTTATTTAGAAACCGATTGATACCCACAAATAATAGTTATGTAAACGCTATATCGTTTGAAATTTACTGAACAAAATGAATCGTTTTGTTCAGTAAATTAAGTAGTAAGTAATCCTCTCGAGACGCACACTTAAGCCAGGATGACGTTCATCCTAGTGAGACTCAGAATCTGCCTTATTATTTTACTTACCTGCTATGACAGGATTTCGGTTAGACCACAGCCCACATGAATAGTAATAGACATGCCATTGGGAAGAAACGTGTCGCCGTGCATATGAGCAATCGCTCCTATCAAAACTGTCAAAAATGGCATACATTTGAAAATACATAATATCGTTAAAAAATAGAAATCAAGCATGTACTTTTTTACACTGAATGAGATGAAAAGGTTTAAAAATTACCCTTGGAGTTATTTTATTTCATCCGTAAGTAGTATTAGGTACACTGGCTGTAAATGCAAGCCACACTGACAAACTAAGAAATTGTCTTGAAGGGCGTAATAAAGCTATGCCTTCTAAAAGTAATGACATTCTTAACTGATCATACTAGAAGGTTCTAGAAAATGCCGTCATCGTTTCAATACTGAGAAAACTCAATGATATTATTCGACAGCTTACATTTCTGTTACGGAAGTAAGTGAAATGTTACTCTGTACTATTACTATTAAAAACCCACGACGGCCGTGTTCCGCTCAAGATTAAAGCTCATGGATCTCCAGTGGTACTCGCTCAGTGCCCTCAAACATATTAACTGCTTAAAAGCAAGTCCTACTCGAGAATGAGCAACTTTCCCTCTGTATTAAAAAAGACTTCGTGATACAATACCACACATCTTTCTTAATGCTTCTTTTCTTAATGAGTGGTTCTAAGACCACGCTTAGACCCCACTTCACGCACTCAACAAGTACATAAGCTCGGCGCTTGGTTACAACTGGTCCCTGCGACAAGTGCCGTTGCGGGTAGGAATTTCTCATTAGCAATCATGCTTGGTACTTTCACTTGAAATAGTTAAAGGTAAGAGACGCTAACATTGTGATGACTTGATGGAAGAGTTGATCCAGGCCACTTTTTAAAGAATATATTAACGTGCTTACTGTTAGGTATCCCGTAAAAGGCGAGAGGACATGTGTCACTTACACTACTACTAAATTCCTAAGGGGTACAGTTCTCGTCTCGACCGGATTTGGTACCCCCCGCCTTTCCTGTTCCTACCGCAATACCTGTGATACCTGTTACTCGTATTCCAATATGGAGGATAAAATTACTGGTACATTTATGCATGTGCAACAAGTCCTTACACGGATTGTGACACACCATTGACTTTTCAAGTGTGTGGGCGATGGTTATCTTTTTCCATCATGAGAAACATCTGTTTGTTTTCCTATAAAATAAATAAATAAATATATCAAATAAACTTCCCCGTGTTTGTCCGGGTTCTTATTTTTGATATTACTAGCTAATAAGTATAAGTCTATGTATCTACTTATGATCTATCAATGTGGTCATACCACACACCCTATCTTATCCCAAGTTCCAGTAAATTTCTGGGACTTTCGATTGTTTAATGTTCTTTCTTAGTGTTATTTTGTCTCCGAGGAACTGAGCCCTTAAGTTGTTTAATTCCTGTCACTCGGTAAGCACGCAATGTGGAGTTTCTTCCTGAGACAAACATGCTCTACATATTGAGCTGTCTGTGAATCTTAGTGTATTTTTTTTTCATTATTGGACAATGTTCCATTACTATGTATATATGTAATTAATGCGTTACTGATAGGCATGGTGAGACTTCTATTCTATTCTATTCTATTAAATATTTTATAGATTCAGGCGTTAGTTCGAAGACAAAACTAAGGTTTTATTGTTGGAAAAGTAAGCGACCTTATCTACGCAATTAATCGGGTTCGAATCATGACAGGGACAAACATTTGCGTGATGAGCATAGATATGCTGTATTAGTTACTGGGTTTGAGTGTTTATTAAATACATTTAAGTATTTGTATGTGTATTTCTATGTGTTAATATCATTTACGGACACTGACACTGCCTATCATAAGCAAATAATTTGCTTTCTTTGCGGTTAGATCAATTCACATAGTTTTTCCAGCGATATTTATATTTAATTTGAAAATTTTGGCGAAATCTTATATGCGACTATAACCGAAACAAAAGGTAGTATAAGGAATGGAACGAACTTACCTAAGGTCTGAAAGAAACTAAAAATTAAATATAATTAACAGGAAGCAGCGCCACGCTGGGCGGTTACGGTCGTGGGTCAGTGATGGGCACTGGCGTATGCTCTGGCGCCGACCTGCTGCGGCTAGGCGGGCCGGCCCGGGGCTGGTACCCGCGACAACGACACCGGTAATATGACCACCATACGATACAAGACACGCACTCATATAAGCCCATACATAGTATAAAAGCAAATGTTTCTTTCGTTTTCTACCACTTACCACAGTTCTACCACTAAGCTCTTCAGATGGTAGCGAACAACAGCGCCGCAAAGCGTTTGACGAAAAAAAATTACGATATACTAATTTGAAACTACTGCAGTGGGTCCTAGCACTTTTACAAATTTAAGTAAGCTTCCATGTTGCCTGGCTGCTATCTAACGTCAAACACAAAGACATACACTAACATGTGATTCAAGCCAACCGTTACAATGTGATTGTACATTTAGACAAACTGTACAATCACGAGACAGATCAGTATGTATAAAGATTATTAAAACACGATTTTATTACGATCGTTACGTCACGGTCAAAGAACATTGTTTTTTTTTAACATTATTGAGCATTAGTGAAATAAAATGTCAGTGAGACCGTTAGTGTTTTTACTACATTAAACAAAAGATTTAAATTTATTTTTCTTTCTTAGACCTGATCAACTTTTTTATCGCATTAGATTAATATCATCCAACTGACATTAAAAAAATGTCGAAAACTTAAACTACGACATAAATATAATAAAAAATATATTACTTGCAAATAAAACTAATTAAAAAATCTGTAAGCCGGCCGGTTGCCTCTGCAAGCCATCCCTGAAACTTTCCGTTACATTGAGGTATTTTAAATGCAAAGAAGCAAAAATCTTGAGTTCGAATAGTTCAAAAATCTAAAGTTTGTAAAAATGATCTTATTTGGAAAAAATGTATATTTTTTCAAAATGATGATACATTTTTGATCTTTCGAGTAGCATTCAATGCAATTTTTAAGCTCTAAATTGTTTTATTAGCTACAAAACCGGTAACTTAAAAAATGTCAAAGAAATGTAAAATAAAAACTTTTTTCAAAAATTTTCGTCATAGATAAATCCGGAACAAATCAACCGATTTTAATCCGATTTACGGTATTTGATGTAGTTTTTTATTTAAACGAGTTGACTAGATTTTTAAGTAAATCACTATATTAGCCTGACAGTTATTTTAAAATATGAAGTAAGATTGTAAACAACGAAATTTTAATTTTTGAAACGGGATTAGAGGTAGTTTTATTGGAACTAAAATATCGTAGAAGATAAAAAAAATGTTGGTTAAAAAGTTTCGTAGTTATGTCGAAAAAACACTTTCTTCGTCAAAATTGTTTCGTCAACGATAACTCCCGAGCGGATAAACTGATTTTGATACAATTTACGGTATTGGGCGCAGTTTTTCTAGGAATAGAGCCGATTAGATTTTATACTTAATTGATACTTTAATCTAGAAATCAATAAAAAAATATTATTTCGCCGAATTTTTTTGAGGTTTTTTCAAAATTTCTCAAAAGTTTCTGGGTTGAATAGATTTAGATTTTCAGGAGGTCTAAGTTAAGCGGAACCTAATCGAATACCATCCACCACGATTGGACCGGACAAGCCGTTCAAAAGTTATAAGATCTTTACACAGATTTTATCTGTGATAACACTTATCTATAGATATAAAACTTAATATATAATTTATTCGAAATCTTTGAAGCTGATTCTTCTAGAAAAATTCCTTTAAACCAAATATTATATAGAAATAAATAAATATTGTCGCCTCTGTGGTCTAGTGGTCCGTTGTCGGAGTGAACCACATGAGGCCCCAGGTTCAATTCCTGGGTCGGATAAATCAAAAAATGTGTTTTTTCAGCTTTCTAATAAAAACAACAATGCCCGAGATCGGGAAAGTGCCCGCTTATCACATTATAGGACTAAGTAGGTATATCTTCGGCTAATCTTGGTAATCTGAAATGGGTGCACTTGTTGTACCTCTTCGGGCATTCGGGCGTGAAGATACTTTTTAAATAAATGTTTTTTGTACAGCTGTAGGTTGTTAGTATATATTAAATATTGACTGCACCTTGCAGTCTGCTGCATTATAAAAGTTTTGCGTATCCCATGGGTACAACTTATTTTTTCCGTATAAAAAGTACTATTCCAGGAGATTATCTTCCTGTGTGCCATATTTCATCCAAATAACTCTAGTCATTTTTAATTAATTTAACAATAATAATAATCTATTTGCATGAAATAGGGAGGAAGAATTGCAAGAAATTGCGTGATTGAGTAAGTAAAAAACATCCAAACGTACAAACACCCAAATATCCAAACATCTAAACATACAAATATACAAACATACATACTTTCACCTTTATTAAATGTATTGGATTAATAAATTTAGATAAATGATTCCTTCTAGGGAATGTATCAACACTACCAAAGTGCTTTTATGATAGTGGGTACCATGATTTATGAGTATTGGCACCTTTTTCAATTACTTTTAAGTCTCATTAAAAATTATTTGTAACTTTAGAATCTTATTGAAAAAAAAATGGTACTACCAAAAAGTGAACTTGTATTAAAAAACTTGCCTATAATAATCCTAACTATCACCCTGTTTCGTTTGATCCACGATTATTTGCCCACACTGTATACAAGTAATTTAGAATTAAAATTATAATGCAGTTTCACTAAGTGCCGACGATTAACAGTATAAAACAAATATAGTTAACACCTTACAATTAACTCAAACACATTACTTGTTTTATATTCTTTCTAAGTTTTATTTTCTACGACTTATCATCAGCACTTGGTAAAACTTTACTGTATAATGTTAGAAACATTTTTAATTATTGATACTTTATTTCTATTTTTTTTTATATCATAAGGTAGCAAACGAGCAGATGACTCCCCTAATGGAAAGAGACAATCATCCCCTATAGACACCAAGGATGTTAATGGGTATATACGCGGTCTTTATGCCATATGTAAGTTTTCCGGCTTCATAATCTTTCAAACGGGAACACGACAGAGACGAGCATGGACGCTATTGCGGCAGTAACAGGCAAGGCGGTGGTACCAGACCTGGGCGAGCCAATGCAAACTCTACCTCCTAGTAACCACGGCGGTAGTGACTCGCATAACCGCGACCGCCCCGTTGGTCGAGTGGTTAGCGATCCTGACTACGCGATCGACGGGGCTCGGGTTCGATCCCCGACGGGGACAAGCATTTGTGTGATGAACATAAATGTTTGTATTTCCGGGTTTGGGTGTATGTATATTAAATATATTCTTGTATTTATATATGTATTTCTATGTATTAGTATCGTTGACTAACACCCATAACACAATCAAATAATTTGCTTACTTTGGGGTTAGATCAGTTAGTGTAATTTGTCCCTTGAATATTTATTTATTATTATTTATTTATTTATAACCAATCGTTCGCTTCTTGTGAATTGCCTAGCAAAACGGCAGAAGGTCTTTATTCCCCGTGTTGGTCCCGGGCTCCTTTGAAGAATAGATCAACTGCCGTTCTTCCAGGCAGGTCGTAAAAAGCGACCGATTGGCTATGCGAGTCACTACTGTCGTGGCAACTAGATAGTAGAGTTTTGCATTATCTTGCCCGGGTCTGGTACCACCGCCTTACCTATTCCTGCCGCAATAGCGTCAGTGCTTGTCGCTGTCGTGTTCCGGTTTGGAGGGTAAGGTAACCGGTAAACTAATGCATGTGATATTAGACCTCGTTACAAGATAGCAACGCACCATTAACACCTTTGGTGTCTATAGGCGATGGTTGACTTTTTTCATCAGGAGACCCATCTGCTTGTTGGCTATCTCATGCTATAAAAAAAGATCCGTTCTTCTGAGGGAGCCCGCCAACACATAGGAAAAAGTTAACAATATGTTACTGAAAAAAACTTTAATTGCATGTTGTTAATATACTTTATTTCATTTAAACAGGCCAGCATCAATTGAGCATCTGGATAGAATATCAGCGTCGTCTAAAATGGCGGCAGATCATCCTGTGGCTTGGGAAGGACCCGCCTCGCGAAAACCCCTCACTCTACCGCCAAATCTAACGCCGAAGTTCTTCCAGAAGTCACCGAGAGAAGCTCTGCGAAGAGTGACAAGTTTATTGATAAGAAAAGGTAAGTAAATGTGAATTTTGTACAACTCAACAAATTACAACACCTATGTAACGGTCGCATCAGCGATTGTGATTTTAATTTAACTTGAACGCAAATTTTTCGATTAAAAATATAGAAAAAAATTCAAGTACTCATCTCGGTGAAATTTTACGGTGCATGCAATCAAGCTATGGAATTCGCATCCCCCATGCATTCGCTCTAGCCCTTCACTGCCAGTTTTTAAAAAACGCCTAAAAGATATTACCTGACACTTTCTTGATTTTAATAGTTTTTCTACTAAATTGTAATGTTTCGATTTCCTTTAATATGTATGTGTTCCATATATAACTATGTTAGATTATGTATATGTGTGTATATTCATATATGTATTATTTTATTTGTGCACAATGCCTTCCCATTTATTAATCCCTACTCCACATTTCGGGTTAGCTGGAAGAAATCTCCGCCAGTAGAGATAAGCTCACCTTTTGTGCAATTTTTGTTACTCTTTTTCGTGTGTATCTTTCATTAAGTCTACGATAAAGTTTTAAATAAATAAATAAATAAAAAACAAGATAACTTATTAAGAACGAATTGTCAGACTCAGGACTCGAACCCAGATCTTATGCATGTACCGCTAGACCATTGAGGCTAGTTGTTACATTAAGTTATCTGAATTGATAAGTTTTACCTTAGCCAAGTTTTTCTTGACTGAAGTAAAACTTATCAATATAACAATGAATATAACATATTTATATTTTCTTAGTTGAGAATAACTTTCCTCATTAGTCGAGTGCTGAGACTTTTCAACTCAAATCATACGATTTTAGGTTCCATTACTGTCTCGTACAATAATCTATTTTTTATTTTTAAATAAATGTCGGAAGCATCCCGGAGTCTGATGATGGCATGTAAACTGCTGGTCCCAGTTATTATAAATAAAAAGCAATAATCATAAAATGCGATACGGATGCGAATGTCGATTTACTGGCTGATTGAACTTGTATTTTATGATGAATCCGAGCGTCTATTAACATTCCTCTTACTCTGCCTACCCCACAAGGGATTTAGCCTAACGACTTTTTCGCAATACCAAAATCGGTAGTCCTACATCGATAACGCCACTCTTAACCAACATCATGTTACGGTCTGAGGGGTAAGAAGGCCGTCCGCCGCGCTGCCGCTGTAATTACTGGTCTTACAAAGTTTAAGGACCGAAACACATGACATTTAAATTACATCGAAAATCTGCAACAAACTATTGGTATTATAATGTCTGCTATATAATCATACGGGATACAAGTAATATTAATCATTTTTCCCCCTAAAAGCGTTAAGCTCGATTCTTCATCCGTAATGCTTAACTGGATCTCAAAAAATAATGGTTTCAAACTTAAATTATAGATTGCACTAACCGTTCCTTACTACTATGCACTTGTTAAATTGAGTCCCCCCTTTTGAGTGCATCTTATAAGAAGCTTTTTTAGCGGATGCATGTGTTATATATCTTATAGCTTTATGTATGCCAAACTTCAGGATAGAACTACCCATGCAGTGGATGTGTCACTAGTTTAATATGTGAGTCATTATAACATCGATAACGATGCATGTCATTCGGAATAAGGGTGATTATTTTTGTTCTTACTTATATTGTTACTAGCGACCTGCCCGCGGTTTCACCTGCGTAGCTTTTGTTCCCGTGGGAATATCGAAAATGTTTATATACTAAAACCTTCCTCAAAATCTATTAAAAAACCACATCAAAATTCGTTGCGTAGTTTCAAAAATTTAAGCATACATAGGGACATAGGGACATAGGGGCAGATAGAGAAAGCGAAATTGTTTTATACTACGTAGTGATTTGTTGCTTTATTTTCTTAAATACGAATTTTATACCTTTTAGAAATATAAGTTTTTTTCGGGATAAAAGGTAGGTAACGCAAAATACTCTGACAGTAATCTGGAACATTGTCTGACGATAATCGTTATGCTGGAGCCGCTCGAGCATTAAAGATAGGTGGCATGATATTCCTCTTAAGGGAGGACTATTTTTGTTTCTTACTATATATTGTTATTTGTTGCTATACGATTTTATTACATTTCGGAAAGATAAAGTGGTTTTGTCAGGATAAAAACATGTAAATACAAAATTTTCTGATAATAATCTTAAACGTTGTCTGATGATAGTCATTCAGTCAGTACATTTTTCAGACTCTGATCTAGGGGAGCAAACTGGGACACCCGTCTCGTTTCAGTGGGCGTCAGTCTTTGAAAAAATCATAATATAAAAAAAAACTTGTTTTACAAGGCGTCTAGCATTCAGCGCATGTTTTCTATCAAATATTTTTGATTTTAAAATACCCCAATGATTTTTTAACACATTTTAAGGGTGCATCCCAAAATATGTTGCGAGCTGCCGGAGTATAGCAGAGTGTTGGCACTTGACGCCGTATAATATGATGGAAATTATTTATTTAATTAATATCTAAATAATCAAATATTTTTTTTTAATATTTCACATACTGATTTTGAAAATAGTAAATATTTGAAATCTGACTTTTTACCGCTTAAATCATAGTGGGAACCTTTTTCAGTATTGTTCATATATTTCTTCATGTTGTGTATGAGCAGTAAAATAAAATTATGTCTTCAACTTTGATTATTTATTAAATATGTAAATACAAAATTTTCTGATAATAATCTGAAACGTTGTCTGACGATAGTCATTCAGTCAGTACATTTTTCAGACTCGGATCTAATATTTAAATTATTTGAAATCTGGCTTTTTACCGCTTAAATCATTGTGGGAACCTTTTTCAGTATTGTTCATATATTTCTTCATGTTGCGTATGAGCAGTAAAATAAAATTATGTCTTCAACTTTGATTATTTATTAAATATGTAAATACAAAATTTTCTGATAATAATCTGAAATTAATTTGATTAAAAATCCATTCCTATTTTTTTAAAACGTATTGATTGTTTTCATTCTCAGAAAACAAATTTAAAAAAGTAGTTAGGACTGATTCTTCTACATAATTACCAATAAATTTTTTCAAATAGATTTTCGGGTTTTCTTTTCATAAATCTATTTAAATTTGAATTTGAATTTTTTTAAATATATTTTATTAAAGCTTAAATTGAAGAAATATATTGATTTAATGTCATCTTTACTGGCTACAATATGTTTTCTATATTAATTTTATGTCACACAAATGAAAAAGTTATTAGCTAATATTGCTCATTTGCAACAGCACCAATGTTTCTTAAAAACAACATTTTACAGGAGAGCCTTTACCATCGCAAGTCACCAAAACGGAGGATACATAATGATACTATAATGGTTTAACTGTGAATTATTTTCCCTCTCACTTACTATGGAGCCTAAAGAAATGACGTTTTTACAGTAAACAGGTGCTCCGTTTACTATAAAAACGTCATTTCTTTAGGCTACAGTTAACGGAGCACTATTTTTCATCACGACTGTAACATTAACTCAAAAATTGACAATTTTGAGATGTGTCGACCTTGTAGCAAATGAGCTATATAATATACGCTTTGAGTATCTATATCTATGAATATACGTATTAAAAAACATAAATTTATCAACCATCGCATGTATATAAAAAGGCTCTACTTTTTATATACATGCGATGGTTGACTCTTACCATTAGGAGACCCATCTGCTTGTTTGCTATCTTGTAATATAAAAAATATGCATGTAGTTATCTTAAACGATAAGAGATAGCGCCACGGCATGTACTATTTTTTATTAACCAGTTTTTTGTTGTGATCGAAGAGAAAATGTTATTTTATTGCGGTCAAGACTAGAACGAGTTTTCTGATAAGTAATAAGAAAGCAGCTCTTCGTAATTTAAATTAAAGAAAACATGAATTTGTAAAGTGTTCCGAGTTGGTTAAACAAACAAAACATTTATGTAGGTTAGGTAACTAAACAAAATATCACATGATTTAAAAATAAAACAATTCAAAATTCTACTTCCGCACTGTGTACCACACAATCCTTTCTTCCTCCCACAACTTCCTAGATGATTAGACATTTCTTGGCAAGCGATGTGTCTACGTTGAAGGCTCGTTATTAACAACGAATAGATAAATTGTATAAACTGCGGATATATACTATATGTATTCATCGTCAAAAATTGATCAGTTGTCTGTAGATCTGATAGAGGCAACGAAAACATACACTACATACTAGGTACATGACGAAATATATGTTGCAACAATAACCCGTATTTTAAATAGCCTTATTGTCAATTCGATAAATTAATTGCCAACATGTTTACTTTGACACAGTCAAAATCATAATTAGGTACGTGTTTTGGTTAATTAATTAAAATAATCTTATTATTTTAATTAATCACACAAAAGTCGTCATAAATTTTCGGTCAAGTGGTTAGCGACCCTGACTACGCAATCGACTTACGGGCTCGGGTTCGATCCCCGACGGGGACAAGCATTTATGTGATGAGCATGTATGTTTCGACCGGGACGGTACGTATAAAAGGACGTGTCAAAAATGTAAAAAAAAATATTACATAATATGGCTTTAAATTTTCCAAACGCTCATATCTATATAAGATTTTTTCTTTTATTTTATGTATTTCGCTACTTATACAAATCGAATAAGAGAACAAGTGTAATAATTACAAACTATAGGTGTCGTATATGCGGATATCTATACTTATCGATCGGTATGATATTTAAAATGAAATACGTTGTTGTTTTTCATAAAACATATATATTTAATGAATTTATCGAATTATGTTTTCAGCTTTTTTTGTTTTCAGCGTGTAAAGAGATATCTCCGACTTGTCTGATATGAATGTCAATGTAAAAACAGTCGTCTATCAGTTTTTCTGGAAAAATATTAAAAAAATTAAATACTTTAATACTATTGTATAATAACTAATTGTAGAAAAAATATATATATTTATTATAGTATAATCTTAACATAGAATTATTTCAAGAGAGATTTGAACAGTAAACCTCAGTTTTTGACATATCCCTTTATACGTATTGAGTATGGTCCGTCGGTTTGTATTTCTGGGTTTGGGTGTTTATTAAATATATTCTAGTACTTATATATGTATTTCTATGTATTAGTATCACCCATAATACAAGCAAATAATTTGCTTACTTTGGGGTTAGATCAGCAAGTGTAATTATTTGTCCAGTGAATATTTATTTATTTTGTTAATAGTGAAACTTTGTGTATTAACATTACTTACACAAATTAATCACATCGCCCTAATTAAAATATATATGAAGCACTTAGTGAGGGGCTCTGTTAAAATCAGTTTACCTATGTTGTTAAAGAAAATTAAAGTACCTACTTTAGGGAGGCTAAGACGATTTGCGTCTGTATCGACTAGCAAATAGCAATCGATAACTTTACCACTAGACTAATAAAATAAATAGAACACGTCATACGATTTTAAACAATCTGATATCCTTTAGAAAGTAATCTTTATCGCACGCTATTAAAACAAATATTTCAATAGATATATAATTTATTAAAATCCTTCAAATAATAGAAAATGTAAAGAATAAAAGACATACATACCTATACACTTTCTTAATACGTATGAAAACTTTATTCATTGCGACTTCAGTGAAGTAATCAGAATACTTTATATAGTAAACTAATCAAAATTAACACTTTAAAATGAAATGAAATAAAAAAAAAACTAAAGCCGTAATAGATCGTACTCCGTAAATTGTAGCCTTTAAATAAGTAGCTGTAAGTGTTTTAATATCGGCAGCAGAATACCTACAATTCAATATTTATTCTCAATTGAAACTTCACTAATTTATAGATACCTACACTATTTAACATTGATATTATTTAATTAATTATAATAATGTAATGAAGTCAACGACAGCTATCAAATCATTCATATCCTAAAATAGGTAGTAGTGTCATTGTTCAATCTAAATAATAAACCTACACATTGATCTTGAAGAACAATAACACAATAAGGCGCTAACAATCAGTTAGGGGACCTCTAAAGTTTGGCTGCACAATGGCGTCCAGCATACAATAGATATTCTGTTACCTGTGGCATCAATATGTGCATAATAGTAAGCTATGATTCAACTGGCACGGCGCGGCCGCGTCATCGCATTTGTGCTTGCTGCCTCTCAGGATTAGGGACAATTATATTCAGATATCAGGAAAATAACAACGTTAAGATATCGAATTGACAAAATCGATTTAAAAGAATAAGACTAGGAAAATCATGAGTATTAAAATTATCAATTAGTAATCATCAATTGTTTCAGTGTATGTAAAAGTTGCGATTTTAACAACTTATTCTAAGTTTATACAAACATAAATTAGAAACACGGAGAACGGTGAAACTACACCAGCACGAGCATCGTATAATTTAATCATCGATAGTCAATTGTATAGAATTCACAGTAGTTCACACAGTAGTTGACAAATTCAACGAAGACTATCTTCGTTCGCCTTTTGCCAGCTGTCTGGTAGATGATCAGACGACTACTTCACTAGGAGCTCGGATATAATTTACTAAAGAAAAATTTCTTCTAAATGACTTATGTTCTAAATACCTAGTAGAAATAATAAAATTAAGATTAATTAAACCATAACTGCTACTCTTTGCCATAAAACTCATTTACAGTAATTTATATAGCATACCATTTAGACTTTTAAACAATATCAGTCCTTTGAAGATATCAATCGTCTCACATATTATATTTTATGAATATCTTGTAATAATATTATATAATCGAATAAATGCTTCAACATCGATTAAATAAGCATTGAACATCCTTACTCAAGGGTCACAGCGTCACCATGACTCACCAAGCGCTTTATAGCGAGGGAGTATGCCAATACACTCATATTCCGTGATTAATGAAGACGCAAAAAGATACATTTGTCATCTGACTCAACTTTACTTACCACTTAATACAAGCACAAATTGTGACATTTGGTGAAAGCGATGATAGGTACCTATTTTTGAAGTTCTTTTACTGTTCAAAATCTTATTTTGAACACTAAAAGAACTTCAAAAATATCGCGTATATTAAAATTTGTTGTTGTGTGTTTTTTAAATAATAAATAGTAATTTTAATCTCATTATAGTTATCTGAATTTATATATTTGTAGTTATAGTTATCTGAATTTATAAAGAGTAATGTCCTATCTCACTAACTGACATATCAACGCCCAGCTTTAAACCTTAAACCCTTCAGGCTTCAAAAAAGAGTGCTAAAAATTTCCCCAAGGGTTGTTCTTACTTCTTACATTATAGACAATGTAGGTATAAGAATTGTTGTTTTTTTTTTTTTGAAATTCATACCCTTGTAAAGTTAAATAGAAAGTGAAATATGGTATGAAATTTCTTACATTGACGACATGTAATTTACCCGTGAGCGAAGCTGTGCGCGTCAGCTGAAAAGGTTTTAAGAAAAAAGTGTACTTAATCAGAAGGTAAAATAAGACTTATATAGTTGTTTTGAGTTTTTATACTGCACCGAAAATGCCACTTAATTTATTTTCCATATGTACCTACATGTAGTAATAGAAAAAAATATTTTATTAGGATTTTTGGTGCAGTATGTAATCTCAAATTAATCACTGAATGGCTTCTTATTTTTCGCTCTAAATTGTTTCTTGAATTTGGCAATTTAGCGCCCTTTGCCACAGAATATATAATAGTACAAGCCTTTGCCACCTGGCGTCTATAGTAGGGGAGCCCAAGACGCTAAATGGGTATTTACTCGAGTGTCGTAGGGCATATTGGATTTTGTAAATCAAATTATAGGTAATTAAAGTAAAAGATTATATATTTGAGCATTATTTTAGATAGGGTTCAGGTTCAATTCCTGACAGGAACAAGCATTTATGTGACTAGTACAAATGTTTGTATTTGTGGGTTTAGGTGTTTATTAAAATATATATTCCACTATTTATATATTATGTACTCCTTGTCATTAGCATTGTTGAATTACACCTATAACTCAACAAATAATTTGTCTGTATTTGTTAGATCAATTCGTGGAACTCGTCTAGCAATATTTAAAATTCTTAATTTTTGTATATGTTTAAAAATAAAAGTATTTCATTTTTTTTAGAATATTATGATTTGCAAAAAAGGCAAAATTAAAAATATTGTTTGACTAATTGCAGATATATAGCGCGGCGATCCCTAAACGTTAAATAATATCTACAAGCCCTACTTCTATGACATTCAAGCTAGATTAATCTACAATGGAATACGTAGGTAATAAGAGGCTATCGTTGTGTGGTTAGGGCTTTATTTATACATAATATACTAAAATGGTGGAACCCAGTGTATCTGTATATTTAATTTGTATAGCATCACCATTCTTCCACACGGATAACAACGCATTATTAACATTTTTGGTGTCGAAAGGCGATGGTTGTCTCTTTTTATCAGAAGAGCTATCTGTTTGGTTCAAATTATTTTTTATATCGTAGGATATATGATATAAAAAAATTGACGAAGGAGGAACGATAAGGATAAAACATAACGTAAAACAGTGATTTTTAATTTATTGTCTTTTCTTCTTCTCGGGCGTTTCTGACATTACTGTACGCATTTAAATCCGGTTTTCCCCGATAGATAGAGCTTGGTTTGCAAATAAATCGTTTTCATTTAAATCGGATGTCAGGAAAAACGTATTCTCATTAAAAGTTATTAAGATAAAAACCTAGTCCGCGAGAACTAAGTCGCGTTCAACGCTAGTTGAAAAAATGGAAATGTAATTCAAGTTTTTGCCATAAAAACATGAGCTCGAATTCAGTAAATATATTGTGTATGTAAACTTTTCCATTTCGAAGAGCCTTTGTATAATAATATCGTTTGTCATAAGCAAAATGTAATGTAAAAAATACCCTGTGTTGGTCTGGGCCCCCGTTGAAGAATAAGACCGTCTGCCATTTTGCCAGGTAGTACGTGAAATAGTGGCTAAATATGTAATTACCATCACGTCTACTATATGATAGAGTTCCGCAATGTCCCGTCGAGTTTTGTACGACTGCTTTAACATTTCTAACCCAGAAGCGTCAATGTTTGTCACTGACGAGTTCCGCTATGTAGCAGGAAAGTGTAATATAGCGGAACTCGTTATATGCAGAAAGAAAGGGTAAAGCAGTAGCACCAAATCCAGATGAGACCTAACAGAACTCTACAATTTATTCCCGGTTCCAATATCAGTAAAACGACTCATATTAGTAGTATTTTCTACGAGCCGTAAACTAAAACTGTCCTTATAAATGTCAAATTAACAAATGTCCAGACAACTTGTAGAAAAACTTAAATTTATTGCTAATGGTTACTTCTACGAAACCTAGCATTAGTGGCTGCGATGGTATTGATAAATTTGGCTAATCATTTGCCTATTTCGAGCTGCCTGACAGAATAGCAGATGGTCTATTCTTCAAAAGGGTGTATAAACATGGCCGTCGCTAGAATTACTTTTAGGGGGTTCATATGCATTTATATTTTACTAGCGATCGCCTGTGGTCGAAATTCGACCATAGACTAAACAATAAAATCTCTTTAAGTTTGACAACTGACTTTAGCCGTAAAGAAAATAGTATAGTTTACATGTTGTTCGGCTTAATACCACCCGCTGATTTCCAACAAAACGCCAATGTTCTAAATTCTACCCTCACCATTTGGATGTCTGCAAGTCCACTACAGTGCGATTTTCAAGGCATTTTTGCCTCGCCCGACTGCTCTGTGGAATCAATTACCAGCGGATGTGTTTCGGAACCGATACGACTCCTAAATCGTATCGGTTCCGAAACACATCCGCTGTATGCACATGAATAAGTACCCTCTTTTCTTGAAAGAGCGTACTTATTCCTTAAAGGCCGGCAATGCACCTGCAGTACCTCCGGTGTTGTAGCTGTTCATGGGCGGCGGTGATCACTTACCATCAGATGAGCCTCTTGCCCGTTTGCCCCCTATTCTATAAAAAAAGTGTGTATAATGTCATGTATGTCACATGAATGTAGTGTGTGTAATGTTTATTTTTAATAATTTAATATATTTCTAATGTATTTTATATTGAAAAATATTAGGTTCCTGCAGTCCTCTGCAATGTAAACTTTAAGTATGCCTTTTATCAACTCCACCGTTCACGTAATTGTCTTAAAAAGGGGTCCAAAGTTTTTCTTTCACTTATTAATATACAGATACCATTAACTAATATAATATATAGAATAATGCATGTATATACTTTTATGCGGATAAATGTAATGTCAAATTGGATTTGGACAGCAACTACCTTAAATTTTTATTCAAACAGTAATATACATATTTATTTCCTGATAGGGAAGTGCAGGCGCACTCCCTTATACCGTGCTGCCGGTGCACATGCGTATAAATATATGTGTCTTTGTGTGTATGGGTTTAATAGTATATGGTCTATCTACAAGAGAAATCACGATAAGTAGATAAAAGTTCACATATGTTTGAAAAGAGGTTACAGTTACATCCAAAGTACGTGCGCAAACAAACCGGTCGACACCAAAGATGGCAACCGGTCAGTCTGCGGTCGAGACCGCACTGGCGCCCTACATAGCACGAGCTTTATTATACGATTGCCTCCTAACATCTCTTATTAACATTATTCAGACCCGCAATAAACACAGCTTTCACAACATATTCAAACTTTCTTACAAATATATTTGCACCAAATTCTTTGGCGATGCGCCAGCGTTTTTTCTTTTCTTTGACATTATGATAAAAACAACACGATGACGATTTATTTTAAAATAAACGGCAAAAACTGATCGGTAATTATTCTTATTTATTTTTAGCTGAGTTTATTTATCGTCTTCAGTCTTTCATAATAGATATCAAGTTTAACCGAATTTTCAAAATTCTTATCATGCTACAAGTAGACCTTACATTTTCTGTTGCAATAACGTCAATGCTTTTCACTGACATGTCCAGTTTGGAGGGTAAGGTGACTGTGAAACATAATCAAGTAGGTTACTCCCACACGAATGGCACCATTAAATCATTTTTTCTTATTATTATTTTTTTGTTTCTTTCCATCAGCGAACCATCTAATTTTTTGCTATAATAAGGTATAAAACCAGCTGACTTACACTCTAAACCGGAACACAGCAGGGACAGGTATTACCGCTATTGCGACAAGATATTTTTATATCATTGAATAATAGGCAAGCAGGTGGCCCTCATAATGGAAAGAAATAATCATCTCTTATAGATGCCAAAATTGTAAATGGTACGTTGCCATGGCGGGATAGTAATGCCAAATGCATAAATTTACCGCATCAATATATAAAGTAGTGGTACCCAAGACCGAGTCGTTGCAGAACTCTACCACCTAGTAATCACGATGGTAGTGACATGTATATCTAGTTAATCGGTCGCGTTTAACGACTTGCCTGGTATAACGGCAGACGGTTTATTCTTCAAAAGGGAGTCCGGACCAACACGGGATAAAGGGGGCAGTATAACCTTGTTACAGCCCTTAACATAAGATGCATTGTGATCACCTGCAGTAACAGAGAGATTCTGAGTATTTCTTCTATTTCTATATCCTTTAATTCAATTTTACAATATCAAATTTAAAATGAATTCATGCGATGCGTAACGGCA
Source organism: Apodemia mormo (assembly GCA_036924255.1). NCBI lineage: Eukaryota > Metazoa > Arthropoda > Insecta > Lepidoptera > Riodinidae > Apodemia > Apodemia mormo. Next base: position 31,525,499 of record JAUPFN010000003.1, on the reverse strand, counting down.
TCCTTTATCTATGTTACGTTTGTTCGCAGTAACAGTGAGTAATAATATATCTACTTATTATAAAAAATATGTCACGTAATCTTTTAACTTTCCTTTGTTCTTATCCGATAACGATATTGATATTGACATGTTAAATCATTATTATCTGGCGGTCGCTACAATACTGCAACAAACACAAGAGCCTATCAAAGGAAGTTTTACATTGATATATTCAAACAACGGATACGAAACTATCGCTTCTCTTTTTCCGCTTAATAATATTAGTAGTTGAACTTAAATTAAAATGAATAAATAATTTGACTGCCGCGTGTTCTAGGGGTTAGCCTATTCAGCTCATGAGGTACCGGGTTTTATTCTCGGGTCGGGCGAAAGTGTTATTGAGGTTTATCGAGGTTTTTCTCGAAAATTCAAAAGCTCAATAGCAGCTCGGAGTCTGGCGGATGGTGTGTTACCATTCCCGGGACTTGGATGAGTACGTGAAGCCGTCGGTTCCGATTATCGCTAGTAATAGTCGACAATCGTTATGAAGTCGGTAAAATGCGCCAATAGGGATCACCACTCATCTCGCCAACCGACAAACCAGTCAATCGTGATATTTTTTTTACTATATAAGTATAACTTTACGCCGAGAGACAAACCAAAACTCTTGAGACATTCCCTAAATAATGATTCACCGCTTATTTGGTTACAAAGATGCATAAGATTCCCTTGGATAAACATGTCCCTACCATCGTGTCTACGATGAGGTAGAATTTTGATTTTTCAAAATGTGTTGTTCAGAGCTGTGGCCCAGCTTTGATTCAAGATCATTACTGTAGTAATAATATCTGTGAACAAATTAAACGAATGGATCTAACCCCAAAATAAGCAAATTATCTGCTTGTGTTATGGGTCAACGATACTATTACATAGAATATATATAAATAATGTAACATACACAAAAAACGCTCAAATCCAAAACTACAAACATGTATGTTTATCACATAAAAGTCCCTGCGGGAATCGAACCCCAGCCCCATCGACTTATAATTAGATTCGCTAACCACTAGACGGGGCGGTCTATTGTTATATCTTTTTAAGTGGGATGGGTGCGTTGACATCAGATAATCATCAAAACAAACCAATAAAGCGCGTGCCTATTGTCCGCGCGGTGACCAAATTTTTTTGTTTATTACTACACTTTTTTCCACATTTTCATGGATTTCATTTACCATGCAATTAAACTATATTCTCTTTTTATTACATTTTTATTGGTTACATATGATTATTTACTATTGTATCATTTAACTAGTAAACCCGCATAAATAGTTAATAGATAGATAACTCTTTAATGTGCATAAACTTACAGGTAAAAAATACATGCTTAGTATAATCCACAATTTAGACTCGTAGTACACAAAGGCCGTCTTATCGCCAAACAGCGATCTCAAACGGACAACCATTGTTGATAAAAATAACATTTTAAGATAGAATAGGGTATCTATCTCCGTGTTGGTTCAGGCTCCTTTGTGGAAAAGGCCAACTGCCGTTTTGCCAGGCAGATTATAAAAGGCGACCGGTTGGCTATGCGAGTCAATACCATCATGGCTAGGTGGTAGGGTTGTGCAATGTTCCGCCCGGGTCTGGTACCACCGCCTTACCTATTCCTGCCGTAATAGCGTCAGTGTTTGTCAGTGTCATGTCCCAGTTTGAAGGGTAAATTTATGCATGTGGCAGACCTAGCCACAAGATAGCAACGCACCATTAACAGATTTGGTATCTATAGGCGATGTTTGACTCTTTCCATCAGGAGACCCATCTGCTTGTTTGCTATCTTATGATATAAAAATTAATCATAAAGGATGTACTATTACAATTACAATATCTATCGAAACAATTACTATAGTTATATATACATATAATAAAATCGTATTAAATTCAAAACTGTACATTAAATATTTTTTTAAAAGAATACTTAGGGCGTGATCTATAATCGATATCAAAGCCAAAAATATAGTTTTTAGAATTTTTGTCTGTTTATCTGTTTATCTGTTTGTCTGTTTGTCTGTATGTATGTCCGGGGTAAACTCAAAAAGTACTGCATGGATTTACTTCATATTTTGCATGAATGTTACTAACAGATCGGGTCAACATATAGGCTACATATTATCACGCTATCACCTAGCGGCCTAGGTGCTGTGCGCTAAAACGAAGTCGGCGCGGACGATGTCGCTGGCAACAGCTAGTATCTAAATAATCACAACAATAGCACAGAATACTGGAGATCCATTATTAGTCTCCAGTATTCCATGGCTGTAGCTTTAAATCGCTTATTTCCATTAGGATTATAATTGTGAATGCCGTAGTCAGAAGTAAATGCTATTTCCCGTATACTCATTATTCTGGCGCTGCTGTCTTGTACGCATTGTCGCCGAGACGCCGTCGTGCATGCAAATGACACCACATCCGTCTACGACCAAATATACTACTACGTCCGGTTAAAGACGATAACACATCTATCTACTTTAACTTGGCACTCCATTATTTTCGGAATTTTTTATCTAAAAAAGAATCTTCACGCCCGTATCCCTGAAAAGTTAGGCAGAGGTACAAGTGCACCCACGATTAGCCGAAAATATTTATTGCCAATTGCACTAAGTTTGTCTTAGCTTATAATCCTTAATAGTATGCTGTCAAATTCTTTTCATTTAAAACAATAAGTGTCAGCATATTATTTAGGATTCTCTTAAGCTAAGATAATGTTAGTGCAATTGGCCATTATTCCCATAATGTGATAGGTGACAAGCCTATCACCAGCCGAGCACTTATCTAATCCTGGGCAACGTTCTTTTTATCAGAATACTGAAAAAAATATTTTTTTATTGTCCGACCCGGGAATCAAACCCGGCACGTCATGTGGCCAACGATTTGTCAACGATGTGGTCAACAACGGGCGATTAAAATATCTACTTACTTATAAAGTTATAAAGTTCTATTCATGGTATCCATGCCCCTTGAAAGCAACGCTTCATTAAATGTTTCGTGTCTATGGGAGATGGTTATCTCTTTCCATTACAAAAATCTTTATTTTCTTAACTTACTTATTTGTTGAGATTTAGGGCTTCTGACCTGACATTTTTCAGAATTTTTAGTTTTTATATCATGTGATAGCTTACAAGCTCTTCTGATGAAAAAAGATGACTATCGTCTATAGACACCAACGATTTTAATGGTGCGTTGCTATGCATAAGGCGAGACAGTCATGCCACATGCATTACCGGCTACCTTACCCTCTCCAAACTGGAATTCGATAGTGACAAGCATATAGTTAGTTATACGTCCATAGAGATGGCTATAGATAATGGTCATCTCGATCCATTGAAAGAACCTTTATTTTTTTTATTTGTTTATATGGTGCTATTAATCAAGGACTGCTTAACTGATATTATTGAAAATGAAGTAAAATATTTAAGAAATTGGAAAACAAAGGATAATTTCAAATTTTTTAGAAAGTTTTATGTATAAAAATGTACACAAACAAATATTTATATGAAGAGAGTAACGAATGTGGAGGAACAAAACTAAATCTACAAGTATCGTGACATATGGCACTACGATCTCTCTTCCTGCTCCGTAAGGGATCTGGCGTGAATATATTTATATGTGTGTATACGATTACACACAAGTAGATAGCTCCTCAGATAAAAAGACAATGCCTAATATTTTCTAACACTTGAGGCCTGTGATACAAACCCCGATATTTATAAGCTTATAAGTTATAACTTTAAAGCAGTTATGGGCATGACTTTATCGACCACTATCAAAACCATATGTCGCCGTACAATCACATGTAAAGTTGTATATTTCTTGTAAGGATATATTTTGGTTCAAATTTTCTTATTGAAATTCTGTTTCAAATGCGGTACATGATAAGAACATAATTATGTAGTTACTTTTCTTAATACTCAAGCCCAGTGATACATATGCCGATGTTTATAAGCATGTAACTTAAAAGCTTTTATGGGCACGACTTTGTCGACAAATATCAAAACCATATGTCGCCGTACAATCGCAAAGTGTGTTGCCTGTAAAGACATATTTCAATTCATTTTTTTTTTTCATTAAAATACTATAATTTTACATACAAAACATTACAAGAACTTAGTCGTGTATTACGAGTAACTATTTTTTATATTAGAGCTTAGTGATACATACGTCGATGTTTATGGAATTGTAACTTAAAAGCTTTTATGGACACGACTTTGTCAACAACTATTAAAACCATATGGCGTCGTATAATCGCAAGTAGAGTTTTTAAATGTTGCCTGTAAGATATATTTTAATTAAAATCTTATTGAAATTTTATTTCAAATGATATATAAATATGATCAAAATACATATAATGATTTCTAATTAAACTCTTGAAAGTACTAAAAAACACTTCAAACTAGCGACTTTAGCTGTTATAGTATAATGTAATTATACTACATTAGCTGGGCCTCACAATCTGCATTATAAAAGTTTTTGTTAAATCCCTCGGGAACGATGTGTTTATCTGGGATCAAATTTTCCTATATCCTGTTCCATAATAAAATCTATATGTATGCTAAATTTTATGTAGATCCGGTCGGCCGATCTAGCGCAATAGTGTAACAAACGTCGTCCATCCACACGTATATTTTATAATTAAATATTATAAAATTATTTTAAAACTGTAGGACACATGTCTGTTCTCCAAAAATAATCCAGAGCCGGAAAATCCAGACCCAATTCGAGGAATTGTTATTTTTAAAGTACACATGGACTAATTCGATAATGGAAATGACTCACTATTGTTTAAGATTGTTGAACGTGACGATACCGAGCAACCTTAGGGTATCCTTTCATATCATACGCTTGAGTACGGCCTCGTAGTAATTCAATATGGTTAAACGACACGCTCGAGAGCATGGTCGCCCTTTTGTGACGAGACATATGGAAATACTATTGTCACTTAGTATTATTTCACTGATGGAGGACATAAAAGTCTTCTAAAGAACACTGAAAAGCTCGGTCTTCGACTGTCACGATATTGTATAAATTTACACTCTTTTATTTTTCAAAGGTCAGAGCCTCCTCTGAAAAATAGACCATCTATTATTTATTCTAAAAAGCATTTCGTAAAAAGCATGATTGGCTATACGTGTCACCATCAAGAAGGTGGTGGAGTTCCGCAATGTCAAGCCCTTCTCTCTCCTCAAGTATGAACTCCTTACCTATTCCTACCGCAAAAGCGATAATGCTTGTCACTGCATGTGGCATACCATCCCGCCACACGGATAGCAACGCATCACCACCATCTTTGTTGTCTGTATGCCTATAGACAACAAAGATGGTGGCGCCTATAGCATTGATTTGTCACTGTTGTATTCGGTCTTCACGTATTTTTTGCTTAATACATCTGCATTAAACACTCGCACTCGCAATAATTAAAGTGTAATCGGGCCATTAATTATTGTAAATCTTCACACTTATGTGTCACAAGTCAAATCTTTAGTTGTACAGTTGTAGTACTTCTATCGAAGCTCATTAGTGCCGTCCAAACAGGAAAGGCAAAACAACAAACAGAATTAATCTTGCTTATATTATAACTACTTGAAGTTCATTGGTTAATAACGCTGTTTGGATGTAGGTATTTTCGTTTGTTTATTGCTATAGCTGCGTTCCACAGTCCACTGTATTATTTCTTATTTAAATAAGACGAGATAAAAGGGCAGGAGGCTCGCCTGATGGTTAATTATCACCATCAGGCGAGACCTGCCTAGTAGTTGACCTATTATTCAAAGAAGCTTGGACTGCCTAGAGTATCACGGGGAAAAGAATTTTTCACATTTTATTAATTGAAGATTTAGAGCCGCTTGAAGCAAACAACTTAAATACTTTTGAAATTAATGTTGCTTTAGTTTAAAAAAATTAAAAAGTAGTTCATTTAAATAGTTTGGTACGAACGGACCTTAATGTGTAGTCAATGAGTTCGTTCGACGACTCTCAATAACGCGAAATGCAAATATTGAATATATAGGTAATATCCTTTATCTACATAATATTGTAAATAATTTTTAAACTGCTAACAAGTAAAACTGACAAAATTCATTAAATGTTCTTTTGCGTAGTCATACTTTAAATGACTCATACGTAAGTACTGTATTTAACATTTAACTTTGTATATCTAAATACTTTGTGTGATAGCGGCAGGGATTTTCAACAATTTGTTAGAATTTAACTTGTTGTTATACGTAACTTTGTCCACGACATTAAAATTTATCCCTCAGAAATTGTCATGCGTGTTATTCACAACATATAAACACTCTTTGACATTGATAATACGATAATCCATATTTTTAATATACTTAATATAAACTTTTTTTCGAATTGAATAGATAAGTAGATAATTTGTGTGACCATTACTGCAAAACCGTGCTTTTTGGGCGAGCAGAATGCTTACACTCTAAACTCTAGAGCGCGCCCTAAGTGTAAGGCCGAACCACTGAATACCTACCTATAGTATAATAGTACTAACGTAATCGAACTCTGCTTAGGGCAATATTTTCACGGTTATAAACATACCATCAGTTCTTTACAGCACGATTTGTTTCTGTTGTTATTGTTTTATTACATTATTACTTACTTTAATATATTAGTATGGTAATATTACTACATCCATACATACATGTCCCATACATGAAAGAAAAACGGTTGCCAAACGTCATTCAGGCAGGCTTAAATGTCTTGTTTTTGTTTTTGTAGTCATAACATACTCTGTTTCTTTTCTCTAAATTTTTAAATTTCTTTATACACACGCTGGTACAAAAAATATATTACGTACTAAAAATATATTACAAAATATATTTTTAGCATTAAAATTTTTCTACACTAAATTATATAGAGGTAAGATTAGATTGTTTGTAATTGATGAACTAAAAAACGATTATAAAAAAATCTCTCACTAATATAAAGCCACAGTATCACCGAGTAACATAGGTTACTTTTTAGCAGACTGGGTAAAAGGCGAAACTCGAACGAAGTCATGGGAAACAGTTAGTATCCTTATAAAGTATAAAAAACTCCGTGCTTTTGCTGGTAGAGAGAATAGAGATCTTGTACTGTTTTATTATAACATTTTACATAACACAAAAACATTTTATTTACAAAAAGGTTTACATTACAATCATCTAAACTCAATATAGCACAAATAACAATACCTACTTATAAACCACAATCTTTTATCATTTTTTTTATGATTTTTCATGCCTCAAACGGCAAAGAAGTGGTAGTGCGTCATTATAATACGACTATGTTTTAAATATATTGTAGAGAGCGTCTTTTACAAACGACAATGGGACAAAACAGGTACAGCTGTCCTAACAATGTAACTATCAAATAACAGCATAACGATTACTGCAATAATTTTGTTTTTTGTATAACCGAATCTTTAGCTCGTTTAACAGTTTCGTATTATTCCGGGCTCCCTGTAAATAATAGATCTTTCGATAGAAAGAGTTGATGACAACTCGTAAAAGACGAACGAAAGCCAAATGTCACACTTATAGTAGGGGAGCATAAGAGGAGATTATGAGATTTACTCGAGCGCGTCAGATTATCATGTGTTAGATACCTCGAATACTGTTGAGGCTCTTCACTTCAAACTAAAACTACAAAACCGATTTTGATAAAACCTGGACTGTTGTCTAAGTTGGAATACACCTGAATTAAATTAATAGTTTCCAAAAAAATTCGTAGACAAACATACATACAGATACTTATGACATTGTACACGTACTTGGATTTTTTTTTATATTATAAGATAGCAAACAAGCAGATGGCTCTCCTGAAGGAAAGAGTGAACTATCGCCTATAGATACCAAAAATGTTCATGATGCGGTACTATCTTGTGGTGACGTCTAATGCTACATGCATAAGTTTACCAGCTACCTCACCCTCCAAACCGGAACATAACAGTGACAAGCCCGCTATTGCGGTAGGAATAGCTAAGGCGGTGGTACCAGACCCGGGCGAAACAATGCAGAACTCTGCTCCTAGTAGCCACGATGGTAGTGACTCGCATAGCCAATCGGTCGCCTTTTACGACCTGCCTGGCAGAACGGCAGTTGGCCTATCCTTCGAAGGAGCTGAGCTCAACACGGAGGAGAATTAAATGACGCATGCTTACGCAAATCTTCATACTCGAATATTATTTAATTTCAATAACATTAAATACATACATGCTAAACTTATAATCTTCGTTTTTCATCGGTTGAAAAGGAAAAGTCCGCAGAGTAAATTAAAGAATTGCCAACTCGTCAAAAGTGCCTATAAAGAATAGGTTGAACCACAGTATTCATGTGGTTATTGGTCTGTGGCTTGCACAATTTGAGGGGATCAAAGTGTATTCGCGTACTTCAGAATCTTTTTACTAAACATAATTAATTATATCATGACAACATGACGCCCCGTTGGTCAAGTGGTTAGCGACCCGGACTACGCGATCAACAGAATTTGGGTTCGATCCCCGACGGGGACAAGCATTTGTGTGATGAACATAAATGTTTGAATTTCCTGGTTTGGGTGTTTATTAAATATATTCCAGTATTTATATATGTATTTCTATGTATTAGTATCGTTGACTAACACCCATAACACAAGCAAAATAATTTGCTTACTTTGGGGTTATATCAGTCAGTGTAATTTGTCCCGTGAATATTTATTATTATTATCATATTTTTTGTGAAATCAGAAGGGCGACCACAAACGAATCTCGAAATCAGCTTTTGGTTAAGACTAGAAATAGACCGTGTGGCATGTAGTTTGTAAAAGATGAAAGATTGGCTATACGAGATACTCCCAATGTGACTTGTCATTGTCATGTTCCGATTTAGAGGATAAGGTAGACCGTAAACTTTTGCATGTAGCATTACCGTCTCGTCACACGGATAGTAACGCACCATTAAATGCTTTGATGTATATAGGCGCGGGTTCTCTTTTCACCGGGAGAGCCACCTTGAGCTTGTTGACTAATGATATAAAAAAGGAACTGCTTTGGGTCATAGAATTAAAAAAAGGTAGAAATTGATAAGTAAAATATATTTATGCCCGTATCCCTGAAGGTAGACAAAGCTGCAATATGTGCGATCACAATAAACCATAGATACTCAGCCACACATTGTGATAATTGGCAAGGTAAGCCTATCGCTAACCAGGCACTTATCCAATCCCGGGCAACGTTGTTTTTATCAGAAAACTGAAAAAGCACATTTTTTTATTAATTTGACCCGGGAATCGAACCCGGGACCTTATGTGGTCAACACCGACACCGGACCACTAGACAACAGAAGCGATAAATTGTAACTGCCAAAAAAATATTGTCTTTCCTGAATCAACTTACCTATTATATCTAGATCTGTTTAATTAATAAATCCCTTAATAAAGTGCTTACATAAACAAGATTGCGTTCATTCTAAGAATCAAAAATCGCAGAAACATTATTGAAAATATCATTAATTATATTCGTAAGATAGCAATGGAAATTAATAACGTTTTTAACTTGATTCTCATGCTGCAGTGATATCGTAGAAGTTGCGTCATTGCTATTAATAGCGCGTACAACTATATTATCGCTACCTATTTCCCCTTGTCATTCCATAATAATTGTATATTAACTGCTGTTAAATACTAAGCATGATTTTTCCTGTTGTATGAAAATTGGCAAGAAAATACTACATATCCATACTAATATTATAAATGCAGAAATCTGTTACGATTAAATTTAGAAAAAAGTTGTTCAAAACAGGTAGCTTTTTTAAAAAATCTACCCTATATTTTATTTAATTTTTTACTACTACTTTACTAATTAAAGCTTAATTATTTTTATATCATGAGATGTTCGCGAACAAGCAAATGGAAAGCGAAACCATCGCCTATAGACACAAAAGATATTTAGGGTGCGTTGCTATCCGTGAGACGGGATGGCAAGATGTATAAGTCTACCGGCTACTTTTCCTCCAAACTGGAACACGGCAATGGCAAGAACTGGCGCTATTGCGGTAGGAATAGGTTAGGCGGTTGGTACCATTTACCTGGACGAGACGTTGCGGAACTCTACCACGTCGTAGTCACGATTGTAGTGACGCGTATAGCCAATCGGTCGTCTTTTACGACCTGCCTGGCAGAACTACAATTGGTCTATTCTTCAAAGGAGCCCGGACTGATTTTTTTTTTTTATATTATAAGATAGCAAACAAGCAGATGGGTCTCCTGATGGAAAGAGTCAACCATCGCCTATAGACACCAAAGATGTTAATGGTGCGTTGCTATCTTGTGGCGAGGTCTAATGCCACATGCATAAGTTTACCGGCTACCTTACCCTCCAAACCGGAACACGACAGCGACAAGCGCTGACGCTATTGCGGCAGGAATAGGTAAGGCGGTGGTACCAGATGCGGGCGAGACAATGCAGAACTCTACCACCTAGTGCAGAACTCTACCACCTAATACAGGGAAGCCTAAATAAAGTTAAATAGGGGATGAAATATTGCATGAATGTTATATTAAGAACCTGTTTAATCTATTGGCGGACAACATTGTACGGATCAGCTAGCATATTATATAATATATAATAAATATATAATAAATAAAATACTGTCACGCCTACAACCCCGAAAAGGTTTTTTTTTTATATATATATTATAAGATAGCAAATAAGCAGATGAGTCTCCTGATGAAAAGAGTCAACTATCGCCTATAGACACCAAAGATGTTAATGATGCGTTACTATCTTGTAGCGAGGTCTAATGCCACACGCATAAGTTTACCGGCTAGCTTATCCTCCAAACCGGAATACGACAGTGACTAGCACTGACGCTATTGCGGCAGGAAGAAGTAAGGCGGTGGTACCAGACCCGGTCGAGCCGATGCAGAACTCTACCACCTAGTAGTCACGATGGTAGTGACGCGCATAGCCACTCGGTCGCCTTTTACGACCTGCCTGGCGGAACAACAGTTGGCCTATTCTTCAAAGGAGCCCGGAAGCAACACGGGGAAAAAGGTGCAACAAAATCACCACGTTTATGCCATGTACACTTTTGCCTGTGGCAATGCTATTCCGCCACACGGATATCAAAGCCCCATTAACATCTTTGGTGTCTATAGGCGACAGTTTCTCTTTCCACCACGAAAACCATCTGCGTGTTTGCTATCTAATGACATAAAAAATAAGTACCTATTTAACAAGACTACGTTAATATATTATTAATGATTTATCTTATCAGTAATTACATATTGGTCAGTTTTAATATTATTCCATCAACAAATTTTAAAGCTACAATATCGCATATTTATTTCTTGGAAAAATGGTCATATTTAATACCGTCACTATAAACATTTGGAAAAGTAAGTTAGGTTAGTAAACTTAAACTGGTCATAATTTAATTAGCTAGGAACCCCAAGCGTGACGATACGAAAGTATTTCTTTCATGTCTGTACGGGCCAACTGTGAGAAACAGATCATTTAACTCCAGGCAGCTCGAAAAATACTAAATGTGACACTGCCATGCTTTATATTATTTTATTAGAGTTTTGCAACGTTTCGCCCAGCTTTTCTACCACTATCCTACATTTTCCTGCCGCAATGCCGCCAAACGATTGGCTAGTTTCTACCATACTCACAGTAACACGTCATTCCATATGTACTACATTTTTATTTCTAAAGTATTAGAGTAAATACGAAGATGGTTAGTATAATATTAAACACAGATCTAATATGAAATTTATTCAAAAAATTATATTTTTCAACCCACTTGCCAAAAAAAAGAAGGTTCTCAATTCGGATGTTAACATGATTGTTTATGTATGTTTGGGTATATCTCTGACATATATAGACGGATTTACAAAATTATTTTTTGTCTGAAAGATTTTATTTAGTCTCACATAAATTTGGTGAAAATGTGATTTAGCGTATTATTTATTATTGTACCTATTTAAATAAAAATGACAGAAGCCTATAGGTACGTTTCTTTTCACAAATTCAAAAGAACCGTTTACTTTATACTAAATGAAAAGAAGACAGCTTTATGAAATAAAATCAAAAGAAGACAGACAGTTATATATTGAATTATAAAGTAACAAACTGGTTTTCACTACTTTTACTTATATACATGTTTTTTTATATAAAAACCACAAAAACTTTTTTGTTTTTCTTTTTATTATTAAAACTAGCCGTTTGCCGTGATATTAAGGTTAACCTACGTAGGCTACGATCGCGCGGGAAAATTAAGATAAATTATGTAACCTAGCTATGTCACTCGTCAATTTTGATAGTATTTTTAAACTCGGTTTACAATTTCCAGAGATTAGGTCCATAAAAAAACTTACAAAAATTACATCTTTACTACGTTAATATAGATTAAAACTAAAAAGATATTAACGAGTACGTCTCTAGTGGTGCTAATTGCATTAATAATGTTCATTTAAATTGGTAACGACAGTTGGCAAAATAACCGTTTTTCCTCAAACACCGATACATCTGTTACTTAAATGTCTAACGTATGAGCACATGTTTAATATATAAATCTGACCATGTGTAGAGCATATATTGCGTCGCGACGAAGACGGTTGGTCGCGATTTAAGGCCACACAAGTCAACGGCACAACCAAGGTCATCCTGTTCACCTCCTTCAAGTATTGGATGCAATCAAACAACTAAGACTTTATCGATAATGACGTTGTAAATCTTATCTGATAACTTGAAGATAAGTTCCGATAAAATCTTTATCAATTTTGCGAAAATGTTTCTTACACGCTAACCCTTTTCTTTAAAAATATTAAAAGTTATAAAATCAATGATTACCAGTTTAGCTATTTTCAACCAACTTTCCAAAAAGTGGAAGTTAATAATTTATCGGAATCTTTTTTGTTCATTGTTCACCGATTACTTGAAGACAGCAAAACCGATTTAGAAAATTATTTTTTCTATGTTTCAAGATACATTCAAGATACTTCTCAGGTAGTCCCATTTTAGTTTGGTCACGGGAGTCTAGAATACGTCTACGTCACGGGTAATATCTTGCGATGGTAGCAATTTTCATTCGTCGTTCCAATCACAATGTTCCCCATCGAACAAACCTACGGGCCAGCCTAGACTACGTTCATCTTATGGATAGCGAAGTAAAGCGTAGGGCGGCACTACCACCAGAGCGTTACCCGCTATTACCCATCGACAGCGAAGAAGTAGGTAAGGTAAACGCCCTTGAATGTAAACGCCTTTGGTGGTACTGACCACCGCGATAGTAGAGTTGTTAGCAGGGGCGTAGCTACCACCGTATCAATTATACGGGGCCCCAGGGCCACATGGACCCCCAATGTGTGTAAGCAAAAATTAATAAAATTTTCCCAAATGACAACAGTCAAAAAAGCAATTTCTTTTTTTTTTCAAAAAAAGCAAGTAGAGTGTATATTTAATTTGAATAGTTTGAAAAAATTTTTGAAAAAGTGACAACTAAATAATTACGGTGAATAAATATTTTTTATACATTTTTTTTTCTTTTGTGAGAAATCTCTACCCTTCATTAGGGCGCCAAAAAAATTTTTATACGGGGCCCCGCCAGAAACGCTACGCCACTGGTTGTTAGTGACTGACTAGGCAATCGACAGGACTCGGGCTCGATTGACAGAGACAAAGCATTTGTGTGATGAGCATATTATATATGTTTATATTTCTGGGTTCCGGTGTTTAATAAATATATTTTTGACATTGGCTATACCCAAATCACAGAGAATAATTTTCCTTACTTTGAGGTTAGATCAATTCGTGTAATTTGTCCAGTGAATTAATTATTGTTATTTATGTCTAGCTTTCGTACCAACTTTTGCACAACTCAATTCATACCTATAAGTTTTCCACTGTGCTCAGAAGTCATTCGCTAATTCATTAAGTAGTGTACCTCACTGAACAATGGTTCGCCAGAACTACTGACTAACAATGGCATTGTTTTAACATAAGATTTTTGGATCCCTCTTACAACACCTATGTCTCGACAACCTCCTGAACAATTTTGCTCACGTTCAAACTTGAAAATTGTTTTCATCTTATTAAGGTTTGAGCTACATCTATCAGCACGGTATCGCCTTTTTCCGTCGCATCGTCGCCCTTTAATAACTGGCGGCGGAATCTTCGAGAAGATCGCATTCCCGCCACTTTTCCTACTTTAGCGAGTTACAGTTCTGAACGACACAAAAGGATAGAGCGACGGAAAAATGCGATACCGTACAGATAGGTGTAGTTCAACCATAATTCACATACCAAATTTCAGGACGTTCTGTTCAACAATACCTGAGTTATCGGCGCATAGAGTTATAAAATCATACATACATACAAACAATGGATGTCTGTATGATGGATTGGGTGGATTATTTCAGTAGACTCGAAGAATTTCGCTCGCTCCTTCAGAAAGTTAAAGTTTAAATTAAACCGCATGTGATTTGATCTTAGACTGGCATATTAATTTTCAGAAAAACTGCTGTTATAGCTCATAGAAGTTTAGTTATACTTGAAGTAACATTGAATTTAAAACAAATAATATACATAGGTATATAATATGAGATTAGATAACATAATAAAAGAATTAAATGCCATACATCATGCAACCTCCACATTCACAACTTTGTTCATGCAAACACGCCAGTTTCAGAGACTCTTGACAACACCTATTAGACAACACCCGACCAATTTTATTGTGGTGTACCAGTCTTACGGCCGGTTTCCGAAACGCAAATTAATTTTAACAAGCAATTAATCTGTGATTAACAGCACATTTGCTTTTAAAAAATATGTTAAACACAGATTAATTATAAATAAACAAATAAATACATGGGGCACACTAAAAGTTTTGCACTTCTAGCAAATCTAAAACGTTGCAACCTTCTTAGTAATAAAAAAAACAATTGGCGGGAAATGATTTGTCAATTTTTTTTTATCATACATCAAAGTTCTACGTACGCAACGAAAATGGAATTAAGTCGAAAAGATTTTAGAGCGATGATTTTTTATGATTTTAAACGTGCTCCTTCTCCGCAAGATTGTGCCGCTCGTCTTCAAAATGCTTTTGAGAGAAAAGCACCTTGTTTGAGCACCGTGAGGCGATGGTTTGCTGAATTTGAGAGAAGTCGTGTTTCTTTACATGACGAATTTCGTGAAGGGTGGCCTTCAACTGCCGTCAACGAAAATAATGTGGCTACTGTTAAGCGGTTAATTGAAGAAAACCCTCGGATTACCTATGAGAAAATTCGAGGACTATTGGGGATTGGTATGAGCCATATTCAGAAAATTTTACACGAAGAATTGATAGTTCGGAAACTTTGTTGTCGTTGGATTCCTCGTGAACTGACAGCGGAGCAGAAGCGGGCTTGCGTGGAATGGTGCTCATAGATGCTACTGAAGTACGACCACGAACATTCTTATGCTGTTTCTGACATTGTCACAGGAGACAAAACGTGGAATTATTGTTTTGAACCCGAAAAAAACAGAAATTTTGTGAATGGGTGTTTGAAAATGAGAACAGGCCAACAAAAGTGAGACAGAATCGTTGGTAAAAAAATGATCGCGTTTTTTTCTCAGCTACGGGTCCCGTCTGTACAATTCCACTTGAAGATCAAAAGAGTGTTAACGCCGAGTGGTATTCTACCATTTGTTTACCCAGGGTGTTAGAAAAAGTTCGCGAAAGACGACCCAAAAGCCGCATTCTCCTACGCCATGATAACGCTTCTTCACACACGGCCAACAAAACAGTCCTTTTTAGCTTCCGAAAAAGTACATCTCGTCCCTCATCCTGCGCATAACCCTGTGATTTCTGTATTTTCCCCAAAATCAAAGATTTGATTAGAGGTTTTACTTTTACCAACTCCGAAGAGGCAGTGATAGCGTTCAAACAGGACGTAGAAAACATGCCTCAGATCTGTGGTGCTCCTGTTTTAAAAAATGGTTCGATCGCATGAAAAAATGTTTAAAATGTGACCCTACGTTTAATTTATACAGTATAGTGTGACCTACGTATAATTTATATATAAATAAATTTTCTTTATCAACATGTATTATGTACCCAATAACAAGGTCAAGTCGGATTCTTTGAATAATTGTCGACTGAATAAAAACAAAATATGACCCGCAAATTATCTGGTCATCAAAACGGATATAGAGAATTATTTATTTTTATAAATTATTAATAGATTAAAGATTAATAGATAACGTTATTATTATACTACTAGCTGTTGCCTACGACTTCGCCCGCGCGGACTGCGTTTACTCCGCATCACCGTAGGTGATAGCGTGATAATATGTAGCTTATATGTTGACCCGACCTGTTAGTAATATTCATTCAAAATTTGAAGTAAATCCATGCAGTACTTTTTGAGATTACCCCGGACATACATACAGACAAACAGACATACAGACAAATAGACAAAAATTCTAAAAACTATATTTTTGGCTTCGATATCGATTGTAGATCAAGCCCCAAGTATTCTTTTAAAAAAATATTCAATGTACACTTTTGACTTTTCTACGATTTTATTATATGTATAGATGTATAGATAACAAATCAAAATAGATTTTTACTGTATTTTTTAATCAACTAAGTGAAAGGAAGTAATGTTTTTCGGTCAAGCTAACAACGTAGCGGGTAACTACTAGTAAGGTATATGCCAAAGTTTAAAACAACTTTTTTAAACTCGACCGATATCAATGCCACTTAGCCGTAATATAAAGAATACATACATAGAACAGGTATAATTTTGTTCTGATCGATAAATTTAATACAGGGACAGACATTATCACTTCTTTACAAACTAGTTAAGTACATACTACGTAGTAAAAGGAAGTTAAGGCTATATAGTGGACGGTAGCGAGTAGCGACTAACGGTTTTTTGAACTTTTCATCGTTTCACTCACAGATAATTATTGGGAAATCGGGGATATCACCCTCTGTCGAAACTGGGCGGTAATTTTTTAGGTCTGAGGTAATTCTATTAAAAGCACAAAAATGAATTTGTGCTTTTATCCTATCCTATAATATATTTATTAAGACCTTTTGTATATAGTGAGACAAATAAATGATTATTTATGTAGGTAATTTTACTAGTTTGGTACCTGTCTGGTAACTAGTCGACTTCTCTTGATATGCAGTGAGAACAAATGATAGGCTATATATTTTTTGTGTGTATGTGTGCATACATTAACTGAGTATAATTGATTTGAATGTACATATGTACGTATTTTTCATTAAAATCTTTAATAGGTCAGTATTACACAGGTGTATCGTAGAGTACGTCATTGGTAGACGAGTATTTGTCTACCAATGACAAAAATATTGATCTATATCTATATATAAGTACCTGAGACGAAAATTTTAGACCGATTTTTAAGAAAATGTTAGGAGAAATCTGAAACAAAAAAGTGGTAGTGTCATGCTTAGCTGAATGGGTCGGCACGACCGGGGCGATACAACTACCTCACTTAAAACCAACGTAAAGTAACAGCCTTGCTGTTGCGTTTCGTTTGGTCTGTGAGGTTCCCGGAGGCCCTTTCCCCTTCCCCCTAACATTATGGAAGCGCAATTTAAAGGTAGTAGTTTACCCCAGGGGGGTACCACTAGTGTAAGCGGTGGAGAATCACCCTCTGGACATCCATGTTCAGGGGTTTGTAATCAGCCTAATCATGGATGCCCTGGCTGCCCTGCGTACTCTGGGAGGGCACAATTGCGCTCTCAAACTTTGCTGCTCGGGTCAAACTGAACAGAAATCGAAAGGCACCCCCTACCACACTCCACGTGGACTATACTAATATTAGGGCTCTTCACTCAAACCTAAATGCCGTCCACTACCACCTTGAGACGGCTAAGCCGGCTCTGTTTTTTTTAACTGAGACGCAGATATCTTCTCCGGCTGATACCTCATATCTCTCCTACCCGGGGTACAAATTCGAGCATTCATTTGTACCCCGGGCGGGAGTTTGTGCTTATGTCAGAGAGGATATCTGCTCTCGACGTCTCAGCAGCCTTGAAGGCTATAGGGATCTATCCATCCTCTGGCTGCGTGTAGACTGCGACGACCATCCCCGCATCTATGCGTGCCTCTACAGGTCCCATAGCGAAAATGCCGAAGTCGACAGGCTCGTTGAGCACCTTCAAACGGCTGTAGATTCCGTGTTACAACAGACCCCGTCCGCTGAGATCGTGATCTTAGGCGATTTTAATGCCCACCACGCCGAATGGCTGCGTTCACGCACTACCGATCATGTGGGGAGGTCTGTTCACGATTTTGCCTTGGCATATGGCAATTGGTAACCACGCCTACGCGAGTTCCCGATGTGGACGATCATACGCCTTTACTGCTGGATCCTCTGCTGACCTCCCATCCGGACAATTATCAGGTATCTGTGGACGTTCTTCTTGGTACGTCAGACCACTGCCTGATCCGGAGTAAAGTGCCGGTTACGCGTCTATCACGACCTCCTTTTGTAGGCTGTCGTCACGTTTGGCACTATAGGTCAGCAAATTGGGACGGGATGCGGTCTTTTTTTGCTTCCTACCCATGGGGCCGGATGTGCTTCTCGCTGGTTGATCCGAGTTTCATCGCTAACTCTATCGCTGATGTGGTGCTGCAGGGCATGGAACTTTTCATTCCATTTTCTACGGTACCAGTTGGTGGTAAGTCTCAGCCTTGATTTGGTCACTTCTGCAAAACGGCTTCACGCCGAAAGCAGGAATGCTACTGGGCTTGGGCTGCAGCGTCGACATCTCGTGATGAAAAAACCAGCGCGTTACGTAAGGAGTACAAATCCGCTTCGAGGTTCTTCAAAAGAGCTATCGCCAAGGCAAAATCTGAACACATTGACAGAATTGGTGAGAAATTAGTTCGCCTTCCTTCGGGAACTCGTGTGTTCTGGTCTTTCGCCAAGGCTGTTTTGAGGAATTTCTCACAGCCCTCTCTTCCATCCTTACACGGAGATGATGACTCTCTGGCCCATGCCGCAAGGGAGAAGGCCGATCTTCTGGGCTCGTTCTATGCGGCCAACTCGACTCTGGATGACCAAGAAATGCACCGCCTACCATCCCGCAGTGCTATAGTTCTATGACGAAATTAAAATTCCTGCAGTCTTCCGTACTTAAAGCACTTTTTTCCTTGGACGTCCATAAGTCGAGTGGACCGGGTGGCATCCCTCCGATTTTACTTAAATCATGTGCTCCAGAGCTGGCGCCGGTACTAACACGCCTATTCCGGCTCTCCTACTCACTCGGCGTAGTACCGATTTCATGGAAGACAGCTTTAGTGCATCCCATTCCTAAAAAAGGAGATCGCTCTAATCGGTCTAACTATCGGCCGATAGCCATAACCTCCTTGTTCTCCAAAATTATGGAGACAATCATCAACTCGCAGCTCCTCAAGTATATAGAAGAGCACCAGCTGATTAGCGACCGCCAGGACGGTTTCCGTCGCGGCCGCTCAGCTGGTAATCTTCTAGTATACTTATCACGTCGGTGGGCGGAAACAGTCGCTTGGGGTGTGTGTGATCTACAATCGGTACCGAAGCCAAAAATATAGTTTTTAGAATTTTTGTCTGTTTGTCTGTTTGTCTGTTTATCTGTTTGTCTGTTTGTCTGTATGTATGTTTACTTCAAATTTTGCATGAATATTACTGACAGGTCGGGTCAACATATACGTAGGGTATATTATCACGCTATCACCTACAGGGGAGGAGCAGTGCGGAGTAAACGAAGTCCGCGCGGACGAAGTCGCAGGCAACAGCTAGTATGTATATAAAAACATAAATTATGGTCGAACTTCGCTCATTAAATGGTCATTACTCATTACTACAAATGCAGAACAATGCAGAACTCTACCACCTAGTAGCCACGATGGTAGTGACCTGATAGCCAATCGGTCGCCTTTTACGACCTGCCTGGCAGAACGGCAGTTGGCCTATTCTTCAAAGGAGGCCGGGACTAACACACTTAACTTTTAACAAAATATTTAATTATTGTTAAAACATATAAGAGTTTGTGTCAGAAGACTCCAGACAAATTAATCTAACCCTAAAAAAGTAAATTATTCGCTTGATGAGGGTGCTTTTCAAAGCCAAAAAAAATACCTATACGCAAAATATATGTAATAATTAATAAACACTCAAACTCAGAAATACAAATATCTAGATCCTCATGTTTAGAATTTCACTTATGCCTGTCGTAATCCGGAATCGAACCAAAGCCTTATTATCTTTATCAGCACCATATTATATAATGTACTGACTACTGGGTGATTTTAAAAGGCTTGAAGAAAAAAATGAGCGTAAACAGTTAGTGAAAGAGAAACTTTTTGAATGAATATTTTGAGTTTTTATAGTGTGCCAAAACCCTCCACTAAAATACACTGGTCATCAAAAAAATCGGCCCACCCTGTTTTTGTTCGTTATTTCTCAATTATTTCGTAGATAAGCCATTTCTCACAGTTGTTTTTTGTTTTGAGGGTCGGATAAGATGTTTGACACTCTGTTTGTCATAAATCCTATGGCACTTAACGGTACTTGATTATTTTTTGTTCAAAAATACTGCTAATTGCTGATTTGACGGTTTACGTCGGTACAAATTAAGCTCGTGTTTCCAGTCCGAAACAAACTTTTCTCGGGATATCTTGTTATTTACGTTAAGTTTATTTACTGAAGCTGTAGTTTTGATTAATTTTGCCTGAAAATAATGGATACTACTGAAGCGGAGGCAGCGCAAGTTGTGGCTCTACTGCAACAGGGCTTAAGTCAACGTGTCGTGGCTAGAAGATTGAATCTCAGCCGTTCTGCAGTTCGACGAGTTTACCAAAGGTTTCTAGAGACTGGGCAGTATCGAAGAAGATCTGGATCTGGCAGACACAGGGTGACAACTCAAAGGGACGATCGCTTTTTAGTGGTATCGGCTTTAAGAAATCGACACCTTTCTGGCGTCGATCTCCAACAACGCTTACGTGAAGATCGGGGTGTGGCTATAAGTGACAGTACTGTTAGAAGGAGACTTCGAGAGCAGAATTTAAGACCACATAAACCAGCAACGGGACCACTTTTGACCACAGCTCATCGTCAAGCAAGACTTCAATTTGCGCAAAATCACATTAACTGGACTATAGGTCAATGGGAGTCAGTTCTTTTTAGTGATGAGAGTCGAATGACTTTATACGGTTCTGACGGACGTCGTAATGTAATGCGACGACCGGGTGAACGTTATGCCCAGTGTTGCATAAGAGAAACAGTCAGTTACGGTGGGGGCTCTGTAATGTTTTGGGGCGGGATATCTTTAACTGGACGAACGGAGCTGGTTTTCATAAGTAGAGGTGCTTGAACTGCTGCACGATACATTACGGAGGTTTTAGAAGACCATGTGGTGCCTTATGCTGGCTACATCGGGGAAAACTTTCAACTTATGCATGATAATGCACGGCCACACATAGCGCGCAATGTCACCCAGTATTTAGAAGAGGTCGGCATTCGTGCTATGCAGTGGCCCGCCCGAAGCCCTGATCTAAACCCGATAGAGCACATGTGGGACACCTTAAAACAAAAGGTAAGAGCACGGAATCCAGCCCCTACCACATTGGGAGACCTGGAAACCGCCATCAAGGAAGAATGGGAACGAATTCCTCAAGAGACCATTAAAACCTTGATTAAATCTTTAAAACGGCGAATGCAAGCCGTTATTCGAGCAAGAGGAGGAAATACCCAATATTAAGATGAAAAAATGGTGACGATAACTTTAATGATTAAAAAAATAAGTGAGTTTGAAATTTTAACTAAAAAAATGTGAAATTAATGATTTTGACTTCAAATCCTAATTAAATTGATTTTTTTTATAATTTGAAGGTTTAAAGTACTTAAATTAGTGTAAATAAACATGATTAGTAAATCATTTTAGTTATTAAACAATATGTTTTCTTTTGCCAATGAAAACGCATAATTTGCGGTGAAAATGCAGGTGGGCCGATTTTTTTGATGACCAGTTTAGTTATTTATAATACTTGTTAAATACTTGTAAAAATAGAAAAAGTTACAAGATTATTTTAGTGGGGTTTTGGTACACTATAGAAATTCAAAATAATCATTGATAAGAATTGTTTTTCACTTACTGATTATGCTAATTTTTCCCTAATGCCATTTATAATCATCATTGGTATATGAAACTAACGTAACCTTCAAATAGACACATAGAATTTTCTTTGATAATTTTCTTCCCTGTTTCTTAAATGTCTTTCTTTTTTGTTTGATAACTATTAACGTTGGTGTACCTCTACATAATATGTAAAATAATAATGTTTATGGTCTAATTGCAACTAATATAAAAAGTTTAAGCAAAGAAAAATGTTGTCATAACTGGATTTGAATAAGCGACCATCTAGACTTAAAGGCTCTTAAGTCGCTTATTGACGAGCGAGCCTATACCGCGGCCTTTAAAGCCCTCGACATAAAACTTATGGCCGATAGTTCAGGACCTTTAAGGTTCTGATCGACGAGTGACAATATACCGCGGTCTTATGGCTCGTCGGTAAAGCTCGCCCGTGTATCATCACAATACCGCGGTTATATGTAGTGCAATTGGCAATAAGTTTTGTGTCGAGGGCTCTTAGACCACTAAGACCGCGGTATTGGCTCGCCCGTCAATCACCGGCGACCTTTAGAGCTACGTAAGTACGTATCGTATGTTTCAACGTGGAGAAATTATCTTTTGGTATTTCCACATTGATCCGCAACGTAGCTTAGCGTTAAGAGCGTTGCCTGACTTTAAGGCAAAATGTTTCAAATTCAGTCGTGTCAAAATTTTTCCTTACTTTAAAAACATTTCTAATTTCTCCCTAGCAAGGCTAAAAAACATATACCTATAAAAGTTTTAGTAATGATGACAAAAACTTGCACATCAACGAGACGTAGACATATTGTGGAGAAAGTCGATCGGTGTAAATTTTGCGAAATAGTTGTTCGGCGAGTTGAACGATCGCTAGAACCGGTCGGACAGGCGGCCGCGGCAACAAGGATCCTCCCGGGAATGTGCCTCCGACGGGTGTCTCCCTCCCTCTGTATCAATATCTAGATGTTTCCTGCTTTACTTGATATACTTAATACCGCCACTAATAAGACAATCACAATTCGGCTACCCCTACGTATAACATCGAAATTGAAAACGGGTACATATATAATTTACGATAGTTTAAATGAGCTAAAGTTTGCTTGCAAAATATTTTTTTATAAAGCTAACGACAAATAATTTTAAACAAAAGCTTAAATTTTGTAAAATAATTTATTGACATTATTTCATATTTCTACTTAATATTTAATAAAATATTTATTTTGACTACCCCGTTGGTCGAGTAGTTAGCGAACCTAACTATAAATCGATGGGGCTCGGGTTCGATCCCCGATAGGGACAAACGTTTGTGTGATGAGCATAGATGTTTGTATTTCTGTGTCTGGGTGTATATTATGTGTTTAACAGTATTTATACATGTATTTCTATCTATTACTATCGTTGACTAACACGCATGACACAAGCAAATAATTTGCTTACTTTGGGGTTAGATCAATTTGTGTAATATGTCCAGCGATATTATTATTATTATTATTTATGTACATTCTCTCTTTTTTCTCACAAAAAAGAGAAAATATACACAAATTTGAGAGTAGAAATAAATATTAAAATATACATATTATAGTGCGCGCGGAACTAGTTGGCCGCTCCATACGTAATACGTAATACGTAATACGTATGGAGCGGCCAACTAGTTCCGCGCGCACTATAAAAGGAATTATTAAGCATTGCAAACAATTCATAAATATTTTTTTCAGATACTGTACGTGGTGACAGTCGAATTATTAAGATATATAAATAAATATTACTGGACAAACTACACGAATTGATCTATCCCAAATAGTTTAAAATAAATAAATAAATATTTAAATAATAAATATTTACGGGACAAATTACACTGACTGATCTAACCCCAAAGTAAGCAAATTATTTGCGTGTGTTATGGGTGTTAGTCAACGATACTAATACATAGAAATACATATATAAATACCAGAATAAATATCATGAGCACCGGTTGTTGATGATATTTAATTTATTCTAGAAGCATTCCGCAACCCGCTGCATTATAAAAGTTTTTAATGAACCCCACAGGAACAACTTATTTTCCCGGATAAAAAGTATGCTATGCACCACATATTTTCCCGGTCATCATTTACTTTTACGCCAATTTTATCCAAACAGGTTCAGCCGTTTTTGCGGTATGGGGCCATCCACAAATTACGTCAAACGTTAAATGGGAGGGAGGGGCCGACGAAGTGTGACATTGTGTGACAAGGAGTAGGGAGGGGTCCCAAATTATGTGACATCACATTATTTCAAAGTATAATATTTTATATTATACACTAAAGACACTAAATTTAAAAAGCTACCTGTACAAATAAACAAATAATCGAATGAGATCATTATTCCAATGAAAAATTGTAAAATATATGACATCACACTAGGTAGGGGGTGGGGGTCTCACAAATGTGACCAGCTGTGACAAGGAGGAGGGAGGGGTTAAAAAATCGTGAAAGGGGAGGGAGGGGGTCGACGAAGTGTGACATTGTGTGACAAGGGGTAGAGAGGGGTCTCAAATTTTGTGACATCACATTATTTCAAAGTATAATATTTTATATTATACACTAAAGACACTAAATTTAAAAAGCTACCTGTACAAATAAACAAATAATCGAATGAGATCATTATTCCAATGTAAAATTGTAAAATATATGACATCACACTAGGTAGGGGGTGGGGGTCTCACAAATGTGACCAGCTGTGACAAGGAGGAGGGAGGGGTTAAAAAATCGTGAAAGGGGAGGGAGGGGGTCGACGAAGTGTGACATTGTGTGACAAGGGGTAGGGAGGGGTCTCAAATTTTGTGACATCACATTATTTCAAAGTATAATATTTTATATATAAGTATTACAACACTAAATTTATAAAGCTACCTGTACTAATAAAAAAATAATCGAATGAGATCATTATTCCAATGTAAAATTGTAAAATATGTGACATCACACTAGGTAGGGGGGGGTCTCACAAATGTGACCAGCTGTGACAAGGAGGAGGGAGGGGTTAAAAAATCGTGAAATTCGTGTGACGTAATTTATGGATGGCCCCTATTCAGTAACAAACATTCAACCATAAAAACCTTTCCATTTATAACAATACCTATAAGGAATTTTACAATTTTAATATTTATTTGTAACTAGCTTTTTCTACTTCGTTCGCGTGATCCAAAACCTTTACTTCCTTTAATTCAGTCGAGTATAAAAGTAGCCTCCCTTGCGAATGAGGTCATCACACATTTTTTCAAATCAGAAAATTATTTCCTCCACAAAAATATCAAGCGTTATTTAATTTGATGTTTATAGGCAATTATTATTACCTCTTTCTACCAGGAAAAAACATCTGTTTGTTCGCTATGCTATGACACAAAAACATGATCATGCTTCATAAACTTACAGCTTGTCAAGCATTGCTTGAACGTCTTGATCTTCTTAAACCCGTTTTACTGAGTAACTCATTGCAATTGTAAGACATTAGGAGCGGCTATCAAGAAATAGTCATTATCTTTCCATTGGTCGGACCTTCGCCATTATTTAAACCTCTTTAGTACACGTAGTGATCCTGAACACCTGAGGTTGTATAAAACATTATGTTTGGTCACTTTCTTACGCCCCTCTATTAAAGCTGAGATTTATGGTACTTTAACATGCAATCTTAGGGACAAGTCATACTGAAGTCATTTTGGAATCAAATAATTATGTCATAATAGCTACAGCGTGCAGCCCGCTGCATTATAAAAGTATTTGGTGAATCCCGCGGGATCACCTAAATTTTCCGGGATAAAAAGTAGCCTATATGCTATCATCTACCTGTGTGCCAAATTTCATTCAAATCTGTTCAGTGGTTTTTGCGTGATTAAGTAACAAACATCCATCCAAACATCCATCTAAACATCCAAACTATATATTTGTTTTTAATTAGTCAATTGGTTTCAAATTGTACTGCGTAATGTGCCCCCGTTTGGTCCGGCTCCCCTTTAAAGACTAAACCAAATGCCATTCTGCCAGGGAGAGTCCGTAAAAAGTGAATGATACGCCGTGACTACTAGGTGGTAGAGTTCTACAACGTCTCGCGCGACTTTTTTTTCGGTTTCGATAGTAAGGTAGCCGGTATATATATATATATATATATTATATAATATATATATATTTATCTAATAAAAACTAAATATGATATATACAAATATGAAACAGGAGAGTCATCTGCTTATTTGCTACCTTATGAATCTTATAATAAATATTTGTGAAACAGTACAAATGTTTAAATCATTAAGACGGAGTAGAGATTATAAAGAGTACAAATTATAATATGGAATCAAAATCGCCTCAAGGGTCTAGCGAACTAATTATCATAGGTGAACTATTAGTACCACTGCCCTCTTCTTCAAGTATATGGACGTGATAGTATTTATTTTGAATCATTTTTTTAAATCATAGGATAACAAACAAGCTGATGGCTCTCCTGATGTAAAGAGAACTTCTGATCTAAAATGGAAGACAATAGTTACAAACACCGATGCTATTGCGTCAGGAATAAGAAAAATGGTGGTATCAAAACCCGGTTGAAACATTGCAGAACTCTACCACTTTGTTTGTAGTCAAGATTTTTGCGATGCTCATCAGTAAAGCAGTTGATCAAGGGGCTCGTATCATCACGTATGTTTCTTTGTGAGCAGTGATGTAAATATCGAGTCGACGTAAATTCAAAATTCATAGAAATTCATACTCGAAAAATTCAAACACAAAAATTTTGAACTCAAAAAATTCGAACTCAAAAATTCAAACTCAAAAGTCATTAAATACGAGTCATAATAACTTAACAATGACTGTATGAATGACTCTCATGTGTACTTGAAGAAATATAAAGGCTAATCTGTAGTTTAGCTCTAGCGATAGCGATATGTAATATTTATCAGTTACGATATTAGATATGGTTAAATAACAGCAATGATATCATGGCATGCCTAAAAATTACATTTGGATAATTTATATCACCACACCCGTTTATTGGAACATAGTCTGGTAATATTCATTATGATCGATATTAAACATCGACTCATATGAGATTATGCAGATTAAGGCTATGGTATCAAATTCAAAAGAATTGATATTGTGACATAAATATTCAATGAATAAGTTCGTATAAATAAACTCATACTAAATGTTCGCCGGAAACACCTACGCTTAGATTAAGCCCTGGTTCATATTTAAAGATAAAATGAATATGTAATATTAGTAAACCGGCCTGAATGAATGTGTCAATAAAATACTAACCAATAAACGCGAAAGTTAGTTTGTTTATTTGTTTATTATGCTTTCACGTTTTAACTATTTATACCTAGTCACGTAAAATTTGAAAAATCCAAAAGTGCACGCCTCGTAACGCCCGTTTAATTTAAAAAATAATCAAATGGCACTGAATTAGATAGTAATTATTAATAGGAAACAACTCCGTGACTACCGATACGTTAATTATTTGAGCGTAATTGTGGTACATCCATACATACAGACATTCCGGCGTCCCTGAACAATTAGACGATCTTTTTTTCTGTTTTTATCAGGGATCCATTTGCTTGTATACTATCTTGATATTAAAGAGAAAAAAAAAACATTCGTGCTTTTTTCTCTGTCGGGTTCCGGTTTAGAGGCCAAGATAGCGGGTAAAGTTACGCATGTGGCATTCAACTCGCCAAACATATGGCAACACACCATTAACATATTTGGTGTCTATTAGCGTGGAATACCATTAATATACATGATAATTATATCTATAGGCATAGACACTAAGCATGTTAATGGTAAATTATCTCTTTCAATCTAGTCATTTTCTTTTTTATTATCCTAAGATAAAAAAAATGTTTCTGTTTTTCCGTAGTTTTTAAACTTGGTTACACAATCAAAGGTTGAACCATATATTAACTATATTGGTTTCATTGTTTGATTCTTGTTACCAATTGATTACTACATTGAAACGTGAGGATAGTCACGTTTAATGTATTTGACACAAAGTTGTAATTGTGAATTATTATTTTGTTGTAGGAAATAATGGAAAGGAGAAAGAAAATTCTCGAAGCAAGGAAGCAACTTCACCAGCTGCGCGTTCTGCTAACGGTCAGTATTATGTTTCATTTAAAATATATTTATTTCAATTTCCCTTTAAAGCAGACAATGATTCGCGCCATACGACAAACCATACGTTTTTATGATGTGCGAGATGCGAAATGGAACACGCCCAAGGGAGAGAAAATATTCTAAGACAAATATTAACAAATCGCAACGTTAAAGGTTTTCCTGACGGTAAGAAATAACGGTCGCCTACTAGTCGTTCATCCCGAATTCAAAAAATAGTATAGTTTTAAGTTCAAATTTGCATTTTTAGAACCTCTTTTACAAACTTTATTTCAGCACTTGTCTCGCTTATAGACCCAATAGACTCACCAACTATCGACAATTAACTAAACAATAAAATTAAAATATACTGAATAAGGTTATTATTTTGTAATTAAGTGTTTATGCTCAAAACGTTTGTAAATATATTCTTGATCTATCTTATAAAAAATCGAAACATTTAAACATACAAATTATCTTATATTTATATTATTTTAATCGATCTAATAGAAGATTCTTCTGCTTGTATGCTTTCTCATGTTATAAAAGAAAGTAGCTTAACTGATACGGTTGAAAGATCACCCAGCTGCAGTATTCTATAAGCATTACATCTCATTGAAGCTAATTATAACGCTTTGCTCGAGTGTAGTAAATTGCTATCTGAGAGCTATGAATGGACGTTGGACGTCTATCCCGCTTTGTAGACGGGGGATGCACGGTACAGCGTGGGGTAGCGACGTCGCACATGTTATTCAGAGGGTTGCGACTAGGTCTACCAAGTATTAAAGGCGTTTTTCAGGATTACACAACTTAATTTGCATATTTTGAGTTTGAATATCACTACATAGTACAAAACAAAGTCGTTTTCTCTGCCTGTACCTATGTATGCTTAAATCTTAAAAAACTAAGCAACGGATTTTGATAAGGTTTTCTTAATAGATAGATTGATTCTTGAAAAAGGTTTTAGTATATAAAACTTTCCGATATTCCCGCGCGGGTGAAACCGCGGGCAGGTCGCTTGTCAACTATATAAAACAAAGTTGCTTTCTCTGTCTGTCCCTATGTATGTTTAAATCTTTAAAATTACGCAACAGGTTTTGATGCGGTTTTTTTATAATAGATAGGTTGATTCTTGAGGAAGGTTTTAGTATATAAACCTTTCCGATATTCCCGGGAAACGGGAAAAAAAGCTACGCGGGTGAAACCGGGGGCAGGTCGCTAGTTAAATATAATTTAAAAATTTTAGCTAGAAATTTAAATATTTTAGTACCTATTGACTTTTAATATAATGATAATATTGCAAAGTTGTTTTTATATATCTTAAAAAAGATTTTAGAATATCATATCATTAAAATACATATTGTAAGTGTAGTTATAGCCTTATTATTCTACTGTGGTTGTTAGAAGGAGGGCCGCGTTCTGAAAAAAATGTCGACCTATCAAAAGTGCCAGTGATGATACGTTTGAATAAAATATTTTTGAGTTAATAGAACTTTTAATATAATTAAAATATAATTAAACTTAAAATATAATTTTAGGTACCTATAGACAGCCCTGAAGATGCCGTAAAAGGCGAAACCGATTGGCGATATTAATTAAAATTTAAAGTGTATTGTATTGTTTCACAAATAACAAGTGTATTAACAAATGGAGTTTCGGCAAGTGCTGACGATAAAAAATGTAAAATATATATAGGATCACAGTATCTTAATTTCCAATTTTGTATAAATATGTCTGAAAAGCTCTTAGGATAATATCACATCTTTAAATTTGCACATTTTAAGTGGCAGTAGTTCTAGTATGTAGGGTAAGTTCCGATCCGGTAGTAAAATTAAAATTGTCGACCCGTCAAAAGTCCTTATAAAGGTTAATTTGAACAAAATGTAGAATTTGAAGATTAACATTTAATAGCCATTACTTGAAAACTTAAATACACGTGATCGCTATGTAACAAATTACGTAATGTTTAATGTATTTATGTAACTCTTTTAGAATACATTAGACAAAGTTGGATTGGAGTTAACTGTTCTTCGTTGGAATCTCATAAAATTACTAAAATCAAACCTGTTATATTTTTGTCGTCGAATATTCTTAATGGGTTGGCATCGTTTTGCAGATTGAAACAATGCCACACATTATTAACTAAAACTATTGACTCGTTAAAAGTGTATTAAGTCTAGACCTAGCTACTCATATATGTAATTCCATTTAAATCCTTCCAGACGTTTTAGCATAAAGAAATAACAAACATACTATAGTAAGAAACTATATCTTTATGACTTTCTTCGTGTATCACCTACGTTATATAAATCCTAATGATTGCTCTCCTGTTTAAAAGAGACAACTTTTACCTTTAACGCCCAAATATTTTAATCTTTTAATTAAATTCCGTTTAAAAAAGTATTTTAATAGTTTGGTGCGAGCAGACATAAGAATAATAAAAACTCTTAGTTATAATAATAATGATAAGATTAATTTATTAAAGTATTAGTTGACCCGGCAAACGTTGTTTTTCTTAATATATTTATAACGGTATTTCTCTACTATATAATGGACGTTATGATACATATAAACCTTTCTTTTGAATCGCTCTATCTATTTAAAAAACCGCATCAAAATCCGTTACGTAGTTTTAAATATCTAAGCGTACATATGGACAGACAGCGGAAAGCAACTTTGTTTTATACTATGTAGTGATGTTTAGGTGTAGTAAATAGTGCGTGAATAATAATAAATATATTATAATCACTAACGGTTTAAGTATAAACACTACATAATCACGTTATTGAAGCAATTATAAAATAATTATTTTTTTAATAAGTAATTATAATGGCGTGAGATGGTTTTGCATAAACTGTTATAGCACTTGTAACATATTTATATATCATACAATAACACACAATTAGATTGCTCTCCTAGAAAGAGTCAACCATTACTTTTAGATATCAAAGATGTCAATGGTGCCTTGTCACCAAGTGTAGATTTGATACGATGGCTGCTCTAGGCCTACGAAAGATTGCCCCCCCCCCCCCCTATTCGCTGTAACCAGATAACCCTGTACTAATATGTGTAGTTTTTAGTAAAGCAAAATAAAAATGAGACACTTGAACTTGGAATAAACTAGTAAACAAAGATCCAGTTGGATGAGCAAAAAGTAACACGACGTAGGCTTGAGCCTACTTGGCCTATAGGGAAATCCGGCCCTGGTTGCCATTCGTGTAGCGAGTTAAAATGTTATGTGCGTAAACTCACCGGCTATTTGCACTTTAAACCGGAACATGACATTGACAAGCACTGACGTTAATTCCACAGATTATTATAGATAAATATTGTAACTATTGCGGCTGAAAAAGTAAGGCGGTGGCATCATGCCTGAGTGAGACATTGAAGAACTCTACCACCTAGTAGTCACGATGATAGTGTTATATATTTACTACTAAGTATTAAATGATGATCAATTACATTTAATCGCTGCTTTTCTGGCTTGGAAGTAACCACGATTTGGATCTCATCTGACATAGTCTTGAAGTGAAAGGACGAATATCAAATTAAAATTTTCCAATAACGTTACAATTCCTGAAAACAAAATGCTAGAATAATAACTAGCAATGCTAACTTAGATTATGAAAATAAACGTGAATTGTTTGTATACTATAGTGACGTCAAATATAATCGGACATGGATAAACCAGAAAAAATACAGCGTAGGTATATTCTTCTATAAAAAAAAATGTTTTTTTATTCTACTCACCCAGACGAATTACAAGAAGCCAGCTTAAATCGAACATTTGGTTACCCTATTTGCGACGCGAACGCCGCGCCGCGCAGTCGCAGCCGCCACCCCGACACGCCACGTTTCCGCCCTCCCGCGCACCCTCGCCCACCCCGCTCTGCAGGGGCGACGACTCCAAAGAGCCCTATTCTGTTCGCATTTTTGCGGAAATTGGAATCCTCCCTTGATATCAAGTGCTTAGTAGAAGCTTGAAAACCTTCGATATTATTGTGTCATGACCAGACACTTATACAAACGATTCGTTCCAATAACACGATTATTATGTTGATGTTCATGACAAAATTATTAGTACTTAATACTAAAAAACAAAGAGATCGGTAGTTACTTGTAACAAAGGTGTGAGGTGGTTCGTGATGACATTTTTATACATACTAGAGATCGCCTGTGTCCGAAATTCGACCATAAACTAAAACAATAAAATCTTTTGCAAGTTAGATAACAGACTTTTAGCCGTAAAGAAAATGGTATTGGACCTCGTGTTGGACCGGGCTCCTTTTAAAAAATAGGTCAACTGCCGTTCCGCCAGGTAGGCGACTAAATGGCTGTACGTGTCATTACCATCGTGACTACTAGGTGGTAGAGTTCCACATTGTCTCGCCCGGATATTTGGTACCACCGCCTTACCTGTTCCTGTCGCACCAGCGAATGTTTTTGTCATTTTCGTATTCCGGTTTGGAGGGTAATGTATGCGTTAAATTTATGCATGTGGCATTGCCAGCCCGCCACACGGATAGCAACGTTGTTGATGTTCCAAAGATATTAATGGTCTCGCCCGGATATTTAAGCTTTACCTGTTCCTGCCGCACCAGTGTCAGTGCTTGTCATTTTCGTGTTCCGCTTTGAAGGGTAAGGTAGCCGGTAGATTTAAGCATGTGGCATTGCCATCCAGCTACACGGATAGCAACGCACCATTAACATATTTGGTGTCTATAGGCGATGGTTTCTCTTTCCATCGGGAGAGCCATCAGCTAGTATTTAATATAAAAATATAATAGCGAATACTTGCTGATATGTCGTCCGAGTTCGGTCCTTTCTGCCTTGCCTATTGCTTTCATTTTTGTTGAAGGTATAATTATGGTATAAGTACATATTTCGTCTCTGTGGTCTCGTGGTCCGGTCTCGGTGTCGACCGCATGACTTCCCATGTTCGATTCCCGCGTTGGGCAATTAAACAATGTGTTTTTTTATTTTTCTTATAAAAACAACGCTGCCCGGGATTGGAATTTTTTTTATATCATAAGACAGCAAACAAGCAGATGGGACTCCTGATGGAAAAAGTCAACCATCGCTTATATACACCAAAGATGTTAATGGTGCGTTGCTATCTTGTGGCGAGGTCTTATGCCACGTGCATAAGTTTACTGGCTACCTTACCCTCCAAACCGGAATACGACAGTTACAAGCACTGACGCTATTGCGGCAGGAATAGGTTAGCCGGTGGTACCAGACACGGGCGAGACAATGCAGAACTCTACCACCTAGTAGCCACAATGGTAGTGACTCGTATAGCCGATCAGTCGCCTTTTACGACCTGCCTGGCAGAACGGGAGTTGGCCTATTCTTCAAAGGTGTCCGGGACCAACACGGGGAGACCCTGGCGATAGGCTTGCCACCTAACGCATTATGGCAGTAACGGTCGATTTCCGAAACGCAAATTAATTTTAACAAGCAATTAATCTATGTTTAACATAATTTTTACAAGCAAATTATCTGTTGAAAACAGAATATTAACTTCCTAAAATTAATTTGTGTTTCGGAAACCGGCCATACGTATCTTCTGCTTATTGTGGGTTCACTTCACTTGTCCCTCTGCGTACTTATACAGGGATACGGGCGTGACGATATTTTTCTATATATTTCAATTAATTTCAAAAAAAATTGTTTATTTATTGTCTTGTTGTAATACAACCATCTACAATCCTGCCAGGCAGTTCGTAAAAGGCCAGTGATTGGCCAAACGTGTCAGTACCATCTTGAAAACTAGGTGATAGAGTTTGCAATGTCGCACCTTTTTGAATATTAATTAATATTGAATTAATTTATTCCTGCGATAGCGTCTATAATTATTATTATTTATTTCATTGTAATCAGATTTCAAAATTTACACAATAAATCGCGAAATTTCATTTCGCATTTGGTATTAGTAAGCTATGTTTGACTTATAACTATTTATATTATATATTAATAACAATATTGATTTACTTGTAAGAATATAACAAAGGTTCCCAAACTAGCCGTCGCCTGTATTTTGGGATAACCATATGGAATAAATATGTATAGATTTTTATTCACAGCGCTTAAGTTTGATTTAAATATTACTATCTATATTACTGAATTAAAATTCAATTACATTTTGCTTGTCTATACCGTGTTCTAGTTTTAAAAGTAACGGCTACCTTACTATGTTTAAAACTTATTACTATGTTTATCAAGATGGTGGTCATCTATAACAATGACTATTTCTTTTCATTAGTAAGTAGAACCGTCTTTTTGTTTGCTATTCTGCTACGAAAACATTGATATAAAATTTTTATTGCGATCCTATAAAAGTTTTATGTAATATTATAGCTACGGCTTTTATGTAGATAATATTTAGATCGGTGCTTTCCCAACATTTTTCTCCCCTCTATATATTGCTAACGGCATCAATATGAATTACCTCTCAGTAAAAGTACAAGCGACTTAATTGTTAGGAGTCGATGAGTTCATTAGGCCCATTGGCGAGACAAGTGTCATGATATTTTTTAATTGACGTCTGACTCAATTCTATTATCAGTAATTTTAATGAGTTTCGTGTTTAAACAGGGTAAATTTATATCTCATGATGTCATATAACTCTTACAAAACATAAAGCATTCGAGCCCTTATTATAAACATACTAACTGACCCGCGCAGCTTTGCCCGCGAGTAGATTATTAACCCATCTGCCGTTCTGCCATTCAGGTCGTAACGATTGGCTATGCGTGTCACTACCATCGTGGCTGCTAGGTGATAGTTCTGCATTGTCTCGCCCGCGTCTTGTAGCACCGCCTTACTTATTTCTTCTGCAATAGCGTCAGTGCTTGTCACTGTCGTGTTCCGGTTGGGAGGGTAAGGTAGCCGTTATACTTATGCATCTGGCATTAACCTCTTTGGTGTATATAGGCAATGGTTGTCCCTTTCCATCTTCTTGTTTGCTATGTTATGATATAAAAAATATATACATATATATTTTTTATACAAACTTTTATCCTCTATTTCTTTGATTTTCGAATGTTTAAAAAAAGTTAGCCTATGTTTGACCCCGGATCTTCAACTATCCCCATACTAAATTTTATTAAAATCGGTTCAGCGGTTAAGCCGGGAAAGCGTGCCAGACAGACTGACTGGCATTTATGATATTTGTATCTACGGATATGGATTTTGGTAATATTTTATCTTGGAGCTCATTCTGTTACGGGAACCCTTGTGATTATATATTTAAAAGACGTTGATACGAGATCACAGCTACTTTTTTATAACAAAATTCATTTCAATCGGGTCATTAAACGTGCTAAGTTTTATTATTCGCACAGTAGAGAAACATCATCTGCAACTTTAAAAATCAAGAAAGGTCTCCGAATATTCATATTTTTTTCTATTCCCTATTAGGATATTTCCGTCAATAGAATTACGTTGGCAATAAAACGGTTAACGACAATTGTAACCATATTTGCATAATGAATGATCCGCGGTGAATTATAAGTTTAAAAATAGACAGCACCCATGACGCAGACTTTCTCGTACACGCTGAATGTGTCACGTGGCATTAAAAAATTATATTATGACGATGAGACATGATGATGTGATTATTTCTAACAATGTGTGACAGCCTCCACCCGATTCAAAGAATTTGACAATGACTAAACAAAATGGGATGAAATATACCAATCACCTCTGTGAACTAATGGTCCTGTGTCGGTGTTGACTATAGGTACTCGTACATAAGGTCCTGAGTTCTATCACCGGGTCAGGTATTTATTTTTTATTCAGAAATGTGTTTTTTCAGTTTTCTGATAAAAACAACGTTACCTGGGACAACGGATTAAATGGATACTCCTTTCAAGACAATTTCTTAGTTTATTAGCGTAGCTTGCATTTACATACAGAAATACAGAGGTATACTACTTACCAATGAAATAAAATCATTTCAAGAGTAATTTTTAAACCTTGTCATCTCATTCGGTACGATAAAACAGTACAAAATTATTTATTTCTATTTTTTCACAATATAATTCGAGTATAACCTACAAATGTATGAAAATGTTTGACAGTAATAGGAGCAGTTGCTCATAGGCGCGGCGACACGTTTCCTTCCCAATGACGTGTCTATTAGTATTCATTTGGTCTGTGCCTGGGACTGGATAAGTTCCCGGTTGGCACCTATCACATTACCTTAAACTTGCCACCTATCACGTTGCAGGACTAAGTATATTCGGCTGATCGTATGTGCACTGGTTGTACCTCTGCCGCTTTGGGGATGTGGACGTGAAGATACTTTAAATATACAAATGTTCCCGCAAGTGCTCTGCTTGAAATTTACCATATATAGATAAAGTCGTACTAATCTTTATGCAAGACTAGGTGACCCGGCAAACATATTTTTTCTTTATTTTCTCACCTTTTAAACCTTCCCTGGACTTCAACGATTAATTCAAAACCAAAATTAGCCAAATCTTCTATAATTATCTTTCTTCTATAAACTTTGTAAAATGACAATATATTAATTAAACAAAAAAATAAAGTATGTAAATTATAGAAAAAAATGTTGTGATGTGAAATAATGTTTGTAATTTGTATTATGTAACTATAATTGAAAAAAACATAAACCCGCTGAGTTTCTTCCGCCGGATCTTCTCAGTGTGTAGCCGCGTTCCGATCCGGTAGTAAATGTAAAAAAAATCGACTCAAAGCTTTTTTAATTATAATTTTAAAATATTTGCACACAAAGGCGACTAAGTGGCTATGCGCGTTACTACCATCGTGACTACTAGGTGGTAGAGTTCTGCATCGGCTCGACCGGGTCTGGTACCACGGCCTTACCTATTGCTGCCGCAATAGCGTCAGTGCTGGTCAATGTCGTGTTCCGGTTTGGAGGGTAAGGTAGCCGGTAAACTTATGCATGTGGCATTAGACGTCGCCACAAGATAGCAACGCACCATTAACATATTTGGTGTCTATAGGCGATGGTTGACTCTTTCCATCAGGAGACCCATCTGCTTGTTTCCCATCTTATGATATAAAAAAACACCATATCATGGTAGAATATGTCTGTAACTTAGTCAAATTTTAATAACTCGTAACTCCCATATTCTGGCAAATAAATAATTTCTTTCTTTCTTTCTTTCTAGGATATAAGAGAGCCATTTGCTTGTTTGATATTTTAGGATATAAAAAAATACTATTGCTACGACCGATACAAAAAATATGCGAACAAAGGACGTTATCTGACTTATTATTTTTCTGTAAGTCTCGCCCAGATTTTGTACCACCGCTTTACTTCTTCCTACCGCAATAGCATTAGTGCTTGTAGCTGTCATGTTCCGGTTTGGAGGGTAAAGTAGCCGGCGAACTTATGAATTGCATTCCAACCCTGCCACACGTCAAGCCACATACCATTAACATCTTTGGGGTCTATATATGATAGTTATTCCCTACTAGCAACTTCTTGTTTGCAGTCTTGGCTTTTATTAAATGAAATAAAATTAAATAAAAACCATACTAATAAAACACTTTATTGGAAATATATTTTAATTTTGGTTCAATCTTATGTGTTACAATATTTGGGTATTTATAATAAATTTTAATGTAATTTATATATATGTGTTTGTCTTTATGCTTGTACACGATGCCTTCCACTTTCTTTTCCCAGCTTCACTTTCTGGGTTAGCTGGAAGGAATCTCTATCGTTAGGAATAATTCACCTTTTGTGCGTTATTTTAAGTATCGATTGATTTTTAGTTTAACTTAGGAGGCATCAACGAAGCTGTAAGTCGTATCAATCAGGATTTACACAACGTTCTTGACTGGACGAATAAGTTTGGTATAACAGTCAATCCTAATAAATGTCAGGCTATCATTATTGGCAGCTCGCGTCGGGTTCAAAGTTTGGATTGGAGCTCTATTTCAGCGGTAGTTTTTGATAACATTACTATCCCCTTTCTCCCTTACGTCAAAGATCTAGGACTCATAATAGACCAAACTCTATCTTGGTTACCACATACTACTGAACTTTGTCGTAAGGTTAATATGGCTTTACGATCCCTTTATCGGTACAAAAACTTTTTGCCACCCCAATCAAAACTCCTACTTGTGCAGACCCTAGTTATACCAATACTTGATTATGCCGACGTGTGTTTCGTAGATTTAAGTCAAGCCCTTTTAGACAGATTAGAACGCATGCTCAACAATTGTATACGGTACATCTTTGGTCTGCGTAAGTTTGATCACGTCTCATTATATCGCTCTAAACTGAAATGGCTTCCGATCCGCCAACGAAGACAGTTGAGATTGCTTTGTACATTATTCACAATTCTTTATAATCCTAATGCACCTCAATATCTTAAGTCAAAATTCATATTTCAGCATGCCACACATTCACGCCAACTTCGTTCAGAAAATATCCCGACTCTTCAAGTACCTTTTTGTCGTACCGATTTCTTATCCAAATCTTTTTCTTCTGAAGCTGTGAGGCTTTGGAATACTCTTCCCATTGATATTAGGAATAGTCCCTCCAAATTGTCTTTTAAACGTTCTCTCTGTAAGCATTTGGCAGAATAATGGTGTTACGCGCTATGGTAGTATAATATGTATGTATATATGTATTTATATAACTATATATAAATATGTACTTGTATATATATAGGTATTTATGTAGGTATATGTATAATGTATTATATATGTAATATATTACTTGTATCTAAGTATATTGTAATATCGTATTATCTTATTGTTTTCTTTAGTTTTAATTTATCTTAATAATAATCAAGAAGGAATATGTCAGTAGTAAACGATTGTATTAAGTTTCTCTGTGCACCCGATCGTAAACACTGTTTATATTTGTTTAAGGTTGACTGGTAGAGAATGTCATGTAGCATTAAGTCCACCTCTGTACATGTTGTGCATAAATTTTAAATAAATAAATAAATAAATAAATTTTTTCTGTCATTAAATAAGTGTACAATAAAGAATAAATAAATAAATAAAGGTTTTAAATATAATATAGATGCCAAATCAATTTATACGCAGTCA
Source organism: Apodemia mormo (assembly GCA_036924255.1). Lineage (NCBI taxonomy): Eukaryota > Metazoa > Arthropoda > Insecta > Lepidoptera > Riodinidae > Apodemia > Apodemia mormo. The sequence goes on along the minus strand of JAUPFN010000003.1, from coordinate 31,486,156 downwards.
GATTCTATTCGTTTTTATTAATTGTTTAAAATGCGTTAAGAGTTAGCCGCGTCACGCGTGTTTTCGGATTGATGTGTTTTCGCCCTAAGTGTGTCAAGAACGGAACGCGCGGTTACTGATAAAGTTGTTTTAACTCTATAAGACCAAGTCCGTGACCGATCGCTGCCTTATACTCGGCCTTGAGGCTAGCTGCATCACGGCACACATAGAGCAGTTTAATGTTAGATATTCTATTAATATTTTAAATTCAAAAGTTGTGAAGATGAATGGATGGATAGATGTTTCTTACTCTTTCGCGCAAAAACGGCTAAACCTATTTAAATAAAATTTCGGACACATGTAGAAGATAACCTGGAATAGCACATTAATTCCGAAAAAATGAGTTGTTCCCGCGGGATTCCTCCAAAACCTTTTATAATGCAACGGGTTACAGGATACAGCTAGGTCATAACTCATAACTGTCAGAAGTTTAAAGCAGTTTAATCATTACAATTATTTCAATACTTGCAGCGCAGCGCGCTACAATTAAGTCAGATCCGCGCAGCTTCGGCCGCGAGTAGAGTACAGAGTGCTAAGTGTGAGTTTTTCTTTTCGCATTCGATCGTGAACGCGTTTCGAGTTTACGAGGAATTTGTATGTGATTTATTTATTTATTTATTTTAACTTTATTGTACACCAAAAACATACATTTTCGTACAAAAGGCGAACTTAATGCCTACCTAAACTGGTTTCTCACGTTTACCACTAGGTGGCGCTGTACAAATCACATACAAATTCCTAGTAAACTCCAAACGCGCTCACGATCGAATGCGAAAAGAAAAACTCACACTTAGCACTCTGATATACAGACTATTATTAAAGACGTACACATTATAAGTTATTATAATAGGCAGAGTAGTATAACATCAATAACATTTTCAGCCAACCTGCGGCTCTTTGGACTTTATGCAAGAATTTTTTTTAAAAGAGTAGCCTATGTTTGACTTTAATATTCATTACCTCCTTGCAAATTTCATTAAAATCAGTTCACAGTTTAGCCGTGAAATAGTGACTGACAGACTTTCGCATTTATAGGTATGGATACATAGAACATCTTGTATATTTATTATACTTTTAAACAAACTCAAATGTTTATTACACCTGACACCCAAATTAGCTTAACTTTTTCTTGAAGTTGCTGAAAGGCATGTCTTAAAAGGTAATAAGCACACCTATGTAATTATACTTAAATAAATTTAGTCAATTTATTGTGTATATAATTTTCGTACATAAAATAAATAAATATAGATAAAAAAACACTCTAAAACCAACATATTAAAATATAAATTAGTAAAACATTTTACGCGATTACCAACAGGCACACTGAACGTCTGTTGCTAAAAAATTGCAGGTCGGATAACCGTTCTTTTAAAAATCTTTATAATTAGTATTAATAATTACAGTTTCAGTGTTATTTGTCTTGCTTCGTTAAATGTTTAGACTGGAACGCGCCTAGGTACGTAGAAATGATTCACTTACAGCAATTTATTTTGCCAAGCCCACGATTTAAAAAATGCAGTTAAAATCAAATCAAATCATGTACTTATTTTACAGATATAATATCCAAAACCTTTAAAAAAAGTGTACCAGCCAGTAGTTTGTCACCGTTTGTCTATACTGTGCTATTTTTGAGACATTTTGTTTATATCTTACTAACTGACCCGGCAAACGTTGTTCTGCCTTTTTAAATACTCTTATTTCCTATATCTTACTAACTGACCCGGCAAACGTTGTTCTGCCTTTTTAAATACTCTTATTTCTTTTTTTATATGTTTTCAACTAAATCAAAACCAAAATTAGCGAAATCGGTTCAGCCGTTCTCGAGTTTTAGAGAGACTAACGAACAGCAATTGATTTTGATATATAAGAAGATGATAGCAAACAAGTAGATGAGTATCGTGATGGAATGAGAAAACCATCGCCAAAGATACCAAAGATGTTAATGGTGCGCTGCTATCCGTGTGGCTTGGTGTAAGTTTACCGGCTACTTTACCCTCCAAACCGGAATACGACAGTTACATTCACTGACGTTGTTGCGCCAAGAATAGTAAAGGCGGTGGTACCAGAACCGGGCGAGACGTTGCAGAACTCTACAATGTAGTAGTGACTTGTAATAGCCAATCAGTCGCCTTTTACGAACTGCCTAGCAGAATGCCAGATGGTCTAGTCTCCAAACGGACCCCGGACTTACACGAGGAATCTATCTTTCTGGAAGACTGTTCGTTTTAGCAAATGATTGGCCAAGCGTGTACCGCTAAAGTGACTGTTAGTATTTTTTATGGGTCTCCTGATGGAAAGAGTCAGCCATGGCCTATAAACACCAAAGATGTTAATGGTGCGTTTCTATCTTGTGGCGAAGTCTAATGCCACATGCATAGACACTATTTATATATTATATTATAGATTACATAGAAAAAATCCATTTCAACAGTTATTTCGCTACAGCTACAAGATCAAATGCGACGCAAAACCAAAATGTAGATCGAATTGTCTAGACAATCTAGACATGCTACCTTTGTTTAACAGTGTTACCTTAGTGTGTGTGGCCGTTGACACGCAACCGTTAGAATTTTTTATTATAAACTAGCTGTTGCCCGCGACTTTGTCCGCGCAAACTTCGTTTACTTCGCACAGCTCCTCCCCCGTAGGTAATATAATAGCGTGATAATATTCATGCAAAATTTGAAGTAAATCCATGCAGTACTTTTTGAGTTTACCTCGGACATACATACAGACAAACAGACCAAAAGTCTAAAAACTATATTTTTGGCTTCGATAACAATTGTAGATCACACCCCAAGTATTCTTTTAAAAAAATATTCAATGTACAGTTTTGATTTTCCTACGATTTGATTATACCTATGTATAGATAAAACCACGCTTCTATGGTCTCGCGGAATCGCCTTCGGTCGAGATGTCAGGTTCGAATACAAATTTAGATAATTCGTTCCGAATAAATAATTCAGTTTTTCTGATAAATAACTTGCCCAAACTAGATTAGATATACGCCCATGTGTCAAGTTTGACTATTTGCCACATCTTAATATATATAAATTACGTGTCACGTTGTTTGTCCGTTATGGATTCCTAATCTACTGAACCAATTTCAATGAAATTTTATAGATATCTACTGTTTGGTCCAACTTAAAAGATAGGAAAGTTTTATATCAATTAACCCCCCCCCCCCCCCCTCCCCTTCTCAAGTACACTACCAAAATATTCAATACCATTAATTTGTATGGCAAAACAACGTTTGTCAGGTCAGCTAGTCATCTACATATTAATACGTAAAGCAAAAATGTTGTGCCTCTTTTTAAGACAATAACTGCGGTGGAGTATAAAAATTATCACAATTAAAGTTTACATTAGGGAGGACTGCATAAACCTGTTATATTCAAATAATATGCATTAGATATTTCTACATTAAATAAATAAAAATAAACATCACGAACACTACATTCATGTAACAAAATATATGATAATATACACAGATGATTTTCTTCATGGCTTAAGTCTGTTGTCAAATTTAGAAGAGATTTTATTGTTGAGTCTAAAGTCGAATTTCGACCAGCGGGCGATTGCTATCCGTGTAGCAGGATGGTAATGCTACATGAAAACCCTTACCCTGCAAACCTGAATATGACAGAGGAAATCACTAAGGCTATTGCGACAGGAATACGTAAGGCGGTGGTATCAAATCTGGGTAACATATTGCAGAATTCTCCCACATAGTAATCATCATAGTGACACTGTCATTTGATCAATATTTCGCCTTTTACGACCCAGATCAACTCAAAGAAAAACTACGACTAGAAATATAGAAAATAAGAAAACATTGACACTAAATAAACAAAATATAAATAAATATGGAGTCGCTGAAAGGCTTGGCCCGTTATTGCTAACCCGTTATGCTGATCTTAAAAATCGTTTTCATCAATACTTTCTACATTTAAATTTTGAATTAAAAATATAAATTAACAAGATGTTTCACAGAATGTTTAGATGATTACTATTTTCTTTTACTATTTTAGACATGCGAAGTTTATGTTGGATTAATTCCAGTTAATATGCAATAAGTATCCAGAACGGCAGCTTATAAACATAGGCATTCACTAAAAAATATGTAAATAAAATCTTAACCTAATATTACTTAACGAATGCTTACTTTTACTTGTGAATTACAATATTGATGCTTGCATTAGTATTATAATTTACAAAACGGAAGATGCAGATTAGGAAGTACGTACATTAGCCTGTTAATGACGACATTCAAAGTCCAACATGGCGAATTTATTACTTCACCTAGGTATGTACAAATTTTATCTCAAATGAAAGTGTTTTCCACGTGAACTACGACATGTGAAATATAAAGAATACTTGTTTTAGAAAATATTTTTACAAATAGGTATATGATATTTATGTGTCATATTGTAATATTTATAAATAAAGTATATATTTTTATATTTTTGCAGTTTAGATTTTCATCAACCAAGTAGGTACCTCCGAACGTCTTGTACGCGTTTTAAAACTGGTTTGAAAGTTTTAACTTCGAACTGAACAACTTTCTTTATAAATAAACATACACCGACTTAGTTTGATTGATTGTTAATGATTGAATCAATATTTTCCGTTTAAAAAATTTAACATAGACCATCGGGTCCAATCGGTATTTTAATAACAAAAAAAATCTCCCTCATTTATCATCCACTTTTTACTGTTTGTAACATTTATTAATAAAAAAATATTTATTAAGATTTTAATAAAGACGTCTGGTGCTTTGAACTGTAAACACACTAATTTCATGTTTTAAATTACAACTGTCATGAAAGTGACAAATCGATCAGCAAATTGTAATGTAACTAAAACATGTTTAATAATAAAAGCTTAAATTACAACAAATGAAAATTAAAGTTATAAATCTTGGTTCGAATGTGTAGTCATACAAAATAATTGCAGTAAATAAGCAACACCAAGGTTAATGACTGACCGCTAACTGATACCAACCGATCCAACTTGGCAACAAGGTTATTGAACTCTACCGTTTGTCTACAATTATTAATTCATTTTGCAATAGGAACTCACAAATCTATATTTGCTGCAAAGACAAAGACATTGTTTTCCTGCTCAATTAAGCTTTCTACCTAGAAAGCTTATTTGAGCGGGAAAACAATGTTTTCCGGGACAACAGTGCGGAAAAAGTATCCAAGTGATGAACAAACCAGGACAAATTGTCTACCGAGACTGGTGTAAATATTCAAAGAAAAATAACTGCAAACAGGTTCAAGGTTATCCCTGAAACTTCCTGCTAAGTTTGAGTATTTTTAAGCTTAAAGCAAGCAGCACAAGCAAATGTGTCAATGCATAATGTTTGAGGTTGGAGAGTTCAAAAAGTTTGTTGAAAATTACATTTTTAATTTTAAAAAAGCTATAACTTTTGAACGCGACTTTGAAATTTTAAACGGCAGTCAACGCAGTTTTAAGAGCTCTCAAAATGTTTTGGTTACAAAATCGAATGGTTTATTTTTTTTTTTGAAATTATGTAAAAAAACACTTTAAAATTTTTGTCAACTATAAGCCCCTGAAAAAATCAACTAATTTTGATCCGTTCTATGTTTGACGCTTTTTTGAAGGAGAAGAGCTCATTGGATGGTCGAATTAATTAGTGTATTAGCCTGAAAGTTGAAATCGAAATTATATTTTAAAAGACGTTATGTGCTGGCAGTGACATGATTGCCATATATTACCATCCACCAAAAAATCTTCCTTCCTTGTCTATCGTTCCGTTGAAACGTTGAAATAAAAAGTATACTAATAGCTATGTTGTAAACTAATATCAATTCAATCCATCGCCTAGTTTTTAAATATTATAAACACAAACGTACGGGAGCATTTTTTTACATACAGATTATACTTATATACAAGGATTGCTCGCTTAATTGTTAAAAATTATTAATATTAAAAAATAATAAAATAAAATAATATTTTTGTAAGGTAATATTTAATAGCACAATAAAATTTAGTTATTTTCATTTTAAACACATCTCTGAACGTAATTTTTGAAAATAAGACTAAAAATATATACGCATAATTTGTTTGCGTTTTTTAAACGTTTTAGGGACATTTTATTGTAGTTTTTCAATTTTCGCTCATTATGTACCAACTCGTTTGTTAAAAAAAATGATACTTGTTTACAACCGACGCGTTGCTGCCACGAAACGCTCTTTCAAATACATTTCGAAGTGAAAGTAAAGAATATTTTATTCAAATAAACCTTTGTAAACACTTTTTTTAAATAACTACCGTACGAAACGCGCGTCACCTATTTTCCTGCAAATACAGCCTGGCAAAAAAGAGTAAAAAATAATTGAGGCCGCCACTATCGTTTATATATATCACATAATTGTGTTTGGTACTTCGAAGTCTAGCTAAAACACACAAGATTTGGTTGTTTGTTTGTTTCTTTGAATAGGCTCCAAAACTACTAGACTAAAATAAAATAAAAATGTGAAATTATTGGAAAGTAAACAAGAAACAATTGACGTTTGTTACACGAATCTCGATAACTTTAGTGTTGCCATAACTAATATATTTAGTTCAATCCGTCACCGCAACGCACTCTTTTTTGCCAAGCTATACATACGATAAATTTCAAAACAACCGCTTCGAACTTTAGGAGATTTGTGATTTTGAATAAACGAATAGATTTCATCAAAAAGGCAGGACAAACGATGGCTGTAAAAATAGATACTTAAGTACGGTAGAAGTAAGAGTATATGTTATGGTATATAGTTTTTTTTATGTTACAAGATAGCAAACAAGAAGATGGATTTCCCGATGGAAAGAGTCAACCATCGCCTATAGACACCAGAGGCGTTAGTGGTGCGTTGCTATCTTGTGGCGAGGTCTAATGCCACATACATAAGTTAACCGGCTACCTTACCCTTCAAACCGGAAAACAACAGCGACAAGCACTGACGCTATTGCGGCAGAAATAGGTAAGGCGGTGGTACCAAACCCGGGCGATACAATGCAGAACTCTACCACCTAGTAGCAAAATTAAAACGTCTACACTGTATAACGCCGGTAAGATGTTCTTAGGAAAAGTAGTTTTTGCACTATATTTTAACCACATACGTAAAATGAGGTCGCCTCGCGGTCGGTTTACATTACTGAAATCGATATAATAACATTAGGTCCTGAGTTTCGACAAGGTCCAGGGATTTTTTATATATCATAAGAGAGAAACAAGGAGATGGGTCTCCTGATGGAAAGAGAAAACCATCGCATATAGACACCAAAGATGTTAATAGTTCGTTGCTGTCCTTTTGGCGGGGTCTTATTGCACATGGGCATAGATTTACTGGTCACCTTACACTTCAAATCGGAACACGAAATTGACAATCCATAACGCTATTGCGGCAAGAATAGTTAAGGCGGTGATACTAGATCCGAGCGAGAAAATGCAGAACTCTACCTAGTAGCCACGATGGTAGTGACACCCATAGCCAATCGTACACCTCTTACGATTTTCCTGGCAATGGTAGATGGTCTATTCTTCAAAGGAGCCGGAGCAACACGGGAAATGTTCTAACTAAGTTTCTCCGTTTTTTCCGAAAAGCATAATTTGTCCGAAATTTGATATTTATATAATTTTCTTTTCTGTATTATTTTATTTCAATTTTTATTGTAATTCTGGTTTGTTTTTTGTGTAATTTAAATTTCAGTTATTTTCACTAATATAGACTAATAAAGTCATGTCAATGTTTTTAACTCTAAATGAGGTTTGTCACTACAAAATGAAAATCCGTAATTGGCTTATAAAGTGATTTTTATTCAACGATTTATTGTTATTGTGATTTGCTGTGGATTTTTTTTTGTTTGTTGATGAATCTATATATATAAAAATCAATTGCTGTTCGTTAGCCTTGTTAAAACTCGAGAACGGCTGAACCGATTTGGCTTATTTTGGTTTTGAATTAATTGTTGAAGTCCAGGGAAGGTTTAAAAAATGAGAAAATATAGAAAAAAAATAAGAGTAGTTAAAAAGGCAGAATAACGTTTGCCATGTCAGCTAGTAAATAAATAATATGGCCGATAGGTTTCCCACTTGTCACATCATTATTCATAGTATTTAATACCGTTGACTAATCATGGGTACACAGGTTACATACCTCCACCTGCCCCTTGGAGGATATAAGCATGACGGTATTACTTATTTAATACCGTTTAACACAAATCTCATAAATATTTTTGTACAAGTCAATCAATCTCAAAAGTAATCGGCGATGAATCATATTTTAACATAGAAATATGTCTTGTATAACGGGTCGGAATATCGAGGAAGGTCCTTTCCTTAGTAGGAGAAGGTCGGTTCCGCAACAGCGACCTCGTTAATGGACGAAAGTGAGTCAGCGTCCATTTGTTACTAATCAGCCTAGCTAGATAAACAACCTTTTTATCACTTTTACATTTTCTAATTGCCTACTTACCATTCCTTTGATAAACATCTAAAATTCCATCTTTTTTTAACTTAAGTAAAAAGGAAGGTAATTAAATACAAATCGTTAAGGCGAGGCACCGGAGACAAACGGAAAAAACTGGTTTGCTTAATCACATTTTTATGTATTGATTGTTAAGTAACGGTTTTACAAAAATTACACGATATACCTGAAGATATTATCTAAGGAATGTACTAACTCATTACATGATGGAATGTACTTTACTTGATCATATGAAATTCCGAAAACAGGCTAAAAAATAACACAAATAATTCGTTCACAATATTTCTAATTTTCCACATGATTTTTATAAGATGATATTAAGTTTTCAATGCAAAAAAGAATTTTACAAAATTTTGGTTTTCAGCTTGAAGTCCTATATTTATTTATCCGAATACTAAACGGTTTCCCAGCGGTTTCAGATCATACGGCGCCGCCCACTTTCTATTTTATTCTAGTATTGGCGCGCATCAAAATACCTCGCCATAAATTAATAAAGATTTTTAAGACTATTGTGCTACATATATTGTTGACTATTGTGCTTTTCTTATATAATAAGATAACATTTACCAAACAAGCAGATGGAAAGAGACAGCAGTCGCCTATAAACAACGTAGATTTAATGATGCTTTGCTATGTTCTTTAATGTGGCGGGTGTTAATGCGTCTTTATAAGTTAACCGGCTACCTTTCTCTCCAAATCGGAACACAATTGTCGTAGACAATACGTTCCATATAGTGACCACATCTTTCCAACGTCTCACATGAATTTATTCCCATCCCATTACTTTTGTCTTTAAACAAAAATAGTCGATAAATTTATTCATGCGGCATAACATCCGTCATACAGACGTCAACGCACTATTCCCATCTTTGGTCTCTAGTTGTATTTCTCCATCAAGAAACCCATCTTCATGTTTGCTACGCTAAAATTAAATTATATTTATTTTTGGAACAAAATGAATAGTAAACGTGAAGAATTAACAGATCGGTTTTACCAATCTTGATCGTGTTTACTGACGCAAGAGTTATAAATTATCCGCTCTCGAATTCATAGATATAGCACGTGAGTTAGAAACAGGTACGTTATCGGAGAATAGACGAAAATATATAGACCTTGGCCTGCCCACTTAAAACCAACCCGTTATCTAAACAATACAATAATTACTACAAAGTGTTTCGTATACAGGTTGACTGGTTATAGACTGCACATATTGTAGGACATCTATATCTATCTATACATATTATAAAACAAAGTTCCCTCCCGCGTCTGTCTGTCTGTTCGCGATAAACTCAAAAACCACTGAACGGGTTTTCATGTGGTTTCCACCAATGGATAGAGGAATTCATTAGGAAGGTTTAGGTGTATAATTTGTCAAGGTTTTTTTGTATATATTACCCGTGCGTAGCCGGAGCGGGTCGCTAGTTATACATAATTTATTAAGATGCAAGTCTTGACAGTCCAGACGATTTATTTTTTTACTATGAACGCTGACCTCATGCAAAGAGACATGTGCAACGGTAAAATACATTGTACGACCAACGTAAACATGTAGCGGTCGATAAGAGGTCGTGGAATAATGGATCCGCTAATAATTCATTAACTGTAAAACTGCGAAAACGTCATCTGATAAAAATGATAGATTGCAATTATTAGTAACTAAAGTGGTACATTATATAGCCATAAATAAAGGATGTTATGGCGCGGCTGGCGTCTAATATTGGATCTGTTATCATTTTATCTAGGGTTGCCACTTCTAAGAGAAACATTGAAAAGATGGTCTGCTGCCCTTATACTACTCCCTTTGCTAGCTTACCTTGTATTGCTAATACTAGATGTGAGCGCTCCTTACTTCTATGCAGTGGCTATCATTATTCTCGTAAATTTCTTTTATTTTGACAAAAACCTAATGGACATAAAAATATATAAAGCTTCGTCAACTTTTTTGAAGAAAAACCGTGTTATCGTATCTCAGACCAACATTTTTTTGTTCTGAGTATCGTATTTACTAAGCAGAGCCCGCTTCCACATCCATTTTCTCTAGCAACCTTAATAGAACTGAATTGTCCATAACGTAGACAGCAGATGCAAACCAACTATTCCTCGGATCTGGCATTAACAATCCACTGGGCCTATGGCCTGTGCTGAAGTTCTTTTGAAGACCTCCTAAATCAGACGCTTTTATACGTTGGACGGATGTGCGGCACGACAAATTTACTGACCATAGCTCAGATTAGGTTATTATGTCATGTACGTTTTATTATATGTAAAGAATTGTTGGATTACCATTTAGAAAAAGATACCTCATGACTGTGGAACTAAGAAGCAGGAATTAATCATATATCATATAGTTCTAGAATCTCCTTGTATGCACGTTGCAAATTTCGTAGTAAATCGATTGGCTGATTACAACTCAAATTTAGTTAATTCAGAACTCAAAACTCTAGGTACACCAAAAATCTTACACATATAAAACGAAAAATTCTCTAAGCTGTTCATATGGATACTTTCTACATTCATACTAAAACTAATGACTAATTACAATTCACATAACTTGATTAACTCGACTCTGTAGAACTTAGAATTCACCAATGTGTTCTGAAACAAATAACTTCTAGATCCTCTTCTGTGTACATTGCATACTCGACAAATAGTTCGGAGACATCACACTAATTTTTAAATGATGAATACATACTTAAAACTTTGTAAGTGGTATCCTTTTAACGAGTTTAACAAACTCTCTATCAACGACGTGTATTATCCCGCGAACTAAAATTCGTAGTTAAACTTGTGACTGATAACAATTCAGAATAATTTAACTACGTAACGCATGAACGTTAGTCTAAAAAATTGCTAATAACAGGCGTGAATATAAAGTTCTGAATCTCCCCGAATATATATATATTCATGAAAATCCTAGTGACTCCAAATAAACTAGTTAGTCGTTGTGTTGTGACGTAGACCTGAATACATAAATACTAACATAACTTGAAACAAAATTTTTAAATTCTTCTGAACAATTATATATACGAAATTCGTGGTAAAAGAAGTGACTGTTTACAGCAAGAAATAATATGTCAACTTAATAAGCATGACTAAAGCTGATAATAGAAAGCGTTGAAAGAAGAAAGTTCTACCTCCTAATACTGATGACGCCATCTACATACCCATAGTACTTAGTCCACTCGATGTGGCCAGCCAAAGGGTCTTAAAACAAAAGGAGACGATGCATAAAAACCATAAAAATTCATGAATCATCATCGATCCTTAGATAAATCATGCGTCATTGTGCTATTAAAATAGATACTGATTAAAATAGAGTATATTTTTTATAAGTACACCAAAACATATTAAAAATACAAGTGACTATTAATGAAGTTTCTAAATCACCAATAATACTATAATTATAGTAAACTAGCTATTGCCAGCGACTTCGTCCGCGCGGACTTCGTTTCTCACTCCTCCCCCGTACTGCTCCTCCCCCGTAGGTGATAGCGTGATAATATGTAGCCTATATGTTGACCCGACCTATTAGTAATGTTCATGTAAAATTTGAAGTAAATCCATGCAGCACTTTTTGAGTTTACCCCGGACATACATTCAGACAAACAGACAAAAATTCTAAAAACTATATTTTTGGGCTTCGATATCGATTGTAGATCACGCCCCGAGTATTATTTGAAAAATATATTCAATGTACAGTTATGACTTTCCTACAATTTTATTATATGTATAGATTGGAAACTTTCCATCGTCGGCACTTGGTGAAACTGCATTTTAAAACATTTTAAAATAGGTATTACAAATAAACTCACTTGTACTACTAGTTCACTATATTTTTATTGTGCCCACCCACCCAATATTAATAGGCGATATTGGTTGGGTGTGCATGACTAATAGGAATTAATTAATCATTAGTAGGAATTAATCTAGATATTGAATCAAAAAAGTTCTAGGATCTCCTTGTATGCACGTTGTACACTCACCAATTTCGTGGTAAATCGAGTGGCTGATTCAGATTAAGTTAATTCAAAACTCAAAACTGTAGGTACACCGAAAATCTTATACATATACATGAAAACGAAAAATTCTCTGAGCTGTTCGTATGGATACTTTCTACATTCATACTAAAACTATTGACTAATTACAACTCACATAACTTGGTTAACTCGACTCGTAGAACTTAGAATTCACCAATGTGTTTTGAAACTGCATTTTAAAACATTTTATTTTAAAATAGGTATTACATATAAACTCACTTGTCATTCCAGTTCACTATATAAAAACTATATAAAAATCAATTGCTGTTCGTTAGTCTCGCTAAAACTCGAGAACGGCTGGACCGATTTGGCCAATTTTGGTTTTAAAATATTCATGTGGGTTCAGGTTAGGTTTAAAATGTGAAAAAATGTAGGAAAAAAAAACGGAAAAATAAGCACAAAGCTGGCAGACAACGTTTGCCGGGTCAGCTAGTCAGGGTTATTTTATTTTGCAGTTATAAATTTATAATGTTTTTAACAGTTTGCTAAAAACATTATAACTGTACAAGTGAGTTTCGTAAAATACCTATTTTATAATTATAGGGTTAGAAAGACGCTGGCAAATTGAAATAAGCACACAAGCAAATATTTAAAAATAATTTTAAGCCACTCAATGGCCATGTGGGAAGGGTTACAGTCTGTTATCGAGGCGCACTGTTGGAATTGTGTTAACACTCCTGCAGGTCAGTTTCTACTAGTTACTTTTTGCTGCCGTCATGGCATAAGAAAACTGTGCATCATTACCAATTTTTTTTTTTTTGCGAAATGACAGTAGATAATAGACTGACAGGCTACTACGACGAAAAGGGGTAGTAGATTTCAGTTTAGGCTATTAAAACTCGCGCTAAAGTCTGTCTCCTGTGATACTGAGATTCGGCTTTGTGTAGCGTTAACACAAATTTTAATTGGACGGGCTTTCATTGGCATGATAATATGACACTCTACGTTAACCACGATGTAAGTGGCCCACGTCAAGACCAGTGGCAACGGTGTAGTGTAGGTATGTAGTATTTGACGTGGAATTGGAACAGATTAATAAATATTGCAGTATCGTCGGAATCGAATAGTACTTAGTCTTTATGATACAGATCTCTGTCTTCTAAGCATTTGACTTTGAAAAACTGGGGAACATATCCAGTCTTTTGCTGTGAAAGACTGATCTTTAATTTACGTGTTTAATCTCTTAACTTAATTGGTTGGTAAAGAATTTCGATAACAGATGAACATTGCGTACATTTACGTATGTAATTTTGTAATAATAACCTACTTAACCAGGTAATTATTAACATAATTACAAAAAACTTACATAATATTACATAAGCACATAAATTACACGCAACTGCCTATGCAAATTCACAAACTTAATTAGACTAATGCACTTAATTCACAGTTTGTAAACGACTAAAGTAATTTTCTTCACTTCTCACTTATTCTAAATGGATTAATCTGTTTAGTTAATAATATAACACATGCATTATTATGGTGTTTTACTCCAAATTATAACGTATAATTAAATACCTACTTACCATGGAAACATTTAATTTGTCTACAATGGTAGGTGATTAGCATAAATTAAAAAACAGAAATCTAACTGACCATATCTTAGGCAGTGATGACAGACCATAAATAAAAATGGATATTTAACCCATTTTTACTTATGTTCTGTTCATGTAGAATAATGTAAACAATTCGTTTACAATATTCTACAATTCTTTTCTTTCTTTATAATATATTTATTCTAGCTGACCCGTGCAGCTTCATCTGTAAGTAAAAATCTTTTATCTCCTATTTCAGCCTTATAGAAGTTGAAACCTTGCCTCCACCTCCAACCCAAGACATACATACAGACTTTTGCATTTATTAGTATGGATTTGAACTCTGCTCGGATTGACAATAGACAATGAAGACTATTTTTACATTGGCACTAACTGACGAGTATATTTATTATTGATTAAGTTTTTAGGTCTTCTCAAAGATACAACTTAACAAAGACCATCTTGGTCTTTGTTAAGTGCCTGATTTGTTAATGGGATGCCAATCTCCTTGCAAACCAATGAACTGGCTGATAATTGCTAATTGCGAGTTTTTACGTTGTACCTCTGCTCAACAGTCATGCCCGGATTTCAGTTATTTCTATTCTCACATCATTGGTGAAGTTGTTAGCGATGTAACTCGGGTTCGATTTCCAACAAGGACAATGGCTTCTGTGAGGTGCATCGATGTTTGTGTGTCTGGATTTGGGTATTTATTGAATATAATTCAGTATTTATTATGTACCTAATTAGTATGTCTAACACCCATGTTACAAGCATACAATCGAGTGGTTAGCGACCCTGTTTTATATATATATATATATATATATATATATATATATATATATATATATATATATATATATATATATATATATATATATATATATATATATTATATATATATATATATATATATATATATATTAGACTGGGCCAAAAAAACGACTATTTTTTTTTTCTATCGATACTGTGAAAATATCATTCATGATGATAAAAAAAAATTATTGTGAAAGTTTGAGTCCTTAATAATAATATTAAGGGGTGTATCGTTACGACTAATGATTTTTCAACAGTAATCGCATTTTTTACTCAAAACTTGTTAATCATCAATCTGAAAAATTTTAGCGATATGGATTCTTATAGGAAATTAAATTTCCTAAAAAAAAGTTATCTTAGTAAATTACCGTAAAACAAGCCGTTTCCTTGTAATCATGCCATAAACAAAGATTTAGTTTTTCAATTTTGCGTTTCGATTTTGGATTTTTGTAGCTACCATAAATATCAATATTTTTACAATTTAAAATACTTATTCTTAAAGGAAATTTAATACTCTAAAAAAAAAGGTCTCTAAAAAAATAGTAAAAAAGTTCGGCTTCTTCATCAAAAGTTATTTATTTGTGTAGGGATATACTTTTTTCTGTAAACTTATACTTTTAAACCTCCGTTTTTAGCCCTCTTTTTGTTTTGTCCTTTTTTATGTCAATACTGTCAAATTGATATTTTTTTTTGTGAAATTGAATTGTCACTAGTCAAATTGATAATTTATAATAACGGGACCGGATTTATTTTACTATTAGAGTTAGTTAAATGCAGTGAAAATGAATTTATGTCGATAACTAATCGTTAAAAAGCAAAATAATACATTGATAAATTATGATTTTATACAAAAAAATTTAGTCTTCCAACAAAAAAAAAATTAATCTCAATATTAAAGTCATAAATTTTTCAATCAAGAGGAAAAAATCACGTGTAACGCGAAAAAAACGATAAATTACTTTTGAATTTAACTTCAACGTCGAATAACTTTGAAAGGAGTGAATTTAATTGAAAATATTAAGAGACCTTTCTTTTAGAGTATTAAATTTCCTTTAAGAATAAGTATTTTAAATTGTAAAAATATTGATATTTATGGTAGCTACAAAAATCCAAAATCGAAACGCAAAATTGAAAAACTAAATCTTTGTTTATGGCATGATTACAAGGAAACGGCTTGTTTTACGGTAATTTACTAAGATAACTTTTTTTTTAGGAAATTTAATTTCCTATAAGAATCCATATCGCTAAAATTTTTCAGATTGATAATTAACAAGTTTTGAGTAAAAAATGCGATTACTGTTGAAAAATCATTAGTCGTAACGATACACCCCTTAATATTATTATTAAGGACTCAAACTTTCACAATAATTTTTTTTATCATCATGAATGATATTTTCACAGTATCGATAGAAAAAAAAATAGTCGGTTTTTTTGGCCCAGTCTAATATATATATATATATATATATATATATATATATATATATATATATATATATATATATATATATATATATATATATATATATATATATATATATATATATATATATATATATATATATATATATATATATATATATATATATATATATATATATATATTAATATCGTTGACTAACACCCTTATCACAATCAAATAATTTACTTACTTTGGGGTTACATCAATTCGTGTATTTCGTGTAGGATATTTATTTATTTATTATTTCTGTATATTAGCACATCTAACACCCACGTCACAAAAATTTGCTTATTTTCGGAGTTAGATCGATTCGTATTATTTGTCCAATTATATTTATTATAATTTTATAATTACCAATGCTTCCTGTAGTTTGATATGATCGATGTTCACAACCTCAAACCGCGTAAACTGCTTTAGGACGTTTTAGGACTATTTTTATATAAACTATTTAAGCAATTTACCTTTTCATGTATGTACATTGTACATGACGTCGTAATTAAATCATACTATGGCAGTTAAATACGAATCTGTTACCACAAGAATCAAGACGTGAAACTGGTTTACAGTTGAGCACACCGCAGGCTTTGTGTTGGCATAATGTATACCTGGACGAATGATCAGACACTGTCTAGATATCACATTGTGGTTTTAATCATTGCTACAGATATCTTAACAAATATATAACACATTGTTTAACATTTTTAAAACTCCATTTTAACATTTCAATCTTTACTAGCGATCGACCTCTGATTGAATTTCGACCTTGGACTAAACAATACAATTTTTTCTGAGTTTAACAACAGACTTTAACCATAAATAAGATAGTGCACATGTGGGTCTATAGTCGTATCGCACCGCGGACGGTTTGGACCGCAGTGTGAATTGCCCAAGAGCTCTTTTGGCATTAGTCGTTTCGCACCGCATTGATGGAGCGGTGCGAATCGCCCAAGGTATGTTTTGGAATGGGTCGATTCGGACCACGAGGCGAAACGGTCATATGCTCTTTTCTTATTTATTTTATTATTTAAAAGAATACTGTTCCCTACTGCACAGCGGTATGAAACAACCCAATACAATAAGTGACTGGCGATTCGCTCCGCTCCAACGTTGCGGTCCGAAACGACTAATGCCAAAAGAGCTCCTGGGCAATTCACACCGCGGTCCGAGCCGCCCTCCGTGGTGCGAAACGACTAAAGACCCACACATTTGTATTATAATGTGTATTAAATGAATAGTAGTGAGTGTAACGCTTGCTTTTATTAATTTGTTTCGAATGCATGGGTATTTTATAAAAATATTATCCTTCTGCACTCCCTTCACCATGTAACAGTGCCAAATTTCATCCGTGTTTGGAGGAACCGTATATCATACCTACTGGCTACCTTACCCTCCAAACTAAAACAAGACAGTGACAAGCATTGACTATATTGCGGCAGGAATATGTAAGCCGGTGGTATGAAATACCAGGGCGAGACGTGTATTGCATGTTAATAATACTAGCTTCTACCAAAACTGCACATAACTGATCTAAAATCGCGATTCTTTTAGAATGACGTAAGAATAAATAATAAAACCAGCAGCAAGTTAAAATGTTTAAACATCTGTAGCGTATTGCCATAAAAATTGTTTTATCCAAATATTTTAGTAATAGTGTTTTAAACAGATAACTTCCGTTTTTATGATATTGTTGTTCCACTTTGAATGAAACTGTTGTCATTTAACGAACACATTAATTGGTAATATTAGGTATAACAAAAGGACATACAGACTACGTGAAAATAGATTCAACGTATTTTTTATCGATGTAATAGCAACCGCTATACAGCTCGCTGTGGGATTAAAGTATTTTGCGAATATCATGACAACAATGCATTGTTCCGGGATAATATTTACTCCGTGTTAATGTTGTGTAGAAAGAGTATTTATATCCTAAATTAAATCCAGATCTGTCGTTTCAGTGTAAAGAATTAACAAACCAACACACATACTACATACACTTATATTTACGCCAGATCCCTTACGGGGCAGGCGGGAGAACTGAATGTCATATGTCACGGTACTTGCAGATTTGCCTTGCTTCCCCGCATTCATTACTCTTCAAAGACGCCGGTTGCGAAGACTGTTGACACCACCTGATCAACCTGATCACGGGATGCCAGTTTTGGCCTTCCCCAGTACCCAACGCCTTCCACATTCGCATTGTATATATGTTTTGTTAACCTTTCATGTACCTACCGTTCTTTCTACATGTCCGCACTAACGGGGCCCTTTTACATTTTTACACCGACACTAACAGGTCTAAACCTTCCTCTCACTTCAATATTACGAACCCAGTCCGTGAATGTGTTACGCCACATATGTTCTGCAGCGTTCTCATCTCGACCGCGTTGTTACTTTTATGCCCTTTTAGTATTTGTATTAGAACTTTAGTTTTCTTTGCGTTGCGTTCGCAAACTAAAGTTCGAGTATTTTAGTTTAGTTTTACATTTGAATAAATGTAAGCCCATCATTCATATCTGTGACCAGTGTTTGTAGCTCAGATGGAACGGAGCCGAAAAGCACAGCGTCAGTGCATAAAGCAGGCATAAATCACTAGATTACTTATGCGCATGGGCAGAGGGGCAAACAAGTGAGGAGGTGCACCTAATGTTAAGTGATCACCGCCGCCCAAGGACATCCGCAATACCAGAGGCCTTGCAGTTGCGTTGCCGATCTTTTTTAAATCAGCTTTTTCTTGATATACCCAGGTAGGACGTTGTGGAACTTTACCTAGTGGTCACGATAGTAGTAGCCAATCGTTTGCCTTTTACGAACTGCTTGACAGAATGTCTATACTAAAAAGTGGCTATGGAATACCATCGATTTACAATCATACAAACCGTTTTAGTTTAATAGCTCATTACCATACAAAATACCATAAAATACCATACCATGCAAATATGTTAATAGTCGTGTATTAAACAGATACCTAACTCTTTGCGTTTTATAATATACCTACCTATAGTGTTTCCACTTTGACTAAAACCGGTTATCATTTAACAACCAAATTAATTAATATAATTAAAACATACCTACTACATGAAAATAGATAGGACTTATTTTTCAACCGAATTTCCTTAAAGGAGAAAGTTGCTAAATATTCTTTCTTTATTACTTAATAATTCAGTAATTAATTGATTTCGAAAAATCTGTTTTGGGGCTTTTTTGTTTGGGAATTGGGAGGGTACACTTCTCCTGTGGTCCAATATAAATTTGATGAAAATCTAATGCAGGCTCTGAGCTACAGATTCACAAACAATTGCGGATAATCCCCATTACTCCAAATGTCAACTTTAATAACCATCACTTGTTGCCAGCGATAACTGGAGTCAAGAGATTAATATGCTTTCTGAGGCCCAAATGCGATATACTTACTTAGATACCTACTTCCAGATAGAATGTTTTTACCCTCCCTGGGATTTAACCTCACAACCTACGTCAAACAGTCTAACTACTAAACCAACGATGTTTTTAATATATCTATCATGTAGGACTTAAGATTGCTTATTAAAAAATTTGATAATCTTTAAATAGTTAATACCTATCTAAGAATTCAAATACCCGCATTATGATAAATTGCGCCGATAGCTTGCCTTTTTCGAACCTGTCTGACTTGGCAGTTTTTATTTTTTTCTTCGAAATTCGGAGACCCAGGACTCGGTTGAAACGGACTACCAAGTCAAGGCGTTCGAATTTAATTCCAACAAGAACTAGATTGTATAATTAGCGCAGATATTCTTTTTTGCAGGAATCTATTTACTAATATAAAAGTAAGTTTTTGTTTGTTTGTTTGAACGCGCTAATCTCTGGAACTACTAGTCGGATTTGAAAAATTATAAAACTTAGATAGCCCAATTATCGAGGAAGGCTATAGTAAACGAAGTCCACGCGGACAAAGTAGCGTGTAACAGCTAGTATTTAAGTATACATTGGTGATAAATGATAGTATATATTTTTATCGATGTTAGTCATCGATAAAAATATAAGTCATGCACATTTTGTTATAGAAGAGGGGGCAAACGAGCAGGAGGTGCACCTGATGGTAAGTGATCACCGCCGCCCATGGACATCCACAATACCAGAGGTCTTGCAGTTGCGTTGCTGGCCTTTTAAGAATGAGTAAGCACTTTTCTTGAAGGCCCCCAAGTCGTATCCCTTTGGAAACAGCCCTGCCGGTAATTGGTTCCACAACAAAGTAGTGCGAGGCAAAAAGTGCCGAAACGCACAGCTGTTGTGGATTTCCAGACATCGAGATGGTGATGATGGAATTTCAAATTTTGACGCGATGTCCGATGATGGAATTCGGCGGCAGGAATTAAGCCAAATAACTCGTCGTAACACTCCCCATGAAAGATACGATAGAAGACACAGAGTGAACCAACATCTCTGCGCAATGCCAAAAAGTCAAGCCGTTTCGAAATAGCCTGGTCGTCAACGATTCGAACCGCTTTACGCTGAATGCGATCAAGAGGAAGGAGCTGGTACTGAGGAGCTCCGGCCCTGAGATGAGAACAGTACTCCATGTGGGGCCGAATTTGAGCCTTATAAAGTTGAAGGCGGTGGGCCGGCAAGAAGTACTGTCTCGCTCTGCTGAGCACACCGAGCTTTTTGGAGGCTAGTTTAGCCTTACCTTCCAAATGACCGCGAAACTGAACGTAATTCGATATGTCGACTCCCAGAATCCCGATACTAGCTGAGGCTGCAAGGAGAGTATCCCCAAATCGAGATGACACGACAAAGGGTGTCTTTTTAGCGGAAAACACGCAAAGCAAAGAATAGGCCAACTGCCGTTCTGCCAGGCAGGTCGTAAAAGGCGACCGATTGGCTATCGAGTCACTACCATCGTGGCTACTAGGTGGTAGAGTTCTGCATTGTCTCGCCCGGGTCTGGTACCACCGCCTTACCTATTCTTGTCGCATTAGCGTCAGTGCTTGTCGCTGTCGTGTTCCGGTTTGGAGGGTAAGGTAGCCGGTAAACTTATGCATGTGGCATTAGACCTCGCCACAAGATAGCAACGCACCATTAACATCTTTGGTGTCTATAGGCGATGGTTGACTCTTTCCATCAGGAGATTCATCTGCTTGTTTGCTATCTTATGTTATAAAAAAAAAGTTTGCTTTATATAGGTTATATATTATGAAATGTATATATTGGCCTAGCAATAAATTATTATACCTGGTATATTTTAGTTTGCATGGCGCTTGTATCGAACGTTGTCACTTCTGAAATATTTAATAGAAGTCCCAATTGACGCGAGTAGACTCCGAAGCGGAGAGCGGAGGCTGCAAGAGCGATCAATACCTCGCCAGCTGCGCCGCCATCGCGCGCCGACGAAAGCGAACGCATCGACCTCACTGCCCTTCACCGTAGAGTCGACGAACCCTGTGCACCCTGCCCCGCGCTCTTCTCGCGACAGACCCCGACCCTCAAACGAGCCCTTTACATTTCCCCATTGCGATCTTCGTGACCCGATTTTGTATTCCAAATATTCCAAACAAAATTCGCGGATGACTCATTATGTAAAATGATTACACCATGGGGCATGACTCACTATCATTACCGCTATAATAAACGTTCAGCAATTTAAGAAAATTCTAGTTTAAGAACATAAGCTTTTAAAGTGAAATCTTATCTTTCATTCCATATTTAAAATATAGTAAGTACCTATAAAGGTCTATGGCCGCCAAGTCATACAATTATAAAATATTAATAAATAAACATTTATCGTTAATAATTTATTCAATAAGTTCGAAAATATTAAAGTTTCTAGATATAAGCGTTTAATTTAATACCGGTTTTTTATTTAAAATATATGCTCAAAAACGATCGTATATCAAGCGAAGTAGGTATAAATATGACAAAATCACAAACACAAAAATATCGTCGAATGTGAACAAATATAGTATCGACATGACTTTGCGGGAAGTCTAGCCAATGAACTTGAATACCACAGGCCTCCACTGCGCATGTTATTATTAGATTTAACTCGTCGATTTCGGAAATATCCCAATTATGAAACAAGCTTATTTTAAATTCATACAAAACTTGGCCACCAAGCTAAAAATCCTAATAAAAACTAATGTCATATTTTTAACAAAAATCAAAATATGTCTTTATAGACGTCTTCTAGGATGTGCTTTCTAATTTACCTTTGCACAAAATGTTACATCTACTTGAACTTACCTACCTATGCTATTTTACAAAGCGGCAATCGTCTTACCCTACTATCTCGTGCTACTATCCAACCTTGCTCCCATTTCCAATTTGTTCGCCCTCGCCAATTACAAGTGATACCACAAGCACCCAAGATTTGGTCCCTTAGATAAAGCTGCGCGTTATGTATATTATGTATGAAGTTTACTTCGATTCATATTAGGGTCAACTCACTTTATTTATATACATATAGCCCCTAAATGGATGCCTTCATGTTTTTATATTCCTAAGATTAATATAGAACCCATTCAGAATTTTAACTGGAGTCAAATGTCAAGCTTCAACTGATCGGGGCTATTTTAGGTAGTGCGAAGAATTTGGGACGTGCGCTGGAATAACCACCAAGCGGTCTATTTCTGGACGCCCTACAAACGCTGCTCTTACTTCATCGTTGAAAACTAATTACAATTTTTACCAGAATTAAATTTTAACGTATTGCCTTGTCAGTACTACAGTAACGTACCACGTTTTAGCAACATATAAAATGAAAAGTAACAATATTGATATTTACATATTTATGTACTATTAGTTTTTAGTTTATTATTAGTACTTGTAACTATCTGTAATTTAAAGTATTTTGTGTCTATAAATACCATTATTAGGTATGCTATGAATGTATTTATATTCATGTTTTATTTATAAAAAAGTATCTTCACGCACGTATCCCGGAAGAGGTCCTAGGCAGAGGTACAAGTGCAATAATTAGTTATTTTTACTTTAAACAGTTGATTACTTTATTAAAAAAAAAAACAAAAAAAAACTTTTGTCCTACACATTCGATGGTTTTTCTGACGAGGACCCACTTCAAAATTATCGGAATTATAACATTTTTAAATTCATATTAATCAATTTAAAAACAATCTAATTTTCTCTCAACAGCTTGTTAATTATTATTATAACGCAAGGGTAACTGTGTCCTACACGTATTGGAAACTTTTCTTAAACCGACACTAAAGTTTTCTTTTTTACCTAACTTCGTTAATTACCCGATTCGAGATTTTTCGAAGACAGAAAAGATGAGCGTCTCGTCAAAACGAACGTGTTCACAAAAAATCAGTTTGTTATTAATCAAAAATAAAAATGTCCCTAGGACCACATTCTATTCTTTTATTTCGCCATTACGTATAGTTTCAAATAATAATTTGATCTACCAGACACACTTTTTCATAAGACCCTTCTAAATCTCAATCCACAAATAAGTGAGCTGAAGATTGTAATCTAAGAATCTATTATATAAACTTACTATATATACACGTAGAAAAATTAATATAAAATAATAATACGTTATCACTTACACTTTTACCAATGCGTACTATTTTTAGCATTTAATTTTTATTCTTTACATATTAATATTTTTTTTTGTCAACAGGTGAAGATCATCCTGGTCAAAAACAACGCAAAGGATTTTTCAGAAGCCTTTGGAAGAAATCACGTCATTACTCCTTGGAGCATCCGTGACCAAACCAAAAATGGTCTAAGAGTTTGACATTGAAATCTCTACCTTAACAATTAACTTAAAGGGAAATGCGTATATAAGGCTATTGCTTTTCTAATGTATTATAGTAATTATACGCCGGATATTAAAACTAGATCAACATAGTTTGTCAGTCATTGAATAATATTAACACGAAACTGACTATAGTTTAAGAGGTAATTGGGATAATAGAAACGTAATACGTGCGTGATTGTGGCTTTTGAGTATTAAATATTGTACGTAAACTAGGTCTAATTTACATAGCATACAAGCTTACACTTACCCATTGTATAACAATTTATAATTTCAATACTAGTTTATTCATACTTACCATTATTTATTTATGAAAGAAGGCCTGTTAAATCCAATATTTTATATATATAGATATGTAGAAATGTAGATAACTGAGTAGCAATTTAATTTTTCAACGTTTCTAATAATTCCATTATTATTGACAATATTTCTGGATTGATTTTATTTCTTGTTGCTTTACATATATACTGAATTGAAGTTTATACAAATAATGTGAATTTCTATTACTATTTTTACGTAGATCTAGGAATGTACAATGGTATTTGTGTGGTTGTAATATTAAAGAACCAAAATCACTTTATAGGCTACCAGTTTTAACATTTTATACCAATCCATGTATTTGAGTGTACTTAACTCTTAATATTTTAGATTTTGTCAAAAGAAAATAAATTATGTTCATTAGCAACACTGCTTTTCATTTCGAGGGGGAAAGGAGTGAAAGAAAACGTAATTTATAATACAAATCATTTATTATTAGATAGACACAGTTCCCATCGCTTACCAGAAACAATGTACAAAGCTATAGTAGTAATATCAAATATAAACAATATGCACCCTTCGATTACTGCAAGCCATGTTTGAGGATACAGGATTATAAATTGAGCGCTTATACTTTTGCAGCTAATTGTTACAATGGAACAGAATGCAAATGTTTAATATTTACTACGCAAAAACAAAAATGCAGTTTAAAATAGGGAAGCATAGCAAAACTATGGCAGGCGCCGAGAGCACTTCTCTTTGCGCCTTACACTGTATCTTTTTCTCACACGATGGTACCAGTGGGACTAGAGATTTAATTTAAAATTGTAGTTTAACCTGGGTTTACAGTGTCTCTCATTTTGTAACAAGCCCTTACACAAAAATGCTTACTCGTAATTACATATATAATTATGTTGTATATTGTTACAGTAATTTCATTACGTGGTTATAGATATTTCTTATCAAGCATCTGTTATGCGCTTTTATAATTCATTGTTTGCGAAGAATTCCACAGTAATGTAAATTTGTGTTTTTATTATAACATTTTTATCTTTGTCAGTGCTTGAAAAGAAATCTAAAAAATCTCTATACATTTTGCTTTGAGACCACTTGCGCAAAGCATAAAATTTAGCTCTGCCATAAAGGTCGATTAAAGCATTTTCTTTAAAATACAAAATGTAAAACCAATGAAACAGAAACAATTACTCCGTGAATAAGGTGAGCATAAAAATAGTCCGAAATTCGCAAAGTAATTATATCTGTACGTGGTTACAAAAAACGCATCAGACATTGATGACGTAATTATTTATCAAAATATCAAAACAAATAAACGGTCCTTATCACTTTTATAGAATATACAAAATGCAGTTACTTATTTCCCTGTGGAAAAAATATCTTATTCTTAGATCACGGCGCGCTTTGATCTGAAAAGAAAAAAAAACATGTTTGCGTAATTCAGATAAAGAAAGTTGTATCTACCAACAAGGGTGGTCTGGTGTGGCCGTGCTTACCGCTCTAAAATATTATTATGTGTTGTAGTAACGTACTTCAAACAATTATTATATTACAAATCGACGCATAAAGCCTGGTGTCACCTACAAGCTCTTAAGCTCCATTTTCACTTTGATTAGTGCGAGTGCGAGTGTATAATGCAGGTGCTTAGTATTAAGCAAAAATACGTAAATACAGCCGTTGATCAATGCGAGTGATTAGTAATCAGCGTCTATTCACTTTTACTACGCTGAATAGTGAATACTGATCACTTGCACTGATCAACGCTGTCTTCACTTTGCTTAATACTAAGCACCTGCATTAAACACTCGCATATGCACTAATCAAAGTGAAAGCGGGGCTTTAGGTTTGCATTGCATGGTAAGACTAGATTAAAAGGTACTAGTGTATTTAGTCGATTCTAAAAAAAAAAAGTGCAGAATGAAAATATGTCACTACTTTGACATAAATGTCTGCAGTTGGCCTCGTGGTTTAGGGGTTCCATGTCCTGGCCGGGCAAATGTTTATCGTGGGTATTTCGATGATTTTCGCGGAAACCAAAAATCTCAGTAGCAGCTCCGAGTTCGGTGTTGTGTTAACATTTATGTGCCCCGAATGAGCACGTGTAGCTGTCGATCCCGGTTATCGCTGGAATTGTAGAGTAATTGTTATCAGGTTGGTAAATTGCGGCTATGAAGATCATTGCCCATCTTGCCAACCGGAGAATCGGTAAATCGTGGGGACCCGGAAAGTCTGTAGATATTGGTTCACTCTGCCAACCGCAGAAAGACACCGGCGTGATGACAATTCCAAAAACAAAAAATTTTAGTCTACGCTACCTGTTTCACTAAGTAAGATTAATATCGGCCTAGATATAAACAATTATTATAAAAATTTAAATACGAATAATTATAAATGCAATGCCCTAACGAGAAGAAGTTATTTGCATAACCTCGAACAAACTTGAAATAACCCGTCATAGCGAATTTTCAGATAATTGCGTATCGTTCAAAGTGTACTGCTACCCTCGTAATTATTCGTCATTTATTAATTTTTAATTAACGCCACACAATAAGAGTTTACTTTTTAGCAGGGAGTTTCCCCGTCTGGCTCTACTAACTACTGAATGCTTACGTCTAAGCATAATATTAAAACATTTTTTATCACAATGCCATCTACAAATACAAATTTGGTAAGTCGGGTAATTTTTGTAATAGTGGAGATTGAGCTAATGATGACGATCGATGAGTAATCAATGGATAAAATGTATGTGATAAAAAACTAATAACCATTTCTGTTATTTCTTAAAAAATTAAATAGGTATATCGCCAACTACAACAAATTTTCACGCCAGATCCCTTACGCGGTAGGCAGAGAGAACCGAGTGCCATACATCACGATCCTTGCAGGCTTGTCTCGCTTCCTCCACATTCATCACTTTCTTCATACACACACGCCGGTTGTGAAGACTCTTGACACCACCTTCGGACAGTACTCCATCAATCTGATCATGGTACAGTCTTGGTCTTCCCCAGTAACTACATCTTTCCACATTCGCATTGTATATCTGTTTTATTAACCTTTCATGTACCATTCTTTCTACATGTCCGAACCAACAGAGCATGCCCTTTCTCATCTTTACACCGACACTTTCTTTCCAGCCTAACCTCTCTCTCACTTCCACATTACGAACCCGGTCTGCGAGTGTACACCACATATTTTTCTTAGCGATCTCATCTCAACCGCGTTGATTCTACTTTCATGCCTTTTCTGACATACCCAACTCTCACTTCCATACAATAGCGTTGAGATAAGCACAAAATATACAGAGCTAGACCCTGGCTTAAGATTGTGCTATTAAGTAATCTCCCTAACGCTCCATTTACTCTGTTCCCTCCACGCACTCTTCTTTCAACATCAGCAGTGTACTTTCGATCCCTGCTAAAAGCACATCCAAGATATACATACTCTTCCACTTGTTCCAGCACTACATCATCGACCACAACTCTTACATCCGTGCTGGTTGCGTCTCTTTCAAATACTAGGTATCTAACCATTTGGAAGGAAATTAGGACAGACATGAAAAATTAACTTTTTTGGTCAAAAATACATAAAACTTTCCAGAAGCAAGGTAAGATTTCCAGAAATCAATCCGTGATGAGACTTGAATGTGAATAAAAGATAACACGCCAGCGACAAAATGACGTCGTCGAATCAAAGCAACCTTTCTACACCACGATGAGCTTTAGCTAAACCAGCATCTATTCGTTATAGCGATAGTAACTTCACATTGTTTTTAGGTACACGTTTAGTACATTAGCGAGCAAGAGTATTTTGTCACAGAGATAGCTTAGTGAATCTCAGCCAACGGAATAAGTGGGACACACTCGAGCGAAAGAGTTTGTGAAATATTATACAAAATAACAGAATCCGAGTAAAACAGCATTAGAGGGTAAAAATTGTAGGTTGGTTTAAAAACATAAAATTTTTATATTATATAAAAATATAAAATTTACTTCGAATTTAGAACTTATATTTTATACATGTAAAATATATTATATATATTTTATGTATTTTAACATCCAATCCTAAGACAAAATCATTCGGCCTAATAAGAAGGAAAAATTACATGATGCTAAAATATTTCAAACAAACGACTAATTAAATAACACGATACATAGAAAAGAAAAAATCGCGAGATTAAACCCAAATAATAATCATGAACGGCAAAAGAAAAAAAAATACTACTTGATGATACTAAAGTATTCCAAGCAGACTAATTAAATAAGCACTTGTATAATGTATTTTTATAATCAAAGTTAATAATCAAAATTAATCTACATTATGTTAGTTATATCTATTTTGATGTAATCTAAGATTTGTTTGTTTGTAAACCCTTTGGCCACAACTGCGTGTATCTCGATGATATTAGCGCGCTACGACACGCGCAGTCGGAATGTTTGCGACGATAGCCGATAATAGCCAGTCACATCTGCATGTATCGCGTCATTGCGCGAAGCTTTGTGACAATAGACGCAAGTGCGGTCGCAGCATAATGGATAAACTCGTAAACAACTGGACCGATTTAAAAAATCTTTTACCTTTAGAAAGCTACATTTTCACTATTATCGTGTGTGAGTATCGTGAACTATTTTTTTACCTGACTGAGTAAAAAGAAGGAATGTTTATGGGGCCACGCGAACAAAGTCGCGGTAAACAGCTAATAGCCAGAAATAAACAGTGCATTCCTAATTCCACTTTAAAAGAATGTATAAGACGTGTCAGTAGTCCTAAGTTCACTCGGCACTGGCAGTGTTCACTGATATTGCCATTCGCACAAGCAAGTAGAGTTTTCTAAAAAACTTACAGTAATGTTTTTAAGTCCAGTTTTAAATTTAGTGTCATCACGCAGGTTTCCTTGCGAGGTAGGCGAGTAAATCTAACGGCAAAAGACTTTTCGGCTCAACAAGATTCACCGGTTTGCCAACTGGCGAGATGGATGGTGATCGCTATAGCCGCATTACTATAACCGGGACCAACAGCTTTGCGTGCCCATCTGAATCACATAACACCACCAAAATCAAAGCTTCTACCAAGAATTCATCTTTTGTGATAATAATAAAACTACGCTTTCTCTATTTTCGAGTTGAAGAACATACCTATCAACCTGTCACACCACGAAACTGTTTACATTACCTACCTACCTACTCCTCATAACGGCGGCTATAGTTGATATTTTGAAAGTAATGTTGATATTCTATTATTATTATCATCACATTATAGCGTGTTTAATAAACGATTGCATATAATCTAACCATTAGCATGTCATTTAATTTCGTTATCAATGTGAAGCGGCAAGGCAGTTTGGATATTTCTAGAAAATATTTTTACGGCATTTAAATAGATAATAAGCGTTGCATGTTTTCTGTCGTTATTAATTGCTATTCAATAAATTCATATTAAGTATAACATTAAAATCTTGAATCTTAGGGAATTTGGGATTTAAATGTTGGCAGTTTGTTAACTAAAATTAATAACAACGGCTTGTCTATGAGAATAACGAAGCAATTCAAATTTTTTACTGTATTTTTTTTTTGCATATATTAAAATTGTATCGCAAGTAAATTTTAGCAGCGTGGGTATTCTTGCAATCCAGTGATATTTCCTTATTATTGAAATAAATAAGTTGGTCGGATCTTAAATCTGACCAAATCAATTTGTCAAAACAAAAAATATTTTTTTAAATTATATTGTCAACAAAATAATGATCATGAATATTGTAATTCATTGTAGGATTAGTATTGTGACGCTGAATGAATCTCATTTTTATATGAAAGCGTATTATAAAGATGGTATGAGAAAATTTAACAATAGTAATCCAAACTCACCTCTAATAACCGCAGGTAATTAAATAGTCTCCTAACTTCTCCACGACTGACGCAGCTTGTTGGGGTTGGATGGGTTCTTCATAAAGAGAAATAACGACCGCTGCAACAAAATAACAGATAAAACGTCCGCTTCAAATGTGTCAAATGTTTCTAGAGTAAGAGTACGAATCCCAATTTGTTTGGAATAGGGTATGGGTCCGATATGTCGGTAGCCTTAGCCACCCATTAGTCATTACATCACGGGACGTGTGGCTAATCGGCTTATACGGAGATATGAGCGTAACGGCGTTTAATGCGTAGAAGGAGGAAAATTGATGTGTGTCTTTACAGAGTACGAATCCCTAAAATTATATATAAATTGTATATCAAGCAATTTTTAAAACTTGTTTGGGATATGTGTCCTTGGGATAATGTATGATATGTGTCCAATATATATATCGTACTTATATTAGTAATTGCACCTCTGCATACATATTCGGACATATGAGTCTAACGTCATCCAATGCGTATAGGATATCATATATTGGTCGATACCATCTTACAGTTATCAGTCTTTTCCGCTCCAAATTTTTCTCAGTGGTCCTGAAACTCTAAAAGAAAAGTATCAACCAGGCAGTTCGAAAAGGTGAAGTTTGGGCAAACTACGTTGTATCTTGCGTATACAATAAATTCAAAAACCATTCAAATTAAAATATATTAAGAAAATTTAATAACAAATCTAGATTGATGCGGTGTATATTCCATTTGCGCCCTTCTTTCTACAGCTTATACACTTCTACTAAAAAAAACTGTCATTACTTGTAACAACAACTTATGAAGTATAGTTCAATTATTATTCGTCCGAGTTTGGTACCATTGCATTACCTATATCTACTGCAATGACGACTTTGTTTATATTATACACACCACGTTCTTGTGACATACATGATAATATACACACATGTATAGGTACTTACTATTTTCTTTACGACTAACGTCAGTTATCAAACTTAAAGGAGATTTTACTGTTTATTAGTCTATGATGAATTTCAGCTACGGGCGATCGCTAATAATCATAGATCGGAATAGATAGCCAGTGTGCATAGTGCAATAGTGCAATTTGCCGGGATCGTGTGAAGTTATCATAGTATGGATACGTACGCCTTTGAATCTCGCTAGAAATCCTATAACTTAGTTCCGCGACACTTTACTAGTTATTCTCCTTAGAATATTTTTATTTGTATTATTGTAATGTATTGATAGGCATAGATTTGACCAATATTCGCGACAAAATAAAAATAAATAATATAAAAAGTGCAACAAAAATTTTTCCACAAGAATCATCTTATTTAATTAAATACTTATTGATAAATTATCGCATCCTTTAAAGAATATCACTAGTTTTATTTTGCCTTGTATGCCATAACTACAGGAATAATGGGATTCAATTGCGTATCCTACTAAGATACGTCGTCACCCAATCCCATAATACGTAATACATGGAAAAATAAATAATGATTAAAAATAAATGTGTACTATAATAAAAACATCAAAATCTGTTCTACAGTTAAGTTCAGTGACACGCATACAGAAACATTCTGTATATAAAGATAAATTACAAGCAACCTATTTTAACGCCTATCGATGTGTTGTCATGATATTATGGCCTTTGATTGTTCCTACAAGGACGAAACAGCTTAATAATTAATGAAGATTATTATAAAAAATACCGCATTTGCAAATCTGCTATTCTAGTAAAATCGGTATTTTAATGAAAAACTACATACCCCCCTTTTCCACTGGGCACTCTGGGCACATGAACTCGGCCCCGCGATCGATAGGGGCCCCTAGTTTCTATTTGATCGTTGAGCGGCAACTTATTATTACCGAAAACCATATTTATTTCAAAAAAAAATAATATTATAGTGACTGACTATAATATTTACCTATTTTTTCGTAAATTTTTGCTCTACAGTCTACTCTCGTCCAAAAATCAGGTTTACCACATGCAAATCGCATCAATGCCAATAAAATAGTGCTCTGTCAAGGTTATAGTGGTCCTATTATTCTAATGAGCCCAAGGCGCAAAGCCAATTCGGTACTATTTAATACCTAATAATACCTAATTACACACCTTAGGAAACTAACATATTTCTATCATGGCTCAGCCGCACTTGCGTTCACATCACAAAATTTCGTGCAATGACACGATAAATGAAAATATGACCTCTGTATTTATTATAGTGTCATTGCACAAAACTTTGTGACGATAGACGCAAGTGCGGCCCCAGCATCAACGTATGACTCCAAAACCATGATTACAAAAAATAACATTTTTTTAATATTTTCAAAACGCTACACTTTGTAGATTCATAAGTGTGTCCTTATGCAGATTCGGAAGTTTGCTATGGATGTGACAATATGGCCAATTAGCCGCTTATCATATTTAAGGCTGGATTTAAGTAAGTAGGATTAATCCATCAGTTTAGAGATCCACGACAATAGCGTTTATGTGCGAAATATAAAAAAAGTGTTTTCAAAAATTACCGTGGTTTGGAACTACCGAAAACTTCATATAAAATACTTATGCCTTCACGTAATAATTTATTTGATCGAGACATTGAGACCTTGAAATACCTCTTTGGTGATTTACACACTGTTGATTCACGGTAGCTATAAAAAATGTTAAGTATACTTCAAATGGAGTAAAATTTGTAAACTAAATAGAAAATAATATATTTAAATTAATACCTAGTCCGATAAGCAGTTTATTGTGCTATACACGCCATTAAAAAAACAGGAATACTATAATTAGTCATCATTCTAAGATAATTATCTAAACTAGCGATCGCCCTCTGGTCGAAACTGGGTCGTAATTTTATTGAAGTTAAAGCACAAAATTATAGGATAAACCTATGAATCACTATGACGATAGACTAAACAATATTCTTCTCTAAGTTTGACAAGACATAAACAAAATAGCATATTAAATAGGTTAAAGTGCCCTAAAGTCGGCTGTCGCCTAATGCCGGTCACCTACCATATTTATGGTGATAACTAAGTTTAAATTCCATTTGGGTTTAAATTTTTGTTGCGAATCACAACTTTACTCATAACTATGTATTAACACACGATTTAACCAATTTGTGTCACACTTCAATATTATTCCACGTAGAAGCCAACGACGACTCGTTGGCTTCTACGTGGAATAATATTGTAATATACACAGAGCTGTATTGTCTCCGATTTAGCTAAAAACGTTAGAAGAGACCATGCACGGGGATTGTGATTTTGTCCATATTTTTTTTTCTGCAGAAAAATAAAAAGGAATAGAACATTATATTATCTTGCAATGTTGTTAATTATTATTTCCATTTGTTATTAAGAAATAACAGCGGTCGAGATTAAGGCACTCATTTTGATACAAAATCCTATAGTCGGCCCCCCAGACCGACGTTAAGCCGAAAGATACAAATTTAAAACTCTACATAATTTCAAGGTACAGTTATATTTTTGTTCAATAATTTGTTTTAAAGAGCGTTTTGAATCCGTTATTTTAATGACCAAAGTCCGGCCGCCTTTATCTATTACGTATATTGAAATAATAAACATTTTCAATCACGGCCTACATTAGGGAATTTAAACAACCTAATGTCGTGTCGGCCACATTAGGGAATTCAAACAACCTAATGTCGGCCCCCTTTAAATCTATATCTATATACATATAATAAAATCGTAGGAAAGTCAATGTATGTCCGGGGTAAACTCAAAAAGTACTTACTGCATGGATTTACTTCAAGTTTTGCATGAATATTACTAACAGGTCGGGTCAACAAATAGGCTACATTTTACCTACCTACGGGGGTGCTGTGCGGAGTAAACGAAGTCCGCACGGACGATATCGCGGGCAACAGCTAGTATTTCATATATACAAAGGATGTTTAAAAATTGATTATAAAATAATGTCTATTTATATTTTTGTTTAATATATTAATTCAAAGCGTCAAATTGACCGCCCGTTGGTCGAGTGGTTAGTAAACCCTAACAACAAATCGATAGGGCTGGATTCGATTCTGGGCAGGGATAAATATTTGTGTGATGTTGATGATGTTCGTATTTCTGGGATTTCCTATGAATAAAACTACTCGGTTCTGTTTTGTTGTGGTTTTCGATTTTATTGATTTTGCATGACCCAAAACCATAACTTTCTTTTGCGTAGTCGAGTAAAAACGTAGCCTATGTCACTCCTGGATAGAGTAGTTTTTAAAAGTGAAAGATTTTTAAAATCGGTTGAGTAGGTTTTGAGTTTAATCGTAACAAACAAACAAAAAATAAAATATTTCCTCATTATTTTATTAGTATAAGACATAGACTGGCGGAAGATAAAATGAAGTACATAGGTATTTTGTTTATTAAAAATATTTGATTTAAATTTAACCTTTTAACAGCCATGGTCTGAAAAATAAGACATACAACATCTAGCTCGACCCGCCGCCGTCTTACAAATAAGACTAATTTCTGACTGTTGTGTTTGAAGTGATTGTCTGACGTCTGTATTTTCAAAATTATCTCAATACAGGACTCTCAACAATTGTTTTTTATACCTATAAAATAAACTGCATTGTGTGTTATTACTTTTTCCGCGTGATGAAAGCCAGCAACAAACTATGAAAAAGCTCTCCATTTCTGTTATAGGTCCTCTTAGTCAATGTCTTACAATATATAAGTATTTAGTGATGTGACAACATTTGAAATTTTATATCGAACTTTACCTACAAAAATTCGACTTCAACTTGAAAAATTGAAACCATTTATGGCCAAAGTAACAACAATTTAATGTACTAAAAAAGTTCTATTGTATCTATACTAGCTAAACCAGCGAACTTCGTAGCGCAATAAACATCTATTATACATTATAAACCTTCCTCTTGAATCTATCTATTGCTGAAAACTACAATAAAATCCGTTGAGTCGTTTAAGATTTAAGCGGACAGACAGCGGAAGCGACTTAATTTTATACTATGTAAAGATGTACCTACTTAAATACATACAACGAGACCGAAGACAAACAAAAAAATTTTGATTACCGTGGGAAATTGAACCCACGACCTCGAGATCAGTAGTCCAACGTGTAAGCCACTGGACCACAAAAATCGTCAACAAGTACATATTAATCAAATCATAACAATTTTAACTGCATTTTAAAATTAGTAATTTATGCTTCCGACTTAGTAATTACGTCTCGCATTAGATCGTGTGACCATTTGATTAAATAAAAAGGTTGACCTATGACATACTATCTTTTTGCTATCATGTCCACCTAAGATCATAGATTTTTCCTACGCTAATCTATACATATAATAAAATCGTAGGAAAGTCAAAACTGTACATTGAATATTTTTTTAAAAGAATACTTGAGGCGTGATCTACAATCGATATAGAAGCAAAAAATATAGTTTTTAGAATTTTTGTCTGTTTGTCTGTATGTATGTCCGGGGTAATCTCAAAAAGTACTGCATGTATTTAATTCAAATTTTGCATATTACTAACAGGTCGGGTCAACATATAGGCTACATATTATCACGCTATCACCTAAGGGGGAGGAGCTGTGCGGAGTAAACGAAGTCCGCGCGGACGAAGTCGTGGGCAACAGGTAGTATAGAATAAAAAGGAGAATTTTAAACAAATTTAGTATCACATGATTTTACTAGCTGTTGGTGATAGCGTGATAATATGTAGCCTATATGTTGACCCGACTTGTTAGTAATATTCATGCAAAATTTGAAGTAAGTCCATGCAGTACTTTTTGAGTTTACCCCGGACATACACACAGACAAACAGACCATCAGACAAAAATTCTAAAAACTATCGATTGTAGATCACGCCCCAAGTATTCTTTTAAAAAATATTCAATGTACAGTTTTGACTTTCCTACGATTTTATTATATGTATATATAAGTAAACTATGTTTTACTTAAACTATTTGTATTATATACTAGCTGTTGCCAGTGACTTCGTCCGCGCGGATTTTGTTTACTCCGCACAGCACTTCCCCCGTAGGTGATAGCGTGATAATATGTAGCCTATGTTGACCCGACCTGTTAGTAATATTCTTGCAAAATTTGAAGTAAATCTATGCAGTACTTTTTGAGTTTACCCCGGACATACATACAAACAAACAGACAAAAATTCTAAAAACTATATTTTTGGCTTCGATATCGATTGTAGATCACGCCCCAAGTATTCTTTTACAAAAAATATTTAATGTACAGTTTTAACTTTCCTACGATTTTATTATATGTACATATATAGATTTTTTATTTCATGTACTTTTTTCTTTTTTTATAGAAGAGGGGGCAAACGGACAGGAGGCACACTTGATGGTAAGTGATTACCGCCGCCCATAGACAACTACACTACCAGGAGTCTTATAGTTGCGTTGCCGGCCTTTTAAGAATGAGTAGGCTCTTTTCTTGAAGATCCCTAAGTCGTATCCGTTCGGAAAAATTTCTGCCGATAGCTGGTTCCACATAGGAGTAGTGCGGGGTAAAAAGTGCCTCGAGAATCGCACGGTTGAGGACTTCCAAACATCGAGATGGTGAGGATGAAACTTAGAATTTTGTCGCGATGTCCGATGGTGAAATTCGGCGGCAGAAATTAATCCAAACAGTTCCTCGGAACATTCCCCATGATACAGCCGATAAAAGATGCAGAGTGATGCCACATCTCTACGTAACGCCACAGAATACTTAGAGACTACCAGAAGTCAATGTTACATACAAGTATTATTCGAGCAAAGCACACATAGATACCTCTCACGGACGCGATATCTCCGACTGGTGCGGTACAAACTGTACCGAACCATTCCGAGATATCGCGTCCGTGAAAGGTGTCTATGTGTGCGTTGCTCGAATATCACATGTATGTAGATTGACTACTGTCTCCAGTATACTGTGGTAACACCAAACAATCAAGCCGATTTGAAATAGTCTCGTCTTCGAGGATTCGAGCCGCCCTACGTTGAATGCGATCAAAAGGAAGGAGCTGGTACTGAAAGCCCCCGCCCATAAATGAGAGCAGTACTCCATATGAGGCCGGATTTGCGCCTTATAAAGCAGTAAACGATGACCCGGTGTGAAGTACTGCCTAGCCCTGCAAAGAAAAAGAACTCCTAGCTTTTTAAAGGCTAATTTAGCCTTGCCTTCCAAGTGACCGCGAAACTGAACGTCGCTCGATATTTCGACTCCAAGTATTCCAATACTGGCTGAGGCTTTTAGGGAAGTATTTTCAAAACGAGGAAATACGACGAAGGGTGATTTTTTAGGTGATTTCATATACCTACTCTATATATAATACTACAACGTCAACGTGCAGAACATCTCTATTAGGTCCCTCGTATCAGGACTGTAGTAATAGGTACCTGCGCCGTAGTCGTATGAATAAGACAGCATATGACCTCAGAGATAGGAAACTGACAATTATAGAGATGGGACAATGTTTATTGTACAGTAAGACAGATATCAAGAAAATCATATCGATTTTAGATAATTTTTGTAAGCACTAATCGGTTTAGATTGTTTATATATGATCGGCGGTGGAGGCACGTTCACAGATTTATTGCCTTGTTTTCAATTTAAAATATCCTTTACTAGCGGCCGACATTAGGGAAAAAACAGGCCGAAATTAGGGAACACTGGCCGAAAATAGGGAAATAGACCCTTTGAAATTTAAAACGCTTATATATTTGTATTTCGTTATTGAAGTCATTGGCAATCATCAATACTGTAAAATTTAAGAGTTAAATGATACGAAAAGGCAAATTGATATGTTTTAACGATAACGGTTTAAGCCTAGTAAGGTCCGAAAGTTCCGTTTTTCGTTAGGGGGCCGACATTTGGGTACTTTACGTGAGCTTACGTGTGCTTGTGTGTGTATCAAACGCATTGTAGTGTATTATTTTTTAAATTATTTATTTTCTATGCATAGTAAACAGGCTGACTGGTAAAAGATTGTATATACTGAAGAAGGGTGTGTGTCCAATACTCGATTCGGACACCGAATATTGAAAAATATATCGTTAAATTATGACTTTGTTTTTTGAGATAGACCATGGTCGCTTGAACCGAATTCGAACTTCGGCCGAATATTCGGTGAAAAAAAAATTTGGCCAAATTTGGTTCAATTTTGGCGCACTTTCTCGAGAGCTACCCGCGACACGTCATGATTTGTTTACGAATTTACTTAAATTATTTTATATATCGGGTAATGGTTTTCACACTGCACGCGAAATAATGACTTATCGGCAATTTTTTTAAATTTGCGTCACGGTATTTGACGCAGTTAAGTAGAATAGCTGACTACGTTTTTAAATAAATCGGTAGATAAGCCTGAAAGTTATTTTAAAAATATGTAGTAATTTTAGTGTGAAGAACGTTATTTTAATATTTGAAAAGCTGTTTTAAAAATTTTATTCGATTTTAATTCTTGAAACGGCATTCGACGTAGTTTTTTAAGTACTAAAACATTATAGAAGACCATTTTCGTCAACGATAACTCCCGAACGGATAAAACGGTTTTGATGCAATTTATGTATTGGGAGCAGTTTTTTGGAGAATAGAGCTGATTAGATTTTGTACTCAATTAGTACATTAATTTACGATATATTAAAAAATATCTGTTCCGCCAAAATTTTTTTTAGGTTTTTTTCAAAATTTCTCAAAATTTCCTGGACCAAATTAATTCAAATTTACATACAGATACACTGACATCATCGTAAAAATATTCGGAAAAGGTTCCTGCGACCTTAAAACGTGGAGATCTGGTGAAAACTCGATTTTCTAAAATCGGGGCAAATCAGTAAACTTCCTGATCAACATACACGGGAAGTTAAAAAAACATTTAACCGGTTAAAAAATCTAATAAATTAACATTAAATATTAAAGTTATAGTAAATATAAAATTGAAATCTTTATAATAAACATTTTGTTCCCCCTTCTATCTGTAATTTTCAGTAAATTGTTAAAAAACTTGTAATCGAGATATTTACTTTTTTATTTGAGCCTTTAGTAATACTGCCAAACACTCGTTATACAGATTCATTGACTATCCCTAGAATTTTACGGCGCTCCACTACTAAGAATCATCCCGCTTAAAGCTTTCGATTTAAAAATAAACTCCCATAATTTGGTCCAACCGTTTGAGAGCTATGATGCCACAGAATAATATACGAATACACGGACAGTCAAACTTAACTCTCCTTGTTTTTCACTATCCCGTTGGTCGAGTGATCAGCGCGAACCTGACTACATTTTAAATAATTCAGTATTTATTATGTACCTAATTAGTATGTCTAACACCCATGTCACAAGCATACAATCGAGTGGTTAGCGACCCTGACTACGCAATCGAGGATGAACATATTTCTGGGTTTGGGTGTTTATTACATATTAGTTTATACGTAGGTCACACTAAAGTTTTGCGTAACTCAAAAAACATGTTATAACCAAAATATTATGTTTATTGCTTTTCAAAATAATCTCCTTTACATTTTAAACATTTTTTCATGCGATCGAACTATTTTTTAAAACAGGAGGACCACAGATCTGAAGGCATGTTTTCTACGTGCTGATTGAACGCTATCACTGCCTCTTCGGAGTTAGTAAAAGTAAAACCTGAGAGGTAGAGAAAATACAGAAATCACAGGGTGCTAGGTCGGGGCTATGCGCAGGATGAGTGACGAGATGTACTTTTTCGAAAGCTAAAAATGACTGTTTTGTTGGCCGTGTGTGAAGAAGAGTTATCATGGTGTAGGCGAATGCGGCTTTTGGGTCGTCTTTCGCGAACTTTTTCCAACGATCCAAGGATCCAACGACAACAAAGTTTCCGAACTTTCAATTCTTCGTGTAAAATTTTCTGAATTTAGCTCATACCAATTTGTATCATAGGTAATCCGGGGGTTTTCTTCAATTAAACGCTTAAAGTAGTCACATAAATTCGTCATGTAAAGAAACTCGACCTCTCTCAAATTCAGCAAACCATCGCCTCACCGTGCTCAAACAAGGTGCTTCTCTCCCAAAAGCATTTTGAAGACGACCGGCACAGTCTTGCGGAGAAAGAGAACTTTTAAAATCATAGAAAATCATCGCTTTAAAATCTTTTCGACTTAATTCCATTTTCGTTGCGTACGTAGAACTTTGATATGTAATAAAAAAACAATTGACAAATCATTTCCCGCCAATTGTTTTCTTTTATTACTAAGAAGGTTGCAACGTTTTAAAAATATAACATTCGAAATTCAAATCGTTCCGATTAGCTAGAAGTGCAAAACTTTTAGTGTGCCCCATGTATATGTATTTTCATGTATTTATATCTGACACCCATAACACTGGCAATTAATTTGCTTACTTTGGGGTTAGACAGATTAATGTGTCTAATATGTCCAGTGATATTTATTTATTTTTTAGTGTCAGCGTCAGGGACTGAAGAAAATAAATTTAAATACCTTGTTTTGTTTTCATGCAGTGTACTCCGACTTTGCCGAGTTTTGCGCGTATAATTTGGTCTGTGCCACTGAGGTAGATGTATCGTGTGCCTGCTATCGTCACTCCACCACTCGTTAGAAGTGATTCATTCTCAAAACCGGCAAATATTTTCGCTACTTCTTCTTTTGATATCTGTTAACAAATAAAAATATAATTTAGATAACTATGTAATTGTCGTAACAAACATTTAATTGATTTTCAAACAGTATGTCTACTATAAATGTTCATTATATAAAATTCAATATAATAGTTTCAAATAGGTCATTTTCCAGAATGCAATGGAAATATCCGGCAATATTTTTGAGGCATTTAATCGTTTATTTTTTAACAAAACTATACAAGTTCTATATCACGCCTGGGTTTGGTTCCAAATTCTTACTTACACAATATTCCCGCCGTAATAGCATCGATGCTTGTCATTGTAGTGTTTAGGTTTAGAAGATTAAAGAAGCTGGTAAGTTTATGCGTGTAACGCTGGGGCCGCACTGGCGTCTATCGTCACAAAGCTTCGTGCAATGACACAATAAATGTAGAAGGTCAGATCTGAATTTATTATGTCATTGCACGAAGCTTTGTGACGTTAGACGCAAGTACAGCTAAGGCATAATGTCGAAGCCACACATAGCTTCAAACATTTGAACACATGTTTGATTGCTATGTGTGGCACAAGACTTTGAAAATGTGTTCAAAGTTTGAACAAACATTTGACATTTGCCACGCGTTTTCGGTTTTTTAGCGCACATCAAAACGTTCAAAGTTGGAATGTGTTCAGATGTTTGAGTAGCCTGCCACACTTGTGCAAAGTTCACTTCAGTTGCGCGACCGCTGCTATGGCGATAGATTGTGTCGTGCGGCGTACGTGCTAGGTCGAGATTATTTATTTCTCATCTATTCGCGTCTTTTTCTTCGAGGTTTTGGTAGATTCGGCGTACATGCTAGGTCGAGATTATTTATTTCTCATCTCTGTCTACTACGAGCATACTGTGGAGAAAAACGTTTGCAAAACATGTCTGGCAGGTTGCGATAAATGACAATATGTATTCAAATACGTTTGCAAAGCCTTAAAAGAAGTGTTCAAATGTTTGAAGCTATGTCTGGCGCCGGCTTAAGACTAAATTTTTGCAACACGGATGGCAAAGCACCAATAACCAACATAGAACCACTAGACCACAGAGGCGACCATTAATATCATAGGATTTAAAATCGTATTACTAAAGTTAAAAGTTGCTTTTGTAATGCATTGGCGCATAAAGCGATCTAGATGTGTTTCACTGTTTTAAGAGGAAAGTCTATTGGGTAAGCCGAAGAAATGTTAAGGTTTCTAGCGGAACTTTACCACCCTCTAATTGCTATATTATGCAGCATACGCATACACACAGATGGCGCCCCTAATGAAAGGAGACATACGCTCAAAACTTATACTCAAAAATAAATGAAAATTT
Source organism: Apodemia mormo (assembly GCA_036924255.1). Taxonomy (NCBI): domain Eukaryota; kingdom Metazoa; phylum Arthropoda; class Insecta; order Lepidoptera; family Riodinidae; genus Apodemia; species Apodemia mormo. Next base: position 31,443,911 of record JAUPFN010000003.1, on the reverse strand, counting down.
CAACTAATGTCTTAAAGTTTTTAAAAGTTTGCACACCATATCATGGTAGAATATGTTAGTAACTTTCAATTAATTTTTAATAACTTGTAAACCATATTTTTGCAAATAGCTATTTTCGTTTCATTTCAAAAATCCATTTTTAATATCCTCTACTTGAAAACCAGATAGAATTAGAGATGGAAACTGCCGAATGTTTCTAGGTAACATTCCAATACTGCCGGGAACATTACGAAATATTGCTTAACTTGCCAAAGTTGCCAAATCACATAGGAGGTTTTAATATAATTTTCTGTTTATGCCCTCACAAAGTTAATTATGTAATTTATAATTATACTTGTTTAAACCTGCCATATACAATCACTGCAGTGAATGTAAAATTATTAATGGTTAAGAGCCCACGATACAGAACCTAGTCCGCTAAGACTACCAGATGGTATATACATAGTTAGATTCGTCGTTAATTGGAGAATACGAAATGGCTATGCTGCAATGCGAAAAACTTGAACCCTATATATCCCTAAGTAGTACATATATGTAATTAAACCAACCTAATGAAAACGATTACAAAATCGATCAATATTACGTAAAATATGCGATTTCATTCGTCTTCACATTCAGCGATCTGTAAATCATCCACTGTTTCGAAGATGCAGCAGTAGTTTTTCTTACACAGAAATTGAGTATCTTTAAGATGAGCTTTGGTTCGTTCGGTAGTCCGATGGTACTAGACACCTAGGTACAAGGCATCACTTATAATGCTGTTGCCACTGATAAGGGATTCGGTAGTCTTATCGTACCAGAAATCGATTTTTTTTCATTATTTTTTCTTTTTTTTAATAGCCACACCCGGTTTTTCGCATTACAGCATAGCCATTTCGTATTCTCCAATTAACGACGAATCTAACAATGTATATACCATCCGGTAGTCTTATGGGACTATTTAATATTATTTATTAATTTATTAAAAAATTAAAATTTATGCACAAACATGTACAGAGGTGGACTTAATGCTACATGACATTCTCTACCAGTCAACCTTAAACAAAGATAAACATTGTTTACGATGGGGTGCACTGAGAAACTTATTACAATCGTTTACTATAGATATACCTTCTTAATCTTAATTATTATTAAAATAAATTAACATTAAACAAAACAATAAGATGACACGATATTACAACATACTTAGATACAAGTAATAGGTATATTACGTATATAATACATTATACATATACCTACATAAATACCTAGATATATACAAGTACATATTTATATATAGATATATAAATACATATTAACATGCATACATATTATACAGCCATAGCGCGTTACACCATTATTCTGCCAAATGCTTACAGAGAGAACGTTTAAAAGACAATTTGGAGGGACTATTCCTAATGTCAATGGGAAGAGTATTCCAAAGCCTCACAGCTTCAGAAGAAAAAGATTTGGATAAGAATCGGTACGACAAAAAGGTACTTGAAGAGTCGAGATATTTTCGGAACGAAGTTGACGTGAATTTGTGGCATGCTGAAATATGAATTTTGACTTAAGATATTGAGGTGCATTAGATTTTTTTTTTTTTTTTTATATCATAAGATAGCAAACAAGCAGATGGGTCTCCTGATGGAAAGAGTCAACCATCGCCTATAGACACCAAAGATGTTAATGGTGCGTTGCTATCTTGTGGCGAGGTCTAATGCCACATGCATAAGTTTACCGGCTACCTTACCCTCCAAACCGGAACACGACAGCGCCAAGCACTGACGCTATTGCGGCAGGAATAGGTAAGGCGGTGGTACCAGACCCGGGCGAGACAGTGCAGAACTCTACCACCTAGTAGCCACGATGGTAGTGACTCGATAGCCAATCGGTCGCCTTTTACGACCTGCCTGGCAGAACGGCAGTTGGCCTATTCTACAAAGGAGGCCGGGACCAACACGGCGAAAATTTTTTTTTTTATAGATTATAAAGAATTATAGATTATAAAGAATAGTGAATAATGTACAAAGCAATCTCAACTGACTTCGTTGGCGGATCGGAAGCCACTTCAGTTTAGAGCGATATAATGAGACGTGATCAAACTTACGCAGACCAAAGATGAACCATATACAATTGTTGAGCATGCGTTCTAATTTATCTAAAAGGGCTTGACTTAAAACTACGAAATACACGTTGGCATAATCAAGTATTGGTATAACTAGGGTCTGCACAAGTAGGAGTTTTGATTCGAATGGCAAAAAGTTTTTGTACCGATAAAGGGATCGTAAAGCCATTACTCTACCACCTAGTAGCCACGATTGTAGTAACTCTCATAGCCAATCGGTCGCCTTTTACGACCTGCCTAGCAGAACGGCAGTTGGTCTATTCTTCAAAGGACACAGGTTAATTCACATTAACAACTTGTAAACACATTCAGAATATTACATTTCTAAAACTAGCTAAAATATTACGATGACAACCAGTAAACGTTGCAACAAAATAGAAAAAACATTTGCTGAATTTTGAAAAGAAATTCCCGATTGTGTGATATTTTTTGCATGTGACCATTTTGTTAAATGCTAACATCAATCTTTAATAGTAAACAGGTCAGAAATATCTGCCTTGAACCCATCGAGAAATCCTGGATTCACACGAATAAAAAGATTGCTGAGCGTCGACCTATCAAAAGCATAATAATGAGATTAAATAAAAAAAGTTATTCTGAAGGCTTTGTGTGTTTCGAAGTGATTATTTCTAGTGATCGATGTTTCTAAGATAAAGAAAAGGAATATAAACGAAATCGTCAGTTAGTTTGTCAACTTATCCATTATTATATTTATTAAGCAGCTTTTATTTTGCACTAGCTTTTACCCATGCTTCGCTCGCATATATTTTTAAATTTAATACCTCCAAGAATATGTGTACGAAGCTTCAAGATGATCGGTTAAGTAGTTTTCGCATGAAAAAAGCGCAACAAACTAACTTTCTTTCGCGTTTATAATATTATAAATAAAATAGGATAATATCACTAACAAACACAAAATCCTCCATTAACATTTAACGGCCAGGAAGCTTTGTGCCCAGTGGATACCTCATAATTTGACCAAAGCCCAAAAACACTGTCGTGTTGATTGGTGCCGTGTAATACTTTAAAGATTTAACGGAGATAACTCAAATGCGGTATTAGATACATTTACAGGTGACGAAAGCTGGATTTACTGTTATGATCTGGAAACCAAAAGACAGTCAGCTTAGTGATTGTTTCTTTTAGAGGAGTTGCCAACCAAAGTGAAAAGAGGTCATGATGTGGAAAAAAAGATGGTGGCCTCGTTCTTAAGTACAGGTCATTACGCGAAAGTTCTTTATAGGATCAAAAATGCAGACTGACACACAAACTATTGTTTGCCACTTGTCTTAGAGAAAAGTTCGGGAAAACGACCTCGCAATATAACCCTTCCCACAACAACGCCCCGTTATTTTATAGACTAGAGATATAATTATCTTCTATTGAATTTAAACAAATTACCAAATACGATCAATAATAATTATTGAACAGATCGGACATCGTGATTTTTTTTTATAAATTCCCTGTGTTGGTCCCGGGGTCCTTTAAAGAATAGACCAACTGCGGTTCTGCCAGACAGGTCGTAAAAGGCGACCGACCTGTCTCGCCCGGGTCTGGTACCACCGCCTTACCTATTCCTGCCGCAATAGCGTCAGTGCTTGTCGCTGTCGTGTTCCGGTTTGGAGGGTAAGGTAGCCGGTAAACTTATACACGTGGCATTAGACCTCGCCACAAGATAGCAACGCACCATTAACATCTTTAGTGTCTATAGGCGATGGTTAACTCTTTCCATCAGGAAACCCATCTGCTTGTTTGCTATCTTATGATATATAAAAAAAAAAAACTACAATAGCTATAGGGCCATCAGTTTGGCATCGAAGGTGTATGATAAAATCATTGAAAGGAGAATGCAAGGGAAGTTCGAAGTAATATTGTGGGAGGCACACGGAGAATTTAGGTCTAGAGCAGGGATGTTTGCTGGGAACAGAGTAAATAGAGCGTTCGAGAGTTTCACAATAGGCTTATTGAGAAACAGTACAGATGTATTAATTGATTTATATTGTATTGAGATCAATTCCCAATCTCAGCCCAAGGGCGAGGGTTAAAAGCTAAAAAAAGGTATATTTACGCCCGTATCCCCGAAGAGGTAGGCATCGAGAGGTAGACAACGTGTGCATCCACGGTTAGCTGAAGATACTTAAGTCCCACAATGTGATGGGGTGGTCAGTCTATCGCCAGTAGGGCACTTTTCCAATCCCGGGCAAGTTGTTTTATCAGAAAACTGAAAAAACACATTTTTTCATTTGCTTGACTCTGGAATCGAACTCCGAGGGTTTCTCCGAGAGAAAAATTCGAAAAATGTATTCGCTGAGTGTCTACCGTCAATTCTTCGTGCCTGCGTTAAGTCCAATATTAAGTCCAAAAATTTTGAAGGTTTATTTAAATAAAACATTTTTTGATTTTGATTTCGTAAATCGACGTAAAACCAGGAACTTCCTGATTTTAGAAAAAAAAAAACAATTATTTCAGCAAAATGTCAAAAATGTGTTTTTTATAAGATCAACCTTCATTTTTAATACATATTTTTCCTTGAAAATACCAACAAACAAAAACCAAATATTCCTAGTCCAAAGCCTGACGACGCGGGCCTTTGATGCGAATGTAATGTTTAGGTGAAAATACGCTGAGTTTTTTAGGTTAGATAATTATAAATAAAGTCCATACATTAAATGATGTAATTCTCATAAAAATACTTTTCTAAAAATATTACTAGATAGTATAACTTTGCGAGCCCTTACAAAGCTCTGCTTTTTGCTAGTTATAAACAAATATATTAATTTATAAATTGTGAAACAAGTGTACAATTATACAACATAAAATAATCTTAATATATTGTAATTTCGTTTCTCGAAATTTTGTACCCAACTGTACTTATATATTTTAAAGTAATTAATATCGGGACGAATCGCCCCATAATAATAAAAACATTGGGCGTTTCGTCCCGTGGGACGAAACACCCAATTCTAAAATATTAGGCGTTTCGGTGCGCAGACCGAAACACCCCAATACCCAATTTTAGTACTAAACTTCACCTTAAATCAAACAAATATTTTGAAAATTTATCTATCAATATCCATAAAATAATGACACAGATATATTTGTATTAATATACCAAATAATGCTTTTTATGATTGGACAGGGGTTTGATTTTGATTTTGATGATTGGACCGGAGCAAAACAGTGACAAGCACTGACGCTATTTCGGCAGGAGTAGGTAAAGCTGCGTTACAAGACCCTGGCGAGACAATGCAGAGCTCTACCACCTAGTAGTCACGATGGTAGTGAAACATATAGTCAATTTATGAACTGTCTGGCAGAATGGCAGATGGTATATTCTTAAAAGGGGACTTCAACAACATACAACTGTTTGTTAATTTTTTAGTTTAATAAAGATTATTATTATTATTATATTCTTCAAAGGGAGCCCAGACCAACACAGGGTGGTCACACGAATCGTACTATTTTTAACATAGATAGCTTTAGCTCTATCCAGTCCTGTTGATCCCATCACAAACCTGTTGACAGACCTGAGATGCCACATGCATAACTGTTGATGGGTGTCAAAAATAAGCCAAACCTAAATTTAAATTGTACTTTTTAAGACCAAACAATCAGTGCTGCAGTAGCAACTATTCAACTAACTGCTTTTCGGTCAATTCAACAAAATATATTGTAGGACACTATGTAGGTTTTTTATACAATCAGCTGATATACGTGCAAGTAGGCTACATAATGTTAAGTAGAGACAACTGCTTATGGAAATTCGCAACATAAATGGATGATGCCAATGTGATACTAGCTTTGAAAGTGTTTGTTTATCTGCCTCTTGAATCAGCTAAGTCATAGCTCCTCGGGAAACCGAGCTAGGAAGGTTATTCCATAGGTTTACTGTGCGTATGAGAAATGTGAGTGAAAACCGTTAAGCTACCTAATCAAAATAACTATAGTTAAAGGTTAGGGGGATTTTTTTTTTAATTTTTTAACATGGTTCGAAGACTTCCTGAAGCTACTGGGATTAATGTAATATTACTAACAACACTAACGAATCGCCACCCACACCTGCTGAAATCTTATTCATGAATTTATATTTGAAAATTTATTATGAACTAGCTGCACTGTGCTGCTTTATAAGTTTTGGCGAATTCCGCGGGAACAACTAATTTTACCAGGATAAAAAGTTCATTTAAATTGTTTCAGTAGTTTTGGCGTGATTGAGTAAAAAACATTCATCCATCCATCCACCTATCTATCCAAACATCCACTTTCGCATTTATAATATTAATATAGATTATTTTTGAACATTATAAATCCCAAAAAATTCCAATGTACAATGTTTCATACGAATGGAAATTTAACCAAGAATGACAACATCCCTTTGTAATATTAAGTATATTAGGGAATGGCCCCACAATGCAGTGAACCTATACCTACATTCTACTGAAAAAAAAATAAGTAACAGCAAAAACAGTGGTCAGTAGATCCTATATTTCTTCAACAAGAAACTGTTTCCTTGTTTGTCTGCATGTTAAAAGAGCCAGATGACTGACATTAGTTATTTATTCATTTGTAAGCACATATAAACTTATTTTTGTTAACATTTACAATTCAGAAATATCCATTTGTATATTTTCCTTGTGTTGATCAGGGCCCTTTTTTAAATAGATCAACTGATTTACTGCTAGGCATCTGGTAAAAAAAGTGAGAAGCTAATATGTGACACTAACATTGGAAAATACTGACTAGGTGATAAATTCTGAACCGGATTTTTTGTCTATTCTTGCCACAATAGCGTCAGTGCTTGTAGCTGTGTACCTACGTTTGGAAAGCATTTTGTTTTTAAATATATCATTAGATAGCAAATGCGTAAATTACTCTCCTGATGAAAAGAGACCATCGTCTATAGACACCAAAGACATTAATGGTGTATTGCTATTCGTGTGGCGGGATAGCAATACCGCATGCATAAGTCTACCCTCCCTTTCAAATCGGAACACGACAACCACTGACGCTATTGCAGCAGGTATAGATTGCGGTACAAAATACAAAGACGAGACGTTCTGGAACTCGGTACACCTAATGGCGACAATGGTACACAGATAGCCAATCGGGTGATTGTTACGACCTGCCTGGCAGAACTGCAGATGATCTATTCCTCAAAAGGGGACCCAGATGAACACGGAAAAATTATCTTTTTTATCTCCACCAAACCGATTGCAACACACCATTAACTTTTTGGTGTTTATAGGATATTGTTATGTTATGTCTTCCTATCAAAAGATTTACATATAAGACCTACAAAAGTATTAATTTGAACTTTGAAGTTAAAAAAGCTCATACTTATGTAATAGCCGGCTGAGTGGACACTGATTCGAAAGTCTATTATATTAAAGTAAAATAACCTTTACTTTTGTGAAAACAGTGGTAAGGACGAAATATTGCATATTAATTTACATGTTAACTAAAAACAGATAAAATTCAGGGGAGAAGTTTGTCAAGAGAAGACTCTTGACAAACTGCTCTCCCTAGCTCTTTCCAACGACCTCTGTAATGGACTACCCTAGACCAGTTAGGACCAGAAAGTAGCTTGAAGTCATTCTGTGTAAACCACCATTATCATAATTTTCATAATTTCTCAGTATTAATTCATATTTTATGGACCATCCATTTTTCTTTTAAATATAAGAGAGGATATAGAAAAATTGTACAAGGCATTTGACAAGCAGATATAAAATATTATGCACTTGTCCCTAATCAGTTCATAGTTGATTTAAGAACACCTGGTTCACAATGCATTATAAAGATATGCTACTTATAAAATGTATATTACAAAATTACAATAATTATTATGAAGAAAATATGTTACCTATAAAGAAAATTAACAAATATTATTGGTATAATAAAAAAATAATGTTATAAAGAAAAGTCTTGACTCACTGGCTGACATACCAACACTTAGTCTAAAAGCCCTTGAACCAAGAAGGCTGAAAATTTTCACATGGGTTGTTTTTACAATGTAGATGAGGGAATATAAGATTTCTCTGATAGATGGTAAAATAAGGGTGAAATATTGTATGAAATTTCAGTATTATATATTGATCAACTTAGAAACAAGAGCTTGTGTATTCTCTCAGACCTAAACTACTAGAAAGGTAACGGAATATTTAGGAATGTACTACATACACTACAGCTACTAAAGAAAATACTACACTGATTTATTTAATGCTTATCTCAGCCAATTATATGTTAATACACGTTTGACCGTTTAAATTAACCATAAATGTGAAGATATATTATTAGTATTATAATATTTTCTGGTTCTCCTTTGAATGATTACATGATATTTCTCCTTTTTTTGCTTATTTGTATGTTTAAAAAAATATATTTTATAGTTTATTGTCTTTATTTACGATTCTGTGAAGTGAGTGTTTGGTTTAAGCAAAGGATAGCATGCAATAATCTGATACTTAAGTTCCACGCAAGCGTGATTTAATTTTAAGTCACTGAGTACTACAAAATATACATTTATTAATACCGTAAATAATGAGATTCAATGGCATATCTAATCTATACTAAGATAGTCTCATAAGGGTCTATATTTAGTAGCATAACAATTTTTGTACTATTTTAGTAGGCATCACATTTTTACAACTAATGATAATTTACCATAACAACTAAACACATAACTGTTTTCGCATAATTTTTACTAGCATAACCCTATGTAGCATAAAGATAACATAACATAATGTTTAAAAGCACACATTGAGGAAAGCATAACAATACACAAACATAATGATCAACAGCATACACTTAAAAGTCCTAATTAAAATGCAAGAAATAGGTGGATAGCAGACTGTAGCAGCATTGCATAAATAGCAAGATCAAATAGCAGACTGTATTGTAGCAGCATACTATTCCCGTAACAATTGGGGTTGGACCAAGTCGACGAAGCCCCGCTACGCGGGGCTCCTATTTCTGGGTGTGGGATCTAAAGAGAACCTAACTAACCTACCTACTTCAACTGTAGCATTGGATAGCTTTGTTTCTTTGTGGCGGGGGGCTTATGCCATGTGTTTTTATGGTAAGATAACATTAGGAAAAATAAAAAAATGTTTAAAGACTATTATGCATATCATCAATAGTCGAATTAAATGTAGTACAATAGATTGTTATGCTTAAAACACATTTCGCAAAAAAAAGATTATGCTTAAATTATATAATGACACTACATATTATGCTATATTCATTATGACAAAGTAAATTAGAAAAAAAAATTATTATTAAGTTTTCAAGAGGTAGTCCAGGGCACTGTGGTACCCAATTATGTTATATTGTCTTACGTCTCGGGCACTACAGTACCCAGTAGAGGAACATTCGAAAAATGCGATAATATTAAAAATCTATGACGTTCCTGTACATTATCTGTGGTTTTTCATTAAACTGATGGCATCTAGCACAAAATAATAAGACTTTTCTCTCTATTTTTTAATTCTTAAATTAAAACTTATTATCATTTGTGCAAACATGCAGACAAGTATCACATTAATTATGTTTTATATTCATTTGGTTGATTTTAAAATCGAATTATTATAATATTATTATTGTATTATGATAATAATTATGTTTTAAATCCATCAATAAATATTTATTAACCAAAGCCAAGAAATTAATCAAAAAATATTTCCTCAATCGATTGAGGCAAAAAATACTAATATCCAGGGTTTAATATTGTTTTTAAGTAAAAAATTATTAGTATCCAGCATGTATTATCATTAAAATTCGTTCTGTATATGCTAAAGTAAATAACTGTATTGTTTATTTTTAAATCATACAAATAATTTACTTTTTAACGTTTATACCGAGGAACGTAATGCGGTTTTAAACCGTGCCAAATGCCACTTGCACTCGGACATTTGAGATATTTGACAACTCACGACGTGGACGCTTAAGTGGTTAAATATTATGATAGAAGTCAATCAAATTAAAGTCTCAACATTTTTTATATGATTGTTCCTAGCAATATATTTTATTTAATTAATTTAAAAAACGTAGAAAATTATTTTAGTTTATCTAATATTCATCACTCCGAAAGACACGCAAGGAATGTACAAATCCAAAATCGCCTGTTATTTGTTTTATTCCCTAACATGTGACATCACAACATAATATGTATTTATAGTGACATTGACCTTGAATATGTGACAAGTTTATTGAACTATGTTTTTACTGTAAACGAGGCAACATAATATATCCGCCTAGTGAACATGCACTTTTTTGACAGTTATTGAAACGCACCTCTTATGTTTATAATTATTATAATAATAGTTACCCAGTTACAAAATATTAAGTTTCTATGTTAATGTTAGCCCATGCCAACAGGGCTTCAAATTTTTAGAAAATTTCTACCAAATAATAAATTTAACTTCATTAGACTTGTCACATTTTCAGGGTAATGCCATTAAAAGTGCATATGTTCTGGCTTCTGATGTCACACAAGGAATGAAATTTTCTTGGAAGCTAACAAAGTTAATTTTTCAAGAGGTGGTCCAGGCTCCCTTTGATTTTTCTGAGTTAATCTGGGCGCCCTTTGAAGAGTAGACTGTTTTTCTTCAAAGATACCAATCTGCCAAGCAGTTTGTAAAAGTTAAACAATTGACTATGTGTTACTAAAGTTGTAACTAAGAGGTGGTAGAATTCCGCAAAATTTCACTCATTTCTATATAACATTTTTTATACTGCCTGACAGGAAAGCAAGTACAGGTACAACAGAATTGTAATGCTAAGTACCAGTAGGCCACTGGTACTTAGCATTACAATTCTGTTGATTAAAAAGCAACGATGAAACATAATCAATATGTTAATTTATTGGTCTAGATAGAATATAGAGATCTATTGTTTATGCTAACCAACTTATCAATTAATAAAAGGTGAACAATTGACTATATGTGCCCCTAAAATTGCAACTAAAATGTGGTAGAATTCTGCAACATTTCACTCATTTCTATACAAAAAAAAATTATATGGCTTGACAGAAATGCAGGTGACCTCCTGCCTGAAAATATTTCAGCAAAATTTCAGAACTCAACATTTCGTCTACTCAAAGACTTGAAAGAAAATAAGTGCACTACTCGTGAGTTTGGGTAGAATGTCATTATTAATTAATTAGATTAAACTAAACGCTTATTTCAAAAATTTGATGAATAATCTATAGGAAATTGCACAACAAAACCTGTTTATATGAAATTGAAAATTATAAAAATCAATAGGGATTTTTATAATTTTCAATTTCGTTAGAATAACTATTGTTTTCAAATGTAATACCACAGGTGACAGAACTAATATGATACTTTTATTTATTACAAAAATTAAATTAAATGTCAAACTGACAATATTAATGCTACGGGAAAAAAGGGGTTTGTCAACAATATTAACATTTTTAAAACCTATCAGTTTGATTTTACACAGTCACTTTAAAAAAGGCTCCATAATTAGTTGAGATAATAACATTCCAAACTAGCATAAAAGGTGAGATTATCTGCCTAAGTTAAAATGGGTAGATTGCAGTATTTGTATCAAAGATTACACACACAGCCAGCTATTTTGAATTTATTCTAAAATCATTGCAAATTTACATAAAGTTTAATATTACGTTGCATACTCAAAAACAATTAAAATGTCAGTGAGCTGCCTTTATTCCTGTACCCTTTATGATAGATGATATTTGATATGCACTTAAAGTTGATAAGAACTGTTTTAAATTATATTTGTTGGAGAATCAAATTTATCTAAACTCATAAATAGAATAGAAATACATATATAAATACTGAATTATATAAACCCAAACTCAATAATACAAACACCAATGCTCATAAAACAAATCTCGGACTGTCAAGAATAAAACTAGAGAACCAATGATTCTGTAATCAGGGTCGCTAACCACTAAAGGGACAGAACAATTACATCAAAATAATTTAAAAACAGCATAACTACAACAACCAACCTTCTTTCTATATTTATGAAATCCTAGATCAGATTTTAATACATTTAAATGGGTCTGATTGCACCGATTTTTGAAATAAATCAAAAAAAATATCTACACGTCCTTATCCATGAAATGTAGGCAGAGGTATAACAAGTGCACCCACAATTGACCAAAGATACTGAGTACCACCCCAACTCAGTTCTTTTGCAAACCGGAAACTTTTCCAATCCCGGGCAACTTTGTTTTTATTAGACAACTGAAAAAACAAATTTTGAATTGTCTGACCTGGGAATCGAACCAGAGACCTCATGTGGTAAACCCCAACACCAGACGACTAGACCACAGAGGTGACTGTGCAATCATAGAGGTGAAATCAATTTTACCATAGTAAATGTCATTTAAGATGTATTTGATTAGTTTGGTACAAGATTTACCCCGTGTTGGTCCCGGACTCCTTTGAAGAATAGGCCAACTGTAGTTCTGTCAGGCAAATTGTAAAAGGCTGCCGATAGGCTATACGAGTCACTACCATCGTGACTACTAGATGGCAGAGTTCTGCATTGTCTTGCCCGGGTCAGGTACCACTGCCTTACCTATTCCTGCTGCAATAGTGTCAGTGCTTATCACTGTTGTGTTCCAGTTTGGAGGGTAAGGTGGGCGGTAAACTTATGCATGTGACTTTAGACCTCACACACCCACCCACAGACCCACAAGATAGCAACGCACCATTAACATCTTTGGTGTCTATAGGCGATGGTTGACTCTTTCCATCAGGAGACTTATCTGCTTGTTTACTATCTTACAATATAAAAAAAGAGAACTAACTTCTGAGATAAGAAATATAAAAAATACAATGTTCATTCTGAGAAGTTGTTTCATATTTCCAGTTGTCTCCTTAATTAGAACCCACAATAGAAGACATCAGTTAGAATCAGTTTTTTAAACTGTGTAAGTTTCAAACTACTTCGCCAATCCCTATCAAAACATGATACTATGAAAATTAGTGATGATAAAGTCTCATGAACTTGAGTACTTGGAATAAAGTACTAGTACAAGCCATGACATAAGGCTTCCTTTGAACCCGACATGAATGATTGACTTCAACCAATCAATTTGTACGCAAAGAAAAAATACGGACACAATGACAATTTTCTTCTTGACTAGTACTGCAAAGCTTGAAAAGATTTGTGATCATGTTTGTTGAGAAAAATTGCAGTACTCAATTTGCATATTTTATGCACATTTGGCAGCCTCATATTATAATTGTTTACAGGTAGGTAAACTGTAGAGCTAAGAGACAAGTACATGCGAAAATGTTAGAAATTAAAAGGTTCTTTACCATAATTTATTAATAATTTTGATTAATGACATCTATATATCACACACAGCCTTCTGAAAAAATACTTTAAAACTAAGAGACAAGGCTAAATATTCAAGCTTTCTATGGCAACAGAGCAGAACAAATATTACCTATCCGATTTTCCGTCGTGGCACAAGTTTTTAAACAAAATGGTATTCAAACTGTTTTCATATGCATGCAACCGAATGTTTACGCCCTATTAGAGCCTAATAGCAAGATATTGCTTTGAAAGTATCTATATCATATTACGAAATCACAAATTTGTAGCATGAACTGTAAAAATATGTTACTGAATACTGGGCATTATAGGAATTTCCAGCAGAAAACATACCTACTTAAAAGATATTTATTTCCCTCCTGCTGTAATCAAATATTTTTCATCGTGAAACCCCTAAATGTTCAGATATTTTGGTGTTTGTTTAACCCTAAATAATAAAATCTGTTGGTGCAAAAGGAATGCAAGAAAATTGATTCGTAAAACTGGTCGGATTTTTTAGTTAGAAATGACAGTTGTTGGGCCGATTCGAATAGGGGAAAATTAATCAAAAATATATAGGTCGATTTATTTTAAAGTATTTATAGAAGCGACCTCTTTATAAATGTATTAAATTGATAGCAGAAGATTTAGGGACAGAACTAAACAACCGATCAACTGAGAACTCACAAGTCACAATATACCGGCCGGCAACTGACAAATCAATATCTATGGTCTCCAAACGCCTATTAACTAAAATAACAAGATGATATATACTTAAAAACCTCACGCGGAGAACAGACAGCTAATAGGGAGTGTATTATAGTTATATTCGGCAGAAAAGGCACCACATGTCGCCATCTTGTCAACTTGCCGGATTCGTCACCCACTCGAAAGTCAAATATTGTACGAATTACTAGTAAAAGTAGTACACTTTAAAAACACTTAAGCACAATTATATCATGATTTTAGGCACGAGCACAAAATTACCAGATACGAAACTTACATCAAATCCTTCCGATTTGGCCCATACATTTCCGTCGTGGCCGGCAATAGCAGCCTTTGTTACACATCTCGAGGCAATTAACTGTTTATCTACATAATCTTGCCAGCTCATTGTGATTGAGTTCTATTATAATAAACTAAACTTGACTAAATCCACAATCTACGACTTCGCAACGAGCAAACGCTCCACACGAACAAAAAGCACTGCCGTTCCAAAATGGCAGCGTACTCAGAGACAAGACAGGAAGTTAATTGGATACAGTGCTGCCAATATACAGAAATAAGCAATGTCATGCTAACAGATTATATTGAAACAGATAAATGATCAAATACTAAAAAATGTGGTAATATTGAATGAATGAATGAATATTTGACAAGAGAAAGATAAGGACTTGGCATTAATTCCATAAACAATCAACATTAATAAATTGCATGCATTCCAATGCTGAATCCTATATAAAAATGTCTTTATCTCTGTCTAACAAGTTCGAATTTTCATAATAGACAAAGCTACAAACATTTTGTCAATGCTCTAAATTCAAATCGTTTAAGAAAATAACGTCGCCTTAAACAGCTTGCGGCCAATACGCCATTACTAAGCTGTCAATGAACGTAAAATGTCAAATAACCCTTTTTTTACAAAATATTAAATTGATTTAAGAGTTTACTTTTATTTTCTATAATTTTAGTGTGTAATTTAAATCTAAAATAAAAACTAATTGTTAATGTAACATGTCTAATTGCAATAATATAATTTATCAATTATTATGTAGACAGTAAACAACTGTTGTTAAGTCCGCTATTACACGGGTCTAAATTACACGTTTTCCCTCAGTTGCCTATTTCATATTATATTCTAGTAGTAGTTTCTTTTATCTAAGGAATGAATACATAGACTCCCATCAGACGGAAGGTTTTGCTGTCAGTTTTGCCACAGTTATTGCTATAACTGATGGGTAACGTGCCGTATTATGAGGTGACTGATTTTTGCAAGAAAACTGAGTAACGATTACCTAGATACATATTTGATTTTTGACGCCACGCAACAATCGGTCATGACTATTGAATGATGGTATGTCCGCCAACAAGTTTAAAGACTACAGAAATCCCTTTTTAACAACTATTTAGTCACCCAGCGTTTTCTATTTAATTGTTTATTGCTTAATATTGTAATTATAATCCCAATGTATATGCCTATATACGTGTGTGTATGTGTTTGTATATGTATTTATGTATCTGTTTATTAGTGGTGGGCGTTTAATGAACGAACAGTTTTTTAGACTTTCTTTAGCGTGAACGAATAAACAGTCTAACGTTATTTGGTAAACTAGTTTATGAATGAACTATGTAACGCGTCTTTATAACGTTCGGGTATGGACTGTCGGTTTCGTGAAACATTTAGCGCAACCAAAATAGGTATCATACTCACACCGACCACACAAACCATAGACCCCTAATAACAGGCGAATGGCTTCTGTCAACACATCTGACTTATAGTTCCGATGTAAATGTCCATGCACCAATACCCAATCAGTGTCGACCAATCAGATTCTCTGTACATCACTATCTTTCACTGTGGCCTTGGGTAAGCCAATCACGATGTTGCAGCTAAGCTCAGCTAGTACCCAGAATGTATTCAATACGGAAAATCGAACATTAGGCGTCTATGGGCTGTGTGGTCGATGCATATTCACGACGCCGACGAGTGGAGTGGTGCTCGAAATTGGCCATAATATATGTACATAAAATGAACTTCTAAATACGCCAGGTTCATGTATTAGATATACATAAACCTGGCCTATTTAGAAATTATCTAATATTTTTCATTTAAAAAATAAATATAAATATATTTAATATTTAATTTTTAAATAAAACATTTTTAAGAATATAAATTTTATAATCGTAATAAACCTGCCAGTCCTACGCCTGGAAAAAGTATGAAGGGCAGTTCAGTTCATTTCTATAAACAGTTAACAAGTAAATAATAATCTTCGTAGAACGATAACTACAACGTAATAATCATATTCAGTCTAGGAAGTAAACTATAGTGCGCGCGGAACTAGTTGGCCGTGCCTTAGGTGGTGACAGGGGTAAGGGGGGCGGGTTGTCAACTGCTCGCAATGCACATGAGCTTAGACAGTGATGACCAATCTGAAGATATCGTGAACAATATTTTTTCATTTATTGAAAAGAATAAATAAAATACAAATTGAACTTTGTAATGTTAGTTCAGTAATTTGGTAGTTTTACCTAGAAAGTTTTCCGGTAGTTTTGAAAATTGCTTGTTTTATGGATTTCGGTATGCTCTTTTTGAATTTCAACTTTGCCACCTCGTATCTCCGCCACTCGCGCCGCCATATTAAAAAATGGCGCCTTAAAACGGTTTTTTAGGAATATCTCCTTTACGACGCATTTTACGATAGTACATTCGTGTACTAAATTAAATTAGAGGAAATTTCCTACACTTTATGTACTAATATTTTTTTTCATAAAATCAATAGTTTTGGCGTACGAGCGTCAAAAAGTATTATTCGTTCCGTTTTCGTGCACCACCACGTGTTTTTCGTATATTTTTCTAAAATATTCTACTATTGCCGCCGATATTAGAAAAGCAGGTATAAGGGTAATGTGTCGCCTTTGTGTTGGGTCCCTTTCTCTCTATCTATGGGTCTCTTTCTATCTCGACCTTCAACGAAACACGTGTCAGTGGAAGTTACGAAAAGTATTTAGTTCAGGCTGAGTCATCAGTATACGTTTATCGTGATCGGCATTGAAGACACTCTGCGTTGAATGCGTTCAAGAGGAAGGAGCTGGTATTGTGGAGCCCCTGGCCAAAGATGAGAACAGTACTCCTATGAAGCCTGATTTGTGACTTGTAGAGTCGCAAACAATCGACTGTTTTGCCCTGTTCAGAACAACAAGTTTCTTGGACGAAAGCTTTGCTTTTGCCTCCAAATGACCACGAAACGAGATAATGATGAGTTATGGATGTGTATTAAATATGTGTATTATATAATAAAAATCAGAATTATTCAAATCGGTTTAGTAGTTTTTGGGATTACCACGTTCAAACAAACAAACAAACTCAATTCTCAGAATCACTTGATTCTGAACTCTCTGAACTTGATTCAGAATCATCTTGTAAACTTATAATGATTTGGTCCATCATAGTATCAAATTTCATATCATGATTCCAGTATTCCTGTTCATTTTTTTGTACGTGGTCATCGCATTTTTGCCATTGTTCGGCAGAGAATTCGGAAAATAGCCTTGTTAGTATTGTCATTTTCTCGTCCAATGTAGCATTAATGTGATCTCTAGCCAGGCAATTTTTAATATTTGCCCACACAAGCTCGATCGGGTTGAGGTCTGGATGATATGGAGGTAGTCTGAGAACAGTATGACCTGCAGCTTTCAGAAGTTCGTCAATCTTGAATATTTTTTCTGATTGGGTCGCATTAATCAACCTCAGGAGTTCAGCTTTGATCATCGTGGGAGAAAATGTTACATTATGATTTTGCAACCAGTTCTGCATATTAATTTTCAAACTGGACATAGTCGGTTTCTTCTCAACTTGCACACAATGATAGGCAGCATTATCCATAACTATGACTGAGTTAGGTGGAAGTTTAGGTATTACTTTTTGATCAACCCAGTTGTAAAAATTTGTAGAGTTCATGTCTCCATGATAATCCCCCGTTTTTGAATCTGATTTAAAAATTAGCAAAGCATCGTCAACTAACCCGTTCCGGCTACCAGCGTGAACTATTATCAAACGCCTTCCTTTGCCTATATCTGTATAAATTCCAGGCTCCGACGAAGATTGCCAACATTTTTGGACATTATGACTTTGGTTAACGTAAGTTTCGTCCAAAAAGAATATATTTCGTTTGTCTTCTCTGAATTTTCTTATAGCCCTCATATATTTCACTCGCCATTTAACAATATTTGGTCTCTCTATTAAAAGGCATCTCTTCCATTTACATTTTTTAAATGAATATCCCAGTTTGTGCAAAAGTGTTCTTAAAAAAGTCAATCCGCAGTCTAAAATATTATCCTCTTTTAACACAGCATTTAGTTTTCGTAGACTTGGAATTTTTTTCTCTACCGTATAAAACTGATTTATTTTTCTTCTTATCACTGCTAAATCAAAGTCTTCAACTTGTATTTTCTTTTTTATTTCTTTTGGTCTACGTGGAGAACTAAATCTTGCTTCCCCTGTATTTTGCAACGATTTTTTACTTTCAGCAATCACTCTCCTAACACTTCGTTCTGATATCCCTGTTGCTTCTGCTACTAGTTTATGTATATTCGCATCAGTTTTATATTCTAAACTATTGACATCGGCTTTCCGTTTATTAAAAAATGTATGCACTTTAAATATTATTTCCTTAGATTGTCTTTTTATCGGCGGACTCATCTCGCTATTGCAATCTTATGTGCGTTTTGTCTAAACTAGCCGGAACTTTCAACGCGTGTTGCCGTCGCAAAGTACGGCGCCGCACTGAGTAGTGACAGCAAGCGCCCCTGCCTCTCCGCCCCACCGTTCACATACCTAAGGCGCGGCCAACTAGTTCCGTGCGCACTATAGTCGAAAATTAAACTGTTTTTTCAACTAGTTTATCGTTCACGATAAACAGTCTCGTTGCGTCGACGAAAAATACGTCAACGACCCACCACTACTGTTTATAACTTAATATATTACCAAGATTTGAACGCTGTAATCAATTATAGAAAAAAAGAAAAAAAAATTCCAATATAAGATTTCAGTATTCCTGTAGTCAAGCTTGTATAGCCAATTACACAACCATTTTTAATTTTATTATTACTTAGCAATGGTAGATTATTTATCTTTAAAATTTTATTATAAACAAAAGGTGCCACTATATTATAATGGACTCATTAGTTCGATGATCAAATTACTGAGAATATTTTTTCTCATTTGTTCGATCGTCGACCTAACGAAAATTATTTTTGAAATGTTGAAATATTCTAACTAGTTCGATTCGAAAGTCGAACTAGCCCGAATTATTTTTTCATTTGTTTGGCTGTTAAAAAATGAACTAACACTAAATTTAAAAATAATTCTGCTTCATTTAATCGTCTTAAATTTTTTTTTGAACCAGGCTAAAGTTTCGTTTAGTGATTTGTTCTCACTAGTTCAACTCATCAGTTCGATGATCGAACTACTGAGAATATTTTTACTCATTTGTTCGATCGTCGAACTAACGAAAATTATTTTTGAAATGTTGAAATATTCTAACTAGTTCGATTCGAAAGTCGAACTAGCCCGAATTATTTTTTCATTTGTTTGACTGTTAAAAAAATGAACTAACACTAAATTTAAAAATAATTCTGCTTCATTTAAACGTCTTAATTTTTTTTTAACCAGGCTAAAGTTTCGTTTAGTGATTTGTTCTCACTAGTTCAACCCATCAGTTCGATGATCGAACTACTGAGAATATTTTTACTCATTTGTTTGATCGTCGAACTAACGAAAATTATTTTTGAAATGTTGAAATATTCTAACTAGTTCGATTCGAAAGTCGAACTAGCCCGAATTCTTTTTTTATTTGTTTGACTGTTAAAAAAATGAACTAACACTAAATTTAAAAATAATTCTGCTTCATTTAAACGTCTTGAAAATTTTTTTGAACCAGGCTCAAGTTTCGTTTAGATGCCAAAATAGGCCTCTGAAAATATGAGCCCTTAATATTAATATTAAGATTGTCCGCATCTTGCTTTTCGATTTTCCATAAGAATAACACAGGGGATAAATTAACGAACCATAGTTACAAAAAATAAAACAATTTTTTTTCAAGAAAATAAATTTTAATGAACCATAAATTAAGAAAAAAAATTAAATTGTTTTTCAAAATGGTGAATTACTAAACCATAAATTAAGAAAAAAATTTTTAAGAAGAAATATATTTAATGAACCATAAATTAAGAAAACAATTTTTTTTCTTGAATTATGATTCATTAAATTTTTTTTCCTGTGTTATTCTTATGGGAAATCGAAAAGTGAGATACGCACAATCTTAAAATTAATATTAAGGGCTCATATTTTCAGAGACCTATTTTGGCATCTAAACAAAACTTGAGCCTGGTTCCAAAAAAATATTTTAAGACGTTTAAATGAAGCAGAATTATTTTTAAATTTTGTGTCAGTTCATTTCATTCATAACAGTTTAACAGTCGAACAAACGAAAAAATTAATTCAACCTAGTTCAACTTTCGAATCAAAGCGGGGACCGCCCCGTTGGTCGAGTGGTTAGCGACCCTGACTACGCAATCGACGGGGCTCGGGTTCGATCCCCGACGAGGACAAGCATTTGTGTGATGAGCATAAATGTTTGTATTTCCGGGTTTGGGTGTTTATTGAATATATTCTAGTATTTATATATGTATTTCTATGTATTAGTATCGTTGGCTAACACCCATAACACAAGCAAATAATTTGCTTAGTTTGGGGTTAGATCAGTAAGTGTAATTTGTCCCGTGAATATTTATTTATTTAAACTAGTGAGAATATTCCAACATTTCAAAAATAATTTTCGTTAGTTCGACGATCGAACAAATGACTAAAAATATTCTCAGTAGTTCGATCATCGAACTGATGAGTTGAACTAGTGAGTACAAACCACTAACATAGCCAGTAAGTCTTCACATTATATGAAATACCTATTAACAAATTATCGATTATCTTATACGATCGATCTGAATTAAAGAGTTATTACTAGCAAAAAGCAGAGCTTTGTGAGGGCTCGCAAAGTTATACTACTTAGTAATATTGTTAGGAAAGTATTTTTATGAGAAGCACATTTTTTAATGTATGGACTTTATTTATAGTTATCTAACATAAAAAAGCCAGCGTATTTTTACCCAAACATTATATTCTCATCAAAGACGTTGTCAGGCTTTGGTCTAGAAGGACGCAGGAAAATAAAACCCAAATAAAAAAAACACGTTTCTAAGACTAAATTTTTTTAGTGCTTAATTAATAATTAAAAAATCAATTTTTATTTAAGGTAACTTTCTTACAAAAGAGTTTTCAAGAAAAAAATGGGCATTAAAAATGAAAGTGGATCTTATAAAGAAAACACATTTTTAACATTTTGCTAAGATAAATAGTTTTTTTTTCTAAAATCGGGAAGTTCCTAGTTTCACGTCGATTTTCAAAATAAAACAATGTTTTATTTAATTAGCCTTAAAAAAAATTTAGGATTAAAATTGGACTTACCGCAGGCACGTAGAATTGGCGGTAGAAACTCAGTGAATAAATTTTTAGAATTTTTCTCCCAGAGAAACCCTCGGGGTTCGATTCCCGAGTCAGACAAATCAAAAATGTGTTTTTTTAACTTTCTAATAAATACAACGTTGCCCGGGATTGGAAAAGTATCCGGTTGGTGATAGGCTGGTCACCTACCACATTGTGGAACTAAGACGTAACTCCGGCTACTCGTGGATGCACACGTTGTACCTCTGCCTACCTTTTCGGGGATACGGGTGTGAATATACCTTTTTTAGCTTTTACCCTCGGGCTAAGATTGAAAATTGATCTCAATACAATATTATTCAATTAATACACTTGTACTGTTTCACAATAATCATATTGTGAAAAATCTGTAAACGGTTGACCTTGCAGGCCATTTCTGAAACTTCCCGCTAAATTAAGGTATTTTAAGCTCAAAAGAGTAAAAAGTATAAGCATAGATTTTTTCAGTTCTAAGAAATATTGAAATGTCTCATGAAATATGTTAGCAATTGCTAAGTCACAAAAAATAGCAAGAAAACACTTACGAATGAACCAACGAAACAATCATACATGCAGTCTATTTTGATAAAAATAGCAGTATGTTGATTTTTGAAAAACTGTATATTTTGGAAACGATGATCAAATTGATCAAATTTCAAATGGTCAAATTCAAATGACATTTAACTCAATTTAACTATTGCTATAGCTAAATAATCGGTAGGTTCAAAAATTTCGAAGCAATGTCAGAAAACATTTTTTTCAAAAATGTTCATCATTGATAGATCCCAAACAAATTGATTGATTTTTATCCAATTAACGATACTTGACGCAGTTTTTAAAGGAGAAAAGCTGATAAGATTTTTAACTCAATTGGTATATTAGCCTGAAAATTATTTCAAAAACATTATGTAAGTTTGCTAAAAACAACGTAATTTTAATATTTGAAAAGCTGTGACTTTTGAAAATTAGATTCGGTATTGATTTTTAAAACGGAATTCGACGTAATTTTTTAGTACTAAAATATTGTAGAATACTAAAAATGATTGGTTGAAAATTTCGAAGTTATGTCGAAAAAACACTTTTTTCAAAATTTTCGTCAACAATTACTTTCAAGCAGATAAACCAATTTGTTGCAATTTATGCATTAGACCTAATTTTTTAAGAATATAGCTTATTATTTTTGTACTCAATCGGTACATTAATCTGGAAGTTATATTTAAAAAAATCTGCTTCACCGAAATTTTTTTTTTTTGGTTTTTTCAAAACTGTATCAAAACCTCTTGGGCCCGTTTGGTTAAAATTTTCAGGAAGTCTAAGTTGAGTGGAATCCAATCGAATGCCATCAACCGCGTTTCGATCGGTCCAGCCGGGCCGTTCAAAAGTTATGAGATGTATACATACAGACAAACACACACACGCATCCACTCACACACACACGCATCCACTCACACACACACATGCATACAGACACACAGATGTCATCCCAAAAATAGTCGAAAAAGGTTCCTCCGATTGTCTGAAATTTTCCTCCGATTCTTCCGAAAGTTTCTCCGATCCTGATTTTGCTTCGATTTTCAAAAATTCGATTTTTATATATATATTCGATACGTAGCGGGAAGTTAAATAGTAAAAGTGTATTAATAGATTAATATTGTATTAAAATGGAGTGAATGAAAATGAATTAAATCTACCACGCCAAAGTAGCATTTTAACTTGTTAGCATTTTAACATTTTGACTCGTTTAATTTTAGAATTTTAACTCGTTAGCATTTTAACTCGTTACTTTTATAATAGATGACGTTAGTAGTAATAAATTTATAATACAACATGTATCTTCTATTTTTTTAATGTTTATAAAATGGTATTTTAATGGTAGATCATATCTAGACATGAATTTAAACAACCACGTCAAAGCTCAACCTCAAAGTGCAATACTTTTTCAATAACAGATACCACAAAAGTGCATAGAAAGTTCCCTAGTGTAAGTCTAATTATTATGATGCTTTTATTTACATTTTTGACGTAAATACGTCTTTGAAACGAATAATAATAAAATTGGGGGATACAGTTTGATGTTATAGCTACATGACTATCACCAACTTCCAAAATCTAATTATACCACTGGATAGCTAAATAAACGCTCATACTACCAGCCATTTTCGCATTTTTTCTAAAAAAACACGGACCATTACGCGCACACATTCCGAGTTCGTTCCGGTGGACCGTGGTCACAAAAATGATTTATGAGTTGTTTGGATTGAATCCGATACTGTAAAGCGTATATTTTTAAGAGGTCTTGAGCACTGCAATAAATTGGTGTGAGAATTGTTTAATTTAAATGGCTTAACCTACAAAATAATTCAGGTGTAACACGACACTTTGAAAAAAACATGACTATTTGTTAGTCGAGGATTTTTAATTCAAAAAGTAAATCAATGACCTATGCTTTTTATATTTTTTTGATATAATTGGTAAACATATACATACGGAAAAAAAATAACAACATGTATTATAGTACAAAGATATTTATTTTCGTAAATTTTAATTTTTTTTTCATAATTAATACGTCGTTTTTTTCGAAATTTTTAAATAATTTATTTCTTATTCAATTTTACAGCTATGTTAATTTTTTTTAAATATTATTTAGGATATTTCACATTTACATCATATTATTTTTTTGAGATCATAGATATCAACACTAAAATGTAATCTTATATTGTTTTAAATTCTCATTGGAATTAATTGTGTTAATGATTATATCACTGGAAAATAATGGACAGGTATAAAAAATCTGGTTAATAGTGCTATAACCAGAATAATAATTAATCTATGGTTGATTTTCTGTCTACTTCAGCCTTTGACAAGAGAAAGATAGGGACTTGGCATTAATTTCCATAAACAATCAAAATTATAAAATTGCATGCTTTCCAACGCTGAACAAATAAAAATGGCTTCATCTCTGTCTAACAAGTTAGAATTTTCATAATAGATAAAGATAAAAAAAAATTGTCAGTGTTCTAATTTCAAATCATTTAAGAAAATTAATGTCACCTTAAACGGCTTGTGGCCAAAACGCCATTACTAAAATACGCTGTCATTATAGGTAAGTTAACATTAAATGTCAATTTTATTTGACAATTATCAATTTAATATTTTGTAATCAAAGGGTTATAACCATTTGATTACAAAATATTAAATTTTTTTAGCGTTTATTTGTATTTTTGAATCATTTTAGTGTGTACTTTAAATCTAAAATAAAAATTAATTGTTAAAATAACATGCTCAATTGAAATATAATTTCTCAATTGTTATGTAGCCAGTAAACAGCTGTTCGTAAGTCCGCCATTGTTAGGGACGAAATGACACTGTTTTCCCTTGGTTATTTCATATCTAGTAGTAGTTTCCTTCATCTAAGGCTTCAGTACAGTGACGACTGTACTAAAACATGACACACGCGTGGTATTAAATTCTTAGAGACTGATGAATTAAGTTTGACTTTTTATTTAAAAATTTTCTTTAATACCTAAGTCATATTTTTTCTATACCTACTCTTTAAAATCATTCAAACGAATTAATTTATTCATTCATTGTAAAGTGGCAACACATAAACTTATTATCCATCCCTATCCCACATTTGAACAGTCATTGTCTACTTCCGTCGTTTTAGTCCTTTTAAGTTTAGTAATATTAATATTAGTGAAAACTTTTATAGATTTTGAATTTTAGGGATTTAATTAATTTTTTAATAATATTTTAAAATTCGCATTGAATTAATATTCACCATAAATTCAATTTCTGAGAATACTATAAAAAAGCTATAGCTAAACTTAACTTGACCTTGCTAGTTCTTTTCCGTTCAGCTACCGCGATTGGAACATGTCCTATTCACCTGAAAGAAGGTAAGTTTCATTTTTAAGATAATTAATATTATTTGTTCTAGCTAAATCAGAAAAAGGATTGGCCAAGTTAACAGAATTAGTTAAGTTACCTGAATCCCTACATTAACTTCAGTTAAATATATGCTAAATCAAATTCTGCACGGTTGCCGATTGCCAACATGGCGCTGGCAGGAGCAGAGTTCTAGAGATCCTGATCTGTGCACGTGTTTTATTGTATTACCTTATAGTACATACTGCTTTAACTACCAGAAATAATTTTAAATATTTAGTCTTGAAATTTGTTAGTCACTACGCTAAAAAGTAATAATGCCTTTTAATTTGCAAATTTGCTCATATGTAGGCGCATGGTTATATTCAAATATAAGTTTGGGTTTAAATTGGTTATGTCCACAGATCAGAAGATTGGCCGGAGGATTCCAAAAATGGGCCATCTAAAGAACCAGAGTATGATGGACCGCCGGGAATGGGACCTGGAGGTGCTCTCGATACAAATTGGCATGAAGTCGTGGAAAGCTTTGATGACATGAAATTAAAAGAGGAGCTTTTAAGAGGAATATATGCCTATGGTTTTGAGAAGCCTTCTGCTATTCAGCAACGCGCCATTATGCCATGCATTCAAGGTCGTGATGTTATAGCTCAAGCCCAGTCTGGAACTGGCAAAACTGCTACATTTTCTATTTCGATTTTACAACAAATCGATACTACTCTTCGTGAGTGTCAAGCACTTATTTTAGCTCCAACTAGGGAATTAGCCCAACAAATTCAAAAGGTATGTTACTGTTTTTTTATTTTCTGTATCTTATACATCCTTAAATTTTTTAAAAACTTGGGGTGATTTGAGTACACAAGATGGTATGAGAGCAAAATGTCTAAATACCACAATTTTTTTTTCTCTAAATGACTTATTTTAAACAAATAATAGTTTTCACTTTACAATTCCCGAACAGGCTTATAATATATTGGTATATATTTCTAATATAAGAGAGATGAGATTGCAGTTTAAATTGTTTATTTTCTGACTAATTTAATTTTTAGACAATAATGTAGAAATATCCAAGTAATCTTATCACAAGCTATTTTATTCACTAATGTGATGTACCTTTTTTTTGTTGTTAGACTATCTACTTTCATTATGATAAATATTTTTTGTAGGTTGTCATTGCTCTTGGCGATCATTTAAATGCTAAATGTCATGCTTGCATTGGAGGTACTAATGTACGTGAAGATATCCGCCAGCTGGAAAGTGGTGTTCATGTAGTAGTAGGCACTCCTGGACGAGTATATGATATGATTACCCGGCGTGCCCTACGAGCAAACACTATCAAGTTGTTTGTTCTTGATGAAGCTGATGAAATGTTATCTAGAGGGTAAGTTCTTCACATCTATATTAACTCCTAAAAAATAACAGTTTGTCTATTACTCTGGGACTCCAAAACTACTGAATCAACTTCAAAGTAATTTGTATGGCAATACAATGTTGATGAGTTAGCTAGTAGTTCTAGAATAAATTCACTTATGTACTGAAGTTAATACCTAATTTTCAAATAGGAAAAAATTGTTTTCAATTTGAAAATAATTTTCTGGATGTTCTAAACAATATGGCTGAAATATATGTCTGTATATTATGTACACAATTTCAATATATAATAGAAAAAAATAGTACTAAGTCTATACATTCAAGGCTATGTATACTATACATGGGTGAAGTGCTGGCTACTTGGCTTAATTATTAACAAATTTCTGATTCAAACATCTATGCTTATAACACTAATACCTACTTGTATATATATCAAAGCAGCCAAATCTTGCTTGATTAGTTTTTAAAGTTAGTAACCATATAACCCTTAAGGCATTCAAAACTTAAATTTAAACTGTTACAGTAATATGCAGTTATTAATTATGTAGATCTTGAAGTTCGATAACTAACAACTGTTTTATATTTAAAACTTTAAACCCTGCTTCCAATTCTATATTATTAGCTACTTTCATATCCGTAATAATTTATATGCAGTAAAATGAAACCGCTGACTTTCAGCCTCCTGTATTTCTGGTATAATTAATGTCGTCTTCACCCAATTTATATAGTACCATAATAGGAAGTATTTAAACCCCCAAACAAAGAATTTTGCAAATCATCCTTATATGATAGCTATGAAGGAACTTAGATGTAAACATACGAATTGAGATTGTCCTTTTTGAAAAGTTGGCTGAAAGATATAACTCTACCAAGTTTAAATTTTTTTTTTCAACATTACTCAAAAACATAAGTGTCTTAAAAATATGGTGTGAAAACATTTAATATTCAGAATGTAGTTTCAATGCCAAAATCAGAGTTTGTTCTGTATAGCCAAATACTTTTAGCTTGGGGATTCAAAGTAAGCTTTAGCCCCAACAACAAAAGATAACTAGTAATAGATGAAAAGTTAATATGCCACAATAGTGTCAGTGCTTGTCATTGTATTGTTCTTGTTTGGAGGGTAGAGTAGCCAGTAAGTTGATGCATATGGCATTATGACCCCTCGCTTCATTTGTTGTTCGATTTATGTGTTGTGTGAATCATGTTTCCATCGGGAGAGCCACCTGCTGGTTTGCTATCATGATATAAAAAAAACTATCATTTGAAATAAAACTACATATTGTGATATTAGAAGTCAAATGAACCATGTCCATATATGGTTGATTTTATTTGAAACATTGTACAAGGTAGCCTTGGTAAGGTATTTTTTGGTACTGAACAGTTTACAGAAAATTCAACTCTTCTACTACTATTTTTATAGCATAGGATAATGAAAAGAAGACTGCTTCATTCATTGTAAAATGGTCAGTGATAATTTATATGTGTGTTAATAATGCGCCGCTATAGTTCGCTATCATGGAATGTAGTGTCATTGACAAATTAAAAACAAAAGGTGATGCTAGAATAGTCTCGTCTGGGTTTCCCTGGTTTTGTCCTAGTTTAAGAAGCGTCCAATCTGGGTTTCATTTGTGGTCTGGGTTTTAATTCAAATCGTGGGCACAACTCGTGATAATAATAATTCCTTAATTTAAGAAGATTCTGTTTTGTTTAAATAAAGAAAAGAATTTAAAAGCAGTAAAATATATTTTATTCTACTGAATAACATAAAAAATAGTCTGTTCAAATATCCAGGTTGTAAGCTCTGAAATCTGAGGTTTTTTTAAGCTTTTTGTCTTGGTTAATAGATTTTTGAGATGGCAACTGTAAGTGATGCAACTATTTGAAAGTGGTTGACGCTAACATTTGGAATAGGATAGTTAATATAATGCAGGTACCACTGCATTGCAACTCTATTGTATTTGATTCTTGGGTTTGTTTTGTTAAAAAAAAATTTTAATCTTTCAGGTTTAAAGATCAGATTCATGATGTATTCAAAATGCTATCTGCTGATGTTCAGGTTATTTTGCTATCAGCTACCATGCCTGATGATGTATTAGAAGTTTCAAGATGCTTTATGAGAGAACCTGTCCGTATTCTTGTGCAAAAAGAAGAGGTAATTAATTTACTTAGATATATTTTAGCAAGTTCCTTATTTCCCTTCTGACTGGCAAAGCCCAAAATACGAGTGTTGTTTTTTTTTAACATAAGATAGCAAACAAGCAGATGGGTCTCCTGATGGAAAGAGTTAACCATCGTCTATGAACACCAAAGATGTTAATGGTGCATTGCTATCTTGTGGTAAGGTCTAATGCCACATGCATAAGTTTACCGGCTAACTTATCCTCCAAACCGGAACACAACAGTGACAAACACTGATGCTATTGTGTCAGGAATAGGTAAGGTGGTGGTACCAGACCCGTGTGAGACGATGATGTGAGAGAGATGCAGAACTCTACCATCTAGTAGTTTGTGTTTGACCTATATGATATATATTTGTTCCTATCTTTGTCCACAGTGGCCTATTCCCAAAAATTTATTTTTGCTTTTTGAGGAGTTGGGGTTTTTTGTTTTTTTAAGTAATTACCACTGTGGTTAGTAGTTCTGTGTCGGTGTGGATCACAAGAGATCCTCGGTTCAATTCCCAGGTCAAGCAATTCAAAATGTGTTTTTTCAATTTTCTGATAAAAACAATGTTGGCCGGGATTGGATAAATGCCCTGTTGGCGATAAGCTTGCCACCTATCACATTGTTGGACTGATATCTTTGGCTAATCATGAGTGCACTGGTTGTACATCTTCCTACATCTTTGGGGATATGGAGATAGGAGATACTTTAAATAATAAATTTTATTAAAGTTATGTGATATGATACCTCAATTAGTAACAATCACATATGTATCAGTTGTTGTATTTCATATACACATTAAAAAAATATTTTAACAAATCATAAATGACACAATTGGCTTACCTCATAAGGCCTTCAATAAGTTGCGTAATGCATCTATTCTTGATCATTTATATTAAGAAAGTGTGACTTAACATGTTACTTAGAATATTTTTAATATTCAATATTAACAAGAAAAGTAGTAGCTGATTTTTAGGGTTCCAAAGTCTACAAGGAACCCTTCCAGTTTTGCCATGCCTGCCTGTCTGTTTGTTTGCAGCTTAGATCAAAAGATTCTTCTTAAAAGTTGTAATTTGTCATGAATATAAATATCAATCATGCCAATAAAATGGTTAAATAAATTCTCGGAATATATATTTCTTACGGGAACCCCCTTTACATGTAAAGTGAGGATGTTTATTTTATTCTTGCATACTGGTGAAAGGTATTTTTGGATAGCTTTAAAAAATTCACTCTAGTTTTATGAAGACTACAAGTTGATAAACTTAGTCAAACAACTTATAAAATATACTTTGAAAAGATTTTATAGGAGGCAAACCTGTAGCGTAGATATGTCTTATCATTGACATTGATCAATAGGTTAAATGTTCATAGTATGGAACAATGAAAAAAGCCCTGTTTTATTCTGTACTAGCTGTGCCCGCGACTTCGTTCGCGTGGAAAAAAATCTAAAATAAAAACCCGCATAGTACCCGTTCCCGTGGGATTTCCGAGATAAGAACTATCCTATGTCCTTTCTTGGGTCTCAAACTATATTTGTACCAAATTTTATCCAAATCGGTTCAGTGGTTTGGCCGTGAAAGTGTAACAGACAGACAGATAGACAGACAGAGTTACTTTCGCATTTATAATATTAGTATGGATTGTGATGGGCAATAGAACCCTACATTGTGCAACATGCTTGCATGCATGCAATGTAGTGTTTTTTTTTTTAGCTTAGTATAACAAATAAGAAAGCAGAAAAGAGTGGCACTGAATGTTTTTTTAAAATTTATTGGTATTAAACTTAGATGTAGTTTTAATTTTCAGATTTTATTTCATATAGAGGTGAAAACTGTATTGATGTTTTTCTGCCTACAAAATCGCATCTGAGTGTATTGATAGTGTGTTATAATATCTCTTTCCTTAAAGAAACATGTGAAGCTATCAAATGCAATTATTGATAGTAACAGTGATTGCACTCTGCTTCTACTTACCTGTGATTTGTGATAAACCATATGCCTGGTACCATTGGGTTGAGGGGGCAAAAATTCCAAGTGTTATGCACTTGAAATTTTCCATCCTCAACCAAATGGCGATATTTTTAGTAATAAATTTCTTAATTTTTATATATTGTAAGATAGCAAATTAACAGAGATTCGTTGTGAATTGCTATCCTTGTAGTGGGGTCTTAATGCCACATGCATATGTTAACTGGCTACCTTACCCTCTAAATTTTATAAGATATTACTAACATATATGGACATGTTACCGAAATAGTTTTATTATTGTTATTAAACCTTAACATGACAGTGACAAGCACTGATGCTATTGTGGTAAAAATAGGTAAGGCAGTTGTACCGGACCCAGGGGCGGGAGTGAATACCTGAAATACATTAGCCTTATGTTAGTAACCGTAAGATCTAGGTTACATTGGAGAAACATGAGAATTACAAACCCTGTTTTCTTCCTTTTTCAACCAATTAAAGGAGGAGGTTCTCAATTACACCCAACTGACTGTCACATCTGGGTGACCCAGGGAATCAAAACTGGACAATCTCATATGAATGCTTACATATTATCTTAAATACCAAACTCTCAATCATATTTTTATGCTTTGGAATAAGTGCTTTTTAATAACAGGAAGTAATGCCTAAAATCAAGATACTATAATATTTCTTTTGTTTCAGCTTACCTTGGAAGGTATTAAACAATTTTTCATTTCCATTGACCAAGAAGAGTGGAAGTTAGATACCCTATGTGATTTGTATGATACCTTGTCAATTGCTCAGGCTGTAATATTCTGCAACACCCGTCGCAAGGTAAATATTGTTTCAAATTGTTTTATTATCTAGTTTCAAGATTTTACCATTGACATAGCTGAGAGTTATAATCTGAATTAATAAAGGTCAAAAGTATAATTTCAAGAACACAAATTGACACAACTGGAAATGGTAATTGGAATTGGTAAAGTCAAAAGGCTAGTTTAGTCACTTGAAGGACGTCTTTAATATATTATTCAGTTGAGAGCACAAAATTTAATTGGTGCATTGCTATTAATTGTCTACCGGTTACATTATCGTCCGAACTGGAACCGGAACCTCCAAACAACTGACAAGCCTCAACACTATTGCACATACTGAATCTGTTAAAAAAATGGTACCAATATGCTAAGTATTTTGAGTGTAATTGTGGTACATCAATATGTACAGACATCCAGGTGTCCATGATTTTTTAAATAGTTTTTTTTATTGATAAAAATTTTCTAAAAGTATTAAATGTATTTTTAAAAGGGTTATTCTTTATATTTGTGTACTGATAGTATGGTATTAGTGAAATGTCTATACAACATATACTGTAAGTACAGAAAAATGTACCCTGACATGTTGAGAGTAGAACAATTACTACTTCAATGCTCTGATCATGAGATGTACAATAACTTACTCCTTTCTTTTCACATAAGTACATTCCCTTATACATTATGTATTTATTGTCTGTCTCAAAATTTTAAATGTACTATGCATTCCAACTGAGAATAGGACTGTCAGGATGACATAGCTCCAAATTTTGCAAAAACTTTATAAGTGATGAGGAAGGTGTGCAAAAAAATTCTAACAAAAAAATATATATTTTCCTTCTAATTGGTATATTTTTTATTTAGATTCCCATCAAATCATTTTACCATGTATTAAAATAAGGTGTAAAATAACTAACACGACTTTTATATACACATTTATATAGATGAACGGCTAGATTGATATTTTGCTATTTATTAGTGATGAATATTATATTTTAGTATTTTTAGCCAATTCTGGACAAACACAACCCAAACCCACAAAAATTGCAACAAAATTGGCCCTGTCGTCCTTGACTTATATATAAGTGGTGTAACTAACACGACTTTTTTTTTTATATATATATATATATATATATATATATATATATATATATATATATATATATATATATATATATATATATATATATATATATATATAGATGAACAGCCAGACTGATGTGTTTTATTAATTTTTATTGTTGAAAATAATATTATTAAAACGTTATTTGTTCAATAAATCAGAAATATATTTTGAACAAATATTTTTTGCTGACATTACTAATTTCCCACTTGTGATATAAAGTTGATAACAAACGCGATCCTATTCTCAATTGGAACGCACAATTCAGATGTAGCACGCACAACACTACACCGTCGTCGCCGGTCTCGACGGCGAAGACTTCTTTATCGCCCCGCGCTTAACGCGGGGCGCAATGCCACGACTCCTCCCACCAACACTAGTCCGAACGTCGTACTAAGCCGAGGTCCGGTCTCACAGGAGACAGCCCTTAGCGCGGGCGTTTATAGGCCCAATTTTAATATTTTAAGTTCTGGCTGAGCACTCTGCTCGCCCAAAAAGCCCGGTGACGCAGTAACGACCCATAAGGTCAACTGCACAAGCCATTTCGAAAAAAAAAAATTGGAACGCATAGTAGTTCTAATTAAATAGAATTAAATTACACAACTGAATCTATATAAGTCAAATGTCAAATATGAAGCCATATACTAACAATGTCATAATCTTTTTATTGAACAGTAGTTTGCATATAGGAAAAAAAGAAAAACTTCAAATTTAAAATCTCTTTTACACAAATTGATCTATTGCTTAAAATATTATATTAAAAAATATAAATTATAATTGATATGAGCAGCATATTGTTATATTTGTGTTGTGATTATGTTTACTTCTCGATTAAGTGTGGTCACAGTGTAGGATCCAAAAAAAAATCAACTTTAATTAAACTTTCAATATAATTATTTATTAAAAGTTACAATTTAAAATATTCCTAAGCTAAACTAAAGCGATGACAATGGCCCAAGGTGAGGAACAAGAGTGATCAAGTAAACTAGCTAATTAATTCATTAAACCACGGTAATGACGCCAGCCACTGCACGTTGCGCCGACTCAGCTCTCGTGGCCCGTGCCGGGTGATACGCGTAATGCACGCTCAGCGGTCTTCATACATTAGGGTGGCGTAACACCTCCCCCCATAGAACAGTGCCTATTGAAGACTTTCGTCGTAAATTGCGCTGGGGGTATAGGAAAAAAGAAAACCTTCAAATTTAAAATCTCTTTTACACAAATTGATCTATTGCTTAAAATATTATATTAAAAAATATAAATTATAATTGATATAAGCAGCATATTGTTATATTTATGTTGTGATTATGTTTACTTCACTCTTTTTGTTGTACATTAAAATTAAGTGTTGTTTATAAATAAGGGTCCATTCCATGGAAAAGAGGAAAACGTAGTTTATTTTAAACTCCATTTAATTATCCCTAATCAAGCATTATGAGTCAATGCTGCTTAAAGTATTCCACAAATAAGTTTTTTTAAATTAATGATTTGTTTTTTGACTAACTTTTTCTAGAGGATCTTTTATTTTGTACATAACTATTTAGGGGACAAATGTTATTAAATTGATGACACTATACATGACAATTTAGATACATAATTGTAGAAATAACTAACCACCTACATATTACTAAAGTAATAACTGATAAGGTGTGTTCAATTTTGGTGTATTCTCTAAGCATTAATTGCATGTCATCTATTCCACCAGTCACACAAAATGGGATAAAAGTTTTAGTAATGGCCTTAAATGACTAAAATTGAATTTTTCTAGAAGTATCATCTCTGTGGTGTAGTGGTCCAGCGTTGGCATTGACCACATGAGGTCCCGGGTTCGATTCCCGGGTCGGGCACATAAGAAAAGTGTTTTTTCAGTTTTCTGATAAACACAAAGTGGCCTGGGATTGGAAAGTGCCCGATTGGCGATAGGCTTGCCACCTATCACATTTGTGGGACTAAGTATCTTCGGCTAATCGTGGGTGCACTTGTTGTATCTTTGCCTATCCCTTCGGGGATACGGGCATGAAGATACTTTTTTTTTCTAGAAGTATATCCGGAGCAAACTAAACATCTTTTAATTATTAAGAACATATTGTTGCCTCTGGTCTAGTGGTCCAGTGTCAGTGTTTTGACCACAAGGTCCCGGGTTTGATTCCCGGGCCTGATAATTCAAAAATGCGTTTTTTCATTTTCTGACAAAAACAATATTGACCAGGATTGAAAGTGACGCCACCTATCAAATTGTGGGATCAACTATATTTGGCTAATCATGGGTGCACTTGTACCTATGTCTGACTCTAGAGATACGGGCTTGAAGATGCTTTTTTTAAAACATATTGCGATTTTGAGACTTTTTGCAGTATTGCTTTGTTTCCTATTCTGACCTCATAATAGATTGATTTAAGCTTGTGTTAACTTAAAAAACTTTACATGTAAAAAGGAAGATGCATGTCCCACATGGAAATGTTTTTTTTCTTAACCTTTAATTATGACTTTAAATCTGATTATTATATGTAGCAATGCATATAATGGTTTAAAAAATTAAAGTAAAAAAATTGTTGACTAGCACTAACTAATCTATATACATATAATAAAATCGTAGGAAAGTCAAAACTGTACATTGAATATTTTTTACAAAGAGTACTTGGGGAGTGATCTACAATCGATATCAAAGCCAAAAATATAGTTTGTAGAATTTTTGTCTGTTTTCTATATGTATGTTCGGGGTAAACTCAAAAAGTACTGCATGGATTTACTTCAAAATTTATTATATATTTCATTTAAATATATATTTCATTTAAATAAACAGGCCTAAATTTATTGGTACTTTATATCTGAATCAAATCATGGCTTACCACTTTGTTAGTAGGTGTGGAGGAAATAAAGAAGGCAAATGTAGGGGACATTTGTATTAAATTTTACAGCACTTTAATTTGGAATAAAAATCTTAATTTTCTGTTTAATTAACACTGTAAAAAAATTGTCTATCTGTAAGAATAATTATAAAAGTATCTTCACACCTGTATCCTTGATAGGTAGGCACACTTTGGCTAATTGCACTAAACTTGTCTTAACTGGACACTCTTTGCACTAAACTTGTCTTAACTGGACACTCTTTAGTGACATGTCACATTATTTTCATGACAGCATACTATTTAGAATTGCCTTACACTAAAACAATGTTAGTGCAATTGGCCATTAGTTCCACAATGTAATAGGTGACAAGCTTATCGCCCACCAGGTCCTATCCAATCCCAAGCAACATTGTTTTTATCAGAACACTGAAAAAACACATTTTTGAATTGCCTGACCAGGTAATTGAACTTGGAACCTCATGTGGTCAACACGACACTGGATCACTAGACCACAGAAGCGGTAAGAATAATAATTAAAAGCAACAATATTGATATTTCTCTGCTTACGATTTTTAATTAATTTTTATTTTTTATTTTTACAGGTGGATTGGCTTACTGAATCTATGCACAACCGTGATTTCACTGTGTCTGCTATGCACGGTGATATGGACCAGCGTGAGCGTGAGGTCATCATGAGACAGTTTCGTACTGGATCCTCACGAGTATTAATTACTACTGATTTGCTTGCACGTGGTATTGATGTACAACAAGTATCTTGTGTAATTAATTATGATTTGCCTACGAATCGTGAGAATTATATTCATAGGTATGTATGCATTTTGACAAGATAGTGTTAACTACGGAATAGAAATTTCCTTTGTTTATTTTTTCAAAATTAGCTTAAGCACTTGACACGAATGACCATTTCTGAGAAACTTTTAAAAAATGTTGACGTGTCAAAATAACTTGTAAAAAGTTTTATTGAATAAAGTTCTTCTGATTTCTGAAACTCAGCCGGATTTCTATTGAAAGTTAAATATAAAGTACTGACATTTTCTCTTATTTCTTGTTGTTAATACATGTATGCATAAGGGATCCCCCTTATTGGTCTGGGCTCCTTTGAAGAATAGACCAACTGCTGTTTTCCAAGGCAGGTCGTAAAATGTGACCAATTGGCTATGCGAGTGGCTACTAGGTGGTATAGTTCTGCATTGTCTCGTCTGGGTCTGGTACCAAAACCTCATCTATACCTGCCCGGTAGGCCCGTCTATTATTATTATACTTTACTAGAACAAGTTTCAGTTCCATTACCATGTTAATGTAATAATAAAAATAATAATTTATTAGGAAGTTAATTAATTAATGTGTATGGGGGCAAGATTTTAAACATTTGATTCTATGCCAAACCACAGAATATATAATAGTAGAAGTACAGAAGAGACACTCTGCAGTTGTTTAAAGAAATAGGGACTCTTGCTACGATACAATTAATTTAAATTCAGATCGCGCGGCGCTTGATTATCTACGTTTATATTTACCTAGAAGTGGAATCTCTTTCTAACGCGTAACTCTTATCCTTTCTAATGAAATCAGGGTTGTCTCAAAGATTCCTCGTGTTGGTTTCGGCCTTTGAAGAATAGGCCAATTGCCATTCTGTCAAGCAGGTCGTAAAAGGCGACCGATTGGCTATACGGCTATGGCTATGGCTATGGCTATAATGGCTATGGCTATACGAGTCACTACCATCATGGCTACTAGGTGGTAGCGTACTGCATTGTCTCGCCCGGGGTACTACCACCTTATCTATTCCTGCCGCAATAGCTTCAGTGCTTGTCACTGTCATGTGCCAGTTTAGAGGAAAACTTATGCATGTGCATAATTAGACCTCGCCACAAGATAGCAACGCACCATTAACACCTTTGGTGTCTATAGGCGATGGTTGACTCTTTCCATCAAGAGACTCATCTGCTAGTTTGCTTTCTTATGATATAAAAAAAGATACTCTATCGCCAATAGACACCAAAGATGTAAGTAATGCGTTGCTATCTGTGCAGTGAGATGGCAATGCTATATCCATAAGTCTACTGCACAACTTTAACTCCCAAAACGGAACAAGATAATGACAAACATTGACACTATTGCGGCAGAAATAGGTAAGCTGTGGTACCAAATACCCAGGTGAGACGATGCGGAACTCTACCACTTAGTAGTCACGGTGGTAGTGACACGTATAGCCAATTGGTCACCTTTTACAACTTACCTGGCATAGTGGCATTTGCTCTATACTTCAAAGAAACTGATCAACACGGGGAAAATTAATTTTGTTAATAATTAATTAATGTTAAAATATAATTTATGGTGCATTTCATTTTGCAATACTGGGGCATGATAAATCTACGTAACCCCGTACTTAAAACCTGCTTATAAAATTACGAGTAAACTAAACAAAACATAAATATTTATTACGTTTCAGAATGTTGCAGTAAAATAAAAAACGAAAACTTTGCATTCTTCTGTTTATTGCGTCAACCATCCACACAGCAATTATTTTATATTACGAATCCCCCATTTTATAAGAGTAGCTACAGTAATAAACCTTACGTTGCGATGATGATCGGCAGGCCGTCGTACATAAATAGGTACACGAGTACTTATAAGCACGGGGTGGCCCCGACTGATTTGCAAAGCCGAGTTGTCGCTAGCTGTAGGTGCTTATCGGCGTAGGT
Organism: Apodemia mormo; assembly: GCA_036924255.1. NCBI lineage: Eukaryota > Metazoa > Arthropoda > Insecta > Lepidoptera > Riodinidae > Apodemia > Apodemia mormo. The sequence goes on along the minus strand of JAUPFN010000003.1, from coordinate 31,405,335 downwards.
ATAGGCGAGTGTCAGAGGCTTGGCCAAACTGCAAAAGACAGAAATATGAGATCTACATACAATAAACTAATTTGTAAAATATCCCGATTTAAATAATAGTGTGACCAAGTTCAGCAGCAAAGATAAAAGCCTCATGAATCTGACTTTGCTATTATTAGTGATGTCAACAAATTCAATATTTGTGAGGTGAACACCATTAAATGATTACCAGATTATCTACCACTAATGAAATTTTAAAAGACACAAATTAGTATTTTGGCCTTAGTTGGTTCAGGTCTTTCCCCTTTCAAGAAAGACCATCTGCAGTTCTGACGGGCTGTTCAAGGCAAAGTGAAGGTGAACAATTGGTCATCAATGCTGTTGTGACAATATGTGGTAGTGTTTTGCCACCTATTACCCGAGATACTACCACATTGCCATTAATTTCCAAATAGTCAATGGCAGTCATTATTTGTTTTAAGGGTAAACATTCGGAGGATGACCATCTCAGTGATAGATAGGTGAAGGTTGTCCTCTATATCAGGAAAGCTATCTGCTTGTTTGTAATCCTATAATATAAAAAACAAGTATTTTTTATAAAAAGACTGAAAACCCATCCGAGAAAGTTATATAGCCTGTACCCCACTCTCACAATTAAAACAAATCTAACAATACCTTTTCAATATCCAAAATACTTCTATACATACACTCAACAAACATAAACTTACTTCTAGAGTAACGGGAGAAAATGTGTTTAGGTAAAATCGATAATCAAATTTTTAGAATTGTTTAATATTATTTTCAGAATTGGAAGGGGTGGCCGTTTTGGCCGTAAAGGAATTGCTATTAATTTTGTGACGGAAGCTGACAAGAGAGCGCTAAAGGATATTGAGGACTTCTACCATACTACAATTACGGAAATGCCCAGCGATGTGGCCAACCTCATCTGAGGAGCCAACGCATTCCAGTTTAAAATTTGTGTCCTGCATTCTATTGCAATATTTATATGGTGTGAGTATTAGGAACAGCTCCTAAGAATCACTGTGCTGAATTTTTATTGGAACTCGATTTATTTGAATCAACATTTGTTTTAGTTTAATTAATGAATACTTTATACTATAGTAGACGTATCATTATAAGTTTAATATACATAGGTTTAAGGCCGGCTTGGCCGGATGGCCCCCGTTCCGCGTAGACCTCTCTGCCGTTTGCAGAGAGGTCTCATCGGGTTCTGGAGAGGCTATTTCAATCACAAAAGCACTAGAAGAAAATAATGTATTGTATCTCTTTCTTTCCATTTGTACATAATATGGTAACTGTTTTTGTATTACGGTAAATAAATACAATTAAATATTATTTGTATTGTTATTGGTCTGAAGTAAAGCGCTCCATTCCCGATCGGAACCTTAATTTCTTGTAACATACTAAAGTCTTCAAAATTTTGTTTGCAGAAGATCTACCAAGTCAGCCCGTTGAAAAACTCTCTTTGGACGTGGAAATAATAAATCGAAATTTCCTCTAAGTTCATTATTTATTTTAACAGGTCCTTATATTGTTCCTGTATTCCTTTTACCATCTATACATTTTTATTTTGGATATTGTTTTTTTAAACATCATATACATGTTCATTTCAATTCTTTATATTTTTGGAATAAATTTTATTTAAAATACTACAGATTTGGTAATTAAGGTTCCTATTGTATAACTTTTTTTATAAATTTACAATATCTTATTAGAGAGTACTTTTGGATTGTTTTAGCAACATTTATTTAAAGCCTCTAATAAATTAATTGTATCGCCCCTACCTATACATAGAACGTAATAATTAAATAATATATGGAAAAAGTACCTATATAACTGCACTAACATACTATTCGTCCTACATTTGAACATTATATGACAAGTATTACTTTTTTTAATATTTGGATTATTATACATTAAACAATAGAAGTGAAATGTATTAATTTTTGAGTGGAAATCCATTTAGTTAAAAAGTCTAGTGAGGGCTCTACTGAATTTCTTTTAGACTATATAAATTACAACATAATAATAGAAAAGGAGGAGATATTATTTAGGTCATAATTGATTTGATGTGCGCGTGCGTTTCCTTCGTTTTTTCAAAGGACGCAAAACCGAAGGTTATCACTTTGACATGTATATAATATGTAATATTAGAATATTACATTTGAGAACAATGACCTATTTCCAATATGTTTGCGTACATTCACGCATGTCCACCCCCTAGTTTATCCCCGCCAGTGACATGCGGGTTTTTTTAAATTCCCGCATGTCACTAGGGGGGACAAACCGGCGACAATCGGGAATTGATTCATGGAAAAATCTTTTTGCTAGTAGCGGCATTAATATTTATTTCATATCTTTAAAGGTACTTTCTCAATAAATTAAATTTACATAACGTTTGAAATTAGATATTTTAGAAGTTTTTTAAAATCTAAATAATTTAAATTAAACAAAATTAACAATTTGTTACACATTAATTCATAATAAATATTTTAAACCCAACGTAAAGCACACAATTACTTCATAATATAAAAGATAAATACGAAAATATCAACTTTTCTGAATTCCTGCTTGTCCCCCTCGGTGACATGCGGGATTTTTTTTAGAAAAATTCCCGCATGTTACCGGCGGGGACAAACTAGGGGTTGACATGCGGGAATGACCGTATGTTTGTCCACAAATTTCTCGGGAACTAAAAGACATATTGAGATATTTCTATTTGATTTAAATCAGGTATATTTTAAAGTATTATATCAGGTATTCATCAAATTCGGTTCAGTAGTAGTTGAGAATAGCTATTAATAGCTAATAAAGTCGGTTTAATTTTTTTAAATTCGTACCTATGTTTAAAATATTTACTAAAGTAATTAATTATATAAGTTAAATACTTTGCTCGCGCTGCTCTTCCATTTGAGAGTATTTTTGTTTATTAGATAGATGAACACACACCATTTGACTGACGTTAATAGTATGATTACGTTCTAACCATCTTTCTTTGCAGAATTAGATACTAGTTTTCCAGTTATAAACTAGATGGCATTTGTATATATAAAAGGACAGTATTAAGTCATAATTGGATTTGAAAAATTAAACCAATTTCAAAAACTATTGAACCGATTTTGATGAAACTTGGACTGTTCGTTAAGTTGGAATATATCTGATTAAATACAATAGAAATGATCTCAATATAGTTTTTAGTTCCTGAGAAATTTTTGGATAAACATACGTAACATGCTTGGCCACCGAAATAGATCATTATACTCGAACTTTATCTAATTCCAACAATATTGCATGTCAAACTAATAACCTTTTTCCGTAGTATGAAAAGAATGTATTAGAGTAAAAATATTACATTATAATTTACCTGCATTTTGTTTTGTTGGTTTACAGTTTTTAAAGTAATATAAAAGTAAAATAAGTAAACGTGAAATGTACTAAGTAGTAAGCTTAAACAACCATTACCAATAAATGTGGATTTTAGCAGGCAGCATATAATATAGTACTCACTATAATTTGTTCTCCGAATTCGCTTTTTGACAGTTCATTTCTAAGTAGGCCGACCTTTGTAGAGTTGATCAACTTAAAATGTAGCTGTACCATGAAGCTATATTATATCTGGATGCAACATTTTTAATACCTACATGAAACAACTTTTAATACTGCTATCATGTTCCGAGGTCTTCCCTCTCTTTCTAACACAGCTGTATAGAAAGATAACGAGACCTCATAGAATGAGATGTAATATATATATTTGTTCCAAGTGATTATTACGAGTGCTAGCTCCACCTTTACCTAATACTTAATGAGCTGTACCCATACTCAAGTTGAGATGTGAAATGATCCACGAATTGTTATCAATTCTACAATTTGTCAGCTTAGAAAATATATTAATAAATACTGCTGCACAAATTACACAAATCAATCTAACTCCCAAAGCAAGCAAATTATTGCTTGAATTGGTTAGTAACCTACAATACTAATACAAATACTAATATCCTTAATAAACATCTATTCAGAAATACTAAAATTTATGCTTATCACACAAATGTTTGTCCATGTCGATATCTAACTTGAACCCCATCAATTGCAGTCTGAAAAATATAACATTGTTATGTAAAATAATTAAGCTTACTGAATGGCAACTACAAACTCAACATGACAGAATAAAACTCTGATTGTAATCAGGATTATTTTAATAATGGGAGTTTACTCTTAATTATGTAACGAAGCATTATTATTTGATGGTGAACCAACGGTGAATGGCGTTGCAGTAATTGGAGAGAGCTAGCAGTGAACCTTCGCTGCAAACGAAATGTATAGTAAGTTTATGCACAAAATCTGATGGAATCCCCCGTGTTTGTCCTGGCTCCTTTGAAGAACAGGCCAACTGCCGTTCTGCCAGGCAGGTCGTAAAAGGCGATCGATTGGCTATGTGAATCACTACCATCGTTGATAGTGGCTAGAGTTCCGCATTGTCTCGTCTTACCACCGCCTTACCTATCCTGCCCCAATAGCGTCAGTGCTTGTCACTGTCGTGTTTCGGTTTGGAGCGGAAGCAGAGTTATCGGAAATAGTTTTTGGTAGGAAGAAAGTCGACGGGGTGATCACGTAACTCGCAATGCGAAATTATCGTGATTGTTTAGTTAGTGCAAGACACATAACCTTGTACATTAGTGGTAGTCGTTGCCGCTTGATTAGTTTTGATGCTGTGACATTGCAAAAAGTGCATCTAGTGACCAGCAAGCAATTGGCGACGTTTTTGATGATTTTTTCATTACGTTTAAGTCATCGCTGATCGCTGGCGAATTGCAAACGTTAGATGATACGCCTACGGATAAGAGCGGCTATGGTGGGGCGGTAGACTTAATTCACCTGGGTGAATTAAGTGCTACGCACGGTAGACTTAATGCACCTGGGTGAATTAATCACAGCTCTTCATTACGTCAAACCCTCGATCGGGAGGGGGGGGGGGGGGGGGGGTAATTCACCTGAGTTCATTAAGTACCAACAAGTGTTAATTAAAGCCAATAGTTTTGTCAATCACTATAATTTTGTATTAATTTTACAGTAAATCAAATCAGAATGACAACCAATCCATCCGATCGTCAGATATTTTCTTAACGTCGCCTCGCCGTCACAAGTATTCTTTTTTATAGCGCTCGATGTTATAGACTACAATAGCGGCGCGTAACACAAGGTTTCTGACTTTATGCACCTAGGTTGAGGAGGCACAGCCCTCCATAAACTCAAAGCTTTCATTAGTCATCCACTATTTCGAAGATGCAGCAGTGGTTTTTCTTACACAGAAATTGATTATATTAATGGCAGCACAGCCATATTCTCCAATTAACGACGAATCCAACTATGTATATACCATCCGGTAGTCTTATGGAACTACTCACACCTGCCGCAGGTGCAGGGTCTAAAAGTGGGAATGAACCTTAATTTTGATGAGTACTTAAATTGGCCCTGCGGCAGTTATGCGGGTGTTATACCGTATAGCAAATCAGCTAAAAACCTTGGTCTAATTATAAGTGAATTTCTCTTGGAATGCTCATATATCAGAAGTATGCAAAAAAGTTCACTACACCTTTCAATCTACCAAACGTTTGCAAAGATTTCTTACTTGTAAGGTGCCCCACAAACCTACAATAATATTGCGCAATACTTTTATTGTGCAATAATATTGAATACCCCTTTGTTTCCAGACGTTCAATAAATTCACTCAATAAAATTGACAAACCTGTCTGATCAATATTTTCGTGCGAGTAACATGTCTGACGACGAAGTTTTGGTGGCAACCATGCTGGTGATTTTGTTAAATAAATCTATACAATTCTATACACTCAAGTAAAAATTCCCGTTCTTCTTGTTTCGATCAACACTTGTATTGGTTAGTGAATTGGCCTGAATGTCGAATTTCGGCCAAATGTTGAGTTTCGGCCGAAAGTTGAATTTCGATCGAATGTCGAAATTCGGCGGAATGACGTATTTCGGTCACATGTTCAATTTCGACCGAGTCACTGATTGAAATTTTGGCCCATTCTATTAACAAGATGAATAAAAATACCGCGAAATGACGAAAATTTCTTGCTCGCCATTTTGCTTAAATTTACGGCACGACCGTACATTAAACACCGTGACTGACCGACCGCGACCGCTCCAAGCTCTGAAGTGAAAAATATTGTGCAATATTAAACCTACACAGTGCAAGAAAAAAATTTTGTACAATAAAAATTAAACCCGCTCAAACTTTCGTTCAATCATTGTGCAATCTTCAATATTAACTCTAAACAGTCAATAATATTGTGCGATACGTAATATTGCGCAATATTATTGTAGGTCTAGAGGCCGCCTAAGACAAGAGTTATTTTAGTGCAAACACTAATATTTCCTTTATACTAGACTATGCTGATATTTGCTATTCTGATATCACTGAAGAAGGCCTGAATAAACTTGAGCGCCTACAGAATGTAGAAATTCGCCTTTTTTTTGGTTTGAGAAAATTTGACCATATTTCCAATTTTAGAACGCAACTCAAGTGGCTTCCTATTCGGGAGCGCAGGAACGCTCATACGCTTTGTGTTCTTTATAGTAGACTTGCGCAAAATATATCCGAGAAAAGACAAGAGTGATATGTATCTTTCAGAGTTACGGATATATATCACTCATTTATATCTTCAACTCAGATCTCCAAATCAGAGTGATTGGGATTGGTGACATATTTAGATTTAATGATAATATAAGGAAATGAATGAGCTGAAATAAACGATATGTATTTATGGATTCTGTTTGGTATTCTTTTACTAAATTATTTAAAAAGCAATCACGCTTGTTTTATTTGATACCGATTTGATAAAGATTGACCGCGGCTTCCACGCGTGTGAAAGAATTACGTAAATTACATTTAACCGACTTTTAATGTTTTTAAAATGAGAAATAGGTATATTCGCCGAAATATTAAAGATTTCAAGTTTCTAGTCCTAAGGGTTTAACTGGTGTGATATAATGACAAGATAAACAGTTAAAATAAATGATGTATTTATGGTATATCGAACAGAATCGATATTATTTTATTAAATTATTTAAAAACATTTGCGCTTATTTTTTTATTATGCGTGCGTTTTTAAAACAAAGTACAAACAAAATAATTCTCATCGCTGTTTATTATTATTATCCGCATTTGAACAATATTAAAAATATCTTATACCATTGGTTCAAGGTATAATTTTGTGTGTACAGTATGTAGTTCGATGCTATAACATTCTTCATTCTGAATGATGGTTTCCTCTTTTTCTACTCCCTGATTCATTTCATTCTATTCCGCTTACATGAAATACAATCACTCTATGATATAAGGATATAGAGAGTTAATTTGAATACTACGGAGTTACTGATATATTCACTCCTTTATAAAGATTATATCTTTTTGCGTTAATCACACCGGAGTTACACAAGTCTACTTTATAGTACTTAACACAAATTCTCCATACTATCTCCGTGAACGCTTTAATTTTCTATACGAATTTGACTCAAATTGTCGTTCACAATTACGCGGAATTTAACAATATCCATCACATTCTTTCATATTCTACTATGAACTCTGTGAAACTTTGGAATTCACTTCCTTTTCATACGTAGGTCACACTATAAGTTTTGCGTAACTTAAAAAAGCAACATGTTATAACTAAAATATTATATTTATTGCTTTTCAAAATAATCTCTTTTACATTTTAAACATTTTTTCATGCGATCGAACCATTTTTTAAAACAGGAGGACCACAGATCTGAAGGCATGTTTTCTACGTGCTGATTGAACGCTATCACTGCCTCTTCGGAGTTCTCTAAAAATGACTTTGTTTTGTTTGTCGTGTGTGAAGAAGCGTTATCATGGTGTAGGAGAATGCGGCTTTTGTCGACTTTTGCGAACTTTTTCTAACACCCTGGGTAAACAAATGGTAGAATACCACTCGGCATTAACACTCTTGTGATCTTCAAGTGGAATTGTATAGATGGGACCCATAGCTGAGAAAAAAAAAAACGCGATCATGTTTTTACCAACGTTTCTCGCTTGTCTCACTTTTGTTGGCCTGTTCTCATATTCAAACACCCATTCACAAGATTGCTGTTTTTTCGGGTTCAAAACAATAAATCCACGTTTCGTCTCCTGTGACAATGTCATAAATAGCATAAGAATGTCCGTGGTTGTACTTCAATAACATCTGTGAGCACCAACAAAGTTTCCGAACTTTCAATTCTTCGAGTAAAATTTTCTGAATTTAGCTCATACCAATCCCCAATAGTCCTCGAATAGTCTCATAGGTAATCCGGGGGTTTTCTTCAATTAACCGCTAAACAGTATAGCTGCATTATTTTCGTTGGCGGCATTTGAAGGCCGCCCTTTACGAAATTTGTCATGTACCTAAAGAAACTCGACCTCTCTCAAATTCAGCAAACCATCGCCTCACGGTGCTCAAACCAAAGAAGTTGCTTTTCTCCCAAAAGCATTTTGAAGACGAGCGGCACAGTCTTGCGGAGAAAGAGAACTTTTAAAATCAAAAAAAATCATCGCTCTAAAATCTTTTCGACTCAATTCCATTTTCGTTGCGTACGTAGAACTTTGATGTGTGATAAAAAAACAATTGACAAATCATTTCCCGCCAATTTTTTTTATTACTAAGAAGGTTGCAACGTTTTAAAAATATAACATTCGAAATTCAAATAGTTCTGATTAGATAGAAGTGCATAACTTTTAGTGTGCTCCATGTATCAGGAGTACCTAGTCAGTCAATAGCAATTTTTTAAAAAAAACCTTAAATGAATTTTACTTGTCTGCGTAATTTTTGATTAAAAGGTCACAGTAACGTATTACTTATAGTATTACGTTAATTAAAATAAGAATTTATACTTTCCATCGTCGGCACTTGGTGAAACTCCGTCATAATTATTGATGACTATCTGATCCGGCAAACGTTGTAAACAACGTATTAAATACTATGAATATGCTATGAATAATGATGTGACAAGTGGGAAACCTATCGGCCATACCTATTATTTATTTACTAGATGTGACAAGTGGGAAACCTATCGGCCATACCTATTATTTATTTAAAAAACAAAAAAGCAAAGGTTTAAAAGTTGAGAAAATATAGAAAAAAATAACAGTATTTAAAAAAGCAGAACAACGTTTACCGGGTCGGTAAACGTTGTTCTGCTTTTTTAAATACTGTTATTTTTTTCTATATTTTCTCAACTTTTAAACCTTTGCTTTTTTTGTTTTTTTGCTTGCTTTGGCTAATTTGGCTAAATTGCTTGATTTGGCTAATTTTGATTTTGAATTAATTGTTCAGTCTAGGGAAGGTTTAAAAGGTGAGAAAATATAAAAAAAGAACAGTTAAAAAGGCTGAACAACGTTTGCCGGGTCTAGTTAGTATATATATATATATATATATATATATATATATATATATATATATATATATATATATATATATATATATATATATATATATATATATATATATATATATATATATATATATATATATATATATATATATATATATATATATATATATATATACTTCTTCAATTTTATATCTTCTTCAATTCAATTAATGTAATATGACTTTGAAGTGTACAATAAAGTTTTAAATAAATAAAATAAATATCCTTGTATGAAGGAGAGTGGGAGGGGTGATAGAGGGGCGAAAAAGATAGGATGAAGGTAGAAGGAAGGTCTTCCCACTACCTTCCTTCTACCTTCATCCTATCTTTTATCTTTTCAGAAGAAAGGTAGTGTTAAGATAGAAGTAAGGTAGGGAAAGCTAGCGGAAAGATAGAGAAAAGGTATTCTCTATATCTGACACTGTGTCACACAAGTCACAAGTGCGACACAATGGCACGCAAAAATGATTAATTAAACGTTAAAATAAGTAAATTTTCAGTATATAAAATTTGAAGCAAATAATAGGAGTGTAGAAATAATGACAGGCGCATGATAAGTATATTCAAGTCGTTTGATGTTAGGTGTTCAAAAACAAAAAACAGTGACGCAGGAGACCTGGCTTTAGTGTTGTAAGTAAATGTTTGTTTTAATTTTTTATTTTAATATAAGTGATTAATAATATCATATAATTGATCTAATTTGTTGTGAAAAACATTACTTTTGTATGAATAAACAGATATATTTCTTATGAATAAACAGATTTGTTTTCATTAACAAACTTTATCTACCCACTTACTATTTATTGTTGGCAAGAAAAAAAATTGTGGCTTTTTAAATCTTTATAACTAAGGAAAGTCATTGGACTTAAAATTATTATCCATATATTGGCCATTAATCTTTACATAAAACTTTATTCATGCAGAACTTATACAAATTGTTTGATCCTAACATTTGGATAAGCAAGGACTAATATTGACTTTATCAATCAGAATATGGGATATATTTTTTGGAAATAGCAAAGATAAACAAAAAAAAAATACATTATTTATATTCTTAGATTATATTTAAATAACAACAAACAATATATCATCACAGATTCATGGAAAATAACTTAATATAGTGTTATACTCTTTGTAAAATTAACTTTTATTAACAAAAAGTAGAGAAATAGTCTATATAAATATCATAAAAATGCAAACAGCAAAATCAGCAAAATAACTGACACTGGAAAAAAAATGTACACATACATTCTAGGATGACACACGGATGTTAATATAAAAACATCATCATCATTTTTTAATCCATCCGTTGTTGGTACTTCTACAATGACCAATTCATCACTAAACATTTCTACAACAAACTCACATTCAGTTTTATTTAGACACATTTTGCTATCTGATATATTAGAATATTGGAATGTAGGTTTGTATATATCAAATATCACATGAACATCATTTCTAACAAAATCATTGTCACTATAAAATATATAATAGTAATAACCATCTGCCATTACTTCATGAACAACTTTAAGAGTTGTTGTTTTTTCGATGTCTATAGTATCATAACATTGCTTAGAATATGGAAAATAGTCACTCATTAATATAGTGTCATCGTGGTAGCATTCTTGCAGGTTGTTTTCGAAGCTTGAAACAGATTTATCTTCATCTTTGGTATTGTTATGAAATGCATTACCACCATGATTAACTCCAGCATCCAGCACTGTATTGGGGTTGTGTAAATGAATATTTTGAGTGTCACGCTTTTTTATTTTTGGTTTAATTTCAGACACATTTTTATTAGTGCGTAAATTATTTTGATCTTTATCTTGCATTATTGAAGGTTTTAAATGCTTTCTACCTGTTGGATTTTGTAATGTTACTGAAACATGTCCGTTACTTTCAACTAGCAGTGGTTCCTTTTTAGATTTATTGCCCTCTAATATACCACAAGTATTAAATATTTTGTCACCCTTAACAACTAGTATCTTCGAGCCATCATATCTCGAACATGCTTTCAACTCTACTGTTGCCCCAGCAAATAGATAAAAGCCCCAGTATTCCAGTGTGTCATCTGGTAGTGACATTGACTTTTTTAAGGTTATATGTCTTCTTTTCTTTGATAACTCAGGTCTTCCTTTCATTTGAAAGGCATTAAAACTACTATTCATGGTAAGGGAATGTTTTTCACAGAAAAAAGAAGACTGGCCCTTATGTATTTGAATGACATCTGAGTCAGATATTTTGTACATGACATCTGCATACTTAATATTACGTAAATATAAAGGTGATATAATGAGAATTGCGGGCAAAACTGTTGTTAACAGGCAGAAAATAACAACTCTCTGTATACCATGCATTTTACCTCCATCTGAAACAAATAAAGTATAAAAATTAGTATATTAATATTTTGCTTGTATGTAAGATATTTGGTTTTATTTGTTTACACATAATGAAAAATAACATTTTTGAGATCAATATAATATTAAGAAAGCATTGGTATAATAAAACGATTTACCAGGAACATTGATTATGTGTTGTTTAGTAGTTTTCTTACATTAAAGTCAATGTCACTACTAAATTATATTTGTTCATAAAATTTGCGATTACATTTATGTTTAACACACAAACAAAATATTACATTTTTACGTTTATCAGTCCGTATTTATCTTACAAATAACAATCTAGATTGCAGGTAAATAATAAAATTTTGACAACGATCATACCATCATACGTCAAAAGTCAAAACGTTTATATCAATTATCAAAGAGTATACAATACTTCTTGTATATTATATTTGTTTTTTCCTCTGAATAAGGAAACCTATGGAAATGTTACAATGTCATATAGATAGTAGATATGGAAATTATTGTTAAATTAGGTTAACTGTTATGTTGTTAAAGTTAATTAATATTTAATAGTTATTTATTTATGTTATATCATATCAGTAGCCTATATATATAATAAGTATTAGAAGCAGCAAAAACGCAAACATAAGTTTTAACAGTATTTATTATTATCATAAATCAAGGTAGCAAGAAAAAAATCTCAAATATTTTTAATAACATTATTATCCTCTATCAAGTTATTGGTAAATTTGGTGATGCATAAGATTTTAACAGTGTTTGCTAATATAAGTAACAGTTGTTAATTGTTAAAAAAAATAGTACGTAATTTAATATGTTAACTGTTAAATGGTCCATGCCTAATAGTTTAATAGATAAGTATGTAATAGTTTAGAAGACGAAACAATAAACATAATGGCGTCTCTGTCTAACATATGCAATAAAAACAAGCCAATTCTATACGCAATAGTTTTGCTTTATTGACAACATTTTACGTGATGTCACGAGTGTGCCGAGCGGCCATTTTCGTCACTATGAACTTACGATGTAAACCATAAATATACTCTGTGAACAATACTAAACAGGCTAAAATATAATCGTTTATAATTTTAATATAATTCAGTAGTAGTTGTAGTAGTATCATCACAATTATCTACTGCTACTGAAACTGAGTCGTAGTAACAGAGTCCCATTTTACTTTTTGAGTATGGAACCCTAAAATCCCATTTTATCTAAGATAATGTCAAAGTGGACTTTATTAAGAAATCAATAAAATTCAAGGATAGTTTTATAGATAAGTATATACGGTATATGGTAAAATACAAAAGCATACAACAATAATATTCTCCTAATGGAGTACCGCACGGAGTATGTAATCCACCATGTTTCCTTGCGTAGGTATGCACGTTTTTTTCGTAGGTATGGTATGGCATCTCCATAGGTTTCCTTATTCAGAGGTATGAGTGACGAGATGTACTTTTTCGGAAGCTAAAAATAACTTTGTTTTGCCAACACGGCCAACGTGTGTTAAGAAGCGTTATCGTGGTGTAGGAGAATGCGGTTTTTGGTCGTCTTTCGCGAACTTTTTCTAACACCCTGGGTAAACAAATAGTAGAATACACTCGACATTAATACTCTTTTGATCTTCAAGTGGAATTGTATAGATGGGACCCGTAGCTGAGAAAAAAACACGATCATTTTTTTACCAACGTTTCTCGCCTGTCACACTTTTGTTGGTATGTTCTCATTTTCAAACACCCATTCACAAGATTGCTGTTTTTTTGCGGGTTCAAAACAATAAATTCACGTTTCGCCTCCTGTGACAATGTCATAAACAGCATTAGAATGTCCGTGGTCGTACTTCAGTAGCATCTGTGAGCACCATTCCACGCGAGCCCGCTTCTGCTCCGCTGTCAGTTCATGAGGGATCCAACAACAACAAAGTTTCCGAACTTTTAATTCTTCATGTAAAATTTTCTGAATTTGGCTCATACCAATCCTCAATAGGCCTCGAATTGTCTCATAGGTAATCCGGGGGTTTTCTTCAATTAACCGATTAACAGTAGCTAAATTATTTTCGTTGACGGCAGTTTAAGGCCGCCCTTCACGAAATTCGTCATGTAAAGAAACTCGGCCTCTCTCAAATTCAGCAAACCATCGCGCCACGGTGCTCAAACAAGGTGCTTCTCTCTCAAAAGCATTTTGAAGACGAGCGGCATAGTCTTGTGGAGAAAGAGAACTTTTAAAATCATAAAAAATCATCGCTCTAAAATATTTTCGACTTAATTCCATTTTCGTTGCGTACATAGAACTTTAATGTGTGATAAAAAAACAATTGACAAATTATTTCCCGCCAATTGTTTTTTTATTACTAAGAAGGTTGCAACGTTTTAAAAATATAACATTCGAAATTCAAATATTTCCGATTAGCTAGAAGTGCAAAACTTTTAGTGTGCCCCATGTATATAAAAATCAATAATTGCTGTTCGTTAGTCTCGCTAAAACTCGAGAACGGCTGAACCGATTTGGCTAATTTTGGTTTTGAATTAATTGTTGAAGTTTTAAAAGATGGACAGGGAACTGAACAAGGAAGGTTTAAAAAGTGAGAAAATATAGAAAAAAAATTAGAGTAGTTAAAAAGGTAGAATAACGTTTGCTGGGTCAGCTAAGTTATTAATATTTTTCGACCGCTGCCTCCCCTTCGTGACCGCTCGTAGTATATACTAAGACCCTGCCCCCCCTCAAGTGTTTACGTAGTATTAGAAAATGTGATTTTCAATCATTTTGCACGCAGAAAGTGGAAAAAATAAAAGTAATTTGACTGTTTTAATCTTTCGACAAAATACGCTCAGAATACCACCCTTACGAAATAAATAATAACTAGCAAAAAGCAGAGCTTTGTAAGGGCTCGCTAAGTCATATTACCTAGTAATGTTCTTAGGAAAGTATTTTTATGCGAATTATATCTTTTAATGTATCATGGACTTTAACATATTTAAATGTATCATGGACTTTATTTATTATAATCGCATCAAAGGCGTAGTCAGGCTTTGTATCTAGGGAGGCGCAGAAAAATAAAACCAAAAGAAAAATAAAATGTTTCTAAGATAATTTTTTTAGTACTTATGTATAAGAAAAATTCTTTAAAATTTTCTTGATTTATCAAAAACACGATTTCTATAATTGTCAATGTTATCTACACAGAACAATTATAAAGGTTATCTACATATTTTACACCATATTTTCTGGTCTACCTATAATATAGTACCTACATATAATATGTAGCAACTCAAGATCTATCTCGCGCCACCACTTCGCTCTTGAAGTCTAATATTGATAGAAATCAATTTTTATTTATGGTGACTTTCTTGTAAAAGAGTTTTCTAGGAAAAATGAGTTTTAAAAATACAAGTTAATCTTATAAAGAAAATTAAATTTAATTAACCTTCAAAATTTTTTATAGTTAATATTTGACTTACCGCAGGCACGAAGAATTGGCGGTAGAAACTCAGCGAATAAATTTCCGAATTTTTCCCTTAGAAAAACTCTCGGGGTTCGATTCGCGAGTCAGGCAAATCAAAAATGCGATTTTTCAGTTTGCTGATAAAAACAACGTTGCCCGGGATTGGAAAAGTACCCAGTTGGTGAAAGACTGGTCACTTATCACTTTCTGTATTCTGTAAATGGTTGACCTTGCAAGCCATCCCTGAAACTTCCTGCTAAATTAACGTATTTTAAGCTCAAAATAGTAAAAACTATAAGCATAGGTTTTTCAGTATAATCGACGATGATCGATTTTGATCTTTCAAATGGCATTCAACTCAATTTAAATATTGTTTTAGCTAAAAAATCGGAAGGTTCAAAAATATCGAAGCAATGTCAAAAAACATTTTTTTCAGAAATTTCGTCATTGATAGATCTCAAACAAATTGACCGATTTTTATCCAATTACCGGTACGTGGCGCAGTTTTTAAAGGAGAAAAGATGATAAGATTTTGAAGTCAATCAGTATATTAGCCTGAAAGTTATTTCAAAAATATTAAGTAACTTTGCTATTGCGTAATTTTAATATTTGAAAAGCTGTAACTTTTGAAAATAAGATTCGGTTTTGATTTTTAAAAGGGCACTCGACGTAATTTTTAAGTATTAAAGTATCGTAAAATACCAAAAAATGATTGGTTGAAATATTTCGAAGTTATGTCGAAAAAACACTTTTTTCAAAATTTTCGTCGACTTCTTCCTAACTTCCAAACGAATAAACTGATTTTGAGGCAATTTAAGTATTAGACGTAATTTTTTGAGGAATAGAGCTGATTAGTTTTTGTATTCAATTGGTACATTAATCTGGAAGTTATTTAAAAAAAAAACTGTTTCGCCACAGTTTTTTTTGTTTTTTCAAAATTTCTCAAAATCTCTTGGGCCCATTTGGGTCAAAAATTTTAAGAAGTATAAATTGAGCGGAATCCAATTGAATGCCATCAACCGCGTTTCGACCGGTCCAGGCGTTCAAAACTTATGAGTTGTTGAAACACACACACACACACACATACATACAGACATACTGACGTCATCGCGAAAATAGTCGAAAATGGTTCCTAAGACCACAAAACGTGAACATACGGTGAAAACTCCATTTTTGAAAATCGGAGCAAAATCAGTAACCTCCCTATCTACATACGTAGTGGGAAGTTAAAAAAATTAATCTACTAAAACAAGTGTTTTAGTAGATTAATATAGTATTAAAATGGAGTGAACGAAAATGAATTAAATGAAATAAAACTACCACGCCAAAGCTTAAACCTAAATGTGCGATATTTTTTCTGTAAAATGTATCACTAAAGGACACAGATCGTCACCTAGTGTAGCTTTGTAGCATTTTAATTCGTTAATTTTATAATAGATGGCGTTAGCAGTAATAAAATTCTGAAATACAAAATGTATCTTCTATTTTTTAATGTTTATGAAATAGCATTTTAATGGTAGATAACATATCTAGACATGAATTTAAACCACCACGTCAAAGCTCAAACCTAAAAGTGCGATACTTTTTCAGTAAAATGTACCACAAAAGTGCATAGAACGTCGCCTAGTGTAGGGCTCGCTTCGCTCGGCTTGATAATAAATAAATATTCACGGGACAAATTACACGAGGCTGGACAAGAAACAACCCCAAAAGCTATCGTACCTCAGTTGAGCGAACGCAACAGTTTATCCATTAAGGGATTAGTTAATGGCAAGAACTGCAGCTCAACACGGGACACCGGAGCCACACGAACTGTAGTGCGATCAGAAGCGGCTAGCAATAGTAACCTGAGATTGAGGAATATAGTACAGCGTAGTGGAAAGTCTCACTCAAATGCAAATGCATTATCACGACGACCATATACGGATGATGCCAAACATTGTGTAAGGATGAAGACGAAGGAAAGGATTCAAGTATTGCGAGCTAAGTCTACGAGTGACAGGTGGAAAACTGATGAGATGTGTGAGGCCCAGTATAAAGATAGAGATTTGCGGTCTCTAATATATTGGATGAAGCAAGACATGGGAAAACCGGAATGGCAAGAGCTGGCTCCTTTCAGCGCCATTACGAAAAGTTATTGGGCGCAGTGGGAAAGTCTTGTGCTGCGAAACGGTTTGCTATACCGTAAATGGGAAAAACCATCAGGAAGAGAACATCACCTACAGTTGGTTGTGCCAGTAAAACTAATACAGGACGTACTACGTGAGTTGCATGATGGGGTTTCTGGGGACATCTTGGAGTACGACGAACATTGGTAAAGGTGCGAGAGCGTTTTTACTGGTTGAATTGCCGAGAAGATGTCGAGAATTGGTGCCGAAAATGTACGTCATGCTCAGCAGTGAAAGGTCCGCAGATCAGAAGCTGAGGCAACCTTAGATTATACAACGTGGGAGTCCCCTGGGAAAGAATAGCGATCGATGTGGCTGGACCATTTCCTAAGACAGATAACGGAAACAAGTATTTTATAGTCGTGATGGATTACTTCACGAAATGGCCGGAGGTTTTCGCAATCCCTAATCAGGAAGCTACGACGGTTGTTGAGAAGTTAGTCAATGAGGTGATATGCAGATTTGGCGTTCCGCTGGAGATTCATTCAGACCAAGGCAGAAATTTTTGAATCTAATGTTTTCCAAGAAATGTGTAAATTATTAGGAGTGTACAAAACAAGAACCACACGTCCATATCACCCGCAATCTGATGGAATGGTCGAATGGTTTAACCAAACTTTGGAAAGACATTTAGCTAAGCTGGTAGAAGATCACCAAAAAGACTGGGATAAATACATACCTCTGTTCTTACTGGCTCACCGAACAGCAGAACACGAAAGCATAAAAATAACGCCAGCCTACGCTAACTTCGACAGGCAGTTACGTATACTAGCAGACTTAATGACTGGAGGTTTGCCGCCGAATGCAGAGACCCAAATAAGTGTACTGGATTATGTTGAAGACATTCGTGAGAAGTTACGCGATAAACACTCGTTAATAAGTGAAAATGCATTAGAATCAAGTCAGCGGATGAAGACCATTGAATACATTCGTGAGAGGTTACGCGATAAACACTCGTTAATAAGTGAAAATGCATTAGAATCAAGTCAGCGGATGAAGACCAGATACGACCGAAACGCCAATCATCGTGGTTTCCAGGAAGGATCTCTTGTTTGGTTACTTAATCCGGATCGAGGAAAACGAAAATCTAAGTCACAACGACGTTGGGATGGGCTATACAAAGTAATCACACGGATCAATGATGTAACCTATCGAGTGCGGAAGCAGCTGAAGGGGACCATGAAGATTGTTCATGTTGATCGATTAGCTGTATATAATGGAAGTAATGATGTTCGGGTTGAACATAACTAAGAGGGGGTAGTGTTACGAATAATCTAGAAACGTGTAGAGTTGGAACGCTGGAGAGATCTAGAAATAAAAGAAAGATATAGCTACTCCTATTGACAAACAAATAGTTGATCTAAGCTATACCATAATAAACTTTGTGGTATACGGCATAAGGGTGAAAGTAGCCTGTACTAGGATTTATGAGTCATAAGTTGATTACAATAAGAAGTGATTCATCGTTTCCCGATACATTTAGATTTTTCTGGATCCAGGTAGAACTTTACCCTGGATATAAATAGAGATGTGTTGACAAATACAGGGCAGTTTTTATAAAGCGATCGAAAGCGATACTTGAAGCGACCCGTGCGAAGCGAGAAGTGTTTTATTAAGTTCAGTGATAGTACAGTGAGTGACTAGTGTTATTCAGAGTATTTAAGTATTACATTGTGTTGTGTTGTATGTAATTGTATCGTAAATACACGGATTTAATATAAGTGGTGTTTTCTTACAATTACGAACCCGAAGTACGTAACAGTATGATATTTTTTTTAATTAAAAAATATATGTGTTTAAGTATATCTCAACTTATCAGAATGTTTCATGGTTGACCTGCAGGTTTAACCGGTCTACATATTTTTTATTCGTGTGATAATAAACGTCTATACCTATATTTAGAGTAACTACAGCCAATGTGCTAAATTATTATCTTTAGTCTAGTCTTTGTATTTAATTTGAAAAATAAACAAATCCGCACAGAAGATCGGGCTGATAATCGAACCTCTACTTCACATATTTAGCGGACATTATTCAATCAGCAAAACAATTATGTTAAAAAAACTTTTGAGAAATCAACCGCAGGCGCAGCGTATGTTTCAGAAGTTACAGGCGTACCTACCTATATGAAGTAAAGGTTCGTTCGTTCTACTTGTGAAAAATATTTTTGTAAAAGTACAGAATGCAGCTGTATTATAACGACATAAAGAGAATTCATTTACGTTTAAATGTGCAGTATTATTTAGTACGTAAAGACTATAGTCGGTTTTAAATAAACACTGCATTTCAGCGGTTTTACAGCGGTTTATTATTGTACAAAGATATGTTTAGTTAGTATTTTATTTCCTTTATTTTAATTGTACTCAAATAAAATGTTATCTGGATTTAAAAAAAACCATAAAAACCTTTTATATTTTTTATAATAAGATTATTTTAATTATACTCAAATAAAATGTTACTGGATTAAAAAAGACCATAAAAACCTTTTATAATTTTTTATAATAAGATTGGGATAGTTGCTACCGCCAGTTGTCAATTCGACCAGATCATTGTGGGTCTCTGCTTTACGCCTAAACCACTAAACTGATTTGGATAAAATTTGGCACAAATATAGTTTCAGACCCGAGAAAGGACACAGGATAGTTTTTATCTCGGATATCCCACGGGAGCGGGAACTATGCGGGTAAGACCCCTGGAGGTTTGTTTTAAAAAAAAAATTCTCGCGGACGAAGTCGCGGGCATAGCACTGCTAGTATGTAATATTAGAACTTTAACCCACGAAGCGGAACACTAATGTGGCGACCATTGACACTATTTCGGCAGGAATAGGTTAGGCGGACAAGTGGTTTCAGAACATTGTACTTAGACCTAGTAGGCAGGATATTAAATGAAATAAATTATCACGCGAAAAGGAGAAAATAGTAACCTATAAAAGTTAGTTGCAAGTTAATTTGAAAGTTAGTGAAAGTTTGTAATAGTAATGAAAGGTGACATGCACAAATTAAAAGGACATTACAAAAATGTATAGTTTTGGTGTACAGCTATAAAAGTTATTTATTTACTAGCTGTTGCCCACGACTTCGTCCGCGCGGACTTCGTTTACTCCGCACAGCTCCTCCCCCGTAGGTGATAGCGTGATAATATGTAGCCTATATGTAGATCCGACCTATAAGTAATATTCATGCAAAATTTGAAGTAAATCCATGCAGTGCTTTTTGAGTTTACCCCGAACATCATACAGACAAACAGACAACAATTTTAAAAACTATATTTTTGGCTTCGATATCGATTGTAGATCACGCCCTAAGTATTCTTTTAAAAAAATATTTAATGTACAGTTTCGACTTTTCTACGATTTTATTATATGTAGTATTGTATATATATGTATAGATAAGATAGCAAACAAGCAGATGGCTCTTCTGATGCAAAGGAACCGTCGCTTATAGCCACCAAAGATGTGCCGAAGTGTTAATGCCATATGCATAAGTGTACTGGCTACCTTACCCTCCAAACTGGAACAAGACAATGACAAGCACTGACGCTATTGAACAGGCAAAGTGGTGTACCTGATATCCGGGCGGGACGTCGTAGAAACCTACCATCTCGTAGTCACGATGTATGGACACGTATAGTATAGCCAATCGTTCGCCTAATACGAACTATTTCGCAGAATTGTAGATAGTCTATTCTACAAAGGGGGCCCGGACCGCCACGGAATAATAATAAATAAATAAGTTCTGTTAGAAATGCGAAAGTTGTTACACAATGTACAACAATAGTGTAACAATAATGGAATTTCACCAAGTGCTGATAGTGAAAAGTATAGAATAAATGTGAAAGTTTATTCGTAGGTATGTATATTTCAAAGTCAAAGTCAAAACATTTTTATTCAAATTATCCTTTACAGGCACTTTTGACGAGTCAACATTTTTTGAGTTACTACCGGATCGGAAACGCGGCCACACACTGAGAAGATCCGGCGGATATTATTATGTATGTTACTCTTTCGCGCATCTAGCCTTGATGAATTTTCGTGGAATTTAACGTTAGGATAGTTTAAGTCCAGGCTACTTAGGCAAATTTATATTCTGATAAATGCGTAGGGTTTTTGTTCCTGTCTATATATAATTTAAATTACATTTGATTGTGCAAATGATGAATTTAAACAACAATAACATTTTAATCTTTCTGATTTTTATATTATAATTTTGATATGAATATAGGTATATGGTTACAATAATATGTGTATATTCTCCTTGTTATCTCGGGCTACTTTGAAGAATAGGCCAACTGCCGTTCTTCCAGGCAGATCGTAAAACACGATCGATTGCCTATACGAGTCACTACCATCGTGGGTACTAGGTGGTAGAGTTCTGCATTGTCTCGCTCGGGTCTGGTACAACCGCCTTACCTATTCCTGTCGCAATAGCGTCAGTGCTTGTCACTGTCGATTTGGAGAGCCGGTAAACTGCCATTAGACTTTGTCACAAGCTAGCAACGCACCGTTAACATCTATGATGTCTATAGGCGATAATTGACTCTTTTCATTAGGAGACCCATCTGCTTGTCTGCTATCGTTTGTTGTAAAAAAAGAATAATGTTTAAGCCGTAATAATTTATTGGCTGTGAGAATTCGAGACCTCATGGTCTCAGCCGAACTGGCTATTCGCTAACAACTAGACCAAGACAAGAGGCAATTTTATACTTACTTCGCATCTTGTACATTAGGCACACTAAAAGTTTTGCACTTCTAGCTAATCAGAACTATTTGAATTTAGAATGTTATATTTTTAAAACGTTGCAACCTTCTTAGTAATAAAAAAAAAAACAATTGGCGGAAAATGATTCGTCAATTGTTTTTTTATTACACATCAAAGTTCTACGTACGCAACGAAAATGGAATTAAGTCGAAAAGATTTTAGAGCGATAAGATTTTAAAAGTTCTCTTTCTCCGCAAGACTGTGCCGCTCGTCTTCAAAATGCTTTTGGGAGAGAAGCACCTTGTTTGAGCACCGTGAGGCGATGGTTTGCTGAATTTGAGAGAGGTCGAGTTTCTTTACTTGACGAATTTCGTGAAGGGCGGCCTTCAACTGCCATCAAGGAAAATAATGTGGCTACTGTTAAGCGGGTAATTGAAGAAAACCCCCGAATTACCTGAGACAATTTGAGGACTATTGGGAATTGGTACGAGCCAAATTCAGAAAATTTTACACGAAGAATTAAAAGTTCGGAAACTTTGTTGTCGTTGGATCCCTCATGAATTGACAGCGGAGCAGAAGCGGGCTCGCGTGGAATTGTGCTCACAGATGCTACTGAAGTACGACCACGGATATTCTAATGCTGTTTATGACATTGTCACAGGAGACGAAACGTGGATTTATTGTTTTGAACCCGAAAAAAAAACAGCAATCTTGTGAATGAGTGTTTGAAAATGAGAACAGGCCAACAAAAGTGAGACAGGCGAGAAACGTTGGTAAAAAAATGATCGCGTATTTTTTCTCTGCTACGGGTCCCATCTGTACAATTCCACTTGAAGATCAAAAGAGTGTTAATGCCGAGTGGTATTCTAGGTATTCTATGTCGATGTATTCTACCATTTGTTTACCCAGGGTGTTAGAAAAAGTTCGCGAAAGACGACCCAAAAGCCGCGTTCTCCTACACCATGATAATACTTTTTCACACACGGCCAACCAAACAAATTCATTTTTAGCTTCCGAAAAAGTACATTTCGTCACTTATCCTGCGACAAGATTTGATGAGAGGTTTTATTTTTACCAACTCTGAAGAGGCAGTGATAGTGTTCAATCAGCACGTAGAAAACATGCCTTCAGATGTGTGGTCCTCCTGTTTTAAAAAATGGTTCGATCGCATGAAAACATGTTTAAAATGTAAAGGAGATTATTTTGAAAAGCAATAAACATAATATTTTGGTTATAACATGTTGTTTTTTTAAGTTACGCAAAACTTATAGTGTGACCTACGTATATTGTATGGGTGAAAATAAAAACAAAACCAGCCAAGCAAGTACAACTTTTTAAACTGAATTTTATTTCATCAAATAATACAATAGTTTCACCATTTCTTAGTCTTACCCTTAGTGTTTCTCACTAGAGTCAGTTCTTAACCTAACAGAACAGAGTTCTTAACCTAAATTCTCACTAGAGTCAGTAATTTATGAAATCTGACAGCAGATTTCATAAATTACTGACTCTAGTGAGAATTTAGGTTAAGAACGTTGATACCTATCTAGAAATATTGGTAGAATAAAGAGCGAAGAATGTATTGAGGAAACGGTTTAAATAGAAACGAGGTTGAAGGTCTATTTGAATTTACATACCATTGTCTTTGTTTCGCACTGATGTATACTGATAATCCACATTGTAGTAAGTACTACTAGAGCGTTGGAAAGTTTTACTCATTTTACCCTATTTATATTATCCATGAACTTTATTAAGACATTCACTTTAACATTTTTTTATTAAACAAATTTCACTGTACAACATTATTGTAAGCTGCATAGTGCCTTTATTAGTTGTGAGCGTTTAAGATAAGCCCTATCTGGTATTTACAGATAATTATATCAATATATACCAAACGGTTAAACTATGAGACAATTTGTTATATGAAAGATAAGCGACGAAAATAACAATGTCGAATATTTTCTTCCGCTATTTTAATTACCTAATTTTCCACAAATAATGAGTAATGTTCTATTTATTATAACAATTATAATTAGCCTTAATTATTTCGATATTGCAATTATCGAGTCAGGTTAAAATTTTTATTTTTCTATTTAAAACATTTTCAGCTGGGGTCTGGTGGTGGTGGGTAAACATCCCGCTGCCTGGGAAAAGTATATTAAGCAGTTGGATTCGATTCCCGGCTATCGTTAATAGAAATAAGCAATAATCCTTGAAGTTGGTAACGGTCGCGATGATGATTACTATTCAACTTGACAGCCGAGAAACCGGAGAACTGTGGAATACCAAGAGCGTAAAACGTTTAGTTCATTCTGCCTATATCGCAAGGAAACTGGCGTTATGGGTTTTTGCAAACATGTGTCAATGGTAATTTAGAGATGAACTTTTCTATGTATTGTTTAAAATTTATATAAGAAGAATAGGTCATTTTCCTTCCTAGTAAGCAGTTTGTAGCAGGCATTCGAAGTCTAAAGCTTCACTATTGTTAACTAGACGGAAATTTTCTGTAAAGACTAGTCCGGGTTAAAGCCATTACTTAACCTGTTCCTGCCGAAAGAGAAGTATTTCTTACTTGCGTATGTTTCATATTTAAACTGATTTGATTTTAATCTTGGAACAATATTTGTTAAAACATTTTCCATTTCGTGACTAAACAGCTGGCCACCCTTGTGTAAACTCATGTAAACATAGAGATTAAAGATAGTTTTTAGAATAATTATCTTCAAACGATTGGACTGACCAAAAGTGTCATTACCATCGTGATCACTAGACGCTAGAGTTCTACAATGTCTCGTCATGGCTTGGTAACACTTCTTTACTTACTTTTGCTGTATTCTGATTTGTGAGTTAAGGTTGCTAAATAAATGCATGTGGCACGTCATGGAGGAAAACTCACCATTAACATTTTTGGTTGATCATTAACATCTGTGATGGAGATCTCTTCCTCTCTTTCCATTTGCCTGTTTCCTAACTTATCATATAAAAGAAATGTTAAACTCAAGGCAGCCAAAAATGCTTAGATGTTCGTAGAATTTTGGGTTCGAGGACTAAAAATCTAAAGTTCGATATAAGTGATTTTGAATAGTTGTACTTTTGATGCGATGATCGATTTTTATCTCTTTAAATGGATTTCGGCGCAGTTTTGTGAGATTAAAAATGTTTTCTTGAGTATGAAAACGGTTGGTAGAAAAATTTTGAAGTTATGTCGATAAACATTTTTGCAAAAAATGTCGCCAACGAAAACTCTCTGACGTAACCCATTTTAATTCAATTCGAGGCATTCGACGTAATTTTTTGTGGACAAAAGCTGATTAGATTTAGAAATCAATCGATACATTAGTCTGGAAGTTATTTAAAAAACATTGTATTGGTAAGGGGGCGTCCATAAATTACGTGAGGTGTTTTTTTCAATTTTCTGTCCCTCCCTCCCCCCTTGGTAAGATATCGTGAGATTTTATTCAACCCCCTCCCCCATCCCCCAATCTCACGTGAGATTTTTTAAAATTTGGGTTTCTTAAATATGTAAACGCGTTGGATTTTTATTATGAAAAGAAAAAAAAATTTGCTTCGTGATTTTATTTACGACTAGTTAAGACTAGTTATCAATATTGCTGAGTTATGTCATAAAAAATTAACAATAGAAACTTAAATCGTAATTACTGCGATTAAATAAATTTTAATAAATTAAAAATTAAGAATAGTGTTAAAAATTTCAATAAATATAAATTAATAATAGTGTGAATAAAAAAAAATATTTTATTTTAAAAAAAGCGTGGGGATACCACATGCAAATGCTTACCCGATACGTTACCCACCAAACCGGAACACGACAGTGATAAGCACTGCCATGCCATTATGGCATGAATCTACAAAGTTGTGGTACCAGACCCGGGCCAGACAATGCAGAACTCCACCATTTAAGAACTAAGATGGTAGTGACTCGCATAGCCAATTGTTCACCTTTAATGAACTACCTGCTAGAACAGCAGATGGTTTATTCTTCAAAGATGGCCCGAAACAACACTAGCCTCCTATAGAGTTCTATGAAAATATTCTATAACTCATTTTTATTCGGTGAAACATTAAGTTACTACTTGACGCAAGAAAAATGTGTAAACGGTTGACCCTGTAGGCCGCCCTGAAACTTCCCGCTAAATTGAGGTATTTTAAACTCAAAGGAGTAAAATCTATAAGCATAGTTTTCTTTTTGATTTTTCGAATGGCATTCCAAAAAATTTTTGAGATATAAAGTATTGATAACTAAACAATGTTTTAGCAACATAATCGATAAGTTGAAAAATTTCGAAGCAATGTTTAAGTAACATTTTTTTTTTTAATTTTCGTCAGTGATAAATCCCAAACAAATTAACCGATTTTCATCCAATTAACGGTATTTGATCCAGTTTTTTAAGGAAGAAAGTTTACAAGACTTTTAAGCCCGTCGGTATATTTGCCTGAAAGTTATTTTGCTAAAAACAACAAAATATTAATATTAAAAATAATAGTTTAAAAAAACTAAAAACACGCTTTTTTAAAAAAAAACCAAACTAAAAAATAGAAAATAAATTTTAATAAATTTAAATTAAGAATAGTGTTAAAAATTTCAATAAATATAAATTAATAATAGTGTGAATAAAAAAAATTATTTTATTTAAAAAAAAGCGTGGGGTGCTTTTTAAGATATTATCGAAATGATAATCACTCTACTCATATCTGTCAATAAAATATTTATAACTATTGACACCATGCACCCCACGCTTTTCTTAAAATAAAATAAAAAATTTTATTCACACTATTATTAATTTATATTTATTGAAATTTTTAACACTATTCTTAATTTAAATTTATTAAAATTTATTTTCTATTTTTTAGTTTGTTTTTTTTTAAAAAGCGTGTTTTTAGTTTTTTTAAACTATTATTTATTTTCTACTTTTTAGTTTGGTTTATTTATAATAGCTCGTTTTTTTTTTAATTTTAAACTATTGCACGGCTCATGATGCGAAGCATCAGAGAGTGCTTTACGATCGAAAATTTTTTTCGCCTCATTTTGGCAACTATTTTTGGTATTATAGCCTTGTTAGTTAAGGGAATCAAGATATTTTACTATTATCGAGATAATTTAATGGAAATTAATTATATACTTTCTAAAAATTGACTTAGTGCAATAGAAACGAAAAAAAAAAACATCAAAATAGGTCAAAAAATTTTCCTGTCCGTCATGTATGAAACTCCGGAAACACTGTAACTTGTGAAAAAATCAATTATTTGAGTTAATTTTTTTTTAAATTCTAATCGACAATTGTAGGTCACCGAATGCGAATGGCTAATAAATTCAGTGTCGTTTAATTACAATTAATAAAAAACGAAAACTACAAGACTGTATATCTATATATATCCATGTAAAATTAACATGGATGGTGATATAATATCTATATCTATAAATATTATGTACATTTATTTTACCTAATTCCACACTAAACGCACCTTACTCATTCACACCCAAACTCGCATACTTTAAGACGGCGAAATTTCAGTTGCCCCTCCGGGGTAATCACCACTGTCAAGGGGCTGGAACTCGCTTCGGTAACTGATCGAGCGACACACTACATCGGCCACTTTTACGAAGTTCAACTCGACATTCTCGAGGCAACTAACTTACCAGCTTGCACTTACCTTCATTACCCTGCACACGCAACCTAATTTCGCATTCTTACTCAAATACATCACTACTGCAACGCTACATGAAAACGTAACAGAGTAGAAGGATTATCATTTTGATAATATCTTACAAAGCCCCCACTCATAAATTAACATCAAGTCCTGTCTTATCGACTGTAGAGAAAAATTATAAAAAAATTTAATTAAGTTTCTTACCTTATCGACTATAAATGAAAATTATATAAATTAACAAAAATCATATTTTGCAAATTGAAAAATGGAATAATTTTATCAAATTAGTATATTGTCATCGGTCCTCGATAAATCTTCAAAGTTTGAACGAAATCTGGCCGTTTAAAGTGGGTCAAAATCGCGCCCAAAGAAGTCGGTTACAAACAAACATACAAACATACAGGTCAAAAAACGTCAAATTAGTGTATTGTCATTGGTCCTCGATAAATCTACAAAGTTTAAACGAAATCTGGCCGGTTAAAATGGGTCAAAATCGCGCCCAAAGAAGTCGGTTACAAACAAACATACAAACATAAAAACATACAGGTGAACCTAATAATTTTATCAAATTAGTGTATTGTCATCGGTCCTCGATAAATCTACAAAGTTTGAATGAAATCTGGCCGTTTAAAGTGGGTCAAAATCGCGCCCAAAGAAGTCGGTTACAAACAAACATACAAACATACAGGTGAAGCTAATAAAAAGCGTGTAAAAAAGAATGTCTACTCCTCTGACAGTGGCGCGAAAACAAAGGACGGGCTACACTGTACCGTAAATTCAGATTAAGTTGAAATATTTGGTATAAAAAAAAAATGATGGTTTGGCAGTCAGTAGTAATGTATAGCGAAGTATGAATGAAATTATTTTCTTTCGAACGAATTAGTGAATAATCTTAATAGTATTACGATTACGCTTAAGATTAAATCTTAAGCATGTACAATCTGGATAATGGACCAAAATAGTATATTTTTTTCTGTTTCAATCAGAAAAAAAATTGCGTGATATTTGCCGAGACCCCCCCTCTCCCCAACGTAAGATTAGATGAGATTTGACTCGACCCCCTCTCCCCCTTAAACATCTCACGTAATTTGTGGACGCCCCCTAACTTTTTGAGTTTTTTTAACTATCTTAAAATCGAATACCTTAGTCTGATCAGTACAATTTTCAGGAAATCTAGGTTTCGTGGGACTCAATCATAAGCCGCGGGCGGGGGGGGGGGGGGTCATCATCCACCCTTGACTTCATATGAGGTCAAATGTGCCTTACAAGTTATAAAGTTGGAGGTAATGGGTTGCTAAGCTGACCTTTTTGAAACTAACTTAGCTTTTTCTTCAAAAAGACCTCGAATCTATGTCGAAACTAAACGTTGTTCAACATTTCAATGTCAAAAATTCCAATAATGCCCAAGACGAGGTGACAGTTGATTATTTACTTCAGACATAAACTGGTTCCAAAACTAGTCAATGTGTTCCCGAGAAATACTGCTAAGACACTGCTACAGCCGTAGTACGATATAATAGTAGATACGATAGTAACTATCATAATATTGTATATCTGTGGCCGCAGTGTGAATCATCCCTAGTACGGTAATCTGCATAGTAATGAATGTTACTTATATGCAACATGTCATTGATATGCAGAAGGAACAATATCGGTAATAGCACGCAGTCTTGGAGAACATCAGCACTAATAGATTTAAGGCCGGTGCAAACACCGTCGACTAAGACTTCGATGCTTCGGTCACCTAAAAATTTGGTGATCCACTTGCATAATTTCTCCGGAAGCCTGTAGGAAAAGAGTTTCGAGAGAAGTGTTGTATGCATTACCTGCCTCCCCTCAGCGTTGTATCAGATATACTAGAAGATCACCAGCTGACAGGATGCGGAAACCTTAGTGACGTTCTCTTATCAGCTAGTGCTCCTCTCAATCCTTCAAGAGCTGAAAGTTAATAAGTGTCTCAATAATTTTAGAGAATAAGAAGGCGCAGCTTCGCCCGCGACATGTCGTCGAAATAGTTTTTAATAAAAATTTAATTCCCTATTTTAGAAATCCCTTCCCGATTTTTGAATAAAAAATAGCCTATGTTTGACCCCGGATCTTCAACAATATCCATGCCAAATTGCATGAAAATCGGTCCAGCCGTTTAGCCGTGAAAACGTAACAGACAGACAGACTTTCGCACTTATAATATTAGTATTGTAAAAAATAGCCTATATGTTTGACCCCGGATCTTCAATTATTTCCGTGCCCAATTGTTTAGCCGTGAAAGCGTAACAGACAGACCGACAGACAGACAGACTTTCGCACCTATAATATTAGTATGGATATGTTGTAAAGAAAGAATTTTAATGATTTTCTACAATATGTTATATGTATGTAACACATCACGATCCTTGCAGGCTTGTCTCGCTTCCTCCACATTCATCACTCTCTTCATACACACACGCCGGTTGCGAAGACTCTTGACACCACCTTCGAACAGTACTCGACCAATCTGATCGTGGTATGGATCTTGGTCTTCCCCGGTACCTACATTCTTCCACATTCGCGTTGTATATCTGTTTTGATAACCTTTCATCTACCATTCTTTCTACATGTCCGAACCAACGGAGCATGCCCTTTCTCATTTTTACACCGACAAACCTAATTTCTTTCAAACCTAATCTCTCTCTCACTTCGACATTACTAACCTGGTCCGCGAGTGTCACACCACATATTTTTCTTAGCGACCTCATCTCGACCGCGTTGATTCTACTTTCATGCCCTTTCTGACATACCCAACTCTCACTTCCATACAATAGCGTTGGGATAAGCACATGATTATGCAGGGCTAGACGGGCGCCCTGACTTAAAATTGTGCTATTAAGTAATCTCCCTAACGCTCCATTCACTCTGTTCCCTGCACACACTCTTCTTTCAACATCAGCGGTGTACCTTCCATCCCTGCTAAAAGCACATCCAAGATATTCAAACTCATCCACTTGTTCCAGCACTACATCATCGACCACAACTCTTACATCCGTTCTGGTTGCTTCTCTTTCAAATACCAAAACTTTAGTTTTCTTCGCATTCAAATGTAATCCTCATTCATAACTGTGACCAGTGTTTGCAGCTCAGATGGAGTTGAGCCTAAAAGTACAGCGTCATCTGCATAAAGCAGGCAGTTCACCACTAGATCACTCATGCGCATTCCCACATTCAATGACCTCAATCTTTGGAGACACTTATCCAGATATAGAATAAACAGACGAGCTGACAACACACAACCCTGCTTGACGCCGATATTGACATCGAACCAGGGCGATATGTTGCCGTCCACCCGCACACGTGCTTTGCAATCCCAGTACATGGGTTGCAAAGCACGCAGCAGACGCCCATCTATCCTATAACTGGGTATAATGTCCCAAAGTTTCTTTCGCACAACTCTATCAAACACTTTCTCTAAATCCACAAAACCGCAGAAAACCTTCTGGCCGACAGCCAGTTGCTTCTTTACGATGTTGCGGAGTGAGAAATTTGATCCATACATCCTCTTCCAGATCTGAAACCCCCTTGTGCCTCCCACAACATTTCCTCGGACTTCCCTTGCATTCTCCTTTCAATGATCTTACCGTACACCTTTTTAACTTTATGTAAATAATATGACCGTATTTAAACTACATTTTCAATAAATAACGTTGTACAATAGAAATTTTATAATGTACAATAATCTTGTTAAAAGTACAATAATTTTGCGGAACTGGTTCAATAATAACGTTTGTTCTGCCAACACTGGTCTCTTACATAATTTTACTAGTAGTAGGTAGGCTCACTGAATTTGGCCCCACTTTTTTTGATTTTCAGATTTTTGATATTTTTAATTATTTGTTCGTCGTTTGTTCTTTAATGTTCGATTGTAAAAATTGTTTGTTCATCTTTTATTTATTTATAATTAATTAAACAAATGATCACCCTTAAGTTGGTCCCCCTTACAAATTTCTTTATTTTTATCACTTAGATTAATTAATTTTGATTAATTATCGTTTGTTCGAGGACTATTGGTGATTGTTCGATCATAAAAACAATTAAATTCCCAATTATTATTTATTTTATATCTAATATGCAAACCATTTCCTCACGCCTACATTGCGCATGCGCCAGCAGTCTAATGGCGACTGAGCGATGCGTAGTGCATGTCATGTAAAAAAATGACATTATAAATAATGCTCCATTTCGAATATCATCAAATTATACGATTTGAATGAAGTATTTATTCAACAGTGTGAGTACCTCGATTAAATATAAAGGTATTTAATTCTTATTAGGAAATATTGTAGGTAGTTCCGATAGTAGTAAATTTAACACGATACATAAAAAAAAATATGCACATTTTTTGAGGTTGACTAATAGTACATCTAATATATACATCTTTAACAGAATTATAAATAGGCCTATCATTTTAGCAAAGAAACAAATTAAAAACAGTTCTATGATATACACACCCACACACATATGTACATATATAAGTAATTCATATTTAATTAGAGTAATTATTACTCTTTTTGTTTACTCAACAAACAGCTTTATGTGGCTTTATGAGTTAAGTACATATATTGGACGTAATGCATGTAAATGGACTATATAGACATTAGATGTTTTTCGATGATTATTAATAAGTACATAATTTATTAATAATGATTCTTTTACAACTAAACATTCGAAATGGAGCATTATTTATAATGTCATTTTTTTACATGACATGCACTACGCATCGCTCAGTCGCCATTAGACTAAGACTAAGTCTAATGGCGACTGAGCGATGGTAGTTCGCGAGCGACCTAGGTGGGAAGAGCGCTCCTTTAGGTGAACTATGCGAACTAGTTCATTGAAAATCCCGCTCTTAGTTCTTTTTATATTTCTGTTAGCATCCACTTTACTAGACAGTGGCACTATGTGACCAACCGAGTTATTTACTTTTACTGTGCGCGCCTTGATATTTCGATAATCGATATCGATACTAAACAACTTCAAATCCCCATGGTTGAAATGTTATCAAATCATATGAAATCATAACAATCGTCAACTGAAGTGTTGCTGGCTAATTATCAAACAGAATAATGTTACGAATAATCTAGAAGCGTGTAGAGTTAGAGCGCGCGCGCGTTAACTATCTAGAAATAAAGGAAAGAGATAGCTACTCCTATTGACAAACAAATAGTTGACCTGGGCTATGTCATAATGGACTTTGTGGGATATGGCATAAGGTTGAAAGTAGCGTGTGCTAGGATTTATGACTCATAACATGTTTACGATAAGCAGTGATTCATTGTTTCCCGATAAATTGAGATTTTTCTGGACTTTACCCTGCCTATAAATAGAGAGCTGTTGACAAACACAGGGCAGTTTTTATCAAGCGATCGAGAGCGATACATCAAGTGACTAGTGCGAAGCGAGATGTGTTTTATTGTGTAGTGTTCTAAGTTCAGTGATAGTACAGCGAGTGACTAGGGTGTAAAGTGTATTTTAGTATTACGTTGTGTTGTGTAAATACACGGATTTAATATAAGTGGTGTTTTCCTACAATCACGAACCCGAGTACGTTACAATACTAATACCATTTATGTCTTATTTTACGGTACGTTTAATTAAAATTAAAAAAATTCTCTTCTATTCCCATTTATTGTTACAAATAATTGATTATTATTATTATATATCACGTTAATTATGACTAATTATTAATATAAATCATTTTATTTTTCCGTTTTTATTTCGATAAAAGATTTTATGTGCCATAACAAAAAAGTCAACTTTAATTGTAAAAATTCATACTTTTTAAGTATTCTAATATAATTACACATTATACTAGGAACTAGCCTAGCTGTTGACTAATCATTAATATAAATTATTTTATTTTTCATTATTTAAATAAAAAATCTCATATTACATAAATGGACGTGTAAAATTTTCGTGTAATACTTTGTATTTTTTAAATAACAATAAACAAAACTTACAATAATCATAACTATATTTTTTTCTTTATTTATTGTTCTTAATAAATTATTTCAAAAAAAGAACTAATGAACTAATAGAACGAACTAGTTCATCCTTGGATTTTGAACTAAATTGAGCGCTCTCTGTAGTGACCGGTTAGGCCCAAGCCTAATTACAAGGATTGAAATACCGGTATTATGTGATATCGTTATTGCTCAAGGCAAGACATAACGATATTTTCAAGCATAGCGCTATCCAATAATGATACAGAATTTGTTACTATTTAATAACGTTATTCATTACGTTCTGTTATATCCAAAAAATTTCGTTATGGTATATGGTATTATGATTCACTCATTTGTGCTCCTCTTGTTGTTTCTTGTATTTCACATATCGGACAAGTTAGATTTAAAATTAGAGGTTTTCATCAGAGTTTGAAAGATTTTGTTGAATGTACCAGTTTTTGGTACTATTATTTTAAAAATACTATTTTTCAAATTTTTAAATAATTAATATTACATTTATATTTAGTGTGAAGTTTCGTAATTATAAACAGGAAAGTACCTACCTTTCATAGCGAGACTAGCTGTTACCCACGGCTTCGCTCGCGTATATTTACTTTAGAACTTTTTTTTTATGTCATTAGATAGCAAACAAGCAGATGGGTCTCCTGATGGAAAGAGTCAACTATCGCTTATAGACACCAAAAGTGTTAATGATGCGTTGCTATCTTGTGGCGAGGCCTAATGCCACATGCATAAGTTTACCGACTACTTTAACCTCCAAACCGGAACACGACAATGACAAGCACTAACGCTATTGCGGCAGGAATAGGTAAGGCGGTGGTACCAGACCCGGGCGAGACAATGCAGAACTCTACCACCTAGTAGCCACGATGGTAGTGACTCGTAAATCCAATCAGTCGCCTCTTACGACCTACCTGGCAGTTGGCCTATTCTTCAAAGGAGCCCGGGACCAACGCGGGGTAGAGTTATTTAACCTTTCTTACAAGACAACTTATTTAACCTTTCTTTATAAGCTACTTTATTAAAAATCTCGACGTAGTCGGGTGGGCCGCTAATATTGCATAAAAATGATATTAACATGTTCATATTAGTTATTTATTAAAATATATTTTATTATCAAAATTTAAGTAAAACACGAAAAATAAAACTAACTATTGGTAACATACCTATCGAACACACTAAAGTAATTTATACAAATATATAAAATTGGAGTGTCTGTTTGTAACATTAAAATAACCGGGTTTAACTAAATGCATATGGATGTATATAAACGGTGCATATAACAAATAACACTTTTTCTTGTCTTAAACAGACAGACAATTTTACTCAATTCATACGAAATTTTATGCAAGTATGTCCAAGGAATATAAAGTTTCATACAAACTTTTATCCCCTACTTCACCTTGTGTCACTACCATCATAACTACTTGGTGGTAGAGTTCCGCAACGTCTCGCCCGTGTATTTGATACCATCGCATTAGCTATTCCTGCCGCAATAATGTCAATTTTTTTTATATCTTGATAACAAACAAGCAGACGGGTCTTCTGATAGAAAGAGTCAATCATCACCTATAGACACCAAAGATCTTAATGATGCGTTGCTATCTTGTAACGAGGTCTAAGGCCACGTGCATAAGTTTACCGGCTACCTTACCATTCATACCGGAACCTGATGATGACAAGCATTGACTCTATTGCGACACAAATAGGTAAGGCTGTGGTACCAAATACGCGGGCGAGATAAAGCAGAAATCTATCACCTATTTGTCATTGTCTTGTTTCGGTTTGGAGGATAAGGTAGCCGGTAGACTTGTGCATGTGGCATTGTAAACCGGCCACACGGATGGCAACGCACCGTTAACATTTTTGATGTCTATAGGCGATGGTTTCTTTTTCCATCAGGAGAGCCATCCTGATGGAAAAAGGATCAAAAGGATCAATCAGGAAACCATCGCCTATAGATATCAAAAATGTTAACGGTGCGTTGACACAAATAGGTAAGGCAGTGGTACCAAATACCCGGACGAGACAACGCAGAAATCTACCACTTGTTTGTTATT
The DNA here is from genome assembly GCA_036924255.1 of Apodemia mormo. Taxonomy (NCBI): domain Eukaryota; kingdom Metazoa; phylum Arthropoda; class Insecta; order Lepidoptera; family Riodinidae; genus Apodemia; species Apodemia mormo. Next base: position 31,369,489 of record JAUPFN010000003.1, on the reverse strand, counting down.
GGAACGAAGTTCCTTATCGCACGTTGTGAAAGGGTGCTAGGCGGAAAAAATTCTTACGAAAAATTGTCACAACACTTTTTGCTATAGTAAGGTATTGTAAGCACAGAAATATCCAGCCACTTCCCTTAAGCTCGTGCATTATATTTGATTGATTGTTTACTTTTTTCTAGTGCCAAATGTTCGACATTTATACAGAATTTCGGCCGAATGTCGAATTTCGACCAAAAGTTAAATTTCGAAGGACAGTCGAATTTCGACCGAGTGTCGAATTTCGATCGGTTGCCAAGTTTCGACCGCCGGTCGAATTTCGAACGGGTGCCGAAATTCGACCGTGGGTCGAAATTCGACTGGGTGCCGAAATTCGACCCGGTTCCGAAATAGGACCGGGTGACGAAATTCGACCGTGGGTCGAAATTCTACGAAGTCCCTTATCGCGCGTTGTGAAAGGGGGCTAGACGGAAAAAATTCTTACGAAAAGTTGTCACGGTGCAATAGTAAGGTATTGTAAGCTGTGCGGCGTGCGGATTTTTTTCTGTCTCTATGTCTCTCTTATAGAAAGCAAGCCAGATATTTTCATTTCTATTTCGCATTGAACAATGTGGTGACGCGACGATTATTTTTGTTGAGTGTATACAGGTTTTTTGTAAATAATAATAAAAGAAACTTCGTTCCATCCGGGTGTCCCTTGACACCTCTCAAGTTTTTTGTCTTGTTCCGGTTTGGAGGGTAAGGTGGCCACACCACCAAACACATCCACACTGAGGGCAATGCACCGTTAACATTTTTGATGTCTAGAGTATAGGCGATGGTTTTTCATACCATCAGGAGCGCCATCAGCCTGTTTGCTATCTTATGATATAAAAAACAAATATTCATTTTGAACACTAATCATCTAGACTAACAACAACTTGTTTCTTCGTTTCACATCTGCAAATTATTTTGTATAGAAACTGGCTGATAAAATCTACATAGTAAAAGAGGGTATTCAGTACTCGATTTTAATACCGAATTCTAAATTATACAATTATAAAAGCATCATTGAGATTATAACAAGCAAAATATTATGTAGCTTTAAGTGTCAGAATGCGACCACCCGGCCACTTTCTAGCGTATTAGATATTTATGTACTTCAGTTTGCGACCACTGGATTTAAAAAAAATATAAGCTAAAAAATGATATGACTACAACTTTCGAACAAACATTGCTCTATAATTGAAGTAATAACGCTTCTTGTTTGAGTGTAACATTAGTGTAAGGTATCAAAAGGTAACTTTGTTCGCCGCCCGGCGTGGTATTTTTGCAGCACTACGTGACACATAAACACACCATTGAGTCATCACCCGACTCAGGCACTATTTTCTAGATTTGGGTTAAGCCCGATCGATTTAAATTTATGATTTCCTTATTACATAAGTATTCAATGAATATTTAATGCTTACTAAACATTGTTTTCTCTTGAAAAAAAAACGGGTTGTGGCTGTGTTGAGGACACAGCCGTGCATCTTTTACGTGAATACGACGACGTCACGGTTAATATCTTGCGATGGTCACATTTTTCATTCATCGTTCCAATCACAATGTTCCCCATCAAACCCGCCTACGAACCTAGACCACGTCCGTCCATCATTTGGATAGCGAAGTAGAGCGTAGGGTGGCGCTACCACCGTAAGGTACCACCCATTACTTACGAAAACCGAAGAATACAAAAACCTTCACAATAAAAAGGCCCCGGGGCCGGATAAAATCACAAATATGGTAGTTAAACACCTCCCTCCTCTATATACCTACTAGTGTGCATCTTTAATGCACTCCTAGCCGGTTTTGCTGTTTTTAAGGTTTTTCCAGTTTCCCAAGCACGGGGTGAGTGCTATAACACAAAAATATTTAGAAATACGAAAGTACTGATCAAAATTATAAATATGAATTTCATCTGTAACGATTAACTCATTTAACTAGTTATAAGTATGTATACCTAGCGATCAGTACAATCGACGTATTCGATCATATATCAAAGAAGAATTTCGCCGCCTCGAGCCTGTCGACACTAGCGCAGTGGAAGAGCGTCCCGGCTTTAGGGAGATGGTCGCAGGTTCAAACTCCGCGTATCGATATTTTTCTTTGTTGTTTTTAAGGTTTTTATATATTTTGGATGTTGGTGATAGTTATGTAGCAATAACATCAAACTGTATCCCCAAATTTTTTTATCATCAGTTTTTTGAACTCTCCCCCCTTCGAAGGCAAATTCAAAGACGTATTTATGTCAAAATGCTATTATCTTTAATTAGAGAAACCTAGCCCCTCAAGTGGTCGCATACTGGAGGCGGTCGCGTTACCGACGCAGTGACCCTACATCGATATTTTTTAATTAATAAATTTTGTGACTAAGAAAACATTTTACAGTTCAAAAAATTGATCATCGTGCTTAACAGCTTTAATTCAAAAATTATAATAAAAGACAAACAAAAATCTATGCTTAAATAATTTAGCGGAAAATTTCAGGAATTATATTTTACAGATTTTTATATTTTGCTGCTGCTATAAGCCACGCTCTTCAATAAATTCAATAATATGCATACTAACCTTACAGAATTCTCACATTACATAATGAAAATTAAAGTGACGTCTAATTGTCCGTCTATTTGTGTTTCTTTGTAAATGTATGATTCATGGTCATGGTTAATCTGCAAAGCTGTGTGTGATGATATTTCAAATGGATAGCCTTAATTCTGGGGAAGGACATAGGTAGGCTACTTACTACTAATACTACGCGGGCGAAGCCGCGGGCGAAAGCTAGTTAATAATTAACACATTTGTTTGAAAAAAAAACATTTTTTTATTTTTTTATATCTTAAGATAGCAAACAGGAGATGAGTCTCCTGATGAAAAGAGTCAACATCGCCTATATACACCAAAGATGTTAATGGTGCGTTGCTATCTTGTGGCGAGGTCTAATGCTACAAACATAAATTTACCGGCTGCCTTACCCTCTAAACGGGAAGACAACAGTGACAAGCACTGACGCTATTGCGGCAGGAATAGGTAAGGCGGTGGTATCAGACCCGGGTGAGACAATCCGGAATTCTACCACGGTAGTAGTGACTCGCATAGCCAATCGCTCGCCTTTTACGACCTGCCTGGGAATACGGCAGTTCGTCTATTCTACAAAGGAGCCCGGAATCGACACGGGGAAATTACGTTAATAATTTGCATTTTAAAGAAGACTTAAGATACCTAGTAACATTTCTTATTACATAAAAACCCACGGGAGAAAAAAACATGTTTCATAAAGATACATTGTCTTATGTAGGTATAATAATATGTATTAAAAGTTAGAATTGTTTTCTAATTATATGTAGGTTGGAATCCTTTAAAAATAATTATTTAAAAACCATGCGTACCGCTTGTAAATATTTTTAATGCGTGTCTCGTAAATAGTAAATCGCGATGTCTCATTACATCAAACTTGTAAATTTGCGTAGGTACTTTGTTGCCAACTCGCAGTCATGGTAGTACGAACGACCAATCACGAAACAGCATGAAACGCGGCAACGTCGCATAAATATCAATATTTATAACGTTATTTACCGCTCATAATTTCGTTCTGTTATTTTGGTAGCGATACACATAGTGTTCTAAAATAATTTTGTTACTGAGGTATCGCTACAATAATAACGGTATGTATCGAAAAATTTGTTCTGTTATTTGATAACGTTTTAAATCCCTGCCTAATTAGACTGCTGGCGCATGCGCAATGTAGGCGTCAGGTAATGGTTTGCATATTAGATATAAAATAAATAATAATTGGGAATTTAATTGTTTTTATGATCGAACAATCACCAATAGTCGTCGAACAAACGATAATTAATCAAAATTAATTAATCTAAGTGATAAAAATAAAGATATCTATTAAGGGGGGCCAACTTAAGGGTGATCATTTGTTTAATTAATTATAAATAAATAAAAGACGAACAAACAATTTTTACAATCGAACATTAAAGAACGAACGACGAACAAATAATTAAAAATATCAAAAATCTGAAAATCAAAAAAAGTGGGGCCAAATTCAGTGAGCCTAGTAGGTACTTGTACTATTACATTAAGATAGCTGTACACATTGGGCCAAGGTATTGGGCCAGCATGTTGGGCCAACATAGTGAATTGTAAATGTCTGTTTATATATTGGTGTATTGACCATTCTTCATAGGCTCTATAATAAAGATGAAATAGAAGATATGGATACGTAGAATCTCTTACAGCCGTAAGAGTTGTCATTAAAGATTCCTTTTTCTTTTTAGTTATATAACAGGAATACTTATCTGCTATACGCTTTTAAGCATCATTAACCTGAAATAAAAGTATCTTCACGCCCGTATCCCCGAAAGGGTAGGCAGAGGTACAACAAGTGCACCCACGATTAGCCGAAGATACTTGGTCCCACTATGTGATAGGTGGCAAGCCTATCGCCAACCGGGCACTTTCCAATCCCGGGCAATGTTGTTTTTATCAGAAAACTGAAAAAACACATTTCTGAATTGCCCGACCCACGAATCGAACCCGGGACCTCTGTGGTCAACTCCGATACCGGACCACTACACCACAGGGAGAGAGAGTTACGTTATTAAAAAATAAGTATTTTTTAATAACGTAACTAAATACCTAATGTCATATAAACCAGTGCACTGCAGCTCTGAACCTCTTTCACCAATGAGGCAAAACAAGGCGAAACGAGACGAGAAAATACGAGAAAGGTTTAAAAAAATTACTAGTATCGACTTGAATTCAATACGAACAACATTTGTTCAAAATTCGGATAGACTACATACATATAATGATTTCGTATAAGATACTGAAAATAATAATTACTTTGTACTTTAAAATTATTCCAAATCTCGTGAATATATATCGATAAGTAATTATTATTTTCAATATCTTACAGAATTTCTCGACATAGATGATCATATTTAATAATTGTGGTGCAATAACGAGAAAGTTTTAATTCATAAAGTACATTTATCATCATCATTCATCATTTAACTAGGTACGTAAATAACTTTCTTTGTTTTTATGTTGTCCATGTTTTGAGTTCCATATTATTGGTTCATTTCGATACATTTATATGAATTGTAAAACCTCAGTGTCTTTTTCACGCCATCGAAACTCGGGAACAACAATATCGCTCTCACGCGACAGAACCATCTTTACTGATAGATAACAACGAACTGAATAAGATGCCAACGTGTGAACGCCGTTTGCGGAGCGCGCCAAGATCCTTTGATGTGCGCACGAAAAATCGACAACATTCACTTGGCCGGCCAATGTTGGCGCCAACTACCAACATAGCGCCAAGTAGTTTTTACACGTTGGCCCAATATGCTGGCCCAATACCTTGGCCCAATGTGTACAGCCGTCTTTATATTCTGTGGTAGTAGTGTAGTACTCTAATTGGTCCACCGGCTACCTTACTCTCCAAACCGGAACTCGACAGTGACTAGCACTGACGCTATTGCAGCAGCAATCTGCTATACGTTTCTAAGCATTATTAACCTGAAATAAAAGTATTAAAAAATAGTATTTTGTAATAACCTAATCTAATACATAATGTCATCTGAACCAGTGCACTGCTCTGAACCTCCTCTTTCACCAATGAGGCAAAACAAGGCGAAACGAGACACGACGAGAAAGGTTTAAAAAATAACTAGTACTGACTTGAATTCAATACGAACAACATGTATTCGGAATTCGGATAGATTCCATATAATGATTCCGTATAAGATACTGAAAATAATAATTAATTTGTACTTTAAAATCAGTCCAAATCTCGTAAATATGTATCGATAAGTAATTGTTATTTTCAATATGTTACAGAATTTCTCGACAAAGATGATTATATTTAATAATTGTGGTGTAATAATGAGAAAGTCTCAATTCATAAAGGACATTCATCATCCTCAGTCATTCATTCATTGGTTAATTTCGATACATTTCTATGAATTGTAAAACTTCAGCGTTTGTCCACGCCATCGTAACTTGGGAACAACAATTTAACTCACGCGCAACACAACTGTCTTTACTGACGTATGACAACGAACTGAATAAGAGACCAATAATGGTGTGACTGATATATTAGTATTCGCTAAGATATTAGTAATATTGAAAGGATTCGTGGATTAGTAATCCGGCGAACTGTAATATGCTAATATTTCATATTCGCCTAATATCTGTAACGGCAATCCAAAATGAATCGGATAATATCATTCGGTCTTCGGAATAGTTCGGATTCACTAGATTGGCGCCCGTCGGATTCGTGAAAATATTAAAATATTTTCACGATACGCCGCGTCGTACATACGAATGACACAGACGTATTTCCTGCTGTATCAGATCTTATTAATGTTGTTTTAAGGTCCAAATTACAGTGAAATATTAGTTAATACTGATATATTAGTTAAAATATTTTCCTGCCGTATCAGTATAAGATCTTATTACTGGTGCTTTAAGGTACAAATTACAGTGAAATATTAGTTAAGATATTTTCCTGCCGTATCAGTATCAGATCTTATTACTGTTACTTTAAGGTCCAAATTACAGTGAAATATTAGTTAATACTAACATATTAGTTAAGACATTATAATATTTCAAAGTGAATATATTAGTATCACCTAATCTTGAGAAATATCGGTATTAACCCATCTCTAGAGATCAACGTGTGAACGCCGTTTGCGGAGCGCGCCAACTTCCTTTGATGTGCGCTACACGTTGGGCCAATATCTTGGCCCAATATGTACAGCCGTCTTAAAGACGGCTGTACACACGTCTTTAAAGACGGTCAGGTTAATGATGCTTAGAAATGTATAGCAGATTGCTGCTGCAATAGCGTCAGTGTTAGTCACTGCCGTATTCCGGTTTGGAGGGTAAGGTAGCCGGTAAACTTATGCATGTGGCATTAAATCTCGCCACAAGTAGCAACGCACCATTAACATCTTTGACTCTTTCCATCAGGAGACCCATCTGCTTGTTTGCTATCTTATGATATAAAAAAAAGATAAGTATTCCTGTTATTGAACTAAATAAGAAAAAGGAATCATTAATGACAACTCTTACGGCTGTAAGAGATTCTACGTCCATCTTTATTAAAGAGCCAATGCAGAATGGTTAATACACCAATGTATAAACAGAACATTTACAATTCAACATGCTGGCCCAATACCTTGGCCCAATGTGTACAGCCGTTATTATATTATGCTTTGAATTGGTCTGTGCACAGAACACTTATACTCTCTGTGCATAATTTATTAATTTGTAATATTTATTAATTAAATACATTTATTAATTAAATAATTCATAAATAATTATTTATTGATTAAATATATTTATTAATTTGTATTTGTAAACAAAAACATATGTAACGTGTATGTAACTAGGTAGTTAGCTGTGGTAGTTAGGTACTTAAGATAAAACTTTTTTCTTTAATTATATTTAGTTTAATGTTTTTAATTGATTAAATTAATAAGTGTATTATTATATCCGTATCTAAATACCAGAAAAATCATATGTAATTATTTAAATTTAAAAATATGTTTGTTCTTATTTGGTTATACTTGGTTATAAGCTAGGGAACAAATCTTTAAAATTAACAATTAATGCTCAAGCAAGCTAAAACTGCTCTTTATATTTTTTAAATCGACGGTGAGCATTGTGTTGCACGAGGAAATAACATAAATTCACAAAATATGATTGATATCCTGAATCCTGAGTTGGTTTGGATCGAGGGAAGATGTTACAGAGTAAATGACACTAATACAGTTATTTCAGCACATGAAGAACACGATTTGTATGAAAATGGTAAAAATATATGTTATTTATATACGGTTTTTACGGTAATATAGTTTTGAATAATTCATATCAATACTTGTCAATTTTACTCAATTACACACCTAGAAAATCCCTATATAACTAAATACATGCTTTGTTTATGTATCTGTTTATTTAGTATGTATTAAGCATCAAACTCTCAACTAGTAAGATAAGCATCAAACTCTAAGCATCAAACTAGTAAGATGAATGTAGATCATGAAAATTATAGTTTAATTTTTATACTTTTATTTTATAGAAATTGATGTTGGATTATTATTTTCTAAAATTTTTCTAAATTTAACAAAGAGGAAGAAGTCGTTTAGGAACTAACCCAGCTACAAAATCATAATGCAACTGTAACTGACTTTACTATCCGTAAAGTCTTAAGAAAACTTTTTGTATTATTAGATAGCAAACAAGCAGTGGCTCTCCTAATGGAAAGAGAAACCATCGCATATAGACACCAAAGTTGTTAAATGTGAGATGCTATCCATGTGCCGAGATGGCAATGCACCATGCAAGTTTACCAGATAACTTTTCCTCTAAGTTGGACATGACAGTGACAAGTACTAATTCTATTGTGGCAGGAATAGTAAAGGTGATGGTACCAGACAATGCTTTACCACCTTATTTAGTTAAATTATTTTATGATCTTTTGGTGAACTTGAAATAATAATAAGATGATAAATATTAATAAGCCTGGAGTGGCAACTTCAATTTGATACTACAACTGTAAATATACAAACACTTAAAAGCTAATTGGTTTTAATACTGAGTTGATAGTAATTTTTAATATTTAATACAATCTAAATTATGAAAAAGGGCATGACAACTGCGACTCTGTGGGTTCGGACATGTAGAAAGAATGGTAGATGAAAGGTTAACAAAATAGATATACTATGTGAATGTGGAAGGATGTAAGTACCAGGGAAAACCAAGATTGACGTACCATGATAAGATTGATCTAGTACTGTCTGAAGGTTATGTCAGGTGTCTTCACAACCTGGGGGTCGTGACCCCCACCTGGATCCATCCTGGAGTTAATATTGCATCAAATATGAAACATGTGCCCCCCATGGAATTGCAGAATGTGCTGGTACAAATACCTTAATATGAAATATCTTATAACACCTGTATTCTTGAAACGAAATGAAATTATTTATTTGCCAGAATAAGGGAGTTATAGGTTTTTAAAATTTCATTAAGTTACCAACATATTCTGCCGTGATATGGTGCACATACTTAGAAGAAGAACATTCTTACAATTTATTTCATGGATCTGATGGTAAAGGGTAATATTGCTAAGGAACATAATTTACCTGTTTCCAGATGTGCCATTTCAAGAAGATGATTTGGATGAGGATGACAATGTTGAAGTTGTTATGATAGATCATAATAGATATACCACTAGTTTCCATGTGTCAAAGTATGTATAAATATATTGCTCGTTTGCTTCAAGGTCGACATAACTGACAAATGTCAATTTTTGAGTTAATAATAAAATTGTTTAGATTAATAATAAAATTAGCAACTAAGATTCTGCATTATTTTCCCAGGTTTCTGGCCAAAGGCCGAAGTCTTATATTAATTCCTGCCCCAATAGTGGCAGTGTTTGTCACTGTCATATTCTGGTTGAGAACAGAAGGTTCTGGTATACTTATGGATGTCGTTATATAAAGCAGTCACACAAGTTAAAAATGCACTGTTAACACCTTTGGTGCCAGTATATGTGGTGGTAATATCTGCTTGTTTACCAACCTGTGTTGGTCCCGGGCTCCTTTGAAGGATAGGCTAATTGCCTTTCTGCCAGGCAGGTTGTAAGGTGATAGATTGGCTATTCGAGTCACTGCATTCGTGGCCACTGGGTGGTAGAGTTCTGCATTGTCTCGCCCGGGTCTGGTACCACTGCCTTACCAATTCCTGCAGCAATAGCGTAAGTTCTTGTCACTGTCGTGTTCCAGTTTGGAGAGTAAGGTAGCCGGTAAACTAATGCATGTGGCATTAGACCTCGTCGCAAGATAGCAACGCACCATTAACACCTTTTGTATCTATAGGCGATGGGTGACTCTTTCCATCAAGAGACCCATCTGCTTGTTTGCTATCTTATGATATACAAAAAAAACCTATAATATAGAAAAACTCAACCACAGTTAAAAAGTTTTTATTTTATTTCAGGCATTATCTTGGATCCATAATTGGCAGAAAAGGTGCTGTCGCAAGTCGAATTGAGAGGGATACTAAAACTCAAATAAAAATACCTGGACGTTCTGAAGCTAAAGACATCATGATATTTGGATCTACTGTTTCTGTAATATTTTTAAAAATCAATATGTTTTTATAGCATAAGATAGTAGAGGGAACCATTTCTCCTGATAAAAGAAATAACTACTCCAAACTATATGCTGCACTATTTTAACATCTCAATAATTATTGTGTTTACTCTTATTCGGGTCAGCTGGAAGAAATCTCTTTTTTTAGGGATAAGCTCGCCCATTGTACAGTCTGTTTTTAATAATTCTCTATGTACTACTTCTCTTTTAATTGAGCACAAGCAAAGACATGATAAGTCACTATCAGAAAGAAAGCAATGTACTGTGTCCAGTTCAGTCACAATGACAGTGACAATAAATAAGTAAATGAATATTCATGGGACCAATGACACTTACTGATCTAACCCCAAAGTAAGCAAATTTTTTGCTTGTGTTATGGGTGTTAGTCAATGATACTAATACATAGAAATACATATATAAATACTAGAATATATTTAATAAACACCTAAACCCGGGAATACAAACATGTATGCTCATCACACAAATGATTATTCCTGTCGGGGATCGAAACCGAGCTCTGTTGTTTGCGTAGTCATGGTCACTAACCACTCGACCAACTGGACGGTCAGACATGAAATTTCCTTTCCTGATCTTTAGCTCTCCTTTTATGAACTAACCAACAGACAGATAGTGGTTTTTCTATACTATTGTAGCGTCTGTCTGCAGATACATTTTTATAGCTAATCTCATAAGAGAGAAGCAATACATAAACACTGTCGTGCGACCTTATCGCATCTGAAGAGTCGAAAAGAAGACGAAACAGTGAAATCGCCATTACGGCTTGACACGGCTAAGGCCGGACTAAGTTGATTGGGGATTTGTCAGCTAAGAGGGAAACCAGAGACCGATAGGGCATCCAGCCCCTGTGCTGGTGTAAGCCGAAACTCAACATCGTTAGCTTATGACAAAGCGTTTCGTACTTCATGTACTCATCAGAGTGCTAAGTGTGAGTTTTTCTTTTCGCATTCGATCGTGAGCGCGTTTGAAGTTTACGAGGAATTTGTATGTGATTTGTACAGCGTCACCTAGTGGTAAACGTGAGAAACCAGTTTACGCTCACGATCGAATGCGAAAAGAAAAACTCACACTTAGCACTCAGATGGGCGACAGCCCATTACGCTGTATGTTATGCTTATCTGCATAGGATACAAGTGAGAATGGACCCTGTCAGGGGAGGACCATCCACTCTTAACTCTATTGAAGCAATGCTCGCTAGACCAAAAGCCGCTTCAGCGGTTAGGATTGGAATCCGTTCCATTCTACACAGCTAATCTCATAAGAGAGAAGCAATGCATGCACCATTTAGATTTTTTCCATCTGTCTATAGGTCCAATTATAACTCAAGAACCGCATGACTGATCTTAATAAAAATATATATAAATATAATGAGAACAGGGGATTGTGCAAATTTTGTCTGTCTGTCTGTCTGTAACATATTTTTTCATTATCGAGTTTATTGCTAGCGAAGTGTAACTTACAAATAAATGAACAATTTAACTTAAAAGTTTTCCCATTGCAACTGTATATAAATGTTTCACATTTGTTTAGAGTGTCAAAGCAGCCAGGAGAAGAATTAATATGATTGTAATGTCCTCAAGAATGAAACAGCTGCCGACGCACTTCATATCAATACCGATGAATCAACAAAATATTGGAGAAAACTTTGAACGGTTTAAGGTAATATTCATTTTTTGGGCAGATGATATTGCATTGTATTTGGAACACACATTTTGAACATATGTACTAAGTAGTAGAGTTATGTATTGTCTCGCCCAGGTCTGGTATCACCGCCTTACCTATTCCTGCCTCAATATTGCTAGTATAGATTACTAAAGTAGCAGATGGCTTTCTGATCAAAAGGGATATCATCTCCTGTATATGTCCTGTTAATGATTTTGCCATTTCAAACTCGTGCCAGGGATATGACGCATGTATAAGCTTACTGGTGATTTTACCTTCCATACGAAAGTACTATGGCGGTATAAAAAGGTGGCAAAAATCCGACTGAGATAATACAGAACTCTACCATTTAATAAGTAAAGTAGTCTCGCCCGGGTCTGGACTCTGGTACCACCGCCATACCTGTTCTTGGCATAATTGCGTCACTGTCGTGTTCAGGTTGGAATGTAAGGTAGCCGGTAAACTTATGCTTGAGGCACTAAGACCCCGCCACAAGGATATCAACGCACCAGTAACATCTTTGGTGTCTATAGGCGATGTCTGTCTCGTCTTATGATATACAAAAAAGTTTGTGGGGTGATATGATAGGTTTCGATTAGGTGTATCGGCTCTAAGCCGTAACCTTTAAGTATTTATATAAAAAAGTTTTTACAAGTTGAAATTACTAGTTGTTCCTCATGGTGTTACTAAGGTTGCAATATATCCTACTAGCTGCAGCGTGCAGCCCGCTGCATTATAAAAGTTTTCGGTGAATCCCGCGGGATCACCCAAATTTTCCGGGATAAAAAGTTGCCTATGTGCTAATCCAGGTCATCATCTACCTGTGTGCTAAATTTCATTCAAATCCGTTCAGTAGTTTTTGCGTGATTGAGTAACAAACATCCATCCAAATATCCAAACTTTCACATTTATAATAATATAGATAGATTAATATAGATAAAGAAATCCTCCTAAATCTATACTACTATATGACTAAAGTCTGATTGTATCATTTTTTTGCAAATTTATTGATAGATGTTTGTTTTAGGATTCACTAACTTTTTTTTTGTGTGTCTGTCCGTATGTCCCGTTTTAAGACAAGAACTTCTTGACCGATCTAAAAAAGTGGTGTACAGTCAGGACACGTGAATGCGCAAATGCCATATAATTTTGGTCTGTCTGTATGCCCCATTCTAACTCAAAAATGGCTAGACTTATCTGGATAAAAATTAGTATACATAGAGTGAGAACACGTGATTGCGCTAATAAAAGGCTATATACGTGTTTGTTTACGATGAGTTTACGGCCAGCGAAGCCGGCTGGTCAATAGACGCCTCAGTAGGAAGGAGGTATGCTTGCCGATTAAAAATGTGGGTTTATGTGAGATAATTTTTCCTTGCAACTTATTACTAGGCACTGTGCCCATATTCACGTTACAAAACTTTAATCGAATCGAAGCTTTTAGATAACTTAAACTCATTCATATTCAAATAATTTATATAATCTTAGCTGAACAGACAACAGACTTAGCTACATAAACGTTTCGAAGTTTTGTTACGTGAATAGAGGTACTGCTCGTGAAATGTTGTGGATTAATGTGCGACCAAACCGAAGAGAAGAAGAGACCAAAACGGAAAGAAGACGTTTAAGAGCTAAACCTACATAATAATGCAACTGTAACTGACTTAACTAACTTTCTGATAAATCCTTTTTTATATGATTAGATAGTAAATAAACAAATGAGTAATGACTCTTGATGGAAAGAGAAACTACCGCCTATAGACACTAAAGATATTAATGGTGCGTTGCTATCTGTTTGACGAGGTGGCAATACCACATCCATAAGTTTACCGACTACCTTACTCTTCCAGCCGCAACACGCAAATGACAAGCATTGATGCTATTGCTGCAAGAATAGGTAAGGCAGTGATACCCATGCTTGAAGTTGCAGAACTCTACCACTTAGTGCTAGTGTAAAGCGAATTATATTATAAATTGCACACGTTATCTGTATAGGCTCCCTACACCTGCTGCGTGTGACTCTAAGGACATGTAGGAAGAACTTGTAGGGAGCTAAGAGAACATGAACGAGAGCGAGAACGCTGAAACTTTCCCCGTGCATCTCCCGCAATTCGGCTATGACGCGGTCCGTATGACCGAGAGGTCGGTAGGTCCATGGGTTGGTGGAGGATCTTGTAATACCTACTGCGTCGAGTAATAAGATAAGGAGATGTAGGAGATAAGTATGTAACAGCGCTTGTACCGCTGACAGTTTACTGCAAACGTTTTTAAATGCGCTTGTACAGATATTTTTTTTTTAATTCTTATGTTGCAACGTCATGACTACAGCTGTTGGGTGATTTTTTAATGGATATTATTCTTCTATCCACAGAGTTGACCCTTCTTATATCATAGTCGCCTTCTCTATACTCCATGGTCTACCGTTTCCGGCGCAAACACGTGATCACGCTGACTTGGCTCCTCGTTATACCGTTTATTATTTATCGTGTCTTCGTACGCAAATCCACGAATTCATGTCAGGTTTTGGGTTGCCATTTTTTAACGTATAAAGTTTGACTACTCTGTATTTGGCCGGATATATTGCCTTAATAGCTGGACAGTACCTTAATAAATAGCCAAATATATTTAGAATTGTTTCGCTCGTTACACTAGCAAAAAACCTAGCAAAGGTTGGAAAGGCCGGGCACAAATATTTACAAGGCCAAAGACATTAATAACGATGTAAAACATCCCTGATGATGCCGTAATAAGCAAAACCGTTTGAGTGTGTAAAATTATAAGAAATATAAGTGAAAATATAAGTGAACTGGGAGTATAAGTGAGTTTATTAGTAATACTTTGTTTAAAATGCAGTTTCACCATGTACCGACGATGGAAATTATCCAATTTACTAATACTTACATGAAACATGTCTGGTTAGAGACGGGCAGAGAGCAACCCTTCTTGCTTGTGTTATTTCCCTTCTGGAGACGACATAGGATAATAAATATAGTAGTTATTTAGTCGTGCTATATATAAATAAATATAGTACGACTTATTCATCACATATTCTAGGAAGCAGTTCTACGTGAATGTTCAAATAGTAAAGGAGTCGAAGAGTCAATTTTCAACAAACCGCCCAAACTACACGTGACCGTTGGCATGATGTGCTTAATGGACAACGAGGAGCGATTGTTTGCGTCAAAGATATTGACAGAAGCTAAAGAAAATATAATTATGTATGTATCAATATTTAAAATGATTCCCTTTTTTAAAGCATAAGGAAAAGAAGGTTTTTAATCAGTGCCTGTCGCCACATACCAGTGATGACATGTGGATGTGTGGGTTAATATTTGACTTTATAAATTATGGTTTCCGAGGTTTTCAACAAACTTTGGCAACTAGCGATCGCTTGTGGCCGAAATTCGACCATAGACTAAACAATAAGATTTCTTTGAAGTTTGACAACTGACTTTAGTCGAAAAGAAAATAGTATACATGTGTGTATATTACTTTGACAAGAGAGTAGTTTCCTTCATCTAAAGTATATTATCATGAGTGTCACATGAATGTAGCGTGTGTAATGTTTATTTTTATTCATTTAATGTATTTCTCATTAATTTTATTGCAAAATATTAAATTTCTGCAGTCCTCCGCAATGTAATAACTGTGCCGAATTTCATACTCCACCGCTAACGTAATGGTCTTAAAATCAAAGTTTTTCCTTCATGTATTAATATACAGATAACTATAGCTACTTGGTGTTCTTTGCAAGATCACAATGCAACACTAAGAAAAATATGTGAGAGAGAGGTTAGGTTTGAAAGAAAGTGTCGGTGTAAAGATGAGAAAGGGCATGCTCCGTTGGTTCAGACATGTCGAAAGAATGGTAGATGAAAGGTTATACAATGCAAAAGTGGAAGGATGTAGGTACCGAGGAAGACCAAGACTGACATACCACGATCAGATTGATCGAGTACTGTCCGAAGGTGGTGTCAAGAGTCTTCGCAACCGGCGTGTGTGTATGAAGAGAGTGATGAATGTGGAGGAAGCGAGACAAGCCTGCAAGAATCGTGATGTATGGCACTCGGTTCTCTCTGCCTACTCCGTAAGGGATTTGGCGTGAAGATGTGTATGTATGTATGTATGTACAAAGCAACATTACTAACTCTATCGTACGCAAAGTGCTTTTACTTAATGCAAAAGCCGAAAAACTAGTTTGTTCAAAATCAGCAGTAGAATCCATTGAAATAGTTTTTAAATTATGTTATATCCCAAAAATCTACAAAATTTTGTTTATGTGGACATACCAATAAACACAAACGACGTTGACAAAAATCGGCGTATATGCATTATGTATATATTATGTGTGCCTATGAACCATGGAACATAGAACAAGTGGAATTGGCAAGTACAAACATTTGTATCAGTACAGTATTGCATATAAACTACTAATGCAAACATTGTTTCATTGGTCGTTTTCATTTTAAACAACAATTATCCGAAACACACAAACAGAACATTTAAAAATATACTAAACTGCGTTACTATAAATTTTATTTTGCTACAAAAAAAAGAGTATTTACGTCCTTTTGTAGTCTATTCAAAATAGACTCATCTATTTGTACAATAGTGAAACTTAAGATCTTAATAGTTTCGCTATTCTACAATAGATGGCAGTATTGATTTTTCCGTAGTTTTCAGTTGATCATATTTGAGTAGAGAACTTTCTAGAACGATATACGTAATGACTTTCATTACGTATATCTTTCTAGAAAAATTAGGTCAACCTAAAATGAACTTTATATGTAAAGTGTACGGTTGATTTTAGCTTGACTTTCTATTATATCATTAGAGATTATATTAAATCAGGAATTTAATTAAAATAAAATGAAAATTGTACTTTCGAATGATATGAAATATCTCCATTTTTAATCATCTGTATTCTACTATCATTTCTGCATTCAAGGATGGCACAATACGGCATAATTCAGTGTATAATAGATTTTCGCACGACGACTATCTCCTAATGATATGGTAAGTATCACTAAGGCAATTTAGAATAAAAGCGCATAATAGTGACGCACGCGGCACGCTCACTCTTCACTTCCCTTTGTTCTATGTTCCATGCTATGAACGGTCTGGTTCATTGACGCGTAGGGAGACAACAATTGCGCGAGGTCATTGAACAACTAAATCTACTGATCACTCAAAGAGTATTTGTATTTCTGTTTTATTTTTTGTTTTATTCATCTAACAATATGCTTGGGGTATTTTAGCTTTAGTATCAAGTAGAAACACCTTGTATAATTTGACCATTATAAAGCGAGTAAAGACTGGGGACGTTGGAATTTTAGTCTATGAGTTAATTACCTACTAAAATTTTTAATTATAATATGAATGGGTTTATTTGGTACTAGTTGCAGCGAGCTGCCCGCTGCATTATAGAGGTTTTTGGCGAATCCCGCGGATGACCTAATTTTTCTGGGATAAAAAGTACTCTATGTGGTATTCCAGGTGATCTTCTACCTGTGTGCCGAATTTTATTCTAATCCGTTCAGTAGTTTTTGCGTGATTGAGTAACAAAAATCCATCCGTCCATCAAACATCCATCCATCCAAACATTCAAACATCCAATCTTTCGCATTTATAATATTAATATCGATTTATGTATGAATGGTCCTAAACACAGACAAAAAGACCATTTTTGTGCTAGTGATATTTATTTATAAATAAAATTTAAATTACAGGCCTTTATTAAGTGGACATTTGCCATTGAAAATTAGATTACAAGGATTGTCATACATGAACGACGATCCAAAAGAAATGCACGTACTATATGGATGTGTGAAGGAGGTTGATGCACCGAGTGGTATACTACAGACACTGGTTGACAGTATTTATGATCACTTCTATAGAGCAGGTGATTCATTTGTATTTGGTATATTGGAATTACATAAAATTATTAAAAATTTCGCGAGGTATTATAAACTAAATAATTAATTAAAAAACGACTACACTGACGTTTAATCGGTGTAGATTCCAACTCGTTTCGGATCTATATGAGGTCTCTCCTCAGGGTGAGTTTGACGTTCATTCGATAGCTTCGATACATTGGCTATACGTGTCACTAGTGATTACCATCGTGACTACTAGGTGGTAGAGTTCTGCAACGTCTTATCCGGGTATTTGGTACCATCGTCTTACCTAATCCTGCCGCAATAGCATCAATGCTTGTCATTGGCTTGCTCTGGTTTGGAGGGTAAGGTAGCCGGTAGACTTATGCATGTGGTATTGTCACCCCGCCGCACGGATAGCAATGCACAATTAACATTTTCGTGTCTATAGGCGATGGTTTTTCTTTCCATAAGGAAAGCCTCTGTATCTACTTGTTTGCTGTCTTATGATATAAAAAACTCCTCATTTCTTTTTAAAACATGGGTTGGAAAAAACCATTAAAGTATCTGTCTCAGATGGTAAGCAATTTACGTAGTGAGTTTTTCTTGACATATTTTCTTTGTGTTGATTCCAGTAGATACTTGACACCATATTTCACACATATATTGTTCTAGACTATGTCTGCCAAATATTTTGTAAAAGACCAAATGTATGATTATTGTGGACATTGCATATTTAACCTTCAAATCCGTCAATGATGGTGTTCCCCAAGGTTGTATGCTGTGTCCAATATTGTTTCTTCTGCATAAGTATGATATGCAACTAATTAGTAACCTTTATTGCTATGCGGATGACAGTAAAGAAAATGCTATACATATTGTTACGTACTCGGGTTCGTAATTGTAGGAAAACACCACTTATATTAAATCCGTGTATTTAGTATACAAATACACAAGACAACACAATGTAATACTAAAATACACTTTACATACTAGTCACTTACTATACTATCACTGAAGTACACAATAAAACACTTCTCGCTTCGCACTGTTCACTTTAATTATCGCTCTCGATCGCTTGATAAAAACTGCCTTGTGTTTGTCAACACCTCTCTATTTATAGCCAGGGTAAAGTCCTAGCTGGATCCAGAAAAACCTAAATGTATCGGAAAACAATGAATCACTTCTTATCGTAAACCTGTTATGAGTCATAAATCCTAGTACACGCTACTTTCAACCTTATGCCATATCTCACAAAGTCCATTATAGCATAGCCCAGGTTAACTATTTGTTTGTCAATAGGAGTACCTATATCTTTCTTTTATTTCTAGATCTCTCCAGCGCTCCAACTCTACACGTTTCTAGATTATTCGTAACACTACCCCCTTCTTAGTTATGTTCGTCCCGAACATCATTACTTCCATTATAGATGGCTAATCGATCAACATGAACAATCTTCATGGTCCCTCTTGGTTGCTTCTGCACTCGGTAGGTTACGTCATTGATCCGTGTGATTACTTTGTATGGCCCATCCCAACGTCGCTGTAACTTAGGTGATTTTCCTTTTCGTCGAACCGGATTATGCAGCCAAACAAGAGATCCTTCCTGAAAACCTCGATGATTTCGCGTTTCGGTCGTATCTGGTCTTCATCCGCTGACTTGATTCCAATGCGTTTTCACTTATTAACGAGTGTATATCGCATAACCTCTCACGAATGTCTTCAACATGTTCCGGTATACTTAATTGGGTCTCTGCATTCGGTGGCGGACCTCCAGTCATTAAGTCTGCTGGTATACGTAACTGTCTGCCGAAGTTGGCATAGGCTGGTGTCACTTTTATGCTTTAGTGTTCCGCTGTTCGGTAAGCCAGTAAGAACAGAGGTATGTATTTATCCCAGTCCTTTTGGTGATCTTCTGTCAGCTTGGCTAAGTGTCTTTCCAAAGTTTGGTTAAATCTTCGACCATTCCATCAGATTGCGGGTGATAAGGTGTAGTTCTTGTTTTGTACACTCCTAATAATTTAAACATTTCCTGGAATACATTAGATTCAAAGTTTCTGCCTTGGTCTGAATGAATCTTCAGCGGAACCCCAAATCTGCATATCACCTCATTGACTAATTTCTCAGCAACCTGGTGATCTTCTGTCAGCTTGGCTAAGTGTCTTTCCAAAGTTTGGTTAAATCTTCGACCATTCCATCAGATTGCGGGTGATAAGGTGTAGTTCTTGTTTTGTACACTCCTAATAATTTAAACATTTCCTGGAATACATTAGATTCAAAGTTTCTGCCTTGGTCTGAATGAATCTTCAGCGGAACCCTAAATCTGCATATCACCTCATTGACTAATTTCTCAGCAACCGTCGTGGCTTCCTGATTAGGAATTGCGAACACCTCCGGCCATTTTGTGAAGTAATCCATCACGACCATAAAATACTTGTTTCCGTTATCTGTCTTAGGAAATGGCCCAGCCACGTCAATCGCCATCCTTTCCCAGGGGGCTCCCACGTTGTATAGTCTAAGGTTGCCTTGGCTTCTGACCTGCGGACCTTTCACTGCTGAGCATGACGTACATTTTCGGCACCAATTCTCGATATT
Source organism: Apodemia mormo (assembly GCA_036924255.1). Classification (NCBI taxonomy): domain Eukaryota; kingdom Metazoa; phylum Arthropoda; class Insecta; order Lepidoptera; family Riodinidae; genus Apodemia; species Apodemia mormo. The sequence continues at coordinate 31,349,155 of JAUPFN010000003.1, read as the reverse complement.
TTCTCGGCAATTCAACCAGTAAAAACGCTCTCGCACCTTTAACAATGTTCGTCGTACTCCAAGATGTCCCCCAGAAACCCCATCATGCAACTCACGTAGTACGTCCTTGATTAGTTTTCTTGGCACTACCAACTGCAGGTGATGTTCTCTTCCTGATGGCTTTTCCCATTTGCGGTATAGTAAACAGTTTTGCAACACAAGACTTTCCCACTGTGCCCAATAACTTTTTGTAATGGCGCTGAATGGAGCCAGCTCTTGCCATTCGGGTTTTCCCGTGTCTTGCTTCATTCAATCTATTAGAGGCCGCAAATCTCTATCTTCATACTGGGCCTAACGCATCTCATCAGTTTCCCACCTGTCATCCGTAGGCTTAGCTCGCAGTACTTGAATCCTTTCCTTCGTCTCCATCCTTACACAAGGTTTGCCATCATCCGTACATGGTCGTCGTGATAATGCATCTGCATTTGGGTGAGACTTTCCACTACGCTGTACTGTATTCCTCGATCTCAGGTTACCATTGCTAGCCGCTTCTGATCGCACTACAGTTCGTGTGGCTCCGGTGTCCCGCGTTGAGCTGCAGTTGTTGCCATTAACCAATCCTTTAATGGATAAACTGTTGCGTTGGCTCACCTGAGGTACGACAGCTTTTGGGGTTGTTTCTCGTCCAGCCAGCACCTGCCGTTTGCTCCTGGCTGTCACTCGCTTCCCTGCTGGTTCAACAGGCTGTTTGACGTGCCTGCTCTCTTCAGCTGCTGAGTTTCCTCCCGCTTGCTGTCGCCAATTCATGGAACCTGTAGACATAGGTTTGTCTGGGCAGCTTACTCTAATGTGCCCACGTTCTCCGCAGGCGTAGCACATGGGGCCCAGTCTCTTAGGTTCCATTACCTTTGATCGAGCCACAATTTCTGTAATCTTGCGTACCTTATGTGCTCGAGGTTCGTGGCGAACAGCTTCTATATCCAGCGCATAAGCCAAAGCCTCTTTCATCGTCACGTGGTGCTGAAGGCGAACAGCAGCACGCACTTCCAGGTCTCTAATTCCATCAATAAACGCCTGGACGATGGTGTTATTCACTGTGTTTAGCGTCGGCTGAAGGATACGCCTTCCTCACAAGCTTCTCAATTTCGACGGCTCATTGTTGAAGTCCCTCGCCGCTCCTCTGTACACGGTCCTTTAATTAGGCACGGAAAATATGCTCCAGGTGACGCTCACCGTAGCGAGATTCCAATGCCTCCATCAAATTAGCGAACTGATACTGTTTAGGCATTGCATCCAACACAGAGAGCGCCTGTCCCCGTAACGCCGTACTCAGAGCCGTTAGGCAGTGTTCATCTGTCCATCCACTGGCCTTCGCTGCTATTTCAAATTGAGTCCGGTACGCACTCCATGGCGTAAGACCATCATAAGTGTCATAAGTACCTTTACTCGAGGACCTACCTGGTGAGAGCAGCTTGTAATGGTGGCACCCGACTTAACTCCCGTGATCTTCATTTTCATGACTTCCCTCTCCAGTTGGTCCACGTTTTCACTTATTTTGTCGCAGCTGGCCTCCAAGTGATCAACCCTCTTCTCAACACCCTTCATGTCGCGCTTGACGAGGCCCACATCGCTTTTAAGCTGGTCTTGTTGCGGCAGGATAACCGTCAATTTATCATCAAACCCAGATAAATGTTCCTTGATCTGTTCCCGTAGCTGCTGTTGTTGCTGAAGTTGTTCACGCAGCGTTTGTTGTTGCTGTTCCTGTAGTTGCTGTTGTTGCTGAAGTTGTTCCCGCAGCGTTTGTTGTTGCTGTTCCTGTAGCTGCTGTTGTTGCTGAAGTTGTTCTTGCAGTTTTTGTTGTTGCTGTTGCTGTTCCTGTCGCTGTTGCTGAATAACTGCCAGTATGACAGAAAGATCAGCAGGAGCTGAGCTCGATGCTAACGACGTGCTGGCAACACTTACGGGTTCCTCACCTGCACGCATCTCAGTGTCCTCTGACACCCTCCGTGACTCAGTTTGAGACCTGGTGGTAACACCTTTCCATGCCATGCCACTTATTCCTTCAGAATAAGTGGCATTTTTTTAACACAATTTCACTTCCGACACCAGGTCTTACGTACTCGGGTTCGTAATTGTAGGAAAACACCACTTATATTAAATCCGTGTATTTAGTATACAAATACACAAGACGACACAATGTAATACTAAAATACACTTTACATACTAGTCACTCACTATACTATCACTGAACTACACAATAAAACACTTCTCGCTTCGCACTGTTCACTTTAAGTATCGCTCTCGATCGCTTGATAAAAACTGCCTTGTGTTTGTCAACACCTCTCTATTTATAGCCAGGGTAAAGTCCTAGCTGGATCCGGAAAAATCTAAATGTATCGGGAAAGAATGAATCACTTCTCATCGTAAACATGTTATGAGTCATAAATCCTAGTACAGGCTACTTTCAACCTTATGCTATATCCCACAAAGTCCATTATGGCATAGCCCGGGTCTACTATTTGTTTGTCAATAGGAGTAGCTATCTCTTTCTTTTATTTCTAGATCTCTCCAGCGCTCCAACTCTACACGTTTCTAGATTATTCGTAACAATATATTCCGGCCGCAACAACATTTCTCAGGAATACAACAGCTAGTTCTAAGATTGTTTCAGAAACGGGATTAACTCTAAGTTCTTGCCGGGTTAGATACCACCGATTTATCTTCTCTGAGGAAGTAGTATAATTAATTTTTGTTTATGGCAATACATCTAATACGGATCGCAAAACATTATTAATATCTTAAGTGTCTATAAGTGGTCTATACCCACCTCTTTGTTGGCTGAAACTAAAATCAGAGAAACATCATCTTCTTCTAGGTATTTTGTGACCATGTAAATAATAGTACATTATTTTTATAAAACATACTCAAATCTTTATACGATATGTAGCTACCGTAACTGCTAATGGACCATGAAAAATTATTTAAATTAATATTTTTTTTACATTTTCAGGTTTGATGTTTCGTGAATTTGATAGGGATTTCGTAAAAATACATGTGACACTCTTGAACTCAAAATACAGAGGACGAAAATCTAATGGAGATCGAGCATCTGATTCAAAAAATGTTAAAATACCATTTGATGGTTCAGAAATCCTTGCAAAATTTTCAAATTTTGACTTTGGTGTGACAGAGTTGTCTAGTATTCACTTGTCACAACGTAATGCGAAAGGTCCAGATGGATATTATCAGTCGACATGCGTCATTACGTTTAGTTAAATATGTATATTAATATAATAAATAGTTGTTATATTTTTGCCTTTTTGTTTATACCTCTTATGAAGAATAGATCATTTGCTTTCCCAATGACATTTTACTAATAGACAGGTGATACGCCAACATTACTGCGATTAAAAACGTATTACATTGACAATTTGCGAGGAAAGAGATAAAAATATGTAGTATATATCGTTAGAAAAAGACAAAACTATTGTCAAGTTCCATGTAGTTCCACTTTTCCACTCGGAAAAGGCTTGTTTAAAATCCCATCATTTTATGTCGGAAAGACCCGTGTCGCTGAACATTGGAGTGACCGCATTTGTTACATCCTGAAGGCAGTTTTAGTACTCTCTTCTATATTCAACCGTGATATGGATTTAAGCCAAATGCTTAAAATGCACGGGCATAAAGTTATTTTCATTTCATAGTTTACGGTAAATAAAAAAAAAAAACAGTAGCAGTCGTGGGACTGCTGATAGAAGTGAAAACGGAACTATTAAGTTGAGAATAATTAAAACTATATGCAAAACATAGCTATAGATATACTATTATCATTAGCATGTCGGTGACGCGAACCGAGGATTTTACCCTCTACCAAAACGCTCAACGCGCCTAAAGAAGTTTTCACTTCAAAAATTCAAAATGCTGGAAATGGATATAGGAGTTGTGGTCGACGTTGTAGTGCTGGAACAAGTGGATGTGTTTGTAGATATATCATGGATGTGCTTTTAGCAGGGATGGAAGGTACACCGCTGATGTTAAAAGAATAGTGAGTACAAGGAACAGAGTGAATGGAGCGTTAGGGAGATTACTTAACGGCACAATTTTATCTTAGGGTGCCCGTCTAGCCCTGCATAATTATGTGCTTATCCCAACGCTATTACATGGAAGTGAGAGTTGGGTATGTCAGAATTAGGGCATGAAAGTAGAATCAACGCGGTCGAGATGAGATCGCTACGAAAAATATGTGGTGTAACACTCGCAGACCGGGTTCGTAATGTGGAAGTCAGAGAAAGATTAGGCTTGAAAGAAAGTGTCGGTGTAAAATTGGGAAAATCATGCTCCGTTGGTTCGGACATGTAGAAAGAATGGTATATGAAAGGTTAACAAAACAGAAATATAATGCGAATGTGGAAGGATGTAGGTACCGGGAAAGACAAAAACTGACATATCATGATCAAATTGATCAAGTACTGTTTGAAGTAGGCATGGAAATGATCGCTACTTTAAATCATTATCATTCAATGAAATTAAGAAAAAAAATCGCAATGATTTCGCATGAGAAATATCGCTATAACGATGATTTTCAGGTTCTAAAAAAACCTCAATAACATTTTTGCCCCACCCGGGTATCGAATCCGGGACCTCATGATCTAAGCCGAATAGGCTACTCCTATACCGCAAGGCAGGCAGGCTTCGATATTAATATATCTATCCCAAAAAAAAAATATCATGGTATGAGTTTAGTATTTAATTTAGGCCAAAAAAGGTACTTCAAAATGTTTTCTGTTTTAATTGGAATTTAAAAAAATTTGGTAAGTACTTAAATGTTTAAAACTCAAATGTCTTTTTAGATGTGTACTGGAAGTTTTATACGAATACTCTTTTACATAATATACATTTAGCCATAATTTTTCCTGGGATGTTTTATAATGATTCCATATAAGTCCACTCCTTGTATTAATTTTGGTCTTATTTATACTAACGCTATACATGAACCTACTCACTAAAGAACAATCTAAATACTTACTAAAAAAATTATTACGATAAATAATTACCTTCTATATAAATCGCAAAGTACACAAATCACAATACGTCGCAGTTCGAACGCCATGCTCGAATCACTAACCTGTGACTTGTCAAAAATCATTATTATGAAATAATGAAATTTGATTTAATTCATGTACGTAAACAAATGATTTTTAAATCTGCAACAAATCATTCTAAGGAAATTAATATTTTAACGCACTTTCTTTAAAGTCTATTTTTACAATACTCCCTGTCGAGTGGGTGGGGCGCTTCGCTCTTCGTAATTATAAACACAGCTTAATATACATAACACGCACGATTCGTCACTACTCGCTCGATAACCAGGTCGATATCAATACGATGATACTCCGAATATTTACGAACGATGAGATTTCATCGAGTGCGACATATTACAAACCAAATGAAGAGACGTCGCGACAAATTATGTATGATCTGTCGCAAGCTATTTATGAAAGGTTCCATGCCTAGTTCGAAGGTGGTGCCAAAAGTCTTCGCAACCAGCGCGTGTGTATGAAGAGAGAACAAGCCTGCAAGGGTCGTGACGTATGACACTCGGTTCTCTCTGCCTACCCCGTAAGGGATCTGTCGTGAAGATATGCATGTATATATGCTGGAAATGGGTTTTGTTAGTTATCCTTAACACTCTATTTTTTTAATATATTTTTTACTAGCTTTTGGCTTTACGGCTTCGCTCGCATTAAATGGGAAGTGAGGGTTTAGAAAGAGACAAAAAGTAATCTATGTTCATAGATATTAGGCATGGAAATTATTGTTAAATTAGGTTAACTGGTATGTTGTTAAAATTAATTAATATTTAACAGTTATTTATTTATGTTATATATTATATATCGGCGCAAACACGAAGTTACGTTGAAAACTTAGAATATCCATAATTTAATACTGATTAAATTTTTAGTTTTTAATCTGTTAGATTTTGTGTTTGCGCCGATATATATCAGTAGTAGCCTATATATTATAATAAGTATTAGAAGCAGCAAAAACGCAAAGCCGTCGAGTTAGCGACCAAAAAAAAGGTCCTCCGTCGAGTTAGCGATTATCATAAATCAAGTAGCTCAAATATTTTTAATAACATTATTATCCTATATGAGGTTATTGATGCATAAAATTTTAACAGTATTAATATAAATAACAGGTGTTAATTGTTAAAAAAATGTAGTATGAAATTTAATATGTTAAGTGTTAAATGATCCATGCCTAATAGATATATACTCAAAGTCTATGTTACTCTCCATCCCTTAAACTATCTTCCCTTAATTATTACTTTCCCATTTATAATATTAGTATGGATGTACAGAAACGACTTCTATACAGATTTATTATACCTGTGTATTGATGATTATAAACCAATTTGATTTTGGTGGTAAACTAGCACTTATTTTTCCTTTTTTGAAACGTTTTACTTCTGAATGGATGCGACAAAATGGGCGATAACTAACTGACAAGATAAAGCGGTTTATGTTGTCAGTTAGTTATCTCTGTGGTCTAGTGGTCCGTTGTCGATGTAGACCGCATGAAGTTTCGGGTTCGATTCTTGGGTCGGGCAAAATCAAAATTTGTTTTTTCAGTTTTCTGATAATAAAACGTTGCCCGGGATCAGATAAGTGCCCGGTTGGCGGGCTTGCCACCTATCACATTATGGTACTAAGTTTTTTTTTAGTTTATTTAAACAAATATTATAACATATGGTAACAATTAGCTTTGCAAAAACCGTATCCCGGTTGTCTCGCATATAAAATATAAATACTAAAGTATGAAGATACTTTCACACTTAACACTAACCGTTACTTCACAATAAAAATAACAATTTATGTTATATTTAAATAAACTATATTATTTGCATACACTAACCTAAAACATAACAAAATAAATCAACTATTTTTCTATCTACGTAGCAGCCAAAAAGTTAAGAGTAAGCTATCTAATCTATCTATCTACAAACTGGAGAAAAACAACAAAAACAAACTATCTAGGTATTAAACTATCTGTAGAACCAAAGAACACTAACTTTCTAGCTAGTTAAAATAATAAAAAATGAAATACGGGATATATGTTTCGGCATAATTGTTATAACGGCGTGAATATGTACACATATTTTATAGTATTTTCGCCTAGTCGTGGATGCGCTTGTTGTAGGGTCATTTTGTGGAGACACGTCATTTGGAATTTGCTGACGCAGACGCAACTTTGATGTGACGGCAGTATGGGACGTCAGTCGTCCGCACGCCCTAACGTGAATTATACCAGTCTATGTAACTTGTAATTTGTGTGTGACATAATACATAATATGCACTACTATAAACTCTATTAAATCCCTAACTACGGCAACCGAAAATAGGAGTCAAACCGACCACACACACGCGCCTAAGCCCTAAATGTGAGGCTACATACAATCCCTTTTCTTTTACCTCCTAAAATTTCTTCTAATTCTGTGACAAATCAAAATCTAAAAAAAACAACCTGTTTTTTTTACATTTTGATTTGTCACAGAATTTTATATATTATAGAAAATTTATATATTTTTATTTTATTTTATGTAGGAAAATTAATCAGTATTTTGTGTCATATGATCACTAGAAATCTTAACTTTTAATTACTATCTTACTGTAATAAGAGCTTATTCATAGATAGGATGACTTGCGTAATTCTGTAACATATAATATAAATAAATAATATTCAGGGGACAAATTACACTTACTGATCTAACCCCAAAGTAAACAAATTATATTTGCTTATATTATGGGTGTTAGTCAATGATACCAATACATAGAAATACATATATAAATACTAGAATATATTTAATAACTACCTAAACCCGGAAATACAAACATTTATGCTTGCGTGTCGTTGCCGACTATGATGTAATTAAAATGGTATATTTGGCTTTATGTCAGTCCATTATTGCTTATTGCATTACTGCATGGGGCCAAAAAGCAAAATCTAAATTAGGTACTACAACTTGAAAGAGCTCTAAGAGCCGTACTGAAAGTGAGTTCCCGTTTTAAACCCGCTAAGCGCTCGTAAATGGGTGTATAGGTTTGGGAGCTATGACACCACTGACAAACACGCAAATACAACGATATACGTAATGGTTAACTTAAACATCCTATGTTTTTGCGTAGAAGGCTAATAGAAACTGACCATGTCAAGCCACGCTAAATGTCAATACAGAATCTGGATTTGCCTGGTCGCAATATGCGGACATGTATTGACTACCTTGAAGAAACTAATCTCTTCTTATCCTTCTTTGAGGTTTCAAATTAAATTAGTGTTTTCTTTGAGTGAGATAGATTTCCGAAAAGTAATAAATCTATAAAATATTTTCTATTGATATTACAAACTTATATGTGCCACCTGTTTAACACAAACAACAGATCCATCTTAAAAAAAATTAAAATACTTTTCTGTTGTATCCCCCAAAGTAGGTGGGTATATTTTTTAAGAATTTCTATTTATTTTAAATTACATACGTGAATAAACGAATCTGTAAATTTAAACAATATTTTGAATAACTTATCAGACACGAAAATGAAATAGTCATACCCACCTTATTCATGTTACACAATTGTAAGTACTTGTACTTCAATTTCTCTTCACAACTTTATTTTTAGTATATCACTCAACCGGTTTCACTTTTTAATCATCTTAGGTTGTGATATAATCTCAAGTCCTAGTAGGAGTATATTACACCCTGAAGATGCTTTAAAAATGAAACCGGTTGTGAAGTCAATTATGTGACAATAACGGAATTTCACTAAATGCCGACGACGGAATGTATAGAATATACGAACCTAACATTAAAGTGACGAATTATTTTTTTAACCTATAAATGTTAATTGAAAATGTATTTATGCATGCCAAATTACAACTAGATAAGAGTCTTTCAGCTAAGCCCAAGACAAACATTCAGATAGAAAAACCGATATACGGACATGGTGAAAATAGCAGAGTTTCTGGTGAAAACGCAACCCTAAAAACAAAAGAAATGCTCGAAACAAAATATAAGGCTGTTATTGTTTCTATTTGAACAATATCGTTCCTTTATTTTGATGGTAATGAAGGTTTGAAAACTAATAATATAAAAAGAAACGAAATATGAGCTCGCGTGGGCTAGTAGAGCTTTGCTTCGTAGCATTACAAGTAGCTACGATCGTCAGCGTAGGGGTGGGGTAAAAGCGTCAGTAGAGACGCAATGGCGCCGTGAATAGCTCGCATAATTGCGATCTTTATTTGTAAAAAAAAACATACACCTCGAACATATTATTATATATAGCCGTTTACGTTGTATCACTGATATTCTTGCGCAAAACTTAACAGGAGGTAAGTTCACTGTCATATATCTAGTAATACTAATTTTATTTTCGGATCTTGATAAGTGTAATGTACAGATTCTTAGCATATTGAAGACATTAAGACCTATTTAGACTTTATTATTTAACTATCTATATTTACGATGAACTTGTTATATAGGCAAATAATTAGCAAAAATGACTCTATTGTGAAATATAATTTGGTGTTGTTAACAATAATATACCTTTATATTTTTCCTTTTTAATTTTTTGTCCATTACTTCTACATAATATGTTTGATTATAAATAACCTGTGGAACCTATAAATTATCGTTGGCTTGAATTATTTACAAATAATGCTTTTAACTTGGTAAAATTATGTTAAAATAATATGGAATAATATAGATTGCTACATATCGATTAAAAGATAAATTTTACGTGGCAAAGTAGTTTATCATTCAACTTGCAAACAGGTAGACTGGTGAATCATGGTGAAGCGGAGTCTCTAATGACATTAATTTCACGCTGAATTTCTCCCGAGGTAATCAGTGAGATAACAATTATTTATTTATTCAAAAATGATGAACGTTTGGAAAAATGAGCGCTTCATGGTCTAGAGGTTAGTCTATTCTGACGAGGTCCCTAATTCAAACCCCGGGTCAAGCATTAATAACATGATGGTATTTGTGAGTATGGTAACACCTCCATACTTGCGATGAGCACGTAAAGCTTATGGTTCTGGTTATCGCTAGAAATAATCGATATACGTTATTATGTCGATAAAATGTGGCGATAGGGATCACCACACATCTTGCTAACCAACAAACCGCTGAATTTTGGTGAACTAGAAAAAATGTATAGATGTTCGGTTCAATTTACCCCGCAAGCCAACCGCCTTGATGATACCTGATTAAAAATTTGCTTTAACTTTTGTTTTGGGATAGCAAATAAGTAGATAGTTATATAATACGTATTAGAATAAATCGCTGCATATGGAACACTAAAGATATCATTGATATGTTTCTATTTTAGTTTTTGATGTGTAAGTCTATTTGTGCGAATTGACTAGCTTTTTTTAATATCATAATTATCATTAGATAGCACTAGCAGATCGGAGAGCAGAGCAGAGAGCTCTTGACGGACAGAGATACCACCGCATATAGGCACCAAAGATGTTAATGGTGCGTTGCTATCCGTGTGACGGGATGGTAATGACACTATCTACTGGCTACCTTACGCTCCTAATCGGAACACAACAATAACAAGCATTGGCGCTATTGCGGAACGATTAGGTAAGGCGGTAGTAGCATATTATACCCGGGCGAAAAGTTGCGGAACTCTACCACTTAGTAGTGATGAAGGAAGGTACGTATTGTTCGCCTTTTACGAACTGCCTGGCAGAATGGTAGATGGTCTATTCTTCAAATATAGCCCGGACTTATAACCCTATATTTGACTTTCCTGGCTATGGAGGTTTAAGACAGCGAAACAAGTCTGTAGTATTAACTGATGTTCTGGAAGTTAACTTATTAATTTAATACTAACACCCCTTTACTAGAAGTATACATTAAAAGAGGGGTGGACGGTATACATATTGCTTAAATCGTGATGATGATATCTAAGGATTTAATATTAATGGACAATTAACACGAATTGAAATATCCACAAAATAAGCAGTTTACTGATTTGTGTGTAAGTCAACGATGCTAATACAATATAGAAAAATATTTAAATGCAGAAATATATTTGACAAACGCCCAGACCTAGAACTGCGAATAAATATTCTGTTCACGTAAACACTAGTCCCTTTTGGGAATCGAACACGAGCCCGATCGATCCTCTCCGATCGCGATGGCGTTATTAGGGAAACTAAGCACAGGATCAAAGCGGTGTACAAAGTTCGATAAGTTACACACATATATTAGTTACGTATATACTATATACATATAAGTCACGCATAATCGATATATTAATACGTGAAGTAAAAACTTTGTACCACTTTTTACACAATACGCGAACAATAGAGTATGATATTGATTTTATTATATAAACACTTGTACTGTTTCACAAATGTATTATATACATAAATTATATATAATATACGTAATATTATATCTAATGTACGTAATATTATATATAGTGTACGTAATATTATACATAATGTAAAGTATAAATTGTAGATGGAGTATGAAATTTGGCACAGTTAAAGTTACGTAGTGGGGGTGTGCAGAAACTCAATATTTTTAAATAATACACATAAAAAATATTTTATGAATGAAAACAAACATTATATCGAGGGCTGCGAGGTAAAACCCTATAAGACCACTTATAGTCAAAATTAAGTTAGCTTACGTGTCGTCATGTACTCTTCACGCTCTTTCTAGAGGTAAAATCCGTTATTTAATAGCTGGCCTGGATCGGATTTTACATAATTCAAAAATACAGTAAAATTAAAACAACAAAAAAATTGGTTGTACTAAAATCCTACAAGTTAAGTTACGTTAGGCGTTAAAATAAAAATGTGGAAAATGTTTCGAACTGTACTCATTTAAGTATAATTGCAGGTACGTAGTTCATAATGTTTTGTATGTTTTATATTTAAAGTCTTCTGCCAATATCATATAGAGATTGTTAACGGATTTTGTCACTAAGTAATTAGGGAATATTTGTAAATATAATTTGGTGGTAAATTTCTTTATAGCCTGTTAATCGCTTTTACCACAAAATAATTTAATGAAAACAAAATTATATGTAGTTTTAAATGGTTTTGCCCGCAAAAGTTAGTAATATTTTGTCGCTTTATTTTAGAGCGCAAACCCAATAACGTGTATTATACGACTCGTCAGTGCCTGACGCCTGTTCGTCTTCTGCGTTGCGAGGTGTTTTGTTTTTGTTTTTACGGGTGAAATTGTTCATACCTACAAAGTTCAGTTTTAGAACTTAAAATCAATGATGACGGATCGAGCCAGAAAACTAGTGAACTTGGCACGCGGTGAAAAACACAATTTAGTTAAGCAAAGCGTTTTTGTATAAACTAAATATTTTATTTTGTAGGTCAGTTAACTTTCAATATAGATACCTTATATATATTATATATAGTAAGTAGTAGTACATTCTATTTAAGTTTGTAACGAATTTTGTTCAAGATTTACCTAAATATTTGGAGGTAAAACGCAGTAACAGCTAATATGGTTGCCACTATAATGAGTAAATAATTTTCACAGAGGCATTGCATTGCCAACAAATTTGCATCTGTTTATGGAAGATAGGTAAAATAAATGTCACTGGTGAGAAAAGAAAGGATGCGTTTCCACTGAGACGGAGCTCAGCTCAAAGTGTCAGCATCAAGCACTGTGATTGGTCAGTTCATGCGCCGGCGCCGATAAGCTTCGCTTCCTCCAACAACGCCTTAGTAGAAATGCACCCTTACTCCTCTCCAAAAGTAACAGTGTAGATGTAGTCAACCGTATGATAGATAGTAGATACCAACACTGCAACAGTTTGTATGTTACTTGGGTTACTTGGCGCTGAAACACCTGGATGGATTTCTATGAAATTTAGAATGCAGATAGCTTATTCCCTAATAATACCTTTGGCTCCATAGTCAGGGGCATTAACCACCTAGCCATCAGAGTCGTCAAATTATTCACTGGTTTGCGAAAGGGCTAGTCAGACAGGATCTCCATAGTATCTATTTACTACACCTAGCTACTACTACACCTAGCTATTTTGCATGTTCATCTGATTTTTCTTACCAGGTTGAAGGAAACAAGCAAATGACGTCAGCGATCATGAAGAGTTTGAAGCCTTAAAATTAGCTGTGGTCACTTTTGAAGATCTCCAAACAATGACAAATTCTGTAACTGTTTCAAAGTCTTTATAGGTAACAGAAGACAACTAGAGCCTGTCCTGAGTGATCCTGAAGAGTTTCGAAGCAGAAATGCCACAACGGCGCCTCAAACGGTCACTAGTCTTCAAGTTTTTTAAAATTCAAATTTACACGTTGAACAGATAGAATTTTCTGAACCCTCTACAAGTAAAGTCCACAATGAAGAACCTACCTTGTTTGGTTCGGACTATTCGGATGAAGATCCTGATTATATACCAGACTCAGATGAATCGAAAGGTTCGGTTAGTTTACTCCGCCGCCAACGCCACCATGTTCAAGGATGTGTTTTGAATCCGGAAATCCCAGAGATTTTAGAAAGAGTGCGTGAATATCGACAAAATGATGGCTTAGCTGGATATATAATGCTTTTTAGTTAGTAGTGTGTCGGATTGGAAAAAACACTTTCAAAATGACTAGAAAGCAAAGAGTTAAGACTGTCAATGGTGAAAAGTACCTACTGTGTTACAAAATTGGAGAATTCGAGTATGATGAGATGCTTGATTTGAAAAACCTTTCTCAGCAGCTTATAAAAAAATAGAGAGAAAGATAATTTAAATGAAAAATTTAGTTGGATAGTGAAAAGACTAAAATTTATGAAGGGGGAGAAACCGGAAATCTTTTTTGATTACGGCTGGTCCGACGATTTTAGATTTTTACAAGTGTCACACTTACAAGAAACTGTAAAAACTACTAAAGCCAGATCCAGAAAATACTCTAATATTGATATGGTAACGATCGTGATAACGATCGTGAATATCCCCAAAACATTACACGACTTTATGATGAACCGCTGCACATAAACGAAGTCAAAAAAAAAATTTGATAACAATGTACATAAAGGGGATAATCCCCGAAGAATTGTATCCTTGGGTTCATTTCTTTAAATCAACTTCATCCAAAACTACGGACGATTCCAACTAAAGTTTCATAATATTTTCATTATTTTCCTAATAAACCATACATATCAAAATTGCATTTTTTATCATGAGTAAAACCCTATAAGTGCGTTCCATTTTTCCATATTCTGACAAAAAATGTAGTTATAAAGTCTCAGTGTCAAAAAAAAAATATTTTATTATTCTTAAATATATTCTAGCTTCAATTTACAGCTTTGCTGATACGACAGGGTGTCTTGGTAAAATTTCATGACACTTTAACTTTTTCGGAAACTTTAACCTCAATTATCTCAGTTTCGTGTTTTGCCTTCTTAACGGGTTTTACCTCGCAGCCCTCGATATACACTTCTTTCTTTTGACTAAAGCTTGTTGTCAAACTTAGAAGAGATTTTTATTGTTTAGCACCAAAGACCATAGATGGCCAATTTCGACCAGAGGGCGACCGCTAGTAATATAAAATAGACCATAATTTGTGTTCCTTAGTAATAAATTCGTAACGGTCGCATGTAAGTAGGTACTTGTAGCAGCTAGGGGAGCATTATGGCTTCGAGCATTGAATTGTTTGCATGACATGTACCAAGCATTTGATACATTGACGACAAACCTTAACTGTGGGTATCCATGTGAAGGCTCGTGAATTCCTGTCGGTTTCTCTCTTGCCTTTACCTACGGATGTATTTTTGTGTCGTAATAATTAATGTTAACCCTATATTTAATCCTGGTAAGGTTCAATGAACTTCATCATCGTGATTTCGTCTGGAATAATAAGACTGCTCTAAAAGGCTCAGGCTACACCTTATCTGAATTTTTAACAAAATCGAGGCATCAGATTTTCCTGGAAGCTCGTCAACACTTCGGTGTGAAAAATTGCTGGACAATGAATAGTAAAATCACTATTTTACTGCCTGACAAGACGAGGTGCAATGTAGAATTAATGTCAGAACTTGAGGCTATTAAATTACGGTTTCCATCTCAAAATCCTGTTGTGCCGCAGATGCCGAGTACCAGTGATGTAGCTTTACCCAAGGACACTCGAAGAACCAGGCGTAAATAGGTTAAGTTTAACAGCTGTTTATACGAGGATAGTATGCATAATTAATATTTCCAGTTTGCATTATCATTACTGTGATATATTTTCTCGCCAGATCTTTTACTGTTTAACTAGAATACACTAAACGCGTATTTGTTTATTATATTTTGTTCTCTAAAATTTAACATACATTATGACCACCAATTCTATTGTAGTATATATTAAATATTTAAATTTTATGCAAATGACGCGTGATGGTCTAATAGTTTTCACTAGGTACTCATTATTTTATTTTCTA
This sequence comes from Apodemia mormo, assembly GCA_036924255.1. NCBI lineage: Eukaryota > Metazoa > Arthropoda > Insecta > Lepidoptera > Riodinidae > Apodemia > Apodemia mormo. Next base: position 31,333,710 of record JAUPFN010000003.1, on the reverse strand, counting down.
TTTACGGTAGATATAAACTAATACACAATTTTTGTTTATAATCACATTTTTACGTTATTTTTAAAACGTACAAAATTAAGAATACTTTTAGATTTTATAGTTTATGATTTTTTACCACAGATTAAATATAGTACTGTAACGTAACCAGATTATATAGAGGTTATTTTTGTTTACCGGTGCAAAATATTAGGCCAACGTTTCAATACACGTACTGCCTTATGCAAATCATTATTAATACTGTAGAGTGTAGATTATTTTCATGTGGGTCACTCAAAAATACTTGGACATTCTGGTGTATTGAATGTAATTTTTTTTTTTGTTTGTTCGTTTAGTTTTATCTATACTGGAAGATCTCGGTTTTTTTTTTTAATTTTTTGCCAATGATGTCACCATTGTATGTTTCAATATAGCATAAGATTAATAGTAAACAATATGAAGTTTTCAGTAATTTTTGATCTAGGTGCTAGTTTATAATAAGTGTATTTAGTGTTAGTTTTTTTTTTTTAAGAGTGGTGTGTTTAGTCACATTCACTGTAGATTTTTAAATACATAGTTTATTAGTTATTTATCATTATATTTTTAATTGTCGTTTTTAAATAATTTAATATATACAAGAGTATTTATTGCTTTCGTGTCATGAATGATAACGCTTTAATTAACGATAGTTTTTTTTCGTGTTCATCGTCCAGTGACGATTTTTTAAGTGCAGACAGCGACAGTGAATCTGCAGACTTATCTTTGCGTGAACAATTATTATCCTTTTTTGCCAAGTATCCTAATGACTTTAACGTGGTCCATATAAATGCTCAGAGTATTCCTGCCCATTTCACGGATCTGCTAATGACGTTCAGTGGTAATAAGAAACTAGATGCGATCCTCATCTCGGAATCTTTTCTTAAGCCATCGCTCCCTAGTTCTCAATTTTCTATCCCTGGTTTTAAATTGATCAGAAATGACAGAATAGGTAAAGGGTGTGGAGGTGTTGCCATTTACCTACGAGAAACTATTCCCCATAAAATAATTGTCACTTCTCCAAGTGAATACAGTGAATCTGTTGAATACATTTTTTTAGAAATAATTCTTAATAACACGAAGGTTCTCTTATCTGTATTATACAGCCCTTCTCTGAACATTAATTACTTCCCAACTTTAGATTCGATTCTCGATGAGTTTCGACCATTTTACGATCATGTCCTTCTCCTTGGTGACTTTAATACGTGCCTTCTTAAGGACGATTCTCGTGCTCGCAAATTACTTTCAATTTTATCTTCTTTTAATTTATATTCTCTGCCCCTATCAGCTACTCACAAAATTCCCAACACAGCTCCCTCACTGTTAGATTTAATAATTGTTGCAAATCCTGATCATGTGAGTTCACATGGGCAAACAGCATCATGTTTTTCATACCACGATTTATTATACATGTCCTATCGCGTTCGTGTCCCTAAACGATCAACTAGTTACTCTCTATGTCGATCATATAGAACTTGTAACATTGATAATTTGGCTCGTGATATCAATGCCGTTGATTGGTCACCAGTATTTAATGGCAATAATGTAGATGATGTTGTTCATTATTTTAACAAAACGTTAATAAATATTTTTGATGTCCATGCTCCTGTTAAAAAAATAAAAATAAAGCATAGTCCCGCTCCATGGATAAATGATGACATAAAATCTGAGATGGTAAAGCGCGATAGAGCTAATCGCCACTACAAGAGGTACCCTTCCGAACGTAATTTTTATAATTACAAAAAATTACGTAATAGGTGTACTCAGCTATGTCGTGCAGCTAAACGTCTTTATATCCATGATACTATTGCAAAATCTGATTTAGGGCAAGCGTGGAAATTTCTAAAAACCCTTGGTGTTGGCAGTAATCCTCCATCTTCAAACAGTAACATTGATATTAATTCTCTCAACTCACATTTTTCAACCCCTCCTACTTCTATAGATACCGTCACTAAATCCAATACCTTAAATTACTTATCATCTATTCCATTAAAACCTTTTCCGCAGTTCAATTTCCAACTTGTTACAGACGAAGAAGTTATAAGACATGTTCGCTCAATTTCATCCACTGCTGTAGGTAGTGACTTTTTATCCTCCAAAATGATTTCGCTATCTTCCCCTATGATAATTCCAATATTAACATCTATTTTCAATTTATACTTGTCTAGTAGTACCTTTCCTTCTGCTTGGAAAACCGCTCATGTTATCCCTCTCTCAAAAGTACCGAATCCCTCTTCTCCATCTTGCTATCGTCCTATATCTATTCTCCCGTTTCTCTCTAAAGTGTTGGAACATATTGTGCACACTCAATTGACGGATTACTATGTAGCTAATAACTTGTTGAATCCTTTCCAATCAGGGTTTCGGAAGGGGCATAGTACAGTTACAGCTCTAATTAACGTATCTGAAGATATTCGTGCTGCTATTGATGATAAAAAACTTACTGTTGCTGTGCTTCTTGATTTTAGTAGTGCCTTTAACTCAGTAGATTTTGATATACTGCTAGAAGTTCTTCGATCCCGTAACCTTTCTTCTTGTGCTGTTGCCTGGTTTGATTCATACCTTCGAGGACGATCGCAGTGTGTTCGTTTTAACGACATATTTTCTGATTCACTCCAACTCATTGCAGGCGTCCCTCAAGGTGGAGTCTTATCCCCTTTACTTTTTACAAGTTTTATTGACGCCATCTCTACCATTATAAAAAGTAAATTTCATTTATATGCAGACGATCTGCAGCTATATTGTCAAGCTGGTATCATGGATATAAAAGATGCGGTCAATGCCATCAATCGAGATTTGGATGCGATTCATGCTTGGGCGACTTCAAACGGTCTTTTAGTTAACCCCTCTAAATCTCAAGCGTTTAGTTTTGGTAGTAGATATATGCACAAATTATTAAATAATGTTGATGTTCCACCGATAATTTATAATGGCATTCTCATTCCCTTTTCTTCTACTGTTAAAAATTTAGGGGTTACTTTTTCTAAAGATTGGACATGGGAGGCTCACATCAACAATATTTGCAAAAAAGTTTACTCTTCTTTCCATTCTTTGAAACCATTGCAACAATTGTTACCGCTGAAAACAAAAATCACGTTAATGCAAACACTGATTCTCCCAATAATTGACTACGCAGACTCTTGTTTTCTTGATGCCACTGAAGGTTTAGTGGACAAACTTGAGAGGATGCAAAATTTGTGCATCCGTTACATTTTTGGCCTTCGTAAATATGATCATATTTCAGAATTTCGTACTCAACTTAAGTGGCTACCAATACGTCTTCGCAGGAATACTCATATTCTTTCTTTGCTTTATAACATTCTTCATAACCCTAGGTCCCCAATTTATCTTCGTCAGCGTTTTCATTTTCTTCATGCCCCGAGTAGTGATTGTCGCGCTAATGTCAGTTCCCTCTTGCGTTTCCCTTCCTTCAAATCTAATTTTTTTTCTGATTCCTTTTCTGTACATGCAGTTAGGCTGTGGAATTCACTTCCATTTAACATTCGTTCCAGTGAATCGTTATCAATCTTTAAGACACGATTAAATAATTATTATCTGACGCAAAAGTAAAATAAGTTAATATGTTAATTTTTGTTGTTTGTGTGTTATTTTTTTTTATAGTTTTTTTAATATGTAAGTGTTTTATCTCTTTTCTCTTTACTTTATATTTCTTTTTGTCAATAGCTTTAAGGCCACATTTTTTGTTTATGTTGTGCACAATGTCTGTGTTTATTTATTGTTTTCTTCATACGGGTTAGCTGGAAGAAATCTCAATATGAGATAAGCTCACCTTTTGTCTTAATATTTAATTTTAATGTTTACTGTAACTGTTTTTGTGTACAATAAAGTGTTAAATAAATAAATAAATAAATGTTAATTTATTAAGTTTTCGAGCATTGTAATTTTAAAAAGTTTTTTAATTTCTATTTCTTGTAACAAGAATGCATATTAATAATTTAAAGAATAGAGTTTGTGATGTAATCAATCTGAAGTAAACTTTACACGTATACTCTTTGCTTTACACAAACACGACCACAATCATTTATGTTTATTTTTTAAATTTTATTTTACATTAAAAACTATTTTTAAATAAATACGACACAGAACAAATAATAATTCCGTGGACATCCGGTATTTTTCCCGCTAAATCACGTATAGATTACTGCAACGCAACACGAAATATAACATGTAATTAATGAATTTACCGTCCACATTGGCGTAAACGCACACAAAAAACAATAAGGCAGTTCCTGGATATAATGAAAGGTAAGACAAAATGTAATACATTTTCATAATCTGGACATCATGAGTGCGCAACTATGCTTTACATGCGTACACTACGAGCATATGAAGTCGCACGCAGAGCGATCTGTGATGTATTTTTTTTTGAACGAATACAGTGGTGCGCGCTGTTTGCGGTATATTGGCAGAATTCACTGGTACACGCGAGAGGTTTACAGTGAGGATACACTGTACAGTGTATCCTTTACTATAATGCGGAGGTGGTACGTCAATAATTGCAAGCGTATACGTTGCATACAGAATGTTACATTTCAAGTTGCAGCAATCTGTACGCGTCATAACATGACAACTTTGTGTTTCGTGACTAGGATCAAATAAGCAGAATTAACCATAATAATTTTTCTACCTGCGTCACGACTATTGTGTTCCTCCACCTATAGTCTCTATTCCGTGTTCAAAACCGATAATCCAACAAACATTTCTTGCTTCTCAAATAATATAATCTATGGAGGTTAAAATGAGTTTGACACAGGTTTGAAAACTATTTCAATGTTGTTTTCAAAATATTGGATACGGTTCGTAGCTCACGTTATCCATATCCATATCAACAGTAACTTACATCCTAATAATTAATACTAATATTATAAATATGTAAGCCTATCCGCTGTCTACCTGTTTTCTTACATTGATGATATGTTTATCGACTCGCAGGCGAAGCTGCACGGGTCAGCTAGTAATATTATAAATACGGTAGTTTGTGTATGTGTGTGTAGAATTATATTGACTTTTAGTGCCCATGTATATGCACAGCTACAGGTAGTTTAAATGCCAAGATTTAATAGAAGAGCTAATTTTTATTTCGAAAAAAATATTGTTTCCCTCGTGTAAAATGCACACAGTGGCTTCGAGGCTCAACCAGTTCATAATCTATACGTATAATAAAATCGTAGGAACATCAAAACTGTACATTGAATATTTTTTTAAAAGAATACTTGGCCCATCGATCGATCGATCGATCGACCTACAATCGATATCGAAGCCAAAAATATAGTTTTTAGAATTTTTGTCTGTTTGTCTGTATGTATGTCCGGGGTAAACTCAAAAAGCACTGCATGGATTTACTTCAAATTTTGCATGAATATTACTCACAGGTCGGGTCAACATATAGGCTACATATTATCACGCTGTCACCTAAGGGGGAGGAGCTGTGCGGAGTAAACGAGGACCGCGCGGACGAAGTCGTGGGCAACAGCTAGTATTATTATAAATGTGAAAGTATGTCTGTCTGCCTACTTATCCGTTTGTCTATCTGTTACACTGAACTACTGAACCGATTTTGAACTAGGTACCCGATGAAAAATATTAAGTATTAGCTGTTGCCAGCGACTGGAATTAAAAGTAGTTAGACAATTTTTTGTAGCTTCAAGCGTTACTTTGCACACATCCAAAATTTTAAGACAAAATGATGAAATTAAAGTAATTAATGTGCAACTTTCCGCGTAATCTCTGATGTGACTGACCACTGGAGAAAAAAGTAGTGAAAAAAAGGAACAAATTTACTGTACGACCCCAGCGGCACAATAGTCCACTTCCACAATACTTTACTTTGCTTTATTCTAATAGAGTTAAATGCTTCTCGATTCTCCTGAAGATATTTTGGTTACGAAGTGAAACATGCTTTGAGTTGAGTAGGTACAAAACCCAATGGACGTGGGTGGCTATATTGTTTTATTTATTCCCTACAATACTGTTACGTACTTCGGGTTCGTACTTGTAAGAAAACACCACTTATATTAAATCCGTGTATTTACACAACACAACACAACGTAATACTATAATACACTTTACACACTGGTCACTCGCTGTACTATCCCTTAACTTAGAAAACTACACAATAAAACACTTCTCGCTTCGTGCTTGTCACTTCATGTATCGCTCTCGATCGCTTGATAAAAACTGCCTTGTGTTTGTCAACACCTTTCTATTTATAGGCAGGGTAAAATCCTAGCTGGATTCAGAAAAATCTAAATGTACCGGGAAACAATGAATCACTTCTTATCGTAAACATGTTATGAGTCTTAAATCCTAGTACACACTACTTTCAACCTTATGCCATATCCCACAAAGTCCACTATGGCATAGCCCAGGTCAACTATTTGTTTGTCAATAGGAGTAGCTATCTATTTGTTTTATTTCTAGATAGCACGCGCGCGCTCCAACTCTACACGCTTCTAGATTATTCGTAACAATACTTATTATTTCAATTGCATTGCAGAAATCACATGTAAGATTTCACAGAAAATTGCAATTTATTTTACAACAACACGATTCAAGAATCGTAGTTTTCCCATTTATATGTACTAGCTGTTCTTGTCAGCTTTACTCGATTTGTTCCGTTCGCAAAGGTCAAAGGAACTTTTTAGAAACCTCTTTAATATATAGACGTGAAATGCAAAAACTAAACGAAGTTTTATTATACTAGTTGTATATGTATGTATAGATACCAGACCCGGGCGTGATAATGCAGAACTCTACCACCTAGCACCCACGATAGTAGTGACTCATATAGCCAGTCGTTCGCCTCTTTCGAGCTGCCTGGCAGAACGACTGATGGTCTATTCCAGCTATACGTCACTACATCGTGGCTACAAGGTGGTAGAGTTCTGCATCGTCTCGCCCGGGTCTGGTACCATCGCCTTACCTATTCCTGCCGCAATAACGTCAGTGCTTGTCACTATCGTGTTCCGGTTTGGAGGGTAAGGTAGCCGGTAAACTTATGCATGTGAAATTAGACCTCGCCACAAGATAGCAACGCACCTTTAACACTTTGTTGTCTATAGGCGATGGTTGACTTTTCCGTCAGGAGACCCATCTGCTTGTTTGCTATCTTATAATATAAAAAAAAAATAATAATATTATACACTACACTATATTTATACAGGATTACTTTTAGAGGTCCCGCCAAATTTTCAGAGGCTGTGCAGAATCGATAATAGGTCGATTTATGTAATAAAAAATAGTTTGAAAAATTCAAAATTTAATTTTTATCCGGTACAAAAAATGACCCCTATGCATTTAATAATTTCAATTAAGTACGCAAAATTCGAATCGGGAAAATGTACTTAGAGCGACAGACAACATTATAATTACTATCATAATTATAGGTAAATATAAAATGACACACTGTCAGCTTTACAGAGTTCATTCACAAGACTTGGTGTATGCAATTCTTGAATTTAGTGGGATTTTTTAAACAATAATTTTATATTATCTTATAATAATTATACAATAATAATTAAAACGCACTTTCAATTATTTAATGTTTAGTTCCTAATTTTAAAATTTGGCCGGACCTTTAAAAGTAACCCTGTATATTATAAATAATTTATAATATACAGGGTTATTTATTAAAGTTATTATTTATTATTATTAATTATTTAATTATTAAAGTGACAAGTTATTGCTTTTATGCAATACAACCTTAAGGAAAAGTCAGATCTTGCACCCCGAAAGATAAAGCGTGGGGAAAACAGCGTGCTAAAAATGTTTACGAAGGGTATTTAGGACATTAGCAGTTACGCAACTGGTAACCATTGAAGTAATAACAAAAGCCGTTACGCAACTGGAACGAGTTAGCCTTTACTTAATTTTATCCATTAAATATTATTTGAACAATGAAGAAGGAAATCCCATTAACGTATTATCTAATATTATAGATGCGAATGTTTGTGTGTTTTGTGTTAGAAACGGCTGAACGAATCTGAGGTAAATACGTATTATACGAATAATAAATCAGAAATCAGAAATACTTTATTCAATAAAACTTTTTGCAAGTTATTTTGACGCGTAAACTTTTTTTAAACTTCTACCACATCTGAAACGGTTATTTATTTTATTCAGGGATTATTACAGGCTGCTTTTGATCTCGGATATTTATTAAATTATCTGCACACATTTGGGGCTGTTACGTTTACAACCCGTTTCGTATACAATAATATAAAATTTAGTTTCTGTCTGTACATTCAATTTTTTTATTAGGTAATCTTCGTGATAAATATTCGCTTAATGATCCAAGCAGTTCTTGAGTTATACTAAACGGCTTAATAGAAATAAGTATCTAAACATACATATACGTATTTGAGAACTAGTGAATGTGAAAATGATAGGCCCTTATCATGGCCATACAATATATCTGCATAGCTAGTTATGTTATGCCAACATAACTAGTGTTATATGTCACATAACACTAGTTATGTTGGCATAACGTTAGGGCCCAGGACCAAATACGAATAGAAAATGCCATTACGTTCGCGCAGATAGGACGACTACATCCAAGCATATAGTTAACCCCAGTCATCTCTTGTCGGAGTTAGCAATGATACAAAAGGATACATTACAAACTCCTTTTCCACCGGTTTTAGAACATTTACACGCATTAAAGAGAGCTATCAGTGTGAAGGCATACGTTACTAATGAGATATTGAATTTCATTTTAGAAATTCCGTTAGTAACCAACCATAAGGATGGATTTCCTACATCTTTATTCCATCCCGAACAGAAATAATACTGTTCTAATATATTCTATACTTTCCATCGTCGGCACTTGGTGAAATTCCATTGACTTGCCTTTGACATAAATAACTGTGTAACAGGTAATAAGTGTGTTAATCTATTTTTATTTTATTTTATTTTGTTTTACTTGACATTATTTATATAGCATAATTAATTATTTAATTGACATTTTCGTATCCATAAGTATAGTTATAAATTAGTGCAATATAATTGTAAATTAAAATTTTCCACATTGTTGGGCAAAATTGATAAGGCTGACAACACCTGTGAGCGATATTTAAGCTTACCCTTTTAAAATTAATATTTACGTTTGTTTATATTCCACAACAGTCAATAATAATCAGTTAAGTATATTACATCCTGAAGATGCTTTAAAAAGTGAAACCGGTCGAGTAATATAATAAAAATTGTGTAAAAGTGAAATTTATGTACAAGTGGAATAGTAAAAGTGTCTAGTACTGTTCTAATCCCTAGCAGACCTTACCTTGTCTTGAGTTGCTCAGAGTTTGCGTACCCCCGCGAGCCATGCATTTAAGTCACCCGCAATGACGTCATCTGCAAACATCTGGAGTGGCAACCGCTACAGAACTCGGAAGACTGCATGGCCCAGTTGATACAACATAAAGAACCGCACAACTGTACTTACGCTACTGTAAACTATGATAACATAGTTATTTAACAAATAGAAGACAACAGCTGGATTTGTATAATGAAGCAAGAGGAAATAATAAAGACTACATGTGGAGATGATGTCCGGTACCAACGCAGCAGCGGCGTGATGCTGATAAAGATAACCAATAAATGTACTATAGAAATGTCGAAGAGAATTCTACGTACACATGTAAAGTTTCAAACCAGAGGACATATCACCGATATCAATAAAACCTAGCTGGCCATTCCTTTGTCTGTATATAATCATAATTATAACTTGATTGGCATACTTAGTCCGTTGGCACGTGCGGCGGCGACAAAACAATAAACATCATTGTCTCAGCCCCGCGTGAAGCAGAGCAACTTCAGCCGCAGCCAGCAGCGCGACCGCAGGAGCCATTCAGTGCGCTTCGAAGTAAAGGGGGAGGAGTTATGTTGGCATAACGTTAGGTCCCACGACCAAATACGAAGAAACAATTATTTTAAGTACTTTTATTATATCCAATAGAGATAAAGTGTTCTCTTGTAAAATTCTGTATGAAATTAAATTTAGTTCACAACCAACTACCACCGAAGCCTGTTGACTTAACATTTTATATTCTTTTTAAAAAGGCGTTTTCATACGCCCCCATCGTAACTCACTTTGCATTAGAAAAAATTATATCTCTATTAGGCGCCCCATAGACCTATAGTAATATTGCGCCATATTACGTATTGTGCAATATTATTGACCGTTTAGGGTTAATATTGAAGATTGCAAAAAGATTGAATGAAAGTTTGAGCGGGTTTAATTTGTATTGTGCAATATTTTTTTAGGCGGCCCCTATACCTACAATAATATTGCGCAATATTACGTATTGTGCAATATTATTGACCGTTTAGATTTAATATTGAAGATTGCACAATGATTGAACGAAAGTTTGAGCGGGTTTAATATGTATTGTACAATATTTTTTCTTGCACTGTGTAGGTTTAATATTGCACAATATTTTTCACTTCAGAACTTGGGACGGTCGTGGTCGGTTAGTCGCAGTGTTTAATGTATGGTCGTGTCGTAAATTTAAGCAAAATCGCGAGCAAGAAATTTTCGTCATTTCGCGGTAATTTTATTCATCTTGTTAATTTAATAGTTCATTACTAGAATGGACCAAATTTTGACCACTGGCCGAAATTCAACACTCGGTCGAAATTGAACATGTGACCGAAATACGTCATTCCACCGAATTCAACATCCGATCGAAATTTACCTTCGGCCGAAACTCAACATTCGGCCGAAATTCGACATTCAGGCCAATTCACTAATCAATAAAAGTGTTGATCGAAACAAAACCAATCAATAAAAGATGAAGAACGGGAGTTTTTACTTGAGTGTATAGAATTTATTTAACAAAATCACCAGTATGGTTGCCGCCAAAACTTCGTCGTCAGACATGTTACTCGCACGAAAATATTGATCAGAATGGTTTGTCAATTTTGAGTGAATTTATTGAACGTCTGGAAACAAAGGGGTATTCAATATTATTGTACAATAAAAGTATTGCGCAATATTATTGTAGGTCTGTGGGGCACCTTACACTGTGTAGGCTTAATATTGCACAATATTTTTGATTTCAGAGTTTGGAGGGGTCGCGTTCGGTCAGTCGTTTGTACTGCAGTGTTTAATGTATGGTCGTGTTTAATGTATGGTATGGTGTTTAATGTATGGTAAGAATGCTATAAAAGACAAAGAATGGGAGTTTTTTCTTGAGTGTGTAGAATTATTTAAGAGATTTATTTAAAAAAACACCAGCATGGTTGCCGCAAAAACTTCGTCGTCAGACATGTTGCTCGCACGAAATTATTGATCAGACTGGTTTGTCAATTTATTTTATTGAATTTATTGAACATTTGGAATCAAAGGGGGTATTCAATATTATTGCGCAATAAACGTATTGCGCAATATTATTGTAGGTTTATAGGGCGCCTTAGATTTCTTATATACTAATACGTGAAGCAAGGACGATCGCTAGTTATAGTAATATCTGTGTAATAAACCTATGGTAATATCTGTATTAAAGTATATTATATCTTCTTAGTAAATATGAGTAAAATATTAATTCAGAACTGGCTGCTACTAAGTATATGTTTACAAGTTGAATAAATATGATCTGCCTACACAAATTGTATTTTCTTACGTAAATATTTACGAAATTTGGAACTCATGAAACATTATTGAGTTTGAAACATAAAGAATGTAGATGATAGGAATATCTTTTAAAATAAATAAGCATTTTTATTTTTTTATTCTAACAATAGATTTTTTTTTGAAACGTCAGTTGGAGTAAGTATGCTGTGTGCGTTTGTTTATGCCGCTGATACGATGACAAGTGTAGTGGAGGTGGTGAGAGATTATTAGTATCAAACAAAAAAAAATCACACACAGTTCATAAATTGGGTTGATAAAATACGTGCGAGTAATCTTCGATCCGGAATGATGTCAAGAACAAATAACAATGTGCTAAAATCATTTTGTGGCACATAACAAATGCAAAAGTTATAAATAATAACACAATAAAGCAAAAAAGGTTTTATGTAAATATTTGAAAACTATAAGAAATTTAAAAAAAATGTTCTTATAAAGGAATAAAATCCGATAAAACATATCTTCCTTTTATCTTCCTAAAATTTATAATTTTACTAGCTGACCCGGCAAACGTTGTTTTGCCACATAAATTATTGAATTAAAAAATAGAGGTTGATCGTAGAGGGTTAAAAATTAAGGGTTGTATATATTTTTCAATGTTGAATAATTAAAAAATAAAAATAAAAATTTTTGTCCATAAAATAAAAAAAAATTAGGGGTGGACAACCCTTAACATTTAGGGGGATGAAAAATATATGTTGGCCGATTCTCAGACCCACTGAATATGCATACGAAATTTCATCAAAATCAGTCCAGCCGTTTCGGAGGAGTATGGGAACGAACATTGTGACACGAGAATTTTATATATAAGATTTGAACGCTCCTAAGGCCTATAAAATATGAGAAATTATAGCTATTAATATTGTTGATCTTAAGAAATATAATACAAAAAAAAATTTAGAAACTTTTATATTGTGTCCGCATTTACTATTACTTTGTTGCCGTGAATTATATTCATGCCAAATTACAGCGCTTTAGTATTAAGGATCTTTGAGCTAGGCTCCGGACAGACGGACGGACAGATACAGCGAAACTATAAGGGTTCCCAGTTTATTTACTTCAGAACCCTAAAAAAACAAAGCAATAAATAGTTATACAAGCCAATGTTGAAGGCACAAGTTAAAGCCAAATAATAAATATTGAAATTGGCGATTGCAAAGGAAATTTTCACAGTAAAAACTTTTCTGTATAATTTTTCCTCATAGGTATTTTAAGGAGTTGCTACTTTTAGGCCAAGGTCTCTCACTGTTCTGTGTCTGTTGCGTAACGATCCACATCGAAGGTTTCCAAATATTAAACAAGCACAATTTATTATCATGCTGTTACGATGAATCCATGCGAATTATGAAGTACGTTTTATTTAGGTCATTAGGGGTGAAACGACACGATACATCCAGGTAATTACTCGATACTTTTTGTATTGATAATTTAAAACTAAGTGCCAAGTAGGTATCGTAGAAAAATACTAGTTACAGTAGCCTGTATGCTACCATAAAGATTTTATTTAAGAACTAGCTTCACCGTGCAGCCCGCAGCACTAAAAAAGTTTTTAGTGAATCCCGCGGGAACAACCGGTTTGACCGGTATAAAAAGTAGCATATTTGCTATTTCAGGCCATCATCTACTTCTTTACAAAATTTAATTTAAATCCGTTCGATAGTTTTTGCTTGATTGAGTAACAGACAGTCATTCATCCATCCGTATATCCAAACATCCAAACTTTCGCATTTATAATATCTATATACATATAATAATTCGTAGGAAAGTCAATGTATGTCCGGGGTAAACTCAAAAAGTACTCCATGGATTTACTTCAAATTTTGCATGAATATTACTAACAGGTCGGGTCAACATATAGGCTACATGTTATCCTTAGCTCAATCTCCCGCGCGGTGTGCCCAACCCACCCGTCGGCCCCTCCGATGTCCCAAATCAAGCCATACTTGTCGCTTGTGTTATTGTTAGTTAGTGCATTGTGTTGTGAATGTTGTATTGACTTGTGATTTGTGAAGTTGTGATCTAGCGCGTATTTTAGTCAGATTAATTAATTACCGGGCAAACAAGCAGGAGGTACACCTGATGGTAAGTGATCTGCAATACCAGAGGTCTTGCAGCTGCGTTGCCTGCCTTTTAAAAGTAAGTGCTCTTTTCTTGAAGGCCTCCAAGTCGTATCCTTTTGGAAACACCCCTGCTGGTAATTGATTCCACGATCAGTTAGTGCGAGTCAAAAAGTGCCGAGAGAACGCACAGTTGTGGATTTCCAGACATCGAGACGGTGAGGATGGAGTTTCAAATATTGACGCGATGTCCGATGATGGAATTCGGCGGCAGGAATTAATCCAATTAACTCGTCGGAACACTCTCCATGAAAAATACGATAGAAAACACAGAGTGAACCAACATCTCTGCGCAATGCCAAAGAGTCAAGCCGTTTCGAAACAGCCCTGTCGTCAACGATTCGAAGAGCTCTACGCTGAATACGATCAAGAGGAAGAAGCTGGTACTAAGGAGCTCCGGCCTAGAGATGAGAGCTGTATTTCGGCCAAATTTGAGCGTTATACAGTTGAAGGCAATGGGCCGGCAAGAAGTACTGTCTCGCTTTGGTGAGCACACCGAGCTTTTTGGAGGTTAGTTTAGCCTTATTTTCCAAATGACCGCGAAACTGAACGTAATTCGATATGTCGTCTCCCAGAATCCCGAAACGAGCTGAGGCTGAGGAGTGTATTCTCAAATTGAGGTGACGCGACAAAAGGTATCTTTTTAGCGGAAAACACGCAAAGCTGTGTCTTCTTGGGGTTAAAAGTGACCAGGTTTTACGACCCCATTCCGAGACATCGGTTAGTCGATTCTCAACTTCGGACACAAGCTTGTTTCGGCACTCTTCGACGTGTTCCCGAGAAATACCGTTACGGCCGGAGTATGTAGCATCACCAGTACTGTCATCTGCATAGCAATATATGTTGCGAATTTGCATCATGTCATTGATATGCAGAAGAAACAGTGTAGGTGATAGCACGCATGCTTGTGGAACATCAGCATTGACAGATGATCTTAAGGTCTGAGCATGCACCGTCGACTACAACCTTCAGCTCCGATCAGCCAAAAAACTGGTGATCCATTTGCATAATTTTCGGGAAGCCCATACATACATACATAGAAAGGCAATTTCACCAGAAGCGCTTTGTGCCATACCCGATCAAAGGCCTTCGCTATGTCCAAACAATGTATGTTGATTACATGAGACATTATTATGACACGTCGATAATATAAGAAGTTTATATTTTTTAATGTTGTACTTTACATAGTTTATGTAAATTGTCTTCCTGCAAAAAGACTAGATTAAATTTAAGTTTTGATTAAGTTCCTAATTCCTAGTGCTACCTAAATAAATAATCAAAAATACCAAATTGTTATATATAAGAGAGCTAAAAAGTATATGCTCAAGGTATTTATAAGAAATAAGAACAATAAGTGAACTGATTTGAAACTAAAAACACGTATTTTAATGGTTATATCAATGTCCTAATTGAATTTTCATTCAATACCGGTATTAATACCGTGATCCCGGTATTGACTTCCAATACCGGTATTAATACCGGTATTGAAAAAATCCGGAATTTGAAAGCCCTAGTTTGTACTTGGCGATTGACTAGGTCGCGAAAATTAACGAATATAGGTACCTACTACAAAATTATTTCTATATTTGTTCTATCGAAATACATATAATACCTACGTTCATTTTTTATGCCGTTTTTATTTTCATAAAAATTGACTTAACCTATAACAGCTAGACAGCGATGTTCTCCTAAATTAGGCTTGTTTAGGAAAACAATATCTATCTGGGGGATTAGTTCTACATAATATGTTCTGATTACTTATATACTTTTTTAAATTATAACAATAATAAAAGATAAAGCTATAAAGGAAATAGACCCAGCGATGTATTTCTAAAAAAGTTTAATTTGCTCACACAATAAGGGGGTTGATTTATTTTTAATCATTCTAATCTAAATTTTAATAAAAAACACAAGATTTCGAAGAACAATTTTTTCTCCGTGTCGCGGTCGGTACGGGCTACCCATTAGAAGAGTAAACCATCTGTCATTCTGCCAGACAGTTCGTAAAAGGTCAGCGATTGGCTATACGTGTCACTAACACCGTAACCACTAGGTGGTAGAAGTCTGCAAAGTCTAGCCCGGGACTGTGGTACAAAGTCCCGGTGTAGACTTTGCAGACCTAATGCTGCCGCAATAGCGTCAATACTTGTCACTGTCGCGTTGTGGTTTGAGATAACAATCATAATTTTTCATTAATAACACGATGACTGCCTCGGGATCTAGTCAACTCAATTACGTTTTATTCAGTTACTAATTATATTGCATACCTATAATATTAATATGGCAAGATCAAATAAAGCTGTTCTGGGACAATTTTCAGACATTTTCTGCTACGTTAGCCGTGTTACGATCCTGTAGTAATTATAATATTATGTACTAGCTGACATGGCAAACGTTGTTCTGCCTTTTAACTACTCTTATTTTTTTTTCTATATTTTCTCACCTTTTAAACCTTCCCCGGACTTCAACAATTAATTCAAAAACAGAATTAGCCAAATCGGTTCAGCCGTTCTCGTATATATATATATATATATATATATATATATATATATATATATATATATATATATATATATATATATATATATATATATATATATATATATATATATATATATATATAGACTCTTATCTTCTATCTATATACTATATATATATATAGTAGATAGATAGATGATAAGAGTCGACAAAACAGTTTTTGATTTCGTTCTCTGTTATTTGTGTTGAACTGTTGATAAGGATAATATTTCAATCAAATAAATAAATATCGTCACGCCGATTTACTTCCATGATATCTAAGTAAATTACCCAAACGACCATAAGTGCTACTGTTTCGGGACTATTCACCGATTTATCAGCTGGCGTGATAATTTGGGATCCCCATCGCCGCTTTGGCAAGTTTATCAACATTACTACTGAGATCACCATCTTTATGTGCTTTTCTGGAGCATGGCGAAATAAACACCCCGTCTAGACTATAGCGTATTGCTCTCCATGTGGAAGGATGTCTTGCCACATCCATAAGTTTACCGGCTGTCTTACCCTTAAAACTGGAACGCGAACACAGACGCTATTGTGGCAGTGATTGTAAGGCAATAATACTACACAAGGTCGAGACGTTGCCGAACCCTACCACCTAAAATATCACTATGTGAATATGATTATAATATTTTGTAAAATCCAGCAAATATTAAATTCTAGTCCTTTCATGTTGTAATTAGAACGAAGCATTTACATCGTTTAAATTTTACTGTTATTATACACGTTCTAACTGTTTTTATCTCTTCATTTAGGTAAATTAGCTCTGTCTCTATTTTCATTTTGTTATAACAACAGTAGAATTTTGTATTTTATGTTAAGTATTTTTAAGTTTAATCTTTATTTACCTAACAATAGTAAAAGTAGATTAAATTCTCCCTAGTCTTAATAATAAAAGAAAATATAAAACTAGTTTTAACGTAAACCGCGAAACAAATGGCGTTTTTTAGAAATATATAGAAAAATTAATATAACTTATACAATATACTTATATAATAACTTTACTTTTTGTATCTATATCTATCTGTTTTCTATCTTTATATCATATAATAACAGTAATCAAGTACACAGTTTCCATGATGAAAATCATCAGAGATACCACATATGTTAGTAGTGATGAGCGTAACGGTGCCAAGCACTGATTACTTTTATAGCAGGAATAGATAAAGCGGTAGTACTAAATCCGGATGAATCAAAGCAGACAACTAACACTGAACGATTAAGATGGTAGTGAAACGTTTGGCCAATCGTCCGCTTTTATAAACATTTCATATAATTATTGTTTAATATAGAATTCGTTATATCTTTATTTAATTTTTGTAACTCTCTTCGAAACTGGTGTGTTTGCATGAAGAGAGAGTGCAGGAAGCAAGGCAAGTTTGTCTGTATGTATATCCGGGGTAAACTCAAAAAGTACTGCATGGATTTACTTCAAATTTTGCATGAATATTACTAACAGGTTGGGTCAACGTATAAGCTACATATTATCACGCTATCAGCTACGGGGAGGAGCTGTGCGGAGTAAACGATTCCGTGCGGACGAAGTCGTGGGCAACAGCTAGTTTTTTATAAGACCGGTGGTACCTTCTCTACAAGCATAATGTTTTTTTTATAATAAAGTAAGTATACTTCTGTAGTCACATATTTTATTAACTATATATCTGTTACTGTATGTTGATCCTGGTTTACAGAAGTTACAATGGTGGGAACGAGAGGTGGGCCCATTGCCCTACAAAATAGTCACATATTTTATAGAATTGTTAATACTAATTATTTATTTTTGTTAATAATTTAATTGCCTTATTTTGAATTCATTACAATTTAAAATATAGGGATTTTCACTTTAACTACATTTTACGAAAAACGGAATAAAATAAAATCCCTTTTTGACAACAGTTACAAAAGAAGCGCAGTCGTTCCTTAAAGAATACTGTAGTAGTCCGCTGGTTTAGTAGGATTACCAAATATTCCTAAGATTTCAGTTCATAAAGATTTTCCCTAACTACATTGATGTAAAAAACCCAAGATACACAATCAGTGTCTCAAAAACGTCCTACAAAAATGAGCGCACAATTTTAAATTGTGCGCTCATTTCAAATAGAATTGCGTCGTTTTTGATACTGTCAATTTTATTTCTTTTGTACTTTGCTTTGTAAAAACAATTATAAATCTTGCGCTTAAGGTTGGAAATGCAAAGACATATATTGTTGCCATATCTATAACGACTTAAATGAAATTAGCTACACTTTTGAGTGACAGTTTTGGTCGGGACTGTGCATCTTGGGTTTTTTATATCAATGCTTAACCAGTGAACGGATGACGATACAGAAGGTGTGTCAAAATTGCAAATAAACGTCAATACCAAAACCGAAGCAACTTTATTTTTTACTGTAAGTAATGTAACAAATTTATTTTTAGGAAATCACATAATCAAATATAAAGGTTTTAATATAAAAATAAAAGGCCGATTATTACAGATGTTTAGGCGTATTGAATTTTTTTTTGTAACGATATTTTCTTCAACCGCATGAATATTGCTGGATAAATCACACAAATTTATTTAATCTCTAAATAAGCAAATTATTTGCGTGTGATATGCGTGCTATATAAGAAAACTAATGCATATAAATACATATACTGAAAAAATTATAAACACTCAAACACAGACACTCAAAACATTTATGCTCGTCAAACAAGCGCGTATCCTTGTTAAACTACTTGGAGTTTTAATTAGTTTTGGATTTTTTTTAAATATATATTTTACACTTGAATTATGGTTGCTTTAAATCTATCTTTTTTATTTCGGATCTAAGGATTTATCAAATATTACTGAATTTGTGATTAGTTTTCCCCGTGTTGGTTCCGGGATTCCCCGTGTTGGTTCCGGGCTCCTTTGAAGAATAGACCAACTGCCGTTCGGCCAGGCAGGTCGTAAAAGGCGACTGAGTGGTTATGCGCGTCACTACCATCGTGACTACTAGGTGGTAGAGTTCTGCATCGGCTCGACCGGGTCTGGTACCACCGCCTTATCTATTCCGGTCGCAATAGCGGCAGTGCTGGTCACTGTCGTGTTCCGGTTTGGAGGGTAAGGTAGCCGGTAAACTTATGCATGTGGCATTAGACCTCGCCACAAGATAGCAACGCACCATTAACACCTTACGTGTCTATAGGCGATGGTTAACTCTTTCCATCAGGAGACCCATCTGCTTGTTTGCTATCTTATGAAATAAAAAAAAGCCAGAGTTTAGTTAAAATTGAGTTTATGATTAGCTAGAATTGAGTTAAAATTGAGTTTAGATACCGCATTGAGGGACCGAAATTTCATTTAGTTTTGAAATAACACGCATCGTGCGTTGTTCATCGTCGGTAGCAACTCTTTATAAGACTGGTACGTGTTTATCGAGCATTTGATGAAGTTCATATTAATGCTTTGGCCATATCAAAGAACAAGGCCATATCCTTAACGAGAGTGAAAAACATGAATGTATTGTGTAGTATTAGCAGTTTTTAGGCGAGCGAGTATATAAGTATATAAAAAAATACGAAAGTAACGAGTTTGTGTGGAATAATTGTGTGGAAAGGCAAGGAAAGTTGTATTAATTCCTCCAAACTGTGTCCATCAGTCAGTCATAACTCTTGATGGATATTCGTGTGTGGGTTTTAGTTTGGCACTCTGTTTTCTTTCTCAGGTCAAGGGATAATATGGTGTTAGAAATGTACTCGTAGGTACGCGGTGAAATATTTTTGGAACGAAGTTCCCTATCGCATGGTACGGATTTTGACCGGCACAGGATGTGACTGAGCGGAAAAAAATGTAAGAATTTTCTGCTACGAGCTTCTTGCCGTCGCGTCGCCACGACTTCCGAGTCGAGCTTTTTAGTGTAGACGATTTAAAAAAAAAAATACCAAAAAATTGATGAAAAATTGACTAGATGTTAAAAAAAGAACATCTGTTTGAGGTAACTGGGGGCTGAGACAGGGGAAGAAGAGGAAGAGGTGTTGGACAATGGGGTGGGAGAGAGAGAGAGAGAGAAAGAGGGGGAAGATAGAGGATAGCGAGAAGAGGTAGAGGCGAGGAGTAGGGAAGAGGTATGATGAGAGGGAAAAGAGGGAAATAGAAGGAAAGACGGGAAAGAGAAAGGGGTGGAAGAGGGAAAAAGAAGGGAAAATAGGAAGAAAGAGGATAAGAAAGAGAATAGTAAGAAGGGCGGAGAGAAAAAAAACTTCATCCCAACCGACTGTTCCACGACACTGGTAAGTAAGTATCTTCACGCCCATATCCTCGAAGAGGTAGGCAGAGGTACAACAAGCGCACCCACGAAGATACTTGGTCCCACAATGTGATAGGTGGCAAGCCTATCGCCAACCGGGCACTTTCCAATCCCGGGTAACTTTGTTTTTATCAGAAAACTGAAGAATCTCATTTTTGAATTGCCCGACCCCGGAATCGAACCCGGGTCCTCATGTGGTCAACTCCGATACCGGACCACTAGACTACAGAGGTGATTTACACTGGTATGACACGGTATTCGCTTACAATTTACACACATTTTCAGAAAGATGTATAATATATTTATTTATTAAATTGAGTAAATAAATATGTATATATTATCAGCGGTAAAAGTATATTTTTGCAGAAAGTTTTGATACCTACAAAAAATCAAAAAGCTTTACCTATTCACCAACACAAATAAAAGTAGCCGTTTCTATCACGATAGTGTAGTATTTATTATATCCGATTTAATATAAGACCATCAAATCTTCTAAATTTTTTGGATCATTTTGATTTTAATAAAAAAGCTTATAAATTTTGGTATATCAATTGTGCAAATCTGACTAGTTAATAACTGAATTTATAATGCAGAGAGACATTATGATTAAAAAAAAGGATTTTATTTGCAATGATTATAACGCTGTAAAGCTTTTTTTAATTCACCTTGCTTTTAGCTAGGTAGTTATTAAATGACTATGAGTAGGTACCTTACCTACCTAAGACTACGCTATATTGTATTTTTAAGTAAAAACAAAGGTCGAGCTCAGTCGAGCGTCAAAGATTTTTTTAGATTATTTTAATATACTGTGTGTGTCCGATGACCTTATCAAGTATAAATAAATACCTCATGAATATAAAAAATGCCATTAAAGAAAAAAAATTTTGTACAAGTCAGCGCTCATTCATTTTCGTTCAAATTATCAATTACCTATTACTCCGTCGTAGGCGAAATTGTGATAGAATGAACGCTAATCTTAACCCATACTTTTTCATAGTACAACAAAAACAAAATGGCTCTCCTGATGGAAAGAGAAATCATAGCCTATAGACATTAGCTATATGTGCGTAGTTGGAAAGCCACGCTCATAAAGAATACGCTTCTATCATATATCGCTTGGACTCGTAAATTGAATATCATGTCTTATAACGAAATTCTTGCCAAAATAGTTGTTAACTTTTTACAAACTGCCTGTCCGAATGGCAAAAGATCTATTCTTTAAACGGGTTTTTTAAATTTAGATTAACACGGGGAAAATACTCAAAAAAGTTAAATAATAACACCCTAAGTACATAAACATTATGTATAATGCTATAACAATATTAATGTATTGCCAATTAATGAAGCAAGTCTGAAATATTTAAAAGTAGCTGTGCCCGCGACTTCGCTCTCGTGGAAAAAATTCTAAAATAAAACCCGCATAGTTCCCGTTCCAGTAAGATTTCCGTGATAAAATTATCCTATGTCCTTTCTCAGGTCTCAAACTATAATCGTACCAAATTTCATCCAAATCGGTTTAGTTGTTTAGGCGTGATGAAGAGGCAGACAGACAGATACAGTTACTTTAGCATGTATAGAAATATGGATTTACGTAAAATATCGGTAGAATTTAGTTTTTTAACGATTATATGCACCCTAGTTTCAGCGAGTTCATGTACTTCAGTTGCAGTTTTGCCCGTTTGAAGTACCTCTTTAACTACGGATTTTCTTTGAAATCCTTCTGTAAAATGCTCGTTTCGTTGAGATTCAGCTACACGTACATGCGACTTGGTCGAGAGGGAATAACCTTATTTGCTTGGGTTATTTTAAAAACATTCCCTACTTTAGAAATCTTCAGAAAGTTCATATTTACATATTCATTGAGGAGGTTCTTATATCATTATACAGAATATTAAATTAAGTTAATAATATTAAGGGCCATCTATAAATTACGTCACACGAATTTCATGATTTATTGACCCCTTCCCCGTCCTTGTCACAGCTGATCACATTTTAAGTGACCCCCCCTACCTAGTGTGATGTCACATATTTTAAAATTTACCATTGGAAAAATGATCTCATTCGATTATTTTTATCTATAGTGGTGGCTTTTTAAATTGAAAAAATGTGAGGTCACAAAATTTGGAGCCTTCCCTACCCCTTGTTACACAATGTCACACTTAGTAGACCCCCTACCTCGCCCTTAACGTGTGAAGAAATTTATAGATGGCCCCTAATATGTGCATACGTGATATAATTTATTTAATAAAAGTGATCAAGAAGCTATATCATCAGTTCACTTAGAATGAGTTTATTCCAAAGTGTTGACCTTAATTATAATTAATTCTCTCCGTGTTGGTCCCGGGCTCCTTTGAAGAATGCAAACTGCCGGTCTGCCAGGCAGGTCATAAAAGGCGACCGACTGACTATGCGAGTCACTATCATCGTGCCCACTAAATGGTAGTGTTCTGCATGTTATCGCCCGGGCCTGGTACCACCGCCTTACCTATTCCTGCTGCAATAAGTAAGAATAAGTAAGGCGGTGGTATCAGACCCAGGCGAGATAATGCAGAACTCTACCACCTTGTGTTGGGCTAATAAGGGAATTACAAGATAGAAAAAGTAATGTTAAAACCCTTAAGTCTAGTTCGTACCACGTAAAACCTAAGTTTGCAATATTTAGTAACTAGTAGGGTGGGGAGTACTTTTGTAGCTAAACACTCGCTACTTGTTGACCTGTTTTTGGCGTGTGGGAGGGTTTTTATCACAGATCCCATGAATACTATTAGACACGCCATTGGGAAGGAAACGTGTTGCTTCCTCCTCCTCCTATTACTGTCAAAATTTCATACATTTGTAGGTTATACTATATTGTGAAAAAATAGAAATAAACCATGTACTGTTTTATCGTATCAAATGAGATGACAAGATTTAAAAATTACCATTGAAATGATTTTATTTAATTGGTAAGTAGTATAAGTCGGTATTTCTGTATATAATTGCAAGCTACACTGACAAACTGAGAAATTGTCTTGAAAGGCGTATCCATTTAATCCGTGGTTTTAATCAACGACGCGACGTCTATTTAACATTACGTTACAATAAATCTCTTTGGTTTTTATGATTTTTTTCTCAAAGTAGACTTATCAATGTTCTTCTTCTTTATTGTATGACTTAACAAATGCCACAGACAATATTTTTAATTTGACACTAATGGCCACTTGTGCCAAATTATTTAAATATATATTTTTTTATTAACTTTTAACTATGCTTAAGTTCATTTAAAAACTATTTTAATAGCTTGGTGCAAGCGGCCCATCGGTTTTGTTCATCATATTCTTTATACCTGTCTGTCAATATAAATATTAAAATGGCTAACATTTATGTAAAAACATTATGTAGGAAACATGTGTACCAACGTAATAAGAAACAAAATCAAAAAAAATCGAGTGTGATTTTATTCAAAAAACTTTATGGTATTGTTATTAAGTGTAAAGCTAAGGAATCATTACCTATTTAGCTACACACAGTACATTGGGGCGTTGATAAATGAACGACCACCGCTCTTCATCGATCCCTACCATAGAGGCGTGTATTTTTAAGGAGTGTAAGTTGAAAACGTAGTACATGTTATAAAGAAATTTATAGTTTGTAAGTTAAAAGGTCTGTTTACAAATTATAACGAGTGAAATATATAAATAAACAAACAAATAAATATCACTACGCCGATTCCCGTGTTTAGTGAACAGAGTGAACCAAACATAATAAACGTTGTGGTTCACCACGATTCAAGCTTTGTTGATTAGCGCCACGGAATAATTTGTTCTGTGGATGGCGCAATAGTTGCTGATTTCCATTGCTTGTGTTTTGGTTATTTTCTCGTCTATTTGGCTATCTCGAAACATCCTAATTACCTGAGAACCTATTGATGTTTGGTTTACTTTGGGCAGGGAAATGGTGTAATGTTACATATTATGACTTCGACTTCGCTCGAGAGTAATGTAATGTAAAATAACGTGTAATAAATATAATATTTCATACAAACTTTTATCCCCTATTTTAACGCCTTCGGAATTTATAATAATAAAAAGTCTATTTTTGACCTCAGGTCTTCAGCTATCTCCTTGCCAGATATAATCAAAATATGTGCAGTGGTTTAGCCTTGGCATAACAGACAGATTTAGCATTTATAATATTTGTATTGTATGAATGTCGAGTCTAATGTTTTTCGAGTCAATCCATACTAATATTATAAATGCGAAAGTAACTCTGTCTGTCTGTCTGTCTGTTACGCTTTCACGGCTAAACCGCTGAACCGATTTGGATAAAATTTGGTACAAATATAGTTTGAGACCCAAGAAGTGACATAGGATAGTTCTTATCCCGGAAATCCCAGGGGAACGGGAACTATACGGGTTTTTATTTTAGAATTTTTTTCACGCGAACGAAGTCGCGGGCACAGCTAGTATTATATAAACTCTTTGGATAATGAAAATATATTCAAATGTATTTCTCATTTTCCAATTCATTTTCACATTACTTAGGCAAAAACCAAGAGATTTTGTTATTTATATAAAAATTAGGTGATATTGTACTTCACGCAAGTAATTTAAAAAACTCATATAATGAAAACATATGTTAAAACTTAATAAAAATAGGTACACACGTAGCTTATATATGAGTAGGTACTTACTACATACGTACATTTGTTGGTAGGCAAAATTTTTCTTCGAAGCGTAATTCCTTGCACAATTATGTAATTTATCTATATACATACAATAAAATCGTAGGAAAGTCAAAACTGTACATTGAATATTTTATTTAAAGAAAATACTTGGGGCGTGATTTACAATCGATATCAAAGCCAAAAATATAGTTTTTAGAATTTTTGTCTGTTTGTCTGTATGTCTGTTTGTCTGTATGCATGTACGAGGTAAACTCAAAAAGTACTGCATGGATTTACTTCAAATTTTGCATGAATATTACTAATAGGTCAGGTCAACATATAGGCTACATATTATCACGCTATCACCTACGGGGGAGGAGCTGTGCGGAGTAAACGATTTCCGAGCGAACCAAGTCGTAGGCAAAAGCTAGTTATTAATAAAAAGTTTATGACTTACTTTCGATAGAAATACGATTTTGCGATAAAAAGGAAAATGTTTGCGTGCTTAAAAGGTTAAGTTGAAGCTTCGAGTAAATTGAACGTATTTTCAGTCCAGAATATATCACAGTTTATATTGCGCTCTGCTTTTTAAACTTGCTTGTTAATATAAAATGTATAAAATATTTAAAAAAAATGTTTTATGTTTGTTAAAGATTTTGAAACTATCTAGCCAATGTGCTCTGAACTGGTTTCATTAGAAAAACAAGCCTTCGGTGATCTTCAATCATCTTCGCACAAGATGCTTTAATACCACCGTAGGCTACTTTTATAACTTTCGACTAAGCAAAATAATACGAATAAGTTCATGGGTAACGTGAACGAAGTCGCAGACAACAGCTAGTACCTTCTAAAGAATTACCATTATTTATTAATTTTATTTATTTTAACCATTTATTGCACACGAATAACAAAAATACCATTACTTCAAAAGCGTGGTAGCCATACTAATATTATAAATGATAAAGTCGGGTTTTGTCTGTCTTTCTGTTTGTTACGCCTTAGCGGCTAAGCCGCTGAATGGATTTTAATGAAATTTGCTTAAGAGGTAGTTGAAAATCTTGGGGTCAAACACAGACAACTTTTAAAAAAAAATCAACACCTAAAGAGATGAAATAAGATTATATAGATGTCATGTTATTTTTATATAGATGACTCATAGGGTAGGAGGTCAGATGAGCACCTAAAGTTATCGTTTTTGGTTATCGTAAGAATTATTTGTTGGATCATAAAATGCTACGATGGGAATCGCTACCTGCCGGGTAGCTGTAAATATTGATGAATTACGAGTAGAATGTTATAAACTTTAGCTATATTCTTACTACCTCGGAGACTGGCATGATGATATACTTATCTATAGTTAATAGTTATATTATAAAGAGGTAAGATTTGTTTGATCGAAATATATACACTCAAAAAACAGACCAATTTTAACAATTTTAAATAAATATAATTTACAATTGCAAAATATTTTTGTAGCCACCAGACTTCGTTTATTAACGCATCATAAGGGCTTTTAATTTATTAATATAATAAATACGAAAATATAAATTATTATAACTTCGCTGGAAATCCTACAAAAATACATACACATACATGAAAATAAATGATGTAAAAGCCGTCTGAAATGGCTAATCCAGTATTTTAGAGGAGTAATTTCTGCTGTACCTACGTTATTAAAACATGTTATGAAAAGTTTACGACGCTTTTGAAAATTGCTTGCAATTAACATAATTTAGACAAGAAAAATGTCACGTTTATATTTGACATTTTGGTTTTACTTGAAAAACATTTTTGGAACAAAACACTTTTTCCCACAGTTTACGTTAAACAGGTAAAACGCTAATATTTAGCGTTTTAGCGGTATTTTTAGTGTAATACTTATTTGAAAATATAAATGTATCAAAATTATTTAAAAGAGAAAGATCTTTTCATCATGCTGTTTAAAACCCGAAATCTTTTTAAGAAGCTTTGAAAATCGTATCTGGGTTTGAGCCAAAATAAATGTACATTAGTAAAAAATTTCGTGTCCACCGCCTTCAACCCATAATTGTGGCTATGTTTATTGCAATAAACATGTTTATTTTTTTTTCTTAAATACACTGGACCATGTATTTAAAAAAATGTTTGTCATATTTACACCAACATTCATAGTTTTTTTACACAGCAGTATTTTCTTATTAAATTTTTTTTTGTCCATACAAATGAAACATGTCCATTTCACTACCACGTTACAATAATAGCTCAAAACTTCCAAAATTTCTTAGGAAGCTTAGAATCAGAATTTTATCAAAGGTTTTTGTAGTACCTGGCCTTCACTTTTATTGATATTTTATCCCCTAGCTTGTCAAATAATAAAAATAAAAATTGTTAATGAGAGCATCCCTGATTTCGCCCTGTGAGAAACAATTTGTGAGAAACGCTATTTAAACCCCCGTAGAATTATAAAAACTGCCACCTCACATTTTTTTAAAGCTGCCAACATTGGCATAATTTATTAAAAAGAAAAAGTGTCAGTCTCCCTCTGTGGCTTGGTGCGTTGTTGTTCTTTTTTTGTTTTCTATATTTTTGTGAAAAAACCCTGTGAGAAACGCAATTAATAGCAAGAAAAGTAAGTAATATTTTGTTTAGTATTAGTGTAAACCATTTTGAAAGTAAAGTGATCTTAGTATCAAATTTTTAGGTTATTTAGCAAATAAAGTGTTTTCAAAGTTGCATGTTAGTATGCCTGTGAGAAACGGTCGAACAAAAATGTTAAGCTAAAGCACGTTTATACTGGTCTTATTTCTCACATGACCGTTTCTCAAAGTATTTATTTTATATCGTAAGGTCGGGGAACTATAACCTAGGCTGCTACTTTGGCATAAGTTTCAACTTCCCGCCACTTTGTTCCTATGTGAGGTAAAGATATAATTCACTTACGTATTATTATAATATTATTTATTATTCTGTACGGAAACTTTTTTGTACGAAAAATAATAGTGATAATAAATAAATAAATAATAAAATAATAATAAAATAAATCAAATAATAGTGGAAAGGACATAGGCTACTTTTTATCCCGATCGCTCAACGGGTTCCTGTGCAAAACGCGGGCGAAGCCACGGGCAACAGCTAGTATAAGATAAATTCATCAATTCAACATATACATAATTATATTATGAGCAAGTTTATGTATACATATTATAATATTGGCTTAAGTATATTCCTAACCCAACCATTACCACCTTTGGTGTTTATAGGCGACGGCATTTCTTACCATCAGGAAACCTCTCTGCTTGTTTGCCTTCCTTTACCATAACATAAACAAAATAAATAAACAAACTAAATAAAACATTATTTTAAATTATTTTATATATTTAATAATATTATATTTTAATATTTTATTTAGTTAATAATATTATATTTTATATATTATTATTAAACAAATACCAGTAAAAATTTACCAATGTGAACGCATCTTTGTGATGAATGTGAGAAACGTTTTTGATTTTTGTGAGAAACGTGAGAAATGTTTCTCACAGGAGTCCTGTGAGAAATGTACATTTATTTTGGCTCAAACCCATCTACATGTCGTTGTCGCCATGACACTCTTGTGACTGATAAATTAACGCGGAATGGCCAAGACTGGGCGAGAAGAGAGAACTCTAGCAGCGTGTAGTGTCGTCACGATGGCAGGTACTTGGAATTCGTCAACCGTCGACGACATCGAACACCAAGTACATTTTTAAACCGATTTTCCAGAAAATTGGAGTACTTCAATTCAATTTTTTTTTACAAATTACACTAATTGATCTGACCCCAAAGTAAGCAAATTATATGCTTGTGTAATGGGTGTCAGTCAACGATACTAATACATAGAAATACATATATAAATATTCTAATATATATAATAAACACCCAAACCCAGAAATAGAAACATCTGTGCTCATCACACAAATGCCTGTCCCTGCCGGGAATCAAACCCGGACCGGCCGGTAAATTTTTCATGGAATTACAACTAACGTCCACTTATTCACACAAAAATACACGAAAATCTTTCAATTCATAGTAGGTATTAATATATACAATACGTTGTCGCTGGTATTAGTTAAGGACGTATTGTCATTTGTTACACATATACATATTTATATTTCGTTCGACTACGAGTAGTAGCCTCAAACAAACACTTTTAAATATGTCTTATACCCTAAAGGTATTGTGCGCCCACTGTAATCGATATTTTCCCTGTTCGAATTCCTGTAGGGATAAAATTTCGTTAGTAGGTAGGGGAAACAAAATCAATAGCTGAGATGGAGGTCTTGCACAGTTATACAAATGTATATTGTACGTTACACAATTACGTTTACCTAACCCCTATTATAGCTAACCTTATAAATCTATCTATTAAAGGTAACCCTATAATAGTAATAATTATTTAATTTTACGTCGTAATTAATTATAACAAGTTTTTATGAAGTGGTCTAGCACCTAACCTATTCGGTTCAGATCATGAGGTCTTCCTTTTCTCAGACCATAAACAGAATTGTTCTAGAATAAACGGAGACAGATGTCTGTTATTTTTTAAAAATCACTTAAAACTAAGCAGATATACATATGGGTTGTATCAATATAACATCAATTAAGTAGTAATAATTATTCAGCTCAGATTTTGAGATCCGAGTTCGATCCTCGGGTCTAGCAAAAGTGTTATTGAGTTTTTTTCATATTATATGATAGCAAACAGGCAGATGGCAACAGCAAACAGAAAGAGACAACGATCGCCTGTAGACACTAAACATGTAAATGTATGTAACATGTAAATATTACGTCCTGAAGATGCTTTAAAAAGCGAAACCGGTCGATAAAATTAAATAATTTAGTGTATAATAATAATGAAATAAAAGTACAAGTGAGTGATAAACTAGTTTCAACTAAAAATAATGGAATTTCACCAAGTGCCGACGATTGAAAGTGTAAAATCTATGTAAATGGTACGTCGCTATTTGTGTGAAGAGGTTTTAAAATTACTTGCATAAGTTTACCGGCTACCTTACCCTCCAAACCGAAACATGGCAATGGCATGCATTGACGCTATTGTGGCAGGAATAAGTAAGGCGGTTGTAAAAATACCCGGGCGAAACGTTGCGAAACTCTACCAACTGGTAGTCATGATTGTAGTGACACGTGTAATTAATCGTTCGCTTTTTACAAACGGCCTGACTGAATGGAATGGAATTTCTCCAAAATCAAAATCTCAGTAGCAGCTCGAAGTGTGTTGGTGGTGTGTTAATATTCCTGAACCTCGGGTGAGTGCGTAAAGCTGTCCGTCTCGGCTATCGCTAGAAATAAGCTTTAATTATCACGAGGTCGGTAAAATGCGTCGATGGAAATTACCACTCAAATTGCTAACTGACAAACCTGTGAATCGCGGTAACCTGGAAAGTCTATAGACATTCTGTTCAATCGTTCGGCGAGATGTTGTGAAACTTTACCACTTAGTGGTCACGAAGGTAGTGACACATATTATAACCAATCGTTCGCCTTTTAGGAACTGCCTGGCAGAATGGCAGATAGTCTATTCATCAAAGGGGGCAAAAAAGGCCTGGACCAATATGAGGGAAACATTTGTTACTTTACAAAATGTACATTGAATGAATGAATGAATAAATTTATGAAATTACCGATCTTCTTGTTCATAAAACTATTGGTAAAATTATGATTGAAATCTGGTAACCCAGTTACGTAACCCCTGTAATATATTCCTATGCACGTATGATCCAAAAATTGACAGTGAACTACGGCACAATATTATTAAATCAAATAGTTTTCATAATATTATAAACCTTTATAATATAATAAATGATTCTCCAGTATTGATCTAGGTTCTTTATAAAGAAATAGCCATCTGCCTAGGGCTGCCATCACCTGAATTACCGACGAAGGACAAAAGCTTAAATAGCCCCCGAAGCTGAGGTGAAATTACGATTTTTGAATATAAATCAAAAAATTGTTTTCATTGTTATTTTTTAAATATATACAAATAACATATTGAAACGTATACAAATCATTTTATTAGCACTACATTTTACAATTAATCAGGATTCCTCTAATACAGTGTTTCTTAACCTGTGGTCCACGAACGCCTGGGGGTGGGTTCGCGAGTATGTGTGTGAGGCTCCGTCATATTAACTACTAGCTGTTGCCCACGACTTCGTCCGCGCGGACTTCGTTTACTCCGCACAGCTCCTCCCCCGTAGGTGATAGCGTGATAATATGTACCCTATATGTTGACCCGACCTGTCAGTAATATTCGTGCAAAATATGAAGTAAATCCATGCAGTACTTTTTGAGTTTACCCCGGACATACATACAGACAAACAGACGAAAATTCTAAAAACTATATTTTTCGCTTCGATATCGATTGTAGATCACGCCCCAAGTATTTTTAAAAAAAATATTCAATGTACAGTTTTTTTCTACGATTTTATTATATGTATAAATTAATGTTTGAAATAATGAAATTGGCGTTTACGCCAATGTTTTTTATTTAGGGGGTCCTTGAAATAGTGCTTGATTTTCTAGTGGTCCGCGGACTGAAAAAGGTTAAGAAATGCTGCTCTAATAGATACAAAAAGTGTTCGGGTTTTATTCGGATTTATGTAGTACTATAGATAGAATAGATTACAATGTGATTATAAACAATTTTTTCAACTTCTTGCTACTTTAAGTAGTAGTCTAAAAAATGTTTTTTCAATATAAAATTAAAAAACTTTTCGACCAATCACATTTTAATCTTGTACAATATTTCAAATACGGTTTTAAAAATCAAAATTTATTTCAAGTTTTCAAAAGTTACAGCTTTTCAAATATTAAAATTATGTTGTTTACAGCAAAATTACTTCATATTTAAAAAAAAATATCTGTCGGGCTAATATAAGTAAGTACATCGATTTAAAATATAAATTATACTGATTTAAAAACTAATAAGCTGTTTTATTTAAAAAACCGTGTAAATAACCGTTAATCGCATCAAAATCGGTTAATTCGTTCGGGATTTATCAATGACGTAATTTTTTTAAATAAAGGTTTTTTTAAAATTTTCTCCGACATTTTTCAACGTATCAATAAGCAGATGGGTCTTCTGATGGAAAAAATCAACCATCGCCTATAGACATCAAAGATGTTAATGGTACGTTGCTATCTTGTGGCGAGGTCTAATGCTAAGGTAAGTAAAACTTATGCAAGTTTACCGGCTACCTTACCCTCCAAACCGGAACACGATAGTGACAAGCACTATTGCGGCAGGAATAGGTAAGGTGATGGTACCAGACCCGGGCGAGACAATGCAGAACTCTACCACCTAGTTGCCACGATGGAAGTGACTCTCATAGCCAATCACCACCACCACACCGCACCACCACACATATAATCGACAAAGAACAAACAAGAAATTTTAATGGCACAAAGTTTTCTCTGGCCTTACCTTATTACACTAGGGGACTTTCTATGCACTTTTGTGGTACATTTAATGAAAAAGTATCGCACTTTTAGATTTGAGCTTCGACATGGTAGTTTGAATTCATGTCTAGATATGTTATCTACCATAAAAACACCATTTTATAAACATTAAAGAAATAGAAGATACAATTTGTATTAGAATCTTATTACTACTAACACCATCTATTATAAAACTAACAAGTTAAAATCGATAGAAGATACATTTTGTATTAGAATTTTTGAACTTATTAAGAGACTACTTCACAAAATGTTTATATTTGACTGACGGCGCGCAGTCACCGGGCCCTTGTATAAAGGCCCCGGTTCACGAATAGACTGCAATATAGACATGGACATTTCAAACCATAACAGTTTCAAAAATTATTTATCGGCGCAATACCGAAAACTATTTATTGAGGTTTACAAAAACTATTTATCGAGCAAAACTATCTATTGGCGCACTACATTACACACTCTTTGTATTGGTGCGACGCACGTACTCTTGGTGGGCGAGGCGAGGGCTTGGAGGGCGATTAAACGTATAATATCGGTAACGAGAAATACCGAATAACCGACCGAAGTAACACGAACGCGACAAAGAAAGTGCCACACGTAAGAGCAAGAATCTTCATACATATTATAAACACGGTATTAAACGCGCTATTAAAGCGCGACAGCCAGTATTTGACACCTATTTTTTTAACATTAAATGCAATTATTGGTAAAATGAAATTGGGTCATTCAATCCATTCAAGCAATGCACTTGCTTCTGTCAGCATTTATTTTTCAGCATATATGTTTTGAAATGAAATATATTATAAATTTATTATGTGTACAACTTATAGCTACAATACATAGGTAAATATATTCAAAATGTGTAATATTTAACGTAAAATAATTTCATCACAAAATTTCAACTCGATCCGGCGATAGGAAGGGCTCAAAACGGTATGGCACGGAAATGAGGCAGGTATCAGAACAGTTAGCCAAAGCCGCTATTCTGTAATCAATAGTTTTCAAAATAAATAGTTTCAGAAACCGCTATCGCGTGACGATAAATAGTTTCGCTTTGATACGGCAAAATCGCGAAACGACCCACCTCTACTGCAATAACTATAGGGCCATTAGTTTGTTCAGCTTGACAACCTGACGATGCCTTTGATGCGAATGTAATGATTGGGCGAAAATACGCTGGATTTTTTAGGTTAGATAATTATAAATAAAGTCTATACATTAAAATATGTAATTCTTATAAAAATACTTTCCTAACAATATTACTAGATAGTATAATTTTGCGAGCCCTTACAAAGCTTTGCTTTATGCTAGTAATATATAAATATGGTTTAACTACTTACCCGTACCGCGCGTACACCCTTTACGTTTAAACATGTTTACCTATCATCTACATCTTTTTATTCTGGCAACCTTGACCTTTAAGTAGGTATAATAAATTACGCAATATTTTATAAAATTACTGAAATAACAAGAATTTAATTTTGTTCGAAGTAGCAACATGTGAATTGCTAAAGTAATCATTATTGCACGTGCGAGCTTTACTATAAATTTACCTTAGAATTGAACTTAATTATACTTTAAATTGTTATTATGTGTTTATACCGTCTGTTCCAGCCCAATAATGTGATAAAGTCTTGATAGAGCCATCTATGTATAGGGGTAGGTAATGTAAACAAGACACGCTATGTGAGCACGACTCCGCTACTTTAGATAGTGAGTAAGCATGTCGTATACCTACTGAAGTCAGTTCTGATAGAGGGCAGTAGTATTTCTTTGTCAATACTCTGTTTCATGCCCGGTTAAAACGACTCGTTTAACTTACGAGTAGTAATATTTTTTACTAGGTGTATGTTACAACTATTCCTATAAATGTCAAATTACCAAATGTCCAAACAACTTGTGGGACGACACGTTATTAATAAATTGGTTGCTAATGGTTACTGCTGCGAATGACGTGTTGTTGATTATAGGAATCCAACATTAGTCCTGTTTCAGTTAAACGTAGATTTAAATAAAACTAATTTCGATTTTTAAGTTTAATAAATGTTGAGTTTATTCATTATAAACATACAAAAATACAAATATTTTCTCTTAGAGAAGTAGGTATAGATTAAAAATTAAAGTTCTTTCGACTTTATACTTGTAAAATGTTAATAATTATTAGTCAGTAAAATTTTAACGCAAACAATGTCTTATTTCTGGTTATTGAAGTTTAATTGACATACTAGCGGTCGACGATGTAGCCTACTGCAAGGTTAAAACTTTTTGTGAATCTCACGGGAATAATCCAAATTTCCGGGACAAAAATAGCCTTTTTGTTAAGTCAAACTAGAAAAACTACCCAAATTACTGATAAAGTAAACAAATACACACAAAAATATCTTAATATATAAAAATTATTTCCACATAAGTTTTTCCGCGTATTTTTTTAAAGCGGCTCTACATATTTTGCTATATTTAGTAATTGTAGTAGTGACCTGAATGAAGTATCTAACTAAATAACACTATCTTGTAATGATAAACACATTAAAACTTGCGAGTGGCTGTCTTCTAGCGAATCTAACAAACTTTAAATCTACGATTTTCTTCGAAACCGTTTCATTTTTTCACGTTAAACTTGAAAACAAAACAACCAATTAAAATTTGAATTTATATGTTTTTCTTCCTTGATGGATACATACTTAGTTATAATGTAAAAGATAATTTAAGTTGTATTTCCCAAAATATTTTGTCTATCACCGCAAAATACCGCATTTAAACATTTGTGTTTGTGACAGGAATCAATACAGATATAGTTTATTTTTGCTAGATTGATTAATAACTATTATTGTTACCGAGTGGTTACAATGTCTGGGAAATTCCTTACTGCGCTGTTTCTGACTGATAGGCTATATATTTACATATGACATTACCACTTATCACGGGATATCTGTTTCGCACTTTGACAAGAGAATTTCCTTCATCTAAGGTTTTTTTTTTGGTAGAAGTGTATAAACAGTAGAAAGAAGGGCGCAAATGGAATACGCGGTGTATTCCATTCCATCAATCTAGATCTGTTATTATTTTTTTTTATTATATTTTTAATTTGAATGATTTTCTGAATTTATTGCGTAGTATACGCAAGTTTGTATTTATTCACATCGTGTTTTTTAATGTTGTATATAATATGCGTATGCATAGATGTACATAAATCAAGTATGTGCATATTCATCTTTGCATCATTCATATTATTATATTGTAATTATACTAGTATAACATTACAGATTATTTAATAACGCACACATGTATATGCATACTTAACATAAATTAAGGTAAATATAATTATAATTTTGATTGTTTTTTGTTTATTTTTGTTTTCTTTTTTTATGTTTTTTTTTCTTTTTTATGTTTTGTTATTTTTTTTAATTTTTATATTATTTTCTTATATCTAATACATATATAAGTTACATAAGACTATTTTTGCATACACATGTGTTGTTAGTAATTATATATATATATATATATATATATATATATATATATATATATATATATATATATATGTATATATATATATATATATATATATATATATATATATATATATATATATATATATAACCTTGTAAACAAAACATCTACATAAACACTTTGTCTATATGTTATCATAAATTCATTAATATTTTAATTCAATGTTTTATAATAACATATACATTAAAATATATTTTTATACTTTGCATATATTTTAATGTATACGTTATTATAAAACATTGAATTAAAATATTAATGAATTTATGATAACATATAGACAAAGTGTTTATGTAGATGTTTTGTTTACAAGGTCCCATTGAATTCTTTTAAATTTTTAACTATGTTGTTTATTAAATTGGTGAATGTGTCAATGGTTGTTTGCGTTCTAATTATATCGTTAAGTAGGTACGGTGCGATATTTAATGTTGTATAAGCAACTAAATGTTGGTTTCTGGATGCTTCAAATCTCGGACAGTTTTGTATAAGGTGTTTGATTGTCTGTGTGGTTGTATTGTCACATGGGCATTTACTGTTTTCAGTTATTTTGAAGCGGTAAAGGTATTCTTTGTGATAGCCATGATTTGTATTTGTGTAATTTGAAAGATAGGTTTAATGTTATTTATAAAGTTTGTGAAGCTGTTAAAGTCTGGAAGTAATTGTTTGATATGATGATCTTGATCTATATTATCGTATAGTGCTTTTGTCATTAGCTTTGATTTATTATTGCAGTAAATTTTACATAACTCATAGGAATGTTATAATAATCTGGTTCTTTATTCAGTATAGCTGCGCTTTTTGCTGCTTCATCGGCCATTTCGTTACCTCTGATCTTGTTGTGTGCTTCAACCAATAAGAAGTTGACATTATTTCCGTTATAAAATAATCTATGGATAATTTTATGAGTTTTATTGACAATAGGATTATGGCTATTGGGATTACATAGTTCAATCAGTGCTGACATTGAGTCAGATAAAATAGTTGTGTGAGGTGTGTCGTTAGTGTGTGTCCACTCTATGGCCTTTAATATAGCAAATAATTCAGCTTGAAATATAGAGCATAAACCATGTAGTTTGAATTTATGAGTCGTTATGTTATTTGCAGGATCAATAGTGACGTAGGCGCAGCCAACTTTATCGTCTATTTTACTTCCGTCATTATAAATTGGTATAAAATTATTTGATGTGGTTGAGAAAATCTCTTCCTGTGAGGTAATTTCTTTGTAACTGATATTGACTCTTAGGGCTGGATGTAATATTTCGGGAATGGGCGTAGGCTTTTCGATTAGTAAATTGTCCAAGGATTTGCAGCACTTTTGAAAAAGTCGTTGACAGAAAGTTTGTTAGACTCAAAAGGAAGTCACTTACGAAGTTTCATATATGTATTCATCGTTTAAAAATGAGTGTGATGTCCCATAGACTATCAAGTCTAATTTGCATTAATTATTTATTGCAAAAGTAAAATTGTAAATCATATGTTAATCGTTTTATTCTAATGTAGTGGTAAAAAATAATTATATTTTCATTTTTAAATTTTAGGACAAGGTTTATGATAGACATAGTATGATCGAAAAAGATGTACAACAAGTACACCCACGTTTAGGCGAAGATGAGTTAGGTGGCAAACCTATCGCCAACTGGGCACTTATCCAATCCTGGGTAACGTTGTTTTTTAACGTTTAACGTCAAAAACTGAAAAAAAAAACCACTTTGAATTGAAATAACGAGACATTCCACAACTTGTGAAGAAATTTGGGAATTTGACATTAATTGGAACAGTTTTAGCTTACAGCGTATTTAGCGTATATATATATATATATATATATATATATATATATATATATATATATATATATATATATATATCAATATAACTTCCTACTAAGGAGGGTTTGTAAAAAATTATAAGATAGAATTTTAAAAAACGCTCTATTTTAGTCTAAATTCCGTTTGAAGAATAAGTTATTCTGTCAGACTTTGAAAATCACTGCCACGACCGTCGTAACTTTTAGGTGATAAGTGATAACCATTGGCTGTATAGACACCGGAGATGTTAATGGAGCGTTGCTAACCGTTTGACAATTTAGAATGCAAAATCCGTCATGCGTAAGTTAACCGGTTTCCTTACCCTTCAAACCGAAACACGTAAGTGAAAAGCACCAACACAATTGCGACAGGAATAGATAAGTAGGTGGTATCAAACTTTGTTGAGACGTTGAGACTAAAACGAGTAGTTACGATAGTTATACAATATTATAATAGTAGTTTTAGTGACACATATTAGCCTTCTCTCGCCTTTTTCCGAGATGCCTAGCAGTAAGTCAGTTGATTTATTCTTAAAAATGGGCCTAGAATGAAAAAATTATGTCCACTATGGACATAATTTTTTCATTCTGGGCCCGTTGTAAATAGAGAAATACTAAAAAGATAAAGCTGTGGATAAAACAAAGTAATCGTAAAGACAAGTAGTCGTAAGTAATTAACGGTCCGTTCTGATTACAATTTAATTTGTATAAAGACTGTAGGTATTTAATTCTGGATGAGATAGAAATACGAAATTTCTATAGGCTGCCCATCCGAATTGGCCTCGTTAACTGACCTTTTAATATCTCTTTAGAAGTCTAAGTAGTCTAAGTATCTTTTAATATATCTTTTCTTTCAATAATCTTTTGAGATTTATAAACCCTCCTATCTTTTTTTTTTCAAAAATCTTTTGATGTTTATAAAGAAATCTTTTCGAAATATTATTTTCCTTGGTCTGGTGACTAGCCTGTGTGGCTCATATCAAATGATCTCATGATTTATTTCCGAATAAAGCAAAGTAAGTGTTATTGGTTTTTTTCAATCTAAAAAAATCTCAATACTAGCCTGGAGTCTTTTATTGATGTGTTAACTATGAACTATCCCGCGCCTGTGTGTAATCTGTGTTATGTTGATTCCATTCATCGCTTATAAATTGTCACATTAGTTAAATGAGATAGTCTGAGATACTTATCACGATACTTTATAGATTAATTGCTATAAAGTATCGTGATAAATATCATCAACATTTCGCCAGCGTAGGTACCTACTAGTGAATTGTGGTGAATCTGAACCTCTATTGATGTTTGCTTGCCTTGCCTCTATTGATGTCTACTTATCCCACTAGGAATCGGAGTGATTATATTTATTTATTTTTATGAGTTGTTTATAAAGTAAAATATAAAAGCTATGTTACACAGTTGACAGTTCTAATCCTTATACCATGCGTTCCCGTCACGTTTGACGCGGGCAATGCAATTTGTTCTGAAACGAAGAAATATGTACTATAATCTAAGCAAAAAAATATGTATAACGATAAATTTCAATGACTATTATGTAGTGTTAAGATTTTGTTGAATTTAACTATAAATAAATTTGAAATCTACTAACGCATCTACTAAATTGTAATTTTGTTTTTAAAAGTGCTTAAGAAAACACTTCAAAATATTTTTATCAATGTTTCTTAACAACTTTTATATATTTTTTCATATTTATATTAACTGGTATTATGCTGTTTTGTAGAAATTTCTATTTCGATAGATAGGTATTTATCGATACAAATTATAAAACAAAGTCCCCTGGCGCGCCTGTATTTGTGTTTGCACGATAAACTCAAAAACTGCTTAACGGATTTTTATTCAGTTTTTACATACAGGTTGAGGGATCATGAGAAAAGTTTAATCATAAAATTTGTTAAGGTTTTATATTAATAATTTGAAATATGACAATGAATGTAGAAAATGTCGAAAAAATCATACCAACTGGGAGCTTTCATTAAAAATGCTGCCTAATCCCTTTGGGTTAGAACAAAATACCTAATGTACGGTGGGATATGTTTTCTTTTCTCAGAAAATTCTGCGGTTGTATAAGTCTATTTCTCAAGGATTGTTTACTACATCCATTCCAACTTCTAAAAAACGGAAGCTTATTAATCCTTACCAAATTTAACACTCTAATAACCCGTGCGAAGCGGAGGAGGGTCGCTAGTTTCCATATAAAATTGATTGTTTTTATAATAATTCTATATATAATTAAACTTCTTGATAATTAATTTATCAATAAGTACATGCTTATCATAGGTAGATTTAATATTTATGTGTAGGACATAAAATATTACCAATTAATGTCTTAATAATTATTATAAAATGCAAATATATTGAATACCCATTTCACCAACTTAGATATAAAAGTATTTATAAAGAGGTTAGTTTTTGCCCGATGTAGGAAAATTGAAATTCTCCATAAACCGCCCTAGGGTTGCAGTCGCTGGTCGGCGCGACGGCGGAGGGCGGGCGGCACGGAACGCCACGCGATCATTCTGCAGTGGCCGTCTGCCACGACGAACGTCGTTTCTCCTGACACCCACCACCCACAAGCTTAACCATTTACACTATAACCTCATTAAAACGAGTGACGTAGAATATTCTTACACCTACCAGTGTATAGTGAACGCCCGCTACGTGGCAAAACTGTATTGAATCAAACCAGCTAAATTACATCGTGAGGATAGCCTTGTTCGGTGCATTTATTATTCAGTGACTACGAGCAATGGCAAGGATGGCGCCCTGTACAGGTACTATTCCTAAAATATTTTTTTTATTTGTTTAAACCTACAGTGTAGAGTTAAGAAATTTTACGAAGGACCTAATTAATTGGTCTGAGTTAGCAGTGACTCAAGGGATCTCATTAACATTTTAATTAGATGTATTTAACACAGTTGTATATAAGCTTTTATTTTTATTAAAAAAATTGTCACAAAGTAATATTTATGAAACTATACATCATTTAAAATAAATACATTGCTCTACATTCGTTTCACATTAAAACTATTGTTAGGCAGTAATTACTGAAGTAATAAGTGGTAATTGCTTTTTAAAATTAGATTAGTTTGATTTGATAACTAATTACTTAATTTATCCCAGGTAACTTGGAATAATTCAAGCCCATTTAGAAGAACAGACCACTTGCCATTCTACCAGGAAGTTCGTAAAAGGCGAACGATTGGCTAAACTTGTTATCACCATCGTAACTACTAGGTAATAGAGTGCCGTAACGTCTCGCACGGGCAGTTGGTACCACATCCTTACCTTCTCCTATTTCCTACCGCAAAAGCGTCAATGCTTGTCATTGTCGTGTTCCGGTTTGGAGAAGTAAGGTAGTCAGTAGACTCATGAGTCTTGCATGTGGCATTACCATCCCGTTACACGGATATCAATACACCATTAACATCTTTGGTGTTTATAGGCGATGTTTTCTTTTTTCATTGTGAGACTCATCTGCTTGTTTCCTATCTCATAATATAAAAAGTCTCTTTACTACTAATTAATTAATTAATGGTGTGTGATGGAAAGAAATGTTTTCTTACTGCACTGTACCAAATATAAACTTCATTCTCTTGTAACGTATTCTGCTTTTAATAGTGGGTTGTTTTAGTAATATTCAGATTAAATTACTAAACAACTAACATGTTGAGTAAAATACTGATTTAGCAAATTCTCAATTTTTTTAGCATTCTTAAAAAATATAATAAAATATATAATAAACTCTTGATTTATTCGTCCTAGGTGGGAAATCCAAATTTAAGAAATTCATTTTTAATAGCTCTAGTTTTTGGGGTATTACGTATTAACTACAATTTTAATTACATTAACAAATTGTTTTTTATTTTAATTTATATCATTTAGGTTATCCACGCAGGCTTAATTTTAAGAATTCGACCTACATTTTTCACATACGTATTTTAATTAACATAACGGTATCATCCAAACTCTACAGGCTTTTTTTCATTAAGCTAATATATAGGTACATATTATGTTTGATACTGGCAGCTGTTAGAGATTGCACTCAGGTTTCTTAATATAAGCAACTTAAGCACAATTTTGTGAAATATATATTTAAATTCACTTACTGGTAGCTTTTTGTAGGTTTAGGGACATTTTAAATATTTTCCAAAAAATCCAGCGGGAAACTTTGAAATTAGCTCTTTTGCTCTTAAATCTTATTTATAACTACAAATATAAACCACCGAATACACTTCTATATTTACAATACAGCTATTACCCGCAATTCGTTCGCGTGATTCAGAATCATTATTACCTATTGCTCACTCGGGTAAAAAATTGTCTATGTCCCGTCTGTTCTAAACTGTTCTATTTTTCAGTGAAAGTTTATTCAAAATCGGTCCAGCCGTTCGAGAGATTACCACTTACAAACAGAATGACATATAGACATCAGTTTTAAAAATGGTGGCACATGGCTAGGGTTGCCACCCGTACTTTATAACAAAGTATTGTATTTTATTTTGAATAAACGTACGTTATACTTTCTAAAGGCAATAAAGTACGTGAAAATACTTTGTTTTACTCGTATCATTTCGCTTTAAAGGAACAAAAACTTAATCTATTTTTTTTTGTAGCAGAAATGATACTGACAAGTTTTAAACATCATCTAAAACGTATTTTTTGTATCATTTCACTTTAATTGATTTTTTGTTGTATGAAAATAATGTTATTGAATATATATAAAACTCTCATTTATAGTTTTTTCTTTAAGGTGCATCCAGAGACGAGACAAAACTAATTGGTGAAAAGCATTGTTAGATATTGCTAGAAGATACAAAAAATATGTATGATAAATGAATAGCACAGCTACTAAGTAATACTTTATTTTTCAATTTTGTACTTTATTATTTAACCTTAAAAAGAAAATGTACTCTATTTTTTCAATTAAAAGGTGGCAACCCTACACATGACACTTGAAAAAACCTAGTTATTTTATAATCCACAGATGGACACATCAATTTTGATGCATATAGATTATTTATATGTATAGAGATACATATACTAGTAGTAAAATTGTGGGCCTCTTAGGATTTGCGAAATGAGAAATTTTGTCGTCTGGCTTTCTCGTCATTAAAGCTATTATCTCTATTTGTCTACTGTGGGTATTGTGGTTGCGCAAATGACTGAACAACACCCTTTAGGTGTCCTGAGATCATACGTTCGAATAACGAGTTGTTCATTAAAAACGGATTTTTATCACAAGTAGAGGTGGCCGTTTTTAATAAAACGTTGTTGACGGTGGCATCAAATGTTCAACAACGGATGAGAGTAACAATATTCAACGCGATGGCATATCGAATAATGCCAACCGTAGTCCGTACCCGACAACGACCGATGTCAATAATAACATTGGCTGATATTTGCAAATGAAATATGAATCTTGTGTATAAACGATGGATGCGAGCAACGATATCACCTAAATTGCATGCTTGAATTAATTTTGTGGAATAGAGAATCATCTTTTTAAATGCGAATGTAAATTTTCAGCTAACTAAATAAATTATGATTTATAATTATAATTTTGTTTTTATAATTTTCGGTGGACATGTTACACGAATTGATCTAACCACAAAAGCAAATTATTTGCTTGTCATGGGTGCTAGTTAACAATACTAATACATGGAAATAAATAAATAAATATAAATATAAATATTCACAAATTACACTTACTGATCTAACCCCAAAGTAAGGAAATTATTTGCTTGTTATGGGTGTTAGTCAACGATACTAATACATAGAAATACATATAAAAATACTAGGGTATAGTTAATAAACACTCAAACCCGGGAATACAAACATTTATGCTCATCACACAAATGCTTGTTCGCGTCGGAGATCGAACCCGAGTCCCGTCGATTGCGTAGTCAGGGTCACTAACCACTCGACCAACGGGGCGGTCAAGGCGGGGCACAGTATTTCGCCTAGAACATGCTAGGTGGACAAAATTCATGTTATCATTTCCAGGAAATCTTAATTGCAAAACGTAAACAACACCCCTAATCTCCAGATTCCAAGAATCGGTTGTTTGTCAAATGCTTAACTGATAAGGAATAGTGGTTAGAAGTCAGGTATTGAGTTTAATGAAATCGTTACAGTCAATCAGTTGCAGTTTAGTGACACTTTCGTACACATCCATAGTGGCTTATAGTTAATATTTTGAGTGTTTGTGATGGATATCAACACGGAGGGTAAGTCCTATTATTTAAAAAACCTTTTTTAAAATCTGAATCTGTTCAAATGAATTTTAGGTATAATTTTAACATAGCTTATATATTTTAACGTATTTTTTTTATGAAAGAATAGTTTTAAAGAGTTAATTTTGCAGACATTCACCTTTATCCGGGCTAGTTCTTTGATATATCATAGGAAATACTTTATTCTTCATAAAAATACACAAATTGTTTAGCACACTTCAGTACAACATATTCTTTTCTTTTTTTTTTTCAGAACGCTTATACTCTATTTCTAGGGTAGAATTTTTTGAAGAGTGGTTGAAACCCACAAAAAATGAAAAGAACTCGGGTATATATGAGTACCTTTCTTCAAAATTTCACTTTGGTAACATTACTGAATGTAGCCAAAAAGAAATA
The DNA here is from genome assembly GCA_036924255.1 of Apodemia mormo. Taxonomy (NCBI): domain Eukaryota; kingdom Metazoa; phylum Arthropoda; class Insecta; order Lepidoptera; family Riodinidae; genus Apodemia; species Apodemia mormo. The sequence continues at coordinate 31,289,031 of JAUPFN010000003.1, read as the reverse complement.
AAGTTGAAGATATCCAACTTTTCCAATAAAATTGGTGTCAAATGGTTGGCTTCAGGAAAATCGAAGGAGCGTTTTTTAATTAAAAATAAGACCTGGCTGGATGAAGAAGATATACAGTTTACTGTGAGTTCTTTTGAGCCACAACCATCAACTTCGAGTGAGGCTGTGATTTCAGCAGGAAGGCCTCGCAAAGAATTCGAAGAATCGTCGTTTAAAACCAAAAAACGTCGAGTCGTGGATCTCGTAGAATCGCGAAGTGTCAGTGAATTGGTGACAGCTGCCGAAATTGCTGCGCGTTCAGCAGGACAACGGAAAATTGCCAGCGTAATTAGAGACATTAGTGAAAGCTCAGTTATTAATGTTAAGTCTAAGGATACCAGTAATGTTAATCCTAGGCAGTTAAGTAGTGACGAAGCGTTAGCTTACTATATAGATTCTAAGTCAACAACACATGCGTACAAACAAACAAGAAAGTGGTCTATGAAGGCAGGACATAATGTGTTTCCATCATATTATAGTTTGACAAAATCTAAACAGGCCTGTTATCCTGCACAGGAGCACATTGCTGTAACAGAAACACGTGCTGAAATAAATTTGCAAGCATTATTAAACAAAACAGTGGAACGTTTAGTATTAGCACAGCATGAAGTTATCAGCAGTGTCCTCGCAACAAGTTCGTCTTTTACACTTGTAAGTAAATGGGGATGTGATGGAAGTTCTGGGCACAGCACATACAAACAGAGATTTGAGAACACTGAAGATACGGACGAATTTCTTTTCGTATTTTCTTTAGTTCCCCTTAGATTATATGATGGGGCCAAAATTGTTTGGCAAAATCCTCGGTCTTCATCAACATTGTATTGTCGCCCAATCAAATTAATATTTGCTAAAGAAACGAATGACTTCACGTTAACGGAGACAAATAGATTGTTGGAAGAAGTTAACGCTCTTCTTCCAACACGTATCGACTTTGGTGATTCTCAAATCTCTGTGAAACACGAACTTTTGCTGACAATGACAGACGGAAAGGTATGCAACGCTTTAACGGAAACTCGTTCAACTCAAAAGTGTTTCATCTGTGGCGCCACCCCCAAGACGATGAATGATGAACCCGCGAACTTCAACAGCAACCAAGATCATTTTGGCTTTGGTTTATCTACACTTCATGCTTGGATTCGTTGCTTCGAATGCCTTTTACATATCAGCTACAAGTTGAATATTAAGAAATGGCAGGCTAGAAGCAACGAAGACAAAGCAGATATCAAGGTTCGTTCCGACGAAATTAAGTTAAAATTTAAGAACGAGATGGGACTTATTGTAGATAAACCAAAGCCAGGATTTGGTTCTTCAAACGATGGAAACACGGCTCGTCGGTTTTTTAAGAATGCTGAGATGAGTGCTCAGATCACGGGATTGGATGTTGAAATCATCAAACAGTTCGATGTAATATTGAGGACTTTGTCTTCTGGATTCGAGATAAACTTAGTTGAATTTAATAAATTTTGTCTTGAAACCAGAAGACATTATCTAAGTCTCTATTCGTGGTACTGTATGCCTGCTACTGTACATAAAATATTAATTCATAGTACAGAGGTCATCAAAGCTGCATTGCTTCCAATTGGGCAGCTTTCCGAAGAGGCTCAGGAAGCACGTAATAAAGATTGCCGCAGATTTAGGGAGTACAACACCCGCAAGTGCTCGCGTGTTGCCACGAACAGAGACTTGCTGTCAATGTTGGTTATAACATCTGATCCCTTGATCAATAGCCTTCGAGAGATTCCCCAAAAAAAGCCGGAAAAAATATGTTCAGAGGTTTTAAAGTTAATTTTAAGCCCTAGTATAGTAGAATCAAGACTGGAAACGTCATCATATTATCGCACAGTTCCACAAAATGATGACGATTACACAGTAAACGATTCATCAGAAGACTCTGATGATGATTATTAGGTTACGTTATGAAATATTATCTTTGCTGCTTAGTTTTAGTTTTCATGCATATATTTTCTTTTATTGTAAATAAACCTATGATTGTTTTGTTACTATTTGTAATTTTATGTATTTAGATTTATATTGTACATACCTCTTGATACTTATTCGATCTGAACTGCATGCAATTTACAGCATTCATAGTACTCGCTAAGTTAATTGTTGCTCATATATTATTTTTGAAAATATTTTTTTGCTATCATAATTTTTTTCGTTTTTTATTACAAAAACATGACTACCCATATTTGAAATAAGTAAGAGCATCGTTATATAACATAAAATAATATTGTCCACCTAGCATGTTCCACGCGATACACTGTGCGGGGCGGGAAATAAATATATATGAATACTGTAACATACATAACAAACACCCAAATCCAGAAATACAAACATTTATCTTCATCACACAAATGTTTGTCCACGTCGGGGATCGAATCCGCGCCTTCTCGATGCGTAGTGAGATTCACTAACCATTCGACCAATGAGGCAGTCGAATAAAAAATAAAAGCTTTATATTTTAATGTTTTGCCTATTTATTTACATTAACTCATATTAATTTTCATAAATGTTTTTACATTGAAGTACGATAGTATTACAACGTTTTTAAAAACGCCAAACTATAGATGTTCCCCGGCCAGTATACAAGTTGGATGTCTCACACCGGCGCGGCGCGGTGTCGGAAACGACCATGTTGCCAACGGGTGACATCGGCGTTACAACGATGTTGAAAAATAACAAAAACGCCCATCGCTATTCACAAGCTTAAATCCAGTCGTATAAGCCGACAGACGTCAAAGAAATATACGTTTGACCGCCCTGTTTGTCGAGTGGTTAGCGAACCTGACTACGCATCAACGGTTCCGGGTTCGATTCCCTACAGGGACAAATATTAATGAATAAGCATAGATAATTGTATTTTTGGGTTTAGATGTAAATTTATTTCGGTATTTATATATTATGTATCTCTATGTATTAGTATCGTTGACTGACATCCATACTACAAGCAAATAAATTGCTTACTTTGGGGTTAGATCAATTTGTGTAATTTGGCCAATGTATTAATTTATACATACAAGAAACCTACACTCGAAAATCATAACCCTTTTTTTAGCGCAGGTGGGTAAACATAAAAACGATCTAATGGGCATCACATTTTAGCGTCAAATCAAGTGTTTTTATTTTAATATAACAACATTTTACATGTACATATTTCGTATATCTGTAACATGAGAGCAGTTATTTAATTTAAAATAATAATAAAATCGTAGGAAAGTCAAAACTATACATTGAATTTTTTTAAAAGAATATTTGGGGCGTGATCTACAATCGATATCGAAGCCAAAAATATAGTTTTTACAATTTTTGTCTGTTTATCTGTTTGTCTGTATGTTTGTCTATTTGTCTATTTGTCTCTATGTATGTCCGGGGTAAACTCAAAAAGTACTGCATGGATTTACTTCAAATTTTGCATGAATATTATTAACAGGTCGGGTCAACATATAGGCTACATATTATCACGCTATCACCCGGGGGGAGGAGCTGTGCGGAGTAAACGAAGTCGGCGCGTACGAAGTCGCTGGCAACAGCCAGTTTAAAATAAAAACGTTAAATAATTTACCGATGCTTTCCACGAAATTCTTGCTATAGCGCCAGTGGTGAAAGAGAAATATTTGAACAAACCAGGTTGTAATTAAATTAGTAGAGCTTGATTGCGTTTATTTCTTCACTGAAGTTTCTTGTGTGTTTACTGAACGCTGTTTATACACAACTACACAATAATCAAATAAACGATGAAGATTTTAAGAGTTTTTGTATAAATGTACATAAGTGTATATGTATATGAATTAATGTATGTATGAATGTTCGGTCAAAGTTAAAAAACGGCTAAACTGAATTTGCGCAACGAGATGTCTACAAATTTCTTTTGAATATACGATATTTATAGTTTACAAGCGATCGCCCGAAAATGGACCATAGACTAAACAACAAAATCTCTTTTAAGTTTGAGAACTGACTTTAGCCATGAAAAAAAAATGAGTATACAATATGTGTGTATATTATCATGTATGTCACATGCATGTTCATTTTTTTAAATTTAATATATTTCTAATGCGTATTAAATTGACATAAAAGCATATTATATAAAAATATGAGGTTTCTACAGTCCTCTGCAATGTAACTACAACTGTGCCATACTTTTCGCGCCTTGTTTTAAAAAGAGGTACAAAGATTTTGCTGCACGTATTAATATATAGATATAATATAGTCCCAAGATGTAACCCGAAGGAAGAGTAATGTTTTTTTTTCGTAGTCGGCTTGTTTTGTTACGTATTTAATTTTAAATTAATAATATAAATATAAAAGGACAATATTATTTAATGATTAATTAATCTACAATGTTACAATACATAAGAATCTAAATCCTAAATGGCTCTTTAACAATTATTTAGGGTTAGTCCATTGTCGCTGTTGCGCCCTTAAGGCCTTAAGCCCATCAGCTATTGTTATTAAAAAACAATTTTTTATCTTGTAACGCCATATACAATTTTCAACGCTTCTCAGATGGGCATCAATCTTTACTTGCAGTACGCCTTGCCTGACTGGAAAGATCTTTTCCTTTCTATGTCCTTCTGTGAAGTTATCTCCTTTTACATTGGTGACTTAACACTGACATGATCATCACCTCCTACAGTTAAATTATTAAAACGGATACTTTAATATTTAAATAACTTAAACTGCTAAACTCACATTTAATTGGTATAGGGTCTGAAAAGTTTTGGAATTATATGAGGTTCTTCATCAGGGCGAATTGGATAAGATGCGATCAACATAAGTCTACCTAACCGTTTAACCGTTTTTAATTATTTAGGGACAATGATGTACGAAGCAATTACATTTTAATATCTTTCTCTTTGGAACAAATTATCGTCGAGGTGTTTCTGGCGCGACTAAGAAACCTTCACCGCCTTAGTACAAAAACATAGTACCGGGTTTAGACCAAGACTAAGAATGTCTAGGTTTGTTACGGTAGTGAAGTTAGTTTCAATACTAAAATTAATTCTTATTTCTTCGGACTAGCGCTAAGCTCAGTTTTATAATAATGTTTTATTTATTACTAGAACTAACCCTGGTATTACTCGTTTTGGAATAAGGCGATCAAGGTTTACTTTTTCTTACAAAACCGCAGTCTTCTACTAATGTAGATCTACAAATGTTGGTGGTTACTAAGATAAAGTAAAGATAATTTATTGTTCCGTGTTGGTCCGGGCCCCTTTGAATAATAAACCATCTGCCATTTTACCAGACAGTTCGTAAAATGTGAACAACTGGCTATAAGTGTCACCGCCGCACCGTCGTGATTACTAAGTGTAGAGTTACTCAACCTTTTACCCAGGTATTTGGTGCCACCGTCTTACCTATTAACATTAAATATTAATGTTTTTTTTTCGTCAGGAGAGCCATCTGCTTATTTGCTACGAGTACCTTATGATAAGTATATAAAAAACTTTCCGCGAAATCCTAATTGTAACTTTTTATTGTCACTGAAGCAAAAATTAGTGTAAGGTCAGCTTGCAAAATTATTTAAATAATTTTCAAATGAATTTAACCATAGAAAAAGTCTTCAATAGTTTGGTGCAAGCCTTAGGCCCTTATTTGTATAAATTTAGGAGTATGTTATGTTTATAAATACGGGTACTGTTTTACTTCGTTTTTATTACATTAACACCAATCGGTTTCGCGTTTTTAACGCATTGTCAAGGCAACAAATCCATATTCCTACTAGTTACTCGTACAACAAATCAAAACTTAGGCCCTAAGGACTGGAACAAACTTACCGAATGTCTGGAAATTATCGGAGACGTTAACGGCATAATAGTCCACTCACGTCCACCACACTCCACGTTAGTAGCACAAACAGAAACACAGTTTAAGTATTCAGGACCACGTTGGTCGAGTGGTTAGTGACCCTGATTACGCAATCGACGGGGCTCGGGTTCGATTCCCGACAGGGACAAACATTTGTGTGATAAGCATAGATGTTTGTATTTCTGGGTTTGGGTGTATATTATATTTATTTCCTTATTTATATATATTTATATTTATTTCGGTATTTATTTATGTATTAATATGGTTGAATAACACCCTAACTAAACTAACACCCTTGTGATAACAAGCAAATAATTTGTTTACTTTGGGGTTGGGGATCAATTCGTGTAATTTGTAAAGTAATATTTATTACTTCAGCGCAAGTTTTACTTCGTGACCGAAGCATCTTTAACTGTTGAATAGCATTTCACTTTATAAAAGTTGAAGTTAATTCATTTAAATAAATGGAAAGTGTGCTGAGCTTGGGTAGACTATTGTGCAACTCTTAGGCCAAAGTTACTTTGGTCCAAGATGTAATTGGAATCTTCTTTAATTTCCGGGCCTTCAGTAAGTATTGTACCGTACCTTAAATTGTATAATTATTATCCGTTTATTTAATTCATGAGAGTGAAGCCATGGGTATACAATAACGGTGTAAATAATTTTTACACCGTTATTATATACTTAATATTTTAGGTTTTAATTTGCTTAATGAAAAAAAAAATAGATCAAAAAGCTAGGCCACTAGGTAATGAAGAGATTGTATTGTTTCGTGTAGCTTGAGCTTGGATTGCCAAAAATAAACTGAAAGGACGCTAGCAGAAATAACGCAGGTAGAAAATCCTTTATATGTATGTGAGCCTAAAAACAAAGCTCTATGCTTTGTTAAATAATGAAAACTTTTACACACTTCAAAGTCTAAAAGGGATTGTGTACGGTAACACCAGAGAATAGTCGTATTCATTTTATTACTTTAGGAGATTTAAGTGCGACATTGTGCTGGCTGGAGAGAGCGAAAGTAACTAAAAGACATAAAATATCTTTATGCCTAACTAGGTTTTGTCTGTGTAATTGCAATTCAAATTTCTATTTTAGCGTTTTTTAGTTTTACTGGGCTTTATATGGACTATATATACGGTGCGGCTCCAACATTATAGGTAGTGGCTGATCCAGAATTTTTGTTGAGTGGGGTTTTCCGTGAATTATTGTTTTTTTTTGCTTGATTAAAGTGAGGGTGGACTTTATCAAGGTAATTATCACATTTTTCAAGATTTGAGCCCCGAAGCCCCTCCTCCTACATCCACTACTGCTATAAGGCCTAGATGATAAGGTTCCTCAGTTTCTGAAGTAGCAGATAGAAGTCTGGTCATAATGTTTTAACACACCCGTGCTCTGATTAAACGTGTAAAGCTGTCGGTCCGGGTTATCGCAAAAAGTAAGCGACATTCCTTAATAGATCAGTAAAATGTGGCGATGGGTATCACTACCCATCTCGCTTAACAACAAACAGGTGGGTATTGGTAATCGTAAAGTTAGATTCGCTCTACCTATCTCGCTAGGAAACCGATGTTATGATAATATAATATTCTAAGTTTATTTACTAGACTGGTCCGTTCAATGCCGGTAATAGGCCGGTAAGGCAATCAGTTCGCCTGCCAGTTGAAATGATATGGTATTACAATGAACGACTTTATATCGACAAATTTAACAAATTCATTTAATAGACAATATTTTAAAGTTCAAAAAATTGATTATTGTGTTCAAAATATATAGTTTTTCCATACTTAAAATACTGTAATTTTTAACAATATTTAGTTTTTTGAACTCTGAGCTCAAAAATTTATGCTTAGGTATATTGTTTTAGACTGTTTGTTGCTAAAGAAAAGTCACAGCAAATTATCTTATAAAACTACAGTGCATTTTACAGAAAAATTGGCATTACTAAAAAGCGATGAAACAAACGCGGCTTTCCTAAAAAGATAACACTGTTATTACTACCTCATCAAAGATGCGATTCACGATTCGAGCGGTTCTACTTAACAGAGAAAATGGGGTCGAAAGAATAACAAAATGTAATGGACACTTAAATATTTGAGGGTACTTAATATTATTTAGGAGTTGAAGTATTTAGTCGAAATCACAGCAATTTGAATATAGGCGTAAAATTAAATCTAATTAACTGACCTTTTATACCATTGTAATAACTAGCAAGTAGGTAGCTTATGACTATTGTCTAGAGAGACGATAAAAGAAAATCTTCGCCCATACACACAAAAGACGTTAATAGATGCGCAATCCATGATAATTTAAACGCTGTAATTAACGACTTCTAGTCTCCTGTACCTTTGGAACTTGAGATCAGATTTTCACCAATTTTATGTGGGACCTGATATACCCTCCAACAAACAAAGAACTTTCCAAATCTTAATTTTAATAAATGACTAATTTAATTAATGACTGATTTAATAAATGACTGAGTTCTGGGATTACAAATATTCAAAATACAGTCGATAACTTCCTTTTTTGGGAAGTTTGTTGAAACCATAATGACCTTATCGCCATTGTCGCCTTGCCCAGTCCCATCAAATGGGCAAGGCAAGTTATGTGTTACACAGGAACGTAGCTACTAAGCGGCTAAGCGGGGCAGTGCCCAGGGGCCCTCAAACTCTGGGGGCCCTCGAATCCTTACCAGTAAATCTCAATCACAGTCAACTTTTGAAAATTTCTCCCACTTTCAAAATAAATACAACTGGTGGCAACACGACTTTAATCATGGCAACTCAGTTTCAGACAAATTCGGAAGTTATAAAAAGGGAATTCTCCTAAATTATTTCTGAGGGTTGACAGCGGTATCAATTTAACGTTAGTTAATTTAAGTTTTATTATTTATCGATGTGCGTTTTTGTGGTTCGCGATTGTGAATTCGAGCCCCGATTTTTTTCGAGAATGGTTAAAAAATGAATGTTGTATCAGGAGTAAGTAAGTTAGCTTATGTAAGTATTTTTTTGTAACACCAACATTTTTATTATATGTTGATGAAGCAACTTTATTGATCCGGTAGTAGTTTTTAAAAAATATGTTGACGTGTCAAATTAACTTGTAAAAAGTTTTATTGAATAAAATGGTACTTCTGATTTCTGATTTCTATTACAAAAATGTGACGAATTCCAAGGGAAATATTCAGATATGATAGGCCCTAGCTTTTCACTTCAATTTGTTAATATTTACCAGCTACTTGTACCTCAATTAACTCAAGCATGGACTCTTCGCCAATTATGTAAGGAAATAATGAGTAAATATGGAGTGCTAGAATGCGATCTAACGGAAGTATTTACAGCAATTTTATTATTCTTTACAATTCCTGACACTTTTGCAGCAGCTGAAAGGTCATTCAGCAAATTAAAAATAATAAAAAAATATTTAAGAAATAGTATGGGCCAAACTCGACCCCGACATTTGTCGCTAATAGCAATTGAGAACAAAACTACATCAAGTGATTTAATCGAAATTATCGATACTTTTACGAAAACTAAAGCCAGGAAATGGTTGTGATTATAATAGCTATTTAGCCAGTTGATTGGTCCGATCTTTATATAATAAACCCTTGAATATTTTCTATTTCGTTTTATTGCCCAATACCTACTCCAATTATGAAAATAATTGTAATTTATGTGTTAGTGTTTAATATTTTTATTACCTGCCCTGCAGTGCTTGAAAAAGAGCTGATGATAAAGTAGCTTAGCATTTTTAAAGTATTTGTATATTTAATGATTTCACTTCATAAAACTTTGCCAATTTTGATAGCAGTGGGGCCTCATTTTTTGATTTGCCCCAGGGCCCTAGGTTACCTAGCTACGCCACTGGTGTTACACATGCATAAAGGAGATTGATGGGATCTGTGAACCAGTAACAAATATTTTGCTGTATGCAGACGTTGTTTATTTTTAACTTTCAAGTGGTTAAAATCAAATAACCTTCATTAAGAGACACGAAAACTTATTATATCTATGATGACGATATATTGCAAGTGATAATTGTGAATTCAAGTAATATTAATCTTTGAAGGTTAAAGTTTCCGTAATACTGTTTTCATTTCAGAAGAAATTAATAATGCATTACAATACGATAAGCATCTACCAACATGTGTTGCTTTTGTGGCCAACTTTATATGGACCCTCATCTTTCTCCTTTACTAACTAGTACAAAGTATTAAATGTGTTTATAAAAGGCTTATTCTTTATATCTGTGTATTTATATTATTGTACTAGTAAAATGTTAGCAATAGATACAGGACAGAAAAATAGTTGACCTTGATATGTTGATAATGGAGAACTCCCTCTACTCTCCGCTTATGAGGCGTGCAATAGAGCCGAATTATGAGGCGAATTATATAGAGCCGAAGAAAATTCTCAAATTTTCTCCGGTTCGGGAACATTTGAAAAAGATTATAATTTTGTCTAAAATTTTATGTTAAACAGTTTTCTACAGTCATTTTTATAGATAACATGTTTTACCGATACGTGTTTCAAAAATGTATACAAGCTATAAATTTCCACTTAGGAGCCGTAAAAGTTCTTTGTACCGATTTTATGCTCATATCTTTATGGTTTAAAGGATTTTGCTTTCATAATAAAACCTAAGCAACTTTTTAAATGTTTTCTTGAGCCACAAATACTTGTATAAAACACTAAATAGTAGTAATAGCACCGAATAATGTTTTTTTAGACTGGAACCCAGGGCCCCGCTAATATTAAGAGCTCTCATTTAATATTATTGACCAAGTAATGGACGGTTTTATTTTAAATATTGCGACTTCGCGTGGAAAAATAAAAAGTCGCGTGGGATTACCGGGATAAAAACTATCCTCCTTTCCCGGGGCTCAATCTATCTTTGTAACAATTTTCATCCAAATCTAGTGGTCTAGTGGTTTAGGCGTGAAGAAGAGACAGACAGACATAGTTACTTTCGCATTTATAATACTAGCTGTAGCGTGCAGCCCGATGCATTATAAAATTTTAGGCGAATCTCGCGGGATCACCTGATTTTTTCGAGATAAAAGTAGCCTATGTGCTATTCCAGGTCATCATCGACCCGTGTGCCAATTTTCATTCAAATCCATTCAGTAGTTTTTGCGTGATTGAGTAATAAATAGTGTTAAGATGGGGACAAATAGTGTTAGCCCACAGCGTCTCAGCCACCAGTCCTCCCCTCGCGCTTGGTAGTGTTTATTAGTATTGTCAGGACCTCTCAAACAAAGGCGGTTTTACTTTTGTTAAGGCTTTCTTATATTTTCCTTTTTTATAGTACACTAACTCACCCGGCAAACGTTGTTCTGCCTTTTTACTACTACTCTTATTTTTTTCTATATTTTGTCACCTTTTAAACCTTCCCTGGACTTCAACAATTAATTTAAAACCAAAATTAGCCAAATCAGTTCATTCAGTCCGTTCTGGAGTTTTAGACTAACGCACAGCAATTGCAATATATATATATATATATATATATATATATATATATATATATATATATATATATATATATATATATATATATATATATATATATATATATATATAGGAGAAATAGATAAGTACTTCGGAAACGTGTCTCTTTAATAATTTACACCTATTATATTCTACATGAATTCAAACTACGTTTCATGGTTCGAAATGTCGAAAGTTCAGCTAGCACACCAGTAATTACATTTGATATGAAATAACTCACGCTCGAAAGAGGTTAAACACAATACTGTTTATATGACATCGACAAATAGACGATGGTTGTTTCTTTCCTTTGGGAGTGCTATCTGCTTTTTTATTTATCAGTAATTTCAATTTTCATAAATTTTATTTTATTTTAGGTATTTAGATAGAACATTATACATATTATATATCTTTCTACACGTTATTGCACTATTTTATTATGATTTAACTAGATGTACTTATATGAAATATGTTTTCCATTTTTTGGAAAATTACCCCAGTAATAAATCGGCAGTACTGATTAATCGTACAAACATCAATTTTTTCATATATAAATGTAATTGTAGACCAAAATTGTACATGAAACGTGTTCTTGCTATTATTATAAGATTTTTTAAGATAATTGTGACAAAATTTTGTCATTACAAACCAGCATATATTATAATTTTCCTTCGGCTCGTTCTTCTATGATTGTTTAAATGACACTATTTGACGTATCACCCGTCTACCAAAAGTAGACTTTTACTGGGGACACTTTTTATCGCCCAATTATCAATCTGGACGTATAGTGTATCTATGTAAACATGTTTACTCTTTTATACCTAGAGCTGAAGTCTGTTGTCAAACTTAGAAGTAAGTTATTGTTTAGTCGAATTTAAACCAGATGTCGATCGCTTGTATTAGGTTTAAAGTTCCGAGTTACAAGTTGAAAAATGTTAAGGTAGACAAAAAAAATGTTGCTCTTTTTGCAAACAATTTACGGGCAGATTGATATTGCAATGTTCGTGGGGGAAAAAAGCTGGGTTATTTATGTTTTCGAAGGTCACTACAGCAAGCTTTGTGCAAGTAGAGAGATCAATTTTTGTCTAAACAATGATTCGTATCTGAAGATTATTTAATGCAAAATGGTATATATTTTCGACCAATTTTCTATTGATTTAAAACCTCAGAACTTAAATCGTTAATATTATCTACAAAATTCTTAGTTTTATATAGAAATAGCATAGCCTGAAACTAAATTTCAATCTGAATAAATAAAATCTAAAAAAATACAATATATTATTTAAGAAAACTTAAAATGTAATGCATATAATTCTGGTTATTTGATATGGGTTTGATTTTAGTGTTACGGTCAATAGTTAGATTATTAGGCTCAGATCTTCCCGAATTAGATTCCCATCGGGTCGGGAAAAAGTGCTATTGTGTTTTTTCCAGAATTCGCTTAAAGCGCAATAATGCTTGCGCAGGATTTAGATAATTAAAATTTATCGTTAGTATACATACACTCAAGCCAAGTCATTTACGGAGGAGGTAGAGAAAATTGAATGCCATAGGTCACCGTCCAGATGTACTTACCTTCTTTTATTTACACGCTAGATAAGAAAACTTTACTCCATCCTCTGCATCGCTACGTTAGTTCATATAAGGAAGTTGCTTTTGACGTTATATTTGAAATCCAATATATTTCCAATCCAATGAATTCAATATATTTGAAAATCAAGTTTTCACTAGATCTCAGAACTTTTGAACGATCGAAACGTGATTGATGGCATTCGATTAAATTCTGCCATTTTTAGATTTCCTGAAAATCAGGCCCGCATCGGCTCGGGAGATTTTGAGAAATTTTGAAAAAACAACACAAAAAAATGTTCGCCAACACAAAGTTTTTTTTTTAATAACTTTAACAATAATGTACCGATTGATTATAAAATCTAATCAGCTCTTTTCCTTAATAAGCTGCGTCTAATGCTGTTATTTGCATCAAAATCAATATATCCGTTCGGTGAGTTCTAGTCAACGATAAGTGTTTTTTCTACATAACTTCAAGTTTTTTTTTGAAAATTTAATTTTAGAATAATTTAAACCTTAAAAAGCTTCATCAAATGCCATTTTTTAAAAATCAAAATCGAAACAAATTTTCAAAAGTTACTTGAACCTTTCAAATATTAATGAATGAATGAAATAAGTTATTTGCCAGAATGTGGAAGTTACAAGTTATTAAAATTTGATTGTCACCAATACACTTATTCTACCATGGTACAGTGTGCAACTATTTTATAAATATAATTATATATTTTAAAAATAAAAGGACTGTGAGTCGTTTTTTTTTACAATTACTACCGGATCGGAACGCGGTCACACACTGACAAGATCCAGCGGAAGAAACTCAGCGGGCTTGCGTTTTTTTTCAATATTAGGAAAAAAACGCAAGTACCTGTACTTATTACAAATTACAAAAATTGCTTCACATCACAACATTTAATTCTATAATTTACAAAATTTCATTTTTTGTTTAATTAAATTTACAGATATATATCTACTTCGAGGCACGAGTATGTTAAACCTTCCCCTCTCCCCCCGTATTTGAAGAATATACCATCTACCATTCTGCCAGGCAGTTTTAAATACAATTTACAAATTTTAAAACTATGTTGTTTACAACAACTCATATTATTAAAATACCTCTCACACTATACCGATTAATTTCAAAAACGAATCAGCTCTTTTGCTTAAAAAACTGAGTCTAATACCGTGTCCTGGACCAAAATTGTTGTAGATTACCTAATTCGAGGCTTATCATTAAAGAAAATTTTTGAAAAAAATGTTTTTTGACATTAGTTCGACATTTTTAATAAATTTATTTTGTAGCTAAGAGACTAATTTGGAGCTAAAAAATTGCGTCGAATCCCATTTGAAAGATCACAATCGATGATCGTTTTCAAATATGCAGCTTTAAAAATCAATATACTGTAATTTTAAACAAACTAGATTTTTGAACCCCAAAAAAATCTATGCTCAGGTATAGTTTTGGCTCCCTTAGCTTTTTTTATATTTTTTATACCTTAATTTTTGGGGGATGTCATGATTGATTAACCAGTTTAATAAATTTTTTATATCATAGGATAGCAAAAAACATATGGTTCTCCTGGTGGGAAGAGATAAATAACTGTTGCCTATGGCCCAATTTCAAGCTACTTAAGTCCAGGGCCCATAACAGGTTAAAAGTCAGATTATTTTTGATACTGTTAATTTTTTAGGTATTATAAAGAACAGTTAAGAATTCGGACTCTTCCTGTCGGAACCACGCTACTGATTGATGCAAACGTTTATTGATCCCCAATACTTCCATTGAACGCGTTGTAGAGCTTTTTAAACAACCTCTGATTCGCTAGAATCGGCTTAAAAAATTCAATGTTGGGCGCTGACGATTCTATTCCGATTAAAGCAAACATTAAATAGTAATTAATACTACTAAAACTACGAGTGAAGTTTATTTTATTTACATGATTAAGTTCTGACGACACTTCGGTTACAATTAAATTTGTAATTATTTACACTTCGGTAAGTAATTATTAAATTTAGAGGAAAACGGAAATCACTTTTAGTTTTGTTAAGTGAATTAAGAACCTGTTAAGCCGAGTACGGATCGAATTGAAATTGGGCATACCGATAGCTATTGAAAAGTAGGCATTCGCTAAGAAAGGATGTTTGAAAGGTCAATACCTAAAGGATAAATCAGCCTCTTGTGCTAAATCCTTAGGAGTAAGATGTTTGGTTAAGCCCATGTTTTAAGGATAAAGCTTTAATAAACACGAGTGAAGCTGCAAGTAACAGCAAGTATTACAATAAATTTTACAAGTATGTTTCATTAAAGTTTCAATGTAGCTGGTGGAAATTTACGAGCTCTTCATTATTATTTGGCTCCGCGGCTGCGGTTTCCGTATACTTAAAAAACTTAGAACTTAAGTACTGAAATCATTACTGTGTAGTCTGTAATTGTACGGCGTCAAACTTATATTTTTAAATAATTCAGATACTTTTTTTATTATTTTGTAGCGGTTCAAGCAATCTACAAACGCTACCAAAAAAAAAAAATTGAAAAAAATTAAATTCAAAAATAAAATCCTGAATCGCGATATCACAATTATTTATCTTGTACACACTATATACAAGTTTCAACGTTTCTCAAATGGACTTCGGCCCCAGGCAGTACACCTTACCTGGCTGGGAAGATCTTCCTTTTCTCCTCCCTTGTCCTTGTGTGATGTCATCAACCTTCACAGTTATGATGTCACCTGACAATAGTTGGCCCGTTGAGTCAATCACAGTATCACCCTACAGCGGTTCGGACCAACGGCGCCACAATTTTGATAGAAATAACTGTGTTTAAAGAAGGGATTAGTTTAGATACTTGTTCATAATCGGGAAACCACTGAGTTTTTATATATTGTATACATTATATTATCCCCGTGTTGGTTCCGGGCTCCTATGAAGAATAGACCAACTGCCGTTCTGCCAGGCAGGTCGTAAAAGGCGACCTATTGGCTATACCAGTCACTACCATCATGGCTACTAGGTGGTAGAGTTCTGAATTGTCTCGCCGGGTCAGGTACCACCGCCTTACCTATTCCGGCCGCGATAGCATCAGTGCTTGTCGCTGTCGTGTTCCGGTTTAGAGGGTAAGGTAGCCGGTAAGCTTTTGCGTGTGGCATTATACCTCGCCACAAGATAGCAACGCACCATTAACATCTTTGGTGTGTATAGGCGATGGTTGACTCTTTTCATCAGGAAACCCATCTGCTTGTTTGCTATCTTATGATATGAAAGAAAAAAACAGAAAGAAAGATATTATTTTAGTACTATAAAGCCATGTTATTTAAATGTTACATAAGCTAATAAATAAATAAATCAATAAATTTCACTATACCACTGGAAAATTTAAACTAATTACACCAACTGGAAACAACGAAAAACTGGAAACAACTGGAAACACACAATATCACTGGAAAATTTAAAATAATTACACAAATCGATCTAACTCTAAAATAAGCAAAAAGCAAACTGTTTGCTTGTGATATGAGTGTTAGTGAATGATACTAATTAATAGAAATACATAATATTTATATTATGTATTTCTATTAAATGTATTTCTATCGGAAATATATTTAACGGACGGAGTGAAGTAGGTATGCTCAGCACACTTAAATCAGTTTTTAACGGCTCACTTCATCACTTCATATCGTAGTTTAATCTACGCCAGCGCCATTCTGAAACATTATTTTTAGTATACAGCTTCGTATTGGTCCGGGCCTTTTGAAGACTAGACCAACTGCCGTTCTGCCAGGCAGTCCACACAGGGCACCCACCGTTTATTACGTATCACTACCATGGTGACTAACAGCTTCCGCAACTTCTCGTCCTGGTATTTTGTACCACCGCCTTACGCAGCGCTTGTCATTCTCGTATTCAGATTTGGTTGGCAAGGTAGATAGTCGCTAGACTTAAATAATATGTGGCATTGCCATCCCGCCACATTCATAGCAACGCATCGTTAATATCTTTGGTGTCTAAAGGCGATAGTTTATCTTTCTATCAGAAGAGCCATCTGCTTGTATCTAATGATAACAAAAACTTTACATTTCCCCCTACGCACGTATCCCTCTTACCTTTATACTATTACTTTATACTATACATTCCTATTGATATATTCTACGGTTGAAATATATCAATAGGAATGAATCATCAACATCATTGGTCATAGGGCTTATTGATAAACAAATTTGATAGTGAGCGTAAATCAGCGTCCATTTTATCTCCTTCCTTAACACTTAATAATACATCGTAATAGAAGCGACAAAATGGCTGCTATTTTACACGCACGATCAAACAGCGTTATTTATAGGACTGATTGTTTTTGTAACAGATAATTTGCTCCGTACCATTTGCAAGGGACCTATATGGTTGTTTACTGTTATGTTATAAAAAAATCTATACTTTCATTTATAAAGTAGTTAGTCAGGTGAAGGCTGGGGCGTTGTAATTTCCGGGCTCACAGGGTAAGTTAGATGTAGAAGTTGAAAGAAAACTTTGAATTTCAGTGCAATGTCATTAGTTGTGTTGGTTTAGGCCTCTTTCAAAAATAGACAAGTTACTTTCCTGTCAAACAGTTCGTGAGAGGACGAAAATGAATGACCAACCGTGACACTAACACTACTAGTAACAATGACTACTAGTTGGTAAAGCTCTGACCCGGGCTTAAACCACTGCATTATCTAATCAAGTTGCAATTCAGTCAGTGCTTGTCATTGTCGTGTTTCGGTTTGGGGACTAAAGTAGCCATGTAGTACTAAACTTATGCATGTAGTATTGCAAGTTACTACACGGACATTAACATCTTTGGTGTTTGTGGGCGATAGTTATCTTTTTCTATAAGAAAAAGATATCTGTTTTTTTGTTATCCTATGAACTATTTAAATAATATGCATAAGTAAATATTTAAGGGTCACTTATACCAAAGAAATGTAAATAAGTGGCAGATTCAAAGAATACAATGATTTAAATATAAGGCCGGCTGTGGTTAACAGGGCCGCTAGAAGTGCATGCTTGAGCTATTCAGCATTGTAGTGGCTATTAACATAGAGAGCGAAAGGGTGAGAGTGAGTCGGGTCACGACATCCACCACCAGGCTGGCTGGAAATATCTAGATATTATTAAACACTGTTTGGCCGACTTAGCTTGATATAGCCGACCTTACTTAGCATACTTTTTACTATATTTGATAACACTTTACAATTATTAACCTTGGAATTGTGTGCTATATTAAAATGTATATTACCGTAATATTAAATTTAAATTTCAGTTCTTTAAATCGCGGAACCACTTTATCACGGTTTCATGTTTCGAAAATTCAGTTTCATACATTTTGACTTTTACACAGGTTCTAATTAGGGTTACGTACCTATAGGGTAAAACGGGACCTTATTACTAAGACTTCGCTTTCTGTCCGTTTGTCTGTCAGTTGCCGTTTTTATAAATGATAATACGAAACCATTCGTGCGCAAATCTGACTCGAATTTGGTTGGTTTTTTCATAGAAAGAACTATGACAATTATTTTCACGCATTCTTGTTCATACAGATACAATTCACTCTTTCTTGTTTGTAACGTGGTTTAAACATCAAAATGACAATAGGTAATTATTTCGCATCACTGTTTACAGGCATTATCTATCAGAGTTCTTCCTAAAACGATTTGAGTATAATTTAATCAAAAATAAAAATAAAATACTGATAGGAAATTAAAACTGAATCAATTAAAACTTGAAAACAAAAGCCTTTAGATGTCGTAATTAATGAAGGATGTTCGTCGAAAACATTGTTTATAGTTTTACGAAACCAAAATGTTAACGAGATTGTGTTTCATTTGGCAGCTTTATTACTTTTCTTTCTTTAGTATTGTTAGGGAATGTTTTAATAGTCAATTGATAAACATTATTTAAAAAAAATCTAAAGTTTTTGAAATATAATAATTTTATCCTACTAATATTATAAATGCGAAAGTTTGTGAGTATGTATGTATGGATGTTTGTTACTCTTTCACGCAAATAGTACTGAACCGATTACGATTAAATTTAGTATGTAGATAGCTGAAATTCCAGAATAACACATAGGCTATTTTTTATCCCGGAAAAGTTAGGTGATCCCGCGGGATTCACTAAAAACTTTAATAATGCAGCGGGCTGCACGCTGCAGCTAGCGATTTATAAGCTATAAATAAACTTTTTACGATTACTTTAAAATTAAGGTAATTCTTTGTAGAGTTTAGAAATATTAATAAATGAAAATTTATAACTAAAAGCTACTTTAGTAAGTAATAAAATTAGTAAAATGCAAGTACACATTTCAACATTTTTGATCTGCATTTTATTACATTTGTATGTTGAATAGTGTAATACTTATCTGTGCTGTAACTGCGTCTCTAACAATGTTCTGTGCTGAGGAGTATGCTGTATATTGTAGTACAGTAATACCCCGACTTACGCTACCTCGACTTACGCGAATTCGGAGTTACGCGATTTAATTTTCTTCGCGATTTAACCTTCTACATCAAAATAACTTCAGATTGTGTTTATACATTTTATTAATATAGTTTGTCATATTATCTAGAATTAAATTAAAATTTATTTCCTAAATTATTGTTTTATATTTCCTAAATTATAGTCTCCGGTCCCAATTAAACATACTTTGTATGACTTTATAGGTATATGCAAAATTGTACCCCGACTTACGCGGATAGCGCTCGGTCCCACCTATCGCGTAAGTCCGGGGTATTACTGTAGCAGTTTTAAAAGTCGCTACAATTTTTTCGTAGATTTCGTAGTTCGGGTTCTACGACAGGCTCGAACCAGTGACCACAAAAGTAGTTGATGGAATCGAATGAATGAATGAGGTGTTTTACTAATATTTTTTACTTCATTTATATGATTTCCATTATTGATGGAAAACGCTTCACTCGTTTATTTTGACGTTTGCAAGTGACGAGAAAAGGAATATACGGTTTGTAAGGGACAGTCTACCGAAAATCGAAACCATAGCTTTGGACTATGATTCTGAGATAAAAACCATTGGAAATTTGTGTGGAAAATTTTCGGTTTTTGACATTGATATAAAAAAAAACAAGATGCACATTCAGTGTCTCTTAACCGTCCTCTAAAAATGAGCGCACAGTTTTAAATTTTGCGTTCATTTCAAATAGAATTGCGCCGATCGCGACCGCGATCGCGACACTGTCATTTTTATTATTTTTTGTACATTGCTTTGTGAAAACAACTGTAAGTCTTGCGCTTAAGGTTGGATATGCAAAAATACATGCCTTTGCAATATGAAATTAGCGAGAGTTTTGAGGGTCACTTTTGTTCGGAACTGCGCATCTTGAGTTTTTTATATTAATTGACGTTGGGTTTTGGGTTTTTTGGGTGGAACTTGGGTTTTTTATATTAATGATTTTTGACGATATTTTCACCTTAATTTTGTATTATTATTTGATATATTGTAATATTCTGAAATGCTAAATACAAAATAAATAATGTATTATGCGCTACATACGCGCAAAATAAACAGCTGATTCGAGAGTCCCGCGGGCGCAATGAGTCGGAGCAACGTACGCTTTACGTTGCGTTGCGTGAAAATAAGAAAAAAGTATATAACGCAAATTTTGTATTTCCCACAAAAACAGGAATTGCCATTATAATAAATTAAAAATTGTATGTTATCTTCATTTTTCAGTAGACCGTCCCTTACGCGCTGTATGTAGGTATATATACTTCTGTCCAAAATATTAACAAGAAAAAGAAATCATGATTTTTCACTGGGTAGTTATAATCTGAATACGTATTTTTTGTCTTTTTAATTCTAATAAATAGCTTATGAAAACCCTTGATTTAAAATTTTTACGGTAACCGAATATTCCCTAATTTTAATAATTTAATGGAGACCCACATCAAACGAGTACAAATTAAAGATTTGTAAGTAAAACTTAAAAAATATATTACAAACTAGCTGTCTTTTTAACAACTCTTTCTGTTTCTCTTTTCTGTTTTTTAACAACTCTTATTTTTTTCTATATTTTTTCACATTTTAAATAGTACGGGATCCGAATATAAGTTGACCTTCACCCATCTGTTTACCAAATGAAACATTTTTTTTATTAAATTTCATACATAGACAAATACGTCATGCACGTATTGCCTATCAAAATCTATTCATAGCTATCCTTAATTAAAAAAATATTAATTAATTTTTTTTAGGAAGTTTCTTCCGCTTGTTTACCGATCAAATGTTATTGATACTAAAAGTTTTAAACATTTATACATATAAAATAGGTCTGTGAGGTATTGCCTACGTGTTTATGTTATATTTACTTACATGTTTACACCTGCTTACCTGGTAGCCATGAACGTAAACACGTAGGCAATACCTCACAGACCTATTCCACATGTTTAAAACTTTTAATAGCAATAACATTTGATCGGCATTCAAGAGGGAGGAACTTGTGAAAAAAAAATTAATTAAGGATAGCTAGCTATGAACATATTTTGATAGGCAATACATGCAAGACGTATTTGTCTATGTATGAAATTTGATAATAAAAATGTTTCATTCGGTAAACAGATGGGTGAAGGTCAGCTTATATTCGGATCTTAGACCCTTCCCTGGACTTTAACAATCAATTCAAAACCAAAATTAGCCAAATCGGTTCAGCCGTTCTCGAGTTTTAGCGAGACTAACGAACAACAATTGATTTTTATATATATACTTAGATAAGTTTTTCCGAATAACATAGTAGTATTGGTAAGTTTAAATCCCATTTTTGCCCTATTTAAAAGCAAACGATCAATCAGTTCACGATCAAATAGTGAAAATTAATAATTTTCTGGAGTCCTATATATTAGATGGCCGCCTTACCTACTCCAGCCGCAGTAGCGTCGTCAGTGTTTGTCACTGTCATGCTACGGTTTGGTAAGGTAAGGCAAGGTAATCTATAAGTTTATTATATCCTGTAATATTTTCTGCTCCGTTTCATGTATAGCAACGATCTATTTAAATCTGCGATTTGTCTCTTTCCGTACTATGATACACCTTCTTTATTTTTTCCTGTGTTGGTCCGGGCCCCCTATGAAAAATAGACAATCTGCCATTCTGTCAAGCAGTTTATAAAAGGTAAAAGATTGGCTATACGTGTCACTATCATTGTGACTACTATATGGTAGAGTTCTGTAACATCTCGCCCGGATTTTAGTACCACGCCTTGTCTATTCCTCCCGAAATAACATCAATTCTTGTCATCGTCGTATTCCGGTTTGGAGGGTAAGCCAGCTGGCAAACTTATGCATGTGGCATTATCATCCCGCCACTTGGATTGCAACGCACCATTAATATCTTTGGTGTCTATAGAAGATGATTGTCTCTTTCCATCAGGAGAGCCATCTGCTTGTTTGCTATTTTATAATATTGGTATAAATACGTAGATATTTATTTGCTATGTAATGATATTAAAATCCCACTTTAAAACTTTCTGATTTATAGGTTTTATGAATTGAATTCCGTTGTGAAAAATTTCGACCTAAATCCAAACAAACTTCAAAACTTAGTTGACCCTTCACTGTATTAGTAATAAGCTCCCATTGTTTACTGTGCCTGGGCAGAACAGCCTTGGCTAAAGTGCTTATTTCAAAGTCACATTAATTTTCATCGAAACAAAAGCGAGGCAATTAGAATTGAAATAAACGAGCTTAAGCTAGGTTTAATTTCTTTGGCGGTGGCACGGCTCGTTTATACTGTAATCATAATAAATATAAAGCAAAGACCGAAAAAAATTATGTTATTTCGTGAATGAGTTGGCTGAATTAGAAAAGTTCATTTGTTTGTGTTAATCACAACACGTATAATTAGTTAGTTAATAATAATTTAGGCGTCAGTTCTTCAGTAATATCAATAAACTATCACGTTTTTGGCCCTGAAGCTGTTCCTGCTCAGTGTCAGGTTTGATAGAAATGCGGTCAAAACTACCATCAAATCTTAATTCACGTTATAATCAGAATCGTTAATTGCATTAAATATGGTATATTAAGCTAATATAAATTTAATTGGTTTACATCACAAACCACCCAAATACTAATAGACATGGTTTTGGGTGGAAAACGTGTCACTGCTTGGTCCCGCCGTATGCGCAGGTAGGCTATTTCAAAAGGCGACGGGACCAGCGGGATGTGATGTAATATGGGATGAAAGGACTCACCTGGTGAATTTCACTGGTTTACACTTAGCGTGGCTTGCGGTCAAGACGTTGCCAAGACCTTGTCAAGGCATTGCGAGCGTACTGGTACACGATCACGCGCGATGCAGTCGGCCAACGACTGGCGTAGTGCGTGCGCTGTGGCTATTCAGCGACGCCATCTTCTCCAAGTGAGAGGAATATATGATGGATGCAGCAAGGAAGGAGACGGAGGAACGGAACTATGATTCCCGCGCAAACACTGCTCATATGAGCAAATGTACGTATATATCAAACGCTTGTAGATATATTATATCGTGAAAAAATAAAAATATGTCATTGTCATTGTTGTGCTAATCTATCGTGCCGAATAAGGAGCCAAGGCTCACTCCAGGAGTATTTTCCATGGAGTGATTTCTATTCATCGGTTAGTATTAAAATTCTGTATTTCTGGGTATAAATGCAAGCTACACTGGCAACATATGATATTATTTTAAAATGCGTATTCAGTTTAATCCGTGGTTTATATTTTTGACCTAGCAAAAAGTACACAATTGATAATTAAATATTTACAAAATGAAAACAATCTTCATTTTTCAATTTAATATAATATAAAAATGAATAAATTAACCAGAAAATTAGTAATTTCTTGTACAAGGCATTTTTTCCTGTTGATCCTCCTTCTTCTGCCTTAAAGGCTAATACACGTCATTTATATCGTGCCTAGGCATTGATATAAAAAAAAACCAAGATACACAATCAGTGTCTCAAAAACGTCCTCCAAAAATGAGCGCACAATTTTAAATTGTGCGCTCATTTTAAATAGAATCGCGTCCGTCGCGACACTGTCAATTTTGTTTCTTTTCGTACATTGCTTTGTAAAAACAACTATAAATCTTGCACTTAAGGTTGAATATGCAAAGACATATGTTTTTGCCAAATCTATAACTACTTAAATTAAATTAGACACTTTTGAGTGTCAAATACATTCGGGACTGTGCATCTTGGGATTTTTATATCAATGTGCCTAGTTATATATATATACCTATATATATATATATATATATATATATATATATATATATATATATATATATATATATATATATATATATATATATATATATATATATATATATATATATATATATATATATATATAGCAGTTCTGCAACGTATCGACCATGTTTGGTACCACCGCCTTACCCATTTCCGTCGCAATAGTATTGGTGATGACTGCTGTAATATTCTGGTTTGAAGGTAAAGTAGCCGGTAAACTTATGCATGTGGCAATACGACCTCACTATACGGATAGCAATGCGCCATTAACATCTTTGCTGTCGATAGGCGATGGTTGACTCTTTCCATCAGGAGAACCTTCTGCTTGTTTGCTAACCTATAAATTAAATTTAAAAAGAACTACAACTAATACAACGTTACACTGGCACATAAAAGGTATATTTATATATGTATACGAATAAACGACTCATTGTGAAAGGTTTAAACGGATAAGTTTTAGAATGTCTAGGCTGCTCGCCCACGTCAGACTTTTTGTAGGACCGATAGTAGGGCAGATTTTTCCTACGATTCTTATCACCGATTTTGTGACCGACTCAACGCAGACCTCCGTCATATTGTCACTGGTTATCGAGGGAGGAGCACGTCATGGACAGAGAAAACGAACGAAATATAAGAAGGAAGGTGGATTTACAAGGGAAGGTTTGTGTTTGGTTTTTGAGAAACAGAAGAGAGAAAAGAAAGTTCTGGGTTGATCAACATTTGAATTATTTGTTAGTATGATTTTTTTTAATTCGTATAATATAGGAGGTACAATTTAATTTAGGTTTTTTTTATCTTCGTTTTTTATTACATTACTAACTGTTGCCTGCGACTTCGTCCGCGCGGACTTCGTTTACTCCACACAGCTTTTCTCCCGTAGGGGATAGCGTGATAATATGTAGCCTATATGTTGACTCGACCTGTTAGTAATATTCATGCAAAATTTGAAGTAAATCCATGCAGTACTTTTTGAGTTTGGACATGGACATACATACAGACAAACAGATAAACAGACAAACAGACAAAAATTCTAAAAACTATATTTTTGGCTTCGATATCGATTGTAGATCACGCCCCAAATATTCTTTTAAAAAAATATTCAATGTACAGTTTTGACTTTCCTACGATTTTATTATATGTATAGATTAATTCATTTCATTACATTTCTTGAAAACTGATTTTATTAATATTTAAAAATGAAAAGAAGGATTACTTTGTACTGTTCAAGCAAACGTGTTGATCTTACTACTTAATTTTACTATGGCCGCCCCTAGTCACCCTAATTTGACTTTTCATACAAACTGACCGGTCAGTTGATTCACTTTTGTACGGGAGAATCACAAAAAGAAAAAGAGAAGTATTTTTTATGTTTATTTTGAAAAGTCATACAGCAAAATTTTATCACATGCAGGGTTATAAAACATGGATTCAATTTGGATAGTGATAAAAAATTATCATGTGTTTATTACACATGATAATTTCGATCACTATTAAAAAGTACCCACATATATCTACTACCTAATTTTTACAAAATTGTGATACAATACTGAGAATTGAATAAACATGATTTAATCCATTTACCGAATCTAGTTTTTTCTATTTTGCTATACGTTGCCCAACTAGAATTTAATGAAAGGCATATTATTATTTCTTCTTCCTATAACGTTTTCTTTTTATTCCTATGATTCTCGGCCAATCGTGTGTTGTGTAGAGCAGGCCGCTTTTCTATTTCTTCTATTAAATTTTCGATGTCGATTTCCGTCCTTCCCTAGCAAGTTCCTTGGCAAGGACACAACGTCCTTCCCTAGCAAGAGCATGCTGCCGACCACCGGCCGACTGTCGGTGAGTAGTGTGCGTTGATACATACATTTCGGAACGTTCCATTTATTGCCGATAATCGGATCGGTCGGGACGTACCGATTTTATTTTTGACCTACTTTTTGTAGGACGTGTACGTTGCTCCATTTCTATCAGTACGTTCTATTTTTCTCCTACAAAAAATCGGTCACTGATTATCGGACGTGGGCGAGCAGCCTTAGTGATTTATCCTAGCATCGAGTTTCCCTGATAAACACGTTATCTTACTAAGTAAGCTCCAATAGGCCGTCAGCTGCCCTAGCTAAGTACCTTTTTACTTGGGTTAACGCTGATTAAATGTAATAAAGATGTGTGAATTGTCTAAATAATGTTACGTTTCTACTAGCTGGCATAGTTTTGCAGAATCTGCGTTTGTTAGGTATACTGGGTGTTAAAAAATTGTGTTATATAGCTTAGGGATAGATTCAGTACTGATAAAGGAACCTAGGATAAATAAAAATAAAATTTAAAAAAAACAAAAGAAAATGAAAAAAAAAACAAAAATAAATATTGCTAGACTAACCTAATTTAGTATCCACTTGCTTAAAATAGTTATCGCTTAGAATTTAAAATTACTACTGAAAACGGCTCACGACAAATGGCGCAATACAAGATGTGCGCCCCAATGCTAGGACGGTAGATAGGTACGTAAATTACAATTGTTTTGTTTTAATTTAAAAAAAACCCGGCCAAGTGTGAATCGGACTCGCGCACGAAGGGTTCCGTACCATCCCTATTCAAGTTTCTGACTGTTTGTTAAGATCGATTAAAAAATTGCTTAAAAATTACGTTTGTTGTGTGGAGGCTACTCTTTAATATTTACTTTATTTTTATTTAATTATTTATTTTGAAAGGTAATATACAACTAAATATTCTGTGAAAATTTTAAGCGTCTACCTGTTACCGCTTATAATATTAAACAAAAAAATAAGAAAAAAACACTTTTATTGTATGGGGACCCCCCTTAACATTTTCATTTTTATAGCGTCAACGGAAATGCATAATTTGTGAGAATTTCAACTTTCTAGCTATCACGGTTTATGAGATACAGCCTGGTGACGGACAGACAGACAGCGGATGCTTAGTAATAGGGTTCCGTTTTTACATTTTAGGTATGGAACCCTAAAAACTTATTGTAATTTAGGTAAGGTATTTGTTTTTTATTTTTTACGGGTTCCTCTATCGATACTCTACTTAACCGGAAGCTATGGCACGGGTTTTTTTGACATTCTGGTAACGTGCCCTAAAGTCGGCCGTCGCCTAATGTCGGCCACCTAACTTGTTTATGCTCATAATTAAGTTTAAATTCCATACAGGTTTGATTAAATCTTTAGTTTTTTAGGAGCGTTTTACATCCATTATTTTAATGACCAAAGTCCAGCCGCCTTTATCTAATACGTGGATTGAAATAATGAACATTTTAAATCACGGCCAACATCAGAGAATTCAAACAACTCCTTTTACATATTCCATATATACACAGAATAGATTACAAAATAATGTCTTTATTTATATTTTTGTTTAATACATTAATCCAATGCATTAAATTGACCACCCCGTCGAGTGGTTAGCAAACCAAACTACAAATCGATGGGGCTGGATTCGATTCCCGACAGGGACCAATATTTGCGTGATGAGCATAGATGTTTGTATTTCGGGGCTATCCTATGAATAAAATGACTTGATTCTTTTTTATTGTTGTAATTTTCGATTTTATTTAAAACTATCTGTTACTGGTGATTTTGTTCGCATGACCCAAAACCATAACTTTATTTTGCGCTGTCGAGTAAAAACATAGCCTATGCCACTCTTGGATTATGTAGCTTTTTAAAATCGGTTGTGTAGGTTTTGAGTTAAATCTTAATAAGCAAACAAAAAAATCAATCAATATATAATATTGTAAAAAAAAATTGCCAGTTTATATCTATATCAATAGATATAAACTGGCAAATTTTTTTTACTATGTCTTTAAAGTGATAAAAAATTAAGTACATAAATACAAAAATATTTAACTTAAATTTAATTAAAATTTTATGCAGAATTATAGTCTTGTTTTCAGTTTAAACCATCCTTTACTGGCGGCCGACATTAGGGAAAGAAGAGGCCTAAATTAAGGAAACACTGATCGACAATAGACTTAAAACGATCGACAATAGATTTGAAAGTTAAAACGGTTATATATTTGTATTTCATTACTGTAGTCAATTCGAAACATCAATACTGTAAAATTTAAGTATTAAATAATACGAAAAAGCAAATTAATATGTTTTTACGATAACGGTTTAAGCCTGATAAGGTCCGAAAGTTGCGTTTTTCGTTAGGCTGCCGACATTTGGCTACTTTACCCTATAAGACGTTATGTATCCTATTCGTAATGGTGTTTATCACTGTCGTGTTTCAGAATGTAGGGTAAGAATATAATCGGTAAACTTATCCATGTGGCAATTAGGTCGGCCGCTCTGTTAATATCTTTGGTGTCTTATTTTGTGCCTATAGTCGATGGTTATACATGTTGGTATTGAAATATTTGGTATTATATAGGTTTATTTGCTGGCTATGCAATCTATATTAATATTACAAATCCGAAAGTTTGTATGTTTGGATGTATGGATAGATGGATGCTTGTTACTCAATCACGCAAAAACTACTGAACGGATTTGGATGAAAATTGGCATACAGGTTTTCATTCATTTTTTTTAGAAAAGTGGGCAAACGAGCAAAAGGTGCACCTGATGGTAAGTGATCACCACCACCCATGGACATCCGCAATACCAGAGATATTGCAGTTGCGTTGCCGGCCTTTTAAGAATAAGTAAGCTCTTTCCTTGAAGGTTTGGAATCACCCCTACCGGTAATTGATTCCACAGCAGAGTAGTGCGAGGCAAAAAGTGCCTATATGCTATTCCAGGTAAATGATGACCTGGAGTAGCACATAGGCTACTACTAATTGGTGATCCCGCAGGATTCGCTAAAAACTTTTATATCGCAGCGGGCTGCACGCTACAGCTAGTATGATATAAAATAACTCTAAATTACAAATTTAAAAACGGCCTCTACATTTTTTGTCATCAGACCGTCTTACATCATTATTAGAACAAAACATGAAAAGAGCTAAAAATCTTGGAATGGGTATCGTACAGCATCAGGCCAAGGCTGCCATATCGTTGCAATATCAGTAAAATAACAGAATATCAAATTAGTGAAATTACTTATTGATCAGGCCGGTAGTTGCTTTCATTAATTTAAAAAGGCGTTTCTAACTCATTACTTTGAAACGGCATATTTAACTGATTTTTGTAAAATAATCACTGCTAGAAAACCAGCTTCCATATATAAAAACCGCTTCCAAATAGGTTCACCCGCTTAAGAGTTACGGTGTCACAGACAGACACACAGTCATGTAGTGATCAAATTTATAACACTTCTTTTTTGCGTCGGGAGTAAAAAAATTATATTGATTAGCTGCTAAAACAATTTTAAAATTGTAATATTTTTTGAAGTGAAAAATGTGAAGAAAACGCGAAAAAACGCGTCATTAGTCGCGTTAAGCGGTCATTGTTAGGGACAAAACTAATGGGTTTGCGTGACAATTGTCTCACAGGTGTTCCGGTGCAGCCCGGCCACAGTCAATTTTGTAATTTATAGACATAAAATTTAAATGTTCTTTTAATGTTCTTGCAGTACCAATGAATAAATTAAATGTACCTCAAGTATATCTCCTTAAAAGAGCACTTTTTGGTGGCCGGGAAGTAACGTATACGCTGCAGCCCGGCCACGGTTATATTTTCCAGTAGGATGCTCAGAATGTTCTTAAATATAAGCCAAATAAATGTACCATTTGCGTTCTTTGGTTTTTTGAATGTAATATACGAACAAAAACGACTATATAAACAAAAAATGATTTCAAATTAAAATGTGCACTGTGCACCTGTAGAATTAAAATAGCAAATCTGCTTATTTGTAAAAAGCTGCTATTGCAATTTTTTTAGGAGCAATTTTCTAGAAAACCAGACGTAAAGAAAAACAGTAAAACAGTTTTGATTGTAAAACGATGGTGTATTTTCCTATATGATATATTATTATTATAAACAAAATAATTATAAATATATTGTATGTATCTAGATGTACGTAATTGCATTAATAATTTTGTAGTGAATGGGTACTTATTCTGTTATATCTAATTAAAATATTTATAAAATTAATCGCCCCGTTGGTCGAGTGGTTAGCGACCCTGACTACGCAATCGACGGGGCTCAGGTTCGATCTCCGACGGGGACAAGCATTTGTGTGATGAGTATAAATGTTTGTATTTCCGGGTTTGGGTGTTTATTAAATATGTTCTAGTTTTTATATATGTATTTTTATGTATTAGTATCGTTGACTAACACCCATAACACAAGCAAATAGTTTGCTTACTTTGGGGTTAGATCAGTAAGTGTAATTTGTCCCGTGAATATTTATTATTATTATATCTATGATTTGTCTTCTTCCCTCACATTTTTTTATATATCATAAGATAGCAAACAAGCAGATGGGTCTCCTGATGGAAAGAGTCAACCATCACTTATAGACACCAAAGATGTTAATGGTGCGTTGCTATTTTGGGGTGAGGTTTAATGCCACATGTATAATTTTACCGGCTTAAGGTTTAAGCACTGACGCTATTACGGCAGGAATAGGTAAGGCGGTGGTACCAGCCCCGGGCGAGACAATGCAGAACTCTACCACCTAGTAGCCACGAAGGTAGTGACTTACGTAGCCAATCGGTCGCCTTTTACGACCTGCCTGACAAAACGGCAGTTTGTTTATTCTTAAAAAAAGCCCGGGTCCAACACGGGGAAAAATCATGCCAGACCCTGTCAAAAGCTTTCGAGATATCAAGCAAGATAGCTAATTCTTCACCATGATTCTCGATGACCGCGCTCAAGATGTAGGTGGCATACGCTAGAAGATCCTACCGATAGAGATAGTACACAATTATCAATATAAATAAAAATATGTGAGTGTAGAAAACAAATCGTAGATATAATGCAATTCCAATTCCCTATAACATTTAACATTTTTTTATTATTTTAATATTTTATGCAATTACGTACATCTAGATACATATAATATATTTATAATTACTCTTTGTTAATAATAAAATATATTATAGGAAAATGCACCATCGTTTTACAATCAAAACTGTTTTATTGTTTTTCTTTACGTCTGGTTTTCTAGAGAATTGCTCCTAAAAAAATTGCGATACCAACTTTTTACAAATAAGCAGATTTGCTATTTTAATTCTACAGGCGCTAAGTGCATATTTTAATTTAAAATCATTTTTTGTTTATATAGTCGTTTTTGTTCGTATATTACATTCAAAAAACGAAAGAATGCAAATGGTACATTTATTTGGCTTATATTTAAGAACATTCTGAGCATCCTACTGGAAAATATAACCGTGGCCGGGCTGCAGCGTATACGTTACTCCCCGGCCACCAAAAAGTGCTCTTTTAAGGAGATATACTTGAGGTACATTTAATTTATTCATTGGTACTGCAAGAACATTAAAAGAACATTTAAATTTTATGTCTATAAATTACAAAATTGAATGTGGCCGGGCTGCACCGGAACACCCTTGTCTCACGTAATAAACGCCACAAAGGTCTCGCGACAGTATGAATTTGGCCGAGTATTGCATTTCTTTAGTTGTTGTGCAGGTTTAGGTAACGCAGGGTATTTATGTAAGTTTTAAAATAATAAAAAATAATGTATTTCATGTCAAATATATTTGTGATTATGCATTGAGGACCATATTTTATTTGTTAGCCATTCGCTTTTAAAATAAACTAAAATTGGTATGCATTCAACATTGTCGTAATATTTTCTAAGAGCCAGCAGAATAAAGCCGACCTAAATTACAATATTCGGAGTTTTGTAACAAAAAATGCTCAGTAAATTGCAAGGCTGGAAAGCCTTTTCATTAAATATCCACTATTGTAATTTGAAGGGTCTTTATTTTTGGTACAATACCGACTTTAATATGATTAGACTTATAATGTTTGCGTTATACTTTATAATATGATCATTGCTGGGTGTGGTGGTAGTGGGATACCACCCTGTATTCCTGGTGGCAAGGTATACTACTTTTCCTTTTTTTCTATTGTTTTCAACATCTGTGGGCGATATTTATTAAATGAGGCTTTCCCCTTAGTTGAAAAGGCAATTAAATGTCTGCGGTGGCAATTCTGTACGGATTTGATTTTGGGCTATCTTAAGAGGCATTAAGCAGATACATTACTTGCTTGAAAATGGAAAATATTCACGTTATCACACGAGTAATATTGTATTCTAGCCCTGTTAGTGATGTTGTAAAGATTCATTTACCATCTGTTCGCCTCTTACAAGCTGTTAGTAGAAGAAGGCAGATAGATCAATCTTTTAAAAGCATTTGAAAGGCCTTAAACGTTTCCTTCATACAGGAACACAATATTGACAAGCATCAAAGTTTGCGGGTGAAAAAGGCAAGATGGAGATACCAAACCCAGTTGAGACGTTGCAGAAGTTCTGCAGCAGAAGTTCTGCAACAGAACTCTACCACCTAGTTAGTAGTAAAGATGTTAGTGACCAATATAATAAGGCTTCTTTCGCCTTTTAAAAGATGTCTAGCAGTAAGACAGTTGATTCAGGGTAGATCAACACGGCAGAGGAGAGATCCTACTTTACTCTACACCTTCACTAGGTGGTAGAGTTTCGCTACGTCTCGCCCAGGTATATAGTACCACGGCCTTACTTATTCCTACCAAAATAGTGTCAATGCTTGTCATTGTCGTGTGTCATATTGGAGAGTACGGTAGCCAGTAGATCTATGCATGTGGCATTAGCATCCCGCGATACGGATAGCAAGGCAACATTAACATATTTGGTGTCTATAGGCGGTGGTTTCTCTTTCCATCAGGAGAGCTGATCTGCTTGTTTGCTGTCTCACGATATAAAAATAACCTATCATTCTTAACTCCTCGACCGAAGAACCCACGAATCGTAATGAACAAATCCGTATATTACATTCGGTTCTCTCTACGACAAGGAAACTAGAGGTACCTCTTGGACTTAAATGTAAGACTTTCTATCTGGTTTAAAAGAACATAAAAATGGATCTTTTATGAAAATACCTACCAATTGTAAAACTACGCCCATATAGACGCCATTACGAATATTGTTATTTCTGTATGTGCAATTACGTTTGCTATTTCAGGAGATCCATTAAATTTTATTTATATCACAGTCGTGACTGGATTACATTTATTAAAATTATTAAAAAACCCAGCCATGTGTGAGCCGGTCTCACACCCGAAAAGAACACCAATAGACAATATGTATTAATATCGCGTACATTTTTTTAAAATTTTGTAGCAAGTGTTTATGAAACTATAAAAACCTTCTTCTTATTCCGCATTATTGTGATGGGCAACCCTACATTGCGCGTGGCCTGACACACACTTTACCAATTTTTCAAATGTAATCAAGTCCATTGATCTATTTTTTAAAAAGAGACCTGAATTAATACATGAGAAAAACAAGACGTATGATTGAGTATAAGAAAGTTTACCGTATTATATTTACGCGGCATATAATTTAATAATAAGTTAGATGACCTTTTCTGTTATACACCACTCGTTTACCTTTGAAAGGGTGAACATAGGTCAAAAGCCCTTCAACTAGAAATAGCCTGTGAGTTATTAGATTAAGGATTAAAGCCTGTAACGAACTAAGAAAGTGATTTAGTGTTTATAAGTACGTACCAGTACATATTGTAGTCTTTTTAGGGTTTTGAATTAAACTAGGAACGCTTATAGTTATACGTACGTCCGCCCGCATGATAGAGATCCTTAATACTAGAAAGCTGTAACTTGACATAAATGTACACGTACAGCCAAACAGTCGTCTCTTACGACCTGCCTGGCAGAACGAATTAATCGATATCGAATTAATTGCATGTTTGATTTAATTTATGAAAAATCATTAAACTTTAGCACATTTTATTTGACTACATAACTTATTCAGAGTATGCAATTTATGAATTGTCGGTGTCAAATATATAAAAAATTGGAAAGTACATGTCGGGCCACGCGCAATGTAGGGTTCCGAATTTGCCCATCACAATAATTCGTACTAAGACGGGGATTTTTGTTGTTTCATGCTATGAACATTTAATTAACCTAGTTAATGTCAATGATGGATATATACGCACCACGGATTCACCGCCTATAACAACTTCTCCAAGCACACCGTGTTGATCCGGGCTCCTTTGAAGAATAAACCAGCTGCCATTCTGTCAGGATGGTCGTAAAAGGCGACCGATTGGCTGTTCGTCACTACCATCGTGACTACTAGGTGGTAGAGTTCCGCAACGTCTCGCCCGGGTATTTTATACCACTACATTGTCAATTCCAGCTGCAACAGCGTCAATACTTGTCATTGTCGTGTTCCGGTTTAGAGGTTATATATTTGAACATGCGACCGTCTCCCTAAAGCCGGGACGTTCTACC
The DNA here is from genome assembly GCA_036924255.1 of Apodemia mormo. Lineage (NCBI taxonomy): Eukaryota > Metazoa > Arthropoda > Insecta > Lepidoptera > Riodinidae > Apodemia > Apodemia mormo. The sequence goes on along the minus strand of JAUPFN010000003.1, from coordinate 31,254,477 downwards.
ACTGAGCTAGTGTCGACAGGCTCGACGTGGCGAAATTCTTCTTTGCTATATGATCGATTACGTTGATTATACTGATCGCTAGGTATACATGTGTATAAATTTTTAAATTAGTTCATCGTTACAGATGAAATTCACATTTATAATTTTGATCAGTACTTTCGTGTTTCTGATTATTTTTGTGCTTTTCACTGTCGTGTTTCGGTTTGTAAACTTATGCATGTGACATTACCATCCCGCCACATGGATAGCAATGCACCATTAATATCTTTGGTGTCTATAAGCGATGGTTTCTCTTTCCATTAAAAGATATATCAGCTTGTTTGCCATCTTCTTATATATAAAATTCTCGTGTCACAATGTTCGTTCCCGTACTCCTCCGAAACGGCTTGACCGATTTTGATGAAATTTCGTATGCATATTCAGTGGGTCTGAGAATCGGCCAACATCTATTTTTCATCCCCCTAAATGTTAAGGGTTGTCCACCCCTAATTTTTTTATTTTATTTTATGGACAAATTTTTTTATTTTTAATTTTTTATGATTTAACATTGAAAAATACATACAACTCTAAATTTTTACCCTTCTATCACCAACCCTTATTTTTTAATTAAATAATTTATATGGCAAAACATCGTTTGCCGGGTCAGCTAGTATGTTATAAAATGAAGCACCAACGAAACTGTTACTCCGTGTTAGTCCGGGACCCTGTCATTTCAGTCAGTCAGTAAGTCATTTCAGTAAGTCAGTTTGTAAATTGCAAATAAATGGCTATACAAATCACTACTATTGTGACTAGGTGGTAAAGTTCTTTTGTATATATTGTCTTACATATTCTTGCCGCAACAACGCCAGTTATGTCAATGTCGTGTTCGTTTGGAGGATAAGGTAGCCAGTAAACGTATACTTGTGACATCAACACCCCGCCACATGAATAGCAACACACCATTAACTCTTTGGTGTCTGTAGGCGTTGGTTGTATAAATTACTACAAGAAAAACTAGATCGATAATAGGCAAGGCAGCGGCATTAACCTAGGCGTGACGTTATAGTTCTTTACTGACAGTTACTCAAATTGACCAATATCAGGCACTCCCATGTGTACCCCTATGATACTTATATACAAATGGGACAATTGCCCGACTTGTTTGGCCAGTACTACTCCCCTATTTACCCCATGATATTTGTATAAACAAGGAACGATAAATGGCCTCGTGCATTTAGTGGTCACCTTGTCCGTTTTAGATCATGAGATCTCAAGTTACATAATTTCAGGCCAGACAAAAAAATATTGCGGATGTATCGGTTATTGACATTAAAAGTTTAATTAAAAGTAGTTTGTTCACCAAGGCGAGAAAATGACCGATACCTTACGAGAGTGTAGTTTGAGGCCCGAAGCGCAGCTGAGGGCCTCAATACACTCAAGTTAGGTATCGCGTTTTCTCCCGAGTGATACGTACTGCTTTATACTACACCAATGAGGAAAATAAAAATATTTTAGTTAAAATTTATATTAAAATTATTACAATTATTGAAACTCCATAAATTCTTCATATGTTTTGTTGTACTTATGCTTGGACTTTTCTGGCAAAAGGCTTAAAATTACTGAGCAGCTTCTTTTAATTCAGGTGGCGTAAATAAATCTTCATTCTCGCTATTAGACATAGACATCAGAACAGAATGTAAGAAGATACAAATTACAATAAAAAAGAAAATTCGCGCGTATAATCGTTTTTTTTTAATATTGAGGAGGCAAATGAAATAAAGCACATACTGCCAAGTTTCCTTAGTAAATGCTAGTGGCCAGTAACATTTTGATGTGCTTCGAGATACAAACTTATGAATTTTAATAAGTTAAAGGAGGGGAGAAAATTACTTTCTCCCCAAGGGGAGAAAGTAAATCCCATACATTTTTGCCGCCCGCATATTGGTTCGCTTGGAATTAGGTACTTTCTTCTCATTTTTCAAGTAAGGACTAATGTGCTTTCCGAATAGGTGTAGTATAAAAGCTTTTTTCTTAGTCCACATTATTGTGATGGGCAACTTTGGGACAACTACATTGCGCTTTGCCAGACAAGTACTTTTTTGCCGTGAAAACTATTTTCAGACGTTCAGAATAAAATTTTATATACTTTGATCCTCTTAGTTAGAATTCTGAGGTTAGCAGTTGTGATGATACACCGAATTATTAGCAGTTCAACAATTTGGTCAGCCATACACATCGTAACAATGGGAATCTTCGCTCTATCGCGATGTTATAGCTACAACAAAAGGTTTGGTGAATGGCAAACTTAGTGTCAGTAATTGAGGCTCTATGACTTACGCTGGTAATAATTGAGGTTCTATGACTTGCGCTGGTGATAAGAATACATTTACATCATATGTTGTAATTATATTACACATCGTGTATCATAAAACGCTTAGGTACCTAAACATAACGTGGAATATAGCTTGTCGTTGGCCACAAATGGAAAAACTTAAAAAGGTATTTTTACCCAAATTAGATTGTTTTTTATTTTTTTTTAATCATATTATCTCAAAATCTGAATGCACCCACATTCAGAATAATTTGATATTACGCCATGTATGACAGTGAATGTAAACGTCGTAAAAGTAAATAAAAAAATAATCCCTAACTTTTAATAGAACATAATAAATGAGAGCCCCTTTAAAAAAATTATTTAGACACGAGGTTTTCATTTTTAACCGACGTTATCGTCTACGGTTAACAGACTCAAGACAGAGCCAAGTCCTGGGTTATATTCAAGGGTTATTTAGTTTAAAACGAGTATTCAGGTTTCTTTAATAACGCTTGCTCTAATATGTGCCCGATTTGGCGATAAGTTAATCCATGACGCATCATCTACATCGTTGTGATTTTACTGCAATGATCGCATCTCTTCCTACCCTTCTTAAGATGTGCGCATAGCGATATTCTCACTAATACTAATAAAGATATTTAGTTTTTAAATTTATTTTTTTTTGTTCCAATAAATAATCTCCAATATTACTGGACCGCTGTAACAATGCTTTACCTGGCAAGGGTTTATTATAATAAATATCTATTATAATAAATCATTTAAAATTGTAATAAATCATTATTACAGTTTATATTTCCTATACCTAATAATAACTAAGTAAAAACAAAACCTATACCCTCCTAAACAAAAAAAAGCAAATTGTCTAAATCGGTTAATACACGACCAAACTCTGAGGTAACAAACCGTACAACCGAATTAAGAACCTAAAAAAGTAAAAAAACCCCGTATTGTAGTTGTTCGTAATAAAAATGCTGATAAAAACAAGACCATCCTATCTTAGTATCAACCTTTATCCAAAAAAAATCACTTGGTATTTAAAGCTAGCTTGGACCTGTGGATTAATTTTTGAATTATTCAAATTCGAAGTTATCGAAGGATATTATGAATTTAAAAATGTAATAAAAATCAAAATCTTAAAATATAAGTACCATAACGTTGTAGGTAATATAAACGGTTCCTTATGCAACGTGCAGAGGGCTTTACCAAAAGATAAGACTTATAACTGTTTTATGAAAATTCATTTCTTAAAGGAGAAAATCGAATATAACGTGTGTATAGCCGCTAGCAAACAAGTATTAAGGCGATAGGTAATGCCAAACTACGAGATAGACACCTCTTTGAAAGCCTACTACTGCTAACCGGTTGGTCCAATAATTTAAAAAAAATATTTATTATACGTATAATATAATTAAGTTTAAATTTTAAGTTCGATTTTTCAAATTTTATTGTTATTTTTGACGGAAAAGAATCGAATATCTTTCTTATTTTTACGCAAAAATTTGCTTATAACTTCCAAACTACTGTAACGATTTTGATGATTTTTTCTTTTTATTATAGACAATTTATTGCTTTATAAAATTTAAGTTCAAAATTTTACAGAATCATTATAGTGTGCTATTAAATCAATAAAAACGTTATTATTTAATTTGCGGACAGCGTCGAAAGTCAGTCTCCCGGTAGCCTTCATACGAGGAGGCTGTGTCGTATGTTAGCGCGCTCCGCTCTCCATATTCGAGTCAAAGAGTAGTAGTACAGATAGAACGTTTGGCACAATAGTAAGGTTGTGCCGTTTGGAAATTGAACATTTCGTTCACGCTTGGATGTTTTTTTATAGTAGATAATGAGCTTGGACCGAGAAGACTGTTTTTTACAAATGTTGTTCTTATGATATAGACAAGGAATAAGAAAGGATTTTTTTAAATTCATCCCCTAAGATGGTGAAATAGGGGGTGAAAGTTTGAATGAAACTCTGTCATTTTGAATTGTAATGAATGATATATTTGAGTTGTAATGAATTAAATTATCCTTTAACTGAAAAAGAATTAAATACAAATTTAATATATTTTTTTTAATTCTAGCCCATAGAGAGGTAAAAAGAGGCTTTAAAGTTTGTATCAAACATGAATTTTTTATTTATTGCATTACTATAAAATCTAAATTATTTTAATTTAATATTTATGATTTTTAATACAATTAAGAAGTACGAATTTTCGGATTTTTTTAGTACTTATGCTCTTCAATCGAAATTGAAGAAACATGCATGTAATGTTCGAAGTTTCATCCATTAAAGGAGTAAAAGTGCGTGTTACAATTTATATGAAAAATCAAACGTTTATGGTCAAAATAACTTGAAATTCGGCACTTATGTTCTTCAACACAATTTAAGAATCATATATTTGGGGATTTTTTTAAATTTCATTCCTTAAAGGGTAAAAAAAGCATTGATGTTTGTATAAAAAATATATTGTAGAATATTTTAGAAATTATTTAAAACTTAGTGTTTATGATTTTTAATACAATTAAATGAATACGAGTTTAAGGTTTTCAAATGTCATCTCTTCAAAAGATGAAAAATGTGGTAGTTTGTAGAAAAAATAAAATACGTTTTATCAAAATCTCTTCAAATTTATTAGTCATATTCTTTAATTCAATTAAATAAACGTGCGTGTAAGGATGCTGTGAGTTTTATCTCTTAAAGAGGTAAAAGAGGGTATTAAAGGGGCTGAAAGCTAGTACTTTATAAATAGTTTTGTTTGAGAGTAGACGCTGAATAATATTTTGAGACTATTACCTACGTTTACGCTTGAATGTTTTATTAGCTATAGAATAGAATAAGAATAAAAAATAAAACTTATAAACAACGAAGATAATTCAAGCAAGCGAATAAAAAGCAAAACTCTAAAGAAAAAAAATAAAAACTGGTACTATTTGAAGGTAGAAAGGACTTCGCACATAAACATAAATAAATTAAATATATTATACATACAAATAGTGTAAATAAACCAACTTATTTAGTAGTTTCCTCTATAAACATTAAATCAAATATATATCTTCTTTTTTCTTACGAGATTTTGAAACAAAAACTAAGAAGCTAGTTAATTTTAAAATATTATTCAAGAGATTACATTTTACAAAATCAAATTTTGAAAGTTTTTGTTAAATATTAATTGTTGATTGTATGTATTAAAATAAAGTGCTACACGGAATGTATTGTATATTACAAAACTTTCAAAGAAATAGGATACGTAACTGTTATTATTGTGTACATTGTTATATGATTTTTTGTTGATTTTTGATTTTTTTTTCTTTAGATATTTATCGTTTTTCTAAAATGAATGGATATGTAATCGATAAAAGAGCGATTACTGGTTATTGGTTTTGAGTTTGACAACATTCAGTCGATTCATGATGATAAAAGTTCATATAGGTGAACAAAAATATTAAACATAGGTATCTGCATCCACTGTAAATACTCTTTGACTTTGGGGCATGTCAGCGCGCGAAATCATATTTGCGCTGCTCCTGTTAAAAACTCAAGGTCGTTCGCAGCTGTAATCGCCTTAAACAATACAATAATTAATACAATGTGAATAACAAAACAATAATTAAAACTAAATTAATAACACAATAATTACTCCTTACCTAATTAGAATAAACAGACGACTGAATGCTAAATATCATAATAGACCTCACTTTTCCTGATAATCTTAACATAGTATAAGTATCATAATAGTTTATGCCACCGATGGCGAAGGGGAAAGTTGGTCGGAAGTCAGTCATGAATCGAAACTACGATGCCATTTATTGTCAAACGAAGATATTGTCATGAGACGAGGCTCTGTCGCAAAAAAGCCACACTTCAAAATTGTAAACTTAAACTCTACCTAACCACTTTGCTTACCCAAGAGACAAAAGTAACAGTGTCGAATGACGAATTGCATAAAATTTAAAAAGCAACGAACAAGATGTTCGCTTCGAAGCATAACATCAAATAAAAGTCTTCAATATCTAAAAAAACCTTCGTGTAAAGATGTTTAAGTCAGGTTATGTAAACTGCGCCGTTTACGGACCGCAGTACACGCAATGGTACGAGTAAAACAGTTCTGATACTAACAAGATATACATTATGTACTTTGTAATATAGGTATATAGTTGCAGTTCCACCAAACAAATATATAAATATCATTAAGTCGGTTCCCTTCCGGGCTGAATGTCCAGTTCCAAGTGGGACTATGACGGAAATCAACAATAGGTCAAATAATGAAGAACATGATTAGACGTACTCAATTAGTTTTGGACTTGTATAAGAAAGGATACGTATACAGGGATAATCGTCACAGGACTTGTCTAAATAAAGAAATTTCCTACCAGACAATTGTACCTCTGGTAGTGCAGTTGTCAATGGGTGGCGGTGATTAACTACCATCAGGGGAGCCTTCTGTCCCTCTTCTATATAAAAAAGATTGCCAGGACACGGGAACAAATAAAGATCTCCTCTGCCGCAGGCACACACTTTAGACCGCGTAAACTATAAAAATACTTTAGTTTGAACTCCGAGTAGAAGAGATCAATCTGATTCGAGGTTTATATATATATATATATATATATATATATATATATATATATATATATATATATATATATATATATATATATATATATATATATATATATATCGCAGTGAAATTGATAGATTATAATCTATCTAGGGATTTTATAATTTGGTTAGGTTAGGTTAGCAGTTAACTTATAATATCACTAATATCACTTAGGTAGATTATAATCTAACGGTATTGACAATTTCACTGCGACATATATATAATACTTTATTGTACACAAAAATACACATGAAAAAGGATAATACAAATTGCACCTAATTATTATTATTTATTATCGATCATCAACATAATTATGTACTTTTATGTTGTTGATCCAATTATCGTAAAATATGGTAGACGTATAATTCAATTATTAAATTGAAGACATTACTGGAATTGACTGAAGGCTAAAGGAGATCAAGGGATCTAAGAGGGCTCTGAATTATGTATTCTAACGAATACTCGATTGAAGTACCAAATAAAAAGGATTGAGTCGCAAATGACAAATATACTTTTTTAATTTTTTCGATTTAAAATAATATAATTAAATATATTGCTTTATTTTATATCTATATATATCGGGTTCAATTTTATATATATATATATATATATATATATATATATATATATATATATATATATATATATATATATATATATATATATATATATAAGGAGTTCGATTTCTGACAGTGACAAACATTTGTGTGATGAGCACAGATCTTTGTATTTCTGGGTTTGGGCATTTATTAATATATTTCATATCTTTATTTAATATTAAATAAATATTTTTGAATTAAAAAGGGTTTTCTTTCATTATTACTTTAAAAATATTTTTGTTTGAATGTACTGTATGAACTTAAATAATAGATTATTTTATTAATTTATGTGTGGTCCGAGTCGCTGGAAGAAAAATATTAAAATTAAATCAATCCAGCAACTGGGACCGTAGTTCCAGTAAATGCGGTCCCAGTCGCCGGATACCTCTTCTGATAAACTTCCTTTGTAAAAAATATGGATTTGCATATATTATCGTTCGCTTTAGTTATCGTTCGCTTTTTATGAACTGCTGAACTCGAAATGATCTAAACTAAAAATCTAATGCTCTGTTCTTTAAAAATTAGACGGACCAACGTGGACAAAGCGTTGTAAATTGTAATATAAAAAGACGAAATTAAGTTATTTAATTAGCAAATTTTCGTGAAATGTTATATGTCAACGCTATGATGTAACTGAATCAAAATATAGTGCAAAGAATGGGTCGAACATGGGTCGAACTTACCTAAAATCACAAAGCTAAAGGAGACTCCAGCGGCACAATAGTCCACCTACGTCTATCAGACCCATGTCAGTATCAAAAGCAGTATGTACTCAACGCACGATTCTCTTCGTAACCAAAGCATCCAGGAGTGGAATTGCATTTCATTCTATAAAGAGTGAAGTATTAAAAAATTTTTTATACAGTGAACTGCTATTCGACTCTCCTGCGGTCTCCTTTAATTTCCAGATCTTAGGTAAGTTTGTTCCATTCCCTACATTACATTTTGTTTCAGTTGCATCACAGCAGTCACAAATCAGATTTCACGGTTGTAAATCAGAGATAAGAGGAGAGTATCTACATGCACGTATTCCCGAATACAACCCCGGTACAATCAGTGCACCCACGATTAGCCGGAGATATTTAGTCCCATAATGTGATAGGTGGCAAGCCTGTAGCCTACCGGGCACTAATCAAATCCTGGGCAACTTTCTTTATATCAGAAAATTGAAAAAATATGTGGTCAATACCGATACCGGGCCACTAGACCACAGAGGGGATAGAGGCGATTGCAAACTAAATACCTTTTGTCTTTGTATTGTGAATTTCCGTAAAGTAACGCCTCAATCTATAAAACACAGAAATGAAAAATCAGAAGAACTTTATTCAATAAAACTTTTTAGAAGTTATTTTGACTCGTCAACATTTTTTAAAACTGCTACCGGATCGGAAACGTGGCCGTTATTATATAAAGGTGTAATTTTGTCCAAAGACAGTAAAATTGACGATAAGTATCTGTAGATCAAATATTTATAGAAAAAAAGCAAAATCCGAAACATCGTTCTTAATTTCAACGTTTCATAATTTCAATTGTAAATAGTCATACAGACACTGCCGCATATAGAGGAGCCGAATTAGTAACAGGATCTTTACAAACGGTAGAGTTTTTACGGCTCCATAAGCAAAAATCAATTCGTTGGCAGCTGGCCACGCACGAGGCCTGCTCTACTTTATTCCATTCGCATTATTGGATGCGCCAAAGGATTTCATTTTACTTTGCTTTTGCGTTATTTTTAATTTTCAGTGAAGATAATGGGCTACTGCGTTTTATTTTTTTTTTCAAATGTCATATTGAAATGTGTTTTTTATTAACATGTATGATATAGTATTTATTCTTCCCGTGTTGGTCCCGGGCTCCTTTGAAGAATAGGCCATCTGCTGTTCTGCCAGGCAGGTCGTAAAAGGCAACCGATTGGCTATGCGGTCACTACCATCGTGGCTACTAGGTGGTAGAGTTCTGCATTGTTTTGCCCGGATCTGGCACCTGCACCGCCTTATCTATTCCTGCCGCAATAGCGTCAGTGCTAGTCACAGTCGTGTTCCGGTTTGAAGGGTAAGGTAGCCGGTAAACTTATGCATATGGCATTAGACCTCGCCACGAAATAGCACCGCCTTTTGTGTCTATGGGTGAATCTTGAGAAGCTAAATTTTCACTGTCCGGAAGGAAAAACTACCCGTTATGTTAAAATTGTGGCACAAGGTATTTTTTTTCTGTTATGTGAATGTTCTATCTACTGGGGGCACGATATTGATGGTGTTTAATTTATCTAATGATAATAGAAAAAATATCTAAAGCTCTGAAAATTGATACCCCTGGGCTGTCCCTTCGACATTTTTGGAACAAACCTTTAGTTTTATATAATCTTACGAACGAAAATTAAAGAATTATTGTGACTTAACGGTTAAAGCAAGAATTGACAATTCAATTAATAAATACACGGTGTCTGTATGTTATGTAGTTTTCTTTATAATTAAAGTTTAAGTTTTGTCCGAGGCCAAGCGTTGATTCCCTTGGCGCATCACTAAACTTGATCCACATCACTATACGAATGTCGTTGGAATGTGCACATGCACTGGCGGGCAAGCTTTAGTCGCGCTTCAAACATCGTGAAGGGAAGCCACGCGTCTCAATGCTCCGAACTCAGTTTACGAAGGTAAGAATTTGATTCCCCTGGCTTTGTTACACTGGGTCGTTGATTATCCTGGCTCAATGTTTAATTGTTTTTTAATAATTCAGGATTTCTTAATTATGGTAAACTGTACGGGGTAAAGGACTATTAACTATATATTTTATCAGTATTGGCATCACACAAATATTTTAGCCAAATCAACAAAAAAACTTCATTTTATTGATTCCATTGGTATTGATTCCCTAGGCGTAAGTGCCAGGGTAATCACTTTTTCCTGAGTTTCCTTGAAATTTAGAAAACTTCCTTCGTGAAACATGCATGATTCCTTAATTATAATTATTAAAAATATTTACAAGATCCTAAAAGTTATTGCCAGCTTTGTTATTGATTGTTTCAGATTGTTAAGCAATGCCACCAAAGATAACAAGAGAAGAAAAGCTTATGAAAAAGCGACTAGCTGAGCGACGAAGATTAGAAAAAATTAAAAATGATCCCATATTACACGCACAATTAAAAGAAAAAGAAAGACAAAAGTACTTAAATAAAAAAAAGAAAGGAAAAATTATACCCATTGGTGAAATGTCTCCAAGGCAGCAAAAATTACTAAGAAAAAAAAGTAGAGAAAGTTCAAATCGATACAATCAAAAAAAAAACTGAACAAAATTAAAGAACTCGAAGAACATGTAATTATTGAGGAGAAGGACAATAATTCAGACATAAATAGTGATAATGAAGATCCTTTAAGACTGACGTCACCTCATTCATCTCATTGCTTAGCCATTGAATCACCAGTCCCCTTAAGCCCTCACAGTGATATATCTACACCCTCAGGACGAATCACAAGATCTGTAAGGAGAAATATTTTAAATAACATTCCTAGAAATCAACTCTATTTGGATATAGAACCGAATTCAAACCGAGTCAGGCAAACACCTTCACCTCAAAGTTCACTAAATGAAAGTTCTTCCACCCTAGTATCAGAACTAGTTAAATTTTCGAATAAAGCACAAAAGCAAAACCCAGCTTATACGCCAACTAAGAAAAAGTCACCTTGGAAATATCTTTTAAGAAAAATGAAATACAGGACGGATAAAGAACTACAAATAAAGGATAGAAAAATTCAAGAACTAAAACTAATAAATGAGAAATATAAGAAGCAAATCCAAAGATTGAAAATAAAAAGGAAAGAGGGAAAAGCAGTTGAACAAACAATAATTCAAAACATGAAAAAAAATAAAGAAAAAAGTGTGACTCCGAAGTTTACAGTTGAAGCATCGGAAACTTATATACAAAAAGATATTGAAAAATTTTTTGAAGAAGACGAGAACAGCCGAATGTGCCCCGGAAAAAAAGAATATATTACAAGAAACAAAATAAGAAAACAAAAACGCCTTCTCAATTTTAACTTACATCTATTGCATCAAAAATTTCTTCAACAGCATCCGCAATACAAAATTAGTTACAGCTTTTTCTGCAAACTACGTCCATTTTGGGTAGTAATTCCAAAAGTCAATGCTCGACATACATGCCTTTGTAGTGTTCACGAAAATATGGACCTAGCTGTGTTGGCTCTAAAAAAAAATGGCATTATAACTGAGAAATCTTCGTACGAAGTACTAAAATATTTATGTTGTGATACTAGGAGTATGAAATGTTTAAGTCGTACTTGTGACTATTGCAAAGATAGACATTTGATTTATAAAGAATTCGATAATTCTAAGGAATGTCCATACTGGTTCTGGACGAAATCTAAGAAGAAATATTTAAAGGATGGAAAAGAAAAGTTTACCATACAATCATTGAAGCAAAAATTAATAGCGTGTCCTAAAACGATTATTGAGCATTTCGAGATATTATTAAAACCATACATGTGCCACTGTGCCAATATCGTTGCTCAAAACAACTATATAAAGAACATAAAATCAAAGCTGAAACCAGAAGAATGTATTGTACACTGTGATTTCAGTGAGAACTACAATACTAAATACGCTTCCGAAATTCAGGCCTTTCACTTTGGTAGTTCTCGGCAACAAATTTCGTTACATACTTCTGTTATATATTATGTACAAAATAGGGAGCTATGTACTCAATCTTTTTGCACTTTGAGTGAATGTTTACGACACGATGCTCTTGCTATCTGGGAGCATTTAGGTCCTGTGTTAAACTTTATTATTAGCAGAAATCCTGCTCTAGAAACATTGTATTTTATTTCGGATTCGCCATCTGCACAATACAGAAACCGAAAAATGTTCTACGTGATGGCCAAGCTACACTGGGATATTACAAATTTACGACGTGTAATCTGGAATTACTCAGAAAAAGGGCACGGAAAAGGAGCTCCAGATGGTGTGGGAGGGGTATTAAAAAGAACAGCTGATCGAATAGTTGCTGAAGGGAATGACATTCCAAATATTGATTCTCTTATCAGTCATCTTAAAGTTAAATGTCCGGGAGTTATGATTGAGGAAGTCCATGAATCTGGCATTTTGGAGAAAGAATTATTAATTCCTTGTGATTTAAAAGAATTTCGAGGAACTATGGGTGTTCATCAAGTAATATGGAGCAGGAATAATCCTGAAATGCTGGCCATGAGACGTCTTAGCTGTGAATTAGAGAAATGCTCTGAAGAATCGATCAAATGTCCTCATGGTCAACATATTGGATTCTATAATATTTTTAATACAACTTCGAACAACAACAATGCATCTAAAACTAAGGTCTCAAAAAAGAGTTTGGTCAAAGAAAATCAGATGGATACAACCACTCACTTGTACCAAAACAATGAGCTGGCAAAAACTTCAGGCCAAAATAAACAATCTGATATTCATGTGCCATCTGACGGTAGTTTCTGGACTGACGTCCCCTCAATTAATGAAAATTTTATGTCATCTTCAATGACTGAAGCCGTATTATCAGCAATCTATAGGGCTGAAGATTCTGATTCCTCTCAATATAACATTTTTTAAATTGAATATTTGTGTCATCAATCTATAGGTATAATAGTTAAGAACCATGTTAATTTTTTTTATTTAGAAGAAGATTCCAGTTGATTTTATTCTATATTTTCGCATTTTGAGTTATTAGTTATGTAAGTAATATTGTGATATTTTTGATAGTTTATTTTTAAATTTTAACTGATAATAATTAAGCATATAGTGCCAATATTGAAAGCAGAAGACTGATCACTTTATAGGTAAAATAAACTAATCTCATACAAAATTGTATTAATATTGATTGCCCTGTCAGATTTTATTGATTCCCCTGCCACTAAACTTTTAAATTGATATATCTTCAGAACTAGATGGGTTACAGTGATGCCTATTTGATATATGTGATTATAATTATAGCATATTTCATATTGAGTGAGTGTTACCAAAAAATATTGAAAAATAAAATTTGCCAGGGGAATCAATCGAATACGCCTGTTTCCAAGATTCACCCCTATAGGCCATGGTTCATGGTACATCTGCTTGTTTGCTATCTTATGATATAAAAATAGATATATTTTCAATATTTTATCAAAAATTGTTACGTTTATATTGCATATTTTTAAAAGATTTGACTTTTTTCCTTTTTCAATAACTAGTATTAAAAAGAAAACAGTATACGTTACGGTAACGGTAAGGCGATGGTACCAGACCCGGGTAAGGTGTTGCAGAACTCTACCGTGCTGAGCGGGATAACTAGGATAAATAAATGGGTATATAATAAATAATTATAATACTAGCTGTTGCCCACGACTTCGTCCGCGTGGACTTGGTTTACTCCGCACAGCCCCTCCCCCGTAGGTGATAGTGTGATAATATTTAGCCTATGTGTTGACCCGACCAATTAGTAATATTCATGCAGTGAGAAACCGCTCGAGAGAGCGCAAGATCGCTCGCTTGCGCTCTCTCGAGCGGCTTAGCTCTAGGCAACAGGTAAAAAGATTAGAGTTCCGCAACGTCTCAATCTCAAAAAACGTCTCAACAACAAGTATTGACGTTATTCCTGCCGCAATAACGTCAATACTTGTCATTGTTGTATTCCGGTTTTTAGGGTAGGCTTATGTAAGTGGCATCGCCATAACGCCACACGGATTAACATCTTTGGTGTCTATATGCGATGGTTTCTCTATCCACCAGGAGAGCAGGAGAGCTGCTTGTTTGCTATATAATGATACATAAAAAAAGTGAAGGACGCTAAAATTATAAATTAGAAAAGCTATTGACAAGTGAAAGCGCCATTAAAAAATTGTTGATTTCGTGGCAGATAGGGGCATTTGTGATTTGAGTTCACTTGCTTTGTTTTTAAACGATGAAAGAGTCAACCTAAAGACGCTGAACGTCTTGCTCTATCAAGGGCAAGACTAATTCCAATTCCCCTTTTTTATGAAACCCTACTATCTAAAATCTAAAACCTATTAGATTTTTAAGGGCCTAATCAAGAATAGGTAGCCTCCCAAATAAATAAATATTTTTTAACTGTGATGAATAACAGAGTTCTTAGGTAAGACATTAGAAAATACAACCGAATAGAGAACCTACTCATTTTTTCTAAGAAAAGTAATGGTTAAAAAAAATTTTCATCAACCGACTTTCCAAAAAGGAGAAGGTTGGTAATTTATTTTTTGAAGTGCAAACTATTTTAGGCGCGTTGGGCATTTTTTGACTTGGGGAAAAACCATTGAACTCACGATATGTTACCGTAACCGACGCCTCTGTATATAAGTATATACATATATCGTGTATGTACATATGGATAATAGATTTTAAATAGTGAGAAAAAAACTAGTGGCTGGAAGGTAGCGAGAAGGTAGCGGGAACATAGAATGAAATAACGGAAAGGTAGCGATAAAGTAGCGGAAACGTAGGGAAAATGTAACCGAATGGTAGCGGAAAGTTAGTGGAAAATTAGCGAAAAGGTAGCAAGAGACTACAGCAAAAGTAGTGGAAAGGTAACAGGAAGTTAGCAGGAAGATAGCGGGAATGTAGGGGTTAGATAGAGACTAGGTAAAGTGGAAGGTAGAATAAGGGGAAGGCAGCGAATTCGAAGAATTTAATTTTATTATTAAAAAACAAATAAATAGTATTCAAATGCAAAATACTGATGCTGCGAATATTATTAAAAATAATTTGTTGATATAATTATGAATATCTACGCATCATTTGTAACAATATTCGCAAGTCCTGTGTTTTACAAACATATTTAAATAACACAAATATTGTAAAAATCCCACTAGGCATTGATGGTGAAACCACCATCCTGTGTATCATTTATTTCATTCTTAAGAAATATTGAAGAAGATTCACACCAAAAAAACTTTTGTCATATTTTGGTTAGAGCGAGAATTACTAGACCTTGATTATGAACAAAATCAACCCATTTTCGTCTTTTAAATGGCGAGTAGTAGGGCTGAAAGCAATTCCTTTCACATCCCTTCCGCTTCCTACCTTCACATAAACCCGATATCGTATTAACAGTTGATAGATTGTGACATGTAAAGAACTTTAGATAGCCCAATTGTTTGACTGGGTTAATAGAAAACTTACGACGAGTCACACCTAACGTAGCTTAGTTAGGATTAAGGCAAAAAATCTGTAAACGGTTGATACTGCAGGCCATCTCTGAAACTTCCCGTTACATTGAGGTATTTTAATATCAAAGGAACAAAAACCATACCTAAATATAGATTTTTTCAGAATACAAAAAAGTAAATTTTGTATTCTGAAAAATCTTGTACATATCTATCAGTATTTTTATTTTTGAAAGCTGTATATTTATGGAAACGATGATCGATTTCGATCTTTCGAATGGCATTCAACGCAATTTTTGATCTTTTCTTAGCTGCATCAGCTATAGGCTGAAAAATGTCGAAGTAATATCAAAAAATAAAACGTTATTGATAAAACGTAAATAAATCGACTGATTTCGATCCAATTTACGTTATTTAATGCAGTTTTTAAAGAGAAAACCTGATTAGATTTTTAAGTAAATCGGTATATTAGCCTGAAAGTTTTTCTTTTTTTTCATTTTAAAAATATGAGGTTGCTGTAAATAACATATTAATATTTAAAAAGCTGTAAATTTTGAAAACTTGACTCGATTTTGAAACAGCATTTGACGTAGCTTTTTAAGTGCTAAATTATTGCAGAAGGTCAAAAAATTATTGGTTTAAAAATCTCAAAGTTATGTCAAAAAAACTTTTTTTTTAATTATTCGTCAACTATAACTCCCGAATGGATGAACCGATTTTGATGCAATTTATGCATTGGAAGCAGTTTTTGAAAAAAAAAGCTGATTAGATTTTGTACTTAATCGGTATATTAATCTGGAAGTTTTTTTTTTTATATCATAAGATAGCAAACAAGCAGATGGGTCTCCTGATGGAAAGAGTCAACCATCGCCTATAGACACCAAAGATGTTAATGGTGCGTTGCTATCTCGTGGCGAGGTCTAATGCCACATGCATAAGTTTACCGGCTACCTTACTCTCCAAACCGGAACACGACAGCAAGAAGCACTGACGCTATTGCGGCAGGAATAGGTAAGGCGGTGGTACCAGACCCGGGCGAGACAATGCAGAACTCTACCACCTAGTTGCCACGATGGTAGTGACTCGATAGCCAATCGGTCGCCTTTTACGACCTGCCTGGCAGAACAGCAGTTGGCCTATTCTTCAAAGGAGGCCGAGACCAACACGGCGGGACCAACACTGTTTTGCCCAAACTTTTTTTGAGGTTTTTTTCAAAATTTCTCAATATCTCTGGACCGAACTGGTTTACCTCAAAACGTGGAGATCTGATGGAAACTCAATTTTCAAAAATCCGAGCATAATCAGTAACTTCCTAACTACATACGTAGCGGGAAGTCAAAAAGTTGGCACATAAAATTTAATGTATGTGTTCAAAAGTATCAAAAATGGAATTTAGCAAAAACTTGGAGAAAAGGTTTACTACCTAATTTACTTTCATTCATAAATAACATGTCGCATATTAAGACACTATATAAAATGTAAATACATATTTATGGAAATGTATCTAGCAACTTTGGCACTTCTCATTAGCGGAGTGTTGAGGTACCTAGTGCCCGCAACATGTCAAGGATAAACATTTTTCTAAACTTAAACTATACCTATTGTATTCATACTTCATCAATACAATAATATAAGTACACGAATATAAGTAATAACCCTTATAAAATATATAATACTTTTAAAGAATATTTGTCAAGAACAAAAAAAATTATTTAAAAAATGCTGAATGTCTGGGTGTACACATTGACATTATGTATTTATGTATCACGATTACGCTTAAAATACTTACTCATAACGTCCTATGTCACGGGACTGTTTCCTATTGAAAATTACTACTAAATTCAGTGTATTTTAAATTAAATGAGCGTTATGAGGCGTACACTTTTGATTTTTTCAAACTATTTCTAAATCAATGTATTCAACGTGAAAACCATAGGACGGAGAAATACAAAGCTGTTATTGACATCAAGTCGACCATATTATGTGTCTCATAGTGCATATAATATGGAATGTGTTACGTAAATATTTTAGTAGTTTCCTTTGTCTCTAACAGTCTAGTTACATTATATTAAATTTATTTGAAGCTGTTTATAAATCAGCGCTCAATTTGTCACATCCATTTTAAGTATAGGTAGGCCATATTAAAGTCGTGATAGCTTTAGCAAGCCGGGCCACGGCCTGCGCGTGGAAGGCCTTCCACGGACCTGCTGGGCTTGTTGCAAACCAGGTGGTAAGTTTAATAGGGGACTCGCACAGGCTAGGTCCCAGCTAATGACACCTAAATGTAGACTGGTTTAGATAGTTCGTTCGTACAATTATAAAAAATAAACAATTAGAGAAAGACTGGATAATAGCATCCCATCTACCATTATCCAATCTCAGACTAGGGGCTACTGTAGAGGGGAGGCTGTAGGAAGCCACCTTGTTTCTTTCGACCCAGTCCGACCCTGGCTACATTAGAATAAAAGATATAGAAAGAACGGTAGTTTGCAACGGCGATAAAAAAAGTTTATTAATAAAACTGCGCTATCTTATAAAGGACACTAGGTAATTAAAATAAAGCTAGCATCAATCAGAAACAACGATATTAATTTAACTACATATAAGTTATCCATGAACCTACTGCGTTAAATTCATCCGAGAAGTCATCAGACTACGGAGTCTTTTTGTTTGACAGACATCTTTATTAATTTACGTGTATTTTATTAATAAAAAAATGAGCCTATAAAAATACGATTTCCTTTTTCATTTTCGGTCTTAATAACAGTATAATGGGGGTAAAGCGAGGCTTTATTGACCTGTTAACATTAAATAACATTTTTGCGGTTCGGCATTGAACAAAAGAATCCTATTAGGCACTAAACCCATTTTCATTCCTTATCCTTGTCCTGTTTTCGCTCATATTATAATTCCTTTAATAAAATTATAATAAAATGCTTGGATTCAGCACACAATTATTGTTTTAAGGATAACAGCTTCCAAAATTCTGTATTAATACGTAAAGGGAAAACTTTTTACTCCTTTTTAAGACAATAACGCACTTAGAGACTTAAGAGATTTTATTGTTTAGTCTATGGTCGAATTTCGGCCACATGCGATCGCTAATCTTCTTTATCTATATGTATAAAAATCAATTGCTGTTCGTTAGTCTCGCTAAAACTCGAGAACGGCTAAACCGATTTGGGTTATTTTGGTTTTGAATTAATTGTTATAGTCCAGGGAAGGTTTACAAGGTGAGAAAATATAGAAAAAAAAAATTAGTTAAAAAGGCAGAACAACGTTTGCCGGGTCAGCTAGTATATATATAAAAATCAATTGCTGTTCGTTAGTCTCGCTATAATTCGAGAACGGCTGAACCAATTTGGCTAATTTTGGTTTTGAATTAATTGTTGAAGTCCAGGGAAGGTTTAAAAGGTGAGAAAATATAGAAAAAAAATAAGAGTAGTTAAAAAGGCAGAACAAGGTTTGCCGGGTCAGCTAGTATTATATATAATAAATAGCGACTTCGTCCACGCGGAGTTCGTTTACTCCGCACTGCCCCTACCCCGTAGGTGATAGGGTGATAATATGTAGCCTATATGTTGACCCGACCTATTAGTAATAATCATACAAAATTTGAAGTAAATCCATGCAGTACTTTTTGAGTTTACCCCGGACATACATACAAACAAACAGACAAAAATTCTAAAATTTATATTGTTGGCTTCGATATCGATTGTAGATCACGCCCCAAGTATTCTTTTAAAAAAATATTCAATGTAAAGTTTGACTTTCCTACGATTTTATTATATGTATAGATTCCGTGATTAAATACGCGATCACTAACGCCTCACTTGAAAATTAAACGTTGATGAAGTTAGTATTTTCTTATTCTATATTTTGTTATGTAAATTATCTTCTACTAGTTTGTTATAGCGTCTTGCGTGACCCAATTTGCTTTACTACCTAATCAGTACTGAGGAGTTGGCTAAAAAAATAACGTATGTTACTTTTGGATGGTGTGGTGTAGCAAATCGTACAAGAGTTTTTAAAATCAATTTAGTTGTTTTTGATTTTATTAATTGCAAAGAAAAACATACGAAAATACAAACCTTCTCTCCCTATGGTATTAGTGTAATATTGAATTTTCACTTGAATAAAGATCTGGGGTTTTTAATAAATTTTCTCATCCCTTTGGGATATCATAAAACAGATGGTCGAGCATCTGTTTTGTAAAACTAAGCTTTATACAACAGATGTTGTGCCTACTTTATTACATTAATATTATAAATGTGATATTTTGTGGTGATTATTTTTTTAGAAGTTTTAATTAACATCTCAACGGCTAGATGGATTCGCTCTCTCTATCGTCGCCTTGGATTAACTTATAGAATATTTTTTTATTCACGAAAACGCACATATTTTTTCTGAAACAATTTACAATTACATTTTACTGTAGTTTTTGGTTACATGATGCATATTGTATAATTTACAACAAGGAGCAGGTACCAGTTGGTAGGTTTTTCATTTTGGAAATTCTAATTTAACAGCAATCTGTTTGTCATTTATAAAAAAAAAACATTATATTTAGAAAACTATTTTTTTGGCATGGAATTTTGATAACTCTATCTGACCGCCCCGTCGCGTCGGTCGAGTGGTTAGTGAACCTAACTACGAATCGATGAGGTGCGGACTCGATTCCATTTGTGTGATGAGTATAGATGTATATTTTATAAACATAGTATATTTTAAAAACAGAGATCGATTTACTCTAGAAAATCTCGCAGGAATGTCAAAAACACTTTCCAAAAATCTTTATCAGGATAAATGCCCAATTCGTCAACTGATTTTTGAAACAATTTACGTCATTTGACACAGTTTTTTAAGGAAAAGAGCTGATTAGATTTTGTTATCAATCGGTACCTTAATCTGCAAGCTATTTAAAAAAACATGGTTTTACCAAAACATTTTTGAGGTTTTTTCAATATTTCTCCAAATATTTCGAGCCGAATCGGTTCATATTTTCTGAAAGTCTAAGTTTGGCGGAACTCAATCGAATGCTATCAAACCACGTTTCGATCGATCAAGACGTTCGGAATTTATCAAATGTTTACATACATACAGACATACTGACGTCATAGTGAAAATAGCCAGCAAAGGCTCTTAGGACCTCAAAACGTGGAAATTGATGAAAACTCGAGTTTTGAAAATCGGGGCAATATCAATCATTTCCATTTAGACTACTTACGTAGCGGGAATTTAAAAACTCGTCTTGAGCACTTGATTATTCATATAACTTTACTTAATAGCCTTTGTACTCTAATTGGGGCAGTCAGTGTCCACATTACTTCTTTCTGTCTTGGGCTATGCACTGCACCTCGTACCATGTCAGTCGGATCGTCTTCAGAGCAAATATTAAATGTACAGATTTCATCATTTTGATCGGACCTTTCCCTTTTCACGTTTGATTTTTGTGAGTATCTGAAAACAAAAAGCTAGAGCCTTATAAAATAGCAGTAATACCCTGATGGCTATAAAAAGTTGATTACTTTCTTTTTCGACGAAATAATTACAACAGAATGTTGATTATATGAAGCCTAGTATAACCTTGACCGCTTTAATAGTTTTCTAGATAAATAGAGCAAGTTTACTAAGTCACTTACGTTTTGCACACATCTATGTGATATTAAATTTCTATTCTTAGCCAAAGCATTATTTAAAGATACTTTTGACACGTAAAAATAGTAGCATTTAATGATTCCAATGACTTTAAGAATGTGCAGTACTCGAATCTGATACAGCAGTGTTCCGCAAACTTTTTGTGCTCAAGGTACATCTAGGAAAACTAAAATTATTGGAGGTACACTACAAATTAAAAGTTCGTTTTTAAGTAATATTAATCAACATTTATTCTTAATCAATAAACCCAAACTTTAATTTTCAGAAAAGATATTTAATGCGAAACATGAGACTGTTTAATTGAGCATAGACGGTCTAAATTTGGAGTAATCGTTGACAGGACTGCTCTCATTTCTTCGTCGGTCGTCCTGAGGCGTTCCCTTTTTTTGGTTTTTATTGTGGTAAGAGTCGAAAATCCTAACTCACTCATATAGGTCGTTGCAAATGGCAAAAGAATTGCAATACCATGCTTTGAAAGCAGAAGATATTGCATTCGCTCGCGTGATTTGTGTAGGTATTTTACTTACCCTTACTGACTTAATAAAATATTTTTATAAGATAACCTTATTTTTCCGCGGCACACCAACAAATCATCACGGTACACCAGTGTGCCGCGGTACACACTTTGCGGAACACTGTGATACAGAATCATTGATTAAAATGTTTTTTTGACGTGACAACGTCTTATAATTCGATAGAGCTGGCTGCACGCACGAAAAAACATGACTCATACGGCGTTACCTCGCTCTGAGGCGTTCCGTAAATGCTACCATTCCATTAGTATTTTCTTAAGACGTTGTCACGTTCAACTATCGTCTGTAAACCAACTTTACAGACAACCGATTTTTTAATATAATCTATACCTACAAATACATAGATCATTCTAATAATCCCTAGAATAATAATTTTATGTGTAACAATATCAATAAATAATTTAAAATAACAAAAAATATTATTTACATCATAAGATAGCAAACAGGCAGATAGAGCCATCTGCTTGCTATCAGCTACCTCATCTTACAAACCACAACGCGTCAGTAACAAGTACTGACGCTATTGAATAGGTAAGGCGGTGGTACCAGACCCGGGCGAAATAAGATAGAACTCTACCACCAAGCCACGATGGTCTAGTGACTCGCATAACCAATCGTTCGCTTCTTGCGAACTGTTTTGCGGAATGGCAGATAGTCTATTATTTAAAGGGCCCGGACCAGTACGGACCCCGCATAGATATCAAAGCTTATTATTTACAAGCAGCGTTTTGCCGGACACATGACTAGATTCTTTTGCGCTACCGCTATTGCTCACACTGTGACCATACATTTTGAACATAACATACAACGGTAATTTTTTTGAGATTTATGGTTAAACAATATTCTCTATTTACAAAGGGTAAATATATGTATATAGTTAGAGGACACATGTATCATAGTAACAAACTGCCATCCTATCGATGAGAGATGGTCTATTCTTTAAAAGGGGTCTGGGGTCCAGACCAACACTTTAAAAATCTAATTTGTTTGTACCTAGTAGTTTGACGGATGGACAAATGATTTAGGGGCACAGTCTGAGCCTCTTAGCCGTCTCCCCTGACTTAGCCATTAATTTAATCATAAATTCGGCTGTATCACGAGGTAATCATGTTCTGCGCTGCTTCGTCTCAATAAGTAATAGCCGACGGTTTCTTTGCCGCTGCATGAAATAAAAAATATTGACGATACAAACGAATACTAGCAAATTGTTTTCAATTACATTGCAGCATGCGGAAATTGCGAATTGCTTGCGTAACTTGAACTTGGATTCAGGCCCAAACTGCTATGACGCCACGTTCTTTTACCTTATTTTTTCAGTACTATTAGTACAATAAGTTTAAAGAGTGGCTATCCAGCTTTACAATATACTAATTATATTACTTACTTCATATATGACCATGAAATGATTGGTTGACATTTTACTCATTGATTAAAACGATTTTCTTTTGGTTTCAGAATACAATGCAAATCAAACATGTATCCGACAATGGTAATCACGGAACCCAATATAAAAACACGTCAAATAGCAACGTGGAAAAAATAAATTTAAAGAACTTACAAACAAATAATGTAAATAATAAGCAAAATTCTAATTTTATGACTGGATCTCAAAATATATTTGATGTTGTACAAAATAACTCACAATATAATATAAATGATAATGAAATAAACCAGTTAAATGATATTGATACAAGTCATGAATATGAATATATATTATGTAACAGACAGTACATAATAAATGCTAAAGAAAGTGTGTGTAACGCAAAAACTATTAATGAAGAAACGTTTATTGAACAACACTCTTCAGGTTAGTATAATAACAATTATACATATATTTTGTACCTATTGAAACTACACGTCAGAAAAATCGAAATACTGCAAATTAACATTTACTGCAATACAATTGTAATCAATTGTAAAATATTTAATAAACTGCCCAATATAATAAAGGAAAATAAGGAATTACAGTTGTTTAAGAAACATTTATTTAATTTATGATGTGAAAAATGTTATTACAGTACCAATGACTAATTGAAGGATAAAACTATATAATGACAACGACAAAAATATTAATATAATACCAATTAGTAGAACATAATTTTTATTTCATTTTGACATTTTTTAAAATAAATAAAGTATCTTCACGCCCATATCCCCGAAGGGGTAGGCAGCGGTACAACAAGTGCAACCACGATTAGCCGAAGATACTTAGTCCCACAAATGTGATAGGTGGCAAGCCTATCGCCAACCGGGCACTTTCCAATCCCGGGCAACTTTGTGTTTCTCAGAAAACTGAAAAAACACTTTTTTTTAATGTGCCTGACCCGGGAATCGAACCCGGGACCTCATGTGGTCAACACCAAGGCTGGACCACTAGACCACAGAGACTTAAAAATAAATATTTTTGTAATTTCTTGACTATTTAGTCATTTGAAATTTATTACTATCTACTTTTTAATAACTTATGTAGGTATAAATGTAAAAAATATGAGTTTAAATAAAAACTGAGTAAAAACATGTTCTTAAATAGTATATAACAATAATCTGTAGTCTTAAATTTGCATGCTATTTATTTGGCAAAATAGGTTTAGGCACATCGATATATGTTCAAAATCTTTTCCAACCCCATTTTGTGCAAACAAAGAATTTGTATTTTTTATTTATGGATACTTAGTGAATATAATCTGAAACATACTTAATAAATGTAATTTGAGTTTTCGAATTTATTCTTAATGTTCTGAAAACAAATAAAATGTTTATTGTCTATATGTTGTCTTTTATCAATCTCTTTTTCTATGTAAATATTAAATTTTATTTAAACGTAAATGAAAGAAAAGTTTAAAAACGATTTTTTCTATAACTTGTGTTTCCTACCCGGGCTCTTATTATTTATTCCATACGATCGATCGAATGTGTGTTACCAAATACATTATTAAGTATTTGGTAATACACATTCGATAGTTCCCCTTCCCCTTGAATTGCGTTTCGCTGCTGGCCAGCAATTTCTGGGGCTAAATCTCTTCAGTGAACCCACCTTTTCAATTCATTCAAAAGTGCTCAAAGGGTTAATTTCAGGTCTTTTAATTGATCATCTCACGATAGAGATACCTACATCAGTTCAATAAACTCGGACAACATTCGTGGTCCTGCGAGCCCTGAGCGAGATTATGTATAAATATGAAGTCTTTGACAGTAAACGGTCCATTGTACACACACCAGTCTCGAGGCATTTTTTGATAAAATGAGAAGCTTTTTAATAGACAGGCGTGGATTAAGTACTTATTATCGATACTGCAGAAACCTCACCGAACTGTCTACGAGTCATTCATTACCATAGCTCACCTTTTTATTCGATGCAACACTGTGTATGGATTCTTATTCTCGATTCATATCTTTTATATACTTTATTACTTCCTTTGTTACCATATTGCATACTTTTACATACAGCATAAAAGATAAACTTTTCAGGCAGTCGGCGCGATCGGCACTACAGATCAGCAAATTGAGACGGATTGCGGTTCTTCTTTGCATTCTATTCATGGAAGCAAATACACTTCTCACTGGATGATCCAGATATCGTTATTGACTGCGTCTTTGAAGTGGTGCTGCAAGGCATAGAACTGTTAGTCCCGTTTACTGCGGTACCCATCGGTGGCAAGTCACGGCCCTGGTTTTGTCGCCACTGCAAAACGATTTCACGTCGAAAGCAGGAGTGCTACCGTGCATGGGCTGCTGCAGCGACATCTCATGATGTAAACACCAGTACAATTAGAAAAGAGTTTAATTTTGCCACTAAATCTTTCAAAAGAGCCATTTCTGAAGCAAAGTTAGGGTACATTGGCATAATTAGCGAAAGACTAGTCCGCCTTCCTTTGGCCAAAACTGTTCAAGGGAATTTCCGTCTGCTTTCCTTTCCACCTCTGCGCAGAGGCTGCTGCAGCGGCATCTCATGATGTAAACACCAGTGCAATTAGAAAGGAGTATAATTTTGTCACTAGATCTTTCAAAAGAGTCATAGCTGAAGCAAAATTAGAGCACATTGGCAAAATAAGCGAATGACTAGTCCGCCTTCCTTCGGGAACTCGTGCGTTCTGGTCTCTCGGTAAAACTGTTCAAGGGAATTTCCATCTGCCCTCCTTTCCACCTCTGCGCAGAGCTGATAGCTCTCTGGCCCATGCTGCCAAGGAGAAATCTAATCTTTTGGTGCTAACACGACTCTGGACGACGACCAAGGGACCACGCCGCCAACCATTGTGCAGTGTAACAGTTCCATGACCGAGATTCAATTCCTCCAACCAAAGTAAAGTAAAGCAATAATTTCTTTGGACGTCCATAAGTCGAGTGGACTTGACTCCTGACTATCTGTCCAATCGTGCTTCCGAGTTAACACCGGTTTTAAAGCATCTATTCTGCCTCTCATACACAACTGGCGTTGTCCTAACATCTCGAAAGACAGCTTTAGTGCACCTAATCCTTAAGAAAGGTGATCGTTCAGATTCGTCCCACTATCGGCCTATAGCGATCACCCTTTTGTTCTCCAATATAATGTAATCCATTATTAACAGTCAGCTTTTGAGGCATCTAGAAGAGCACCAGCAGATTAGTGATCGTCAGTACGGTTTTAGATTTTTGAGCACAAAAAGTTTTAAAAACTACATCTAGTCAAGCTTAAAAATTTACAGTTTTGTTGAAAACGATACTATTTTATTCTTAAATAGCTTTATATTTTTTCTTCGAAAATTCGCCAACTTTTTTAAATTTTTTTCTATATTACAGGCAAAAGGCGGTATTGCTCTCCGTTTCAATTTAAATATTACTTTAAGTTCCAGTCTAAGCAAAGGCAATTCAATAAATTAAGCGGAATACAATATATACCTATGTATATGTAGGTATATACATATCATGAAAAGAAAACACATGGCTGTAAAATTTCTAAAAAAGCTTATCCAAAAATTAGGAACAAACATTTTGCACATCCAAAGAGAAATTACAAGGCCTGAAAAAATTACAACCCGGCCTTTTCAGTTAATAAATGATAAGTTTCCAAATCAAAAAATAAAGAACAATGGAAAATGAAAAAAAATGTAATTAATCCAAACACGTATTTTCTAATCTTAGTTCCAAACTTACCAGAAAATTACTCAGATTCTGTAAGGTTGAACTGAGAAAAATATTCATTACGACGTTGTCCAATGAAACATGCACAAATTGTGCCCGATACATAGTCCCCTAAGTAGCGTGTGTTTAACCGAAGAACTCCGCATCACGTATGGTAAGAGTGTAGAGTGTAGGCCTACCAGAAGGTTCCGGTTTCTTAGGCGCGGAATTACGTGTAGGGAGCCGTTCAAGCATTTAATATCCTGAATCTCTAAAAGAAACTAGTTTGGCAGGATAACCCACTACATCAGATGAGTACTGTGTGCTTGTATCTAAATGCGACATGGCACGCTTTGGTTTCGATTTTTCGATGAAAATATTTTGAGTTCTTTTGATTTGTTGCATTTTCTTTCTTGTTATTTTTACTTATTTGTTAATATAAATAAATAAATTATCATATCATCATTTAATTGAGGTTAACTCTAACTGCGAGAGAATGCCACGTAGCATCAATTCCACCTGCGTGCGTGTTGTGCATATATTTTTTTTAATAAATAAGTATGAACTGTTCACTACGTTATATGTATGATTGAAGAGTAGCGTGTTACCACTCACGTGTCTTGGATGGGCACGTAAAGCTGTCGGTCCCGGTTATCGCTAGAGATGGTCGATAATCGTTATTTGGAAGGTCGGTAATTGTGGCGCTTAGATCACCATTCATATCGCCAACCGACAAACCGGTGAATCGTGGTGAACTGGACCGTCTATAGACATTCGGTTTACTATGCCTACTTTACAAGTGAACCCTAGGTGATGGTACTTTTTATTTAAGTGGCTTACCGTTTTACTAAAGCACTGCTACTCTTGAACACAAGTGCTCTAAATCCTTGGATTGTTATTTAATTGTATTTTAAAGTTTTGTTTTACTTAATCGTACATAATTATACCATAAATCGTGATCAAACAGTAATCCTATAAGAGTCGTTTAATCGCGGTCAATACAGTTTTGCTTTTATTAAGTTTATAATTCCTGTCATATTATAATAATGTTAACTATATTTTAATATCTACCCTCGGACCACTCCGTACCAATTTAAATATGGTATATCAGTCATCATTTCTTCTAGCACTTACATAATTATTATGTGTATACAATTAACATAGCACATTTTATATATTACAGACTTTTTTGTAACAAGTGCGGGTCAAGAAGATGTGAATTTCTTGGAATACTCAAGTCCTATTGATGAAACACATCCTTTTAATCAAGCAGATGCTAGTGAAATGTCGACAATTAATGTTCAGCATCTTCCAAGAGGAATTGTGAATCCTAATTACCCTGGATTCCAACATTTAGCACATACTTTACAGGTATCTTAATATGGGCTGTATAAAAAGCCGTTATATCTACATAAAAAAATATTCTTTAAGGCTCATTTTGTACAGATTTTAACAGTCCTTATACAACAAAAATATAGATGATGCATTGGTGACCGAACTGCTTCGTGGTCAATGGGTGAGCATATTCGATTCATATTATGAGATCCCCGTTTCGTCGGTAAGTCCGGTTAAAATATTTTTGAGGTTTCTTCCAGATTTTTTCTCGAAAATCCAAATCCCAAAAGCAACCCGGAGTTGAATGATAGTGTGCATACAACACCGTGTGTTGGATGAACACGTTAAGCTATCGGTCCTGGTCATCGCTAGAAATAAGCAGTGATCGATATCAGGTCAAAAAATTGCGTCGATGGATATCACAACCCATCTCACCAACCGACTAATCATGCTAAACCAAAAAGTCTATAAATAGTATGCCTGCCAAGTAAGGAAACCGAGATGTTAACGTAAATATGAATAGTAACTTATTTACAAACTTGTCCAAGGGACAGACGCTAAGGTTATTATGCCATGGCACCAGAAATATGGAAGGTGGTACTACCAGAGCGATCAGTTGTAGAAATCTACGCCATGGATTTCTACAACTGATCGTCCCAATTTATATCATATCTATCTATTTATATCGATTAAAATAATAGAAATATTTACGTGACCTCTCATTGCCAGATAGAAAAACAAAAGGCCTAGCATTTGCTATGTGAATAAGATCCACTAATAATAATAATATTTTTATACATTCAAAGTTCATTATCATTATGTAAATTGGCCCAAAAATATTTTAATTACTATTTATTATTTATTTCAGGATTATAACTCTACAAATATAAGAAGCTGTGATCACTCAGAAAATGATATGTCTGATGACGAAGTAGATTTAAGTAATATTGATCAAACTCTTCCTAATGACTCAAATAACACAAATGGCAATAGTATGAATTATATTTTGGAAGATGATAAAAGTACTAATCGTGACCTACAAAAAGAAGAGATGACAACAGAACGTGACTCTAGAAAACAGATACCAGATTTGTTACAAACTCTTAACGAAAATAATAATAATGACATTCTTGTAAGTTGCACTACTACGGATATTGAGAATAATTTTAATACAAGTGATATAATAGGTGACTTTAATAAAGAAGTTGAAGATGAAATAAGACATTTATTAAATTATAATATTAACATAGAAGATGATTTAGAAGAACTAAGAAAAGATATAAAAGATACATTCGCAAAACCAATCGAAAACACTATAAATAATATAAGTGATGTCGTAAATGATGTAATAAAAAAATTGGTTGAAAATGATTGTTGTGATAAAAATGAGTCAATATCTGAAAAAGTGGACTTGACGAGTAATCTTGCAGATGATAATGATATGAAAAAAGAAAATGAAACAAATGCAAGAACAGAATTGAATATAAGTAGACCTACTTTTCTATTATTAGACGATAGAAGTAATAACAAAATAACCGATGCAATTTTATCAAATGGAAGAGAAGAAATAAACGTTACTGAATATAATACCGAACAGTTAAGCTATAATGTCGAAAATACCATAAAACAATTAAGTACAGAATTAAGAAAAATAATACCGAAATTAAATGAAATGCGTGAACGAGAAAAATTATGGAATGACTGCAGAAAGGATATTTCTACGATAAAAGATAGAAATTCAAATAATATATTACAAAATTCAAATGGTCCAATAAAGTTATATGAAAATAGTACCTGGCATAAAAAACAAAATAATTTAAGTGAACACTTGCCAGTAGTAAAAAAATCTGTGAAAACTCGACAGTAAGTGTTTGGTAATATGTAAATTATTGTATTAATAGTACCTATGATATAGACTGCGGAATATGCTCCATAAAATATAATATAACTGTAGACACCCTATATTATCATCTAGTAAAGAACTATGCCATTACCCGGGTGAACGAAGAGAGTCCTATTCCTATTCCAAAACACACATAAATATGATGCAAATAAAATATTTTGGTAAAATTACGATATTTTTATATCTATACAAAGTTTGTGTACATATCTATATATAAGATATGTACAAAAACTTGTACTAATTAAAATTTTATTTTATTACGAAGGCCATTTGTCAAAAAGTACAGAACCTCTAAGACATGACGTATAAGCCTAATCAATTAGACTGTTACTATTAACTCCATCTGTTAGAAAACTGAAGAGCTAACATTGATGCGAATAGCATGGTTGGATAAAATTACGCTGGATTTTTTAGTTCAAAATATAAAATCAAAACATTAAAACATTTTGAAAAACTGTCTTAAAAGTTAATACACGGTAGAAATACTTTACGAGTCCTTACGAAGTTTTACTTTTTGCTAATAATTATAATATTAGCAGCTACTTGAAACTTCGATCACGTGACCAAAAATCATTATTTCCTTATTCTCTATTGGGTAAAAATGTAGTCTATGGCATTCCTGCCTAATGTAGCTTTCTAAAGATGAAAAATTTTTTTAAATCCACCCGATTTTAAGCTAAATCGTAACAAACAAACAATCTCTCGTCTTTAGAATATTAATTTACCTAGATAGATAAAAATTATCTAAATATTAAGATTCATCACGCCGTAAAGCAGCGCGAAATTACATTACATTTGGCGTACAAGCACTTGCCATACCCTTCTTAATTATATTATTTCTATTTCGTACTGTAATAATATTATCTGCCAAGTTAGGTTGACTGGTAGAGAATGCCATTTAGCATTAAGTCCACCTTTGTATTTTGTTGTGCATACATTAAAATATCAAAACAAATTGATAAAAGTAATATATGTATTTTTTTTATTCCGAATAAAATATAAAATTTAGATTGTGGAATTAAAATTTTCTTATCGTTCTACGAGGTACTATAACTATTTGGTAATCTGTCCTAATAGCCAGAACCTTTTGATTCCGCTAACATTTTATAACAAGACCCTTTTTTGTTTGATAAATAGTGTAGGCAAATATCACTTACCTAAATTACACCGTGTAATTAGTGTCGACATCTTGTAATGAAAAGCTTTAATTTTCATAATGTTATAAATCACTATATAAAATATTAGTATAATACGTATTAAATAGACGAAGTATTCCAAATAAAATGTATAATTTTGAATTATTTAAGACATATGTAGGTACCTAAAATGGTTGAATATCTGCAATAAATATAGCCTAAAACATATTACACGTCTTGGCCTTGATCAGTTTATTGACTAAACTTACTAAAACATCGCATCGTTCACGAAATCTCAAAATAGATTTGACAGAGTAAAACCGAATAAACCAATAAAAAACTAGTAACATCTCATACACACAAATGAACTAGGTGCAAACATTTATTTTAGCTGCGATTTTTTCAATGCATAAATTTAGGATAAATTATTAATTCTAATTCTTTCTCCTTCTACGCTTCAGCGAAACAAAGAGCAGGCAATCATCTGCAAAAAATATGTCAAAAATTAAAACTAGTGTATCCGTCCAGAGAGAAGATTATGAATTTGGTAAGTAATATTTGACAGTCTTGTATTTTTGCGTGAAGTATTTGCTTCATTGATATATTTTATTTTCTGTGCATCAATAGTTAATAAAATAATAAACAAACCATAGGGAGTGCCTCAGATGAGCAATTAGGATTTGTGATTCGATTTCTATTCCGGAAAAAAATGTTAGCCCGAACATTGTTGGTGGCGTATTAAACGCCCTTGTATTGGAGAGCTACTTATTTAATTGCCGGTCCCAATTATCACTACAAAAACTTACAGCCTTTGAGGTGAGCAAATGCAGTGATGATTATTAACACTCATCTCATTTTTTAAGGACTAGTTCTTCAATAAATTGAAATTAATTAATCTGAATAGGCAGAGTGAACTGAAATTCTTTGGACATTGGCTCTTGTCATGCGAGTAATCTAACGTGATGATTTATATTAATTGATTTCTAAGTAGGTATTAAAAAATGAAAAAGTAATTTTAGTTATTGTTATCACTATAGTCACAGAGAGCACATAACCAATTTGGTTCTATAGTAGATATTGGTTCTATAGTCAATGTCTATAGTGCTATTTATGGAAAAGTCTTACAAAGGCTCCACTTGATTATACTCTAAAATAATAAACAAGTAGATAGCTCTTTTGATGGAAAGGAACAACCATCGCCTAAAGACACCAAAGATGTTAATGGTGCGTATCCGTATGATGGGGTGTTAATGCCACATGTACTAGTATAAGATTACCGGCTACCTTGCCCTCCACACCAAATTACAATAATGACAAGCACTGATGATGATCAATCAAATCAGGAATAGGTAAAGCGGTGATACCTACCAGACCCGGAGGAGAAGTTGCAGAATACCTAGTTTGTAATGTATGTAGATGACATTTTGTTTATGTACCTACCGATGTAATTAAAATTTTAATTTGGGAGTAAAAATGAAGTATTTTCATGCCCGTATTCGCTAAAAGGTAGCAAGAGGTGCAACAAGTACACCCACGATTTGGGAGTAGACCTTTTATCTTTAGTTTGGATGCAACAGGGTTGAGATAAAAAATTATTTCTGTTTTTTTTTGTAACGTATATATACGTATTAGCTACTTACTTAGGTTTGCTAAATGTAAAGAAAAGCCTCTGTGGCTTACCCCTTGTTTTGTAGACGCAGAAACTTAATTTTTTTATAACATAATATAGCAAACAAGCAGATGGCTCTACTGATGGAAAGAAACAACCATCGCCTACAAACACAAAGGATGTTGAGAGTGTGTTGCTGTTACTATCCTTGTGGTGGGGCCTATGCCATGGCTTAATGCCACATTCATAAATTTACTTTCTACATGACCCTCCAAACCTGAAAACGGAAACAAACACTGACGCTATTGCGAAATATTCTTTCGTAAAAACATAACACGGGGGTTTATGTCTTTACGAAAGACTTTTTTATAATTAAGTAGGTGTATATTCAAAATGAGAGAGAAATAGAGGAGTGGATGAATATAAATATAATATATGATAAATATATATTTAGGTATGTGAAATTAAATTAGTAATTGCTTAGGGTCATAGCACACATATCAACCCGGAAAAGAATAGTCACCGAATTAACTCTAGCCGTTCAGTATTCTTTGCATGAAATTTCCTACTGTAATGCACATTAATGGGAACCATAATGTTATCGCCTCACCTTGAGATAAAAGCGATAACTACGGTGTTAATTTCAGAGTTGATATGTGTGCTATGACTCTTAATGTCTCCACTGTGGGGCCTTTGGGTTTAGACAATAATGTCGGACTTTAGGCAACAATCCATCATGCAAGCTCACTGCGCATTCATGGTGATGATTCATGGTGGTGATTCAATCATTTAAAAATAACTATTATTTCTAATAGTTATTTTTAAATGGTTTAGGCAAATTAGAAATTCGTAGTTACTAGGTTAATAATATTTCTTTTTATGTTTTAGAAAGTTTTGATGTGTACAATATAGAAACAGCGTTGCCAAATTTAGATTTTGATGCCATTGAATACCACATAAAAGCAGCAAAAGAAGCAGAGCGACGAGTGAGTGTTAATATTTATTTAAAGGATTGTTATAAGCTAAATATAAATTAAAAACAACTTTTGCTATTATTACTATCAAAGTATCTTAGTCATGGGTGTACCTAAGAATACATAATTTGTCATCAATCGTGTATCATAACAAACAATCTAAGATCGACAAAACCTAAAGAAATTTAAAAAAAAAAAGCAGTTGCCGCTACCTGAAAACTATTTTCATACATATTTAAAATTTAGGCACGTTTATAAAATATATCTAAGAATTTTATTAATTATATAAAAAAAAATATATATATATATATATTATTGAGTTGCGCTCGAAAAAAGCTGACTATGTTAACATCTAGCTATTTGCAGAGGGCCAGATTTCTCCAAATGTGACTGTAGAACGGAGGTATAAGGAGTAATTTAAAGCTTCTTTGCCAAATGAATGCAATCCGATGTATTATCCGTTTAATAGAGCCACATTTGATGTCAGATAGTGGCAGATATATTGCAAAGCGGATAAATAAACCTCTTTAAAAACCAGACGTCATTGTAATCGATAAGGTTTTCATTCTCCGTATGTATTAATTCACTTTTTGGTTTTCATATAGCACCATATTATTATGGGTACCACGTCTTTATCAATTAGTTTTGAATTTCGCGCCGCTAAAAATAACGGTATGGGAACATATTAGACGTTCAATTCACGTCTGCTGTATGAGTAACTGTTGAAATTACCAATCAAATTGGCACTTAAGGCTTACCTAGGTACTACCTACTTTGGCTTTCTACGATGAATCAACGGTGCATGTAGATTGGCATTCTTTTCTGAACGCGGCAATTTAATTCATTTCCATAACGCGTTTGTTGTGCAACCAGGCGGTTACTTGGCTTACGATTAGTGTTTTCATTACATTTAATAATTCTTCAAGTGATGGCGTCAATGCCGTATTTTAATAGTGAACAAAGACATTATAAAAAAGACACGCGATTTCTATTAGATTTGTACACGATTACTTACGATAATCATGAATCTGTTGACAATATTTGTTGCCTTGTAAGTTATTTTTTATTTATTTTAGTTTTGTTTATATTTACCATAAATAATACAAAGTCGGATGTATGTCGGATGGTATAAAAAATAGCACAAAGCACCCCAAGCTTGTCCTTGCCCTAAATGTCAATGTTGAATATGACAGGATTGACAGGATAGCTATTAGCTTGTTTTTGTTGAATTCTTAGAAAATATGACACGAGTATTGAAATGGTTACTTTTGCCAAAAAATAAGACTGAATAGTTATTAGATACTTTTAAAATGTTTGAAGGGATATTATCAAATATCAAAAGAAGATTTAGTAAAACGGCTAGTGAAAAACACGAAAATGTGCCAAAGGAAAATTCTGTTTTAAAACGTAGCCTTCACAATATGAAAGTAAAATGTTCAAATCCACATCTTCAAGAATATTCTCAAAATATATATCATGATACAGCGCTTAGCCCACGAGCTATTGGCGTTGCTGAATGTGCTGAAACAGAAGTCGAGTGGCCAATACTCATAGACAATAACCCTAACATATTGGATAAGTTTACACATATTACTAATTTAACACAACAATCTTTTAATACGAAAGTAATATTTTTTTGTAAATAGGCAATAACTATTGAGTACTTAATAAAACTGAATTATATTTTAAAATTGTTTTGATTTCAGAAACGTAATGACAGGGAAGAAATACGAAAAAGGTTGGCAATGGATTTGGAAACTGAGGATTATTATAGCTTAGGTCACACTGATAGACCTGGTAGAAAGCCCAGCTTACATTCAAGACTGCAGAACGGTAATATTTGTATTAGAAACATAGTTATTCCTTTAGTATATGCAATATTTTATCACTTATATACTTGTACCGTTTCATAATAAGTCAGTTATAATTTATTTTTGACCGGTTTCACTTACACAAGCACCATCAGGGTATTTACAGTTATAAATTTTGTTGTGTATATTTGGTATTCATTTACGCTTAAACTATTGGATGCATTTTGGTTATATTTGGTATGCCGGGACTTAACCATTATGTTATTTTTTTCTCAAAAAAAACAGATGTTTCCCAAAAAGATTAAAAAAAGGTGCTGAATCATATCAGATACATGTAATCCTATTAGAATTAAGAGCTTATACAATTACTGATTTGTTTTCCATCTACATCCTCACTCATATGTATATGGGAACCTAAGCGAATGAAAAATTCAATATAATTAAAATGCAATTTGTTTCCAAATGTTTAATAAATTACTAAATTATTGAACTATTATAGAAAATATTAGAAATCTTAATAACTTTACCTCGAGTTGGTCCAGGGTTCCTCTGAAGACTAGCCCATCTGCTGTTCTACCAGGTAGTTCGTAGTGGATCGATTGGCTATGTAAGTCACTACCATTGTGGTACAGTTCTACATTATCTCAACTGGGTCTGGTACCATTTTTTCTATTCCTACTGCAATAATGTCAGTACTCTTCACTGTAAGGTAGCCGTAAACTTATGTATGTGGCATTAAGACCCCACCATGAACATGTGCCATGAAAAATGTTTTGAATGAAAAATATATATATATCGACGGGTCCCAAGAACAAAATCTTATGGAGAGATCAGATGATATTGGTTTTATAATAAAATTCACATTAAACATGCATAAGGCTACAAGACAATATATATTTTATATTTATTGGTCTTTTATTTTTGAGAATACTCAAGTGAACATCATCTTATCTACAATGTACTCCCACAAACAAACATTTTGTATTTTGGTAATTTTGTATTTTGGTAATTTTGTATATAAATATTTGTTCTTGGGACCCGTCGATATACACTGCCGACCGAACGTTTCCGGACAAGGTGAAAATTTATTAAAACAATTAATAAAAGTAAATTAAATCAAGTTAAAACAAGTTTTATTTTAAAAATATTAAAATATAACATTCTACGATTAAAACCATCAACATTTTTTATCTCTTTCATTTTATACTGCTACACTTTCTTTTCATTAAAGAAACCACCTCTGACCACCACTAATAATTTAACTACACGTGGCATTCTTTTTATCAGTTTTTCTAACACACTTTTTGGTATATTATTCCAAGACGTTTGCAGAGCCCTCCAAAGATCATCCGAATAAGTGAAATTCAATTTTCTAACTTTCCGATCCAGCTCATCCCACAATAATTCAATTGGATTTAGATCCGGAGACTGTGGGGGCCATTTCATTATTTTTAATTCTCCACTATTTTCTTTATTTTTTAAATAGTTGAGACAAAGCTTAGATGTGTGTTTTGGGTCATTATCTTGCTGAAACACAAACCCACGGCCAATTAGGCGCATCCCAGAAGGGTTAGCAAGCGTTTTTAATATGTGATGGTAGCCATTTCTGTCCAGGATTCCTTTATTTCTGTAGAGATCCCCTACTCCGGCATATGAAAAACACCCCCACACCATCACAGAGCCACCTCCATGTTTAACAGTTGGAATTGTAGTATCGGGATGCATTTTTTCTGAAGATCTGCGACGAACATAAATTCTTCGCTTTTGTCCGAACATTTCGAAATTGGACTCATCAGTCCACAGGATTTGTTTCCAGTTTTCTACTGTCCAATCTTTATGAGCAAGGGCTCATTCTAGTCTTTTCTTTCTATTTCTGCGTCGTAAGAGTGGTTTCTTTGTAGAAATTCTACCATTTAGGCCAGCTTTTTGTAAGCGTTCCTTTACTACACTTACTGATATCTGTTTACCATGACTTTCATTGAACCGCATTTGAATTTCCGGTGCTGTAAGCTTTCTATTCATTTTAGACATGATAATTAGGTACTTATCCTCTGCTTTAGAAGTTACACGGGGCCTCCCACTGCGTTTTCTGTTTTGATTTGAACCAGTTTTTACAAAACGAGTGATGGCATCTCCGACAGTAGAATGCGGTATTTTTAATTTTTTCGCAATATAACGTATATTAAAACCTTCACTGTGAAGAGCAACAATAGATGCACGTTGTACTTGTATTAGGGTGCCTTCCCATTTTCTTAAATAAATTAATGAAAAAAAATTAATTGTTTTGACTACAAGATTACTGGAAATAATACCACAAAATAAACTCGTGTAATAACAAAGGAAATTTACTTACCTTAAAAGTATTATAATTATGTGGAAATAATAAAATTGCTACTAAAAAATGGAAAAAATACAAAAAATAATCCAATTTTTATAAGAAATAGCAAAAAATAATTCAAATACGTTCACTTTGTTGCATGCCATATGCGTACTAAATGTTACGGATGACGATTTTATTTTGTTTTTTACAAACAGTGCGAGGGGGCAGGGAGGAAAGTCGAAGATACGATCGTACAAACTTTGTAAACTAACATAACGTTTTCGTTATATATTAAGTTAACGTGTTTAGGCATCATATTTCAATTAAAAAGTAAACAAGAAGCTTGTCCGGAAACTTTCCGTCGGTAGTGTATATATGTACATACTACCTGCAGCGTGCAGCCCAAAAGTGCTTGCTTGTGGCAAAGGCAAAGGCAAGTGGCAAATCCCGTGGGATCATCTAATTTTTCCAGGATAAAAAATAGCCTACATGTTATTCTGGGTCTTCAGCTACCTACATATTGTTACGTACTCGGGTTCGTACTTGTAAGAAAACACCACTTATATTAAATCCGTGTATTTACACAACACAACACAACGTAATACTAAAATACACTTTACACCCTAGTCACTCGCTGTACTATCACTGAACTTAGAACACTACACAATAAAACACTTCTCGCTCCGCACTAGTTACTTGTTGTATCGCTCTCGATTGCTTGATAAAAACTGCCTTGTGTTTGTCAACAATTCTCTATTTATAGGCAGGGTAAAGTCCTAGCTGGATCCAGAAAAATCTAAATGTATTGGGAAACAATGAATCACTTCTTATCGTAAACATGTTATGAGTCATAAATCCTAGTACACGCTACTTTCAACCTTATGCCATATCCCACAAAGTCCATTATGACATAGGCCAGGTCAACTATTTGTTTGTCAATAGGAGTAGCTATCTCTTTCTTTTATTTCTAGATAGTTAGCGCGCGCTCCAATTCTACACGCTTCTAGATTATTCGTAACAATATCAAATTTTATCGTAATTGGTTCAGTAGTATTTGCGTGAAAGAGTAACAAGCATCCATACATACATACTCACAAACTTTCGTATTTATAATAGTAGTAGGAAGTAGAATGTTCCTATTGTTAGACTTAGGCCTTCTTCCGTGATCCTGTATAAGGAGAATTGTTATAACCATGCCTATATGTATTGTCTGAAGTATATATTCTATATAATAACAAAGCAACCCTGTTTTATTATTATATAGAATCAGATCACCCATTAAAAGAATAAGTACTCTGAATTGACTGAAATCACACCTTCACAGTATATTGTGAGTTTTTCATAACACATATCTATTTTTGTTGCTAACAAGTGTAAGCACTACAGTCTATTCTGTCCATTTGGTGTTCTGGGATAAATTGGGTAACATCTAACATCATCATGGCCTTATCATTGGTGTGTGTTCATTGTATTAATTGTGAAATGTTTTGTCCTGGTGGTGGTGCAGGCAAGAATCTCCAAATCTGCTTTATGAATGAAACAGCATCTGATAATGAATCTCAGGCATCAGAGACAGAAAGAAATCTCAGCAGTCTTAGTTTATCACAGACAAGTCTCCTTAGCAAGAGCATTTACAACAACCCTTACCATACAAGACCACTTTCAGTAAATATAACTAAAACAACCAAAACTAGTAATGCGCAGATAGGTAAGTATATACCATTGTTTCTCTTAGTAGAGTTATGACAAAATAGATGTGTATCTTCATGTTTCTTGTTTATGATCATTAACCAACTTTATACCAAATAGTTCATGTGATTTAACAGCTTACCTACAGCTGATGTATAGTTAATTTAAGTCACATATTATATCACTTATTATTGTAGCAGATGAATCACCTCATACAAAATTTGCTATAAATATTGTAATAATTGCCTACTTTTTCAAAATACACATGAATGCAGTGGTCAATACCACTGCATTCGTAAGTGTACTTAAACATAAAGGCTTTCAGTTATAATTGCTAAGCAGATGTGCAGGATTGCTTAGTTTCCCTGGACGCTATAGCTGTGTCTATTTTTACTACCAGATATGTACTAGCTTTTGACTGTCACTTTTCATGGAATTTAAATTTTAGTACACTATTATTGTACCATCGTGTACCAACAAATTTGATTACACATGTATGATAATAAAGATTTTTATGTAAAACTCTGTATCTAACAGCTGAAAAATATTGTCCTTTTGCAGTTAGGATAAATAATAAATATTTCTTACAGGTTCAAAACTACGTCCATCTTCTCTACAACTGAAGACCTCAAAATCAAAGTCCACACATTCACTAAATAACATTGAATTAAAAGAATCTGATTTCTTTGCCTTGCAAGCAACCTTACAAACTGAGGCAAGAATCGCACTTGCTCAAGCTAAAGAGATGGCGCGTATTCAAATGGAGGTATAATATTTTATATGTACAGCAAACAAATACATTAATTTATTTCATCAAAGGTTAGCTAACAATTAGATATCTCTTGCTGGAAAGAGATAACTATTGCTTATAGACACCAAAGATGTTAATGGTGTGTTACTATCTGTGTGGCAGCAATGCAATGCTACATACATAAGTTAAGCGGCTTTCTTCCTCTCCAACTCGGAACACCAGAGTGACAAGCACCGAAGCTATTAAGATAAAGAAAGTCGTTGTTACCTAATCCGGGCAAAATATTACAGAATTCTACCACCTAGTAAGTAGACACTATGTTAGTGATACAGTGTTACCTTTTTTTTCGCATTTAACATGGGGCCAAGCAGTTATAGCAGAGGAGCCGAAGAGAGGGTTTTTGCATTTACTACAGCATGTCAGATTAACATAGGGTGGTACCTCTCATACTGTTGAGGCTCTCCACCAAATATAAGCCCTTTATATAGAGGCGGTAACTAGGACAAAAAAATACAAAATTCCAATAACTTCTTGGCTTGCGGAAATTGTTAGATTGTTGATCAAACATGCTCGAGAATGTCGAAACAACGTTTTCTTTGCAACTTTGTGACCCTCCCACTTCCTTATGCTACACTTGAATTGCTAGATTTTCTAGACAATTAACCCACCATATCTTAATCAGATGAGATTTAGTGTTTCTATGTCACAGTTTTTTTAAACAATTTTTTTATCTGTAGAATTTTTTCACATCATTGAAATGAAAAACTTTATATAACCTTTTATTATTCTTAATTTAATCTACAAAATCCAATAGATTCCTATGACGCTCGGGTAACTAGCCATTTAGCATTTTAGGCTCCCCTACTATAAAGCAGTTGATTGATTTTTCAAAAAGAGCTCAAACCAATACGTAGGAACATTTGTTTGGTTATTGTAGCGAGAACGTGCAATGCGTGGGTCGTCGCCTGTGACGGAGATGTTGCGCGCGGCCGCGGGGCTGGCGCGCGTGCCGCTGGCACCGCCGCGCCGCCGCCTCAGCCGCCGCCTGCTCACCGACGTCAACGTGGCGCAGCTGCAGGTACACGACGTAACGTGCAGATAACTGTCTCGGTGTTGCCGCCGCCTCAGCCGCCGCCTGATCACCGACGTCAACGTGGCGCAGCTGCAGGTACACGACGTAACGTGCAGATAACTGTCTCGGTGTTGCCGCCGCCTCAGCCGCCGCCTGCTCACCGACGTCAACGTGGCGCAGCTGCAGGTACACGACGTAACGTGCAGATAACTGTCTCGGTGTTGCCGCCGCCTCAGCCGCCGCCTGCTCACCGACGTCAACGTGGCGCAGCTGCAGGTACACGACGTAACGTGCAGATAACTGTCTCGGTGTTGCCGCCGCCTCAGCCACCGCCTGATCACCGACGTCAACGTGGCGCAGCTGCAGGTACACGACGTAACGTGCAGATAACTGTCTCGGTGTTGCCGCCGCCTCAGCCGCCGCCTGATCACCGACGTCAACGTGGCGCAGCTGCAGGTACACGACGTAACGTGCAGATAACTGTCTCGGTGTTGCCGCCGCCTCAGCCGCCGCCTGATCACCGACGTCAACGTGGCGCAGCTGCAGGTACACGACGTAACGTGCAGATAACTATCTCGGTGTTGCCGCCGCCTCATCCGCCGCCTGCTCACCGACGTCAACAAAATTTCTTCCCTCGGTATTTGCTAAAACTCAATCTATACATATAATAAAATCGTAGGAAAGTCAAAACTGTACATTGAATATTTTTTTTAAAAAATACTCGGGGTGTGATCTACAATCGATATAGAAGCCAAAAATATAGTTTTTAGAATTTTTGTCTGTTTGCCTATTTGTCTGTATGTCTGTGTGTCTGTATGTATGTCCGGGGTAAACTCAAAAAGTACTGCATGGATTTACTTCAAATTTTGCATGAATATTACTAACGGGTCGGGTCAACATATAGGCTACATATTATCACGCTATCACCTAAGGGGGAGGAGCTGTGCGGAGTAAACGAAGTCCGCACGGACAAAATCGTGGGCAACAGCTAGTTGTCAATAAATTAACAAGACGAGACTAACATACTTTTCTTCTTTTTTCTACTTCCCGCTACGTATATACATAAGGA
Organism: Apodemia mormo; assembly: GCA_036924255.1. Lineage (NCBI taxonomy): Eukaryota > Metazoa > Arthropoda > Insecta > Lepidoptera > Riodinidae > Apodemia > Apodemia mormo. The sequence goes on along the minus strand of JAUPFN010000003.1, from coordinate 31,211,862 downwards.
AGTCACTGATTTTGCCCCGATTTTCGAAAATCGAGTTTTCAACAGATCTCCACATTTTAGTGTCCTAGGAACCTTTTCAGACTTTTTTCACGATGACGTCAGTATGTCCGGATATATGTACGTGTGTGTATGTATGTGTATATTAACATCTCTTTTGAACTGCTTGACCGATCGAAACGTGGTTCATATCAATCGATTGGGCTCCGTCAAATTTAGACTTCCTAAAAAATTTGAACCGATTTCGCCCAAGAAATTTTCGGTGAAACAAGTTTTTTTTTTATAATAACTTCCAAATTAATGCACTGATTGATTACAAAATCTAAATAGCTTTTTTTCTTAAAAAACTGCCTTCAATGGCGTACATTGCATTCAAATCGATTTACCCCGTTCGAGAGTACGAAAAATTTTAAAAAAATGTTTTTTGACATAACTGCAAAGTTTTTCAACCAATCAATTTTTAAGTTTATATATTGTTTTAGACCTCGATAAACTGCCTTAATGCCGTTTCAGAATCAAAATCGAATAAGTTTCTAAAAGTTATAGCTTTTCAAATATAAAAATGTATGATGTTTACAACAAATTTACTTCGTATTTTTAAAATAACTTTAAAGCTAATATACCCATTAATTTAAAAATCTAATCAGCTTTTCTCCTTAAAAAACTACGTCAAATAACGTAAACTGGATCAAAATCGGTCAATTTATTTGGATTTATAAATGACGGAAATTTTTGAAAAAATGTTTTTTGTCATTCACCGAAAATCTCTTGGGCGAAATCGGTTCAAATTTTTTAGGAAGTCTAAATTTGACTGAGCCCAACCGATTGCTATGAACAACGTTTCGATCGGTCAAGCAGTTCAAAAGAGATGTTAATATACACATACACACACACGTATATATATATTTATATATATATATATATATATATATATATATATATATATATATATATATATATATATATATATATATATATATATATATATATATATTAGGCTGATTCAAAAAAATCGACTAATTTTTTTTTTTTGATATTGAAACTCAAAAACCTCCGGAAAGGTGTAAAAAAACGCCTGTAAAAATCTGAGCTCTTAATATTAATATTTAAGGGTCGCGCACTGCGAATTTCTATTTCCTATCTAAATAACACAGGCAAAATTTTTTACAAACTTTAGAATTTTATCACTTCCGAGTGGCTTGCTGGACGGCTAAGATTATAGCTGATTCTTGTAGAGAATTTGACGCTCTACAAAAAAGGTCTCTTGTAAATTTTCGATTATTCGACTCTTTTAAAAGATATTCAAAGTCAAAGATAAACCTAGAAAAAATTAAAGGTTTTTTTCTACTTTTTGGTTGATCTACCAGACTTTTTATAAAATTTTGCTTTTAGCGATATTTTCTGAAGCATTTTTGTAATTCTGAGATTATCCTTAGTCCATTTCATTTGTGGTTTTGTATAGACGCTTTTTTTGACATGATTTAAGCCAAGTCGCATTATTTAATAGAAAATTACCAACAGTAGTGTATTAGGGGAGTAGTGCTCTTTTTTATCGATATAACCAAAAAAATATTTGTTATTACTTCACTTGTCACTGTGCCGCTTTGTTCTGAACTATCTTTCTTAATCTTACCTTGAATATTTATTATAATTTATAGTTCAATTCTGTAGATTCATAGTTGTGTAGTAAAAGTCTGGTAGATCAACCAAAAAGTAGAAAAAAACCTTTAATTTTTTCTAGGTTTATCTTTGACTTTGAATATCTTTTAAAAGAGTCGAATAATCGAAAATTTACAAGAGACCTTTTTTGTAGAGCGTCAAATTCTCTACAAGAATCAGCTATAATCTTAGCCGTCCTGCAAGCCACTCGGAAGTGATAAAATTCTAAAGTTTATAAAAAATTTTGCCTGTGTTATTTACATAGGAAATAAAAATTCGCAGTGCGCGACCCTTAAATATTAATATTAAGAGCTCAGATTTTTACAGGCGTTTTTTTACACCTTTCCGAAGGTTTTTGAGTTTCAGTATCGAAAAAAAACAAATAGTCGATTTTTTTGAATCAGCCTAATATATATATATATATATATATATATATATATATATATATATATATATATATATATATATATATATATATATATTAGGGTGATTCATTTGCGACAAACATTTTTTTTTTTAGGTGCTCAAGCAAAATTTTGTTCTACATATTGAAAAAAAAATTTCCACCAAGTTAGAGCTCTTAATTCGAGTTTGAAGTGCTTGCCGTTTTAATTTGATTTTTTCCCATTAGAAATGCATGTAAATATTTTTATTTTTTTTCAAATTTCTAATGCTTGGACACATTTAATGATATTGGCATTCTGATTGCTGAAATATATCCAGGATTACACGCTCTTTAAATGACTTTTCGTCAATTTTAATGTCGCCTGCTTTGGTCCACTGGTACCATCTGTCAAAGTTATGTTTTCGAATATAATGCACATTTTTTTTATTTTTACAGCGAAAATTGATTGATAGATGGAAAAAATAATACATATTTTTATAAAAAATTTGATTCTCTTCAAAAAAGGTAGTAACTTAAGTCTCTCAGACTCATAGTTTTTAACTTGCAGTAACTTTTGTAACTAAAAATGTAGAAAAATGATAAAAAAATTACAAATTATGATGTTTAAATTCAAGTTTTTGTTTCAAATTTATTTTTTTCATTACATTGTCAATTTTACTTTTTGTACTTTTATACCTGACATGTTACACATACTGACATACAGACACACATACACACACAAATAAATAAATAACACAATAAGCGGGAAACAAAAAAGTTAATACAAAATTTTAATAAATTTGTAATTTATCATAGTTTATATTTTAATTAGAAATACAACCGAAAGAAAATGAATTGTTATTTTATAAACTTTAAATGAAAGCTCTGTTTACTAAATATATCTTCACATAAGTTAGGTATTACTTTGTTGTTGAATAAAGTTTTTTGGTACATGTTAGGAATTCTTTTCTATAATTTTGAACAGTTAATAATAGGCATTGTTTTTTATCTTCGTCGTATGTGCCAAACTCATTGAATTTTTCAATGAGCGCAACACATCGCTCGGCTGTGTCGTTTACAACTTTTACAGAGCTTTCATTTAAAGTTTATAAAATAACAATTCATTTTCTTTCGGTTGTATTTCTAATAAAAATATAAACTATGATAAATTACAAATTTATTAAAATTTTGTATTAACTTTTTTGTTTCCCGCTTATTGTGTTATTTATTTATTTGTGTGTGTATGTGTGTCTGTATGTCAGTATGTGTAACATGTCAGGTATAAAAGTACAAAAAGTAAAATTGACAATGTAATGAAAAAAATAAATTTGAAACAAAAACTTGAATTTAAACATCATAATTTGTAATTTTTTTATCATTTTTCTACATTTTTAGTTACAAAAGTTACTGCAAGTTAAAAACTATGAGTCTGAGAGACTTAAGTTACTACCTTTTTTGAAGAGAATCAAATTTTTTATAAAAATATGTATTATTTTTTCCATCTATCAATCAATTTTCGCTGTAAAAATAAAAAAATGTGCATTTTATTCGAAAACATAACTTTGACAGATGGTACCAGTGGACCAAAGCAGGCGACATTAAAATTGACGAAAAGTCATTTAAAGAGCGTGTAATCCTGAATATATTTCAGCAATCAGAATGCCAATATCATTAAATGTGTCCAAGCATTAGAAATTTGAAAAAAAATAAAAATATTTACATGCATTTCTAATGGGAAAAAATCAAATTAAAACGGCAAGCACTTCAAACTCGAATTAAGAGCTCTAACTTGGTGGAAATTTTTTTTTCAATATGTAGAACAAAATTTTGCTTGAGCACCTAAAAAAAAAAATGTTTGTCGCAAATGAATCACCCTAATATATATATATATATATATATATATATATATATATATATATATATATATATATATATATATATATATATATATATCCGGACACACTGACGTAATCGTGACACACTGAAAAGGTTCCTAGGACGCTAAAATGTGGAGATCTGTTGAAAACTCGATTTTCGAAAATCGGGGCAAAATCAGTAACTTCCTTATGTATATACGTAGCGGGAAGTAGAAAAAAGAAGATTTACGTAATCGATCGGCATTTTAGGTCTCAAAAAATGCGTTGAACGCCATTCGGAAAATCAAAATCGATAATCGGTTCCAATATATAAAGCTTTTCAAAAATCAATATACTGTAATTTTTAACAAACTAGATGTTTTGTACTGAAAAAATTTGTCCTTATAGTGTATACTCCTTTCAACTTAAAATACCTCAACTTACCGGGAGTTTCGGGGATGGGTTGCAGGTTCACGGTTTACAAATTTTTTATTTATATTTACATTGCAGCGAACCGGATTAATTATCTATAACATCATAAAATATGTTTTTTTAATATTATAAACGGTGAGTAACCAAGATCATGACGTTTTCAAAAAAATATAGAAATTGTTTTATTTATAAAAATATGGTATTTTAAAATGCCTATATTTATACTTTAATTTCCCTGAAGTTTAGCATTTATTTTTATCTGGACAACACCTCTTCGCGGCGCTGACATATTTAGCTTTAGCCGCATGTATCGGCCTAGTTACTAAGACTACGTATGTTTATAAAAAAGCCGACATGTTTAAGTAAACTTAAGTACCTAATAGTTTAAATATTATTTAGATTAATTATTTTCTTCAAGAAAAAATTATTTATTCACGAAATTGGAGTAGAGGTAGAGTTTGGAAGAGTAGAAAATTACATTTATCTTCCTCGATACTAAATTTATTAGCAACTGCATACCCCCTGTTTGTGCATGTAATGGATCTAAGTTTCATGCTCTAAAATTCTTTATTTAACTAAATAAGGCACCTTTTAAATAATGAACATTTTATAGACGAGTCGACCTTGCAATGTTCTTGGTATTTAATGAGGTTCCGTGCGTAGTGTAATCGACAATAGGTATTGTGTTATTTGTATCGCTTTTGTCTTTATACCAACTTGAAACTATCTCTGTATTGACCAACAATTCTGCTTCTGCAAAATGTTTCGTTTAAATTAATTTTATATCTTTACTATATCTTTTTCAATGAAATGAAAATTCTTTATTCTGAATATAGCCTGTTTGAATATATGTATAAATCTAAATGCGTGCGAGTTTAGACATGTACAGTAATTGGCGTTATTACCTAAATGTTAACCCGCCTCCTTCTTTACATTACGATGTAAGCAAGATAGCAGTAATTTAAAATTGATTTTGAGTACACGCAACTGAATCAAGGAAGGCCCTTTATCTACCTATTCGCATTAACATTAATTTTTACATGCAATAAAACTTCAGCAACTGACATCCCATTTCCTGTATCTCCGGAACGGTGCATAAAATCTTCACCAAATTAAAATTAGTCATATTCATCACACACCAACACTGGAAGTATTCCCTCCCAAACAAAAAAAATATTGTCAAAATCGGTTCATAAATGATCGAAAGCTAAGGTAACAAAGATAAAAAAACGTACAGACAAATTAAAATCGAATTTACTTGCTGTTTAATTAAACTACCGGACGTGAATATAGATAATCGTGATAAATATCAGATTTCTACATTATTTTACTTTTTACATGTACCTGTGAGAGCCCACTGGAAATTCTACCATAGACATACAATAAAATCTCTTGAGTTTGACAATAGATTTTAGTCATGAAGAAAATAGTGTATATATTGCAATAACGTGTATATATTATACACGTCATTGTTATATTGTCAAGTCCGACATATTGTCACATAAATGTAGTGTGTAATGTTTATTTTTATTAATTTTATATATGTAATTCTAATGTATGTATATTATTTAAGAATATTAGGTTTCTACAGTCCTCGGCAATTTAAACTTTAACTGTGCCAATTTTTTTTACTACCGCGAAATTGTGATTAAAAGGGGTCCAAAGTTTTACTTCACGTACCTATTAATATATAGATCATAATGTAAAAAGGATTTCAACAGTAGATATAAGGATGTTTACTGCTAAAATGGTTTTTTTTAACGTTAAGTATATCTTCATAATAACATAGTATTTCCTTATTTTTTATCATGATTAGTTCAATGCCAAGTTAACGTGTTTTTTAATTTTTGTTATTATATTTTAAAAATGTCAGTATCTTATGTACCTGTGTATACTGTATGGTTATAGGAACTATTCCGTTAAGGATTTGGTGTGAAGATATTTATGAATGTATGTAATCTATACTAATTACGATTATTGTTGTGTAGTCTTCATCAGGCGACATAGGGTAAAATCTGTGCTAAAATTTCGAAAAATTCGCTTTCTAGGCATCTTTATAACTATCTGTTGGATTGTGTATTAGATATATTGCTTGGTACTTAAATATACTTAAAAAATATTGCTTGGTACTTAAATATACTTAAAAATTTACTGTTTAAGATTTGCACGTAACTTCATACTTATTTACGGTAAAAACGTGACTGGAGGATACAGAAATAGAATTTTCACGGATTCGTTAAACAAATGATTAGACGAATTGACGAAAATTATATTTCGTCAATTACACTCGATTTTCCAATAAAAGAATTTGTATGAAGCCACCAATATTTCATTTAATGTCTGGTACAGTTTCCTATTTATTGGTGCTTGGACATAAACTGCACTTCTATTTATAACAAGAGATAGCCACTGCGTAATTAAATTTATTTTGCTTCTCACTACTCTAGTTCTCAAATTTCATTCAAACGCGTCCAACCGTTTCGGCATAAGAACAAATTGACACACACGCATGCATACGCACGCAAACGCACGCACACACACACACACACACACACATACACGCACACACACACACACACACACATACACGCACACACACATACACGCACACACATGCACGCGCTCATACACACGCACACACACATACACGCACACACACATACACGCACACACACATACACGCACACACACACGCGCTCATACACACGCACACAACACAACATTGTTACGTTATTTGTTTTTGGCATAAATTAACAAGCAAGCAGACGACTTTTCTGATGGTACGAAATAACCGTCGCGTATAGACACTAAACATATTAATGGGGCATTGGTACCCTACTCTAAGCCGAAACAGCGATTAACAATGACATTATGGAGGTAGAAAAAAGTTAGACCGGAAGCATCGCACCTGAGCAAGAAGGTGGAGCGTGGCGGTATTTTATCTTCTTTGGTTTGTGTTTCCAGATAATTGTGAACGAGTTGCACTCACAAATTGAATCACTAAATGATACGCTTGTCAAGTTATTGATGGCGCGCGATGAACTGCATATGGGACAAGATTCAATGCTGGTTGATATTGAAGACCTCACGCGATATTTGTAAGTATTATTTATATCATGTAGAAATTGAATCAGAATATTTTTTTATATGTTTGAATGCGGGAACCGGCTTGTGTCTGTAGTTGACTAACCGATGTCTCGGATTGGAATCATCAAAATTTCGTTGCATTTAACCCCAAGAAGACACAGCTTTACGCGTTTACCGTAAAAAATATCTGTGTCGTATCACTTCGTTTTAGGGATACTCTCCTGATAGCCTCAAGCAGTATTAGAATCTTGGGATCCGACATATCGAGTAACATTCAGAAAGACGAAACTATCCTCCAAAAAGCTCCGTGTGCTCAGCAGAGCGAAACAGTACTTCTTACCGGCCCATTACCTTTAAATTTATAAGACAAATTTCAACCTTACTTAGAGTGCTGTTCTCATCTTTAGGCCTGAGCTCCCCACTACCAGCTTCTTTCTCTTGATCGCATTCAACGTAAAGTGGTTAGAATCATTGACGACCAGCCCCCTAATTCACGTTACAAAACGCCAATCGAGTCGAAGCGCTAAGTTCGCCTGTTGTATATTTTGTGGAATAGAGTTTATATACCAGCCCTGGTTCGGTAGCCAATACAAATTGACTCTACGTCATAGGCAGGAGTGCTACCAAGCCTGGGCCAGTGCATCAACAGCTTGTGATGAAAAAACAAGTTTGCTCAGAATGAAGTAACAATTTTGCGTCTAGGTCCTTCAAAAGAGTCATTACTATGGCAAAGTCAGAGCATATTAACAGAATTGACAAGAATTTAGTTCACTTTTCCTCAGGAACACGTGCTTTCTGGCCCCTCGCCAAAGCTGTTAGGGAATTTATGTATGCCCTCCCTTCCATCCCTGCTCAACAATAATGGCTTTTTGCTCACATTGAAAAGAAAGTCGATCTTTTGGGTTCCCTTTTTGTAAGGAACTCGACTTGGATGGATATGGATGACTATAAGGCCTGAATAAGAAAGGGCCTGGCGCTATTCCACATGTTAAGAACGTGAACTTGAACACAAAACACTTCTTGCGAAGCTTCCATCTTATGAATTTCCTGATAAATTATGCAACTGAATCACCAAGTTTTTTGGCAGATCGTAGCATTAAGATTGTTGTCGACAATGTATGCTACGGCTGTGCTAATATTCCTCCTTCCTATATATATATATATATATATATATATATATATATATATATATATATATATATATATATTTATTCGTTTTGAGAATACTCCTATGACTGCATCAGGAATTCTTGGTATCGCCATATTTCGATCGACTCATCTTCGATGACTGGGCTCTTTCTGATCGGTTTGATCCTTTGGCATTGCGAAAAGATATTGGTTCTCATCTTCTATCGCTTTTACCACAGGAAGAATTGTTCGGCATAATACCACCCGCTGATTTCCACCATCGATGCGATTTTCAAGGCATTTTTTGCCTTGCATGACTGCTCTATGGAACCAATTACCAGCGGACGTGTTTCCGAACCGATACGATTTAGGGGCCTTCAAGAAAAGAGCATACTCATTTCTTAAAGGCTGGCAACGCACCTGCAGGAACTCTGATGTTCCAGGGCGGCGGTGATCACTTACCATCCGGTGAGCCTCTTGCCCCGTAAAAAAAATATATATGACTGGACACATAACACAAATTATGATTTTATCTAAAAATTATTCACTTGTGATATGGTTGTTAATCAATGATACTGATACTAAAACAAAAATATATATTTAATAAACGCTCAACCCCAGAAATACAAACATTAATGCTTATCACACAAATGTTCGTCTCTGTCGGGAATCGAACTCGAGCCCTATCGAATGCATAGACAGTGCCGTTAACCACTCGACCCACGAGGCGATCAATGTTCTTATGGAATATATGGACATATTAATAACCGGTTAAGGTCACAAGGACAGCTGATTTTTTGTAGGTTGTGGCATGCTCTGGGACGGGAAAGATTGGTCTAATAAGAGAAAGCGGTCAACCACAACCAATCAACATTGCAGTCTAGACAATTAAACATAATAGGTAAAAAAAATAATGTAGGCATTGAGCATGTGTCATTAGTATAATTAGAAAAACAACAGTAGATAGTTTAAAATACATGCGAGATCTTTTGACCATGACCGACTGAACAGTGTATAGTCGGCAAAAGATAAAAAGCCAAATTATTTACAATAAATATCAATATATTAAAATTTTGGTTCAAACAGATAGACATAACTTTTGTAGTCATCAGGCAAGTACGTTTTATAGCTCTAGAGCTAGAAATGTAGATTAATAACCGAACAGTGCGTGGTCGATAAAAGATAAGGATAAAAGGTGAAACTATCTTCAGTTAACATAAATATAAATATATTTTAGCTTTAGCTTAAACAGTTGTATACCTCTTGCAGTCATAATTGCATTTTTATAGGATGGTAGTAACAACCTGCTTACCACAACAGACCGATTATACTACATACTTATAATCAGTATAAGATACTAGGAAAAATAGTTTTTATTATAGAAATCAGTATTTATTCATAGACGGTAGTTTTAGCATAAAATGAAGCACGTAATAACGAATAATAATATTTTTTTAATAGCTAATAGTTTTAATTATTTTGCGATAAAATTAAAATAAATTAAAAACAAAAAGTAAGGATGTTTTATAATGAGTTAATTCTGTTTCCATAAATTTTAAAAATTTATATTTTTCTTATTTCAGAGGTGTTAAGGAGCAGACCAAAAAGATTAAGGGCACTAATATTAAATCTGGAGTTAGGAGATTAACATCTTTAGTGCACAAATAGGTACACCAATATTAGTAGATAATTGTATTCAATTTTCTGATATTATTTGTTATATAACTATTATAAATCCGCCATGTTTATTCTAAAATACAAATATCAGCTACTGTTCGTGTTAAATGATTAATGTATTTCTTACATAGATATTAGTAGGGAGATAACACCAATATTATGGTAAAGTTTTTACAATCTGTAAGACAAATTCAGTAACAAATTTATTTTACTTTAGGTGTTACTGCAATATGTATTTGTAAAATATATTAAAAAAAAAATAAGGCGCCTTTTACGCCATAATTTTATAAAATATCACAGCAATTGAAATGAACTCTTTAGGTTGGAAAAATCTAATCCCTTTTATAAAAAAAGTTGTTTTTTTCGCTCATTAATAATTTTATCGAATGTCTCGAAGTTGAATCGAAGTCGAATGTCAACTATTCGTGATTACTACATAATTTTCTTTCTACGAGAACTGTGCTCGAGAAAACCTTTAATGAATAAAAGAAAATTATCAATATACACTTGAATTTGACTCCATTGTTTCTGTTGTTGAAAAGAATAAACATTATCTTATATATATATATATATATATATATATATATATATATATATATATATATATATATATATATAAAAATCAATCCCTATTTTCCTTGGTCACGACATCACGCCTGAATGGTTGGACCAATTTTGGTAATTTTTTTTTTGTTGTGTTTGTAATTGTAAGGAGAAGATTCTTATAAAAGAAAATATTAAGAAAATTGCGCGGAAAAATAGAAAATTTTAGAATACTTAACCACCATATAAAGTTTAATGCCATTTTGGCTGCGTGGAAGGACAATCCCATAGGGCGTAGACTTATATAAATTACGTGTCACGTTGTTTGTCCGCTATGGATTCCTAATATGAATGGCAAAACAACGTTTGCCGGGTCAGCTAGTTCTTTATAAAAATATGATTTTAGCCTGGTACCTACACAACTCACCATAAAAGTACAAATGTGTTACTGGGGGGTATTTGAAGTCGATAAGTATGGTTATGAAGCAAAATGTCGAGACGTTTGAGGATCTATAGTAATTTTAGCCGCGCTCCGATTAGAAATATTTCTAGTCTACTTCTAAATATTGCATTATTTCAGAACAGGTTCGATTCCTGGGTCGGGCAATTCAGAAATGTGTTTTTTCAGTTTTCTGATAAAAACAACATTGCCCGAGATTGGAAAGTGCCCGGTTGGCGAAATGCTTGCCACCTATCACATTGTGGGACCAAGTATCTTCGGCTAATCGTGGGTGCAATTGTTGTACCTCTGCATTCCCTTTCGGGGACACGGGCGTGAAGATACTTTTTTTTTCAGAACAGGTGACCTCGTAAACCAGGAGATCCAGATTCGTAAGCCAGGAGATAACCAATTCCACATAATATTATTTTAGCATGGTTAACAAAAAGAAACTCCAAATGCAAACAGTCGGCGCACATTGTAGAAACTTTACTTTACTAAGAGGACTTATACTCACACTTCCTAATGAACTAAGCTACAAATTTTCCAGTACTTTTTGGTTTATACCTAACATATTTATAAAAGTTACAATTATAATTCACATGAAACGTTGGGTACAATAATGTAGACAAGTGCATATTTTGAATTTATGTACCGCATTTGTTTGATAATGCGTTTCATTAAAAAATAATTATTTAAAAATAAAAATAATATTTTTTGATAATTTCTTTACTTTTAAGAAAATAATTCAAAAACTTGCAAAATACGATCTGCTTCATTGACATTGAACTCTATTGTATTAATCTATGACTATTTTATACCTGATGCCAATCTGACCTCCATACATAATATATTTTTGCTCGCTTTGAAAAGCATGGCAACAATTGTAAGTTGGTATCAAATGCATTGCACATCACGGGAAATTGCTTATTGCAAAACAAAATTGTTTTTGTTTTATTGACTGTATTATAAGTAGTCTCCAGAAATTACGCGTTTAGACGTAGTGGATGTTTTTGCTTTTTCTCTTGGCTATATTCGGAAATGTGAGATATGGTCCAAAATGGACATCAGTGAATATCTATGTTTAATCTAAAAGTAATCGTATTTATATTCTATATTGTAAGCGACCGATATCTTACCTAATGTCAACTTTTAAAAGTAACTTACTAATGACTTGTATATAGCTACTAAAATCTATTTTGATCTCATTTTTACAGGGTGTCTTATTAAAATCTCGACAGCGTTGAAAATATTTATTTAACAAGAATGATGCCTTCGATTTTGTACTTTAGTTTTCTCCTTATTTTGGATTAAAATAATAGAACTCAGTAATAAATATTAAATTATCCAGATTTAAATTATACAATAAAAGTTGAATCGTAGTAGGTATAAACATTTTTTAAAAGTTTTGGCGTATGGAAAGTGCGAGGAAACCAACACTATGAAATTAAATATGATAGGAAATACAAGGTCTATGCACACGAAGCTAATTTAGTTCCGCTTTTTATAAAGTAATATGCATATTGCACATTTATTTGTTCAAGTTCAGACATTCTAAACTCTAAAGATTAACTTAGCCAAACAAAATTTATTCAAGTAAATGGCAACTCAAAATAAACTATATATTATGTTGCATCTTTTAATTATACTTTTATTATACTACTGATCAATAACACATTTATTTTAAATCGATTCATTTATTTTCAAAATATATTTAAGCAAATATTCAAATTTATTAAACAAAATTGGCACTGTAAATTCTTAAGGACGTGCCAGTATTGCGTGTGAATAGATCTTTTGTAACGATCGTTGAAATGCTTGAATATATTCTTATGCTAACACGCCTTCTAACTTAGATGTAGAATGTACCACTAGACATAGGTTATATATCGGTTGTGTTGATTTTGCTAATGTAATGTAAACATTGTTACCTTATAAAGTTAATCGAAACCAAAATATAGTTGTTATTATGAGTAAGTCAACTGGGTAATGGACCCCAATTGTATAACAGCGTATATAGATAGTTTGGTTGTTATTTTTAATTTAGGTTAGATCTCTGGTGAAACATTAAAATTGTTATTTGGATCTATTTACGATTGTGTGCTTTGTAACTTTTTTGTGTATAAAGAACAATCTGCAAGAAATAAACCACTCATAGAAAATACTTTAATAGTATTTTTATTGTAATTCACATACTTTTCTAGCATTTCTAACAATGGCGTATAAGTACACTAACCTAACTAAACATTTCTGATGTCAAATTTAAGTCGATCTAAGATCAATAACACCGTGCAGCTTAAAACCAATGTTCTGCCATTATATAATATAATATTTTAACATCCAATGGGCAGTAGACTAATGAGTCTTGTTGAATTTGCTGCATATCAAAATATATTCGACAGTTTTCAAGTTTTTATGCCAAGATTATGTATTGAAATTATATAGTTGTAATTCGCCAATTATTATATAATTATTATCAAATGTGATTTATTTAAATATTTATTTATAACATAGAATAGTAAACAAGCAGATGGCATCCTTCATAGAAAGGGATAATGTTCAAATTTCCATGAATTATGGTTTGGATGAGATGGATTTGATTTTCACACTTCCGACAGTTGGGAAAATTAAACAGAAACAGGGTATCTTATACACAGACATCAAATTCATTCCAGAACAATATTTATGTTTCATTGGAGTACAGCTTTAGGTATATTACATATGTGTATATAGAAATTGTCTTTACTCCTTCACAATTTATTTTGTCACCTTTATGAAGCGTTCTAACTAAAGCAAATCTAATAAAAAATGAGGAACGTGAAGCATTAAAGTTTCACATAATTAGAATTCAAAAACATTCACCTTGGGTAAAATAATAGATACTTAATTGCAAGTTGATTAGTGTGGTGCTACTCCGTATATGTATCATCTATATGCTGATAAGTATTTCGACCAAGTTTGCGTGACAATTGAGATCCCTTACACAATCGCGATTTTTTAAAGAACTATGGGAAAATTTAAATAAAAATACATTTAAACTAAAAATCGTTAAGCCCTCTAATAGATTAACTTCAGTTAGAACACTTTAAATGTATTTAAATTCACTCGTCGGCTTGAAATTAGTTGTAGCTCATATAGTTCATAGTAAATACATGTGATTTGCAAATTAGAAAAAAATATTTTTTCATTATAGAATTGCTCATTGTTATACACTAAGCCTTTAAGGCTTAGTAGTTTAAAAGATTCGTTGCTCGTAGAAACAATTAAAATATACTTATTAACAAATAATTATATATTCAGTTAATTATAACTAATTACCAGGCCACAACTTCTTTGAGCACATGGTTGCTTATTTTCGTCGAGTTATTTTCTCAAAATAATCTTAATAAAATTACAAAAATAAACAATGATCAGCGTACATTAAAGTAAAGTTAAGGAACTTACGTACAAACAACGTCATATCGTGTGATTCATAAGCAATTCAACGCGTCCACAGTTTTTATATTTGAATATAGCCAGCAATTCCTTTTTTTCGGAAACGCGTAGAGATATCAAGCTGAAATTTATATCAAATACTTGGGTCTACGATTATTTTCAGTTGTGAAAAACTATTCTTGTGCGTTAACGTTAGCAAAAGATATGACTATTAATGTCGTAAATTTTCGTGTGTTTTTCAATTTTATAAGGGAATCAGTCTTTAGGGTATTGCCAGTTGATCTAGAATTGTAAACTTTGCCAAGAAGTAAATAAAACATTATGAAAACTGTAAATAATAATGTGTTTAGTAAGAAAAAAAGCAAATTAACTTTCACATTATTGTTTGCAGTTGGTGCAGTAATAACCATGCCCAAAGAACGTACTATTTCGTTCCGTTAACACGTTCGGTTTCGTACAAACTTGCAAATCTAAGTTTGTCCTTGCAAGTTTGTACGAAACGGTAGGTGTGCGAGTCTAATTCGCACTTGGCCGTTTTTCCTTTGTAGCGATATATGAGCCATAAGACTCATGACACTTTCGTTTATTCATGTTTCGCTTTACGATTTATCGCAACTTATGATTCCTTCTCTACGAGCTGCAAATCTTTAAACATTACACAATATTTATACAGGGTGGGAATACGTAGCTTCATATATGGGACACTATAAATTTAATATTTTTTTCCGACTAGAAATTAAGCATCAAATGTATAAAAGTTTAATGCAAAATTAAAAAACTCGCTAAATAGTGAGCCTTATCTTGTGATATTTATGCACCGCGTGTATGACTCAATTCAATTAGAATCGCTTAAATCATATATTATGTTGCCTCACTATAACCATAGAAAAAAATATTCTAAATAGTGAAATAATAATTTTGTTGATTAATTTTTTCAATTAATTCCTTTTTTTAAAGTAATACTGAGATTAAGCAATGATTTTATAAGCAAGAGAGACAAGAAGATAGACAATACAAATTAATTACAACCGAACTATTTTTATCTTTATTTCGGCGATAAACCTATAATTTTAGATTTTGTTTGTGTTTCTGAAATTATCATGTCAAATAATTAGATAAAGACTTTTTCATTTTCGGGATATATTATAAAAGGTGGCCCATAATTTATTCTATTTTTCACATTCTAATTATTGATTTTGTTTATCCACTCAATGTAGTAAATGTAAAATTTATGCATGCAATAATATATACCACTAATACTAAGTGAGGCACTTAACAAAACTATAAAAGCAATTAAATTTCCTGGCATATTTCTAAACTTATCCATTATTATTCGTTTATCAATATTTACACATTTTTTTTAATTTATGATGTTTAAATATACCTTAATTAAAGAAACAAATGGTGCCATCAATACATTCCAAGTAATAATAGTCAAAGTTATACCAGAAAGTACCTAACATGTTTTTAGAAGTATCAAACACAACTTTAATTTTACAATATATTGGTTTTTTGTTTGCAATAATATGAAAAAAATACGGTAAGATATGGTCAGTGGTACGAATGAAATCGACTAGGGAGTTATAAACTGATTTATTTATTATCAAATGGAAAAGAGTAAATAGACAAAAAGAAATATTTAGACACCAATCAATACTCAACTGAAGGCGAACAATTACAAGTTTTAGGCGACAGGCCTTCAAATACATTTTGATTTTTTCGGAACTAAACACTAGGAAATTACCATTTTTAAAATTTGTTCGGTTTGAAGATCTGGTCGAGCTAGAACGATCTAGCTACTGGCCGTATGTACCGTTATTTATCTTTAGATCCCTATGATTAAAGTATCATAAATTCTCTAATACGCACTTACTGTAGAATGCAAGTTATTCGAGCTGTAGTAGCAAGTCAATCAACACAAAATTTTATGTATATTAGATTATCAAGATAAAAAATTTGTAACATTAAGTTGTATACGAGTAGAGACCACATTTAGGTATCTTATTACATTAGATAAGTATTTTTCACACTGTTAAAAATATGTTTGATGTATATTAATCTATCTAAATACTAAAAATAATCTTATATGTTTTACATGTTCTAAATGCTATTGTGTTCCCAGAATTTGTTGAGTAGTCTTTTGGTTTTACTAGCGCAGAGTTTTCTTATGTTTAGTTTTATTTTAGTATTGTATTTAGTTTTAATAATCATGTCTGCAAATATCTTATTTTAATATCTTATCTTATAAACTAGGTCTATATATGTTAGGCAACCTTTATTTAATAGCCTTTAGCATTATAGTGCTTAAATTATTAAATATCTGGTTGACCGATCTTTGCCGGTTTTTCACATATTTTTGGAACCGATCTTTTCTTGGACCTTGAACCTTGATAAATCGATTCCTCTAGAATATATAATTTTTTTCTGTACCTGGTTGACCGAGCTTTGCTCGGTTTTTCACATACCCATATCTTGGGAACCGAGCTTTTCTTGGACCTGGAACCTTGATAACTCGATTCCTTGACCCGAAAAACCTCTTATTTGTGTCTTTCATGAAAATCGTTGGAGCCGATTCCGAGATTCCAATTATATATATACAAGAATTGCTCGTTTAAAGGTATTAGATATCGTATTTTAAAGTAACCCTTAACAAACTTAAAGTAACGTATAAACTAACCCTTACCCCAAACTTAAAGTAACGTAACCCCTACCATATATTACAGAAAATGATTGAATGTTGCACAGATTATGCAATAGTTACTATGGTGATTTCAACATTTACGATAAAATAATTAAATTAAGCCAGTTACTGAAACTGGCTGATTTTTTCTAAAATCTCTGGAATTGACTAGATTTTTCAGAACATGTAGAGTGTCTTATTTTGGGGCCATCCATAAGTTACGTCACATGTTAAAGGGAAGGGAGGGGGTCGACGAAATGTGACATTGAGTGACAAAGGTCCCAAATTTTGTGTCATCACATTTTTTTTCAAAATATAATATTTTATATTTGAGTATTTTAACACTAAATTAAAAAAAAACTACCTGTACAAATAATCGAATAAAAGTACAGTACAAAAAAGTATAAAAGTACAAAAAAGTAATCGAACGAGATCATTATTCCAATGTAAAAGTGTAAAATATGTGACGTCACACTAGGTAGGAGGGGTCTCACAAATGTGACCAGCTGTGACAAGGACGGGGGAAGGGTCAAAAAAAATCATGAAATTCATGTGACGTAATTTATGGATGGCCCCTTTTCAGCTAGTATTTGTTTTGAAGTTTTGCTTGTTTTGGCACGTTAGGAAAAAAATAACGTGAATTTTAACGATGCACGCACACGCAATCGATAAATATTCCTTTAGTTTTTATATTTATTTTGAATTTTTTATGTAATTTCTATTTAAACATAATATGTTTTATATTGATAAAAATAAAAACAAATGTTTGTTTCTTTGACACCAAAAGAGTGCAAATTCTTACATGTATACATAAGCTGCACTCATGCGTAAAAACCCACCTTAACGTTTAAATTCTAGAAATTACAACAAATTGCTTTACTTAAATCAAATTATAAAAAACACCAGCTAAATGAGTGAACTTAATATTTTCCTAGTTTATAAATAAGATATTATAGGTTTACTTATTTTAGTTACCGTATTGTATTAGTTTAGTAAGATAGTTTATTTATTATAAGTTTCTTGTAATTTTATGATATGGCTTTTCCACAATTTACATCTGAATTTACTAATTAGTAAGACGTTACCTCTTTTTATTGAGGCGTAAAATGAGGATATCCGGGGAATACGATACTATCTTAGAGGAGAATAGAATTTTGAACCCATACATTAAGGAATCTTTTGTAAATAATAAAGTTCTTCCATATACATTTAAAACTGAAGCTTTGGTACAATTCTTTGCACATTATGTAATTACTATACACTATACAAAGTGTGATAATCCTGTATTTTTAAACAAAAAAGTGGTGTTTTTTCTCTGGACCGACGAAATAGGGGACGCAGATGCCATCACGCGACTAAAACAAAATATTTTGTTTTTTTCGGGTGTTGAGTATGAAATTAGTCATGAATATTGAACAACTTTAAAAATTCTAAATATGTCCATCGCCGATTCCGCCTCAGTCGCAACTAGTGGAGCTGTGGCATACTCAGAAAATCGCTCGATCCGCCGCGCTGCAATTCGCGTCGCAGACGCGCCGCGGGTAGCTGTGGCCAGGCCGTAACAGGTACCCTGAAATCAGATATTTATTACAGTTCCTGAATATCTCGGGTTAAACCTCTTGGAAATGTTCTATAGTAACGTAACTGTAAACATGTGTGGAAAAGTCATAAAACAAACCGACATTCACCAAAAGCGCACTTTTTAAAATTGCAACTGTACTCACGAAAAACAATTTGCCTTTAATTTGTTAAGGATGGATTTCACTATTTTACCATATTTAGGTTAAAATTATATGCATTGAGACTGCCATGATGACGCGTGTCTGATACAAATTAATTTCAAACTAAGTGTTAATTTTGTTGCCTACTACTTGGTAATTAAATAAAAATAAATATATAGACCTTGTTTGTTTGTTTGTTTGTTTATATAATTTTATTATATGAGTTTTTATTATGTATTTAAACTATTGAGTTATTATTATTACCTATACATTATACGTATATATCAGCCAGTTTCAGTAACTGGCTTAATTTAATTATTTTATCGTAAATGTTGAAATCACCATACATAGTTTTCTACGTTCGGCGCATTACTTTGCGTTCGACTGATCGAGCTTAGGTTTAGCAATAGAGATATTAGAGCGTAACATATCTTCCCTTTTTATATCAATGACTATCTCTCAGGATATTATTACCAACATTATAAACAACAACGTTTGTTCTATGACTTTTTAACAAATGTAAAAATTTACCAAAACCCAAATCTTCCAGATTTCGTTGTCCTGTCTGAAACATTATAGATCTGCATTTTGTCGTAGGAATGTACATAATACTAGCTGTTGCCCGCGACTTCGTTCGCGCGGACTTCGTTTACTCCGCACAGCTCCTCCCCCGTAGGTGATGGCGTGATAATATGTAGCCTATATGTTGATCCGACCTGTTAGTCATATTCATGCAAAATTTGAAGTAAATCCATGCGGTACTTTTTGAGTTTACCCCGGACATACATTGACTTTCCTACGATTTTATTATATGTATAAGAGTATACGATAAGATACCGCGCTCGACTCGCACTGTCGCTTGTAAGTTTTTTATTACGCATACCTAGAGTTAGTGACGTTTAAAGCGTTGCCTTTAAATATTTTTATTTTTGTAAGAAAGTCGGATGAATAAAAAACGTGATGAATTATTAAAAGTCATAGAACAAGAGTTTTTGTTTATGATGTTAATAATGTTATATTCCTGAGAGGTTGTTAGTATTTTACCAATTACACTGTATAGTCTAAGATCTCACTATAGAACGACTTTCACTGAGCTGCTTAATGGATGAAAAGTACTTTCTTATATCCAATTAAATATGTCAATAAATAAATACATTGTAAATGGGTTGACTAAAAAAATTCAGTCCAGAACTTTTTTAACTTCCTGCTACGTATGTAGATAAGGAAGTTACTGATTTTCTAAAATCAAGTTTTCACTATTCACGTTTTCAGTTTCACGTTTTATATTACAAATTATTCTAATTAAGTATTTTTATAATAGAGAAAATTCCATATTTAGTGATGAAGCCGTCAAAATACGATTTTCGAGCGATTGTATTGTAAGCGTTGGCTAAACCGTGTGAAATATATCAAAAGTAATATACTACGGAAAGTACATCATAAAAAGGCCTTCAAAAAGTCCGCGATAGTATATGTTATCTAATCTCCTTATGTTGATTCACAGTAACCATTTTTATCTCTAAATAATTAATACTTTATTTGCAAATGCTAATTTCTCGTTATCAGTATTAATCCTTATTCAAATAACTACATTATTTACCTTGCCCATTTAAATGTAAATAAAATTGTTCTTCACTTTCTTTCATTTAAATGAGTACTAGAAGTTTTAACAGAATTACACGCAACCAAAAAATTCCTTGTAGCAAAACGGTTGGCACCGCGAACGCCCCGAGTCCCCCCAGCGTGCGACTTCTTTGTTATAAAATGCTAATTGTTATAAAATCACGGGCCGTGCCTCGCTGTATAGCAAATTTCATACAATAGGTATAGATACCAAGCTGACCCGACGAACCGCCTAGCATTTTTTGAACTAAAAACTACTTTAGCCGCGCTAGAGGATTTCTGGCAGAGGAAATTCACTTGGTTCCGCGTTCAACATCCTTTTGCGTTGGTCGAACGACTAGGAAAGTTTCGTATGAAATAATATCGATTCCTAACGGGTGCAAGAATTTTTATGATGAACAATTTTCGTATTTATTCTGTTTTTCAGTAATTATTTACTTTTGTAAGTTTTATTTGTAACATTTTTATTAATGACTAGCTGACACGGCAAACGTTGTTCTGCCTTTTTAACTACTCTTATTTTTTTTTCTATATTTTCTCACCTTTTAAACCTTCCCTGGACTTCAACAATTAATTTAAAACAAAAATTAGCTAAATCGGTTCAGCCGTTCTCGAGTTTTAGCGAGACTAACGAACAGCAATTGATTTTTATATATGTAGATAGATATTCAATATTATAATATTATTAGTACCTACCTATATATTAACAAATATTCATTAAAAAGCGCCACCTGTCGATATAAGCGAAAGAAACTTAGGTCATCGATATCGTCTATCGTCAACCGTCGTAGTTGACAGGACGTTAGAAAGATGGCGAGATGATAGGTTTCAATTTCTGTGGGGTAAGAATTTGTATGGGGCCGTCCATTAATCACGTGAGACGGTGTGGCTCGACAGAGGGGGGGAGAGGTCCATAAAAAATCTCGAAATATCACAAGCGGGGAGGGGGGGTGGAGTAATATATCACGTGTATTTATTTGCAAGATACTTATCCAGTTATTGGTTTTGAAGAAGGGAGTTACGAATGTGCAGGAAGCAAGGCAAATCTGTCTGGACCGTGACATATGGCACTTAATTCTCTCTGCCTACCTCATAAGGGATCTTGCGTGAATATATGTTGTTGCTGTTGTTGGTTTTGAAGAGTCTTGCTAATTAATCCGTGGTCCAATTCCTGTATTAGTACAAAAAAACTTTTTCGCATACATTTTATTGTTCTTATGTCAACCAAAAACAGCCTCCAACCTTTCTACCTCTAGACGTTATTATTGTAGTCTTTAATTTTCTATAATAAATTACATGATACTTATACCTGTATTTCCTAAATATTAAAAAAAAATACGATTATTTGTAGGTACTAAAAATACACGTGATATGGGGGGAGGGTAGTCTTATATATCACCAAGGGGGTTTAAAAATGCAAAAAAAATCACGTGATTAATGGATGGCCCCTATGATGAATAATTTCATTATTTTTATTCTTTTTCAAATTCGTTTAAAAAATGGTACCTACACAAAATTGAAGAAAAGTTAAATAAGAGAGGTTGAGAGAGAAAATGGTGGAGATGGAGATAGAGTATAGGCGGTAGGATAGGGGGAGGGAGAAATGAGGATGGGGGAAATAGAGGGGAGTTGGGGATGCGAAGATAGTGGGTATGTGATTGATGGGGAAAAAAGATAGGGTGATGGTATGGGGGAAATTAGAAGGAAGGCAGGAGACGGTAGGGAAAGTTAGCGGGAAGGTAGTTGTGAGGGAGGGAAAGTTAGGACGATGGCAGGGGAAGTAAGGGAGGTAGAGTTGAGGGAGGCGAAGGTAGCAGAAGGTAGGAAAAAAAGAGGGCAAGCTGAAGTAAGGTTATGAGAAGGTAGTAGAAAGTTAGCGGTAAGGTAATGGAATGATAGCAGATAGGTAAGGTAGCACACAGGTAATGAAAAGGTAGAGGAAAGGTAGCAGAAAGTTTGCGGGAAGGTAGGGAGAAGTAGAGACAAGGTAGGAGCTTGGTGGGGAAAGGTAGAAGAAAAGTAACGGGGGGGTAGTCTGGAGGTAACAGAAAGGTAGCGGGAAGCTAGGGTGAAGTTAGAGACAAGGTAGGAAAAGGTAGTGGCAAGTTAGAGAGAACATAGCAGGGCGGTAGCTGCTAACAGGAAAGGAAGAGATGAGGTAGGGACGAAGTGAGGAGAAATGTGGGGTAGGAAGAGGAAAGTAGGGGGAAGGTAACGGAACTATAAGGGGAAGGTAGTGGGAAGGTAGCGGGAAAATAGTGAAAAAGTAGCGGGAAGGTTCCCTGAGGCTCAGAAGGTAGCGAGAAAGTAGGGAAAGGAAGCGGGAAAACAGTGGGATGTTAGGAGCAACGTAGAGATAAGGTAGGGAAAAGGTAAGTTAGGGGAAGTTTAAGGAAGTTAGGAGGAGGTAAGGGGAAGCTAGGAGTAAAGTAGCGCTAAGGTGGAGGGAATAACGGAAAGGTAGCAAAAATATTGCTTGAACATAGGGGAAGGTAGACACAAGGTAGGGGCGAGATAGGTAGGGGAAATGTAGGGGGAAGGTAGCAAGAAGAAAGGAAGGGAAATGTAGAGGGAAGAAAGGAAAAGCAGGAGGGAGTAAGGTGGGGGAAGTAAGGAAAAGATAGGGGAGAATGGGAAAGGTAGCGGGAAGGTAAAGGCAACTTTGTTCATCTCGCCCGGGTACTTGTTACCACCGCCTAACATATTCCTGCCGCAATAGCGTTAATACTTATCATTGTCGTGTTCGGGTTTAGAAGGTAAGGTAGCCGGTAGAGTTTTGTATGTGACATTGTGACAGAAAAGTAATATAAAGGTGGCAGAGGGGTAGCGGGAAAGCAACGGGAAGGTAGGTTAAAGGTTGTGAGAAGGTAGGAAGAATATATAAATGTTTGTGTAAGGTATAAATCTGTGCTTGTAAATACCCTTTCAAGTTTTCACTTCTGTAGACAGTTTGACTGCCTTCGGGTTTTTTATCTATACTATGTATTAATATTATAAAATTGTAGTTTGTTTGTTTGTTTGGTTGTACGCGCTAATCTCGAAAGCTGCTGAATCGATTTGAATAATTCTTTTTGAGTTGGGTAGCCTGTTTATCGAGGAAGGTTTATAGGCTATATAACATAATGCTACGACCAGAGTAGAAGCGGAGTAAAAAAAGTCCACGCGGATGAAGTCGCGGGCGACAGCTAGTTTATTTAATAAGTTTTTTAATTTATTACTCAACTAGCGACCTGTCCGCGGTATCACCCGCGTAGCTTTTGTTCCCGTGGCAATATAGGAAAGGTTTATATACTAAAACCTTCCTCAAGAATCAATCTATCTATTAAAAAACCGTATGAATCCGTTGCGTAGTTTTAAAGATTTAAGCATACATAGGGACAGACAGAGAAGTGACTTTATTTTATACTATGTAGTTATGAAAGCTAAGCTAAGGATTTTAACATTCAGTATGTCTGTATCTATTTATATGTGTGTGTGTGTCCGTCCTTATGTAAACATCTCATAACTTTTGAACGACTTAACCGATCGAAACCGCATTGAATTTTAAAAACTAATTTTTTCCGAAAAATAATGTTTTTTTATAATAACTTCTAATTTATTAACCTATATAAATATATATCTATAAATATAAATCTAAACAGCTTTATTTCTTAAAAAATATAGTCAATGCCGTAAATTGCATCAAAATCGGTTCGGTTTATCTGTCCGGGAGTTATCATTGACCGAAAATTTCCAAAAAAAAAGGACGGATTTTTTTAACAAATGTTGTTGACCATGTATTTTAATTGGAATCGACCGATAGAATCAAAAATAAATTAAATTAAAATTAAAATAAAACCTATTTAAAAATGAAAATCGAATCATGTTTCTAATAGCTACAGCTTTTCAAATACACAAAACAAACTTACTTCATATTTTTAAAATAACTTTTAAGACTAATATACCGATTTATTTAAAAATCTTATCCGCTCTTCTATTTAAAAAACTGCATCAAATGCCGTTAATAAGATCAAAATCAGTTTATTTCTGGGATTGCGAATAATACATGGGATTTATTATGATGAAATTTTTGGAAAAAATGTTTTTTAACATTACTTCGATTTTCGTCGATTATGTATGTAGCTAAAACACCATTATTAGATCTCAGAAATTGCGTTGAGTGCCATTCGAAGGATCAAAATTGATCATCGTTTCCAAAATATACAGATTTTAAAAAATCAATATACATACTGTAATTTTTAACAAACTAGATGTTTGAACTGAAAAAATCTATGCTCTTCGCCTTGAATAGGATAAGTATCTATTGAAATAATTCATCAATGAAAAAATCTTCAAACGGGTTGACCCTGCAGGTCAGACCTAAATTCAACTAAGTAACGTTCCGTTTATCTACTCATGTGGTAACGTCGCTCTGAAAAACACCGTTTGTTGGGTCGTACTGAAAAACACGTTTATTCGTCGCGCTAATAATTAATTGGAGATCCCCAATGAATCCCCAATGAAATACGTGCAACCGTGTACACCTATAACTCAAGAACGGCTAGACCAATTTTTATTTGTTTTTGTGTTTTTGAATTTATCTTCGCCTGGAATAGAATAATAAGTATCTATTAAAACATTGATATAAAAAACCCAAGATACACAATCAGTGTGTCAAAAACGTCCTCCAAAAATGAGCGCACAATTTTAAATTGTGCGCTCATTTCAAATAGAATCGCGTCGGCCGCGTCACTGTCAATTTTATTTATTTTCGTACATTGGTTTGTAAAAACAACTATAAGTCTTGCATTTAAGGTTGGATATGCAAAGACATATGTTTTTGCCATATCTATAACTACTTGAAAGAAATTAGGGACACTTTTGAGTGTCAATTTTGTTCGGGACTGTGCATCTAGGGTTTTTTATATCAATGTATTAAAATAATTCATCAATGAAAAAATCTTTGAACCGGTTGACCCTGCAGGTCATCACTGAAACTTCTCGCTAATTTTTTCGATCAATGTCAATATTTGTCATGTCAGTCAATGTTTTTAAATAGGTCATGGTCCTGGGGAATCTCTAAGACATCATTTCTGACTGTTTTCTATGTTTCTGACCATTCGGTGCGTTCTAACACTGAGTATTTACAACGAACGAGAAACGCGCCAGTCAAATCCTTTTACATAATATATAGCTTTTTATCGTAGATATCTTACATTGTATAAAAAGAAATATGATAATCTACGTCAACCCTTAAGGGAAATAACAATGATTACCAACAGTTTGACGAGCCGGCCGCGTGTAATAAGCCTGACGGTTATAAAATAATCATAACAGTAATTTAATGTATCAGAACTGGTTTTTGCAATTTATCGCGGCGTACATCTGTCGTAGATGTAATTGCTTGTTTTGCATTCCTTCTAAAAGTACGCGTATATGTTTAGATAAAAAGGCTGTTTAGACGTTAAACGACTTGACGGGTCTTGCAGCATGACGTCTGCTTGCATGCTAATGATTTAATGTATTATTTAAAAGCATTTTACGTGCATATTATCACACCTGTCCTTGTGAGTTGCACACTAAACAGAGATCAGAAATCTTAGATAAAGTTTCTTTTACAATCGATGTACCTAACAAAGTTCGATCGTGCAGTTAGGGTTCTGTACTATCATACAAAATGTAAATAAATAAATAAACTAATAAGTATCCGAGTATCGTTATTCGGGAAAGGTTTTTTTATATCATTATATAGTAAACAAGCAGATAGCTCTCCTGATGGAAAGAGAAAATCTATAAACATCAAAGATGTTCATGTTACATTGCTATCTGTATGGCAGGGTTAGATTGTCAAATGTCTACCTTACCATCCAACCGGAACACGATAGCAACAAACACTGAAGCTATTGCGGCAGGTATAAGGCGCTGCTGAACTCTACAACCTAATTGTTAGTAACGACATGTGGTAACGACATAGATTAGTAAATAGTTACTTGGTAACGATAATAGTGACACACGTTGTTACGATGTACAATGTAAGCAGTGTTAGCAGCATAGATTTATTACCTACATGTCAGCAGACTCGTGAAGAATTATTATTGAAACAGGGCCGTAAAATTATTGTACTTTTAATAAAATTATTGTATGTTAATATTATATTTATCTAATTTCTACACCTAAGACATTATTTATTGAAAATGTTTTTTGAAATTTTAGTCAAGCTATTATTATATAAACTCTTAATAACGTCAAAACACATGTCACTGGAAAATGTTTTTTTAGAAATTATTTTATTTTTTTATTGTCTCTTATTAAAAATTTTTGTATTATTCTACAAAATAAGGATTGAAGATTGAAAAGATCATAACATTATGGTAGCTGTAGGTATATATTACCATACTTGTAATATATGCTTATGTATAGTTTTTTTATATTTAGCGGGAAGTTTCAAGGACTTTGCAGGCCGGTGAACAGATTTGCAAAATTTTCTTCCAAAAAATTGTTTATCACAAATGTGGGTTATTGTCGTCATATATACCTGGTTCAAAATCACCAAGGTGGTAAATTCAGGTTGGAGTAAAATAAATAATAAAATTTATTTATTTATTTTTAAAATAATCCTCCATAGATTATTCGAATCAACTTATTTCACAAGTAACTCAAAATTTTTTTTCTTAGTTTATTGATTAAACATTTTTTTTCACAAATTACCCCAGGAAAATCACTCCGGGAATGCGTCCTAACTTGTTATCTGCTGAAAACAACAATTAAATACATGGTTAAAATTTTTTTTAAATATTTTAAACGTACTTTTTAACCTACTTGATATTACAATGAAATGATATTTAAATGTCTCTTAGTTGTTACATTCTTATTTTTTTTGGAAAATTTAACTGAAAGTCTATCCTACAGTTTGTGCGTTATTCCAGAACGCATATAATTTTTCAAAATATCTATTTTCCGAAAAATTCAACTGCTTTTGGTACTGGGTAACTTTATAAGCACTCGAGTGCCAATAGATGCCTCACGTATTTTTTATTTACATTTGAAGATTTTAAGTACTAAGCATAGTTTTGTTTCGAATTTTCGCATCGTACATCGATTCAGCGTCATTTCGGGAACGTCAATAATTGTAAAAAAACAAAAGAAATTGATTTTTAATGTAATATTTCTCAGAAATTATTGTGACCTCTTTTGTGACTATTGTTGATTTTTTACGCAATTTCAAGTTCATTCCGGGAACGTCCCGGACATGACGTGCGTTCCCGGAATGACGTTTCGTGGATATTTAATAAAAAAATGCGTGTTCTGTTAATAAATTATGAAAATGAAAAAAAAATTATGTTGTATTACTTAATGAAGTTGTTGTAGGTAATTGATGCTACATTACTCCAATAATTATTTAATAAACTTAAAAAATTTAATGACTTAAATAATATGTTGGCATGAATTTCTTACTTTAATAATCCAATTCGTATAAATTGTGTGATTAAACGTTGCAAATGGACTTTTTACAACATTTAAAGGTTATCTGAAGGAAGTTTTATGTAGACTTTGGAAATTTTCAAGATTTTATGCATTATCGTCATTTTGGGAACGCTATTTTCTATAAAAAAATTTGTCTAATTGTAAATTTTCAGCGTTTGCCCATTGTATTAATTGAAATTAAGTTAGTCAATAATACAAATTGGTTTTCAAAACGAAAATAGAAAAAAAAATTACAAAATTTATGAGCTGGAATTGCCACCTTGGTGATTTTGATCCACCTATATTTACATACGTTTCTACAGATTTCAGGTATGAAATAGACGTTTACTAAATGCCGTCGAAAAAAACTTAAAATATAAAAATATTTTCTATAAGCCGAATGTTTTCTTTCCCTATAATTTTCATGACACCAATAAAAACGTCGATTAACTCATACTTAAGCTTTAAAAATTACAGGCCACATACTGTCGTAAAATCTAAACAGCTCATAAAATTGTCCGATAATACTTTGCATGTTGGCATTAATTAACACTAAACCTTCATGCAACGCTTCGATTCTCACAATCCACGCCGGGCATATCGTTACAGTGTCAAACCATCGTTGACCCCAAAATGAAAGCTCTCACCTGCGCGGCCCAGGTGCGTACACGCAATTAATATCATCCTCTAATAATGCCGTGCACTTACCAATAAACAATATATTTGTTTTATTGTCTTTGCCATTTGTTGCTTTTTTCCCGCACAAGATAGATCGTTTCCTATCTACTAGTTTTAGTATCAAAATGTTACAATTTATGCTCTTAATCGATCTTCTATCTTAATTGAAATTGAAAATGTATTATTAGTTAATCGTAGGGGACGTTTGCAATCTTATCGACGGCATTATTGCACTTGATTGTTTTTGGGGATGTTAATTTCCTGTGGGAATACTTAACACCTATGGCCTATGCAATTTTTATCTATAAATTAAGTAATATATTAATTCTTTTAACTATCTATATGTAATGAGAAAAGAAACTATTGGAAAGCCTGTATTGATTTTGAAATAGTATCTAATTGGTCGGGGCTATTTTTTATAGAAAAGGGGGCAAACGGACAGGAGGCTCACCGCCGCCCATAGACAACTAAACTATTAGACGACTTGAAGTTGCGTTGCCGGGTTTTTAAGAAACAATAAGCTCTTTTCTTCAAGGTCACTAAATCCGTTTAAAAAACCCCTGTTAGTAATTGGTTCCACAGAGGAGCAGTGCGGGGAAAAAAGTGCTTCGAGAATCGCACAGTTCTAGTTGTGGGTTTCCAGACGTAGAGATGGTAAGGATGAAATTTGGAATTTGGTCGCAATATCTGATGGTTAAATTCCGCGGCAGGAATTAATCTTAACAGTTCCTCGAAACGCTTCCTATGATAGATCCAATAGAAGATGCAGAGTCATGCCACATCTCTATGTAATGTCAAAGAATCAAGCCGATCAGAAATAATCCTGTCGTCGATGATTCGAGCCACTCTACGTTAAATGTGGTCAAAAGGAAGGAGCTGGTACTGAGGCTAATAGGAGGCTATGAATCTTACTAACCAATTTTCGTATTTTTAAAATTATCAGATGACAATGGCTGCTGTTCACTCTTCTGACGGAAAGCATCACAATTACCATCACCTATTTATTATAAAGATGTAAATGGTGAGCTACCCTGGTAGCAAGGATGTAATTCAATATCCATAATTATATTATGTAACTTACCTTCAAAACTGGAACACGACAATGACAAGCTCTGACGCTATTGCGACAGGAAAAGGTATGACAGTGGTATCAAATGTGGGACACTACAACCTAGTAATCACGTTTGATCTCTCGTTTACATTTTATAAACTACCTGATGAAAGACACTCCGATTGTTTTTAAAAAGAGACCATGCCAACATGCCGAAATATAAAAATTGTACGAATTTAATTAAAATTTCCATTAAAAAGTACTAAGATAAATTTCTTTGTTTTAAAATTGTTATTAAATGGTCTGGTAAATCCATAAGCGCACGACTCAGAATGCTTATTCGATTATAAAAAAATTATCTATTATTACATACAATTATAAAGGAAATAATTATAAAAAGAGAGTGTATAGGAATAAAATATATGTTACGGAAAATGTATCTACCTTTCTACGGTAATCGAATAAATATCGAATATTGTTCAATAATTATTTTTCCTATCGTAGCGTTGTTTGAGGAAAAATTACACAAGAATATATGCTGGAAAGGAGTACATGTTATAGCAAGTTATTTATATAATTCATAAATTTATTCGTTTAGTTTTTTATTAATTACAATTAAACAACACAAAGTTAGTCATTTGAAATACGAATATATATATATATATATATATATATATATATATATATATGTGTGTGTGTGTGTGTTTTTCCCATAAAACAGTGTTTCCAAACTCTACAATTTTTCGCTCTCTAATGCTTCACATTATGAGTCATGCAATATAGATATTGTTCAGTATTGGAACATAAAATACTACATTTTTGATAATTTGTTGTTTAATTATAAATATATAACATTTAGATTGCATAAATCTATGCACACTCAAATAGAATTTAATTTGGGATAGCTAATTATAGGAGTTAAGAAAAGGAACGGGCTCACTTTTGGCTTGGCAAGTCCAGTGCTGCGACGCGATGTAGGTCATCTAGACGTCGGCTGGCTGCTAATGGCTGCAAAAGTGCTGGCAAATCTGGTGCTGTGACTAGGCAGAATTGCAATTTATGATGCTTGAAGAATGCAGGTCTATTTTCACGGTCGCCACTTTTTATGTTCAGTATTGGAACATAAAATACTACATTTTTGATAATTTGTTGTTTAATTATAAATATATAACATTTAGATTTCTGGAAAGCTAATTTGTGTGTCGTCTTTAAACTTGTAACGAGCGTTGAATGACGCGTAGGCTGTGAGCGAATGGTTCGCCCGTACGCACGCCGCTCCTCGTTCTTCAGTCTTCTTATGTTTGAATTATCGGCGCGAACAGATATATTTTAATAATAAAATAATAAAAATAACCTTTTTCAAACTGTTAGCGGCAGTTACGGAAACTATACAAAACTTGGCAGATTTTCTTATTAGCATACGTTATTCAACACCATTCTTATTTTTTATGCATTTCTTTTAAAAGCAAAGCCTTCTGCTATGTTTCCTATGAAAGATGTAATAATCGAAGAGGGTATTCAATGTGATACTGGATTTTATCTGTTCGGACGCGCATGCAAATCACCACGGCATACGGGTGGCGTGCGTCATCAACTCACCGCAGTCACTATTGGGTAAGTGAACACCAATTGTACTCATATTATTTTATTTTAAAACATATATGTATAAGATTAAGTTAATGATTAAGTTTTTTTTGAAGGAAGTGGCCTAGTAGTCTGTAGTCTAGTAATTATGTAACCTCCCATCCTAACCCCATAGCTTAGATGAACTTATGAAGCTGACGGTCCTATTATCTCTTTAGGAAAAAAATTGAGACGATAGTTCCGAGTTATCACGTGGTAGCGTGTTAGCAAACCCTGCGATGGGTATTATGACAAACAAATTCATCGGATGATAAACTGAAGGATAGTGGTGAATCTCTTGTTTAAATCACTATGCCTGCCGCGAAAGAGAACTTACATGAATATGTTTATTCCGATAATATTACTTTCAGCCCCCCAATTCACGTAATTAAGTCAAAGCGCTTAGGGCTTTCACACACATAAATACGATGGAACGTCGAGACGTGCTACGACGCGACATAATATGTAAGAAAATGTGTAAATGTCTTAAATGCTTCGACTCGCTTGCCACTTGATTACGTGAATTAGGCTCCAGATGTTTTGTAGCTGCAGCTCACTGTAATAAAAGATACTTGAAACTCAGTGAAGGCTTGAAAATTAAAAAGGACCCAATAGCTTAATTGGTTTTCCACGTCCAACTTATCGTTCACCACATCAGCACAAACAAAAACATAAAGTATAACTTCGTAACATCTAAACATTTTCAGAAGAATGAAACAAAGCTGTTCGATTTGCCTCGCTTCGGATACAAAGTGAAATATGCGTTGAATATGTATACTATATGCTTGTGTTTGTGCTGCTGATGTAGTGAAAAGTGTGGACGATAAGGAAGTTTGTTTCAGTGGTGTTACATATAAAAAGTCATGGTAAGTTTTGAATTAAAGTACTTACTTTATTTTTAGGGTTCATCCATTCGTCCTGTCGTCCGCAGTCTAGCGTAGAGATCCTCAGTACTAGAAAGCTGTAATTTGCCATGAATATATATAATAGTCATGGCAAAAAAGTGGTACTATGTATCTAAGCTTGAAAAATATTTTTTAGATCCTCTACATGTAAAGTGGGAAAGTTATTTTTTTTCTCGTGAACCCATAGTGTGCGGTATCGTTGCATAGGTTTTTAAATATAGTGTTGGTTTGTGAAAACAATTTCCCGATTAAGGGATTCGTTTATAAAATATTAAGCTTTAAAGTGTTTATTTTTGCTAGAGTCAAGTGTGCAGGCCCCATCTGCAGGCTAAACGGTTGGTTTTGGGGTAGGAAAAAAATCGTGGTAGTAAAAAACATAATGAAGTTAAAAGGAAAAGTTGATAGTTTTCCTAGCCGTGACTGGCTTACAAGGTTTTCTAAGTTTTTGAGTAATAGTCAACCAACTTATAAAATGTACTTAAAGAATTTTTATGGGGGGAACCTGTGGTGCGGATATATTCGTCATTGACGTCGAATAGGATTCAGTATGAAACAATAAAAGCCCTCTTTTTAGTCCGCATTATTGTGATGGGCAACTTTGGAACCCTACATTGCGTGTGGCCCAAAACGAACTTTACCAATTCATTTCTTAAATTATTCGACATTTATTTAAAAGTTTTTCTTAACAATTCCTGCCGCAATAGCATCAATGCTTGTCATTGTCGTGTTCCGGTGTGGAGGCTGAGGTAGCCGGTAGAGTTATGCATGTGGCATTGCCATCCCGCCATGTGAATAGCAACGCACAATTAATATCTTTGGGGCCATAGGCGATGGTTTCTCTTTCCATCAGGAGAATCATCTGCTTGTTTGCTGTCTAATAATATAAAAAAATTAATGACAAGTGAATGTAGAATCCTTCCCCACGCTCCTCTTATGTTAAACACAAAGTTCAAAGTCAATGGTAGACAATTGTGAAACGATAGGGGCTCAACCACTGTCGATAATAGCATGTTTACATGATTTTCTCTACGTCATTAAACTAATGAGATGTCGTCTTGATGTTTATAATAAATTTTGCACTCTATGTTTGCCGTAAATAATGTAATCCGTGAAGGGCACATTGAACTCCATCAACCGAAAAATGATTAACAAGCTATTATGCTGACGGGTGGGTAGCGCGCTCGCGATGGCTTCTCTTGCCATAGAGTAAAAATATATTTAAATTTGTTGCTCAAATATATTCAAAATTAATTTAAATAAACATTACGCATAGTTCTAACTCTTAGATATAAAATGCCTATAACACTTTTTTCCGTACTTTTGAAATAAGAATACACAGTAAGTGTTCGTGCTATTAGGGTAATCTAACTCTCAGATGTCTGATGATGGTGGAAAAGCATGTAAAGCTGTTGGTCGTGGTTATAGTAAACAATAATAAAAAGCAAAAATCTTTAAAATTTTACAAATGCGGTGACAGTGGTTTGCCAATGCGGGTATGGCTGACTTCTATGCCAATATAGGCAATATAAAAGTGTGTGTCGTTACTTCCTGAGATATGTTACGTTTTTTTTTTTATATAGAAGAGGGGGCAAACGAGCAGGAGGTCCACCTGATGGTAAGTGATCACCGCCGCCCATGGACATCCACAATACCAGAGGTCTTGCAGTTGCATTGCCGGCCTTTTAAGAATGAGTAAGCTCTTTTCCTTCCTTCTTAAGGGGGCCTTCAACCCCCAAGTCGTATCCGTTTGGAAACAGCCCTGCCGGCAATTGGTTCCACAACAAAATAGTGTGAGGCAAAAAGTGTCGAGAGAAACGCACAGTTGTGGATTTCCAGACATCGAGATGGTGAGGATGGAATTTCAAATTTTGACGCGATGTCCGATGATGGAATTCCGCGGCGGGAATTAATCCAAATAACTCGTCGGAACACTCCCCATGAAAGATACGATAGAAGACACAGAGTGAACCAATATCTCTGCGCAATGCCAAAGAGTCGAGCCGTTTCGAAATAGCCAGGTCGTCAACGATTCGAACCGCTCTACGCTGAATGCGATCAAGAGGAAGGAGCTGGTACTGAGGAGCTCCAGCCCAGAGATGAGAACAGTACTCCATATGGGGCCGAATTTGAGCCTTATAAAGTTGAAGGCGGTGGGCCGGCAAGAAGTACTGTTTCGCTCTGCTGAGCACACCGAGTTTTTTTGAGGCTAGTTTAGCCTTACCTTCCAAATGACCGCGAAACTGAACGTAATTCGATATGTCGACTCCCAGAATCCCGATACTAGCTGAGGCTGTCAGGTGAGTATCCCCAAATCGAGGTGACACGACAAAGGGTGTCTTTTTAGCGGAAAACACGCAAAGCTGTGTCTTTTTGGGGTTTAAAGTGACCAGGTTTTGACGACCCCATTCCGAGACATCGGTTAGTCGATTCTCAACTTCGGACACAAGCTTATTTCGGCTCTCTTCGACGTGTTCCCGAGAAATATCGCTTCGGCCGGTTACTTTACCAACAATACTCTTAGTGCTGTTTGTAGCGATTTAAGTACAGATATGTTCAGACGTTGGTTGACCCTTCATCAGGCTTAGGGTTACCAGGTCGTCAAACCTAATAGCTGGACAAACCAGCTAGTTTGGCCGGACAATGTGGGAAAATGGTCAGAGACTCTAAATTATTAAATTTTGTATGTAAAACCAGATTTTTTGGAGGTTTGCCATTAATCATTTTAAATTATAATGATATAAAAATTAAAAAAAATTACGAATCAATCTTCTATATTATTAATAATTAATTAATATTGCCTGCCGCTGCATCACTTGTTAGAACGGCCACTTGATTAGTCCAATGTAAAGAGCCTACAAAAGCC
The DNA here is from genome assembly GCA_036924255.1 of Apodemia mormo. Taxonomy (NCBI): domain Eukaryota; kingdom Metazoa; phylum Arthropoda; class Insecta; order Lepidoptera; family Riodinidae; genus Apodemia; species Apodemia mormo. The sequence goes on along the minus strand of JAUPFN010000003.1, from coordinate 31,176,637 downwards.
GGACAAGTCATACATCGTGTAATTTGACCGGCTATTACATCAAAGGCCTAACTCTGCCCAATTTTATCCGGATGGGATAAAATCGGGCAGAGTTCAACTATAATCGGGATGGGAATCGAAGTTAAAGGTTTGACAAATTTACGCCTTTAAACGTAAATCTAGAAGTAAGACCCTACGCATGTTATGTTAATGTTCAGGGTTTTTAGTGCTTACAACAATACTCATTTTGTCAACCAATTAGCGTATCACCAGTACAAACATCAATTAATATTTAACGCAAATTTGTAATTAAAATAAATATAAAATGATCTAAAACAATACCGCGAATAGTTTTATATCAAGAAAGAAGATGAAAAACTTTAAAAACAACAAAGAAAAATTTTGGCATGACAGGGCTTAAACCTGCGACCTTCCCTCTGTCCGGGACACTCTAACCAACTAAGCCACTATTAACGTTCAACGTAGTGATTAGTATATATATATATATATATATATATATATATATATATATATATATATATATATATATATAAGGCAAAAGTGACTGACTAATGTATCTAAATGACTAATTTCACACACGTATTTCTATTGTGATGTACGCATCCACTAAGGATTTATCAATCTATTATATTATTTTCTAAGGATTTATCAAAATTCAACCCCAAAGGGGGTGAAAAAGGGGATAAAAGTTTGCATGAAATTTTTTATTCCCTGGACATATTTACATGAAATTTCATATGAATTGAGTACAAAAAATAATGAATTACGTGTTTAAGCATTTTTCAAAATTCGATCTCTAAGAAGGAAAAATAAGGAAAGTAGGTTACAAAGAAAGGTTGAATAAGTCCTAAAGTAAATATGCGCGAGTAAGCCGCGGGTAACAGTTAGTCGAGTATATAGTTACAAAGTAGATGCCCCTATATTTAAATCAAATTAACATTATCACGAAGATCCCTTGCAAGATTTCCCTTTCTTTGAACGAAACATCAAATTCAAAACGACTCACTAGTCGGCGGGTAAAATTTTTAATGATCCCAAATTATTAATATATATGGCCTGTCTATAATTCAACACTCTACATTTTCATCCCTGAGTGAGCAGCACGAGCGATGCGCGGGCGCACGTGCCGCGACATATGGCATCGCGCCATACTGTTTGTTTGCCAATCATAATGGACATATTTCATCAGATAACGGCCCACCGCCTCTGGCATATTGGATCAATCTAAAACAATGTGTAATAGTTAAACGTCATGGGGCGGCAACAAGAGATTCGTTGCAGTTATCATCTAGCAAAATTAATTGGCTGGGAACAAGCATAAATAAATTGCTAATCATTCAAAATTTTTTGTATATATTTAATATAGGATAGCAAACAATTTTTTTTTTCTAATGGTGAGAAATAACTATCGACTAAGCACCAAAGGCGTAATATTACATTATGTAATAGTAATGTTACATGGTTTATTATTCTATGGTTACATGCATTAGTTTACCGGCTCTTACTCCAAAAATGGAATTTTTCCTAGTTGTTTCGGGTTTCTTTTAAAGAATAGACCATCAGATATTCTACCAGGCAGTTCGTTAACTGCGAAAAATTGGCTAAACGTGTCACTACCATTGTGACTATTAAATGAAAAGTTTGTAACCACCACCATACCTACTTTTGCCAAAATAGCGTCAATGCTTGTTACTGTCGTGTTGTGGTTTAAATGGTAAGGTAACCGATCACCTTATGCATGTAATATTATCATCCCCTATTAATATCTCACATCCATAGCACTATTAATATCTTTGGTGTCTAAAGGCGTAGTTTCTCTTTTCATGTAGGAGAGTCGCCTGCTTGTTTGTAATCCTATGATATGAAAAAAAGAAAAGCGGTGGTCTTAAACTCAGGCAGGACCTATTATCTGTTAAAGCTGAGTTATATTTCCTTGGTGCTATTAATAAACCTATTGAGCATTTGTGTAGATTACCGCACATTTTTTCGCATCGCTTCTCCGTGTTGGTTCTGGGCTCCATTGAAGAATAGACCAACTGCCGTTCTGCCACGCAGGTCGTAAAAGGCGACCGATTGGCTATGCGAGTTATTAACGTCGTGACTACTAGGTGGTAGAGTTCTGCATTGTCTCGCCCGGGTCTGGTACTACCGCCTTACCTATTCCTGCCGCAATAGCGTCAGTGCTTGTCACTGTCGTGATCCGGTTTGAAGTGTAAGGTAGCCGGTAAACTTATGCATGTGGCATTAGACCTCGCCACAAGATAGCAACGCACCATTAACATCTTTGGTGTCTATAGGCGATGGTTGACTCTTTCCATCAGGGTACCGATCTGCTTGTTTGCTATCTTATGATATAAAAAAAATCAGCTACGATGTAGCAATTCGTGATAATGAACGAGACAGAATGAGTGTTTGCTTATACCCGCGATCAAACTTGTTTCTCAATAAGACCGTATATATTTAAGAACTGCAGTCGTCAGCCTGCTAAATTCTCACTATTTGTCAATATACAAGTACTACAATATATATTTTAATTTTATTTATGCAAAATTGTATATGCAAAATATGTGTGTGTGTGTTATTTTTATATAATTAGATAGATAACAAGCGAATGACTTCCCTGATGTTAAGATACAACCACCGCCTATAGAGAGAGATCCCAAAGGTATTAATAGTGCGTTTCCATCTATGTGGCGGGATTGTGATCCCACATGCATAAGTTTACCAGCTACAGCTATTTTGTAAGCCGATTTTGTAAGTCGATAAACTGGTGAACCTGAGATGAACCAAAGTGTCTATTGATTAACTGTATCTACTTCGCAAAAGGACCAATGTAATAATATTCATTTATTTATGGTTCTAATAAAATAATAAATGACATAAAATGCTTAATTGGCTTTAAATAAATTTAGTACGAAACGATAAACCATATCCTAATTTATCACATCGTATATGATTTTTTTCTAAATATAAAAAAGAAACATATTGCTATTCCCTGGAATGGAATCCAGGGCACAAAGATTTAACCTGAACTGGCTTATTCTAGAATTCTTATTAATGTAAAAAGAATCGCTCAATGGACTGTTCAGCTCGTTGACATTAAAAGCTACTAAGAGCGTATTATAATAAGCATAATTTATGAAACAAATAGTATTATGTTATTCCATCAAATCCCTACAAGCACAAGTCTGATCAATTTACTTCTTATATATTCTACATACATACATACATAAAATAAGCGTCTGAAACACAAAGTTTGTCACTATTCAGACACGTTAGCTTTGGCCACGTCTCGCAGATTTTTTAATTTTTTGGGTAAATACCTTTATAACAAAGTTAATCAGAAATTTGCTATATTCTCACTCACAAAATTTAAATGTAAAAGGGTTGTTACTACTTGGTTAAAATCTCTTACCTATGAAGAAACCGAAAAATTACTAACTATCATATCTTAAAATAAAAATAAAAAACATACATTTAACTAAAATATTAAATAAAATAAAAATGCCTTTTCTAATGCTTACCTACCTTCACGTTAAAACAGACGCACAGGGATACATACATACATAAAATACCTACACATGCAATACACACACACACATATACACACACAAGTAATAGCAGTTACTTGTGAGGTAGAAGAAAAAAAAAAAACTTAGTACTTGCTCCGCCAGGTTCAGAACGGGAGAGGCTGGTAATCTGTAACACAGGCCTCCTAGTACAGACACCAGTCTCTTACGTAGACTAATAAACATAATGTTAACCCAGTGTAGACATAGCTTTAAGTTTTTTGTAATTGCTATATGAGTGAAGAAATAAAGTATTTGTATTTGTATACAATTCTGATTATATGAAATTTGATATTCTGTTAATTTAATTATATTGCAATGATCTGATGAACCCGAGTTAGGTACTATACTTTGACCTGAGGCTACAGGATCCCTATTCGAAGATCATCAGCTCTTTTCGTTTTTTACTCTGTGAACAACTGGACAAGAGGCAGGTAGATGGTTTTAAAATAAAGGAATGTATTGGGAGTTATATTTTTTGATTTTGAGTTATACTAAATGCTTAGCAAGAAAACATTAAAATGTATATTACTTTTATTTGAAATCGTAAATTACCTTAATGCTTGAATTGAACGTTATAATAGATAATCAGTCGTTTTAATTCAATGAAACCAATTGAAGCAACCTGCAATTTTGGGAGAGGGCTCGATTGGCGCGGCATGTGTACCGCCATATGGCGGGATTCCATCGTGAGTAACCGAAGCGGTGACTTTAAACCTTATATAACGTCGACATAAAACTACTGGAAGGTACGCTAGAACGTGCATCAACTTCTAGAACTATTAAAATTATCACCCCTATAAAAGGCCAAATTACTGGAGAAAATCGAAAGAACGTAGTGGTATATAAAACGCAGTGATTGTATACTATTTTGTGGAAAGGGATAGCCTTTGGTTACTAACATGTAATTGAAGGCATTGATACACAGTTGGCGGGTATACAGTACCACATGCATAATTTGCCGGAACCAAACCAGAACATGACAATGAAAAGCACTGACCCTAATGCAGCAGGAACGGGTGGGGCGAAAATAAAACGAGATCAATTATTATATACAGATTGACTAATTATAAAAGAAAAAACATACGACTGTTATAATTGTATGTATATTGTGCATGAAAGATATACCAAGGAGGGAACTTATAAGCCAAGAGCCAGCCATGAACAGAATATACTCCCTTGAATGGCTTAGCACGTGATTGATACGCAAAGAATTTGAGGAAAATGATTTCACGTCAATTAAATATTCTGCTGGACAATTTAGAAAATAAACTATCACAATAACATCCAAAAAGCCGCGATTTAATGGATTTTTTCTGGAAATTAAATTTTACTTAAATATATATTGGTTTAAGTCCTGATTTTACAGACACGGAACCGAAATTGATTAAAATAAGCAGATCATTAAATTCGTGAAAAAATAAGCGGTATGATACCAGTGATGTTAAAGTAAATACACATTTTCGACTACTTTTAATAGTCGTATATATATATATATATATATATATATATATATATATATATATATATATATATATATATATATATATATATATATATATATATATATATATATATGTATATATATATATATATATATATATATATATATATATATATATATATATATATATATATATATATATTTACTTAAGATTTTATATGCGAAACTGTTACCCGGATATTGATTTTTTTGATTGAATAGTTTTCTATCACCTTAACAATATCTCGTAATTATCGCTGTGAGAGTCTTATTACTTAGCAACTACATGCTATATTTGATTAAGTCCTTTTACCTAATTTGTGCTTAGCTATTACTCGCGACTTCATTTCCGTAATCGACACACATTACTTTCTTTTGTTCCGTCGGGTAAAAAAATAGCTTTTATTACTCAATAATAATGTAGATTATATTGATGTTTCGGTCATATTTTGTCTACCATGGTCACGATTTTTTTGATTGAATAGTTTTCTATCACCTTAACAATATCTCGTAATTATCGCTGTGAGAGTCTTATTACTTAGCAACTACATGCTATATTTGATTAAGTCCTTTTACCTAATTTGTGCTTAGCTATTACTCGCGACTTCATTCCCGTAATCGACACACATTACTTTCTTTTGTTCCGTCGGGTAAAAAAATAGCCTTACTGTTACTATGTTACTCAGTAATAATGTAGATTTATATGGGGGAAAGAATTTTTAAAATCAACTTTGTAAAGTTTTTGAGACTTTCCCGAGCAAGCGATAAGTACTAAAACATTCAGTTTTTAAAATCGGTCAAGCGGTTTTTGAGTTTATCTATTATAAACAAACAAATTTTAATCCTATATAGTATTAGTACAGATTTACATGAAATAATTTTTAAAATCGCTTCCAGAATAAAATAAGTTTGCGTGCATGTTTATATTTATGTATTCAAAAAACTACCCCACAACTTTTTTATAATCTACAAAAACGGAATTCGATTTTTTTACCTTATCATAAGGTGAGTATAAAAACGGCTATGGTTTCATTTTGGTTTCTGTAAGAGAAAGTTTATGGTTAGTCGCCAAGGTAAACGCGATGCGCCCGTTGATGTCTTATGTATGACTCCTCCAGTTTTAAATTTATAATTTATTTGCCAGCTTGTGCCTGCAGTTCCGGTTATATTTTGATTTATTTGATTGCCATTTGACAAATTCGAGTGGTATTATGTAGATTCAGCTTTTTTCTCGATGACTTTTATTCGCAAATTAATTTGCCTTTTATAGGTAATCACCACATTCGGAAATAAAAGTGCAATCACGCCAGATTACTTGCGATATATGCAGACTGAACTGAAGGTCAATAAACTTTACAGTTCACCACTATTCAACGGTTTTTCGATGAGGCAGCGGGTTTTGCTTTTTTTTTCGGAATGAACTTAACAGTTTGTCTAAGTGACGGTTACTGCGAAACCGAGGGTTTCAGGCGAGCAGATTGCTCAGCCAGAGTTTAAATTAAGTGAACTAAGAGACCGCCCTAAGGGTGAGACCGATAGAGAGTGAACCTCTGCTTAGGGCAGTGTCTTGACGATAAGGGTTGTGATCTCCGTCGCTGAATGTAGCGATCTAGTAATGATTGTTGCTCGATTAGTGCGATAACTGGAACTGGCTGCTTTACGTGTTTATCAGAGACACGGGAACGTTAACAGCGTACCGTCAAACTTCGAGCTGTCACTGAGATTTTACTTACTAAATAAAGCCAAAAAAAACTCAATAACATTTATGCTTGACCCGGAAATCAAACACGACTTTTAATGACCTGCGCTGAATAGGCTAGCCACTAAGACCGCGCCTGGAGTAAGGTAGCCGATAGACTTATGCATGTGGCATTAAGATCCTGGCATAAGGATAGCAATGCACCATTAATATTTTTAGTATCTACAGGCGATAGTATTCTCTTTCCATTCAAAGAGTCATGTACTTATTGAGAATATAAAAACAAAACAAACTGATTCAAGATTCCAAAGGTACATGAGACTAGAAGTCTGCAGTTGCTGTTTTACTGCGATTCAATCATTAACGTATTACAATACGAGTATTCAATAAACGATTGCATAAACAAATTTATTGTTCATATAGACAGTGTTAGAGTAATAGCACAATACAATAATACCGCTATAATCCAACAACAACCATATTTAAACTTTAAATAAATTACTTATGTATTTTACAATATTTTTATAATGCCATTATAAAAATCCAATAGGTGGCGGTTAGCGCGAATAAGGCCTTAAAATCGAAACGGTAAATGTATCGTGTGTATTGATAATAAATATAAAACATGAAACAAATATGTATTTTATGGTTTTGTTTTTCGAGAATTTACTAGTTATCATAAAATCAAATATCTTTCAACAGGTGTAATTTTGAAACTGACGTAACATATTACAAAGTGGCAAAACAATTATTATTAAACGCGATTGTTTTTAAACTATTTTATAGCATACACTGCTACTGTATACTGTAAAGAATACTGTAAAAAATAAAGTGTAAAACTGTATAAATAGTCTTTTTGACACCGAAAACTACTAATATTGGAAAAATTTCACAATATAAGATAAGGGGAGGGGCTGGCTTCTCTAATCTTATATTGCAAGATTTTTTAAAATGTGTACTTTTAATTTTAACGGTTTTACTGGTAAAATACTATTACATACAATATTACACACTAAAAGAATGTATTCAGTACTCGATTCTGATACGAAAAATGTAAGAAATGTAAATAAGTATTTAAATTTTTCGGCTCGTTTTTGTTGGTGTTACCGACTAACTTATCCCTGCTATCGACATGACGGCATTTTTTTCGCTATTTTGTTCTAGTTTTTAGGATAAAGTGGCATGTAAATATCTCCATTATTTTCATTTTTTTGACTCATTCTAATCAGTGACATAGACCTGTCTATGTTTGCCACCGTAATGTAATTGTTTTTCATTAATAAGTTCCGGCTTTGATGACAATATAGTCTTTTTTTTTATATAGGGCAATGAGCCCACCTCTCGTTCCCACCACTGTAACTTCTGTAAACCAGAATCAACAGCGGCAACCTTCCTGATAACCTCTGAGTTGCGAGCTCAGGGTGCCCTGGGGGAAAAGCTAAGCTGTCTTGGAACCCGCATCGAATTTAATCAGAAGAGTATAGGAGGAGTAGGAAAATACATCCAGTTTCCCTCCCTTTACAGCAGGAGACAGCGTAAGATAAAGCAAAAACTGCTAAGAAATGAGACGTTTACAATCAGGTTAAGCCTGATTGCTATTGCACCACGGTAGTTTAGGTATTTGAGGACCTACGAAAATGGCCTACTTAATTCTGCTTCCAGTAGTATGTATGACAAAATCGCTTGAAGGCACGGAAATTCCCACGTGTTGCTACAAGGTCGGAATAGTAGATTACCCCGAATATACATCGTATACTATCAAGCATTTGGCTACGTTCATTTTGCCAGAGATTACACTCCCAAAGAATATGATGTGCAGTTTGTTCATATTTACAGTTTATGGTGGAACATTCGCAAAATGGAGAAGGAACTAATTTGAACGAGAATAATTTAGCTTTAAAATTACCACGACTAGTAAGGAACTGTGCAACACAATGATCTATTTCTATCCACGTTTTACTTAATCGTTCCCGGACGCAGGGGAAAAAGTTATATAAATGCCGTCCTTTAGGTGAGCAGCACCAACGCGACTGCCATTCATTTATTAATTCATTAGTAACATCCATCACGGGATTAAAGAGGCGACGTATTTTTGTTTGAGCTTGCGGATTAATAAATTCTGGGCTAGTAAAGTTTTTAGAATTATAGTACATTGAGGACCGACGCTGAATTTCTAAATCTAATGGAAATACACCTGATAAAACGGGTAAAGCTTCAGAGCTTACAGTGCGATATGCTTTACACAGAAATATTAAAGCCAAACGCTGATTTTGAAGTAATTTACGCCGGGTCGCGCCGCTTGTAACTTTATCAGCCCATGCTGAACATGCATAAGTAATATAACCTAAATAAGTTGCGTTATAAATTATCTTTAAAGTGTTAAAGGTTAAACCCCACGTTGAGGTAGATATGCCGGCAAAGGACAAGTAATTCCGTTTAGCTTTTTCACTGGTATAGTTAATATGATTTATAAAAGTATAATTTTTCTCTAAAACTAAACCTAAATATGTTACGGACTCCTTTCTCTTTACTGTGCTATTATTTAATTTTATGCTAGGAGACGATAGAAGCGAACCTTTTAGTATTAAGTAGAACGTTTTATGAGGCGCAAATTTTAAATGATTTCTGAATCCCCAGTTGGATTCAGAAATCATTATCATCAGATCAGACAATATAGTCTGTAAATTTCTGCATGTAGCCTTCCATCCTGGGTCCTTACTCAACAGGGAACCGTAAGACACCATTAATATCTTAAATATCTGTACCCGGCGCCTGTTTCTTACCACCAGGAGAGTGGTTTGCTTATAGCTATTCTATGCTATAAAAAGTACTATGCACAATATGTTCACTATAGCACAGTTGAGAATTTGCCTAAATTTGCATTGTCTGTACTAAATTTCAATAGCTTTTTTATAGGTAGGTTCAGTATGACGTACTAAAAGTAAATACACAAAATACTTATACATTAGGAGGGTGGAAGTAAAGCGGATGGAAGTAGTAAGTATTTTATGAAAAACCTTTTTAAAACAGGTTTTTCGCAAAATAAAAAATAAAAATATCAATAAACAAATAGTAATAGTAATAGTCTTATAAGTTGTAAACGGTAAATGATATAAAAAATAATTAACAAATCTTAAAATTTTTGGCCTGGTGTGACAACAGCAAGTAACAAGGTATTTACAAATGTTAACAAGAAAATAAAAATATTTCCATTTTCATTTTTACAGTTGCATGGTTACGAAGATATAAGGCGAAACGATTTTTCGCAAAATCACGTCACTTCTGCCACTTCTAATATTTACACGTTAGGGGAATTTATAAGTATTTTGTATATTTACATTTAGTACATCATACGGAGTCTATCCATAAAAATGTCTCCTACAATTCAGTGCATTATGGATAAGAGTAACGGGCTCCTCTGTTACCTGCATTACCAATTGTGTTTATACTTTATTATGAATCTGTCAATTAAGAAATGACACCAACACCCTTTGTATTTACTCTTGAGATAGTACAAGTACGCATCCCCCTTTACCCTCCAACACTCACGCACACACACACACACTCAAATCATAATGCCTTAGCATGGTATAACTAAAAATGGGCATGACGTTGCAGGTGCAATAACCATAAGGTCCGTTGACGATATTTTCCATGAATAAATGTAAACTAGCTGATAACTATGTTTTTATTACTTTTTATCGGCTCTGTTAAGTTACTGTACAAATCTAAATCGATTTTAAAATATGCTAATGAAAATGTCAGTAATACTTCGCATTGGACATTATTTTTATCAAATGAGTATTAGGTGTGAAATAAAAGTTTAATAAAACTGTGAAATTATAAATTAGTCTATTAACACAGCGTAGAGATTAATAACAAAAAATATTTTAATTACAAACAAACTATTTCAAATACATCTTGACATTTTATTGAAAACATATATATAAATTTTATATCGAAGATTTATAAGAAGGCGTAGCAACTGCATGATACTATTTCAGTTTTGATTCTAGCGGTTTTCCAGCTATATGTATTTAATATATCTATCAGAAATAACATTTATTGGCATTTACTTCTTCTTAGACGTTTACGTTTTTGTTTGAAATATAGTAAGGTGAAAAGTATTTTTTATTTAGAAATGTACAAAGTGCCGCGAGTGGCTGTGTAGAACTATCAGTTATAGAGACATAAATTGCTACTTCTATGGCCCAAAATATAATAGCGGCAATTCCTGTTAGTCCTAATAATCCTACTAATATTATAAATGTGAAAGTATGTTTGGATGGATGGATAGATATTTGTTACCGCCTAGTTACGGGAAATTCATACACGCGGTTTTTCGCGCGTCGTGAACGGCGAAGCGTCTAGCCGCTAGCGTCTAAAACAAATGTATGGGAAAGTACTAAGCATGCCACGCGGCGAGCGACGAATTTTGCAAAAATAGCAAAACAGATTTGCATAAAATTTGGCACACATATAGATGATAAGGAGTTTTTATCCCGGAAAAATAAGTTATTCCTTTGGGATTCACCAAAAACTGTTATAATATAGCGAGCTGCATGCAGCCGGCAGGGCAAAGTATTAATTCGAAATAGTTTCAAATGATATCAAAACACTTTTTGATTCACTTATATTTCATAGCGTTTTTTTTATTAGGATAAATTTTCCAGATTACTTCCGTGTTTGATGATGAAAACTATAAGAAATCAAGGAAATTCAAGTGAAATGTAACCGAGAAAGAAGACACACACGGCTACCAGAATTTTTCAATAATAGCTGTTTCATTGGTAGCGATCACAATTAAAATTGTTAAAAAACTTAGCATATCTTATATTCTCAAAACAGTATATTGACAAAAATAAAAATACTTATAAAGTGCATTAGCTGCAGCGTACAGCCCGCGGCATTTTAAATTTTTTTGGTGAATTCCGCAGGATTACCTCGTTTTTCCGGGATAAGAAGTAGCCTAGGTGCTATTCCGGGTCATCATTGTTAACTCCAGTTAGTCAAAGGCATAGAACTTATTTTAATTAAACAGCAACTGATAAAATACAAATTTATATTTTATATTAAATGCAAAAGTGTAATAATATACACTTTATTGTACATTATCACACTTCACTTCTTAATTTCACAAGCACGAATGTCTCTAGAACATATTTGTCAAACCGTTTTGTAATATTTATTTCTAGTCAATTATGGACTTAATTATTACCTTAATCAAACACTTGACTTTACTTTAGACTAAAGGTAATATTAATTTAAAACCTAATGAATAATTCTAAACATTTCATAGAATATACGAGTTACTTTAATAATAAGTAAAGAATAACACATCAGCTTTATTTTGACACTAGCTGTTGCCCACGACTTCGTCCGCGCGGACTTCTTTACTCCGCACTGCACCTCCCCCGTAAGTGATAGCGTAATAATATGTAGCCTATATGTTGGCCCGACCTATTAGTAATATTCATGCAAAATTTGAAGTAAATCCATGCAGTACTTTTTGAGTTTACCCCGGACAAACATACAGACAAACAGGTAAACAGACAAACAGACAAAAATTCTAAAAACCTTATTTTTTGGCTTTGATATCGATTGTAGATCACGCCCCAAGTATTCTTTTAAAAAAATATTCAATGTACAGTTTTGACTTTCCTACGATTTTATTATATGTATAGATAACAATTTAGAAATTGATGGCCGCATATAGTCATTTTATGTATGTTTGTGTAAAATATTGACAACATCATGTACCAAATTTCATTCAAATCCGTTCAGTAGTTTCTGCATGATTGAGTAACAAACATCCATCCATCCAAACATCCAAACATCCATCCATTCAAACATCTAAACATCCATCCATCCAAACATCAAAACTAATTCCATCCATAAATAAATAATTCATAAATATTATAAATCCAAGCATTTATAATATGTATGCAGATGTTAAAGTTATATCTCTGTATCACTTAGTATTTCGAACTTCATGTAAACTTTTAATTTAAATTCAACGACTTATGTGGGAAAATCATAATAAAAACAAGCAATCGGTTAGCCCGGATCCTACCTTTAACGTCTATGTCCAGTAACTAGAATCTTTAAAAGGGTTCTCATGTAGGACACCACGTGTGTATCAATGGCTGGAAAGTAAATTGTGTGTGAACAAAGCTAATTAACTGTCTTTACGCCGCCGGTGTGATAATGTATGTGGTTAATGTACACAAGGAAATTGATTACAAAATAATCGCTTTCAATAAAAAAAAAAAAACTTATGGTACAATAAAAATAATTAAAAAGTATGTGTGTGTATTTATATCCGCGTGTAAAAGAGTAAGTATACCTACAATTTTGGTGTACCTAACTAAACTACAAATATTTTTTACGTTTATTGATATACTTCCACTTCGGCTTTGCATGGACGCAACGTAAGCGCACAAAAATATATTTTTACAGTAAATCATTGAAATTCTCAGCCTTTTTTCTATTATAATATGCATGTTTTATACATACATACAAACCTTCCTATTGATTCGCGCTATCTATAGCTACCGCAACCGCATTATATTGCGTTGCGTAATTTAAAAGATATAAGCGAACAAACAGCGGAAGCTCCTTTATTTTATATTATGTAAAGACAACACATGATCAGAAGATAGCAAACAAATTAATGGGTCTCTTGATGGAAAGAGTCAACCATCGCCTATAGACACCAAAGATGGTAATGGTGCATTGCTATCTTGTGGCGAGGTCTAATGCCACATGCATAAGTTTACTGGCTACCTTACCCTCCAAACCGGAGACCGACAGTGACTTACACTGACGCTATTGCGGCAGGAATAGGTAAGGCGGTGGTACCTGACCCGGGCGAGACAATGCAGAACTCTACCACCTAGTGAATGTGATGTGATGTGTACAAATTAATAGAAATTCCAGAATAAACATCCATATTACCATTCTTCCATATTTCAATACTAATATTATGCATGTGAAAGTCTGCTGTCTGTCTATCTACAGACAGACGTCTGTTACGCTTTCACGGCTAAACCATTAAGCCAATTATCATGAAATTTCGTAGGGAGATAGCTGAAGATCCGAGGTCAAACATAAGCTGATTTTTAGAAAATTCAACCACTAGAGTATGAAATTTTGTATGAAATATATATCGACATATTAATTTACTCACGGGCGAAGTTGCGCGAAGTACTAGTCTTGAAATAAGATATCACTTCACACTAAACTAAAGAGTATATAGTAGTATAAATAATATTCATGCACTGAATTTCGTGTCACTGTAAGCGCGCATTGTGAGGTTTCCGGCGACTGGGACCGCTGTAACTGGAACCGCGGTGCCAATTGTCGGATTGATTTTATTTTAATATTTTTCTTCCAGTGACTGGGACCACGTATAAATTAATAAAAGAATCAATTATTCAAGTTCATACAGTACACTCAAACAAAAATATATTTAAAGTAATAATGAAAGAAAAACCTTTCTGATTAAAAAATATTTATTTAATATTAAATATAGATACAAAAATATATATAATAAACACCCAAATCCAGAAATACAAATATCAATGCTCATCACACAAATGTTTGTCCCTGTCGGGAATCGCACCTGAGCTCTGTCGATTGCATAGTCAGGATCACTATTGATCAATTGTTAATTGTTTAAAATTGTTAAATATTTTAGCATGATTTACGTGTTTAATACAAAATAACAGAAATTGTGCTTTTATTGAAGTTATATTAATAAGTGATATTTATGAATCAAAGAGATTTTTATTTTACGTTAAACATTTTTTCATTTGACTGTTTGGATGTCTTGTAGTTTTGGATTGAACAATAGATTTTTAAATTAATTTATGCGTATATCCGGTATTCACCGGAAGAAAAATATTAAAATTAAATCAATTCGGCAACTGGGACCGCGGTTCCAGTTAAAGCGGTCCCAGTCGCCGGAAACCCCATTATTTTTCCTTAACGTACCAATAGAACTGACTTTTAATATATAAATTATCCGTAAATTCTTAAATAAATACACAGAAATATATTGTATATTAATATTAATATGTAAAATATATCGCAGAAAAAATTTGCTTGTTGATCCTAAGCAACGAGAGAAAATTTCATCTTCAGCAAAACTTTTGCTGAAGTAAAAAAAAAACCTAAAAATAAAATAATTGGAAATTAGTATACAAGTATTTTTCTAGGTTTTCCTAGAAAACTTAAATTCTCGTGTCTTGGATGAGCGCATAAATGTCCGATTATTGAAAAAAGTGTGATAATCGGTATAAGATCGGTAAAATATAGCAATAAAGATTACCACCCATCTCTCCAATTAAAACACCGGTGAAGCATTGTAAACAATAAAGTTTATTGACGTCCAGTTCACTCTCCTTAGGTATAAATTTAATAAAACCTAGATTTATCCCGAAAAAGTACATGTTCCCGTGGGATTAATCAAGCAGCGGGCTATTTTTTAGTAGAGAAAATATCTAAATTATTTCAGTCGTACAGATAAAGATTTCCATTTTAGTAGAGCAACAAAGAAAAGAATTTAAACAGCAATCGAAGCTAACTGGATTAACTTGTCTTACGGGTGTCTGCAGTATGCGGTCTCATCATACTTGCACTCTCCATAGGATCTCACCACGCAAACTAGATACCACTTACCGGCTAACCCATTTATAAAGCGCTTCTATGAAAACAGGACTAAATGAATTAATGTAAATTTATACTATAAAATTGTCGCAGGTGCATAAGGACGAGTTCCAGCCATCGTTGGGTTCGATTTAACGCGCTTGGACTGCAAAACTTTTATTTATAATAAGTTATATTTTTTTAGTAATTACAGGGAAGCGCTTGACCACGATCTTGATGGTAAGCTAAGATGCGGTCTAAGATGGAAGTTGGAACGCGCTTTGGTATGGACTATGAAGTTCTGATTGCACTATGTAACTCGATTGCTTAACCACCTACTATATATATATATATAATATATATATATATATATATATATATATATATATATATATATATATATGTATGTATGTATGTATAAAAATATCTTTTTGAAAATAAAAATACCGTCACGAGATTTTTGAAAGCTTTACACTAAAAAACTATGATTACTTATATATATTTTTTGCTTCCTTGAGCTTTTTAAATACCTTAATTTAGCGGGAAGTTTCAGCGATGGCTTACAGGGTCAATAAAAGTAGTCAGGGGTAAAAAGGGTTGAAGGTTTTTTAACACATCTGTGCCTAAAAAAGCATGTAAATCATGATCTCAGTTATCGTAAATATCAGTGCAGAACGTTAGGGTTATTCATATGGTATTAAAGAACATAGCCTACTTCAATAAACGTCAGTAAAATTTAAAAACTCACTTTTAACCTTAACTATTTTACTTTGGTCGAAGTTTTAATCCGCAAAAATATCGGCCCGGATGTGATGTGATTTTTTTTAATTTATTTTAATTTTATTTGTAATTTATTACTGTTTATGTATTATTCTTTGAGATTTCATTTTTTAATGATCTTATGAATATGAAAACACTTATTTACAAACTAGAGCATGAAGGGAAGCGGTTTACTGTCGTGTTATCTTTATGAAAAAAAAATTAAATGGTAGATAATGTATTAATTTATTAAACGCACCAGATATCATTAATATTGCATTAAGTAAACTATAAAACCTTACTGATCTAAGTAAGTACACCTTGGTACTTTATTTTTATGACAATTCTATAGCCAACTCTCCGTAATAACTGCATTTACAGTAATATTTTAACATTACATTACTGATATAACTTTTATGACTCTAATAACCGTTAAAAGGACGAACCTTATAAACATCAAGAATATTTTCAAAAACTAGCTTTGCCTGCGATTTTAACAACACGTACTTTATTACGAATGATTTTAATTATTTACCCTAACTATACATTTTTTTAAAAAGAAACTATTTGTATGTTTTTTCTTATAGATAAACTCTAAAAACTGCTATACTGCATTTTTTTTCGAAAAACTACATTTTTAAATGAGTAACTACGTTAACATCCTATGAAAAAATCGATCCATTTCAACCAATTAACACACACACACTCACACGCACACACACACACACACACACACACACACAAACAAACAAACATGCACATACATACATACGGACATACTGACGTCATCGTGAAAATAGAAAAGGTTCTAAAATCGCCACACTAGACATTTTTAATTGTACTATGCTCCCAAGGTATTTCGGTCTATGTAATTGTTAACAACTATGCTATTGGTTGTAGTTATAAATCCAATGAAAAAAAGTTTAATTGAATCGTAACCAAAAAACTTTTTACACTGAATTTTGTCTCTTAGACTTGGTCACTTATTAAGAAAATGGCCCATTTAATAGAGATTTCAAAATGGCGCAACACTTGCTACTTTTATTTCCATAAAAATATTTTTTTATATATCATAAGATAGGAACCAAGCAGATGGGTCTCCTGATGGAAAGGGTCAGTCATCGCCTATAGACACCAAAGATATTAATAGTGCGTTGCTATCTTGTAGCGAGGTCTAATGCCACATGCATAAATTTACCGGCTACCTTACCCTCCAAACCGAAACACGATAGTGACTAGCACTAACGCTATTGCGGCAGGAATAGGTAAGGCGGTGGTACCAGATCCGGGTAAGACAATGCAGAACTCTACCATCTAGTAGCCACATACCATCGGGTAGTGATTCGCATAGGCAATCGGTCGCTTTTTACGACCAGCCTGGCAGAACAGCAGTTGGCCTATTCTTCAAATTAATCCGAGACCAACAGGTGGAAATTTTCTTTCAGTTATTTGCAAAAGATCCCGAAGCCTCGTTAAAATACGTTTACCTAAATAGTGTTGTGCGAAATAGGTCAAGTGCACTAGGGATATAAGTGAGATAGGCAGAGATCATAGTATGAGATAAAAGAGTGACGTAATTAATTGTGTGGTTATGTGAACTCTGTGTAAATAGAAGCGAAAAATGTTTGGACAACTGATACGACACGCCAGTTTTCTAAAAAAACATCATAGAAAGGAGGTACAAGGAAAGAGAGGAGGAAGACCTAAACGCACCTACCTTGATCAGATCAAGGAAAAAGTAAATGTCGTATTGTATTTGGAGGTCAAAAAGTCTTTGGTAAGAGAGGATGGCGATTACTCCACCGGCTAGATAAGGACTCTTAAATCAAAGGAAAAGAAGAGAAATTTAACTTTGTGTGAATTGAATTTAGACAAATTATATCATTATTAAGCTTCAACCTATTACAAATTATTATAGTTAAAATGGTTATTATTATAATATTTTTGCCCAATTTGCGTGCCTTTGACACGAATACAGGCTCTACATTGCCTGACTGACGCGTGACTCATAACTGTTTCAGTATTCATTTAAAGTTAATCTGTTTATAATTTCTGTAGACAGGAATTATAAACATACAAGTAAGGGCTGATTTGTCAGGATTAAAGCAGATTTGTCTGGATGAGGCCGGAGATATTTTTTTTATTTGTGTAAAATTGCGACTTCACTAGAAATACAAACTAAGTTAAACTTAAAATTGGTATATAAACACAATATTTTATCGAAATCGTTGAGTACTTTTCGAAATAGACGACATAAGTTTATACGTACACGAATGGCTAATTTCAAACTTATTATATTAAAATGAAATTCTTGCGTAAGGCTCTATCCTATTTCTTTTCATACGAGTAACATAAATTGCACTTAATAAGATTAAATGTCTATTAATATTATAATAAGTTAAAATCCTGTCAACATGAACGGACTTCGCTAATAAGCGGTATGTTTGTGTTATACGATATCATCATCTTATTAAAGTTCTATCTCTCAATCCAGCTTTTATCTTGACGGGACTCACGAGGCGTAAGTAAGGCTAGATAATGGCATTTATACAACCAAGAATAGATGACTAAGCAGATGTTTACTGCTTTAACCAACCACTTGCTGGCGGAATCATAACATATGAAATTCACGGTCCTCAATTATCGAGGTCCTGTTGTATCATCACATGCTGTCGCTAACTTGTTATTACAATTCCTTTCATTATATTGCTAGTGTCCGTATAACTAGTGGTTCATTGACAATTTATCGCATAATATTGTTGTTTTATTATGGTCTGGGTGATATCTTCGACCGTGTATTTAAATTATAAAAATGTGATATGAAATAAAAAAAGAAATGTTTTTCAAGACAATTTGCAGGCTCTTTCTTAACGGGTTAATAATTTTATAGCTGTTATCGGATTCGAAACACGTTCACTAAAACGTGATTTCTTACTGTAGGATATTAAATAATCAAAAGAGTCTCCCGATGAGAAGAGAAGCTAGCGTATACTTAATACTCAATAATTTATTGCATTATATGTTAAAATTATTAATATTATGTTAGGTGTTACAATAATTAACAGATAATGAACATATAAACAATAAAAAGGTTTTACAATTTAGGTCTGGGCCGATCCATTTTATAAAAGATATATGTGATTGTCATTAAGGAAGTGGATAATACCTGATAATAGTGTAGTACCGTAAAGTGGGGGGCTATTTGAAATTCTAGGCTGGTCGAAATTTTTGAAATAAAAAATTTGATTGATGTATTTTTTTCTCTAATAACAGTAGAATATTTTTTTTTATATATTGTATAATATATCAATACTACAACTAATGCCAGTACCATCGGAGAAATTTGGGGGTTAAGAAAGTGTTAACAAACGGTAAGATTTTTTTAAGGTTGTTAAATCCAATTAATTTATATGTATTTTACTTCCAGTTGATACACCAACATTTTAAAGATAAGTAGAAAATGAGTACGTTAACACAGACTTATGTTTACTTTGGATATTATTGGTGTATTCATTTGTATTGTATCGTGTTTTAGACACAATTTATTTATTTTTATTTATTTAATACTTTATTGTACACTTAAAAGTCATATTACATTTTAATTTGTAAACATTTACAAAAGACGAGCTTATCTCTGCAAGACATTTTTTCCAGCAAACCCAAAAGAATGAGAATGCGTAAAAGAAAAATTACAATATATCTATTGTTTAAAAAATGGGGCTCATTGGCACAATTTTGGGGCTATTTGGAATCCTGTTACAAAATGCTCATGTTTTGTATGTTTTAGTTTTGTTAGGATAATGTTTGATGTCTCAAATAGCTTCAAACGTCAATTTTGATTAAACTTAAGGGGAAACTTTTATATTCTATTCTTATTTTATATTAGAGTTCCGGAAATATGGTGTGTATGTACTAAAAAAGTACAGCAATACCACAAATGATAATTTTTTTACAAAATATAATAGTTTTTTTGAAAAAAAAATTTGGAAAAAACGGTAGAGGCTCTACAATCTGGAAAACTTAAGTCAACTGCAGATGCTGCCAATATTTATTGCCAAAGAGCACGCTATATAGAAAATAAAAGTATCTCCATGCCCATATCCCCGAAGAGGTAGTTAGAAGTACAAGAAGTGCAGCCACGATTAGCCGAAGAGACTTAGTTCCATAATGTGATAGGTGGCAAGCCTATCGCCAACCGGGCACTTATCGAATCCTGGGAAACGTTTTTTTTTATCTGAAAACTGAAAAAATATCATTTTTTTCAATCATCCCAAAATCGAGCCCGCGACCTCATGTGGTCAACACCAACACCGAACCACTACACCACAGGAGTGATATAGAAAATACATATACATTTTTTGAATAGTATTAATTTCCAATACTTTTTTTTTACAAAAATAGCAGTCAGATCACTCTCCTGAAGAAGAAGGATAACCATCGATTATTGACAGCAAAGATGTTAATGGTGCGTTGCTATCCTCATGGCGCGGTTTTACTCCCTCAAGTATAAGTTTACCGGCTACCTTACTCTCCAAATCGGAACACGACAATTGTAAACAGTGAAGATATTGTGGCAAGAATATATAAGGCAGAGTACCAGAGCCGGGCGAGAAAATGCAGAACTTTACACCTTAGTAGTCACGATGTAAGTAACTCGCATAGCCAATCGTTTACCTCTTATGAACTGCCTGGCATAACGGCAGATGCTCCTTCAAAGGGGGCCCGAACCAACACAGGGGAAAATTAACCATTAACCAGACAAATTGCCTATATGTATGCCTATATATAATCACCATGTCACCATGAATATTTAATATTTATAATATATACCGATACTAATGGTGACAGTTAATAAGACGCACTTTCCTGTACACTAGGATTTCTAAGAGTTAACCCTCCGTCCGCCCATTTTTCACACGCCCGGTGGGGTTATCACGTAACTCGCAATTCGAATTATCGTAATTGTTTAGTTATTGCAAGACACATAACAGCCTTGTATATTAGTGGCAGTCGTTGCCCCTTGATTAGTTTGGTGCTGTAACATTGCAAAAAGTGCATCTAGTGTCCAGCAAGCAATTGGCAACGATTTTCATGAGTTTTTCCTTACGTTAAAAAATCATCGCTGATCGCTGGCAGATTGTAACCGTTAGGTGATACGCCTGCGGGCCCCCTAAATAAATTAGATCATCTGCCATTCTTCTAGGCGGTTCGTCAATGATGAATATATCACCAGTGCACCTAGATGATAGAGTTCTTCAACGTTTGTCCTAGATTTGAAACCACCGCCTTACCCATTCAACATTTGGCATTGTTATCCCGCCACTTGGATAACAACACACCATTAACATCTCTATAGGCGATGGTTTTTCTTTCCATCAGCAGAACCTTCGGCTTGTTTGTTATCCTATGATAATGTAAAAATGCGACGACTAAACGACTGGTAGGGGGCGCAAGCGGTTGTTGGCTGTTTGCAGGCCTACTCGCGCAATGTGCGCGTGCGACCTTTCCACACAGATAATTACTGCGCGTGCGTCTCTACCCACACGCACCGGCAACCACTGTTTTACCGATATGGAAAGTGTAGCTTTACGATGCACATGCTTTTGCATTCACCTTTTTTCATGTTAATTAAAAACGATTTACATGTTATTTGAAGACGACTTACAAGATTTTATACGTTAACTAAAAATATACACCGCACATGCACCAGATATCTCTATATTTAAGTCCGGCGATGTGGAACAGATTGGGTATATATCTATTGGAATATCGGGTAAGTACCCAGTCCTGGGCAAGTCAAGTCAAATCTGAACTCGAGCATATACACTCAATCGATTCCGCAATGAGGTCTAGCGGAATTAATGATCTATATTAATGTTATAAATACGAAAGTTTGGATGTTTGGATGGATGGATGTTTGTTACTCAATCACGCAAAAACTACTGAAAGGATTTGAATGAAATTTGGCACACAGGTAGATGATAACCTGAAATAGTATGTACTTTTCTTCCCGGAAAAAATAGGAGATCTCACGAGATTCGCCAAAAACTTTTATAATGCACGCTGCTAAATAAATACAGCTAGTATGCAATGCAAAAGTTTGCATATTTGTTACTCAATCACACAAAATCGGCTAGATCTATTTGGATGAAGTTTGGCGCGCTGCCTAGTAAATGATGACCTGAAATAATACATAGGATACTTTTAATTTCCTGCTACGTATGTAGATAAGGAAGTAACGGATTTTACCATTTCCACGTTTTGAGATCCTAGGAACCTCGGCTAGGTGACGTTAGTATATCTATGTATGTACGAGTGTGTATGTGTGTGTGTGTGTATATGTGTATGTAAACATCTCATAACTTTGAACGGCTTGAACGATCAAAACGCGGATTGATTCCGCTCAAAAAATTAAACTTGCTGAAAATTTAAGCAATTCGGTCCAAGAGATTTTGAGAAATATTGAAAAAATGTCAAAAGATTTTGGTGAAACAACATTTTTTAATATAACTTCCAGATTAATTGTACCGATTGAGTACAATCTAATCAGCTCATTTCTATGTTAGGATATAAATACCGATCGTTGGGATATAAGACCATCGACTTCAACTAACGTGTCATGATAAAATTGATTAGTTGTTATCCAGGCTGGTACTAAGAGTCTCCGAAACCCACGTGAATGACATCGTTATAAACGTACAGGAAGCTATGAACATCCACTTGTTTCCCATTCATTACTTCTTTGTGAATTAATTGACTCATTAATGTGAAGGAAGCAAACCCTTTGTCTTAAATAATATGCTTTTTCTTCTTTCTGACCGCAGTCCGTTGACTCCGAGGCCATGGCCTTAGAGTGGGATAATCGATAAACTTCATGGCCGCACAAATAATTACGCATTAACATCGGCACATTGACAACGGTTGTCTCTTACCATCGCAGAAAAAGCTTGTCCTTTAAAATAATAAAATTATCCTTTGCTGTGAACGAAAAAGTTCAATGTAGCGCAACTACAGTACCACACGGTTCTAGTAAATCCTAAATCGCGCTGTATCTATTATTTTCTTTGTAATGCTATATGCAAGTTTCAACGCTCTCGGACGGACTTCGGTACAGCAATATGCAGCGTGTAAGGTACGGTCTATCGAAAATCCAAATCACAGCTTTAGATCACGATTCTTAGAAAAACACCGTTGGAAATTTGTGTAGAAAAATTTTGCTTTTTGTGGACAACGTTTTTACCTTAACTTTATATAGTTTGATTTATTCTAATACCCTACAAAAAAAACTTTTTTTTCTAAAATGTTAAGAAATTTTAAGGAAATACGCAAAATAGGCAATGTTTTATACCATATTATGCGCCACGTAGTGCGCAAAATACACGGCTAGTTCGAGAGTTCCGAGGGTGCGACGAGTCGGAAAAACGTACGCCTTACATTGCGTAGCGTGAAAATAAGAAAAAATCATAAAATTCAAATTTTGCATCTTACACAAAAAAAGAATTGCCATCATGACTAGAACTCGAAAATGCCACGTTTTCTTCATTTTTCAGTACACCGTACTTGCAGTCCATAACTGTATAAATACAGTGCATAACTGTATAAATAGGCTTTGCCGAGCTTGGACGATCTTCCTATTTTCATATTTGTGACATCATTAACTTCTACGTTTAACATATCCCTAAAAGAAAGTTCTTCCGGCCAACCCAGACACTGAATAAAATAAACAAAATACTTGTTTCATTATAAAAACTTTTTAAATCGTTTTAAACTTTAAACACTCATTAATTTGAAATTATGCACCTGTTGGTGTAGCCACTGCAGAGTGTAAACCGTCGCCTGCGAATTATGACAGCAATTTAATCGCTACACTTCGACGGCGGTCGTCTGAGCTTGCGGATTGCTTTTATTATGCGCCCACGCCTTTGGGACTAATGTAGTTAACGACGATCATTCATAATGTATAAAAATATTATTAAGTTCATTGACCTAGCTTTCTTTATCTTTTTTTGCGTTTTAGGATGTACAGGACAGTGGGATTTTACTCAAATCTTTTATTTTATGAATTAATCAAAAATATTAGTAAAGTGAAAAATTGGGTTCTTAGAATTCTTAGGGTTCTTAAAATTTGTTCTTAGACTCTAACAAGATTTTAATAGCATATACTTATTGATATTTATCGTTTAACATGCCCTTTCCAAAAAACGAAAGTAAGTAAAATAACTAGTAACTTATACATTTGGCATTAGATCTCGCCGCAAGATAGCAACGCACCATTAACACCTTTGGTGTCAATAGGCGATGGTTGACTCTTTCCATCAGGAAGCAGATGGGTCATCTGCTTGTTTGCTATCTTAAAGTGCTATGCTTCAAGGCAAGATGGTCGTTGTTTTAAATTCAGTCATGTCAAAATATAGGTTAGGGAACGTACCCATACTACGTAACCCGTTTAGGGGGGGGGGAGCGGGGTCTTTAAAATACTACGGTCAGTCACAGGAACGGGGGGGTGGCTCAGGTTTTTATCACGTATTCGATTTTAATGAGAGAAATTTAATGAATGAAAATAATTGTTGTGTTCGTAAATTAAGTTACTGTAAGTTACAAACTGTATAGCAATAAGTTTTCACGAATGTTGTTCTTTTTCATAATACATAATTCACTAATGATTTAAGTATGCATGCAGTCTTATGCAATAAAGACGAGTATGAGCCAAATTTTTTTTTTTCAATTTTGCCTGTGAAATGATTTAAAATAATAACTATGAATTACTACGTGAAAACTAAAGGGGGAGGGGGGGGGGGTCTTGCATATACTACGAGTGGTTACCGAGGGGAGGGAGGGGTCGAAAAATCTTAAAAAATAGGTCACGTAGTATGGGTATGTTCCCTTACTTTGATGATGTATCAAATTAACATATCTTTTTTGTATTTTTCGCTAGAAAACGTCAATTTTGTGCGCCTCATAATCTATAACCTTATACACTTAAAGTCTATAACTAGCTGTTTTCCAAGATTTTCCTAGTGTTGCGCACGGGTAATGTGGAGAAGCAGGAATATATCGTTTGAAGTATCTTCACGCCCGGCCCATATCCCCGAAGAGGTAGGGAGAGGTACAACAAGTGCACCCATGATTAGCCGAAGATACTTAGTCTCACAATGTGGTAGGCGCCAAGCCTCAACCAGGCACTTATCCAATCCCGTGCAACGTTGTTTTTACCAGAAAAGTGAAAAAAATATTTTTTGATATGCCCGACCCGGAAATCGAACCCGGGACCTCATGTCAAAACAGTATATATGGACACGGAGACTGGAAAAACACGAAGACAGCAATACGTCCCTACTATGTTTATAATACGTATCATAGTGATGACGTGCCTGAATGTCACTTCTATGTTACATCACTACTATATTATAATACGTACCATAGTAATGACGTGCCTGAATGTCACTACTATATTACATCATTACTATGTTATAATAATACGTACCATAGTAATGATGTGATTAATGCCTGAGCCATTACTCGCTGTTTGCAAGCTAACTAGCAAGTAAGCAGGTTTTGTCATCTTCAAAAGAGAGCCGAATTAATGTGGGCAACATGTAACCTCCGTGTTGGTCCGGGCACTTTTGAAGAAAAAAAAATGAGGGCTATATGTGTCACTACAATCGTGACTACCTATAGATTTCTACAACAAATCGGCCGGTTTTGGACCATCGCTTTACCTATTTCCGTCACAATAGCGTCCATGCTTGTCACTGACGTATTCTGGTTTGGAGGAAAACATATGCATGTGGCATTACCATCTCGCTACACAGTTAGCAATGCATCATTAATATATTTGATCTTTACAAGCGATTGTTGTCTTTTTCAATCAGGAGAGCGATTTGCTTATTTGATATCCTATAATATGAAAAAAGATAAATCAAGCAATACGTACCCATATCTTGAATGAACAAAAATCACTGAATAAACTGTTGTCCTGTTACTTTTAGAGAGGGAAAGTGAACATGCGAGTAAATTATCATGGAGCTTGTTTGAGATTGAAATCAATTATACGGAGGCGAGGCGCTCCCGGTTCCTCCGCGGCCTTCGCGCCACCTGCCCGCTGAGCGGCATGCTGAGAAACAACTTACATGTCAACGCACCCCTCCCATTACCAATTGCCCGTCTAAAGTCTAGACTCCAGAATTAATAGAGAATTTTCTAAATTCAAAGTTAGACCTTGAAGTGAACCTGTTTCAATTTGTTTTATTACAGAAGTTAATCAGAATAATCACATAAATAAAAGTACCCATACCAAAATCCAACTTTGTAATTAAATACTCATTTTATTTTATAGCAAGCACGAGGGCAAGCAGATAACGTTCCTGATGACAAGAGATAACCAAGATGATAATGGTGCGTTGTTATCCATGTGGCAATTGAAATGAAACATGCATAAGTTTATTGGCTACCTTACCTTGAAAATGTAGCCTACGTTACTCGGTGCAACATAGCATTGTACTGGTTAATCGATTTTTAAGAATCAGTTCAGTGGTCATTGAGTTTATTTTTAACTTCCCGCTACTTATGTAGATAAGAAAGTTACTAATTTTGCCTCGATTTCCGAAAATCCAGTTTTCATCAGATCTCCACGTTTTGAGGTCCTGGGAACAATTTCCGACTACTTTCAAGATGATGTCAGTATGTCTGTATGTATGTATGTATGTTTGTGTGTGTGTGTGTGTGTGTATGTAAACTTCTCACCACTTTTGAACGGCTGGGCCGATTGAAACGCGTTTGATAGCGTTCGATTGAATTCTGCTCAATTTAGACTTCCTAAAAATTTGTTGAATACTAAAAAAATATATACTAAAAAAAATATGTTGAATGCCGTTAAAAAAATCAAAATTTAGTTTATTTTCAAAACTTACAGCTTTTCAAATATTAAAATTACGTTGTTTCAGCAAATTCACTTCATATTTTTGAAATACCTTTCAGGATAATACACCAATTGACTTAATAAGCTTATCAGCTTTTCTCCTTTAAAAACTGCGTCAAATACCGTTAATTAGATAAAATCGATCAATTTATTCAGAAATTATCAATGACGAAAATTTTGAAGAAAATGTTATTGCCATTGGCTCGAAATTTTTCAACCTATCGATTATTTATCTAAAGCAATATTTTAGATCTCGAAAACCTAGTTGAATGCCATTTGAAAGATCTAAATCGATCATAGTTTTCAAAATACACAACTTTTCAAAAATCAGTATACTATCATTTTTAACAAAATAGATGTTTGAATTGAAAAAAATATACTTATAGTTTCTACTCTTTTGAGCTTATTAATACTCGTACCTTAATTTAGCGGGAAGCTTCAGGGATGGCCTGCAGGGTCAGCCGATTACAGATTTTTTTTTACAAAGGAACATACAAAAATAAAATATTATCTTTTGCTAATATTAGTTTTCATGACTGTCTCGTTGTCCAGGGAATATCCTATTGGTTTCCGATCATGAAGTCCCGGGTTCGATTTATGAGTCGGGTAAAAGTGTTATTGAGGTTTTTTCGAGGTTTTTCCGAAAACCGAAAATCTCAGTAGCAGCTGGCGTGTTGTGCAATACATCGGTAGCTGGTTATATATAACTAGCTAACCTAGCAAACGTTGTTTTGCCAAACAAATTCCTTGGTATTTGAAAGGGTGGGAATTAATTGGCCCCCTGTGAGGATTAGACGATCTGGTTCTGGAAGGGGTAAGTACAACAAGTGCACCCACGATTAGCCGAAGATACTTGGTCCTACAAATGTGATAGGTGGCAAGCCTATCACCAACCGGGCACTATCCAATCCCGGACAACTTTTGTGTTTCTCAGAAAATTGAAAAAACACTTTTCTTATATGCCCGACCTAGGAATCGAACCCGGGACCTCATTTGGTCAACGCCAACGCTGGACCACTAGACCACAGAGGCGACTCTGACGATTCGCCCAGCTTAATATTTTTTATCTGGTCTCCAACGTAAAAATCAAGTAGGCGCTAAGAATGTTATAATATTACATTGCAGGCACCTAAGTGGCAACATTATAAGTATTAACATACCTATTATCGTCGTATAATAAATTTCACTGTACACAAATACATAATTTTCTATCTCCATTGCGACAGGAATATGTAAGGCGATGGTGTTAGACCCAGGCGCAACGTTGCAAAACTTTAGCAAGTTGAAGTCACAATGCTAGTGACTAGTGACTCATATTGCTAATCATTCGCCTTTTACGAACTCCCTGTCAGAATGGCAAATGATCAAGAGCCCCCCCCCCCCCCCCCCTACCCCGACCAATAATACATAATTTAGTAGGTACATTTTTTTAGTATCGATAGGGAAGCTCTTGACCACGATCTCGCCTGATGATAAGCTAAGATGCGGCCTAAGATGGAACGCGCTTCCCTAGAAGGTACCTGTTCTCTCTTCTCTTGAAGATCCCCAGGTTGCACCCGATAGGGAACACAGGCTCAAACAGTATATTCCAGTCCCTTGCGGTTCAGATCAAGAATGTGGAGTCGAGCAGCTTTGTCCGGGTACGTGGAACGTCCATTTATTGAAAAAGAGAAACCGCTTGATTTGTTCAGTAGGGAGGAGCACAGGAGTCTGGCGGTGCAGTCACATGCATTGTGTTCATTCGAGGTAAGGAGGTATTACGCTATCGTGCCTCGGATGAACACGTCAGGAAGCTATTAATCCCAGGAGATCGTTACCACGTTAGGTAAATGCAGCGATGAATGATGATAATGATTGACGTTCGGTTTACTTTGCCTATTCCGTAAAGAACTAGAGTGATAGTACTTTTCAACCGATGAAAAAACCGAAGGAGTTTCTTAATCCAATGCGTATTTTTTATGTTAGACCACGCATAACTTTTTAAAGATCGGATTCGGATCGGATAATTTGTATCGGTGTAATCGGTGTACCCCGAGGGTAGTTCCATTTTTTTATGGATATCTGTATGGATAGGTATGGTTGATTGTTCATTCAGTGATATTAATGTATGACCATGCACAAATTTTTACACAGTTCGCTTTCGATAATTCTTCTTTTATGGGATAGAATATACCTACTCAGAGGACTGTCTTATATAATTAAAAAAAACTACCCAAAAAAGTAACAGCACGCTCGGTTCCCTTGCGGGGTAGGCAGAGTAAACCGAACATCTATAGACTTTCCAGTTCATCGCGATTCACCGGTTTGTCAGTTGGTGAGATAAGTGGTGATCCTCATCGCCGCATTTACTGACATGTTAAGGATTATTGACTATTTCTAGCGATAACCGAGACCGACCGCTAAACATGCTCATTCAAGGCACGGAAATGATTACACACCACTCCGTTAAAGTCCGAGCTGGTACTGAGGATTAGATTTTCGAGAAAACCTCGAAAAAACCGCAATAACACTTTGCCCGACCCGGGGATCGAACCCGGGACCTCATGGTCTGAGCTCAATCTACCTAAAACTGAGCAGTCAATTATATACAATATAATAAATACGAAAACAAACGATGATTGATTATTATTCACTTACTGATTTTAATGTAAGACGACACATAGCTTTTTGTCGGTTTTTGGGAAGTTTTTCGGAAAAAATCAAGTCTATAAAGCAGAGTGTATAATTATTCCGCGTAAAGAATCGAATTTTCGGACGAAAAATCTGTTTGGAGATTTATAGATATTATTTCATACATTTTTATCTCATAACTAATAAATGTTGGTATTTATAAACCTCTTTTGATCTATCTATATGTGATGGTAATTAATCACCATCAAGAGATAAAAATGGCAACAGAAGCCCCGAGTTCCTTTACTGGTTATAATGTTTATTAATCGTATTAAGTTACACTTCATATGCTATTAATGCTATTTTAATCGCTGAGAAAATATATACTGTACTACGAATTACGATTTGAGTTATACGCTTCAGCAGTCTACACATACATTTTATCCACTTTATTTACTATGTAGTAGGGCTACAAGATTCTACAGTGGCAACGGATATTCGAGGTGAGCAATGTTATTAGTCTTAAAATTTACATTTGCGTAAGTTTTGAGTATGTATTTGAGGTATACGTAAAATTATTGGGATAAGAAAAGACGTGGAAGCAGTAAGGACCTCCTAATCTTAGAAAAAGGATCGCGTTGGACAGATATGCTACCATGGCTATAAAATTTCTGTGGCAGACCGGTGCTGCAACAATAGGTAACAGGGAAATCTGAAACGGTGCAGAATATTAAAGATACTATAAATATATTATTTATATTATACTATCTAATATATCTTCCTCGATATATATTATCTACATGTCTTGCTTGCACAGCGACCGTGCAAATTTAAAGCGTAGTACCGTAATAGGATTCTTTATTACTGAGTATGATAGCATGGAAAGATGATATAGTAGCGATAGTTAAAAATACTCATTAAGGATCTGGGCGGTCGCAATCCCCTTAGGGCTAGCAAACACCGCTTAGCCGACCAGTTGCCAGACATATTAACTGAACAGCCATTGCTTTTGCTTAAGCAGCCGTTGCCGGAGGACAGGAAAAACTTATAAATTATAAGTGTAGTTGTCATCATCTTTACAGAATGTGGGTATAACATAATTTGTTACAAGTTACTTTTTAATGACTGGTGCCATTATAAATTACTACTACAGCGTATTCTAATATAATGGATTAAGCAAATATTTTAGACTAGGTAACCCACCACCCGCTTCTTTGGGCATTAATTTATCGACGATAAAAAATTATATCATTTTTACAATCACATGTTTTTACTGTATACTGATTTTGTCAAGATCGGTCAAGCGATTCTTGAGTTGTAATGGGATATACCGACATCCATACTGTATAGTAAGTATTACATGGTGACGCGCCTAGCTTCCACCTCGAATAAATTAACATGACGTCATCGATGTAGTTTTTCATATCAATTTTCATCCCCTGTTTCAGCTCGTCAGGGATTGATTTATAAAAAATTGTTATAATCATAAAAGTTTTCATACTTATAACCCCGAATTTTAAACTATCTCAATGCCAAATACCATCAAAATCAGTTCAGCGGCTTAACCATGAAAACATAACAGACAGACAGATAGATAGACATACAGACTTTTATAATATTAGTATGGATTATTATCTGATCTGCACAACTTCGCTC
Organism: Apodemia mormo; assembly: GCA_036924255.1. NCBI lineage: Eukaryota > Metazoa > Arthropoda > Insecta > Lepidoptera > Riodinidae > Apodemia > Apodemia mormo. The sequence goes on along the minus strand of JAUPFN010000003.1, from coordinate 31,145,294 downwards.
GCGGGTATTTTAATATGTGGATATGCTTTTTCATACAAACTTTCATCGCCAATTTAGCCCCGTGAGGGTTTTTGAAGAAAGTTAACCTATGTTTTACCTCAAATTTTCAACTATCTCCATTCTGAATTTATCAAAATAGGTAGAGCGATTTAGCTGTGAAAGCGTAACAAATAAACAAACTCACCTTCGCATTGTAATAAATATAATGTTAGGCTAGCCTGACAATCAGGTACTATGTTTGATTCCAAAACAAAAATGTTATTGTTTTTTATTTATGTAGTAGGAGTCCGAATCTGGAGTGGTGGCATGTTTATATATTTCGTACTTTGAAATGCATGTACAGCTGACGGTCCCAGTTGTTGGAAATATCAAATTCGCAATTCATTCTCTTTTAATAACTAAATTTATATGAGAATATTTTTCAAAAAATGTTCAGTACCTACCTAATTCAAATATTATATGTCGCGGGATGACAATGTCACATGCGTAAGGCTACCTTATCCTCCGAACAGAAATACGACAATGATAAGCATTGATGCCATTGCAGCAGGAATAGATAGCCGGACGAGACGTTGCGGGTCTCTACCACCTAGAAGTCACGATGGTAGTGACGCGTGGAGCCACTCTTACGCCTTTGACGATCTACCTGGCAAAATGGCAAATTGTCAGGGTGCCCAGACCATAATAAGGTAAAAATAAAAATAAAGGAAAAAAACAGGCGCACACACAAGTACAAATACATACACTACTGATAGACAAGAAATTGTAGTCCGATATCGCTGTTTTGCCTTTAAAACTATCCACTATAGTCAAGAGTCTTAAAAGTTATAAAGCATCGCGTCGCCCAACAAGGAGACCGAGTAATTTGAAACAGTTATAATGCATTCTATCTCTTTCTCTTACAAGTTAAATATTATATAGATTTATGCGTTTATTTATTTTTATTGTCACTTTTTTGCTCCATCGAATTTTAATTCACAATTCTAAATTCCACTTAAAAAACCAAATATTTGATAGGTTTGAATAGTGTGTGTCTCTGAGTTTAAATTTAGTCTTGTAACTTCAGTAAAGAAAATATTTTTTGATGTACTTCTTAATTCGTTTCAGGATTAAATTGTGACTTTGGTTACACAAAAATTGTTTTTGGTTATTTGTAAATATGACGTGTAATTCTCACCGTGACGAAATGAATAACTCTTTGGTTGATACAACATAGTGTACAGCCATTGTCCATTATTCTATGAGAAAGGGGCATGCCCTATAGGTTTCAAAACCCATCCAGCGCGTTTTAGGAAAAATATTTCCTTATTTTTATTTTTCACTTTTTACGATAAAGCTCAGTTATTGCATGCAAATAGAAGATTAATAATGTTTCCGGCGTAATACGTTATTCAAGAGTAGATGAATATTTACTGATGACAATTTGCTTTAATTTGCTGAATTCAATTTTATTCTGTTTCACATCACTCGCGAGTTTCTTCGCATTACCCAAAATCATTACATCCAAAAGAAAGTTAATGATTTTAGGTTTTTACTTTTTGATTTGACTAAACTAAACTTCAGTTAAGTCAAAAAATAGTTTATGCCCTTCCTAGATAGTGTAGCTTTCTAACGTTAAAAGAATTTTGAAATCGGTGGAGTAGTTTTTGAGTTTATTAATTACAAGCATACAAAGTGCATAAATTCTAAAATACAAATGTTCTCTGTTACATTATTAGTCTGGAAGTACAGACGTAGATCAGTACAGAGAAATATTTTTTCATTAAAACACAATTATTATTAATTTACTGCATGCGCTATCGTTTCGCAGAGAGAACTTTATCACCTAGTAGTCGTCAACTTTTCGCTTTTACTTGTCTGTGACCTGGCGGAAAAGTCGTCTATTCTTTAAACGAAACTAATACGGTCAAACATATCAAGATAGTGCGGGCAACAGATTGAGACATATCATAACATTTTCAATATCAACCTGTCACTTGAAGAATTTAAATGAAGAAAATACATAATCCCTATACGGTATGAGTTAATGTGAAAAGCTTAATGCACCTTACCAATCAACTACCGATAAATAGCGCATAAAATAGGCTATGAACGCGAAGGCTGCGACGAATTCCGAACTTGACAGCGCGAGCGTGAAGCGTGCCTACTTTTTGCAAGGGCAGGTGCAAGCGCATATGTTATTAAATTGTCAAAGAGTACATACGCAACGCCTGCCTATATAGCCCACAATCACGAGTATAAAGCCTAAACAAACGATTACATTTCGTTTTCTGTTTGAATTTTGTGAAACAATTTCATATACTTATTTAAAATTTACGTCGATTTTCTCACGAGATATGTAGAGTTACCTGAACGTTAGTATATCCTCATATTCATTATGATTAATTATTTGTTAGCTGGAATTATGGATAATGAACATTGACTTACTATATTAGTAAGTCAATGATGATAAAGATCATCACTTTCGGTGACTTTTAGGACTTTAGATTTTTAACCGTTTCATGTGATTTTCAGATACTCGAAGCCATTAACACACCACAACCGGTCTCTGGACTACCACTGACATTCTGGAAGACGACCAAATATAACACTAACTAACCCGGGAGATTTAATATTCGATCACAATTAAATAATTGTGTACTTATATAGAGGAAGTTATAGACAGACATAATTAGGAGGTTAGGCTTACTTTTTCTTTAATTCTCTTGGAAATATAGTATTTCGTTACAGGCTTTTTTGTCCCTTTTGAATTCTAATTTATTTTACGCATATTTTTTATTTCATAGTTTATATCTTAATATTCGAAAGCTATGACATTTTATTGTATTTTAGATTCCATATGTGTGTATATTATTTTTGGCCTATCCTGTCCAAGAAAATTAAAGAACTGGGATCATGAAACTTCGTGGTTTGAGCTCATTAGACAAACTATTAGACAAATAACCAAATTACATACACTAAAACGAACATGCGTTTTTTGTTTTTTATTTATTACAATAAGCTGGTGAATCTTCTCTTGGAACGAGTCACCTATAGTTAACAAAGATGTTTATTCCTCGTTGTCCGCGTATCTAGAACTAACCTAGCGTCTACTCAACCTCGGAGACGTTGTAGCGACAGGATACTGGTACCGGAACGGAGCAAATTTTCTCCAAATCTAAGAATATGTTACCCATGTAATCCTAAAGCGTAGATAATGCTATGTAATGGTAACACATAAATGTTAACTAGATTAACTTTAAATTTAAAATTTAATCAAAGTGATTTATAAAACTGGAAAGATAAGAGAGTAACAAAACTGTGCTATGAAAAGACAAAAATTCATAGTATTATAGCAATTCTGAAACAGAGGCGTCCTCGTTGGTTAGGCCACATAAAATTTACCTTTCTCATGTAGTGGCATGTAGCAAAATTAAAAGACCCGTGGAACGTCCGATTCTTAAATTCAAATTTCAAGGAAACGCGACATGGACAGTTTTGACATTGATACCGACGATTGGGAGTCGTGTGCCGACGATCGACCTAGGTAGTGCCGTCAGCTGTTTTCTGAAATAAAGATACATGATGAGATCTGGCTAGATTTGTTGCAACGCAGAAACTAGCAACGAAAAATGGTCAATTTTACTCCGCTGTGTGGTGACCGATGTGGCAAGTTCTGTGTGCAATTGATTTATCAAGTCATAGAAGACAATATTGTAATTCTAGTAAATTATATATAAAATTACTTGCAAACACTATAATAATCATCTATGCTGTGGCCACATGAGGATTATACTTTAAAAAAAAGAAAAATGCTGCTGCTTTTTGTACCACTTATGATAGTCAAAATGTAGATAATACCTATTCTTTAGTGTCAGAGGAGAAGTCTGCTTGTTTGCTGTCCCATTATATAAAAAGGTTAAAAGATTAAAATCAATATATTTTTTTAAAACCCGACACATTTTCTTATCGTCAGCCAACATTCTGCTTCACATGCATCATTTTAAGAGCAATACGTGAAAGAAGCTGATGATCTTCGTAAGGTGACCTTGCAGCATCAGGTTAAGTTTCTTGAGCTTGATTTGTTTTATTGCAAGGCTCCCATGCCATCCTGCCAGCTCCACTACGTAATACTGAAAATTATTTTGATTCAGCGTGTTTGCAAAAATATAGCAAATGAGACAAAATTTGATATGCTTATTTTGTTTAGATATCATCAGACACTGGAAGCCATCCTGCTCCAAAGTCCTTAAAAGAACAAATCAAACCAACCCCAAATAAATAGTTTTGCTCAATTTTAATCAAAAGTTCCCGTAACCTAGTTCCTACAACCTGACGCGACTCTAAACTCTACTATCTTAACACTCCTCTCTATGAGTTACAATAACACTTTAATCTTCAGATCTTCGACATTATATGTAATGGAAAGTACACACCAAAAAATTAATGAGGCCAAACTCGACTGTCTCATCTTTTTCTACATGTGACTTACGGTATCACTCAACTCCAGTATTTAGTCCTCACAACAACAAAACTAATGAACTCAAACTTGATTGTTTCGTCAAAACTCTGCATCTAAGAGTCATACATCCAGGCTACGTTACGATATCAAATGGATGATACCACAATATTACATTGTCACTGAACTTACGCAAATTTGTCAAGTTTTAGTACTAACTACTAATCAAGAAGTCATTAAAAATGGTTTGCAGTAATTAAAACATCTGTTATTTACATACGAACATTGACAGCTAAAAAGAAACTTATAATCTTCGAATGAGAATCTTGCAATATAAAGTCAGGGTTACCATGTAATTGCAATACCATTGGAGTAACAGAATACAAAATTTAGTATCGATAAAGCTTTTAAAAGTTGCTTAATTCCTTTTGTCAATTTGAAAGGAGCTGGTGATCTTGAAATGGCTAAACAGATTTTATTGAATCTTAGCTAAGAACCATCTTGTAAGATAGAACTTTCAATTAAAAAGCCGCAACCAAATTGGACCAGCCAGCTGGGTGCTACGATGCCATGGACAGACACACAGATGACACAGACACCTGAAACTTTTTTGCGTCAGGGGATTATAGCTGAGTGAAAAAACGAGCATTAACTAAACGTGTCACCACCGTGACTACTAAATGGTAGAGCGTTGGTACGACTCGCCGTGGTATCACATCTATTCTTATTCCATCATCATATCGTCATTCCTTGACATCGTATGTTGCAACTTGGATGATAAAGTATAATTGCACATGTGTGGTGTCTCGATGATAGCGAGACATCATTAATGTTAGACATAGATTGAAATAAAACTATTGTCTGTGCTATTGCCGATCAGAAATACCAGACTTTCAGGTTTATGTCATCCTAGTATATCTACCTCAGTTTCGCCTCTGTGGTCTAGTGGTCCAGCGTTGGCGTTGACCACATGAGGTCCCGGGTTCGATTCCCGGGTCCAGCACATAAAAAAAAGTGTTTTTTCAGTTTTCTGATAAACACAAAGTTGCCCGGGATTGGAAAGTGCTCGGTTGGCGATAGGCTTGCCACCTATCACATTTGTGGGATCAAGTATCTTCGGCTAATCGTGGGTGAACTTGTTGTACCTCTGCCTACCTCTTCGGGGATATGGGCGTGAAGATACTTTTTTTAGTATATATTATATATAATAATTTTGTTTTGCATGCTGTTGAAACTATGATTATTTCGATCTATGTTTTCATTCGTTATGATTATTATGTGCTACTAGCTGAATCTGCTTGTTGCTAAAATCACCTATATTAATTAAATCTAGTCTAAGTTAGAAAAGCGACCATTAAAAAAGTTTTCAGCCAGTTTAAGCGTTATATGATCGAAATCACGTTCAAAACCATGTTAATTACAAGCAGCATGGAGTAAATACAAATTATATAATTATATTGATCGAAACCCTGCATTTTATTACGATTGTATTGTGGCTAAATTCAACTAACCACAAGCAAGTCTGCTCAAATTATACATATGCTTATCGCTTATTCATTATTTCAATGTAAAAATAATGTCTATTCTTGAAAAAAATTGTGTAGACACACCAGGCCGAATTTACGTAGATCTTTTGATAAAAAGAATAGACTAGCTATCTACCAAGAAATTGACAAAATGGGGAAAAACTATCAAAGGTCTTGTTAAAAAACAAACCAAAATTTTTTGACTAGAATTTCCTATTTTAGAATAGGATACAACGTGAAATAGAGAAACTTTAATATAACTGCGAGAAAATAACCCTTTTCTTGCTTTGAGATTAAAATCATAAAGTCTAATTCATTAGTTGAAAATGGTGAAAAATGGTCTTGCAAAAATGCACCTTACCTTACGTGCTCATTCGATCCGAAATAGTGACTAGAAATAATATAAAGTGACGGTAATATACAATTGTGTTTGAAAATTTTTGAAACGAAAAGAAAACCTGTAGATAGTTTACATGTACTTACTTGTTTACATGTATTTTTTAGGTATGGCTTAAAACATTTTTTTATTATTATTATTATATTATAATATATACCGTTGGACAAATAACACGAATTGATTTAACCCCATGATAAGAAAATTATTTGCTTGCAAAATCAATAGAAATAAATATATAAATACTTAAACATATTAATAAACACCCAAGACCAGGAATACAACCATTTATGCACATCAAACAATTCCCTGTCGGGAATCGAACTCGAGCCCCATTGATTGCGTGGTACGCTAGCCACTCGATCAACGGGACGGTCACGTTATTTTATTCCCAAGATACTGTTTTCGCCAGGCTATATATATATAGTTTATTTTGTACTTGAGTAACCGAACTTCTGGACAGATTTTTTTTTGTTGTTATTTTGTTTAGATTCAGTTGGATAATTTAGAGATTCACAATTTCTTAGGAGATCGGGCGGAACATCTACTGGATCCACTAGTATGAATTAATAATTCTTTTGAACTTAAATAATAATAATCGGCTTGACCGATTTTTATTATTTTTTTTTGTGTGTATTTGAGTGAATTTCTACATAATTTAGACTTCTCTAATTAGACCTGTTTAGTTTAGACCTAATGATGAAAGATGGTCCAGTTAACTTTGGTTAATTATCATAATGTTGCCTGAATTAAATGATTATTATAATTATATTATTATTATAAAAACCCTTTACTTTTATCTTAAAATGCATGTGACAATAAATTAAAATCTATTATAGCCGATTCGAAATAAAAGTTTTTGTAGATTTGTATTAAATCAAATAAAATAATGAAAGGAAAAAAAATACGTTGAATATTGTCACTTCCTAAATAATCTGGTGTGGCTCTACATTTAAAATCAATTTGATGCAATTGCACAATGTCAAGCTTTATGCGGTTACGTGCATATGCTCGGTGCACCCAAATCGAGCTTTTACGGTTTCTTTTGATCAACGTCCACCACATGACTCGTGTTGTCGACTGCTGTCTTAAATATGCGGTCCTCATTGTGAAAGAGTACAATAACCATTAAATACATTAATTTATTTATAATAAAACTAGTTGCAGCGTGCAGCCCGCTGCATTATAAAAGTTTTTGCTAAATCCCGCGGGAACAACTCATTTTCCGGAATAAAAAGCAGCCTATATGCTATTCCAGATCATCGTCTATCTGTGTGCCAATTTTTATCTAAATATGTTCAGTGGTTTTTGCATGATTGAGTAACAAACATCCATCTATCCAAACATCCAAAGTTTCGCATTTATAGTATTAATATTAATAATATATATTTACTAGCTAACCCACGCAGCTTCGCCTGCGAGTAGATTAACATGTCGTCTAGATAGCTTTTCATACAAATTTCATCCCTATTTCAACCCTTTAAGGATTAATTAAAAAAAAAAATTGCCTATGTTTGACCCTGGCTCTTCAACTACTTCAATGCCAAATTTCATGAAAATCGGTGCAGCGGTTTAGCCGTGAAAGCATAACAGACAGATAGACAGACAGACTTTCGCATATTTAATATTATTAGTATATTAGTATTAAGTATTACAATATATTTAATTAATATAGACTAGCTGTCTCGGCAAACATTGTTCTGTCATATAAATTATTTATAGACAATATTTTTTTTATTTTTGTATATTAATTAATTTACTGGTTTAGGGGTAAAAAGGTGAAAATTTGAATTTATAGGTATTTTTGATGTCAAATCAAAAAAAAAACATTTTTCACCTTAATCACTTAGTGTAATAACACATGAAAAATGTCTAAACCGGTTAACCCTGCAGGTCATTCCTGACACTTCTCGCTAAATTGGGGTATTTTAAGTTCAAAGGAACACAAACTACCCCTAATCATAGATTTTTTATAGTTTAAAAATCTAAATTTTGATAAAAATAAATATTATTAGATTTTTGAAAAGCTGCATATTTTGGAATCGATGATCGATTTTGATCTTTCGAATGCATTCATCGCAATTTTTGAGCTCTAAAATGTTTTCTTAGCTACATAATCTATAGGGTGAAAAATGTCGTCATGTCAAAAAAAAATTTTTTTCAAAAATTTTCCTCATTAATAAATCCTAAATAAATCGACTGATTTTGATTCAATTTACGGTATTTGGCACAGTTTTTTAGAGAGAAAAGCTGATTAGACTTATACATCAATTGGTATAATCGAAAAAGCTGATTAGACTTTTAAATCAATCGGCCTAAAATTAATTTAAAAAATATAAGTAATTTGCTGTATACAACAAAATATTAATATTGAAAAGCTGTAACTTTTGAAAACTTGATTCGATTTTGATTTTTGAAACTGCATTCGACGTAGTTTTTAAGAACTAAAATATCGAAGAAGGTCAAACATTATTGGTTAAAAAATCTCTAAGTTATGTCGAAAAAGCAATTTTTTCAAAATTTTTCGTCAACAATAACTCCCGACGAATAAACCGATTTTGATGTAATTTGTGCATTAGTCGCAAGCTTTAGAGGAGAAAAGCTGATTAGACTTTGTATTCAATCAGTACATTAATCTGGAAGTTATTTTAAAAATACTGTTTTCCTAAAATTTTTTTTGAGGTTTTATCAAAATCTCCTGGACCGAATTGGTTTACATTTTTAGGAAGTCTAAGTTTGTGTTGTTTTGGTGTGATTGAGTAGAATTCAATTGAATTAGGCACACATACATACATACAGACATACTGATGTCATCGTGAAAATAGTCGGAAAAATTCCTGGGACCTCAAAACGTGGAGATCAGGTGAAAACTCGATTTTCAAAAATCGGAGCATTCTAACTTTCTTATCTATATACGTAGCGGGAAGTTAAAAATTATTCTATTAAAGTACATACCAGCTTCACATCCGAACATAAGCTTTGTTCAAACAAACTGTTTTACTTTTTAATTTGTACTATTTAAAAAGAAATTGGTTTTATGGTTATTACTTTTAAAAATGATTCGCTAGGAAATTCACAAGTGCGAGTACCATAAGATAGCAAACAAGCAACTGATGGTTCTCTTAATCGAAGGAGACAACCGTCATTTATAAACACAAATATGTTAATGGTATGTCGCTATCCATCTAGCGGGATGGTAGTGCCACACGCATAGGTTAAAGCACGCACTGTCGCGCTGTCTTAGAGGCCCACGTCTCAGACCCAAGAAATCCACAGCTTCCGGTGAAGCCAGCGCCATAACATACGCTGTCTATCGATGTCCACGGCGTAAGCTCTAGGAGGCCCACATTATTTGGTCCAGCCAACTCCTCAACATGCACTGCCTACGGAAGTAAACGCCTTGGCATGACCGGTTCGGTGAGCCCGAGCTGAGCAGATTAAAGACCAAACTGGCTTGATGAAGACGGACTCAAGGGGGCTGCCGAAAAAATGGTTAAAAATATCGCAGTTAGACAGCCTGAAGCTCTAACTAGTCAGACCCGAGCTAGAGCAGACCTATCGAGAAGATGGTTACGTATACCGCGCGTAAGCTTTGAAGCTTGAGGCCAAGTCTTATTGTAAGCTAATTCTAATTGTACATGATCAGTCTATTGATAGCCTTTTCAATGGAATTAGGTCGATTTTAAATAATTGAAAATTATTTAAACATTGTTTTTCTTATTTTAAGTAGGAGCTTATAATAAGGAGATATTTTAAAATTTTATGGAAACCGTGAGAAAAATATTTTTTCTGACATGCGTCAAAACAAATATGTGAACAACAAGATAATATGAATATTATATAAAATATACAAAATTTTGAAATAAGGAAACAAAATAACATAATATAGATATAAATTTACAATTAGTAAAAAAAGAAATATAAGACTATAGTATAAAACGTAATTTTACAATACTCGTTCAGCAAAAGGTAAACGTAGAACTATAAACACGTTAAATAGTTTTATAATAATAATAGCCCAAAAAAGGATTTCGGATTTACTCGAGCGCGTAAAATTAACATAGGGGAGGTACCTCGCATACTTTTGAGGCTCTCCACCAAATATATAATTATAGAGGCGGGTGCATAGGGCAAAAAAAAAACAAATTTCCGATAACTTCGGCTTGTGGTAATTATCAGATTATATTTTTTCTTATTTTTACATCATTTCCTCTAAAATAAAGAAAATTCAGACGCGCTTGAGAATGTCAAGACAACGTTTTCTTTGCAACTCTTTGACCCTACCGCTCCCTTACGTTACGCTACACTTAAATCGTCAGATTTTCTAAATTTCAGTTGGCAATTGATGAGTTAATTGGTGAGCCATACCCCAATCTACGCGCTTCAGTGTTTCCATGTAATTGTATTATTTCACATATTTTTAACTGTAATTTTTTTCTCCACCATTGAAATGAAAAACATTAAACATTATATAACCTTTTACTTTTTCTATAATTTAATCTACAAAATCCAATAGGTCCCTACGACGCTCGAGTAACACATTTAATATTTTGGGCTTCCCAACTAGAAATAGAAAAGACAAAAAGTAAAGAATCAAATACTAAAACCAGGGCTAAGTATTGTAGAACTCCTAGTAATTACGACCAGAATGATGCATGTAGTCAGTCGTGCGCTTTTTACGAACCGCCTGGTAGTATGACAGTTATAAACTAATATTATAGCGAGTAACTAGAAGAGGAAGAGGAGGAGTTTGTATGTTTGTAATAGATAAACTCAAAAACCTGGACAAAACTGGACCAATCTTAAAAAATCGATTTTTTTTTAATTCGGGACTAACGTGGGCATTCTAATCTAACTAAACAAAAGGAAGTAATGTTTTGATTCACGCGTACAAGTTGCGGGCAAGAGCTGTTGAGAAATGAGTTAGTAGAATAGAATAGAATAGAATAGAAATCGTTTATTTAAGACATACACCACAACACTTACAGTAATTAACACATACAGTAGCAAAATAAAATACAAAGGATAAAAACACAAAACAAGACAAAATAATTAGGTATTTGACAATATATATATAAAAAAAAAAGATATCACCAAATACAAAAAACTTGAAATAAAAAATATATATTTATGAACAAATCAGAGTGGTACATAAAAAACGCTAGTGCAGTAAACATAGACTATGTGTATTATATTTTACATAAAAAGGCAACAAATTAGGCATACATAAATAGAATAATCTAGAACTTACAGAGAGTCTATTTATTTTAATCTAGCGTTTGATGTCCACGTTAACTGCATTGAGTGGTGTGATGTCTCAAAATGGTCAACACTCAACTGATGTTGAGATTTTTATCCCAACGCTGGTTTTCAGTGTCAGCCAAACCACGCTGAGCGCTCTCGAAAGCTGGTTGTATAAATAAAGTATAAATAAATACATAAAAGAAGTGTAACGGAAATTAATTTATTACAGAAGTATTTTAATGAAATACAAATACGTTTATAAAATGAACATAGAATAATATATGTAAGTGCATTTCAAAAGGTAATAAGATAATTCGCACTCGTACGCCAGAGCCCTGAAAAGAGCGTTTTTCAATAGTATATTTTTTTCAATAGTAGGAAGTAGACGCTTCATGTACTCAAATTCCACTCTGAATGATTTTCTAGTTTTTCTTAAAAATGCAACTTGTCCAAAGCTTTTCCCCTGTGTTGAACCGAACTACTTAAAAGAATAAAACAACTGCCGTTCTGCCAGACAGGCCGACAAGTTATTATTTAAAAATCATTGGATTTAATGCCGTTGGCTAACAGTAATGACAATTATAATGACATCGCACTAAATCAGCAAACATTTTGTCATTTAAAGGAGATTGATAAGGTCTGCTTAAAAGGGCTACAAGAACAAGAATTAATTTAATTTACAATAAGTCAACGTTTCAATTCAACGTACACTTTGTAATAGCAAACTAATTTTAAAAGGATTTTAGTCGGAAAGTCATGAAACTAATGAAACTTGTACACTTTTTCTTATTTTTAAATCAAGCAAAGATTTTTCTTTTCTGCCATAAAGTTAACACTTTCTTTTATTTATGTCGGATAAGTAAGACGCAAAATTTTAAACAAACTATTGTATAAAGTGCAACAAAAATGAAAATATAGTAAATATTTTCGATACTATAGTCAAAACTTACAACATAGAAGGCTGTATTAACAAGCTACTCTTAGTATCATCCTAAAGAAACAAGTGTCATCTATTTAAACTGTGAACGAGTAACAAATATTTTGCTGTAAACAAAAGTATCTATCTTTTAACTTTTAAGTGGTTAAAATTAAATAATCTTCATTATTAAGGATACAAAAACGTATTATATCTATGTTGACGATATATTTCGAAGTGAATGGCTTAAAATAGTTAAAGTAATAATTGTAAATTCAAGTAATATGAATCTTTGAAGCTTTTTCGTGAATTTTAGCATTATAAGAAGTATCCGTGATACAGTTTACATTCCAGAAGAAATTAATAACAGAAGAAATAAATACGATAAGCATCTATCAACTTGCGTTGAATTTTAGGCCAACTTTGTGTGAACCCTCATCATTCTCCTTTGAATACTGAATTTTGTGTTGACATATTTCACAAAGATAATTTAAAATTGTTTGTAATAGGCTGTCAACGTGCTTACCGTTCTCGCACTAATAATAATTGCATTCGCAGCCCGCAATTCAAGTATTCGAACTGCAAATCTAGAAAAAAATGCAAACAGAAGAAAAGCTGCATCTTTTTTAATTGCACGCCTTTAACGATTTGTTAGATAAAAAGCATAATTCCTGATTTATTTTCTACAAGAGCCCGAACTAACACTGATTTAACTCCATGTAACCGGTTGGGGGATAAAAACGAGGTTGTATTGAATTACTTAGTTAACTACATATTTTAAAAATAGAGAAGTTTATTAAAAGTACTTTCTCCTTAATTTAAAATGAAATAAATATATTGCAACTTAAATTTATTTTCTATACTGAAGTACTATTGAAGCAGATGGCTTATAAGGAGTATAAGAATATAAATTATCCACGCGTGTGTTAACCACGAAAGGTCTAAAAATAATTCCGTAAGCAATAAAATAATTTCACTAAAGATTTTGTACTTAATGTCGTAAATCAAATAAACTACCATTAATTTTTATAGAGATTAAAATGAATTAATCTATAAGGCGAAGATTTAAATTTTAAATGTAGTTTGTATTAAATATTGTGACTTAAGTGAATGCGCCAAATGGAATTTCTTAAGATATAAACCGAAAAGCTTATAACTACAAGAATTTGTGATTTGTATTCAGATTATTATCTTATGGAATTATAATCAGATCCTTATCATTGTTTAAATCACATTGAATTAATAAATTAATATTACTATATAAAATAAAGTCTTGTCTAGACCTGCTGGAGAAAAGAATCACAATAATAGAAATTCTAAGAAAGCTATCATTCTACAATTTGAAATAAATATTATTGGATATGGTGCAACTTTAAGAAAAAATATGATTTCAGCGCCTATATGTATGTTCATTTACTCCCGCGTAACTTGAATCCATTTACTTATCACAGTTTCAGGGCTATAGTGCATTTGACATCACACCAAATTTCATTATGCACACTTTATATGTGTATTTTTTTATGCACACACATAATGCTGTATTTTTATAGACTGTCGATCATCAAACAAAACAACTTAATAAATGCAGAGCCCGAATTTTTCATAATCGTTTTTTGTTTTTTAAGTTAATTTCTTCATTTTTCGAACCGAAATATTTACATCAATTATTTAACTGTATCGATCGATGTAGAAAATTAAATCTTATATGAATTGCGATGATTTGTAAAATTCAAGAAATCAAACTTCAAACTTCAATCTTTGTTTCTATTTAAGTGAATAGATGTTTTGATAGTTAAAAATCTTGATTGAATGACTGAAGAGAGGCAATAAATATGCAAATAATTCGGTGGTGTTAAGTGTGGGGGTGCGGGTGACACGCGCAGACGTTTGAATAAATCCGTTAAGGGCAAAGGCGCACATGCCGCGGCACGGGTGCTTCGCGCAGTGAATCTTGTCGACCGAGACTGAGGGTCAACTGCTTTATCGATATACTTGTCGATATTCTTTTAAATACCGGCATCACGCATTTATATTTATCGATATATTTTAAATATCAACAAGCATAACGAAAAATAAAATTTGGTATTTATTTGGTTCGTGTGTAAATGAAGATCAGTATTTATTTGTTTGTTATTTTATTCCCTGCCACATAATTAATTCATCATATTGAAATAAAATTTTATTTAAGTAGTACTTGGGTTAGCGTAAGATTTATAGGTATAGCAAAATTAACTTACTTAGAAGGTATCATGCGTAGGTATTGTTATGATAAATAGACTAGAACGACATGACTGTAGCAGCAACGAGCCTGCTAAAAAATATAACATTATCATCAATAGAAAAGATTTGTTTGTATTACGGATAAACTCAAAAACTACTCGAATTATTTTAAGAATTCTTTCGCTTATATAAAACTACGTCATCTGTTATCAAACAATATTGCAAAATAATTATGTGATTTAATTCTTCTAGGCTACAAGTAGGTACTCGTATCGGTTATTTTTTATAATCACATCTAAATTTACATCTACAGCAATCTGAATGTAACTCTAATTTCAAAATTATCATCTACACTAATTACAAAGAGGAAAGATTTGATTAATTGTTTGTATGCTATGATTTAATTCAAAAACCACTAAACTGATTTTAAACCCTTTAAAAAACCACTTTTAGATAGCTATGTTATTCAGGAGTATAGACTACTTGATATCTGAGTCAAGGGAAGGAATGTTTTTTGGTACACGAATGAAGTCGGGAGTAGCTGCTACATGTTTTTAATATAGGTTATCCAATACATTTTAACAAATAATTTACATCACATGTATTAGTCAAAAACGTACAAAATTTACATAATGAATCGTTAACTCATCATAGGATATTAGCAAACGATTGAATACCTCATGATGAAAAAGATAACCATCGCCTATAGATACCAAAGATCCTAATACCTTCCTAACCGGAACACAACAGTAAGAAGCAATAACGCTATTGCGACAGGAATAATAATAATAAATATCACTGGACAGATTACTTGAATTGATCTAACCCCAAAGTAAACATTACTTGTGTTATGAGTGTTAGGCAACGATACTAATACATTATTTATAACTAGCAAAAAGCAGAGCTTTGTAGGGGCTCGCAAAGTTATACTATCTAGTAATATTGTTAGAAATGTATTTTTATGAGAATTACATCTTTTAATGTATAGACTTTATAATAATAAAGTCTATAATCTTTTAATGTATAGAAAAATAAATAATAAAGTATTTCATCTCTCGCATTGTATATCTGTTTTGTTAATCTTTCACCTCCCATTCTTTGTACATGTCCGAACCAACGGAGCATGCCCTTTCTCATCTTTACACCAAAACTTTCTTTCAAGCATAACTACTTCTTCTCACTTCAACATTACGAACCTGGTCCTGCGTTGATTATACTTTCATGCCCTTTCATACAATATCGTTGGGATAGGCATAGGCAGGCATAGGAATGATTATGCAGGGCAAGAGGGGCACCCTGACTTACGACTTAAAACTAACGCTCTATTCACTCTGTTCCCCGTCAGCAAGCCACCCCCCCCCTCTCTCTCCCCTCCCCCTCTTCCTCTCCCTCTCTCTCTCCCTCTCTCCCCCCCCCTCTCCCTCTCTCCCCCCCACCTCTCTCCCCATCTCCCCCTGCCCCTCCCTCTCCCCCTCTTTCCCCCCCCCCTCCCCCTCCCCCCTGTCCCCCTTCCCACCTCCCCTCTCCATCTCTCTCGCTCCCTCTCCCTCCCTCCCTCCCTTCCCCTCTTCCTCTCCCTCTCCTTCTTCCTCCCCCGCCCCCTCCCTCTTCCTCTCTATTTTTATGGTAGACAACATATCTAGACATGAATGTAAACTACTACGTCGAAGCACAAACCTAAAAGTACGATAATTTTTGAGTAAAATGTACCACAAAAGTGCATAGAAAGTGGCCTAGTGTAGGGCTCGCTTCGCTCGCCCTAAATATACTGTAACATATATAATAAAAACCAAAACCCAAAAATACTCATAATCATCACCATGCTCATCACTCAAATGTTTGTCCCTGCCGGAATAAAATCCGAGCCCGAACGGTTCGCAGTAAGGTTTGCTAACTACTCGATCAACGGGGCGGACAAATAAATAAAAAAATGTACCGCTTAATGTTGTTTAATTACATAATACCTTATTTAATAAATCCATTCAACAATTATTATTCTAATATGTGTTTATATATAACCAATCATATATATAAAACACCTTAAAATGTGCAAATGATTAAATTGAATATTCATGAAAATTATGAGTAAAAGAGTACGTGGCAAGTATAAGGTTGGAGCAAAAGTATTTTCGTATTGTTCATACAAAGGAAAATATTTTTTAGCTATATTTTTTATTTATTTATAATATGTATTATAATAATAATAATAATAAAATTATACCTAAAAAAAATATTGTGTCGTTTTGATCGATGACTTGTTGCCATCTTGTGGCACTACCCACAAGATGGCAACAAGTCATCGATCAAAACGATGAGAACCATGATCTCATTCCTGTAGAAATTTTGAAATTTTTAATTAAAAAAATTTGACAGGTGCGTTCACAGTGTTATTTTGAGGTTAGATTTATGCTTCCTAAAGAGTTCTGCAATGACCGAAACAGGTGAAAATCTGATGGAGCAAGGTCAGGGCTATACGGAGGATGCATCAACACATCCCAGATACGCTCTCTCATTTTTTGCTGCGTGGCTATAGACGAGTGCGGTCTGGCGTTGTCATGGTGGAACACCACGCCCTTCCTATTCACCAGCTCCGGCCGGCCGGCCGGTTTTTCTCAATAGCTTTTTTTAACCTCATCAGTTGCTGAGAGTAGAGGTCACAATTTATAGTTTTACCCGGTAGCAAAAGCTCATAGTGAACGATTCCTTTCCAATCTCACCATACACATAGCACCGGGTGTTCCGAGTCAGGCCGGGCTTTGCTATGGTCTGTGGGGCTTGTCCATGCTTCGACCATGATCTTTTTCGCATTCTTATCGTGAGTCACCCATTTTTTATTACTCGTAATCAACTGTTTAAGAAATGGTTCGGAATTGTTACATTTCAACAAATAATCGCAAATAGAAACACGTTGCGTTAGGTTTCTCTCAGTGAGATCATGTGGTACCCAAATGTCAAAGTTTTTCTTGTACCAAGACTTTCCTAAATGACGTAAAACTGTTTTATGATCAACATCCAGTTCTTCAGCAATGTCGTAGCTACTAATATGTCGATCTTGCTCCACTTTCTCAAAGATGACACTGATTTTATCTGTGACAAGGCGTTCAGAGCGAACCTTATCTTCACACTTAAATTTCCAGACTTGAAACGCTTGAACCACATTTGTGCTACTCTTATTGATACCGCATTAGGTCCGTAAACCGCACAAATTTTATTAGCGGCGTTCGTCGCATTTTTACCTTTCTTGTAATAAAACTTTCAATTGTACCTAATTTTTTCTTCACATACGTTCATTTTGCTTGTTTGAAAAACAACTTAAAATGACGGGAACCAGTTTTTTTAATGTATTGCATCTTCAGAATGTCACATTTAATGGTATTAAAACCAGCCAGTTACATTCAGTACACCAAAAAAGGTTTGATTACTAATAATACATTCAAAATACGAAAATACTTTTGCCCCGACCTATTATTTGGAACCTTATTCCTAAAAAACTTATTTACTAAACATTTTTATTTTTTTCTAAAATATCCTTTCATTCAAATTTTTAAGATAAACCTCAACGTTTAAATCATCGACATGAATGTTTTTGTCTTACCTTAGGTCATCACTATTCGGGCCCACCTGCCACCCGCACCCCCACGCTATATTTTATTCCACTTAATCGTCCTTTCCGTTATAATGCCAGAAGTTTTTTATCCTATACTTAAAGCAAATATTCTTGTTCCTATAAACTACAATGTCCAACCGCCCTATTAACTATAATAGACACTTTTAATTGAGAATCTATAAAAGGTTTCGCGAACAGACTTGCCTTATAAGGTAGAAACATTCATCATGGTTGCCGTGCTTCTCATCTGCCCAATTAATAAAAGTTGACTGTAAGAAATGGACGTGGAGAGACCAGCCGCCTGTGCAACCTTCTAGTACCGGTTCTTTGCAGCTGAAATGATATCGTAACTATCCGCTAAACATTTTATTTTGATTCACTTGGATCGACACTACACTGAAGTAAAATATATGTATTATTATCGCTATGCTCTTTCCATTAGCATATCTCTAACACGTTCATCGCTACTTCATTGAGCACATAATCATTACACTCGTATTAGAAGATATTAAGAGCAATTAGTATATAAATGACTTTTCTTTAAACTTGTTTTTCAACATAAATAAAAGTGAATACTTGTAATACTTTCCATGTTAATGATTGCTCTAAGACTTTTTATTAAACCTGGTTGTATTAATTTTTTAATTGAATCATCTATTGTGATAGTCTTATCATTATTCTAGCATACGATTTTAATAGAAGAAAAGAAAAAAATAGAATTAATAAAACTGATCATTTCATGCCATCATGCATCGCTTGAATAAATATGGAAATTACACTTTTTGGTTTTGGTTTAGTTAATAAATATATTCTGTTATTTTTCGTAATTATGCTACTTTTATTCTAAATTCGTAATTGGTTAAAATAAAATGAGTTAAAATTAGTCGTCATTTAGGTTTCAGTACGACTAACATTAATTCTATAGATACGATTCTGCGTTATTTCTGTGCGGAATTTTAGCAAACAATTTCGCACAATTCGAACTATATAATAAAAGATAGATCTCGTTTTTATCGTTATTCTTTCTTTGTTTAAAAAGTTTCTATTTAATGCTACTTAGCCTAAAAAACGAAACATTCTAATTCTATTCCTCTCATTCATAGAAATCGGATTGTCTCTGATAACATCAATATTTTTTGTAGCAATCTTAGTCTAAATTACAAGAACATAAAAAAAGAATAATAAAAAAGGCAGGGGCGCGTGCCGGCGCGACATGTGCACGCGAGTGACGCGGCCCAGTAACGGGCCGGCACGCGCGCGCCGTTATGCACCCCTCAAGCCTCCTTAACGCACATACTGAAGCACTTCCCCTGAAACCATACATTTCCTGTAACTAGACACTCGGAAAGCAGATTAGCTACCTAATTAAATTTCCTGAGATTGCGATTACAAGGGTTTAATCGAGTGTGAAATAGCCTTTAAAATATGAGTCATACTTGCCGATTAGAAAGCCTTAAGAATATTGTTTTAAACGAAACGTATATTTTATGGTATTTTGTTTTACTCCGTGTTGGTCCCGCGCTCCTTTGAAGAATATACCATCTGCCGTTCTGCCAGGCATGTCGTAAAAGGCGAACGATTGGCTATACGAGTCACTACCATCGTGGCTACTAGGTGGTAGTGTTCTGCATTTTCTCGCCCGGGCCTAGTACCACCGCCTTACCTATTCCTGTTGCAATAGCGTCGGTGCTTGACACTGTCGTATTCCGATTTAGATGGTAAGGTAGTCGGTAAACTTATGCACATGGCATTAAGACCTTGTCACAAGAATAGCAACGCACCATTGAAATTTTTGGTGTCTATAGACAAAGGTATCTTTTAGATAAGGTATATATTAGAAACAAACAAATCTTACTTTGTTATCCATCAACAGATGATAGCCCTTTTTCCTCTACTTTCGAGATAAAAAAAAAAATTCCCTGTGTTGGTCCCAGGCTTTCCCCGTTTTGGTACCGGGCTTCTTTGAAGAATAGGCCAACTGCCGTTCTACCAGACAGATCGTAAAAGGCGACCGATTGGCTATACGAGTCACTACAATGTCTCACCTGAGTCTGGTACCAACGCCTTACCTATTCCTGCCGCAATAGCTTCAGTGCTTGTCACTGTAATATTCCGGTTTGAAGGGTAAGGTAACCAGTAAACTTATGCATGTGGCATTAGACCTCACCACAAGATAGCAACGCACCATTAACACCTTTGGTGATTGGTTTAGGCGATGTTTGATGTTTGCTGTAACTTTAAAAATGTCTATGTATGAACAATGTAAACTTAATCATTTTACTTTTAACTATAATAAAAATTACATTTTCTTATTTTATTGCACAAGATAAGATGAGAAACAAGCAAATGGCTATCTTGATGACAAACTGGTCTTGAAAACTTGCTGAACAATCTGTCTCAGGTGATTCTTGTGGTATGTTTACCTCTGTCCTATCCCTAATTAAAAATTATTTCAACAAGCGTTTATTTGAGGAAGCGGTAGGGAAAGAAACACACTCTTCAGTGTACATTCTTAAAAATATGACAACGTGACTGACGTTGTACCTATATGCTGATGGTGCCGGTGATTACTTACCATTTAATGAGCCTCTATTCCATGACATGACAGTGATACAGAAGTTTCACTCAATCAAACGATAAATAATCTCGTCAATAGCAAAAAGGTGCAGTATATCTAATCAATGGGGGCCCGCATACTTTTTTGCTATTCTATGCCAAAAATTTAAGATTACTTAAATAGCTTGGGCTTACTAAATGGCTAATAAATAAATATCAAATAGTTATATTATCCGAAATAATTTGATCACAAACAGAGCAATATGGGTGTGGATCGACAATACTAATAGATACAGGTAAAGTAACCTTCGAAAGACATTACTAACTAAATTGGTTAAAAAAGGACTGAACTCTAGTCGAATCGGGATAGTTTCCGACGACTTTCAACTACTTTCAAACCTGAAATCAGTGCCGGATTAGCTTAAAAGGAAATTTAGCAATTGCTTAGGACATCGTGTGTTGGGGGGCATCAAATAAAAATTTTGCCAGTAGATGAAGGGTAAAGCTATTTGAAATTCACGCATTTAAATTGACTAGAGCGGTGGCCGTTGACAACGGGGTTATTATATAATGATCAATTTCATTGTAATAAATAAGTTATATTTTTAATGTATATGTGACTTGCTTGGGACACGAAGAATAGGCCATCAACAATTATGCCAAGCGGATTATAAAAGGCGAGTTCTGCAACTACGCGCCCAGGTATATGGTACCACTGCCAAACCTATTCCTGCCGCAATAGAGCCGATATCTGTGTCATGTAAGGTATATTTGTCACTATCATGTAAGGTTACTATCAAACATATTAAGTATGTGGCATTAAAAGCAATAGGATAGGATAGCAATGCACCATGTCAAACTTGTAGCCTTCATTGTTTACATCTTATTTGAAAGTAAGCAATAATAAACTAAATGAAAACATGAATAAATTATCCAAAGACGTTATTAGTTATTACGGCTGATATTAAAGTAATATTGATACGTAATTTCAATGTTGTTGAAAATCGATACACTTATATATTAAAATCAATATATCACAATCACTAATGTAAAATACATAGTTGTACAAACATTCATAAACGTGACAAATCAATGAATGTGCTTTAACATTACAATCAATTCAAATGATATTTTATAGCATACTAGCTGACCCGGCAAATGTTGTTCTGCCTTTTTAACTACTCTTATTTTTTTCTCTCCTTTATTCTCTCCTTTTAAACCTTCCCTGGTCTTCAACAATTAATTCAAAACCAAAATTAGCCAAATCGGTTCAGCCGTTCTCGAGTTTTAGCGAGATTAACGAACAGCAATTGATTTTTTTATATATATAAGATGATATTTATAAAAAAACGCGAGGGAAAGTAAAACCTCTTCATCATCATTGTAACTGCTATGATGGTGACATGTTTGCAACCTCCATTACCCAATCCACCATCTTACTCGTTCCTGCTGTGATAGCGACAGTGACATGCGTTTGGAGAATAAGTTGATGCATGTATTGATACATCTTTGCCAAACGAAGAGCAACACATTATGAACAACTCTGCTATGTTTAAGTTATATTTATCTCTTTTATTTAGGAGAAACATCTGCTTGTTTGCTTTTTTGTATGATACTAGTCGTGGGGTAACTTCGTTTGCGTGACTCACATACATTTCTTTCTCTTACTAGTGATAATGTATTTTTATATTGGAAGAGTTTTTAAGATTTACACATCAGAAAAAACCAAATCTTACTTCTTTATCCATCAACAGATGATATTTATAATAGTCATCAACAGATGATAGCCCTTTTCTATCTACTTTTGAGATAGAAAAAAATCTGAGCTTTAAACTGCTGAGGCTAATTAAAAAAATTAACTGAGATAAATGGATTCCTTGATCAAAAACTGTAAAAAGGAACCCGGTCTAATACGGGGGAATGATTTTTTTCAAAAAATTTGAGTGCAATTTTTGAGTACAATCGTTCCCCCGTAATCGTTAGAACTCCTTTAAAGAATAGGCCAACTGCGGTTCTGCCAGACAGGTAAAGTTTGCCTTACCTCCTCCTGCCGCAATAGCGTCATTGCTTGTAATTTTCGTGTTCCGATTTGAATGGTAAGGCAGCGTGACTTATAGATGTGACATTGCCATCCCACCGCACGGACAGCAACGCACCATTAACATCTTTGTTGTTTATAGGCGATGCTTTCTCTTTTCATCAGGAGAGCCATCTACTTTTTTGCTATCTTATGGTATGAAAAAACGGTTTACAAGAAATCAAATATTTTTGAAAAGTCAAAAGTATACGAAACATAACGCTCATTTGATCATATTAAAATATTTTCGAGCTAAATGAATCAAGTTCAAGTTTTGCGCATTTACACCAGGTGGCCCTGCCTGCGGGTCTACGAGTATTTACGAGTATATACGAAATTGTCCCTTCTAACCTTAAACTGCAATTAATTTTTATAAGTATGGTGTTTCAGGCCTTTTTTTGATTATATGTTTTAATATTTTTATACAAGTTTAATCAGCGTGCGTAAGTCAGCGCCATGGAAGATAGAACAACGGAATTGGCAAGTACAAACATTTGTATCAGGACCGCGATCGCCACACTCACACATAAAATAAGCATTATTGCATATAAACTACTAATGCAAACATTGTTTCATTGGTCGTTTTCATTTTAAACAACAATAATCCGAAACACACAAACAGAACATTTAAAAATATATCAAACTGCGTTACAATAAATTTTATTTTGCTACAAAAAAAAGAGTATTTACGTCCTTTTGTAGTCTATTCAAAATAGACTCATCTATGTGTACAATAGTGAAACTTAAGATCGTAATAGTTTCGCTATTCTACAATAGACGGCAGTATTGATTTTTCCGTAGTTTTCAGTTGATCATATTTGAGTAGAGAACTTTCTAGAACGATATACGTAATGACTGTCATTACGTATATCTTTCTAGAAAAATTAGGTCAACCTAAAATGAACTTTATATGTAAGGTGTACGGCTGATTTTAGCTTGACTTTCTATTATATCATTAGAGATTATATTAAATCAGGAATTTAATTAAAATAAATTGAAAATTGTACTTTCGAATGATATGAAATATCTCCATTTTTAATCATCTGTATTCTACTATCATTTCTGCATTCAAGGATGGCACAATACGGCATAATTCAGTGTATCATAGATTTTCGCACGACGACTATCTCCTAATGATATGGTAAGTATCACTAAGGCAATTTAGAGTAAAAACGCATAATAGTGACGCACGCGGCACGCCCACTCTTCACTTCCCTTGTTCTATGTTCCATGGTCAGCGCTCATTTTATCCCATTCATTATGACGTATTGCTACGTCGTAGTTGATGCGATATAATGAGCGGTAATCTACATATCTACAAATGAGTCGAATAAGTGTTAAGTAGAGCATCATAATCTTTAAGTAGGAATTGATATTATATTTTGAAAGAATTTCTACTTAAAAAAAAACTACAGCGCGCTAGTTTCTTTAAAGATTGGCAAAGTAAACCAAATGCCTATTGATGCTCAACCACCACGTTTCATCAGTTTACCGACTTGCAAAGTAGGTGGTGATCTTTATCATCGTGTTTATCAACTTCAATAATGACTAACTGAGCCCGCGACTTCGTCCGCGTGAAAAAATTTGGAAAAAAGTAGCCTAAGTTACTCCCCGACATATCAGCTATCTGCCAGTGAAAGTCCCGTCAAAATCGGTCCGGCCGTTCCAGAGATTAGCCGGAACAAACAGACAGATAAACAGACAGACAAACAGACAAAAATTGTAAAATCTGTTATATATGTACACGGTATATGTATCGTGTATACATCCATATGTATTTAGTAAAAAGCGGTTATTTTAATATTACAAACAGACACTCCAATTTTATTTATTTGTATAGATTTCTGGTTATTTACAATGATCCATGTGCTTTACTTTTATGTACTTATGTAACAGTAGTGCCTCGCCATATCATCACAATGTAAAAAAGAACAGTGGGATATCACGTTTGAAGTTAGGCGAGAGCTTTACGATACCAATTCAAAGCCGGAGACTTTAATACACCATCACCAAATGTCGAAGTCCAAGTAAGATTTATTTTTTTGTATCATAAAGTAGCAAGCAAGCAGATGGTTATCCATGTGGAAAGATACCTTTGTCTATAGACACGAAAGATTTTAATGATGCGTTGCTACTCTGAGGCGAAGCCTTAATGCCATGTGCATAAGTTTACGGCTACCTTATCATCCAAACCGGAATACGACAGTAACAAACACTGAGGCTATTGCGGCAGGAATGGTACCAGACCAGAGCGAAACAATATAGAACTTTACCACCTAGAAGCCAAGATGGTATTGACTCGCATAGCCAAAGGTTTGCTATTTATTAACTGCCCAGCAGAACGTTAGATGGGGCTTATTCTTCAAAGGGAGCCTGGATTAATACAAGTATAACTCCGAAAAAATATCAAGAACATTTTAGGTATTTAGTAGGTACCACCGCCTTACCTATTCCTGCCGTAATAGCGCCAATGCTTGTCATTATCTTGTTCCAGCTTGGAGGGTAAGGTAGCCGATAGACTTAAGCTTGTAGCATTACCATCCCGCCACACGGATAGCAATGCGCCATTAACATCTTTGGTGTCTATGGGCGATGGCTTCTTTTTCCATCAGGAGAGCCATCTGCTTGTTTGGTATCCAATGATATAAAATAAAACTTTAGCCCAACCTGGGGACCGAACTCGAGACCTCCTGATCTGACCTAAATAAGCTAACAAATACTCCATGATGCAGGAAAAATTAAAGACAAGGGCAAATTAAGCAGGTTAAAATTTTGGATTTCTGCAAAATAGTTTCTACCTTGTTCTATAAATTTCGAAGACTTTAAAACATGTTTATACTTTAAATGTTATTAATGTTTTGTGACAATTGTTATTCGGTTTATTTCACTAAAATTAATATTCAATACAGTACCAAATTTACTGAAAATCTTTCTAATAAGTTTACTTCTAATCTAAAACTCCGCCCAACGATACGTCCAACCAATGATAGAGTTTGGAGGGCGGAGCGCAAACGTTCTGATTTGGGTCTCATTGCTCTTTGATTTTCTTATATCACAAAACATAATACGCAAAATAAAAATACATATTATTAAATACATTAATAAAATAAATGTATAACATAGGTCAATTCAAGTAAAACAAATTATAATGATCGTGTAGAAGGCGAGAAAAACATTATATAGACATACCAAATCGATTCATTGCATTGGTAAATAATATACAAGTAATTTTTCAGCATGTTCTTTGTAAATAACTAGAGAACAAGCGACAATTAGCCTGCACTGGCAGAATGTGTTACGGGACACCTGTCAAGTAGCTGTTTTATCAAATCATTTCTTTATGCAGCCTCCAGTCGACCTGGTGTTTTTTGTGAGGTTGGAAAAAAAGGAACGTTATTATGGATGAGTCGGGTAGGTCGGGCGCGCGAGCCTTATTTTAGTCAGGTGCCGGTCGCCAAACGCGAAGCACTGTGTCTCGCCTCATTCCAACCCGCGAAGCCTTCGGATTTCGACACATCGTAACAACTGAACTTTTATTTTTTCATAGAGAACTTAAACATGCTTTCGTTTAAAAATATCTGAAATTAATGACTTTAAATTATATTTCGTGCGGTCAACTGTGATTGTGTCTGAAACCTTAGTGAATTAGGTTTTGCCGCCCAGGTGAGTCTGCCCAAACATTTTGCATCGTGAAATATTTTTATAATTAATATATTACAATAAATTTTATATAGTTAATTTTTTGTTCTTTGATTTAATTTGTCTTGAAATGCGATTAGTCTGAATTCAACTAACGTTGTGGGTCATGACTTTAATTACACAATAATACGAACGTTTACTTGAATAAAATCATTAAATAATTAAAATAATTGAGAGTTCATATGTATATGACTTCTAGATAAAAATATTCTAGATTTTTACGGAACAGCAAATCCTGAGCCAAAAATATAGTGTGAAATAAATTAAGTTGCTAGTCACTAAACAAAAACTACTCATTGAGTGATATGATTTAGAGTGATAAATGTTTCAAAATACTCGTACTATCAATAACCAAAGGTGTAAGTAGAGTTGCATCTGATATTGCTGATACAAAGAAAAAAAGTTCGCTGAAATTTTCCCACCTTACTAAAAACTTACGAACCAGTCAAAAGTATTTCTAAACATTTTTTTGTAAAAAATTCTAAGATTCTATTCTCAAAATAAAAAATTTGTGTTAAAGCCAACATTTGTACCATTACAATTAATTAGATAATATTATGACGCCGGTTCCCTTACGGCGCAATTAGTTTGTATCAAAGCAGAATAACCGCTATAAAAACGAAGATACACGGAAAAATTGCATAATAGACCAACCATTGATCCTCATTGTCACATTTGCCAAAATTACAATAATCGTTCGTTATTTGCAATCACTAAAACTTATTTCGTATTTCTGGTCACCACCAAACTAAAGGGCAACTGAGATTTTTCTAAGTTTAATAACACGCCTTGGGTCGGGAATTGAACTTGAAACACCATGAATCTAGCCGAAGACTAACCAATAAACCACAACAATGCAAAACAAAAACTTAAAATTCCTTTCCTTTCCTTAAAGATACATACTTAGATATCTTTACGACAGATCCCTTACGAGGTAGGCAGAGAAAACGAGTGACATATGTCACAACCCTTGTCTTACTATCTCCACATTGATTACTCTATACAAACAGGCTGGTTGCAAAGACACCACCTTTAAAAAGCACCCGATCAATCTGATCATGACATGTCCGTGTTTGTCTTTCCCGATACCTACATCCCACCACGTGCGCAATATATATCTGTTAGGTTAGCCTTCCTCTTGTCCGATCCATCGGAGCTAACACAGTACAAAGCTATAGTTGTCATAATAACAATATGGTATACAATCAGAGAACTTAATGTAAGGTTAGTTTATAGAATTTAGTTTGTCTTTGTATATAATATCTGTGTTAATTTAAATCAAATAAAGGAAAATGAAGATTGTCCACGACATACCTCAATACTTAATTTACGAAAAAACCGGTCGAGTGTGTGTCTACCCACGCGCAATGGTAGGGTTCCGTGGCTACCAGTCCTAATCACACAACATACAACTGTATCTAAGTAATTTTTAATGAAATTTAACAAAGTGGTCTTTTTTTAGGCCCTGAAGATGCCGTAAAAGGCGAAACCGGTTGGTGATATTAATTAAATTTAAAGTAATTTGTGAAACAGTACAAGTATATTAACAAAACTACAAATAGAGTCTCACCAAGTGCCGACGATAAATAGTGTAAAATACATTGTCTACTATTACTGACCTTAGCTTAACTGCGATCAAATTTATTAAATATTCGGTATATAATATACTACTATTGTAGTTTTTATTACACATCCAAAACAACATTTTAGCAAGGAGGAATAATTCTAGCAAAAATTGGAACTTTAAAGTTTATACAAATGGAACTCAGAATCGAAAAATGTTTATCATTAACCGCCCCGTTGGTCGAGTGGTTAGCGACCCTGACTACGCGATCGACCGCGTTCGGGTTCGATCCCCGACGGGGACAAGCATTTGCGTGATGAGCATAAATGTTTGTATTTCCGGGTTTGGGTGTTTATTAAATACATGGGGCACACTAAAAGTTTTGCACTTCTAGCTAATTGGAACTATTTGAATTTCGAATGTTACCTATATTTTTAAAACGTTGCAACCTTCTTAGTAATAAAAAAACAATTGGTGGGAAATGATTTGTCAATTGTTTTTTTTTTATCACACATCAAAATTCTACGTACGCAACGAAAATGGAATTAGTCAAAAAGATTTTAGAGTGATGATTTTTTATGATTTTAAAAGTTCTCTTTCTCCGCAAGCCGCTCGTCTTCAAACGCTTTTGGGAGAGAAGCACCTTGTTTGAGCACCGTGAGGGGATGGTTTGCTGAATTTGAGAGAGTCGAGCCCCGTCGATTGCGTAGCCAGGGTCGCCAACCATTCGACTAACGGGGCGGTCAAGTATAATATTGTTTTCGCGGGATTCATAAAAAAATATTATAATGGCGCACTAGCTGCGTATGCTTATATATTTATCAAACAAGCTTAGCGTTTTTTCGAAATGATTTTAATGCAGATGGTCTTTGCGACTGTTAATGCAAAACCGATCTTTATGGGTGAGCAGAGTGTTCAGCCGAAGTTTAAATTGTTTGACCTTAGTACCTTGACGATGGATAGAAAGTTAAGTGGCTTCAAGTTGTCAACTTACTATTAACTCACTATTGATGGGCCAGGGTCACGAGTGTTAGTTGGCCGAAACAAAGAGCCGTGACGGCCCCGACGGCGACGCTGGCATATGAGTGTATTTTATAAAGTGTATGCTGTGATGGGATCCTTAGGATCAGATAAAGGACATCGGACAGCATCTTTAGGGTTATTAAGGCACTCATCGCTAATAATATTATCGTGTCTAGAAATAAAAAAACCGAGTTCGGGCTCCTGTTAAAAAACCGATTGGCTAAATTTATAAAATCACGATCACTTGCAATGATCTGCCGCACGACTCGCTGAGCTATTAGTCTACAGTGATTTTCAAGAGAATAACACATATTTTGGGGGAAAATAACATTTTTTTAATTAAGTTTGGCAAAAATCCTGTATACCAAAATTAGTTTTATAAAATTCCATCAAGCCGTTTCAACGTGAAGGAGTTAAAAGCATACACACAATTTCGCATTCATCTGTACTATCACAAAGAGGTAAAGTACCTGTGAATTTGTAGTAAGGCATCTCTGAAACTATAGAACCGATTAGGAAAATTCTTTCATCAGTAGAAAGCCACAATATTCCTGGATCACCTATATTCCATTTTATTTATTTATAAACAAAATCCACAGTGCTTAGATTACATGAATATCTATACATGAATATTAGTATTTTATAGCCAATTACGGATTTACATTATACAAACCACACAAAACTGAGTGCACGTTAGTGATAATAAAAATAATAATTATAAAATGTACTAATAAAAATAATAATTAAATAATAAATTAATAATACGTAATAATAATGTAAAAGAAAAACAGTGACTTTAAGCTATATTAAAGGTATAACATATAATTATACCTACTCGTTTTGTGCTCTCAGGGGGACACGTAGTGTATGATCGTGTGTTTGTGTGTGTGTGTGTGTTTGTGTGCGTGTGTGTGCGTGTGTGTGCGTGTGTGTGCGTGTATATATATATATCTCTGCGTGTATGTTCGTGTTATGTTTTATGTTAAGAGTTATAAAATATGTCTAGTTTTTTATTTAGGTTTGTCATTGATATTTCGAGGCTTCTATATTTTATGATGAGTAATAAACTTAGTAGTTTCTAGTATTAAATTACGAAATTTACTTTTAGTGACACAAAAGGGGTCTACACAGGCGAAATTTTTATTGTAAATACTATGTAGTCTGTAATCTGATCACTATGGAATTAGTTGCATATCGTGTTTTTCACGCGGAATCAGAACCTACATGGATTATACCGCGAAAACAGTCTGGTAATTAAGTAAACTTTGATCAGTTACAACAGTAAAGTTAGTAACAGTAAAGTTTTACAGATTGCCGAGGATTAATTATACAAACTATATTCCCTATAGACGTTGGGGCTCCATTAAAAAAAGACCATGTACCATTCTGCTAGGGAATTCGTAAAAGGGGAAACGATTGGTACAACATTTCACTACCATCGTGACTATTAGGTGGTAGAATTCTGCGATGTCATATTCTACCGCTTTACCTGATCCTGCCGCAATAACGTCAATGTTTGTTACTGTTGTATTCCAGTTTACAGAGTAAAGTAATACTTAAACTTATGCATGTGGCAAAACTATATCCCATCTATAAGTAGGGAACTTATGGATGTCAACGCTCCATTGACATCTGTGGCATCTGTTCGCTGTACCTTTTCATAAATTTCATAAATTCTAAATTCATATAGATTTCCTATTTTGGTTCATTTTTTAATTTTATCAATTATCCCTGCCACAGCAACGACAACGCTCTATTTACATCCTTAGTCTATGGGTAAAATGTGTCACTTATTCTCAGGAGAATTGTTAGCTATTAGCTATAATTTGATTTATAAACAAAAAGTATATTTCGTAGTGTGAAAGGATTTAAAAAATTGGTCTAGCTGTTTAAGAGTTTACCTTTCACAAACAAAGAAACCTATTCTATTTACTTTTTAGAATAACTACATGTTAGCGATAATTAGTAAACATAATAAATTTAAAAAGTATCATCACGCCCGTATTGTTTGAGGGTTAAATATGGAAAGAATAATATCAACAGCCAACGGCATTAAGTCCTATAGTGTAACAATTGACAAAACTATCCACACAAGATTCAAATATGTAGTCACGGGTAAGTTACGTTTTACAAAAAACTGAACACCTTATTCACAATAAAAGAGGGATTCGAACCCAGGACCTCGTGCGTCTATACCGAAGACCGTCATTGTAGCCAGTACCCTTCGACAACAGTGGCGACAACCTTTAATATTATATGATAATACATAAGGCATGTTGATCTAAACTCCTTTTTAAAAATACATCATCTTCCAATCTGGCTGGCAGTTTGTAAAAGACGAACGATTGGCTCTACAAGTCACTACTATCGCGAATTCTGTAGAATTCGCGATAGTAGTGACTGTCGCGTGGTAGAATTCTGCAATGCCACGCCCAGATCTGTTCCTAGTACTACCGTCATAGCGTTAATGCTTGTCACTCTCTTGTTCCGGTTTGGAGAGTAAGATAGATGGAATATTAATACATTTGCCACATGGAGAGCAACGCACGACAAACAAAAAGTTTAGATGAATTGATCCAACCTTAAGTTAGGCTATTTATCTGTGAAATAGATGTTAATCCACGATAGGACATTTAATTGAGTGGGTTTTACAGTGGGGTAGTAAAACAAATTGAATAAATAACCAGTCCCGTTTGTGTTTCTAAACGCTTATCAATCATAACAATGGAGTTCGTTTCGTTCGACGACTTAAGTCGTTTGATTGTAATGTAATAGACCGGGAGCTGACGACGAATTTTAGGAAGGTCTTTTTGGCAGATTCGAATTGCGAAAAAACATTTCGTCAAATGTCGATACGTTTCGTCAAATGGCATCTGGCAGAGCGTTGGCGGTTATTTCACTACTGCAGTATAGGTTGTTAACTAGAACAACGAAAAGTTCAAATAAAAACTGAATTTCACCATCGAGATACCAAAGAGAGGCCAAAAATATGCAATGTTAGACAATTACGTAAAAACATTGTCAATTAAATAAAATAATTAAAATTTATTTTTTCCCGAGTTTCTTTAGAAGATTTCTATATTCAGGCTATTCATAAAATGTGAACGGTTGGCGAAGTGACACACTTTATGTCAGTCACTAATAACGTGTCAAGTTGGTCGATAATAGGATAAATAATGAGTGAAAATAGTATATTCACATAATTTATATGATAAAAATGAGTTAATGTAGTAAACTTATATAATTATATTATAAAAATGAATTAATATAGTTAAAATAAGTCTTAAACTATCTAAAATCAGTACAGTTCTTACTTTGCGTACCTACATTGAAATTGAAAATATTGTGCATGTGCGTGCAATTAAAGAAAACGTAAACAATTAGTAACTTTAATGAATCCGAACATCTTACCGTGAATAAGTAATCTTGACCTACCATGCCTAACAAGTAGTTACTGAGGTTAACGTAAACCTATTGACCATGTTTTAATTTTGTTGACCGCATAAAAATGTTTTTACTACTGATTTAAGCTTTTATATTTTCATAATTTGAAATAAAAATATTTTCCATTATTTGCAATTATCATAGTCTAGAAATAGGCAATAGGAAGGATTATAGGTATGTTATAACTTATAACCATCCATTTTATCGTATAACCGACAGTTAATATTATGATTGCTTACTGTACATACTTCTAAGTGTAAAAATATGGTATTAATAAATGTTATCTTATCTTGTCTTATCTGTAGTAAGTATTTTGCTTATATGTTGTAAAATAATATAAAGATTATCACAAAAGATGTATAAGTACATATGCTTTGATTGATTTTCTCAACACTTGTTCTGGTTCCCACTACACGGCATAAAAACCTTAGTGACAACCTCGCCGCAGGTAATTATTACTCACTGGGTAGGTAATAAAGGCTTGCTTTATTGGAACAAGAAATTGCGACGGTCAACCCTCGCGTATTAGTTAAGTTATTAGCCAATTAGTCGCAATAACTTAAATGGACTTTGTTTTAACAATTAACATTTTAGTTTAGAGTATTTTTACCATTTTTGTTTATATATAAATAGGTGAAGCCAAAATTTTGGATCTCTTTTTAAGGAAATTGCGTGCATGAAAGAGTGTAAGTTATGGCGGAAAAAAACAGAAAACTAACATCTACTTTTCCCTTAAACCAGTCCCCTTTTTAGGATTCCAAAATAAACTAGAACTCTTCTATTGCCTATTTCTAGACTATGTCCGTCCGTCGGTCCTGCGTCAGCATAGTTAAGAGGTACTTAGTATTAGAAAGCTCTAATTTGGCATGAATATAATATTTACATATTATTATTCACTGCAACAAAGTAGTAACATAAAATCTTGAAAAATGTTTTTAAATATTTTTTTTAACACACCCCATAGGGTGGGTATCGTTGCATAGAACTTTCTCTGTCAGCTAAAGGTTTTGTATTGAGGGAGGAAAGAAATCACTGTAGTAGTAAATATTATGAAGTTAAAAGGAAAACTATCACGGACTAGAAGGCTTTACAAGTTTTAGAGTAATAGTCAACCAACTTATAAAATGTACTTGGAGGAGTTTTTATACGCAGTGAACTGGTAGAGCAGATATATCTGTCACTCACGTTAAACAGGTTAAATGTTCATAGTATGAAACAATAAAAGTCCTCTTCATAGTCCATAGTCCGCATTATTGCGATGGGCAACTTCGGGTAATATAGGGTACATTGCGCGTGGCCCGACTCGCACTTTACAATTTTTTTAAGATTATATTAACTGCCTTACAGCTACAGATATCTCGATAAAGACGAAAGAAGGCTTGTAACTAACATCGCTACTACTAAGTAGGTGGTAGAGTTCTGCCATGTCTAAGTTTGGTATCATTGCCTTATACAATAATGACTTTCAACAAGTGAATGATGCTTGTAGCTATCATTTCGGTTTAGAGGGTAAAGCAGCATATTGTAGCATTTCAACCATACTCTATACATACCAGCGCACCATTAACATCTTCCATAACTATATGCGATGATTATCTCTTTCTAACAGGAAACCATCTGCTTGTTTGCTTTCATAAGAAATAAAATACATCAATTTCTATAACAACTAGAAGACCCGCGCAGCTTCGCCCGCAAAGAGATTAACACATTACTGTCGTCAATAAAGTTTTTTAAACACACAGTCCCTTAGAGGTTGCTTTTTAAAGTTAGCCTTTGATTGACACCGGATCATCAAATTTGCCAAGTTTCATTAAAATCAGTTTAACGGTTTAGCTGTGAGAGAGTAATCGACAAACAGACTTTTGCATATATGAGTACATGGAAATATGGACAAAATAAGTGAAAAAAATATTGAAAAAAGTTCATCCCAAGACTTTAAAGTATCATTATACGAAATTTCATCATAATCGTCCTAGCGGTTTGATTAGTATTTATTATGATGTTATTTTAAACATTCTCAACATGTTAACTATTAATAAAGCCGACTGTACTTATTTCCTCAAAATCCAATAAACTATCACTTTCATTACAAAATTTAGCAATTCATTAAAATCCATGAACCAAATTGACATCAGTCGCTTTATAATATTGAAAGTGTAACTTCGGTTCGTAATGTTTATTGTAATATCATTTGTGTTATGCTAAAAGTGGTTTAAGTTAATGAAGATTGTTTAGCCCGATATATTGTGAATTATTAATGCGCGTACGCAGCGGGTGCCGTCCACTTCCATTATTCCGATTCTTCATTTCGTTGATTGAGCTTTTAATACGATTCGTCGACAAACCGTCGCGGCCGGATTAATCAGGGCGAGAGCTGCCAACAAATAGTCAGATAGACGTTAATGGCGCTGGTCACGTAATAACAATGATGACAATAGCATTTTAAATTGATCAGTGTTTGATGTTACTTATATGCGCTGACTATGCCTATCTATCAACATTATATCAACAAATTTTATTTCTAATTAGGGCATTATTAAATTTATTTAATTATAATAGTATTGCGATTTGACTTGGTAAACCTGAAAACTTTAATGTTTTAATATTCCAAAATTTAAATTTATTTTACAACT
Source organism: Apodemia mormo (assembly GCA_036924255.1). Classification (NCBI taxonomy): domain Eukaryota; kingdom Metazoa; phylum Arthropoda; class Insecta; order Lepidoptera; family Riodinidae; genus Apodemia; species Apodemia mormo. Next base: position 31,109,953 of record JAUPFN010000003.1, on the reverse strand, counting down.
AAACTTGTGTTTGTATAATAAGAAACTAGCTGACCCGCGCAGCTTCACCCGAGAGAAAATGAGCACATCGTCGATATAATTTTCATACAAACTTTCATCCCCTTTTTCGAACTCGTAGGATTAGTTTTTTAAAGTTAAGTTCATCACAATCGTTACGGCTGTTTAGCCATGAAAACGTAACAGACAGTCAGACTTTCGCATTTATAATAGTAACATTGATAATAAATATCCCTAGTGGAGTGAAAAGTCTATTAAACATTCAAAGACGTTTTTCCTTTTTGGTATACCATGATGGCGTGATCGGTGGTCCTCATTAGCGATTAGGTATCCCTTGCTTGCTCGAACCAGTTTTTACACGCCTTTTCGAAGCAAAAGAATTTTTTGTTATTGATAGGGAAGCACTTGACCAAGATCTCACCTGATAGTAAGCTAAGATGCGGCGTAAGATGGAACGCGCTTCCCTAGTAGGTACCTGTTCACTCTTCTCTTGAATATCCCTAGATTGTACTCGTCGGGGAACACAGATTCAGGAAGCATGTTCCAGTCCCTTGCGGTTCGAATAAAAAATGTGTAGTCTAACCTCTTTGTCCGGGTACGTGGAACGTCCACCATATGGCGATGCCTAGAATATAGAGCCTCGACAATCGATAGAAAAACGGCGATATCGGAATCATCAAACCCAAGACGTAAAGCGTCTTTACCAAGTACGGAAAAAGAATTAAATTAATTATCAATAAAAAAAATTCAAATTGGTCATAAAATTTGTATTTTTCTCTTTACTGTATCTGACAAAAAGAGTTTAAAGAGCTAGATAGTAAATACTAAAAATCTCAGCCTGTTGCAAAACATTTTAAATCACTCAATAAATATATTTTCTGCAAAATTATCATATTATCGCAGTTTGAGCACAAAAAATTTTGGCTTATATGTATGTTGTTGATGTTTTATTCAAATGTATTTTTATAATTTTACATTAAAATTCTTGGTTATCTATACTGATATGGAAAAAAAAGATAGCAAACTGATAACTCTTCTGATAGAATAAATAAACAAAAAAGACAATAAACGCCTATTTTATTAAAGAATTTAATGCTTATACTACAAGAGGATGGTTGTATTTCCAATTTTTTTTTCAAATTTCAAAAAAATTCAAGCAATTCGTTTAAAGACTTTTTGATTTAATGAGAAACAGATTAGCGTCAAATATTACGTAAAGAAAAATACATTTTACAGAAATACAGACCCAAAAATGCAAAATCTATGCTCATCACATAAATGTCACTATGCTAGTCACAATCGTGTTCCGGTTTGGAGGGTAAGGTAGCCGGTAATCTTATGCATGTGGCATTAGACCTCGCCACAAGATAGCAACGCACCATTAACATCTTTGGTGTCTATAGGCGATGGTTGACACTTTCCATCAGGAGACCCATTTGCTTGTTTGCTATCATACGATATAAAAAATATATCTGTCGTTATCAGCGATTGAATTCGGACCTCATGTCGATCGACGTCCAAACACACATGACCACGAAGGCGGTCTTTGTGCATTAATTACAACTCAGGCTTGCTTAGGTAAATAACACATACACAAACCTTACAATTGCTAGGGGTTCATTTGCGTTGTATTCAATATTTCCATATAATGTTTTGAATATTCTGTTCCTCGCGGCTAACTTGCGTTGAATTAATTTGCCCTCTTATTGGACGTGGATGAGCAGAATTTTCTTTTAAAGTTGTATGTTAAGAATGAGAAGTATTACGCATTTATTTACAATATATGTAACCCTGTGGCCTGTACTCATTTGATATTAAAACTAAATGAAGTAAACACTAACCTGATCTACCATTCCTGTAGTCTCCCAAATAAGCATTTAGGTTTGTAAAATAACATGTGCAAGTATGGAGTCCTTTTATTAATTTTTTTTAAATAGTAGATAGCAAACAATTAGATGGGTCTCTTGATGAAAAGAGTTAACCATCGCCTATAGACACCAAAGATATAGGCTAAATATTATCACGTTATCACCTACGGGGGAGGAGCTGTGCGGAGTAAACGAAGTCCGCGCCGACGAAGTCGTGAGCAACAGCTAGTATTTAATAAACACCCAAACCCAGAAATATAAACATTTATGCTCATCACACAAATGTTGGTCCCCGTCGCAAATCGAACCCGAGCCCCCTAGATCGCGTAGTCAGGGTTACTAACCACTCGACTAACGCGAACGGGGCGCTCAATCTTGAAAAATCTTGAAAAATTATTTTTTTGCGGGGTAGTTCCCCTACATCTGAAGTAATTTTTTTTCATGTACCCCATTGTGTGGGCTATCGTTGTATAGGTTTTTTTAAAAAATATTGTAGTTTTGTGAAAACAAGTTTTCAATTAAAGGTTTCGTTTGTAAAATATTAAGCTTTTAAATGCTAATTTAGAAGGCTTTACAAGTTTTTGAGTAGTAGTCGACCATATTATAAAATGTTCTTAGAGAAGTTTTTATAGACAAAACCTGTGGTGCGGATATATATTTGTCATTAACGTTGAATAGCTTAAATGTTTATAGTTTGAAACTAAAAAAACCATCTTCCTAGTCCGCTCTATTGTGATGGACAACTTTGGAACCCTACATTGCGCGTGGCCCGACACGCACTTTACCAATTTATTTATATTATTAAATAACAAGAAACAGATGTCTCTCCCGCTGGTAAAAGAATCCGTTACCTACAGACACTAAAGATTTTAATGGTACATTGCTATCCTGGTAGCGGGCCACCTTCCAAACCGAAATACGAAAAAGACAAGCAATGATGCTATTTCGGCAGGAATATGTAAGGCGATAATACCAAATACCCGGACGAGACGTTTCGAAAACGATGATAGTGACACGAATAGCCAATCCTTCGCCTTTTACGAAATGCCTGACAGGAAGGCAGACAGTATAATATTCTTCAAAAGGGATCCAGAATAATACGAGCTATAGTTTTTAGTCTTCAAATCTAAGACGATTCTTCTGTTGTTGCAGGATGTCGCGTCATGTGCTGCTCTCCCGCCTGGCTGAGCAGTTCCAAGCCGCGTCTCCTCCAGGACCTCGATTCCTATCTCCAGAACGTAGTGTCTCACCTCATTCTCCTACATCACACTCACCACCACAATCGCCGGACTCCCTCACGAATCATCGACTGGATCTCTTACAACTTGGTGATATAGAAATCGCTGGGAGAACTTTGAAGCAATACGCAAGAGCAACAGGTAAAAAACTCTTAAATTGGAAATATTCATTATAAAAACAAAAATTCGACTACGTCCCAATTCGGCAAACTAAAATCGTTCTTTTAGCCCAGTCCGGTAAAAATTGTAGAGTCTCCTTCCCACCCCCTCACCCCCTCATCCCCGGTTAGTAAGGAAAAATAACCAGCTTAGTAAAAATCCACGAATCAGTAATCAAAAGCCCTTAGACCATCCTGATTTGAGACCTGTAAACATCTGTGATGATTGCTATCTTGGCCTGTTAAAAAAGGCACAATGACAAATACCTACTATTATTATGGCAGAGGAAAAACCTAGTAGGGATGCCTTTCCTGGATAAGTCGCAGATATAGTCACCTGGTAAATATGGGGCTGAATCTGTAATCTGACATCTAGTCTGGTTGCTTGAATGTTTTTATGTAATATAAGTCGCATTGTTTAGAACTTGGAGCATTGATGTACTGCAGCGGCCTGGGCGCCCTATACGGTGGAGCTGGAGTGTGGCCCTTGCTGCTGCCGCGCGCCTCTCCTCATTTTACACCAGCTATAGACCATGCAAAACACACACCGCCAAGAGATGGTAAGCGCCTCATTTAATATTACTTTTTTATATCATATTATGGCAAACAAGCAGCTGGTCCTTCCGGTGTAAAGATATAGCCATTGTCTATAGACGACAAAGATGTTAATGGTGCGTTGCTATTCACCAAATTTAATTTGGATCATAAAACATTTTCTTTTTTGTTTATTTCACCATTAGGGCATACAATTTTTGTTTGGATATTTAGCTATAAAAACCCGGGCAAACTAGCTGAACTGTCAAGTTTTTCGGTTTTACTGACAACTCTAATGGGAAAACAAAGTAAAGAACATATCGTGCAGCCATCACCTACATTTAATCCGGAATATTTTTCTATAATTCCTTCCAATATTTACTGATATTAATGTTTCCCATGCGCATGATGAGTAGCCGACCTTTAATAAATATATACCTACCTACTACCTACCTACATATAAATCTGCCTCGTGAAGGATGCTATAACAGTCGTAATAAACTGCTATTGTACTCGGAAGAAAGGCATAAATAATCATATGAAAATTAACAAACAATATTTTATATCACAGGATAGCAAAAAAGCTGGTCCCTCTCCTAATGGAAAGAAAATAACCGTCATCTGTAGACCGCTAATATATTATTAGTATGATGTTGTAAATATTAATTTGAATAAAACAATTTTGATTAATTTGATTTAAGAAATGTAATATCACAAATAAAGTTTACCGGCTCCAGAGCCTCTCTATAAAACATTGACTAGCACTGACGCTATTGTAACAGAAATACAGGAATGAATAAAGCAATTGTAAAAAAACATGCAAGATCTTAAAAATCCCTCCCACCCAGTTAGAAAAAAATAAAAAGGATTTAGGAAAGACATGATAATTGTAGTCATTTTATATACTGCGTTTATAATTATATTATCAATTGAACATTATAACTAGAGGATTATTAACAGATTATATAGAGACGTGTTGCATGAATGAATATTTAAAAAGTAAACGACTATAATATTTAGTTTACATAATTCTTTGCACGTTTAAATTACCATAAGAATTCGTTTCATTAGGATTCACTTTCATTTATTGAAATGTGAACATAATCACAAGAAACAAGCTTTAAAAACCTCTTTACAGCCTGATAAAACTGTATTTACCTCGACCTCCTTACGCGACTTCTTGAGTGCTCTTCATTAGAATAGCTATCACCGGTGCTTGCCGATTAATAACTTGTACTGCTGATATGTTGTCATTTATATGTCATTAACCTCCACATATACCGTGATAAATACAAGTTAACAGACTGTAAAAATACTAACTTTTGATTGTTTTACCACCAGGTATATAATAAATTACAACTGTAGTCTCAATCTTTTATCGTCACTACTAACTAAATCCTACAATACTGCAATGTTTCCTATTTTTTCTTAAAATTTAGACGTCGGAATAGCTAAAGCCGGCCCTGGCAATCGGACTAGGTTTTTGTTACTCACTATATAGTATCTTTTAAGTCCAGTCACTAGACCTACCATTACGCTGCCAATAGTCACTTGACTCTACTATTGGTAGAGTAATGGTTCAAACGCGACATAGTTTCAATTCAGATTTGAGAATTAGTTGTATATCAGGAGTTTTGTATATGGACGGATTTTTTCAAGTGCCCAAATTTAATTTAATTAATAATAAGTATTAGCTTATTATTAATTAAACTGCATTTAAGCACTTGAAAAAGTATATACTTAAAATTACAGTGTAAGAAGATACTTATTGCGTAAACGCAATTAATCTTCTGTAATCGCAAATACCCCGACATTAGCACCTTGGCTGGCCAGGTGTCTTGACATGACCATGAACAAATAAGAAATTCCATACATTTGTAATAGGCAATAGACATTTCTCTCCTAGCTATAAAATTTTTAAGGAATTTTAGAAATTAAAATATCATTTAAAAATATACGAGTATGTTTAAAATTAGAGTTGTACACATTTACATAAAAATAAATTATTCAGATCTTTGTTGGTGGATTAACTGACGTAACCTCGTCTACAAACATCAGAGCACCTGTACAGATTTTATGTCATCAAGTAAAATACCGTTTAAATATTAACTTCTTCAATCACTATGATTGAAGAAGTTAATATGAACGTTTGTCGGACGGCATCACCTGCCCGCTTAGAATAAACAGCGTGTGATATATCGCGCCATATAAGAGAAATTAAAAAAGAAACTTATTACTATACTTATATATATATATACTATATATATATATATATATATATAAGTTTCTTATATATATATATAATATATATATATATATATATATATATATACGTTATACGTTTCCTCGTTGCGTCGCATAGAATAATCAAGATATCAGAATCTCATATATCGTTTTTTCAATTCGTTGTAGTTTTAGTTTCACATTAGTTTAATAAGTTGATAACAGCTTTTTTAAATCATAGAAAAAAACTAACGGTAATTTCTCGTGTTGGTCCAGGCTCCCTTTGAAAAATTGACCATCTGACATTCTGCTAGGCTGTTCGTAAAAGGCGAAATATTAGCAATACGAGTCACTACCCTGAGTAAAATATTTGAAAAAATCATTCTCGATCAAATGGATGAATTTAAATTATTTCATGTTAGACAGTTTGGTTTTACAAAGGTTCGCTCGACTACAGATGGTAGTGTAGAATTATTAAATAAAACTTATGAAGCCTGGGAGGAGCCACAGGGTGCGATTGGGATGTTTTGTGATTTATCAAAGGCTTTTAACTGTGTTCATCATAGCATATAAATCAGGAAATTACACCATTATGGATTTAGAAACCAGACTCTCGATCTTTTGATTTCTTATTTAAATGAAAGAATTCAGAAGATTGAAGTTAACGGAATAAGATCCTTTGATGCTGCTGTCACAATGGATGTCCCACAAGGGTCTATCCTTGGTCGATTTCTGTTTCTTATATACATAAATGACTTGCCTTAGTATGTGGGTGATAAGCATGGAATTGTATTGTTTGCGGAAGACACTTCACTTTTATTTACAGTGAAAAGACAAATTGATGAAGTAAACAATATGATTCCAAAAGTTGTACACTGGTTCAGTGTTAATAATCTTCTTCTAAATGTTAACAAAACCAATGGTATTAAATTTTCAAAGGCATGTAGATACCAAAAAATTAATCTTATGGACTCTAATACATTTTTAGGAGTTACTGTAGATAAAAAATTGCATTGGGGACCTCGTATCGAGAAATTGGCCAGTAGACTAAGTTCAGCAGCATTCGCAGTAAAAAAATGAGACAGCTTACTGATGTTTCGACATTGCACGCCTTGTTTACTTCAGTTACTTTCATAGTATTATCTTATATGGAATTCGTCTCTGTGGGAATTCCGCTGAAATAAATACAATATTCGTATTACAAAAAAGGATTGTAAGGGCAATTTACAATCTTAGCACAAGGATCTCCCTGAGAGAATAATTCAAAGAAATCAATATTTTAACTGTATTTTTAAGTATATATTCGAAACCTTAATTTACGTAGGTACGTAAAAATATTTGCTTATTAAAAAAATAGTGATATTCACTTCCTAAATACAAGGAACAAAAACAATCTTGCTGTGCATGTGTCTCGTCTTTACAGAATAAGCAACTCTTTTATGGGGCAAATTATACACTTATAAGCTGACTGATGCCATTAGAGATTTACCAGTTAGCGAATCCAAAAAATGTATTATGTGTGTAAAACTGTGTAAAAATGGTTACTATAAAATATCTAAATACCTAGATGACAGGAAATCATGGGATTAACTGATGCTCATGTCGGCAAGCTTTATTATTACTATAGTAATTAGACACTTGTAAATTAAACGTTATGTAATATCTTATTTAAAAAATTATATGAAAATTAGACAAGCCCAAGTTCCTTCCGCCCGATCTTCTCATATGTGGCCGCGTTTCCGATCCATTAGTAGTTTAAAAAAATGTTGACGCGTCAAAATAACTTGTAAAAAGTTATATTGAATAAACTTACTTCTGATTTCTGATAGGTGAAAGAGTTTTACAACATCTCACACAGGTTTGATCACCGTGTTACCTATTCCTTTCATAATGAATTGTCGTAATAATCAATGCTTGTCATTGTCGTGCTCCAGTTTGGACAGTAAAGTAGCCAGCAGACTTATGCATGTAACATTATCATCCTAAACACGGATAGCAACGCACCATTAACATGTTTGGTGCCTGTAGGCAATCGTTTCTCTTTCCATTAGGAGAGCCATCTGGTTATCTAATCAGGGCGAGCGAAGCGAGCCCTACACTAGGCGACTTTCTGTGCACTTTTGTGGTACATTTTACTGAAAAATATCGCATTTTTTAGGTTTGAGCTTCGACGTGGTAGTTTATATTCATGTCTAAATTTGTTATCTACCATAAAAATACCATTTTATAAAAACAAAAAATAGAAGGTACAATTTGTATTAGAATCTTATTACTACTAACGCCATCTCTTATTAAATTAACGAGTTAAAATTGATAAAAGATACATTTTCTATTAGAATTTTTGAACTTATTAAGCGACTACCTATTTCATGAATTGTTTCGTTATATTTGACTGGCGGCGCGCGGTTATCGTGCCCTCGTATAAAGGCGAGGTTCAAGTTTAAACTGCAATAGCTATAGGGCCATCAGTTTGATCAGTTTGGCATCGAAGGTGTATGATAAAACCATTGAAAGGAGAATGCAAGGGAAGTTCGAAGTAATGTTGTGGGAGGCACAAGGGGAATTTAGGTTTAGAGCAGGGATGTTTGCTGGGAACAGAGTAAATAGAGCGTTAGAGAGTTTCACAATATGCTTATTGAGAAACAGTACAGATGTATTAATTGATTTATATTGTATTGAGATCAATTCCCAATCTTACCCCGAGGGTAGAAAGCTAAAAAAAGATATATTCACGCCTGTATCCCCGAAGAGGTAGGCAGAAGTACAACGTGAGCATCCACGGTTAGCCGAAGATACTTAAGTCCCACAATGTGATAGGTGGCCAGCCTGCCGCCAGTAGGGCACTTTTCCAATCCCGGGCAAAGTTGTTTTATCAGAAAACTGAAAAAACACATTTTTTCACTTGCCTGACTCTAGAATTGAACTCCGAGGGGTTTATCTGAGAGAAAAATTCGAAAAATGTTTTCGCTGAGTGTCTACCGTCAATTCTTCGTGCCTGCGTAGTCAAAAAATTTTGAAAGTTTATTTAAATAAAACATTTTTGATTTTGATTTCGTAAATCGACGTAAAACCAGGAACTTCCTGATTTTAGAAAAAAAAAAACAATTATTTCAGCAAAATGTCAAAAATGTGTTTTTTTATAAGATCAACCTTCATTTTTAATACATATTTTTACTTGAAAATACCAACAAACAAAAACCAAATATTCCTAGTCCAAAGCCTGACGACGCGGGCCTTTGATGCGAATGTAATGTTTAGGTGAAAATACGCTGAGTTTTTTAGGTTAGATAATTATAAACAAAGTCCATACATTAAAATATGTAATTCTCATAAAAATACTTTTCTAACAATATTACTAGATAGTATAACTTTGCGAGGCCTTACAAAGCTCTGCTTTTTGCTAGTGATATGAAAATGTTTACCGCAATTCACCGATTTGTCGATTCGTGATACGGATGGTGATCTCAATCACCATTTCTTATCAATACAGCAACAGCTATGACTAACACCTTTACATGTTCATACTTCATTCTAAATACGTGGATATTAACACACTTTCACTAAATTTCAAGCTGCAACCTTGATTTCGATTTTCAATTGCGATTATTGAGTTTAACCCCGCAAAAGCCTCTAATACAGATTTAAACCTGGGACCTCTTAATCTGAGCCACTATTTGGCTGACTAATATCATCACGATATATTAAATATACTAACCAATACATTTTTTTAGTTGAAACTAGTTTACTACACACTTGTACTTTTATTTCACTAATTTTATACTAAATTATTTAATTTTATCGACCGGTTTTACTTTTTAAAGCATCTTCAGGACATAATATTCTTTACTGATAGTTTAGTTTTAGATACAATATAAACAAAGTATTTTAAAAAATGATAGTGGGTAAGCCGGTCGATAAAATCGGCCGGTGAAATAAAAGTACAAGTGTGTGATAAACTAGTTTCAACTGAAAATAATGGAATTTCACCAAGTGCCGACGATTGAAAGTGTAAAATCTAACTAATATTGCTCTATAAATTTATTTCGAAATCTTTTGATTTTCCGGCTAATAAAGTGATTCCATTGAATAAGTGAGCACCTAACTGATTGAAATGTAAAACAGCGACGAGTATATAAAGAAATGATAAACAAGCCATTATGATAAAAAAAATATACGCTTACACACTTCAACGTTAACTCTGTGGTTATTAGCATGTGGAGTCTGTTAGTAGGTACGCAACTTCAACAAACGGGATACCAGCTGCTGACCTCAAAAAAGCCGTGGAATTTAGAAAAAAAGGAACTCAAGGATAAAACGGTATTGAGATTGCAGATAACGTAAAAAATGATAAACTCTGCCTTTAAATTGGCTTTATTGCATTCTCAGTTTAGAGTTAGGACATACATTTAATAGATAATTTCTTGTAAATAAAAGAAATTTTAAAACTAGCTTTTGCCAGCGACTTCGTCCGCGCGAACTTCGTTTACTCCGCACTGCTCCTCCCCCGTAGGTAGCGCGATAGCGTGATAATATGTAGCCTATATGTTAACCCGACCTGTTAGTAATATTCATGCAAAATTTGAAGTAAATCCATGCATACTTTTTGAGTTTACCCCGGACATACATACAGACAAACAGATAGACAAACAAAAATTCTAAAAACTATATTTTTGGCTTCGATATCGATTGTAGATCACGCCCCAAGTATTCTTTTAAAAAATATTCAATGTACAGTTTTGACTTTCCTACGATTTTATTATATGTATAGATTAGAACTAAATTGACCCATGATTCGTATCTAATGAAGACTTCCATCATTACTGATATATTTTAGTTTATAATATTTATTGCCCATAATCTAATTAATACGTAAAGGGAAAACTTTGTACCCTTTTTTAAGACAATTGCGCTAACGGTGGAGTATGAAATTTCGCCCACTTGAAGTTTACGTTGCGAAGGACTGCAGAAACCTAATGTCTTTAAATAAAATGCGTTAGAAATACATTACCATTAATAAACGCATGTATACTATTATCTTTACGGCTAAAGTTAACTGTCAAACCTAAAATAAAAATTTATTGCTTAGTATCTTTACGGCTAAAGTCAACTGTCAAACCTAAAATAAAAATTTATTGCTTAGTATCTTTACGGCTAAAGTCAACTGTCAAACCTATAATAAAAATTTATTGCTTAGTATCTTTACGTCTAAAGTCAACTGTCAAACCTAAAATAAAAATTTATTGCTTAGTATCTTTACGGCTAAAGTCAACTGTCAAACCTAAAATAAAAATTTATTGCTTAGTATCTTTACGGCTAAAGTCAACTGTCAAACCTAAAATAAAAATTTATTGCTTAGTCTATAGTCGAATTTCAGCCACAGGCGATCATTAGTATTAATAAATATCGCTGGACAAAATACTTAAATTTACGCTAGTTAATCTAACCCCAAAGCAAGCAAATTATTTGCTTTGTTATATGGGTACTAAGCAACGATGTTATTACATAAAATTACACACTTAAATATTCAAATATCTGTATTGAACACCTTGACCTATAACCCGCACTTCGTCGATCGCATAGTCAACTACAACACCATCACCATTCTCGGCGACTTAATAACATTTTTTCAATTTGTAAACAAAGTGAAAATGTAATTAATAAATTATTTAACTGCAGGATATGCTGACGAGTATAATTCAATAATTCTAGCTTCTCAAATTCTAGTTTAGTGGGTAAAATGCGGACGTGAAAATACTTTTTCATACAAATATGAAATATCAAGTACGGAACTTTTATTCAAAGTAGTTTCTGAAAATAAATAATAATATTATATCAAAAAACTGACTTGACGACTGAGCCATACTTTTAGTGTGGCTCAGTCGCATAAAAAAGCTGAACTGCTTGAAACTTATACCCAGACTCAGCACACAAGCTAGCTATTCACCGAAAACTTTTTCATGCAACGGGCTATGGGACGAAGCTAGAAAATAATAATAGGTATTACTTACCTATTATTTACCAATGAAATTGCCGTTTTTCATGAAATAAATGAAGCATACTTTTTTCTATATTTTTTATTTCTATTAATCAAAGTAATCACCCATGCAATCAATACATCTTTGCCAACGCATTGGTAGCTTAATGATGCCCTCCTTGAAGAAATCATCTGGACCGGAAACAACAAATTCTCCAAAGACATTTTGTACTCCCTCTTGGGTATTGAATTTTTTTTTACCAAACGGGACGAGCATTACTGCAGGTGTGTACTGTGAAGAACTGAACACAATGATGGAGAAGCTCGCACGTCTCCAACAGTTTTGGTCAATCGTTCGGCTCCACTACTCTTACACAACAACGCGCGACCTCATACTGCACAGCAGACGGTCTCCAAGCTACAAGAGCTGGAGTTGGAAGTTCTCCGTCATCCGTCGAACTCACCAGACCTTGCGCCTACAGACTTCTACTTTTTCCAGAATTTGGATAACTTCTTGGCCGGAAAAAAAATTCAATACCCGAGAGGCAGTACAAAATGCCTTTGAAGAATTTGTCGCTTCCCGTCCAGTTGATTTCTTCAAGAAGGGCATCAATAAGCTACCATTGCGTTGGCAAAGATGCATTGATTGCATGGGTGATTACTTTGATTAATATAAATAAAAAATATAGAAAAAATACGCTTCATTTATTTCATGACAAACGGCAATTTCATTGGTAAAGACCTATTATTTTTCAGCTTAGCCGCATACACGTATTGTATAGGATTGATAGGAAAAGAAAACAGAATGCCATTACCAAATAATACATAAAAATGTCATTTATTTATTACCATAAATTAACTAACTTAACCATCAATTCATTGAATCTTTTGTTTAGATGACGAAGAGGAACTCCCGCTCAATTTATCAATGAAAAATCGTCAAATCTGGTCACCGGGAAGTGCGTGTGAACGTGAACATTTGGATACAGCTGAATCTCCCGCTTTAAGATGGGAAGGACCTGATGAATCTGAAACTCCGCTTGAATTAGTGAAAAGATGCCAAAGTAGCCCAGATGGTGAACGATCATCCTGTGACGAACCAAGACGCTGCCCTTCAGCACCCGCTTACCATAATTACCCTCAACCACAACCTCCAACAGATATAAGCTTCTCGATGCTAGTTAAAAGCGAAAACAGAAATGAGAAATCCTTTCAGGTAATTAAACATTATTTATCGATCGAATAACAGGCCTACGACAACATTCTTTGCTAAGAACGATATAACTGTACAGTTTCCGTTTAAAATCGTTTTAAATAGCAAACCAGTACCAGTTTTATTCTTTTTAAAAAATCAAGTAGCAAAAACTGCCCCTGTCTTAATAAGTACGCTTGAATCGAAACAAGTCGCGCGTCTTCTTTGAGCAATTCTCAGCTCCCAACCAATACTTGTCCATTGCTATTGTTTTGTTTTTATTTTTAAATAACAAAATTGTGGGTTTTTACTGCTATAGTACATCTATATTTATTTTTAAATTAGTACCTATTTTTCCTTTTGCAGTTTTAATGACAATGAATACTAATATAAAAACTATTTTTCAAAACCTACTTCCTAAAAGAAGGAGGTTAACAATTTGGTTGTATGTTTTTTAACGATTTTTTTACATCAGAACTTGGTTATTTATTTTGAAAATTCTCTTTTTGTTCGGGGATTGTTTTTTGGTCGGGTTGTTAACAAACTTAAACTAGGCGTTAATTGAATTTCATCTTAACTTTAGTATAATGAGTTTCGCGTTAATTTTGTTAGTCTGACTTTGGAGCAAAACTTGTTTTAATTTATTTATTTTATTTGGTCTATTGTATATAGTGGTATTTTATCACTAAGATCTAGGTTCTAGTGTCTTAGTGATAAAATAAAATCAATTCGCATTTATAACATTAATTTAGATTACCTATATTAATATGGATTGAATTTTTTTTTTTTTTATATATCATAAGATAGCAAACAAGCAGATGGGTCTCCTGATGGAAAGAGTTAACCATCGCCTATAGACACCAAAGATGTTAATGGTGCGTTGCTATCTTGTGGCGAGGTCTAATGCCACATGCAAAAGTTTACCGGCTACCTTACCCTCCAAACCGGAACACGACAGCGACAAGCACTGACGCTATTGCGGCAGGAATAGGTAAGGCGGTGGTACCAGACCCGGGCGAGACAATGCAGAACTCTACCACCTAGTAGCCACGATGGTAGTGACTCGAAAGCCATTCGGTCGCCTTTTACGACCTGCCTGGCAGAACGGCAGTTGGCCTATTCTACAAAGGAGGCCGGGATTATTTTAATTGATACTTATTACGGTATTTTACAGAAAAATAAAATAAGTGATCTAGATGATGAATTGGTATTTCTCGATATTAACTGGAACTTATAGATGATAGAGTTCCGAAACGTAATGTAGGTTTAATATAAAAAAATCATGTTATTATATCATAAGATAGCAAACAAATAGATGGCACGCCTGATAGAAAAAACAACTATTGCCTATAGACACCAAATTGTTACTCGTTGCTACGAGTATTCGAATGGCAGGGTGTTAATGCCACATGCATAAGTTTACCGGCTACCTCCAAACCAGAACACGATAGAAGAACACGATTGACACTATTGCAGCAGGAATAAAAAAGTCAGTGGTATCAGACCCGGGCGAGACGTTGCAGAACTCTACCACCCAATAGTAGTGGTAGTGAATTGTCTATTAAATTGTTTGCCTTTTACTGGGGCCCGGACTAATACGGAAACAACAAAGTACTTTAATAACGCGATAGCAATTAAATTCAAAATTTATTGTAATTGTAAAAATAACTTTTGTGATGTGAAATTATTCCTGTACATTAGGAATAAGTACAATAAAATTGGGAAAAAAGACGAGCCCGCTAAGTTTCGCCGGATCTTCCCGGTGTGTGGCCGCGTTCCGATCCAGTAGTAATTCTAAAAAAATGATATAAAAGTTTGATATTATAATATAAAATGTAATAATATAATATAAAATGATAATTCTTAAATATTTTCACATCATGTCATGGTAGAATATGTTGGTACTTACCTAAAATATTTTTTAACAACTTTTAACACCCATATTCTTGCAAATAAACATTTTTATTACATTTCATTTCAAAAGTTTGTGAATTTTAAAGAAATAGTGACCAATACATAAATAAATAAAAAACTTTCACCAGAAGACAGTCGCGAATAACGAAATATACAAGGTTAATTATAAGCCGAAGATACCAAATCCTACAATGTGATAGGTGGCCAGCCTATCGCCACCCAGGCACTTTTTCCAATCTCGGGCATCGTTGGTTTTGTTAGAAAACTGAAAAACCGCAAATTTTTAAATGCCCGACCCGGGAATCGAGCCTGGGATAACTAGACCACAGAGGCGATAGAATTTAAAAAATGTCTTGTAATTAAGAAATCTTTATTAGTAGATGAAATGTTTGCTGTTTTCTTAAAGCAATTATTTATTTTAGTTTTTGTAAAACTAATTGTTTAAATAAACAAATTAAAATATTTTTTTGCGAATTACGGAAAAACTAAATATACTAATTAAATATTTAATTATTAATTTAATGAATTTGACATAGTAATTACAACCAAACTAGATTTAATCAAATGTAGACATGTTGCTAAATATAAAAAAGGCAAGGCCATTTATATAAAATATGTAATGTATTCATTACTCAAGGTTAATTTAATTACGATTATCCACCTGCTCCTGCAATCACAATATTTCCAAGGACTGTAACCTTAAGCCACTTATAATTAAAAGTATAAACTAAAAAGTACCTACCTATTTTTTATGATACGAGTATAAGTTTTTATATGATTAATAAATTATCGTAGTGCACTTGTTGTACCTCTGCCTACCTCTTTGGGGATACGGGCGTGAAGATAGTTTTTTTCATTAAATACTATTAAATTTTTATTAAAAACACACCTAGATATGTAAGAAAATATATGATAAAAGAAACATACATTAAACAAACGTACAAAACCAGGCATCTCGTTAAAGGCAGAAGAAAGCTAGTACGTGATAGAGTCCTGCATTGGCTCGCCCGGGTCTGGTACCACCGCCTTATCTATTCCTGCCGCGATAGCGTCAGTGCTAGTCACTGTCGTGTTCCGGTTTGGAGGGTAAGGTAGCCGGTAAACTTATGCATGTGGCATTAGACCTCGCCACAAGATGGCGACGCACCATTAAGATCTTTGGTGTCTCTAGGCGATGGTTTACTCTTTCCATCAGTAGACCCATCTTGTTTGCTATCATATGATATAAAAAAGTGTCACTAACATCGTAATTACGAACTAGGTGGTAGAGTTCTACAATGTCTCAGCCAGGTTTTTTTATTTGCTACAATGTATTTTAATCTATTTACGACAATGGACATTAGATATCAGTGTGCTTTCAAATCATATTTTTTATGTATTACTTCATTTGTTGACCTTTTTATATGCTTATTATTGATATCAATACTGTAACAGTTGGCTATAATTATGTTTTTAAATTATTTTTTCTTTAATTGTATATTTAAAGTCTGATACTTTAAATATACAACTAAAGAAAACAGGACGAGAATACATTAACTACGGGCCAGTTTCCGAAACGCAAATTAATTTTAACAAGCAATTAATATGTGTTTAACATAATTTTTTTCAAGCAAATGATATATTAAACACAGATTAATTATTGCTTGTTAAAATTAATTTGCATTTCGGAAACCGGCCGTTACACTTCTGCAAAATCTTGAATTAAAATGCGGGATTAATGGATTCGCTATAATCCCTCTTATTATGGTAACTACCTGTGTTAATAAAAATATTTTACTATATCTTAAAAATATTCTACAAAAATCATTCATTATGACCACAAGTGTAAAAAACTAACCACAACCAACAAGGCTAAAAGTCTAAAGAGCGGAAAATCGTCGAGTGGCGAGCACGCGCCAGCCGGCTATTATTTAATTACCTTTTAAATTAATAATGATTAACTAAATAATTTGAAAAATAAACCGACGAATATCTTAAAAACTACTGAACCGATTTTGATGAAATTTGGACTTTTCCCTAAGTTGAAATATACCTGATTTAATACAAAAAGAACTATCTCGATATAGCTTTAAGTTACAGATAAAGTCTTGGACAAACATAAACAGACAAACAACACGCTTACGAAATTAAAGTATACTTGCTTAGACGCTGAAATAGATCATCGTACTCAAACATCATCCAATTTCAGCAATATTAGACAATAGATACATGTGAAACTGATAATCTCCTTTTTTCGTTGGTTAAAAAGGAAAAATAAATGATAAAATTCTCAAATATTTATCGATACTAATAATATTCATACCTTCATACTAATATTATAAATGCCAAAGTCACTCCGTCTCTTACGTATTCACGGCTAAACCGCTGAATCAATTTTAATTAAATTTGGCATGACGATATTTAAAGTGCAGGGGTCAAACATAGGCTTACGTTTTTAAAACAATCAACCCCTAAGAGGTCAGAATAGAAAGTATAAATTGTACGAAAAACTATATGGACGTCGTGTTAACAAAGATTAATGTCGTCAAAATAGCGGGCGCTCTGGCAGACGGGGCTGTGCGGGTCAAGTAGTGGATATAAAAACGTTTTCAAAATGTAAAATACCTACCTATATTTTTATAGAGCTTAAGGTATTATACGATGAGTTAATGTACTTAAATACCATAATTTATATTTTTAATATAATGAAATTAATAAACCAATGCGAGTCACTACCATCGTGGCTACTAGGTGGTAGAGTTCTGCGTTATCTCGCACTCTCCCGGGTCTGGTACCACCGTTTTACCTATTCCTGCCGCAATGGCGTCAGTGATTGTCACTGTTGTGTTCCGGTTTGGAGGGTAAGGTAGCGGGTAAAGTTATGCATGTGGCATTAGACCTCGCCACAAGATAGCAACTCACCCTTAACATCTTTGTTGTCTATAGGTGATGGTTGACTCTTTCCATCAGGAAATCCATCTGCTTGTTTGTTATCTTATGATATAAATAACAAACTTTTATTAAAATTAACTCAACTTTAAACACAAACATTAAACTTATATTATCTTCTTTACATTAATACGTAAAGTGAAAGATGTTTTACCTCTATTTAAGCCAATTACGTAAACGGTGGAGTAGGAAATTTGGTACAGTTAAAATTTACATTGCGGAGGAGTGCAGAAACCTAATATTTTTTAATTAACATGCATTAGAAATACACAAAATTAATAAAAATAAACATTACACACACTACATTCATGTGACATACATGATAATTTTCCCTCATTTTTAATTTTCACTATTTTCTCTCGGATGAAGTCGGTTGTCAAACTCAAAAGAGATTTTATTGTTTAGTCTACACATTAATTATCGAAACTTAAAAGAATGCCATCTTTGTGTACCCTGTAGTATCATTTCCAAACATCAGTAATGTGCTTTAGTTATTGAAAATTGCGTCAACCTCTGTATTAATTAATGCCTGTCACATAATACGAAGATATTGTAGATACCTACTTACTTTTAGTCAACGAAGCTAAAGAGCGGAAAATCGTCGCGTGGCGAGCGCGCGCCAACCGTCTACGATTTAATTGCCCTTGCAACCGGCTAACGCGCTTTTAATGAAATAATTACACATTTTATAATAACGCTTTGTAGTAAAGTATTATTCTAAAATGAATTTCCTTATTTTATCTGTCAGCTGTATTAGTAAGAAAGATAATTTACCGTTATTCTTAATTATTTACGACGTCATTTGGGCATTTTGGTATATCTGATCGTAGAATCCTATAAAATAGTAAATAGAAGAACGACTTAGTGGGACATGTGGGGCTAAACGAAGTGCTGGGATCTATAGTTTTAATGTTGACAATGACTGGGCTCATTTAGGTCGAGTTCACGAGTCTCTGACTTAACAAAAGATTGCAAGGTCTGAGTTTTGAGCCTATTAACAAGATGTAACGTATTTGAGTTGTATATGAGTCATATAACACTCATTATTAGAATTACAGGGTTTTTCCAGTCAATTCGCCTTAACCGACATTGTAAAATAATATATTTCTCTCATGATATTTTTTTCTTTCATTGTCTTTTGGACCTCAGACTAAATAGAATTACCGACAGCACAAAATAGTTATTATACAAAGGTAGTAGCTAGTACTTTATGAATTAACTAAACCCTATAAAAAGTTCTTTGAAAGGAATGCCATCGTAAGAATGCACATGTATTTAAAAAGTCTGTGTAAATGTCACGGTAACTGTAAAGCCTTATATGAAATACCACCTTAGGTTTTCAATTTGTTATTTGAGAAGTGTAAAAAAGTAAGTATAAGCCGATAGCCATATGTGAACGGTCATAGCCTGGCACCTGTGTTGTTTATAAGACACTGTACGGTATAAAAAAAGAGGACCAAAAAACTAGCAGTTTTGTAGGCGCGAGGCAAAGCAGCTGCCCGGACAACTGTTGCAGCCCGCTACGCGGATTTGTATTGCACTATCATTCGTCGCATTCCTTCCCTCTAACTGATTACTAATTCCTCTATACAATGTACATAACCTCCTGAACGAAACAAATTTTCTGAAGACTATAATCTTATAAGTAGAAATATAACATTATTTTTTTATTAATTACTTTTTAAAACATTTTACCCACTGTGCGTGAGATTGTTGAGATATTTTTTATTAAAAATTAACTATATATGAGCCCGTCATCTAACATTAAAACGTGAAAAGAAAACTTTAGAATATTTTAAGAAAATTAAGGCAAATTAGGAACATTTAGATGTCCTTAAACGATGCCGTCGTTGGCTTTAACTTTCTTTATAGTTTCGACTTAAGCTATCGTTCGTAACCACGCAAAATCTTACAATATCCTGCGAACTCTTCCATTTTTTACAGTAGTTCATTTACTATTGAACTTTGGATCTGAAACTTGAAAACCACTGAGAAACTTTGGAATTCATTTCCTTTTCATATTAGAAGCAGTCAATCATAAGCAACCTTTAAAAACTTTAAAGGAATTTTACCTGTATTTTAGATTTTAGAGTAAAAAGGCATATTGACATATTAAAATTAATTGAAATTAAAATTTGTCTTTTTTTAATAGTTAATATGTTTCTATATTTATAATCTATACACTAGGTATTCTATATCCCTTTAACGCATTTGCACTCTTTTGGATTTGTTAGAAGAAATAACGTACAGAGCTCGCCTTTTGTAAAATTTTCATTGACATATTAGAATTAATTGAAATTAAAATTTGTCTTTTTTTAATAGGTAATATGTTTCTATATTTAATCTATACACTGGGTATTCTGCACTCTTTTGAATTTATTGAAAGAAATAACGTACAGAGCTCGCCTTTTGTAAAATTTTCACAAATCAAAATAAAACATGCCCGTTACGTGTACAATAAAGTATTAAATAAATGCCAATTCTTAAGCCGGCGCCAGACCTTCAAACATTTGAACACTTCTTTGAAGATTTTGAAAACGTATTTGAATACATATTGTCGTAACCTGCCAGATATGCTTTGCTAATATTTTTCTCCACAGTATGCCGGTAGACGACAAACAAGATGGACGTCAATTTTGTGGACGCTTTATTATATAAGTGCTTGTAATTATATGATACATTTGCTAAATCTATCAAAACCTCGAAGAAAAAGACGCGAATGGATACGAAATAAATAATCTTGACCTAGCATACACGCAGCATGACACGACTTTTCAACATAGCAGGGTTCGTGAACTTTGCACCAGTGTGGCAGGCTACGCAAACATTTGAACACATTCCAACTTTGAACGCTTTGATGTGCGCTAAAAAACCGAAAACGCGTGGCAAATGGCAAATGTTTGGTCAAACTTTGAACACATTTTCAAATTCCCGTGCCACACAACATGTGTTCAAATGTTTGAAACTATGTCTGGCGCCGGCTTAAACAATGTTGTTTATTCAATGTTGATGAAGTAATACAGTAGATAAGCGAAAACATTATATAATGTAAATGTAACGAATAACTAAATCGCTAGTTGATAAATAAATAAAGTTCTAAATACTTATGTAATGTATAAAAGAAAATGTCAAATTGTTGGTCGTTTGTTACGATACACGCAAAAAAGACGAACATGAAGTTAGCCACTTAAATAGGTACATCTTTTTATACCTGAAAAAAAAATCATGGAATTTAAAAAATATATATTGTACCGTATGGGTATAGAGATACTTGACTTTTAATTTTATCTAGAATCTCATGCTCATACGTGCCAATTGCGTGTACCTATATCACCACTTGATGGTTGGAAAAACAAAATGGTTTACATTAAATGGCCACAAATGGTACAATGGTCACAACCGGTTTTTTATAGCGTGGAACCCTATAAAAAATATATTTTTTTTAAAATTTTTACAAAACAAAAACATATTAAATTTAATTTATCTAAGTGTTAAAGTTTGAAAATTTAATAAAAATATTATTTGATATATAGGTAATGTAATTCAACCTATATGTAATTCAACATTTTTGTACACTTATTCAAATTTCAAGTGGCCAAAAAGTGTAGGTATCTACTGAGATGGCCAGAACTGGCACTCCTACCAAAAATAAAACATAGACTTTGTTACTCCCTAAGAAAACACATGCGGAGAAAGCCACGGGAACAAACCATGTAAAAATAGACGCTGTTAACTTGTTCCGCTTTAGAAGAAGCCACGCTAAATAACTTGTACCTTCCATCGAAACAACATCCACTTGGACACGGATTACTAGCACATTCAAGCACGACAACTGTTCAAACAAATCTAATGTACCTAGATCTTTTGTCATGTATAACAACGGCATAATGAAACGAGACAAGAATTTTTGTTTCCAAACAGATAATAATTTATAAATCATCAAAACCATAAGGTATCGGAAACCATAAGGCTGTATTTAATTATTCTGTGTAATTAAAAATTTTTGCTGTAACTTATGAAAAGATAATGACCTATAGATTTATCTATATGTCATTATATTTTCATTACTAATAATTAGCTTTTAAGTTAATTACTAGGAATGGAAAAATATCGACAACGTTGGAAGAAATCAAAGAAATGTGTAGAAAGGGTTATAGCTGCCCTGTTATTATTAGTTTATTGCTGGTTGCCTTTTAAAGCAATAGTCACTGTCAACTTGAATATATAATCAGATCGGTTTACTATCATTACAGATATAAGCACAAAATATATTTTTTTAAATAAATAATATTACAAAAACATTAAAAGATTTAAAGAAAAATAGTGAAAATAAACTATAAAAAATGGTGTTAATAATTATTATTCGAAGGTAGGATTTTTGAGCGTCCTTTTGGTCGAGTGATTTACGACTCTGACTATGCAATTGATGGGGCTTGGTTTCGATTCCCGACAGAGACAATCTTTATATGTTGACTGATGACTAAACCAATCCATATCTGTTTGTATTTCTGTGCTTGGATGTATATTTACCCCGTGTTGGTCTTGGATTTGAAAATAGACCAACTGCCACTCTGCCAAACAGGCCGTAAACGGCGACCGATTAGCTATACGTGTTACTACCATCTTGACTACTAGGTGGTAGAGTTCTGCAACGTCTAGCCCTTGTATATGGTATCTATTCCTGCCGCAATAGCGCCAATGAAAATCGTTGTCGTGCTCCTGCTTGGAGGGTAAGGTATCCGATAGACTTATGCATGTGGCATTGCCATCTTGCTACACGGACAGCAACGCACCATTAACATCTTTAGAGATAATTTCTCTTTCCATCAGGAGAGCCTTCTACTCGTTTTCTATCTTATGTAATTAAACATTTTTGTAAAATATACAGTAAGTATCGTTGACTAACATCCCTATACTAAGCAAAATATTTACTTAGGTATTTTGAGATTAGATAAATTTGTGTAATTTGTCCAGCGACATTTATTAATTTATTATTTGGGATAATAACTCACAACTCACTTCAAATTTCCTATTACATTAAAACAATAGTTTTTAATTTTTATTATTTGTACAGAGCGCTCTAGTGTCAAGTTAGGCCATAGTCTAGCACAGCGATTCCCGAATGGTGGGTCGCAGAACCCTAGGGTTTTATTGAAGCGCCATAAATTGGAACGCTCCGTCCGTCGTGTAAAAAGATCACACAAATTTTTTCTCCGTAGATATTTAGCACATATTAGGTATAATATGGAACTGCCATCATTATTAAATATATACACTGGACCGAAATTTATATATTTACTATTTTCTTAAGTAACAAATAAAATGAATGAATTTAATAAAATGAATAAAAATCAAAAAGTATTGTTATTGTAATTATTGTATAATTAAAGTATAATACTATGAAATAGTAAGGTTATCAACAACATCTTAACCACTTACTCGTACATAATACATATATATATATATATATATATATATATATATATATATATATATATATATATATATATATATATATATATATATATATATATATTAATCTGTGATCTTAACGAAGTGTCAAATGACAAATATGAAATCGATAAAATGACAGCAAGACGTTTCGATCGGTAGAGAAAATAACTACCGTCGAGTAAAATTGATCATTTTCTCTTCCTTTGAAGTATCATGTCGAATCAAGTGTCAAATATATATATATATATATATATATATATATATATATATATATATATATATATCGATAGATAGATATGTGAATTATAGTGTATTGTTCCATTACAAAATGAAAAAACAAACGGAATAAATTATTTATTAGTGCATAGGCAAAGAAAAGAGCAACGCTTTTGCTCAGAACTATTGCCCGCTTATGTGTTGACACCTAACCATTTTTCAAATTACTGTAACATTGAAATATAAAATCTTGACCTATAACTCTATGAGGATAGTTAATTTTTATATTATATAAGCCGTCACTTACAGATACATCGATGTTAATGGTTCGAAATATTACAGAATTCTACCACCTAGTAATTACGATGACCACCACCGCCACCAGCTGCCCCATTTCGTTACATGTTTTGTCAATCGTTCGCCTTTTACGAACTGCCTTGCAAAATGGCAGATAGTCAATTCTTTAAAGGAGGCTCGCACCAATACAAGTAAAATTTAACTACTAATACTATACTTTAGTTTAGCAGTACAGCGTGGAATAGCTGCAGAAGATTTTGAGCCACATACCAATTCTAAATAAGTTTTTCAGTTTTTTTTGGAACACAAATTGCTTGGGATTTGATACTTGCCCAATTTACTAGGTTTATTACCTACCACATTAAAAGATTTAAAACTAAAAAAAATAGCATGACGTCGGTTTTCTTGCGGGGTAGGCAGAGTGCACTGAACATTTCAATAGGCTTTCCACTTCACCACAATTTACCGGCTTGTCTGTTGGCGAGATGAGTAGTGATTCACACCGCCACATTTTTTCGGATCTTTTACATATGTTCCAGATAACTGTAGATTTAATACTCTTCGGCAATATGAACATACTTTATAGACATTGCAAAAACATTTTATATGTTAATATCATTTCATTTAAACAGTGCAAACAATGCGGAAAATGTTTCAAGAGATCCAGTACCTTGTCAACACACCTTTTGATTCACTCGGACACAAGGCCATATCCATGTCAATACTGCGGGAAACGTTTCCACCAAAAGTCAGATATGAAAAAACATACGTACATCCATACAGGTATGTTATTTTGGTATTATGATTAAATTGATCAGATAAAATAAATCTTCATAGAATGCGGCTAACTTTGCATAAATATTTTTTTTAAAAAAGCATTTCTTGTATTTGCATCATACGTCAATCTACAAAATTTTCCTTATGGATCACAAAACGGCAAAGGCGGTTTTGATAAAATTTTCAGGAAATCTTGAGATAAACCCGGCGATTGATTCTGTCACAGATTTTACATATAAAGCGCGTCACACATGGTGAAGATAATAATATTTTATTTTTTTTATATTATAAGATAGCAAACAAGCAGATGGGTCTCCTGATGGAATCAACCATCGCCTATAGACACCAAAGATGTTAATGGTGCGTTGCTATATTGTGGCGAGGTGAAAGCCACATGCATATATAAAATATTATATATTATTTTAAAGCATAATTCAAAATATCGCTCACCATAGAAACCCTATAACCATCACATACGACAAAGTTAATTTATATTTTATCTTTAGTATCTTAAGATCGCGTCTTGACTAAAGAATTACCCTACTCCTTAAATTGGCAAACTAACGCCTTAGATTTAGGTACCATCCAGCCCTTCAGCCACACAAATCACAATGAATTATTAACAGTTTTTTATAGTATACGACGGCGATCTAGCAAAGGGTACTTACTCCCTATGTCCATAGCTAGAAATTTTAATTTGGCTTTTTCTAATCCTTATTTGGAGTTCCAATAAATTTTAAATTACGACTTTGAAAGTTCCACCCACACTAACTCGATGTCTGGGGAATTCACAACCATGCGATTCACAAGGCACTTTATGCATCGCTCCAGTCCTCTGTGGGTTCAATTACTGGATATGAATTAGGAGCCACTGAAAAAAGAGCTTACTCATTCTTATAAGGTTGCCAATGCAAGACCTCCGGATGTCCATAGGCGGTGGTAATCACAGCACCAGCAGAAGCTCCCGCCTGTTTTCCCGTCTTCTAAAAAATAAATGTACATATTATTTTAGCATTATACCAATGAATTTTGATATCTACAGACGATCTGCTTGTTTAGTATACTATACTATTTTATAAAAAAAACACTTAGAACTCCTACCCGATCTTGATGATAATATTGTAACGATGCGTCGATGCGACGATGTTATTCTCTGCTTACAGCGAATTTGGTATCGGTACTCGGTTAACTTGTTGAACTATTCTAATTAATAAAACTATATTTTTCAATACTTTCATTTACTGGGAACTCTTGTCCAAGACAACATATAGACTATTACAATTCTTTTAAATAAAACAACACTTTCTACATTTGATTCGAATATTTAAAAGATGACAAGTGGCCAACATGTAATACCATAGAGGTATTACATTATCACAGCTTACTCATCTGAATCTACGCACATACGTCAACGTTGTCGATGGCGGCAACGTGGCCTATTGTTGCTTCCGCAACAAATCGAAACCATGATCAAGAGTTTAAAACGAACCGAAATGCAGATGCCACTTACGCTCCCACTTATCGTCTCGATAGCCGAGGTTCGGTCTCACAGAAGACTGCCTTAGGGTGGGCTCTAATCTCACCAAATTAAATGTTTGCTGAGCACTGCTCACCGAAAAGCCCAGTTTCGCAGTAACGATCATAGAAACCAATTGTTTTTTTTAATATTACTGGAAAAATTACACGAATTGATCAAACCCCAAAGAAAGCAAATTATTTGCTTGTAATAAAGGTGTCAGTCAATGATACAAAAACATAGAGATACATATATAAATACTCAAATATATTTAATAAACATCCAAACCCAGAAATACATACATCTATGCTTATCACATCAATGTTTGTCCGTCGAGAATCGAACCCGAGCACCATTGATACATTGTCTAGCTTAGTGCTAACCACTCAACCAACGGAGTGGTCAATTTTCTATGTCAAAAATCATTTCAAAAAAAAGTTCTGTCAAACTTCACAATTTCAAACCTATTTTTTATTTGTTCGATAACTATGCTGCTTATTTTATTACGCATTTACAAATAACACCTTTTAAGAAACCTTTAACAAGTTAAGAGTAGTAATTACTTTCAAAATAAAATTATAGACTATACTCTACAAAATGCTTTCATATTATTTAACTTTCACACTTACTGAAGTAAAACTGTTACAAACTGTCGAGTTATTATCTCACTAAAGATTCATTTGACTCAATTTACAGTCATTAGTGACAAAGTTTTATTAACTTATGGCTTCGGAACAAAACTTTATCAATTTTGTAAGTATTCATGTATATTTTAACACATTTGTAAAAATAATATGAAAATATACGGAAAACTATCTCTACAAGCATCGTTTATTAATAATAGTAGTTTATAACATAAGTTAAAATAAATTATTGGTGTGTAAAAATGCATCTATATTAATATATGAATGGATTTTATATGAAAAAGGCTTTTTATCATTTGTGGCAAGTAAAATTGAAGTACGGCCGGATTTTATTTACGCACGAACGTTGATATAGCTTAAACATCATCTGTCAGAAGATGAAAGTGACAAAATGAATCACAAGATGAAACAGATCAAGTATATTTTTATATATTCCAAAAACTTTACTTGTTATATGTAAAACGTAGCAATATTTTTTAAGTGATACTTTAAAAAAATATTGTTTATCGTGTTGGTCAAGTGTTAAGTAATACTTGGCACAGTTGACGACCACAAGATTTGCTGAAAAATATATTTAAATTTATGTTTTTAAAAAATACTAAAGGTTCTAATACTAGTAATTAAGCACATTATACATATTAAGTTACAAGCTTAAATTTAACTTAAAAATTGCAAAAAAAATAATGATTTTAAAAGTTCATAAATTATTTTAAAACTGGTTAAGAATTTAATGCATAAACAAAACTATTTTACACATTATACCAGATATGTTCAGAACTTTAATCATTTCCTAATTTACTTTTATTTAAAAAAATACAGATTATGGCTTCTGTGTGTCATGATATTATATTTTTAAATTGTCTATAATTACCACGTCACCGGCAAATCTTAGCCGGTTTGTGGGCTACATAATGAACAGTCAATAAGTAATAATGTATTGACAGGTTGCTATAACCGCGCTTTGTTGAAGGACCTATCATTTCAAAAATAAAAGTAATTACACGGTTTACTTGTTACATTTTTTATATTACGATATACAGAATAAGCAGATGACTCTCTTGATGAGAAGAGATAGCCATTGCCTATACACCATATACATTGATGATGCGTAACCTTTAGTATGACAGGAATGTAACTTTATATGCTTAAGTTTTCCGGGTATCCTACCCTTACTTAAAAGTTTATATGCATCACACACCCGAATTTTTAATATTGATTAGATAAAACAATTTTAATTCTAAATTTTTGTACATCTTTATTTTAGCTAGCTGTTACTCGTGACTTCGTTCACCAGACCTACAACCATTACTTCCTTTAAGTCACTCGGGTAATAAAGTAGCTTATATCAATATTTTGATAGTGTAACTTTCTAATGGTTAAATATATTTTAAGATCAATCTAGTAGTTTCTGAGTTTATTTGTTACAAACATACAAAAATAAATTTTTTTGGTACGTAGGAATGAATAGAACATCAAGAAGTTAGACTTTTTTTTCGCCTATTTCTCTATCTAAAAAAATATGTAAGCGGTTGACCCTACAGGCTATCCCTGAAACTTCCCGCTAAATTAAGGTATTGTAAGCTCAAAAGAGTGAAAACTATAAACATAGTTTTTTTCAGTTCAAACATCTATTTTGTTAAAATGGCAATATATTGATTTTTGAAAAGTTGTATATTTTGGAAACGCTGATTGAAATTGATCTTTCGAATGATATTCAACTCAATTTTTGAGATCTAAAATATTGCTTTAGCTAAATAATCGATAGGTTGAAAAATTTTGTAGCAATGTCAAAAAAAACGTTTTTTTTTCAAATATTTTCATCATTAATAAATCCTAAGCAAATTGACCGATTTTGATCCAATTAACGGAATTTGACGCAATTTTTAAAGGCGAAAAGCTAAAAAGATTTTTAAGTCCATCGGTGTATTAGCCTGAGAATTATTTTAAAAATATAAAGTAAATTTGCTAAAAATGATGTAATTTTAATATTTGAAAAGCTGTAACTTTTGAAAATTAGATTCGATTTTGATTCTTGAAATGCCATCTGACGTAATTTTTTTAGCACTAACATATCGTAGAATACCAAAAAATAATTGGTTGAAAAATTTCGAAGTTATGTCAAAAAACACTTTTTTTTAAATTTTTCGTCAACAATTTCTCCCAAACGAATAAACCGATTTTGATGCAATTTATGCATTAGATGTAGTTTTTTTAGGAATAGAGCTGATTAGTTTTTGTACTCAATCGGTACATTAATGTAGAAATTATGTTAGAAAAATATCGTTTCGCCAAATTTTTTTTTTGGGGTTTTTTAAAATTTCTCAAAATCACCTAGGCCGACTTGGTTCAAATTTTCAGGAAGTCTAAGTTGTGCAGAATCCAATCGAATGCCATCAACCGCGTTTCGATCGGCCCAGCCGTTCAAAAGTTATGAGATGTTTACATACACACATACACACACACACATACCTACATACAGACATACTGACGTCATCGCGAAAATAATCGGAAAAGATTCCTAGGACCATAAAACGTGGAGATCCGGTGAAAACTCGATTTTCTTAAATCGGGGCAAATTCAGTAACTTCCTATCTACGTACACTACGTACTACGTAGCGGGAAGTTAAAAATAGAAAAGAAAAATACTTAAAAAACAATTTAAAATATTTTAGATGAAATCTCTACTTTTTTTCAAGCTGCTAAAAATACTATCCTGCTAGTTATATACTTTTAGTTACCTTGTAGCTATAAACTGCCATAATTTAATCCTGTTTTTCCAGTCTTACAATTTTTGGTCCATAGCGATTTATTTATGCCTGTTATAACCTTATGCATAAACAATTATTTACCAACCTTTTGCATAACAAATGACAATTAGTATTGTCCAGCAATAATTAAAAAAAAATTATTAATTTAAATAACTTAAGCACATTTAAAAAAAAATAGGTAAACCATTTCGCAACGATTCCTAACCTTTGCAAAAAAAAGCGTTAGCTTAGTTTTTTCAATTAATAATTTTGATAGTTTCAGACACCTAAGATTCATTTGTTACATTGTTAATAAACAAGTAATAATATGCGTTTGTAGCAATGACTAAAACTATCTCGACATAAAGTTTTAGGGGCTCAAAACCCGTAAAAATAATAAATAGATTTTATCTCTCCTAAAGTATCTATCTATTTAAACCTAAATAATGTCTATGCAACTAAAACTAACGTCTAATTATGTTTTAACAAACATATGCAATATTTGTAAAGAAACGTGTAATTCTTATTTAATTAGGTAGCTGCTTACCCTTTAAAGTGAACAAAAATACTTCAACGGATTCCCACTGTGACTACGAATAATTGATTTTATCATTGACATTACTATTCTATAAATATACAGGTTTTCAATAAGAAATGGAGTTACAGTAAGCCAGATAAGACATGTTTTTCACATTTTGCTCAACGAAAGAATAAGAAGTTTAAAAATGCGACAGACATATTTGTCAACGGCATGTCGTCACGTCTGGGCCCAGTTCTGAATGATTTACAGAAGCCTTACATGGAGCTCGTCCTCTCGATAAACGCATCATAATCAATATTCCAAAATGCAGCCCAGACTGCAATTAGCGGCGCAGCCTTCGGAGACCTTCAAGTGTAATGATCACGGCATAAACAAAAAAGCGAGTGAAATCCTGTTACTAGTTATAAAAATATTTCTATATTTAGTAATAATAGTCGATTTTTGTCGAAAAACAATAAACTTGACCTAATATTATAAATGTGATATTAGTTTGTTTTTTGTTAGTCTTTCTTATATATATATATATATATATATATATATACATATATATATATATATATATATATATATATATATATATATATATGTGAGTGGTTACGCAAAAAGGGACCTCAAGGGAAAATAATTGATTTCGAGTAAATCACGTTTAAAATGTTGAGTCGAAATGAGAGAGGCGCGGGGTGTTTTATGTTAGTGTCGTTAGTGAGCGACTTCGTCAGTGAGAAATAGCACGTGTTTGCGATAGCTGTATTATTGGTGACTTATTTATTCGTCTTTTACTTGTCTTTATGTGCGCGCTACAAAAAGAAACTAGTGTGCGCTGTGTATAAGGTGTAATATTTTCAAAACTGCCTCGGCTTACATAAAAAATCATTAAAAAAAAACTACGGCACCTAAAATTATTTTGATTAGAACAAAACAAAGATGAAGGATCATAGAATCAGAATTTATCAAAAAAAAAACCGTTTCCAATCCCTTCAGGTCCCTTTTTGCGTAACCACTCACATATATATATATATATATATATATATATATATATATATATATATATATATATATATATATATATATATATATATATATATATATATATATATATATGTACACGAGTTTTTTGCTTAATACCAAGCACCTGCATTAAACACTCGCACTCGCACTAATCAAAGTGTAACCGGGACCTAACTCTACTGACTACGCAATAGATGAGAATCGGGTTCCGACAGAGACAAACATATTTTGTGTGAAAAGCATAGATGTTTGTATTTCTGAGTTTGGGTACTTATAACATATATTTGAGTATTTATATATTATGTATTAGTATCGTTGACTGGCATATATATTACAAGCATATAATTTGCTTACGTTGAGGTTAGATCAATTTGTGCAATTGTCTTGTGATATATACTGGTTTTTTTGTCTAATAGCTATTCGGCTCTGATCATGGAGTTCCAGGTTTGCCTCCTGTGTCAGACAAAGTTACTGTCTAGTCCAGTTAAGTAATATTGTGTTGTTGTGCCTACAGTTTTTGGGTCCTGTTATTACCGGTTACAAGCGATAGTAATTAATGTTGACAAAAACAGCTAGCAGCAGGTCATGATAAACCTAAGCGTCTATTGATGTTCGCTTATCACACATACCTTGAAGGGCGATCGGCTGGATTATGCTTATTTTGTCGCCGTATATTTTACTTAGTAATAAAAAAATAGATATCCTATTTTTCTCTTTCAAACATTTATTTCGATAACATTTATCATTTAGCATTAATTATGCTATGTTTAATAAAAATCCTTTTGTTTCAGGTGAAAAACCACACAAATGCGTTGTCTGTTCTAAGGCGTTCAGCCAAAGTTCAAACCTCATCACTCATATGCGTAAACATACGGGGTACAAGCCTTTCTCGTGCGGCTTATGTGAGAAGGCATTCCAACGAAAAGTAGATCTTCGCCGGCACAGAGAATCTCAGCATTCCGAAGTCATAGATACCAGTGTCTCTTTACCTATACAACGCTATAGATACTACGGCGAAGAACCGTTGCCAACATCTCCGGTTGTATCGAATATTTAAACAAGTAAATTGTTTTTCGCATATGAACTCAATATCCGACGGAATTGTTAGTTTCGACCTTTAGTTATATTTATATTTAAAATATTAAACTGTTATAACTACTTCTACGTTACTACATAAGTAAATATAGCCAAAGATTTAATCACTATTAGTTCCGTATATTGAAAATTTATTAATTTTTTTTAACCATGAAATAACTATTGTTTTCTTCACAGTCAAGCAATATTAGAGCCATCGTAACAATTAAACCAACTGTTTTAAATAATTTGTGGGATTCATTCCATTGCTTCTTCAATGCTTTTCTTGATTAGGTTCAGAGCTTTTTAGGATATAATGTGTCTATTCAAAATATTTTTACAAAACTTTTGTCCTTAATAGGAAGAGGGATAAGTCAGTCACTCAGAAACGTAGAGAATAATAAATTAAGGTAAATACAAAAGCCTACATGCCTACATATTTTTTGCATCATTTAGTTATTTAACATTTTAAATCGCTCCTCTGAAACTTAAATAACTAATTTTTGATCGGAAATACATACACAAAGTGCGCTGTAATATTTAACTTTAGGACTAAATTGTATCTACCAATACCAACAATTACCAGCAGCCAGAAAGTAGCAGCAGCTCTGTCGTAGAAAGTAATTATAACATTATAACCCAAACATTGAAAAATCCCTTTCTAAAAATTGTATTAAAACTCAAACCAAAATTGTCAAGATCCAGCAAACTTTAAGTGGTGAGTCAATAAACCTGACGTTTGGGACTAAATCCCGTCAGTGCCAAGCGACTTAAACCTCGGATACCTTAAATCATCAGATATGCACCCAAAACTCAGATCGGGAGACTCCATGCTTAATTTTAGTCCCATGGTTACCAACGTATTTTTTTTTATTATATTAGATCTAAGCTTGCGATCTAGACACATAACATGACTTCTCTTAAAATATTTAACTGACTTATTGCTATATTTCTTTCGACAATGGAATGAAATTACTCCGAAACTTTTTTATTTCGAAGAAAATAAGTATCTATTTGTAAAACGCTACAGTTTCTGAGTAATTTGTTGAAATGTTGTGCCTTAAGATTGATCTACTATATTTTATTACTACTTATGTCAAACCAATGATATATTTTATAATGTGCCGCTACAGGTGCGCGCTAGTAACAGAAACATGAAAAAAGTAAGAGTGTACAATGTACATAATATTTCATATTTAGTCTAATTTAAAATTAGTTTTTTAAGTCAATAGACACCAGTATGATATATATTGGTGTCCATTGACTTGATATGAGTGATAATAAATCAAACTATTCCTAATATAAATTCTGTGGCATGTAGGATACCTGTGTGTACTACTAGTATACGCTACTAGTATACGATGATATGTTTTGAATGTTCGATCCGTCCCATCACTGTGATTTATATAAGAAAGGTAACATTACCTATGATTATTGTGTGTTTATTCTTTCATTCTTATTGTGGCGTTAAAATGAACGTTACAGAACAGCAATGAAATTTTAACTACATATTTTTTTATAAAAACACCTAACAAGTTATAAGACGGGTAGCGGCTAACTTGTGGCTATTTCGAGCTAGAAACTAATATGACGCAATTTACGGGATAGTAGGTACTAATAGAGATTCTTCCTTTAATGAATCAAAAATTTCCCTTTAGTTTAAATGTCAACTATCATAAGAATGTAATGTACGGTAAATATTAGTCTAAAAACTAGTGCATTATAATCAAATTCTGACAAAGCAGACGATACTTTACTAAGAGGGTAGCAGTTGTTAAACTTTACTTAAGAATTACGCTTATACTGGAGCCGCACTTGTGTCTATCGTCACAAAGCTTCGTGCAATGACACGATAAATACAGATGTGACCTCTACATTTATCGTGTACGTATCGTGCGCGAAGCTTTGTGGCGATAGACGCAAGTGCGGCTCCAGCAATAACAAGTATTTGTATGCTGCTTTAACCGTCGTATTAATACACTAGCTGTTGCCTGCGACTTCGTCCGCGCGGGCTTCCTTTACTCCGCACAGCTCCTCCCCCGTAGGTGATAGCGTGATAATATGTAGCCTATATGTTGACCCGACCTGTTAGTAATATTCATGCAAAATTTGAAGTCAATCCATGCAGTACTTTTTGAGTTTACCCCGGATATAGGTACATACAGACAAACAGACAAACGTACAAAAATTGAACTATATTTTTGGCTTCGATATCTATTGTAGATCACGCCCCAAGTATTATTTTAAAAATATATTCAATGTACAGTTTTGACTTTCCTACGATTTTATTATATGTAAAGATTGTTGTTGTCAGTGCCTTATATCTTAATGTAACATTGTTACATTACTGCCCTAAAATTTAATGTTTATAACAAATCTTAGCGACCGGTTAATAAGTACGGTTAATAATAATAAGACATATAGGCACGTGTTTGCTCAACGTTGCACATATATATCATTCCAAAATTACTTTCTCTTCTATTAAATTTGTTTGAAATAGAATATGTCGATATGTGCCTGAAAATTCATAAAATATATATTTATTATTTATTAAATAGCCAACTGGCTTCACATTATACTATCATCATCGTGGCTAAAGCCATGATAATGCAAAAATATAAAACTGGTGGACTATTTAATTAATAACAAATAAGTTGTATACAATACAAGTGTTATAATTTAAAGTAAATATTATGGAGTTTCACCAAGTGTTGACGATGGAGAGTATAAATTAGACAATTTTAAACAATTAACTATGAAAATAATTAAAACAATTTACTATGAAACCCATGAAAATATTTGCTTTATATTTCATATCGATATTAAACGAATTCACCACAGGAAACCTTACGTAGGATATTTAAGTATTTGTACAGAATTAATGTAAGATTTTCGAAAAAAATAGTTCTTTGAATAATTTATCGTCATCGTTATAATATTAGATAAGATTAATATTATGATAAATATGAGGGTACTTAATAAAATATATGATTAAAATGATTAATATAATTTATGTATATAAATGTATATAATAAAATGCACCCGATATCAATTTTTATAAGGGATACCAACTTGCACAAGTCGTTGAACATTTTGCCATAATATGTATCACTTTATTTTTGAAGTGAAAACTTCTTTAGGCGCGTTGAGCGTTTTGGTAGAGGGTAAAATCCTCGGTTCGCGTCACCGACATGCTAATGATAATAGTATATCTATAGCTATGGAGAGCCAGACTAGCGCACGCGCAGTAGCCTGTGTACACGTATACACTAATACATCGACTATTTCTGGCTGTATTATGTGCGCGTTGGACGCTTTATATAGTTATATAGTTTTAATTACTCTCAACTTAATAGTTCCGTTTTCACTTCTATCGGCAGTCCCACGACTGCTACTGTTTTTTATTTAACTTTTCACAGTTTTTAAGGTTCCTTATTAGTATATACACATCTCAATCTGTTAATTTTCCTATTGTTTGGTAAGTTACTTTTATGTAAGTGAAAAAACTCGACATAGGCCATGTGATTATATCTTACTTAGATCTATGTTTAGAATGAGACAACTGTATACCAAAGGAGAGTGTCTTTTAGTCGAGTGTGAAACGCTTTATTTATTTAGATTAACTAGTATTATGCAGTGTAATAGTATGTAATTATTAAATAATTTATTACAAGCTCTTATAAAGGCTAAGATTGAATTGATTCACAATAGACAACGCTTAAGTCACACTTTTAAAACCAATACTTATTATACTTTTATTTTAATAATAATGTATTACCAGTTTGTTACCATTTATCATTTGCGCCGCTGATGTGTTACCATTTTATTTTCGAAACTGTATGCAATGTTCATATAAAATTAATTTTAATGTCGGTAAATGTTGTGACAAATGTAGATTTGTAAGATTTCTGATTTCAGAGGCTACATTCTTGGAAGACTGTTATCTGTTCTTATTTTTTAATTCTAATATAAAAAATGCATTTTGTGGACCACCAATGTATGCCATCTACCATTAGCATAGATAATATATATAAGATGTGCTGTTTTAAGTGCTCGTAGATATAATATTACGTGTACAATTTATGAAATAAAATCAAATATTTGGAGGTACTTCCAAGTACCCAAAACACGTAAATCTAGGTATTGGCTAGAATACATGAGCAATGATTAACGGCTAGAACACCAAAGAATATCTCGGTGTAGGTTCTACTAAAAACTGCAAAAATGCTATAAATCAATTCTAATCAAAAGGGTTAGTCAAAACTCGAGTCTGATTAAATATGTTTATATTTATTATAAAGTTATAGTTTTGCTGCCGTTTATTAGCAGATTGACCCTCATCCACTGAAGTATCATTTAACCACTAATTGTCTTACTGAATTGCACTAATTGAATGATATTTGTAAAGCACCTAAGTATAAATTGTTATAACTAAGCTAAGCGTTAGTTGCACGGTAAAACCGCCATAGGACTAAAGTCTTAACAACAGTGCAGCAGAATAAATTAATTTTTTAAAGCAAGGTGTATGTGAAAATATGTATGAGTGAACATTAATCTAGCGCTATTAATTACACTCACTAGAGGCAATATTTCTGTACTACCCCTACTGAGTGGAGTGGACTCTCCCAGTCCAACATTAAACACTTACGCCCCATTGCTAGTCTGAAAGTCGGCTCGCTAGACTTGGTTTCACCAAGGAGATGTCGAGCATTAAAATACTTTGCTAGCCTTGAATAACTAAAACAAACGTAATAAAGCAAAAACAAAAGTTAACGACCCAATAAATTAATAACACTTGCGAGCTAAATGTGTGAATTGTCAAAAAATCTCATGGTCCAAAGCAATTGATTTCATTGAGTAGGTACCGTATATTTTGGAGAGCGCTCTGCGGAATTGAACGACTTAATTCCACCATCCCAGTTTTTCTATCGATCGTCGAGGCACCAGATTCTAGGCATTGCATTATGGTGGACGTTCCATGTACCCGGACAAAGCGGTTCGACTCGACATTCTTCATTCAAACCGCAAGGGACTGGAACATGCTTCCTGAGTCTGTGTTCCCCAACGAGTACAATCTGAGAATCTTCAAAAAAAGAGTGAACGTAGCCTACTTTCAGACGAGATCGTGGTCAATCGCTTCCCCATCAACACTAAAAAAAGTACTTTTTAGAAACTTCTACCCGTACCTACATATTATGAGTATTGTTTAGTAATATTCCTCCAACATTTTATTAATTTTCTATAACATGGATGACGTCATACATCGATCACATCATAACAAGGAAGTTATTTGTCGATATCTTGACAAGACCGAATTTTAAGAAATAACTAATAAGTTCTCTTTTAAAATCTATAAATGATGTTGGAGAAATCCGGCTTATATGATAATATATAGTCCTCATACTTTGTTTTCTTCTAGCTCCACTGGTGAAAGGACTTTAGTCTGAGAGCGTCTACTGTTTTACGCGGTCACAAATGGACACGTCCGAAGTTCCGTTCGTTTCGAAATTTCGATTCCGAATGCAACAAATATGTGCAGGTCGAAACGTCCGTGTAATAAGTCAGTTTAGGCAATGGAAGCCTTAAGGTTTAAGACTTGAATTGAACTTATAATTTAAGGTAAATTTCAAGACAAATAAATCTGCAGAAACTTTTGTAATATTTTAATTTTAAGGCCAGTCAAATAAAGTTTCAGCGAATAATGTTTGTTTCATTTTATCAGATACTTTTTCCTTCTAACAATTTTAATTTTATACCTGTTTAATATTGCTAAAATTATAAATACAATGATTTTTCTTTTTTGACACTGATGGACTGATAGAAAAAAAACCCATCGCCTATAGATATTCAAACTGTTTTTTATGAACAAAACTTGTTAATATAATTTCAATAAAAACACAATCATGATGCTTGTGATTCATAGCAACCTATCCAAGCAGCAATATAACAATACCGGCTTCTGTAGCCTCTAAACCGCAACATTGACTCTCTATTTAATGGTTGAAATGACAAGTCAGTAGGGTGATGATAGTGAGGGTTAGCAGGAGGACATACATGATAATATTATCATGTATCTCCTCCTGCCACACACATTCATTCATTCATACACACATGTATGAATGAATGAATGTATGAAAACTCTTTATTATGCACAAACTTACAATTTAAAAAAGTACAATTAATTACTTTACTCGTAGTCTTTATGTATTAAACGAATAATACTCAAAGGCTCATAGGTACACAAAGGCGATCTTATCGCCAAAAGAGTGATCTCTACCTTTATATACTACTTTATATCTAAACATACAAATTATGCACTCACACATAAACAAATCAGTAATCACGACATAAAAACACATTGATGTACAGTAAAAATACTCTAAAAATGAATAAAAATAAAACATTTAGAGGAAAAAACCATTTTAAATAATATTATCTAATCTGATAAACATAAATTAAAATAATACGTTTTGACTAGAAATCAGAAATCAGATGAACTTTGAGTAAAGTTCTTTCAAATAAAATTTTTACAAGTTATTTTAACGGGTCAACATTTTTTAAAAACTACTATCGGATCAGAAACGTGGCCACACACTGAGAAGATTCGGCGGAAGAAACTCAGTGAGCTTGTCTTTTTCATATCACTTTTTTTATCACAATATTACAAAATTACAAAAAATATATATGAGATTGGTATGAAGAGCAATTAATCCCAGGCTTTTTTTCTTCTAAATAATCTGAGAAGTTATAATAACCTTTTTTACACAGTTTTGTTTTAACACATTTTTATATTTATTGACTGGTAGATAGTTTCGGGAACTACAGTTTCGGGAAGTTTATTGTATATATGAAGTTTATAGTTTATTTCCTATTACTTGTATGTACTCATAAATTTCTTACAGAGTTAGTGTACGGTATATAAATTCCATTTAGTTACACAGCTGGTAATCTACACTAATCAACTCTCGCGATAAGTTTTGGACTACCAATTTATAGTCACAATAACATGTGACTTGTTGCGGTTTATATTTAAGCCAAAATTTTCACTTCAATCATAAATATAAGCCAGATCGGCATTGATGTAGTTGATTGCACGATGGAGATTTTAAAATAATAATATTTTATATACATATGTATGTATCTATGCAGAGGTTTCTATGAAACGATCTAGATTTTGAGAAAACGTTGTTTTTAACTAAAAACAATACCGAACAAAACTCGGTCATCCAGATACTATAATATAATAATGTGTAAAAACGTAGTGATTGTATATTCTTTAGGCATGGAAATTATTGTTAAATTAAGTTAACTGTTATGTTGTTAAATTTAATTAATATTTAACAGTTATTTATTTATGTTACTAGCTGTTGCCAGCGACTTTGTCCGCGCGGAGTTCGTTTACTCCGCACTGCCCCTCCCCCGTAGGTGATAACATGATAATATGTAGCCTATATGTTGACTCGACCTATTAGTAATATTCATACAAAATTTGAAGTAAATCCATGCATACTTTTTGAGTTTATCCCGGACATACATACAGACAAACAGACAAACAGATAAACAAACAGACAAAAATTCTAAAAACTATATTTTTGGCTTCCCCCAAGTATTCTTTTAAAAAAATATTCAATGTACAGTTTTGACTTTCCTACGATTTTATTATATGTATAAAAGATATTATATCAGTAGCCTATATATTATAATAAGTATTAGAAGCAGCAAAAAAGCAAAGCTATCGAGTTAGTGACAAAAAAGTTCCTCTGGAATAGTTGTATAACTTTTAACAGTTAATTATTATTATCATAAATCAAGGTAGCAAGCAGCAAAAAAAGGTCTCAAATACTTTTAATAACATTATTATCCTATATCAAGTTATTGGTAATTTTTGTGATGCCTAAAATTTTAACAGTGTTTGCTAATATAAAATATAAATAACAGTTGTTAATTGTTAAAAAAATAGTACGAAATTTAACATGTTAACTGTTAAATGATCCATGCATAAAAAGAGTATAAGCTCTTTGACAAAAACCAGATTGTTTCAGTAAACTCGGTGAACTACGTTCGCTTAATTTTTATTCTGAGAATTTTAAGATGATCGAAATACAAATCTGAGCTATCTAATCGTTTAAAGTTTAAACCATCTATATATCTGTCAAGAAAGCTTACCGCTCAACACTATGGGCTATGGGTCCTAGCCAATCTACCAGAAGATCTATATTTATTTCTAAGGTCTAGGAGAGTCCAACGTTCTGAGAGATAAAATCCTTCTATCTTCCTATAGTTCCTATTCTTCCTATAATTCCTGCCGCAATAGCTTCAGTGCTTGTCACTTTCGTGTTCCGGTTTGGAGTGTAAGGTAGCGGGTAAACATATGCAAGTGCTATTAGACCTCGTCACAAGATAGCAACGCACCATTAACATCTTTGGTATCTAGGTATAGGCGATGTTTGACTCTTTCCATCAATATTACATTCACGTTCACGAGATAAATGACACTTACTGATCTAACCTCAAAGTAAGCAAATTATTTGCTTGTGTTATGGGT
This sequence comes from Apodemia mormo, assembly GCA_036924255.1. Classification (NCBI taxonomy): domain Eukaryota; kingdom Metazoa; phylum Arthropoda; class Insecta; order Lepidoptera; family Riodinidae; genus Apodemia; species Apodemia mormo. Next base: position 31,069,108 of record JAUPFN010000003.1, on the reverse strand, counting down.
ATTAGTCTACGATACTAATACATAGAAATACATATATAAATACTAGAATATATTTAATAAACATCCAAACGCGGAAATACAAACATTAATGCTCATCACACAAATGCTTGTCCCCGTCGGGGATCGAACCCAAGCTCCGTCGATTGCGTAGTAATGGTCGCTAATCACTCGATCAACGGGGTGGTCGAATTCGATTATAGAAGTCGTGCAAATTATGCGTGACCTTCTCAAATTTTCACCTCTTGGTTAAGTTTGCCCCATTCGTTAAACTACCTTTCATTTCAGTTGCATCACAGCAGTTCCATATTATAAGATTTCGAGGAAATTTCATCATATTTAAAAATTCTGAAAATTTATTTTTTAGTTAGTTATGTTGCGTCTCCAGGCATGAGTTTGTTTAAAAACGATAATTTTATTCATCTTATTAATTTAACAGTTTATTACTAGAATGGGCAGAAACTTCGACCACTGGCCGAAATTCAGCACTTCGCCGAAATTGATCATGTGGCCGAAATATGACATTCCGCCGATATTCGACATTCGGTTGAAATTCGAGATTCGGCCGAAATTCGGCATTCAGTTTAAATTCGACATATGACCGAAATTTGACACTCAGCCGCAATTCGGCAAATTCATTAATCGATATAAGTGCTTATCGAAATAAAACCAATAAATCGATTGAATCGTAACTCTGCTCGTAAAACTTGTTCACAACGCATGATTACATTGAAGTGATTACTATATCAATCAATCGATTAAACGGGTCATAAGACCCGGGTCTTTTTGACGACAGGTCAGTATTCATATTCTTTCTGATCGAACGAACGACATTATGCCTACTGGGATGTTTACTTATTACTTTTAAGTGTTTACGGTAATAGCTAATAGGATTATATGATAATGCTGATAGAAAAGTATCTACTTGGCGAGGCCTCCGGAACCTGGGCTTCGAAGTTCGGGTCAGTGTTACCAACCCTAGTGTTTTAACAGTAGATTAACTGCTTTCGCCTTTAAATCCCTGTTTTCTGTTTTAGTTCATATTTTTACTGTTTTTGGTGATGTATCCCGACCTTTGTCGAAAATAATTCATTCCAAGTCGCATTATGTTACAACCTACAACCATCATGTTAAACTTTCAATACTCAATACTTTATTGCGTCATATATTATACATTTATAGGTGTTAAGTATACATTCTAGGAACAACATATGTACCCTGATAGGGTGTAGCAATGCAGAGGCGGACTGATTCACTTTTCTGAATAAAATATGTTTCTTATTAAAATTTATCATTCAAAAATTCCCTTAAAGTGTAGTAACATTTATATATCAATAGGTTCTTAACATCGCGTAGAAATATTTTACAATTTTCTTCCGATTTAAGTTTTTCGGGTAATTTATTAAATATTTTTACAGCCACAACGTTTGGCCCCGAACTGTGCATTTTAAGGTTTGAGATCGGTAATTCTAGGTTGTGTTTGAATCTTGTTGTAAATTTTCGTGGGTATTCAGTTTGTTTTTTAAAGAACTGGGGATATTTTTAACAAATTTTAGTATTTCGAATATATAAATTGAAGGATATGTTAATATTTTTGCTTTTTTGAAATACGGTTTACAGCTTTCTGGTTCTTTAATGTTAACAAAAATGCTGATGCACTTTTTTGGGATATAAAAAGATCCGTTGCGTTCACACTATTGCCCCATAGTATAATGCCGTATGTTAACCACGAAATACGAATAGGCATAGGCGTAGTAAACAGATAAGGCTGTATGTTGGTCGGTCGCTTTTCGGAGTTCCCTTAGTGCATATGTATTGCTTCATAGTTTAGTTTTTAATTTAGCTAAACTTTTTAACCAAACAATAAAGATAGATTTTGAATGCGTTTATCATGCGCCGTATTACAGTTGGTATCTCTAGCGGGCCTCTTGCGGAATAGGAGATTCCAAATTTAATGTCTATAATCTTTATACTTTTAACGTACAGTAAAACAGGATCATTCAAATATTATTGAAATTATTTAATTCAACGGATAGTTATAATATGTCACTGTAACCAAGATTACTTAATAAACTATGTAACAATTCTATGAATTTAATATTTAGAAATTACTATTTTACTGCTTTCTGCTATTTTTAAAGTTCTATTTGCTGCTTTTTGGTTTATTCTGGTTGGCAACATTGGTTCGGGTACAAACTATATAAATATACCTATATATATTTTTTTGGCAGCTGGTCCAAATGACCGCTACTGCGAAACCGGGAGTTTTGCAGGGCGAGCAAAGTGCTCAGCCAGAGCATAGAACTATAAAAATATACAGAACATTATCTAATGAAATAGCCAATAGCTAGCTATACTAGCGTGATCTATTTGTGTGCAGCGACGTCTAGACCAGCATAGCGAAATATTTTGCGTAAAATTTTAAGTAATTTACAAAACTACATTTTATAAGTTGGTCGACTATTACTCAAAAACTTGTAAAGAAAACTATCAGAGAAGAAATCCGTAATACTTTTCTTTTAATTTCATTAACTTTACTACTACCATGTTTTTTTTTCACACCCCCAAAACCAACCGTTTAGCCTGCAGAGGGGGGGGGGGGACACTTGACTCTAACAAAAATTAATACTTACACAATATTTTTTAAAAACAAAAAAAATTAACATCCCCACTTTACATGTACGGGTACCTTGGGGGGCTACCTTGAAAATAAATATAATATAAAAAGGTAAAAAAAATATGAAAAAAATATAAAAATACCGCCAATACAGGGATACTGGTGAGATTCAGTGGGGAGATGCGCTGTAGCGCGCTCTCGGTTGCATGGGCACCACCATCTTGCTTGTTTCTCCCATGAAACAGCTTTGCTGTATTTCCGAAAGAAGGGCAACACAGGCAGAGTAATTACTGGCACCAAGACTTAACATCTTATGTCTCAAGATAGGCAACACATAAATGAGTTACCTGGGTTAGTTCCGGGTGAATTAATTTATGTTCATTGGCGACGTCGACCACTAACCATCAGATGGCACGTGTCAGTTTGCCTATCCTATAAAAAGAGAGAAATAATTAGAACTGAAATAAAATTGTTTTCGAAAACCTATAATATTTTATAAAAACCTATCTAACGATACCCCACTGATGGGGTACGTGAGAAAAAAAATAACATCCCCACTTTACATGTAGGGGAGCTACCCTGAAAAATTTTTTTTTTTAAATTTTATATTACCACTTTGTTGTTGTAACTAATATGTATATTCATGCCAAACTACAGCTTTCTAGTAATAATAGTCTCTGAGCAATTGTGCGGACGGACGGACGGACGGACATAGCGAAACTACAAGGCTTTCTAGTTTACTTCGGAACCCTAATAAAGTACAGTGGGACATCACGTTTGAAGTTAGGCGAAATGCCACTTTTTTATTGGTATTTGACAAGGTTGTCAAAATATTAAATAGTATAAATTAATATAATAAATTATCAATAGTATAAATTTGTGTATTCGTAGTATGTGTATGTATATCAGGAATAAAACGCAAAAAAATTCGCGCCCGTTATCTTTAACCTCGAAATATATTGTCATATTCATATTCGTAATCGTCACCCCCAAAAACCATGAAAACGATATCCACATTGATTTTATTAAAAAAATCCCGTCCGTTGTCTTAAACCTCTAAATATATTATATTTGGAATCGGCACCCCCGAAAACCATGAAAACGATACCTACCCATATTGATTTTTTTTAAAAACGCGGCCGCCCTCTTGAATTTCGAAATATATTATGTCATTTCACATTGTCATCCCCGAAAACCATGAAAACGATACCCATACTAATTTTATTTAAATAATTTGCGTCCGCCAAGCCAATACTTTCACCAGCAATTTCTTCCCCTCAAAAATATATAAGTTGTTATAATAACATATTCTAAGATTGTCGAAACCAAAAATATCAATTTTAATTTTTTAAAGGTTTCGCCTCTGTGGTCTAACTTTAGTGGTCCAGCGCTGGCGTTGACCACATGAGGTCCCGGGTTCGATTCCCGGGTCGGGCACATAAAAAAAGGTTTTTTCAGTTTTCTGATAACAGAAAGTTACCCGGGATTGTAAAGTGCCCGGTTGGCGATAGGCTTGCCACCTATCACATTTGTGGGACTAACTATCTTCGGCTAATCGTGGGTGCACTTGTTGTACCTCTGCCTAACACTTTGGGGATATGGGCGTGAAGATACTTTTTTTTAAAGGTATAACATTTGAACGCAATTTTATCGATTTTTATTGTTTAAACAGCATTACCGGTAGTTTTAGTAAACTCTAAAAACACTGTTTTGGGACAAAATTAACTGGTTGAAAAATCTCATAGATATGTTGAAAAACAATTTTATCTAATTTTTACGCACACCGTAATTCCTGAATTAATGGTGACCGGATCTACTGCTCTGAAACTGGATATGACGTAACAAACATTGCAAATATATAACACATACTTATAAACTAACCCATGAAGCCGTTGACCAGCGACAACGGCGTAAACAACTCGAAATGCAAATGTTTTTCTTGAACAGATTTAAAGGTAGACGAAAATATATTTTTACAAATAAAGATCAAATTCGCAGCCCCTTGGCTGATGCGCCATTTTTATTCGGTGGAAGGATAGCCCCAGCCTTGTTTAAGATGATAGAGACATTTGCATCACCGGTGTGTGACCTTTCTCCCAATAAAAAGTAGGTTTTACAAAAATGTTCTTTAGTCAAATGTTTATTTAAGTCAAATATGTACTTTAGTCAAATAAGGGATGAGTATATTATGGCAAAAAAAGAAAACTTAAAGCTTGACTGTAGAAAATATAAGGCGTTACGACAGGCCTATGTTAAGCGTTTCAATGTTGTTTTGTGGTGACTTCAGTTAAACACTGTCTAAAGCTCTACAGAGCGCAATGGTGCCTAGATGTCAAAGTCAACGTGTTATCAAATCCACACTAAAAAAAACATTTCTTGATAAGAGTGCTTCACCGTCCAAAGTATGAATATGAGAAATGCTGTGGCCGACTACGAATAATTACTCTGCTGGAATGACAATCTCGAACGAAGCCGCGGTTACAGCTAGTCATAAATATCGTTGGGATTTAAACCAAAAGCCCCACGCGTTAGTTTCAAAACATGTGCTACTAGACAAATGACCGACTCAGGTATAGTTAAAAAAATAAATACAAAATAAAACTACCACAGATTAATATAAAACAACTCATGATTAAGTAAAATCCTCATAAAATATAGCTAGTAACAACAAGGCTTAATAACTGCATCGATTGCGATGTCACAATCATCAAACCCATTCGAAAGCAAACCTCTCCCCTATGTAATTACGTAGCGATGTTTTATCAAATACTCAAGCAAGCTATACGATGAAAACAAACAATTACAAGATATGGACGGGTCGACATCAGACAATCCTTCCCACGATTCATTAGAGTTTATACAGTTTGTTATAACATTTCATATCAATTCGTGTAATGTAGTAATGAAATCAAAATAACAACGCTCGCGTGACATATGCCAATTTGTTTGATAGCGCTAGAAAAATAATTATTTTTCCTGAACCCACACTAAAATTACTTTATTAATACGATGTTTACTTAATTAATGTCATTATCACAACGCACCTGTAAATAAATATCTTAATAAATAATCCGAATATAGTAACATGAAAGTGAGTTGGTTTGTTCGTTGTACTTTTTCATCTTAATTACAAAACAAATTATTTTGCATTGCATGCATGAGATTTTATATACACTTTATCATGAGTAGATTCGGAAAGACAGAAAAGTAACTTTTAAGGAGCAGAAAACCGCGGATAAAAACCATATTATTAATAAATATGATTAAACAGTCCGTAGTCTATTAGTAAAGCCATTCGGCACAGAACATGGAGTCATAAGTTCGAAAATCTTAATTTATAATTATTTTTCAATTATGAAACTATATTTCGAAAGAAGACTGTTCTTTTTTGATTAATACATATTCGATGAAACGTTCAATCGAAGTAACGTTGACGATAAAAGGTTGTTTCGAAATAAATTCCATTCGAACAATCGTTCAGTCGACTTTCCATTAATTGAACACATGACTCTCGAAATTAAATTACGGACCCTATTTTTTTAGCTCCTCTACATGTAAAGTGTGAATGTTATTTTTTTTCTCGTGTACCCCATAGTTTGGGATATCGTTGGATAGGTTCTTAAAAAATATTGTAGGTGTTCGAAAACAATTTTATTTCAGTTCTAATTATTTCTCTCTTTTTATGTTATTTGGATAGGCAAACTGACAGACGTGCCACCTGATGGTAAGTGGTTGACGTCGCCAATGAACATAAATTAATTCACCTGGAACTAACCCAAGTAACTCATTTATGTGTTGCCTATCCTGAGACGTAAGATGTTAAGTTTCGGTGCCAGTAATTACTCTGCCTGTCTTGCCCTTCTCTCCGAAATACAGCAAAGCTGTTTCACGGGAGAAACAAGCAAGATGGTGGTACCCATGCAGCCGAGAGCACAGTATAGCGCATCGCACCGGATCTCACCAGTATCTCTGTATTGACGGTATTTTTAAGAATAGCAGGATCCATTAAAAAATTTAAGCGCCTTCAAATGTACGAAATGCAAGCTGCAGAAACAAAATATTGCTCTCATATAGAAACTCTTTCCTATCTAATTTTCTCTCTTATGTTGGAAGCATTCTGTTTATTTAACCTCACGTAAGTATAAACGCTATACCTTTTTCTTAAGTAGTTATTTAGGTAAAGGGCGAACGAATGGCTATGCGTGACTACCAGATGGCAGAATTCCACAACGTCTCACCCGAGTTTGGGCCACGCGAAATGTAGGGTTCTGAATCGTCTCATTTCGTCAAGAAGAGGAATTTTATTGTTTCATACTATAAAATATTTAACCTATTTAACGTCAATGATACACCGCTGGTTCACCGCCTATAAAAACTTTTCCAAGTAGGTACATTTTATAAGTTGGTCGACTATTACCCAAAAACTTGAAAAGATTTCTAAGCCGTGACAGATTTCCTTTTAACTTCATTATATTTACTACTACCGTGATTTTTTCCCGTCCCCAAAACCAATCGTTTAGCTAGCAGATGGAGTGGACTCTTGACTAACAAAAATTTGCATTTTAAAGCTAAAGACAAACGAGTCCCTTAAATGAAAATTTGTTTTCACAAACCTACAATATTTTTAAAAACCTATTCAAAGATACCCCACACTATGGAATATACGAGGAAAAAAAATAACATCCTCACTTTACATGTAGAGTCGAGCTACCCTTAAAAAAGATTTTATATTACCACTTTGTTGCCGTGAGTAATATGTACATTCATGCCAAATTACAGCTTTCTAGTACTAAAGATCTCTGAGCTAGACTGTGGCCGAACGGACGGACAGACATAACGAGACTATAAGTGTTCCTAGTTTACTTCGGAACCCCTAAAAACGACGTCCCTAATTACATATATTACATTATTTACAATACCTAATTACATACATATATTTCAGTGCGTCAAAAGTTAAAATAGAATGTAGGTACTACCTAATCAGCCATAATAAGGCTTCTTCCTTGACATGTAAATTACTAGGTCCAGTGTGGAGCTCCACCCTTCACTTTTCCGCCATCACGATTTTCTAATTCCATTAGGTAGGTTTGTGAAACTGAATCCATATAAAATACTGCAAGTGCATTGGATAATTCTTAATAAGATTTAAAATTGTGTAGGCAGAAAGTATATAGATAATGTAACTAGCCTATACCCACGACGCCGTCTGCTTAAAATATAATAGTTTGAAAGTCGCTAAACGATGGTTATCTTTTTCTATTAGGGGTGCCATCTACTACTTCTATACTTATAATGTGGCGTTGCCTTCCCGCCACACGGATAGCAAATAGCAACGCACCATTATGAAATTTGGTGTCTATAGGCGATGGTTTCTCTTTCCATCAGGAGAGCCATTTGCTTGTTTACCTACTTCTGTTTCAGACGTGGCTACTGATGGTTTATGCCAAGACGATGAGCTAGATGATGCTGACGTTGCAGGGAATACGTGCTAAATCTGTAACGAATTCGGCCGAAATAATGAGGTTTGGTACAGGTGTACTTCATGTGGTTTATGAGCTCACGCAGATTGTACGAGGTGGGAGTCGCCCAAGGGTTATATTTGCGATTTGTGTTAGATTTTTGTATGATCCTCATTGCCCACAAGGTGACCACAATTACCCTCACCTCAGTGCAATGGGAGTCAAAATAGATATTTTTTTTTACTTTTATATTTCCTAAAGATGATTATTAAAGTGATCATTACTGATTCCAAATGATAGTCAATTAAGTATATTTTATTATGAGGCAGTTGTAATAGATATTTAGTTTAATTTTATTTATTTATTTCAATTATTGCTTAAGTGATCCCCATTACCCCTTCTTACCCTACTATCTTATGATATAAACAAACGTAAGTATCTATTTGTTTATTTTTATTTTAAACATAAAAACGTTGTTAGCAAATAGCAGTAGAGATGAGACGTATTTACGGGAACAGGTTTTTATACTAGGTTTCTACTAAGAAGTCTCCAAACTAGGTATTTAGTCATAGAATATACGAGTATCGAGTATTTAGAAGTACCTATGTAAGCGTACGCGTCCCCGGACCCCGATTACGCATACAACTTAGTAATGCCAAAAACGCAAAAGCGTATCGATTATTTACGAGTATCGAATATTTAAAATTATCATGCATACTCGTCCGTGAATACGCATATAATGTACTAATCCTTTGAGATTTGGGACAAGTACACTGCGAAGGGCGACCTTTTTCACCATACCAGCTTTTCAATTGTAAATTATTTTTTACATTTTCTTACACTAAGCTAGGTAGGTATTCAACATTCAATCAATTCTCCTAAAGTCGTATATTTGACTGTCTTGTTGGTCGGGTGGTTAGCGAACTTGACTACGCAATCAACGAGGCCCGGGTTCGATTCCCGTTGGTATTTTTGGATTTGATTGTTCATTAAATATATTATTGTATTAATTACCACTGTAGTCTATTGGCCCGGTGTTGCCATTGACTATATAAGGTCCTTGGTTGGTTTACCGGTTCAGGCAACCCAAAAATATTTTTTTATCAATTTTCTGATAAAAACGAATTGCCCGAGATTGGATTAGTGCTCGGTTGGTAACAGGATTGCCCCCTATCACATTGTGTGGGATTAAGTATCTTCAGCTACACATGAGTGCACGGGTCTACCTTTTTAGGGATACGGGAGTGAAGATACTTTTTACTCATAACAATATTTATATATGTATTACTATTTTTTGGTATCGTTGAATAGCACTCAAACCACAAGTAAATAATTTGCTTACTTTGAGGTTAGATTGATTTTCCTGTGTAATATGTCAAGTGACTTCTATTAATATTTATAATTATAATAACCTATTATAAGATATTGAATATTGACATTACAGTTAATTGCTACCAAAGTGCATAATATAAATATTAGGATGTATAGTTAATTCATACTTCGATCATATTTCGTGTCATACTTGATACTCGGACGTATAGTAAAACTCATACTTCTAAATACTCTTGGAACTAGTTTTTGGAACAAGTATTTGCACGTACTCGTAAAACACGTTTTCACCGTATTGGTCCCGGCCTCCCTTGAAGAATAGGCCAACTGCCGTTCTGCCAGGCAGGTCGTAAAAGGCGACCGATTGGCTATCGAGTCACTAACATCGTGGCTACTAGGTGGTAGAGTTCTGCATTGTCTCAGTGTCCCGGGTCTGGTACCACCGCCTTACCTATTCCTGCCGCAATAACGTCAGTGCTTGTCGCTGTCGTGTTCCGGTTTGGAGGTTAAGATAGCCGGTAAACTTATGCATGTGGCATTAGACCTCGCCACAAGATAGCAACGTACCATTAACATCTTTGGTGCCTATAGACGATGGTTGACTCTTTCCATCAGGAGACCCATCTGCTTGTTTGCTATCTTATGTTATAAAAAAAAAAACTCAGTACGTATTATTGCTAGTATGTCTCATCTCTAGTTAGCAGTGTTATACCACAGATCAGATATATGTACTACATGGTGTTATACTTTGTAAAATATAGCATGAGTCTTATGACAGATGTCAATATGACTTTACTAGGGATGTTCCAGTGTATAAATAATCGAAACGAATTTGCTTTGGATATTTAAAACTACACAAAAATACATTACATTTATGTTTATATTATTTTTTTAAACTGAATCAGATAATAATGCAAAACAAAACTAGTTACAAACAACAAAGATAACAACAAAACAAATGACTGGTTGGTTAAAAACACAAAACAAACTAGCAAAAACGAGGTGACAAGCAAACACCTACAAAAAATATAGACGTAGCCATTGTAAACAATTAGAAACAAATTGGTGAAGTTAACTTTTGCACATGTGTGCGTAAGCCAACGCCAACACTTGCAAGCATCGTAAAACATTACGTACGTGTGCTAGAGATTAGTGTTGCAAGCATTGGCTTTCAAATTTCCATTTACTGGTTTAATATTTTACTACATTTTATAAATTAAAATGCGTTTTACTTATATTAATTATATTTGGTATTTTGTTTGTATTACTATTTCCTACAAACAAAATCAAAAACAAACAAATTTAGAAGGTCTTGAAATTTATTTATTTTATCTACTGTACATATGCCATTATGTTAATGCATATTTACACATGTAAATATGCACTAATTACAATATGAATAATATTCGTACGATCTTTTTTCAGCATATTTTACATTTTTACTCTAAATAATTACAACTAATAATTTAATAGGTTTTTAATATTTTTTTTACTTATAATGCCAACTATTTATTATACATTCTTCATACTCATCTTTAATAGTATATATAACTTCTTTTCTAAACTGAAAGTACACACAAGAATGATAATTGGCAAACTAAGAAATAAAATGAAAAATAAAATACGAGCTTATTTATTTATTTAATTAATTCTTTATTGTACACAGTAAACACTAACATAACAATAATAATAGAAAACAAGTACAATGGGCAAGATTATCTCTAGTAATAGAGATTTCTTCCAGCCAACCCGTAACAAGGAAATATTAAGACGCTGTCAACACCAAAACCGCTCACTCTGTCTATTTCTATCGGAGTAAACGAGACCACATTATCAGTGTAACTGGGCGGCCAGGGTCTTAAAATGAATAAATATTGAATTTAAAGAAAAAGTGTAGATTATTTGTCAAATATGATTTAGGTATGAATATAATGACTTCATGTTTTCAATTGCAGACCCATAGGTCAAAGTAATAAAGATATAGAACCGTTAATGATGATTTTAAGACCAATCTTCGCAATTATTTTCTATCGAGCCAATTTTTTTCAATTATGTAACGAGTCCGGCCACAGTCTTTGAAATATTATGAATATTATATATTTTTTAATATATTTTTTTGATGCGCCATAACAGATAGTTTTCCTAAAAAACTGCTTAAAAACATCAATTTTAACTAATTAGGTCTTGTCAGCCCCTAAAAACAAAGATAATTTTCGATGCATATTTTTTGTGGTTTTAATGGATAGATATAGTTAGACAGTAAAGTTTTATTAATTATTCAAAAAAAAAAGTAAACGATTTAAAAAAAATTACACACAAAAAAATGAAAAAATAAAATTTACCTTTAAAAATTCGAACTTTACAAGTTTTAATTTTTTACAAAAATTAATATTGATGGTTACACAGGGGTGTCTTTAACAAGGATTTATAATGTTATAATATTGATATGTTTGCGTCATTGTGATTAGTTATGGTATATGATTTTATGACGTTATCTTCTAGCGCTAGTTGGCGAACCAATTACGAAACAGCATGAAACACGACGGGCCATGTTTTATAAATATGTATATATGTAGTATATACATATATAGTACAGTGAATCCAATTAAAACAATAAGTCTAACGTTAACATATATTTTCTAAATAAAAAGGACATTTCCCCAATGTTTGGGGAAATTTATTCGTATGTTAACTTACCACACTGTCACAATGCCGCTTCAAATGTGTGTTCTGAGAAATTATATCAAATATTATTTCAGTTTTGTTAAATTTATGGAAATTTGGATACTTACTTGTGAAAGGTGATCCCGGAAGACTTTTTTCAAAACATGAATTGTTTTAACAATTGTTTATCACACAGGATGGCATGATTTCAAAATAAATATTGTCACAAAAAGAACTTTTCTCACTCTCTCTAGCTCACGGCCGACTAGTAAGCCGCCGGCTTCATATTGCCGCATCGTCATCACATTCGTGACTCACGATACGAGCGCTTGGCTACGTCTATATTTTTTTGTACGTCTTTGGTGACAAGGCTTATGCACTCGTACTGAGACCACAGACACAAAATAACTACAGAAGACAACCTAGATACACCTTGTCTTCAAGCAACGCACACATAGACAGCTCTCATGGACGCGAAATCTCGGTAGTTTGTTTCAATGCGAGAGCGGATGTAACTAGATTATAATGTTAATGATATTCTCCGCCGCCATTAACAAACTACCGCGGCATATTGTTTAAATTATTTTATGTTTGTTTGTAAGTGGGTTATTTATTTTGAACTTCGATTTTATTATCATCATATACTTATTTAGAACGCTATTTATGTCATCAACTCAACAACAAATAAAATACCATTGTTCACAATTTTTGTCTGACTGTCTGTCTGTTCGTTCCGGCTAATTTCTGAAACAGCTGAACCCATTTTGACGGGACTTTCACTGGCAGATAGCTGATGTAATAAGGAGTAACTTAGGCTAATTTTATATTAGAACTTTTCCACGCGAACGAAGTCGCGGGCACAGCTAGTTTAAAATAAAAAGAACATCAACTTCATATCGTATTATTATTTCACATTTGATTATGTAATGTCATTATACATATTACATTTAAAATTTAAGTCATCTATACAAATAAATAAAATTGGAGTGTCTGTTTGTAATATTAAAATAATCGATTTTTACTAAATGCATATGGATGTATACACGGTACATATACCAAAATAATATTTTCTAAAATTTTTGTCTGTCTGTCTGTTGTTCCGGCTAATTTGTGGAACGGCTAGACCGATTTTGATAGGACTCTCACTGGCAGATAGCTGATGTAATAAGTAGTAACTAAGGCTACTTTAATTTTCAAAATTTTTCCACGCGGTCGAAGTCGCGGGCTCAGCTAGTCATTTATAAAATCATTCACCTTAAACTCCTCTCTTAAAACCTCTCTAATTCAGTTAATTTTGACCAGAGGAGGAAAAGTCATATAACCTTTTTGATGTAAAATTATAAGTTCTACGCATTTTATTCAGAACTTTTTCAGAAAAGCAAAAAACGATTTAATTTTTTTAACACTTACTCCAGTAAAGTTTAAAACTTTACTGGAGTAAGATACTAGTGTGTTTTTTGTGCATAAGCCAAAGTGACAACCCTAGCGCGACCGCCGAGTTTAGGTATAAAAAGTGAAGTACCAAGGAACTTATATATGATAACTGGAATTGTTACGAAGCAATATTTGAAAAATAAAAATGTACTTTATTTCGTTACTCATAAAGTTGACATTTGTTTCTTACTTAACAGAGGAGAAAAACGTTCTGAGCAAGATAACGACATGAGTGGATGTTGTCCCTTTCTTACAATTGCCAGTGTTAAAATAAAACTGCTGATGGTAGATTTTTATATATTCGGTAATCGTTAAATCCCTTTTATTCATACACGTCGATAAATATATTAGCATAAAATGTATTGTAATTAACATAGTAAGTTCTAAAATGTGCTTATTTTAATTTTTACGTGATTAATTATGCAATGCAAAAACTGTTTCTCCAATTAGTAGAATTACTTAGTAGTAATTTGCAAACTACGCATGGCTACACTTATGTATGGCGATTGGCGCTTTATTTAGTAGAAAGAGACACACTCCACTCATGTCGTGGTACTCTTCGGAACGATTTTGAAGCGCTTGTAGGCATTCCGGGTAGAATGTAACTTCCTTGTGAAGTACATACACAAGATTGGCTTCTGTCGTATTCTGTGCCACAGATCAGATAATTGTAGATAGCTACTGAGACTGAAGAGACGCGCGCGTCACCTTACGCTCAAGTAAATGGCGGCTACAGTGATACCACTGAAAAAAATGTAACGACGGCTTTGGAATACAATTATTTTATACTAAGCAACAAAATAGCGGGGGGCAGTATTGCCACCATAGCAACGAATATTATTAAATTAAAAGTAACTGTTAAAATTAATTTGTCAAATAATTCAGTAATACAATAAGTTACAAAAAAACTACAACTTTTTACGTTTATCGATAGTCCCATCTCTAGGTAATTTGCGTTACAGTGTGACCTTGTATGTGCGTGCATTATATTTTAATAATAGTTACTTTGAATTTAATAAGTTACAAGATCTATTTAAGGAGGAAGTTTTAACTTATCAAATGTATATTATTATGAAGTTCAATAGTATTAAATCTTACACGTGGCAATGGGATGTTTTTAATACTGCATAAAAATATTATGAACGGCGCTTGTACAAAGTTGCTGCGATCATTTAATTGACATCTGTCATATTAAGACTCATACTATATTTTACAAAGTATAACAATTCAAATGACTTGATTTCCTTGTTAAATACCTATTTAAAGTTTTCCCTAGCACGGGATCAGTGCTAAAACATGTACAGGTTGAATGGCAGAATACTGTACATATTGAAGGATAAGATAGTTAATGCTCATTTGACCGCCCCGTTGGTCCAGTTGGTTAACGACCCTGACTACGCAACCAACGGGGCTCGGGTTCGATCCCCGACGGGGGCAAGCATTTGTGTGATGAGCATAAATGTTTGTATTTCTGGGTTTGGGTGTTTATTATGTATGTAAACGTATTTATATATGTATTTCTATGTATTAGTATCGTTGACTCGAGGTTAGATCAGTCATTGTAATTTGTCCGTGAATATTCATTTATTTATTATTATATGTACTTAACCAATAAAAATACAATTAAAGGAGAATATTGTTTAACTACAAAATAAACCACAACGAAATTTGTGTAGTATTCAAAAAGCATGGTCACCGCGCAAGTACTAATGAGTCTAGTCACGAGTTCAGCAAATTACTGTTTGTAAAAAATGAACTTCGACATCTACGCGCGGGAGTCCGTACATATTTTTTTTTAAATATAATTGGATCAAAATTTAAAAAACTGTATTTAAATTTAAATATTTATTAATATTCCCATTTATTATTCCTTCTCCACATTTCGGGTTAGCTGAAAGAAATCTCCGCCAGTAGAGATAAGCTCACCTTTTGTGCAATTTTTGTTATCCTTTTTCGTGTGTATTTTTCATTAAGTGTACCATAAAGTATTAAATATATTTATTTATTTAAATATCTAGTTTTAAAATAATAATCGATATCAGAATCGAGTGCTGAACACCCTCTTTCAGTACGTACAGTACTTTAGCAGTCAACCCGTATAATCCTATGATATAAAAATTTGGTAAAGTGCGTGTCGTGTCGAGCCACGCGCAATGTAGGGTACCGAAGTTGCCCATTACAATAATGCAAACTAAGAAGAGTTTTTTTTATGTTTCATACTGTTAACATTAACCTATTTAACGCCAATGATGGATATATCCGCACCAAGTTGTTATAGGCGGTGAACGTCACCACACTATGGAGTACTTACACAAAAAAATAACATCCTCACTTTACATGTAGAGGAGCTACCATAAAAAATATATAGAATTAGACTGCGGATGGACGGACGGACGGACGGACGGACATAGCTAAATTATTCCTAGTTAACCTTATGGGTTAACTAGGAACCCTTGTGAGTTCCTAGTTAATATCAGAACCCTAAAAAGTTAGGGTTATTTAGGATAATTATATTTATGATTCTGATAAGGTCAAAAAAGGATAAATGTGTCGTGTTTCGACAAAAATACTTTTTTGTGGCTCAAACGCAAACTGCCTTGATTAGAAAAAATAACTAAGTATTGGTATCCAAAGATGGAAATAAAAAATTAATATCAGTAAGACCGGTATTTTATAAACTTTAAATAGAAATAAAAGATCGAAAAACATGGAAAAAAACTCAATACGGCAATGCTCGAAAAGTTAGAAGTTAGCAAAGCAATACTAAAAAGTTGGCAAGTTTGAAGGAGAAAATAAAAATGTTATAGCACTAATTTTGAATAAAAAGTTAATGTATTGTATTAATTATATAGTGTTATTAAGTTTAAGTCAGTTTTGGTCGAAATATCAAGTAGTTTTTTTTTTAATTTACAAATATCAGAATTAGGCCATTTATCCAGTTCGCGTCTACAAAATCCTAATTGCGTCCACCCATGGACCATTTCGCGTCCACCAACTTAGAAAAGGAATATAGGCAAGATTTTTATAAATAATTGTAAAGAAAGATTAGATTATAATTGTTCGTTTGTTTAAGAATATAGATATTAAATGAACATTATTTTTATTGATAATACCCAAAAAAACTATTCTCAATATTGATTAGACTTAAAAAATAATATCACTTTTTTTTTAATCTTCTGTCCGTTTTCTAACCGCACATTTGGTCGAGTAGTTAGCGACCCTGACTACGCAATCAACGGGCTCGGGTTCGGTTTCCGACGGGGACAAGCATTTGTGTGATAAGCATAACTGTTTGTATTTCTGGGTTTGGGTTTTTAAATATATTCGAGTATTTATATATGTATTTCTATCTATTAGTATCGTTGACTAACGTCCATAACACAAGCTAATTTGCTTACTTTGGAGTTAGGTCAGTTAGTGTAATTTGCCCCGTGGATATGTATTTATTACTAGCTGACCAGGTAAACGTTGTTCTGTCTTTTTAACTACTCTTATTTTTTTCTATATTTTCTCAACTTTTAAACCTTCTCTGGACTTCAACAATTAATTCAAAACCAAAACTAGCCAAATCGGTTTAGCCGTTCTCGAGTTTTAGCAAGACTAACAAACAGCAATTGATTTTTATATACATAGACTATATGATCCGGCCAACGTTATTCCACCTTTTTAATTACTCTTTTTTTTGTATATTTTCTTAGTGAGACTAACGAACAGCGTGCAGCCCACTGCGTTATAAATTTTTTTGCTGAATCCCGCAGGATACCTAATTGTTCCAGAATAAAAACTAGGCAATGTGCTATGCCAGGTTATTATCTACCTGTGTGTCAAATTTGACTCAAATCCGTTTAGTAGTTTTTGCGTGATTGAGTGACAAACTTTCGCATTTATAATATTAATATAGATTTTTCTTTGTAGTCTCTGAAGCATTAATCTAAAAAAACGAAAAAATATTAAATTAAAAAAATATATGATGTCGGACCTGTTCAATTATTATTAATCGTTTTTGATCATTTGTTTAAATTTGAATAAAATAGAATTCTATTGAGATAGTCTTAATTAATGTGCATTTTAAATAATTTTTGCAAACAAGATAAAACATAGATATATAAGTGGTCTAATCGCCTATGTGGTCGAGTGGTCCGTTGTCGGTGTTTACCATATGAGGTCCCGGAGTCAATTCCCGGGTCGTACAACTCAAAAATGTGTTTTTTCAATTTTCTGATAAAAACAACGTTGCCCGGGATTGGAAAATGCTCGGTTGGCGATAAGCTTGCTTCACATTGTGGGACCTAGTACCTTTGGCCTACCTCTTCGGGGATACGGACGTGAGGATACTTTTTTAAAATATAAGTATCATCACGCTCGATTGCCTTGCGCGGTATTCAGAGTAAACAGAACGCCTACACACTTTCCAGATTATAGCGATTCATCGGTTTGCCGAATGGCAAGGCTAGTGGTGTGATGTGATGTGACGCCCCATTTTACCGATTAACGACTATTTCTAGCAATTACCGGGACAGACGGCTTTACGTGCTCATCCGAGGAACGGGAGTGGTAACACACCAGAGCCTCGCTCATCGCCGCAGAGTGGCTAGTTTATCGGTTTTTTATCGGATAGGTACACTTTGAAGAGTGCGCTGCGAAATTGCACGACTTGATTCCGCCATCGCCGTTTTTCTATCGATCGTCGAGGCGCACAGATTCTAGGCATCGCCATATGGTGGACGTTGCACGTACCCGGACAAAGAGGTTCGACTCCACATTTTTTATTCCAACCGCAAGGGACTGGAACATGCTTCCTGAGTCTGTGTTCCCCGACGAGTACAATCTAGGGATCTTCAAGAGAAGAGTGAACAGGTACCTTCAAGGGAAGCGCGTTCCATCTTAGGCCGCATCTTAGCTTACCATCAGGCGAGATTGTGGTCAAGCGCTTCCCTATCAATAATAAAAAAAAACACTTACCGGACTCCGTGCTGCTACTAAGATTTTGGATTTTTGGGAAAAAACTCGAAAATTTTTTAATTATACATTTGCCCGACCCGGGGATCGAACCCGGGCCCTCATGTACTGAGCCGAAGGCTATCCTCTAAGACCACGAAGCAGTCTTCAGTATAATATTTACGCTATTAATTGTGTTTAGTTAAAAGAGGGACGCAATCTGCTATATAGATTTACTATAATAGGCAATGTTTGCGTCCTAGAGTGAATAATGATGATTATCAACATCTGTATCTTTTTCTAAAATTATAATAATGTGGACGCAAATAAGTAATTAAAATATGTATACTAATAATGTTAAAATAAAAACTAACCCAATGTAATGTTTTTTTCATGTTTCATAACTTAAAATTAAACAACCAACTAAAAAAATAGATAGCCAAGTCCGCGTCTATTGCGGACGCAAAGTGGAAGATTTATACATTTGGTGTAGTAATTCGCATCCACTTTATTTTAACCATTAACTATAAAAACATTAATCAACTTCATAATTGTTTTTAATTCTTTCTTTATTATGGTACATATATATTACAAGCTGCGTCATGCGGCCCGCTGCATTATTACAGTTTTTAGTGAATCCCAAGGGATCAACTCATTTTTCCGGGATAAAACGAATGTAAACGTAAAATTTCACATTAATTTAGAATAATTTTTTCTTACCATCAACTTTTGGACACTGTTAGGAGCATTAGTGTCTAATTAACAGACATTTTTGGTTTTGATAACTTTATGTCAGATGTAATTTTATATTAATAAAAATAAATAAATTTTAAAAACCATTTTAGAATGTCTGTAATTTTGATATAATTTTAATATGAAGTAAATGAATACAAAATTAATTTGCCAGACATTAATTCGGTTGTTTAGTCAACAACCTGATCAATTTAAAGATATAAAGTACGGTGATATTATATTAGTTGTTAGAGAGATAGCGGCAAATTTGACGGACGGAGAGAAAAGACTACATAAAAATTATTCAAAAAAAAATTCTTATTTTTTTATCTTTACAAGCAAAAATTTTTATTTTAGCATTATTTTAGAATAATCAAATTCGGCCTTATAATTTTGTTAGTGAGCTTAAAAATACCGAATTCAAGAAGATCTCGTAAATTTTTATATTGACCATTGGGTCAATAGTTACATGCCGATAGCTTCTGGTTGGGTCATCAATGGTAATGAATACGATTTCATGATCAAAATTATTCAAAAAAAAAATCATTTTTTATCTTCACAAACAAAAATTTTTATTTTTACATTATTCTAGAATTTTTTTTCCTTACCATCAACTTTTGGACACTATTAGGAACATTAACATCTAATTAACAGACTTTTTGTGGTTGAGAACTTTGTGCCAGATGCTATTTTATATTAATAAAAATAAATAAGTTTTAAAAACCATTTTAGAATGTCTGTAATTTCGATATTATTTTAATACGAAATAAATGAATACAAAATTAATTTGCCAGACATTTATTCGGTTGTTTAGCCAACAACCTGATCGATTTAAAGTTATAGAGTACGGTGATATAATGTTAGTTGTTAGAGAGAGATAGCGGCAAATTTGACGGACGGAAGAGAGACAAAAGTAAATCAAAATTATTCAAAAAAAAATCTTATTTTTTTATTTTTACAAGCAAAAATTTTTATTTTTGCATTATTTTAGAATAATTAAATTCGGCCTTATAATTTTATTAGTGAGCTTAAAAATATCGAATTCAAGAAAGATCTCATACATTTTTTATTGACCATTGGGCCAATAGTTACATGCCGACAGCTTCCGGTTGGGTCATCAATGGTAATAAGTACGATTTCATCAGGTTTGAAGGGGAGCAGTTTCATTTATTGATTGCTGATGTTATTATAAATGGTAAAGTATTATAAAAATTATATTTACAAAATGAAAAACAGGAAAAATAATCTAATCACTAAATTCTTGTTTTGATACAGAACCATTATTACTAGAAAACAAAAGCACTAACAAAGGTGATAAAGACAATGATGATAACAATCATAATGATGAAAGTAGTGACGATGATGACGACTATGGAGATGCATCATTCTCTTTAAAAATTTATGAAGCAAAGCAAGCAAAATATCCCTCCCATTTATCTCTTTCATATAATTATATCTCCTTCATATAATTTCATACAGTTATTAATCATAATTAATAACTTGAAATTTAATTTTAATAACAGAAATAAAAACCAATTTTTTTAGATTCAAACAAAATGATGTGATAACATTTTTAGTTAAATTTAAATTAAATTAACGTTAAATCGACCAGGTTGTTGACTAAACAACCGAATTAACGTCTGGCAAATTAATGTTTTATTTCATTTATTAATATTAAATCATTTAATTCGTAATAAAATAGTATCAAAATTACAGACATTCTAAAATAGTTTTTAAAATTTATTTATTTTTATTAATATAAAATAGCATCTGGCACCAAGTTATCAACTACAAAAATGTCTATTAATTAGATATTAATGCTCCTAATAGTGTTCAAAAGTTGATGGTAAGGAAAACAATTATTCTAAAATAATGTAAAAATAAAAATGTTTGCTTGTAAAGATAGAAAAATAAGCATTTTTTTTTGAATAATTTTTATGTACTCTTGTCTCTCTTCCATCCGTCAAATTTGCCGCTATCTCTTTCTAACAACTAACATAATACCACCGTACTCTATAACTTTAAATCGATTAGGTTGTTGACTAAACAACCGAATTAATGTCTGGCAAATTAATTTTGTATTCATTTACTTTTTATTAAAATAATATCAAAATCACAGAAATTCTAAAATGGTTTTTAAAAGATATTTATTTTTATTACTATAAAATTACATCTTACATATAGTTATCAAAACCAAAAATGTCTGTTAATTAGACACTAATGCTCCTAACAGTGTCCAAAAGTTGATGGTAAGAAAAAAATTATTCTAAATTAATGTGAAATTTAAAATTTTTGCTTGTAAAAATAAAAAAATAGCAATTATTTTTTTTCAATAATTTTGATGTACTCTTGTCTCTCTTCCCTCCATCAACTTTGCCGCTATCTCTCTCTAACAACTAACACAATACCACCGTACTCTATAACTTTAAATCGATCAGATAGTTGACTAAACAACCGAATTAATGTCTGGCAAATTAATTTTGTATTCATTTACTTCTTATTAAAATAATATTAAAATGACAGACATTCTAAAATGGTTTAAAATTTATTTATTTTTATTCATATAAAATAGCGTCTGGCACATAGTTATCAACCACAAAAATTCCGAATAGTGTCTTAAAGTTGATGGTAAGGAAAAAAATCATTCTAAAATAACGCAAAATTTAAAATTTTTGCCTATCAAGATATGCTGCGCAGTAATGAACGCAACGTTTACCAACAGCCAGACAGCCCGCACTGTACTCGAGGGAGCATTGCAAATGACATATTTAAGAATCAGCTTTTCTAAAATTGTTTTTTTCAACGTTGCTAGCTCCCGTACTAACTGGTTTCTATTCTTAATATAAATTTCACCCAATGTCCCATAGACAGCGAAGGTTGCAGTATTCTATAAACACTGTTTAAATTTCACAATTATGGCACAATGCATATACAACATGTGACACGTGTCACAACTGTTAACAAACTTACACACAATAATTCGCTAAGCAATGCACAAATTTGTAATAATGTAATCTTAAATTAAACCTTCTGTAAAATTAATATATTGGCCATGTTTTTTAATTTAGGTACTCTTGATTAATGTTAATTGTACTGTTGTTTGATTTCCGAAATAAATAAATAATAGATAACAATGGCTGGAAGGGTAATTTGGTTTATCAACCAAAACCAACATATACACAGTTGTTTTTACACCAACCCAACTAAGGTGACCTCTGTTGGTGATTAATGTTTATGGGCATTCTAACAATTGTAAGAATGCCCATAAACATAAATAAAGAACTATAAGACAAAGGATAAATGACTGACATGAGTTTAACACCTATCATGATTTCAAAATTTTTGTAACAATCTTAATCGAGTTTTCTTTTAATAAGATAGCAAACAAGTAGATGGGTCTCCTGATAGAGTCTACCATCGCCTATAGAAACCAAAGGTGTTAATGATTTGTTGCTATCTTGTGGCGAGGTCTAATGCCACATGCATAAGTTTACCGGCTACCTCACCCTCCAAACCGGAACACGACAGTGACAAGCACTGACGCTATTGTGGCAGGAATAGGTAAGGCGGTGGTACCAGACCCGGGCGAGACAATGCAGAACTCTACCACCTAGTAGCCACAATGTTAGTAGCTCGTATAATCAATCGGTCGCCTCTTATGACCTGCCTGGCAGAACGGCAGTTGGCCCATTCTTCAAAGGAGCCCGGGAACAACAGGGCGAAAGTGGTACATTTTCAACAGAATTTTTTGACTTTCTTTTTTTCAGATTTTGAACATCCACCATACCATCGAACATATCTTAAATGTGAGTCTGTAAATCAGTCTTTTACACTTTTACAGCTAAACCGCTTAACCAATATTGTTAGATTTAGCAAGGTTGTTCCAACTGATTGTTGGAGATCTGGGGTCAAAAAGACTTCTTTTTTTTCAAAACCCAACCCCTATGGGGCTGTAATAGAGGATGAAAGTTTGTATGAAAAACTATATTGACAACATATTAATTTACTTATGGGTGGAGTTGAGCGGGTCAGCTAATAAAAGATAAGCAAAGCAAGGTGTCCCTGGTTAGTACTTATATAATACTTTAGAGTGTATATTCGATTTGCAACATTTCATGTTTTCAAGTTTTTTAAATAATATCTTATAAATGGGAACAGATTATTCAAAGGATATTACAGTTTTTGCAAGATTAAGTCTTGATTTAGTGCATGCACTACAGAGCAAGAATATAATTTTTGAAAATGGTTTTTTAAAATACAATCAATCTGTGTCAAGTGTCACAGGAAAAAAACAAGAAGAAGACATCCCTGCATAGCGTTTTACGAAAATAGGGGTCAGAGTTACATTTCAAGATGAATACAACCATTGAAATATGCAAAATATTTTATTTTATGCATTTTTCCAACAGGATATATGGTCCTAAAGTGCACCATAGAGCCAAAATAACGAAAATGTTGTAGTTAGATATTAAATAATATTATTTAAAAAAAATTACAAAATCAGCTCACTTTAACATTTTTTTCACCAGTAAGTATTTCAATAGAAACCTAAAATATTTGTTATATGTTAAATAAGGTATGTAATGTTTAATATACTGTTTTTTTCACTCCGTTATATGAACTCATTTATGTAGAATTATTTTAAAAACACTATAAATCCTCACGCGCAATCTTGTGCCAATCAAATTTTGACCCTGTTATAAATCGAATAATCAAGACTTAATCATGCAAAAACTGTAATATCCTTAAAGTAATCTGCTCACATTAATATGATATTGCTCTAGAAAAAAATTTAAAACATGAAGTTTCCATTACAAATCAAATACACATGCTAAAATGGCCCCATAGTTGTTAACTGCTCGATCCCCAGGAAAAATGAAAATTAAGAAATAAGTACTAGGCAAGGCTCATTCGCATGTTTTCAAAGGTCATAACATCATGTCGGTACGATGTATAAAAAGCTTTATCACTTAACAATGAATCAATATTTTATCATTCTGTAGATGAGCATTTATTAATTAATATATCTGTTATCTATTAGGCATTAAAATAAAGTAATATTGTTATTGGGCCTCCCTGGTTCTTCACGAATTAAGTAAATACGTTAGAAATAAATGCGGCTATAAGTAGGTGTGTATTGTTCAGCCATATTTGCTTGATTCACAAATAAGATAGGAAAAAAAGATTTAAAACTGAATAAAAGTATTATATTTTAAGTGCATGTGACACTTAACATTATCACAGGTTAACAAAAATAATATAAACCAACATTCAATCATCCCAGTTCACTTGATGACAATCGTGCCACACAAAGGTACCTTTTTGAGTTTGTGGTGCCTCTAAAGCTAAATAAAGAGGTGCTCTAGCACCTCTCTCAGGTGTAAAATCACCCATTCCCTTTGTCATTTCAGTTTTCACAAAACCAGGATGTACACAGTTCACAGATATATCTTTACCCTGTTCATTAAACTGTTTCTGCTGTACAAAAGTTAGGGCAGACATTGCTACTTTTGACACTTTGTAATCACCATAATGACCAGCAAAAGATATAAAAGAGCTTTTACCATTTTTAGCTGCTTGTAAGAAATCATCAACAAATTGGTTTATTTCTTCAACTGTAAGATCATCTTTGACCAATATATCCAACCACATTTGTTTCCTAATATTTGATAACAAACCCCAATCACTGGAGATGTTAATTATTCGTGCAGTATTTTTTAGGAGGGGATATAATATCCTTGATATTGATAATAAACTATAGTAATTTGTATCAATTAATTTTTTAGCATCTTCATACGTAGAGACAGGCTTATCAAAATCAAGTATGCCGGCGTTGTTTACCAAAACGTCAATACCCGAATGATGTGAAGAAATGAATGTAGCAAATTGTTGAATGCTTGATTCGTCTGTTACGTCTAATATGTGAAATATAGCCCGTAAGCCTAATTCTTCTAGATTTCGAACAGCTTGTCGCCCCCTTTCTTCATTTCTTGCTGTTAAGTACACCGCGCCATCGAACTTCTGACACAATCCTTTTACTATTTCAAATCCTATTCCCTTGTTGCCACCTGTTACTATAGCTACTTTGGTTTCCATTTTGTACATAAAATTTAAAAAGAATAACGAAGCGAAAAAATTTCGTGTAAAAATAAATAATCTACTTCAAGTGTTATGTGTTATCTGATAATGACATTTCACCACCGGTCCTCTGGCTCAGATTATTTAATATTTATGTATAGGTAGCAGGGTTGAATTTAGGTACGTTAAAAAAGATTGTACAAAAAATGAAAAGGATAGTATTCAATAAAAAATTATAGTACACTTTCATTATTTTTAATTTAACTTATTATTATGTAGTCATTAAAATCAACACCAGATATGGCAAAATTTACTCCTCTTCTAAGTTTATCAGATCTTGAATAATACTATTAGCTAGATCTTCATCCTTGGCATTTAATCTCATCAACATATCCTCAGTAGAGATATTGTGATAAAATTTTAAGCGTGCTTAAAAAAGCGCTTTTCGTTTAAACGCTTTTTTAAACAAAAGTTGTTGATCGTTGAGTAGGTCGATTATAAAACGAAGATTTAAGTGAATTAGTGGTGACCGAAAAAGCCGAGAGCTGAAAAAAGCGTTCAATGTTTTGTGGCTTTGTTAGTGGCATTTTTGTGGCAAAAATAAAAATGACTTGTTTTCAAATACAATACAACTTATTATACAATACTAGCTGACCCGAAAAACGTTGTTTTGCCATATAAATTATTTAATTAAAAAATAGGGGTTGATGATAGAAGGGCGAAAATTAGGGTTTTATGTATTTTTAATGCCATATTATAAAAAAATAAAAATAATAATTTTGTCCTAAAAATAAAAAAATAATGTTAGGGGTGGACAACCCTTATCACTTAAAAAAAATAAACAGTAGCAGATTTTCAGACCTACTGAATATGCATATAAAAAATAAAAATTGGTCAAACCGTTTCGGAGTATGGTAAATAACATTGTAAGTTGTAACACGAGAATTATACATATAAGATACTTTATCAATCAATCAACTTCCCTTCGTACTTTTCAGACTTAAGACTGTCTGAAACGAACCTAATTTCAATAATTAATATAAACAAAATGACTTTGAAAATTTGTAAAGGGATTCGTGTCATATTCGTACGCGCGCTATGTAAAATAAACAATTGATAAGCTCGTCGAATTTCTTCAACAACGAAAAGCGTACTGGAACCTGAAAAAACGTAAGTTGTCAATTCGTTGTCAGTCCGACACAAATATTGCGTAAACAAATAGAAAATAATTTAGCCGCTTCATACAATAACCAATCCAAATTATTATCGTTTCTTAAACGAATAGTAATAAGGTTTTATTCCAATAAAATGAAAAAATATATTGAATCTTAGAGTATAGAAATAAGGTTATTTATTGTATTTTATTTTGATTTTTAACTTTATTGAAATAAGGTTACTTTTCTTCAATCACGCTAATATAGTATTTAAATTTTTGTATCTTAAACATCAACGTTTAAACGAAAACAGCTTAAATCCGTAAGCGCGCTTATAGGCTTATTTTGAAAAGCCTAATTTTTTAAACGTACTAACGACTAATCCTCAGTAGGAATAAAATCAGTACAATTCCCTTTTGCTACCGCTTTTGATACCGTCACAAGACAATAATATGGCGTCTATTGATTGTGTTGCCAGTTTGTTTCGTGTTTTAGTCTTGGTAAAGTTCACTTTACTGAATATTCGTTCGCAGTCGGCATTTGGGGCCATCCATAAATTACGTCACACGTTAAGGGGGAGGGAGGGGGTCGAAGAAGTGTGACATTGTATGACAAGGGGTAGGAAGGGCTCCCAAATTATGTGGCATTACATTTTTTCAATTTAAAAAGCCACCACTATAAATAAAAATAATCGAATAGGATCATTTTTCCAATGTAAAATTGTAAAATGTGTGACATCACACTAGGTAGGGGGAGTCTCATAAATGTGACCAGCTGTGACAAGGCAGGGGGAAGGGTCAATAAATCATGAAATTCGTGTGACGTAATTTATGGATGGTCCCTTTGCATGTGGCAATATTAAACAATCGAGTAGAAAACATCGCAAGATCATAATTCGGTCGGATACACGCACGGTCGAAATATTCATATGACTTAAAACTAAGCATTCGGTAAAAAACTTAAAATTATAGTATTTTAGCGTACTATAGTATATAGTACAAAGGGCGAAAATATAGTAGAAATTATAGTACAAAATCAAACCCTGATAGGTAAGTACACTGGCTCTAAGCTCTAAGTGTTGATAAATCCGTGAAAAATTATTAATATTATACATTTCAAAATAAGACTTAATTGTCATCTGAAAACTTTAAAAAGGCATCACTAAAGTACCTATTATTATTTAAAGATACACCGGCAATTATTAAACAATTTATTTTTAAATTGCAATTTTTCAATGAAGTACCCATCTATTTCATTGAGAACTCAGTTATTGGTAAGGCCGGAAATTTGACTCAAACATTTCAATAATAATTATTTTTTTAAAGAAAATAATAATTTTATATTAAAAATTGCTACCGTTCAAAATTATTGTATTTTATACGCTTAGGATTGCGGATTATAAAATTCATGAGATTATTGTACTTGTACAATAATTATTGTACGTCTGCTGACCTGCCGTCCTTTATTTGACACTATAATAATTGATAATTGAATTGAATTGAAAGTGCTGCCAGCTCAAGATTAAGATAAATGTGGGACAAATCAATCCTTTTTAAAAATGCATATGTCGCAGTGAAATTGTCAGTAGTCGTTAGATTATAATCTACCTAGGGATTTAATAATTTGGTTAGGTTAGGTTAGCAGTTAAATTATAATATCACTTATGTAGATTATAATCTAACGGTATCGACAATTTCACTGCGACACATATACACTGACAAAATTCGAAATACGTGCGTTATGTAGGGCTCACTGAATTTGGCCCCACTTTTTTTGATTTTCAGATTTTTGATATTTTTAATTATTTGTTCGTCGTTCGTTCTTTAATGTTCGATTGTAAAAATTGTTTGTTCGTCTTTTATTTATTTATAATTAATTAAACAAATGATCACCCTTAAGTTGGCCCCCCTTACTAGATATCTTTATTTTTATCACTTAGATTAATTAATTTTGATTAATTATCGTTTGTTCGACGACTATTGGTGATTGTTCGATCATAAAAACAATTAAATTCCCAATTATTATTTATTTTATATCTAATATGCAAACCATTACCTCACGCCTATATTGCGCATGCGCCAGCAGTCTAATGGCGACTGAGCGATGCGTAGTGCATGTCATGTAAAAAAATGACATTATAAATAATGCTCCATTTCGAATGTTTAGTTGTAAAAGAATCATTATTAATAAATTATGTACTTATTAATAATCATCGAAAAACATCTAATGTCTATATAGTCCATTTACATGCATTACGTCCAATATATGTACTTAACTCATAAAGCCACGTAAAGCTGTTTGTTGAGTAAACAAAAAGAGTAATTACTCTAATTAAATATGAATTTCTTATATATGTACATATGTGTGTGGGTGTGTATATCATACAACTGTTTTTAATTTGTTTCTTTGCTAAAATGATAGGCCTATTTATAATTCTGTTAAAGATGTATATATTAGATGTACTATTAGTTAACCTCAAAAAATGTGCAGATTTTTTTTTATGTATCGTGTTAAATTTACCACTATCGGAACTACCTACAATATTTCCTAATAAGAATTAAATACCTTTATATTTAATCGAGGTACTCACACTGTTAAATAAATACTTCATTCAAATCGTATAATTTGATGATATTCGAAATGGAGCATTATTTATAATGTCATTTTTTTACATGACATGCACTACGCATCGCTCAGTCGCCATTAGACTGCTGGCGCATGCGCAATGTAGGCGTGAGGTAATGGTTTGCATATTAGATATAAAATAAATAATAATTGGGAATTTAATTGTTTTTATGATCGAACAATCACCAATAGTCGTCGAACAAACGATAATTAATCAAAATTAATTAATCTAAGTGATAAAAATAAAGATATCTAGTAAGGGGGGTCAACTTAAGGGTGATCATTTGTTTAATTAATTATAAATAAATAAAAGATGAACAAACAATTTTTACAATCGAACATTAAAGAACAAACGACGAACAAATAATTAAAAATATCAAAAATCTGAAAATCAAAAAAAGTGGGGCCAAATTCACTGAGCCGTTATGTAGTGACCTTTTGAGTAAATTTAGTATCATTATACTAGTTTACTTCTAATACTTTTAGGTAATCTTGAACTTAGAAGCCTTCAGGATAAAAGCTTTCAAAAATTTTATAAACTATTTTTTATACCAATACCAAAAGATAGCAAACAGGCAAATGGATCTGATGATGGAACAACCATATGGATGAACAACCATAGCCTATAAGACAGCAAAGATGTCCAACCAACCAACAAACCAACCGGAACACAACAGTGACTAGCATTGACACTATTGCGACAGGAATAGGTAAGGCGGTGGTAACAGACCCGGGCGAGCCAATGCAGAACTCTACCACCTAGTAACCACAATGGTAATGACTTGCATAACCAATCGGTCGTTTTTACGACCTGTCTGACAAAATAGCAGTTGGCCTACTCTTCAGGTTGTCTTCGAAAATTGTAATATTGATAACGCTCAAAATCTGGTGTGCGTATGTTGTACCCCTGTGCCTCGAATGTAATCCCGGTTTTCCCTAGAAACATGCGATTAGCGCCGGCGCTAATCTCATGTTGATGAGATGTAGGGGTCGCTAAAATATCAAATGCTAAAGGAAGGAACAATTTAGAGCGAATGAAAAAACTTTGATGCCACTTTTTGGGAAGTGTAGTGCTTCTTGGCGGGAACGGACGGCGAAATACACTTGCTTTGAAGGTGCTGAACGAAATTCTTGCTCTACCCGGAATCAAAGGTTAGGGTCGGTGTTGCATGAGTTATCCGTTAGCAAGCAAGCAAGTCGTTAAAATACGGCCAGGAGCTCACCATTAACCATCCATCACATAAACCAGGCCGGAGCCGGAAACGTAGCATCTATTGACGTTCGGCTCACTATATCTACTCAGTAAGAGAACAAGCTTGATATCATTTTCGATTTCTTTTCGCGAAATGTCATGTTCAAATCAAGTATATTTAACTAGGTTTATGTATCTTGGTAAAGATAATTATTATTCTATTGGTGTTAGGAGACACTCCACTGGTCCCAAGTTTTACAAGCCCGTAAATAGTTTACTTTTTGGGGAGGATGGATCACTTTGCAAAATATGCATCTCGGCATAGACACCTTTTGTTTGGAGGTAATACTAATACTATTAAATAATATTTAATATTATGTAATAATATAGTCGCATACTAAATAAATAAAGGGTACAGCTATTAATTAAATATCGCCCCAGAGACGATTTCGAGTGTTGACACTTATCCGGGACCGCAGTCCGCAGACCATCGCTAAAGTACCGCAGTAGCTACTATGCCCAACCACAAACATAAATAATCATCACAAAGCCACTCAAAATATAAAGTTGCGTGAAATTCGAGACAATAAATCGATTCATCACAAGATCATTGTCTGAATATTTCATACGTTTCGGACAATTTCGATAAGGCATTCGTTAAACATTTTTATATCTTAAAAAAAACTTCGGACCGTTTTGGTCAGCCATTCGTTGATCATTCGTAATTCTTAAAAAGAAAATTCGTGTATGGTATGAAATTCTTTAATATTCAACACTAGTATATTATTTACCTAACGAGATTTTTTACAACTTAAAATTTTATTCGTTATATATGTGTCTATTTACACAGAATCTAGTCATAACAAAATTTGTTCCATGTCACACAAAACTTAAGACTAAAGCCGTGTCTTCATTGTACAAATTTCTTGCATTTAAGAGTGCAATTTGTATGAAGTTGTCAACCAATTTCCACACAATAAATGCAGTTTTACCTTTTCAATGGTCATTCTACTATGCGTTCCAACTGAGAATAGGACTGTCAGGACGCCATACCATTCCACATTTTGTAAAAACTTCATTAGGGATGAGAATTACTTCATAAGTGTTCATGAGTATGGTGAGCAAAAGAATACAAACAAATAAATTCATCAAAAGAAATAATGTGCGTTCTAATTGGTATATTTTCTATTCAAGTTTCTATTCGCCAATGCTATGTGTTTAAAATAAAAAACGAAATGTAAATGATGTTTTATTTTTATAAACAAAATACTTAATCAAATGTGACTGTCGGATTTTAAATCATTTATACCGCTTAAAACGACTTTGTCGCCGACATTATTGGTGTATGAATCTTATTTGTCGCATGTAATATTGTATAAATCTATAAATTAATTATTTCAAATTATGTTTATAATGAAGTTATTTAAATAGGTACAGTAAGGTAGATAGATATATGTAGTATGATATGGAACACTAATATTATTGTTACGAATAATCTAGAAACGTGAAGAGTTGGAACGCTGGAGGGATCTAGAAATAAAACAAAGAGATAGCTAGTCCTATTAATAAACTGATGATGATACTTCAAGCGACCCGTGCGAAGCGAGAAGTGTTTTAATGTGTTGTCGGTTACTACCCGTGCGCATAAAGAATGGGATTGAAAATGGCGTCGCCTCTGTTCATCTCCTACTCGCACACTCTCGCTATCTATACTCACACTCGCCGGTACGGACAACCAAAAAATCCGCATATTGTGCATCATCATAACCAAAAACCTACCTACTCAAAAACCACTCAAAACAACATAATCTTTCGTTTAAACCCGTGGTTTACTTTCATTGAAAGAATCAAATCTATAGACGCGTAAAACATATCTTTTTATACATGACGGGTAACACGGTAGACGTATCATCAATATATATCATCGTATATGGCGTTTGACCCGGCAGCCGTGTCACGAAATATTTGTACACCACTAAAAGTTTTGGAAAATATGCGCCGCAACCAATAGATTACATAGTGATACACGTAAAATCGTGTATAATGTGTTTAAGTATTTTAGGATTTTTATTTTTAAGATTTTTGCATTCTTCTTAATAAATACATTCATGTACTTCCGTCTACAATTTTTTCAATTTTCTACTTTAATACACATAATATACAAACATATCGTTGTAAGCAGATTGTCGCTACAGATCTCGTCTATGCTGACGGTACCGACATAATTGGCCGCCATTTCTAATCCCATTTTTTATCTGCACGGGTAGTAAGTTTAGTGTTAGTACAGTAAGTGACTAGTGTTAGAGTATTTAACTACATTTTGTTACGTTGTGTTGTAAATACTCGGTTTAATATAAGTGGCGTTTTCTTACAAATTACGAACCCGAAGTACGTAACATTATTGTATAAGAATTATATGGATGTTATTAATTGTTTTTCAACAACTCAGCCCTATTTCTTAAACGATATTTTTTTGTTGACATTACTAATTTCACACTTCTGATATGAAGTTGACAACAAGTGTGATCCTATTCTTATTCGGAACGCATAGTACTTATAACTCACATTGCATGCAAAAAATTTGTATCATGTAAACGTGGCAAAAGTCGATGGCGTAACAAGATATAGGTCCTGAGAGTTTATTAACAGTAGACACAAATGACAGACATCATATCGCTTACATCTATATTCATTATCGCTTTCTCAAAATCTTCGCCCGTCAAGCTTAGAAACTTTTTTATCTTTTCGAGATATCTTCATGGTCATAAAGGAAATATCATTGCTTCAAGTAACACTTTAAAATTATATATTTTTCACAAAACAAAAGGTTCATGTGACAAAGAGAATGTTCGCAAGACATACTTTTGACACCACCTTCAGACAGCACTCGATAAATCCAGTCAACCTTGGTCTTCCTCAGTCTTCATCTGCCATTCTTGTATATGCCTAAACCAACGGAATATTCCATTTCCTATTAATACCGTCACTTTCTTTTATGCGTAACCTTCCTCTCAGTTCAGTATTACAAACACGGTCCACAAGTGTTACATCACACATTTTTTGACGTTATATTATTCCGACCGCATTGAGCCTATTTTTATACCCTTGCTTACATACCCAACTTTCACTTCCATTCAGGCGCGGATCCACCGTGCATGATGGGCATTCCTACAACGCTTATAGGCTTCTGACGTCACACTTTTATGGCCTATTGCGATGTCATGTATTTAGATATCAATAATAATAATAAAGATCTATAATGCCTAAATAAGAACAATGAATTCATCATTGTTCAATTTTGAGAGAGTAAATAAGGGTTTCGGAACGCAGCAAAATTTATGAATTTGCTGCGTTCCGAAACCCTTATTTACTTTTGTAATTTTTGTGAGCGAACACACTAACATTTTACACATTTATTAACTTACTAGTTTTTGCCTCACAGATACAGCTTTGCCAACGTTAAATACTAGATAAATTAATAAGTATAGTGTACAATATCTTGGTCATGGCGTCATAACATATTATATAAATATCAAAAATGCACTATATCGATTATGAACTAGTTAATACGTCGGCTCGCACTTGGCCGATTGTGGGGTGGCTGCGCCTACAATCTTTTTTGAAGGTTGGATCCGCGCCTGCTGCCATAGTATTAGCACATACTAGTTATGTAGAATAAGACAACACAATTTTACGATATTTTGTACTTACCAGTTTTTATGATCTCACTAGACAGGTCGCGATATAAATAAACTAAACAAATATCGTCACATCGTGTTTCTATTTACAAAACAAAAAATCCTCCTGCACTCATAAACACGATACGTTACATTGTGCTACGATGGGATATTGTATGGAAAATGAGTAAAAGCTCTAAACTCTTTGATTTGATTGAATATTTGTTACATGAATCGGGATCCCGATCTTTGTGAACATAAATGTGTAACGATATTGACTTGACTCTGCCAACTCGGCTTGATTATATATATTTATTTATTCCTCACGTTAGTCCGGACTCCTTTGAAGAATAGAACATTTTCCATTCTGCCAGGCAGGTCGTAAAAGGCAATCGATTGTATACACGTGTCACTACCATTGTGACTACTAGGTGGTAGAATTCTGCATCGTCTCGCACGGGTATTTGGTGCCACCGCCTTACCGCCGCCATAGGAATAACCTATCATAATATCATTAATGATTGTCATTTTTATGTTCCGGTTTGAAGAGTAAAGTAGCTGGTAGACTTATGCATGTAGCATTGCCATGCTGCCACACAGATAGTAACGCACCATTAATATCTTTGGTGTCTATACGCGATGGTTTCTCTTGACATCTGCAGTCATGTGCTTGTTTGCTATCTAACGATATCATTCTTTTTTCATCTAGTACATTCATTTTTACCTATAAAGATAAACACACTCAGATTTAAAGGTTAAATTCAAAATTTATGTCAGTACATACATAAGTACATAATGCAAACGACTTAGTACCATACATCGCAGTCCAGTAGGGCTACTCTTGAAAACCGATTTCAATTTGAAATAAATATATTTATTTCAAATTGAAATCGGAAAATATTCAATTATTGGATTCGGCGACAGCGCCACACGGATTTCGAAATTTTTTGAAACTACTTATTATTGCTTTTGTTCGTTATTTTATTTAAAACAGTACTTAAAATTTCCACCTGTAACACTAGTTTGACGTGTAACGATGACATCTATTTCTAATAATTAGATCGTTACTATGCAAAATCACTGCGGGCAATATTAGTTTCAAGAGTACCGTTTTTTGACGATATTCGAAACTTGTTTTTATCAATATTGGTTAAATATTTATATTGTTTTCAAGAGCAGGCCAACTTGTCTTGCTTCCTCCACATCCATAACTCTTTTCATACATACATTAGTACTGGTTTGTACCTGCCTGCAGCACCTGTATCGGCATCATTCTTTTTTTGCATCATCTCAGCATTGGCATAAATCAATCTTTTTACAAAAAAATCATTCACAACATTTCAACTGTATATAAGGGAGACCAATCTTAGTTACGCTCATGACTTTACTCAAAAACATACACTTAATTCTAGCTCACACTTAGTCAATTTTTACAGCCGCATAAATTTTCTTAATGAATGTGTATGCTGCAAAAAATCCTATCGTTCCAGTTAATAGCCAAAACGTCAAGACCATTAGACCTGTAAACAAATAAATTAATTAACATTGCGAATAATTTCGCGGTAACGCTCAGGAAGAGTCTTTTGTGATTTGCAAATTAATAAGCTAAATATACTTCCTTAATTAAAACTTAACTTCGTTAAAAGTTATATATGTATTAAAAACATATGTTTAAAAGTGAAATTTAAGTACATGTGCAACAGTAATAGTGTATGTTTAAAGTTAATCATTAACTTGTTAACAAATTGCTTTTTATGTGGCATTGCATTAGTGATTTACTCGTAAACTCATGCTGACAACTTAGCTTCGTTTCACTTGCATTGTAATATTTGGTTGTTTAATTCTCTTATAGATATTATATTTTAACTTTTGGTCCTCTTTAAATTACAACCGGAATAATTATGATTATATTTTTTTCTATTTCGTAAATCATACTTCGGGACTTGAAGGCTATGATACTTTTTGCTATTTTTTATAACTAAATGCTATGCTTTAACCAAGCAATTCTTGTATATTTGTATGTATCTGGTTTCTCCAAACGGCTATTACGAGTTTGGTGAAATTTTGTATCTAGATGTAATATTAAAATCGGTCTAGCTAAGCGCCATTTCCATGATAATCCATATTCACATGAAAAATATTACCCGAGTAGCGCTCAGTCGGCTAACTAGTAACAATTTAATCGTGGACAAGCTGACACATAATAAACATATATCCTATAATTTGTTGTATATTGAAATTGTCAGACAAGACAAAAATGATTTAATTTCCCCCTTAATACGTAGTAAAATATAGTAGGTATAATTACCTGTATACCCAATGTAAAGTAATGTTGGTATAAATTCTGTAATCTCTAATTTGGCAAAGAAGTAGAACACAGAATATATCAAAATATATAACGCTGATCCTCCGGAAACGATAAAACTCTTCCACCACCAGTGATAATCCTGAAACATTAGTAATAATGCAAGTGTTATTTTGTATAATACTGGCGAAGTGGGTAAGCAAGCAGAGTATCAGCTGTTACTGGATTATTCGGTTTTTTATGTGTCTTATTTGTATATTTGTCTTATTTGTATATTTGTGTAAATTTTGTCTTATTTGTATATTTGTTCTGTGTTTGTTTCCTGTTAATATGTAGTATTGTGTGATAAATAAAATAATTTCTTATCCTTAAAAACAGCATACTATACACCATAGAACCATGTCCATAGAACAACTTAATATATAGCTAAATATAGCTTAGCTTAGCTGCAAGTAAAAAATGCAGTGATGGTAATCACCGCTCATCTCCCTAACCGATAACAGTTTATCCACTAGCGTGAGCATTTTGTACACCATGATAAAGGTGGTAACCTAGAATATCTTTAAACATACATACATATCTTCACACAATATCCTTTACGGAGTAGGCACAGAGAACAAAGTGCCGTGACACGATCCTTAAAAATTTTCTTTTAACGTTTGGTACAAAACAATAATCTATAGGTATTTCGATGAAACATATGCCTAGTGAGAGTGCCGCTAGCGTTAGAAAATCGTAAAACATATGCACGTTGCTTCCGGCAAATTAATACGAATATAAACGACTACAGGTAATACAGTATAAAGTAGTATCTGCAAGTGTCAGTGCAGTGTCACTAACTTACAATTTTAGATCAGGTCCTAATCAATAGAGCTTTTTTCTAGATGTGTGATCTAAAGACAACCTAACAAACATACTTCGTATTTATATAACAAGTCAGGGTAACTTGTGACTTTTTCAAGACATCAACAGAAAGCACTTACTTACAGGCATTAAGTTTCACTAGCAGCACTCTCTACACACTTCCATAATTTATTTGCTAATTACCTTGGATCGAAATAGGTAGTATAAAATACGCAAACTTGCCCAGCACTAGGTTGTTAAACCTACGTGGTATTTTTTATTGCTGATTATTGAACTTGTATAAATATATTTAAACCAATAAATGGAAAAGAAAGGTAGTGCAATAGGCTGGTGTCTACTAACAATGAATCGGAATATTGTAGTTTGTTATTTCCATAATAGTCCAGTAAAAAGTTTAATGAAACCATGATCAACCAGTTTTGGCGCAATGAGTAAAAATGTGTTCATTAATACTTAAATAATGATATTATGAAATAAATTTTGATTTAAAATTAGGGGAAAGGTATGAAAAAAATAAAAAAAGGGTTGAAAAATGCCTTTTTTTAAATAACTTAATAACGGTAGGAAATATAAAAAAAAGTTTCAAGTAAAAGTTGTAGAGAAAAAAATTCTACACAAAAAGTTTCTCTTCATTTTTTTGTTATCTGCTTTAGTTTAGCTACAAAAAATAAAAATTAAATTTGTAGTAAAATATGTAAAAATATATAAATATGGGAATACATGTGTAGTAGTGTTAGTACATATTTATGTGGTGCGTGCGCTGCATGGTACAGGGCCGTAATAATTCTGGTAAGGTTTTAAGCAAATTTAATTTTTATTTTTTGGAGCTAAACTAAAGTAGATAACAAAAAAAATGAAGAGGAACTTTTTGTGTAGAATTTTTTTCTCTACAACTTTTACTTGAAACTTTTTTTTGTATTTCCTACCGTTATTAAATTATTTAAAAAAAGGCATTTTTCAACCCTTTTTTTATTTTTTTTCATACCTTTCCCCTAATTTTAAATCAAAATTTATTTCATAATATCATTATTTAAGTATTAATGAACACATTTTTACTCATTGCGCCAAAACTGGTTGATCATGGTTTCATTAAACTTTTTACTGGACTATAATATCATAATTGATCAAATTATGATATTATGGAAATAACAAAAAACTAAAATATTTGTTATAAAAAAATAAAGATTAATAATATTTTTAACACATGACAGTAACCGAAAATCTGAAAATATTACGTCACACTGTTGCAAAACGACATCTTGATATGGTCATTTTCGTAGAAACCATAAAGTATGTACCTAATCTATATTAATATTATAAATGCGAAAGTTTGGATGTTTGAATGATGGATGTTTGTTACTCAATCACGCAAAAACTACTGAACGGATTTGAATGAAATCTGGCAGACGGGTAGATGATGACCTGGAATAAAATAGCACATAGGCTAATTTTTATTCCCAAAAAAAATTTGATTGTACGTTATTTAACAAAAATAAATAGTTTTTTGGTTAATAAATCTGCAAATTATTAAACAGTTTTTCAAATTTAGTCATTTCAGTCTATTTCTGGGATTGCGTGACATTATCTTAGTATGGAATTATGGATACGCCACTGAATCTCACTATCTTATTAGATATAGCAACAAGGCAAAATAAAACTAGTGACAGTTCTTAAAAAATGTAATCAATCTATTAATACCTGAGGATTTACGTAATAATAAAGAAGATTTTGCAATAAGTTATTCTGCATTTTTCAAATTATTTGTTTTTATTTTGCCGCGATCATTGATTAAGCCTATGCCAATCAAAAGACAGCCATGATAAAAATAAAAATTATTCTACGGAAATATCTAATAATATATTCTACACTTTTTATCGTCGGCACTTGGTGAAACTCCATTTTTACACAATATTTGCTAGCTGATAACAGTTGTACTGTTTCACAATAAGATAATTATATTTAATTTCCGACCGCTTTCGCTTACACAAGCATCCTTAGGGTATTTACAATAATTATTAACTAACAACGAAATCTAAATGTCACAAATAACCTATTTATTTGTGACCTAGTTATTTGTGACATTTAGACTTCGTTATTAGTTAATAATTATTGTAAATACCCTGAGGACGTTTGTATAAGCGAAACCGGTCGGAAATTAAATATAATTATCTTATTGTGAATCAGTACAAGTGTTATCAGCTGGCATATATTGTGTGGAAATATCTAATAATATGTTGCAGAACAAAGTTATAGGACTCCGAAAAAATATAATTATACCATACCGCAACTAGCGGGATTCATATGCGTATCCATAAGATAACGTCACTCAATCCCGGCAAATTGCACTACCTAATCCAATGTATGCTAATTATAATATATTAAATATTTATGAATAGAAACAAAATAATACCTCTCCACACAGTTGAAAGTAGACCATAACTATTGATATCTGTGACACAGATACAAATAATATACAGAATACAAGAAACAGGAAGCCGAACAGATAGTAAAATTGATTCTCCCAAAGAGCGTTAAAAA
Organism: Apodemia mormo; assembly: GCA_036924255.1. Lineage (NCBI taxonomy): Eukaryota > Metazoa > Arthropoda > Insecta > Lepidoptera > Riodinidae > Apodemia > Apodemia mormo. The sequence continues at coordinate 31,029,505 of JAUPFN010000003.1, read as the reverse complement.
TAAAAAGTAGCTCTATGGATACTGCTCCAAAAGGAAGTATTCCAGCCATTATAATACTGTAAAAAAAGATATATTAATTTCCAAAATTATAAAAATATATTTAGACAATAATTGTATAATTTCGTAATTTAATTATTAATAAATATTTTAGAACTAGCAATCACACGCAACTTCGTTCGCATGGCCAAAAATTATTACTACTTTTTAATCAGTCGGATAGCCATATGTCACTCCTGGATAACGTGGCTTACTAAAGGTGAGTTTTTTAATTGGTCCTAGTAGTTATGAGTTAAATTGTATACACATAGTTAAATAAAAAATCAAATCTTTCCTCTTTGTAATATTAGTTTAGCTGAAAAGAAATGATCATTGACTGTAGACATTAAAAATTATTATGTAGCAATCGCCAAACTGGCAGCCACAGATTAAATGGATACGCCTTTCAAGACAATTTCTTAGTTCGTCAGTGTATTTTGCAATTAAATATTTTTAATGTTTTTATAATTAATGTATTAAACTAAAATACTGTAATAGTTAATAAATAGTATGGGCAATAGAAAAAATGTATGTTTCTTTGTAACAATATTTAGTGCAAGACTAGGTATAATTAAATTGATAGTACAAACTGCAAATTGTATAAATAAAATAGATACATAAAAAGGCAAGCGCGCCGAGTTTCTTCTGCCAGATTTTCTTTGTGTGTGGCCACGTTTCCAATTCCGGTAATTTCAGAAGATTGTTGCCGCATCAAAATAATTCGTAAAAAGTTCAATTGAATAAAAACATTGATATTTGATTTCCGATTATGCTCAGTAAATAATAATTCTTATATTATTTATTCTTATACGAATGCATTTATTTACGAATATATTGTAGGAGTTTATTCTTAAAATATCTTCGTAAATAAATACGTTTATTGGATTGTAGTTGTTAAACAATAATTACAAAATTTTAACAGTCGCTTGCACCAACCTTCCCAAACATGTTTAAGTTTATTTAAGGAGAGGCACCGGAGACAAACGGAAAAAAACTGGTTTGCTTATTTACATTTTTATTTATTGATTGTTAAATAACGGTTTTACAAAAATTACACGATATACCTGAAGATATTATCTAAGGAATGTACTAACTCATTACATGATAGAATGTACTTTACTATAAAATTCCGAAAACAGACTAAAAAAATCTCTAAAACAAGTGATTTGCTCATAATATTCCTAATTTTCCACATGATTTTTATGTGGTGATATTTAGTTTTAAATACAAAAAAGAATGTACTAAATTTTGGTTTTCATGTGAAGTCCTATATTTATTTATCCGAAAACTAAACCGTTTCCCAGCGGTTTCCGAACTTACCGCGCCGCCCACTTTCTTTAGAATTGGTGCGCGTCAAAAGACCTCGCCTTAAACATAATTTAATCTCATCATTTTCGTTTTGCACCATCACATTAAAGGTGTTGAACATGTTTATCTATCTGTCAAAGTTAAGCATACTGTAGATCCTATTAATCGCGGTAAAATACATGTAGTGAATATTAAACTACCAACATCATGACAATGTAGAAGTTTGTTTTGAAAAACAATACAAACCTTTCTGGATTTTTTAATATTATAATACTAGCTGTTGCCAGCGACTTCGTCCGCGCGAAGTTCGTTTACTCCGCACAGCCCCTCCCCCGTAGGTGATAGCGTGATAATATATAGACTATATGTTGACCCGACCTATTTGTAATATTCATACAAAATTTGAAGTAAATCCATGCAGTACTTTTTGAGTTTACCCCGGACATACATACAGACAAACACAAAAATTCTAAAAACTATATTTTTGGCTTCGATATCGATTGTAGATCACGCCCCAAGTATTTTAAAAAAAAAATATTCAATGTACAGTTTTAACTTTCCTACGATTTTATTATTATATGTATAGATATGTATAGATGATAAGTAGGATACCCCAAATCGTGAACTCTACATGTTCATCCGATGCACAGGATCACAGATTCTCAGAGATCTCAATTCTGTGTCTATTTGTATTTACGTGGTAAATACAAATAGACACAGAATTGAGAAGGAAACGTGTCGCCGCGCATATGAGCAAACGCTCCTATTACTGTCAAAAAATTTCATAATTTTTAGGTTATATCATATTGTGAAAAAATAGAAATAAACCATGTTGTACAGTTTAATCTTACCAAATGAGATTATGAGGTTTAACAATTTCCCTTGAAATGATTTTATTTCATTGGTAAGTAGTAGAACTCTGTATTTCTGTATGTAATAGCAAGCTACACTGACAAACTAAGAAATTGTCTTGAAAGGCATATCCATTTAATATGTGCACAGGACTGACCACCACCAGACAATACGAGCTACTTCTGAGAGTTCGATTTCTATATATTATTATAATATGTACTTTGATTATTATGCAACCATAAATAATTAAAGACTATTTGTTAAATTATTCATAATTATTAATTTGTTATCCATTCCACCATAAACTTACCATCCATCCATAAACTTACTTTATTGGTTATAAATTTTGATTATTTAATATAAAAAAGTATCTTCTCGCCCATATCCCCGGAGGGGTAGGCAAAGATACAACAAGTGCATCCACGATTAGCCGAAGATACTTGGTCCCACAAATGTGATAGGTGGCAAACCTATCGCCAACCGGGCACTTTACAATCCCGGGCAACTTTGTGTTTCTCAGAGAACTGAAAAAACACTTTTTTTTATGTGCCCGTGCTTTTTTTTATTATTTAATATATATTTTTTAATTAATATCATAGGAATATAATATTACTTCCATATTATTATAAATGAGAAAGTCTGTATGTCTGGATGTAACCCTTTAACGGCTAAACCGCTAAATATGGAGATAGTTGAAGATTTCATAAATCAACCCCTAAGGGGCTAAAATCTATATATATAAAAGAAAGTCGTGTTAGTTACTCCACTTATAACTCAAGAAAGGCTGAACCGATTTAGCTGAAAATTGGCAGGGAGGTAGTTTAGAGCCAGGAAAAGGACATAGGATACTTTTTTTTCCAATTAAAAAATAAATCTGCTTATTTATTGCCATTAAGGCGGAACAAAGTTTGCCAGGTCAGCTAGTATGAGATAAAAATTGGTATGACAAACATGTCATGCTAACTTATTTGCGGTTGAAGCTACGCTGGTTAACTAGCATTAATGTAAACGCTTACATTACGTTTCATTTGTCAAATAAAGCACCAAACAAAACACGTCAGTTACACGTATACGTTTTTACTACTTCCTTAATTTTTGTAAAAAAAAATTTTTTTTCCAAACAAGTCAAATACAGAAAAGACGGAACGGAAACGGTTTTATCGACGCGATAATTTTCTTTAGCTACAATGTAATTTGGTGCATTATAACCTTAAACCAATCGCCTCTGTGGTCTAGTGGTCCAGCATTGGCATTGACTATGTGAGGTCCCGGGTTCGATTTCCGGGTTAAGTGCCCGACCGAAGTGTTTTTTTAGTTTTCTGATAAACACAAAGTTGAACGGGATTGGAAAGTGCCCGGCCGGCGATAGGCTTGCCACCTATCACATTTGTGGGACCAAGTATCTTCGGCTAATCGTGGGTGTACTGGTTGTACCTCTGCCTACCCCTACGGATACGGACATGAAAATACTTTTTTTTAGAACCTTAAAGGAGTTTTGATTTAGTTAAACAAACATAGTTACTCAAATTTAAAACTGCTTAAACAGAAATTGGTGCAAGCAGACCTAAATGTCTTAAATTAAGCACTATTAGTTAATAATAAGGTCGGTGCTTCCAACAACCTTTTATAATATTGTATAAACCTAGTATTTTTCTTCAATAACAAAAACGAATAACTACTTACCATGGAAATACATTCATGTACCAGACTTGTTCTGGTACTTTTCTAGGAATGAAATTTGTGCGTACAGGATGCTGGAATGGTTGCTTCCGACATCCAAAATAATATCCGAAATAAACTAACGGGAGGGATATACAAAACCACAAACATAATAGTGCCATCATAGTCGAGAATGGGACTGCCCCACTTGAATGTTTCCCCAATAAAAAGAAGTTCAAAAAGAAGCAAGTTCCAAATACTATAGCAGGATACAATGTGGCCGTTAAAAATGCAGCTTGCTTCCATTGTTTCCCTTTCATTGTGTTGTATAATCGCGCAGAATAATATCCAGCTATAAGACCCATGAAGACATAGAGGAATATGGCCGCCGTCATTAAAGCTCCTCTGCTAGCTGGTGATAGCATGCCCAGCATTGCAATAACTGGAAGAAAAAACAGATTTATTATATTACAATCTCCAATGTTCCCCCATGTTAGTCCCCGGCTCCTTTGAAGAATAGGCCAACTGCCATTCTGCCAGGCAGGTCGTAAAAGTAAACCGATTGCCTATGGGAGTCACAACCATCGTGGCTACTAGGTGGTAGAGTTTTACATTGTCTCGCCCGAGTCTGGTACTACCGCCTTACCTTACCGTAATAGCGTCAATGCTAGTCACTGTCGTGTTCCGGCTTGGAGAATAAGGTAGCCGGTAAACTTATGTGTGTGGCATTAGACCTCGCCACAAGATAACAACGCACTATTAACATCTTTGGTGTCTATAAGCGATCTCCAAACCGGAACACGACAGCGACAAGCACTGACACTATTGCGGCAGGAATAGGAAAGGCGGTGGTACCAGACCCGGGCGAGACAATGTAGAACTCTACCTAGTAGCCACAATGTTAGTGACTCGTACAGTCAATCGGTCGCCTTTTACGACCTGCCTGGCAGAATGGCAGTTGGCCTATTCTTCAAAGGAGCCCGGGACCAACACGGGGAAAAGTGACGTATATAGAATTTTTAATAATTGTATGAATCGGATATAATAGAAACTCTTACATATTGTTATGAGGGCCATAAAGAATATCTGAATACCACTTCCAATCACAGCGGCAAATAGCATTCTTTTAGGAGGGGGTCTAAAGACATCACCATGGACCAATTTCCAGCCTGTCTCTTCAATCATATCTTCAATATTTTCGTTTGAATTGTATCTGGCAATGTCCCTTCGGAGTGTCCTAACCATTATCATAGTAAGAACTCCTGAAATTAACATTAAACATGGACATAATTTAAAAAACAGCACTTTATATAAATCAACATTTTTTTTTTATTTCTATCAGATCTGAATGCAGTCACACACTGAAATCAAGTGAAAAAAACTGTAGGTTTGTTTTCTTATATTTATTGTATAATGTTTATTCTATTACAATAATTATTTCATGTTACAAATTACTAGCTGTTGTTCCCCTTGACTTTGTTTACGTGTCCCACACCCATTTCATACTTCCTTTTACTCAATCGGGTAAGAAAAGCAGCCCATGTTACTTAGTGAGGTCGAGTTCCGATTCAGTAATAGCCATTTTATAGGTCAAGCCATCAAATGTTCCGAAAAAGGTAATTTGAATAAAAAGAATTTTTAAAATCAGTCTAGACGTTTTTGAGTTTATCCATAACAAACAAATTTTACACCTCTTTGTAATATTAGAATAGATTGGTATAAGGAACAACTAACCCAAGATTTTTTTATTTATTTATTTAACCATTTATTGTACACAAATAACAAAACTAAAACTAAAGACAAAATTAGTACAAAAGGCAAGCTTATCTCTAAAGAAATTTCTTCCAGCAAGCCCAAAATAAGAGAAAAAAAAACATAAGGTAGAAAAACACGTGTACAAAACTATAGAACAAAGAAAACAAAATACAAAGAAACTTAACTACTAAACTAATACAACTCTTATGACTACTTACTATGTCTACAAACTAAACAAACTATAAAATGGATAAGTATTGCTGTTTCAGGCGACTCTTAAAGGTATCTTGAGATTCACTTACTCTAATGGAATGAGGCAAAGAATTCCAGAGCCTACCGGCACGAACAGTAAAAGAAGAGGAGAAATAGGTCGTCTTATGTACGGGAACTCGCAAGAGAGCTTTTACACAAGGACGACATGGACGGTCTATTGGGTGAAGAAATTCAAATTTTTCGCGTAGATAAGAAGGACAAGAAGGATTGAATAAAATATTATATAAAAATGACAATAACCGTAAATTCCTACGAAGGCGAATAGGAAGCCAACCAAGTTGGCTCCTAAAGCTGGAAATATGGTCGAATTTTCGCAAACCAAATACATATCTGATGCATAAATTTTGGAGACGTTCTAAACGATTGAGAAGTTCCTCTGTAGCATCAGGATAGCATGAGTCTGCATAATCTAAAATGGGAAGAATTAACGTTTGGACCAAAGAACTTTTTGTTTTAAAAGGAAGAAAATTTTGAAGAAGTTTTAAAGAATGGAAAGCTCGAAAAACTTTATTGTGAATATGGTTAATATTAGCCGCCCACGAAAAATCAGAACTAAAAACCAAACCCAGATTTCTTCCAGTGCTGCTAAGGTTAATAATAGAATTGTTATATTTAAGCTGAAGGATCCTAGAATTATCAATAGTGTTAAGCAGAAAACGACTTCCTATTAGGAGTGCTTGTGATTTACTAGGGTTGAGAACTAAGCCAAAGGACCTAGCCCAGTTATAAATTGAGTCAAGGTCTATGTTAATGGAGTCGAATGCAAAAGCTAAATCCTCGACATTAAATTTTTCGGATTTATGCCCTTATGTTACATATTTACCTAAAATGTTTACAATATACTGCTATACACAGTAATAAAAACAGCTGTGCTGTTGCGCACAGCTGTTTTTCAAAACAACCATAATAATAACACGCCTGATGTGGTCTAGACTTAAATTAAATCTAATAATAAAGAAGGCTCATCAGAAGGATTTTCCAAAATCGTGACACAATATAATAAATTAGCTCTCACATCTCAAACAATAGACTTTGACAAATCCCTTACACATACTTTTGAAAGAAATATTTTTAGTTGATTACACAATATTTTTGGAAAAATCATCAAGATTCTGTCATTAATATAAAACTAATGTTAAAATAACATGCATGCAAAATTATTCTATTATTGTGCCATAAAAATAATAATCTCAGTAACATCATAAGCGCGAAAATGTCAAAAGAATGTTTACAAATTTGCTATCCAATTACACCTCAAAAGTATATTTCCATAAAATTTATATACCATACTTAGCAAATTTGGTCCTGAACAAAAGTATAAGTCCTGGGAAATTAATGCTGGTAATCAGTGATGAAATAAATTAAGCTAATTAATGTAATATATAATAACCAACAAGAGCAAGTAACAGGTAAAATTGTCTAGACAGATTTGCATTAAATTTGGTACATAGGTAGTATTTTGTCAAATATTTTCGAATGCAAGTAGCATATGAGTTCCCGAATCTGCACATAATACATTGTTTATAGCCTAGATTAGCAAATACATTACTTTTTATCCTGAGAAATAGGACATACTACTTTTTCCCATATTATATTTCACAAAAGGTTTAATTCAATACAGGGCTATGAGGCACAACTTGATTCAAACAAATGCAATTTACCTGATAAAAAGAAAAGTACAACAATAGAATTAACAATTGAGAACCAGTGTATTTGAACATCTTTCATGCCTAAATAAATGTCCCATCTGGAGGCCCATTCAATATCTGATTCACCCCACTCCACAGAATAAGTAAAGTACAGCTTTGTGCCCGTGTCTTCATTGACTAGCTGTGGTTTAGCATCAGTTGCAAAATGACAAGAGTCATCGACAAAATTTAATTCATCTTTGTCCACTGAATGGGTTTCAACTTCAAAACCAACTACTCTATAGGATTCTCTGAAAAATAATGAGGGCCTGTTATAATAATGAGAGGCTATTTAATACACATTTAAGAATCATAAGATATTTTTTCTAAAAAGAATCTTAGCTACAGCCCAAAGTAGCCAGTAATCATAAACTGTCATATCTAAGTACAATTTAATAGATGGTGTATTAGCACCTCATGTCTCAGAAACCTTTTAAAGCTGTTAAATCTGGCTATCATAAGTAACCAGCTATCTTGTAGTTCGGGTCGGGCAAAAGTGTAATTTCTTTTTTTTTTGAAGTTTTTCTCAATAATACAAAACTCAGAAGCAGCTCTGTGTCTGGCAGGGTGATGTGTTACTCACTCTTGTACCTTAGATGAGCTGTCCATCCATACTACAATTATAAATTCGAAAGTAACTGCCTGTCTCTTCTTCAGGCCTAACTACTGAACCAATTTGGATGAAATTTGGTACAAAGATCGTTCAAAACGCGAGAAAGGACATAGGATAGTTTTTATCCCGGAAATCTCACGGGAATGGGAACTATGCGGATAAAAACCAGGACTATCTTTTAAGCCACGGTAATAATGAATAACTTAGGCTACTTTTATTTTACAAATTTTCATTCATTTCAATTATGTATTATCTTCATACTGATTTTATTATTTGTTATACGACAATAATGATCAGAATATATTTTTAATTTTTACAACTTTACAAATATTAACCCATCCATTTAACACAGTAATAGTTACACAAGGTGTAAAGTCTACATATGAATTGCACCATTTTACACAGCATCTTTACCAATAATCTATTTTAAAAGCTTGTGTAACTAATCACTTGTTAAATACACAATAATGCCTACATAGTAAGAATTCTGTTCAGAAACCAATATACGTGGCACTGTTTGATGAAATAAATAACAACTTAGGTCCGAAAAGCTCTTGAATCTGACTTTACAACTTTAAAATTTATTTCACAGAATATTAATTAAACATGTAACAAAATTTTTGTACTGTCTTAAATTGTAATTTTTAAAAGCAATTATTACACATTTTTAAAAAGTAGTTTAATATCTATATTCTATATCTATATATATAAAAATCAATTGCTGTTCGTTAGTCTCGCTAAAACTCGAGAACGGCTGAACCGATTTGGCTAATTTTGGTTTTGAATTAATTGTTGAAGTCAAGGGAAGGTTTAAATTTTAAAAGGTGACCGCCCCGTTGGTCGATTGGTTAGCGGCCCTGACTACGCAATCGACGGGGCTCGGGTTCGATCCCCGACGGGGACAAGCATTTGCGTGATGAGCATAAATGTTTGTATTTCCGGGTTTGGGTGTTTATTAAATATATTCCAGTATTTATATATGTATTTCTATGTATTAGTATCGTTGACTAACACCCATTACACAAGCAAATAATTTGCTTACTTTGGGGTTAGATCAGTAAGTGTAATTTGTCCCGTGAATATTATATATTATATTATATTAAAGGTGAGAAAATATAGAAAAAAATAACAGTAGTTAAAAAGGCAGAACAACATTTGCCGGATCAGCTAGTAATATATAAAAATTGGTTTATAATATGGAACCTCCCACTTACTCCATAAAATGTCCACAAAATTTGCAAATTTTGCTTTTAATCTTTTGTGTAGAAAATTTATCAATTACTTTATATCACGGACAGTAAACAAGATGATGGCTCTCCTGATCGAAATTGTATCTTTCGCCCAAATATACGAAATATATTAGTGATACATTGCTATCCTCATGGCGGGATAGTAAAATCACATGCAAAGGGTTACACTACCATAGCCTCCAAACCCAAACACGACAGTGACAAGCATTGACACAATTGCTGCAGGAATAGGTTACCAATACCGGGTGATATAACGGGTAACGACAGACATAGCAAATCATTTACATTTTATGTATCGCAGATAGTCCATTTTGCAATGGGGGCCCCATACCAATTTTCTTTTTCAAAGATTTCAGTATTTAGATGCAAACCTCTATAAAATTGTATATCAGTCAAAAGTGCCTGTAAAGGATAACTTGATTAAAAAAAAAAATATGTAAATGGTTGACCATACGAGCCATCCCTGAAACTTCCCACTAAATTAAGGTATTTTAAGCTCAATAGAGTAAAAAATATAAGCATAGATTTTTCAGTTAAAACATCCATTTTGTTGAAAATGGCAGTATATATTTTATTTTTATTAATCATAATTTTGTCTCGCCCGGGTCAGGTACCACTGCCTTACCTACTCCTGCCGCAATAGTGACAGTGCTTGTCGCTGTCTTGTTCTGGTTTGGAGGGTAAGGTAACCTTATGCATGTGGCATTAGACCTAGCTACAAGATAACAACGCACCATTAACATCTTTGGTGTCTATAGGCGATAGTTGACTCTTTCCATCAGGAGACCCATCTGCTTGTTTGCTATCTTATGATATAAAAAAAAAGTATATTAATTTTTGAAAAGCTGTATATTTTGAAAACGTGATGGCATTCTACTCAATTTTTGAGATCTTAATTACTGTTTTAGCTAAATAATCAATATGTTAAAAAATTTCGATGCAATGTCAAAAATCATTTTATTTTTAATTTTTTTCATTGATAAATCTCAAACAAATTGACAGATTTTGATTAAATTAACGGCATTTGACGCAATTTTTAAAGGAGAAAAGCTGATAAGATTTTTAAGTCAATAGGTGAATTAACTTGAAAGTTATTTAAAAAAAATTAAGTAAGCTATAAGTTTTGTGAATTACATTTGATTTCGATTTTCGAAACGGCATTTGACGTAGTTTTTTTAGTACTAAAATATCGTAGAATACAAAAAAATTATTGGTTGAAAAAAAAATTTCGAAACTATGTTAAAAAAACTTTTTTCAAAATTTTCCATCAACGATTACTCCCAAACGGATAAACCGATTTTGATACAATTTATGTATTAGACGAAGTTTTTTTAGGAATAGAGCTGATTAGTTTTTATACTCAATCGGTACATAAATATGGAAGTTATATTAAAAAAATACTGTTTCACCAACATTTTTTTGCTGTTTTTTCAAAATTTCTCATATCATATCACATTCTCCTGGACCGAATCGGTTCAATTTTTCAGGAAGTCTGAGTTGAGCGGAATCCAATAGAATGCCATCAACCGCGTTTCGATCGGTCTAGCCGTTCAAAAGTTATGAGATGTTTACATACACACACGTATATACATACATACAGACATACTGACGTCATCGTAAAAATAGTCGGAAAAGGTTCCTAGGACCTCAAAACGTGAACATCTGATGAAAACTCGATTTTCAAAAATTGGGGTAAAATCAGTAACTTTCTTATCTACATACATAGTGGGAAGTTAAAAATTGATTCCAGTCATTATATTTTATGTTTTTGTATGTTTTGAATTCCCTTTGAATCCATTAAGCGCCTAATAATAATTACCTTCAATAAATTAGAATAATGTTTTAATGCTCCATTTTCTATTAAAAGTAATCTACTAAAATAAAAACAATACTGAAAGCACTGCATGATACAGCCAACAGCTGATACACAATGAGCCACCATTTTAAGGACTCCAAAATAAGCTAAGAACCTTTATAGTTTCGTTATGTCCGTCCGTCCATCTGCACGATAGCTCGGAGATCCTTAATACTAGAAAGTTACAGTTTGACGCGAATATAAATATTAGTCATGGCAACAAAGCGGTAACATCAAATCTTGAAAAATATTTTTTTCAGGGTAGCTCCCATACATGTAAAGTTGGAATGTTAATTTTTTTCTCACATACCCATAGTGTGGAGTATCATGGAATAAGTTTTCGATTAAGTGACTCATTTGTAAAATATTAAGCTTAAAGTGCTACTTTTTGTTAGAATCAAGTGTCCCCCTTTCCCACTGACCCCTCTGCAGGCTAAAATGTCGGTTTTAGGGTTGGGATCAAAATCATGTTAGTAGTTAATATAATAAAGTTAAAAGGAAAACTATTACGACTTAAAAGGTTAATGTACTTAAAAGAAGTTTTTATAGGTGATGAACTTGTGGTGCGGATATATATTTGTCATTGATGTCGAATAGCTTAAATGTTAATAGTACGAAACTATTAAAGCCCTCTTCTTAGTCCGCATTCTTGTGATGGGCAATTTCGGAACCCTACATTGTGCGTGGCCCGACACGCATTTTACCGATTTTTATATTTGACTTAAATAACCCATAAAGAAGTGTTTTGTGGTGTATAGAACCTGTGTTACTTTTTTACACAATTCAATTGCTTGTAATAGATGTATTTAGTCTCTGTGCCAAACAAATGTTCTTTAGTAGTGTCTTTCTTACACAATAGTTATAGTATAATAATAATAATAATAATAATAATTCACGGGACAAATTACACTTACTGATCTAACCCCAAAGTAAGCAAATTATTTGCTTGTGTTATGGGTGTTAGTCAACGATACTAATACATAGAAATACATATATAAATACTAGAATATATATAATAAACACCCAAACCCAGAAATACAAACATTTATGCTCATCACACAAATGCTTGGCCCCGTCGGGGATCGAACCCGAGCCTCGTTGATTGCGTAGTCAGGGTCTCTAACCACTCGACCAACGGGGCGGTCAATATATAGTATAGTAGGCACACACTGTGTGGAATATTTTATCAGTACACTTGTTAATATTTTCATACTTACTGGCTATGTTTATGATATTTTAACAAAAACTTCAAATGATTATTTATGTATGCTTTTCCTTTAGACATAAAACCAAGCCTGTAGCCTTGTTCAATTGATCTTTCGGATGTGTCAGAATTTCTTATTTTTGTAGCTACTGGTAAATTATCTATTAATCTGAAAATAATAAATTAAGCATCAACACAAAACACTAATTGTTTACATGTGATCAAATATATATACGACATGATGTCTGCTATTTTTATTGTGTTTAAAATACATTAAAGAACATCGGCAAACTCTCATATGTCACATTAGTTGACTTACAACATCTCAATATGAAAAATATAACATCTGTAATTTTTTCTCCCTGCCTACCTTTAAAGGGTTCTGCCATGAAAATATGTATGTTTTTAGCATCAATAAATAAGGGTTTTACTCTATGATTTCCGGAACTTAAAGAATTTTGATTTTACATTTCTCAGAGATGGTCTTGGGTCACACTAATAAGCAATATAACAACTAGAATACTAAGTTCCAATAACAAGGTATCGACTGACTGTAGCTGATAGCTACAGTCAGTCAGTAGATATCATTGACGCACATATTGCAGTTTTAATGCACAAAATATGTGTGGGTTTCACATTTACTGGAGATTTAACAACTCAATAACACAAAAATAAACACAAAAAGCAGTAGAAACAGAAAGTTATCAAATGCTTTAAACTATGCATACCCAGTGTGTAGTCCAAAAACTACATAAATACAGCACATAATATGCATATTGTGTTATAAATATGACTTGCACCTTCTGTCTCACAATACAAATTAGTGCTGTCAACATTGTTTATAAAAATACATAAGCCAAACTAATTGATATAAATAAATAATAGAAAGTAGTACAAAATTACACCAGCTCTAGCTTTATTATAAGAAACATTTAAAATGTAATAATTTTAAATGTATTCTTTTCTTAACACATTAACTGCTATGGGGGTCATAGGTGACCAGTACCATACTATTCTGTTAAGGCTGTGGCGGTCATCGTTGACCAATAAGCAAGACCAGTATTAGAATGTTTGCTGAGCTCATCTATACAAAATAATAACTAAATATTTTATTTAAAAGATATTAATTACGCATTCATAATAAAACAAACAGCATACATCAATAGGCTGAACTAATGTCACATCAATCTAATATACAAATTAAAGTCACAGCAATCGCCATTGCATTAGCCCTTCTATCCCACCAATCAGAGTAAGGGGTATACAAGAGTCATGCGTATATATATATATGTGATGCACTGGTCACTGCAGTGCCCCAGCCTATAATACTTACAGTCGGCCAATGGATATGTCTAGACAGGGCAATCGTGCGGGGTTTGCGGGGGGAGAGAGAACCCAAAATGCCAAACACGTCAGGCAGGGTTAATGATTTTTAATTTAATAGTTTGAAATGTTTAGTTTTTTTTTTGTTCTATAATGCTGGGGCCACACTTACGTCTATCGTCACAAAGCTTTGTGCAATGACACGATAAATGCAGACGTGACTGCATTGCATACATTCCAGACTGCATGTGCCTTAGCCTAAAATGACAATATACCTATTTCGAGGTTCAAAAAAGCAAACTCAATTTTTTTACATAAAATGAATATGGGTATAATTCTTTGGTTTTCGGGAGTGCCGATTAAAAAAATGACTTTATAATAAAATATAATGAAAATATATTTTGTATTAAAAATAAATATATTAGCCAAATATATTAAAAATATACATTAAAAAAGCGACAAATGTATTACAAATATATAAAAAAAATTGTTGTGGTATTATGCCTGGATGAGGTGTCAATGTATTTATATAAGGAAGGTAATAATGGTCTGTGTAACGGGTACGATGGTTTGGTACCTGGTGGATTCTAGGTGTTATTTATGTGTAACGAGCGCCACACCCAGATGCGTCACACAGACTCCCTTCATATAGACAGATAGCAAAGGGAGGTTGGAACTTTTAATCGCGAGACGGACTGATGGAGTAAACACTTATCAAAAAAATAAAAGTTCAGGATCTGAAAAGCAAAATCGCACAATAAGGTAGGAGATGAAATGAGAAAGGCTGACTTGGATGGATGGTATATATTGGTCTCTAAGTTAGATTTGCCTTTACAATAGGTTACGAACTAGAATTATGGTAAGAGAGTTTAAAGTTCATAGTCATAAACTGCTTCACAAAATTGTCACATAAAAAATGAGTTCATACCGGGAATGTGCAAACCTTACTGCATGGCAGGAAGATCCTAGGCCTTCGGAAAATCGAACATGTGTCAGATGGCGTCCGTGGATATCTCTCCAATCGTGCTCGGTATAATTGGGGGTTCTCATTCTAGGCGATCTTTGACGTCCCCTTTTTCCTTTCCCAAGTATATTTTCAGATAGGTGTAGAATTTATCGGCACATGTTGGACATACGGTGATATTGGCATCCGCACATAAATCGTTGTCAACACTTCGGATCCACATGCAGCGCATTTTGTTATGAATTTAGGCAACTATGCCCATGATGCATTTCGCAATGTTAATTTGTGTTGAACACGTGTATGTAGAAATATCACATATTTGATAAAATAGCAATTATTTAAAATTCATATGGCACGCATCTTGCAGTGCCGTCTTTCAAGTTTTCAGACTAAATTTAGGCGAAACTATGCCCATTATCTATTTTTAAAAGTTTTAAATATTTTAGACAAAACTTAGCTGAATTTCATTTTGACAGAAAAGCCAGGTGAAAAAATTTGACGCTATGACATCGACAAAGGGATGCCATACGTAAATTGTATCTATGCCATTTAAGGATGTGTTCAGGACAACTCAAAATTTAACAGTCTCAATTGACTATACTAAATGCAAAGGTTATTTTGTCCGAACATTATAACGAATTATTAGATAACGGGATTCACACGTTACAATTTCTAGGTTCAAGATAGCGGCTACAATTTTTTTAATAAAATCAATATGGGTATCATTTTAATGGTTTTTTATAGATACACATACTACAAATAACCAAATTTATACATATTGTGACAACCCTGAAGCAATGATGAATGCCTACACAAAAGCGGCGTTTTGCTTTACATCAAATGCGATGGCCCACTGTACTTTTTTACATTGTGGCAGTGCTATGAAAAAAAAATTGAAGTTTTGCACCTTGATTTTGCCCACCAGTGACCGCAACTAAAAAAACCATAATAGTTTTTAATCTACTAGCAATAAAAAAAATATATTTTACATTACATTTATAGTTTCCCAAACATTGATTTGATATGGCCTGGTAATTTTAACACTGCCCCTTTTTGACCCACTTAATACTTTTAAACCCAAGCTGGTTCTATTAGGTGAATAATACATCCATACTAATATTATAAATGGGAAAGTAACTCTGTCTGTCTGTCTGTCTGTTACTCTTTCACGGCCAAACCACTGAACCGATTTGGATAAAATTTGGTACAAATATAGTTTGAGACCCAAGAAAGGACATAGGATAGTTCTTATCCCGGAAATCCACGGGAACGGGAACTATGCAGGTTTTTATTTTAGAATTTTTTCCACGCAAACGAAGTCGCGGGCACAGCTAGTATTTAATAATAGTAAAAAAGTTTAATTAATGCTACATACTTTGATGTCGCCTCTTTTGTCATCACTCAATGCTTACGATTGCAACGTCGCATTGCATCGATCTATTGTAGGTAATATTTTAATAGCAAGGTGGGAATGTTGCGACCCCATTTTTTTTTTGATGGTCCGGTACCGGGTCACAACCCGACAAATGGGAAACGCTGTACTAGAACATAATACTACAGTACCCGGCGATAAATATTGCACATCGAACTTTGGAAAGAGACAATCGGATAATTTCGGCTTCGTAAAGCGTTATCTCTGTCCCACACTACCTATGTGACGTTTAGTCAGTCATTGTTCAAGTACGATAGAGTGCAGTCGCGTCCCGAAAAAAATAATTATTTAGAGTTGATAACACCCACAAATTTAAATAATTTAAAGTTGTAATATGGCATCTTTCGGAAAAAGAGGGAAACCTTTACGAGGTCAGTCACGTGAAATTATCTACAATGTTTATAAATACTTTGTAAGCGAAGCTGATAGATTTAAAAAAAAAGTAGATGAAAATGTAAGTTGTTATTTTAAGAAGATTCAAGAGCGAGTTGCAAATGCCACTGGAATTTCAAGAAGAACTTTGAACAATATATTAAACGAAGTCAGTACTGAAACACATTCGACTGAAATTAAGTTCAGCACTCCAAAAAAAGGGAGACCAAAAAAGCAATTTCGTTTGGATATGGACGATTTTGATTACGATGTTGTTCGAAGAATGGTGTATGATTTTCACTTACGATTTAATGAACTGCCAACAATAAAATCATTAAAAGCTAAGTTATCTGAAGCTATTAATTACAATGGGTCTGAAAAAACGTTGAGAAAAATACTTCATGACATGGGATTTCAGTTCACTAAAATGGAAGATAATCGAAAAATTCTAATGGAAAAGCACGACGTTAGTCTCAAACGAATGGAATACCTTGATAAAATACGCAAATTTCGCGAAACAGGAAAAAATATCGTCTACATGGATGAGTCATATATACATGCATCCCACACTAAAGGGAAATCTTGGAGTGACGATAAGAAAAAAGGAGTAAAAAAGCCAATTTCAAAAGGTCAACGTTTGATAATAGTTCATGCGGGAAATGAAAAAGGCTTTGTACCCGGTGCTTTTTTAACGTATAAATCCACGGACACTACAGGTGACTATCACAATGAAATGAATAACGATAACTATGAGAAATGGCTGGTTAACCAATTAATCCCAAATATACCCAGTGATTCTGTTCTAGTTATCGACAACGCACCCTATCACAACAAGTATGTTGAGAGACCCCCCAACTCAAACACCATTAAACGGGAAATGATCAACTGGTTAAACAGACATGAAATTCCAGTTGATCCAAAATTAACAAAAACCTAGATTTACGCTATTATATGTCAGCACAAGGAGAGGTATACAGAGTTTTCTGTGGACAAAATACTTGCCGAACATGGGCACACTGTGTTGCGATTGCCACCATATCATCCGGATTTTAATCCAATTGAAAATATATGGTCTCAACTGAAAGGCTATGTAGCCTCTAGAAATGTGGGTATGAACTTAACTACAGTAAAAACATTATTGACTGAAAAAGTAAACATGATCGGCGCTGAAGAGTGGAAAAAGGTTTGCGATCATGCAATCAAATGTGAGAATGAATATAGAAGCATTCAACACAGTTTAGACAATTACACTGATAGATTAGTAATAAATACGGCTGATAGTGACAGTGATATTGACCTCTTTGAGAGCACAGATAGTGAAATGGAAGTAATTGAGAATTAGAATTATTATTATTTTTATTGCAATGTCTCATTTTAGCAATAGGTATAATGGTGTTTATTATGTACACTAAAGCTGTAATGTTCCAAAATAATTAAATACGTAAAAATAATGTAAAAATGTTTTTTTATTTTATTTTACCCCAACCTAAAGCCATCACTTATAGAAAAATTAGTGTATTTTATACAAAGAATAAAAATATCAAAAGAAGCAAATCATACTTGTTTTAACAGCTCCTAATAGGTACCGGACTGTTTGTATTTTGTGCGACAGAGATAACGCTCTACGAAGCCGAAATTAGCCGATTGTCTCTTTCCAAAGGTCGATGTGCAATATTTATCGCCGGGTACTGTATTTATACTACAAATGGCCCAAATGCAACATACAGGTCAAACCAGTATGGCAGTTAATGTGTTAATGCTGTAAGTACATTTGTGTTTAACACTTCAAAATTTCAAAATAATTTACATTGAAAAATTAATAATTAGGATACGAAAACATTGTAATAATTTTAAGGATAGTACTCACACGGGCTACATATGTAACCTAGGTTACTTTAATTATACATTTTTCTAAACTTTTTTGTCGTACCGTGCTGCCACCTTACATATTCCTCGGTCGATTATCTGTGCTCCCGCCAGTAGCGTGTCGCCCGCTAGTACTGGGCAAAAACGGGTTTTGTAAGAAATGAAACGAAACAGTTTTTTTTTTAAAGGAAACTAGTTCCAAAAGCAGTTTTTTTTAAACTGTTTTTTAAGGCTTAGAACTGGCAGTACAAATATTCTGGCATAGGTACTTAAAAGTTCATTTTTCTGTTTTTTTTCCACAATTTTAGATAGGTACACACTTCTACACAAACACACGATATTACACAAGTTCACCAACGCTATATTCACAAATCCTTTGAAATACTTAGATAAAATATTTAACAGTCAATATTTACAGAATTTACACTAAAACAAACACTAGAAAGAAAGAAACAATGCGAAATTGTTAACGCCACAGGTGCATCGCATCAACCAGGAGTCAAAACAATACAAATTTACTAATTTTGTTTTGATTTGAAATTTTAAATTACCTATGTTATGACCAGTTTATCCTGCTACATATTATCTCAAACAAATATCTGCACTATGAGAATTAAGTTTCATTTTATAAAAGTCTTGATTGTGACAAAACGAACTGTTTTAGAAAAACTGATTTTTATCATTTCATACATATGTCACGGTAATATCAGCTTTATCACCATAGCATAAGACATTATTCCAAAAGTTCGTTATTTGAAACTGCTTCTTGAAATGACAACTAATGAGCGTTCACTCCATCTCGTTCTTTCTAATGGAAATATATGAAAAGAGCATGTGTAATAAAACAGTCGTGCGCAAAGTCCAGTTTAGTTCATGAACGACGCGAACATGTTTTTGCCAAACTGCTTTTACCAGAGACAAAAATTGGTTCATTCTGTAATCTGACAAAAACTGTTTTTAAAAGAGTTTCGTCAAAAAACGCCCAGTACTATCGCCCACGGTGGTGCACGGACGTCTGAGCAAAGCGACTGTGAAGTTGTTGGGCTACACATGTAACCCGCACGAGCATGAGGCGCTTGTAGTGAACATCAGTTGATCTCACGTCATCCAAATTTAGGCAAAATAAATAGATGTTTACGATAACGTTTACATTTTAAAAAAGAAAAGAAGACTAATTTTTGTTATTTTTGTATAAAAACTAAAATAAAATAAATATTACTATTGATTACTAACAGTGTTTTATTTTCATTCCAAATATTTAATAAATGTGATGCTATCGAAATGGGCTACATATGTAACCCGAGCAACCACTGAGTAATTTTAGCTGCGTGTACTCTAGTGTTAAGGATTGAATGACAAAATTTAGTTTACTGCATCAAAAGAATATAATTCAATTGTAGTCAATTTACTACTTCTCAAATTATTATTTAAATCTGGGAAATAGACTTGGGTTTATCTATACATATAATAAAATCGTAGAAAAGTCTGTACATTGAATATTTTTTAGGGGCGCGATCTACAATCGATATCGAAGCCAAAAATATAGTTTTTAGAATTTTTATCTGTTTGTCTGTTTGTATATATGTCTGGGATAAACTCAAAAAGTACTGTATGGATTTACATCAAATTTTGCATGAATATTACTAATAGGTCGGGTCAACATATAGGCTACATATTATCACTCTATCACCTACGGGGAAAGTGCTGTGCGGAGTAAACAAAGCCTGCACGGACGATATCATGGGCAACAGCTAGTTTTAAAATATAACAAAACACAATCACATGCTACAGAAATATAACAATTTTTGCTGGCCTTCTTTAATTAATTGACAGTTATTAGGTAATTTAGAATTATATATACTTACAAATGAACAAAATATTCATGTTCAATTCGGTTTGCAACTTTTTCAGATTCCTCCACACTCCAGTTAATAGGGTCATTTATTTTATGGCACAGAAGCTTACATTTGATATTTTCCGCCATATGCACTTCGTAAGGGGTTGTAACAATACGATCTCCACGTAACACTTCACCTAAATTTTCAGATTTATATGAAAACGATCCATTTTTTGGTAAGCACAATGGTAATGAATAATATTCATACGGAAGTTGAGTGTGTATACTAGTCATTTTCACAGCTCTCACTTCAATCCTTTGGCCTTTCTTGAACTCGACTGGAGCAACTCCAGGAACATAAAAACCATCACAGAAAATTATTAAACTAACTAAATAAATTAATAACTGCAAGGGTACCTGAAATTTAAAAATAATATTTATAGGTAAGAAACGAAACAAAAAAAATAAACATATTTTTAAACTCAAATACTTACTGAAAACATAACTATAAATAACTAATAATATTTATTTCAATTTTCAGAGTAAAACTTTCATTGAACAACAGTTTTCCACAAACATTTTTTTTGTTGCGGGTTGCGACTTGCGGGTTTTTTGACGTAAGCGAAAGTTGTTCAGTGTTGCCAACGAGACTACCATAAAATTTGCTCTTAAAACTGTGCCAAAATTATGCTAAGGCTTTATAATTTAAGCTAAAAATGATGCTAAAATTTTCGAAGTCAAATTAAACGTCGTTCACTTTCAAATATTATTTAATGGACATTATTAACAATTAATATTATATATTAAGTTTTAAGCTCATCACACACGGTTAAGATACTATATATTATCATAAATAA
This sequence comes from Apodemia mormo, assembly GCA_036924255.1. NCBI lineage: Eukaryota > Metazoa > Arthropoda > Insecta > Lepidoptera > Riodinidae > Apodemia > Apodemia mormo. The sequence continues at coordinate 31,008,361 of JAUPFN010000003.1, read as the reverse complement.
GTTCCTCGGACTCACCATTAGCTAGTACCAAGGAAGTTACATTCTATCCGGAATGTCACACACGCTTCAAAATGGTTCCGAAGAGTACCACGACATGGGTGGAGTGTGTCTCTTTCTACTAAATAAAGCGCCAATCGCCATATATAAGTGCGGCCATGCGCAGTTTGCAAATTACTACTAAGTAATTCCACTAATTTGAGAAACCGTTTTTGCATTGCATAAGTAATTACGTAATAACTAAAATAAGAAAATTTTAGAATTCACACGAATTACCACGAAGCAATATTTGAAAAATAAAAATATACTTTATGCCGTTACAAATAAAGTTGACATTTGTTTCTTACTTAACAGAGGAGGTGAGTTCTAAAATTTTCTTATTTTAGTTATTACGTAATTACTTATGCAATGCAAAAACTGTTTCTCAAATTAGTAGAATTACTTAGTAGTAATATGCAAACTGTGCATGACCGCACTTATATATGGCGATTGGCTCTTTATTTAGTAGAAAGAGACACACTCCACTCATGTCGTGGTACTCTTCGGAACGATTTTGAAGCGCGTGTGAAAATTCCGGATAGAATGTAACTTCCTTGGTCAGCAGATGTACAATTATTGTACGCGTACTGCGCGTAATTTTAGAAATTTTTCGACCCTCAACCTAAGCGTACAATAGTGACTAAAAGTACAATAATTATTTGAATAATAGCAATTTCTATATAAAAAAAATATATAAAATTTCGAATGATAGCAATTTTCTATATAAAAGAAATTATAAAACTATTTTTTAAACATATTGTCCCGCCATGAATACTGGACCGCCATGAATAAATGTTTCCTGATAACAATTGTTCTCTGACTCTTGCAAACCCTCCCCCCCCCCCCCTCTTACAACTTCATTGTTTACTTTATACTTACATTTTCAATAAATAATGATTTAAAATAGAAATTTAAAATAGACACACTCCACTCATGTCGTGGTACTCTTCGGAACGATTTTGAAGCGCGTGTAAGCATTCCGGGTAGAATGTAACTTCCTTGGTCTCTTTCTACTAAATAAAGCGCCAATCGCTATATTATATATATATATATATATATATATATATATATATATATATATATATATATATATATATGTATATGTATATATATATATATATATATATATATATATATATATATATATATATATATATATATATATATATATATATATATATATATATATATATATATAAGTGCGGCCATGCGTAGTTTGCAAATTACTCTACTAATTTGATTATTCTACTAATTTGAGAAACAGCTTTTGCATTGCATAAGTAATTACGTAATAATTAAAATAAGCACATTTTAGAACTCACTATGTTAATTACAATACATTTTATGCTAATTTATTTATCGACGTGTATGAATAAAAAGGATATAACGATTACCGAATATGTAAAAATCTACCATCTAGATGGTTTTATTTACACTGGCAATTGCAAGAAAGGGACAACATCCACTCTTGTCGTTGTCTTGCTCAAACGTTTTTCCCCTCTGTTATGTAAGAAACAAATGTCAACTTTATTTGTTACAATATAAAGTACATTTTTATTTTTCAAATATTGATTCGTAACAATTCCAGTTATATATATATATATATATAGTATATAAGTTCCTTGCAGAAAAAAAGCGCGGGAAACATAAAATTTGGCGGACGTCATTTTTGGTTCTGCGACTTTTTATATTATTATTTAGCGAAACAGAGGATCGATATTAGTTTTATTTGTGTAAATATTTAATTTTATGTAAATATCATTAGTTTTACTATCAGTTTAAAGTAGGTAAGTCTCCTTTTCACTTTTTAAAATGAACAAACCCCCTGACGATCCTGGAGGTGGACCTCTCCAGGTAGCGCACTATGTTACTATAGATGAGAGTAGTGTCGATACAGATACTTCGCTTTCTTCAACTCAAACAACTAACAGGAAAAGATCTCATACATCTAATAAAATATGCAAACACTGCAATAAACGGCGCAAAAAGCGCAACAATGAATTGAAATCTACTGACTGTCAGTGCTCTCACTCTGTTTCTGAAATCTCAGATATAAATAATGCTTCGGGCGCCTCATTTATTACTGGTGATAATAATGTAAATGATAATGTTACAATGAAAGATTGGTCAAACCCCCTAACAAATAGTAAGGAACCCCAAAAACCTAAAGATTATATTAACTACCGCACACAGTATGAATCTACAGACCTTGGACCTTACGTTATTCATGTCCAAAGAGTTATTACATCTCCGACTGATAATGTTACTCTACATCCAGTCTCGTTTGGGCGATTCCTTAAAAATAATACTTTTAAAAATATAATTGATGGTAGCCTCAAGAAAATTGGACGCAACCGATTATCTCTATCATTTTCGGACCACAATGACGCAAACCACTTTATTAATGACCCTAATCTCTCAAATAAAAACTTCAAAGCTTTTATCCCATCATTTAACGTTTCACGAGTAGGCGTAATTAGAGGTGTTCCCTCAGACTGGTCACCTGAGGAAATTGCTAATAATGTTAAGGTTCCCATTGGTTGTGGAAAAATAATAAAGGTTAGAAGAATAAACCGTAAAATAACTATTAATGATAACACTACCTGGAAACCAACAGAGACAGTTGTCGTAACTTTTGATGGACAGACTTTACCGAAACGTGTCTACGTTTGTTATAATGCTCTCCCAGTAGATTTATACATTTACCCTACTATACAATGCTATAAATGCTGTAGGTACGGTCATACTAAAATAACTTGCAGATCCAACCCAAGATGCTTTAAATGTGGAAAGGATCATTGTGGAGACTCTTGTACTAGTGAGGCTGATTTCAATGTTAATTGTTGTTTATGTAAGGGATCTCACTTTGCCACTAGCAAATCATGCCCAGAACATTTAAGACAAAAAAACATTAAAATGTTTATGGCTCAAAACTGTGTCTCTTATGCCGAGGCATCAAAAAATTATCCCCCGGTCTCCAAATCATATGCTGATGCCATCTCAACACCTATTAAAACTGCTCTTCATCCACTTTTGAAAAAAAATTTAGATTCGCAAGAACAATCCCATAGGTCATACAAAAAAACAATATTTGAGAAACCTAAACCCCATACAAAAGTCAGTAAGAGTTATGACTATGATTTCCAAAATTCAGTTATTAATGAATATAATTCCACTAATTCTAGAGAAAATGGTACTTTGTTGACAAAAAATAATAACAATAATCAAGAATCAGCCTCAATAGGCATGATTATATCTTTTATTAAATTTTTATCTCAGTCCGAAGTAATAACACCGTCCAACGCTGCTTTAATGACAGAAAGTTTAATTAATTATTCTAAATTTAATGGTGATCATGGACAGTCAAGCAAAAATTCTTCAATGGAACTCGCAGAGCATCACCAACAAGAAAAGTGAATTAATTCACTTATTAAATAAATATGAGCCATTTTTAGTGGCTCTTTCAGAAACTTGGTTAAGACCAAGTTGTACTTTTAAATTCTCTGGATACACTAGTATCCGAGAAGATAGATCTGATGGTTATGGAGGTGTAGCCATCATGATCAAAAAAGGATATAATTTTTCCATTGTTAATCTTCCTGTACATACTGTAAATATGTCTATATTAGCTGTTAATGTAAATAATATTTGTTTCGTGTCACTTTATATTCCACATCCAAATTTGAATATTTTGACAGAACTTAATAACCTATTAGCCATACTACCTAAACCCTTTATTGTGTTAGGTGATTTTAATTCTCATCAAGCCTGGGGATGTTCCTCCAGTAATTATTATGGTGAAGAACTTTTGAAAGTCATTGAAGAATTAAATTTATGTATTTTAAACAACGGTTCTCCCACTCGTCGCACAAAACCCTCCGAAGGCATAAGCGCTATAGACCTGTCCATTTGCAGTCCCAATTTAGCACCTTCTTTGACATGGTACACACTCCCATTTACGTTTGGAAGTGATCACTTCCCCATAATAATAAATTTCCCTTCTGCATATCATAAAACTTCACCTAAATCTACATCATATTTCAAATATAATTTGCATAACCCGGATTGGCACAAGTTTAATAATTTGATGGAAGTTGGTGTTAATGTTTTGCCTAACATTTCCTCATATAATGACTCTTCTTGTGCAGAAGCCTTTACTCAATTAATTATAAAATCAGCTGAAAACACTTTTCCCGTTAAAAAACAATTAACTAAGAAAATAAATACGCCACCTTGGTGGGACAAAGAGTGCTCAGACGCTATTAAGGAAAGGAAAGCTGCGGAAAAATTTTATTGTCAGTATACAACTACAGAAAATTTTAATATTCTCACTAATATTATAAAAACTACTCGTCGATTATTAAAAAAGAAAAAAGCTGAAGGTTGGAAGAAATTCTGCTCTTCCTTATCACCCCAAACAAAACCTTCAAGTGTATGGTTAAACATAAGAAAATTTAGATCTGCATATAAGGTTTCTAATAATAATGAAATGTGTCCATTGTTAATAAATCAGCTGATAGATCATCTTGCTCCACCTACAGTACCAGAATGTATCCTTTCTCTTCCTTCTACTTCTTCTTCAGACAATTTTTCCCCTTTTACATTATTTGAGCTTAAAGGTATCCTTCAAAATGTTAAAGACTCTACTCCTGGATGGGATAATATTAACTACTCATTTTTAAATAACATGACTGATAAATCTCTATCATACTTATTAAAGGTTATGAACTCCCTTGTTTCTACAGGTAATATACCTCAGACATGGAAGTCACATTCTGTTATCCCTATCCTTAAACCTGATAAAAACCCTTCTGACCCTTTTTCATACAGACCCATTGTGCTTTCATCAGTTATGTTGAAAATTCTAGAGCACCTTGTCAAACTTCGCTTAGAATGGTTTATTGAAAGCAGAAATTTATTAAGTCAAAGTCAGTATGGTTTTAGGAGAGGAAAGAGCACCATAGATAATATTAGCTTACTTATAACTGATATTAGATTAGCTTTTACTCATAACAAATCTGTTGTAGCAGCTTTTTTAGATATATCCTCAGCATATGATAATGTAATTCTATCAATTCTGAAAAATAAGCTAGTGAAATTAAACATACCATTTTATTTAATTAATGTTATTATGAATATTGTATACAATAGAACTATTAATTTAGCAAATGACCCTAATAATTTAAAAAGACAACAATATAAAGGTCTTCCACAAGGTTCTGTTTTAAGTCCAATCCTTTACAACATATACTCATATGATATAGAAACTGTAGCAACTAGCAATGTAAATGTTCTTCAGTATGCTGATGACCTCCTTTTATACTCAACTGACAAATCTATACAGATGGCTTGTGATAATCTTTCCATGTCTATTCTATCCCTACAGACTTGGCTTAATAACAATGGTCTTGATATTTCTGTTTCTAAAAGTTCCATAGTTTTATTTTCTCGCTCAAAATTTCCACCCCCTATAAATATTACTTACAAAAATAGTTCAATTCCTGTTAAATCGAAAACAAAATTCTTAGGTATAATACTAGATAATAAACTCCAAGGACTAGATCATTGTGAGTATATAGCAGCAAAGTGTGAACGTAATATCAATTTAATGAGATGTGTTTCTGGGGTTTGGTGGGGTGCACACCCATCTACATTAAAACTTATGTATAATGCACTAATAAGAAGTTTATTGGATTATGGAATGTTTTTACTAGAACCATGTAGTAAGATTGGTCTAAAGAAAATTGACTCTGTTCAAATTAAAGCATTACGAATTGTTCTAGGAGCAATGAAATCCAGCCCTGTTTCTGCCCTACAAGTAGAATGTGCTGAACCTCCATTACATTTACGACGTAAATATCTATCTGACAGGTTTTTCCTTCGCACTTTGGAATCACAAAATCACCCTCTGCTTACAAAGCTCTCTAGTCTTAGTGATTTAATGTCAGATAAGTATTGGAAACACAAAACAATCCCAGCCCTTGTATACAGCTATATGAAATATCACAGCCTTAAGCCTTTTACTTTTACATCCCCTATAAATCCCTTATATAAACACAATTATGAATCATTAACTCTGCAGCCTGTTGTAGTAAATTTAGGTATAGATAAACAATCTTTGTATGCCAATCAATATTTTAACAATATTATCAATGAAAAATGGCAAGATTTTCATTTGATTTTTACTGATGCATCCAAAAATAATAGTAATGTTGGAATAGGTGTATACCATAAACAATACAATATTGTTCAAAAAATCAAATTTCCACCGGAAGCATCTGTATTTACAGGTGAATGTTATGGACTTTATAAAGCTGTAGAATACATACACATTATGAAACTACCCAAGTGTATGATTCTGACTGATTCACTGAGTGCTCTACATTGTTTGCAAAAGTTCCCTTTAAAATCCAAATTTATTCCTCCTATTATTTTAGACTTAAGAAATCTTTTATACAAATGTACTTTTAAATATAATCATATTATTTACTTTGCCTGGGTTCCAAGCCATTGTAATATCACTGGAAATGAGCGAGCTGATCGGTGTGCTAAAGAGGCAGTTCAGTGTGGTGATTTATACCCCTACATTAATTATTGCCATGATCTAGCTGCTCTCCCTAAACTCCATCTTAAGCAGTCATGGCAAAGTGTCTGGGATAGTGGTACATTGGTGAAAGGCAAAACCTATTCCCAATTACAACCATTGATACCTTCTAAACCTTGGTTTTCTGTAGTGAAATTAAATAAGTTGTCAACATCTGTTATCACCAGAATGAGGCTTGGTCACACTAATTCTCCTGAACACCTCTTCAAGCTACATATGAAAGATAGCAATGTTTGTGAGTGTGGCACTGATATTGGAGATCTCAATCATATATTTTTTGCTTGTCCTAAATACAATCATTCATCATTATATAACAATCTATATTCTAATGACATTCCTTTACCTACATCCATTCTAACCCTGTTATTAAACCCTTGTATGTATAATATTCTTTCATTATTCATTCAAGAAAATAATATTAATATTTAAGCGTAGTTAGATACATTTAGTATCTAATACCAAATTAATATTAACCCACTTGTAAATATTATACAAATGACTAAGTATTATCTCTGTATATATTTATTTAAATATTATTGTTGTAAATAATTTATAATTTTAGTATCTATGTTATTTTGATTACTTTCTGATCCTCTATTTTCCTGTCAATCCAAATTCCAAATCCTAGTTTATTGTCTAAAATATGTTTCCTCGTTTTACTTGATCATGGCAGTTGCTTAACGCCCATGCCAAAAAGAAAAAAAAAAAAAAAAAAGTTCCTTGCACTCAAACTAACCCAAGGATTTAAAACGTTATGATTTCGATATATTTGCGTCGTTGTGATTGGTTATGGTATATGATGTTATGACGTTGTCTTCTAGCGCTAATTGGCGAACCAATCACGAAACAGCATGAAACGCAGGGAACCAATCACGAAACAGCAAAAATATCGAAATTATAACGTTATAAATCCTTGAACTAACCTTTGAAACTAACACTGATCTGTGGTTTCGTTTAGCTAGCTACCTGCTGGCTGCTACAATTATCTAATCTGTGGTTTCGTTTCCATATTCCAATTTCCAAAGAGTATACAAGTATACAATACTTTATACTACATAAGAGAAGACCATATTCATTATTCTAAATTTTGTGTGAATACTTATGCAAAATAATTCAAAAGTGTAATAAATTTGTACCAGTTTTTTAGTTTTATGAAATGTGAAATTTAAACATTGATGTATAAAACAATACATTCATTAGTCGTAAGTTATACTTATCCGCAACTACGATTCTGTTTCATTTAGGTTATAAAACCAGCAAACAAAAAAACATGGTTCAGGTAAATACCCACTTTCTTTCAAATTTTGAATTGTTTTTCGGGAATAGTTTAGTTTTTTTACATTAATATTTTGTTACAGGCTAGTGATGAAATGGAACATCCTGACTTGCCACAAGCGGTCAAATTATTACAAGAAATGAATATGAACGTACAACAGGTTTCACAATTAGTAGATAATATGTTATCCCGTGTGAAAAGTGGTGAAATGTCTACTGATAAGGGATTAAGTTTCTTAGAAATGAAATATCAGATGCTACTTAGTTATTTAATTAATTTAACTTATATCGTCCTAAGAAAATGCTCTGGTAGTAAGATTGAGTCGGACCCTTCGATTGATAGACTTATTGAAATTCGAACAGTACTCGAGAAAATTCGTCCTATAGATTCTAAGTTGAAATATCAAATTGATAAGCTTGTCAAAACAGCAGTTGTAGGTGCTACTTCTGAGGAAGACCCTCAGTCTTACCATGCCAATCCTGATAATTTAGTAAGTAAGATTGGAGATAGTGATAATGATTCCAGTAATACAGATGATGAGCAACAAGAAAAGAAAGGAAAGGCCCCAAATTCCAATATATACATTCCTCCAAAATTGGCAGCTGTCCACTTTGATGAAAGTTCATCTAGAAATAATGATAAAAAAGTAAAGGAACAAGCGAAAAGACAATTCCTTAATTCTGGAGTTATGAGAGAACTGCGAGAAGAATACTCTGAAGCACCTTTGGAAGTGACAACTGGTAATTATGTTAAACATTCTATATCAAAACATGAGCAGGAGAAGACTGAATATGAGGAAAATTATCTAACAAGGTTACCAGTAACAAAAGCAGAGAAAAATAGAAGAAAAAAACTAACCACTGTCGGAGTATTAGCAGATGAAATTACCGGAAGCTTTTCAAAAAATCGTAAGCACAAATTAAAATCGAAAAAAGGTAAAGGTTTTAAAAGAAGGCGCACACATTAATTAGTGGAAAAATTAGTGCTATCTTTCTGTATGAAATGTTTTTTTGGACATATCTCATTCTGCATGTATACTAAACATGTCAAGTGTCAAAAATGTATACAAATAATATTCATAACAATTCCAATAGTTTTAAAAACTGCTAAAAGTTATAGTACGAGATACCTGTTTACAAAGATTAGGGTTATTATTAAAAATTAGGACGGGACCTTTATTTTCTTACCTAGCAGTAATGAGGAGATTTTAAATCATAATTTGAATTCAATTTAGTTCAGGATTCAAACTGAGGGCAAGTGTTTATTTTTTTTCTAATTTTGAGTTATACCTGTTTCAACAGGTATAACTCAAAATTAGAAAAAAAATATTGTTACCTAAGAAAACTAATTCAAAATTGCTAGCTTATAGCAACTTTTAGGGTTGGGTTTAGAAACATGTCACATCGAAAGAGGAAATCTGATGCTTCTAAAGAGTCTTCTGATAACCTCCCTTAGTTTTTTTATGCCGGAGATGTGAATTAAAAAAATAATTTTTGTATATTTTTTTTGTTAGATGCATAAATATTTACGAAAAACTATACCCCGCCCGTAAGTTTTGTGTTCGTATATTTTTTTATATAAAGACCTTTATTTATGAAATCTTACATACATATCTTCACGCCAGATCCCTTACGCGGTAGGTAGAGAGAACCATGTGCCATACATCACAATCCTTGCAGGCTTGTCTCGCTTCCACCACATTCATCACTCTCTTCATACACACACGCCGGTTGCGAAGACTCTTGATACCACCATATGAAATCTTTATGCAAAATTTCAATTTGCAGAAACATATTTTTTTTGAAAAAAAAAATGAAAATTTTGTTTTTTTGGAAATATGAAACATATTTAAATAGCTTTGGTTTGTGTTTTTACACCAAGTAATCTTCTTAAATTTATGACAGATCCAAATCGGAGCACCCCAACTTGCACATGGTCTTGTGTAGAGTATTTTTAGAAATCGTAAAGGTGCTAAGTTAGGCAGCCCCTGCCCACTGTAACCTGTAGGTACCTTGCGAGCCTGCAGTGATTATTTCTCTTTTCTTTTTGTTCCAATCTAGTTGCACAATTTAAAATTATTGGAACATTTTGTATGGCAGTTTTATGAAAAAAAAATTTGTTGAAAAAACTATGTTTCCGGCACGAGGTTGAACACCCTTATATAGAACATCCTTATACAGGAACACAAAAAACATTCCTCTGTCATAAAAGTACCTCAATAAAAATCGACCTTAATTTTTTTATGGTTTATTTTCGACTATTGCTAACCCTTATAAAATTCTACTAGAAATTCATAGTTTTAACATTTCAAATTACAAATTACATGCTACCATAGATTACCTCCCCTTAGATTCCGCATCATTGAATATTTGTTCGTATTCGAGATCACAAAATCAGGAAGAGAGCAAGGGGCACTGGTAATGTGACAACTGCGCCATGATTGGCCTATTCACGGCCGCACTAGAAAATGTACGGATAAAGACTGCAAAAAATAATGTTTGTTTTATGGGAGCCACCCATATTTATTTTATTTTAATTTAACTATTATTTTTAAAGTGAATATATATATAATAAGCCTCTACCAGTTGTCATTATTAAGGTAAAGAAAAAAAATGCATACAAATCACATTTATAATTAAATGCTAATACAGCACACCAGTGCTGTAGCTGCTTACCATCAGGCAGGCTTCGTAGTATGATAGTAATAATAATAAGTTGCAGATCTAAGGCAGCCTTAAAAAGTTGAGAAAAAAGAACATAAAGTAATAATAATGCAGATGAAGTACAGCATAACTCAATCATCTACCCAACATTATCATGAACTAGATATACCCATTTACTTGGTTTTGGCCCGTAAATAGTATAATTGTATAAACTAGAATAGTTGTGAATTGTAAGTAAAAGTAAGAACACAATAATAATAATATGTAGAACATAGCATATTAAATAAATATTGTTTCAGTTCTGGATTTACTTAACACTTAACAGTCTATTAATTTTTACTTTTACTAGTTATAATATGATATTTTAATTAATAACAATATAAAATGGGTGATAAAATAAAAACAAATACATTTATGCTCATATTTTTTCATAAGATGAAATAAGGAATACTTTTTCTTCTTACTTTTTTTCGTTTCAGTCATTACATAAATTAATCTTTACTTTGATAAGCAACAATGTTATATGTGCCAATATTGGTACAATGAGTGGTAGTTTAATAGTGTTGTTATATCAATACTTGTTATATCAATTTTAATTTTCTAAATATTTACACACTCGAAATATTGATACCCACATGAGTATATCCCAAACCATTATAATGTCCCAACACTAACTTCCACGTATTCTCATTAAACAGAGATGGCTAAAGTAATAAGCTTAATGAGTAAAAGAGACTTCTAAAAGACATCAACAAGTGCTTTATATGATACAAAACCAGCATAATTTGAAATCCGCTAAGCTCATAATATGTTAGAAATAAATAAAAATGAACATATCGGTGATGTGTTATGACTTCTTTTTTGTTGGCTGACTTTCCACACCATTTTACTGCACAGGAAGCCATTTAAATGATTTTTTTCATGATCTAAAATGATAAACTCGCATTTTCGCACAGTTCTAAAAATTGGTCGAGACTGAAGCCGTGACTCGAAGCTCTTGTGTCTATATGTCTATATTAGCTAAACCAAATATGTGTTGTGACTGTCTTTTGCCTTGTATGCGGAATCTAAGGGGGGAGGGGGGGGATCTATGCATGCTACTCATAAGATGTGACGTTTGACTGTGATTGGACAAAACAGGACCGTACTACACATTTATTCATTAGACACTTTTTAGGCCTCAATCTTGAATCCAGATATTTTTGGTTGAAGTTTCTATTACAAAAAATGGACTTTTACAGAATTGCCTATGATATAAAGTTTAGAGTATGTCTGAGGCAAGTAAATTCTCGATATTGCAATAAATTATGTTTTTTTTTAAAAGGAATTATGATTAAAAGACATGAAATGGTTTTTTTATGTCATTTACTGTAAGAAAAATATTTTGATTTGTAATAAATTTTCCTACATTTCATGTAAACAACACCATATATTATCATAACAATTGTAAATACACAATGTGATAGATTTTATTCAGTTAATAGTGAATCTAATGGTGAATGTTTAACATAATTTCAGATAATTTAAAAACGCCACCTCCCTTAAATACTCGATTAGTAATGAAATCCCGATTATAATTGTATAAAATTCTTTATTAATACATATAAATAGTAACAGGGTATGCCAGTTCACTATGCACATCTAAAGAAATATAACCATATTAAAATGTACAAATATAATAAATTCAAAAAAAAAAACAAAAGCAGCTTCAAATATCAAAGTGTTTATATTAAAGTTATGAATAATGAATGAATAAATAAAAAGTGTCCCTGTTAAAGCAACTGTATGTAGGTAACTATATTTTATCTCAGTAGGAAGAATAGTCCTGGTTATTATACAATAAGTTTTCATTTATTATAATGACGTGTATTCATTGCTTTTATTCTATGAATTTTATTGACTGCCTTACTCGTTTGAGACTGAAAAAGTTTATGAGGTAAATGTCCCTGGGGAAACCTGGAGTGCTGCACAAAACCATCAAGTTTGTTTCATCTATGTATCACCCATCAAGTAATTATCCAAAAAAGATGATCAGCATTAATTACCATGAATTTATAATACATTGTTATACTATGTGATACAAGTTTCCAATACTAACTCCATTGTTTATAGATACTGATAAAAACATTTATATGTTTGTAACATATAAATTTAAAAGGTACTTTCTTTAAAATTAATAAGCTACACTATGTGGAGTATCATAGACTTTTTTTACCTGATTAAGCAAAAGGAAGTCACAATTTTGGGTAATGTCAAATGTGACATAACTTGTAAGTAACAGCAAGTTTCTAATAAACCTATGTTTAAAACAAAATTACTTTGAGGTTACAGATGTACTTTATCAAAAAGCAATGGATACACCAAAGCAACTAAATACCTATTAGATAATTTACTTTATGACTGAAACAAATAATTATTTTAAGTATATTCCAATTATCACGTTATTTATTTGAGCTTAAAGTAGATAATATATTAGTTGCTGCTAACAAGTAAATACGTCCAGGGAGGTGCTACATTTTATATTGTCATAATTTTAATCACAAACTCAAAGAAATGGATATGATATGATAATTTTGGACTTTCTGCTTATTTTTTCTTGTACATGATTTTTTTTTATTGAAAGGGCATATGCAAATGGACTCTTAGCAATCTCAAAACAGCAGGCAGCCACATCATTTTTCATACAATTAATACCATAAACATGAAATACACTATAAACTCTGCATATTTTTAGCAAGTGGTATGTGCACCTTCTTATTGCAATTATGACTGAAAATTAATACTTTCTCATAACTCATACCGCAGCTCTTGCACAATTAGCACATATGGAACTTGAAAGACCTGTAAGTTCTGCTGGTGACTACTTAAATTTTAATATTACTAAAAATGTTTTCCGACTCGAAAGAACCATTTTTGGACTGGCACTGCACATCGATTGTGTATTAAAACAAATGTATGGTATGAGTAAATACTGAATTTTTTAAATTAAAACTAGCTGACCCTTGCGAAGAATTCGCCCGGCGCCATCTAGCGTTTTTCAAGTATAAAACTCTGTCGAGATGTTTGATTTATCATCCTCAGGTAGCGCTCCAGTCGATTGTTATAAAAATTATAGTTAATTAATTTTTTACAAACAAGAAGATTTTTCGCCCAAAGTAGAAAACATAAAATTTAACTCGGTATTTTTCTTTTTTTTTGTGAAGTAGTTAAAAAGATCGAGCCACTCCAGGAAAAAATACATTTTAGAAATAATATATATGATTCTTGATTAGGCTACAGGAAAGAAAAATGTTAAAAGATGTAGATAAACATAGCAACTGTGATTATTAACAGTTTGTGTGTGCCCTTCTCTTAAAATGTTCAATTATTGTTAAAAAAATATATAATTATTTATTTTTGTAAACTTCTCATTCTTGTCCAAGTTTGTTCATTTCATAAGTTGTGCCTAATCATAAACATTGTAAAATTATGAAATGATTGATTACGTTAATACCATATGCCTATATCGTTATCAGTTTAATTATGAAAAATAATTAAATAATGAAGATGTTTTCATTTATTACGTATCTATTTGCTATTATAGGCGTCTAGTTATTTATGAAATGTACAAAGCACTTACTGTCTGTGTAAGCTATTTGACTGTAGGTACATTACAAAAAGTTGCTCGATATTTTATAAGATATCTATAATGTTTCCAAAATTAAATCACATTTAAGATGATAAATCCCTAAAATACGGAATGAAAACATTTTCATGTGTATGTGAATTTGCAATCTTATGTTTTTAAGAATAATGCTTTTATTTATGTATCTTGAGGAGTCAACAACAGTTTGTGCTGTTTTGAATTTTTGATTAAGGAAATGATGGAGTCAACAACAGTTTGTGTTGAGTTTTGAATTTTTGATTTAGAAAATGATTAACTATTTTTATAATTAATTCTTTGAATTCTAGATTTAAAAATAGGTTACGAGTAATTTTATTTTTCTATTTGTTAATTTATTAAAATTATTGTGTTTTCATTTAGACTTAATTGTTATTAGTTTACAGTAATTTTCACAATGATAAAAACTCTGTAATTTGTTACCAAAATTCAATTTAAACATTATTGTTTAAATTGTATTTAATGTGGAAGTAAATCTGTTGAACTATAATTTAGTGTATCGTTGCTGGATTGTTTTCTGTTTTCGTTATATTTAATTTTGCATGTTTAATTTTTTAAGTGTATCTAATAAACATTAAAAGTACATATATCTACTTCTTTTCAATGTACTGACTTAAATCGACATTGGGAAAATCTCTAAGGCATGTGCCAGGATTAAAAGATTGATAACGGAAAAGCCGCATATGGCGTATGTGACCGATTGGTGTATGTGTATCTAAGCATTGATAGTTCCCTCGTGGCGGTGCTGTGCCATGATTATGTGTCAAATCCGAGCGTATCACTCTGTTCAGTAACCACGGAGGTGAGGACATCATTAGCTGTAAAAGAATAAGATATTCTTAACCTTTTCACAGCCACAGTCTGTTATATCCGACAAATTGTTTTGGACGTTCAAACGCCAATGTCGGGTAATGCTGACACAAACATTATGCAAAAACTATTAACCAATAATCTTTCTGGAGTTGGAGTTTGAGTCCATCTAAGCTAGATTATGCATGTATATATGGGTACATTGCATTTTTGGGCCCTTTGTAACATATTATAATGACGTTTTATGTTTATAAATGTGTATGTTATCATGGAAATTAAAATATTTATTTTTGGCTTGTTTTACTAGAGCATTTCAAGGGCAGCAGCCAGCAGCCTTTGTGATCGACATATTACATGCAATATTGCTACATACTAAACTAACATCGTAGTAACATTTGGGACGAAATACTAGAGCAACTTGGTCATAAACTATTCAGATAAATGCCTAGGCTCTTGTTTCCATCTCGGATCAACTAGACAGCATGTATTATTTTAAATTTATTTATCTATATATTTATTAATTATTTAATCATCTAAAATATACAGATAATATTTGGAACTCACATCACCTTTAATGGCACCGTTACCTAAAATATATTAATTGAATGATCTCCTCTACCTAAAGGTTGTCTGGCAGAGATCGCTCTTTAGCGATAAGACCGCCTTTGCGTACCCCCTATATACATAATTATTAGCTATACTCATTCTATTTTTGTAAATTTTGGTGCGCAATAAAGAGCATTCATTCATTTACAGCATCGCGACCGCAAACTAGAGACGGACAATAGAAAAAGCACGCGAGTTGAATGCGAGAAAGACTTCTTCAATATTAGTATACACTATAAATATACTGTACAAGGCAAGACCTTGTACTTTAGTAATCGTTATATAATTTTTTTGTGAAAAATCTTTCTGGTATACACACGTCTGTGATATTACTATTTACTTATGTGTATTCGGGGCTTGGTTGTAAAGGGAACCTAATCTTTTAAGATAAACATGGTGACGATCGCTGTTCATTGGACGGCGGAAGTGAGTAGGAAGAAAAAAGGGATCTATTTTACATCTCTACATTGATATAAAAAGGGAAGATATGTTACGCTCTAACATCGCAATTGCTAAACCTAAGCTCGGTCAGTCGATCGCAAAGTAATGCGACGAACGTAGCTGACTACGTTTCTCTCGCTCACTTTTGTATTGTACTTAGTACTATCTTACTCTCACAAACATGTAACGAACTGCCCGACAAAATTGCAGATAACTAATAACTTCATTAAGGGCATAGTATTTTCTACTTTTTGTAGCCGTAATTTTGTAAGTATCTTCAAGTTATGTAATTTTTTTTATATCATAAAAAGCAAACAAGCAGACAGCTCTCCTGATGGAAAGAGACAATCATCGCATATATGTAGATAGGTATTAAAGAGGTTTTAGTGCGTGTCTATCCTTGTGACGGGGTCTCGATGCCACATGCATACGGGTGCAAACGATACATCGATTTTTTCAGACATCGATATATCTTTTATAAACATCGATATTGAAACCCCAAACATCGATGATACATAGTTCTTCATGAGCGATGTTTTATAAAAAAGTATCTTCACGCCCATATCCCCGAAGAGGTAGGCAGAAGTACAACAAGTGCACCCACGATTAGCCGAAGATACTTGGTCCCACAAATGTGATAAGTGGCAAGCCTATCGCCAACCGGGCACTTTCCAATCCCGGGCAACTTTGTGTTTCTCAGAAAACTGTAAAAACGCTTTTTTTATGTGCCCGACCCGGGAATCGAAACCAGGACCTCATGTGGTCGACGCCAACGCTGGACCACTAGACCACAGAGGCGATGTTTTATGAACGATGTTTAATCATAGTACCCCCACCGCTCTCAAGTACCCCAACAAAATATTCGATACAAGTAATTTGTATGGTAAAACATCGACTATAATCGAGATCGATGTATCGTTCATAAATTCCGATATTTTTAACATCGATGTTTTACTCTAGAAAACATTGATGTCTTGATATTGATGTTTTTAATGAGCAATGTTGCATCCCTACACATGCATAAGTTTACCAGCTACCACCTTACGCTTCAAACCGGAGTCCGGAACACGATAGTGACAAGCACCGACGTTATAGCGGCAGGAATATATACGGCAGCGGTAGGTACCAGACCCGGGCGAGACAAAGCAGAACTCTACCACCTAGTAGCGACTCGTATGGCCAATTGTTCGCCTCTTACGGACTGCCTGGCAAAACTGCAGATGGTGTATTTTTCAAGGGGGGCCTGGACCAACACGGGCCAAACTATTTGAAAACATGTAAGTTTTTTGTCAAAAGCAACTGTTAGTCACGTAGGCCTCGTATAGCTACGGAAAAATACTAGCATCGATTGGTTTCTTACCGGTTTTGCCACTGTAGGATTTGGATTTCTGAAGTCATTTTGCTGGGTAGATAGATAATCCATTACGCCAAAATCAGCAGGCAGTTGCGCCAAGTCAGCATTCTTCATTAATTTGTTTCTACCTGGTGTACTGAATTACCAATGACGAAAAATAATCTATTACTTTAAGAAAACTTTAGTGTACCTACTTAGTAGGTTAAATAAATTAATATAATGGCCAATTTCCATTGCCGATAGATATTTTCAACGTCAATAACTATTGCTTATATTATTTATATAGCATAGGATAGCCAATAAGCAGGATTAACTCAAAGATAAGCAGGATTCATACTATTATATCTTTTACGTTTTCACGTTTAAACCGATTTTGATGAAATTTGGCATTGAAATAGTTGAAGATACGGGGTCAAACATAGGGTATTTTTCATCAAATCGGTCCCTAAGTGAATTAGTTTGCATGAAAAATTATGTCGACGACATGCAAATCTACTTTCGGGCAAATAACGATATGAGTAAAAATTTGAAATACGAGGGTGGATTGAAAAGTACTCGGCCCAAAGATCCATTCAATTCTAAAAATCAAATCTACCCACATTATTTAGTTCAGTTCAGAGTAATTAGATAGGTACCTAATTTTTGAAAATAGGTATTTTATTTTACCACATTGACGGCTTGACTAATATGTATATTCATGGCAAATTACAACGTTTTAGCACTAAGAGAGTCTCTGAGCTAAGCTGGACACACGGGTCACAGATGGACAGACGGGGCGAAACTATAAGGGTTACTTGTTGACTAAGGGACCCCAAAACCGTTTTCCATTCGAAACATTTATAGCTTTTTATTGCGTTTATATACATTATACATGTAATATAATATCAACGTTTCTAAATGTTCTATATATTATTTACCACACAAATAAATGTAGGAATTAACACGCTCTTGCTAAAACCTTGTAGGACTTTTGCGACTGCACTTGTACAAGGCCTTGATTACACTTTGATTAGTGTGAGTGCAAGTGTTTAATGCAGGTGCTTAGTATTAAGCAAAAATTACGTGAAGCTGAAGACAGCCGTTGATCAGGGTATACTTACTCAGTGCATGGGTAGGACGTAAAATTCACGAGTGGTTTAAATGTAAATATGGGGTCGGTTTTAGTAAAAACTTGTTCCAACATATGATGTGTTTCAGTCATCATTTTTTGGTCTTCTGCACCCCATCTGAGATAAGTGCTTACGAGGTTACTTAGGCCATCGCGATATACATAATTATCTTTCTTCTCAGCATGTATTTCGTAATCCCAGTTTTCCACTTTAGTTCTAGACCCATATATATTTTTGGAAAATAGAATTTGTTGGGGTTTTTTAGCCATAGGGTTTTTTGTTCTCATTTTTTATTGTTTACGAAATTTTAGAATAAAAGACAAAATCACATTAAGTAATAATTGTTTGAGACCACTACAATAAGGCACTATTTATCGTTTTGACAATATTTTGTTGCTGTCAAATAATTATAAAACTTAATATAAGTAAAAAAGGTATTATGCTATTTCAATAGGAAGAGACGTACCTACCTACTGCTAGGTAAACAATACAGTAATTATAACAAGCATCTTCTTAGGCCCAAGAGCTTCTGAGCTATGGTTGGAAACTATAAAAATATATAGGTATGTAAAAAAGCAAAAAAACATTCCTGAATAAATATCCCCCCTAAAATATCTCATATTATTAGTCATATTACCTATATTTTTTTAAAGTCTTGATTCGGGGCCTTTTTGAAAAATAAATCTTTATACTGAGCTACACGTTTTTAGGGTTCCGAAGTAAACTGGGAACCCTTATATGTAGTTTTGTTATGTTTGTCCGTCCGTCCGCACGATTGCTTAGACATTTCAGATACCCTACATGTAAATTTGGGATGTTAATTTTTTTCTCACGTATCCCATCATGTGGGGTATTGTAAGATAGGTTTTTAAAAAGTATTGTGGGTTTGTAAAAACAAGTTTTCGATTAAGGGACTAGTCGGTACCACTAGGCGATCGTAGCGGCTGGACGACACGACCGCTAGCAATTGACTCCTGGAAGTAATTTTCAGAAGGTCTCACCAGTTGCGGAGCAGTCAGTCGTCACTCGTCGCCTACGCATCGGCATTCGGCAGTGCTAGGCGTGCGACCTGTTTCGTTGCGAACGGGCGTTCCATCTGGATCATTCTTTCAGCTGCACGATTGCTATCTTGCGTTCTTTTAAGAACGGTGTGGTGATCGTGTCCTCGTTGGCGATAGTCCTTTTAAGGGCTGCCAAGTCAGTGTGGTCATAATCAGTGTTCGGTGTCTCGCCCGGATTTGGTTTCGCGTGTTGGCTGCAGCTGGGAGTCTCGTCTTCAGTCCTACCGTGGCTTCACCTGGTCCTGGCCACGAGTCTGCTGGGCTGGTTCGACTGCGCCTCTTCATGTGATTCAAAGTGATGTGAAAGTGATAACGGGGCCTGCCGCGCCGCGCGTTCGTTGAGATTTAAATTAATATGCATATTTGTGTTTTTTGATTCATGAATTTCCCCGTAGTTAGTTTTCCTCTTGTGATGTTTGTTTCTTCTTCTTTTAGGATGTCGTGATGAAGGTAAGGTAGTGGCAATTGGAAGGTAAGGTTAGTTATAGTAAAAGGTATAAAGGTTTTTTGTTAAAAGGTATAAGGTTTTTTGGTTTAAACAGGTAAGAAATCAAGGACAAGCGTAAGTATATCATGGTTAGAAATTATTAAAGATAACCGTTATGGTTGAAGTATATATGGTATGAGAGTTAGGATTTTAAATGATGTGACATTGAAACAGTGTATATTATGTGAGGGGTAATATACACTGTTTCAATGTCACAGTCTTCAATGATTGCATTTAATTGGCCCAGGCACTGAACAAATATTGACAAATTATCAGGCTGATCTGTAGGCATATACACAGTTGCAATCAATGCTGCCGTTCTTGATTTTTTTCCCAAACCCCAAATCCAGCCGTTTAACCTGCAGCGGAGGGAAAACTTGACTCTAACAAAAATTAGCACTTAAAAGCTTTTGGCGGTAGCCAGTAATACCGTCAACTACCACCATCATTCGTCAACCCATTCGTTTAACCACGACGGTTATCTCTTACTAACCGCGTGGGCTATCTCTTAGCGACCATGACGGTCGTCTTAAATGTCTAACCACCGTGGTTATCTCTTATTAACCACGATGGTTACGTTTTAGCGAATATGACGGTCGGCCCAAGTCTCTAACCATGATAGTTATTTTTTTTATCATTTAAAATCCTAACTTTCATACCATATATATTTCAACCATAACGGTTATCTTTAATAATTTCTAACCATGATATACTTACGCTTGTCCTTGATTTCTTACCTGTTTAAACCAAAAAACCTTATACCTTTTAACAAAAACCTTTATACCTTTTACTATCACAAACCTTACCTTCCAATTGCCACTACCTTACCTTCATCACGACATCCTAAAAGAAGAAGAAACAAACATCACAAGAGGAAAACTAACTACAGGGAAATTCATGAATCAAAAAACACAAAGATGCATATTAATTTAAATCTCAACGAACGCGCGGCGCGGCAGGCCCCGTTATCACTTTCACATCACTTTGAATCACATGAAGAGGCGCAGTCGAACCAGCCCAGCAGACTCGTGGCCAGGACCAGGTGAAGCCACGGTAGGACTGAAGACGAGACTCCCAGCTGCAGCCAACACGCGAAACCAAATCCGGGCGAGACACCGAACACTGATTATGACCACACTGACTTGGCAGGCCTTAAAAGGACTATCGCCAACGAGGACACGATCACCACACCGTTCTTAAAAGAATTTCCGCCGTGTTGGTCCCGGCCTCCTTTGTAGAATAGGCCAACTGCCGTTCTGCCAGGCAGGTCGTAAAAGGCGACCGATTGGCTATCGAGTCACTACCATCGTGGCTACTAGGTGGTAGAGTTCTGCATTGTCTCGCCCGGGTCTGGTACCACCGCCTTACCTATTCCTGCCGCAATAGCGTCAGTGCTTGTCGCTGTCGTGTTCCGGTTTGGAGGGTAAGGTAGCCGGTAAACTTATGCATGTGGCATTAGACCTCGCCACAAGATAGCAACGCACCATTAACATCTTTGGTGTCTATAGGCGATGGTTGACTCTTTCCATCAGGAGACCCATCTGCTTGTTTGCTATCTTATGATATATATAAAAAAAAAAACGCAAGATAGCAATCGTGCAGCTGAAAGAATGATCCAGATGGAACGCCCGTTCGCAACGAAACAGGTCGCACGCCTAGCACTGCCGAATGCCGATGCGTAGGCGACGAGTGACGACTGACTGCTCCGCAACTGGTGAGACCTTCTGAAAATTACTTCCAGGAGTCAATTGCTAGCGGTCGTGTCGTCCAGCCGCTACGATCGCCTAGTGGTACCGACTAGTCCCTTAATCGAAAACTTGTTTTTACAAACCCACAATACTTTTTATAAACCTATCTTACAATACCCCACACGATGGGATACGTGAGAAAAAAATTACCATGCCCAATTTACATGTAGGGTATCTGAAATGTAAGAAATTAAATTTTTAACACATCTGCAAAATTTCTTCGTTTTTTCACGTTCTCACTACGATAAACCCAAGTGATAAGTGATAACTTTACTTCGGCGTAAGCGTACCATTCACTAAAGTTAGTGACTCGAAAGTCGAAACGTCAAAATTGCATCTCACACTAACCTTCCACTTGAACCCACCAATCACATGCGTTAACGCTCTCGCTATCGAATACAAAATGGCCGTATTCGACAGGGAGCAAGTAAACAAAAATCTCGCACTTGCATGTTTTGTTTCTCTGGTTTACCATTAGATGACGCTGTACAAATCGCTCACGATCGAATGCGAAAAGAAAAACTTACACTTAGCACTCAGATCTCCACGTTTTGGGGTCCTAGGAACCTTTTACGAGTATTTTGACGATGACGTCAGTATGTCTGTATATATGTGTGTGTGTGTGTGTATGTAAACATCTCATAAATTTTGAACGGCCGCGGCGCCTTTTATCATATTATGATAAAGCATGATACGATTACGGTACACGCTCGGTTCCTTGCGGGGTAGGTAGAGTAAACGGAACGTCTATAGACTTTCCGGTTTGACACAATCAATTGGCGAGATGAGTGGTGATCCTCATCACTGTCCTGATAAGGATTATCGACTTTTTCTAGCTATCCCTTGTGGAAAAAATTTCTCGGATAAAAGTAGGTAAATAACTTACAAAGTGAAAGTAACAGTTTATGAATGTTTATTTTTATTTAAAAAGTCGAAAAAAGTCTTACAAAGTCGGAAAAACTCGGAGTAATTCCAAAATTTCGGACTCTTCCAGAAGAGTTATTCAGTGTTAATAAATCTTGCAACGTTTATGGGTACTAAAAGAAATATATTAAAAGTTATTAATACTACGAAAGTGTAATAAAGGGGAAAAAAATATAACTAATACTTACCCGGTTTTCCGTTTAAGAATTTGAAACTTTCTTCTTTGTTTAAAAAAAGGTTACCGTTACTGTCGATCAATATTATAAACTTTGTTTCTTCAATTTTTGATAATTATTATTAAAATCTATTATATCACAACGTTATTTGCCAATTTTTATTTTATTGTACTTTTATTACATAAATATATTTATAAATTAAGTAAAAATTAAAACAGATGATCTAATTAGCTTTTGACAGGTTGAGTCAGTGTTGCCAGAGAAAAAGTCAATCTTTCGTCCTTAAAGCCTCCTCTACACTACTCGCGAAGTTCCTCGGCGAAGTACTCGGCCGAAGTTGACTGAAGTCCGCGGTGCTACACTACACACTCGTTCAACTTCGCGAGGAGCGCATTCGTGTAGCGTTACCGGTACCCTGCGGACGTTTATTATAATGGACGCTCAAGTAGCAGCTGCCGTAGCAATGTGCTCTCTAGCGTATTATAACTACGTGCATACTTATCTCACGAAGAAGACTAAAAAGAAAAGAAGAAAAAGAAGATGGTGGATGATCGCAATGCATCGGAACAGAACTAGGTAGGTAATATTTATTTAAATAATTAGGATTTCTAATAAGTTAAAGTACATTACATGGCAAGTTAATTAACTGTATTTTTTTTTACAGACGTACTATGGAACAACAATTTCTTGAACTCATACAAGAACCATCAGGAGAATTTGGAAATTTCCACCGAATGTCATTGGACGATTTTATTACTTTCTAAAGTCGAACCCTTAATCGCTAAACGAGACACTCATTTAAGAGAAGCTATACCTGCTAAGATTCGATTATCAATCACCTTGAGGTTTTTGGCAAGTGGTGACAGCTATAGATCTATGCACTATTTATTTAAAATTTCAAGCCAGTTGATTTCAAAAATTGTAGTCGAAGTCTGTGAAGCTTTGAACGAGGAACTCAAGGATGAAATAAAGGTAAAATTTTAATATTTATGACATATATTTATTAAAAGTTTAGGTATGTACAATTACAAAAATATCAGTGAGAATAAGAATAAGAATAATTTCATACATTACGAGTCATTATATGCCTGATATATTAAATCACTCTGATGTGTATTATCTTCTGGACAATCAGATTGAATTTGGGTCTCTGGTATATGCAAAATATATTGAACATCGTTAGATTGATCTGATTGAGGCTGCTTATAGCGTTGATAAACTGATTGACTTTGGGTGTCTGGTGCAATAATTTCATCACTTATAACACGTATCTTTGAAGAGCGTTGATGAGCAGTGATTTCGCTTGGTTGTTGGAAGTATGTCGGTTGACATTCACTGGACTCATTAGATAATGTTATATATGTATCAGGTGGCTCTGAAAACGATGAGTGTGGTCTAGGAGATAATGTTGTAACATTATAATGAACTGCATTATTCGCAGATAAAGGACGCTTTCTAGAAGATAGTGATGTAGTTAACGGACTATAATATGGCGTAGACTTAGGTGTAGAAGTACGAAACGATTCACCTGATGGAGATCTTTCAAAACGTGATTTCCGAAATAGAGCATGTATATCGAACATTATATCGTCCCTTTCATGTTCAGGTAACCTCTTCAGTTTTTTGGCAATTAGTTTGCCGAATACGTCGCACTCGTCCTCAACTGCGCTGCTATCCTTTGAAGGATTATTTATCACTTTATTTAAGTTATTGAAGGCTTCTGTCATCTGCCTACTGGCAACTTGCAATTCCGGTGGGTTGTCACGCCGTCGGATGGTGTGTCTATTTTTTGGGGGCTCTGGTTCTTTTGGAGTTGGAGAAGCAATTGGTACATCCTCTGAAGCGTTGGTTGATTCTTCCTGAATCGAATCAGTTCCATGATCCTGAAATAAAAATAACAAAGGTTTAAATGTATATATCACGACCTATTTAATAATAAATCTTTATTTAATCCAATCCAAATTTGTGAGTGTATATGGGTTCTGTATACTATATGCATTTGAGTGCGCGTATATGCAGGAGTACTGTATGTGTATGTAGGAGTGTGAGTGTATGTCTCTGTATTTTATGAAAAATACATGAGTGCTACAATTAATCGGCTTTTTAATTATTTATATACAATTTGAGTGTCAGCTTTTAATGAAATTGACCGTGTCTTTTTACATATTATTTGATGATAATATTTTTTATATAATATACTTTTTATTTACAGATGCCGTGCAATGAGCAGCAGTGGTTGGAAGTTGAAAACGGATTCAAGGAGAATTTTTCACATGCCCTTGGCGCAATGGATGGAAAGCATATTGTTATACAATGTCCGGTTAACTCTGGTTCTGAGTACTTTAATTATAAAAAGACGTTTAGTTTAGTACTTTTAGCTTTAGTCGACAGTAACTATAACATTATGTATGCTGACATTGGTAGTCAAGGTAGGATCAGTGATGGAGGTGTACTTAAAAATTCTTCGTTATGGCAAAAAATTGCATCTAACGGGCTTAATCTTCCTAAGCCAAGTCCATTATCCGGAACGGATCATGTCGAAATTCCCTACGTTTTTTTGACAGATGGAGCATTTGCTTTACATAATAATATAATGAAACCATATCCTGGCAACCATGATATCAATTCACCGAAAAGGATTTTCAATATGCGCTTGTCAAAATCTCGAGTAGTAGTTGAGAATGTGTTTGGTATTTTAACATCCAGGTTTAGAATATTCAGAAAGCCAATTGATTTGGATATTCATAATATCCCAATTATTACAATGACATGTCTCTTATTGCATAACTTTCTCAGAAAAAGTAATAAATCATCCCTTATATATATGCCTCCTGGTACTGTAGATATGTATGATGATAATGGAGTTTTAATTCAACCCGGGTCTTGGCGGGCAGACTTTGATAATAACTGTGCTTTGAGAGATATTACACAAGTACCACGCAGATCACCATTATCTGCCGTTCAGATAAGGGATTACTTTACAAATTATTTTCAATGTTTATAAATAAACACAACGAATGTAGGGTCATTTCGCCTGTTCGTTACCACATTAACTACATACTTTTTATATTAAAACTAATGCAGAGACATTATTATGTTCTCCTTAAAGCAAGCAACTGCACTAAATGGACGCAAACTGGCGAATCGACCTTACTGTAATCTGTACTTTAGTAATAATAAAACAAGTTATTGATAATAAAAAACTTACCGTGGTTATTGTTTGTTTACATTTATACACGGACCCCAAAAAGCTGTTCATGAAATCAAAGGCGAACCAAACTGGACGATAAACATCATCTGCGCCGGCACCACTTTTTAAGGAAGCTTCCATTTTTCTGTAGTAGCCCCTGTATGTCGCAAAAAGTGAATCCTTTTTTTTCTTCAATTCTTCAACTGGTATTTCCAAAACGTCCCGAATACGCACCCAAGCATCATTTACTTTTTTCTTGTCCTTATGACCTTTCCCACTGGGGTCCCAAATAAAAGGCTCTGCTTGAAGTGTTTCAAGGAACAACATAGTTTGCTCCTGTGACCACTGTATGCCGCTCATAATAGAGTCTCACACGCACATCAACGAAAAAATCTATTAAACACACGTGCGTTCACAACGGCGTCTTGACGCGTACTGAAGTCGGCCGAGTAGTAGGGATGTGAAAAAAATATCGATTATTGAAATAATCGATTATTAATCGATTTTTTAAAGAGTAAAAATCGATTTTAATATGTGATTTTATTTTTGTAAATAATCGATTAATAATCGATTTTTTTATAAACTTTCAATCACTTATTAGCGATTTTTCATTTGCAACTCCCCACATTAAGTTTGGTCTTTTGGCCCGGAGCCCAGAACGCAAACTGTCAAAGAATGCTATCTCCATAATATTACATTACACTTGCATCTCTTGATAGTTCGCACTTACACTCTGACGGTGGAGCTCGGACACGCGCGTTTCGCGGGAATCGCGACGCAAACTTTATGTTAAATAAAAACGATTTTATTCCTAAACATAACCATATTTTATTATTCTGTAAACGACTATGTATCAGTTGATATAATTTCTATCTATTAGGGATCAAAATAAAGTAATCGGTCAAGTAGTTTTTTTTTTACAAAAAAACATTACAAAAATCACTTGAAAATTAATAGGTCCCCGACAGGGACAAACATTTGTGTGATGAGCATGGATGTTTGTATTTCTGGGTCTGGATGTGTATTTGTGTCGTTGACTAACACTCATAACACAAGCAAATAATTTCTTCTTACTTTGGGGTTAGATCAATTTGTGTAATTTGTCCAGCGATATTATAATTATTGTTATTAAACGGCCTTTCTAATAAAACAGAGAAAAAAAATGAGAGAAATGCACCGTAGAACAACACAAAATTCAATTTAATAGCAATAAAAACTACTAATGACTGTGACATATTTTGTCATAATATCTATGGACAAATTAGGAAAAAATCGATTAATATAAGTATCGATTATTTTTTAAGAAAATTATTTACTAATCGATTTTACATGGCTTCAATTATAATCGATTAATTACAAATCGATTTTTTATGTGCAATTTCACATCCCTACCGAGTAGTGTATAGAGGTACTAAGAGCATGTGTCAGAGGCCTAGTAGCATATCAAAGCAGTCAAGAATAACGACGTTAATAAGTCGGCGATTGCTAAACATCTACAGCTGTAGTCGGGCCGTAATCACTGGATGGAATTTCATAGGACACGCGTATTTTCGACAGAACGCCATATTACATTCCACGGCTAGTGAAAGAAGCCATTGAAATCAAAAAACATCCAAATTTCAACCGGGAAGACGCACGTAGTACGTCCTTGATAAGTTTTCTTGGCACGTATTGATTTTTGAAAAGCTGTATATTTTGGAAACGATGATCGATTTGATCTTTCAAATGGCATTCAACTCAATTTAAATATGGCTTTAGCTAAAAAATCGGTAGGTTCAAAAATTTCGAAGCAATGTCAAAAAAACATTTTCGTCTATGATAGATCCCAAACAAATTTACCGATTTTTATCCAATTAACGGTACTTGGCGCAGTTTTTAAAGGAGAAACGATGATAAGATTTTGAAGTCAATCGGTATATTAGCCTGAAAGTTATTTCCAAAATATTAAGTAACTTTGCTAAAGAAAACGTAATTTTAATATTTAAAAAGTTGTAACCTTTGAAAATAAGGTTCGGTTTTGATTTTTAAAAGGGCATTCGACGTAATTTTTATAGTATTAAAATATCGTAGAATACCAAAAAATAATTGGTTGAAATATTTCGAAGTTATGTCGAAAAAACACTTTTTTCAAAATTTTCGTCAACGATTACTTCCAAACGAATAAACTGATTTTGAGGCAATTTATGCATTAGATGTATTTTTTTGAGGAATAGTTTTTGTACTCAATCGGTACATTAATCTGGAAGTTATTAAAAAAAAAATTGTTTCGTCACAATTTGTTTAGGGTATTTTCAAAATTTCTCAAAATCTCTTAGGCCCATTTGGTACAAAATTTCAGGAAGTATAAGTTGAGCGGAATCCAATCGAATGCCACCAACCACGTTTCAATCGGTCCAGGCGTTCAAAACTTATGAGTTGTTGACACACACACACACTCACACACACACACTTACACACACACACTCACATACATACAGACATACTGACGTCATCGCGAAAATAGTCGAAAATGGTTCCTAAGCCCACAAAACGCGGACATATGGCGAAAACTCCATTTTTGAAAATCGGAGCAAAATCAGTAACCTTCCTATCTACATACGTAGTGGGAAGTTAAAAAGTACAAGTGTTTTAATAGATTAATATTGTATTAAACTGGAGTGAATGAAAATGAATTAAACAAAATAAAACTACCACGCCAAAGCTTAAACCTAAAAGTGCGATATTTTTTTAGTAAAATGTACCACTAAAGGGCACAGATCGTCGCCTAGTGTAGCTTTGTAGCATTTTTACTCGTTATTTGACCCTCCCGTTGATCGAGTGGTTAGCGACCCTGACTACGCAATCAACGGGGCTCGGGTTCGATCCCCGACGGGGACAAGCATTTGTGTGATGAGCGTAAATGTTTGTATTTCTGGGTTTAGGTGTTTATTATATATATTCTGGTATTTATATATTATGTATTTCTATGTATTAGTATCGTTGACTAACACCCATAACACAAGCAAATATTTGCTTACTTTGGGGTTAGATCAGTAAGTGTAGTTTGTCCCGTGAATATTTATTTATTATTATTATTTATTTATTTTTATAATAGATGGCGTTAGCAGTAATAAAATTCTAATACAAAATGTATTTTCTATTTTTTTAATGTTTATGAAATAGCATTTTAATGGTAGATAATATATCTAGACATGAATTTAAACCACCACGTCAAAGCCCAAACCTTAAAGTGGGATACTTTTTCAGGAAAATGTACCACAAAAGTGCATAGAAAGTCGCCTAGTGTAGGGCTCGCTTCGTTCGCCATAATTATACTGGCTGTTGCCCAAGACTTCGTCCGCGCGGACTTCGTTTACTCCGCACAGCACCTCCCCCGTAGGTGACAGCTTGATAATATGTAGCCTATATGTTGACCCGACCTGTTAGTAATAGTCATGCAAAATTTGAAATAAATCCATGTAGTACTTTTTGAGTTTACCCCGGACATAGGAGTAGTGTAGAGGAGGCTTTAAGGACGAAAGATTGACTTTTTCTCTGGCAACACTGACTCAACCTGTCAAAAGCTAATTAGATCATCTGTTTTAATTTTTACTTAATTTATAAATATATTTATGTAATAAAAGTACAATAAAATAAAAATTGGCAAATAACGTTGTGATATAATAGATTTTAATAATAATTATCAAAAATTGAAGAAACAAAGTTTATAATATTGATCGACAGTAACGGTAACCTTTTTTTAAACAAAGAAGAAAGTTTCAAATTCTTAAACGGAAAACCGGGTAAGTATTAGTTATATTTTTTTCCCCTTTATTACACTTTCGTAGTATTAATAACTTTTAATATATTTCTTTTATAAACGTTGCAAGATTTATTAACACTGAATAACTCTTCTGGAAGAGTCCGAAATTTTGGAATTACTCCGAGTTTTTCCGACTTTGTAAGACTTTTTTCGACTTTTTAAATAAAAATAAACATTCATAAACTGTTACTTTCACTTTGTAAGTTATTTACCTACTTTTATCCGAGAAATTTTTCCACAAGGGATAACCGGGACCGACGGCTTTGCGTGCTCATCCAAAGCATAGGGGTGGTAATACACCATCTACCAGACTCCACTCTACTACCGAGGTTTTGGACTTTACAGAAAAACGGCGAAAAAATTCCGCTCTCCAATCTCCATTGCCTCCGAAAAAATTGGCGGCAGAAACACGCAATTAGGTTATTACCACGTTGTACCTTTTTATTCCTGTCACTACAATTTTGACATTGTCCTCTAGCAGTATGGCTTGGAATTGGCAATCATCTTTGTATCCCTGATACTGGACAGCGGTGAAGACTTACCATCAGTTGAGCCTCATATCCGTTTGCTTCTTATCTCTAAAAAAGCTTGGATACCAACACATCTTTAATCTATAGTTTATTTCAGAGCCCAATTTACTATTAAAAATGCGAATTTTTGCCTATTTGTCTGGCGTTCTGTCGCTAAACCGCTGAATTTAATGAGATATGCCTAGGAGATAGTTGAAGATCTCGAGACAAACATACTTCTTTTAAATAATCAACCCCTAAAAGCCTGAAATACCTAAGTTTGTACTAAAGGTTTTAATATTGATGACATGTTACTCTTACGCAAGCGCAGCGGCGCGGGTCGGCTAGTAAACTATATGTACTGTATAGTTTACTACTTTTTGGTTTATACAGGTGTAAAAAAAAACCTTATGAACCCGAAAGGGACATATAAATATGTCGCTGACATTATCAGATATTTTTTTTTATATCATAAGATAGCAAACAAGCAGATGGGTCTCCTGATGGAAAGAGTCAACCATCGCCTATAGACACCAAAGATGTTAATGGTACGTTGCTATCTTGTGGCGAGGTCTAATGCCACATGCATAAGTTTACCGGTTACCTTACTTTCCAAACCAGAACACGACAGTGACAAGCACTGACGCTATTGCGGCAGGAATAGGTAAGGCGGTGGTACCAGACCCGGGCGAGACAATGCAGAACTCTACCACCTAGTAAAAAATGAAATTGCTCCACTAATGTAAAAAATAAGTAGGTATTTTTAAATACTCGTATTTATACTTCATTTTCGCAAAACATCGGCAAACTCTCATACATCATTATAGTTGACTAGCATCTTAAAATGAGAAATACATAAGATACAAAGATGCTGTATTTCTGAGCATTGATAAGCAAGGGTATTTTCGTGATATCCTGAACTAAAAGAATTTTGATTTTAAATGTCTTAGAAGTTGTCTTTGGATGGTAATATCTCCTAAACGTCACTGTTCATTGAATTTAAACAAGAAAAGATTAAATATATACTAGCGGGATAAAGTACGAATGTTCCGAAGTCCGTACTTAATTGCCAAATCTAGCTTTATTATAAAAAATATTTCAAATCTTATTAAAAGCATACGAAAAGTTAATACTTAGAATACAAAAATATTCTACTAATCTTAGAGAAAATATCGAATGGCATTTAGTTTACTACATAAAAAAGAATATTATTTGATCGTATTCAATTTACGAATTATTATATATTTATAATAATATTTTAATCTGGGAGATAAGACTAGTTTTTAATTTTAAAATATGTAACATAAAAAAATAATCGCATGAATATAATTGGTATTTTAAGACGGTATAGAAAATAAAGTAACGTTTTAACGACCGTTTTTTATATCCGCAACATAATTGAATTTAATATACTTTTACATTAGGCTACTAAACTATGCCTTTGACGATGGGACAGGGTTTTTTTAACAGTGTATATAAGCACCGGTTTCTTCATACAATCGGGAGAACCCTTTGTTTTTAATTGACTCATAATCACAAAAACACCATTATATTTGTTTCGGTTAATTGATTTTAGGTTATTAAAAAATAAGAAAATGTGGATGTCAAATACGTTTATTTGGCACAACATTTTTAAATGTCAAATAATTAAACATTATGTATTATTAAATTTTGAATAGTGCTATTAATAAAAAGGTTTATTAATTATTTGAGTATGTGTGTAGATTTGCGCTCGTTCTACCGCAGCCACTACGATGTAGCTAGTGGCGTAGCGCGCCATGGTAGGCCCCGTATAAAAATTTGTTTGGGGACTCTTATGAAAGGTAGAGATTTATCACAAAAGAAAAAATATATAAAATTAAAAGAAACATTTATTCATCATAATTATCTGTCACTTTTCCAAAATTTTTACAAATAAGTCAAATTAAATATACCTATATACGCTCTCCTTGCGTATTTTTGAAAAAAAAAGTTTTTTTTTTTTGACTTTTGCCATTTGGAAAGTTTTCATTAATTTTTGCTTACGCACGTTGCGACCCCCGTTGCCCGGGGGCCCCTTATAATTGATACGGTAGTAGCTACCCCTCTGGATGTAGCAATACTTAGGGGTACCTACGTGAAAATGAACGAGCGCTGATAGGCATATACACGTTTATTAATAATACCGTAAGACTCTAAATATTTACGTTACTTTCTTGGGGGACATTTTTAACTTCTGCATCTGTTAACCTGAGACTTTCTTCAGCACAAGCAATAAAAGCTTCAAAAAATTCAAAGAATGTTAGTTCAATTTCTAAATCGACAATTTTGTTTTCTTTAATGAGTTTGGGGAATATCGCAGAAAATATTCTAATGATCGTTTTAGATGGCACATTGCCCAAGTTAAAAAGTTTTAAATCGTGCTTATATAGTTCCGTATATGGTGCTTCATCTGAAACAATGAAATAAATCTAAGGTTATTTTCAATCCCAAATTAAAAAAATATATAAACAAGAATAACGCAATAGTTCGCCCACGTATTAATATGTATATTTGTAAGGAATTATGTCATAATAGTAATAATAATTTTGAGATTTCTAATCACGAGATTTGGACTTAGCTCACGAGATTACCGACATGTGGGGTGTGAAGTCAACAATAATTGTCCCGACAGTTGTTTCTGTAAACGGTTTAGTAGCGAAGAGCCTCGACCAACAACTACGAAAGCTCTCCCTCAGTTCTGGATCAAGGGCCAGATACAGAAGGTTGCAGTGTTAGGAAAGGCACGTATTGTGAGGAGGTTTCTTTCTCTGTCACTCTGACCACCGGCGGCTTAACTGCAAAGCTCCCGCGTCGGCGGGAAAAATATTGTTATATATTTATTTTTATAATATTGTATTTTTTTTAATATTATAATTATAAATGTATGTAAAGTAAGAAGAAAAATGTAAATAAAGAATAATAATAATAATAGTCTAGTAACTTGACCTTTATTTTACGTAATAGGTAGATATATCATGACTCACGCTCATGGCCATGCTGACAAGTACTTCGCTCTCCAACTACCTACTAAAATTGAAGATAAATTATGAAAATTTAGCTTCATCAGTTGATAAAACAAAAGTTATGAATAGTTATCTTATCAGTTAACAGACAAATTTCCACATTGATATCTATAAATATACTGTTTCTTGGTGTTGGTCCTGGGCTCCGGGTCCCGGCTCCAAAGACCAGAGAAGATTAAATCATAAAAGATTTAGATACCAGCGGAGAAAAAGATTACCATGACCAGGTGTTGATCGGGTGCTGTCCGAAGATAAATGTCTCAGCAACAAGCGTATGTACCTATATGTAAAGAGTTATGGATGTGGAAGAAGAAAGAAAGAAAGGAAGGCGAATGTCTTTGCTTTGCTGAAAATATATAGGAATATTTGAATGTAGATATTCGAGGTACTGTCAACTGTGGTACTTACCGCCGACAAACATCATTTCATCTCCAAAAATGTATGCATTTCTTCCAAGAGAAATATAGTCGTATTCTAACAGCAATCGCTGTGAATTGTTCAGATCGTTTGGCTGGTAGTGAATGGCGCACAAAAAAGTACGTATTGTGCATGGTTCACCTAAACTTTGATACAAGTCATACAGACCCTTCAGAGGAACAAATTTTCCATAGCCATTGCATAGACGACCTGAAGATTACAAAACTTTATTCAAAAATTAATTATTATAAATTGCAACTAAGAGTCAGAATAACACAAAATGTACAATTGAAATGTTAAAGGACGATATGATGACAAAATGTGACGGAGAAAAATCGAGTATAGTAAATAGAAAATTAAACTTCTTAAGCTTAAGACAGCAAATGACTTAGCTTTAAGCTTAAGACACCAATATGATAATCGTGGGTCGCTAAATATGTGGTCGGTATGTAATATTACATGCAAAGTTTACCGATTACTTTACCCCCAAACCGAAACACGAAAGTGATAATGCTTGACTTATTGCGGCTAAACCAGGCAAAAGTTGCAAAAGCTTCCACCTGCCTATTACCCAGGTAGTTATGATCATGGTATTATTATCATTTTAACAATTTAAAATGTCTACTTTCTGTAAACTTAAACATGTTTCCTGGTAGGTTTCGGATACACTTTGGAGAGTGCGCTGCGAAATTGCACGACTTGATTCCGCTATCCCCGTTTTTCTATCGATCGTCGAGGCGCAGAAATTCTAGGCATCGCCATATGGTTGACGTTCCACGTACCCGGACAAAGCGGTTCAACTCGACATTCTTCATTCGAACTTCAAGGGACTGGAACATGCTTCCTGAATCTGTTTTCCCCGACGAGTACAACCTGGGGATCTTCAAGAGAAGAGTGAACAGGTACCTTCTAGAAAAGCGCGTTCCATCTTAGGCCGCATTTTAGCTTACCATCAGGCGAAATCCAGATCAAGCGATTCCCTATCGATAATAAAAAAAAAGAGGGCATCAAAAAGATTCACGATTTGTAAAAGTGCAATTGGAATGTCGAATCTTAGATATGTCGCAGTAAAATGGTCAGTAACGTTAGATTATAATTTACCTAAGTGATATTATAATTTAACTGCTAACCTAACCTAACCAAATTATAAAATCCCTAGGTAGATTATAATCTAACGGCTATTGACAATTTCACTGTGACAGATATAATAAATAAAAAAAATGTGTAAGTAGTAAATGTATAATAATGTAATATAATAATATTCACGGGACATATTACACTTACTGATCTAATCCCAAAGTAAGCAAATTATTTGTTTGTGTTATGGGTGTTAGTCAATGATTTTAATACATAGAAATACATATATAAATACTTTTACATACATAATAAACACCCAAACCCGGAAATACAAGCATTTATGCTCATCACAAATGATTATTCCCGTCGGGGATCGAACCCGAGCCCCGTCGATTGCGTAGTTAGGGTTGCTAACCACTCGACCAACGGAGCGGTAATAGGAAAGAACACATATATTTCCGTCTCAAATCCATTATAGATGAGGTAGACTGAGCGCCATACATCACAGTCCAAAAGACTTGTTCGCTCCATTTATAACTCTCTTGTTACAAATATGCCGGTTTTGGAGTAGCTTGATTCTGCTATTAGACAGCACCTGACTAATTCTTTATGGTACGTAAATACTAACGTCTTCCCTGGTATTTACATCCATCTATATTCTCATAGATTAAATGTGTTTTGTTAATATTTCATCTGCCATTATTTTGGCATGTCCAAACTAAAGGAACATGCTTTTTTAATTCTGATTTTTCGATCTCTATTGGTTATTTTTTTTTATAAAGCAAATAATTCTTCGTTTGTGAAGCATTAAATCTTGTGGATAATTATCGTTACAAGTTAAATTATTATAGCGCGGTTTATTATTTGCTTGAATTTTAATATTTTCCAAACATTTATTGTCAATGTGAATATAGTGAGGACCTGACTTTCCCAATGTTCCATCCACAGGTTGGTCACTATTGGTGCAACTGGGGTACCCATGGCCACAACGTCTACCTGTAGATGAAACTCACCTCTGTATACCTCCTCTGCCTACTACGCAGAGGCTTCGTTTGTGAAGCATTAAATCTTGTGGCTAATTATCGTTACAAGTTAAATTATTATAACGCAGTTTATTATTTGCTTGAATTTTATTCTTTTCCGGTCTTTTATTGTCGATGTGAATATAGTGAGGGCCTGACTTTCCCAATATTCCATCCACAGGTTGGCAACTACTAGTGCAGCTAGGCTACCCATGGCCACACCGTCTACCTTTAGATAAAACTCACCTCTGTATTCTAATTCTGATTCCCTTCTCTAATTTTAAATAAAGAATTCTAATTTAGATCCCTATAGGTAATTTCTTTTAATAAAACAACAGAATACCCTTATTTAAATATAGAAACGCAATCCAAGAATGTTACCCAACAGACTTTTTGTCACTGTTTAAAATACGATAATCCCCTTTTTGACATACCCAGTTCTCGTTGGTTGATGGTATACGTACAGAATTACGCCAGGTAAGCAAGTTTTTCTACGTAGGATAATGTTTTGAATTACTTTAATGTCCTTTCTGAAATAGCTTTCGCTTCCGTATAATAGCGTTGGGATAGGCACAGAATTATGCAGGGGAAGGCGATCACCCTGACTTAAAATTCTGGTTCTTATTTTTTTCCACTACGCACAATTCATTTTGTTTCCTATACATTTATCTTTCTATATCAGTGGTGTACCCACCATCCCAGATATACTAACACATCTTATTCCATCCATAACATCCATGATATACAAACACATCCACTTATTCCAACATATTAGCACCAAACGTGAAACCTACATCCCTTTCAAATATTTAATTGTTAGTATCCTTTACTTTCAAATGTTAGTATATTCGTTTTCTTAGCATTTAAATGTAAGCCCCCATTTTCCAACTATCTTTCATAAATCATAATCGGGAGAAGTGATTGTAGCATAGATGACGTGGAGCTCAAAACTTGGCATCATTTGTGCCAAGAAAGATAGTCGGCTACTAATCAGCATTATCAAATACACGGTGTTCACTCCATTGAGACATCTTATCCCGATACAAGAACAGACAGGCAAACCAAACTGCGTGATATATGGCATGCTGTTCTCTCTGCTAAGCCCTTAAAACACATGAAATAAAGACATTGATAGCGTATATTATTCACACATTATGGGTTGCCAACCAATAAATATCTTTCGTAAATAGCGAATTTAAAAAGTACTTTTAAAAACTTACCTTTTCTGCGACCAGCTTCTGGTAAAATATCATTGTCCATAAATGATCTGAACGCAGTTGCAACAATAGTATCTGGTTTTTTGTCTGGTAGCTGCTTCTTAGCATAAAGATGACTCGCAACTGAAATAAGACTATGAAGAAACTGCCAGAAATAAATCTTTTCAAAGGGATTGTGCGAAGTTTTTGCCAGCCATTCGGAATTTTTATAAAACAGACGATCTATCTCCACAAGATTCAGTCCTTTTTCATGCATATTACAGTCGAAATACAACTGCCACAAATACAATCGGATTAAAACTGGCGTAAAGTATATTTCTTCAGTG
The DNA here is from genome assembly GCA_036924255.1 of Apodemia mormo. NCBI lineage: Eukaryota > Metazoa > Arthropoda > Insecta > Lepidoptera > Riodinidae > Apodemia > Apodemia mormo. Next base: position 30,970,801 of record JAUPFN010000003.1, on the reverse strand, counting down.
TTACAAATAGTAGCATATAGATAGTAAATATGTTTTAGATCCGTTTTGTAGCATCTTAAAGATTTATACAGTGAACTCACTTCAAAATCCACTAAGTCTTTAAAACTTGTATCATCCGTTTCTTCTTTTGATTCCTTATTTATAACCACAGACATATCCGTTTTATTTAGTTTATTGTTCTCCATAAATTCGTCGACAATTTCTGTTCTTATTTCTTGTTGTCTGTCTATATTTTTTAGTGCTTGCTCAACATGATATATAAGTCCAACTAAATCATTACACATATCAAACTGAAAAGGTTCTAGTGATTGTGTTTTGTTTTCTACAAATAAAGTTTCATCGTCTTTTTCAGCTTGAATAAGAGTGCCAACATTGTCATCAATAAACAAATGCCTATCGTGTATTATAAGCCCGTTATTAGTCACCAGTTTTCCAGCACCGTGTTTCTTATTGTATTTAAATTCTCCTTTGTAATACGAACCTAAGCCCGTTCCAAACTTCAGTAAGCCAGTACCGTGACGTAAGCCTTTTTCCCAGTTACCTCGATATGCAGTTATAGAAGGCAAGGACATTGAATTATTGTAACATGCATTCCATATATAAATTCCATAACCTGACATAACGCCATTTTTCCATTCGCCTCTATAAAACTGAAAGATATAAATGAAAGGTTAAATAGTAGTAGGAGTACGAGTAGGACGTTTGTTTAAACGGGCAAACAAAACCAAGTATTGTAGTAAGACATGATGTATTTAACTATTTAACAGTTGAAATGCGTCGCGGTCGTTTAGCGATGGCCTAGAGCTCGACCTAATCAGGGTAGAGCCAAATTGTCTTTCAACGCTATCGGCTACAAACAAAAAAAAATCAACAGTACCCTGTCTTTTGTCACGTTACCGACCCCAACCACACAGTTTTTATAAGACGCTACGAATTCTATTATTTTCGCTCGAAACATTTTTTAATTGAAAATTTTGGGCGCCCCTTGCCATCTTGTATCTAGACTCCAAGCAATCACTCCTAGGGCCGGGCCTGTGATCGCCTTATTAAAGAAGTCAGGAATAATGGAAATATTTTAGCGACTCTTATAGAGTTGCTTATTGCGCGTGACCTTATAGGCTTTTGAGTATTTTTCCTTGGGCAGGGAAGAGATCACGAGAGGTCATGATCTCGTGATCTAAACGCCACAGGTTACGAGACAGTCAAGTTGCTTTTTTATATCATAAGATAGCAAACAAGCAGATGGGTCTCCTGATGGAAAGAGTCAACCATCGCCTATAGACACCAAAGGTGTTAATGGTGCGTTGCTATGTTGCGGCGAGATCTAATGCCACATGCATAATTTTACCGGCTAGCTTACCCTCCAAACGGAACACGACAGCGACAAGCACTGACGCTATTGCGGCAGGAATAGGTAAGGCGGTGGTACCTGACCCGGGCGAGATAATAGTGTTAATATAACACTATATTAACACTATTGTCGCTTATATTGTTAATATAATTTTGTTACGAAAAAAGTACATATTTTGTTTTCTCTTCTCTCTACAGTTTCAACAACTTTTTGTAGTATATATGAAAGTTGATAAAAATATAAATAATCATATTTTAACAACTATATTTTTTAATTATATTTTAACTTTTTTGGAAAAGAATATTTTAATTGAATCTGATTTTGTTATCTATCTGGATATATCTGTAACTATCTGGATATGTTAGTCCCTACTCCCAGATATCCGAAAGTTTAAACTTATAAACTCACAAGCTATCGATGCAAAAATATATCAAAGATTTTGTAATTTTCGTTGTTGGTTGAGTCAGTATGCTTAAATAAACTCCTAAATTGTACATTTATTAATTTCATATTCCTGCAAGTGAAAGAATTTTTGTCTTCTAATTGCCATTAGGTTAATTTGACAAGTAATTTTGTAAAGAACATTTTCTCGACACTTTTTCACCATCAAATTAACGTAATGTGGTCTTTTATACAGTATTTGCAAGCTTACGAGCAAGTGGGCCACCAGATGGAAAGCCGTCACCACTGTCTATGGACATTTTTCTCACAAAAGTTTTGCCAATGTGATCCCGGCTTCTTAGAATTTTATTGACCCTCTTAAAAAAATCCAATATTAAAGCTCCTCGGAATAACTATGTGAGGTAAGCTGTTCCAGAGTTTGACTGTTCGTATCAAGAAGGTAAGGGTAAATCAAACAGTCGTGGATGAACAATCTGATGTGGATGGAATTTCTCACAGCGTGTAGTGGTATGGCGGAACTGCATCTGCACCTGTATCAAGCAGGCACACAACGCACAGGTTGAGGCAGGCAAATAATTCACCAGAACACCCCTATTATACAGACAGTAGAACACACACAGAGATCCAATGTTTCTCCAGAGACCTAAGAAAGCTGGTAAAAGTGGGATTGTTACGCTGAGTTTTATTAAATTAGAGGGTTTGTTTCTGGGGTGCTCTGTTCCTTGTGTGGCCGAACTTGCACTTTATAAAGCATAAACATAACGGCCAGATGGTAAAAAGCTAAATTAGTTTCTCTGAAGATAACTTAGCTTTTACAATCCAATAAAGGTCTGATCCAGAGATACAGGTGATTAAAACTCGGATGTTGCAGTTTAAATGTGTTTAAATATAATTACCACAAAAAATTAAAATCTCTATTAGCTACGACTACAAAATTAAAAGGTACAGCATTTTCGAACAAAATATTTTTGCTGGTCTTATTTAGGAACTAGCTGTTACCCGCAACTTCTTTCGCGCGGACTTCGTTTGCTCCGCACAGCTCCTCTCCCGTAGGTGATAGCGTAATAATATGTAGTCTATGTATTGACCCAACCTGTTAGTAATATTCATGCAAAATTTTAAGGAAATCTATGCAGTACTTTTTGAGTTTACCCAGGACATACATACAGACAAACAGAGAAACATTCTAAAAACTATATTTTTGGCTTCGCTATCGATTGTAGATCACGCCCCAAGTATTCTTTTAAAAAATTGTGTAGTTTTGACTTTCCTACGATTTTATTATACTTATGTATAGATTATCATTAGGAAAATTGAAATTATAGATATCGATATTACTAATGTGTTGTTAGCCTTACATCATGATTTGGCCAAATCATCAAGCCGTTCCCCTCTCGACTATATTTATCCCAGCCACCTTTATATCCACTCTTAGCGCAATATTCTCTTGATCCAAAACCATGTCGAATATTCTGTGAACACACAAACAGTAATTAAGCAGAAACCAAAAATAAATTGCGCGTTATGCTTACTCGTTTCATAGCATGGATGAAACAAAAAGGTACTCCATGGAAATGTATTCTACAGAAATAATATACAATTCTTAGTTAAGACTAAGGCGTTCGGACCAATAAGGAGTTCGGGGTACAACTGCTTAATTTTGTACATTTTGAAACCTTGGCTCCATAACTAAAGCTATGGCTTCGTCCATGATAATACCTTCTCTCATAAAAATATATTATAACGTACATATGTCCATTCTCCGTTGTAGGAGTTCTTAAAACATTCGGAGTAATAAATTACTCCTTCGCCGTGTTTTGTTCCTTGATCCCATCCACCGGTGTAAGAACGTTGTTTTCTGGAGTCAACATAGATTCCTTTGCCGTGACGAAGATTTCCCTGAAAGTCACCTTCATACCACGTGTCGTCTTTCCAGTTAATGAGTCCTTTACCATTTATCTCATTGTTTTTAAATTGTCCCTGCAAATTAAACATACACACGAATTAAAAAAGACGTACGGCAATAACAAGTCTTATTTTATTACTAACTAGCGGCCCGCCTCGGATTCGCACGGGAAAATTTGATTTATTCATCACTGTCCGTGGCCCGCACACGTTACATTTGGAGTAAAACAATTCCCCTTTCCCTATAGGTACTATGAAGATTTCCTGCTATCTTTGGAATATCTAAATTCATATAGGTACTACATTTTTAGTTTTTACATTTTTACCTATTTCTTTTATTTTTACAATTGATATGTTACAGAATCATTACATAGTATAAAACAAAGTCGCTTTCTCTGTCTGTCCCTATGTCCTTATGTCCCTATGTATGCTTAAATCTTTAAAACTACGCAACGGATTTTGATGCGGTTTTTTTAATAGATAGATTGAATATTGAGAAAGGTTTTGGTGTTTGTAAACCTCTCCGATATTCCCATGGGAACAAAAGCTGCGCGGGTGAAACCACGGGCAGGTCACTAGTGTCTTTATATACAACATTCACAGCTTTCTTGTCATCTATACATATAATAAAATCGTAGGAAAATCAAAACTGTACATTGAATATTTTTTTAAAAGAATACTTGGGGCATGATCTATAATCGATATCGAAGCCAAAAATATAGTTTTTAGATTTTTTGTCTGTTTGTCTATATGTCTGTTTGTCTGTATGTATGTCCGGGGTAAACCCAAAAAGTACTGCATGGATTTACTTCAAATTTTGTATGAATATTACTAACAGGTCGGGTCAACATATTGTTACGTACTCGGGTTCGCAATTGTAAGAAAACACCACTTATATTAAATCCGTGTATTTACACAACACAACACAACGTAATACTAAAATACACTTTACACAATAGTCACTTGCTGTACTATCACTGAACTTAGAACACTACACAATAAAACACTTCTCGCTTCGCACTAGTCACTTGATGTATCGCTCTCGATCGCTTGATAAAAACTGCCTTGTGTTTGTCAACATCTCTGTATTTATAGGCAGGGGAAAGTCCTAGCTGAATCCAGAAAAATCTAAATGTATCGGGAAACAATGAATCACTTCTTATCGTAAACATGTTATGAGTCATAAATCCTAGTACACGCTACTTTCAACCTTATGCCATATCCCACAAAGTCCATTATGGCATAGCCCAGGTCAACTATTTGTTTGTCAATAGGAGTAGCTATCTCTTTCTTTTATTTCTAGATAATTACCGCGCGCATGCTCCAACTCCACACGCTTCTAGATTATTCGTAACAATATAAGCTACATATTATCACCTATCACCTAGGTACGGGGGAGGAGCTGTGCGGAGTAAACGAAGTCCACGCGGACGAAGTCGTGGGCAACAGTTAGTTAGACAATACAAACCTGTTTTCTTTAGAGGTTACTTTTGAAAGAGCGATATATCTAAGCCTGCAACGTTGAAGGTTTGACCCTGCTATATATTAAGGCGAGGCATCGGAGCAAACGGGAAAAAATTTTAAATGGTTGAACCTACGGGCCATCCCTGAATCTTCTCACTAAATCAAGGTATTTTAAGCTCAAAAGAGTAAAAAAAAGCATAGATTTTTTAGTTCAAACATCTATTTTGTTAAAAATGTCAGTAATATTTGAAAAGTTGTATATTTGAAAACGATGATGGCATTCAACTCAATTTTTGAGACCTAAAATATTGTTTTAGCTAAATAATCGATAGGTTGAAAAATTTCGATGCTATGTCAAAAAACATTTTATTTTTAATTTTCTTCATTGATAAATCCCAAACAAATTAACCGATTTTGATTAAATTAACGGTATTAGACGCAGTTTTTAAAGAACAAAAGCTGATAATATTTTTAAGTCAATCGGTAAATTAAGTTGAAAGTTATTTAAAAAAAATAAGTAAGTTTGCTAAAAATAACGTAATTTTAATATTTGAAAAGCTATAAGTTTGAGAATTAGATTCGATTTTGATTTTTAGTACTAAGATATCGTACACCAAAAAATAATTGGTTGAAAAATTACGAAGCTACGTCGAAAAAACACTTTTTTCAAAATTTTTCGTCAACGATTACTCCCAAACGGATAAACTGATTTTGATGCAATTTATGTATTAGATGTAGTTTTTTGAGGAATAGAGCTGATAAGTGGGCCGAATCGGTTCAAATTTTTAGGATATATAAGTTTAGCGGAATCCAATCGAATGCCATCAACTGCGTTTCGATCGGTCTAGCCGTCAAAAAGTTATGAGATGTTTACAAAAACACACACACACACACACACACACACACACACACACAAACCCACACACACACACACACACACACATACACATACATACATACATACATACATACATACATACAGACATACTGATGTCATCGTAAAAATAGTCGGAAAAGATTCCTAGGACCTCAAAACATGGACATCTGCTGAAAACTCGATTTTCGAAAATCGGGGTAAAATCAGTAACTTCCTTATCTACATATGTAGTGGGAAGTTAAAAACTGGTTTGCTAAATCACGTTTTTTTACATTAATTGTTAAATAACAATTTTACAAAAATTATACGATATAGCTGAAGATATTATCTAAGGAATGTACTTGTTACATGATAGAATGATATTTACTTGATCATATAAAATTCCTATACAAATAATTTGTTAATACTATTTCTAATCTCCGACAGGATTTTTATATGGTGATATTTAGTTTTAAAAGAAAGAATGTACTTAGGTTTTCAGCTGCAGTCCTATATTTATTTACGCGAAAATTAACACGTTTCCCAGCGCGGCGGTTTAACAGAACATACCGCGCGCGCCACAGGCCCGTAAACCCGGAACCGCTATGCCCCTGCATTTTAAATCTGTAATATCTTCGAAAATATTCATTTAAATTACATGCTGTAAACGGCCATATTGATCTACATTAAATCAACAATATATTTAAGGTATTTAATTGGATAAGGATTAGTGCTGTTTTGCTTAAAATTGCTTCTAAAAAAGCTATTATTTCTCGTAAAAAGTAAATGACAAAAAAATGCTATTGTGGGTTATCCATAAGTGATAGACATATACCATCGCGGAGTTTTCTGTAGACCTTTTCAAGGTGTACAAATACTTAGTACATTATTTTGATAAATCTCCTAGGGTTTTTTAGCCTGCGTTTGCAATGTAAGCGGAACAAAATATAATTATTTACGACATGACATCAGAAAACTCAAAAATTGCAGTATTTCTCTACAATACATTGAATGTTGTTATACATATAAACCTTCCTCTTTAATCACTCTATCTATTAAAAAAACTGCATCATAATCCGTTGCGTAGTTTTAAAGATTTAAGCATACATAGGGACATAGGGACAGAGAAAGCGACTTTGTTTTATACTATGTAGTGATTAAAGCTGTACTGTTAAATTTTGACGGGTTTACGCACGCTAATAAAAAACTACAAGGATTAAAATTTGTCTTATAAGCAAATTAAACCTCATCCTGTTTTAAACCGTCTTAGAAAGTATTCAGTGCAACAATGGAAGCCGTTATATACACAAAATCCTTCAGAATGGACGAACTTGGTTTACAACATAATTATATTAATTAAATTATTTTTTTCTGAATACAGATCATCACATCATTATATTGTGTGCAATGTTTATTTACAAGTAGGGGCGTATCTACTGCCGTATCTGCCGTATTAATTATACGGATTATAACGTGCGTAAGCAAAAATTAATAAAAACTTGCCAAATGGCAATAGTCAAAAAAACAATTTCTTTTTTTTTCCAAAAAAAAAGGCAAACATTTTGTTAAAAATTTTGGAAAAAGTCACAGACAATTATGATGAATAGGTTTTCTTTTAATTTCATACAAACATTTTTTTTGTGGCTAATATCTACCCTTCATAAGTGGGCCCTTATGAAGGTTAACAAAATTTTATACGATGCCCCGCCAAGGCACGCTACACCACTGTTTACAAGTATGACATTCATTTGTACGTACCTATATCTAAAATTATTATTAAAATAATCACGAAATATCTACTAATAAATTGGCAAAGTATAGACAACACCGTCACTGCTGCCGAAGACCCCCACTTCGCCCCGCGCCTAACGCGGAACGCAATGCCACTACTCCTCCCCCCCATTAATTAGTCAAAACAACGCACTAAGCCGAGGTCCGGTCTCGCAGGAGAAAACCCTTAGCGCGGGTGTTAATTGCCCAAATTTTAATTTAAACTCGGCCGAGCTCTGCTCGCCCAAAAGCCGGGTTACGCAGTAACAACCCTTAAGGTCAACTGTAATAGTCATTTCGAAAAAAAATCTACTTTCCACAAAACATTTTCCACGTGTTGGTCCAAGCTCCTTTAAAGAATAGACCATCTGCCATTCTGCCAGGCAGTTCGTAAAAGGCGAACGATTGATCAAACGTTTCACTACCATCGCGACTACTAGGTAGTAGTTTTGATACATTATCAACCGCGTTTGGTACCACCTCCTTACGTATTCCTGCCGAAATACCTACTGTTAATACTTGTCGCTGTCGTATTCCGATTTGGATAAGATAGCCGGTTAACTTATGCATATGCCTACTACACGGATAGCTGCGTACATACGCGTTGACATCCTTGATGTCTGTGGGCTATAGTTGTTTTTTCCATCATGAGAGCCATTTGCTTGTTTGCTATTCTGTTATGTAGTATCAGTCGGTCGAGTCGTTCAATTAAAGAGGTTTACATAAACACACACACACACACACACACACACACACACACACTAGCATCGTAAAAGTAAGTTTTATAGGATCTCAAAATGTCGAGATCTGATGAAAATTCGATTTTAGGATATCGACATTGCGGGAAGTTAAAATAAAAAAAGATCCGAGGGAAACCAAGACTGATACGTAGATCACACTATGAGTTTTGCGTAACTTAAAAAAACAACATATTATAACGAAAATATTATGTTTATTGCTTTTCAAAATAATCTCCTTTACATTTTAAACATTATTTCCTGCGATCGAACCATTTTTTAAAACAGGAGGACCACAGATTTGAACGCATGTTTTCTACGTGCTGATTGAACGCTATCACTGCCTCTTCGGAGTTGGTAAAAGTAAAACCTCTCATCAAATCTTTGATTTTGGGGAAAATACAGAAATCACATGGTGCTAGGTCGGGGCTATGCGCAGGATGAGTGACGAGATGTACTTTTTCGGAAGCCAAAAATGACTTTGATTTGTTGGCCGTGTGTGAAGAAGCGTTATCATGGTGTAGGAGAATGCGGCTTTTGGGTCGTCTTTCGCGAACTTTTTCTAACATCCTGGGTAAACAATGGTAGAATACCACTCGGCATTAACACTCTTTTTATCTTCAAGTGGAATTGTGCAGATGGGACCCGTAGCTGAGAAAAAAACGCGATCATTTTTTACCAACGTTTCTCGCCTGTCTCACTTTTGTTGGCCTGTTCTCATTTTCAAAACCCATTCACAAGATTACAGTTTTTTTTCGGGTTCAAAACAATAAATCCACGTTTCGTCTCCTGTGACAATGTCATTAACAGCATTAGAATGTCCGTGGTCGTACTTCAGTAGCATCTGTGAGCACCATTCCACGCGAGCCCGCATCTGCTCCGCTGTCTATTCTTGAGGGATCCAACGACAACAAAGTTTCCGAACTTTCAATTCTTCGTGTAAAATTTTCTGTATCTGAATCCCCAATAGTCCTCGAATTGTTCCATAGATAATCCGAGGGTTTTCTTCAATTAACCGCTTAACAGTAGCCACATTATTTTCGTTGACGGCAGTTGAAGTCCGCCCTGCACGAAATTCGTCATGTAAAGAAACTCGACCTCTCTCAAATTCAGCAAACCATCGCCTCACAGTGCTCAAATAAGGTGCTTCTCTCCCAAAAGCATTTTGAAGACGAGAGATCTTGCGGAGAAAGAGAACTATTAAAATCATTAAAAATCATCGCTCTAAAATCTTTTCGACTTAATTCCATTTTCGTTGCGTACGTAGACCTTTGATGTGTGATAAAAAAACAATTGACAAATAATTTCCCGCCAATTGTTTTTTTTTATTACTAAGGTTGCGACGTTTTAAAGTATAACATGCGAAATTCAAATAGTTCCGATTAGCTAGAAGTGCAAAACTTTTAGTGTGCCCTATGTATACCATTGATAGATTGTTTGGATAGTATCCGAAAGTGTTTATAACATCAAGTTTATAAGATAGTTTTATTAACCAAATACACAGTTCCGTCCGCCCACTGGAACCGGCCCTCACCGTGCATGCATTTCATTGAAATATTTCCCTCATATATGTTTCCGTTTTTAAATCGTATGACTGCGCGTTCGTCGGGACTCATCCACCAACTATGTTGAGTAGATTCATTCTGAAATATGTACAAAATGAAATTATTAGCTACGATCCGCATACGTAAAAATGTACGAGTATATCTATAATTATTTTATATAATTGGACTAGTTTAGAAGTTATTTAATACTATAGTATCTATACAAATAATTTAAATTGGAGTATCTGTTTGTAATATTAAAATAACCGGTTTTAACTAAATGCATATGGATGTAGACACGTTACACATACTAAAATAACACTTTTTACTATTTTTGTCTGTCTGTCTATCTGTCCGTTCGTCTGTCTGTTTCTTCCGGCTAATCTCTGGAACGGCTGGACCAATTTTGACGGGACTCTTACTGGTAGGGAGATAGCTGATGTAATAAGGAGTAACTTAGGCTACATTTAAAAAAAATCCACGCGGACGGAGTCGCGGACACAGCCAGTATACAATAAAAAATGAATACATAATAGACTTATTTTTTACAAAAAGTGCAATATATACTTATGTATATTATAATAGAGATTCCTTTCAGCTAACCCGAAAAAATTAAAAAGTAGACAACACAGGATCTCTATCACACGCTTCTTTAGATTCGTACCTACATACTAAACGGCGTACCTAATATTATTGTACGTTATTATATTTTATTCTACGTTAAAAATTTGATTTTACCTGATTACCTTCAAATAATTCTAGTTTTGACATACTTTTTTTAGCTTTTGCCGATTTACCTAAAAGAGTAAATTAAAAATTAAGAACCTTACCACGAACTTATTGATTATAATGTCAAAAAAATATTAGTCATACGTAATAATTATAAAACTGTGTTACTAACCAACAACTTTCTTCTTTTTAGTCAAAGTTAATTCGCTAGGAGTTTTAACTACCTCAGCATTTGGTAGCAATTCTTCAGTCTTACGCGTTTCAATAACATCCCAAGACTCTATTATACTATCTAACATAGACTCGAATAATAAAGTAACTATTTCTCTCTCAACGGCACCTTTTTGTCGGCCTGTTAAGGATACACCAGATTCACTGAGTAGCCGAGCTGTCGATGGTCTACGAGCTGTGGATAAAGCGTCATAGTCTAGCTTCTCATCTAATGACAATCTTTTAGTCAATATCAACGAACTATCACGTCTTGTTAGTGTTCTTTGAGAGTCAACGTAATACATTATATCCCTAAAACACTTAGTATCAAATGGCAACTTTATTTCAATCTATAAAAGTAAATATAGGTACTTATTTTTTTTAAAGAGAATACAACTGAACGCATATAAAACAATCATCAATAACTATTTTGAGCGAAACTGTCATATAATACCACTCTGACTGTCAATTTTATTTAAAAATTATTCAAGAGTTGGTATATGTTTTCGAACAAAAGTTTTAAAATTGTGTTGATTTCCCCGTGTTGGTCCGGGCCTTCTTTGAAGTTTAGAGCAACTGCCGTTCGGCCGCCACCAATTAATATAAATAATAATAATAATAAAAGGCCACCAATTAGCTATACATGACATTACCGTCGTGATTAATAGGTGGTAGAGTTTCGCAACGTCTCGCCCGGATATATGAAATCATCACCTTACCTATTCACTGCCACACCAACCACAGTAGCGGCAATGCCTGTCATTGTCGTGTTGCGGTTTGTAGTGTAAGGTAGTCGATAGACTTTTGCATGTGACTGTCATCCCGCCACACAGATAGCTACGCACCATTAACTGGTATCTATAGGCAATGGTTTCTCTTTCTATCAGCAGAGCCATCTGCTTGTTTGCCTATGATATAAAAAGGAGGGTCATTTCATAATATAAATCTTACTTAAACTCTGGCAGAGCACTGCTCTGCTCGCAAGAAACGCTCGATTTCGCAGTAGCGGTCATTTGGGCCAAATGCTTTAGTTCATTTCGAAAAAAATCTGTAAAAGGTTGACCCTGCAGGCGACCCCAGAAACTTCTCGCTAAATGAAGGTATTTTCAGCTCAAAGGACTATTATTTCTATAATAATATATATATATATATATATATATATATATATATATATATATATATATATATATATATATATATATATATATATATTTCTATAAGCATATAAGCAGGTATAAATTTTCTATAAGCATAGATTTTTTAAGTGCAAACTTCTAATTTGTTAAAAATAGCAGTAGATATATTGATTTTTGAAAAGCTGTATATTTTTCGAACCGATAGTCGATTTTGATCTTTCGAATGGCATTCAACCCAATTTTTCGAAGAAAAAATAATCGATCGATAGATTGAAAAATTTCGTAGCAATGTTAAAAACATTTACTCCCTAAAATTGTTTTACGGATTTGGCGTTTTAATGCCCCTTCGTCAGACAACTCTTCTCGACCTACCCAGGGAGGGCTGCTAACTGGCATATTTGTTTTCTGTTACCTCATTCCCTTCTCGTTATTCAAATGATAGATGTAGGTGGCAACCACAGAACAATATACTCCTAATAAAACCGACTTACCAAATTTAGTAGACAGCGATAAATCCTATCCTTAATTGGCTTGTTGATTAAATTTATCATACTAATTGTATAAATCTGTTGTGCATGTCTATAGGTATATTCAATTTTTTGACCAATTTCTGACGAATTCAATTTTTATCATTTCAAACACGTCAGCTTGTATATCCTGTTACAACTTATGAACGACTTGATCGATCGTAATAAGTATCCCACGTGTTGGTCCCTTTGAAGAATAGGCCATCTGGCGTTCTGCCAGGTAGTTCGTTAGAGGCAAATGTTTGGCTATGCAAGTCACTACCATCGTAGCTACTACGTGGCAAATTCTGAATTGTCTCGTCTGTGTCTGGTACCACCGCCTTACATATTCCTGCCGTAATAACGTCGGTACTTGTCACTGTCATCTTCCAGCTTGCAGGGTAAGGTAGCCGGTAAACTTACGCTTGTAGCAAAAAGACCCCGCCACAAGGATAGCAACGCACTATTAACATCTTTGGTGTCTATAGGCGATGGATATCTCTTTCCATTAGGTGAGCAATCTGCTTGTTTCTCTCTTATCATATAAGAAACCTGGTAGAGTGAAAACAAACAAGATTGTGCAAATGAAAGGCTTATAAATTTTCTTTTTATCAGGCGGCTGTAAGCTAATAGATTCTTATATAATTTTTAAATTGGGTTAGGCTAAAGTCCGCTTGCACCAAACTATATATACAATAACAACAAATACTTTTTAAATAAAATAAAAAACAACACAGTTATACAACGCGAATGTGTAAGGATGTAGGTATCGAGGAAAACCAAGACTAACATACCATGATCAGATTGATCGGGTACTATCTGAAGGTGGTGTCAGGTCTTTTCAACTGGCGTGTTTGTATGAAGAAAATAATGAATGTGAAGGAAGTAAAACAAATCTGCAAGGATCGTGGCATATTGCACTCGATTCTCTTTACCTACGACGTAATGGGAACTGACTTGAGGTATATATGTATGAATTTAAAAAATCATGTAAAAAATATTTAAATATGTAGTTTGGTTGGTGCAAGCGATACTTAATATTTAATTTTGATAGGTACATAGTTGCCTCATGATTTTGGAGGTCACGGTCTCGATACTGACCCCTGAGATTCTGGGTTCGATTCTCAATAAGACCAGTTATTTAGGATAACGGACAACCTTGTAACAAAACACAACTTGTTGACAAAACACTAACAACTTTGTCATCAAAACAACATAAATACACGTCAACCACCAATTAACCTTTGGCTAATAATGGATGCATTATTCCGCCAGCTATTTACCTCTTTAAAGATACGGGCTTGACGATATCTATTGTCGGTTAATAGTGCATATTTCAGTGAAAAGGCTTGCTTGATGGTAAGAAGTCATCACCATCCATCGACAATTGCAACACTAGAGAATGAGTATCTAAGCAATCTCTTTTCATTAAAGTTACTATGACGCCGGCTATCGTCTTAGTTCTTTGGCTTTCGTCAAGCTAATTCCCTTGTGGCATAAGTTGAACATTGAGCATTTGATTGAGTGACAACATTGAACGTTAATAGGTGTTTCAATTCACTGGTTTGCCGGCTGGCGAGATGGGAGTTGACACGCATCATTGCAGTTAATTGATATAGTAACGACTATTTTTAGGCGATAAAAGAGAATGTTTACTTCACATCCTCCGTCGCGAAAAGGGGATGTTATTAAACCACTACCGAGGATAACTCCGAGAAACTTAGTAACACTATACCGAACCCATCGATTAAAACCGAAATGTCATAACCTAAGACGAGTAGGCTTGTTACTAAATTATGAAGTACTTAAGAAATAAACAGAAACATAAGTAACAAAATAATTTAATAAACATAATTATTTTAGAATTAACCTTACAAAATATCAACAATGCTAATAGTCTATATTATCTATTACATAAATATTAAAATACAATGAGTACTTTGTGCTTTTTTAAATCACAGAAAACCAGCTTAAATTACATTAATGTTTAGTGTGAACTGTCCCATTTGTTCATTTTAATTCTTATATATTTGCCGCACATAAAGCCGTAGGTATAATCAGTATGTTAGTTTCCAATTATGATTCTTGACATCGTTAATTTTTTTTAATTATGTATGTGTATACAATAATGTGATTAGAAAATCCGACTTTGAGAACTAAGTACCTATCATCAATAATTGTGAGCTGGAATAAAGTCAGATATTTCATTACCGGAATTTTCATGTAATAGCCAATAGGTGTCCGCGTACACTCCGTTGACAAGTCTATCTCGCTTCAATTTGCGATGCGCACCTATCGCTGTTGTATCCAAGAGCGAGATGAAATTAGTCGCGGTAGAAAAGTGACAGAAGCCCGAAGATTCACGATACAGCGAAGTTGTTGGCCACACGCAACGCGATAACATGAATCTTCGCTTGAGGACGATAATGTAAGCGCGGATAATCAAAAATTCCAGCTTACTCAGTAAACCATTTATAATAATTTAGTACACAAAACCATATGACATCATTATTTAAATAAATTTACGTATCAATATCATAATACACACAGTCTTGCCATAAATACTGTTATAATTTAAAAAAAAAATTACATTTGAATTTGGAATTTGTTATTTTTATAAGATTAAAGAGTATACAATCACCTCGTTTTATTGTTTATTGTGTTTTCTCATTTTCGCGCCAATATATTGTACAATATTTTGTGATATTAAAATAGAGTGGGGTGATAAAGAGAACAGAATCGCTGTGATTGCATTTCACAAAGTAGATTTGGAGCCAAATACAATTTTTAAAACTCCCCATACGCTTGGTATTAGTCAAACGTTTGTGTCGGGGTTATGGATAGGTACAAAGAAATCTCTGTTTGTGGCAGAAAAACATCTGGCCGTCCACGTAATGCTTGTACGAAAATGGCGATCAAAGCATTAAGGGAAAGAATTCGAAAGCAAAAGATTTTATCTCGGGACGTGAAGACTGCACCTAGAACCATGTCGCGTATTTTAAAAGATGACTTAGAACATGCAGCCTACAAAAGACGCACTGGTCATTTCTTATGAGGCATTTAACAAAATCGCCCAAAAGAAATTTAGATATTTTATAATCGATGCGAGAGCTGGACGTCGTCGTCCATATAGTGCACCTAGTGCTGGTAAAATGAAAATAGTATTGATACTTTTAATATTTTAATTATTACTACGCGGTACTTATTTTGGCACACGGACGTAGCAGATTTTATATATTCTCTTTTATTTCTTTTTGAAATAAAAAATAAATAAATAATATTTAAGTGACTTATTTTTGCATAAGAATAGAATATAGTTTTATTCTATGCCAATTTCTATAGGAAAATGTCATTTTTGATAACAAAAAACCCAGTTAATGTTTCGTTAATTTTCGTTAAAATAGGCATATTTGCTTAATTATTTAGATATAGTTATAGATCTTTTAGGGAAAAAGTAATTCATTCAGGCACAATTGTTGGATGTTTCTGGTGACTTAGTTTTCTAATTAAGTTTGTTGATTCTAGCCGTAGCAATACCTTTTGGAAAAATAGCTTCTTCGCGTAATTGTCAAAACTTGATTTCGGAGAACATTTATCATAAGAAATACAATTGATGATTAAAAATCTGTTTCATTGAAGGAATATTTAAGATGAAACTATCTATTGGTATCATTTAATTAAATAAAAATATCTCATAATATGTAAAATTAGGAGTTGGAAAATTTTGATTTCTCGTCAAAAGTTGGTCTAAAATGTAAACTGCCTCTTAACTGATAATTTAAAAAAGAATAGGGTGGTAAAATCAAAACTAGTACTTAAGCGGTGCGCAAAGCGAGGTCACAGAATAAAATTGCTTATGGATGAGTTTTTTTCACAATTGAGCAATATTTTAATAAACAAAATGACCGTATTTATACTCAATTTTATTCTGAAAAAGGTATCAAAAGATCGGTATCTTGAGAAAGTAGTTAAAAACACTTTAACATTTTAAAGTATTATTAAACAACACAACTTCACTTAACAACACCATGTTCAATAACCAAGAATGATCCTTTTAACAAGACTCGGCGCCGGATCATAAAACGCAATCTTGGTTCCAGACTTCATCACAGCTGAAGATTGACCGTCATCTAGTTCCGACCTTATCCCGCTGAATTATGGTTTATAGTCAGTTTTAGAGAGTGCAGCTTAATATATTTTTAGTGGTTTTATATTAATTTAAACTAATACTCTGTAACAGTAATAAATGTTACGTGCAACAGAAAAGTTTTTCTTTGTAACAATATTTATGGCAAAACTAGGTATACTTATACACAACACGTAAACTTACATGTGTTATGTGTAGATCTGAGGTAAAGATAGAAATTACGTGAAAAAAAAATAGAATCCTAATTTTTTATACAAATGATAATTATTATATAATTTAAATACAAATTATAAATATTCAAAAGTTTGTATATGTATTTAAAATCACAATTTTAAAACTAATTAAACCGAGCGATTTGGGGGTGGTTTAGAAATATTGATAGAATGAGAAACAATTAAATAATATTATAGAATAAATATTACATTGCAAAATATTTATTATTATTTTTTGTATTATAGAATACCAAACCAGCAAATTACTCTCCTGATGGATGGAAAAACAGTGGCCTGTAGATAAGAGGGAGGTTACTAGTGAGTATGATAATATAAGTATGGCACAGATGTGTTTTTATACTTTGCAAGCCGGAATACGCCAGAATTGTATATATTCAAATTATATAAAATATTTGAAATTTAACCTTAAAAATTGGTGAGCTTGCGTTGAACTACTTAAAATCAGATGTCATTTAATACGAGTGACGCTTAAACTATATTTTATAGAATACATTAGCATATGAGTAAGCTGGCCTGACCAGTAAAATCACTTGTAATATTTATACACCAGGTGTGTTAAATATTCACAAATTTTAATAATCTTGAATTAAAAAAGACAAGCCCTTATTTTAAAAGATTCGTTGTCACCTGAAACAAATTTTTTGAGAACCAGTCCTTAATATACACAATTTGCGTATAACATGTGTACCTGTTATTGCATAAATATCAAAACATTGTAATGTTTATGTAGAGATTCAAGCAATCTACAAAAACGCTACCAGAAAAATTATAAAAAATGGAAAAAATTAAATTCAAAATAAAATCCTGAATCGCAATATCACAATTATTTATGTTGTACACACTATATACAAGTTTCAACGCTTCTCAAATGGACTTCGGTCCCCAGGCAGTACACCTTGCTTGGATGGGAAGATCTTCCTTTTCCTTGTGTGACGTCATCAACCTCCTCAGTTATGACGTCACCTGAAAAAAACTGGCCCGCTGGTTCCATCACTATTTGACCCTTCAGCGGTACGAAACAACGGCGCCACATTTAGTCCACCAGTATACTAGAGTAAATGTAAATTAGGAGTACCGTTTCGCCTTTGATTCCTCTTTTTGCTGCGAAACACAAACAAAATAAAGACGAAGACTGTGCTTTAAGCGCCTAACGCAATTTGAATAGTTCTTCTCGTTTTTATTTTTGAAGGTTTTTATTTAACCGTGCAGTCTGTCGTTTTGATCAATGATTTTATAGATGAAACTTTATGAAAATTCTTACATTCGTTATTGTGTGATTGAGTTACAAATATCTAAGCACACATTACTAGATAATACTCGAGACTTCATTCGCGTGATCCGGGTAATAATGCACATCATAGTCGACTAACGAACCAGCGTCATAACGTCATTTGTACCATGATTACCACAGAGGATGCTCTACAAAGCAGAAACTAGCTGACAAAGAGAACAAAAATGTTTATCATTGAGAAAGAATGTACTCTATTTTCAATCAATAAATGGCTCACCTATTTATTATTCAAGGTAATTTGGAAGATTAAATATTAAATGAAAAAAATTATTATGAAAATAAATAAAAAGTGTATATATTAATGAAATTGAATAGATTCTTATGTCAAAACAATTTTATTGAAATTTTCGCTAAACATGGCGACGTGTCCATAAAACGTATTTTTGTGTGCATGACCAGTTCTCAATAATCCACAGAAAGAAATTAAATGCATAAAACTATTTCAAATTTAACTATGTCTTCTAGCACCTAGCAAAAAATACATTAATTTTATTATTTTATAATTACTATACCTATTTTAAGAGACTGCAAGAATTGTAAAATTTTAAAACTAATTTACATTTTTTGAATTGGGATGAAGCTTTTTTTAAACATTTTTTATGACTGAATTTTCATTATATAATTACTAAAGTTCATATATTGGTAGTCTTAGTAAAAATAAATTCTGCTATAATTTATAATTCGGATGGTTTGCTTTACGTTTAAAACATACTAGCAGATACTGTTATGAAACCTGCCCGCTTAGGATGTAAACGTCAGATAAGTCCCGTACTAGAGATGTGATGTTGCTCATATTTTGTTTATTTGATATACATGGTACGACGTATGTAAACGTTATTATCTTTGCGTTTAACGTATAAAATCAAAACACGTAAATTACAGTAGACAAGTAGCGATAAATTATAAAGACTTCAATGATGAGGAAACGAGTCAACATTTTTTTCTTGTTGCTTCTCCTTAGCGAGCTGGCAGTATAAAGTTAAGTTAAAAAAAAAATTTTTTGTTTTTTCTTATCATTAGATAGCAAACAAACAGTTGGCTCTTCTGATGGAAAAAGAAACCATCGCTTATAGACTGAAAAGATGTTAATGGTGCATTGCAATGTGTGTTGCGGGATGGCAATGCCACATGCATAAGTTTGTATTACCTACAAACTGGAACACGACAGTGACAAACTATGACAATCATCACAGGAATAGGTAAAACGGTTATATCGAATACCCCGGCGAAACGGTGCGGCACGACAGTAGTGGCACGGTGGCGTCGTACCCGTCAGGTAAAGCTTTATTGTCCCTGGCAAAGTCAGTTGAATAGAATTTCAGCCGCCGCTCACTTCCTCTACTGCTGAAACCGGATGGGACGTTGTCTTACATTGCCATAGTGAAAACGAACTTATTAACTCTATTTGCGGAAAACTCACACCTAGATAATAATAATAATAATAATTCACGGGACAAATTACACTTACTGATCTAACCCCAAAGTAAGCAATTTATTTGCTTGTGTTATGGGTAATACTCAACGATACTAATACATAGAAATACATATATAAATACTAGAACATATATAATAAACACCCAAACCCGGAAATACAAACATTTATGCTCATCACACAAATGCTTGTCCCCGTCGGGGATCGAACCCGAGCCTCGTTGATTGCGTAGTCAGGGTCTCTAACCACTCGACCAACAGGGGGGACTCCCACCAACGCGAAACTTCCCAGTCTACCTGGATGCAAGGTGAAAATTCGCATCCAACTGAGGTTGTTAAAACGCTGCGGTATATGGATGTGAACAAAGCCAGTGGCCCTGATGGGATTTCAGCCATAGTACTTAAAACCTGTGTGCCTGAACTCGCTCCTGTTTTGACACGTCTCTTTTGCCTTTCGATGACGACTGGAAAAGTACCGAAGTCGTGAAAGCTTGCGCACGTACAGCCTGTGCCCGAAAAAGGCAGTTGTGCTGACCCCTCCAATTATAGGCCAATTTCAGTCACATCCATACTCTACAAGACTGGAGCGTGTACTCAGTGACCGCCAATACAGGTTACGCCGAAATTGGTCCACTGGGGATATTCTAGCGTATGCCACCTGAGCACGGCCATCGAGAATCATAGTGAAGCACTGTCTCCCTTGATATCTCGAAGGCCTTTGACAGGGTCTGGCATGATAATCTTATTAGCAAGCTTCCATCGTACAGACTTGATGGTCTCTGCGCCTGGATCCAGATTTTCTGAGTGGTTGGTCGATTAGAGTAGTCGTCGAGGGCTGCAGTCTTCGATTGGGGCGATGCCAATCTGGTGAATTTTAATGTCACTAAGGCCCAGGCGTGTCTATTCTCCGCTAAACGGAGTCCATTTCAACTATCTCCGTCTTTCCAGGGTGTATCCGTGTCGATAACTGACCACCTCGAGTTCCTTTATATCACCTTAACGCCTACTCTCAATTTTGGTTCGCACATCGAATCAAAAGCCCAAGCGGCCTCAAAAAACTTTGTATTCTGGCAAACGTGAGACAGTATTTCAGCCCGAGACAGCTGCTCAACCTTTATTAAGCACAAGTCCGTTCGTACATGGAATACTGCTCTCACCTCTGGGATGGATCCGCCAAATACCAGCTGGAGACGCTTGAGATGATAAAGAGATAGAGAAGCGTACCAGAATGCTCATAAACGACGATGATCTGGTTGGCAAAAAACCTCAGAGCCACGCTTATCATCGCAGAGTGGCTAGTTTATCGGTCTTCTATCGAATACATTCTGGAGAGTACGCTGAAGAATTGTACGACTTAACTCCGCCATCCCTGTTTTTCTATCGATCGTCAAGACGCACAAATTCTAGGCATCGTCATATGGTTGACGTTCCACGTACCCGGACAAAGCGGTTCAACTTGACATTCTTCATTCGAACCGCAAGAGACTGGAACATACTTCTTGAGTCTGTGTTCCCCGACAGATTCAATCTGGGGATCTTCAAGAGAAGAGTGAACAGATACCTTCTAGGGAAGCGCGTTCCATCTTAGGCCACATCCTAGCTCCATCAGGCGAGATAGTAATCAAGCGCTTCCATATCGACACAATAAAAAAACGTATACCAATAATTCGTCTTTTACGAACTGGCTGGCAGAATGGGAGATGATGTGTTTTTCAAGAAGGGCCTGAACCAAATTTTGACTGCGTTAACGTAACCAACATACAATTCGTTCAATACAAACGCTGTACCTTTATCCGACCTCACTCTATCAATATCGGAAATGTGCGAGACATGTTAAAAAAGACTATAAATTCAACAGTGAAGTTTGTTTAAAACACAAAAAGTGTCGTCTTACTTGTCGTCTATGTCGAAATATTTTCAATTTTTTCCCCGTGTTTATTCGGGTTCCTTTTTGAAGAATATATCAACTGCGTTCTGCAATGTAGAGTAGAGTAGTAGAGTTCTGCAATGTCTCCAACGGTTTTGGTAACACCCTCTTACCTATTTTTACCGCAAGAGCGTCGGTGCTAATCGTTGTTCGTGTACCGGTTTAGAGGGTAAGATAAACTGATGCTTGTGGCGTTCATACCTCGCCACACAGATAGCAACGCACCATTAACATCTTTGACATCAATAGACGATATTTATCTCTTTCCACCAGAAGAAACATTTGCGCTTGTCTGCTATATTATGAAATAAAAAATCTTTTAACAAAATAAACAAATTAAATAAAGACCGAAGGGCGAATATCCAGCCATTAGTATTTGTTGTCATGAATTGGTACTGAAGTTTTAGATTAATAAAGACACATCAAATTTTCAATTAATCTCAATGTTAATAGACTGAAACAGATGGACGGATGAGTGACCGTATTATCATTAACGATCACGCAGTGCTTCTGAGATTAATTGTCAGAAGCACTGCTTTTCAAAATTTTGGAATTCTAAGAAATACAAAACTTACACACATCAGTGTAATTATTGGGTGCGTATAGTACAACTTCTAATCTCCGAAATCTAAGTTAATTGTAAGAAAAAGAAGCTAAGATTTTGCCGGGACACTTAGAAATATACCAATGGCGCCATTTTATTTTGTAAGTCAAGGCGCCATTGCATAATTCTGACACTTCTAAGTTTTGACAATTAAAGATTGAAAATGGGTTCAGGCCGAAACAAGCTAAACTCAGATTCTCAGAATAAAATTTTGTTGACTCCTGTTAAAGTCAGACTATCTTTGCTAGATATCTTAGGTTAACAGTTGTTCTGAACGCTCCTGTTAGTACCTAACTTTGCCAGGTATATTAGGTAAACAGTTGTTCTGAACACACCCATAATTAAGCATTCTTATAAATTTAAAGCGTGATTTTAAGTGGCAAAATATGGCGAGTAAAAGTTTATTTAAAATATAATTTAATCCCTGAAAATAATCTCTTTGGCATTAATATATAATTAATTAATGAGCAATTCTAAAGTATTTTAAATTCTAATATATATTAATTAATAATTAATTTAATTATGAGACGATCTAGTGTTTAATGAAATCTCCTGTCAACCTTTACACTTTTTTCATTTAAAATTGAATAAAGTTGAGTTTGTCAACAATAGATTTTTTCAGTTAATATTACAAACATTTGATGGCATATAAATTTATTTTTGTACAATCACTCGTGTAATCTAATTTGTACACAAGATTTTGATGTAATGCAAATTTTGCATTAGATGTGACTTTCCTAACATTTAGTGAACTTGGGAGCGCTAATAATATTCAATAAAAACTATAAAATCTGCAACAAGATAGGCAGATGAGAAACTAATACGGTCAGGCAGTAATAACACCTCACCCTATACATATATATTATATACTATACGATATTTAATACGATTCCCGAAGTTGCAATGTAGCAGGAACTTTCTATAATCCGGATATTTTTAACAAACGTCTGAACGAATTGTGATAGTATGCTAAACTATTAAACCTCTAACACCATTAGATCGTCTCAGAAAATTATCTTTAATTAACATTTCAAATTTATTATCTTTTAAAGCCTCACTTTTTCTGTTTCATATTATATAACTATAATTTTAACATTACAGGAGGTAGGCCTTAAATCTATTTCAATGTTTTCCTATAATTATCTAAGAGAATTGAAGCTACATAAGACAAAACAATATTTACCGGACATTTGTTGCCGGCTAAGGCAGTTCAAACTGGCTACAAATTGCTTTCTTCCTGCATATACGCAAATTTCTCCAACAATTACATGCACTTTAAATATCACTGATTGGTCGAAGGATTTTTAATTTCTTACTGGGTTATCAATTGATTACATAAAAATTGAATACATAGAGTTACTATTGTATTTTTTGATCAGTAAAAATATCTACTTTTTGGATCTTGATCTTATTAGATTAGATATTTTATAAAGCTGATTTTAATGTATCTATTCAGAATTGATGCGCGTATGGCGTGTCTTGTTGGTGGTGGGTTTCGACCAATCGGAGTACCTCCGTTGTTGGAGCGTGCGCATATGCAGGCGCGCGGGCTACATCCAGTGGTAGGAGTGGCGCAGGTTGTCGGCGAGACTGGCGCGGCGCGCGCGCGCGGGCTCGGCTCGGGCGCGCGGTCAAGACTCGTGCAGCAGCCGCTGGTAGTGCGGGAACACCTCGTACGGCGGCACGTGCAATCCGAACTCCAGCGCTACTAACACCGCGAACTCGAACTTCATCAGATCCTTCCGATTCACTCTGAATGTTGTCTCGATGCGCTGCCGATTAACATACAAGTCACGAAACTCACAAAACATACGGTCCGCGCGCGGGCTCCGAGGAATTTTGAAGAACGTTGAGAGAGAGCGACGTACACAGAGCACACCCGAGAGAGAGAGACGTACACACACGCACACCCGTTCCTACCTCAGTCCCCGATTCCTTGGAGCTCGCGCGCGGACTGTACGTACGTCACTACATAATAAATAAAGTATGGCGTCGACTCCAAATATTATATCCGTGACATTTCCAATCAGTGCAAGAGTTATAAGCACAGAACAAATATAAAGTAGAAATGGCATGTGTATGGGGAGCGTGTTTTTCCTATCAGAAATTTGAAAATATGTCTCACTGCGCTATACTTGAATACCAAAACAACAGCCGGATTAATCGCAGGTATATTATAACCATAGATAAGTGTAATTTTCCAATTATTTATAATTATTTCACATTTTCAAGATTTTGAATATTAGAAATTAATGTCCATCGTGAAAAGTGTGTTAAAGAGATCGAAATAAGGTTCTATATAACTTGTTAACATGTTAGCATTGGAACTGCGAACTGCTCTTTCAAACAGAGTAGTTTTCTGAGCAATGCAATTAAAAATACACGTTGCTTTATCGACATCGACAAAAAAGTTTCTTTTGTGATTTCTAAATTGGATTATATATATGTAATCAAAAAAATATATATTATATCATTATATTTTCTCAAAGAATTCTATCAAATTCAAGATATAAATTCTATCAAAAGAAAAATATTGCATCTGGGAAATCTGTGTTGGATTGTGGCCAGATCTAATGCCACATACATAAGTTTACCGGCTACCTTACCCTCCAAACCGGAACACGACAGTGACCAGCGCTGACGCTATTGAATTATTGGAATAGGTAAGGCGGTAATACCAGCCCAGGGCGAGCCAATACCACTTAGTAGTAGTTCAAAAGTTTTAAAGTTTACAGTCAGTTTAACAGTTTTAAAGTGTGAGTGGGAATACGTATTGCTACAGCTAAATGAAAAAGGTGACATCGGTCCTGTAAATATTTGAGAATATGCCATTTCCTCTCCACAATAATTCCAAGGTTATAAGACTTGTCTAACCTCTTTGATATAGCGCCGGGTTACAGAAATGTAGTTTATATTATAATTCGCTACGTTGCAACTAATTTCACATTATTTTTTATTAAATCTAATAATTAGTGTAGGAACACAGTTGACATGTAATTTGGTAAATTTGCTATACACGGCTGCGTGGAAGCACACTCGCTAGTACATACACGTCAGTCGTTTCCCGTCGCGCTCCATAATAACCCGTGGTACACCTGTGATCTTAACGGTACTTATATACGTGTCAATTGTAAACAATATCTATTCGTGTACTTAAGTATAGACAATTACAGGAATAATTAAGGAATATTAGGCTCTATCCTGACTGGTTTGCTTTTTTATTTTATAGAACAGCTAAGCACAGGATTCTTTTTATGAAAAAGACAACCAATTCTAGACCCAAAGCACAACAGTACAGATACTGACGCATTACGGTAATGAAAAGGAAAGATCATGGTACCAAACCCAGGCGAGATGTTACAAAACTCTACCACCAAGAAATCACGTTGATAGCGAGTTTGATCAATTTTTCACTTAGAAACAAGCAGCCGGATCAACACTAAATTTGCAACTATTACTGATTTAGTATGAATACGACACAAATGTCGCTATTTTTTGGATAGCAAAACTTATATTTCAATAGGATGGCTTTATATTAGAAAGCCAACCAACCACGATATCATATTTATTTACAATATTATTATTGATCAAAATATGGAAATGACGACGACAAAGAAGGCTATACACGCTTACGCTAACTAACGTATGTAAACCTCACTCATGACGTATATGTGATCTGAATTCTGATGTGGCTTAAGAATTCAAGTTTTGACAAGAAAATGGCGAACACCTTATTTGCCCACACACGTTCTTACAATGGGCGCTTCTTGATTGGTCGGCCCGGCACCGGCCCCGGCCCGACACCGACAGTACTTGACGCGACGACCCGACACGGCACCGGCAGCTACATTCTTCATTATACCGACACCGACACGCCCCGATCCGACACGGCTTCATATAATTCCAGACGTGGATAAGAGCGATGCGCGATTCCAGCATAAATAATAGATTCTATTTTTATTTTAAGTATTTACTATATGACGTAAAACAGACGTGTTTTGAGACCATTTTAGGTGCATCTAATTATCAAAGTGAGATATTTAGATGGCATATAGTACAATTTATTTCAAAAACTAATTTATGACCGGGATAAATTTTTCAATTAAAATTTCCGAATGACTATAATATAATGAAAAAATAATTATTCTTCCGCATGCACTAAGTAATGAAAACTGCGCGGGCAAGTTGAATGATTACGCCACTAGCACACTTACACGGAAGCGTGGGTGTGTACACAACATAATATACATAAAGATGCCGGCCCGACATCAGCGGGAGGCTTGCTGCTGACGACATGTCAGCGCCGACACTGGCATGTCGGTGCCGTCATGTCGGGCCGGTCCATTGGTGTCGGTGGCGGCGTCGGGCCGGTGCCGGTGTTGTGTCGGGCCCGCCAATCAAGAAGCGCTCAATGGGTAACCAAATACACTGCTTTATTTTTATACCACCTGCTTTAAATTTTTCACGATTTTCAAAATAATACTTACTGAGCAAGTATTGGCGTAAATTATTTTTGAGGCACATACCTAAAACTTTACCGTGGATGACTCATATAATAATAATAATAATAATAATCATTTAATTCAGGCAACATGGCCCATATTATAAATACCTTATAGACTAACATACATATTAATATAATATACTTAAAAACTACACTTTGTCACCTATATATACCAGAACACAATGGTCGGATGTTGTCAGAGAATATAAGTTGACTTGAGAATAAGTATCTCAAGTCAACGTCTTAAATGAATATCTCTAGACAAATTAACCAAATAGATCTAACCCCAAAGTAAGCAAATATTTTCTTGTATCATATATGGGTGTCAGTCAACAATAATAATCTATAAAAATACATAATACATAAATACTGTTACATAGATACACACCCAGACCCAGAAATACAAACATCTATGCTCATGACACAAATGTTTGTCCCCTTCGGGATTCGAACCCGAGCACAATCGATTCGTAGTTAGGTTTGCCAGCCACTCAACCAACGGGACTGTCGAAATCTGAATGAAGCAATGCTCGTTTAGAGTTTTATATTTCTTAAGCGAGAGGATTTTACGCAAATATTCCTTCGTATATATAAAAAATACTATTTACCTCAATCAGAGACTTTAACATTTCTCCTTTCACATCGTTCAGTTTCGCAGACAACAGCAGACACGCCCCAGCGCAAAGTTTTCTGTTGTCTTTGTTAATAAGGTTGGCAAGAATTAGCTTCTCGAAGTAGACGTATGCTTGTGCAACAGAAAGCAGATCAATGCCTCCACTGTCATGCTTTGCTATTTTCCGCATTTCTTTCTTGATACTAAAATTTCATAAATCATTACATTGTGATCAATATTCGCATTTGAGTACATTATGTTAGTTCAATTAATTTTTAAAGGATAAAATGGACAAATAACTTATGTGAAACTTTTTTATTTTATTGCCAATGTTTCGTCAACTTTGTTGATTTCTTCAGGGCTCTACAATGAGAAGCATGTTGTTCATTGTAGAGCCCTGAAGAAGTCAAAAATGTTGACAAAATAAATAAAAAATCACATGAGGTATTTTTCAATCTTTAATTGAATTGTGGTCAATAGCTACATAGTCTTTGTCAGTATGTAAGTAAAGAAACGCATTAACATAACAATTATAGACACATCTTAGAACATGTAGCCAGAAGAGCAACGTGGACACCACTAATTATCTATCAGTATGTGTCCCACGGAATAACATGGTAACTCACTTATCGAGAAATCTGACATAGTCTCGGGAGTGTTAAGAAAATTTGTAAAAAATATTTACGGCAATTCATCTGGCTTATGCATGTGGCATTAGACCTCGCCACAACATAGCAACGCACCATTAACACCTTTGGTGTCGATAGGCGATGGTTGACTCTTTCCATCAGGAGACCCATCTGCTTGTTTGCTATCTTATGATATGAAAATTCGCCTGACTTGGGGTTTAATAAGATTGTAAATACATCTGTACCAAAGCCGGTACCGTTCGACTAATGTAGTAGGTTAAAATGTGAAACAATAACAAAATACTGGAAAAACTAGTTGGAAGTATTTACATTACCTTCTAAGCTTACTAAGCGTTAATTTAATATGAGGAAACTTTTCTCGAAATTTGTCATTTAATTCTTTCTTCAAATCTTGAGGTCGTACATAGTCGATAATGGAAGTCATGTACGACGTAAATGTGAGAAGTGTTCGGTGTTTGCCAGCAATCAACTCAGGGTCGTCCAGCACATTGGGGCAATACTGTAGCTGTAATATTTTAGAGAATTATTTCAATTTAAGGTAAGTACAAAACGAAGTCTACCTTATTGATTTCATTAATTAATGTTATTATGAAATTTTATAAAATTCCTGACTTTTGTCATCTTTAGTAATTTATATAATTTATTTACAATTTATTTCAAAATTAATAGCAAATTCGACATTACTGTATTTAATAGATTCAGGCGTTACTTTATGGAAATCCATAATTTAAAGAAGAAATTGAGGTATTTAATTTGCAAAAATGTTGCTCGCCATTAATGCTTCACCCTTCGCTTTTGCTGCAATAACGTTAACGCTTGTCATTGTCGTGTTCCGATTTGAAGGGTAAGGTAACCGATATACTTATGCGTGTAGCATTGTCATCCCGCGACACGGATAGCAACGCGCCACAGTTTACAGGCGATGGATTCCCTTTCCATGAGGAGAGCCGTCTGCACGTTTGCTATGTATGATATAAAAAAATGGTATTCTCGTTCTGGCTGTTTATTGAATATATTTCAATACATTATAGCCAAACAAACCTATAATTTATAGGTTTGTTTCACAGGTATATCACATAATTTGTAGTTAGGTTAGTTGTCATGTAGTTAGAATTCGTATAGTTTTTTAAACTGTACGATGGGGCTAGGAGATAGATCTTGGTTAATATAACAAGATTAAAGTGTATCTTCAAATTCATACTTTTAAATTTGAGGACTTTTAGGGTTAAAAAAATTGCTCATAGCATACTTTTAAATCTAAGGAGTTTTAAACAAATACATATAAATTCAATTAGAGTGTTGTGTAGGAAGTTGCCTTAGTCAAAAAAACTAACAACATTCTAATGCAACTGCAAGATCTTTGATGTTCCAGGGTGGGTGTTATTATTTATTAATGTTAGTTTATTATCTAATAATTTAATATTCTGATAATAATTCCCCATGTTGGTCCCGGGCTCCTTTGAAGAATAGGCCAAGTTACGTTCTGCCAGGCAGGTCGTAAAAGGCGACCGATTGGCTTTGCGAGTTAATAACATCGTGGCTACTAGTTGCTAGAGATCTGCATTGGCTCGCCCGGGTCTGGTACCACCGCCTTACCTATTCCTGCCGCAATAGCATCAGTGCTAGTTACTGAAGTGTTCGGTTTGGAGGGTAAGGTAGCTGGTAAACTTATGCATGTGGCATAGGACCTTGCCACAAGGTAGCAACGACCCATTAACATCTTTGGTGTCTATAGGCAATGGTTGACTCTTTCCATCAGGAGACCCATCTGCTTGTTTGCTATCTTATGATATATAAAAATACGTAATAACTTTTGTAATATTAACTGAAAAAGTACATAAATGTCAGTACCTGTTGAATGATGCAGAGTGAAATCTACAAATACATCAAACAAACTCACATATTTCTGAGATAAGAGTGCTCCCTCATCCCAATCAAATGTTTTGTTCTCGATAGAAGAATGAGGTGGAGAAGAAGCAATGGTAGACCTTTGAGAGGACTCGTATGAGAAACACCTAAAATAAACATTTGTTATATAACGTAAAATGTATTTTTACTTTTTTGTATTTATTTTTATACTTTTTAATGAGCATGCAAGTAACCTAAGATCATAGACTTCTCATAAAGGTTTAGTATAGTATGGGGTATATACTGTAATATATAAGCATGCCTACTGATTTAAGATAACCTTTATAATTTACCTCTATATGTTAGTTAAAGTAATAAATAAGCATGTGTGCTGAATTTTGTTTGGATGAGGGAATAATTTCTGTGTTAATTTTATTTTTGTATTTTATTCTCGGGCGTAGATGGGAAAACGAAGCTGGTGTATCGCAAGCAAGTGGCGGAAGAATTTTTGTATCCAGTGATATTATTGTAATACAATTTTTTGTACGACGAATTATAGCGTCCTTTCGTAATTTACTGTTTTAATTATACAGGCCACATAACTAAGTGCTTACTAGAAATAAATGTCGTAAGACTCGTATAAATATTTTTGTTTTCGACTTTGGCAAGAAAAATTGCCAACCCGATATTCTAATGTAGAACGTACTTTTAAGGATATTTGTTATGTCCAACGAATAATCATCATTTTAAATATAAACATTAGGTAACAGAATTAGATCGTGAATTAGTTTCCTACAATGTTGACGTTGTAGAAGCGCTATAGCCACGAAAAAACTTAAATATCCGATCGATAAATCCAGTGATTAGTGTACTAACTGGAATCGGGACCAAATTACTAGATTACCGAATGCAACATTTATGGACTATACACACATGAGGTTAGTGTGTATAGTCGAGACGACTTTCGTGCAAGTTCCGAAGCTATTACGAGCAAAAGAATAAGGAAGATAGTACGGTCTATTTAGAATATTAAAACCACCCGCAACACTTTAGTCTAGTCCACCCACAACATATTGACGTCATCGTGAAAATTGTCGGAAAATGTTCCTGGGACCTCAAAACGTGAAGATCTGGTGAAAACTTGATTTTGGAAAATCGAGCCGAAATCAGTAACTTCCTTCCTATATACGTAGCGGGAAATTTCAAATATTAAAATTACGTCATTTTTAGCAAATTTACAGTTTTAAAATAATTTTGAGACTAATACACCGATAGACTTAAAAATCTTATCAGCTTTTCTCCTTTGAAACTGTGTTAAATACCGTTAATTGGATCAAATTGGTTTAGGATTTATTAATGATGAAAATATTTGAAAAAAAATGTTTTTTGACATTGCTACGAGATTTTTCAACCTATCCATTATTCAGCTAAAGCAATATTTTAGATCTCGAAAATTGAGTTGAATGTCAAATTCAATCAGCGTTCCAAAATATACAACTTTTCAAAAATCAATATACTGCCATTTTAACAAAATAGATGTTTGAACTGAGAAAATCCATGTTTATAGTTTTTACTCTTTTGAGCTTAAAATACCTTAATTTAGCGAGAAGTTTCAGGGATGGCCTGTAGGGTCAACCGCTTACACGTTTTTTGTATTCATTCATACGAAATTTCATGCAAATATGTCCAGGGAATAAAAAGTTCCATACAAAATTTATCCCCTATTTCACCTCCTTCGGCCAAAGGATTTGGCCTGTGTGTTGATACATCATTCATTTTTGTCTTTTATATATTTAGATATAAAAAACCTTTACAATTAATAATTTTGGATAAAAATACTTCCGCCTAATTATTTTTTCCACAGCATTGTACATTGTAACAAACTACTATATATGATCTAATATCTAATAATGTATAATACTATTTTTTATGTAAGTACTATAATAAGATATAATAAACTAAAATTATTATAGCTACGTACGCTATTTTATCTACCGTCTACATCTTAATAATTATAATATTTTAACATATCCTTCACACATTTCACATTAAAGTTACGAAAGTTTTTGTGTAGTTTATATTAGTCTAGATCACGCATTAAATGCCTAACAAGACAATTTCTTAGTATATCAGTGTAGCTAGCAAATAGCAATTACACACAGAAATACAGAGTTATACTACTTACCGACAAAATAAAATCACTTCAAGGGTAACTTATAACCCTTGTCATCTCATTCGGTACGATAAAACATTACAACATTTTTTATTTCTATTTTTTCACAATATAACCTACAAATGTGTAAAATTTTTGACAGTGATAGGAGCGTTTGCTTATATACACGACGACACATTTCCTTCCCAATGACGTGTCTATTGGTATTTATGTGGTCTGTGGTCTGGATCGTGGAAATACTTGAAAAGTATTGGTATCGCGTCTGGTTATTACATATTTATTTACAAATCTTTTGAAAATGACAACACAGATTCTATACTTGGTCCAAACGCTCGTGGCACGTGAGGCTATAGAATTTGGAGAGCGGAGTAGCGCATATTGCGCGCTTCATTGTACTTATGCGTTTTGTGCGCGAGAGTAATGATGTTACCACTTTGTTACCGATAGTGTTAGTTACCTTTTACGCTTTAAATTAAATAATTAAGCATTTAATAAGGTCAACACATCATTAATTACACGACGGGCTTGCTATATTTTAAAAACAAATGCTATTTTTTAAAAACGCGTCCATGTTGAATGCAGTTGTAGACATAAATTACGTTTTTATAACAGTATAGTTTTAAGCCGTTCATAATTTGCGTAATTATCGATGACTCATTTGAATGGCATGCGTACCCCAGCCACAGACGTGTTTTATGTGTCCGAGTACCACGAAAGTTTCAAAAGGTGTGGTTTATGTTTTCCTAGAGGAAACAGAAATTTTGTTCTATTTGCTTTAGACGGGCAAAAAAGTTTATACCAATGACTATGTGTATCACATACCAGATGAAACTGTTGTGCGTGTATGCAATAGAAACAAAAGAAAATTTCCAGACATGTTTAGTTCTTTTTAATATTTCTAGCTATGAAACAAATACATCTTAGGTAACACCCGCCCGCTTCGCTGGGCTAAAGTTTATTGACGATAAAACACTATAAGGCCATTTGCGTAATCACTTATGGTCCGGTCAAAATTTTCAGAGTCTGCTCAGAATCAACAATTTGTTCGATCCTCACCATCTTGATGTCTGGAAATCCACAACTGTGCGTTTCTCTCGGCACTTTTTGCCTCGCACTGCTTTTTTGTGGAATCAATTACCGGCAGGGGTGTTTTCAAACGGTTACGACTTGGAAGCCTTCAAAAAAAGAACTTACTCATTCTTAAAAGGCCGGCAATGCAACTACAAGACCTCTGGTATTGCGGATGTCCATGGGCGGCGGTGATAACTTACCATCAGGTGCACCTCCTGCTCGTTTGCCCCCTCTTCTATAAAAAAATAAGTTTTTTGTGTCGGATAAAATTTCACTTTTATCCGACACAAAAAACAAAACGCATGGATTTAATTTCAATTACGCAAAATCGAACTAGAATACTGTAATGTTTTCAACAAAATTAAAAGTGATCGAGAAAAATGTACTTAGAGCGACAGATTACATAACAGTTACTATCGTAATTAAAGGTAACTGTAAAATGACACACTGCCAGAATTACAATGTTCATTCACAAGACTCGGTGCATCCAGTTCATGAATTAATTGGGATATTTTTAAACAAATATTTTTATATTATCTTGTAATAATTTTACAATAATAATTAAAACGCACTTTAAATTCAATATTTAGTTCCTACTCTTAAAATTTGGCCGGACCTTTAAAAGTAACTCTGTAAAATTTCAATTACGCAAAATTCAGCTGACTCTTTGGTATCGTTTGTCAATAATGTCGAGTGTGACTCGTGTAGTGTTCCCCGCACCCCGGTCACACTGCCCGGTGGGCGGCGCCCGCGCGCCTTTGATGCAATCAGAACACCTACCGTCGGAAGTGTCGTAGTGTGCACGCCCTGCACATTCAATGGTATATTTTCCTTTTCTATTGTTTCACAAAATGCTGCATTATTATTAAATTTACGAATTTTATGACATGGTTATGCTATATCTTAAGTGATGTAGTGGTTTCAAGACGATCGTGTTAAAAATGCAGTGTCTAATTATAAATACCACGTAAGTAAGAAAAACACTATTTTAATATTGGCGATTCCTAACACTTGAAATACCTAAAGTTAAAAATCTAAAACTCAAATACAAAAAAGCATTACGCTTTGTAACTAGACTTCTGTATTAGGTAAGTAGAGTTATTATTATAAACAACGCCATTGTTTCTGAGCGTAATATTTTTAATGTTATTGTAATAAGAACTAGAATACATTTTTGTTTATAGCGGCTTTCGAACTAAAATAATTTTTTTGCCTTACCAAATTAAAAATGATCGGGGAAAATATACTCAGAAAGACAGATTACATAATAGTTACTATCGTAATTATAGGTAAATGTAAAATGACACACTGCCAGCATCACAAAGTTCATTCACACGACTCTTATAGACAAACACTACAGATTTATGTAGTATCCGCCGTGTTGGTCCCGGCCTCCTTTGTAGAATAGGCCAACTGCCGTTCTGCCAGGCAGGTCGTAAAAGGCGACCGATTGGCTATCGAGTCACTACCATCGTGGCTACTAGGTGGTAGAGTTCCGCATTGTCTCGCCCGGGTCAGGTACCACCGCCTTACCTATTCCTGCCGCAATAGCGTCAGTGCTTGTCGTTGTCGCGTTCCGGTTTGGAGGGTAAGGTAGCCGGTAAACTTATGCATGTGGCATTAGACCTCGCCACAAGATAGCAACGCACCATTAACATCTTTGGTGCCTATAGGCGATGGTTGACTCTTTCCATCAGGAGACCCATCTCCTTGTTTGCTATCTTATGATATAAAAAAAAAAAACTAGCTGTGCCCGCGACTTCGTTCGCGTGGAAAAAATTCTAAAATAAAAACCTGTATAGTTCCCGTTCCCGTGGGATTTCCGGGATAAGAACTATCCTATGTCCTTTCTTGGGTCTCAAACTATATTTGTACCAAATTTTATGCAAATCGGTTCAGTGGTTTGGCCGTGAAAGCGTAACAGACAGACAGACAGACAGACAGAGTTACTTTCGCATTTATAATATTAGTATGGATAATATGTTTATTGTTAAATGAAAGAAACACGCCACATATTTATACAGGCGTCGAAAGCTGTCGGAAACAAAAAAATATTTTCAAAATTGATAGAAAATTAGGTAAAAAATTTTAATTACATTATAATTATGCCGAGACACTGAAAAAACCAATAACATGTTCATGAAACTAGAAAAATCCAAAAAAATTTAAACACATACAGGCTTCCCCTAGCTTGGTAACCCCTGGTAATTGTAGAATACATCATAATATTATTATTCCTATGTACAGTAAGTCACTGTGATTTTTTGTAATACTTGATTTTTTTAATTAATAAATTAATTATTATTAATAAATAGCTAACTACTATAATTTAATAATCTACTCAACAGATTTTTGAGAGTAATTTGGACAGAACTAATTTGCAGATAACTTGCTGTTTTGATGCTCTAGTGAGATAAACTTTCCAAAACCCTACCGAAATCAGATTTCATAAAGGATTACATATAGTGCCTTGCGGGAAAACATGAAGTATCGAGAATCGTACAGTAATCGCTTTTCAGTTATTGAGATGATAAGGGCACAACTTTGAAATAAGATGTGACAAGAAATTCTTTGATGATTTTTTTTACTGTACTATAAATACTGTAAATTACCAGAAACATGGTGGGAGCAATTAAAAGGAAAGAACGGGTAATACATTTTTAATTTAATAATTATACTTTGCAGTTTTTTATGAATCCAGCGAAAATAATACATTTTCTGTGACATAAATTTTAATATTAAACTAAATTATAAAATATTTTTTCTTAATTTCATATAATTCCGTTTATTCGTTTTTCAAATCCAAACCTCCACATTTATATTACTTATTAGGTTTAATTAAATAATAGGATTAAGAATTCAAAAGCTTACTTCGCCTTTTTAGTTATACCAAATAAAAAATAATTACAAATTGATAGTGCTTTATGGACGCATGCATGTGCTCCTACTTAATACCTTTTACTAAATATTCCATACTACATTTGTAAGTAAGCATATTATTTGGGCTATACAAATTAATCTGCTTGCTAAAGCAGTATTAGAATAATGTTAAAATATTGTTTTATCAAAATTTAATATATTACATATAATTATAATTTGAATAACCTCATGCACCAATTGCAATATTATAATTTTTATTCATAAAAGGTTATTGAGCAATTAGTCA
This sequence comes from Apodemia mormo, assembly GCA_036924255.1. Classification (NCBI taxonomy): domain Eukaryota; kingdom Metazoa; phylum Arthropoda; class Insecta; order Lepidoptera; family Riodinidae; genus Apodemia; species Apodemia mormo. Next base: position 30,934,533 of record JAUPFN010000003.1, on the reverse strand, counting down.
AGTCTTTGGTCAAATTTATCTACACGTTTTGGTTTTTGAGCCAAATGTATGTTGTCAGATTAAAAATTTGAAGACATATGTGGTGAATACAATAATTTGTAAACGCAAGTAAAGAGTCTGGTTTTTTTATTACAAATATTACCGTTCCACCGATCTTACTGTTAATATGACAAGTATCATATTTTGCAAAATATTTAAATAAGGTATTAATTAAATTGACCAGTTTCAGATTTGACCAACAGTGGCATAACCTTATAAGTTATAATATAGGTAAGTACATAAAAAATATAATTCCTAACTCCATATTCTACTCTATTAATCATATCAATATGGTCTATTATGTAAAGCATGAACTTTTACAGCATTAATACAAATTAAATAGCAAAGCATTTTAAATATTCTTTTGAGGTTTACCATTTTTTATCCTTGTGTCTCGTCAATAATTTAGTCCTGAAATCCAAATGTTAGTGATATCATGAGAGATGATATGAAGAATTCATCACAAACAATGTGTGTTTGGTGATATATATGTATATGTAAATGTGATATGCAATGAGTGTTATGGTATAAGACCATATATGTATGTTCATGTGTTTTGTTTACATGACAGACCCAATTTTACCAAAGAAGTCACCATACACTAATATCCTAACAACATATTACAACATAATAGAGTATTAGAGTATGTCAGAAAAATAAAAGATAAGAACAGTGTTGTTAAACCACTGTAAATGCCTTAGGCCTAACGAGCAGGATCAACAGTCTTGATTAACAATCAAGAAAGTCATATCTTCTGCAAGAGAAAAACATTACACATGCAGATAATGTTTTTCTAAAAAAAACTTGGCAATTTGTCTTACAGCTCATTTTTTTAAACTTGAGCATGATATAATATTTAAAAGAAGATATAATAAAAATGGGCCTTTCAAGGAAATAGTTTCAGAATGATACAAAATAAAAGAAATATGACCGTAACATGCAAAAACATTGCATGACCAAGTTTATTAGAAATAACACAAAAATATAAAATATTTCAATTGCTCACCTAGCAATAACATGTGGATGTCTATTAATAATTTTCCAAGTGGCTTTATCAGTAAAATCTCCTTCATACATTTTTCTATACTGTTCTCTTGTAAATACTCTTGATGGAATAAGTAATTTTGAATAAGATATATCTTGTCCATTCTCTTCTCTTTCCAAGCCCAATAAATCAAATGGGTCAACACCATTGTCAGTAATTGCAGATAGAGGCCTAGGCCCTGACGTGTTTCTTCTACGCATCCCATCTTTTCTTAAATCTGACCTGAAAGTATGATTATATTAAAGAAATAAAACAATGTGAAAATAAAAAATTCCTTCGCCGGTTTTTATTTGCTGCACTTTCTCCAGCAAAAAAGATAAGTGGATCAGTGAGTGTCTAAAGACATCCTTTTTTTTTAATGGAAGAGGGGGCAAACGAGCAAGAGGTGCACCTGATGGTAAGTGATCACCACCGCCCATGGACATCTGCAATACCAGAGGTCTTGCAGTTGCGTTGCCGGCCTTTTAAGAATGAGTAAGCTCTTTTCTTGAAGGTCCCTATGTCGTATCCGTCCGGAAATACCCCTGCCGGTAATTGGTTCCACAACAGAGTAGTGCGAGGTAAAAAGTGTCGGGAGAAATGCACAGTTGTGGATTTCCAGACATCGAGATGGTGAGGATGGAAGTTCAAATTTTGACGCGATGTCCGATGGTGGAATTCAGCGGCAGGAATTAATCCAAACAACTCGTCGGAACACTCTCCATGATATATACGATAAAAGACACAGAGAGAACCTACATCTCTGCGCAATGCCAAAGAGTCAAGCCGATTAGAAATAGCCTGGTCGTCGACGATTCGAACCGCTCTATGTTGAATGCGATCAAGAGGAAGAAGCTGGTACTGAGGAGCTGCGGCCCAGAGGTGAGAACAGTACTCTATGTGAGGCCGAACCTGTGCCTTATAAAGTTGAAGGCGATGGACCGGCAAAATGTACTGTTTCGCTCTGCTGAGTACACCGAGCTTTTTGGAGGCTAGTTTAGCCTTGCCTTCCAAATGACCACTAAACTGAACGTAATTCGATATGTCAACTCCCAGGATTCCGACACTAGCTGAGGCTGTCAGGAGAGTATCCTCAAATCGAGGTGATACGACAGAGGGCGTCTTTTTGCGGTGAACACGCAAAGCTATGTCTTCTTGGGGTTAAAAGGAATCAGGTTTTGGCGACCCCATTCCGAGACATCGGTAAATCGATTCTCGACTTCAGATACAAGCTTGTTTCGGCACTCTTCGACGTGTTCCCGAGAAATACCGCTTCGGCCGGAGTATGTAGCATCACCAGTACTGTCATCCGCATAGCAATTTATGTTGCTAATTCGCATCATATCATTGATATGCAGAAGGAATAGTGTCGGTGATAGCACGCAGCCTTGGGGAACACCAGCATTGACAGATTTTAGGTCGGAGCAGGCACCGTCGACAACGACCTTGATGCTCCGGTCAGCCAAAAAACTGGTGATCCACTCGTATAATTTCTCAGGAAGCCCATAGGAAGGCAGCTTCGCGAGAAGCGCTTTGTGCCATACCCGATCAAAGGCCTTCGCTATGTCCAAACTAACTGCCAATGCCTCCCTCTTGGACTCAACTGGTTCCGCCCATCGATGAGTTAGGCATACTAGAAGGTCACCAGCTGAGCAGCCGCGACAGAAACCGTACTGACGGTCGCTAATCAGCTGGTGCTCTTCTAAATACTTGAGGAGCTGAGGATTGATGATTGTCTCCATAATTTTGGAGAACAAGGAGGTTATGGCTATGGGCCGATAGTTAGACGGGTTAGAGCGATCTCCTTTTTTAGGGATGGGCACCAAAGCTGTCTTCCATGAATTCGGTACCACGCCGAGTGAATAGGAGCCGGAATAGGCGTGTTAATACTGGTCTGGAGCACACATTTTTAGCATAATCGGAGGGATGCCATCCGGCCCACTCGACTTGTGGATGTCCAAGGAAAGTAGTGCTTTACGCACAGATGACTGCCGAAATTGTGGTTCTGGCATAGAACTATCACACTGCGGGATGGTAGGCGGTGCGTTCCCTTGGTCATCCAGAGTCGAGTTGGCCGCAAAAAAGGAGCCCAGGAGATCGGTCTTCTCCTTTGCGGTATGGGCCAAAGAGTCATCGTCTCCGTGCAAGGATGGAAGAGAGGGCTGTGAGAAATTTCCTAAGACAGCCTTGGCGAGAGACCAGAATGCACGAGTGCCCGAAGGAAGGCGAACTAATTTCTCACCAATTCTGCCAATGTGTTCCGATTTTGCCTTGGCGATAGCTCTTTTGAAGTACCTCGAAGCGAAATTGTACTCCTTACGTAATGTGCTGGTTTTTTCATCACAAGATGCGGACGCTGCAGCCCAAGCCCGGTAGCACTCCTGCTTGCGGCGCGAAGCCGTTTTACAGGAGCGACCAAACCAAGGCTGAGACCTACCACCAATTGGTACCGTAGAAAATGGAATGAAAAGTTCCATGCCCTGCAGCACCACATCGGCAATAGAGTCAGCGACGACTTTCGGATCATCCAGCGAGAAGCACAACCGCCCCCATGGGTAGGACGCAAAAAAAAGACCGCATTCCGTCCCAATCTGCTGACCTAAAGTGCCAAACGCGACGACAGCCTGCTAAAGGAGGTCGTGATAGGCGCGAAACCGGCACTTTACTCCGGATCAGGCAGTGGTCTGACGAACCAAGTGGGACGTCCACCGATACCTGATAATGGTCCGGATGAGAGGTCAGCAGAAGGTCCAACAGTGAAGGCGTATGGTCATCCACATCGGGAACTCGCGTGGGCGAAGTTACCAGTTGTGTAAGACCATACGCCAAGGCAAAATCGTGAACAGACCTCCCCGCATGATCGGTGGTGCGCGAACAAAGCCATTCGGCGTGGTGGGCATTAAAATCACCCAAGATCACGATCTCTGCGGAGGGGGTCTGCTCCAACACGGAATCTACAGCCGTTTGTAAATGCTCAACGAGCCGTAGCTGCGTGGATGATCGTCGCAAGCTACGCGTAACCAGAGGATGGATAGGTCCTAACCTTCAAGTCTGCCGAGGTGCCGGTAACAGATATCTTCTCTGATGTATGCGCACACCCCAGCCCGCGGTACAAAGGAATATTCCAGCTTGTACCCCGGGTAGGAAAGGTAAGAAGTATTAGCCGGAGAAGATATCTGTGTCTCGGTCAAAAAGAGCAAAGCTGGCTTCGCCGTCTCGAGATGGTAGTGGACGGCGTTCAAGTTGGAATGAAGCCCTCTGACATTACAGAAATCCACAGTAAGCGTGGTAGGGGGTGCCATGGCTTTCTTGCCCTGTTTGCCCCAGACAGGATTGTCTATGAGCGCAATTTTGCCCCCCCCAAAATACGCAGGGCAGCCTGAGCATCCACGATCTGGCTGGAATCCAGAGCACGGACGCTCAGGGGGGGATTCTCCACTGGTGGTGCAAGTGGTACCCCCCTGGGGTAGATTCTCTTTTGATCGCGCATTCATAGAGTGCGGGGGTGGGGGGAGACGGGGTTTAGCCCTCCGGGACTCTCACAAACCAAACGAAACGCAGCAGCAGGGCTGCTACTTTACGTCGGTGTCAGGTGAGAGAGTGGTATCTTCCCGGGCGTGCCGGCCTATTCTGTTGCAAAAGCAGTATGGCACTACCATTGACTGACTGCACTAGTGTTAAATAATTTTCGTCCTGTTTACTCTACCTACCTAAATTGATAATTTATGGTTATAAAAATACATAACATATTTAGTAACATTAGCTAATTAACTGAGGAATTAAGTAAACTGTTCCAAAAGTTGCTTCGGCAAAAATCATTCATCAGCATATCTGTTCAAGCATTATACAGCATGTAAAAAACTCTGTCCGATAATCAAAGGCATTATTTGGTATTTTAATACAATTATATCTGTGTAATTATTTTATGGATATTGACAGATACATTTTCAAAATATTTGCTTGATTTAGGGGAATTTGCTCAATTTTAGTACTAAAATGAGAAACTTTAAAATATAATATATTTTATTTTTATAATAAGATTTTTTTATACAATGTCATTGATCTACCTATATACTTCTTTCGGATTGGATAGGTTTTTTACACACTGTATGCTTTGGTAGATTTTCCAGCATTTCAGATCTGGCAATCTTTCATTTGCTTTGTCTGTAGAACGTTAGAAGTAATTTGGCTACTAAACATTACAAAAATTAAGCTATGGAAAACATACCGAATATTTTTAACAGTCTTTGAATAGGGTATCGTACTAAACAAAACACATGGAACTCCTTGAGAAGGGGCAATTGCCAACCTTTCATCTTTAAATGAAACACCTTTTGCAGGCTTTATTAATCTCAATTCTCTGCTGTAAGAGTGGTTTTCTTGAACTTGAAGACAGGTGCTGTTAGTGCGAAACCGACCTGAAATAATAACATTTTCAACTTAAACTAGATTAAGCTAAGATCATCCATTAGAACTTGACAGATTTTATATAAAACCAAACATGCAAAATCCCTTTTTTAAATAAACTATCTAGATCAATTACAACTTGTCCACATTGTATGGAATCATTGCTGATGTATTTTATTAATTTACTAGATACCAAACAATTTCCTTGAGGAAAGAGAAACCATAGCGTCCTATATATAGACTCAAGATGTTAGAAGTGTGTTGCTATCTTTGTTGCGAAATGGCAATGCCACATGCATATTTGTAGATAAATATTATAAATAGTTCAGGAATCAAGTCTTGCAATTTTTTCTGAGCTTTAAAAAGTCAGTTCTCAAAACTTATGGACTTTAAATAAAGACTATATTTTTTATGATTTTCAGATTTAATCCTGTACTTGTGGTATAAGACGATATTACTTGCCAAATTCAGTAGTTCTCAGTCAACAGAATGTACCCTATAAATTTTGATTCCCTTGAGAGTGTCAAAATATAAATATTTTGCCACACTTTTTTTACATTAAATTAGAACTACCTTTTTACAGCTTCAAGAGGATAGACAGATGGACAACAGAATAATGCCAAAATAGTTCCGGTTTTTTCTTTTTAGGTATGGAACCATACAAATAAGAAAATATTAGAATGTAAGTTCTACTACAGTCCTGTACAATAGACACAAAATGGGTAAAAGATCAAAGTTGTAAATCAAGAACTAATAATATCCCTGCCCTTAAATCTGCTAACAAGAAATATAAAAGAATCACTAAATAAAAAGGAAAAAACCTTGACAAATTTTAACGTCATGATGTATAAGCCCAATAAGCTTTTCCTGATCTTAATCACAAATTGTCCGAAAAATTACTTAGACCTAAGATAGAACTGTTAAGCATATGTGGTCTAATACAGAGGCACCAAAGAAATAAACACATGCAAGTCATTGGGCTAACAGACAGTTGTCTATGTAGTGTGTTTAATAATGAGGAACCTCCTCACCACATGTTGCTTGAGAGTGAGGAATTAAAATAACTAAGAGCCCATTTGCTCAGAGAAAAGTGTATGTATAAGGCTCTGTCAAGCATTCTTCTACAGTCTAGTAATCTCTGGAATTAACTGGGTTCGCAGGAATAGCCACTATACCTTTTGTGAATAATGATGTGTTGTTGTCATAGTGTGGCTAAGTGCAGTATCTGCTTCAATAGATAGATAGTTTATTGACATTAACTGTTTTGTAGGATATATTCTATCATCTACATTCATAATGCATATAAAACAAGTCTGGAGACCCTCCCATAAATGTAAGTATTCATAAGGAAAGTTACTTTTTCTACAGCTTAAAGTAGTAGTTTTCGGTTCGAAGGAGGTTGCTAGTAACAACCTGAATTCCTATAATTTTGTATTAAATAGCATTTAAGTATCATACATATAATAAAATCGTAGGAAAGTTAAAACTGAATCCATACTAATATTATAAATGCGAAAGTAACTCTGTCTGTCTGTCTGTTACGCTTTCACGCTTAAAACACTGGACCGATTGTCATAAAATTTGGCATAAACATAGATAAGACGTTGAGAAAGGACATAGGCTATTATCGCGGGAAAATATCTCATTCCCACGGAAAATAAAATTAATCGGAAGAAAGCGTAGCGTAAAGCGTAATGTAGTGCACATTTACTAGATGTCGCTGCACGAAAATACATCGCGTTAACATATTGAAACACCTATACATGTAATGAAATCGTTGACTTAATCTTGACATTTTGTTTCGTCGAACGAGAACCGAACTTTGCCGAGAAGAGCCGAACTGTGAATGCGTTGGCTTTACTATACTTATTACTTTTTAAGGTTCCATATTCAAAGTTTAAAACGGGACCCTATTACTAAGACACCACTGTCTGTCCCTACGTTTGTCTGTCTATCTGTACATCACCAGGCTGTATCTTATGAACCATGATAGACAATTCAAATTCTCACAAATGATATATTTATGTTGCCGCTATAATAACTAAAACTAAAACAGAATAAAATAAATATTTAAGGGTGACCCCCATACAACAAACGTGTTTTTTTTTTGCTTTTTTCTCGATCTTAATAATGACAACTGGTAGACGTTTGAAATATCCACAGAATATTTAATTAAATAATCATTTTAAAAATAAATAATTAAAATTAAATAAATATTTAAGGCTCCCTTCGAACAAACGTGATTGTTTGCCATTTTTTTATAGATGATGGTACGGAACCCTCCGTGCGCGAGTTCGGCTCGCACCTAGCCGGTTTTTTTAAGGTACGTGAGTGGAAGTATGTAGGTACCTCTAACTAGAGGTGGGTTGTTTCGCGATTTTGCCGTATCAAAATGAAACCATGTATTTATCACCAAATGATAGCGGTTTCTGAAACTATTTATTTTGAAAACTATTGATTACAGAATAGCGGCCTTGGCTAACTGTTCCCTTTTTGAGTCCTTCCTATCGACGGATTGAGTTGAAATTTTGTGATGAAATTATTTTACGTTAAATATTACATATTTCTTATGTATTGTATTTATAAATACCTATGTATTGTAGTTATAAGTCGTACACATAATATATTTACACTACATCTGCTATACGTACAAATAAATGAAATTGGAGTGTTTGTTTGTAATATTAAAATAACCGGTTTTAACTAGATGCATATGGATGTATACACGGTACACATACCAAAATAACACTTTTTACGTCTGTCTGTCTGTCTGTTTGTCTGTCTGTTTATTCCGGCTAATCTCTGGAACGGCTGGACCGATTTTGACGAGACTTTCATTGGTAGATAGTTGATATAATAAAGAGTACTTAGGCTACTTTTTAAAAAAAATCCCACGCGGACGAAGTCGCGGGCACAGCTAGTCATTCAATATTTTTTTAAAAGAATACTTGGGGCGTGATCTACAGTCAATATCGAAGCCAAAAATATAGTTTTTGGAATTTTTGTCTGTTTGTCCGTATGTCTGTTTGTCTGTATGTATGTCCGGGGTAAACTAAAAAAGTACTGCATGGATTTACTTCAAATTTTGCATGAATATTACTAACAGGTCGGGTAAACATGTAGGCTACATATTATCATGCTATCATCTACGGGGGAGGAGCTGTGCAGAGTAAACGAAGTTCGCGCGGACGAAGTCGCTGGCAACAGCTAGTCCAAAATATAACTTACCAAAGTTCAGACTTTCAGAACTGCTTTTCTCTTCTTGAGTTATAGCCGGAACTTTCTTCAATCTAATTGATAAGTGCTTACTTAATAATTCAGTATTTCCAGAGGAGCACCTGCCAATAATTGGTTCATTATTAAAAAAAGTTGTAGTAAGTAATATATCAAAGAAAAAATTACCACAACTTTGATATTAAATTGTGTTTAAAAAGTGCAAAGTCCCTATAGACTAAAAGTGAAGATCAATCAACCCCTGTTTATGTACCCTTAAGGTTGTTTTTTTTTTTAATAAATGGGACCACCTTGGTGGTATACCCAGTCCAATAACAAAAAGAATTATCAAAATTGGACTGCTCTGTAAAAAGTTACGCATGTTCTAACATACTCATAAAAAATACACACACATCGAGTTGGGAACCTCCTCTGTTTTTCGTTTATTCAATAATGTGATAAATTAAAATTATTACCTACTTAACTACATAGTACAAAAACAAAGTATACTATAAAATGTTAAATCAGAACGGTTAGATGTTGTTTTGTTTTTAGTTTTAATTTGTAATTGCCCGGATGATACTTATAGAAGCGAAACCGGTTGGATAATATATATAATAGTTTATTGTGAAACAGTACAAGTGTTATCGATATAAAATATTGTACATAGTAAACTTCAACGAAATTAGTTTAGAAATATTCAAAAAGTATGGTCACCACATGTTGTACTCACGAGTCTATTTCGGTAAATTGCTGTTTGTAAGCAATGAACTTCTATATGTCATGCTTGGGTGCCCATACCAGACATTTTTATTGGATAAATAGGTCAAAATGTAAGTATCTATTTTTTTACATATTTTGTATCAGAATCGGGTACTGAATACTAGAGATGGGTTAATATTTCCAATATCATACAATTAATTTAATTTTTTTTTAAATTTAATTAAAGTTATTTTAACACTTGTGATAATTGTGATATAATAAGTATTTGAAATACTGGTTTGCGTGACAACTGAACAGGTAATAGATGGGTAATAGTAGATTTTTTATTTCTATTTACTTCTTCTTCAGTTTCAATTACATTTAAGACATGACCATATTCAATTAACTTTTTGCCTTTAGTATGACTCTGACCCATAATCCGGTCATTTTTTATAGGTAAAAACCCCAATTTTATTATGTTTTGCATGTTTTTCCAATATTGGTGTTATTATATTACAATGTTTACGTCACGAAAGTTCCTTTATCTGACACCAGGGTGCACTACTTTTGGCAACAGTGCTGCCTCTATAGTTAGTGTACGATCCCTATTCCAGGTCATGGGTTGGCAAAACGGGCCACACGATTTTTAGATTCCTGAGTGGTGGGTTGGATAAGGGTTGGCTTCCCCTTTCTAATGATACTACTCCCGCCACATGGAATGTCTAGTTTTTTTGTTAATACCAATTTTTCTGAACAAGTACATGAATTACCTGTGTAGGTTAGGTTAGAACTAAAAATATATATAAAAACGCATAAAAGGCAACCCAAACGGAGGGCCGAGTGGGGCGGAATACCCCACTCGGCGGGGATCGGGGGGCTAAGCCCCCACCACTTAGAACAAAAATTAACTCAATGCCACAGTTGAAGTAGGTTAGTTAGGTTCTCTTTAGATCCCACACCCAGGAAATGCGGGGCTCCGTCGACATACTCCTACCCGACTTGTTACAGAAAAAGGTAGTATTTTATTGCAATTATGAAGATTAAAAAATGTGTTATGAATTTATGTAAAAATATGTTAATATGTTATTAAAGAATTTTTATGATTTTCTACAATACGTTATATATTGAAGAAGGGGTTGGGTTTAGAAACGTGCCACATCGATAGAGGAAATCTGAAGCTGTAGGGGACTTCTAGCAGGTCTTCTGATAACCCCTCGATAGTTTTTTTTGCCGGAGATGCGAATTTAAAAAAAATTAATTTTCGTATATATATTTAGGTTAGGAGACACATAGACATTTACGATAAACTGAACCCCGCCCGTGAGTTTTGTGTTCGTATGTTTTTATGCAAAGATCTTTTTAAACCTTTTTAAAGATTTATTAAATCTTTATGCAAAATTTCAATTTGCAGAAATACATATTTTTTTAGAAATAAAATTATGAAAATTTGGTTTTTTTCGAAAATTACGAAACATATTCAAATAGCTTCGGTTTTTATTTTCGGAACTAGTAATCTTCTTAAATTGGTGACAGATCCGAATCAGTGCACCCCACTTGCATGTGGTCTTGTTTGCCCTACCCCTAGCACTCTAGGGGTTTTTAAAAATCGCGAAGGCGCGGAGCGAGGCAGCCCCCACCCACTGTAACAAAGCATAGGCACCTTGCAAGACGTAGCGGCAGAGCCTGGTGTCTGCAGGCAACCAAAAAGCCGAAGCTGCGAAGGCGAGCAATGGTGCCTGTGCTTTGTTACGCAAGGGCAGAAGGGCTGCACTTCCCGCAGCGCCATTGTATATGCAATCCGACTAGTATTTATAGTAAGAAGCTGTATGTTACAGAAAATTAAGAAGAACCAAACTTTAACATAAAAAAAAAATAATAACAAAAATGTCTTTTTCGGCGAAGGGGGTAGAGGGAGTGTGACTGAGATTATTTCTCTTTTCTCTTTTTTCTCCAATCTAGTGGCATAATTTAAAATGACAGTTTTATGACAGAAAAAAATCATTTAAAAACTATGTGTTTCTGGCAGGGAGTAAGGGGGGTTGAACACCCCTCTTCTCCCCCCTCCCCTCCTGCTCTCCCCCAACCCCCTATCAATGCAGCACGTTTCTGAACTGTTACCTTAAGGAGTGCCAAATTTCTTGGGAATAATTTTATTTAAAAAATGACAAATAATCATTGTGATTTTAAGTTAGACAAAATAGACTTATTAAAAACATCTAATAAAAAATAATACAAAATAATTTAAGATTGATATTTGAAGTGTTTTTAAGTATTTTCATACATTTTGGGGTTAGATTTGGCTAGTTTTTGGCCTATAACTTTTTTATAAACATTTCCACAGGGAGGTTTTACTGGAGGGGTGTAGGTCCCTACTCATCCGCCCCCCCCCCCCCCCCCCCCCCAAAACCCGAATTTGTGCGGCTCGTTTCTAATGCAATCCCCAAGTTATCATCTACCTGTGTGCCAAATTTCATTCAAATCCGTTCGGTAGTTTTTGCGTGATTGAGTAACATCCATCCATCCATCCAAACATTTGCATTTATAATATTAAAATAGTTTTACTATATTGTTCAGAGAGAAAAAGGAAAAATATGACAATATATTTACCTCTCACGATAAGAGTAATGAGCACTTCCTTTAACAGGAGTTAAAGCATTTGGTTCTGAATCTGAGCTAATAGAATTGTTATCATTACTAACACGATGAGCAGGACTAGATTGTGGTATTTTTGTGCCACTGCGGTTACTGTTGCGTAAAACTTCTCCTTCATTAGTATTTTCTGTATCTTTAAATTTGGCCCCAGTATCACATTTGACAGCTTTTGATCTTTGTGTAACATTCCATAATTCTGTATCTCTAAATGTTCCATCTAAAGAAATATTTGATAGAAAAGTAACCGCTGCTAAGCGTCTACGAGCTTTTTCATACTTATCGCGATTTAATGACATAACGATACAATTTGATTGTCCTGTAATTATTGTTTTACAATAATGAAAATTAATTACTTTATAAATACAATACAATAAAAATACTGAGCGAAAAATTAGGATTGTTTTGACTTTTGACTTTTGTGTTCAGTACAAGGAAGTTATATTCTACCTGGAAGGTCCACATGTACTTCAAAATCGTTCCGAAGAGTACGACGACATGAGTGGAGTGTGTCTCTTTCTACTAGGGTGTCCATAAATATTTGTGCAACTGTACAATTTCATTCTAAAAAAGCGGAATAGAACTGATATGGACAGCCACGATAAATCCCGGATAGCACCCACAGCTATCAACTTTTGAAAGTCGTGTAGGTTAACAATGTTTGTTATCGCTTTTATTGACGAAGGAAAATGCACATTCATAATATGTTGTTTTGACTAACACCCATAATTTGCTAACTTTAGGGTTAGATCAATTCGTGTGATTTGTCTAATGATATCGTATTATTACGACAGGCTGTAGTGAGGTGGAGAGGCCGGATTGCAACTATAAATGCTAGCATATTAGTTACGTGCCGGGCCGCAACACATTGACTAGTTTTGTGTACAGTTAACTGCCGAACTGCACGTTAAGGCTAGTTCTTTGTGGCCTTTAATCGTTCCTCACCCATAATTTCTGATTTTGTAAATGCATACTTAAAACACGTAGAAAATTGTGTGCGCTCAATTCCGCTCTGCAAATCTGCCGCACTTTGCCCCGGCATAGTGTACGAGAGTTTATATAAAATGTATTAAAGTGATCTAGGCGAATTTTTGCGAAGCACCCTGACCAGCTGCGGCCCATCTTAATGTGTTAGAGCGTAAAATAGGATTATTAAAAATTATCAAAAGTTGGAATAATTTTACTTGATATGTAACTGAAATAAATAGCTAGATTTGTTTTCATACTAAGCTGTTTCGCTGGTAAAAAGTGTGGTAAAAAAATCTTTGCATGTGTGATCTTTCTGACGAATTGAGCATTATACATATATATAAAAGATCAAAATACTCTTCTAGAAAATGTATGCATTAATTACGAACAGATGACAATTACATTACATTGCTTTAAAATTTGTTCGAGTGAAGCAGTCCAGCGATACTGAAGAATCAATAAAACCTAGAGGATATGGTGAGAGATATTGCAAAGTCTTAAGGCCAGTCTACTGACAGGGTCCTGGATAAAACACTTCGGTTCCGGTTTCAACGTTCAAGTTCAAAATGTCCAATTCCCAAAATATACAACATTTTCAAAATGCCCATTTCCTAAAAGGGTCCATTTTTCTCCATGTTGGTCTCGTGCTCCTTTGAAGAATAGGCCAACTGCCGTTCTGCCAGGCAGATCGTAAAAGGCGACTTATTGGCTATAAGTGTCACTACCATCGTGACTACTTGGTGGTAGAGTTCCGCAACGTCTCGCCCGGGTATTTGCTACCATCGCAGAAGCTATTCCTGCAGCAATAATGTCAATTTTATATCATAAGATAGCAAACAAGCAGATGGGTCTCCTGATGGAAGAGACAACCATTGCCTATAAACACCAAAGATGTTAATGGTGCGTTGCTATGTATTGACGAGGTCTAAGGCCACATGCATAAGTTTACCGGCTACCTTACAATCCAAACCGGATCACGACGATGACAAGCATTGACTTTATTGCAGCGCAAATAGGTAAGGCGGTGGTGCCACGATGGTAGTGAAATTATTTCTTGTCAAGAGTTAAGTAAATTTTTTGACAAGCAGTTACGCAATTGCGGCAGGAATAAATAAGGCGGTGGTACCAGACCCGGGCGAGATAATGCAGAAATCTACCACCTAGTTGTCATTGTCATGCTCCTGTTTGGAGGGTTAGGTAGCTGGCAGACTTGTGCATGTAGCATTGCAAATCCGCCACACGGATGGCAACGCACCATTTATATCTTTGATGTCTAAACGCGATGGTTTCTCTTTCCATCAGGAGAGCCGTCAACTTGTTTGCTATCTTATAATATAAAAAACAAATATTCATTTTAAACACTAATCATCTAGACTAGTAACAAGTAGTTTTTTCATTTCACATCTGTAAATCATATTGAAACTAGCTGTGCCCGCGACTTCGTTCGCGTGGAAAAAATTCTAAAATAAAAACCGGCATAGTTCCCGTTCCTGTGTGATTTCCGGGATAAGAACTATCCTATGTCCTTTCTTGGGTCTCAAACTATATTTGTACCAAATTTTATCCAAATTGCTTCAGTGGTTTGGCCGTGAAAGCGTAACAGACAGACAGACAGACAGAGTTACTTTCGCATTTATAATATTAGTATGGAATAGTATGGATTGGCTGATAAAAACCGTCCATACTAAAGGAGAGTGTTCAGTAGTCGATTTTAATACCAAATATGTAAAACAATTAGGTACTTAAATATTGAGCTAATTATCCTATAACATGTTTATACTCATACGGACGCCCACGCATAGATATCATTTTTATTCAAATTATCCTTTATAGGCACTATTGAAGTTCATTATTTACAAACAGTGATTTGCTGAACTCGTGATTAGACTCATTGGCTATTTGTCACCGCGCGGATGATAACGGAGCTATCACTCGCTGTCACGGGATACGTGGGGTTCGAAGAAATAAAAGTAACCGTATTTCCTGAATATTACTCTACTAATTTTGTTGTGGTTGACAACTACATAATAGTCAAGCAATATTTTGATAACGTCATTTTCCTCTCTATTATACACCTGAGTAAATTTTCCATTATACAACGAGTAAATTTTCCTTAAAGTAATCCTAAAAAAACTGGTATTTTTCATTTAGTGTTTTTTTATCTTGCGCGCTAATATACACCCCAGTACCCCCGAGTAAATTTCCTTTAAGTAATCCTAAAAAATCAGTATTTTTCATTTTGGTTTTTGAAGTGAAAACTTCTTTAGGCGCGTTGAGCGTTTTGGTAGAGGGTAAAATCCTCGGTTCGCGTCACCGACATGCTAATGATAATAGTATATCTATACAATGATGTAAATAATGAAAATAATGTTCAAACTTGAATTCATTGAAATTCGTGTAAATATAAATACTATGTATAATTAAGATAATTGTATATTAATTATTTTTTCAACCACTTTGTATTTATATTTTGTTCATGATTTGTTTAACCCATCATATGTAACTAATGAATAAAACATAAAAAATTTCATTTAATTTTTGCATATAGTTTTAATTACTCTCAACTTAATAGTTCCGTTTTCACTTCTATCGGCAGTCCCACGACTGCTACTGTTTTTTTTTTTAATCTTTTGGGCCTGTTGTCATCTAAAGAAAGCAATATTTTATTTATTTACTTATTTTAGTTTACTTTCTCTCGTATTAAAACAGGGCGGTTACAAACAACATCATAATTTTCGACCAGGGCGGGTTTGCGATTACCTATTTTAGTAAGTGAATTAAACAAAGTTCTATCAAGAAAACGTGTGGTCGTAAACTGATGAGATGCATCTTTATGCTTCTACAACATCAGATTCTAAATTATACAATCATGAAAGCATCATTGAGATCATAATAAGCAAAATATTTTATAGCTTTAAGTGTCCGAATGCGACCACATGGCCGCTTTCTAGCGTATTAGATATTTATATACTTCAGTTTGCCACCACTGGATTTAAAAAGAAATATAAGCTAAAAAATGATGTCACTACAACTTTCCAACAAACAATGTTCTATAATTGAAATAATAACGCTTCTTGTTTGAGTGTAACATTAGTATAAGGTAACAAAAGGTAACTTTGTTCGCCACCCGGTGTGGTATTTTTATTGCAATACGCGACACATAAACACACCATTAAGTCATCACCCGAACTCGGGCACTATTTTCTAGATTTGGATTTAGCAAAGAGGTTTAAATTTATGATTTTCTTGTTACATAATTATTCATTGAATATTCAATGCTTACTGTTCATTGTTTTCTCATGAAAAAATGCTATATATCTTTAATTAAGAAACCTAGGCCCTCAAGTGGTCGCATACTAGAGGCGGTCGCGTTACCGACGCAATGACCCTATATTATGTTTGTATGTTTAGTTAAAAAATATCTTAAATAAGACTAAATGATTAAGCTTACAATAGGGAATATAGATAAAATAGCATCCGGTTTCAGTGTTGATCTTATCTTATGGATTATTAAATCCTTTGGATTTAAAATTTCGGCTGCAAATTAAACTGTAATATGAATTTATTTTCTTAAATGGAACAACTTCAATCCACCGTTGTCGAAGAATCTCATTTCTTGGGAACCTACAAGAAAATAATGAACAGGAGGTTAGGTATCTACTACTAGTTAACAGTTACTGCCTAAAAGTATGTAGGTAATGTATTTAGACGTATTAGATTGTTGTGATGTTAGATTGAATTGTAATTTCTTTATATTCACATGTCCGAATTTTTGTGTTATTATTGCTACCCTACTTAAGAAACTTGTAAATACAATAAAAAACTTACTTAAAAAATGAAATTCCACAACCAGCATACGCTTCACTATTACAGCACTTAACGCTACAATTTTTCACCATTTACAACAGAAAAAACTTATAGCAGTAAGCAAAAAGAGAACTTTATGCTTTAACACACTTTAACTTAAACGCGCTTTATTTAAAAATATAGCTGATATTTTTAAATAAAGCGCGCCAAAGCGTACGGCCACTTGAGTGTGGCCGTGCATAGTTTACAAATTACTACTAATTCTACTGATTTGAGAAAACAGTTTTTACATTGCATAAATAATTACGTAATAATTAAAATAAACACATTTAAGAACTCAATATGTTAATTACAATACATTTTGTGCTAATGTATCTATAAACGTGTATGAATAAAAGGGATTTAACGGTTACCCGATATATAAAAATACTACCATCCGAAAGTTTTATTTACACTGGCAATTACAAGAAAGGGATAACATCCACTCATGTCGTTGTCTCGCTCAGAACGTTTTTCCCCTCTGTTAAGTAAGAAGCAAATGTTAACTTTATTACTAACGAAATAAAGTACATTTTTATTTTTCAAATATTGCTTCGTAGTAATTCCAGATACCGTATATAAGTTCCTTGGTTCAGTACCATTTAGTACTGCCAACTTTCAAAAATATTTTTCCCTACAGCTAAAGTCAAATCTCCTTAACTCGCCCTTAATCAATAATTACAAATCCCCTAAAATATATTCAGTCAAAACACATGAGCAATTAATGCGGTGCATTCTATTTTGAACCCTTTATTTATAAATTATTTAATGTATGATTCATAAAACATAATTGATATTGAATAATTGTGCAATATATTGCATTCGGTAATATTGGCATATATATATATATATATATATATATATATATATATATATATATATATATATATATATATATATATATATATATATATATATATATATATATATATATATATATATATATATTCATGCAAATAAAATATATTCTATTCTATTCTATATATATATAGAGCCTGACTATCTTTGTCAGGTATCTTAGGTTAACAGTTGTTCTGAACACACCCATAATTAAGCATTCTTATAGATTTAAAGTGTGATTTTAAGTGGCAAAATATAGCGAGTAAAAGTTTATTTAAAATATAATTTTAATTTAGTCCCTGAAAATAATCTCTTTGGCATTAATATATAATTTATTAATTAATGAGCAATTCTAAAGTATTTAAAATTATAAAATCAATTAATTAGTAAAAAAAGTAATTATGAGACGATCTAATGTTTAATGTAATCTTCTGTCAACATTTATACTTTTTTAATTTAAAATTAACGAATGCAGTTGAGTTTGTCAACAATAGATTTTTTCAGTTAATATATTACAAACATTTGATGGCAAATAAATTGGAAAATATAGGAATAAGAAGATCACCGTTGAATTTGTTCAAGGACTTCTTGACTAACAGAAAGCAAAAAGTTAAAGTGGGTAATTGTTTAAGTGAGACATCCAAGGTTTCCTATGGTGTTCCTCAAGGCAGTGTTTTAGGACCTACATTGTTTTTAATATATATCAATAATCTATGTAATTTAAAGTTACTAAATGCTCACTTATTTTCTTATGCAGATGATACTGCTATAGTTTCTAATGGGATTTCCTGGGAACATGTAAAACAAAATGTTGAATCTGGCATGAATTTAGTATCAAAATGGTTATACCAAAATCAATTAACTCTTAACACGCAAAAAACGAATTATATTTCATTTAGTATAAATGAAAGCACTCAACCCAAAGAAGATCTTTTTATTAAAATACATAGTTGTAACCCAGATCCAAGTAGTGTCTGTAATTGCCCTGTAATTAAAAAAGTTAAAAATATCAAGTACCTTGGTGTAATAATAGACGACCAATTAAATTGGTACCCTCACCTTGAACAAGTCGCCAATAGAATCAGAAAACTTATTTGTATATTTAGGATATTGAGATATGTCATACCAGTTACCATACAATTAGCAAATGGAAAAGGCCTTCTAAATAATATTTATATTGCTCTAGCGCAGTCAATATTATCGTATTACGTAGCGTTTGGGGAGGGGCCGCTAAAACTAAATTTCTTCAAGCTGAGCGTGCACAACGCGTGTTACTTAAAGTTATGTATTTTAAAAAAATAAGATACCCTACGGAAAATCTCTTCAAAGATTGTGACTTACTGACGGTCAGGAAGTTATATATACTAAATATTATTTTAAAAGCTCACAGAAAATTTCATCTCTCAAAAATGGATATACAAAAAGGCAGACGTGCTACCTGTAATGTGGTTACTTTACCAATTGTTAGAACTAAGTTTGCTCATAATCAATACGTAATGCGCTTGGCTGATTTATATAACAGAGTAAATAAAGAATTAATTATTTATGGAAAACATAATTTTGACTGTAAAACTATTGTTTATAATTGGTTAAAACAATTGTCCTATAACTGTACGGAAAAACTTTTACAAACTATTACTTAAGGAATAAATGTAATACGTTTTTTACCTCAAATAAGCGTAAATATACTGCAAGTTGCATTTACAAAAGCATTGTAAAATACTACTTACCCGAGATCGACCATGTTTATTTGTTCACACGCTCAACTCTTATACTTAGACCACACATCATTTAAATTAACGATAAATTTTGCTGTGTCAGCATGTAGAGTATGTATCACATGTTAGTTTTATATTAATTTAATTTACTTATTGTTTTTATAATAATAACGTATTTCTTTATTATATTTAAAAAAAAAGTATCTTCACGCCCATATCCCCGAAGGGGTAGGCAGAGGTACAACAAGTGCACCCACGATTAGCCGAAGATACTTGGTCCCATAAATGTGATAGGTGGCAAGCCTATCGCCAACCGGGCACTTTCCAATCCCGGACAACTTTGAGTTTCTCAGAAAACTGAAATAACACTTTTTTTTAAAGTGCCCGACCCGGGAATCGAACCCGGGACCTCATGTGGTCAACTCCAAAGCTGGACCACTAGACCACAGAGGCGATTTAAGTTGTAATTTATAGGCACAAAGATTGTGTTTTGTGTGTATTGTAAGATAGAAGAGCGGAGTCCTCTGGAACCGGCATATAGTTGCCTAAAAGTGGACTCCAGCCGACTTTTGTAATTCAATAGTTATGGTTAACGCAAATAAATAAATTTGCATTATTTTTATTATTATAAATTTATTTTCGTACACTCACTCGTGTAATCTAATTATTCGTACACAATATTTTGATGTAATGCAAATTTTGCATTAGATGTGACTTTCTTGACATTTAGTGAACTTGGGAGCGCTAATAATCTATACATATAATAAAATCGTAGGAAAGTCAAAACTGTACATTGAATATTTTTTAAAAGAATACTTGGGGCGTGATCTGCGATCGATATCGAAGCCAAAAATATAGTTTTTAGAATTTTTGTCTGTTTGTCTGTATGTATGTCCAGGGTAAACTCAAAAAGTACTGCATGGATTTACTTCAAATTTTGCATTAATATTTCTAACAGGTCGGGTCAACATATAGGCTACATTTTGTCACGCTATCATCTACAGGGATCGTTACATTTTTACATATAAAATTTTTCGCCTTTGCATTGCCATCTTAATGTGCACAACTAACCGCGGAGCCGTTCTAAAACAAACTGATGGTCTCTACTCTCTGTAGTGTGTTACGGCCACAGACTTGTCTGTATAGACATGGCCGCGGGCATTTTTATCTAGTGAATTCCCCACTTTAGTAGTAGTAGTTAGTAGTACGATAGTATCGTACTACTACTGCTACTAAAACGGACTCTTAGTAACAGGGTATCGTTTTCCCCTTTGGGTACGGAACCCTATAAAAACATTACGAAATTAATGAGCTTTTCTGCCTTCAGAGCACAGAACAATAATATACTCCTAACGGAAAAGCTTCAGACCAAGGAAGTTACATTCTAACAGGAATGTTCACACGCGCTTCAAAATCGTTCTGAAGAGTACCACGACTTGAGTGGAGTGTGTCTCTTTCTACTAACTAAAGCGCCAATCGTCATGTATAAGTGTGGCCATGCGTAGTTTGCAAATTACTACTAAGTAATTCTACTAATTTAAGAAACAGTTTTTGCATTGCATAAGTAATTACGTAATAATTAAAATAAGCACATTTTAGAACTCACTATGTTAATTACAATACATTTTATGCTAATGTATCTATCGACGTGTATAAATAAAAGGGATTTAACGATTACCAACTATTTAAAAATCTACCATCAGATAGTTTTATTTACACTGGCAATTGCAAGAAAGGGACAACATCCACTTTTGTCGTTGTCTTGCTCAGAACCTTTTTTCCCCTCTGTTAAGTAAAAACAAATGTCAACTTTATGAGTAACGAAATAAAGTTAATTTTTATTTTTGAAATATTGCTTCGTAGTAATTCCAATTATATAAGTTCCTTGCTTCAGACACAGAACAATATAACTGCTTCAGAGCACCAAGGAAGTTATATTCTAGGAATGTTCACACGCGCTCCAAAATCGTTCTGAAGAGTACCACGACATGGGTGGAGTGTGTCTCTTTCTACTAAATAAAGCGCCAATCGCCATATATAAGTGCGGTCATGCGTTGTTTGCAAATTACTACTAAGTAATTCTACTAATTTGAGAAACAGTTTTTGCATTGCATAATTAATTACGTAATAATTAAAATAAGCACATTTTAGAACTCACTATGTTAATTACAATACATTTTATGCTAATTTATTTATCGACGTGTATGAATAAAAAGTATTTAACGATTACCGAATGTGTAAAAATCTACCATCTAGATAGTTTTATTTACACTGGCAATTACAAGAAAGGGACAACATCTGCTCTTGTCGTTGTCTTGCTCAGAACATTTTTCCCCTCTGTTATGTAAGAAACAAATGTCAACTTTATTCATTACGAAATAAAGTACATTTTTATTTTTCAAATATTGCTTCGTAACAATTCCAGTTATAGTATATAAGTTCATTGCAGAGCACAGAACAATATACCTAGGTACCCACTCTCTTCAGAGCACAGAACAATGTACTCCTAACGGAGCTGCAGACCTTTTGTTGATATTCGGCTATCAAAGTCAAATGTCAAATCAATTGTCATTTGTCAGTAAACATCATATGCTTTGACGTTCCTTCTGTTTAGTTTTTGGAAGGAAAACAATTATTTTAAAAACTGCATTTATTAAGGGTATGGATGGAGCCTAATATTTCAGGAACTGCCAGTTTGTCTAGAGCAACTAGATTTATGATGGAAGGAGTAGGTGCAAGAGTTATAAGAGGACCAGATTGGAAATGGGGTAAACAGGTATAAACCTGCAATTTTTAAAACCAATAGTATGAGTCTTATAAGATATTGAAACTTTTTTAAATCTCGTAGGATGGTGGAGAAGGGCATGTTGGCACCGTAAGAAATTTTGAGTCACCTGAAGAAGTTGTGGTTGTATGGGATAATGGAACAGCAGCAAACTATAGATGTTCTGGAGCTTACGATCTAAGAATTCTGGACAGTGCTCCAACAGGAGTCAAGCACGAAGGCACAATGTGTGATACTTGTCGTCAGCAACCTATTTTTGGTAATGAATGTTCTCATTGTTAAATATTTTTAGAAACATTTAAAAAATTATCTACTTTTATTTAAACAAACTGTATTTAACACCTCCACTTCCGAAAAAATATTAAATTTATGAGAAGTAAGTGTAAAGTGCTTTTCTAATATGTTGTCTGTTTAGAATTAAATTTTATAAAAGTTTTTATTTACTAGCTGTGTCTGTGCCTGATGAAATATTCCATCAATAATGTCTATTGCCATTCTAAAGATAGTTAAATATAGATAGAGGTATCGTAGGACCATTTATGTAAACTATAAATATCTCTACAGTACTTCACCATTAGAGACGTTTTCTCAAAAGTTAAGAGCCAACATGTTCTTACTTATATTTATACATCGTTAAAAGTGTATTTTAAAAGTACAATAATATTATATATTTTTATAATTAATTTTATAATTATAAATTGTAAGTTGCTAGTAAATCAGTAAAACTTTGTTTTTTCCTGTCCCTCTTGTCGGTTTGAGGCCTACATTTATAGTATAGACCACCTGCTATTCCGCTAGGCAATTGCAAAAGGTGGATGTTTGGCTAAGTGAGTCACTATGATTGTGACTACTTGGTAGTAGAATTCTAAAATTTTCCACTGGGTTTGGTACTAACACCTTACCTACTGCTGATACAATAGCTTCAAAACTGGTCACTATCATGTTTCAGTCTAGAGAGTAAGGTAGGTGGTAAATTTAAGCATGTATTATTACCATCGTGCTACTTGAATAGCAATGCACCATTAATATCTTTAGTGTCTGTAGGTGATGTTTGTCTCTTTTCATAAGGAGATCCATTTGCTTGTTTACTATTCTGAAGTATTGTAGTGGATGAAGTTTCAGTAGGAAACGCTAACTTTCTTTTTGGGCCTTGTAAAAAGTTTCATGTTTCTAGCGCCACTGGTTTAAGTAGTGTATTGTCCAGTTGAGATAGGCGGCTTTGGTAATTAAATAAGTGGATTACAATCAAGCTCAAAAATGGCCAGGTCACCTGTAACATTAGGCATCCATATTGAGGCCAGTAGCATTAAAGCTATGAGCCACTATTATTTTTATTATATTCAACATTATTCATTGCCGGCACTTGGTGAAACTCCATTTCAATATAATATTTATCAATTAAGTAGCTGTTGCCAGCGACTTTGTCCGCGCAGACTTTGTTTACTCCGCACAGCACCTCCCCGTATGTGATAGCGTGATTATATGTAGCCTATATGTTGACCCTATGTGTTAGTAATATTCATGCAGAACCCGGCTTCAAGCCGAAAATATAGTTTTTAGAATTTTTGTAAAAACTATATTTTCGTAAAAACTATAAAAACTATAAGTATCGATTGTAGATCACGCCCCAAGTATTCTTTTAAAAAAATATTCAATGTACAGTTTTGACTTTCCTAAGATTTTATTATATGTATAGATACACTTGACTGTTTCACAATAAGATAATTATAATTTATTTAGATTATAGAATATTTAAGTGTATCTATGTTTGTTAACCACTGAACATAATTAGATATATTTAAAAACTAAAATTTTCTTGTTATATTTGATGATGATGTTTATGACTTAAATAATAAAATATTATTAATTATTATTTAAATTTATATAAGTTTAGATTTTTTTTTTTGAAGTGAAAACTTCTTTAGGCGCGTTGAGCGTTTTGGTAGAGGGTAAAATCCTCGGTTCGCGTCACCGACATGCTAATGATAATAGTATATCTATAGCTATGTTTTGCATATAGTTTTAATTACTCTCAACTTAATAGTTCCGTTTTCACTTCTATCGGCAGTCCCACGACTGCTACTGTTTTTTATATCATAAGATAGCAAACAAGCAGATGGGTCTCCTGATGGTGAGTCAACCATCGCCTATAGGCACCAAAGATGTTAATGGTGCGTTGCTATTTTGTGGCGAGGTCTAATGCCACATGCATAAGTTTACCGGCTACCTTACCCTCCAAACCGGAACATGACAGCGACAAGCACTGACGCTATTGCGGCAGGAATAGGTAAGGCGGTGGTACCAGACCCGGGCGAGACAATGCAGAGCTCTACCACCTAGTAGCCACGATGGTAGTGACTCGATAGCCAATCGGTCGCCTTTTACGACCTGCCTGGCAGAACGGCGGTTGGCCTATTCTTCAAAGGAGGCCGGGACCAACACGGCGAATTTAATAATATTAATAATAATAATATTTACATAAATTCTTATTTGACTAAAAATAATTTATACATTTATGTGCAGAATAATAAAAAACTTTTTGTTTAAGCTTTGTAATTGATTTACAAAGCCTAAAGGAATAGTTACATTTTTATAACAACTTACCTACAAACATAGCAGTCCAAAATGTTATAAAAAGCTTGGTCCACCAAGTCTGTAAATCAAGTTATTTGTGAAATTAACTTAGAATATTAATTTGATATTATAAATTCGAAAGTTTGGATGTTTAGATGTTTGGATGGATGGTTGTTGTTATTCAATCACACAAAAATTACTTAATGATTTTTCATCTACATGTGGAATACAGATAGATGATGACCTGGAACAGCACATAGGCTACGTTTTATCCCAGAAAAATTAGGTGATCCTGTGGTATTTGCCAAAACACTTACAATGCATGCATGCTTTCATATACTGTAACATCTAAATCCTCTTTATTTGTGACACCTGTATGATGTACATACTTTCCATGCCATATATGTAGGTATGTATGTTGATTAACTAAAAAAACATGTTATAACCAAAATATTATGTTTATTGCTTTTCAAAATAATCTCTTTTACATTTCAAACATTTTTCATACAATCGAACCATTTTTTAAAACAGGAGGACCACAGATATGAAGGCATGTTTTCTACATGCTGATTAAACGCTATCACTGCCTTTTCGGAGTTGGTAAAAGTAAAACCTCTCATCAAATCTTTGATTTTGGGGAAAATACAGAAATCACAGGGTGCTAGGTCGGGGCTATGCGCAGGATGAGTGAAGAGATGTACTTTTTCGGAAGCTAAAAATGACTTTGTGTTGTTGGCCGTGTGTGAAGAAGCGTTATTATAGTGTAGGAGAATGCAGCTTTTGGGTTATCTTTCCCGAACTTTTTCTAACACCCTCGGTAAAAAAATGGTAGAATACCACTCGGCATTAACACTCTTTTGATCTTCAAGTGGTATTGTACAGGTGGGACCCGTAGCTGAGAAAAAAAACGCGGTCATTTTTTTACTAACGTTTCTCGCCTGGCTCACTTTTGTTGGCCTGTTTTCATTTTCAAACACCCATTCACAAGATTGCTATCTTTTTTCGGGTGAAAATGCTAAATCCACGTTTCATCTCATCTCCTGTGACAATGTCATAAACAGCATTCGAATGTCCGTGGTCATACTTCAGTAGCATCTGTGAGCACCATTCCACGCGAGCCCGCTTCTGCTCGGCTGTCAGTTCATGAGAGATCGCCGTGTTGGTTCCGTCCTCCTTTGTAGAATAGACCAACTGCCGTTCTGCCAGGCAGGTCGTAAAAGGCGACCGATTGGCTATCGAGTCACTACCATCGTGGCTACTAGGTGGTAGAGTTCTGCATTGTCTCGCCCGGGTCTGGTACCACCGCCTTACCTATTCCTGCCGCAATAGCGTCAGTGCTTGTCGCTGTCGTGTTCCGGTTTGGAGGGTAAGGTAGCCGGTAAACTTATGCATGTGGCATTAGACCTCGCCACAAGATAGCAACGCACCATTAACATCTTTGGTGTCTATAGGCGATGCTTGACTCTTTCCATCAGGAGACCCATCTGTTTGTTTGCTATCTTATGACATAAAAAAAAAAAAACCAACGACAACAAAGTTTCCAAACTTTCAATTCTTCGTGTAAAATTTTATGAATTTGGCTCATACCAATCCCCAGTATTCCTCGAATTGTCTCATAGGTAATCCGGGGGTTTTCTTCAATTAACCGCTTAACAGTAGCCACATTATTTTCGTTGATGGCAGTTGAAGGCCCCCCTTAACAAAATTCGTCATGTAAAGAAACTCGACCTCTCTCAAATTCAGCAAACCATCGCCTCACGGTGCTCAAACAAGGTGCTTCTCTCCCAAAAGCATTTTGAAGACGAGCGGCACAGTTTTGCGGAGAAAGAGAACTTTAAAAATCATAAAAAAATCACCACTCTAAAATACTATGCTTTTCGACTTAATTCTATTTTCGTTGCGTACGTAGAACTTTAATGTGTGATAAAAAAACAATTGATAAATCATTTCCCGCCAGTTGTTTTTCTTTTATTACTAAGAAGGTTGCAATGTTTTAAAAATATAACATTCGAAATTCAAATAGTTCCGATTAGCTAGAAGTGCAAAACTTTTAGTGTGCCCCATGTATTACTCACAAACACTAACTATACTTCCTTTAAATATAGCATTTTTGGCTATTGCTATTGAAAAGTTCGCTTCTATAGAAGACTTTGGGGCTATACCTGTGGATATCATGGTTAATGTCACATGAAATAGTAATAGTATGTCATATAATTGACAGAAAGTTCATAATGCGATGGACTATTTAGTTTCAAAAAGTTGTTTTTATTCCATTCTGCGGCGGTGTAAATTGAGCCTTAACATTTTAGATGCAAGCTCTCTGTCTTAGGTGTAGTAGTTTAGTAGATAAATAGGCAAAAATCATTGTTAATTTTTTTTCTTTTATGGATAAATTATGTTGCTGATTACTTTTCAAAACATAAAAGGGCATTAAATTCTGCAGTTGCATCTTGCAGAAAAAAATGTTGTTTGATGATAATTCATTAATGCGTTGTTATTAGAATGTTGTTAAAAATTTGTGATAATTATTTTTTCTTTGTTTCATCTGCAACCAGTCAAGTCGCCTCTGTGGTCTAGTGGTCCAGCGTTGGCGTTGACCACATGAGGTACCGGGTTCGATTCCCGGGTCGGCCACATTAAAAGAAAAGAAGTTTTTCTGTTTTATGAGAAATACAAAGTTGCCCGGGATAGGAAAGTGCCCAGTTGGCGATAGGCTTGCCACCTATCACAACCACCTCACCTATAACATTTGTGGGACCAAGTATCTTCGCCTAATCGAGGGTGCACTTGTTGTACTTCTGCCTACCCCTCTGGGGATATAGGCGTGAAGATGCTTCATCTGCAATCAGTCAAATTGACTATTATAAAGACTTAGCTTGTAAGTAAATTTAGTCAGGAGTTCGTACAGATGGGAGTAGCTTTGCGTGGTAGGTTTTATAAGCCTATCCTAAGCCTAAGGAAAGCCTCTGTGCTCTGACTTTAAATCATAAAAATTCTGGAAATTTGGGTTATGTCACAGATAAGACTATTCTAGCCAGTAAGCATGACACATACTGGATCAATCACAGACAAAGTATAAGTTGCAAACATGGATAACATTTTGTTAAAATTAAATACATATCTGGAGCAGGCACACAAAGTTATAACTATGTGATGGGTGAAGTCCATAGATATAATGTTGCTGTTCTCTAATAAATTCATCCCCAAATCCTAGTCACCTTTAGATACTTGAAGTATGAACAAGATTAATAGTAGCTCTACAAAAGGTGGTTCTGTTAATAACATGGAAAATTTGCTGGTTAATTTCTGTCACATTGGATTTTCTGTCTATTGGTTTTTCTATCTCCTGAGGAGTTACACAAATATATGCTTTTATTATTAATGACAAGTTTCATGTACAATATTATTCTTTTCAGAAGAAAATCCTTTTATGTAATTTTCTTATTTTAAGGTATTCGCTGGAAATGTGCTGAATGTAGTAATTATGATCTATGTTCTGTCTGCTATCACGGTGATAAACACAACTTGCGTCATAGATTTTACCGTATTAGTGCACCTGGTGCTCAGAGATGTCTTGTTGAACCACGCAGAAAAAGTAAAAAACAGGCTGTACGAGGAATTTTTCCTGGAGCCAGAGTTGTGAGAGGGGTTAGTATATTATGTCAGAATTGTTGTTAAAAATTGATTTAGGTAATTTATTTTTTTGAACCCAAAGTACAAGCTTCAAGTTTTTGTGTACCTGCTTTTTTCAATAAATTAATTTATTTACTAATTAGTATTTTTATAATATGTTTAATAAAATGTAGTAAGCAAACAAGTAGAAGATTGTCTTGATGATAAGATAAACTGTCTTAAATAAATACCAAGAGTATAATGGAGATTTTTTTTATTGTGAATTATAATATTAGTCATACAGTTGTACATGTGGCCTGGCATTAAAATGCCAGTTTACCAGCTCTTAGAAATTTAATGCAGCAGAAGTAACCAATGACATTATGACAAAACGTAAAGATAAGGTAGTGAATATATTTCAAGTGAATGAAAATGGTTATTGTCTTTGGAAATTGAACATTATAATAACGCTGTAATGGACAGCAGATGCATGGCACTGTTTAAAATTTAGGCTACAACTAATTACCAATGCACTGATCATGGGCTGTTTGGTGTACGGGTGAAGAAATCATGCTGCATGATACAAGCTTTTTATTTGTTCATTTTGTGCAAGTGACGCCGCAACATATCTCGCAATTACCGCGTCCTAAGCATGCGGTTCTTGAACTGTAAGAATATGGGAGTTGAGTTGTGTAAGACTAGGAAATGCGTCTATAGCCTGCTGTTGCCTTTTTAATATTAGCATCTTAACAGTATTGTACAATACATTACTTAATGCTTAAGCTTGAATTTTTGCTTACATTACTTAATATGTAAATGTGAATTTTGTTATTATTTGATATTAGCCTTACACTGTGCACATTTAAATAACCTTTAAAATAATAATAATAGCACTGGACAAATCTCACGAATTGATTTAAACCCTAAATAAGCAATTTATTTGTTTGTGATATTGGTATTGTTCAACAAAGCTACTTCATAGAAATACATATATAAATACTGTTATATACATAACAAACACCCAAACCCAGAAATACAAACATCTATGTTCATTGCACAAATTTTTGTCTCTGTCGGAAATCAACCCGAGCTTCATTGATGTGTAGTTAAGTTTGCAATCCATTTGACCAATAGTAATAAATAAGTAACCATATTATGTACACTTCACAATACATTCCTTGTAAAGGTTTTTAACCAGGTTTGACAAATACAGTACTTGATTTTAATCTTTTATGTGATTCAGTGTTGTAACATATATTTATGCTAGCTGACCCGGCGAACTTCGTACCGCCATATTTTATTTCTCTAATCGCAACTGAGGAAATAAAACCCTTCCGGTAAAATCGAATTAGATCAACATACACCACCATCTATGAGAACTTCATAAAACTAAACAGTAAATAAACATTGCTTAAGAAACCATTAATTTATACATTTTATTCGTTAACATTCACGACATAAGCGAATAATTGAGATGATAATTATCCTATCCAGTAAGTTAGATTAAAATACGGGTACATGTGAAATTTGATTGAAATTGGTTCAGTAGTTTTGGAGTTTATTTCCAACATAGATTGTTACATAAGATTTTTATATATATAAGATGTTAAGGTATTAATTATACACTTGTGATTTCTGTTTAGATGTATGTTTTGTTGTGAGAATTTTTGTTTTAATACCACACTAATGTTTCTAGGTCGACTGGCAATGGGAAGATCAAGATGGTGGAAATGGAAGAAGGGGAAAAGTTAATGAAATACAAGACTGGTCTGCAGCAAGTCCTCGTTCCGCTGCTTATGTTGTTTGGGACACAGGAGCTAAAAATTTATATCGAGTTGGATTTGAAGGCATGGCAGATTTAAAGGTATTTTTCCTGAATTAATTTTTATAATACTTTGCTTTTTTCTGGGAACAAGTATAATAAACATATCAGCAACAAAAATAATTTTGAACAGTTATTAAGCTAATTATAACGTTAATCATTTATAGTGACGTCGGTTCTCAT
Organism: Apodemia mormo; assembly: GCA_036924255.1. Lineage (NCBI taxonomy): Eukaryota > Metazoa > Arthropoda > Insecta > Lepidoptera > Riodinidae > Apodemia > Apodemia mormo. The sequence continues at coordinate 30,904,150 of JAUPFN010000003.1, read as the reverse complement.
GTGAAGTAGGGTAAGAGAACCGTGTGTTAAAATAATTTCAGATTCATCAGTTGTCACGAGGTGGTTGAAAAATGGAGATATTGATGGAGAAAAGGGGAGAGTAAATGTAAATGCAAAGCCCGTGTGGTTGCTAAAATGACAATTTATTACTGATATACAATTACATACATTTGTTCATTGATTAAAAAACACATATAATTTTGTTGTCGATCAAAAGAGAACTAAGGAGACTCAATCCCAGGGCGCCAGGGTATTTGTACCCAGTTAAGACTAGTAGACACACATTAGAACCTTAGAGGTTCCAAGAAAAAAGTAAGGAACGCATAACGTTCTTCCTTTTCGAATAAAAAAAACTTATTTACGTTCTAATTACGTTACTATTTTACGTCCCAATTACGTTGCTATTTTACGTCCAAAATACGTTGCTATTTCTTCTTTGACGTGGGGGTTCATTGATAGTCTGTGATCTATTTTAACCCCTAGATATTTGCAGACATTTACCCATGCTATGTCTTGCCATGCCATGGAGTTTGAGATTTGGTATTTTGCCGGTTAGCTTTCCCATCTTCATAGCTTGTGTTTTCCCGACATTTACCGACAATCTCCATTTTTCTAGCCAATTTTGCAGTTGACCGAGGGCTATCTGTAGCTTTTGTACCGTATGTCTTGCGTTTAATGAAGTACGCGGCATCATCTGCGTACAGTGCCAGTTTGGTGTTATCTGGCACTGGGATGTCATTCGTATAACAGGTATATAGTGTGGGTGAAAGGCAACTTCCCTGCGGGACTCCTGCTCTCATGATATGTTCTGTAGACAGTAGGCCTTCCACCCTCACCTGGAATCGGCGTTCATGGAGGAAAGATGAGATGACGCGTACTATTCGTCTGGGTATTTGGAGTTCTGTTAGTTTAAAGACTAGCCCAGCGTGCCAAACCCCATCAAATGCTTTTTCCATATCTATGAAGACTGAGATTGCACTTTCCCTCTTATTTATGGCCGCTGTGAGTAGATGTAACACTCTGGCCAGTTGTAGCGTCGTGCTATGTTCTGATCTGAAGCCAAATTGTTCCTTTCTTGGGGTAAACTACAGATCAACTTGGCGTAAGAGGAGTCGCTCGAAGATTTTGGAGATTGTCGGTAAAAGTGTGATTGGCCTGTAGCTTGATGGTAGCAATATGTTCTTGCCTGCTTTGGGTAGCATGATTATATGCCCAATTTTCCAGTTTTTAGGGAAATGACCTGTTCTCATTATACCATTGAACAGCCTTGTCCAGGCGGCAATGGTACGACGAGGCATTTGTCGTAGTGCCAGGTTTGTGATCTGATCCGCTCCTGGTGCTTTTTTTTGGTGCTTTAAAATGTTTAAAAATGAATGAATGAATGTCGCCCTTTATATATCTTTACCTCACCCCGCTACGAGTGGAACAAAGTGGATCCTTATCGAATAGTGATGTGAATTGTCCGTTGTAACTAAAAAGCTCAGACGACGGGGCGGAAAAATATAACGTGAATAAATATTCACGTTACACAGTTAGTTAGCTGGTGAAATGGGTAGTTATTCTCATGGCTGCATTTGTCAACTTTAATGTTATATGCGGTTTCGAAACATGGGGATATTGAAACATCGTCAAAAAAAATTATCTTCACGCCCGTATCCTCGAAGGGGTTGGCAGAGGTACAACAAGTGCACCCACGATTAGCCGAAGATACTTGGCCCCACAAATGTGATAGGTGGCAAGCCTATCGCCAACCGGCCATTTTCCGATCCAGGGCAACATTGTTTTTATCAGATAATCGAAAAAACCCATTTTTCAAATTTCCCGACCCGGAATCGAACCGGAATAGACCACAGAGGCGATCACATCATCACTACATGTTTTTTTTTATAACATAAGATAGCAAATAAGTAAATGGCTCTCCTGATGGAAAGAGACAACAAAGAGAGACAATGATAGTTGTCTCTTGTTGTCCATATAGACACCAAAGATGTTAATGGTTCGTTGCTATCCGTGTGGCGGGGTCACAAGAATAGCAAGGAACTATGCCAATGATACATGCTTTTGCACATTGTAGTGGCATGTTTAACCTGATGATGTGTTGCTGCTGATAATTGTTCTAGATAGAATAATCTTTAATAATGATTTGTCCAACCTCAAAATCTTAATTTAAGGTTAACTCGAAATCTCGTAATTTGGGCCGAATATGCTTACCATTACACTTCTAGGCAATCAACCAATCTAACATTATGAAGTCATAAAATGGTAAGTTTATAAATAGTACTAAGCTAAGCAGCTGTGGGTTTGGTAAGAGAATCGTCATTCATCATCTGTAATGTGTCCCTTAATAACACAGTTCTGTGATAACTCGCTCATTTACGATATGAATGCCTTAACTGGTTTTAGTATCATAACCATACTAAGATCATAGTATAAGATGTTAGTAGTGCATTATATGGTAAAAATATAAGGACACCAATGCGCCAGTAACATTTTTAGTGTCTATAGGAGAAAGTTATTTCCTTCCATCTGATGGAACCATCTGCCATTTACCGGTGGGAGGGATGCGCTGTGCCGCGCTCCCGGCATGGGTACCACCATCTTGCCTGTTTCTCCCATGAAACAGCTTTGCTGTGTTTCGGAGAGAAGGGCAAGACAGGCACTGTAATTACTGGCACCGAGACTTAACATCTTATGTCTCAGATAGGCAACACATGAATGGAATACCTGGTCTAGTTCCAGCCCAAGTATCCCATTTTTGTTCATTGGCGACGTCGACCACTTACCATCAGGTAGCACGTCTGCCAGTTTGCCTATCTCAATAACATAAAAAAAATTGACTTTTCCGAGCTACCTGACAAGAAGCTAAATAGTACGATGCTTAAACCTTATGAAGTTCCCGGACGAAAGTTCTGAATGTCAATAAAATTTTCGAATGGAATAGGCTTCACTATATAGATTGTGACTTTTGGTACTTTGTTCTCTTTGGTACTTTGCATCAAAGTAATCCTGAAATAATATCATTCTTAGAATGATGTTATGTTATAGAACCCAGATGTCTATGGCAATATATATTTTTTCATTAAACTAACTTTTATTATAATGGTTGCAGGTTGTTAACGACGTGAAAGGACAAAATGTTTATAAAGAGCATTTACCACTATTGGGTGAATTGGGCCCAGGCCGTGCAGGTCCACATGGATTACAAGTTGGAGACCAAGTAAGAACTCGAGTATATTATATTACAAACTAGTATAGTGGGATTTTGATTGTATTCAAATCTGTTTAACAAAAATTTTTGGGAATATTTCCTTCGATAGTCAAGTCAAAAGATTTAATAATTCACTTTCTGTTCACAAAATAAAAGGTTTGTAAATGAAACAAAACCACTTTTCTTCTATTTCCAAGTGAAGTACATAATAATATAATACCTAACATGTAATTTAAAAAAATATATTTGTTTTCTTTTAGTATTTCGTTTCGTTCTTACCACACCAGGCGGGAAACGTTTGTGCTTCGCTAGATTTTTTAGGGTTCCGAAGTAAACTAGGAAACCTTATCGCAAAGCTATATTCGTCTGTATGTCCGTCCGTCCGCAGTCAAGCACAGAGATCTTTAGTATTAGAAAACTGCAATTTGGCATGAATATTAGTCACGGCAACAAAGTGGTAATATAAAGTCTCGAAAAATATTTTTAGGGTAGCTTCTCTAAAGTGGGGACATGGATGTACCGAGGGGGACGGGCAGAGGAGGGGCAGCTGCCCCTTCCTGGAATTTGTTTACCTCTCCACTAACTATCTACTGTGGTAGATAAAAATATAATAAGATATAAATATAGTTTTAAAATTCTACGGTTGCCCCCCCTGGTCTAGAACCTGGGTACGCTAGAAGTGGGGTTGTTAATATCCTTACTCATGTACCCATATTTTGGGGTATTGTAGGATGAATTTTTAAAAAGTACGGTAGGTTTGTGAAAAAAGTTTTCGAATAAGCGACTCGTGGGACATTGAGCTATAAAGTGCTAGTTTTTGTTAGGGTTAAGAGTCCTACCCCTTTGCCAGCTAAACGGTTGGTCCGGGGTGGGAAAAGTCACGGTAGTAGTAAATATAATGAAGTTAAAAGGAAAACTATCCCGGTTTAGAAGGCTTTATATGTTTTTGAGTAATAGTCGACCAACATAAAATGTACTTCGAAATTTTTTTAAATGGTAAACCTCTGGTGCGAATATATCCGTCATTGACGTTAAATAGGTTAAACGTCCGTAGTATGAAACATTAAAAGCCCTTAGGCCACATTATTGTGATAGGAAACTTCGGAACTCTACATTGTGCATGGCCCGACACGCACTTTACCAATATTTTCTTTTTAATTTACAATAATATTTTGCTTGTTAAATAGTGAATATTTATTTGTTTTTAGACATTTAATTAAGACATTTTTTATACATTTACTTACAGGTTAATGTCGATTTGGATCTTGAGATAGTCCAATCCCTGCAGCATGGTCACGGTGGATGGACAGAAGGCATGTTTGAGTGTCTCAGTACCACCGGTACAGTGGTCGGTATTGACGAAGACCATGATATTGTCGTCACTTACCCAAGCGGAAATCGGTGGACTTTTAATCCTGCTGTATTGACTAAGGTATAATAATTTTATTGGAACGAAGTTCCTTACGGCAGGCTTGGAGGGGATAGGGATTTTGCTGCGCGACCGAACTGAAAAAAATGTGATAGTAAAACCGTAAGAAAAATGCGTGGAATAAAAGCGTTAAATGAGACGTGCGCAGGCGCGACAGTCGCGTACACAAGCGAGTAGTGCCGTTTAGCCGAAGAAAGTTCTTTCCTACCTGGTGTCCCGCGACACCACATCATTTAGGCCTCGCATATAGTGAGGTATAGGCCTCAAAGGTAGGATGCTGTGAAGCATTTGATGTACCAGCAATGAGATCTTCGCAGGTGGATGTGCTTGTTTAAATGATAAGATGGTTTTTTGACATAACTTCACTATTTTATTTTATTTTGACTGATAACACGTAAAATCGCGATAAAAGTCTCATTCTATCTACAAATTTGTAAACAATCCAGAGTTTTCGAAATTTTTCGAATTCGAAATTTAAAACAACCAGCCAGTGGCTTTACGAGGCTTTTAATTACACAAAGAAACAAGCATAAAATAAAACAGAACAAATACTCTTAAGTTATCAGTACTCTTACTTGTATCAAATTACTTCGCGGAGCTATTGTCACCATACGCGTCAATCAACCTAGCCGTACGTATTCACAAAACCATGTGTATTTCTATTTGCCGATTTTTGTGTCAACGCCGTTCGTGTTTATTAGTGTGTCCACATAAAAAATATAACATATTTTAAAGAATTGTTCTCACTGGTTCGATCATCGAACTACTGAGAATATTTTTTCTCATTTGTTCATTCGTCGAATTACCGATTATTATTTTTGAAATGGTGAAATGTTCTCACTCGATTCGACAGTCGACAGCGAGAATCATCTTTTGTTTTGTTCAGCCGTTAAACTGTTATGAATGAAATTAACTGATCTGTGTTGGTCCGGGCTCATTTGAAGAATAAACCAACTGCGGTGCTGCCGGCCAGGTCGTAAAAGGCGGCCGATTGGGTATGCGTGTCAATGCCATCGTGACTGCTAGGTGGTTAGAGTTCTGCAATGACTCGCCCGGGTATTTGATACCACCGCCTTACCTATTCCGGCTGCAATAACGTTAATTGTTGTCATTGTCGTATTCGGGTTTGGAGAGTAAGGTGGTCGGTAGATTTATGCATCTGGCATTGTCATCCTGCCATACGAATAGCAAAGCATCATTAACATCTTAAATAGCATGACGAGCTTCCGACTCCGGTTATTGCACTACATAAGCAATAGTAGTAAGTAGTAAAGTCAAAGTCTTTAAATGCAATTTCGACTTTAATACGTCGTCGTCTTTAGTTCTGGCCGCAATGGAGCTCTATCTTTGTGTGTAATAACGCAAAGCTCTATCTTTGTACGTACTAACGCAAAGCTCTATCTTTATGCGTACTAACGCAAAGCTCTATCTTTGTGCGTACTAACGCAAAGCTATATCTTTGTGTGTATTAACGCAAAGCTCTATCTTTGTGCGTACTAACGCAAAGCTATATCTTTGTGCGGACTAACGCAAAGCTATATCTTGTGCGTACTAACGCAAAGCTATATCTTTGTGTGTACTAACGCAAAGCTCTATCTTTGTGCGTACTAACGCAAAGCTATATCTTTGTGTGTACTAACGCAAAGCTCTATCTTTGTGCGTACTAACGCAAAGCTATATCTTTGTGTGTACTAACGCAAAGCTCTATCTTTGTGTGTACTAACGCAAAGTTCTATCTTTGTGTGTACTAACGCAAAGCTCTATCATTGTGCGTATTAACACAAAGCTCTATCTTTGTGTGTACTAAAAAATTTAGAGCAGAGTATCATATTGTAGCATAACGTGATTGTTTTTAGGTGTGTAGCGGCAACATGAGTGCGTCGACGTCAGCGGGAGGTGGCGGAGGTTTCGCAGTCGGCGACTTGGTGCAGGTGTGCGCAGACCAAGAGCGCGTCAAAGCGCTGCAGCGCGGCCACGGCGAGTGGGCAGAGGCCATGGCACCGGTAAGTGTGCATATTGGCCGCGTTCGGTCGAATTAAGTCCGTGAAGTAACGGACTGGCCACAGCTAACTGTGGCGCGACCTGCGACACGAATTACGGCGAGCGACCAGCGAGCGAAAACAAATGTAGGAAACTGTATGAATTATGCCCCAGCTACCGGTGACGCAAATTGCGGCACAACTTACGGCGTGGAAAATACAGAGTGACGCGCGACCGTGACGTGCAGTCGCGGTGTGATGAGCGAATAAAATAAATGTACTAGCTAGTATCGAGGTGGCTACAGCTCACCGCATAGCTACGGGAAATTCGCGCTTGCGATTTTTCGCGCAGCGCGAATGGCGAAGCGTCTAAAACAAATGTATGAAAAAGTACTAAGCATACTATGCGGCGCGGCGACGGGTCGACCAAGTTTTTTGGCGAACGAATCGCACGCGTGGCAGGGGACGCGGCGAGTGATTGAAACAAATGTATGAATCAGTACAACGCATGTCACGGACTCGGGCGGCGGCCGCGGCGAATAGGTTAGGAATTAAAACGGTTTAGTTGTATAGTGCGCGCGGAACTAGTTGGCCGCGCCTTATGTGGTGACAGGGGTAAGGGGGCGGGTTGTCAACTGCTCGCAATGCACATGAGCTTAGACAGTGATGACCAATCTGAAGATATCGTGAACAATATTTTTTCATTTATTGAAAAGAATAAATATTTGCCCTGTTCAGAACAAGTTTCTTGGACGAAAGCTTTGCTTTTGCCTCCAAATGACCACGAAACGAGATAATGATGAGTTATGGATGTGTATTAAATATGTGTATTATATAATAAAAATCAGAATTATTCAAATCGGTTTAGTAGTTTTTGGGATTACCACGTTCAAACAAACAAACAAACTCAATTCTCAGAATCACTTGATTCTGAACTCTCTGAACTTGATTCAGAATCATCTTGTAAACTTATAATGATTTGGTCCATCATAGTATCAAATTTCATATCATGATTTTTCTTTTCTATTTCTTTTGGTCTACGTGGAGAACTAAATCTGGCTTCCCCTGTATTTTGCAACGATTTTTTACTTTCAGCAATCACTCTCCTAACACTTCGTTCTGATATCCCTGTTGCTTCTGCTACTAGTTTATGTACAGTACCCGGCGATAAATATTGCACATCGACCTTTGGAAAGAGACAATCGGCTAATTTCGGCTTCGTAGAGCGTTATCTCTGTCGCACAAAATACAAACAGTCCGGTACCTATTAGGAGCTGTTAAAACAAGTATGATTTGCTTCTTTTGATATTTTTATTCTTTGTATAAAATACACTAATTTTTCTATAAGTGATGGCTTTAGGTTGGGGTAAAATAAAATAAAAAAACATTTTTACATTATGTTTACGTATTTAATTATTTTGGAACATTACAGCTTTAGTGTACATAATAAACACCATTATACCTATTGCTAAAATGAGACATTGCAATAAAAATAATAATAATTCTAATTCTCAATTACTTCCATTTCACTATCTGTGCTCTCAAAGAGGTCAATATCACTGTCACTATCAGCCGTATTTATTACTAATCTATCAGTGTAATTGTCTAAACTGTGTTGAATGCTTCTATATTCATTCTCACATTTGAATGCATGATCGCAAACCTTTTTCCACTCTTCAGCGCCGATCATGTTTACTTTTTCAGTCAATAATGTTTTTACTGTAGTTAAGTTCATACCCACATTTCTAGAGGCTACATAGCCTTTCAGTTGAGACCATATATTTTCAATTGGATTAAAATCCGGATGATATGGTGGCAATCGCAACACAGTGTGCCCATGTTCGGCAAGTATTTTGTCCACAGAAAACTCTGTATACCTCTCCTTGTGCTGACATATAATAGCGTAAATCTGGGTTTTTGTTAATTTTGGATCAACTGGAATTTCATGTCTGTTTAACCAGTTGATCATTTCCCGTTTAATGGTGTTTGAGTTGGGGGGTCTCTCAACATACTTGTTGTGATAGGGTGCGTTGTCGATAACTAGAACAGAATCACTGGGTACATTTGGGATTAATTGGTTAACCAGCCATTTCTCATAGTTATCGTTATTCATTTCATTGTGATAGTCACCTGTAGTATCCGTGGATTTATACGTTAAAAAAGCACCGGGTACAAAGCCTTTTTCATTTCCCGCATGAACTATTATCAAACGTTGACCTTTTGAAATTGGCTTTTTTACTCCTTTTTTCTTATCGTCGCTCCAAGATTTCCCTTTAGTGTGGGATGCATGTATATATGACTCATCCATGTAGACGATATTTTTTCCTGTTTCGCGAAATTTGCGTATTTTATCAAGGTATTCCATTCGTTTGAGACTAACGTCGTGCTTTTCCATTAGAATTTTTCGATTATCTTCCATTTTAGTGAACTGAAATCCCATGTCATGAAGTATTTTTCTCAACGTTTTTTCAGACCCATTGTAATTAATAGCTTCAGATAACTTAGCTTTTAATGATTTTATTGTTGGCAGTTCATTAAATCGTAAGTGAAAATCATACACCATTCTTCGAACAACATCGTAATCAAAATCGTCCATATCCAAACGAAATTGCTTTTTTGGTCTCCCTTTTTTTGGAGTGCTGAACTTAATTTCAGTCGAATGTGTTTCAGTACTGACTTCGTTTAATATATTGTTCAAAGTTCTTCTTGAAATTCCAGTGGCATTTGCAACTCGCTCTTGAATCTTCTTAAAATAACAACTTACATTTTCATCTACTTTTTTTTTAAATCTATCAGCTTCGCTTACAAAGTATTTATAAACATTGTAGATAATTTCACGTGACTGACCTCGTAAAGGTTTCCCTCTTTTTCCGAAAGAATTTGTACAGTACAGTACAGTGTAATTTTTTTTGTACAGTACCCGGCGATGGTCTCAACTGAAAGGCTATGTAGCCTCTAGAAATGTGGGTATGAACTTAACTACAGTAAAAACATTATTGACTGAAAAAGTAAACATGATCGGCGCTGAAGAGTGGAAAAAGGTTTGCGATCATGCAATCAAATGTGAGAATGAATATAGAAGCATTCAACACAGTTTAGACAATTACACTGATAGATTAGTAATAAATACGGCTGATAGTGACAGTGATATTGACCTCTTTGAGAGCACAGATAGTGAAATGGAAGTAATTGAGAATTAGAATTATTATTATTTTTATTGCAATGTCTCATTTTAGCAATAGGTATAATGGTGTTTATTATGTACACTAAAGCTGTAATGTTCCAAAATAATTAAATACGTAAACATAATGTAAAAATGTTTTTTTATTTTATTTTACCCCAACCTAAAGCCATCACTTATAGAAAAATTAGTGTATTTTATACAAAGAATAAAAATATCAAAAGAAGCAAATCACTTGTTTTAACAGCTCCTAATAGGTACCGGACTGTTTGTATTTTGTGCGACAGAGATAACGCCGAAATTAGCCGATTGTCTCTTTCCAAAGGTCGATGTGCAATATTTATCGCCGGGTACTGTATATTCGCATCAGTTTTATATTCTAAACTATTGACATCGGCTTTCCGTTTATTAAAAAATGTATGCACTTTAAATATTATTTCCTTAGATTGTCTTTTTATCGGCGGACTCATCTCGCTATTGCAATCTTATGTGCGTTTTGTCTAAACTAGCCGGAACTTTCAACGCGTGTTGCCGTCGCAAAGTACGGCGCCGCACTGAGTAATGACAGCAAGCGCCCCTGCCTCTCCGCCCCACCGTTCACATACCTAACGCGCGGCCAACTAGTTCCGTGCGCACTATAGTTACCAAGAAATGCACTTTGAACATTGTAATTTTAATTTTCAAATGTTTACTAGGTCAGTAATTTGGAAGTCTGGCACCATTGGTTAATGTCCGTATTCATGTTAGGCCAGATGTATCTCCCGGTAATCAGCTTTCTCGTACCCCGTTTACCGGGATAACTTATACTGTGAATGTTATCAAAAATCTTGCGCCTGAATTCTTTTGGCAGGAATGGTCTAGTTTTATCGGTTGATATATCGCAATAAATAAGTTTGTGGGAATCCATTGACAGTATTTTCGTCATCACCACAGATCGACTATTTAGCAGCTTCTCCAGATCTGGGTCGGAATCTTGTGTCGTTGCGAGCTTTTCGTAATCTAGTGGCGTTGGCAAGGTTATTTCTTCAGCTACTCGAGATAGGGTGTCCGCAACAGTGCTCCTGTGTCCCTTAACGTGCCTTATGTCTGCTGAATTGGGAAATATAGTCCAGCTGTCTTATTTTTCTTGGCGTATCGTCCAGTGAAGGCTTTTTAGTAAATGCGTACGTGAGAGGTTAATGATCAGTAAAAATAGTAAATTTTTTCCTTCCAAAAGTCTTCTAAAATGTTTTATCGCCATATAAATTCCAAGTACGTAGAATATTTCATTTGTTTCGCTTAAATTCTTGGAAAAAAATCCTAGTGGCTGCCAACCATTCTTTGTTTTTTGTTGAAGTATTGCACCCACACATTTCAAACTGGCATCCGTGAATAGAGCCATGTTAGCACTCTGTGAAGGATGTGCTAACAGAATAGCATGTTGGAGGAGTTTTTTGCATTTTTCGAAATTTTCTTCTGCCTCCCTGGTCCATTCTATGGGTGAGTTATCATTTTTCTTTGACGAGTGTAAATATTTATTTAATTCAATTTGATACGACGAGGCGTGCGGTATACAGGATCGAAAATTAATCATGCCTAAGAAACGCCTTAATTGTTTTATCGTAGATGGTTTTGGAAAATTGATAATAGCTTCTGTATTTTCTTTAGTAGGAGAGATTCCCTGGTTCGTTACATGATAACCAAGGAAATCCAACTCTTTTTTAACTAATTCGCATTTATCCAGATTTAACGTTAGTGCATGTTTTTGTAATCTCTCAAAAATGATTTCTAAATGCTTGTAGTGTTCTTCTATAGTTTGTGAGGCCAAAAGACAATCGTCAACGAAGACATAAACGAATTCTAGGTCTTAGGAACATAGTAAATGGAGCGTTAGGTATTCTCCTTCGAAGTACTATTCTCAGTCGGGATACTAATTCTGCCTTGCATAAATCTGTGCTAATACCAACGATACAGTTTGAATGAGACAGCAGGACAAGTCAAAATTTGTAAAGCAAAATTATGAAAAATAGCGATTACACTCTTGTCAAAATTTAACCATAATTCCATTTTGTCAAAGCACAAATATCTATTTACAAACTATAAATCAATTTGGCCATAGACTAAACCACAGCACTATTACTACTAAACAATAAATTCCAACCTTTGAGAACGTACTTTAACAATAAACAAAATAGTGCACTTTTTTTATTATATGATAGCAAACAAACAGATGGGTCTCCTGGTGGAAAGACACCATCGCCTATAGACACCAAAGGTGTTAATGGTGCGTTGGTATCTTGTGGAGAGGTCTTATGCCACATGCATAAGTGTATCGGCTACCTTACCCTCCAAACCGAAACACGACAGTGATAAGCACTGACGCTATTTCGGCAGGAATAAGTAAGGCGGTGGTACCAGACCTGGGCGAGACAATGCAGAACTCTACCACCTAGTAGTCACGATATTAGTGACTCGTATAGCCAATCGGTCGCTTTTTACGACCTGCCTGGCAGAACGGCAGTTGGCCTATTCTTCAAAGGAGCCCGGGACCAACTCGGGGATTACTTACGTGTATTACGTATACGTGTCATTGATATAAGAAACACAAGATACACAATCAGTGTCTCAAAAACGTCCTCTAAAAATGTCAATTTTATTACTTTTTGTACATTGCTTTGTAAAAACAACTATAAATCTTGCGCTTTAGGTTGGATATGCAAAACATATATTTTTGCCATATCTATAACTACTTGTGTGAAATCAGGGACAGTTTTGATGTCAGTTTTGTTCGGGACTGTGCATCTTGGTTTTTTTTTATATCAATGATACGTGTGTACGTTTTTTATTAATTTATTTTTAATATGTATATAAACACATATATCTTCAAGCCAAATCCCTTACAGTAACGGTAGAGAGAATTGAGTGCATCAAATCACTATCTAGATAGACTTGCTTTCCTCCACATATATAACTCATTCATTCGGATTCTCACATTCATTCATTTTCATATCTAAGGAATATAATATATATAAATAATATTAGCTTTGTGATTTCCGTGTAACCTTAAACTATGCCAAATTTTAGTCTTTGACCGCGTCATTTTCGTAAAAAGATGTACAACGTTTTCGCTTCATGTATCAATATTCAGTATAAGATTCTGTGGTATAAGGTTAGCATATCGTGTTCATATACTGAAATGAGAGGGAGATTAGGTTTGAAAATATTATCATTTTGAAAATGAGAACGACCATTCTCCGTTAATTTAGACATGTAGAAAGATTGGAATATAAAAGGTGACAAAACAGATAAAAAATGTGGATGAAGGTATCGAGGAAGGTGAATACCACCAGCACGATCAAATAGATCAGGTGTAAGCCAAGGGCACTACCCTTCGTCGTCAAGAGACCGGAGAGGAGACCAGAGTGTTTTTAATAACGAGTTATAAATGCGGAGGTATCAAGGCAAGTCGCTTTGTACCGTGATATATGGCACTCCATATGAGATTTGGCTTGAAGATATGTTTTTTTTATTTTATTTATATTTTGCATAGATAATAACTTTATTTTATAACAAAAAGACAAACATTTTGGTACAGAATACATACAATCCTGCTACACTAACTAAAAGCATTTTAGATATTTAAATTAGATATTTAAGATTTTAACATTTTAGATATTTAAATGTTAAAACCATCGCAAATTTTGAATAAGTTAAGTTACTTGCTATAACAATATATTTGCAGTTGAGTTATTCACTGACGTTAATTAAAATCAAGTGTTTGTAAGAGCGGTAACAACACGATTGTGTCAAGGCTATGGCGCCTAAGAGAACCATTAGCAGCGAAATTAAAACTGAACGAAAAATAAGTTTTTGATGTTTACGTGGAGTATTGTGGCTGTTCCAACCTATACTGTTTTAAGCTCTCAACGCTAAAATGAGGCATATTATAAATGTATATCATGTATTTGTTTGTTTGTAAAGTCATTGCTCAAAATCAACTAATGGACCAATTTAAGTTTTTGAATCGAAAATTTATAGATGCTACACTATATACAGATGCACATGTGTGTATGAGTGTACGAGGGTAAATTGAAAAGTACTCGGCTAACACAGATCAATTCAATTCTAAAAATTAAATCTACCCACATTATTTGATTCAGTTCAGAGTAGTTAATTTTGTGAACTTCGAAATGTGTGCAATAATTTGTTGTGATTTTATAAATTTTTTAACAAACAAACGGACGTACTTTCTGCAAATCGAGCAAATCGAACAGCGTGCCGTCATTGAGTACCTCCATAAGAAGGGGATATCACCGAAAGCCATCCATGATGATATGGTCAGTACATTAGGGGATTCTGCTCTGTCTTATTCATCCGTCAAAAAATGGATAGCAGAATTCAAGCGTGGCAGAGAGAGTGTGAAAGATGAACCCCGATCTGGACGAGGCCTTCGACGTCCGACGACGAAAATATTAAAAAAGTACTTGATTTAACTATGGGACACCACAGATTAAAAATGAGAGAGATAGCCGAGATTATAAGCATCTCTTATGAACGAACTCAAAATATCAACGAATTGGGTTTCCACAGTGTCTGCGAGGTGAGTTCCGCGACTGTTTTCAGTTGAACAAAAAAGCACGCGATTGACTATTTCACGAGACTGAAGTTATTTGAAGCCGATGCAAATGATTTTTTTAATCGTTATGTTACAATGGACGAAACATGGGTTCATTACTGTACGCTAGAAACAAAACAACAATCACAACAGTGGAAAGGACCTGGTTCACCACCCCCAAAAAGGGCTAAGGCGCTTTTGTTGGCAAATAAGGTAATTGTTTCAGTATTCTGGGACTCGAAGGGTGTGATTATGATTATCCTGAAAGGGGTCAGACTATAAACTCTGATTACTACTGTGTCTTACTACGTCGTTTACGAGAGGAAATAAAAGAAAAACGTCCAGGAATGCTCAGAAGAAAAGTCCTGTTTCATCAAGATAACGGCCGTGTTCTGTGCAATCAATGGCTGAAATCCAAAATTGTGGCTTTGAACTATTACCGCATCCGCCTTATTTACCTGATCTGGCACCGTCAGACTTCTTTCTGATCCCTAACCTAAAAAAACACTTAGGAAATCAAAGATTTCCGACAGACGACGAAGTCAAAACAGCAATAAACGCATAATTTGACTCTAAGGAAGAGTCGTTTTTTTTTTCAGCGGTCTAAATGCTTTGAATGGGAGATGGCAAAAGTGCATCGAACTTGATGGTGATTATGTAGAAGAATAAAAATATAACTGATTTAGTATGTGTTTATTTTCTTGGTTAGGCCGAATTTTTTTCAATCCACCCTCGTATGTGTCGATGTGTGGCATACCAGCTCCCAAACAAATGCCACGATTCGAGTGCAGTTGCTTTTCTTCGAAAGCTTACTTAAGCGCGGGATGGTTTTCAGGATGGATCAGGGTCGTTAACTTTTAGCCTTAGAAATAAAGTATATTTCAGCCGCAAGTTAAAGAAACGTACCTTAAAAGTTTAAACATATTGGGGGTTTCCACACAAAACAACCGTTTACTGGCATTTTTTAAATAAGCCTTTCTAGAATTTAAATTAAATTTAACGAGCTCATTTTATATCAAAATTGATAGAAGCTCTATTAGTCCGGGAGGTTAGGTTAGGTTAGGAGTTAGTAATACACAAAATTTGTTTAATTCTTCTCTTGACAAACAAACATTGTCGTGGCACAGAACATGTTATGCAAGTTACACAAGTGAAGAAAAAATTAGGCGAAGATAAATACAACTACACAAACAAAATGAAAATTTTCAGGAAGTCCAGTAAGCGACGCATACTTGTGAGCGCGCGAAATTAACAATTAAAAAAAAGATATAAACAATGAAATTTTTTTAAATCTCTATTAACAATATTATTAACTACTGTATAGAGAATTTAAAAAAATATTACTTAAACATTATGTTTTTTTTAAATATATTTTTCATGGGTCCAAAGTACCCAAATTTGAGATTTTTCGAACCTTTAAAAATTCATATCTTTAAAAATATTAACTTTATCGTGAAAAGTCATAGGACCTTTTTTATTGATTGGTATTTCAATAAAGAATATAAAAAAAATTTGTCCGGTTGGAAAATAACAATTTCTTGCAATTGTTTAAAAAATTTCGGTTTAAACAATATGGCACCAGGTTGCCCCATGGCAACATACATGCATTTATATCATCAGTAGGGCAATTTGAAGAGGATCGCATAAAAAAATTGAGGTGGAATAGTTTTCGGTACTCATGCGCCGATTCCTCGCGGACTATATTGTATTAAATGAAGTTTAAGTTTATGCATTTCCATTTTAGATAGTCTTATGACTTCAGGTACCAGCGACGATTTAAACAGTAATTTAAAAAATTTTTATACTAAAAATAATCGGTGTTAAAGAACACAATAAAGGATAATTACGATTTTTTAATGGTATGGTTGGCAATACTAGGTAGATCTGACGCCCTCCTGCAATACGACGAGTGAGGGTGTCGGCAGACACCCTGATTCCTCGAAAACTTACTGTCTCCATGTGTTTGAGCTAATTAATTGTTTTGATTTTAAGTAAATGATGCACGTGACGCAAGATGGGACCTAATGATAAAGGAATGCCCTGGGATTTTTAAGTTTTAATTTAATGTTTACTATAGCTATTCATTTGGATAAATTAAAATATCGTCCCCGTAGTGGAAAAAATAAAAAAGTCCGAATTTGTGCAATATTGAGTTGATTTTTAATGTGTTATTTAGTTATAGTAAAAGATAGAGTTCAGTTTGTTAGAGATAATCAGTTCCACAAAAAATAAAAATATCTACGGTAAAATTGTCTCACATTTTTTAACAATTGTACATTAACTGAAAAAAAATGTGTAAAGGGTTGACCCTACGGCCCATGCTTGAAACTTCCCTCTAAATTAAGGTATTTTAAACTCAAAAGAGTAAAAAATGCTATATATATATATATATATATATATATATATATATATATATATATATATCGATTTTTCAGTTCAAACATCTATTTTGTTAAAAAATGGTAGTAGGTATATTAATTTTGAAAAGCTGTATATTTTGAAAACGATGATGACATTCAACTCAATTTTTGAGATCTAAAATATTACATTAGCTAAATAATTTCGATGCAATGTCAAAAAACATTTTATTTTAATTTTCTCCATTGATAAATCCCAAAAAATTGACCGATTTTGATTAAATGGGTAATTTAATCAAAATCGGTCAATTTTTTGGGATTTTGACACAGTTTTTAAAGGAGAAAAGCGTATAAGATTTTTAAGTCAATCGGTGAATTAACTTGTTATTTAAATAAAATTAAGTAAGTTTGTTAAAAACAACGTAATTTTAATATTTGAAAAGCTATGTCTTGAGAATCAGATTCTATTTTGATTTTTGAAACTCTTCTATTTTCTATTTTGGCATTTGACGTAGTTTTTTTAGTACTAAGATATCGTAGAATACAAAAAAATGATTGGTTGAAAAATTTCGAAGCTATGTCGAAAAAACACTTTTTTTTTAAATTTTTCGTCAACGATTACTTCCAAACGGATAATCCAATTTTGATGTAATTTATGTATAAGACGTAGTATTTTTGAGGAATAGAGCTAATTAGTTTTTGGACTCAATCGGTACATAAACGGAGGTTATATTAAAAAATACTGTTTCAGCAAACATTTTTTTTGGTGTTTTTTCAACATTTCTCAAAATCTCCTAGACCAAATCGGTTCAAATTTTCAGGAAGTCTAAGTTGAGCGGAATCCAATCGAATGCCATCAACCGCGTTTTGATCGGTCTAGCCGTTCAAAAGTTATGTGATGTTTACATACACACACACACACACACGCGCGCGCACACACACACACACACACATACACATACACATACACATACACATACACATACACACACACATACATATATATAAACAGACATACTGACGTCATCGTGAAAATAGTTGGAAAAGGTTCCTAGGATCTCAAAACGTCTGGTGAAAACTCGATTTTCGAAAATCGGGGTAAAATCAGTAACTTCCTCATCTACATACGTAGTTTGAAGTTAAAAAAAATACTAAATCGCGTTTATCTCAGGACTACAAAATCAGAGTTATTTAATTTTCCAACTACGGGGACGATATAATAATAATATGTTTTATTTATAAACTCCATTTAAATCAACTAGTGCCACAAGCAAATCGCCAAAATGTGAACTTTTTTGTCTATGTTTGGAATATATAACATTCCGGTAAAAATGTTGAATGAACAGGTTTTGGACTACATTTTAGCCCGAAATTACCCGTCACAAAAACTATAATCACGTAGCTAGTTGAAATATATTCTACAAAAATCAAAGTCCTCGGTTGGCTCTAGTATTTACACAACATTGCGAATCCTAAAAAAGGACAATCACATAAATATTTGGATCGAATCAAATCTTTTACATAGGCAGAGAGAAAGTTCCGTTTTTTTTTAATATTTTCTATCATGATATATACGAATCCGTTTTGCTTCTTTTACGTTCAACTCTAATGCTGGGGCCGTACTTGCGTGTATTCTCCCTAAGTAATATGCGCCGAAGCTTTGTGCGATTTACCTCAAAAAAATATCGCGATAGAAGCTGTGTTCATATGTGGTCACGAACTATCATGCAATAATCAAGCAGATGGCTGAAATCGTTTTCAAACGTGTACCGTTGTACGAAACTATGGACGACGACTATTTTTACTTTTTACATGTGTGCTAACAATTAATTGCTAAAATGTTTTTTATCCCGTATGACGGGCTCAGTTTAACATTTCATCATTCCACTCCATTTTATACAACCACCAGCATACGTCTGAACTGATGTAAAACAACGACTGAAATCAACAATGCTAGTCTAACCACGCAGCGCGATATGTTAGCGCGCTAAAACCCTTTGATGTACCGCCTTCTTCGCGATAAGGCACACGCAGTCCGAATGTTTACGACGATTGCCGATAACAGCCGGTCACATCGCATGTATTGTGTCATTGCACGAAGCTTTGTGACGATAGACGCAAGTGCGGCTGCAGCATAATACACACGGTCCAAATTCTGTACAGTTGCAATATTCCCAAATACCTAAGTTAAGACCCTTACATTTTTATACAAACACAATGCCCTTTAATTGAAAATACCAAATTTAAGTAAATTATAATACAGGTTACAAAAAAAATTACAGATAAGTTTAGCGCTGATATTGTTCTAGGAAATGGAATATGTAATGTTTGTTTAATATATCGGTAATTGTCTATGTAACGATGACCACATGACGGTCAAATGATGAATTATTTCTTTCGACGAATGTACGTAAATTCACACAAGCTCTCTAATAATGAACTATCAAATATGTAATTTTTCTCATCTTGACACACAACTGCACATATATACTCGTATATTAACTTCGTACTGACGTGAAAGCCAGGCTTTCTAATGAAGTTAGATACATATTACGCATTCTGAGAGGAGTTCATTATTATTCATAAATCATTGCCTTTTGACATGTTCAGGTTTTTAGCATAATATTCGAGGTAAGGTATTAGTTGCTTAGTTCATTAAGTTTAAAAAAGTATAAGACATCTACAAACATCACGCCGTCCGTCCAAAGACGGATAACCATCATCATATTTGCCAATGACGCTTGGTTTTTGCAATGATCAGGACCAATAAAATAGGTTATCACACAATTATTCAAAAATATTCAAAAGTAGTTAGTTACATATACAAATACATAACAAAAAAAGACATGTAACATATTTACACATATACAACTACAATACAACACATACTAATATGACACAATTTACGACCTAATTGATGGGGATGGACTGCCGCTAGCGGCATTCTATACACCTTAAATATTAGTTAAAATAATAATATGCCTTAGCTTGTCTGTTAAGTTAAAATATATATATAATAGTAATGCAAATATATTATAACTAAATTGAAACTCTGTAATTGGTTCAGCTATAAATTGTTTTCACTAAATATTCAATGTTCGTTACTGTAAACTTCGCTCGCTATTATCAAACTGTATACACAGCACGAGAGATGTATCATGGCATAATAATGACTACGGAGGTTTTATTTGCTTCAACAGAAATTGGCTATTTGCCAGTAATATGGATGTTACATATTGCTTTTATTAAGCTAATGGGTTGGACCTAGTTATATATTAGTCTACATTGCAAGCCAATATTATCAATAAACTGTCCGTTTTCCGCGTTTTCCTTAAAGTTTATTTATTTGTGTGATTTTATATTTTACTAGTTGTTACCCCCGACTTCTTTCCCGTGACCCAAAAGCATTATTTACTTTGCTTAGATGGAAAAATTTGCTTATAACCTTCTGTATGAATGTAGCTAAATAAATAAATATTCACGGAATAAACTACACTTACTGATCTAACTTCAAAGAAAGCAAATTATTTGCTTGTGTTATGGGTGTTAGTCAACGATACTAATACGTTATACATATATAAATACTGGAATATATTAAATAAAGACCCAAATCCAGAAATACAAACATTTATGCTCATCACACAAATGCTTGTCCCCTTCGGGAATCAAACCCGAGCCTGGTCGATTGCGTAGGCAGGTTTGCTAATCACTACACACGCACAATATATATATATATATATATATATATATATATATATATATATATATATATATATATATATATATTAGGGTGGATCGAAAAATTTTTTTTTCTTAGCATGGGGGTAGAATTTGTAGCTTATAAAAAAAGAAAATTTTTCAAAAAAAAAAAAATTTTTTTCGCAACATTTGGAGATAGCCCACTCGTTTTTTAATAAAATAATGGATCAAATGGACTAAAAAATTTTAAAATATTTAAACGATGTTTTAGAATCTGTGGAATGTCTTTTTGAAAGCCAAATGGAAATCAGAAGTCAAAAAAAATTTTTTCCTATTATTTTTGTAACTTAAGCGAAAAATAAAGAATTAAGCAGCCCTTTTATCTGTATTAAAGTAAAAGGTAAGTGAAAAAAAAATCATATGCAATTATTTTTTCATGTTTTCCACGATTTTTGACGGAAAAAAAATTTTTTCGCTAGAATAAGTCCATTTGATCCATTAATTTATTAAAAAACGAGTGGGCTATCTCTAAATGTTGCGAAAAAAAATTTTTTTTTTTTTGAAAAACATTCTTTTTTTATAAGCTACAAATTCTACCCCCATGCTAAGAAAAAAAATATTTTTTTTTTTTTTTCGATCCACCCTAATATATATATACATTAGTGCTTTAAAACACATGAACAAGAAAGTATTCAACTTTATTAAGTACTAGCTGTTGCCTGCGACTTCGTCTGCGCGGACTTCGTTTACTCCGCACTGCTCCTCCCCTGTAGGTGATAGCGTGATAGTATGTAGCCTGTATGTTGACCCGACCTGTTAGTAATATTCATGCAAAATTTGAAGTAAATCCATGCAGTACTTTTTGAGTTTACACCGGACATACATACAGACAAACAGATAAACAGACAAACAGACAAAAATTCTAAAAACTATATTTTTGGCTTTGATATCGATTGTAGATCAAGCCCCAAGTATTCTTTTAAAAAAATATTCAATGTACAGTTTTGACTTTTCTACGATTTTATTATATGTATAGATATCAGTAGGTATAGATTTTCCTATTTTGAATAGTGAGTACTGAGATTTTACAGTTCCTTGCTGTCCTATGAATTAAAAAATTGAAACATTCCTACGGTACTAAATTGGTTGAGGTGAAACTAATGCACATAATATGACAAGTCTACGACAATTTCATAACAGGTTGCAACAATGTTGAATAAATCCAATCGTGGCCGAGAAGTGCTTTTCAGAAAAACACGTATAAGGAAAGTCGTAATGTCGAAATCGAACCTAGAACTATAACTTTTGTCCTAATATAGTAAGGCCATTGATCCCATTATATTGTCCTAAAGAATTATAAAATGAAACAAAACAGTAAGTTAATTTTTAACATGTTTATCGCGTTGGTTTTAAACAAAAATATTTTATTGCAGACGCTTGGCAAAATAGGTCGCGTGCAGCAAATTTATCATGACAACGATCTCAAAGTGGAAGTTTGCAATACGTCATGGACTTATAATCCGAATGCGGTAACCAAAGTTGCGTCTTTCGATGGCAGCATTCCAGGAAATTCATCAGGTAAATAGTCTTGTTTTGGTAACACAACCATGACTCATAAAAGTATCTTAAAGTAGCAAAAGTTTTAAGAACATTTTATGAATATACAGTACAATTTGTCTTCAAACAACATTAGCTTTTCGAATAAAATCGATTAATCTCGTTCAAATAATTATATTGCCAAGAGTTGCTTGGTCGAATATTTTTTACAGATCAAACTAAATAAGAAGAGCGGGGGGTTCTAGATCTTATACAAATTGTTTTTTTTATAGCAGAGGGAGCAAACGAGCACGTGGTGCACCCGATGGTAAGTGATCACCGCCGCGCATGAACGACTGCAATACCGGGGGTCTTGCAGCTGCGTTGCCGGCCTTAAACTTATTTGACCCTGATGTTTATATTCGTGCAAATTTAAGTATACATTTAATATATTTCGGTATCCATTTTTGACAAATAATGCTAAACAATACAAACTCATTAATAGAAAGTACTAATTAAATGAAGTTAGCAAATTAGCCAAAACAAATAAATTGTAAATAAAAAAGCTAGAATGTAAATGTAAATAGTTAAGATTTTGGCAAGAAAAATAGACCAAGTAGGCTTTTGAAGAATAGGCCAACTGCCGTTCTACCAGGCAGGTCGTAAAAGGCGACCGATTGGCTATCGAGTCACTACCATCGTGGCTACTAGGTGGTAGAGTTCTGCATTGTCTCGCCCGGGTCTGGTACCACCGCCTTACCTATTCCTGCCGCAGTAGCGTCAGTGCTTGTCGCTGTCGTATTCCGGTTTGGAGGGTAAGGTAGCCGGTAAACTTATGCATGTGGCATTAGACCTCGCCACAAGATAGCAACGCACCATTAACATCTTTGGTGTCTATAGGCGATGGTTGACTCTTTCCATCAGGAGACCCATCTGCTTGTTTGCTATCTTATGATAAAAAAAGACAATAGTCTCTTTCTTAACAGATACTCCAAGGCCAATATTGGGTTGTTCTACATCACCATAACTTTCACGACTAGTACTGAGATTTTTTCTTAAAACGCTTGATAAAGTTTTGCACTACCCGGAGATCGAACTCATAATCTCAGCCGAACTCAAATCGCTGATATCGAAGCAGCCAAAATATATTTTCAAATGTATTTTGACTGTTTATTTTTATCAGTTTATTAGTTGTCGGCCTTTTATGATTTTTACCCTTTTATCATTATAAAAGTCGATCTTATTTCAGGAGATCGTTTGTCAGTGTTATTAAAGAAGTTATTTGAGACTCACATTACTGGTGATGCCAATGAAGAACTCGTGAAAGCAGCCGCTAACGGTGACGCAGCACGTTGTACAGATATACTCGCACGCTCCGACGGGGCGCAAGCGGATGTAAATGGAGTATATGGCGGTCACACTGCTTTACAGGTTACTTTTGTTAACTATCTTATTAAGCAAAATTAAATTATTGAATTACGGCCTTTCGATTCATTGGGCAGTTATTAACTTGTGACCACTAGGTAGTAGGGTTCTATCTCACCTGAATATGAATATGTATCTGAATATGTGTCTAATGCTTTCTCATTCCTGATTTTATGAAGTCAATGCCTGCCGCTAATAATAAGTTTACCAGTAAGCTTGAGCTTGCGGCTGTCTTAGGCAGTAGCATGTAATATTTCTAAACACTTTTTATATACGAAAGAAAATAAGGAGATGGATCTCCTAGTCGAAAATACAACAATCGCCACTATAGGCGCATAATTAACATTTTTGATGTCTATTCATTAAAAATATTAATTATGCGTTGTTATCCATGTGGCGTGATGGTAATGCTACATGCATAAGTCTACCGGCTCCTTTACCCTCCAACCCTGAACACTACGGCGATAAGCATTGACGCTAATGCAGTTTCGGCTACTAGGTGGTAGAGTTCTGCATTATCTCGTCCGGGTCTGGTACCACCGCCTTACCTATTCCTGCCGCAATAGCGTCAGTGCTTGTCGCTGTCGTGTTCCGGTTTGGAGGGTAAGGTAGCCGGTAAACTCATGCATGTGGCATTAGACCTCGCCACAAGATAGCAACGCACCATTAACATCTTTGGTGTCTATAGGCGATGGTTGACTCTTTCCATCAGGAGACCCATCTGCTTGTTTGCTATCTTATGACATAAAAAAAAAAGTCTTCAAAGAACAATGTATATTTTTTGTTCACTTCGTTTACTCCGCATAGTGGAATGCTGTAAGGCATAAAAATTGTAAAACCTCGGAATCCAGGGCTACTCAATTAATCTGTATAGCGAGTGTTTGACAACATTATTAAAATCCCAAATTAAAAAGTTAAAAAAGTAATAATTGACCGATCTCGATTACAAAAAAAAATGTTTAAACAATTTCCTGGAAAATTAGAGGTGGAACGTGAAAAATTGGTGGAACAACATGTGTATAGTAAAGATTTCAATTTTATATTTAAATTATATTTCGCCGTGTTGGTCCCGGCCTCCTTTGAAGAATAGGCCAACTGCCGTTCTGCCAGGCAGGTCGTAAAAGGCGACCGATTGGCTATCGAGTCACTACCATCGTGGCTACTAGGTGGTAGAGTTCTGCATTGTCTCGCCCGGGTCTGGTACCACCGCCTTACCTATTCCTGCCGCAATAGCGTCAGTGTTTGTCGCTGTCGTGTTCCGGTTTGGAGGGTAAGGTAGCCGGTAAACTTATGCATGTGGCATTAGACCTCGCCACAAGATAGCAACGCACCATTAACATCTTTGGTGTCTATAGGCGATGGTTGACTCTTTCCATCAGGAGACCCATCTGCTTGTTTGCTATCTTATGACATCAAAAAAATATATATTATTCTCGAGGTTAAATTTCAGAAATTGGTAATGTGCCTGTCGGGCTACGCGCTATGTAGGGTTTCGAAGTTGCCCAACACGATAATGTGGACTAAGAAGAAATCTTTAATGTTTCGTACTAAGAACATTTAATTAACCTATTTAATGTCAATGACGGGTATATCCGCAGCACCATATCTCCAACTTACTCTTTGTTACTCTTTGTTGGTCCGGGCTCCTTTAAAAAATAGACCAACTGCCGTTCTGCCAGGCAGGTCGTAAGAGGCAACCGATTGGCCATACGTGACTAATAAGTGGTAGAGTTAGAGTTCCGGTTTGTAGGGTAAGGTAGCTGTTAGATAAGTCTAACAGCTACCTTACCCTCCAAACCGGAAGCATGTTGCATTGCCAACTTGCCAACGCACCATTAACATCTTTGGTGTCTATAGGCGATAGTTTCTCTTTCCTTTCCATCAGGAGAGCCATCTACTTGTTTACTATCTTACGACATAAAAAAATCTGTAAGCCGGTTGATCCTGCAGGCCACCTCTGGAACTTCCCACTAAATTGAGCTATTTTAAGCTCAACGAAATAAAAACTATACTAAACTGTTTGTAAAAATGATAGTATTTTTATGCTCGAAAATATGTATATTTTCAAAATGATGATCGGTTTTAATCTTTCGAATAACGTTCAAAGTAGTTTTTTGAGTTCTAGATTGTTTTATTTAGCTACAAAATCCAGTGGTTAAAAATTTTTGAAGCAATGTAAAAAAAAAAAAACTTTTTTCAAAAATTTACGTCATTGATAAATCCCGAATGAATCAACCGATTTTAATCAGATTAACGGTATTTTGACGTAGTTTTTTTAAGTAGAAAAGCTGACTATATTTTTAAATAAATCGGCACATTAGCTTGAAAGTTATTTTAAAATATATGGTAAATTTGCTGTAAACAACGTAATTTTAATATTTGAAAAGCCGTAACTTTTGAAAATGTAATTCGATTTTAATTCTTGATACGGCATTCGACGTAGTTTTTTAAGTACTAAAATATTGTAGAAGACCAAAAAGTGATTGGTTGAAAATGTTTCAAAGTTAGGTAAAAAAAACCGCTTTTTTCAAAAATTTTCGTCAACGATAACTCCCGATATACTGATTTGGAAGCGATTTATGTATTGGGTGTAGTTTTTTGGGGAATAGGGCTGATCAGATTTAGTACTCAATTGGTACATTAATTTGAAAGTTATATAAAAAAAATTCTGTTACGTCAAAATGTTTTTTAGGTTTTTTCAACATTTCTTAAAATCTCCTGGACCAAATTAGTTCAAATTTTTCATATATACATACTGATGTCACCGTAAAAATAGTCGGAAAAGGTTTCTGGGGACCTCAAAATGTGATCTGGTGTTAAACTCGATTTTCGAAAATTGAGACAAAATCAGTCTTGTTTATCTATATACGTAGAGGGAAGTTAAAAAAACATTTAGCCAATTACAATTATAGTTAGTATTCAAATATAATATATTAAATATAAAATTGAAATTCTTACTGAAAATATTTTGCTTTTCCACTTCTCATTTCCAGTAAATTGTTTCAAAAAATTCGAGAGTCGTCAATCGAAATCGGTCAATTACTTTTCTTTTTAATATTTTATTTGAGCCCTTAATAATGCTAACTAACACTCGTTATACAGATTTATTGACTAGCCCAGGATTCCGAGGTATAACTCTTACGGTGTTCCACTTATACGCATTTTTTTGTTTGGACTAGGCTGCAGCACAAAACGGTCACGTAGAAGTAATAAGAGCATTAGTAAGCGCGGGCGCAGAAGCGGACGCTGAAGACCGCGACGGAGACCGCGCGGCACACCACGCGGCGTTCGGCGACGAGTCCGCGGCGCTACGCGCGCTGGCCGCGGCCGGCGCCGATCTTAACGCGCGCAACCGACGCCGACAAACGCCGTTACATATCGCCGTCAACAAGGGCCACTTAGCTGTTGTACGCACGTTGTTGCAGCTTGCCGTTCATCCTAGTTTGCAGGTTAGTCTAGATTATAAATTTTGCACTACATATTTAGTTGGTGTTCGTCAATGTCTATATTAACATATGAAGCGAAGACGTAACCATCTAGTTCATGAAAAGCCTTATAGTCTAGGAGTTAGAATATTCTGTGCAGATTATGTGAAGGTGAGACAGTATTTCAATTCGGGACAGTTGCTCAACCTCTATCAAGCACAAGTCCGCTCGTGCATGAAATACTGCTCTCACCTCTGGGATGGATCCGCCAAATACCAGCTGGAGACGCTTTAGGCGATAGAGAGCGTGCCAAGAAACTTATAATCGACGATGATCTGGTAGGCAAAAACTCCAAAGCCTCGCTCATCGCCGCAGAGTGGCCAGTTTATCGATATTTTATCGGATACACTGGAGAGTGCGCTGCGGAATTGCACAACTTAATTCCGCCATCCCCGTTATTCTTTCGATCGTCGAGGCGCATAGATTATAGGCATCGCCATATGGTGGACGTTCCACGTACTCGGACAAAGCAGTTCGACTCGAAATTCTTCATTCGAACCGCAAGGGACTGGAACGTGCTTCCTGAGTCCGTGTTCCCTGACGGATACAATCTGGGGATCTTCTAGAAAAGAGTGAACATGTACCTTCTAGAGAAGCGCGTTCTATATTAAGGCGCATCTTAACTTACCACCAGGTGAGATCGTGGTCAAGTGCGTCCCTATCGATATTTAAAAAAACCTGGGTTAAAGCACTAAGTCGGGCAATATATTGCTATAGTTTTATTAAACTTTCTCTTAAAAATCCTCTCTTATCTCAATAGCAGCTTGAAGTCTAGCAGGTGGTGTGTTGCCAACACGTGCCTTGGATGAGCACCTATAGTTGTCCCGGTTGTCGCTAGAATAGGCGATAATCGTTATTAATTTGGTAAATGGGAATCACCACTCATCTCGCCTACCGACTATATCTAGTGGAAATCGGAAATTGCCTATTTAACTAAATTGTTGCAGCTAATTTGCAGCTACAAAGTAGCAGTCTACGTTTGTATAAATATAAACCATAATATCATCGTTCTTGTATTCTGACAAGCTTTGCATTTTGCAAGTAAATAGAGCAAAATACTAGACAGCAAGAATTTTTGTAATTGGACTTACTAAACTGATGCGGCATGTTGAAAATTTATTAATGAAACATCAAGTTCATCTCGAAAGCATTATTAATTTTTGCTTATTTAGTTTATGTAAATTTAATTTTGTTCGGTTTTATATGAATTTAATTAATGTGTAAAACTCATCATGTGCAAAATTGAGTTTTCTCCCATTTCACTACAATCAGGCATTAAAATATTTCAAAGTGAGTAAGTAGCACTATATCAGCTGTCAAAATAGATTTGATAATAAATGTGTGAAAATTTAATATTAGGTGAGCAGGGGGTCTTTTATTTTATAAATCCTAAAATAGCAAACAAGTAGATGACCTTCCTGATTGAAAGAGAAACCATCGTCTATAGATACCAAAGATGTTAATAGTGCATTGCTATCCGTGTTGCGAGATGTTAATGCCACTTGCATAAGTTTACCGGCCATCTTACCCTCCAAATCGGAATACGATAATGAAAAGCATTGACGCTATTGCGGTAGGAATAGGTAAGGCGGTGGTACAAAACACCCGGGCGAGACAATGCAGAACTCTATCACGTAGTAGCCACGATGGTAGTGACTCGCATAGCCAATCGGTCGCCTCTTACGACCTGCCTGGCACAACGGCAGTTGGTCTATTCTTCAAAGGAACCAACACGGGGACCTACAAATGTATGACATTTTTTACAGTAATAGGGGCGTTTGCTCATATGCGTCGCGACACGTTCCTTCCCATTGGCGTGTCTATTAGTATTCATGTGGTCTCTGTGTATTATAATGTAAAAATTTTTTAAAAAGTAAGTGACATTTCCCACAAAATGTAAACAGATCAACATACATGTATCATCATACCACAAAACCTTTTTAAATTTGATGTTGCGTTCCGGACGTATAAGAAATTGGAAGACGGTCGTAGCATTTTTACTGCGTACCCATAAATTATAATAAAGTATTATTGAGATGCATCATCTTGGAAAAATAATTCACATAATGTTTTATTATGGGTAACGTGTTCACAACTTACAATATTGTAGAAATAAACAATAAAGAAGAAAATTTATTTTTTGTTTAATAATTTTGAAATCGAGAAAGTAACTGCAATTTTATTTAAGCTTTTCTGCGCAGTCCACATATTTTTGAGTTCTATGGAAACAATGCATTTTCGGGATTAAAGTAGCCTTTATTTAATCCAAATATACAGGTTGTAAGGGACATACGATATACAGGTGTTGAATATAGAAACCATAGATTTGGATCATGATTCTGTGTCGGAAACTGTTGGAAATTTGTGTGGGATTTTTTCATTTTTTTAAAGATTTTTTAAACTTAACGTATAATTTCATTTATTCTAATACTCTACGGTTTTTTTCTAAAAACATAGTATAAATAAACAAAATAAGCAATTTATTATGCCACGCAACTTAACTGCTGGTTCGAGGGTATCGCGGGCGCGACAAGCCCTAGTCGCTAAGACTAGAAAAAGTGTTAAATATACACTTTTTCTAGTCTTTTAAAGGTTACTTTTAAATGTCCGTCCAAATTTTTAAATTAGGAACTGAATAAAGAATTGCGGGTGCGTTTTAATTATTATTGTAAAATTATAACAAAATAATATAAAAATATTCGTTTAAAAATATCCCAATTAATTCATGAACTGCATGCACCGAGTCTTGTGAATGAACTCTGTAATTCTGGCAGTGTGTCATTTTACATTTAACTATGATTACGATAGTAACTATTATGTGATCGGTCTCTCTAAGTACATTTTTCCCAATCACTTTTATTTTGGTTGAATGCACTACAATATTTTAGTTCGCATTTTGTGTAATTGAAAATATATCTTTGCGTTTTGTTTTTGTGCTGGATAAACTTATGCATGTGGCATTAGACCTCGCCACAAGATAGCAACGCACCATCAACACCTTTGGTGTATATAGACGATGGTTGATTCTTTCCATCAGGTAAGCCATGTGCTTGTTTGCTATCTAATGATAAAAAAAATTTTTTTATTACTTATATTGAACACTAGCTGTTGCCAGCGATTCCGTCCGCGCGGACTTCGTTTACTCCGCACAGCCCCTCCCCCGTAGATGATAGCGTGATAATATGTAGCCTATATGTTGACCCGACATATTTGTAATATTCATGCAAATTTGAAGTAAATCCATGTAGTACTTTTTGAGTTTACCCCGGACATACATACAGACAAACAGACAAACATACAAAAATTCTAAAAACTATATTTTTGGCTTCGATATCGATTGTAGATCACGCCCCAAGTATTCTTTAAAAAAAATTCAATGTACAGTTTTGACTTTCCTACGATTTTATTATACGTATATAGATATTGTTACGAATAATCTAGAAACGTGAAGAGTTAGAACGCTGGAGAGATCTAGAAATAAAAGAAAGGTAGCTATTATTTATTGTAACTTAGTGTTGTGAATACACGGTTTTAATATAAGTGGCATTTTCTTGCAAATTGCGAACCCGAAGCACGTAACAATATTATCGATTCTAAAAATCGTCTGAAAATTTGGCCGAACCTTTATAAAAAAATTTGTGTACACACGGATACACAAACATGCGCATTTATCTTATCCATTTTGATTGATAAAAACTAAAATCACTGCTTACCTGCAACTATTGATATAAAAAATCCAAGATGCCCCGAACAAAAGTGGCACTCAAAACTGTCCCTAATTTAACGCAAGTAGTTATAGATGTGGCAAAAATATATATTTTTGCATTTCCAACCTTAAGCGCAAGTTGTTTTTACAAAGCAATGTACGAAATGTAAAAAAAGTGTCACTGGCCGACGCAATCCTGTTTAAATTAGCGCACAATTGAAAATATTGCGCTCATTTTCAGAGGACGTTTTTGAGACACTGATTGTGTATCTTGTGTTTTATATATCAATGCCTGTAACACAACATAACTTATAATGCTATACATAATTTTGATTATGGCGGCAGGAATATACAAAAAATATACAAATGTTGGCCTGAGGAAATCGAATAAAACCATACCAAAACTATTAAGGTGCATTAAAATATCTACCAAAAATTCTACATAAACCAACTAGTCCTATCTGTCAACGTTTCTGTATATCAAAGTCGTCTATCAATTTATTGGCAATTTGTCATGATCTTGGTAAAGGTGAAAATAACAAACGATATTGCCGTTTATTTTGTGTCGTTTCAAGTTGGGAGATGAGTGATCGATCGCGACATGATGTGTCTATAGATTTATTTGTCGTACCCTCATATTATGTATATATTTATTGACGTGAACTTTATTTGTAGCCTTGTCACTTCATTGTTGTGCTGATACACTGTGCAGTAACTGTGCTGCACATGTGTCAAATAAATATCTAATTGCCTAAATTTAATTTGCCTTATAATAGATTGAACTACCGCGATTTTTCTTTTTTGCGAAAAAATCACGCCTTGGGTTATATGCATGTCTTATTCGTCAATATGATACCTTCGTCTTCGTAATCGTGGAATTTCATATTGACGGATAATCATTAGACAACAAATTATACATCTGCTATCATTAATCCAACTAATTGCAAGTAACGTACCAGGATATAAGTTAAACTCTCGTTACAAATGTATAGTAATTAGTTTGCAGGCCATGTAGACCATGTAGATACAGATGACCGTCGAGGAAGAAAATCTTCAGAAAATCGGCCACATATAGCGGCTAGTGTAGGTTGGTCCCTACAGAGTTGTCCAATGACCAGGTTCTGACTGATCTACTTAAGAGATAATTGCTGCAAGCAGCGAAAATATAAGAGTAGTGGCGAATTTTTAGGCTGATGCGTCTAAAATATGGTCTGTACATCATGTCACTGTCATAATTATTTTTAAATTAACCTCTACCTCTAAAGACCTTCTATTTTTTACATATGTAAGTAATATTACAAGGCAAAGGTTACTAATTTAGAAGTTACATTAAATTTTACACATACGTACAAAAATGTCCTGTTTACATAATTAAATTCGCAATAAAGTCAGTAGTATTGAAATTTTAATTAATTCTTATTTAGAATTGTTGATTTTAAATTTCACATCATAGTGCGGTACACAGCAATGAAATAGCATGTGATCGTCAAACTGTTCGGATTGCTAGAAGTCAAAAAGGAATTATTCTAGACTAACTGGCTTTTGATTAATTAGTTTGCAATTACTACCCATAAATCAGAGCTTATGTTATAGCGAAAAACACTATCTCGTGTATGCGAAAGTTAATTTGTTTCGTTTCTGATTTCAAAAATATAAAGAAACTAGAGTTATAAATATTCAATGCTCTTTTTGTGATTTACACAGCTGTTGCATGTTGTTTGTAAAGTAAGAATTGTTTACTAGTATTTAAACGGAAGGATTATTATTCTCGTAGAGTTTGTAGTCAGTGAAAACAATCATTCCACAATTAGCCGACAGTATCAGGTTCCATGATGTGCCTGAGGCATTGATTGAAATAATGGATACAAGGCATATTGTATATAAAATATAGACAATACAGAACTTAATTATATAGGAATGCCTAGGTTTTATCCAGACTAGGATACGTCAAAGTTTCTAACTTTGGGCTGAAGTGTTAAATTTAAAAAATGTTATCACATTAACGAATGCGGTAGTATTTTCCAAACTTTAGTCTTTAACAAATATACGTTATAGTTCAAAATATTCACCATTCCAAAAAGTAATCGTTTTTGTTAATTAACGAAGAAAAAAAAACGTTCTCACAATTGTTTGAGCGCAGTTATTACCATGTTTCCCAGGAGTATTCACCAATTAAATACAGTATGTATATCTGAACTAAAAAAACGGCTCTTTCTTACAAACGACTATCAGTCTCTCGACGTCTATCAGTCAAAAACTATTGTGAGCGAATATCTGGTTTTTCTATACAAAGAGTGTACATATCGATTTCGTAACATATTGTCGGAAAGCTGCAACGAGATGACTGTAAACGGGTATTTCAATGTAATATTGTCCAGTGTTATGAACAATCTGACGGATATTTTAAAATGCTATCGACAAATCTTTCTAGAAATCATAACCGTTGTGTTGTAGAAAGTACTTCATTGATACGGACGATTCTCACGAATAATCCCAAGACATTAGGTTATTGTAAGACTGTGGTTACTTTATTACATTTAGATTATTTTTGGAGATTTTTTACTATTCGTTGTTCTGGCGTCCGTACGGAATTTCACAGTTTGTAAATCACTAGTAGTTAAAACAAACCATAATAATATGATGATGTTTTCTTTTTTAAACTGTTTGTTGATGACTTTTATCAATATACAAGAAAAATTATGGCATTTGTTTTTTAAATATGATAAACATGCTCAAATAAATCTAGGTAACCATTAAACCCGTGTTGGTCCCGGGCTCCTTTGAAGAATAGGCCAATTGCCGTTCTGCCAGGCAGGTCGTAAAAGGTGACCGAGTGGCTATTCGTGGCTACTAGGTGGTAGAGTTCAGCATTGTTTCGTCGGGTCTGGTACTACATCCATACCTATTCCTGCCGCAATAGCGTCAGTGCTTGTCACTGTCGTGTTCCGGTTCGGAGGGTAAAATAGCATCGCACCATCAACATCTTTGGTGTCTATAGGCGATAGTTGACTCTTTCCATCAGGAGCACCATCTGCTTGTTTGCTATCTTACGATGTAAAAAAACTGGTTTTAACGCCTAAAGTTAAAATATTTTATATTTTATAAGTTAGTAAAATATTTTAATTTATGGAAAAACGTTCATAGAATGGTTGCAACCAGCTTAATTTTATATAGGTACACGTAACACTATCAGTCCAATTTAGTACCTCAATGTATATTCAAAGTTTAAAATGTTAGTATTTAAGCGTAGGCTTTCGTAGAACATCCATTGTAGAAAGTCTGAAGGTAAGCGCGTTGGATTACGCTACGTCGTACATAAAAGGTAATGTGTTTACGTTTTGTGCGTTTGATTTATGGTGACTTTGGTATTCTGAAGCCTAATACATCAATAGTAATTGACGCAATGTTCAGCAAGCCCCAATATTTTACTTTTTATACTGAACAAAAAAATGGTTGATTATGTAGTGTTGTCCTAACCGACGCGATGATATCCTATTTTTATAGTTATAAACACTTTGGAGTAGCATTAGTGTATTTCATCTTATATTATCAATGTATAAATATGCATAATTGTGTATATTTGTTGCTTCTTTACGCTAAAACCACTAGTGAAATACAGGTATTATTTACACCGACATAACACATAAACTACTTTTTTTTACCGGAAAAATTCATTCTTTGAAAAAGGTAAGGTTTATTAATCTTTACTTTTATTACAAGGAACATAATTTTTTTTTAGCTCATGCAATTCAGCGTACAAAATACATTGTATAAAGTTTAAAAGTCTCCCCGTGTTGGTTCCAGGCTCCTTTGAAGAATAGACCAACTGTCGTTCTGCCAGGCAGGTTGTAAAAGGCGACCGATTGGCTATGCGAGTCACTAACATCGTGGCTACTAGGTGGTAGAGTTCTGCATTGTCTGGCCCGGGTCTGGTACCACCCCCTTACCTATTCCTCCCGCAATGGCGTCAGTGCTTGTCGCTGTCGTGTTCCGATTTGGACGGTAAGGTAGTCGGCAAATTTATGCATGTGGCATTATTAGACCTCGCTACAAGATAGCAACGCGCCATTAACATCTTTAGTGTCTATAGGCGATGGTTGACTCTTTTCATCAGGAGATCCATCTGCCTGTTTGCTATCTTGATATATAAAAAAAAAGTTTTGATTCCACTTAAATATAATTTTCCATGCAACCATTTATTCCCTATTTCTACTCCTTAAGTGTTGATTTTTGAAAAAAAAGATAGCCCATGTTTGTCTCCGGGTTTTCAAATATCTCCATGCCTAATTTCATCGAATTTTGCCTAATTTCATCCATTTGTATTGCCATGAAAGCGTAACAGACAGACGGACAGACTTTCGCATTTAAAATAAATAATTATATTTGATAAACAACACGAACTAACCTAACCATAGCATAATTAAGCTCTGTTTGGTCATTTAACAGAACAAAGATTGTTAAATGACCAAACGGAGATCAGTGCTTCTCCTTTGTTAAACCATTTTTAATATTTATATAGGCACAGATATGTACTAAAAGTAAAAATAATTATTAATTATAACGTAGTTCAATTCAATAAATTTTTAATGCAATTTTAATTTAACATTTTTGATAATTATTCTGTTTTATTATTATTATTTTATTTTAAATATTTAAATTTATGTTATTAATTTGACATTTAAATATTTTTATTTGTTATTGTAATTTAATTTGACATTTAAATACTTAGTGATAATCATTTTTACTCCTTTTCAACATCAATAACTGTGTAATAGTTAATAGGTGTGTTAATCTATTTTTATTTTATTTTACTTAACATTTTGCGACATAATTAATTATTTAATTGACGTTTTTGTATCCATATTTATAGTTGTAAATTAGGCAAAATTGTTTAGGCTGACAACACCTTTGAGCGATATTTAAGCTTACCCTCTTCAAATCAATATTTACGTTTGTTTATATCCTACAACAGTCAATAATAATCAGTTAATTATACCTATTACATCCTGATTACTGACACACACAAAACACAAAAAAAAAAATACCGAAATTGGTCCAGCCATTCAGGGATTGATTTTATATATATAGATTATAAAATTGTAGTTTGTTTGTTTGGTTGGTTGTACGCGCTAATCTCGAAAACTGCTGAACTGATTTGAATAATTCTTTTTGAGTCAGATAGCCTGTTTATCGAGGAAGGTTATAGGTTATATAACATCATGCTATGACCAGTAGGAGCGGAGTAAACGAAGTGCACGCGGACGAAGACGCGGGCAACAGCTAGTTTTTAATATATTAATCGACCGGTTTCACTTTTAAAGCATCTTCATGCTAGCGCACGAAGCGCATTCATCTTCATAATTGCGCGGAAAATTAGAAAATTTAAGAATACTTAACCACCATATAAAATTTAATGCCATTTTGGCTGCGTGGAAGGACAATCCCATAGTCTTATATAAATTACGTATCACGTTGTTTGTCCGCTATGGATTCCTAATATATAAAGCAAAACAACGTTTGCCGGGTCAGCTAGTATTAGTATAGATATATGTGTAAAAGTGAAATTTATGTACAAGTGCAATAATAAAAGTGTCTAATATTACAGAGTTCATTCACAAAACCCAGTGTATCCGATTCATGAATTTAGTGGGATATTTTTAAAAGAATATTTTATATTATCTTGTAATCATTTTACAATAATAGTTAAAATGCACTTTCAATGTAATATTTAGTTCCTATTTTTAAAATTTGGCCGGAACTTTAAAAGTAACCCCGTATATAAATATTGAGATATATTTTACATACATCCGAACCAAAATATACGAACATCTATGCTCATCACACAAATGCTTGTCCCTGTTGGAAATCGAATCCAAGGACTATCAATTGCGTTGTCACGTTGTCGGTATAGCGATCCCGCGACCAATAACATAACTAATGAACAAAAAATCTTGAAATTGCGTATGGCAGGTATTATGTTATATCTTGATGGTAGCTAAAATATGCAAACGTGAATGTTGAATCAAATATTTTAGTCCGTTAACCTTAGATGTTCGTAGGCCGTAGCACACACGCGCAGTGTAGACGCTGTAGATTATACTCGCTGATTACTATAATACTACATAATATTTTGCAATGCGTACTTACTAAAATCCTGATAAATATATAATTTTAGGTTTAACGTATGCAACGATTGAGCATTTTATTTTACTGAGTTGAAACTAGTTCTCAATTATGTTAAAAACTATACGCTCGTGAAAAAAGGGGTTTCGTATTTCAAATTCGTATTACCGAGTAATAGAATCGCGTATACATTTCGCATAGGCGATGATACTTTGGTTATTCCATCTGAAGTTTTTTCGCCGTGTTGGTCCCGGCCTCCTTTGAAGAATAGGCCAACTGCCGTTCTGCCAGGCAGGTCGTAAAAGGCGACCGATTGGCTATCGAGTCACTACCATCGTGGTTACTAGGTGGTAGAGTTCTGCATTGTCTCGCTCGGGTCTGGTACCACCGCCTTACCTATTCCTGCCGCAATAGCGTCAGTGCTTGTCGCTGTCGTGTTCCGGTTTGGAGGGTAAGGTAGCCGGTAAACTTATGCATGTGGCATTAGACCTCGTCACAAGATAGCAATGCACCATTAACACCTTTGGTGTCTATAGGCGATGGTTGACTCTTTCCATTAGGAGACCCATCTGCTTGTTTGCTATCTTATGATATAAAAAAAAAGTATTCGTACGAGTATTGTATTCAACGGGTTTAAGACTGACGTTTTCCAGGCGTAGGTACATCTAACGCGTAAATAAATTTACTCGCATTTAGTATTTTCAGCCCGATACTTATGGTGAAATCCAAATCAAAATATTATAAATTCAAAAGACTATCTCTTTGTTACGCTGGCTGGCTGAATCGGTAAACCGATTTTGATGAAATGATGCCAGAAGATAGCTAAAGACCCGTCAAAAATTGGTCACATTTTTTTTAAACCACCCCCTGAGAGGCTAAAATTGGAGTTGAAAGTTTATATGAAAGATCCCGTTTATTAATGTAATAAATTAATGTTATTAATTCAATACTTAGGCTTATTTTAAAAAAAATCTAACCAGTGTCGTATATTGACAAATCACCATATTAATATTAAGTAAGTAGCTGACCCGGCAAACGTTGTTTTGCCTTACATATTAGGAATCCATAGCGGACAAACAACGTGACACGTAATTTATATAAGACTACGGGATTGTCCTTCCACGCAGCCAAAATGGCATTAAACATTATATGGTGGTTAAGTATTCTTAAATTTTTTAATTTTCCGCGCAATTTTCTTAATATTTTCTTTTATAAGAACCTTCTCCTTACAATTATAAACACAACAAAAAAAAAATACCAAAATTGGTCCAGCTGTGATTCAAGCGTGATGTCGTGACCAAGGAAAATAGGGATTGATTTTTATATATATAGATAAATTAAAACATATCATTAATGTAAACTTTATTTGTTACTTCCTTGTTCATATGATTGCATTTTATTGAAATGAACATAATCTCATGATATTTTGAAAGCCATTATAAGGCATAAATTAATGTTATTTATTATTTTTTTAAATTGTTGTTTCTTTTATTATATAATCCTAGTTGTAAGTTATGCACTTGTATACAGTGTTCTACGTTTATATGTGCAAACTCGCTTCTCGGTTTTGCTGGTAGACATCTCTTTCAAAGATAAGCTCATCCTTTGTACATGTTTTATATCAATTTTTTAAAATATTTTGTGTACAATAAAGTGTAAAATAAACAAAAGTTTTGTGCACAAAATAATCTTACTAATAAAATTAATAAAAAGAGAATCTTTTAGTACACACAATAAAGCAATAAACATATGTCATGAAAACTTTGCATGCACCAACTAATTTTAAAAATGCTACAAAAGTATTTTATGATATTTTTATACAACATTGAAGCTAAATATTGTAGTTTCATTATTTGTACAACCGTATACGTCCATCCCGTCTATGTAAATAGTGTAAACTTACACGGAACATAAAGGAATATTAATGTGCATTCTATTTCCTTTACAAGTCCCACGACGCAGCAATTTATCACAAAGTTTCTTAGCGTGTTACAATACCGACACATTTTGTAATATACCCGGGATAGAGACGTTACTTCCACAGTAACACACTGCACTGACTTATTGTCCAAAGAACTCCATTCGTAGTTTCTACTTGCAGTAATTCTAGATCTATAGCAAATCTGTGTCAATTGTACTACAAAGAACAACAATTTACAAATAGTTAAAAAAGCGTTAGGTATGAATTGATGTTGTAATAAATTTTTTTTGGGTACATGTGTTATCACACGGGCAGAGCTGCGGGATGTCGCTAGTAATCCATAATTTTTATATGAAATCGGTGTTCACAATTGGTTTATCAGTTATAAATTTAAGTTAAGCTAGGCGTATATTCCTGTGGGTCTCCCACGGGCATCCTTTGGATGCGGAATCCTAAAAATAGTATGTCAAATAATAGAATCCTTTCTTTTATTACATGTAAGTAGGTATAGGTATAGCGGATATCAATATCGTATGTGCAGATCACGTTTTCGATTATCATAGCTCACTCTTTAGATCAGTGAAAAATATTACACGGAATTTCAAAATTTCCTTTTTACGTAAGGGAAGTGTTCGGTAATTCTATGGACCTTATTTCAAAAATATATTTCTTATAAAAGTACAATCATGAAGAAAAGTCCACGAACAAATTGAAATTGCCAATAAAACCTAAGATTTTCTTGTACATGGTTTTCATTTTATTCCTACAGAATACAACATATAATAATATATTCTCACATCTCGTGCGTTTATTGAACGAACTTCGAACGAAATGAAAGGATGCTCCTTCGAGCCTATTGGAACAATCCGTTATATGTATGTATGTGTATATAAATGTTTGTTCAACGATAACTCGAGTATCGTTTCTAACATTTTTTACGTTAAGCCATATTGATCTAGAGGTTGTAAGTGGTTCAATCATGAAGAAAAGTCCACGAACAAATTGAAATTGCCAATAAAACCTAAGATTTTCTTGTACATGGTTTTCATTTTATTCCTACAGAATACAACATATAATAATATATTCTCACATCTCGTGCGTTTATTGAACGAACTTCGAACGAAATGAAAGGATGCTCCTTCGAGCCTATTGGAACAATCCGTTATGTGTATGTATGTGTATATAAATGTTTGTTCAACGATAACTCGAGTATCGTTTCTAACATTTTTTACGTTGAGCCATATTGATCTAGAGGTTGTAAGTGGTGTCCGAAAGTAACGGTTTATTTTAAATGGTATAAAGGTGTGCGCGCGCCCAGTGTGGGGCTAGTAGGGAATGTATCTATTGGACGTAGTTACATGAAAAAGATCCAATCCACACAAAATCAGTTTAGAAATATTGAAGTTTGAAGTTGGATATTTTTTAATTTTTTAACGTGCCATACATGGGGACTAGTTCTGACGTTGAATAAAATAATAAAGAGTTATTTTTGCTTAGATGTTTTTTTACTGGCCAATTGTATTGATGTTTAGCATCAGTTTAGTGCACTTAACTCACAACATCACTAGGTGTTAGAGTTCTGCACTGTCTCGCCCGGGTCTGGTACCACCGCCTTACAATAGCAGGTATTCCTGCTATTGCAGCAGGAATACCTGCTGCAATAGCGTCAGTGCTTGTCACTGTTGTGTTCCGGTTTGGAGGGTAAGGTAGCCGGTAAACTTATGCATGTGGCATTGCAGACCTCGCCACAAGATAGAAACGCACCATTAACGTCTTTGGTGTCTATAGGCGATGGTTGACTCTTTCCATCAGGAGACCCTTCTGCTTGTTTGCTATCTTATGATATTGTTACGTACTTGGGTTCGCAATTGTAACAAAACACCACTTATATTAAATCCGTGTATTTACACAACACGACACAACGTAATACTAAAATACACTTTACACCCCAGTCACTCGCTATACTATCACTGAACTTAGAACACTACACAATAAAACACTTCTCGCTTCGGAATAGTCACTTGATGTATCGCTCTCGATCGCTTGATAAAAACTGCCTTGTGTTTGTCAACACCTCTGTATTTATAGGCAGGGGAAAGTCCTAGCTGGATCCAGAAAAATCTAAATGTATCGGAAAACAATGAATCACTTATTATCGTAAACATGTTATGAGTCATAAATCCTAGTACACGCTACTTTCAACCTTATGCCATATCCCACAAAGTCCATTATGGCGTAGCCCAGGTCAACTATTTGTTTGTCAATAGGAGTAGCTATCTCTTTCTTTTATTTCTAGATAGTTACCGTGCGCGCGCTCCAACTCTACACGCTTCCAGATTATTCGTAACAATATATAAAAAGAAAAAAAATTGGGTATTTGCATGATTTTCCAATCCATTAAATAATAACAATAATAATAATAATAATCTTTATTGTTCCAACATTTACTTATTTTAGGTTGACCGCTGACCGCTACACTAGTTGATACTGTTATGTAGAAGCCAGTGCCCCCCTTCTAATTACAGTTACAGAAAATGTATACATTTTCAAGTGTGTTCGTACATAAGTGTGTGTCTATGTGTATGCGGGTGTGTGTGTGTGTGTGTGTGTGTGTGTGTGTGTGTGTGTGTGTGTGTGTGTGTGTGTGTGTGTGTGTGTGTGTGTGTGTGTGTGTGTGTGTGTGTGTGTGGGTGTGTGTGTGTCTGTCTATGTGCGTGTGCGAGTGCGTGTGTGTGTGTTTATGTGTGTGTAATTTATGTGTAAGTTTTATTGGTATTTAGCATTTTGTACCAACTATTAGTTTTTCGCAATTATTGTAGTCATATCTACTTAGCCAATCTAACACAGCTATTTTTAATTCGTAACCATTTTTTTCCCGAATAGGCATGAATTTATCTACAGCATTATATAATATAGGAGCTAAATAATCATAGTATTTTTGTGCAAACGCAGTGTTTGTTTAGCTAATTGGACAATTTATTCTTCTCTTTTCTGTTTGTCTTAAATAAATAGTTATGTCTTATTATTTTTAAATTTTTTTTTAAATTTTTGAAAAAAAATTTTTTTTTTTATTTATAAACATTTAAACTATTTGACAATAAAAAAATTGTTAAAATTTAAACGTATAGGTAGCTCCCTCTTGCGTATGTGACGTCATTGTGCATATTCCAACTTGAATTTTTTTTCAATAATTTATCATTCGTCGTTTATCATGCATTCAAATGACGCGCCAATAATATGCACAATGACGTCAGACCAATCACATCATGTTTCACGTCACGTAATTTTTACATCATATTTG
This sequence comes from Apodemia mormo, assembly GCA_036924255.1. NCBI lineage: Eukaryota > Metazoa > Arthropoda > Insecta > Lepidoptera > Riodinidae > Apodemia > Apodemia mormo. The sequence goes on along the minus strand of JAUPFN010000003.1, from coordinate 30,862,206 downwards.
ACCACTTTTATTTATTTAAAAATTATTTATTAAAATTAAATTTTAATCTTACGTAGGTATTTTATGTGTATCAAAGAATTTATTAACTGAACTTCATTTGAAAAATCATTTTCATGCAAATACCCAATTGACCATATTGTGGATTGGATCCTTTTCGTTTAACTACGTCCAATTATGCCTACTTATCAATTTATAATACACAAACATTAGTAAATAAACATAAGTACAATCTATTTCAAAGCTTCTTGTGTTGTTTACGCTATCTTATACAGTATAAAACAACACGTGTCATTTAACTTTCAGAACCGTAGTTCAGAAAGTTTAATTATTTTACCCATTTCAAAGCTTCTTGTAGTGCTTACGCTATCTTATACGGTAACCTACACAATAATTACAATTAATACGATGACTTTCTATGTACGTGGACTTTATCTGTTTAAAGTCTGTGACACTTTTAATATAGAGAAGTAGAGTTTAGTCGGTAATGAGTGTAGACGACGCTCTCAGACATGCGGTCGCCGTAATTGCCAAACTTTGCGTCGACACAAGCCCCACCCTGCTGACTTGTCGCCGACCATTGTTTTCCTAACAACCTATGTATTTTTCTCTATCAGTTCATTACTAACTTGCCCTTCAATACAATGTTGTCCGTTAGATGTGAATGGAAAGTAGTCTTAACTAAGCTATATAAATGTATTAAACCTGCAAAGAGTATTTGAATTTAATATATTATAAGAAAACAATATGACTAATCAGAGTGCGCGTTCTATTAGTAGCTTAGTTAAACTTAGATATGACATTTTATACGTCTCAATAATTTATACACTTGAACACAATATATATATATATATATATATATATATATATATATATATATATATATATATATATACATTTCGTGAAGCAAAAACTTTGTATTCCTTCTGAAGCCAATTACGAGAACGTTGGAATATGAAATTTGGCACAGTTACAGTTACAAAGAGGAGGACTAGGATAAGATATGCGTTAGAAATAGCTACATTAAATTAATAAAAATAACCATTACACACGCTACATTCATGTGACATTATCTATACATATAATAAAATCGTAGGAAAGTCAAAACTGTACATTGAATATTTTTTTAAAAGAATACTTGAGGCGTGATCTACAATCGATATCAAAGCCAAAAATATGGTTTTTAGAATTTTTGTCTGTTTGTCTGTTTGTCTGTACGTATGTCCGGGGTAAACTCAAAAATTCTGGATGGATTTACTTCAAATTTTACATGAATATTACTAACAGGTCGGGTCAACATATAGGCTACATATTATCACTCTATCACCTACGGGTGAGGAGCAGTGCGGAGTAAACGATGTCCCCACGGACGAAGTCGCTGGCAACAGCTAGTTATAATATAAATTATAATGTACCAAAGTATGTATTTTATTCATTATAATTAAACTACAGCGAATACACAATAATTTGCAATAGGAAACTCTGCGCGCTGTATTCTTAATCTAAGAAATAGTTGTCTCGATAAGTTTACAATGTATGGGCGACACTAAGATAGCCATTGAAGCTAAGTGGTAAATCGTAAATCTGGACAATTATGCATTTATTTTTTATTACTTTATTGAGTCGGAAATGATCTTAAACAAACGAGTAATAGATAGTCCGAAAAAATATTTTTTTACCTTTTATGTACTTCAAGATGAGTGTCACGCATATGTTGCCGCGGCTTATGAGTATAAAAATTCATTATCCTGTTAGCAGGGCCCGCGGGGATTCATGGCTTCGGGCATCGCGAACTGAAGTCGTATCGCTTAACTAAATGTGTACTAATACGTATACGTATAGATACGATAAAACACTATTTTGTATAAAAGAGGCAACCACATCTATTAGTTTACCGGCTATCCTACACTCCAAACCGGAACATCGCAATGAATATACCTACTAGTGTTATTGCGGCAGAAATAGGTAAGGCGGTGGTTCCAAACCCGGACGAGATGTTGCAGACCGATGCCACTTAGTAGTAAGGATGCAGTGACTCGTACAAGTTAATCGTTCGCCTTTTATAAGCTGCCTGACAAAATGGCAGATGTTACAATCCTCGTTAAATCTTATGTAAGTAATGCTTTCGAATAGACTTGTGTTCACTAAGAATGAATCGGATGTATTATAGTTTTCAATGAGTGATTGAACGGAGATAACAAGACACTAGAATATTTATTATAAAATATAAGGATTACTAATATTTTTGGGATATAAAATCGGCAAAAATATTCACGTCACGTGACAGTGAACGCAAATCTGAAAACGTTACTTCACGCCATGGTAAACGCCATGCTGTTGTTGGCATCATAGAAACCAGAGTATGTAATATATGTACGATCACGACTTGATGTCATTAAAGACCCTATGACAGTCCAGAGCGTTTTCTGAGAAAATTAAAATTTTAATGCATGAAACATAAAAATAATTAGTTTTTTTTATTAATATACCTCAGGGCTGTCCAAGCCAGATATCATCCTAGGCTTATATAAATTACTAAAGAGATTGGAGGCAATTCATTTTTCAAATAGGAAAACACTCCAATGAAAGTTAAGGAAAATTATTAAATAAAACATAATACTGTAAAAGGCGAGCAAATTTTTAAGTATATTGAGGTGGATTAAAAACACTTCGCGGGCCGCATGCGGCCTTTCCGTTGTGCGTTGGACAGCTCTGGTATACCTAATACAGAAAAGTATTAAATAGGTTTTAAAATTTATCAACTAGCTTATTGTTGATATGGACGGTTTCGGAGACTGAAGAAAGCCAAAAGAATTTGGAAGACATAGAGAGAATTTCAAAATCAGTTCATCGTGGTCATAGTTTATGACAGTAATGAAAGTGAGTAAAATCAAATATAAAATATTGTGGCACAACCAGTTAGAATGTTTGTAATGCAATGACATTAAAAAGAAGATTTTTTTCTGGAGCTCTACAAGCGCTGTTAAATATTTATGCTCAGTACTGACAAGTTCCATAATATGTGATATTTGTTATATATATTTTTGTGTACAATAAAGTATTAAATAAATAAAAATATACACATATAATTGAGGACTTTCTCTGTTTTTTGTTGGTTGAAAAAACATACTTCTATGCTTGCGAGCAAAGCTACGCGGATCTAATAGTAAAAAAAAACTTAGTATATTGTTATACCTTTGGACAAGGAGCGATATAATCTTTGGTTTTCACAGCATATTTGAACCATGGCATTGGTTTTCGTCTATAGGCCCATATGGTCCATATGGCTATATAGGCCCATATGGCCCATAGGTATACGCATTTTTCAAGTGTTTGTGTTGCTGAACCAGGGAATATTTTTTGAATTCTGACATTGAAAATATAGTATCATTATCTTTTAACAAGCAGGAATTTTCTTTCAGGAATTTGTGCCAAATATTTTCATCATCATTGCTTACTATTGTTAGATTCTGGTCTTGTAAATACTGTCCTAATCTCTCTAAATTGAACTTGACTGGCTTTTCTGGATTCGGGGTTTCATTATTTTCTGATTGAATATTATCAAAGTTATACAAGAAATCAGCAATGTGTGTTAATTCTTGTTGAGTTATTTTTACTATTTCGCTCGGAGTTTGCTCATCTAGCAAACGAACTATTACGATGAAGAGCCATCTAAAGAACGCTTTGTAATTTCGCATGGACACATCTATCACTTGTTGTAGTTCTAAACATTTGTTTAAAAACGCGTAACAAGCTTTTATTGCCTCAGTTGTTAATTTTTCATCTAACTCAAAAATCTGAAATTATTTTTTTAGCATAAGTACGAGTAAAGCTTACAGTAGTCGCATATGACGTGTAACAGCTAACACCAATTGAATAATCGGGTAATCTGATGGCTAACTTGTGATACCAACTCAAGCGTTCATCAATAAATTCAAAAAGCGGACGTATACCCGGGTTTCTTTTACAAACTCTCATAGATTGCAGGAAAAATTTTTAGAAACGAAAGAAAATATGTTACACATACTGAAAATGATAAACAGTTGTAGAGTATGTGTAATAATTGTTCCCGCCTTACGTGACCACTAATATATAAATAATTTCTCCTGATTTGAACAGCCAATAGGGTATATATATATATATATATATATATATATATATATATATATATATATATATATATATATATATATATATATATATATATATATATATATATATATATATATATATATATATATATATATATAATAGGTTTTAGGAAACAACAAAAAACGTGTTATTAAATTAACAAAGTTTTTTGTTTTTTTTAATAACTAATAATATATTAACAAAATATAGTCTGTTTCTTAATTTAATAACACGTTTTTGTTATATTCTATACTTTCCAACGTCGGCACTTGGTAAAATTCCATTACTATTAGACACAATAAGCAATGCACCTATATTTTAATTTCACTTGACAACATAAATATTTTTGGTATATATAACTCGAACGAGTAAATACGAGTGTTTTTTTTCTTGGTATAAGTGTATGAATATTATTCTGTAAGTGCAATATAATAGAGACATTTTTATTTCAGAAAGTTACTTGATTTTTCAGTAGGACGAGAGTAGAACACTATCTCAGCCGCTTTAAGTTAAGGCGTGAAAAAAAACACTGTCGAGAAAAAATCGTTTTTGTGTCAACGCATATAGAACAAAATCTATATTCAAATAAACGACCGCCTGTGTGAATTGTCTGTTATCTTCATTACTTCGCACGAGATTCAAAAGAATTTGTATGCCACGATTCCTTCTAAAATCTTTGTTTAATGAAATAACTATTTGAAAGCAAGCGCCATATTGAAGAGCAATTGGGCGTAAAGCTATTTAAATCTGAATAGGCCATTGTGAAGGAGCGTCACCTTGTACGGAGACGGCGGCGCGGGCGTCTCGTCCTTAATAAAGTTAGAATACTGTCGCCTGCGGACACTTCCTTGCCCAGAGCTTCCTGCGACCCTTCGTGTCATTCTTGTTAAACTCCACTGTTTTGTATTTTGAGATTAAAGGGCTTATTGTTGCCTGGCTAATTAGTTTAAAGCAGTTTAACTTAATTTTATTGAATTTTGAACAAGTTTTGTAGTGGATAGAATTTAATGCTTCCTTATATTACAAATGTTTTAGATAAGTTTTTGTGTAGTTGTACAGCTACAGTTACAGCTTTCTATGTAGTTGTAGTTACACCATGTCGACCATAAAGGCTGAGGCATATGCTAGCTACGCCACTGAAATAAGGATATCAAAATCAAAACAACGTGGAAATTATAATGCTACAACTAGTCACGGTAGGTTGCCAATTTAAAGATTGAGTGAGATTGTTTGTGCTATTATATTAATGTTTAAGATAAAGATCTGAAAAAAATCTGGTGATAACGACCGTAAATTACCAAGTTGCTAGAAAATTACGAAGACAAAATACTTTTTCTTTTTTTATTCTCTATAAGTACCTAATTACATTTCTGTCTTTTATTTCATTACTTTGGAAGTAAAACCTTACAAAGTAATGAAATAAAAGACTTCGTAAATAAGAAAGCAAAATGATTTATTCTATATATAAGTATGTTTTTTATAGGTGTATATATATATGTATAATAAAGACAAATTGTTCAGGATCTTTTTAAATTTTTGTATTTTCATAAATATTTACTTATCCTGGCAACACATACATAACAACGTCTCGCTAGGTTTCGCTATAACAGCCATATCATATGTTCCTACAGCAATTGCATCAGTGCTTGTTGCTGTTGTGTTCCTATATGCTGAAAAACATTTCATCTATGTAAACATGGATAAAACGTGTTTACATGGATGAAATGTAAACATTGCAGTATATATGCGGTAGTTGTCTCTTTTCATCAGGAGAGTCATCTGCTTGTTTACTATCTTATTAACTAAAATAAATAATTGAAAAAAAATATTTTTTGCAATTTTGCCCCATAGACATTTTTGCTATTGCTATTGCGCGTGTCCGTCTGTAGTCTGCGTGTATGTGTGTATGTGTACAGCAGCAAGCAGCAACACATTTATAAATTTTATTTTTAAAATTAACAGTTAAATTGCCAGGCATGATGTTTTTTTACCACCCGTTTTTATTATTATTCATAGCCTTACCAAAAAACTGTATTACCATCGCTTCTTTTGTATGCGTAGATGTCAAAATCGTCGAGTACAGTTATTTTTCCACAGCCGAATAAAAAAGGAATATAACGCATCATTCGAATAAGTTGACTAAGAGACTGGCAAATAAAGTCAGCAAAGACGTTTGTTACGTAAATATCGACTGGGCGTGTTGCGAATTGGGCAGAATACACGATGAGGGGAGGCGTATGTCCCATTTTTGCTGCATAAGTAACAAAAATAGGACATACGACTTCGTTCACTTTAATACGTGAAAGTGAGAGAGCCGACTCATTCATTGGATTAAGTGTTATGTGGATTTATATGAGAATTACGTGACGATATATTATCATAATATTGTTAATGAATGCATTATCTACGCTTACAAGGAGACTGGAATTAATGTATGCTAAGTACCATTACTGTATAGGTAGACTAACTGGGTACCAATTCGTGAATCTATTTCGTTGTCTGAATATATCTACATATCTATATTTATTCTATTGCTTATTTCCCTTCCCTGGATTGAGAAAAATAATTATTATGGTATTTTTGGTGTTATATTTAAAATTAATTTAACCAATTCTTAGCGGTGGGGAAGTTCATACCTCGCATGAGTGTGTAATGCTCTTGTGGCGCCGCTGGTCCGTACCGCTAAAGGGTCATACTGATGGAACCAGCGGGCCAGCTGCTTGTCGGGTGACGTCATTACTGTGGAGGTCGATGACGTCACACAACGACAAGTACGGGGAAAAGGAAGATCTTCCCAGCCAGGCAAGGTGTACTGCCTGGGGACCGAAGTCCATTTGAGAAGCGTTGAAATTTGTATATAGTGTTACAAGATAAAATAATTGTGATATCGCGATTCAGGATTTTATTTTGAATTTCATTTTTTCCATTTGTTATTGATTTTTGTCCATTTTTTTTATTATCTTTTCTTGTAGCGTTTGTGATTGTTTTGAGCCGCTACAATACTCTCCCCCAAGACCGAAGGTCGATCTAGTTGAGCCAGTGAAGCGTATGTGCCTTGAGTGCTCGAGTCTGCGGTGCATCGAGACGAGCCAAATATGCGCGGTCCTCGGTGAGTCGGGACGAGTGCGCCTCCGCTGTGGTTCGCAATGAGTCGGAACGAGTGGGACAGAGTTGCTGCATGGAGATCCAGTGAAGGTAGGCAGTTCGAAATGGATTCCGGAAAGCGTAGATGAGGCGTAGCTTGTGAAGCTGGCTGATGCTGTTGGAAGCAGAGGGGGGTAACAGGAGTCGCTGATGGTCAGAAGGCTGATGCGTGTTGTTTTGCTCGGGGTCACCACTGTGGCATCTTGATAGCTGATAGTGATAGGACTTCGGTCCCCAGGCAGTACACCTTGCCTGGCTGGGAAGATCTTCCTTTTCCCCTTCCTTGTCTTTGTGTGACGTCATCGACCTCCACAGTTATGACGTCATACTGACAAGAAGTTGGCCCGCTGGTTCCATCACTTCGACCCTCCAGCGGTACGGACCAGCGGCGCCACAGTGGTTACACCGACGTGATCTTCACCACTAACAGCCTTCAATACGCCACACTCTAGTTCTGGTAATCGTAAGAAGTAAGTGATAATTGTTAACAGGTCAATAAAATGCGTTGAATGGGAACCAACTGACAAAACAATGAATTCGAAACTGAACGTTAACTTCCTCATTAAACACCACTCCATTTTGTGAAGTGGAGCATTTGTTTGATGGGCGAGGTTGACTTTCGGTTCACTTCGCTCAGTCTCAGTCGCTTTTTATTAAAAAACTAGCTGTTGCCTGCGACTTCGTCCGCGCGGACTTGGTTTACTCCGCACTGCTTCTGCCCCGTAGGTGATAGCGTGATAATATGTAGCCTATATGTTGACCCGACCTGTAAGTAATATTCATGCAAAATTTGAAGTAAATCCATGCAGTACTTTTTGAGTTTACCCCGGACATACATACAGACAAACAGACAAACAGACAAAAATTCTAAAAACTATATTTTTGGCTTCGATATCGATTATAGATCACGCCCCAAGTATTTTTTAAAAAAAATATCCAATGTACAGTTTTGACTTTCCTACGATTTTATTATATGTATAGATTGTGTCGATTTGCCGTTATTTTTATGAAGTAAAAGTTAACCTTTTGAAATCAATATTTCAATTATGAACTATCTTTGTGCCAAGTTTCTTTAAGATCTCTGCAATTTTTTCTCAAACATCCATAAATACTTCTTTTACAATTATAATGAGAATTGACAATTTAAACTTGGCTTAATTCAAACGACCTTCCTCCCGTGTTTCTCCATAAGAGAAATTTGATAGTAATATGTTCGAACTTACTTGCTATGCAGCTCTACACTAAGAAGTGAGCTAATTGAGCCATAATCATTGTATAACTACGTGGTTGAATTCTGAGACAACTCATCCGAGTAGGGTAACCATGGCTTTTTTATATCACAGGATAGTAAATAATCAAATGAGTCTCGTGATGTAAAGAGACAATCATCGGCATATAGATACCAAAGATGTTAATGGATTGTTAATATATAATATATGCAACGAGATATTAACATAATACATGTTATATAAATACATAAGTTTATTGTCTACCTTACCCGTCAAACCAAAATACGAGAGTGACAAGCATTGACGCTATTGCGGCAATAATAGGTAAAGCGGTGGTACCAAATTCGGGCGAGACGTTGCAGGAGGACCTAGTAATCACGAAGGCAGTTACTCATTGAGCCAATCGTTCACAACCTACAAACTATTTGGCAGAACGGCAGACGGTCTATTCTTCACACAACATGGGGGACCTGCCGTTAAAATGACATCGCTTGTTAGTACCATACTACGACTACGAGTTAGAAGCTAAGATTACTTGCGAATGCGATGTCACGCCTCGGACACGTCGCGATAGCAAGAAGTAACTCGGACGTAGCTACAGCTTTGTCGAAATCATTAATTGCGTGAGGCTTTTAGGGTCGAGTCAAAACTCACGTGGGACCACTCCTTTCCGGTCAAGGCAGATATCACTTTATTTCCGCAAGGAAAAACGTAATATAGTGAGGAAACTGGGACAAATTATGTAAATGTGCAAGCGCCAACGGTTTGGAATGGCTAAATCAGAGCGAGGTAGAAGGCGCGGATGATTTTACTAAAAATCAAATGGACATGTTGGTTCCAAAAGTCACTCTTGAGGTTTGCATTAGAGTAAATATTCTTTTACGATAATGTTTATTTCAGTACTTTAATTTTTAATGTTCGATCTTCTCAGTGATTCTATGCGTGTTGATTACTTTCAAACAGAGGTAAATCCATTATATGAAATATTTGACATATTAGTATGACGTAAAAGCTGAAAAAAAATTACGTGATGTGACTTTTAGCAAATAAGGGTAAAGTTAATATAATATCTAAAAAAATGCAAATTAAATGTAACATTTTTATCTAATAAAGACAAATCCAACAAATGGTTTTTATCAAACGGAGTTGAATCCATTCGGACCAATGAGGGCTCCGCATTCATTCAATATGGCCACCAATTTTGGCTAAATTTTCAACGGCTAGTTGTCGGCTAGTAGTTATCACTTTCGGTTGTTTTAACGAATATCTTGTAGAAATTCAATTAAATATGGATAATTCAAGAAAAATTGTGTTACCAAATAAAGTCCGACAACGACCCAATACAAAGATAAAACAAAAGCAAGTTGAAAAAATTAATAAACTATAACAAAGTATACATCTTAAACCTATATTGTTTTTTTCACAGGTTATGAAAGACCTACCGTAGGGTTGTACATATTACATATATATATATATATATATATATATATATATATATATATATATATATATATATATATATATATATATATATATATATATATATATATATATATATATATATACATACATATATATTACATGAAAGTCTTGAAGGATGACATTAAAGAAATGTTAAAAACTCATTTTCTCGCTATACAATTATTTTGCGTTAAAACAATAAACTTTTTTATTCATACTACAATTTATTTAAATTTATTTTAAGATTCAGATACCTCAAAGTAATTAGATCACTTATTATTCGTGACAACCCTAAATGTCAGTAGCAAAAGTAGTTTTTATCAAAACTGGGTAAATGCAATAGATTTAATCTTTGGGTAACTCCGCGCCTCGTTTTTTCAATTAAGGATAAATTTCGTCATGTTAAATCAGTCTAGGATATATCCAATCAAAAAGGTTTTTTTTTAAGTTTAGGTGATATTTGTTGCTATTTTGAATGTTTAATTGGGTTCTGTATATACAACATTTATTTCTGAAAGAAGATATAAGTGTTGTTCAGAATCAGTTTTTGCTAGATACAGTACCCGGCGATAAATATTGCACATCGACCTTTGGAAAGAGACAATCGGCTAATTTCGGCTTCGTAGAGCGTTATCTCTGTCGCACAAAATACAAACAGTCCGGTACCTATTAGGAGCTGTTAAAACAAGTGATTTGCTTCTTTTGATATTTTTATTCTTTGTATAAAATACACTAATTTTTCTATAAGTGATGGCTTTAGGTTGGGGTAAAATAAAATAAAAAAACATTTTTACATTATGTTTACGTATTTAATTATTTTGGAACATTACAGCTTTAGTGTACATAATAAACACCATTATACCTATTGCTAAAATGAGACATTGCAATAAAAATAATAATAATTCTAATTCTCAATTACTTCCATTTCACTATCTGTGCTCTCAAAGAGGTCAATATCACTGTCACTATCAGCCGTATTTATTACTAATCTATCAGTGTAATTGTCTAAACTGTGTTGAATGCTTCTATATTCATTCTCACATTTGATTGCATGATCGCAAACCTTTTTCCACTCTTCAGCGCCGATCATGTTTACTTTTTCAGTCAATAATGTTTTTACTGTAGTTAAGTTCATACCCACATTTCTAGAGGCTACATAGCCTTTCAGTTGAGACCATATATTTTCAATTGGATTAAAATTCGGATGATATGGTGGCAATCGCAACACAGTGTGCCCATGTTCGGCAAGTATTTTGTCCACCACAGAAACCTCTGTATACCTCTCCTTGTGCTGACATATAATAGCGTAAATCTGGGTTTTTGTTAATTTTGGATCAACTGGAATTTCATGTCTGTTTAACCAGTTGATCATTTCCCGTTTAATGGTGTTTGAGTTGGGGGGTCTCTCAACATACTTGTTGTGATAGGGTGCGTTGTCGATAACTATAATTGTCGATAACTATTAATCCAATTGAAAATATATGGTCTCAACTGAAAGGCTATGTAGCCTCTAGAAATGTGGGTATGAACTTAACTACAGTAAAAACATTATTGACTGAAAAAGTAAACATGATCGGCACTGAAGAGTGGAAAAAGGTTTGCGATCATGCAATCAAATGTGAGAATGAATATAGAAGCATTCAACACAGTTTAGACAATTACACTGATAGATTAGTAATAAATACGGCTGATAGTGACAGTGATATTGACCTCTTTGAGAGCACAGATAGTGAAATGGAAGTAATTGAGAATTAGAATTATTATTATTTTTATTGCAATGTCTCATTTTAGCAATAGGTATAATGGTGTTTATTATGTACACTAAAGCTGTAATGTTCCAAAATAATTAAATACGTAAACATAATGTAAAAATGTTTTTTTATTTTATTTTACCCCAACCTAAAGCCATCACTTATAGAAAAATTAGTGTGTTTTATACAAAGAATAAAAATATCAAAAGAAGCAAATCACTTGTTTTAACAGCTCCTAATAGGTACCGGACTGTTTGTATTTTGTGCGACAGAGATAACGCTCTACGAAGCCGAAATTAGCCGATTGTCTCTTTCCAAAGGTCGATGTGCAATATTTATCGCCGGGTACTGTATCTCGATATTGCTTTCAGTGGATTTACCTAGGTTTGAAGTTAAACGACACGCTACTTTCTTAACTAAACTTAAATGAAAAAGATATATGTAAATTATTTGTCTTGATAAATCTAATGTTAACAGATTAACTTATTTATGTTAAAAATATGCATTTATAAAAATCTCGTATGCGATTCGGGGACGGATGGAGGTCGTATAAAATCTCACGATATCTCACAAAGGTGGTTTCCCCCCCCTACCCAAAGGTCTCCTTTGTTATAGAAGAGGTCTAAGGTTTCCAAAATGTACAAAAATTAACTTCTTGCATCCCAAACCTCTAAATGATGGGATAAATCATTTAATTTAATTTTATCTATCAACACGGTTAACCCATGTCGAATATGAATCCGAATTTTAATCCAATTGAAAATATATGGTCTCAACTGAAAGGCTATGTAGCCTCTAGAAATGTGGGTATGAACTTAACTACAGTAAAAACATTATTGACTGAAAAAGTAAACATGATCGGCGCTGAAGAGTGGAAAAAGGTTTGCGATCATGCAATCAAATGTGAGAATGAATATAGAAGCATTCAACACAGTTTAGACAATTACACTGATAGATTAGTAATAAATACGGCTGATAGTGACAGTGATATTGACCTCTTTGAGAGCACAGATAGTGAAATGGAAGTAATTGAGAATTAGAATTATTATTATTTTTATTGCAATGTCTCATTTTAGCAATAGGTATAATGGTGTTTATTATGTACACTAAAGCTGTAATGTTCCAAAATAATTAAATACGTAAACATAATGTAAAAATGTTTTTTTATTTTATTTTACCCCAACCTAAAGCCATCACTTATAGAAAAATTAGTGTGTTTTATACAAAGAATAAAAATATCAAAAGAAGCAAATCACTTGTTTTAACAGCTCCTAATAGGTACCGGACTGTTTGTATTTTGTGCGACAGAGATAACGCTCTACGAAGCCGAAATTAGCCGATTGTCTCTTTCCAAAGGTCGATGTGCAATATTTATCGCCGGGTACTGTATCTCGATATTGCTTTCAGTGGATTTACCTAGGTTTGAAGTTAAACGACACGCTACTTTCTTAACTAAACTTAAATGAAAAAGATATATGTAAATTATTTGTCTTGATAAATCTAATGTTAACAGATTAACTTATTTATGTTAAAAATATGCATTTATAAAAATCTCGTATGCGATTCGGGGACGGATGGAGGTCGTATAAAATCTCACGATATCTCACAAAGGTGGTTTCCCCCCCCTACCCAAAGGTCTCCTTTGTTATAGAAGAGGTCTAAGGTTTCCAAAATGTACAAAAATTAACTTCTTGCATCCCAAACCTCTAAATGATGGGATAAATCATTTAATTTAATTTTATCTATCAACACGGTTAACCCATGTCGAATATGAATCCGAATTTTAATCCAATTGAAAATATATGGTCTCAACTGAAAGGCTATGTAGCCTCTAGAAATGTGGGTATGAACTTAACTACAGTAAAAACATTATTGACTGAAAAAGTAAACATGATCGGCGCTGAAGAGTGGAAAAAGGTTTGCGATCATGCAATCAAATGTGAGAATGAATATAGAAGCATTCAACACAGTTTAGACAATTACACTGATAGATTAGTAATAAATACGGCTGATAGTGACAGTGATATTGACCTCTTTGAGAGCACAGATAGTGAAATGGAAGTAATTGAGAATTAGAATTATTATTATTTTTATTGCAATGTCTCATTTTAGCAATAGGTATAATGGTGTTTATTATGTACACTAAAGCTGTAATGTTCCAAAATAATTAAATACGTAAACATAATGTAAAAATGTTTTTTTATTTTATTTTACCCCAACCTAAAGCCATCACTTATAGAAAAATTAGTGTATTTTATACAAAGAATAAAAATATCAAAAGAAGCAAATCACTTGTTTTAACAGCTCCTAATAGGCACCGGACTGTTTGTATTTTGTGCGACAGAGATAACGCTCTACGAAGCCGAAATTAGCCGATTGTCTCTTTCCAAAGGTCGATGTGCAATATTTATCGCCGGGTACTGTATCTCGATATTGCTTTCAGTGGATTTACCTAGGTTTGAAGTTAAACGACACGCTACTTTCTTAACTAAACTTAAATGAAAAAGATATATGTAAATTATTTGTCTTGATAAATCTAATGTTAACAGATTAACTTATTTATGTTAAAAATATGCATTTATAAAAATCTCGTATGCGATTCGGGGACGGATGGAGGTCGTATAAAATCTCACGATATCTCACAAAGGTGGTTTCCCCCCCCTACCCAAAGGTCTCTTTTGTTATAGAAGAGGTCTAAGGTTTCCAAAATGTACAAAAATTAACTTCTTGCATCCCAAACCTCTAAATGATGGGATAAATCATTTAATTTAATTTTATCTATCAACACGGTTAACCCATGTCGAATATGAATTATAAATAATAATAAAAAAACAATCCAGGTGTCCGACAGAATGGCAGTGTGGTCTTTAAAAGAAGCTTGAACCAACACGCGGTAATTTATAAATCTACAGTCCATACTTTGTAAAACATATTATAACTGCGAAAGGCTATCTATATATATATGTCCGTCTGTTAAGCTTTCATGGCAAAACCATTAAGCCAATTTTGATGAAATTTAGCATATAGATAGTTGAAGATCTGGGGTCAAAAATAGGCATTTTTTTTCAAAAATCAGCCCTTTAGGAATTGAAATATTAAATATTTACGAAACATGCTTGTTTTTTATGAAGGTGAAAAAATTAATTTACCATGATTAGCTAAGATATTAGTTTACGAAAAACATAGTTACTTTAACTGTGGTAGGTATTATTAAAAGTAAGTAAAAAAAAATTGATTTAACATGATTGGCTAAAGTATTAGTAGTTTACGAAGAACATTAAGAAAAAGAAATTAAATTTAGTTACATTTACTGTGTTATGTGTTCTTGAAAGTACCTCTGTATGAAAGTTACAAAGTAAAAATATATAGGGAACGATTTTTTTCTATTTGTTAATCTAACACTAAACTCCTCTTAAAGCAAGCTTAGAAGATATAGGACGCAAGATCCTTAGTAGGGACTTTATTAACATGTTTTAACGTCAAATTTCAGTTGACATATTTTTGGTTCACGTTCCTTGAACTGCTCAACTTGAAATATGTCAACTTGAAATAATCTGTCAATTTGCTTGTATTTAATATTATGTAACACGTAACTACGACGTGTAAAAATTGTGTGTGTCAATGGAAACAAGGCATTACCTACAAACCTATTTTCTAACCAATTTCCTGTGCGTTGCCGCTTTGTTTTGTTGACTTCTTAAACATTTTCTTGATTTACGTTATCCATTAAATTAACATACTAATTTAATGCCATGGTTTACGGAAGTTAGAACTAATTATGTTTTTGGTTATATCTTTGTATGAGTACGTAATATCCAGTCGCTTTTAAGTAATCAGTGTTGCTTAGGTATGTTTAATTAAAATAATAAAATTTATACACAAGAAAAATAATACATATATTTTTCATAATTTGTTTTCACTTTATAAAATCAAAATTCGTTATTATTTATGTGTTTACGATTCATTGACACCTGATAGATGGTACCTTATTTCTTACTACTCTTTGACTAGACGCAGCGTGCAGCCCGCTGCATTTTAAAAGTTTTTGGCGAATCCCGCGGAATCACTTATTTTTCCCGGGATAAACAATAGGCTAAGTGCTGTTCCAGGTCACCATCTACCTGTGTGGCAAATTTTATTCAAATCCGTTCAGCAATTTTTGCGTGATTGAGTAACAAACGTCCATCCATTCAAACATCCAAACTTTTGCATTTATAATATTAATATAGATTTATCATTAACTAGTGTTTCCTTAAAACGCAGTAAAAAATTGTCAATAACATTTACAATCATTTACAATCCTCTTACAGCAATCAAATAGTTATGGCAGGTTTATGGCCAGTTTATGAGTGAACTATTTTGTCGAACATTTAATAGGCCTATTGAGTATTCTGGCTACAGAAGCTTTGAAGCTCCAACGAGGAACTTTTATGTTACATAATAATAACATTGTTATTTTTTAAAAGCATAGCTAAAACAAGTAAATAGTAAGGAATAGTGGTTAGTGCGTTTGGGTTAGGCTATGAGATGGAATGATGTCTCTGGGAACTGGTGGTCCCAAATATCGCAAAAAATATCTGTAGTTGTTATTTAGTGTCATTATACATTTGGATAATAGGTAAATCAATTAATCGTGAGAAAATGGACCATTTTTGGGCGTTCATTTTACTAGTCTAGTTCAAACCCAAAGGAACCGGATTAAAGACATTTTTTTCTATTATATTCATACAGTTGATAAATACTCTGTGTATCGAGTTCCGTAGCAAAACTAACTTAAGTTAGTTATAAAATTTTTACTCCGAATAACTAAGCATTAATGCTTATATTAAGGGAAAAATATATGTTTTAGCAAAACGAAACATTTATATTAAAATCAATCAAGAACGAACAGGACTCCATATCACTAAGTGAAATTAACTGAGGTTACTTGTATGGGACCTTTGTTAGGACTTCGCTTTTTCACTGTTTTATTATTTCTTGTGATAGTGGCTACAGTAAAACGTAATTTGTGAAAATTTCATGTGTCTGTTTTATTTAAGAGACAGACTGACAGCGGTGGCGTATTAATACGGTTATGTTTATCAGATTTTGGATACGGAACTTTATAAACAAGTTCATACAAAGAAAATACAATTTAAACAAATTGGCATGTATTATTTATATAACAATACAATACTGTTATTATAATTGGAACAGTATTTTTGTATTATAAATCAGATTACTCTTCTGATGGGAAGGGTTAACTATAGTCTATAGACACAAAAGATGTTAATCTTTCTTTGCCATTTACTCTGTGTTTAAAGACGCTTTGGTCGGAAATAGATTCACATTAAAAATAAGAGTATTCACCGCGAAACGTGTATAGAACCTTTCCATTTCTGGTTATGCGCCGATTTATATTCTGTGCCCACTCTCCGCCTGAGAAATCTCATGTTAGAGGTGCTCTTTCAATTTGAATCGGAACACTGGGATCGGGGAATAATGTATTTCGATATCGACCCTCCGCTTGGAACGAATCCTCCTGTTTGTCGCCGCTCTCATTTATTCGGGACTCGGCACGCCTTTATTTTTTTAACGGAAACCTGGTGTCGCGCTGTTTATCCGCGCCACTGTAATATTAGTAGGGTCTTTGTTTTCGGATACAATCAGATCGCATTGCTCTTCTATAATAGAATTTCAGCATTTACACAATATTGTTTTCTTTTCTGTTTATTATACGATATGGATACTCATATGTAGATCGCATTCGAAAAACTTTATTCGAACTCATGCTCAGTTTCATAACAGCTCGTTCTCCAGTTTTCAAGTCTCTTCTAGTTTTATCCTTTTTTTATGTTACGCAATATGAATGTTCATGGTCTCAATATTCAGTATGACATTATATTACACTTAAAGCCAGTAGTAGTTAAGTCTAATGGTATTTAAAAAATCCGATATAAAAAGACAAAAGCCTACTGAATCATAACAAAAATTTAAGAAAACGTATGTTCTAGATCCTCATAATGTTTGAGCGCGTTATTTATCTTTTAGTAACTGAAAAAAAAACTGATTTGTGTAAAGGATAATTTAAGTAAAAAAGTTAACTATGAAGGGACAGGAGGCCCGGCCCACCTATCGACAAATGGAGCCGATAAATATTACTTTGTTAACTTTTATAACTGAATAACACACATTGAACTCGAATCCAAGATTTCGTGCATCTATACCGTACCTGATACAAAAGGCTAGTAAAATTTGAAAGTCTAAAAAATAATCATATCTATTATTATTTTTGAGGGATACCTTAATCCTATTAATCTAATATCTCTTACATTTTTAACTTGGACAAAAACAAAATTCATACCTACCTCCTACTATTTTAAATAATAAGTCTGTCTCCCTGTCTATTGGTTAGCCCACTGAACTGATTGATGACAATTATCACAAATATAGTTAATGACTCGGGGTAAAACCTTGGTTACTTTTTTCATAATTATATTCATATGGGGCTGAAATAGGAGAATTAATTTGTATGAGTGATTGTATTTATGACCTACTAGCTGCAGCGTGCAGCCCGCTTCATTATAAAAGTTTTTGGTGAATCCCCTGATATCAGCTAATTTTTCCGGCCTATGCCTATGTGCTATTTCTGTGTACCAAATTCGTTCAAATTCATTTAAATTCGTTCTGTAGTTTTTGTGTGATTGTGTAACAAACATCCAAACGTTCGCATTTATATTCAATAAAGATTACTCTACTCGCAGGCGAAGTTGCGCGGGTCAGTTAGTAAACTAATAAATTTGATAAAATATAGGATGAATTTGATAAACAATTTTGTTAAAACAAAGCCGAGCAACAAATTATAAGATAACTCTACAATACGCGGTCAAATCCCTAAATCTAGATATATTACTTTCACAACAATACAATTTCAAAGTTGTGTTAAAACGTCGAGATAACAAAATATAAATCTCGCTTACCTAAGTAGAATAGAGGAATTCAGCCACAAACGATACTCAATAGAAGATCCTTCTAGTATTTAACTGAAACGTGTCTAAGAAACTCTTTCCTACAATACTCGTCTCGTATGTAGTCTTAAGCTCCTCTAAAATATCCTTTTGGTAGCAACAATTTCCCGAGCATCCACTTTTGCAAAGAAATTTAAATTTGCGACGGATGTACAGTTGACAGTATAGAATACTGACTTTAGGGATTTTACGGAAGTTTTAAAAATAAATGAATTTAATATATGCATATTCCCGAAGCCCTATGCAGAGGTGTAACTACAAACAACCCACGCCAGGGTTAGTTAACGATGTTGACGCGAAGTGGAAGATGAACAACGTAATGGCAAATCGGGCGCATTCAGTCTTTGGTAAATAACGTTTTCCAGAAAAACTGCAAACTTACAATGAATTGCTCGACCTTGGATTCGAACCCAGGATCGCGTGTATCAATCAATACCGAAGCCGGTACAATAGGCCAGTACAAAGGGCGAAAATTTTAAGTCTAAAAAGTAAAATATTTACATTTGTTATAATTTAAACAGAGTAGAGCGGCTGACGTTAGTTAATCCCATTTACCACATTTTTATGTTTGTTGAGTTGCGATGAGTTGGTTATTCTCATCGTCGCATTTGTCAAACTGTTTTTTTGTGAAAAAAAATTTTTTCACGGTGGTCAATGGGTTTATGACAATCGGTTTTACTTTTTACTAACCTAACCTAACCAGACCGACAATTTTAGATGCTTCTTAAAACTACTGAACTGATTTCGATAAAATTTTGTAGATATCTACTGTTTGGTCCAACTTGAAAGATAGGATAGTTTTTATCTCAATAACCCCCCCCCCCCTCCCTTTAAAAAAAAACTCACCAAAATATTCAATACAAGTAATTTTAATGGCAAAATCATGTTTGCCGGGTCAGCTAGTTTATTTATATTTAAGCCACGCAGATAAAGAAACAATTTGTAAATAGCGGCGGCTACTTTGTTATAGAAACGTCAGCAAAACTGGTTGTCAAGTGTCAAAAGTGGTAAATGAAAATTAATTCATTTTGAAAATACGTTTAGTTTAATCAAATAAAGTAGAGTATATGTCATTGAATAAATATAAGAACCGTCATTTCATAGATAATCTAGTCAGCCTAAATGCTAATTTAGACAAACTTTTTTCATGACGCTGTTCGAGGATAAACAGAACAAACATGTCAGCGAAATAACACAAAACCGGCCGCCATTTACAGATTTTTTCTTTAATTAATTACACAAGTTATACATATCTTAAATTAAAGTTAGAATATAAATAATTTTAAACTTGCATAATTAGAAATGCACTTATGATAATTATCATTTAAAATTATAATTATCTTAAGTGCTGAGAATAGCATAGAATAGCATAGTTATCATAAGTGATGAGAATCATCACCCATTTACCAGTCGACAAACTAGTAAGTAGCGGTTCAACTGAACATCTACTGATGTTCAGTCTGATGTAGAATCATGGAAACTTTGGTGTTTTGGTTTGAAATGTATTATGCCAAAGTTAGATTCGGTTTAATTTTCGTATTGTCTTTGTATAGTAACATAATATATGATGGCGTACATTGAACATACATCGAAATTGGTTTCGGTTATAGGTCACTTACGAAAACCCTGAGTGGTCGGTCGGCCGAACCAAGTTTGTATACCTCATCTAGTATTCTAGTCGCGGTTGGGACATCCTGCGAGCCCTTAACCCGCGCCCTCCTTCCCTTCTACATGAGGACTATTTACGTCGTTTTATTCGATAATCCGCTTTTGTTTTGTGGGGCTACTAGCCTCCTTGTGCGAATAATGCCAGTTATCTATTGAGGACGTGCGTCGCGTACGTATGTAATGAATAAAAATTTGTTCCGATTATGATATTGTTATTTTTAATTTGTGGCTTAATATGTTTGTTTAATTATCTCTATGTATTATAAGTCTTGTGATATCGGTATTTGTCCAGACATATGAGTACATAGGTTCATCTAATCGGTTTTTATCGGATTACATCCTGTGCGAATAATTTGAGTCATCCACAGAAGACTTATTTGTGATATATGGATCTCTAGGTCTTATTAATCTAGTGATATCGGTATTAACTTAGTCGCATAAGGTGGTAAGCTCCTTCAGTCGGTTATCAATTAGGATTACGTTTTGTACGAATATGTGACTCATACACAGACGACAGGAGCCGCGTTGCGTGTACTTAACATTTTTTTTTTGTAATATATATTTTTAGTATACGGTTTAATAGTCTTAGGTCTAGTCTAGGTCCCATTAATCTAGTAATGCCGGGAATGTTTGATTGGTTTTCGATTTAAATACGGTATACTAGGTAGTAGAGTTCAGTATGATTTCGTCAACGGTAGTTTGGTATTATCGCCTTATCTATTCCTACATCAATAGCGTTAGAGCCTGGCATGTCGTGTTTTAGTGCATGAAGCATGTCAACCCGTTGCACGGATAGGATGCGAAAGATACACGGAGTTGCAATCCTTGTATCTTTGGCGAGATGTTTCTTAACATCAAATAGTCAAGGTATAGTTTGCTTGCAGATGAAGATGTACCTGAAATAAAATGTTCTTTTTTTATTAATATGTTCCGATTTTCGAGGATAATCACTAATAAGGGAAGGTACTTTAATGTATACTTTTGTAAATAAACGTACATTCTATAATATGTGTATTATAGTTATAAAATTACTTTATTTTTACTCTTAACACCTAGTAATACTTCTACAATGTCTTTACTTAGGGTTTCCGGATAAGTGAAAAGATCATCAACAGTAGTTTATACAAAAAAATTGAAAGGTAAACTCTCACGGTAAAATAGGTTCTACAAGTTTACGGGTAGTGGTATTCGATTAATTAAAATATACACGTGGAAGAAAAATAAAATTAGTAAATTATAAAAATAGTATTTTTATCAACCTTACCCTTCAAACCGGACCACGACAGTGACTAGCACTGACGCTATTGCGCTATTGCGGCAGTATATATATGAAGGTAGGGTAGCCAGCAAACCTAGGCATGTGACATTTAAGACCTCGTTACAAGATAGCAACAACAAATTAACACCTTTGGTTTCTATAGACGATGGGTGACTCTTACCATCAGTATACCCATCTGCTTGTTTGGGATCTTATGATATAATAAAAGTCAAGTGGACTTCCCCGCGTTTTTAAAATAAATCAGCAAATAAATTTGGTTCGAGAGGTTTTGCAGATAAAATGTGGCAGTTAACTGATGTCAATACTTTAAAAATTATAATATAGGTATTTTTGTTAATTCCACCGCACTATTTCATATATGGGATTTTTCGGTGAGGAAATTTTGCTGAAATAAAAGCTATATTTGTTTTGCAGAAAAAGCTACTCGTATAAGACGAACCAATAATCTTTACCCGAGGGTTTCCCTGCGAGAAAAATTCGAAGAAATTTATATTGTAATTTGTATTTGAGATCTTAAAATAATTTGTCCACAGCAAAACATTTCTTAGGATAAAAAAGTGGTAATGTACACTCATTAAATAGAAGGAACGAAAACAATCTTGTGGAGAATGCTTCTCGTCTACATAGAATAAATTACTTACTACAGTTAAACTCCCGGATGTTATAAGAGATATGTATCAATATACCAATTTATTTTTATATATACTATACCAATTTATAAATGTTATATATCACTTGCTTCTATATTTACTCAATTTTTATACGTTATTTTCAAAATATTTAAGTATAAGTCATTTCTGTAGACAAAGAATTCTCTTAAGCTGACTTTGTTTTTCTGTATTTTACCTTAATGTATTTTATAACTATTATATAACTTGTCATGTATAATTTTGCTTATAAATGATGTCGATAAATGTTCCTATGTGTACCTACGTCGAATAAAATGTTATTTGATTTTATTTGATTTGACCAGTAAACAAATTAAAAAATGTGTTAAAACAAAACTATGTAGGAAAGGGTATTGTAAAATCTTAAATTGTTAAGAAGACAACAATTAATTATTATTGCTTCTAAAACCAAATTTTATACTTTAAATGAGTAATTCATATATTATTTAATTGTTGCTCCAAGACAGCTCTATCGATTTTGATGAATTGTTGTAAATAGATAGTCTTTTACTATTGAAATTGATCGTGCTATGAAAAATTATATAATATAATAATAATAATACAAGACAAGATAATCTCGCCAAGGTTCTTCCGCCGGATCATCTTAGTGTAGGGCCGCATTTCGGTTTGGTAGTTATTCTATGAATGTCAACTCGCTAAAAGTACATATAAAATTTAATATGTATAAATTAAAGATCGGTTTAAATCCTGAATAACATCTACTCTCGCATGGGAATGAGCGTGATGTATACATTTATTTACACCTAACTACCAATTTTTCGCATTTAAAATTTAAGTTACATTTCCTGCAAAACTTAAGTTCCAAATCGTATGATAATTTGTACGCGTTCTTTGTAATTGTAGATATTTAATTTAAATACGGATGTGTAATATTTACTTTAACCTTCACTTTTTATATTGAAAGCATTGATAACAAAATTTGAGGTTGGGTACACCAACCACGCTAGTGTGGCTCGATGGCGTGGCTTGATTACTGGAAGTACACAAGTGACACTTATGGACATTTCACACAAGCAGATTTTTCTGAGGACATTTTTAATTGTCAGTTGCTTAGGAATACTCTGGAGAAATACACTCAAAGAATATAATTGAAGAAATAACGATCCTTCTTATTTTAATGCGTAAGACATTAGTGTTTTGACATGATATGTGATATGTCTCATGATATTAATCAAACATGTCAATATGCCTTTCACACGCCCTAAGTAAAAGCGCTGTCGGCGAGACGTCAACAAATTTATTATAATTTGCATTTTGTAATCGTCGTCTAACTATATCTTTTTTAATAGTAATAGACTGTCAGTTCAAGTAATATTATAGCAAACAAGCATATAAATATCCTTTAGTTGGGTATCTACTTGATCAGCCTCGTGACGAGCTGCTTCGTCCTGAGCATGCCGCAGGCTGAGGAATACTGCGCAAGTGGATACCCAGATACAAAACAATTTTTGCCGCGTACCGAGCACACATCAATGTCTCCACTTATCGCACGGCTTGGACTGAGGCTCCTTTGAGCACGGCAAAAAAGCGAAACAAAATGGCTCGGCTCGCGGCAACGAATTTGCCTCGTGTCTCGGCGTGTCTCAGGTTGAGGCAGCGTCTCCACTTGCGTGTTTTCGGAGCGAGGCAGCTGCTCGGTCCCAAAGATGTTCCCCGCTGTGGGTTCGAACCACAATTAAAGAATAAGCCATCGGTTAATTTTGTCTGGCAATACACATTGCCTAGCTGGGAAGATCTTCTTTTTCCCCTTCCTTGTCCTTATATGACGTCATCAACCTCCACAGTTATGACGTCACCTGAAAAAAGCTGGCCTGTTGGTTCCATCACTATGACCCTTCAGCGGTACGAACCAGCGGCGCTACAGTGGTCATCCCGACGTGATCCTTCTCCCTTCTACGTCTTTCCGTGATGTCATCAACCTTCACAGAGATGACGTCATTCTGACGCCATCTACACGCCACAGTGGTGACCCTCGACAAAACAGCACGCTACAACCTTCCGACCATCAGCACATGCTGATACGCCCCTCTGCATCCAACAGCATCAGCCAGCTTCACAAGCTACGCCTCATTTACGCTTTCCGGAATCCACTTCGAACTGCGCACGTTCACTGGATCTCCATGGAGCAACTCGGTCAACTCCGACTCATTGCGAACCACAGCGGAGCGCACTCGTCCCGACTCACCGAGGACCGCGCGTATATTCTACTCCTCTCGACGCACCGCAGACTCGAGCACTTATGGCACCTACGCTTCACTGGCTCAACTAGATCGACCTTTGGTCTTGGGGGAGAGTACTGTAGCAGTTCAAGCAATCTAAAAATGCTATAAAAAATAATATTAAAAAATGGAAAAAATGAAATTCAAAATAAAATCTTGAATCGCGATATCACAATTATTTATTTTGTACGCACTATATACAAATTTCAACGCTTCTCAAATGGACTTCGGTGCCCAGGCAATACACCTTGCCTGGCTGGGAAGATTTTCCTTTTCCCCTTCTTTGTTCTTGTGTGACGTCATCAACCTTCACAGTTATGACATCACCTGACAAAAGCTGACCCGCTGGTTTCATCACTATGACCCTTCAGCGGTACGAACCAGCGGCGCTACCAGCGGCGCTACAATGGCATATGTTGCGTAGTTGTGTTTTATGTAAAAAAATTGGGTCAAAATATGAAAATAAATATTTATTATGATTACTATTATTATAATTTTGTGACTTTATTTAACTACTATGTGACGATATATTTAATTTAACTTTTAATGACATGAGATAGTTTCTTATGAACACGTTAGATTTTCCCCCTATTTGTGGGAAGGTGGGTGATCGTACGGTGCGTGCATAGTGCGGACAACCCTACATCAGTAATGCAATAAATATATATAGAATGTAGGATGTACATCTGACTTCAAATTTGTTATTTTGTGACATTTAGATCTCGTTTCTAGTTAACTGTAAATACCCTGAGGATGCTTGTGTAAGCAAAACCGGTTGGAAATTACGTATAATTGTCTTATTGTAAAACAGTACAAATATTATTAATTAATAAAATGGAGTTTCACCAAGTACCGACGATAAAAAGTGTAGAATTAAAATAATTATTAAAAACTCGGGTACAAAATTATAAAATGTGGAAATATGAAGATGTTTTTTAATATTGATAGGGAAGCGCTTGACTACGATCTCGCCTGATGGTAAGCTAAGATGCGGCCTAAAGATGGAACGCGCTTCCATTGAAGGTACCTGTTCTCTCTTGTCTTCTCTTCTTGTTATAAAGAATGCATAAAAATATATGTATATGTTAAAAATTTAATCCTATGATGTAGAAGTACATCGATATATTGATGTATAATGTATATCGTATCTGGTGCTTCGTAAGTCTGTCGTCCTTTCCCTAAGTTATTGCATGTTGTGAATGCCCATAAGATTCATGAAGCCATTTTATTTTCGTTTATATGCCTATTTGTATTCTTTCCTTCGTGGCTAGAGAAATCTCTATACAAAAATACTTTTGCTATTTCAATTGGAGAAGAATTTATTTTGAACGCGACCTTTTTATTTAGGAGTGAGTTCTATATTTATTATCTCTTTTCTGTTGAAAATATTTTCGCTATATTCTAGTATATATTTAAAACAAGTTGATTGAAAATTAAATCATTTTTTTATTTAATTGAGAGAAAATATTCCGAGGAATAAACCATTTTGCTTCCTGCCGGGCACTGGGTAAAATACGCATGAATGATGGACCAAACCTTTCACTAGTATTTTGATTACTAAGTATTTTAGCAAGATTTTAGCAATGTGTCGTTCTGGTCTGGTACCTTTGCCTTAATTTTTTCCCGCCGCAATGTTATTGAAGCAGAAATAGGTGAGGTAGTAAATTTTCTATGTCGGTATATTTTACTTTTTAGCCAAATATAGATTTAAGTATATTTTTCTTATTTCCTTCTTAAATCTCGACACTTATAAAAATATACAATAGCTGAAGCAGCTGAAGGCCATACCTTAAATTATATTGTCAAACTTTTAAAATAAATAGTTTAAAAAAATATTACCATATTGACCATTTTCGATTTGTGTCTTATCATCAGGAGGATAATTTGCAAATTAAGCCATTATACAGTTGGACTGGTAAATTACTGTACTGATACGGATTTTCAGTACTCGATTCTAAAAATATGTAAATTGTGACTTAAGGCGAGATGTTTTGACGTGGGCCAATACTATAGAAAGTGGGCGGTGCGGTATGTTCTGAAACCGCTGGAAAACGGTTTAGTTTTCGAAAAAATAAATATAGGACTTAGCTGAAAACCAAAATTTAGTACAATCTTTTTTATCTTTTAATAAAAATCATGTGGAAAATTAGAAATATTATGAACAAATTACTTGTTTTAGAGATTTTTTAAGCCTGTTTTCGGAATTTTATATGATCGAGTAAAGTACATTCTATCATGTAATAAGTTAGTATATTCCTTAAATAATATCTTCAGGTATATCGTGTAATTTTTGTAAAACCGTTATTTAACAATCAATACATAAAAAAACAGTTTTTCCGTTTGTCTCCGGTGTCTCGCATTAATTATAAAAAAAGTGACCAGACGTTGGCATATTGCTTCACTAGTTTCCATGAGGGTTAGTTTGTGGTAAAGCAATATTCTCATGTTATTATTTTTTATTGTTTACTTTCATTTTAACAGTCAAATTGTATAAGTTCATTTTATTATTTAAACAAGATTAAATTATCTTGTTAAACTTATTATAATAATATTGCTGAACAAGTTACACAAATCAATCTAACCCCAAATTAAGCAAATTATTTGCTTGTGTATGTTAGTCAACGAAACTAATACATAGAAATACATAATAGGTCGGGGCAAAAGTATTTTCGTATTTTGAATGTATTATTAGTAATTAAACCTCTTTGGCTGTACTGAATGTAACTAGCTGGTTTTAATATGTACCATTAAATGTAACATTCTGAAGATGCAATGAATAAAAAAAACTAGTTTGCGCCATTTTTCAACTGTTTTTCAAGCAAGCAAAATGAACGTATGTGACGAAGTAATTCGGTACATTTTAAAGTTTTATTACAAAGAAGGTAATAATGCGACGAACGCCGCGAATAAAATTTGTGCGGTTTACGGACCTAATGCGGTATCAATAAGAGTAGCATAAATGTGGTTCAAGCGTTTCAAGTCTGGTAATTTTAGTGTGAAAGATGAGGTTCGCTCTAGACGTTCTGTCACAGATAAAATCAGTGCCATCTTTGAAAAAGTGGAGCAAGATCGACATATTATACGACATTGCTGAAGAACTGGGTGTTGATCATAAAACAGTTTTACGTCATTTACGAAAGTCTGGGTACAAGAAAAACTTGACATTTGAGTACCACATGATCTCACTGAGAGAAACCTAATGCAACGTGTTTCCATTTGCGATTTATTGTTGAAACGTAATAATTCCGAACCGTTTCTCAAACAGTTGATTATGGATGATGAAAAATGGGTGACTTACGATAAGAATGTGTGAAAAAATCATGGTCGAAGCATGGGCAAGCCCCACAGACCGTGGCAAAGCCCGGCCTGACTCGGTTCAAAGTGATGCTATGTTTACGATGGGATTGGAAAGGAATCGTCCACTATGAGCTTTTGCCACCGGGTAAAACTATCGATTCTGACCTCTACTCTAAGCAACTGATGAGGTTAAAAAAATCTATTGAGAAAAACTGGCCGGAGCTGGTGAATAGGAAAGGCGTGGTGTTCCACCATGACAACGCCAGACCACACTCATCTGTAGCCACGCAGCAAAAATTGAAAAAAATTGAGAGCTTGGCTGGAATGTGTTTATGCATCCTCCGTATAGCCCTGTCCTTGCTCTATCAAATTTCCACCTGTTTCGGTCATTGCAGAACTCAAGTACGCATAAAGCTAACCTCAAAAGATCACTTTTACAGGTAGCGTCAATTTTTTAATCAAAAATCTCAAAATTTCTACAGGAATGGGATCATGGCACTACCCACAAGATGGCAACAAGTCATCTGTCAAAACGGCACATACGTATACTATAATAAATAAATAAAAACTTATACCTAAAAAATATTTTCCTTTGTATGAACAATACGAAAATACTTTTTGACCCGACCTTATATACAAATACTATGACATAGGTACATTATAAATACCCAAACGCAGAAATCTCCGTGTTGGTCCCGGGCTCCTTTGAAGAATAGGCCAACTGCCGTTCTGCCAGGCAAGTCGTAAAAGGCGACCGATTGGCTATACGAGTCACTACCATCGTGGCTACTAGATGGTAGAATTCTGCATTGTCTCGCCTAGGTCTGGTACCACCGCCTTACCTATTCCTGCCGCAACAGCGTCAGTTCTTGTCACTGTCGTGTTCCGGTTTGGAGGGTAAGCCAGTCAACTTATACATGTTGCATTAGACCTCGCCACAAGATAGCAACGCACCATTAACATCTTTGGTGTCTATAGGCGATGGTTCACTCTTTCCACCAGGAGACCCATCTGCTTGTTTGCTATCTTATGATATAAAAAAAAACTTTTGATATCTATAGGCGTTGGTTGACTCCAACAGTAGACCCATTTGTAGCCATATAAAAAAAAAACAAAGAAATACAAACGTCTATGCTCATCCCACAAATGTTTGTCCTTGTTGCTAATCGAACCTGATCCTCATCGATTCGTAGTGCGGTTCGCTATCGCTAGCCACTCGACCAATGGGGGATCCGTTTATCATCATATGTTACCTACTTTTGTTTTTAAAATATAAAACAATTATTACATTATAAAATACAAAAGTAGGTAACATCTCTGCCAAATAAATTAAAAAGTAATTAGACAGAAATTAACTACCCGGCAGTAAGAATGTTTCAACTTTTAAAGATAACTACGTATAACACCTCCCAACTTCCATTTACAATAGGCGGTGTAATTTCTGATTTCAAGGGGCTGAGTTGGGTAATTCTTAAAGTAATTTAAATGAAATGATCAAAATGTTTAATCATCTAAGAGAAGTTTGGCTCATAAAATGATATAGAAGATATGGAAATTCTCATCATTATTTTAGTATTCCCCGCGAGTGTCTCTGTTGATATTAATATCACGTATCTGAATATATCTAGGTTTTGGGTGACATAATTACAAATTATCGCATTAAATTTCGTTGTGGTGTTTGTTTATTGTATCTTCTCGTTTGTATATTGTATTATTCAAATGTTTATTAGTACATGTATGTCTCGGGATGCTTTTGAAGAGTAAGTAGCTTTTAAATTGTAAATAATCAAAAATGTAATATAGAATTTGGTAATTTGTGTACTTCACTGTAGAGATGTCATGAATAATCGTTTTGTCGAATACCGAATATCTAGCCAGAACCTGGGGCGAATATCAAATATTCGGCGGCGTATTTGTTTCATTAACGAGTTGATCGTGCCACGAGTCACGATACGTATTATTTGTTTATTACAGATAAAGTAATTGTCTTGTTGTATTATATTGCTAAAAATATTGTCTATCTGCTTGTCCAAAGAATAATCTTCGTCGAAAAATGCCGAAAATAATGTGTTTGTATTGTTATATTTTTTGGTAAAATATTTTTTTTTTGAGTAATATGTGCGTTTTTTGTAATTTCAATATTTTGATTAGGAATGATTTGGTATTCAGTATTTGTTGATTAGGTATTCAGTATTCGGTCGAATAGTTTTCAATATTCGGCCGAATACCGAATACCAAAGAAAGTGGCCGAATACCGAATAGTAATCGAATATTCGTGGCATCTGTACTGTACTGGTGCTTGGTAAAACTGTCCAGTATCTTTAATATTATTTGGCGTAAAAACGCTTGTTCTAATTTAATTTAAAATAAATAAATAAATAAATATTCACGGGACAAATTACACTTACTGATCTAACTCCAAAGTAAGCAAATTATTTGCTTGTGGTATGGGTGTTAGTCAACGATACTAATACATAGAAATACATATATAAATACTAGAATATATTTAATTAAAACATTTTATTAAAACATTAAAACTAAAAATTAAAACATTTTATTTAAAAAAGTGTACGGAATTTGCGACTTAAACATGTAAATATAAATTAATAAAATGAAAGAGGTTTTCTGTCATACACGTATTACGCAAAAACTGGAATAACTTTATATATATTTTGATAATTTTTTAAGTTTAACATATTTGATCCTTTTTCAAAAATGGCACTTCACTAATATGAAGTACTTAAAGTTTAAAGAAACTACGATTTTAAAGTACGAGTAAATACGTGTTAAGTGTTAACCTATTGTTGGTAATAAACATCTTACAGGTCTACAGTTGCGCAGTCTTACTACAAAACTAACAAAACAATGAAAACACATTTAAGTAAATAAGTAAATTGAAAATGTAAACTAAAAAGCACATTTTATTTTGAGCTAAGCCTTTAAACGGCTGAATAGAAATGCCCTGACGTAGCTTAGATTTTCCTTTGCTCTTTGAAGCGTTGTAGAAAATAAATTTAGCGGCTGAATAGACGTTTACCTTAAAAGAATAAGCGTGACCGTCTCCGCATTACTCGGCTCTGCCATGGATTTGTGTCTCAACTCAGGCGTCTTATTGAAATCTAATTTTCGTTAATCCGAGTGCCCGTCAATTTCTAAGAAATAATATTTGTCATATATTAAAATAATTATAATATGTGAAGGGAAAAGTTTGGACCCCTTTTAAGACAATTGCGCGAACGGTAGAGTATGAAATTTTGCATAGTTAAAGTTTACGTTACGGAGGAGTGCAGAAACCTAATATTTTTAAATAAAATGCATTAGAAATATATTAAATTACTAAAAATAAATATTACACCCACTAAAATCATGTGACATACATGGTGTACACACATGTATACTAAACTATTTTCTTTACGGCTAACGTCAGTTGTCAAACTCAAAAGAGATTTTATTTTAAAATCCATGGTCGATTTTCGGCCACAGGCGATCGCGTTTATAGAAAATCGATTACAAAGCAAATTATATAAAACTTTCTAATACCCACCCGCTTCACTCGATGTTAATTAAATGACCACATAAAAGTTATATGTACTATTATTTGCGCAATCACAGTGAGTACCTATATATTTAAGTAGTATAGAGGGGCATACAGACATGCATATAAAAATAATATAGCCTATCCTTTGCACATTCAAGTGTTCTCACTACATATATACCAATTTTCATCTAGATTACTCGAACTGTTCTTAACTTATGACGGGGCATGCAAACAGACAAACATTGTGTAGCCTATTATGTGTGCAAACACGTGTTATACGTGACCTCTTAATAATTTTCGTCATGTCGTTCTCAAGTCATAGTGGCACATCCATACGGGTTCATAGTGGGACATCCAAACGGGTAAAAATGTTATAAAATGGTGAAATTGGTGTATTACGATATTTCACAAAAAAATGACAAAAGATAGCAAGTAAGATGATGCAGATGCTCTTTTGATAGAAAGATACGACCATCGTCTATCTTTGGTATCTATCACAGACGTAATGGATACGCCTTTCAAGACAATTTCCTTTATCAGTGTAGCTTGCAATTATATACAGAAATACAGAGTTTATTTATACTACTAATACCAATAAAATATAATAATAAAATGATAAAAATAAAATAATAAAAAATAATAAAATACCAATAAAATCATTTCAAAGGTAATTTTTAAACCTTGTCATCACATCCGGTACGATAAAACAGTAAGTACAACATGGTTTATTTATATTTTTTCACTATAAAATATAACCTACAAATGTATGAAATTTTTGACAGTAATAGGAGCGTTTGCTCAAACGCGCGGAAACACGTTTCAATCCCAACAATATTACGTCATACATGTGAAACTGATAACCTCCGTTTTTTCGTCGGTGAATAAGTTTTTTGTGTTTTGAAAAGTATGTACCTACAAGTAACCCAGGTTCAAACAAGAGAAGAGTTATAAAGCCATTAATTCCGCATTACGCGCAAATAGCATAAATCAGGATGTAGCGCCTCGCCGCACCACAAGACCGAATCGCGGTACAGTGAATTAAGGCCTGCGTTCCAAGCAAAGACATACCACCATCGCTTGCGAATTAAACCGAACACATCTAATCCTTAAATCCGTCCCAATTCCGATAAATTATTTCATTGTAAAATTTACGTTTTCAGGGTTGTGTACCTCAAAAGTAAAAAAATGAAACCCTAAAACTAATAAAACCACTTGTGTGTCTGTCTGTACGTCCGTCAGTCACAACGAATTTGCGCTCACTGAACAGATTTTTATATTGTTTAACCGACTTTAGAAAAGGCTATCATTTGGGCTGTATGTTTTTTAGGGTTACGAAGTAAACTAGGAACCCTTATAGTTTCACTATGTCCGTCCGTCCGTCCGGAGTCTAGCTCACAGTACCGATACGTCAAGTAGAAGAGCGTAGGCGTGGAACATCCCATCCGGACGTTCACTTTTTTTTTAAATTAGTTTTTTGATATACTTGACAAATATTTTTAAAAACTATAAAATGTGTTTATAAATAGGGTATTCTTTATATATGTGTATTTATAAGTATTATATTAATGAAATTTAAATACGATAGATAAAGTTTAAATCCAGAAAAATGCTTAACCTTGACCTTGATGTTGAGAGTAGAGCACTCCCTCAACGCTGCACTTCTGAGGCGTACAATATATTTTGTATGTTTAACTTCTCAATACTCATACACGGTATCGTAGAACAGCATTTGACAAGCACGCACTTCAGGTTTGCTAACAATTTAGAAATAATTACGTCGGTCGCGGCAAATAGTCCTCGGCAATAAGCAGTCCTAGATGGCCGCAGAAAGCAGCTCATTACTCTGGGATAGAACATTTTAAGAAGCCATCAGGGGAAACTGGCTAAGTGCGAGCCAGACTCTTACACGAAGGGTTATGTACCATCTATACATGTAATAAAATCGTATGAAAGTCAAAACTGTACATTGAATATTTTTTAAAAGAATACTTGGGGCGTGATATACAATCGATATCGAAGCCAAAAATATAGTTTTTTGAATTTTTGTCTGTTTGTCTGTATGTATGTCCGGGGTAAACTCAAAAAGTACTGCATGGATTTACTTCAAATTTTGTATGAATATTACTAATAGGTCGGGTCAACATATAGGCTACATATTATCACGCTCTCACCTACGGTGGAGGGGCAGTGTGGAGTAAACGAACTCCGCGCGGACGAAGTCGCTGGCAACAGCTAGTCATCTGTAAAACGGCAAAAAATCGCGTTTGTTGTATGGGAGCTCTAAAAAGTACATATTGCTATGATAATTAGGCACCGAAAGTACCCGCCCTATCGCCTCCGGTCGCTGTCGTTTTCGGTGTCAAATGAGCTTCACACTTTCAAGTGTAAAGCCTGGGCTGGTTGCTAATAAAACATAAAGTACTTAAATAACAATATTGTGCTTCCGTGAATATATTTTCGAAATATATTAATTTTGTAATTACACTCAAAGTCGTTCAAAACATGAAATAATTCCTGACATGTTATCCTTGTGGATATACGAGTACAAATACATGACCAATCTTTGTAAAAAGGCTTAAGATTATGCCGCTTTTTTTACATAAGAATCAAAATGAAATGAGAGTAGACTTGAATTGTTGGTTTCAATGAAAAACGGGGATTCTGTATTTTATCAGACGTGTGATAGCGACAACCGAGTCATAAAAAATTCGTGAATGTAAATATGAAAGCATTTTATTTTCTTTTTATGATGTGATGATATCTTGTTTGTTTGATTATCTATTTTACTGAACCAAAGAGAGTGCTTTTCATTAAAAATAATAAAGGTTTATGTCACTTTGTATTTTTATTCCGTATTATAATTACACAAAGAAAATATTTGTTACTTCTGTTTTTGTATTTGTTATATATTTGTTCCTATATCAGTAAAACGACTCGTTTTAGTTACGAGTAGTGACATTTTCTACGAGTCGTAAGCTTCGTAAGCTGAAACTGTTCCTATAAATGTCAAATAACCAAATATCCAAACAACGTATGGAATGCCTCGTTACTACATATTGCATTTTTGTTATTGCTTGCTTAATGGCTACTGCTACGAATGGCGGATCGTTGCTAATAGGAACTCGGCATAAAACTGCTACACAGATTTAAAACTTTTCTTAACATATTATCAAGGAGTAACTAAGCTATATTTTGAGTCATACGATGTTGATATTTATTGGAAGAGCTTTTCTTGTCAGTTTGATTACGAGTCAAACGCGTCTTTTAAATTAAAGCTCCTACATATCTATGAGCAAAGCGTCACAGATATTGCTTATTCAATGCGTGGGTGGCGCCATGAAACTTGGAAATAATATGTAATAAAATATTTGAAGACTTTCTACGAAAAACTCCTAAAACGGACGATAAAGAATTAAGAACACCTACAGTTACGACTTTTCCGAAAATTTACTTTGCTGAAATAAATACCAACAAAATAAAAGAATTTGAATGTGTGGCGTCGAAATTACAACAAAAAAATTTCGTAGCGGTTTAGAAAAATTAAGACTTTTTTAAAAATTTTTCTCTTTTCTAAGACACCCTTTACCCTTTGAGGAAAAGATCTGCCATTCTATCAGGCAGTTCGTAAAATATAAGCGGTTGTGATTTTGTATTGTGAAGGTGAGTGTTATTGCCATCGTGACTACTAGGTGGTAAATTTCCGCATCGCCTTGCCCGGGTATGTCTATCTGCTGTTTACGATATAAAAAACGTAAAATATTGCTTTTCTAAAAATACGAATAGCAATATTTTGTGAGAGAATCAGTAATAGTCATTAGTGTTAATACATAAAACTTAAAAAATCCCCGACATAATCCTTGTTCACCACCTCACTTTTTTCTTATCTAGCGTAGATAAAACCACAAAGACCACACTCCTGCTTTATGTGCATAATTTGCACCGTAAACCATAAAATGGCTGATAATGTGGATAGTGTAATGTGGATCCTGCACCATCAGTCAAAGTTAACATGTTATTTCAATGTCGTCGACGCAACAGAATATTATTTTCGTAATAATATTCTGTTTTCCAAATTTCGTATTTCCAAATTTCGTATTAATAAAGCTTGTTAAAGTTGTTGAATTCCTTTCTAGTTAAAAAAATGATTTGAAAGTCTAAAAACGGCAGAACAATGTTTATTAAGTCATAGCTTAAAGCCATCTCGATTCTCGACTGGCAGGGCTTTTAATTAATAAATAAAAAATAAAAAAAAAACAAATCGGATCATCAGCAGTGTAATGCTACAGACAGACACATATACAGATACATGCGTTAAATTTATTGCAGTAATTGTTTTTGCGTCGGGGGTTGATAAAAAACAATTTCAACCAGCATTTTTGAAGAATTATGACCATATTTCCAAACTTCAAAGATTCAAAGATTCATTACTAATTCCGATCGATAATTGATTTAACGTTGCTATAACATGAGTAATTTCTTATTAGGCTGTAACAGTCGTGACTATAAAATAGAAAAATGAAATTTGGTCTCTTGTAGGTGTCCTAAAATTCGGACATATGATTCTTGAGAAAAATATTAGACTGGAGAGTATTGCAATTGATGTATTCCAAATCTCGAAATACTATATAGATTTCTATATTTATTTATAAGTGTAGGAAGTAAAAATTAAGGTCGTATATTATATTTAGTGAAATTTGAATTTCCTTTATATACAGTATTTATTTTACTCATTTCTTTAGTTTTTTAATATATTTGAAATTGAAACTTTAATTCGGCCTGGGGCCCGATTCACGTAACAAAACTTCTTTTTTTATTATCGATAAGAGGAGCGCTTGACTACGATCTCGCCTGATGCTAAGCTAAGATGCGGCCTAAGATGGAACGCGCTTCCCTAGAAGGTAATTGTTCACTCTTCTCTTGACGATCCCTGAATTATATTCGTCGGGGAACACAGCCTCAGGAAGCATGTTCCAGTCCTTTGCGGTTCGAATGAAGAATGTCGATCGAGTCGAAGTGTTTAGGGTTCTTACACATTAGGTTACGTCATAGTACGACGCGACGCGACGTTGCATCGTGTTTATGTGTATAATAGCCCTAAGCACGTCGACTAGATTGACGGTTTGTTACGTGAATTAGGGGCTGACAAGTTGACAAACAAGTAAACATAATATATCTTTAGACTATATGGCTGTTGATAGTATTTTTTTTTAATTTATTTAATTCTTTATTGTACACAGTAATCACTTAACATAACAATAAAAGAAAATAAGTACAATGGGCGAGCTTATCTCTAGTAACAGAGATTTCTTCCAGCCAACCCGTAACAAGGAGATGTTATAAACAAAGATAATTATTGACTTGGTGTACAAATCAAACAATAAAATTAAACACTATAATATGGAAAAAAGGTTAACGCAAAATATACATGCATACACATATAAACATACACATATATAAATACATATATACTTACAAACATACTTACATGCATACATACAGACCGTAAAAACCATGACTCTTCATTTGACAGAAAAGCGAAAATATTATAATAAACATTCAAAGCGAAAGAAAAATAAGACAAACAGAAAGAAATAGAAATTAAATTATCTTGTATTTCGATCATTGATCGATCTTGATTGAGTTTATTCTTGTTCTCTCTTGTTGCATGGATGGAAAATGTGACTTCCGAACGCACAACAAATTAATACTTCACATTAGTTTAATTTAGTTCAGTTAGAAATTTTCTATTACTTTACCCCATTTTTAGTGAAAAAATCTTTCAATGGCAATATTTATTAATGACAGCACTTGTCAAATATTTATTGTTTGTGTACCTTGTGTACTGTATATTAGTTTTATGTCGTTTTTGTGTGCTTAGTTGTGTTTTAAAATAAAATATAAAGTAAAAAAAACTTAATAATGCTGTAATAAGCGAAACTGGTTGGCTTTAAAATAAATTATTTTACAAAGTCTTTATGATAAACAAAAAAAATTGACAACAAAGTAATCTTTAGGGGTCCGTTGTACATTTGAGCGCATGGAACTCTAAAAAAACGGAATTATTGTAGCATTATGTCCACCGAAGTTATTATAACAGTCATTGTCATTCATATACCACAGAAATGTTTTCGTTATTTCCTACACGCGGAAATAAAGGCTGAAATGAGGAATCATAAAGTTGCACGGATCTCTGTGATTAACGGTAGGCAGTTTCATTACTGGGCATCATAATTCTTGTGTAAGTAATATCTCATGTGACACACATTGCCCGCTCGGCTGGGCGCGGCTCGCAGGTGAAAAATTTGAGTTTCGTCTCTTTGTGGTGCAAGCTTACTGTTTTATCTCGGTTTAACGTTACGAGAATTTGTGGCTCGCTAAGTAAGGTTTTATGTTACCGTATAACCTACAAGTTTGCTCCCTAGATAAAAATCTATCTTGGATGTTGCACTTAAAAGTTGCGAGTTTTACTCTGCACCCGTTTTTATGATAACACATTTTCAGACAAGTTTTTAAAAATACCTTTCTACTGTAAATTAAAAAGATCCAGTATGGTGTAGAGTTAGAAGGTGGCTTTTGATAGTTTCTTGTATTTCGACCATTAATTGATCTTGGTTGAGTTTATCTATACTATAGGCTGTATTGAGCTTGTTTGTCAGCTGAATTGTCATCCTTTTTAGTTTGATAATAATTGTCGTCTTTTCTATTTAGACATTATTCATGATGTTATTATGACTAATTTTTAGTTAAAAAGTGGTAGATGCTTGTTACTTTTTTATCAGAACCTCTTTAATTCTTAATTTAACCCTGGCTTAATTTTTATTATATAATTTTTAGTATTGCAAATAGCAGACAGTTGATGGCTAGACAACAATGCCGATACATGTTCACTTTCATTCAAATATTCAAATACTCCATTGAAAAGTTACATTTGGGTTTGCAAAAGTCAGAGCATGTAATTCTTTGGCTGTGGTGCCAGTATTTTTTCATGTAATTCTAACCTAACCTAACTCCTTGTTAATTTCAATAAAATAAAATTCTCTAAAATCTTGGTTCTGTAGCGTTTAGTCGTAGAATCAAAAAAGCCTTTAACGATTAATAGATAAAAATTGTTTACAAAAATAGATATTTTATATTAAATTATTTTTTATCGATATTATTATATATTTTTTGGTTTTTGGCCCAATTTCTATTATTCATAAAGATAGATATATGCATTATATTATTTATATTAAAAACATAAACTTTGACAAAATTCTTAATGCAAAAATTAAAATAAGAAAGTAAAATAAAATAAATAATAATAGTAATAAATGTACATACGATTTAGAACCTCCATATTTTGATTATTGTTCTGAGAATACATTTATGTATGAGTGGCAATTTCAATATATTGCCACTCACACATACATTCAATATATAACTAGCGGCCTGTTACGTGCTTCGCTACGTATCGCCATTTATTGAATTAATTTGTTACAAAAAATATGATAAATGAAGAACCGCTCAACCGATTTTGTGCAAACTTCACATAAAACATCTTCTAAATAGCCCAAACAAAGCCTAAATATTTAAAATTACAATGAAAAGTGGCATTGATTTATATATATATATATATATATATATATATATATATATATATATATATATATATATATATATATATATATATATATATAGATTATAGTTGTGTTGTCCGATAGTAAAATGTCATCGAGTGTGACGATATAGATTATGCATTTTTTAAATGATTTTTGTACAATTGATTGTTTAATATTTTGTTCTGAATGTTTAATATCTATATGTATATAATCTCTGTATATACGGATAATATGTATATATTTATGTACAAATATAATTATAAAAATATTGATCTATTCTTAATTTTGCAAAAATGTACGTTCAATGATAAGCTACAGCTAAACATTAAATTCGAAATATTTAATCGAGTCCAAGATAAAAGTATAAAGCTATTCTAGCAGAAGCCATTTAGAAAAAAATATGCGACTCACTGTACTCAGACATTGCTTTATGAACTGGAAGGCAGTTGATTACCCTATAAAGATAATTTGTTTCGATTTTGTATATTACTGGAGATTTTAAATTCGTTACGATTTTATTTAATCAACTCAAAATCTATGATCATTAACGTATTTTAAAAGCATTACTTTTGTTATGTGTTCCATTTATCTTATATCTAACTATTAATAATATGCCTGATAACTCATTTTTTTTATTTTGCAGTTAATCTGAATAATTATGTTCAACTATTATATGTTGCACGTGAAGAGATAATTGTATAATGAGTGGTCGAGTGGTTAGAGACTGATTAGACAATCGCCTATTTCTAGCGAAAACCGGGACCGACAGCTTAACGTGCTCATCCGAGACACGTGAGTGAGTGGTGAGATACTCACCACTCAGCATCCTCCAAACTGCTACTGAGATTTTGGATTTTCGAAAAATTACGAAAAAACCGCGATGACACTTTTGCCCGACCCGGGATCTGACCCTTAAAGATTTAAGCCAAATAGGTATTAACACCCATGAGGTAGGCAAACTAAAAGAAAATTATTAGTGAATCTAACCTATGACGTTATAAAAATAATATTTTTTGTGAAGCGAATCCACTCGAATCGTGCACTAATCATAAATTAGAATCTACACGAAAAACGTGTGTTATGTGTTTTTGACAAATATTAAATTTTTTAAATTAATTAAATAAAAAACTACAAACGCGTCCGGTTTTCGATTCCCGGGTCGGTAATTCAAAAATGTATATTTTCAGTTATCTGATAAAAAATAAGTTGTCCAGGATTGAATAAGTGCCCGGTTGGCGATAGCCTTGCCACCTATCACATTGTGGGGCTTATCTTTGGCTAATCGTGGGTACACTGCTTGTACCTCTACCTATTTCTTCGGCGGCGGATACAGGCGTGAAGATATTTTTTTTTACTTTACAACATTAAAACGCAGTACAACAACTTTGCCCGACCCGAGAATTAAAACCTAATGTCATGATCTCAGCCTAAGAGGCGAAACAAGATTAACGAAGAAGTCTATACCTTAATATAAACTAAAAAAAATCCTAGAAATCCTAAAGTAGGATATCCTTAAATTTCTATTTAATTTCCAAAGACATTTATTTTGAACGAATATCCATAGCGCAAACTGTAAACACCAATAAATACGAACTTTTTCATCGCCAACAATGTACCGGACCGGGTGCAAATTTACTAGGTTTCCTGTAGTCTTAACGGTACCGGAATCATCAGTCGTAAATAAGACTCGGTGCACGCCTGCTTCCTTTCTTTTGCTTTAGGGAGCTTGGGAGCTAAGCTCCAGAATTTTCAACTACCTTCATAATGTATGGTTAAAGTTACATCCTTTCTTAGTGGATAGTGTTGGTTTGTTGTTTACAAAGTGCTCTAAATAATAACTTTGTCCTGACTCTATACTAGAACATTATATCATTATTTGTTATAAATCATTAGAACTTGTTCTTTAAGTCTTGAACTCACATTATTAAAATTAACTTATTAATCTTTTTAATTTACTAGCTTACCGCGCAGTTTCGCCTGCAAGTAGAATCCCGTGTCATCAACATAATCTTTTACATAAACTTTCATCTATATTTCAGCCCCTAGATGTTGATTTAAAAGAAGCTTATGGTTTGGACTACCGCGTTTTAAATTATCTCTGTATCAATTATCATCAAAATCAGTTTAACTGCGTATCGGTTTACTTGTGAAAGCGTAAGAGATGGACAGAGACAGATTTACGCATTTGTTACATTATTATGAATTTAAAAAATGTTGAATTCAATGTAATTAAAAAAGTGATGGATTTGGTTTTAGTTTTGCTACAAAATATGCTCGACTACTTTAAATCATAGCTTAAAAAATGCGTGAGTGGAACACTCGTTTGGAACGAAGTTTTTATTTTTTCTAACTTTTTCTTTCTCCTTTCCGCTGTCTCTCTCTCCCCGTCTCTTTCTTTCTTGATTTCTTTCCGCCTTTTTCCACCTCTTCCCCCTCAGTGGCGTAGCTAGAGGAAAGCGGTGGAGGCGGTCCGCCCTGGATGTCATCCTCAAATGGGTGAAAAACCCGAAGACGAGAAAAAATGTTATTAAAAAATCCTAGTATAAAAAAAACAAA
Organism: Apodemia mormo; assembly: GCA_036924255.1. Taxonomy (NCBI): domain Eukaryota; kingdom Metazoa; phylum Arthropoda; class Insecta; order Lepidoptera; family Riodinidae; genus Apodemia; species Apodemia mormo. The sequence goes on along the minus strand of JAUPFN010000003.1, from coordinate 30,820,642 downwards.
AAGAAAATTCCTAGGACCAACGATTTAACGGGCGATACCCATGCAAGCTACGCCTGTGCCCCCACTTTCCCGCTCTTTCCCACACTTTCCCCCTTTCCGCCCCTTCCTACTTTTCTCCCTCATTCCTCCTTATCCTCTTTCAACCCAACTCTTCTCCACTCGGTCTCCCTCCCCTCTGTCTTCTCCTCTTGTGCCCGCTCTCCTCTCTCTCTCTCTGCGTTCTTTCTTTCTCCATCCTCTATGTCTCCCTCTCTCATACAGATGACCCCTTTTTGGCGACTATTTAATTTTTATTCAATTTATTGTTAAAGTTTTTTAAAACTTTCTATGTTTCTATGCAAACCTCGAAGCTCCGTCGCTCCTAGGTGTGACTGGTCAATCTTCAGGTTTGATTTAAAGTATTAGTCAAAGCCAAAATAAATTACATTGTTCGGCCTTTGACTAAATAATTTTCGTCAAACCTAGGAGAGACTAATTTGGTCAGTCATACTTCAAAACTCAATTTTATCAAATCGGGATTTGACCAGTTGAACTACAATTAGATATTAGAATGTCTTACCTTTATATATTTGACTGCATTTTAACTTTTAAGTAACTCAAGTCTTTAAGACCTGCGTAACTCTGTCAATTCTACACCTAATTCGCCATTTTTTCGTTTTTTCTCTTTGAGGCTTTCTTAGCTTTGAGATGCGTTGGAATATACGGAGGTTAGTTTGTTAGTATGTTTGATAGTATAGATGATTATTATAAAAGATCATTTTTTAATTCAAATATTTTTTGTTTTAAAATGTTCGTGATGACATTTAGAATTGCACAATACTTTACATTTACATAATTTTGAATAACATTTTTTATTGCAGTGGCATTTTATAAAGCTTTGGCCCCCAAATTAAGAATCTTTTGCACTGATTTCTCTAAGAGACAGCTGAACGTTAGTTACATCTTTAAAAGTAAGAACATTCCACTTTTATTATTTTATTTGATTCCTTGAAAAAAGTATCTTTATGGTATAAACCATCGAATGTTTTATCTTGTATGATGCCCAAAACATTTTGAGTATCTCCTTTGGCTCTATCGAAGCTGAACGTAGTAAAGTTTTTCCAATCGTGATTGGCGAAAATTTTTGTTCAGATAATAGTTTCATAATGTTATCTTGACCTTGAAGACCTTCAATCGCCTTTTCTTTATTTTGTTATAGAAGAGGAGGAAAACAGACTATACAGGCTATATATATTTTATATTTTCTGTTTGTATACAACGCATGCGAGTAACTTTACTTCCAAAGACTTCATAGTCTGCGCCAAGTGTGCTGTCAGCACAAACAACGTGCACGATATGATTACAAATATTGCACGTATGTGCGACGTTTGACCGAGTCTGCCACTCCCCTCCAGGATCGACTTGGCCAAGCCCGTAACACGGTTATTTACTTTCGACGTTTGACTAAAAAGTTAGGAATTCCTGGGTTTGACTAAAAGTACTTCAGTCAAAAGTCAAAATTGGAATTTAATTCGGAGTGTGCCCGAAGGCTTCGGTCAAACCTAGGATAAAGCAGTCATTCCGCGAAGAGACTGCGTGTCGATCTTTGACTATAACATTTACACTAAACAGCTCGACTCGACGGCTCAACGAGTAGGCGGAGGCAAAAGTTTCATGACGAAAATTTGTAGCTGGACAAAATAAAATGTTATACTTTATTCGCTTAGCCCCCATCCGTACCCTGTGACAAGAAACTTCATTGCAATAAATCTAATATCGATCAGAAATAAGATAGTAGGCATTAAACTACACGACATTCTTATAAATTATATTGCTTTGTTTGAAACATATTATATATCAAGTTGTTTTAATACGCGTTGATATGTAAGAACGTATAAGTTCTGTTCTATTAGGAGCAAATATCATCAACTTGTAAGCAATTTTTAAAAGACGAAAGAAAGTGAGAGAATTTTTCCTACCATGTCTGCAAGGCGATGCTTTCTGCATTGCCGTTTCCTAAGGTATACGAAGGATACCAACGGTATTGACAGTTTCATCTGTTTATGCTGCACCAATGGACGACAATAACACTATTATATTAGTGTTATTGTCGTCCATTGGTTCGACATGTAGAAAAAATGATAAATGAAGGGTTAACAAAACAGATATACAATGCGAATGTGAAAGGATGTAGGTATCGCGAAAACCATGACTGACATACCATGATCAGATTGATCGAGTACTAAGGTGGTGTCAAGAGTTCGCAACCGGCGTGTTTGTGTGAAGAGAATAATGAATATGGAGGAAGCGAGACAAGTCTGCAAGGATCGTGATGTGTGTCACTTGGTTTTCTCTGCCTACCCCGTGAGGGTTCTGGCGTGAAGATATGTATATATGTATGTCGTGTACATACTTGGAGAGCAAGATAGCCGATAATTTACCGGTTACTTAAACGACTACGGATCAGTGGCATACTTGGTGTGATTTGTCAACAGTATAATCATTTCTTTGTTTGCTATGCCATGAATTCACGACCTCATTTGCTTCCTAGTTTTTTTATATTCTCTAAATCCAAAATTGAGCCAAATAGAAGATCAGTAGATTTTTATCTGTGATGTATTTTTTTCAGTCACTTTAACCGGAATTGTTTTTATGTCACAATAAGACTTAATTAAACGTCCAAAACTATTTGTCGGGTATAGCCGACTGTGGCTGTGAAAAGGTTAAGTATTCAAAATTTTGTTTCAAAGTATCATCGACTTGGTTATCCTCTTAATGGCGTTAATGGGGCAATTAATCTTCCTACAATTATTATGTTACAGCAGACAAACAAATTATATTATTAGTAAATTTCGCGTAAAGTTCTACCGCATATACATATGTAATAGTGATCTGGATTCTGGAAGATAATAATTGTTATTACTACGTATAATTACATATTGGAGGGATGTAGTTTAGGTAAGTGCAATATCGGCATTGACTTGATACAAATTTAATTAGAATTTACGCAATAGTTGTATTTCATTACACGAGTTTATTACCTTTTCAGTTTTTGACCTTCTTGTTGGAACTTTATCTAGAAAATCTATGCATTGAAAAGCTTGTAAAAGCTTGTTGGACCAATCTTCTTGCCTGGAAACCACAGAATTATTTTGAACTGATGTGTCTAAACATAATTTTCACTCTTAAGTTATCTCTATGGCTGTATAATTACTCTATGAAAGCTAAAAATATGTGTATTAAAAAAGAAACTTCATCAAACAGATTACTTACTTTATGTTATATTTTTATATCGTGGACTATGAATATAAAGCCGCCCACTTAAAGTCAGAATTAGAACATAAATTGATCAAAGAGCCTTATCTCAAACATTTTTCTCCTTTTCGGTTTTCGGCACATTTCTCCCTTTCATACCGCCCTAGTTAGATTTTAATTTACAACTTTTCTTGTTTCCTCAAGTTTGACAGCGGCATGTGGAGAATTTCAATGTATTTGATTTGTTTTCACGCAATTGCTTGCTTCATAGATATATTATTGTAAAATATAATGCTTTTTCAATTTTAGAATGTTAAATTTATATTATTTAAGAGCATGAGAATTTTTTCTGAACAATTTTTTGCTACGACCAATAAAACTCCTCAATGAGCGGAGGAACGCACTCAAATAATATTCAAAGCTAAACCTATTTCTTACCTGCATATACTGCTTTGGTTAGGGAAACTTTTAATTACTTTAAATTCATAATTTAATGGTTTTTATCTTTAACTTTTGCAGGTAAATAATAGAAAACGAAAATAATAAAAAACTATTTTTTAGTTTGTAAAGTTGCATTTGTCTCATGCTGGTTGAAGCTTCTTATGTAGAGTGAGTTGGTAGGAATTGTAAGAAGAGAACAGAGTATAAACGTGTTACTACCGACGTGATCAGTAGGTCGTCAAAATTATCCCCTTGGTAGACGTGTAGTTAAGGGGCTCGGCCTTTTATTGGATAGATCTTTCTCCTTTTTTCATGGATGTTTGTAAATGATGAACAATTATCCAAACGTGTCACTACCACCGTCACTGATATGTGGTAGAGTTTAGCTAAGTTTGGCTAGTGTATGGTACTAAAATCATACTTTTTTTTGCCACTGCAGCTTAATATTGTTGTGTTCCGGTTTTGAGGGTAGGGTAACTAATAAATTCATACATTTGCTTGTTTGGTATCCTAGAGTATGACCAGTGAATCATAGTAGCCAAGAACATGGAATGTAAATATTCGTTTAACTCTGTTGAATTTATTTAGTAGTAAAAGTCCCTGCAAATCAGAGACTTTATCGGCTGATTGGACAAGATAGAGATTAGGTGAACTAAAACAGTCCTTACTATTTGATAGCTTATTTATAGACCAATTCCGAATCATTAGCTCTAGCATACATCTTCATATTGATTAAAAGTCCGAGTAAACTACTGGCCGATAAAATGTTATTGGTCTATGAGGCCTCTAATAGAAAACTAAATTACTCGTATTCGTTTATTTTAAGATGTTTAGTTTTGTATATATTTATAAAGATACAAATTTGTTTGTCTGTACTGTTATAAAACGTCTCCTATTTATTATGGATACGTAAGTTTGTCTATGTTTGTTACTTCTTCACGTCTTAATTGTTAAACAGATTTAGATGAAATTTGATTTACCAGTACTTTATGCACAGCCTTAACTTTTTAAATTACTAAATTTTTATCCTGAAAATACGTTATTCCCATGGGATTAAAAAGGCTTTTATCACACAGCGGACTGTGAGACTATCGTCTCGCGAGAGAATAGAAAAATTCAAAAGCTACTACACTTATTTGAAAAAATAATTCACGTATAAATTTATATATAAGTAGCAGGGAGTGAATTACGAAAACAATATGGAGGAAGAAAAAAGAGGAACTAAGCCCGCGGGCATCAACTAGTTTAATATAAAATGATAATGATTTAGGAATGGAATTTCGTACTGCAATGTTTTGCGGTGTTGTTGGTAAGCTAGTTCCGAGCAAAGCACTCTCGAACGATGTAGGCAATACTGCTCTTATGGAATGTACGCACGGAATGGAATAGTTGGCAGTTGCACTGAAATCACCTAGATAATTCAATCTAATGTAACCTAAGGCCCTGACCGTACCTACGAGTCTATACCGTAATTTTAAAGAACGTCAGTTTACTCGCGGCTCGTTGACGCTAATCGACTAGCGAATAAAACTCGTGTCTGAAGAATGGTAGAAAAATATAGGAAATATGATGAGCCGCGAGTCAAGTTCGTTAGTGTATAAAACAGCGGTATTGCAATGATATACCAGCGAGCTTTATCGACGAGCCGTAAAACCACTACTATCAGATCAGCGCCTTTAGTCTCTATAATTAATGGTTTTACCACTTTAAATAAATTTATAATAATATCTCCTTATCTTAACGCCGTCTGGCAGAGATCATTCTTCACTTTCCTTTGTGTTTATAAGTTATATTGTTGTTGTCAATAGTGTTGCCGTAAAAGACGTAGGATGGACTAGAAAAATACGTACAAATACTAAAAATTGTTCGACGAAAGTCGTAGATCTACGACCTTTTTTCCATAACATTTTAGAATTTGAATATTATGAGTTAAACTTGTTCATATTTGTAAATAAAACGCATTATCTTTTTTAATTAAACTGCTACAATAAAGCAAAAAGAGCGATATAACACACAGATGTAACCTATATTTACTAAGTAATGTAATCTAAATCATATTTTAGTTTTTTTTTTTTCCATAAAACTAAATTAAACTTGAGTTATATAATTATTTAAATCAAATGTTCCCCGTGTTGGTCCGGGCCTAATTTGGAGGTGAAAACATTCTGCCATTCTGATTTCTACCTGCTGTCAGACAATTCCTAAAAGGCTAAAAAAGAAAGATTGGCTATGTGTGTCAGTACCGTCGTGGCTAATAGGTGGTTGAGTTCTGCAACGTCACGCTCTAGTATTTGGCACCACCCCCTTACTTATTCCTGCCACAATAGCGTTAGTGCTTATCATTATCGTGTTCCAGTTCGAAGGATAAGGTAGCTGATAAACGAATGCAAGTACCATTAATTCAAACAAAATACGTTAAGATCTTTTTTTTATGTCTAAGATAGCAAACAAGCAGATGGGTCTCCTGATCGAAATATTCAACTATCGCCTATAGACACGAAGATGTTAATAGTGCATTGCTATCTTGTGGTGAGGTCTAATGCCACATGTATAAGTTTACCGGCTACCTTACCCTCCAAACTGGAACACGACAGTGACAAGCATAAGATGCTATTGCGACAGGAATAGGTAAGGTGGTGATACCACATACCCGGGCGAAACAATGCAGAACTCTACCACTTAGTAGATATGATGGTAGTGACTCGCATACCCAATCGGTCGCCTTTTACGACCTGCCTGGCAGAACGGCAGTTGGCCAACTCTTTAAAGGAGCCCGGAACCCACAGAGAAAAAAAATCAGCGAAACTTAAAATCGCTGACAACTGTTAACACACACATGACACAAGTTGCAACTCACAACACAAATTACGTAAGACCAGAGTTTTCAAACGTAACAAGTCTAGACATTTCGTTTTACAATTTACATATATAATGTTTTGACTTACATTCTATAAATAAAAGGAAGTTAAAACAGTTTTACGGAATAGACCAATAACATAACGAAAGTAATAAAAAAACCAAACCAGAAAGAAATGGACATTTTATAGTTTTGTTTTGTAAAAAAAATGTATTTTGCATGCTTAAATATTTGCTAAAAGTACGTAGATTCGGACACTGAAGTTCATGATGTGCATAAGAGGCCTAAAGTACGTAGAATTACGCAAAAGTACGTAGAGTTGGCAACCCTGGTTATCATACTTTTGAATTGAAATGATTGAACGAATTGTTTTGGAATTGTGGTCAATCTGCGTAAATCTGTCAAATAATAAGTGTCAATATCTAAATGACTATTTATTAATTCATTTCATTTTTCATCAATTCTTACGAATTCTTAAGAATGATTGAAAAATGAAATGAATGAAATTTCCCTAGAAAATGGCGTAATACTAAGACAAATTTATTAGGTGTAAAGAAGCAAGGCGAGCCTGTCGGCAAGTCATGAACATGTTATGCAATATTACTTTCAACCTCAAACCTGTTATTCTTGTATCGATCAAGCTATTAATAAAGTTTAGACTGTCTGCCACTCTACCAACTTACTTGTTGTAGTAGTGTAAATGCTACGTGGGTTTTGGGCAGATTCACACAAGAGTTAAGACAATTTAACTGTAGGTATTACAACGTTACGTCTGTATTCATTCTGCCATAACGTCAATGATTGTCATGTTTGAGTTTTAGTCTAGAGAACCATAGAATACCTACCAAAAACATTACTATGATTGCAATCTAACAATTTCATATCAATATCTCTCATCTCCACACTCCACAGGCGGCCAAAATCCCTCCATTAAGAAAACGGTTTTTGTTTGCTTTACAATATATTGCTTAAGCTATTTTAGTCATAAAGCTCTTAAATAGTGCACATGTATGCGGATTGTCTCTAATTAAAATGTGTTTAGTACTAGAAATTACGTTATATGAGTTAATCCTCCAACTTGTCGGTCAATTTAATGATAGTTTCACTCAGCGTTTGGCGTCTGGTCAAAACTCGACCGTAATTCTATAAATGTTAAAGTACAAATATCTATTAAACATATTATGGAATAAACAAACTATGACTCAGTTTGATCATAGACTATAATATTATTATTTCATCTAATTTTGAAAACAGACTTTAATCATGATATATGTATAGTAGTGTAAGACTTTTTAAATAATTTAATTTATTTTTAATGCATATTATAGAAAAATATTAGCTTTCAGCGCAAAATTAATTAAAAATAATAATATATATTATTTTAACCACGTGATAGTCCGGGCTCCGAAATTGATTCAACGAGTGAAAGCATAACACAATCCCTCCATTAAGAAAACGGTTTTTGTTTGCTTTACAATATATTGCTTAAGCTATTTTAGTCATAAAGCTCTTAAAAAGTGCACATGTATGCGGATTGTCTCTAATTAAAATGTGTTTAGTACTAGAAATTACGTTATATTGAGTTAATCCTCCAACTTGTCGGTCAATTTAATGATAGTTTCACTCAGCGTTTGGCGTCTGGTCAAAACTCGACCGTAATTCTATAAATGTTAAAGTACAAATATCTATTAAACATATTATGGAATAAACAAACTATGACTCAGTTTGATCATAGACTATAATATTATTATTTCATCTAATTTTGAAAACAGACTTTAATCATGATATATGTATAGTAGTGTAAGACTTTTTAAATAATTTAATTTATTTTTAATGCATATTATAGAAAAATATTAGCTTTCAGCGCAAAATTAATTAAAAATAATAATATATATTATTTTAACCACGTGATAGTCCGGGCTCCGAAATTGATTCAACGAGTGAAAGCATAACACAATCCCTCCATTAAGAAAACGGTTTTTGTTTGCTTTACAATATATTGCTTAAGCTATTTTAGTCATAAAGCTCTTAAATAGTGCACATGTATGCGGATTATCTCTAATTAAAATGTGTTTAGTACTAGAAATTACGTTATATTGAGTTAATCCTCCAACTTGTCGGTCAATTTAATGATAGTTTCACTCAGCGTTTGGCGTCTGGTCAAAACTCGACCGTAATTCTATAAATGTTAAAGTACAAATATCTATTAAACATATTATGGAATAAACAAACTATGACTCAGTTTGATCATAGACTATAATATTATTATTTCATCTAATTTTGAAAACAGACTTTAATCATGATATATGTATAGTAGTGTAAGACTTTTTAAATAATTTAATTTATTTTTAATGCATATTATAGAAAAATATTAGCTTTCAGCGCAAAATTAATTAAAAATAATAATATATATTATTTTAACCACGTGATAGTCCGGGCTCCGAAATTGATTCAACGAGTGAAAGCATAACACAATCCCTCCATTAAGAAAACGGTTTTTGTTTGCTTTACAATATATTGCTTAAGCTATTTTAGTCATAAAGCTCTTAAATAGTGCACATGTATGCGGATTATCTCTAATTAAAATGTGTTTAGTACTAGAAATTACGTTATATTGAGTTAATCCTCCAACTTGTCGGTCAATTTAATGATAGTTTCACTCAGCGTTTGGCGTCTGGTCAAAACTCGACCGTAATTCTATAAATGTTAAAGTACAAATATCTATTAAACATATTATGGAATAAACAAACTATGACTCAGTTTGATCATAGACTATAATATTATTATTTCATCTAATTTTGAAAACAGACTTTAATCATGATATATGTATAGTAGTGTAAGACTTTTTAAATAATTTAATTTATTTTTAATGCATATTATAGAAAAATATTAGCTTTCAGCGCAAAATTAATTAAAAATAATAATATATATTATTTTAACCACGTGATAGTCCGGGCTCCGAAATTGATTCAACAAGTGAAAGCATAACAGAGAATCAGACGGACTTTCGCATCTTATTATGAGTATTGAAGATCGTTCCTACTATTTTACCTCTTACTCTTTTACTTAGTTTTCGTAATATGAGATTTTAAAAACTTTCCCATACGATTTTTAAACATTTTCTATCTTGTAAACCTTGTCCTGATGTACTGGGGCCACACTAACGGGAAATGCCGTTAATTGTCGCGATGTTGGACGTTTAACGTAGGTGTAGCCGCGACTCAACGAGATAATTTAACAACGGCGTTCACATTGCCGTTAGAGGTTTTTTTCTTTTTTTTCGTTCAGTAATAATTATAAAATATATTCATATCATAAAAATTTACTGTCATCAAATACAGAGAAGCACCCACGACGTCCATCATGCTTGACATCTAAGGAACACTAGCGGCAATTTTATCGCAAAGAATGGACATTTACGTTAATTGTTAAAGTGTGGTCACTCTATTTAACGCCTTAATAATTAACGCCATATTTATCGCGAAGACGGACATTGACGTTTTCCGTTAATGTGGACCTGAAAAATAAACAAAAATTAACACTACTAAATAAGCATCAACCAATTTGTGAATTTATTCCGACGACATTTTGGCAATTTACGAGTATTTTTATTTATATACTCGCAAATGCGTTGGAAAACACATGAATTTAATAAAAGTAAACATTACTTACACTACTATTTATTTGGCACACATAAAATACATATGTACGAGTATACTACTTCGTTTATGGATTTTTTTCTTTCGCTTTTGGCGTGAATCTGTTTTGCGGGAGCGATTAAACCAAGGCTGAGACTTACCACCAACTGGTATCGTAGAAAATGGAATGAAAAATTCCATGTCCTGCAACACCACATCAGCAATAGAGTCAGCGATGACACTCGGATCAACCAGCGCACATCCGCCCCCAGGGTAGGACGCAAAAAAAGGCCGCATCCCGTCCCAATTTACTGACCTATAGTGCCAAACGCGACGACAACTTGTTAAAGGAGGTCGTGATAGGCGCGTAACCGGCCCTTCCTCCAGATCATGCAGAGGTCTGACGTACCAAGTGGGACGTCCACAGGTTCCTGGTGATGTTCCGGATGAGAGGTCAGCAGAAGGTCCAGCAGTGAAGGTGTATGATCGTCCACATCAGGAACTCGCGTACACAAAGTTACCAATTGTGTTAGACCATACACCAAGGCAAAATCGTGAACAAACCTCCCCGCATGATCGGTAGTGCGTGCATCGTGGTGGAAATTAAAATCGCCTAAGATTAAGATCTGGGCGGAGAAGGCCTGTTGTAACACGGAATCCACAGCCTCTTGTAGGTGCTCAACGAGCCTGTCGACTTCAGTATTTCCGCTATGGAACCTTTAAAGGCACGGATAGATACGGGGATGGTCGTCAGAGGATGGATAGGTCCTTGCCTTCAAGGCTGCTGAAACCTCGAAAACAGATATCCTTTTTGACGTAACCACAAACTCCCGCCCGGGGTTCAAATGAACCGTGGGTAGGAAATATATGAGGTATCAGGTGGAGAAGATAACTGCGTCTCGGTTAAAAAGAACAAAGCCTTCTTTGCCGTCTCAAGGCGGTAGTGAATGACATCTTTTTAAACGTTTGAGATGAGATTTTTGTTCTGTTTGCACCGAGCAGTGAAGTGTGTGAGCGCAATTGTGACCTCTCCCCCCAGAGTACGCAGGGCGGCCTGGACATCCATGATTTAGGTTGATTGCAAACTCCTGAACATGTATGTCCGGAGGGGATTCTTCACCGCTTACGCTAGGGATACAACCTAGGGTAAACTACTATCTTCAATTTGCGCTTACATAGTGTTAAGGGGGAAAGGGTCTCCGGGAACTTCACAGACCAAACGAAACACAAAAGAAAGGTTTATTACTTTATGTTGGTTTTAAGTGAGGTAGTGGTATTGCCCCGGTCGTGCCGACCCATTGAACTAAGCATGGCACAACCACTTTTTTTGACTTACTGCACCGGTAGAATAATTTCACAAAAAGAAGATTGTCCCACCAGCGGGCGAAGGTGTAGTCACGTCCCGAAGCCGGCAACATATACGGCTAAAATATATTTTCAAACTCACTCAGAAGAGATTATATTGTTTAGTCTATGCTATGGTTTAACGGAGTCGTAGAATTATAGTCGAATTTTACCAAAGGGCGATCGCTAGTTTGTATTTAATACACTTACCCCCAAATCACGTAACAAAACGTCAATCGAGTAGAAGCGCGTAGGGTTCTTCTAAACTAATCATTACATAGTGTCGCTTTCTCTGTCTGTCCCTATGTCCTTATGTCCCTATGTATGCTTAAATCTTTAAAACTACGCAACGGATTTTGATGCAGTTTTTGTAATAGATAGATTGATTCTTGAGGAAGGTTTAAGTGTATAAACCTTTCCGATATTCCCACGGGAACAAAAGCTGCGCGGGTGAAACCGCGGGCAGGTCGCTAGTAATATTATAAAGAGAAAAAAATGGATTTTTTGTTTGTTTGTTTGTTGTTATTTAACTCACTAATTTAACTACTAGACGGATTTTAAAAATCGTTCCACCTTTAAAAAGCTTTATTATCCAGGAGTGATAGGTTATTTTTTTATCCGACTAAGCAAAGAGAAGTAATAATTTTTGGACACGAAAATGAAGTAAGTCACGATTAACTGCTAGTACACTTATAAACACGATACAATGTCGCGTCGTGCTACGAAGTGGCATAATGTGTAAGAAAATGTGTAAGAGACCTAAAAGCTTCGACACGATTGACATTTTGTTACGTGAATCCGGATAGGGCCTGTTTCACAATAAAGTTTTACATACCGAACAACGCTGTTATTCCAGCAAAATATTAACGATACATTTGTAAGTGAAATTTTCATAGACCGATTTGAAATTGAAAAATATGAAAATCGGCTTACTAGCAGCCATTGACATACCGTCGAAAACATCGCGTATTTCAAATTTTAATGATGCCTGCGAACCATGCAATTTACTTTAACTAACCAATAGGATTTGCCGCTTGTACTGACGCAATATAATTACGCCCAAAACCATTTCAAGTAAATTGTAAATAGGCGTAATTCGTTCAAACGAAGTGTGTGTGTGTGTGTGTGTCTGAGTAGTAAAATAAAATGGTATTTTATTATCTGTTTTTGCTTACCTGAGCTTATGATCGATTCTTTGGTTTCCAAGATTTGTTAAGATTTTATGCGGAAATAAAACAGTCAAGGGTAATAATCAGATTCATCAGGTCTTTGTCTTGACGTTACCGTAAGCCCGCGTTTCCTTGGGAGCGAATTGTCTGTGTTGATTGTTTGCTTCGTTAGCAGTCTATCTCCACCCGCACACATATTGCTTCAGTAACCTTTGATAGCATCAAGTTTATTTAATATTTTCTATAAATACTTTATATTCTGAATTTTAAAATTAATATTGATTGTGGGTGTAGGAGAATGACGTGGTCATAGATCAAAGTTTTAATAAAATCAGGCACGACAAACATCTTTCCGATGAAATAACTGTTGTTTGTTAACACCAAATATGTTAGTAAATTAGTCTACGTTTTTATATATCATGAGATAGAAAACAAGCAGATGGGTCTCTTGTGCTGAGGTCTAATGCCACATGTATAAGTTCACTGGCTGCCTTACACTCCAAACTGGAACACGACAGCACTAACACTGACGCTATTGAAGCAGGAATAGGTGAGTGGTGGTGGCGGTATCAGGTGGTGGTGGTGGTAAGGTGGTGGTATCAGACCCGGGCGAGCCAATGCAGAACTCATCCACCTAGTAAAGTTGAAATTACTCTTGACACTAAAATAAAACTCTTTATATTTTATGGTAAGTGGCACATGGTATATTAAACATGGCAGTGGGAGGCTTTATATAATATTCATTAAAAAAATTATGCACATATTACCATGTGATTGATAAGTACAGACTGTGTCAGGCCTCTGACACTCGCCTATACCTACTGCGATAAGCGCCTACAGCGTACGACAACTCGGTGTTGCAAATCAGTCGGGGCCGCCCCATGCTTATGAGTACACGCGTACTCGTACGACGACCTGTCGATCATCGTCGCAACGTAAGGTTTATTACTGTAGGTAGGTACTCTTATTAAATGGGGAATCGTTATACAAATAATTGCTGTGTGGATGGCTGTCGCTACAAACAGAAGGAGTCATAGTTTTCTTTATTTACTTTACCAAAAGATTCTGAAAGGTAACAAATATTTACATTTTGTTTAGTTTACTCATAATTTTTATAAGAGGGTTTAAGGTACTATAGGTAAGGATTCCGTAGATTTATCATGCCCCAGTATTGCAACTTGAAATGTACCATAAATTGTATTTTAACACTAATTAATTAACAGAATTCATTTTCCACGAGTTGGTCAGTTATAGCTGACGCAATGCCAGGCAAGTTGTAAAAGGCGACCGATTAGCTATACGTGTCACTACTACCATGACTACTAGTTGGTAGAGTTCCTCATGGTCTCACCCGGGTATATGGTACCACTGCTTTACCTATTACTGCCGCAATAGCGTCAATGCTTGTCATTATCGTGTTCCGTTTTGGGGGCTAAAGTTGGGCGGTAGATGTATATAGCATTGCCATCCTACTGCACAGATAGCAACGCATCATTAACATATTTGTGTCTATAATCGATAGAATACCTGTAAACGCAGATTTCATTAGAAAGGATAAGTGTTACGCGATAGAAAAAGATGCCACTTATAGGTAAATGTAACCATAGGTAATCAAGCGCCGCGCGATCTGAATTCAACTTAATTTTGTCTTAGCAAGATTCCCTATTTTTTTCCGGAGTGTCTTCTGTACTTGTACTATTATGTATTCTGTGACTGTGTTGAAAATCTTGATCTGACTTAAAACAATCTTATAGCTTTGTCTATGATGAAACTGAATCATAGTTTGTTTATTCTATAATTTAAGTAAAAGTTATTTGAACCTTAATATAAATTGAATTACCGTCGATTTGAGCAGTCGACTTTATGTTTCTCGACAAACTGATGAATCCTGCTAAAGATTTCCCCGTGATGGTACTTGGTACGGGTGCCTTTAAAAGAACAGACCACCTGTGTTCAAGACAGGTAGTTTGTAAGAAACGAGTGGTTGGCCAAATGTGACATTATTATCCTGTCTTCAAGGTAGTAAAGATTTTAACTCTGCAACAATTGGCATGTATTACCTTTGCCATAACTATTATGTCAGTGTTCTTCACTGTCGGATACTGGTTTTTTGTTCCTTTAAGTAAGCAGTATATTCATAAATGTTACGGTACATCCTCATTACACGAGTGGGAACGCTCCTTTTACATCTTTGTTGTCTATAGGCAATGGACACTTCTTTGCATCAAGAGAACTACTTGTTTGCTGTCCTAAGAAAAAATATGACAAGTGCGATTCGGATTCGCCCACTGAGGGTGTAAAAATAAAAAATAATGACCAAAAAAATAAATTAAATAAAAATAAAAAGGTACGTATAAATTTGTAGGTACATATTATAAAAATATCAGGAATCGAGTCAGGTTTTCCAAGTTTTTCCCAAAATTCAGTTTCCAAAACATCCCTTGTACTGTACTTTATATCAACATTATATACGGTGGTATTTTCAAGGTATTTTCATTCCTTGAGAGAGAGTCGAAATATATGTTTTACGGCAAAAAGGATGTAGCTTTTTTACGTTAACCTATAAGTTTGATATTTTCACAGCTTCAAGAAACTGTAGGCCTCAGTATTTGATTATAATTTCAGCTCAAGACCTCCGCAGATTTCCGAGATAAAGGGTTTTGACAGACGGGCAGACAGACAGGCAGACGGATAACAAATTGATCTAATAAAGGTTTCGTTTTTTTCCTGTTAAGGTAGGAAACCTAAAATTGTGAGCATCTACCGATATTCAATTTCTTTTGGCTATCACGAAAGAGAATTGGCGTAAAGATATCTGACATTTACTTGAATTTTTCTATAAATATTTATTTAATATGTTCCATTACTGATTTATTGTGAAAGACCAAGTGCTACACTTATAATGTTTTATTAAATTCCGTATAAAATATAGGTTTCCCTCATATAGTTCGTTTCCACGCCACCTGCGTCCTATACTACTTCGTATAGTGTAAATTTATGTATGCTTTCAACGCTTTTACTGTGGGCCTCCTGACCTGGGCGGGCATTTCAAAGGACAAATGCGTCCCTGTCTTTATTTATATAGGATACTTAATCTAACTCTGAGAACTGACTTAACCTTTCTTAAGCAATCGTGACAATTTTATCTCGTATTTTCAGTTTAAATTCGTAGAATCTAAACAAACTGGTTTAAGTTAAAACTTAATTATTCTCGACAACGAAATAATTAAAACAGATGTCTGAAATATTATTCTAAGAAAAGTAAAGAAAAATAAATGCCTAAATTTTGTTTTGGAAAAATTGGATAATAGAAAAATTTTGTTTTAACATTTTCCTATTTTTTTAAAATTTAAATCACGATTTGCTATAATTTAAACCAAATTCAACTTTTATTTTTTAATAATTGATGTGGTGTGGCTGACCCTACTTGTTTGTTATGTTATTTAAAATTTTTAATATAATCGTCGCCTCTATGGTCTAGTGGTCCGGGGTCGGAGTTGACCACATGAGGTCCCGGGTTCGATTCGATAAACCTTCCTAATGAATTCCTCTATCCATTGGTGAAAACTGCATGAAAATCCGTTCAGTGGTTTTTGAGTTTATCGCGAACAGACAGATAGACAAACATAGCGGGGGACTTTGTATGTGTAATGTACAAGTGATTATAATATGGTTAAGTAAGGTTTATTAACCAATACACTTGCTATTGTAATAAGAAAGTTCTTAAACAAAAAGTACCCACTTGATTTGATTCATCGCTTCTGTGGTCTAGTGGTCCAGCGTTGGCGTCGACCACATGAGGTCCCGGGTTCGATTCCCGGGTCGGGCACTTAAAAAAAATGTTTTTCAGTTTTCTGATAAACACAAAGTTGCCCGGGATTGGAATGTGCCAGGTTGGCGATAGGCTTGCCACCTATCACATTTGTGGGACCAAGTATCTTCAGCTAATCGTGGGTGCCATTGTTGTACCTCTGCCTACCTCTTCGAGGATACCGGCGTGAAGATACATTTATGATCACTTAATGACTTTAAATACAGAAATATTTAAGTAACTTTCGGTTATTGGAAATTTGTATTATTTTGAGTATTTTTTTAGAAATAAACAGTTTTAAATCATTTCGGTGTAATCATGATATACCAGTTACTAGTTATTGGAGATCTTAAAAGGTCTCGGATTTAATACCCCATTTAACAGTCGTAATAGCATCAGTGCTGCTATGTCACTTTTGTTTTCTGATTAAGAGGGAAAGGTAAACTATAAACTTATAAACATGGCTTCCGCAACACAAGGACAACAACACATTTTTAACGTATTCACATCTATATGCGATGGTTCTCTCTGCTCTGGAAGAGCAGACTGCTTGTTTGATACATAAAAATCTGTAAAAGGTTGACTGCTAGCCATACCTGAAACTTCCCCTTAAGTTATAGTATTTAAAGCTCAAATCAGTCAAAAATACTCGAAGTATATAACTCTTCAAATTAAAAAAATGTAATTCTTAAAAACGACACTATTTAAACCTTGTAAAACTAATTCTTTTGACCGCGATGTTCGATCTTGATCATTTGAATGGCATTGTCTTGCCTACAACGATTGTTGGTAAATTCTCTAAAGTAGGTATGTAAAATAAATTGGTAAAGTGGGTGTCGGGCCACAAGCAATGTTGGGGTCCAAAGTTGCCTATCACAATAATGCAGACTAAGAAGAGGGCTTTTATATTTTCATCTATGAACATTTAAGCTATTTAACGTCAATGACAAATATATATCCGCACCACAGGTTCACCGCCTACAAAAAAATCTCGAAATACATTTTATAAGCTAGTCGACTATTACTCAAAAACTTGTAAAGCCTTCTAAGCCATGATAGGTTTCCTTTTAACTTCATTATATTTACTACTAACATAATTTTTTCCCGCCTCTAAACCTAACCGTTTAGCCTGCAAAGTGGGGGGGACACTTGATTCTAACAAAAATAAGCACTTAAAAGCTTAATATTTTACAAACGAGTTGCTTAATCGAAATTTGTTTTCAGAAACCTACAACATTTTTTTAAAAAACTATCCAACGATACCCCACATAATGGGGTACGTGAGAAAAAATTAACATTCCCACTTCACATGTACGGGGACTACGCTGAAAAAAAAATTCAAGATTTTATGTCACCACTTTGTTGAAGTGACTAATATGTATATTCGTGCCAAATTACAGCTTAATTTAGGATCAGGTGTCGTCTCTGGCCTAATTAAGCGTGGGTGGGTGCCCACGCTTAATAGGACCAGTTTCTCAGCGGGCGAAATCCCGAGCAAATACTAGTGATTATGTGAAATTAGCCTACACTCGTGAGAGGGTAACTTTAGGTATAGCCTAAAACGCAATATCTGCAAAAGCTTAGATAATCGCATATCTTCCCTAAATATATTTAGGGTCACTCTTAAGAGCTGCACTTACTACTCAAAAGAATAATTAAATACAAATAGATTAATACGAGTATAAAGAGCGCAAATCCAAATATAACTAAAACCTATAAGGAAGTTGCCTCTGTGGTCGAGTTTTGGTTGGTTAGTGTCGATAGTGTCAGAGCTGACCACATGAGGTCCCGGGTCCGATTCTCGGGTCGGACGTTAAAAATTGTGTTTGTTCAGTTTTCTGACAAAAACAACGTTACCCGGGATTAGAAAAAACGTGCGGTTGGCGATAGGCTGGCCACCTATCACATTGTGGGACTAAGTTTCTTCGGCTAATCGTGGGTGCACTTGTTGTACCTTTGCTTACCTCTTCGGGGATACGGGCGTGAAGATACTTAACCTATAAAGAAATAATACCTGTAAAAACCTAACAAATTCAGATCTTCGCCAAATCAACTTTTTACTAGGTATGTACCATCGACGTGCATCAGTTACGAGATTGTTCATTCTAAGAAAATGTGGGGGTCGCGGCTTTCTAAATGGCAAATTACACGTAAGATTTACAAATTTAGACAAGGTGGTAGAGTTCTGCATTGTCTCGCCCGGATCTGATACCATCGCTTTGCCTATTCCTGCCGCAATAGCGTTGGTAATTGTCACTGTCGTGTTCTAATTTCAAGGGTAAGATAGCCGATAAATTTATGCATGTGGCATTAAAGCCCCGCCACAAGGATAGCAACGCACCATTAACATCTTTGGTGTCTTTAGGCGATGATTGTCTCCTTCCTTCGGAAGAGCCATCTGCTTGTTTTAACTTATAATATTAAAAAATATCTACACGCCCGTATCCCCGAAAGGTTAGGCAGAGGTACAACAAGTGCACCCACGATTAGCCGAAGATATTTGGTCCCACAATGTGATAGGTGGCCAGCCTATCGCCAACCGGGCACTTTCCAATCCCGGGAAATGTTGTTTTTATCGGAAAACTGAAAAAACACATTTTATAATTGCCCGACCCGGGAATCGAACCCGGGACCTCATGTGGTCGACGCCAACGCTGGACCACTAGACCACAGAAGCGATGAATCAAATCAAGTGGGTACTTTTTGTTAAAGAACTTTCTTATTACAATAGCAAGTGTATTGATTAATAAACCTTACTTAACCATATTATGGTCACTTGTATATTACACATACAAGTGATCATAATATAGTTAATTAAGTTTTATTAACCAATACACTTGCTATTGTAATAAGAAAGTTCTTTAACAAAAAGTACCCACTTGATTTGATTGGAATAAATCGTGGCAGATTGAGAATACTTATAAAAACTTTTTTAATATCAAGCATTACAGTCTGTTCCTTCGATCTAAAAGTATCTATCCGAGTCGGTGAAATCCAAAAGGCTTTATATGAAAAACTGCAAGAAGAGTATTGTTATGCGCCAGCTGCGGAGAATTTTTATAGCGCAGATATTCCGGAAAATAATCGAAAGGACTATTAGTCAAAATAAATCATGGAGACAGGAGTGGGACTGTACGTAGAAAGATTTTTTATCGTCGACTTAAAATAAAATGAGACCACATAAATATTTGTCATGCATTTTTCCGGGCCAGTGCGGGACTTCCATTTTACACGCTCAATATTTTATCTTGTAAGAGCTATTGATGTGAAAAATTTAAAAGGCATTGCACCCACGTGTCGTTTGCTATATTTGTACGACTGCGAATCTATCAAATGTGTATATTCTTATAATACTAGTCTGGACACCTTTATCCCAAAGATCTTTTAAATATAAAATTCAAACTATTTTGGTTTATTCCTATGGCAATAAGGCATCCACTTGTCAAGCTCAACTTCAAGTTAATCATCTAAGCTTTTGTTTCTTGGAGACAGTAAAAAAGACAATGAAATATGACATGTATGAATATATGTAACTGTATGTGTGTTTGTATTTGTAAGTACATATGTATGTCAACTCCTCAATGAATGAAGACATGGTTGACGGTATTCGATTGGGTGCCACTGAACTAAGATATTAAAAATTAAAAAGTTGCCGAAATGATTTTTTTAAATATAACTTCTAGACTTCTGTACTGATTCATTCCAAAATTTAATCAGCATTTTCCTTAAAAAAGTGCGTCGAATGTCGTAAATTAGATAGAAATCGGTTGATTTGTTTGTGAGATTCGTATGTTATTCGTATATTTGTAAAAAAATATTTTTTTAACATAATGAAATAGCTTGCTTCACTTGCTTATTCTCGTAGGTAATATTGATATTAAAATTATTGAGATAAGGGTCACAAAATTCTCATGAGCCTTATAGAATAGCACATAAAGTGCACAAAACTTCGTTATATAAAGTTAAATTGGCACCAACAGTTTAATTGTATATACTTTTCATTTTTTTACATATGTTAATCATCTAAGCTTTTGTGTCTTGGAGACAGTAAAAAAGACAATGACATATGACATGTATGAATATATGTAACTGTATGTGTGTTTGTATTTGTAAGTACATATGTATGTCAACTCCTCAATGAATGAAGACATGGTTGACGGTATTCGATTGGGTGCCACTGAACTAAGATATTAAAAATTAAAAAGTTGCCGAAATGATTTTTTTTAATATAACTTCTAGACTTCTGTACTGATTCATTCCAAAATTTAATCAGCATTTTCCTTAAAAAAGTGCGTCGAATGTCGTAAATTAGATAAAAATCGGTTGATTTGTTTGTGAGATTCGTATGTTATTCGTATATTTGTAAAAAAATATTTTTTTAACATAATGAAATAGCTTGCTTCACTTGCTTATTCTCGTAGGTAATATTGATATTAAAATTATTGAGATAAGGGTCACAAAATTCTCATGAGCCTCATAGAATAGCACATAAAGTGCACAAAACTTCGTTATATAAAGTTAAATTGGCACCAACAGTTTAATTGTATATACGGCTTTCATTAATCCATAACAATACTTCGTAATAAGAATATATTTGCTTTTACTGAAAATAACATTTTCAGCAAACTAGATGGTCGTTATACTGTGTAAAACTTAAAACATCATTTGCAATATTAGGCTACTGTTTTTAAGTGCAGCGAGGATGCGATACGATATCATTGGCTGAGCCGTCGTAGTACTAGATTGTAGGCGAATGAATTATTATGGAATGGCAACGTTTACTACCTAGAAGTCATTGTCGGATCGCAATACGTGTACTCGGGTATACAGCATGCAAAAACGATTAGTTGAAGAATTATTTTAACCAGGTCTGACAGCTTCTACCTCTATACCAATACATATAAAACAAAGTCCCCCGCTATGTCTGTCTATCTGTCTGTTCGCGATAAACTCAAAAACCACTGAACGGATTTTCATGCAGTTTTCACCAATGGATAGAGGAATTCATGAGGAAGGTTTATGTACATAATTTGTCAAGGTTTTTTGTGTATATTACCCGTGCGAAGCCGGAGCGGGTCGCTAGTCATGATATATTTGGATGTGATTCAATTTTTCAAGCAAACTCGGGCCGTTATAGAGATTTTAAAACCATCCATAACGCTCTTTAGCGAACGTGAGGTCAATCGCGGGATCTCATTTAGATCATTAGATCAGCCAAAAAGGCTAACCTTAAGATGAACTTGGCAGTCAAAACAATTATTATTTCAATGACGTAACTGTTTATTTCTCCACTTACTAATTAATAATTAAATAATATCTACTACTTACTCTAGTCATGTGCTTTTTCAAAAGGTTTCTTGTATAATAAACGAATCCAATTATGTGCCATTTAAAAAGCGATTTAAAAATAATAGGATGAAAGGAAAGACACAATTCATATTAATCTTAAAAATTAATCGAAACGTTACGAGTATTATGTTACAATTTTTGTGTCGTAATTGGTTTTGAGACTCAACATTGTAAAAATAGCCAACTGGAAATAAAAACACTAAAAACAAAGTAGAAGAGGATATTATTGTTGTGCTGGCGGAGGCGGTGCGTGAAACAAGAGTCGCTGTGAAAGCGATTGTGGGGCTATCACGCTCAGAGAGATTTAGTGCTTCGAGATACTCTTTACTATCTATCCTCGGAACCTTGTATATTGAAGCTGGAATTTTATACAGACTTTTGTTTGTGTCCATTATCATTATTTATTAATATACATGTTGATGTTTCAAATAAACTCACTTGTTTTATCAGATCACTAAATATAGTTTGGAATTGGAATCAAATTAAAATAAAACATCCCTTATAATCTTAAAAACAGCAAAGAAAAACATCGACACGCGGGATTTGAACCTGCGACCATTTCCCTAAAGCCGGGAAATGGTCGCAGGTTCAAATCCCGCGTGTCGATGTTTTTCTTTGCTGTTTTTAAGGTTTTTCCAGATTCCCAAGCACGGGGTGAGTGCTATAACATAAAAATAATATCCCTTATAATCTATATCTATACATATAATAAAATCGTAGGAAAGTCAATGTGCGTCCGGGGAAAACTCAAAAAGTACTGCATGGATTTACTTAAAATTTTGCATGAATATTACTGACAGGACGAGTCAGCATAATATAGGCTACATATTATCATGCTATCACCTACGGGGGAGCAGCTGTGCGGAGTAAACGAAGTCCGCGCGAACGAAGTCGCGGGCAAAAGCTAGTACTGCAATAAGCGAAACCGATTGGATCTAAAAATAATAAAGATATGATTTAATAGTACAAGAGACTTTATTTGAATTATTTTAAGGTGCCGTTTCCCCAAGTGCTAACCATGGAATGTAATTTTATATTGATATTCTTTCATACAAAAAATTGCCATGATTTATTTTGTCGTAGGATAACAAACAACCATAGACTAAACGTGTTAATGGTGCATTGCTATCCGTGTGTCGGATGTAATAATGCCTTTTGCATAGTTTACCGAGCACCGTAACATCCGATCCGAAACATGACAGTGATAAGTACACTGGGAGAGTTGTGTCACGTCTCACCCGAACTTGGTACCACCGCCGTTCCCATTCCTACCACAATAGCGACAGTGTTGTAACATAAATTATAACGTATTCGGTTTATATATGCGATGGTTGTATCTTTTCACCAGGAGTACCATTTGCTTGGTTATCCTTCAAAAAATTAATCACCATTCCTTTTTCATAGGTTTCAATTTTTTTTGTGATATTTTTTTGAATAAAATTTATAAATTTAAATAAAAATTACATTACAAATAAAACACTCTAAAGTATGACAAGTGCTTAGTAACTTATCGCCTTGAATTTATTATTGGCTTTAGTCGAAGCGCGAAACTTGATAAGTTCACATGTCGTCAATGATGCACGGGTGTTGGAACTCTTTTCGACCTAATTATCCAATAAAAAATATTTTATGGGATAATTAGGTCGAAATTTTTTACATATTCAGTATCAGAATCGATTACCAGTCAACTTGTATAGTTTCGCATAGGCAAGTAAAAATGATGATATGTAAATGACTTCATGTTACATTTATTTATTGAAAATTATTGTCTAATAATTTTTTTAACTGTACTAATGTACTTAGAAATTAGTTATTAAAACTGTTGAACCTTAGGGAAGGATCTAACCTCTATAACACGGGTTATCCTAGTATAGAGGTTAGAGCTCCACAATGATTTTTTCATATACTGTGTAATAAATAAATAAATAAATAAATAAATAAATAAAAAATAAATAAATAACTTTTTACGTTTAACACTTTTAATCGTCGGCAATTGGTAAAATTCCATAATTATTAGTAAACAATTATAAGTAAAGTACTACTTATATTCATAGTAATTCAATATAACCAAGGTGAAACCGGTTCATTGATTTACTGTAACTGTGCTGTAACTACATATGTGTAGGTTAGTAGCAAAATAGAAGTATTATTTATTATTTTTAATTAATTATTATTGACTTGTAATAAAGCAAGAAATTTGCTGAGTCCAAAGTGTGTTAAGTCGTAAGTATTTTCTGAGCGATTTTCTCGTGAGCCGGCTGTGGCAGCAATAGCCTCACCACAAGTCGGGAAACATCGTCCGAGACGCCACAAAAACTTTGCCCCGCTTTGTTATTACTGCAATGCTAATTAAAATAGCTCGGAATAGATTACGGACAGCTTCTGGTAGCAAGCGCTTAATGCGCTGGTTTTACGACGTCGCGCTTTATGTCCGCTCATTAGCGCTTCACCCGACTGTACACTTTTTACGATCCACATTTACTTCGCATTTATGAACTATTTATTTATCGTAAACTTTCACTATAATTTAGATCTTATATTTAAGCTAGGCGGCCTTTAAACATTTCATTTCCAATATACAAAGGAAATTGGAATGATAGACCTTGTCTCCAAGGAGGCTTAGCGGCAGGCGGGCCCTAACCTTCCTGGAAAAGGATTTTCTATGCTATTAGACACTTATATCTATTTATGTAGGCGGTCATTATATGTTCCCATCAAGAGAGCAATTTGCTTGTTTGCTATCCTATTATATAAAAAAATTGTCGTCCTGACATTTTTTCAGTTTTATGATAGTTGCCGTTAGAATTCTTTAAAGTCAAAGCTTAGGTTTTTTCTATGTATATAGTCAATTCCTGTTCGTTAGTCTCACTAAAACTCGATAACGGCTGAACCGACTGCTAAGTGTGACTTTTTCTTTTCGCATTCGATCGTGAGCGTGTTTAGAGTTTACTAGAAATTTGTATGTGATTTGTACAGCGCCACCTAGTGGTAAACGTGAGAAACCAGTTTACCACTAGGGCGCTGTACAAATCAAATACAAATTCCTTGTAAACTCCAAACGCGCTCACAATCGAAGGCGAAAAGAAAAACTCACACTTAGCACTCTGATTTGGCTAATTTTGGTTTTGAATAAATTGTTGAAGTCCAGCGAAGGTTTAAAAGGTGAGAAAATAGAGAAAAAAATAAGAGTAGTTAAAAAGGCAGAACAACGTTTGCCGGGTCAGCTAGTATTATATATATTTTTGGCTCTCCTGATTGAAAAAGATAATTACCCCTTGGAGATACCGAAGATGTTAAAGGTGATTTGTCATTCTGCTTATTTCTTAAAATTCCACATGCATGAATTTACCACTATCTTTACCTTCTAAATCGAAACACGCCTGTGTCATGCACTATAGCTGTGCCGACAGAAGTAGAGAAAGCAGTGGTACCACACCCGGCCGAGACATTGCAGAATTCTACCACCTAGTACTTACGGTGTTAGTATCACGAGTGGCCAATCCACAAGACTGACTGGCAGAAGGGGTGATGGTATATTCTTCATAGGGTGGCATTTTCACCAAATGCTAAGTGATAAATGAATCTTATGAATACCAAAGATCCTAGTAGTGCCTGGGATTTAAAACCTTACGTGTAAGTTCATCGACGGTCTAATCATTTAATATCCATACTAATATTATAAATGGAAAAGTGAGTGTGTTTGTTTGTTCGTCTGTCAGGACAAAACGGAGCGACGAATTGACGTGTTTTTTTAAGTGGAGATAGTTGAAGGGATGGAGAGTGACATAGGCTACCTTTTGTCTCTTTCTAAAATGAATATATCGCGTGCGAAGCAGTGGGTAAAAGCTAGTTGTTGATATAGCAACAATAGCTTGTAAAAATAACCCGTAGAATTATTTTTCTACGCACGTAAATCCATTTTTACTAGAGTTTTCCTGAAATATTACATTATCACCATCCTGGCGTTAATCCCAACTGGGAATAAATGATTTTATACACCGCTGCTTACAGCGCAGCAAAGCGATTATTGGTTAGGATGTTATGCATATCATTTGCAAGTTTTAAAATCTTGTTACAGCTTATAAAATCATCTATAGGAGTATGTATATTGAACGTCAAGGAGAATGTTGTGATGAGTTTTCATAGTTTACTGGTTTTGAATATTGGTAAAAATTATAATTTTACACTTTACTGTTTCTTTTGCATGTGATATTTACATTTTTAATTTGTTTTTACATCATAAGATACTTAACAAGCAGATGGCTATCTTGATCGAAGAGACATCCATGTCCTATAGACGTAAAAAAAACTCAGAAAGCGTTTCCATCCATCCACCATGTGACGGGGATGTAATGTCAGATGCATAAGCTTATTGGTTTTCGTACCCTTCAAATCAGAATACGACAGTGGCAGGTAAAAACGATATTATGACAGGAACAGATCATAAAGCGCTAAAACCAAACTCGGAGGAGACGATTATTCTACGTAGACATGATGGAGTGACACGCTTAATCGTAAGTTGACCGTATACAAACTGCCTGCCAGGAAGGTAGGTTAGTTCTTTAAAAGGGGTCAGGATCTACATCAATAAACTTATGCTAGCTCTATTTTAATTCACAATCTAATCTAAATGCAAACAGACCTATTTGCTTGTAATGATATGAAAGCTTCCTTAACAAACCAGAAATATATTCAATCCCGGTAATTTTATACTTATGTGTCTACATACAGATCTCTTAAGCGAAACGATTGTCAAATACCATTATTAATCGGGACGAGTGTCTGAAATCGAGACTCAGCTCGACAAAATCTCGGAATGGGGTTCTCTCTTAACTTAGTTCAATTTAACCCTAGGAAGACACAGCTATGTGCTTTCACCGCTAAAAAATCCCTTTTTCGTATCACCTCGTTTTGAGAATACTGTCCTGACAGCTTCAGCTAATATTGGAATTCTTAGCGTTGACATATCGAACAACGTTCATTCTGTGATGATTTACAGTAGAGCGAGACTGTTCTTCTTGCCGGCTCATCGCTTGCATCTTTACAAAGCGCAAATTTGACCTCACCTCACATGGAGTACTGTTCTCATCTCTGGGCGGAAGCTCCGCAGTATCAGCTTCTTCCTCTTGATCGCATTCAGCATAGAGCAGTTCGAATCGTTGACTATCAGGCTGTCTCCAATCGGCTTGACTCCTTGCCTTTACGCAGAGATGAAAGTTCGCTTAGCAATTTTTTTCACATCTATCATGGAGAGTGTTCCGAGTCGGAACTATTTGGATATAATTGTTTGGATTGATCCCTGCCATTAAATTTCATCATCGGACATCGCGGCAAAACTCAAAGTTCCATTCTCATCACCTCGATGCCTGGAAATCCACAACCGTGCGATTCTCTAGGCACTTTTTACCACGCACTACTCTTCTGTACAATCAATTACCGACGTGGGAGTTTCTGAACGGATACGACTTAGGGACTTTCGAGAAAAGAGCATACTCCTTAAAAGGCCGACACGGTAGCTACCAAGACCTATGGTGCTGTAGCTGTCCATGGGAGGTGGTAATCACTTATCATCAGGCGAGCCTCCTGCTCGTTTGCCCCTTTTTCTATAAAAAAGTAGGGTTGTCTTGCTTGCTAGAATTGGGAAAGAATTTAATATTTTTTTTTTAATTTTGTCACTAACTATGTATTGAAACATGACACCCTGGATGATAGTATAAGGTAGACGTGCATTTTGTTTTGTGAATTTAAAATAAATTCTTTGTGACTATATGTTCTGTGTTACACTATGAGTTACTTCTCTGCCTACCTGTTCAAGGATATATTCATTATTCGTGTTTATATTTAATTTTCTTTTATATTATAGGATAGCAAGCAAGCTGGTGGCTCTCTTAATAAAAAGAGATAAAAATTGCCAATACACATCAACGACATTAATGGTGCGTTGCCATCTGTATGGCGAAGTGTTATACCACTTGCTTAAAGAAAGAAAGAAAGAAATTATTAATTTGCCAGAATATGGGAGTTACAAGTTATTAAAATTTGATTAAGTTACCAGCATATTCTACCATGATATTATGGTGTGCAAATATTTTTAAATTATAATTATTTATTATTAAACTAAAAATGTTGTGAGTCGATTTTTTTTACAATTACTACCGGATCGGTACGCTGAGAAGATCCGGCGGAAGAATGTCAGGGGGTTTCTGTTTTTTTTTATAATTACATAATACAAATTACAAACATTATTTCACACCACAACATTTATTTCTATAATTTAAAAACTTCATTTTTTGTTTAATTAAAACGTTGACATTTTACAAAGTTTAAAGACAGAAGAAAGATAATAGATAATTTGTAACAATTTAGTTGGGTGTTATAAGTTGTACAATTTAATGAATGTTTATCAACATGTTCTACCATATATGGTGCATAAATTACATTTTTTAATATACAATGTTATAAATCGACATACTTGCAATTTAAAAAGAGTAATTTCTAATTCATGTTAGTTTAAATTTATTAATTACAACGTTTTTTTATAATTATACAATAAAAGAGTTATTATTAGATTAATATTTAATTTTATCAGCAAAAAGTTAAGTTAAACTTAAGTTAAATGGCAACCTTATCCTCCAAACTGGAAGACGATAATGACAAGTACTAACGATATTAGGGGCAGGAATAGGTAAGGTGGTGATACCAAATACCGGGTATTTGGTATCACCGCCTTACCTATTCCAGACGTCGCGGAACTCTACCACCCAGTAGTCACGACGGCAGTGACACTTACGGCCAATCGTTCACCTTTTACTAACTGTCTAGCAGAATAGCAGATATTAGCAGATACCAAAGACCACACAAATACTAATAGACACGGTGTTGGGCGCAAAATGCGTAGCCTCTCATATCAGTAAATGTATGTAAATGTCAAACGATTTTAGATATATTATATCGAAAAAATAGAGATATGCTATATTGTGCTATTTCATCGTGTCGAATAAAAAGCTAAGGCTTAAGGAATATCTCTCAAGTGATTTTATTTCATCGTTAAATATTATAACTCTATATTTCTCTGTGTAAATGCAATTGACACTGACAGCCTAAGAATGCCTAAAATAATTGGATACGCATTTCAAGGCCTATTCTTAGGTTTAGGTTGAATTTGTGGCAGATACTGATACTTTTATTATACGATAAAGTTAGGTTGACTGGTAGAAAATGCCACTTAGCATTTAAGTCCATCTTCTTACTTTGTTGTACATAAATTTAAATAAATCTATACATATAATAAAATCGTAGGAAAGTCAATGTATGTCCGGAGTAAACTCAAAAAGTACTGCATGGATTTACTTTAAATTTTGCATGAATATTACTAATAGGTCGGGTCAACATATAGGCTACATATTATCACGCTATCACCTACGGGGGAGGATCTGTGTGGAGTAAACGAAGTTCGCGCGGATGAAGTCGCAGACAACAACTAGTAAAAAATAAATTAACATTTCTTCTATAATGGGGGTCCGGAACTCCGGACCAACACGGAGGAATGATTCATTTATTAATTTTGTTCTTATATGTTAATTAGCAATTTATTCTGGTGAAGAGCAAAGTTGTGTAATTAACGATAAATTTTCGTAGAATATAAAACTCGGAAATTGTCCTTAATTATTATCGCAGAAGCATTAAATTATTGTTCAATTATTTATGTTGGCCAATGTGGATGCACTGTGTCGTTAATACACAATATAATAATCGAATTTCGTAGGTGAATGCATATAATTTGGTTCGCTCGTTAACCAAGTGAGAATTACCTATTGTTAATGTTTTAATTTGTATCCGCCCTTCCTTTGCCCTTTTCCCTTTATTGTTCGTAATGTTATCTCGTATTTATTATACGTGTATACCCTGTTTTGGGACGCTTTTGTGTAATCTTGAGCGTGCTTTTGATTTATAAGCAAAACAAACTTTCTATTGTTTAGCAATTTAATTTTTAGACACTATACTTTGTATATATATTTTTTTATATCATAAGATAGCAAACAAGCAGATGGGTCTCCGGATGGAAAGAGTCAGCCTTCGCTTATAGACACCAAAAGTGTTAATGGTGCGTTGCTATCTTGTGGCGAGGTCTAATGGCACATGCATAAGTTTACCGGCTACCTTACTCTAAAAACCGGAACACGACAGTGACAAGAACTGACGCTATTGCGGCAAGAATAGGTAAGGCGGTGGTACCAGACCCGGATGAGTCAATGCAGAACTCAGTGACTCGTATAGCCAATCGGCCGCCTTTTACAACCTGCCTGGCAGAACAGCAGTTGGTCTATTCTTCAAAGAAGCCCGGGACCAACATGGGGAAATTATGTTAATTAAAGATTTTTGTGCTTCACACATTGTCATAGAGATCTGCAATACATTTTAACAAATATATATCGCTGGACAAGCTACGCGAATTGATGTGACCCCAAAGTAAGTAAAATTTTTGATACTTCGGTCCGTTGGTTCGGACATGTAGAAAGAATGGTAGATAAAAGGTTAACAAAACAGATAGACAACGCGAATGTGGAAGGATGTAGGTACCGGGGAAGACCAAGACTGACATACCACGATCAGATTGATCGAGTACTGTCCGAAGGTGGTGTCAAGAGTCTTCGCAACCGGCGTATGTGTATGAAGAGAGTGATGAATGTGGAGGAAGCGAGACAAGCCTGCAAGGATCGTGATGTATGGCACTCGGTTCTCTCTGCCTACCCCGTAAGCGATTTGGCGTGAAGATATGTATGTATTTTTGATACTAGTTAATAGAAATCTTATATCCTACTAATCCTATTCTTCTTAATATTATAAATACGAAAGTATGTTTGAATGTATGGGTGGATGTTTGTTACACAATCGCCCGCAAACGCAGCTAGTTTTATAAATAAGAAAGTTTGGATGTATGGATGAATGGATGTATGTATGTTACTCAATCACGCAAAAAGGGCTGAACCGATTTGGATGAAATTTGGTAAGTGGTAGATCTTTGTCGATGTCCACGGACGGCAGTGATCACTTACCGTCGGGTGGACCTCCTGCTCGTTTGCCCTCTCTTCTATAAAATAGCGCTTACGCAAGTAAAGTTACGAGTATAACTGTATTAATAATATGATAAATACATGAGTAGGTAAAGTGAACGGTGTACAGGAGCTGCTAATTTGAAAAGTTTTTAAATATTATGTTCTAACAAATAATATGTAGCAATCTACAACGCTTCAATACATAAAAATAATATGGCCTATATGTAGCACATCACGTGTTCTCGCTGTATACTAATCACAAAACGAAGATTTATTGTGAAACTTGACAAAACAGTTGAATGTACTGGCAGACACTTCAGATTTATATAGTCGTATGAATTATGTACCCTTTTTCATTTAAATTTATCTTAATCTAGAAGAAAAGGGTTAATTATTGCCTGTAGACACTAAAGATGGTATTGAGGCATTGCCATTTATGTAGAAGAGTTGTAATTTCAAACTAGGGCAAGATGAAGCAGAACGAATTCTCTAGCAAAATATGAAGGGCAATGTATGTTTAAAAACAAATGTATTTTTAAAATTCACAAAGCCTTGATATTGCCTGTTTTTATTATAATAGTGTTATAATATTTCCAGTGTTGTTACGGGCCCCCTTTAAAGAGTAGACCATCTGTCATTCTGCCAGGCAATTCGTAAAAGGTGAAGGATTGGCTATACGAGTCACTACTATTGTCACCATTAGGTGGTAGACCTATGCAACTTCTCACTCAGGTATTTGGTACCGACGACTTACCTATTCCTGCCGCAATAGCGTCAATGCTTTTCATTGTCGTGTTCCAGTTTGGAGTGTAGCTGGTAAACTTATGCATGTGGCATTAACAGCGGTGGTACCAGACACAGGCGAGACAATGCAGAACTCTACCACCTAGTAGCCACGATGGTAGTGACTCATATAGCAAATCCTTTTACGACCTGCCTGGCAGAACGGCAGTTGACCTATTCTTCAAAGGAGCCCGGAACCAACACGGGGGAAAATGAAAATAATTACATGGAAATTAAGGACATTATATGTATTAACGACTAAAAACTGTAATAAATGTATTGTATCAAGATGAATGTGTTTTTCTGGACTAATTTTTAATAATACTGTTTTCCTTTTTGTTCTGAAGTAACTTTATTTTTTTTTCTATCTAGGAAACTACAACTTATCATATTTCCAAGTTGTATAATTTATGGCGTGAATCCTTTAATCTTACTCATGAATTGCGTAGCTAAATCTTTAATAATAACGACGTAGCAAAGATCTACCGAACGCATTCATTTCGAAATTACCTCGGCAATACAGAAAGAATGATCGCGATATGGCTTATATACAAACTTATAAAGATATAAACATACAAATATACATACACTTACGAAATTTACTATACGTACACTTGGATACCGAAATAGATCAATATATTCAAATATTATCCTATACCTACAATATTACATACATACATGTCGAACTGATAAACCTTTTTTCGTTGGCTGTAAATAAATATATTATTTATTAGGTACTTCTGAAAGTAGATACTATAAATTAGTTGGTCTCAATTTTTCCATCAATATCTAAATTAGCTTTTCAAATCACTCAAGTGCTGATTGTTCGTGAAAGTCTGAGTAAGCCACTTTGTGTATAAATTGTGTTGGTTTTTCAAGCTTATGTAAATAAATAATACTGTCGGATGATATTTCACGGCTGTTCTGCTTACAATTCTAAACAACTTTTCCTCAGGAGCGTGTATTGAAATGCGAAACAAAACTCGTCTATTTCTACAGCCCGAAAGGGGAAAAGATAAAATATATTGTCATGTTTTCATAAAATTTTCTCGGGAAAAGTACAAAATTACTTACAAGCTGACTACTAGATTACGTTTATATGTTTTTTTTTTTTGTAATTTGTTGTAATCGAAATAGATGTAGGTATATTAATTGTATACTTTTTTCTAAAGGATATGGGTATTTTTTTCTGAGATCATTCGTCGAAATTTAGTATTGTTTAATTTTAGAGTTTTTGTTGTTAAGATTCAGTCATTCATTTTATAAGCGACGAGAACACGGAGGTTGTAAGTTTGACATGTATGTATGGAATATTGTTGGAATTGGATAATAATTAATGATCTATTTAGGCGTCCAAACACGTGTACTAAATTTCGTAAGTGTATGTTAGAATTATGTATATATTAGTATGTATGTTTGTTCACGAATTTCTCGGGAACTAAAAAACATATTGAGGTATGAGTGTAGTTTATATTTTGAAGCCGGTTTATTTTATTTTTTAATTGCTACTATTATAAAATCATATTAAATATATATTTCTACTATTTCACATTCGTATAAATGCAAAAATCAGCATATATGTCTGTCTATTACGCTTTCACGGCTAAACCGCTAAATCGATATGGTAAAACTTTACTAGGTGGTAGACATCTATTACGTTTTTACCGGTTTAATGGTACCGACTACATATTCTTATCGCAATAGTGTCAATGCTTGTCATTGTCGTTTTTGGGTTTGAAGAGTAAGGTAGCCGGAAGTCGAGAAATGTGTGTATACTATCATTTATGTTAATGTAGTTTGTGTGATGTTTATTTTTATTAATTTAATTTATTTCTAATGCATTTTATATAAAAATATTAATTTTCTGCAATCCTCGATAATGTAAACTTTAAATGTGCCAAATTTCATTTTCACGCAATTGTTTTAAAAAGGGGTCTAAAGTGTTTTCTTCGCGTATTAACATATAGATTAGGTATTACACCCAGCCCAAAATAAATATTTTAATATTTACACCAATGCCAAGCTGGGACGGGTAGATAGTAAGTATTTTCAAGCACTTGAAATTGCTTGATTAATTTATGACGTTTGATTTTATGACACAAGTAGGCACATATCTGTCACTAAACGGCCAACTACATACACGGTACTTGATTCCACCAAAGATCGTAGCAACGTAACTACGCCAACGCACGTAACAACGTAAGCAGCCAACTTAATTCAATTTTGATTCAAAGCTGTATTTCTCTAATTTAAATCAGAACTTATACGACCGTTTCTCACTTCAAAATAAAAATTGATCCCACATATCAAGATAAAATCAAAAATATTTTTTGAGGCGTTTTTTTAGATTTTCCAAACTATTTTATAAAATACTTTTTTACGAAAATTTATTAGGAAAAACAATGTTTCGTATGTAATTAAATTAAATCCAGAACACTTACAATATACACTTAAAATAATACTTTTGTTAGGCTCAAACGAAACCAGCATTTTAACAAAATATTTTATTGTAACTACCTGCTTCTTTCAAGTGTTTATTTGTATACCTCTGAATGTTACAGGTTTTTTAATGTAATTACGTAACACTAACCGACATCAAAACCTTTATTATGTATATGTGTTATCTGTAAGGTTTATGTTGTCATCGTTTTCAAGCAACTTTTTTAAGTAAGAATACATTTTATTGCGGCAACTATTTTATAATAAACCCACGAAAAAACGGACGTTATCACTTTGACATATGTATATATGTAATATTGTTGGTATTGGATTATATTTAAATACGATGATATCTATTGAGGTGTCTTAATGTGTTTGTATATTTTTGTGTTTGGTTTGGTTATCCATGATTTCCTCAGGAACTAAAAACCATATCGAGATCATTTTTTATTTCAATCAGGTATATTTCAATTTTCCCCTTTGTTACTCTTCGTTGAAAAATAGACCATCCGCGGTTCTACTAGGCAGTTCGTAAGAGGCAGACGATTGGCTATGCGAGTCACTACCATCGTTTCTACTAAGTGGTAGATGGATTTGGCATTGTTTCGCTCGGGTCTGGTACCACCGCCTTACCTATTCCTGCCGCAGTAACGTCATTGCTTGTCATTGTCATGTTCCGATTTGGAGGCTAAAGTAGCCGTTAAACCTATGTATGTGGCATTCAGACCCCGCTATAAGGATTGCATCGCACCATTATTATCATTGGTGTCTATAGGTGATGGTTTTCTGTTCCCATCAGTAGAGCCATCTGCTTATTTGCTATCTTATAAAATAAAAATAAAAAGCTTAGGGAATAAGCCTGAGTTTCATTAAAATCGGTTCAATAGTTTTTGAGATATAAATATAGTTTATATTTAAATTCGGTTTAAATTTTTAAATTACTATTATTTTATTCTTCACCAAAAAATGAAATTATCAACTTAATCTATTACAAAACCCGCAGGGAATCATTTATTTTGGGAAAGAATTTATCAGTAGTATATAATTCATAAAAAAATACATAATTTATTCGCGAATGCCATCTAAAACTAAAAATAGTTTGATAAATCAATTATCTTGCACAGAAAAGTGAGGAGGGAGCGTTAAAACTCCCAGCAACTTCAGTGGTAATTACTTTATCGTCGCCCACAAAAATGTTCTCATTTGTTTTTCAGTTGCGATAAACAGAAATGAGAATAGCGGTCATTTCACGAAACCTGGGCTTTGTGCTTTACCGTCGTCTTGGGTTTGTTTATTTCAGGGGCTTGTCTCGTAAACACTCGCAGACCGATATACTAAATTTAAGTTGGCCTCTTTTATTTTCCTCTTGAATTCTTTTTAGAGTAAACCGCTATATGCTAGGTTTTTATATCGCTATCGTTAAAATTCACCTAAGCTATGTTATTTATTTTGTTTTAAATATAAATCTCAGCTATGCATTCAAGCACAAAAAATCGTGTGTGTATGTATATATATTATAACACAGGTAACAAGATTATCTCACAATGAAGACACAACTACCGCCTACAGACACCGAAGATGTTAATGGTAACGCACCATTATAATAAAAATAAACCGCTATATGCTAGGTTTTTATATCGCTCTCGTTAAAATTCACCTAAGCTATGTTATTTTTTTTAATATAAATCTCAGCTATGCATTCAAGCACAAAATAATCCTGTATGTATATCTAACACAGGTAACAAGATTATCTCACGATGAAGACACAGATAGCTGTGCCTACAGACACCAAAGATGTTAATGGTGCGTTGCTATCCGTGTGGTGAGATGGTAATCCCACGTGAATAATTTTACCGGCTACCTTATCCTCTAAACCTGAACACGTCAGTGACAAGTACTGGCGTTATTGCGGCGGGAATAGATATGGCGATGGTACCCGGCCTAGACCAATATGGGTGACACAAATTAAAAATGAAATCATGATAGGACCGATAGCATGATTAGCGTCAATAAGTGAGCAAAATCTTTTTCACTGCTTATTCTATTTTGAATATTAGATCATAATGTTTTGGCTAATACATGACCTGACATCTGAACATAAATTCAGTAGCAAAGGTACTAAACAATGGTTTCAGTTTTTTCTCGTCCAAAAGCACTTGCTTCCAACGTTATGTTTGGCATCGAACGATCAGATAGCGCACTCTAAACTCGTATATCGTTGGTAGCTATTCTTGCTACTTAATTTACTGCCACAGTAACGCCACGAGCACGCTCCATATTCACCGCGTTATTGCCAACTTGAAAACAAGAATGGCGTACACATTTCCTTCATATCTCTTGAATTTAAGCGTCTGCACACTCAATATGGGAGCATTTTTACGTTTTCGACTTCATGCGTCATTTACTTTGACAGCATTTGTTTCATATGCTTTATATTAGTTTTTTTTTATATTTCTTGAAAAAAAAATTGAATAGCTTTTAAGTTCATCAGCATAAGCTATTAAAGTAATAATATTTAGGATTTATTTATAATAATCTATACATATAATAAAATCGTAGGAAAGTCAAAACTGTACATTGAATATTTTTTCTAAGAATACTTGGGGCGTGATCTACAATCGATATCGAAGCCAAAAATATAGTTTTTAGAATTTTTGTCTGTTTATCTGTTTGTCTGTATGTATGTCCGGGGTAAACTCAAAAAGTACTGCATGGATTTACTTCAAATTTTGCATGAATATTACTAACAGGTTGGGTCAACATATAGGCTACATATTATCACGCTATCACGTAGCGGGGAGGTGCTGTGCGGAGTAAATGAAGTCCGCGCGGACGAAGTCGCTGGCAACAGCTAGTTATAAATAAATCCTAAATATTACTTTTATTGTTAACAAAAATTTAAGCTAATGCATGAACAATTTTGTGGTAAATTTTAAAAAGTGGTAGTGCCATGCTTAGCTGAATGGGTCGGCACGACCGGGGCGATACCACTACCTCACTTAAAACCAACGTAAAGTAACAGCTTTGTTGCGTTTCGTTTGGTCTGTGAGGTTCCCGGAGGCCCTTTCCCCCCTCCCCCTAACACTATGGAAGCGCAATTTAAAGGTAGTAGTTTACCCCAGGGGTACCATTAGCGTAAGCGGCGGAGAATCCCCCTCTGGACATCCATGTTCAGGGGTTTGTAATCAGGCTAATCATAGATGCCCAGGCTGCCCTGCATACTCTGGGGGGGGGGGCACAATTGCGCTCTCAAACTTCGCTGCTCGGGGCAAATCGAACAGACATCGAAAGGCACCCTCTACCACACTCCACGTGGATTATACTAATATTAGGGATCTTCACTCAAACCTAAATGCCGTCCACTACCACCTTGAGACGGCTAAGCCGGCTCTGTTCTTTTTAACTGAGACGCAGATATCTTCTCCGGCTGATACCTCATATCTCTCCTACCCGGGGTACAAATTCGAGCATTCATTTGTACCCCGGGCGGGAGTTTGTGCTTATGTCAGAGAGGATATCTGCTCTCGACGTCTCAGCAGCATTGAAGGCTATAGGGACCTATCCATCCTCTGGCTGCGTGTAGACTGCGACGACCATCCCCGCATCTATGCGTGCCTCTACAGGTCCCATAGCGGAAATGCTGAAGTCGACAGGCTCGTTGAGCACCTTCAAACGGCTGTAGATTCCGTGTTGCAACAGACCCCCTCCGCTGAGATCGTGATCTTAGGCGATTTTAATGCCCACCACGCCGAATGACTGTGTTCACGCACTACCGATCATGCGGGGAGGTCTGTTCACGATTTTGCTTTGGCATATGGTCTAACACAAGTGGTAACCACGCCTACGCGAATTCCCGATGTGGACGATCATACGCCTTCACTGCTGGACCTTCTGCTGACCTCCCATCCGGACAATTATCAGGTATCTGTGGACGTCCCTCTTGGTACGTCAGACCACTGCCTGATCCGGAGTAAAGTGCCGGTTACGCGCCTATCACGGCCTCCTTTTGCAGGTTGTCGTAACGTTTGGCACTATAGGTCAGCAGATTGGGACGGGATGCGGTCTTTTTTTGCGTCCTACCCATGGGGGCGGATGTGCTTCTCGCTGGATGATCCGAGTGTCATCGCTGACTCTATCGCTGATGTGGTGCTGTAGGGCATGGAACTTTTCATTCCATTTTCTGCGGTACCAGTTGGTGGTAAGTCTCAGCTTTGGTTTGTTCGCTCCTGCAAAACGGCTTCACGCCGAAAGCAGGAATGCTACCGGGCTTGGGCTGCAGCGTCGACATCTCGTGATGAAAAAACCAGCGCGTTACGTAAGGAGTACAATTCCGCTTCGAGGTTCTTCAAAAGAGCTATCGCCAAGGCAAAATCTGAACACATTGGCAGAATTGGTGAGAAATTAGTTCGCCTTCCTTCGGGAACTCGTGCGTTCTGGTCCCTCGCCAAGGCTGTCTTGGGGAATTTTTCACAGCCCTCTCTTCCACCCTTACACGGAGATGATGACTCTCTGGCCCATACCGCAAGGGAGAAGGCTGATCTTTTGGGCTCGTTCTTTGCGGCCAACTCGACTCTGGACGACCAAGGAAATGCACCGCCTACCGTCCCGCAGTGC
Source organism: Apodemia mormo (assembly GCA_036924255.1). Classification (NCBI taxonomy): domain Eukaryota; kingdom Metazoa; phylum Arthropoda; class Insecta; order Lepidoptera; family Riodinidae; genus Apodemia; species Apodemia mormo. The sequence continues at coordinate 30,781,907 of JAUPFN010000003.1, read as the reverse complement.
TGTAGTTCTATGACGGAATTAAAATTCTTGCAGTCTTCCGTACGTAAAGCACTTTTTTCCTTGGACGTCCATAAGTCGAGTGGACCGGATGGCATCCCTCCGATTGTACTTAAATCATGTGCTCCAGAGCTGGCGCCGGTACTAACACGCCTATTCCGGCTCTCCTACTCACTCGGCGTAGTACCGATTTCATGGAAGACAGCTTTAGTGCATCCCATCCCTAAAAAAGGAGATCGCTCTAATCCGTCTAACTATCGGCCGATAGCCATAACCTCCTTGTTCTCCAAAATTATGGAGACAATCATCAACTCGCAGCTCCTCAAGTATTTAGAAGAGCACCAGTTGATTAGCGACCGCCAGTACGGTTTCCGTCGCGGCCGCTCAGCTGGTGATCTTCTTGTATACTTAACACATCGGTGGACGGAAGCAGTTGAGTCCAAGGGGGAGGCATTGGCAGTTAGTTTGGACATAGCGAAGGCCTTTGATAGGGTATGGCATAAAGCGCTTCTGGCGAAGCTGCCTTCCTATGGGCTTCCCGAGAAATTATGCAAGTGGATCACCAGTTTTTTGGCTGATCGGAGCATCAAGGTCGTAGTTGACGGTGCGTGCTCTGACCTTAAATCTATCAATGCTGGTGTTCCACAAGGCTGCGTGCTATCACTGACACTGTTCCTTCTGCATATCAATGACATGATGCGAATTCGCAACATACATTGCTATGCAGATGACAGTACTGGTGATGCTACATACTCCGGCCGAAGCGGTATTTCTCGGGAACACGTCGAAGAGAGCCGAAACAAGCTTGTGTCCGAAGTTGAGAATCGACTAACCGATGCCTCGGAATGGGGTCGTCAAATCCTGGTCACTTTTAACCCCAAAAAGACACAGCTTTGCGTGTTTTCCGCTAAAAAGTCACCCTTTGTCGTGTCACTTCGATTTGGGGATACTCTCCTGACAGCCTCAGCTAGTATCGGGATTCTGGGAGTCGACATATCGAATTACGTTCAGTTTCGCGGTCATTTGGAAGGTAAAGCTAAACTAGCCTCCAAAAAGCTCGGTGTGCTCAGCAGAGCGAGGTAGTACTTCTTGCCAGGCCATCGCCTTCAACTTTATAAGGCTCAAATTCGGCCCCACATGAAGTACTGTTCTCATCTCTGGGCCGGAGCTCCTCAGTACCAGCTCCTTCCTCTTGATCGCATTCAGCGTAGAGCGGTTCGAATCGTTGACGACCTGGCTATTTCGAAACGGCTCGACTCTTTGGCATTGCGCAGAGATGTTGGCTCACTCTGTGTCTTCTATCGTATCTTTCATGGAGAGTGTTCCGACGAGTTATTTGGATTAATTCCTGCCGCCGAATTCCATCATCGGACATCGCGTCAAAATTTCAAGTTCCATCCTCACCATCTCGATGTCTGGAAATCCACAACTGTGCGTTTCTCTCGACAATTTTTGCCTCGCACTACTTTGTTGTGGAACCAATTACCGGCAGGGGTGTTTCCAAACGGTTACGACTTGGGGGCCTTCAAGAAAAGAGCTTACTCATTCTTAAAAGGCCGGCAACGCAACTGCAAGACCTCTGGTATTGGGGATGTCCATGGGCGGCGGAGATCACTTACCATCAGGTGCACCTCCTGCTCGTTTGCCCCCTCTTCTATAAAAAAAAAAAAAAAATAAAAAATAACAATTTCTATATGAGGTATTTATTAAGACACACACGAGTCATAGATTTAACACCTGAACACAGAAATCAAAGATAAGTGACAAAGGCTTTTATTTTATTAGATCGAGAGAAACAGGAGAGAAATGAAAAAGAATTTTGAGAAGTCCACGCTGCCTAATTATAGAGTGAAATAAAAGCGAATGTACATACTGACGCAGATGAAAATTCTTAAAAGTTTGTTTTTCTAAAAACTCCCCTGTTGAATTTGCTTTTTTTTATAATAGTTTTACGCACGAACGTACGCATCTAAGAGAAAAAGAAATAATAAAATATGTTATTTTACAAACAAATGAATATACATATAATCTTCGGTGACCTGACTACGCAATCGATGCCGTTCGGGTTCGATTCCCCACAGGGTCAAGCTTTTTATGTAATTTGTGTATGTAATTTCATATATTGCTATCGTTGACTGATATATCACAAACAAAGAATTTGCCTACCTTGGGGTAAGATCAATTCGTGTCATTTACCTGGTGATATTTATTTATTTGTCACAGACCACGTAAGTGGTATAAGCCATTAAAATGTTTAGCGTTATGTATAAGGTAGACACTTACTCTATTAAACCTTTCATCTCGTGATATAATGTGTTATTATTTTCACATATAACAAACGCATTGGGTACTGGCACTCCCAACGACTGTTTTATAAGAAAAGCTATTTCCAAGTCCGCAAATACTTTATGATTCATAGCGTCTCTAATATCACAACTTCAGGCTTGGAACGTGAAAAATCGCGTTTAAGTTTTGTGAAGTACGCGAATGTGGTTTTAACTTTCAGACTTAATTACTTTTAAGAGCGAATATAACTTGGTAATATAAGCAATTAGAAACTTATTTGACGCTGCCGGTCCGCCAGCTTCGCCTCGAGGCTGGAAATCGTGAGCGGGATGAGCCATTACTTGCTTTCGAAGAACTTTTCCTTTTAAAGTCGTCTCTTACTCTTTTAAAACTTATTATAGTAGATAATTTGGCCAGAATTATGATCATGATGCCTATAACTTGAGCCGTTTCTCCGATGAAACAGTTTCAGGTTGTATATTTAAATTATCTTTTTGCGCAAGCATGTATTTAATTATTCGCTTCTGGAAATTATTAACTAGTCTCATTTCGTCGGGTGCAAAAAATTACATAAGAAAACTTAGCGGATAAATTACTAATTAAAAGTCTCAAGTATTCGTTAAGACAATATACGTATATTAACACTAGATCCGATGAATATTTTTAGATAATTTACAAATAAGAATATGTGAGATATTGAAATAGAATAGGAGGAGCTGCCCTAAAAAAATTATATTTAAGATTTTATGTTACCACTTTGTTGACGTGACCAATATGTGTATTCGTGCCAAATGACAGCTTTCTAGTAATAACGATCTCTGAGTTCTCTGAGTGTGGACGGAAGGATGAATTGACAGACGGACGGACGAACGAACGGATGGACATAGCGAAACTACTCGTATAAGGGTTCCTAGTTTACTTCGGAACCCTTAAAACGGCAAAAATTCACGTTTCTTGTATGAGAGCTGCCCTTAAATAAATTTTTATTTAAATAAATATTAATTTTATTCTGTTTTTAGTATTTCTTGTTGTAGCGGCAACTGAAATACATCATCTATGAAAATTTCCACTGTAGCTATCACGGTTCGTAAGATACAGCCAGGTGACAGACGAATGGACTGCGAAATCATAGTAATAGGGATCCGTTTGTACCCTTTGGGTACGGACCTCTAAAAACAGATCAACGTATTTGGTCGAAATTGGTATAAACCCATCATATATATAGAAACTTAGCATTTTGTAAACTTTTTACTTCCACGTATATCTTCACAACAAATCCTTGTACAACGAAAATGTGCAGCGCAGATTATGTATAAGTATAATAAGCGTAAGTAAGCGTATAAGTCCAAGCACATAACCCTCCTTTTTGGCTTTACCCTGCTTGGATAATAACAAACCAATCAAGTTGTTTATTTAATGAACAAATTATATCGTTAATTCATACGCGTGAGTGTATCGTAAACAGTACCAGGGCTATTAATATAATTACTGGAGATACACGTGCTGTGTAGGCGTTGAAAGTTTGTACCGTATATAGAAGGCTTATGAAAGTAGCTTTGATTAATTAATAAAACATCAAACGTATCATATTTTACCTTTTCATTATTAGCCCATTAAAGTCTATTATAATATAATATTGATGAATGTTAAAACGGTATCAACAGCGATTATATTCCTTTTAGCTTTTTATCATCGTAATTCTATAATTTGATATGAGTTTAACGTTATAGAATTTAAAGGTTTATTCATGAAAATATACATTTAAGAATCAAAATTGCAAAATCAAAGTCGAATTAATGTAAACGGAAGCAAAATGTTGTAAATTATCACCGTACAAGAGAATTTGTTTAATACTAGTTGCACCAGACAGCCCTCTGCGTAATATTAGTTTTTGGTGAATTCCGCGGGAATGTCATTTTTCCCGAAAAAAAATTAGCCTATACTATTCCAGGTCATCATCTATGTGTGTGCCAAATTTCATCTTAGTCGATCTAGCCGTTTTTACGTGATTGAGTAACAAACAAACCATCCCAACATCCAAATTTTTGCATTTATATTATTAAACTATGTATATATTAAAAAAAACATTTTGTTATTATGTGACAGCGAAGCAGACATTTTCGGTCATAGCCATGAAGTATTAGGAAAAGGTGGAGCTAGCAATCGTATTAATCACTTGAGACAAATACCTACGTTACATCTCGTTCTATGGGGTCTCGGCATCTCTTTTTATACAGCTGTGCTAGAAAGAGAGGGTAAGACTTCTGAAGATGACTGCAGTATTAAGAGTTGTATTTCACGTAGGTATTAGAAGTGTTGCCTCCAGATATAATACAGCTTCATGGTCATAGCGGCTGCCTTAAACGGGATATTGTTTTTTTTTTGTTTTGTTGATTGGAGATAATGAAGGAGTAGTTCAAACTTATAATATCTGTATTTAATACGTGAAGTAAAAACTTTGTACCCCTTTTTACGACAACTACGCAAACGGTGGAGTATAAAATTTTGCACAGTAAAAGTTTACATTACGGACGAGTGCAGAAGTCTAATATTTTTAAATCATATGCATTAGGAAAACGAGTACATTAATTAAGAAACAAAAAATAAACATTATACACACTACATTCATTTGAAATACCTACATGATAATATACACCCATTTATACTATAATGTTTGAAGCCAAAGCTGTTGTCAAATTTATAAGAGATTTTATTGTTTAGTTTATGTTCGAATTTCAACCAGAGGGCGATCGCTAGTCTAATATTATAAGCATTAATGACAAATACTTAATGCTTATTGCGAATTGACCCCACCGTCGAGTGGTACGACTACGCAATTAATGGGGCTCGGGTTTCGGGTTTCGAAAGGACAAGCAGTTGTGTCCTGCGCATAAATATTTGTATTTCTGGGTTTTGGTGTTTATAAATTAATTTTATAAATTAGTGGGGCTCGGGTTTCGGGTTTCGAAAGGACAAGCAGTTGTGTCCTGCGCATAAATATTTGTATTTCTGGCTTTGGGTGTTTATGTGTTTCAGGATTTTTATTAGAGATGCCACGAATAGTGATTTCGCCGTATACCGAATATCCAGTAAGGCTCTTGGCCGAAGCGACTAAATTTCGGTGCTGATTTGTCTAGTCACCATCGTCCTGTTAAAGGTGCATACATACATACGTGTCGGCAGGTTGACTAGTCATCTAATGGTTAGATATTGCCCAGCTGAAAGATTACAATCATTCTTATTGTAGAGCGATGTGCAATGGGTCGCGCGTATTTGTTTCATTAGCGAGTTGTTGGTGTCACGAGTGTCACGCATGCGACGCAAGAAATGCTGAAAAAATTGTTTTCATTCATAACTTGCCTCTGATTAATTTTAAGTATTGATTTTAATGTTTCTTGGCTAACCATTTATTTTGTGAGAATATTTGCGACTTTTCCTTAGGATTAGTTAATTATTATTTTGACCGAAGAGTTTGCATTATTTGGACGAATACCGAATAGAAAAGAAAGTTATCAAATAGACAGAATACCGAATAGTGGCATATTTAATTTATATATGCATTTTCAATGTATAAGAATATCATTGACTACCACACATATCAGAAGCAAAGATAATATGCTTACTTCAGGGTTAAATTAATTCTTGCAATTTGCCCAGCGATATTTATTTAGTCTGTATTATTGGTACTTTTATTGAGTGATATTTTGTATGTAATTGGATAAGAAACAAGTACATGGCTCTCCTAGTGGAAAGAAAAACCGTCACCTATAAACACCAAAGTGTTAGTGATCCATGTGGCGGATTGGTAATGCCACATGCATAAGTTTACCGGCTATCTTACCCTTCAAACTGGAACACGACCGTTACAATTGCTGACGCTATTGCGGCAGGAATGGGTAGGGTCGTGGTACCAGATCCGGGCGAGCCGTTGCAGAGCTCTACCATCTAGTAGTCATGATGCTAGTGACAAGTTTGGCCAATCTTTCGCCTTTTACGAGCTGCCTTGCAGATCGGCAGTTGGTCTATTTTTCAAAGGAGCCCGAATCAACACTTATATCAATTATTTAATAATACACCTACGCAAAGGAAAATAATAAAGTTGTCTATTAAATTTATTTACTTAGTCCTAATATTTGTGACAGTAATAATCCGAACAGGTTAAAGGCACGCAAACGCGTGCTTTTCGATGCTTTTGAAACCTTTATTTTAATGTTAGCTTGCTTGCTTTTTAATGCTACGGTTAGCCCATTTTTAACATGACTTCACTGAACATTTTTGAAGTCATACTTCTTTTGGCACGTCAAGAAAAAATGATGAGAGAAAAATTTTAAACCGTCACGAAAAAACATCATGAAATTAGCTAGTGAACGTTGTAGCTTTTCAAAATATATATAAAATATAAATAATTCTTTATGATATTTAAATAAAATTTATTAAGAATTATCTAGATAATGTGTTATAATAAAACGTTCTTTCAATGTATTAAATAACTTTTTTTTATTATAAATGTCATTTTCTCTACATATCCTATGTACGCGAAAGATAAAACTTTTAGAAAGATTTTTATCTTGTTAAGCATACGCACGTACGAAGTGTGCGTACATAAAAGTACACACACACGTTTATATTAGCTATTGTTTTTAATTGGACGGAATTAAACGAAAAGGATCCAATCCACAATATAGCCAAAAATGAATTAAGTGCACCAAACGGACGCTTAATATTAATACTATTAGCCAGTAAAAAACATCCAAGCTAAAATAGCCCTCTATTACTTTATTTAACGCCAGGACTAATCCCCAGGTATGGCACGTTAATAAATAAACAAATTGAATAATTCAACTTTCCTGGTTTACAACAAATATTATTAACTGATTAAGTAAAATGAATCAAGGAGCACTGAGGTATTACTACTAGTAATATGGTTCAATGTCAAGGGGTCTGAATTCTTTTGCCTAATTAAAATTAGTTCATCACTGATACTGACACTTCAATAAAAACACTAAAACTAATCCAAAATCTATCAAATTATAAACGTTAATATCTCTAAAGTGATTTTGTGTGGATTGGGTCTTTTTCGTGTAACCACGTCCAGTTATGGTTATCTAGAAGTCTCACAAGAAACGCTTTAGATATCTACTTGTATTTGTTTGACACAGGAATCCAAATGTCATCGGCGATGAAAACAGTTTAGCCAAATCAAATAGTTTATACAGTTTCCAGTTTGAAATATCTTGCCAGTTGCCACTGTAGAACATGACAGATTGTTCGTCAATCCTAACTGTCGCTGTTAAATTGCTTTCAGATAGTTCTTGTATTTATTGGGAGGCCTGTGTCAAATACGAAATAGTAAAACTTTTCGAGTACCTATCAAAAGTAAATTAAAAAATACACATTTATACGTAATTGGGCTTTACATAAAACTGCGTTTAAGAAACCATTTTGTCACGTGAATTTTATTTGTATAATTAACGTTCAGCATTTATTGCAATTATTTAGGCGGTTTGTATGTCTATTTATACCGTTTGCGTGTCTAGGTGTCTAGACTATTCGCCGCGATCAGCGATAAAACTGGTTCTTTTGAGGGGTATCCCATAGGGTAATAAATTTTAGCCGTTACGGGAAGGATTTTGAATTTAACCGGCTGTGTCATAAACGTTTTGTGCTACATTTACGGAGTCATCATAAAGAGCATGTATACTCGGTTCTGATACCATTGATAAATATTAATGTTAACGATAAACGATTATATTATATTGAATGAGATTCTGATATAAATAATTCATACAAATAATGAATATTTGTGAATAACACAGAACTTATATCTGAGTAAATGATGAATTTGTGTTTACTTCGCAGTCAATTTGTACGTTTCGCCGTTATACAAACGCGTCGTCGTCATTTTATAAATGTAAACGTACAATACTATTTGCCGCAGGCAAATTGTTGATGACATTAATTGCGTCGATGTCAGCTATAAACTCCGATATGGCTGACGGTCGACGGAGACCCGCTATGAAGGACTCCTTTTTCCAGCTGTGAGTCTTAAAGGTAACCTAATAAACCTACTCTTTATGTAAGAAGACGGATAAAGTTGTAGTTCTGAATAAACTACCCATTTACTTAACACGTAACTTAAGCAATACGCCGCAGGCAATTTAATAACGGCGGCGGTAATGTAATGCATGTTATAAAATGACGACTCTATACATTCGGCATAAGGTATTTTCTACAACGTATTTATATTTTTACGTGTTAAAGAAAACCAAGCATTCACGTGGAACGCTTGGTTTTCTACATATACTCGTACATATGTTGGCAATATTAGCCGGTAAACTTATAAACGCATGCGGTATTACCATCCGGCCACATGTATAGTGACGCACCATTAACATATTTGGTGTCTATTGGCGATGGTTATCTCTTACTATTTTATTTTTATAGAAGAGGGGGCAAACGAACAGGAGGCTACTTGATGGTAAGTGGTGACCGCCGCTCATAGACACCTACTCTACCAGGGGTCTTGCAATTGCAATTAGGTTGCCGGCCTATCCCAGTTCCATTGGACTTATATTGCGTTTACGCATAGTTTACATATTACATATTCTCTTATTTGTATTACTTTCTGCGTATAATTGTGTTAAATAATTAACACAAATAAAATTTTATTTATAATTTGAAAGGAAGAATCGTTTTTTAGATATATGGTTTCTATCTCACATTAAATTATAAGAAGTCTTTAATATCTAATTTTTACTCTTTATCGTCTGCGCCAAACGAAAATCTTTTAAAAGAAACCACTTGTAGTGTTTCGCGATTCACATACATACTCGTACTTCGCATCTAGGTATACTAACCATACTAATATATTATCTAATACCTTTAAACGAGCAATTCTTGTATATATATAATTGGAATCTCGGAATCGGCTCCAACGATTTTCATGAAAGTCACAAATTTGGGGTTTTTCGGGTCAAGGAATCGATTGATCCAGGTTCCAGGTTCAAGAAAAGCTCGGTTCCCAAGATATGGGTGTGTAAAAAACCGAGCAAATCTCGGTCAACCAAGTACAGAAAAAAAATTATTTATTCTATAGGAATCGATTTATCAAGGTTCCAGGTCCAAGAAAAGCTGGGTTCCCAAGATATGGGTATGTGAAAAACCGAGCAAAGCTCGGTCAACCAGATATTACTAATTATTAAATCTGTGTGTCTATTACGCTTTCATGCATTAACTGCTTTTTTATATCATAAGATATTAAACAAGTAGGTGGTTCTCCTGATGGAAAGAGAAATCATCGCCTATATACACAAAAGATGATGGCGTTGCTATCCGTGTTGCGGAATAGCAATGCCGCACGTATAGGGCTACCGGCTACCTTAACCTCCAAACCGGAACAAGACAATGACAAACATTGACGCTATTGCGGCAGGAACAGGTAAGGCGGTGGTACCAAGTACCCGGGCGAGACGTTGCGAAAATCTACCACCTAGTAGTTATGATGATAGTGACACCCATAGCTAAATAGTCGCCTTTAAAGACCTGCCTGGCACTACGACAGTTGGTCTATTCTTCAAAGAAGCCCGGACCAACACGGGGTAACTGATTCTGATGAAATTTGGCATGGAGATAGTTGAAGTTCTTAAAAAAGATGATATAGAAAAAAACTGTAAAGGGTTTACCCTGCGGGCCATCCCTATAACTTCCCGTTAAATTAGGTATTTTGAGCTCAGAAGAGTAAAAACTATAAGCATAGATTTTTTCAGTCCAAACATTCTTTGTTAAAAATGACTTTATTGATTTTTGAAACGCTCAATATTTTAGAAACGAGTTCAACTCAATTTTTAAGATCTAAATGCTTTAGCTAAATAATCGATAGGTTGAAAAATTTCGAAGCAATGTCAAAAGAGCATTTTTTTAAAAAAAATTCATCATTCATAAATCCTAAATAAATTGACCGATTTTGATACAATTAACGATATAGGACGCGGTTTTTAAAGGAGAAAAGTTGATAAGATTTTTAATTTAATCGGTGTATTTGCGTAAAAGTTATTTCAAACATATTAAGTAAGTTTGCTAAAAACAACGTAATTTAAATGTTTGAGAAGCTGTAACTTTTGAAAATTAGATTTGATTTTGATTTTTAAAACGGCATTCGACGTTATTTAGTAATATAATATCATAGAATACCAAAAAATGATTGGTTGAACAATTTCGATGTTATGTCAAAAAAACACTTTTTTATTACTCCCAAAAGGATAAACCGATTTTGATGAAATTTATGCATTAGATGTATTTTTTGAGGAATAGAGCTGATTAGTTTCTGTACTCAATCGGTACATTAATCTGAAAGTTATATTAAAAAAATACGATTTCGCCAAAAATTTTTTGGGGTTTTTTCAAAATTTCTCAAAATCTCCTGGACCGACTTGGTATCAATTTTTTAGGAAGTCTAAGTTGAGTGGAATCCAATCGGACACCGTCAACAGCGTTTCGATCAATTATGTTATGATAAAAGTTGAGATGGTTACATACACACACAAACGCACACATACATACATACAGACATACTGATTTCGTTATCTACGTAACGTACGTAGCGGGAAGTTAAAAATAATCCAAAGGGGGCTTTAAATAGGAGTTAAGAGTTTGTATGAAAAACTTATATCAAAGACATATTAATTTACTTGCGGGCGAAGCTGCGCGGGTCAGCTATGTTATAATTGAAAAAACAACTGTTTATATATTTTACAGCACGCTCGAAGCGCCTAGGGCTTATAATAATCAAGACTTATATACGAGTAGAGTTACTGTTGATATTATTCATATTTTATGTCCACTACCTCATTTTATTAACTCTGCTCTATAAAGAAATATGTATTATAATAATAATATAATAATAAAATTTATCGCCTCTGTGGTCTAGTGGTCCAGTGTCAGAGTTGACCGCATGAGGTCCTGGGTTCGATTCCCAGGTCGGGCAACTAAGAAATTGTATTTTTTCAGTTTTCTAATAAAAACAATGTTGCCCGGTATTGGAAAGTGCCCGGTTGGCTATAGGCTTGCCACCTATCACATTGCGAGACTAAGTATCTTGGGGTAATCGTGGATGCACTTGTTGTAACTTCTCTTTGGGGATACGGGCGTGAAGATACTTTATAATAATAATTGCTTTATTTCAGATGTTCATCGATATAAATGAATTAGAACGTATTAGAATATTTTCTCAAAATTTTGATATATTAACTGCTAAATTTCATCATCATTCACCTTAACGCAGTAAAACTGCAACAACCGTCTTCCAATCTCACGCATCTCTGGGACCTTGAATCAGATCCTTACCAAATTTATATGAAATCGATCGAACTGAACTGAACCGGACGTAAAGTAGTTATACTTCTCATTCGATTCGGTTCGATCGTAACAAATAAAATAATTTACCAAATCGATTTAGACATGACCGATTTCTGAGGCAACAAAATTTAAAAATATAAAACTGGTTTTACTTTAATTTGTAACTATATTATCTGCATAAATATTATATAGAAGAAATATTTAGTCGTTTGTAAGTTTTTAATGGATAAACTTAAAAACTACTGGAATGATTTTAAAAATTCTTTCACTTATCGAAAGCTCCATTATTAAAAGTCACATAGAGTAACATAAAAACATAGTAATTACAGCAGAAGAAAGTAATATTTTTATTTATGCAAACGAAGTTGCGGGCGACAGTAAGTGTCATATAATATGACTGTAAGCCGATAGTTTATCGTGAGGACAGATTGAATATTTGCTTACTCCAGCGAGGATACGGATTTAGGTAGTGTAAATAGTGTATGTACATAGGGAATAGGTAATTTATTGATAGCTGTGGGTCACTTCTGTAGTGATAAAGGAAAGGCAGCTCAAATGATGATTGTGGATCAAATGTTGTGCAGGTGGAAACTTCCAAGCTCCTAAATTTTTTGAAATTCTCAGTGTGTTCGTTCCTTTTTTACGTTGGTGTGCCCGTTTTCAATGATTTTTCTCTCCAAACTCCCATCTTGGTGTAGGTCTCTAGGTCTTTGAATTTTCTTTCCTGCCAGGGAGCTTGGAACTTTATTCCTCAATTGTACATATACTATCATCGTGACCCCTAGTTGGTACAGAAATTATACTCTGAACATTGAATATCGTCGGCACTTGGTTAAAACTCAATGTTATTTGGATTTATATTGTATTTAAATCACTTGTACTGTTTTACTCGATTTTTATATAATCAAACCGACTGGATTCGCATTTTGACGCATCATCAGGGCAAAATTAATATTGATTACCACATAGTTGACTTTGACAATTAATAATATATACTGAAGGTAGTATGAAAATTTTCAAATTTGAAATATCTTAACAATATCTGTGGTGACCGCACATCAGTGTTACCCTTTTAAGCAGGGAGATTTTTTATAGTTATTTATTAATTCGACAGTATGTCAATGTCATTAGTACAAAATAGTAACACAAATGATTAATATGTAAAAATTTCGTATAGATGCTAATGTCAATTAAAATAATTGAATGGTGTGATACATTTCCCGTATAAGAATAATATAAAATACGTATTCAAAAAACTGTAGTATTAAATTATCATTATTAAGTGTCAATTATACGTAATTATTGGTTAAAATTATACAAAGAATAAAATGATAATAATAATAAAACATAGGAATATAAAAATAAAACAGAGATTTTAAATTTTTTTCAACGTTCAACTACAAATTTTATTAATATATACTAAAATAGAGTGGGTGCCATCTTAAATCGTTGTAAATAATATTACTTTAAAAACTTAATCTTATCAATTAATTTTGTTACTTATTTGTAAACGATAAATGATGTTTCTTACTGAATTTTTGTTATCCATTGCTATTAAACTATGATTTTCATATGAGAAAATACGGGGAAAATTTTAAACCAGTTTAATCTATGCTTAAATTTTTTTAACCGAAATTGCAAATTTTTTTTAAACTCGTTAATTTTAGAAAGTTTTCTCTCGTTGTTAATTAATAGAAAAAAGAGTCATTGCAATGAGGTTTCCATGTACTGATCTATTCTTTTTGCGATGTAGGTACTTGTGTAACCAATTATGCAAAGCGTCTTCCGCGTTGCGGTGCTCCGTTCGCGGGTGGCAGTGCTCTCGGGGCGCAGTAGGGCGGTCGTAGTCGTGCTCTTTCCTCGTAGCGAAATAACGACCTCAATTTGCATAACAATGCTTGTCACCCCTTAGTCCCCACCAGGCTTTCGCAGGCAGCGTGGCTATATCCCACCGGACCCGCCACCTTTTTGTTTATCAAATCTGTCCACTGTAAAATGCCTATTGAAATTTATAAATTCAATGTTAATATTGAAATGTAATGAAAATTTATTTTTGCGACTTATTATTCCGAGATTGCGTTTCATTTTAAAAGTTTATATTATCTCCGAACAGGTTATTAAAGTAATACACCCACGTTTGGATAAACGTATTGCGTTCCATGAATTGACAATAAGGTCCAAGAGTGAGGTATGACGCGTCCATCCAAACCTTTGTATATTACGTATATTGTACCCTGTTGAAACTTTTGAAAACGTAGATTGTTCTGCGTTATAATTTTGATATCCTGCGTTCCATGCAAGAGTCTCGTGTAATGAGTTTTAGCAAAAAATTGATTGGTATTTTGGTGGTTGGTAAGTTTTATGAGAGTTTACAGAAAGAAATGCTCGCTACAAGGATAGCAAGTAGCAACGCATGATTTACATCATTGGTGACTATAGGCGATGGTTCTCTTTCCATCAGGAGAGCCATCTTCTATTTATGTCATAGAATATTAAACTCCGGTGTCGGAGTTGACCGCATGAGGTCCCGGGTTCGATTCCTGGGTCGGGCAATTATAAAATGTGTTTTTTCAGTTTTCCGATAAAAACAACATTGCCCGGGATTGGAAAGTGCCCGGTTGGCGATAGGCTTGCCACCTATCACATTGTGGGACCAAGTATCTTCGGCTAATCGTGGGTGCACTTGTTGTACCTCTGCCTACCCTTTCGGGGATACGGGCGTGAAGATACTTTACTTTTACTTTCTAATATTAAACAAGTAGGTTTGCTATTTTATGATATAAGAAATACTCATATAATATAATATATATAAATAAATAAGAAGAGTAGATAGTAAATTCTTGATTAAATTTGATTGTTCTAAATCTGTCCGTACTTTTATAAACATGAACATGTATTTTTTTAATCACAAAGACACATAATTTATATTTTAGTATAAAGTACACATTATAATATGTAATACATATTTTGGCTTTTTACATCAAAATAATTTTAAAAATCTGTAAATGGTTAACCCTGCGGGCTGTTCCTGAAACTTTCCGCTAAATGAAGGTATTTTATGCTCAAAAGAGTTAAAACTATTAAGCATAGATTTTTTCAGTTCAAACATCTATTTTGATAAAAATGGCTGATTTTTGAAAAGCTGTATATTTTGGAAATGATGACCAATTCTGGTCTTTCGAATGGCATTCAACTCAATTTTTAAGATCTAAAATATTACTTTAGCTATATAATCGATAGGTTGAAAAATTTCGAAGCAATGTCACAAAATATTTTTTTTACCAAAAATTTTCGTCATTGATAAATCCCAAACGAATTGACCGATTTTGATCCAATAAACTGTATTTGACGCAATTTTTAAAAAAGAAAAGTTCGTAAGATTTTTAAGTCAGTCGTTGCATTAGCCTAAATTGGTATAAAAAATATAATATTTAAAAAAAATAAAGCCTAAAAAATATAAAGAATGTTTGCTAAAAACAACTTAATTTTTATATTTGAAAAGCTGTATTTTTTGAAAATTAGATTCTATTTTTTAGTGCTAAAATATCGTATATTTCCTAAAATGATTGGTTGAAAAAGTTCGAAGTTATTTCGAAAAAACAGTTTTTTCAAAAATGTTCGTCAACGATTACTCCCAAACGGATAAACCGATTTTGATGCAATTTACGCATAAGACGTAGTTGTTTGAAGAATAGAGCTGATTAGTTTTGTACTCAATCGGTACGTTAATCTGGAAGTTGTGTTAAAAAATTCTGTTACGCCATATTTTTTTTGGTATTTTCAAAATTTCTCAAAATCTCTTGTGCCGACTACGTTCAAATTCAGGAAGTCTATGTTGAGTGGAATCCAGTCGAATGCCATCAACCGAGTTTCGATGGGTCCAGCCGTTCAATAGTTATAAGATGTTTACATACACACATACATACACACACACACATACATACTGACATCATAGTATATCTATATAATATATATCTGACGTCATCGTGAAAATAGTCGGAAAAGGTTCCTATGCCTCAAATTGGAGATCTGGTGAAATATCGATTTTCGAAAATCGGGGCAAAATCAGTAACTTCCTTATCTACCTACATACGTAGCGGGAAGTAAAAAAATGTTAATTTTGTTCGATTAAGCGAATCTTTATCCGAACATCTAACATTTTTTATGTCATAGGATAGCAAATAAACTTATCTCTCCTACTGAAAAGAGACAATCATAGTGTGTAGACACCAGAATTGTTGATTGTGCGTTACTATTCACGTGGCAGCGACAGAATGTCAAATGCATAAGATAACTAGCTAGCTCTTCAAACCAGGACACGACAGCGACAAGGACCGACGCTATTGCGGTAAGAATCGGTAAGGTGATGGCAACAAAAGCCAGGCGAGACGTTCTAGACGTAGTTGGTAATTACGTTGTAAGCGACACGTATTAGTCTTGTCTCAAGTTTTACAAAATGCCTAGTAGTAGGGCAGTTGATCTATTCTTTGAAAGGGGCCATTATTTAAAGTCCGCATAAAATGGTCGGTCCCAGAGACAGACCGCGATCCGATAATTGTTTACTAATCTGTCATTAGGTATCATATAATGATTTTTCAAGATACAAAAACAAAATAGTTTAGAAGTGAATTCAATTAATTTTTTTAAATTTCAATTTCAGAGTCTTCAAATCTTCAATGTTTTCAAATTAGTGCTAATATGTGCATAACTAACTAGTAGTATCTAACTAACTAGTAATTCACCGTCTAAATATTTGCTTTCACTCTTATCAAAGTCAATTTGTTTTATTGCAAACGTAATCGCATTCTGTTCTCGGCGCACCCTGGAATGATGACAAAATTGTAATTCGAACTTTTTGTAGAGAAAGAGCGCTTTATTTTTATCTTGAAACTTGTTAGAACTAAAGACCCTTTTAGTGGATTAGATTTTCTTTTAAAATTGGGTTTAAAATAGACAGTATTCACGTGAAAATGTAGTTTAAGAATAACGCAGTCTGCGAATACATAACCATTATATCATTTCAATAAAGCGTTTTCTTGTCGTTATTTTTCTCTGACGTTATTTTTATATTTTCACCGTGTTGGCCCGGACTCCTTTTGAAGAGCAGACTATTGGCTATACGTGTCACTATCATCGTGACTACTAGGTCGTAGAATTCTGCAAGGTTTGGCCTGGGTTTTGGTTCCACCGCTTCACCAATTCCTACCGCAATAGTGAGAATGTTTGTTGTTTTCCGGATTGGATGATGTAGCCCGTAAACTTATGCAAGTAGCATTACCGTACCGTCACACGGATAGCAACACACCATTAACATCTTTGATGTATATAAGCAATTGTCATATCTTTCAGTTAGTCGAGCTATTTGCTTGTTTGCAATGTTATGAGATAAGAAAATGTATTATTGAAAGTATTTTTCAAGAAATATACCAACACTGGTTAATATTTATGTTTACATTTTCATCTATCCAACCGTTCCAAATTAATTAACAAAATATACACAATCATTGTAAAATTCATATTTAATTATTCGTCGGAACTTGCTACAATAGTCAATATTTACATTTGCCATTTATTCGTATTATTTACATGAAATCAATAGATTGGTATAGTTTCCTGGTTTACACATTACATTTAATTATAGTTTATTCAATTGTTATTAATTAACTACTTTTATTTTAAACTGTCCTCATCAAGGCTAGAATGTGAGTTATTTAAAAGTAGCTGTTGCCTGCGACTTCGTCCGTACGTACTTCGTTTACTCCGCACTGCTCCTCCCCTGTAGGTGATAGCGTGATAATATGTAGCCTATATGTTGACCCGACCTGAGTAATATTCATGCAAAATTTGAAGGAAATCCATGCAGTACTTTTTGAGTTTACCCCGGATATACATACAGACAAACAGACAAAAATTCTAAAAACTATATTTTTGGCTTCGATATCGATTGTAGATCACGCCCCAAGTATTCTTTAAAAAAAATATTCAATGTACAGTTTTGACTTTCCTACGATTTTATTATATGTATAGATGATTACCCTTATTGGTTCGGGCCCCTTGGAAGAACAGACCCACTGCCGTTCTGCCAGGCAGGTTGTAACAGGCGACTGATTGACTATACGTGACACTACCATCGAGACTTAGTTTTAACATACTTAGTTTAGTTACCATTTAATAAATAATAAATAAATATTTACGGGACAAATTACACTTACTGATCTAACCCCAAAGTAAACAAATTATTTGCTAGTGTTATTGGTATTAGTCAACAATACAGATACATAGAAATACATATATTAATACTGAAATATATTTAATAAACACCCAAGCCCGAAAATACAAACATTTATGCTCATCACTCAAATGCTTTTCCCCGTCGGGGATCGAACCCGAGCCCCGTCGATTGCGTTGTCAGGGTCGCTAACCATTCGACCAACGGGGCGGTCTACTAAGTGGTAGGTCTCATGCGGGTATATGGTTCCGCCTTACCTATTTTTGCCGCAGTAGCGTCAGTGTTTGTTATTGTTTGGTCCCGGTTTGGAGGGTAAGATCCGGTAGTAGATTAAAAAATTGTTCACACCTCAAAATAATTTATAAGAAGATTAATAGAATAAAATATTTCTAATCTCTTATTTGTTGATTCCGGGCTCCTTTGAAGAAACGGGCTATGTAAGTCACTACCATCGTGGCTACTAGATGGTAGAGTTCTGCATTGTCTCGCCCGGGTCTGGACCACTGCCTTACCCTATTCCTGCCGCAATAGCGTCAGAGCCTGTCGCTGTTGTGTTCCGGTTTGGAGGGTAAGGTAGCCGGTAAACTTATGCATGTGGCATAAGACCTCGTCACAAGATAGCAACGCATCATTAACCTTTCATTCATTAACCTTTGGTGTCGTCTATAGGCGATGTTTGACTCTTTCCATCAGGCGGTCCATCTGATTGTTTGCTATCTTATGATATATAAAAAAACTTATTTCATGCTCATACGGGCAGCCTCAAAAGAGATCATGTGTCCTCGCCGAAGCCAATTACCTACACGATTAAGGTGACTTATTTAACATATGAATATATTCGAAAGTAACCATTGAGATTTCATAGTGATCTCTCTATCGTATTTATCTCAGTCCAATCGCTATTAGAAATATAGACCTTTATTTGAGTGGGGCCGCCAGCCTTCACGGCAGGGTCTGGTACGTGATCGTCATTACTTTCCTACTACTATTACCATTTGTTTTGCGAATGTGGCATGGTTATTATAATATCTATTTATTTATTGAGTTATGCCAGAATTTGTATAAAGTTTTCCACTACTAAAGAGTTTTATGTAATGCAGCTCAGATTATTAGGTCTCCGGTTCAATCTCGGGTGTGGCAAAAGTATTATTAAGTTTATTGAGCTTTTGGGATCATTCTCAAAATTCTAAATCTTGACAGCAGCACGAAATCTGATGGTGTTGTATTAACAATGTCGTGCCTTGGATGAGCAAGTCAATCCGTCATTCAAGGTTTTTTAGGCATAGCAATGGCAAGGTAAAAAAGAGGAATCTATATCTATATTAATATTAATATTAATTAGTTATTAATTTTAATATTATAAATGCGAAAGTTT
Organism: Apodemia mormo; assembly: GCA_036924255.1. NCBI lineage: Eukaryota > Metazoa > Arthropoda > Insecta > Lepidoptera > Riodinidae > Apodemia > Apodemia mormo. The sequence continues at coordinate 30,762,666 of JAUPFN010000003.1, read as the reverse complement.
GGATGTTTGGATGGATGTTTGGATAGATGTTTGGATGGATGTTTGTTACTCAATCACGCAAAAACTGCTAAACGGATTTGAATGAAATTTGGCACACAGGTAGCTGATGACCTGGAATAGCACATAGGCTACTTTATATCACGGAAAAATGAGGTGATCCCGCGGGATGCGCCAAAAATTTTGTATAATGCAGCGGGCTGCGCGCTGCAGCTAGTATATTTATATATCTTATTTAATTATTATTATGATAAATGTAATTATTTATAAGACATGTTTAATAAGAATTGAATTAGATTTATTATTTACATTTTTTATTTTATAGAAATTTATCACTCAAATATTCATTTATTTATCAATAGATTTTTTAATTTTATTACAAATTGATTAAATTTCGATTCATTTTTTATTAGTTCGGGTAATTTATTATATTTTTTATTGGTAAGTACTCGAAGTGTAGATAGAGTTTTAAACGGGAAGTTGGCAAATTTAATCTATTTTTATGTCGTAAGTTTTTATCTGAATGTTTGTCTTCTCTTTTTTTGTACCAATCCTGATGTTTTCGTACAAACTTGCACATTTCCAATGTAAACACATGGTATCGGCTGTATTATGTGTTGTTGGAAATAAAGCTTACAACTGACAGTGTGGTCTTTATTCGTTAAAACTCTAATTAGGTTTTTTTGAAGACAGAAAAGTGTTGTCGCATTTGTGTGTTACCCCATAGTATAATTCCGTAACTTAGCCACGCATATGCATATGCGTAATAAGTGGTAAGGGCAGTTTGGAAAGCAGTGTTTTTTTTAGTTTCTCGTAAAGCGTACCTAAATTTTGATAATTTTGATTTGATTATATTTCTATGTGATTTCCTAAACCTAGAAGCGTAAATTCTGTAACATGTTCTATTTTAGATCCCTGGTGTGTTAGATTTAAAGCTAATGGGGATTTTTAGTGAGGATGAAAGTGAGGATTATTTTGGTTTTCGACCAATTTATTTCCTAGTTATGATCTGTCATCAAATTAACAATTTTGTCAAATGTTTGGACCAGATTTTCCTTTGGGTCAGTGTAGGCCTGGCATGATGTGGGAACAGAAACATCGTCCGCAAATAAAAAGCATGTATTTATGCTTTTCGGGAGGTCATTTATGTAGATAAGAAATAGCAGGCATCCGATTAAGATGCCTTGTGGAATTCAAGCATTAATTAATTATTTTTGTGCCAGATCTTTTCTATTTCCCTAATGTTGGAGTTGCGATGTTCAAGTTCCACTTGGTGTTCTCTATTTTTTAAATAAGAGCTAAACCATTCATGAGCCTTACCACGGATTCCTGTACCTTCTAATTTATCGTATATCGTATAATATAGTATAGCTATTGGACGATAGTTGCTAGGGTCAGTTTTCGAGTTTTTTTTATGTATAGGTTTTATTATCGCTCTTTTTAAAGGCTCAGGAAAGACGCCTTCTTCAAAAGATTGATTTAATAAGAGATCTTTTTTATTTTTTAGATTTATTAGTAACGTGTTTATTTCAAGAAAGTGTTATCGCAAAAAACAAGCAATAGTTGTTATTAGTTCTGTACTCGTAAAGTGCGATGCCCATTTTACAAGCTTCAAATCGGTAAATCGTGGTGAATCGTAACTGCTATCAACGTACAATTTACTCTGCCTACGTACGTCATAATGTGTCGTGATTTCTTTTTACAGATTTCACAAAAAGAGATGATGTCACATATTAAAAATGACAGTAATGACTTTTGACCGCGACCTTGTAAGTGAAGTGACATTTAACAGGCCATATAGTTAGAAGAACTGGATGGTGTAATTAATTTCTCAAATTGAATCCAATGTATTTGTCATAATTTATTGAGCATTTCAGTAGAGCTTTTTATCGTAAAGAGTTACAAGTAAAGAGAGTGTCTGGTGGACTAGCCACTAGTCAATATTAGCGTTATGCCTGTGTGGCTGGTATAACTGTAAAAAGTTAAAGTGGAAATGTTTGTAAGATAATAGCTATTTCTTTTGTCACAAACACCCTTTTATTATGTCTTGAAATGAAATTGTCATCTTAATAACAATGGTTTGTAAGTTGAGACGATATTAACAAGATTTTTTCATCTTTATCTTCTGGCACCAGCCCTTTCAAATACTACAACACACTCATGCGCTTGAATCAACATTTAAGTATGTTTTACGAGCGTTCAATTGAGCTCAAGTTTAGGAAGGGCATATCGCCTATTTGTTTACAATTTAGAAGATGGTCTATTCTTCAATGGATTCTTCAAAACCCGGACCAACACGGTAATTAATAAGTCAGAGAACCATTGACCGACGAGGGCTTTTCCGAATAGATACGACTTAGGGACTTTCAAGAGCTTACTCATTTTTGAAAGGCCGGCAACAAGTTCTCTGGTTGTGAAGTTGTGTACGGGCGGCGGTGATCACATACCACATGAGCTCCCTGTCCTTTTGCCTCTCTTGTATTAAAAAAAAGTCAACGCTATGTAATAACAGAAGCATTTTTCTATTCAAACGGAATTAGTAAAGAAATCGACTGTGAGTTTAGACGCGGTAGAAGTGAAATTTTTGATTGAAGCCATCATTGAAAGACCGAAAAATAATGGCGTAGCACTCTACTGGCGCTAAATGTTCGGTGTCGCAGTAAATACCCGTAGGGTCAACTGTATTCGTCATTTCAAAAAAAAAAATAAGGAGTCGAGGAAAACGTTTTACATATTTTAGAATTTAGATGTAAAAAGGTGGAGTAAAATTTCTTTGGTTGTACGATTTGTATGTGGTTTGGTTTTAGAACCATTAAATATGTGAAATTTTAAATATAAATAACAATGGGCATACCGAATTTGTTTACCTTTATACTAGCTATCTACTGTTGTAGATATTAAGATAAAAATAGTCTTAAAATGTTACGGTTGCTCGCCTTACGGTGCCATAGTCTTGTCTACCTCTGCCACCATAATGTAATTGCTGGGCTTTACCTACCTTGCCACGCAGAAAAAAAATTAACGAAAATTAACATCGGCGGTGTAAATTAATATCCGATATCGATTATCATTAAATATCTTATGTCATATAATAGTTTAAAAAAGTCTTTTAATCGGTTGACCTGCAAGCCATCCCTGAAGTTTCCTGCTAAATTGTATCATTTTATGGTCAAAGGAGTAAAAATATTTCTAAGCATAGATAATTCTCTCCAATAATTTAGTTTGTTAAAAATGACAGTATTCTAATTTTAGAAGTGTATATTTTGAACACGCTAATCGATTTTGATTTGAACGCGATTATTGAATCTTTTTTTTTTATGTCATAAGATAGCAAACAAGCAGATGGGTCTCCTGATGCAAAGAGTCAACCATCGCCTATAGACACCAAAGGTGTTAATGGTGCGTTGCTATCTTGTGGCGAGGTATAATGCCACATGCATAAGTTTACCGGCTACCTTACCCTACAAACCGGAACACGACAGCAACAAGCACTGACGCTATTGCGGCAGGAATAGGTAAGGCGGTGGTACCAGACCCGGGCGAGACAATGCAGAACTCTACCACCTAGTAGCCACGATGGTAGTGACTCGATAGCCAATCGGTCGCCTTTTACGACCTGCCTGGCAGAACGGCAGTTGGCCTATTCTACAAAGGAGGCCGGGACCAACACGGCGAAAATTTGTTAAAAAATATTGAAGTAATGTCAAAAATTTTCGTCTTTGGCAAATCTCAAACAAATCAACTGATTATGATCCGATTTATATTATTTGATGCATATGATAAATAAAAATTAAAGTGGGAAGTTGAAAACTACTATTATGTTATCATATAGGAACTTAAACAACATACCTATTTCTCGTTCTTGGTCACATAGAGTAAACTAGAGAAGCGTAATGTATAAACGACGAAGGCCTAGATTCGAATCAGCTTGATTTATTCTCCCCGTTGCTGGTAAAAATACTTTTGTGAGATTTATATTTTCCGAGACAATAAGTTGTTAGATACGTGCCCAATTATTCGGCATAGTTGCCACCAATAACATGAACAATTTTTTTTTATACAAGTAGATAACAACAAGCAGATGGGTCACCTGATGGAAATAGTCAACCATCGCCTATAGACACCAAAGGTGTTAATGGTGCGTTGCTATCTTGTGGCGAGGTCTAATGCCACATGCACAAGTTTACCGGCTACCTTACCCTCCAAACCGGAACACGATAGTGACAAGCACTGATGTTATTACGGCAGGAATAGGTAAGGCGGTGGTACCAGACCCGGGCGAGACAATGGAGAACTCTAGTAGTCACGATGGTAGTGACTCGTATAGCCAATCGGTTGCATTTTACGACCTGACTGGCTGATTTTTTTTATGTTGAGATTTGTTTTAATGGAATGCTAGGAAATTATAAGATCTATACCGTGAGAAGCTCATGTTAAGATCTGCCTGTATATTTATTTTGTTACGATTGCAATGTCTTCCACAAATTTTCTATTTTAATTGAATCAAAGTTTCCGGCTCTTTGCGGCGAGAGCGTGCCAACCACGCACGCTTTCCCAACTTCAATAAAGTTTCTTTATTAAATTATTGAAAGTAGAGAAACGTTTTCCTTTGAGTGCGAAGTAAATTGGAGATAGCTGTGACTTACAGTCAAGTTTTATTTATATTTTATACATTTTTCTGAAATGACTTAGATTGTACTTTAGTACTATGCCAGCTACTAGAGTATCGGTATAATATTTCATACAAACGCTCATTCTCTATTTTTAACCCTTTAGGTTTTTTGTTATAAGATACCAAACAAACAGACGGCTCTCCTAATGGAAAGAGAAACCATTGCCTATAAACACCAAAGGTGATAATGGTGCGTTGCTATCCGTGTGGCGGGATGGCAATGCCACATCCATATGTCTACCAGTTACCTTACCTTCGAAACCGGAACACAATGACAAGCATTCACGCTCATGCGGCGGGAATAGGTAAGGCCGTGGTACCAAACGCCCGAGTGAGACGTCGTGGAACTCTATCACCTAGTAGTCACGATGGCAGTGCCACATATAGTCAAGCGGTCGCCTTTTACGACCTGCCTGGAAGAACGGCAATTGGTCTATTCTTCAAAGGAGCCCGGGCTAGCACGAAGGATAGGTATTGATTTTTGAATAAAAACGTAGTCAATGTTCTACCCCGAGTCTCAATTGTTTGCTTGCCATATTTATTCAAAATCGGTGCAGCGGTTAAGCCGTAAAAGCGTGATAGACAGACTTCATGACTTTCCTTAAGATAATTTGTCATTTTGTGGCAGGCCAACTCGGATAAATCCAAAACAATACAACCTAGAGTCAGAGAGAATATTTTTTATAAATTTTATGCAATAATTGTTCCAATATTTATTTTGCCGACTGCGCTAGTAGGGTTATATTTTTGGAGCGTATATTTGTATTTAATGTGTTTGAATCTATATTTCTCGCTGCAGCGGTTAAGCCGTAAAAGAGTGATAGACAGACTTCATGACTTTCCTTAAGATAATTTGTCATTTTACGTCAGTGGCAGGCCAACTCGGATAAATCCAAAGCAATACAACCTAGAGTCAGAGAGAATATTTTTTATAAATTTTATGCAATAATTGTTCCCATGTTTATTTTGCCGACTGCGCTAGTAGGGTTATATTTTTGGAGCGTATTTAATGTGTTTGAATCTATATTTCTCGGTGCAGCGGTTAAGCCGTAAAAGAGTGATAGACAGACTTCATGACTTTCCTTAAGATAATTTGTCATTTTACGTCAGTGGCAGGCCAACTCGGATAAATCCAAAGCAATACAACCTAGAGTCAGAGAGAATAATTTTTATAAATTTTATGCAATAATTGTTCCCATGTTTATTTTGTCGACTGCGCTAGTAGGGTTATATTTTTGGAGCGTATTTAAGGCGATTACAGCTGCGAACGACCTTGAGTTTCTAACAGGAGCAGCGCAAATATTATTTCGCGCGTGGCATGGTCCAAAGTCAAAGAGTATTTACAGTGGATGCAGATACATACGTTTTAACATTTTCGTTCACCTATATGAACTTTTATTATCATGAATCGACTGAATGTTGTCAAACTCAAAACCAATAACCAGTAATCGCTCATTTATCGATTACATATACATTCATTTTAGAAAAACGATAAATATATAAAGAAAAAAAATATACCGAAAATCGACAAAAAATTATATAATAATTTACGCAATAATAACAGTTACGTATCCTATTTCTTTGAAAGTTTTGTAATATACAATACATCCCGTGTAGCACTTTATTTTAATACATACAATCAACAATTAATATCTAACAAATGTTCTTTGATGTTCGCCACTCCAAATGTATGTCCGCACTGTGCGTAACGCCCACGTCGGCCAAAATGGGCGGTTTTTGCTTAAACCGGTTTATTTATGTTCATGAAGCGCTCTCATCTCAGATACGCTCTGAGTAAATCCTTTTATAAAAACGTCTAAAAATCTCTATTAACCGGTATTTTTTAAACCGGTTTCTAGCCCTGTATTTGACATTTCTATAGAACAAAACTTCTATCTAGTTGACTTTTTGTATTTTACAATATTTGTATAACTTGTCCTTTTCCTATAATATGTATTTAATGATTTCTTTAGTATCTATATCTATATTATTACATATAATAAAATCGTAGGAAAGTCAATGTATCTCAGGGGTAAACTCAAAAATTACTGCATGGATATACTTCAAATTATGCATGAATATTACTAATAGGTCGGGTCAACATATAGGCTACATATTATCACGCTATCACCTGCGGGCGAGAGCTGTGAAGAGTAAACGAAGTCCGCGCGGACGAAGTCGCGGGCAACAGCTAGTTTGTTAGTAAAAAATATTTATTATTTTTATGATGTACCTATGAGGAGTACGTTGAATACATGGAATTTGATTTCTTTAGTATGTTTTATTTTTGATACCCGCATTTGGTCTAGTGATATCGCCCTCAGTTGTTAGCCTTTTGTTTTGTATGAGGTCTTAGGTTCGAATCTCAGGTTAGGAAATAGATTTAATTTTTTTCTGAAAAACGTAACTTGCCCGACACTGAATATGTGTCTCATTTGTCGCATGGATTTCAGCTACCGTTCACATTACGGCCGAATTAATCGCACCTCTACCTAACTAATCGATACGTAAGGGTTTTTATTTGTCATTGCTCACGTAAAAAAAATTAATTTTAATCATTATCATCTCAGATATGACTAATTACTTGCTGACAATGAGGTGCGAAATTTTATTGTTGAGGATAATTTCGAGGGACTATCTAGCGTGCCGTATTTTAGAAACACAAACAAAAGAATAGAAATGACAGTCCCGAAGACAATCTCTGGATCCGTCGAGTAAACAGTTCATAAAGATATACGATATACTCTACTAACGACTGAGGCATTTGTCCGGCGTATTGTCTTGCGGCGTAGCTTTATCTGGCGTGCAACGAGTTGTCTTTGTCGTAATTTATAGTTATTTCCCGCCCTTGGCAGTAACAATTCGAATAGGACCAGTTTTCAGTTTAGTCTCTAGCTGAATGTTGAGTCACGTAATAGACTTCTGACTCCTCACGTCCCTGAATCCCGATTCAAATTTTGAGTAAATACGTCCCCCAAAACCCGGTCTTTTATTAGGTTGTGCTTTGTAATTACGTTTCATGATGTAATTTGGTATTTAAAATGGACATCGCTTGTTATATCTAATTGTTGATTTAACTTGTTAACGGTATTTTAGACATTGATTTAATATAAGCAATTTAATTGAACTTTAGCGCAAGCCTGAGACTACATAAATGCCATTTTACGTGCTTTGTGCTTGGTGCGTGCATTTTACATGCGAATGTAATAGAATCCTGTTAATTTATACTATAATATAGCCACGTCGGTAGTGGTAAGAGAAACTATTCACGATTCGATGGGCTCGGGTTCTATTCTCGACATTGACAAACATTTGTGTTATGAGCAAATATGTTTGTATTTCTGTGTTTGGGTGTTTATTATGTATTTTATAGTATTTATATACGCATTTCTAAGTATTAGTATCATTGACAAACACCCATAACACAAACAAATAATTTGCTTACTTTGAGGTTAGATAAGTTCGTGTAATTTTTCCAACGATATGATTATTAATCTATATTATTAATCGATATTATATTAATATTATAAATGCGAAAGCTTAAAATATGTTTGGATGTCTGGATGGACGGATGTAGTTGTTACTCAGTCACGCCAAAACTAATGAACGGATTTGGATGAAATTTAATACACAGGAAGATAATGACCTGGAATAGCATATGCTACTTTTTATCTCTGAAAAATTAGGTGATCCCTCGGGATTCGCCAAAAACTTTTATAATGCAGCGGGCGGCACGCTGCAGCTAGTAATAATATGTACTACTTTGTATTAACACTTCAATAGTATTCAATAGTAGTAATATAAAAAGGAGTTATTTTGGCTTCTGAATCAGTACGTTGTTTTCTATTTATAGGATATCAAGAGGCAATCGATCGGGGCTTTTAGGATTTACTTAAGAATGACGAAAGCCGTCGAAGATTTTGTGCCAAAGCCTTCCTAGTCAATTTGAGCGTTCCATACAATGGCCTGCTTTTAGCGATAGTTTTCAGTCATCATTTATGTGTACAAGTATCTTTTGTTAGTTAACAGTAGCATCATTTATATGTTACATAATATATTCTAATGAGATTTTTACATACAATCTTCACGCCATATCCCTTGCGGGTATAAACCCTGTACGGGTATAAACGGGTATGACCCTAATCATTTACGATCTAGAAATATGATAAAATCCAAATTATCCTTACCCAATTACAACAACCAATACGGCAAACGAAAATTAACTATTTCATCCCACGGCTAATATAAGTCAGTTACCAAATGAACTGAAAGAAACCCTAACAACTAAAAATATAAAATGCAAACTAATGCAGAACTATGTTGATCTGATATAGTATGCATTTAAGCGTGATATGGAGTCAGACAAATGTGGAGCTTTAGATTTTAGGTTCTTTATTTTATTGGAATTTTGGTATTTACTCGAGCGCGTCAGATTAACATTGGGAAGATACCTCGCATTATGTTGAGACTCTCCACCAAATGTAAGCCATTTCTATAGAGGGGGGTTACTAGGGCAGAAAAAAAACCAAATTAAGATAGCTTCGGCTTGTGGAAATTGTCAGATTATATTTTTTCGTTATTCTTACATTATTTCCTATATAATAAAAGAGAATTCAGACGCGCTCGAGAATATAAAAAACATTTTCTCTGCAATCTGACTAATATACCTACCCATTGACATATTGTTAAGTCAATGAATATACCGAATACTTTTAAAATCTGATCAGATCTTCTCGTTCAAACGCAACGTCAGATACCGTTAATCGGATAAAGATAGGTTGATTCGAGCTTTATCAACGACGAAATTAAAAAAAAATGTGGTTTTATCGACGTTACTTCAGTATTTTTCAATTTATAAATTTTTAGCTAAAACAACATTTTAGTACCCTGAAAATTCAGTTAACAAACTGTAATGCAGTTTGGCGAAATTTTGAACACTGTAATACACTATTTGTTTTTGAATATATTGGATGATTTTTGTTTTAATGTACATTTATTATAAAACAATCGACTATTATTATTCTATAATAATATTGTTATGCGGAGATGAAGATGGATTCAGCCTATAACCTTCTTCATCTTTTTATATATATTTTTTATACACACATCGAGAAATCTCAGAGTATTTGATGAAGATATTATACTGAGGGGTCACGAAGATATAAGGTAATTTGGAGTTCCTTTTTACAGTTCACTGCCTTTTATCTTCGTACGTTGATACATTTGTTATAACGTAATTCATATATAAATATACTTTTTGATCCGGCAAACGTTGTTTTGCCATACAAATTATTTGTATTTAAGATAAAAAACCACCCTATCTTTTAAGTTGGACCAAACAATATATATCTAAAATATTTTATTGAATTCGGTTTAAAAGTTTCAGAGTCCATCGCGGGTAAACAACATGATACGTAATTTATAAATATAATTAAGATGCCTATTCATATGACTACAGCGTGAAATGCATAAACGACGATATAAAAATATTGGTATTTGCTATGATAGCTTTAAATATTTTGACGACTTAATTTGTAGATTAACACCGAAATTAATGTAATTTCTTATTTTATATGCATACATGTCTTCACGCAAGATGCCTTACGGTAGGCAAAGAGGACCAAGTGCCATATGTCATGATCCTTGCAGAGTTTTCCTGCTTCCTCTACATTCATGTTTTTCTTCATACAAACACGTCAGTTGCAAAGAATTTTGACATCACTTACTTTATACATTCTATAATTACTCCAAAACTCTAGGTATATTGGTACCTTTAGACGGTAGTTGCGTTATTTACCCTTATAGTCATTGTTTTTATTTCATAAGATAGCCAACAAGCAGTTGGTTCTCCTGATGGAAATAAACCATTGTTGTACATATTATATTTTTGTTTTACAATTACAATATATGCCGTTTCGTCATGCTCTTGCAAGACGAAATGAACGTTGCTACATGGAAAATGCATGAAAGTGCAATGAACTGCATAATATACACAAGTGTTAAATAGACTTACAATTATAGAAGTGCCATCACTCTGCATCTTTTACGGCTCTATCACGGGCATGTTCCGAGGAACTGTTTGGATTATTTCCTGCCGCCGAAATTCACCATCGGACGTCGCGACAGAATTCAAAGTTTCATCCTTACCATCTCCATGTCTGGAAATCCACAACCGTGCGATTCTCGAGGCACTTTTTGCCCCACACTACTCCTATGTGGAACCAGCTATCGGCAGAAATTTTTACGAACGGATGCGACTTAAGGACCTTCAAGAAAAGAGCCTACTCATTCTTAACAGGTCGTCAACGCAATTACAAGACCCCTGGTAATGTAGTTGTCCATGGGCGGCGGTAATCACTTACCATCAGGTGAGCCGCCTGTCCGTTTGCCCCCTCTTCTATAAAAAATATGTATATCAGTGGAATAAATAAAAAATCGTTTTTTTTTAATGTATTGCCATCTTTTCCGTTCAGAGAATTAGGTAGTATTTTTTTTATATAATAAAATAGCAAACAAGCAGATGGGTCTCCTGATAGAAAGAGTCAACCATCGCCTATAGACACCAAAGGTGTTAATGGTGCGTTGCTATCTTGTGGAGAAGTCTAATGCCAAATGCATAAGTTTACCGGCTACTTTACCCTCCAAACCGGAACACGACAGTGACAAGCATTGACGCTATTGCGGCAAGAACAAGTAAGGCGGTGGTACCAGACCCGGGCGAGACTATGCAGAACTCACGTTCTCACCTAGTAGTCACGATGGTAGTGACTTGTTTAGCCAATCGGTCGCCTTTTACGACCTGCCTGGCAGAACGGCAGTTGGCCTATTCTTAAAAAGGAGCCCGGGACCAACACGGGGTAAATAATATTATTGATTGTCCAATAATCTCTTTTCATGTAGTAATTTCCGTGTCTCCAAGAGAATTTGTAATACTTTCTATTCGAAGAAGTATTAGATGGGCTTTTTTGTTAGGTCCACAATTCAAAATTTTCTTGGTGCAATTTTAATCAGGCTTAATCTGATTGTAAATGTCTCAAAAGATCTCAGAAATAAAATGGTTTCATCATTATAGATGAATGTAATGATGAACTTATTTAAATAGTATTTACGTATGTATATCAAGCGATCAGTAACATCGACGGGATCGATCACAAAGCAAAAAAGAACTGGCGAATCAAAAACCTCCTTCTTTTGGGAAGTTGGTAGATATAGAGTTAGTTTGCGGATATCCAATACTTATAAAAACAAACTAAGATAAACTAAAGTTGTTAATTAAGTTATTTAAACCTCATCCCTGAAAATTAATTAGACTAACGCTAATTAAGGCAATGTAACTAATGACATGGTGTGTCATATTAAACTCGCCCCATCACCTTTACTATTTGGTTTGTAATCATAGTAGACTAAGTAGGGTCAGCGTTGCTTGGAACTTAGAACTAGAAATGTTCTTTGGATTTTCTATGTCATAAGATAACAAACAAGCAGATGGCTCTCTTGATGGAAAGAGAAACATTCATATATACTCAAATGCTATTATTTTGTGGATATATCGACAATCGACTATTATTATTCTATAATAATATTGTTATGCGGAGATGAAGATGGATTCAGCCTATATCCTTCTTCATCTTTTTATATATATTTTTGCAATAATATTCCATTACATATTAGCGAAATCAACGAACATCTTCAAAAATGTTAGCACGTATATAAAGTGTATATGCAAGTTTTATAAGAAACGGAGAATCGTCGAATAAAGTCAAATTTATTGCATTTTTATTGCGTTTAAATTATTTTGTGAGCATTTACATCGTAACTTTACGATGTAAATAGATACACAAATTTTCCTAGATCAAAATAATTAATTTTAAATAGTATTTTAAAATATACAAAAAAATGTTGGCAAAGCATTTTAAAATACCATAATATTTTAATTTTTGTATTTAGAATTATTTAAATTTTTTTTGATAACATCATCGGTCTATCTATCAATGCCCCTTTCAAGCCGGAAATGGTTTTTGTTATTCACTGTATATATGTATATGTAAAAGCAATGATTTAAAACTTAGGTTTGAATATAAATGTAGAAGAGTGTACCTTGTGATGACAGTGGTATAGTTCCCGGCGGGCCTCTCGTGCGATCCTCGTAAATTGCGAATATTAGATTATAAGTACGGAGTGCGGCGGGCAGCACGGGGGCCATAAACCGAACGGCGAACTCGTTCGCTGCTTTACATGACGTCGTGATCTGAATCTGCTTTTTAGTTATTCCCCGTTGTCCTATTATTTCCTGTCGATGTTCTTACTTTACAACCACACAGATTCCCTGTTTTACAATGCTAATGTGATTTATAAATAAAAAGTTACGATGTAAATGCTCACAAAATAATTTAAACGCAATAAAAATGCAATAAATTTGACTTTATTCGACGATTCTCCGTTTCTTTTAAAACTTGCATATACCCTTTATATACGTTCTAACATTTTTGATGATGTTCGTTGATTTCGCTAATATGTAATGGAATATTATTGCAAAAGGCCTAATAATGAAACCATCTCGAATGAAACCATGTCAGTATACATTTTTAAATTACTATCATTCGTACGAGTGTATCAATTTATGGGAGCGTCGGTTGTTACCTGTAGGTTAACCTGCGGCGTGACGGATTTGAAATGTGAGGTGTCTGTCGTTCAATTAATCTTCATCTAAGGCGTGTCACTGGTTACATGCGTGAAAAACAATCTGGCATTTTTCAGTTTTCATTACGTTTCTTGTAGCAATTACTAACACTGTTACTTAATGGATTTTGCATAACAGATTTTGTTATATAAGTATAGCGTTTACATGAAAAGCACGAATATTTGTGAACCTCGAATATTTAGCTTTATTAGGTTGAAAGCTACATCCATCCACACACATCACATCCACATTTCTTTAAAACCCATTGAGTTGTTTCAGTATGAAGGGGTAACAAAAACGTAGGTATGTACGCACACATAACATTTTATCCTTTTACTGTGATGTAAGGCGATATTAGTAATGTAATTTCTCAAATATTACGAAAACGCCTATGTTGTTGTACCTTTTCAAAAATAGAATAAATAGATTAAAATTCAAAAGTAGCAAAATATTCAAATACCTATATTGCATTAAACACTGATTACACCTGAATATCAACCAATAAAGAAGCACATGAACTAGCGGGTGTTATGATCGAATAAAAAATATACATACGCTGATCAAAAAAAAAAAAAACTATTGTATATTCTCTTCATATAGTGACGTACTGATACGTTATCACTTCAGTCATTTAACTGAGATGAAAGTTAAAATTTTTAAATGTATTTGTTATTTATTCTCTTTCATTTGATACCATTTAATATCCTAGTATTGTAATCTATGGAAATGCTTCGGTGTACCTATATTGTATAAAATACACACACCTCATGACGCGACAGTTTTCTCCAAAATGACTATTCTATAGTTGACCTTTGGGTCGTTACTGGATAGTTTTCTTCATGTTTTGCCATGAAAAACATGCAGCCGTTCTGATTTAGTCATCTTTTGATCAAAACAATAGTATTGCGAAGTTATATTTACTTGAGATAAAATTAAATTCAAATATTTAACTACGCTAAAAATATCGGTCTCGAAACGTTATCAAACCCCCTCACTCTCTCCACAAAAAGGCAGTACGCTGAGGAGATAGCAATGTGTGTGATTATGTTTACAGTGTGCCGTCTTCCATGTTGTTTTTGCAATCGTGTATCTCCTTGGTTATCTGAACGAAATCGCTTCTAAGCCATAAAACCGCTTATTTGTTATTTATGATTAAAACCAAACAGTTTTATCCATGTCGTATCAGGTTTCACTTGGATCATAACAAACACGAACTTTACCTTGTCTTATATTACCATAGATAACGACTTAAAACCTTTGTCATGACTTAGACCCGATTTAACCAAAACACGTAATATCGACGACTAAGGAACTTTGTTACTTGGACATTGTTTTTAGTAATTTGTGTTTTTAATAATTAGTACAAGGTGACGATCATATTACGACTATCACAATTTGAGTTTGTTTTACTCTCGGTTTTAGGAAAGAAACTCGTGGACGAAGTCGACCAATGTGCGTTTTATCTTGACTTGTTTGAACTAAATCAATAGTACTAATATTTAGCCGATATTTTATAATCATCCCTATTAAATATAGCCGATCAGTGTCAGCGGTTATGCATTTTTGATACGTTAATATTATTCTTAGCTTAGAAAAAATAGTAAGTGCGGCTTTTTTCCAAACAAACAATTAACACTATACTATGTGCACTGTGTGTGTGTTGTGTGTGTATGTATATCTACGCTTTCCTATCTATCACCTTAACAGCTGAACAAAATTTCATATAAAAATTGGAAATATGCATAAACACGTCCAAAATTAACATATTTGTGCTACTTTTCATCTTAAAGAATAAAGATTGTTCTCATGTATTCACAAAGATTCGCGCATTCACGCATCGTGCTGCCAGCGGTGCAGCTAGTATTTATTAAACTAGAATATAGTTACATACAAACTGTTACCAATAAATATTTTATTGAGCAAGGTCGTAGTTTACGATATACGAGTATTCCTGAATCTCTTAACTAGTTAAGTTAAGTTAAGTTAGTCTCAGATTAAATTTTATTCAAGTTTGGTCGAATCGGGCCTTAGTTGCTTAAAACTCATTGTCTCAAAATTATTTTAGCGAGGTATGTTTAGCTATGCCCCTTATGCTGATCGTGATAATAACGGCAGCTGCGACATCGCTACGGTGTCAGTTTGCCTATCCCGTTCTGCTACAGCTTCATTAGGCTAGCGGCGGGCGCGTTGTATTCAAGTCACAAGCCTCTTATGTGCCTCCACTCCTTCCCCACATGTGCTATGTACTTATTTTAATTTGTTTCGCTTAATAAAGTTTCGTTATGAAACTTTATTATTATGGTACTGCTTTTGTATATTTGAAACCTAATTTCCTTTAGTAAAACTAAGTTTGTCTATAACAGAGCTCTACTAGTGTCTTTTATAGACCTTGTAAAACTTACACAGAAAAAAATTAAAGTTTTAGTTAATTTATATTTTAATACATATTTTTTTAAATTTGTTATTATGGTAGTTCTTACCATAATAACATTTTTATCAATAAGTATTACAGTTTATGTTAATAGTAGATAAAACCCGCCTGCTTCGTTAATTCATTGGCAATAAAACCTTTTGTCGCTGTATACTCATTTCCATTTTCATTCCGATATTCAGATCGGTTTTGCTGTCCTTGAGTTATAACGGTATATACAAACAGACAAACAAGATATTTGAAAATAGAAAAATTTATGAAGTGAGTCGTAAAATGAAAATTTATCATACATTTACACAGACACTTCAAAATTGTATAGCGTATAGATTATAAAGCTAAGACACTTTTTTTTGTGTATGCTAATCTGTGGTTGAACCAGGCGGATTTGAAAAATACTTCGTAGTTGTACACAAAGACTTTGTTTTACCCGACACAGCTAAGCTTACTAATAAACCTTTAACCAATAACGTATTAAACCTTTATACGCTACTGGTATTTTGATAGATTGCTCTATCTATACTTTAGACAAGTTTGGGAAAGATTTTTGTATTATAAGACAGCAAGACGTCTGTTCTGATGGAAAGACACAACCATCGCTTATAGACACCAAAGATGTTAGAGGTGAGTTGCTATCCGCGAGGTATTGCTACATATACTTATCTCACTCACCAAATCGGACCTGGACAGTGACATTTCATTTACTATGTTGGGCAGGAATAGGTAAGGCGGTGGTACTAAAACCCAGGCGTGACGTTGTAGAACTCTACAATCTAGTAGTCATGATAGTAATGACACGTATAGCTAATAGTGTATTCTTAAAAGGAAACCAGAACAACACGTGCAAAATATAAAGATAACGTCAGCAAAAAATAGCGACACCGACAGATGACGCTTAATTGTAATTAAGTATTCGCAGGCTGTCTTGTGTGTACTTGTGTTGGAATTTGTAGGTATATCGAATTTAAAAAGTATTTTCGGTATTATATGTTTAACGAGTAGATATTTTATTATTTTCGGGAGCTATTATTAACTTATAATTCGTATTACAATTCAATTCGACAACGGTAGAAAATTTCTGATAGGATCAAGAAAAGAACCATCTACGGATTAACCTCATCAAACAAAATGAGAAATAAATCCACATCTAAAAATAATGAATTTAAATATATTACAATACAATTTGTCAAAGAAGGTGTTGTAGAAAATCTAGAGTTTGTTTGCTTTATCAGAGCGTAAGTAAATACGTAATAAAACAGCTAGAAAAGGAAAGTTTTGGCTGTTGAATTGTATTTGTTTTTTCTTTAAATTTGTATTATAGATATATTCAATGTAATAAAAATATAGTAATTGTGTATTTCTCTTTTTCATGCATGTTATGTTTTCGTATATATACCAAGAGGGCATTAAATGAATGGCACCTTAAGAACAACCCTGCACTGCCGTTATCACGACAGGAATTCTTATATCATTAAGTAGCAAACCAGCAGATGGCTCTGCTGATGGAAACAGAAACAATGTAACTGCTTGGAAAATTCAACTTGTAACTGATTTTCGACTAGGATAGGTAAATCTTTATTTGATAGTGATTCCAAATCCGATAGCTGTCTTCCGTGTTGATCTAGGACTTTTCTTGTAGAAACAACTGCCTTTGCTAGGCATCTCGTAAAAGACGAAGGAAGGCTATCATCGTGACTACAAGGTGAAGGTGATAGAGTTCTGCAATAGTAGTACTTAGTGGTATCATCGCCTAACCTATTCCTGTGGTAATGAAAAGTACCAACCCTGTGCATTTCACTGCCGTTTTTCAATTTGAAGGGTAAGATAGCCAGTATACGTATAGCATTCCAACCCTGCCTTACGCACAGAAACCCATCATCAACATATTGGATGTCTACAGGCGATAGTTATCTCTTTCAATCAGGAGAACCGTCAGCTTGTTCACTATCCTGTCACATTATTACTATCACGCCGGTTTCCTTGCGACGTAGACAGTGTGAACGGATTGTCCGTAGACATTCCAGTTCACCACGATTCACCAGTTTTGTTGATTGGCGGTATGAATGGTGAACCCTATGACCGTATTTTTATCGCCCATTTCGCCCATCAGCGATGACCGGGATCGACATCTTTAATGCTCAGCTAAAGCACGAGAATGGTAGCCTACCATCTGCCAGTCTCTGAGCTGTTATTGAGATTTCGGATTTTCGAAATAATTATCAATAATATTTTTTCTCGACTCGGATATTGAACCCGGGACCTCATAATCTGAGGCTAAACCCTACACGAGTCAGTCACTATCTTTTTTTGGTGCCCACTTCCTCAAAAATTTAATAATTTATTTCAAATTCGCGCTCATTATTTTGGCAAAGAATTGGCACGTTATTAAATCAAAACTTAAATGTCAAATGGATGGTAAGATCGTGCTAAGTCATCAAAAACCTATACTATGACTCTGTGGTCTAATGGTCCAGCGTTGGCGTTGACCAACTGAGGTCTCAGGTTCGATTCCCGGGTCGGGCACATAAGAAAAGTGTTTTTTCAGTTTTCTGAGAAACACAAAGTTGCCCGGGATTGGAAAGTGCCCGGTTGGCGATAGGCTTGCCATCTATCACATTTGTGGGATCTTCGGCTAATCGTGGGTGCACTTGTTGTACCTCTGCCTACCCCTTCGGGGATATGGGCTTGAAGATACTTTTATGACTTAGCCAAGCGATAGCTAAGTATTAGGTTGACTTTCATCGAAAGTATCGTGCTAAGTAACGTCTATTTAAATAAATAATTTAATTTCGTTGACTAAGCAGGTGCTATGGCTAAGCCAGTGCTCAGCAACCACTATTTATCTCGGCTTAAGAGTATTGAAATTTAATATCTTAAATTGGTTTGATTGCTTAGGTTTGTTTTGGATTAAGTAATTTTGTGACTCGTAACAATATCTAACTTTTTCCAAGTTTTCAAATAAATCAAAACTTGTGTTTGTTCACAGAAAACATATTATAGAGAGTTTGTTAAAAGGTAACGATGAACACGTTTGTGTGATTAACATTTTAGAAAGTTTTTGAGTTTTGACATTTAATTAACTCGAACTAGTACATTTGGCACCCCGATAATACAGCTTGTATTGGTTGTCATAGGTATAAATAATAACAAAATATAATATTTTGATATTATTGTAAATAAATATAATATACATAATAAATAAATCCCCTCATTGGTCTAGTTTGACCTCCCCTTTGGTCGAGTGGTTAGCGACTCTGACTACGCAATCGACGGGGCTCGGGTTCGATCCCCGACGGGGACAAGAATTTGTGTGCTGAGCATAAATGTTTGTGATTCCGGGTTTGGGTGTTTATTGTGTATGTAAAAGTATTTATATATGAATTTCTATGTATTAGTATCGTTGACTAACACCCATAACACAAGCAAAAAATTTGCTTACTTTGGGTCTAGATCAGTAAGTGTAATTTGTTCCGTGAATATTTATTTATATAATGTCTGTTTATACATAATATTATTACGTGTCTAATAGATAAATATGACATAAACATATATAATTGGATTTTTTTACAAAGTACGCCACACAGTAATAAAGAGCCCCTTTACTCTTGTCCATAATACACCAAATTACATGAGTTATTTTTTATAGATAGGTTCACTATGACTTACTAAATGTAAATGCACTAAATACTTACAAAAAACTTACAAAAGACGAGGGTGAAAGTGCCGCCATTTTGCGAAAAACCGTTTCGACTTTCAAAAAAGTGTTCTGATAAAAACAACGTTGCCTGGGATCGGAAAGTGACCGGTTGGCGATAAGCTTGCTTGTGGGACTAATCGTCTTCGGCTAATCGTGGGTGCGCTGTGGGTTGTACCTCTACCTACCTTTTCGCGGATACGGGCGTGAAGTTACTTTTTTTACTAACTGACCTACGCAGCTTTCCCCGTAAGTGCTTCAGCAGTTTATCAATGTAAGAAATTTCATATTTTCTACATTACATTTAAATTAATCACTTTATTCTATATATTCTATTTCAGCCCTTCAGGACACCATTTAAAAAAAAAGTAGTATATGTTTAACTCCAAATCTACAACTATCTCCACGTCAAATTTCATAAAAAATGGTTTAGCGGATGAATCCGTAACATACTGTCAACAACACTTTCGCAGTTATGTTTTTAGTACGGATGTAAAGGGTCTTTCTCATAATTTTAATAATGTCATATTATGCGATTTAAAACAATCCGTGTGATTTTTAAACAAATTCTTATATGCAAATCTTGTCCTGACAATAACAAACACGACTATAAAAGAATTATTATTAATTAATGAATTTATTCCGAAGTTATGTGCGTACAAACATTTTGGCGGTTCATTTTTATTTACATAGCTTATGATATTCATATCGAAAGTAAATTTATTAACATTAAATGGTTGAGAGCTGGTAATGCATTACCGGTCGTTGTGATGCTCCGACACCCGCGCTGCCCGATGCGGCGCCTGCTCTTCGGCCTGACCTTTGTGAACCTCCCCGTGTAATTACTCTGGGACCATGGGAAATGGCGGACGCCGAAGTACTTTCGTGTGATTATAGTAAATTAATGCAAATGAAAAACCACGATACAATTTTAGCTGTGTAGATTTTGTACGAATTATGTAAAATGGTTTCAAATTACTGGAATTTTTCATGTTATGGAAAAGTTGATATTTTAAATCTCTACAAGATTTGTCTTAGTATATCACCTACTTTTATTTTTTTGTATATAATACTTAAGAAAGTAAGGGAATTGCTCTTTTTATGGTGAAATAGCCAGAGATAAAGATGCGTTGCTAAATTCAAGGATGGGTTGTGGAGTATAATCTCCATATTACGTGTTTTCTTACTCTGCAAGGTGAGGCACGACTGTAACATATATAAAATGAAGTGATTAATTTAAATGTAATGTAGAAAATATGAAATTTCTTACATTGATAACCTGCTGAAGCACTCGCGGGGAAAGCTGCGCAGGTAAAAAACATTAAAAAAAGGATAGGGAGGGGTATACATGAAAACATAAATTTATAACAATAATATATATATATATATATATATATATATATATATCAATCCATATTTTCCTTGGTCACGACATCACGCCTGAATGGCTGGAGCAATTTCGGTATTTTTTTTTTTGTTGTGATTGTAATTGTAAGGAGAAGGTTCTTATAAAAGAAAATATTAAGAAAATTGCGCGGAAAATTAGAAAAATTAGGAAAACTAAACCACCATATAAAGTTTAATGCCATTTTGGCTGTGTGGAAGGACAATCCCGTAGTCTTATATAAATTACGTGTCACGTTGTTTGTCCGCTATGGATTTCTAATATGTATGTCAAAACAACGTTTGCCGGGTCAGCTAGTTAATTTTATAAATGCGAAAGTTTGAATGTTTGGATGGACAGATGGATGTTTGTCACTCGATCACGCAAAAATTACGGAACGGATTTTAATGAAATTTGGCACACAGATTGATGATGACCTAAATGCTACTTTTATCCCGGAAAAATTAGATGATCCTGCGGGATTCGCAAAAAACTTATGCACGCTGCAGCTAGATACTCATGAACGTCTTTAGTCTGCCTGATATTGAAATTGGTTGTATTTAACGTAATGATTTTCAATTAAAAGGATGACCTCAAAGTTTGTTATAGTTTACATAAGTTATGGAAATATAAAAAATCAAATAACATATATAATAATTATATTAATACATTTGTAAAAAAATCTTGACCGAAAAATACATAATTTTTAATAAACAACTGAGTTGTCAATTCCTGTATCTCAGGAACCCTGCTCAGATCTTCGCAAAATTAAAATAGGAACACACGGGAACACACTCCCATACAAAAAAATTAAAATCGGTTCATAAATAACCGAGTTCTGAGGTAACGAGCATAAAAAACATACAGCCGAATTGATAACTTTCTTTTGGGAAGTCGGTTGAAAAATCATGCTCACTACAAAAATGTTTGTCCATGTCGGGTGCCAAACCTAGTCTTGCCTTGACTTTATTTGTATTGATAGCTTCAGCGTTATAACTTTATAACCTGATAATATATTTTATGCATTTGTAGTATAGAATGTTCTATATTCGAATATACGTTTAGAAATGAATGTTTATTACATACATATAATAATACATACAACGATAATAATACATACATATAAGAAGTACATATATAAATACTCATATGTATTACTTACATAGTATAAAACAAAGTCGTTTTTCGCTGTCTGTCTGGATTTTGATGCGATTTTTAATAGATAGAGTGATTCAAGAGGAAGGTTTATATGTATAATAATTTATACAGCAAACCAACGTTGGTCGGTTCAGCTAGTATTTAATAAACACCCAAACCCAGAAATATAAAAATCTATTGCTCATCACGCAAATGTTTGTTCCTGTCGGAAATCGAATCCAAGCCCCATCGATTTGTAGTCAGATTCGGTATCCACTCGATTAACAGGGCGGTCAAATAATACAAACATATTTGGGCATGTAACATAAGCTCGTTAGAATTATAACGAGATATTTTAACCGTTTAATGTTTTAGAAGTGCGGGAAATTGAAGTAATATCTTATCAGATGGCATAAACATTTACGAAGACAAATTGTTGGTAGTAAACGGAGGCGAAGTTGTGCGATACGCGTTATCAGAACTGCGTAAGAGTTATATTTTACATACGAATACGTGGGTTGTGTTTTCTCTTACATCTGTATTAAATGCCGCTCGTTGCTTCTCATTATCCCACACCCCTGTAAATTAGGAACATATTATCACCACGTCCGACATAAAACATGTTCACCGACGAATGTTAAGTATGTTAATTCGAACTAAAGCTTGCCGAGTATACGAAAATCATCCGTTAATTAAAGTAAGTATAGATTTGAATGGCATTAGGCCGTCAATTTTTAATATTTTACTATAATTTTGTGTCGCTTGTGTTAAAAGATATTTTTAAGTTCCTCGAGAGTAACATTGTTTGGGAGAAATGTACAATATAAAAGGAGTCATTTTCTGCACCTCAACAACGTGTATGTAAAATTTCAATCTATTAAATCGTAAAAGCGTAATAAACTAACAAACGAACGAACTAACTCGCTTTTGAAATACTAGGTTCTAATTGAAGTTGACAGCGACTTAGTCCACGTAAGATTTAGTTTTTTTAAATATTTAAACGAGGATAGGTATTTCTTTTTATTTACATCCGCATAAAAAATATTTTAATATTTCGCACAGACTCTGTGTGAAAATTACAATAAACTTTATTTATTAATTTCTAAGATGTTCATATACAAACTGACAGACAAATAAATACTAATTTTCTATGTTACGGGGAGTTATTTTTTTTACTTGATATCCATTCAAGTTTGCACTTACATTACGCTCAAAGTGAAACTCCGATTACTTGTGTAAAATTTTAATAAACTCCAATCATTAATTTCATAGACGTGCAAATATAAAAAGACTGACAGATCAAAAATAAAACTTGCTAGTATGTGTTCTAGTGCCCTCTTCTTATCGTCGCCTTCCTTGTTTGATACATAAAAATGCAGACTCGATGGGTTTTACTGTTTTATTTTATACTAGCTGTTGCCTGCGACTTCGTCCGCGCGGACTTCGTTTACTCTGCACTGCTACTCCCCTGTAGGTGATAGCGTGATAATATGTAGCCTATATGTTGACCCGACCTGTTAGTAATATTCATGCAAAATTCTAACAGACATACATACAGACAAACGGACAAAAATTCTAAAAACTATATTTTTGGCTTCGATTCTTTTAAAAATATATTCAACGTACAGTTTTGACTTTCCTACGACTTTATTATATGTGTAAATTAAAATTTGCCAAAATATGAAAAAGATACTAATAACAAAAATCGTCGTAAAAATCGACGTAATCGATCATATAGCAAAGAAGAATTTCGCCGCCTCGAGCCTGTCGACACTAGCGCAGCGGAAAAGCGTCCCGGCTTTAGGGAAATGGTCGCAGGTTCAAATCACGCGTGTCGATATTTTTCTTTGTTGTTTTTAAGGTTTTTCCAGATTCCCAAGCACGGGGTGAGTGCTATAACACAAAAATAATAACAAAAATGTTTTATTCTTTTTTAATTATTGATATAAACAGCGCTAAAGGAGCCTTGTACTAGATAAGGATTTGTACTTCTTTCATTCATTCATTTTTCTTTCATTCATTCATTCATTTTTTTCGCTCATTCACTAAGATAAAACAGTTTCCAAATGAAAAGTATAATTAGAAATCATAAATGAGAAGCACTTTATTCAATAAAACTTTTTACAAGTTTTAAAAAACACTACATATTTAGGACAAAATTGGTTTTATCCTAAATATGTAAAAAGAACAGACATGTACTAAAATGACATAGGGATGGATTTATATTTACATTATTTCTGATTGATAATTTTAATCTATGTTATGTATAATATAGTATAATGTTTGTAGTTCAGTCCATTAAACTAAAACCGCCTTATTACAAAAACATACTTACCGTACCGGGTTTAAACCAAGGCTAAGAAGTCTAGGTTTGTTGCGGTATTAAAGTTGGTTTCAGTACTAAAATTCATTCATATTTTCCCGGACTAGCGGTAAGCCCGGTTTTATAGTACGTTTTATTTAGTACTAGAACTAAACCTGGTGTTAAGTTCGGTACTATATTTAGACCTCGTTTTGGAATAAGGCGGTTTAAGTTTACAAATGCTTCAGCAACGCTGTATTGTTCGTTTAATGACAGCGTCATATCAATAACTTATCACTTTACCGAAGAGTTGCAATTACCCAGGTACACGGGGGCCAACAGTTTAAACCACGGACTATATAGTATTATATAAATACATATTAGTATTATATTAGTTTTTTATTATATTAGTATTTATATAATACTAATATATATTTAATATATTTAAGACACGCCATTGAGAAGAAAACGTATCACCGCCCTAACGAGCAAACGCTCCTTTCACTGTCAAAAGTGTTATACATTTATAGATATATTGTATCATGAAAAAATAGAAACAAGCCATGTTATACTATTTTATCGTACCGAGTGAGGTGACAAGCTTTAAAAAGTACCTTTGGCGTGATTTTATTTCATAGGTAAGT
Source organism: Apodemia mormo (assembly GCA_036924255.1). Taxonomy (NCBI): domain Eukaryota; kingdom Metazoa; phylum Arthropoda; class Insecta; order Lepidoptera; family Riodinidae; genus Apodemia; species Apodemia mormo. Next base: position 30,737,728 of record JAUPFN010000003.1, on the reverse strand, counting down.
AGTATAATAACTCTGTATTTCTGTGTAAATGCAAGCTACGCAGGTAAACTAAGAAATTGCCTTGAAAGGCGTATCCATTTAATCCGTGGCTTCAACGGTGTTGTGTTACGGGGACTTTAAGACTGCAACCTCTCTCATTAGGTAAGAAAAAAGTCATTAAATTTTCATGTACCACTCGGTATCCGAAACCGAGACCTCCTAATATTAAACTGAAAACCTAACCATTAGATCAACAGTCTTATGTAAGTATATAAAATGTCGTTCCCGCAAAAGAATTGATAAAGATTTCGCAAAATTTATTTAAGTATCGAACTTTGAGTTTGTATTTGTCATGTTAGGAAACGCGGGCTCTGTATTTGATAGTAAGTTCAAAGTGCTGTTTGTTAGGTTGGAGCTTGAGGAATCTCTTAAAAATTCTTTTTATACAGGACGACCTGGGAAAAGTTCCACTTGGTTTCGTCCGCTCGCTGCCGGTACAGTACCGTATCTAAGTAAGAACTACGAGAGTGGTTGCTAAGTCCAGGAACGCTTTTAAGACGTTTCCATAATAAATGTCAGCTACAAACTGCAACGTTGCTCTGCGTCTTAAGTTTGAATTCCAGAATTCGCAAACAAAGTACATAAGCAATCTAGAAAATACCATGCTATATGATTATATTGCACATGTTTTTGTGTTATTGTGTATTTTACTTATGTATTATACGTACATATTATGTATTATACTTGGATGATTTAATTTATTTCCTACTTCTATTTCGTAAATATGAATACGATAACTCGATAATTTTAATAATCCCTTCTTTGACATGGATGAACATGTTTTGTTTACATCGTGCGTTATGATTTTGTATCTAGTTTAGCAGTTAATCTAGCGATAGGGGCAGATTATTTATTCTTCACGGTTCTCTTAACGTACCTGCACCAACGATGACATGTAGTTACTATGGTAATCTGAACCTTGAATTAAATAACTTAACTTGTGACGTCATTTTCTTTGTGACTATTCAACAAAATAAAGGTAAAAAAAGTTTTTTATAAATATTTTTTAATTCGGAATGCGTATAATCTTATTTTATATATAGACACATTGACCGAATATTTTTACGACAATATAGTCATTAGTTGTTTAAGTGAAGGCAATAATACATGGGGCACACTAAAAGCTTTTGCTCTTCTAGCTAATCGGAACTATTTGAATTTCGAATGTTATATTTTTAAAACGTTGCAACCTTGTTAGTAATAAAAAACAACAATTGGCGGGAAATGATTTGTCAATTATTTTTTTATCACACATCAAAGTTCTACGTACGCAACGAAACTGGAATTAAGTCGAAAAGATTTTAGAGCGATGATTTTTTATGATTTTCAAAGCTCTCTTTCTCCGTAAGACTGTGCCGCTCGTCTTCAAAATGCTTTTGGGAGAGAAGCACCTCGTTTGAGCACCGTGAGGCGATGGTTTGCTTGAGATAGGTCGAGTTTCTTTACATGACGAATTTCGTGAAGGGCGGCCTTCAACTGCCGTCAACGAAAATAATGTGGCTACTGTTAAACGCTTAATTGAAGAAAACCCCAGGATTGCCTATGAGACAATTCGAGGACTATTGGGGATTGGGATGAGCCAAATTCAGAAAATTTTACACGAAGAATTGAAAGTTCGGAAATTTTGTTGTCGTTGGATCCTTCATGAACTGACAGCGGAGCAGAAGCGGGCCGCGAGCTCGCTTCTGCTCCGCTCACAGATGCTACTGAAGTACGACCACGGACATTATAATGCTGTTTATGACATCGTCACAAGAGACGAAACGTGGATTTATTGTTTTGAACCCGAAAAAAAAACAGCAATCTTGTGAATGGGTGTTTGAAAATCAGAACTGGCCAACAAATGTGAGACAGGCGAGAAACGTTGGTAAAAAATGATCGCGTTTTTTTTCTCAGCTACGGGTCCCATCTGTACAATTCAAATTAAAGAGTGTTAATGCCGAGTGGTATTCTACCATTTGTTTACCCAGGGTATTAGAAAGTTCGCGAAAGACGACCCAAAAGCCGCATTTTCCTACACCATGATTAGCTTTAACTACACATTTTTAGCTTCCGAAAAAGTACATCTCATCACTCATCCTGCGCATAGCCCCGACCTAGAACCCTGTGATTTCTGTATTTTCCGCAAAATCAAAGATTTGATGAGAGGTTTTACTTTTACCAACTCCGAAGAGGCAGTGATAGTGTTCAATCAGCCGATGAAAACATGCCTTCAGATCTGTGGTCCTCCTGTTTTAAAAAATGGTTCGATCGCATGAAAAAATGTTTAAAATGTAAAGGAGATTATTTTGAAAAGCAATAAACATAATGTTTTAGTTATAACATGTTATTTTTTTAAATTACGCAAAACTTATAGTGTGACCTACGTATATCGCCACGTTATGTAATGAAACATTTACAATGAAAGACAGGCGCGATGATTCGGACGCCATTTATTCCGACACGGGTTTTTATTCTAGTGTGTTACTTTATTGACTTCCGACACAAAATGATGGGAGTAATAAGTTTAAAGTTTTGCTTTTTTATTTACATAGCTTTTCATGCCCTACTTACGTCGAAATTTTTCCTTGTGTATTAAAAAAATAGACATAAAACTGCCGAAGACGGGAATTATTATACTCATATATGTATGTTTGGATTAAAAAAAACAAGATTCAGCGTTGCCTACAAACTCAACGCAAGAAAATGGCTTGAGAATTATGATAATTATGTATACAGAAAGGCAAAAAGTATTGCAACGACATAAGAATATCTTAATAATATTTAACCTTATTTCTGTTCATTATGGTTTAGTTTCAACTATTGCTCCGCTTTACCGACGAGAGTTTGCAAAATTGCAGGTCAAATGCTACTCATAAGTCATAAGACGTTTTCTTGACGTGACGCGTGCGAACGTTGGCATTGGAATAAATAAGACCACACATTTATTCATGCTCTTATTTCATTAGCCACTTTTAAAGCGAGGTATTTTGACGCGCGCCAATATATAAGTGGGTGGCGTGGTATGTTCTGAAGCCGCTGAAAAACTGTTTAGTTTTCGGATAACTAAATATAGGACTTCAGCTAAAAACCAAAATTTAGTACATTCTTTTTTGTATTTAAAACTAAATATCACCATATAAAATTATGTGGAAAATTTGAAATATTATGAACAAATTTATTGTTTTAAAGATTTTTTTTAACTTGTTTTCGGAATAAAATATGATCGAGTAAATTACATTATATCATGTAAACGAGTAAGTACATTCCTTAGATAATGTCTTCAGGTATATCGTGTAATTTTTTTTAAAATCATTATTTAACAATCTCTATTTTCTCGTTTCTCTCGTAGCCTCGCCTTAAGGCCGCGGTCTTAAATCTGGTTATTTTTAATCGAAGCGTATTTGTGTAACTTTCATTCCAATTTTTGTGATTTTGTTTTTCAATACTACTGTACATAGCTCTTTATGAGGTGAACTTATTTCAATGGTAATATTGGTAGACTTTACAGAAGGAACCCCGATTTTGATTAAACGTATTTTGTTTGTATTTCTATGTTTAGTACCTAAAATAGTCCAGTAAAAATTTCGGTAAAAAAAAAACAATATTGCGAGCGGCATTTATCTATGTAATAAAATAGAGTATAGTTTAATCGTTAAAGATTGCCTTTTGGCACATTTTCCCCTTTTTTATTCTTTCAAAAAATGAGACAATTTTTCGATTTTATGTAATACTTATGTGGTAGGCCACTAAACAGAATTTCTTGTTCATACATGTTGTTATACCCAGAACGGCTTAGCATTCAAAGAAGTGCCAACAATTTTCTATTGTTGGTGTGACTAAGGCTATAACATATTTTGAACATTATTTTAGGATTAAAGGTGACAAATTTATTAGCGCTTAAGTCTTTTTATAAAGTTTTTTTTAAATTTATCACTTCAACCAAACATATTTTTACCATCACATTGTGATACTTATACTTTGCTTAAAGTCATAGGAAACTTTGGTATAGAACGCAAATAGTCCTAGATTTTGTTGAATTCACTACAAAGGAATAAATGGATAACATACTCGTAAGAGTTGTTAGGTCAAAGACGCGTGATTGCCATCAAGCTTATTTACATAATAGTAGAACGTGTTCATTTAAAAGGAAGTTCATTTAAGGATTGGGTTATTAGAAAACAAAAAGTTCACTAAAAAAGTTTAATTGATAAATGTCTCACTGAGAATTAATAAAAAAACACATATCAATACTCCAGGTTCCTTTTGGGATAGACAAATCGAACTGTTTATCGAAATTTATTAATCATTATAGCACGGTTTAGCGAGCAAGTCGTTTGGTGATCCTCAATCGCATTCGTATTTGACCGCCACGTTAGTCGAGTGGTTTGCGACCCTAACTACACCGTCGATGGGGGTCAGGATCGATTCCCGACAGAGACAAGTATTTATGTGATGACCGAGAATGTTTGTATTTCTGTTTTTTTATATCATAAGATAGCAAACAAGCAGATGGGTCTCCTGATGAAAAGAGTCAACCATCGCATATAGACACCAAAGGTGTTAATGGTGCGTTGCTATTTTGTGGCGACGTCTAATGCCACATGCATAAGTTTATCGGCTACCTTGCCCTCCAAACGACAGTGACAAACACTATTGCGGCAAGAATAGGTAAGGGGGTGGTACCAGACCCAGGCGAGACAATGCAGAACTCTACCACCTAGTAGCCACGATGGTAGTGACTCGTATAGCCAATCGGTCGGCTTTTACGACCTGCCTGGCAGAACGACAGTTGGCCTATTCTTCAAAGGATCCCGGGACCGGAACGGGAAAAATTTGGGTGTTTATAATTTCGATACCTCCGACGCATAAGGTCGTAACGCCTTTTCGCCTAATTATCGTAATAACGTACATGAGTTTTATAAATTCCTGAAATTTAAAATTACTTTCAATTACTTTTAATTTAAATTTAAAAAAATACTGTTAATTTACAAGTTTTAGAAACGCTTATGGTCGTATATTTTCGAGAAATGACAAAAATAAACTTAAACTAAAAAAACTATACGACCTTATGCGCCGGAGGTGTCAATTTCTATGTATTAGTATGGTTGACTAACACCCAAAACACAAGCAAAATAATTTGTTCACTATGGGTTAGATCAATTCGTGTTGTCCACCTTTGCATAAGGCAATGGTTCCTAACCTTTTCAATATTGTTACCTATGTTATAACCTTTGGGAGAAACGGACTTTATCTCCAACTTAAAGTTTTCAAGCTAAATTATAAGCAAATACAAATACGTATCGTTATTAATCAAAGAATTACTGTGTAAGTTATTAGACGTTAAAATTATAGCAAGATTATGTTCCAGGAAATGTAAAACAAACATGAATGTATATTAAAATAACGTTTATATGTAACAAAATAAAGAAATAACCCAAGGATCATAAGTCTGTTTTAAATAACGAATAAGTAGGGCACTCTACCTTCAGCTTAAGTAAGATAGCCGCGCCCCGACCATCAACGAAGGACCCTCACGCAAGAACCCTTTACCCTGCCCGCAAGCGTGGTAACCGAGTCTCCGAGCATTGGGATAAAACGTATGTTCATTTTATTTCCACATTTGTCAGCGTTCGTTTTGTGCCCACTAACATAAATTGGATGTGGAGGGATTCCTCGCAGGTGAATGTAAAATAGCCGGCTTTTCCCAAGATAATACCGACGAAATTTTACGACACCATTATGGGATTTATTGGGCGTGTCATATTTAATGGAAATATTGCCTAAAATATGTATATCTTTTTAATATTTTCTTTTGCTTTTAAAATGATGAATTGTTATTATCGTCAGCTAAGCTTCTAGTTTTTAAACTTAATAAATTATTATTATTTTAACCCCAACTGAATTAGTTAAAATGTTGTAACGATATTGTACCGTATTGTTTAAATGTATGTACAAGTATGTTGTACCTGTATACCAGACTGGGCGCTTTTGTCTGACGTTTGAACAATTCATAATTTAAATTAAGATTCAGGTTTTTTAAAAAGTTAAAACAAAAACATCGAATTATTATTTGTTTTAGGTTTCCATACCTCAAAGAGATAAAACGGAACCCTTATAGGATCATTTTATTGTCCGTCTGTTTGACTATTCGTCTGTCTGCCAAGACCCTTTATTATTTACGAGATCACGTGGAAGTATCGAGTTAAAATTAAAACCATATGTAATAATGCAGTTTCTAAGTTATTGTAAAAAAGGATACGGTAAAAATGTATATTTCGACCTCTCGAGGTAATCAAAATTTATAAAGTACGCTTTAATCGTTGACCTAGAACCATGAAATTTGGCAAGTAATATCGTCTTATAGTACAAGTGTAGGAAAAAAATATGTTCTTGTTTATTGTTTAAATTTGTAATTGCATCATAAAAATAATCTTGTTTTAGGTAAGGTTAAAGGTACATAAGTTTTCCAAACTGAATTTCAGGAATAGTTCGGAACTGCAAGAATCGATTTCTGAACTTGTATATTTATAACTAGCTGTTGCCCGCGACTTCGTCCGCGCGGACTTGGTTTACTCCGCACAGCTCCTCCAGTGATAGCGTGATAATAGGTATGTAGCCTATATGTTGACCCGACCTATAAGTAATATTCATGCAAAATTAGAAATAAATCCATGCGGTACCTTTTGAGTTTACCCCGGACATACATACAGACAGACAAATAGACAAAAATTCTAAAAACTATATTTTTGGCTTCGATATCGATTGTAGATCACGCCTCAAGTATCCTTTTAAAAAATATTCAATGTACAATTTTAACTTTCCTACGATTTTATTATATGTATAGACTAGCTGTTGCCCGTGACTTCGTCCGCGCGGACTTCGATTACTCCGCACTGCTCCTCCCCCGTATGTGATAGCGTGATAATATGTAGCCTTTATGTTGACCCGACCTGTGAGTAATATTCGTGCAAAATTTGAAGTAAATCCATGCAGTACTTTTTGAGTTTACCCCGGACATACATACGACAAACAGACAAACAACAAAATTCTAAAAACTATATTTTTGGCTTCGATATCGATTGAAGATCACGCCCCAAGTATTCTTTAAAAAATGTTCAATATACAGTTTTGACTTTCCTACCATTTTATTGTATGTAAGTATATATAAATTGTATTTATAAATTTTTACGGAACCCTTGTACGGCGAGTCCGCATTTACAAACGTTATTTAATGATTTTTTTAATCTGGATCTTACTAATCATGTAAGTTCAATGATGAGTAATTTTATGTGATCGGAAAAAAGCATATCTCGCTCGGAAGAGAGTAGAGACAATCATTGTATATAGAGACCAAAGATGTTAATGGTTTGTTGCCATCCATGTGACGAAAAATAATGCTACATGTATAATTTTACCACTTACCTAACCTCTAAACCCCAACACGACAGTGACAAACACTGACTTTTTTAAATAGAAAAAGGTAGCAAATGTGTAATATTTGGAACTGGTGGTTCTAAATCCGGGAGACATACTGAAAAACTTCACCAACTAGTAGTCACGGTTATAGTAACACGTTTAGCCAAATGTCAGCATTTTACGAAAGCCTGACAAAAGGGTAAATGGTCCATTCTTCAAAAGGGGCTCGGTTCAACCCGGGGTGATTCCACCTGACAGAATTTTTAAGTGTATGTGTGGTCATATCTTTATGTATTATATTTTTGTGAGAGAGATCCAACTTGTGTCTGTGTAAAGTGAAGTATTCTAACAAACATGTTTCGCCATCTATTACAGACGCTGTAGTAAAAGATTATGAACCAAACCGCCTTGGAGTTTGGTGGTCTGTGACCTTTTTAGGACTGTCTAACTTTGGAACAGTCTACTCTCTCCTCCTTACATGGCATTTTTGAAAGGCTTTGATATTAGGATTTCTCATTGGAAAATGTACAAAATAGAAGCCATCATATGGGCAACTAACTGTAAATTTTGCAAATTGTCCTTGGCGGTTGTAAAAAATCCATTAGATGACCCACTCGCTTGTACGCCTGTTGACACGACGACGTTTCTGTGTACATACAAAATTCAAAGGTCATCGATTAAGACCGACTTAAGTCCAACAATCTAAGCCATAATTGTTAATTTAAATTAGTGCATCATAAACCCCTACTTTTATTCACCGGACAAATTTAATTGCAAATATAGTCAAAAGGTTACGCATTGCGGAAGTCTAGATCTCGAAACTTTTAAATTTTTATTACTCATACATTTAAAACAAGTTAAGATCTTACTTTTCTCTCATAAAGTTAACGCTATGTTTTGTTTGTTACAAATATAACACTAAAGGGATGTTGGACATATGATATGTAAAATGTTTAATAAAAGATTATGTATAATATGCAAAAAAATTGGAATTAGGTACGTGGGTCACTCGATATGTTTTAAGATAAAGAAAAACTGTTGAAGATATCCAGTAGATATAAAAACACTCCGTTATTTTCTATACAACGATCAATTCTTATAGACTTTGGAAACACTTTTTCCAGTTATGTATTACAAACAAACTCACTTGTACTTCCAGTTCACGTATATTTTTAATTTTTTACTATTTACATCCAACCGGTTTCGCTTATTAAAGCTGATGCTTTAATGTAATCAGGGATGTTTTACACATATTTTATAATATCTTTAACATATTTTTTTACATTTCAAGTTATATTATTAGCTACTCTTTATAGGTGGGTATTGGTAGTGGGTTACCAACATGATATTTTTTCCCCAAAAAGCGGAGTCTTATTTTGCATATGTATATATATATATATATATATATATATATATATATATATATATATATATATATATATATATATATATATATATATATATATATATATATATATATGTGAGTGGTTACGCAAAAAGGGACCTGAAGGGAAAATAATTGATTTCGAGTAAATCACGTTTAAAATGTTGAGTCGAAATGAGAGAGGCGCGGGGTGTTTTATGTTAGTGTCGTTAGTGAGCGACTTCGTCAGTGAGAAATAGCACGTGTTTGCGATAGCTGTATTATTGGTGACTTATTTATTCGTCTTTTACTTGTCTTTATGTGCGCGCTAGAAAAAGAAACTAGTGTGCGCTGTGTATAAGGTGTAATATTTTCAAAACTGCCTCGGCTTACATAAAAAATCATTAAAAAAAAACTACGGCACCTAAAATTATTTTGATTAGAACAAAACAAAGATGAAGGACCATAGAATCAGAATTTATCAAAAAAAAAAAACCGTTTCCAATCCCTTCAGGTCCCTTTTTGCGTAACCACTCATATATATATATATATATATATATATATATATATATATATATATATATATATATATATATATATATATATATATATATATATATATATATATATATATATATAATAGAGGCGGCTATTAAATATGTTCAATTAAGAAGTATATAGAAATTTCCTAATTAATTAGATGTGACTGAATGTAGATTAACCTATTTTATTCAATTATTTACAATTATTTTAGTTATGACATTATTTTTAACTTTAGCTTGACATTTAACTAAATTTATCTTTTGACTTAATATGTATTTATTGATTATATCGAAATACGAAATGTATCTAATCCTAATGTGTTGAAATAATTTTACCGTGTCTATATATATATATATATATATATATATATATATATATATATATATATATATATATATATATAAAATATGTTAAAGATGATGCTTTAATAAGCGAAACCGGTTGGATGTGAATAGTAAAAAATTAAAAATATACGTGAACTGGAAGTACAAGTGAGTTTATTTGTAATACGTAATTTAAAATGCAGTTTCACCAAATGCCGACAATGGAAACTATCCAATTTACTTTTTCCAGTCTTTATTGGATGGTTCAGAAATTGGGATAGGCAGTCCCGGCTTCTCCAGCACGCAAAAAAACTTGCCATTTATTTATTTTACAGTGGTGAACAAAAAGAAATCACAGCGCTAAAGGGTAGGTGAGGTAGGGTTTCGATATCTTTTGAATACTCAATAAACGCCTTTGTTCTGAGGGACGTATGTGCTTCATCACGACAACAGTTCTTGTGTTGTCGTGATGGAGCATGATTCCCTTTTGTCTGTTCTCTGGCACTGCTTTGAAAATTTTCGGCAATTTTTTTTATATTATAAGATAACAAACAAGCAGATGGGTCTCCTGATGGAAAGAGTCAACCATCGCCTATAGACACCAAAGATGTTAATGGTGCGCTGCTATCTTGTGGCGAGGTCTAATGCCACATGCATAAGTTTACCGGCTACCTTACCCTCCAAACCGGAACACGACAGCGACAAGCACTGACGCTATTGCGGCAGGAATAGGTAAGGCGGTGGTACCAGACCCGGGCGAGACAATGCAGAACTCTACCACCTAGTAGCCACGATGGTAGTGACTCGATAGCCAATCGGTCGCCTTTTACGACCTGCCTGGCAGAACGGCAGTTGGCCTATTCTTCAAAGGAGGCCGGGACCAACACGGCAATGCTATTGTAGTTTAGCAATCCCAATTAACAGGCCCTTAATTTTCCCGCATGGATGTCGATAGATGTTTGCTCCGAGAAAAAACTAGGCACTTTTTTTGTTGTTGTTTCGAAATCTTTAGTTTTGTCAGTAGTTCAACGAAAAAAGCTATATAATTTGCAAACTTCCACGACCTTCACGTGAACCCTTGCGATGCCACTAATAGGGAAAAATAAAAAAGTGATGTAAGCAATGAAACAACCTCATCAAAGCCTGAAAAAATTATCCATTCTCGTCCACCACACTTTCCACCACGACAGTCGCAAAGCACAAAAGCACACAGTTTACGCACTCAACGCAACTCTTAGGAACCGAAGCATCTCCAGAAGAAACGAATACTATGTCACTCTACCTCGGCTCTTGTTGAGTGAAGTAGTGTTAAAGTTTTAAGTAATATAATAATAATAATAAATGTTTATTTCAGAAAATCACATAATCAGACTTAAATCTATAATTACAAGGTATTCTTAGATATTTATGATATAACGTGTGCCTGAACTAGGAAAACCTGTGTTTCAGGCTGAAAGAGCAAGTATACTTTAAATAACTAATCATATTTTATCATTTATACTACAAATAGACATAACTTATAATACAAAAAAAAAAAAATACACAAAATACACGTAAATAGGTAAAGTCTACTCTAACCTTATTAACAAATTCTCTGTGTCTTCGTAGGACAAACTTTGTAAGGATGACTGGAGACTTTTTTTGCATTTATGGGAAGATAATTGATAAATATCTAACAGTGCATTTAGTCTATTGTAGAGATATGGGCCTAGAAATAAGTAAAATTTTGTTACAAAACTATGTTTTATGGCAATTTTATGGGAACAAACTATATCTTTTCTTCTTTTGTTAGTAATTTCTGTACAGTAGGGAAGAGCTGCGTGCTGTTTTAGTACTATGTTTAGTATAAAAAGCTGTCGGACTGTTAGCACTTTACATGATTTATAAAGAAGGTTAGTGGAGAACAGGAAAGGGCGAAATGTAGCCACCTTGAGAATTGCTCTTTGCGCTCTCTCGACGGATATTAGTAGCGTTTTAGCTGCACCACCCCATGAGGTAATGCAGTAAGTTATTATTGACTGACATAGAGCAAAGTAAACTTGCCTAATTATTGTAGTGTTAGCAATATAGCGCAGTTTTTTAAAAACAAATATCAGCTTTCTTATTCTATTACATAAGGCCCCTATATGATATTTAAATGTAAGATTTTCATCTATCAATATACCGAGGTATTTTATTTTATTTGTGTTTTTAATTGTTGGACATGCACATTGGTTATTATTGTGGTCATTACAGCAATGAGCGATTAATTTTGAGTTCAATTCGGGTGACTTTCGCATTGAAAACTTTATAAAGCTAGTTTTGTCCGTATTCAATGTTAATAAATTACGCCGAAGCCAGCTGTTAACAATATTAAATCCCTGTTGTGCGTGCTTATATAATTCATTTTTTGAATCAGATGAGAAAAGAATGGCAGTGTCGTCTGCGTATGATATGATTTTGCCGTTATCTAGCTTTAGATTACAAAGGTCATTTATATATATCAAAAATAGAGTTGGTCCTATAATACTTCCTTGGGGAATTCCAAAGGAAGTGTTTTCTTGTTCAGTACTAACAACACTACCTATTTTTACGCATTGGGTTCGTTCTGCTAAATAACTGGTAAAAAGTTTTAACTGCTCGCCCCTTACGCCTATATTTTCAAGCTTGTTCAATAGGATAGGGATTGAGACTGTATCAAAAGCCTTAGCAAGATCAAGAAAGATTCCTAATGTATGGTTGCCTTTATCAAGTTCTCGTGCAAGAAACTCCGTTAGATGATGTACAGCGTCAGTAGTCGATAATTTAGGCCTGAATCCAAACTGTGTTTTCGATAATATCGATTTTTCCTCCAAGTAATTTACCAGTCTTTTATTTATAATTTTTTCTAGTATTTTAGAAAAAGAAGGTAATAAGGAGATAGGCCTATAATTAGTTACATCAACCTTACTTCCAGATTTAAAAATAGGGATAACAACGGCTTTTTTAAGACATTTTGGAAAAAGCCCTAAAGACAAACATTTTTGGAAAATATATGTTAGTGGAGGAATTAATATATATCTAAACTGTTTAATAATTTGGTTGGTTATATTATCCCATCCTACTGCACATTCGTCTTTTAGACTCATAATAATGCTCTCTACCTCGGCTTCATCAGTATCTAGTAGCACAAAGGATGACTTGGATGTATTGCTCATACAAGTTGTGCTTGCATTCGAAAAATATGGCTGACCTTGCACTTTTTCTGCTAAACTCTTACCGACATTTACAAAGAAGTTATTAGCGATATTAGCTGATGTCATTTCTGTCGGATGTGCCTGTAATAGATTTAATGATGGCTCATCACATTTTTTGGTATATGTTGCTTTTTTAATATATTTCCAGATCTTTTTATTATTGTTGCCCGCTTGTTCTAGGGACTTTTGTTCATAGTTGATTTTCACTTTTTTTATGAGTTCATTGCAGAAATTTCTGTATCTTTTGTAAGATAGTTGCAAAATCAAATTATGCGGGTGAGCTTTGGCTTTCATATGCAGTTTATCTCTATGTCTCATGCACCGTATAAGACCTGGCGTAATCCAAGGTTTTATATTATAATTTTTATTAGTCAAACGAACAACAGTTGTATTTTTCTGAATTGCACCTTGAAGTTGTTCAATCACATACATCATAGAAATCTGCGGATCAGCGGTATTGTAAACTGGGGCAAAGTCTACATTACGTAAACATTCTTCGAGATTTTTTCTGTTTAATTTCGATACTGTGCGACCGTTGTTTGTTTTGGGTAATTTGCAATCTAAGGTAATTAGAGCAGCATCATGATCAGTTATTGTTGAGTTAGTAACAAGTGTGAGTGAAGGAAAATGAGATTTAAGCATGATATGGTCTAAGCATGAGCCACTTTGATGAGTAGGTAATGTATGAGCAGGTAATAAACCATGAAAAGAGCATAAGTTTAGGTATTCTTGAGCGTCTACATTGTCATTTTGTGGAAGAATGTTTATATTTATATCTCCAATTATAATGATGTTTTTGAAAGATGATATAGTTTGCAAGGTGTCATTCAAAGAGTCAACAAAGTTTTTTATATTTCTAAAACAGGGGGGCCTATACAAAGCTAATATAGCAGTTTGTGCTCCCATTCTGATCAACAGTCGGTTACAGTCGTTTATATGTGGTTCCTCGACTGAGACATTAAGGCCATTTCTAACATAAACTATTACACCGTCATTTTGATTATAATTTATATTACTACTATAACCCGTGTATCCATTTATTAGTGGTATATTATATTGAGTGTTAAGCAAGCATTCGGTCAAAACAATGAGATCGCAATTTACGTTAAGTCTTTGTTGAAAAACGCTAAAGTTATCAAAATTTTTATAAACACTCCTTATATAAGTGATTCACACACACTGCACCGCATTATACAACGTTGCGTGGGAGTGCGTGTTCTTCCTTGGTTTGAAAGTATCTCTCTTTTTATTGAAAATCTGCATAGTGCAACAACAAAAAACGCATTCACGCGCAGTGAGCAACTATGGTGCGAGATTTTGACATAGCTAATACAGTACATGAACACAAAATATGAAGTAATATTTTGAAATGGATCTCGATATAGATCGATTTATTTTATTCTAATTTGATTATACAAAACCAAACATAATATTACATTTGTAGTATTCTGAATGAGTTGTGCATTAATACCCATTTTCAATCGACGAAAAATGGAGAATATTAGTTTGACATGTATGTATGTAATAATTGAGTATGATGATATATGAAGGCGTTCAAGCACGTGTAGGTAACAAATTTCGTAAAAGTATGAATATTTGTATATATATATATGTTTTTCCACGAATTTTTCAGGAACCAAAATCCATATCGAGATAATTATTTTTGATTTAAATGAGATATATTCCAACTTAGAAAACAATCCAAGTTTCATCAAAATAAGTTTAAACAATTTTGAGATATAGGTATAGTTGACAGATATTTGAAGTCTTTTAATTTGAAGAAGAAGAATATTTTAAATAACTTTTTTAATAATGTAGGAAACAATGCACTGTAATATAGGAAACAATACACACAACCGTGAGTGCTGTGAAATGAGGCCTCTTGGCCCTGTTATACTGCGGCTCCGCGCGATTGTGTGGAGAGATCTGCATGATGATGCAGATCTGCACTCCCGCGAACACGCGCGTGGCTACGTAGCCACGCACCCCGTAGCGTAGAGCGGCACAGTGTGTGTGAATCGCCTTAACTAAACTTTCCTTCCCAAAAAACACATAACGATAGATCTTTGTTTCATCACCTGTGGTGATTTCAGGAACACGTCGCGATGTCCCTTTTTTTTGTTATAATGTTAATAAGATAGTGGTTTTATACGACGGTATTAGTTATAAATAACTATTTGTTATGAATGGTGTGTGCAATATGCTTGTTTGGTTTACTATAAAATATGCTGTATATTGTAAGCATGGTTTCGATATATCAAAACGTAACTTATATCGGATACGTGTTTATTATCATACCATATCGATATTTAAATATACATAACCGATTTCACAAAAACTTCATCAAGTTAATAGTTATGGTTTATCCAAAGCGCAATGCAACAACACAACACGAGATCGATACACGAATATTGAATAACGAACAAAACGCAAACTTCACATCACGAGCGATATGACATATCGATAGCTTTTATTCGCTTTGTCTCTGTCTTACCATTTAATTTTTTACTGGCGCAAAAGTGATGAAGCGAATATTACGTGACTTCAGCTTGTGATTGGTCATTTGGTTTATAATTATAGTGCGTGCGTAATATCTATATCTTAACGCGCTAACAATAAGGTCTAGTTTCTATTTATTTCGTTACAACAAAGAATCCATAAGTTAGCAGCTTTCCGCCGGCTACTTGATATCAGAGAGAAATTCATTCTTTAAACTGGACTTACGTTGAATAGTTTTAAGGTTAAATTTATGTTGTAGGTATAAAAATTGTATTGAATGAATTTTGATTTATATTTTTAGACAGTTTTGTTCTGAGTTGCACTTGACCTTGGTGACACGTGCCCTACTTAACGATAACTCTTTGCCTTTTTTTAGTTCTAAAGTTTTTATTTAGGTACTTATTGTAAATAAATAAATAAATATAAAACTTTTAGTGAGTATTACATTAACTTTTAGAGTGTGTATAAAACTTTTAAATTAATATCAGTCTATAAGCAGATTACATTTGTGTTAGTGTAAATAAATAAAAGATATCAGATAGGGTAAGTTCGCCTGTTCTGTTAATTATTAGTATGCATATTATAATTACTAATTTGCGTCAACATTATTATGATTGTATAAAAACGTACAGATGTCGATAATCACTAATCACACTAGGACGCAAACTTTGCCTATAGTGGATATTATATATCAGATTGCGTCCGTCTGTTAACTAAATACAAATAATAGCGTAAATATTATATATTATATTCAAGTCTGCCTCGTGGTCTAGTGGATAGCCTTCGGCTAAGATCATGAGGGCCCGGATTCTATTTTCAGGCCGCTCAAAATTATAATTGAGGTTTTTTCAAGGATTTTCTCGAAAATCCAAAATCTCAGTAGCAACACGAAGTCTCACGGGTGGTGTGTTACTTACTCCTCCCGTGCTTTGAAACACATAAAGCCTTTGGTCCCTTTTATTGCTAGAAATAATCGATAGTCGAAATCAAGTCGGTAAAATGCGTTGAAGTTGATCACCACTCGTCCCGCCAAGCGACAAACCGGTGAATCGCAGTGAACTGGAAAGTCTATAGACCTTCATTTTACTCTGCCTGCCATGCAAAGGAACTGGGCATAATGAGATTTAAATGTATAGTTGATTAAGACTATCTTTACACCCGTATGCACGAAGCGGTAGGCAGAGGTACAATCAGTGCACCCACGATTAGCCGAAGATAGGTTAATCGCCCCGCCATTCGAGTGGTAAGCGAACCTAACTAAGAATCGATGGGGTTCGGGTTCGATTCCCGACAGTGACAAACATTTGTGTGATGAGCATAGATGTTTGTATTTCTGGGTTTGGGTGTTTATTATGAATGTAACTGTATATACGTAATTATATGCATTAGTATCATTCACTAACAACCAAGCAAATAATTTGCTTACTTTGGGGTAGATCAATTCGTGTAATTTATTTTCCTAGCGTTTATGCCACTTGTCTAGACATATCGATATCTGAAAACGATTTTCGATATCGATATGAAAATTGAATATCGATTAAATATCGGTTTGCAAATAAATACCAAAACGCCCATGTCTAGTATATTGCCAATAACTGTTGTTACGTTAACAAATGGCTGAAATATATGTTCAATTAAACACCTCAATTGCGTTGGAGGTATCGAATACGAGAACCTTTATCATTCTAACTTGTGTCTATTGAACATTTCGTATTAAATCTCTGAGTCGTTCCTTATTGAATTAGGTGTATCATCTCTCGGGGCTTATTAGAATTGCATCAAGAATCGCAAAGAACGTGTTTGCTCTGACTTCATGGTCTCCGATATATTGCAGTATAAAATCAGCAAATGGAACAAGACTCCTCCGAAACGGCTTGACCGATTTTTATGGAATTTTATATGTATATTCAGTAGGTCTGAGAATCGGCTACTATCTATTTTTTATACCCCTAAGTAATAAGGGTTGCCCACCTTTAACATTTATTTTTTATTTTTTGCGCAAAACTTTTTGTTATTTTTTTATATAATGTGACATTTAAACATACATACGACCCCAAATTTTCACCCTTATACCACCCACTCCTATTTTTTAATTTAATAATTTATATGGCAAAACAACGTTTTCCGGGTCAGCTAGTTTTGTGTCACAATGTTAATTACTATACTCCTCTGAAACGGCTAGACCGATTTTTATGAAATTTTATATGCATATTTATTAGGTCTGAGCATATCTATCTTTTTCATACATTTCTTCTTTTTTCTATTATTCTATCTATTTTTCATACCCCTAAGTGACAAGTGTTGTTCAACCCCTAACATTTAGTTTTAATTTTTTGGACAATTTTTTTTTATAATGAGGCATTAAAAAAATAGATCCCTTAATTTTCATCCTTCTACCATCAACCCCTATTTTTTAAATTCAATAATTTATATCGCATAACGTTTTCCGGGTCAGCTAGTACTATATTATATACAGACTGACTGGTGAGTTACCTTCGATAATTCTGGAGAATACTCGGTACTCGATTCTCGTTAAAACGAAATAATAAAATTAGGGGCTTAATTTTTGACTAATATTTGTCTAAAAATAAGTGAAATGTGGATATTATACTCTATAAGCACACCGCGGTACGCACTAGTCGATATCAAGGGCAAGTCGCCGCCACCCCTCGCTATTCTGTGTTGATAGCGCTTTGCGCGACACGTGCGTTCGCGCGGTGTCCAAGGATGGCGCAGGTAAATATAGGATTCTCGGTGTAATGTTTACTAGGAAGTATTTTAATATTTATTTTTAATGTTATTTTTTTCTCATCATATATGATCGCCAATTTTCACGTTCTTAAATATTGAAGGTCTAAGTCTGTATAAACAAGTTTGAATGTTGGGCAATGTTAATTAATAGGTATAAGCAAATTCGGATACGCGTTGCTGTAGCTAAGTTTTACGTTCGGGCTCTGTAGCACATCGCCGTCTATCGGTACTTACCCAACCGAGATTTTATAGAGATGTGTCAATAAACTGACTTACACCCCCATTTTTTAGTAACTTACGGAACTCGCAGTTAATTAATTATTCTTACATTATAAAAAGTGTGTTATAATGTGATTCATATTTATCCTATGTGAGTATTTATGTACCAAACTAGCTGTTGCCAGCGACTTCGTCCGCGCGGACTTCGTTTACTCCGCACAGCATCTCCCCGCTAGGTGATAGCGTGATAATATGTAGCCTATATGTTGACCCGACCTGTTAGTAATATCCATGCAAAATTTGAAGTAAATCCATGCAGTACTTTTTGAGTTTATCCCGGACATACATACAGACAATCAGATAAACAGACAAACGGACAAAAATTCAAAAACTATATTTTTGGCTTCGATATCGATTGTAGATCACGCCCCAAGTATTCTTTAAAAAATATATTCAATGTACAGTTTTGACTTTCCTACGATTTTATTATATGTAATAGATTGTATTTAAATCCATCGAGCTGTTTCTGAGACCACAGACATACACATATACACAGACACACACATAAACTTTCACAATTATACGGTATTAAGAAGTAGTGTAATGTCTAAAAATAGTTTATTTCTCTTTAGATATCGAAATATTCATAAAACAGTTACACGGTACATGCTTTTATGATAACCTTAACAGGTATTTCGCTATGCAACATTTTCTTGGCACTCGCTATTCAAAGCGAGTGCTGGCGCCCACTTAATAACTATTTCGTAAAACCGGATAATTTCCTCCTTTTTAACGAAATTTAAATGGCACTCTTCCTTCACACTTCCTTGTCCTGTGTTGTGACTTCACAAACTACTTATAACACAACTTGAATTTTCCGCTTATTTGCTATGGCTTATTATATCATCTTTAACATCGAACGTCTCCCTATATATAATTATAATATATACTTATGCACGTTACGACAAATTTGGGAAATGTTAATAAGTATTAACACCACCCTTTTAAGGTGAACGCACATTTATCCGAGCCGAACGCGCCGAATGAGTCGAACGAAACGAATTTTAGAATTCTGTATATGAAATCTCATAAAACCTCGCACACTTGCCCGCGTCGAATCGACATCGAATTCATGAGATTTAATATACAAAATACTAAAATTCGTTTCGTTCGACGCGTTCGGCTCGGATAAGTGTGCGTTCACCTTTACTCTCTCAATGAACTAATGAATCAATCAATCTCAACATGCAGAACTGCACATACACACACATTCGCATAAATTCCCGAAATTGCCTGTACCTATTCAGCGTCCATTTGAAATTATGAGTAATAAAGGTGAGACTATTATTTTTATTAGAATCCTTTTCTTTAAGAATCCTTCGACTGCCTTCGATAATATTTAAATTTTTCTGGGTTAGTTAAAACTAAATGTTACAGAACTTTACTCATACCCTACATAGGTAGTAGTCACGATGTTAATGAGAGGCCTTTTCTTCAGAGCCGTCTTAGACTATGCTGGGGCCCTTGGGCACACAAGAATTCGGGGCCCTTTTGGAATGTAAAGAAAGCAAATTATACAATTTTTTTCACTATGACCTGCTTTATTAATCCAATATATTATCATAACACAATAAATAAATAAATATTCAGGGGACAAACTACACTTACTAATCTAACCCCAAAGTAAGCAAATTATTTGCTTGTGTTATGGGTGTTAGTCAACGATACTAATACATAGAATACATATATAAATACTGGAATATATTTAATAAACACCCAAACCCGGAAATACAAACATTTATGCTCATCACACAAACGCTTGTCCCCGTCGGGGATCGAACCCGAGCCCTGTCGATCGCGTAGTCAGGGTCGCTAACCACTCGACCAACTGGGCAGTCCACACACACACATTTTTTTATTGTGATTACGATAATAGTTTCTTTCGAGATTTCTGTTGAAGAATTCTTCTATTAAATCCTCAAACTCAATTTTCTGAAGAATATCATTTTCTCTGCTCATAATTAACAAATTACTTAGCCGTTCTTGTAACATTGTTGTTCGCAATTCATTTTTTATTCTCTTAAGCTGCGAAAATGTCCGACCATTTTATTTTGATATGAAATGTAAGAGAAAATGTCGATCCTTCGGGGCCCTCCTAAAATGGGGGCCCTGGGCACTGGCCCTGAGTGCCCTTATGGTAAAGACGGTATTGCTTTTCTTGCCTTTTGCAAGATACCTAGGTAGCCGTTGATCTGTTATTCGAAAGGTGCCCGGATCAACAAAGGGAATTATGTTACTAAAATATTTTAATATATTTTCTAGATTTTATTCCGAATCCAGGTATATTATATTTTACGGAGCTGTTATAATGGTATAGGCATCACATAGACATATCAGGCTACGGCGAAGATTCGTACTGTCGCGATGAAATCGGGCTAACGCGTAATTGCGTTGTGAAGGGATTCAGCGCGTCGTTGCATGGGTCGTCGCTGGCATATTTGTACGGCCCACTACAAAGAAACAATAATATCATTATGTTAAATAATAATATTTAGTAACTTCATATGTACGTCATATTGTGACATTGGCCAAGTGTATCCACGTATGTTATTTAATTTTTTTTCCATGATAGAACTTAAATAATATACGACGATATGACCCTTCATGATTATAAAGGAGTATTATAGATTCGTTACCTTTGGCCAATTAAATAAAAAGCAACAGTGGCATAAATTAAAAGAATTTAAGGACTGTTAAAATACTCTTATTTGTTTTGTCGCGGACCGCACAAATATCACCTACGGGTCGCAGTTTGATGGCCACTGATAATATTATGACGCAAGCAGTTGACGCGATGTAGTTCGCAACACACATCTTGATCGCGCGATTTTCGCCCTAGACCGATAAATGTAGCCGCGGGGTAAGAAACAAGGCGGTATTAAACTTCTGAACTAACTAGACTAGTTGTGCAAATTAGAAGAGAATTGTTGACATGGAAAAAGAAAGGTTTTTGTAAAAATTGTAGCACTGTTATGGTTGATATTAATTTTTAATATATTTAGTAATTGAACGTAATTCTGTATGTCTATCATAACTTTCTTAAGTTATTTCGTGCTTAAACATTTAGTGATACACCATAATACGTTGTTAAAAGCCGATGATTCATTGCCTTCTATAAAAAACCCCAAAACCAATATAGAACACCTTTATAATTTTGCTTTGAAAAATGTAATAAATATTTCAGAAAGCTTGAGAGAAATGTGTTAATGCGAATCAGGCGATTCCGACCCTTGAGTTTGATTTGCACCACATTATTGCCACCTGTGCTCACGGGTACTGCGATAGTCGGAAAAAGTCCTGGACCGTAATCTCGGGGGCGCACTCGCATCGTAGTAATATTGACCTAATAAATACCTCCCATTCCAAACATCCACGTTGTAACTATTGAAAGTTCGCAAATTGTTATTGGAAATGTGGACCCAAGTATTTTACGCGTTCAGTTATTGCATGTGTCAACGGTACGATTTTAACCTTATATTTTTACTGTCTTGGTAATTTATAGACTATATAACGATTTATTTTTTAGTTGCTTTTGTCGACCGGTCTGTGTATTGCATTTTCGTGATTTAACGATTCTCGTTGATTGCATTTCGTTGTCAATTTGGTGAGCGAATTTTGTTCTAAGCGACCAATATAACGCGCAGAAAAAGGTCTGTATTGTCGTGTTGATCCGAGTCTTTTATAATTTATTGTTTCACCGAGTGTCAAGCCGAGTAAGAGCCGAGCCATTATGATTACTAGGCGGTAGGCGGCTTTACTGACTTTCATGGCCATAACGTTAAAGTCTTGCTCGGTTGTAAGTACCGCTAGGTTTGCTTATGTTACATTACGTTTTAATCTGTTAGGTCTTGGGTTGTAATGATAATTCATGTGCTTTCTTTTCTTGCCACAGCAAAAATTACCATAGGTGCTTGTAAGTTTATTTATTCGATTCGAGATACCGAAATTTCGGCGTAAAAAAATGTTATAAGTTTCTACGACCTAAAAATATCTCAATAGCACCTGTTGGTCTCAGATATCAGTATTAAGCAGAGAGTTTAATGTACTACGTAAGTCTTTGATATTAAGCGATATTCTTCTCAGAATTATTTATATTTGGATCACCATACATCTTATAAGATGACAACGCAGTGAGTCATGATGAACCGTAAAACATAATTGTATATTTTCATTAATTCAGAATGGAGTTGACATGAATATACTTTTTTTAAACGCGCCTCATTGACGGAAATATTGTATCCGTATTAAATCTAAAACGGATGCCCCCAGAACCCAATACGATGAATTTTGTCTACGAATTAAATATTTTGCAGGATTACTACATTATTATTGTTGACAACATAAATAACTTTATTTTATTCTATTACTAGCTGACCCGGCAAACGTTGTTCTGCCTTTTTAACTACTCTTATTTTTTTCTATATTTTCTCACCTTTTAAACCTTCCCTGGATTTCAACCAAAATTAGCAAAACCAAATTTAAACCAAAATTAGCCAAATCGGTTCTGCCGTTCTCGAGTTTTAGCGAGACTAACGAACAGCAATTGATTTTTATACATGTGCATGCACATTTTTATACATGTACATGTACATTGATTTTTATATATATAAATTATAAAAAAAATAAGAGTAGTTAAAAAGGCAGAACAACGTTTGCCGGGTCAGCTAGTAATAGAATAAAATAAAGTTATTAATGTTCGTGTTATATTCATATGGATAAACAAATGCCAACAAAAAAGTTTTAGAATATTATATCTAAATAACCGAATCAGCAAAAAGATATCATCACAATATTATCTGATGTACAATGGCTCAATTCATACGATTAATTTATTCGGTAACAAAATGCGTACAAAAGAAAACGTATCTCTTAGTGACTGATTAAATTATTGGTTCTTGGTAACACTAATAAGGCAGAATATCTGTTTATGTAACATTTCTGTAGCTTATTGTAAGGGTCGCTTAATGAGATATACGTAGAATTATTTTATCTATGTATAAAACCCAATGCTAAATTTTTTGTTCTTTATTTAGAAATAATGTCTTTGAGAATAAGGAACTTTGTTTTATGTATTATCACTCCATGAGGGTCTATAGACAGTTCGCCTCAAAAGCAACGCATGTTGATATATGCTTATATTATTGTATTACTGTTTATTACTGTTACTTGTTTCTGAAATATCGCGGATACTTTTTAAAATGCTAAAATTCACAAAAAAACCTTTAAAGATTAATATTACTTGAAATCACCGTTTTTACATACTATTTAAAGCCATTCATGTCGCAAAATATCGTAACATAGATATAATATGATTTTGTATCTCTCATCATGATGATTACTTGATTTTAACCATTTAAAAGTTACAAAATGAAAAACGTTTGTATACATAACAAAACAAAATGTTTATTGTCACTCGTCCACAGACTAAATAGATGACACTAGTGTATGTTTTGTTACTTTAGGATGATAGTAAGAAAAGCATGTTTATAAAGCCATCTGTGTTTTAAATTTCGATTATTATAGTAATAAATACTTTCCAATTTGCTGCATTTTGCCTAATAATTTGTTTAACATTTTACGTCTTACCTATCCGAAAAATTTGTAACTTGTTTGGTTGGTCATAAATAAAAGAAAATATTAACTTTATGGCAGAACAGAATAGTCTTTTCTTGATTTAGAATAGAAATAATAAAAATCGCACAAGTTAGATTAGTTTCATGACTTCAATGTACATTCAATGTACATACATTGACCGCCTCGTTGGTCGAGTTGTTAGCAACTCTGGCTACGTAATCGACGGGGCTCGGGTTCGATCCCCGACGAGGAAAAGCATTTGTGTAATGAGCATAAATGTTTGTATTTCCGGGTTTGGATGTTTATTAAATATATTCTTGTATTTATACATGTATTTCTATGAATTAGTTTTGTTGACTAATAATTTGCTTATTTTCGAGTTAGATCAGTAAGTGTAATTTGTCCCATGAATATTTATTTATTTCCAAATTTACTTGCAATTAAAAAGTGTCCGTTGAATTCTAATATGGACTTATTGTACATTAAACTAATTTGATAATTTCGGTTTACGCTATATTTTTGTAGCACTTGAGGCTTATCTAATGAATCTCATTTATATGATAATACTATGATTTTTATCAGATGTGCAAATACATATATTTCGTAATAGAGATTACTCAAGATAATTCAAGTACTTTCAGTCCCTCAATTCCCCCGTGTTGGTTCCGGGCTCCTTTGAAGAATAGACCAACTGCCGTTCTGCCAGGCAGGTCGTAAAAGGCGACCGATTGGCTATCGAGTCACTACCATCGTGGCTACTAGGTGGTAGAGTTCTGCATTGTCTCGCCCGGGTCTGGTACCACTGCCTTACCTATTCCTGCCGCGATAGCGTCAGTGCTTGTCGCTGTCGTGTTCCGGTTTGGAGGGTAAGGTAGCCGGTAAACTTATGCATGTGGCATTAGACCTCGCCACAAGATAGCAACGCACCATTAGCATCTTTGGTGTCTATAGGCGATGGTTGACTCTTACCATCAGGAGACCCATCTGCTTGTTTGCTATCTTATGATATAAAAAAAAAAAAAATTTCAATCGAGCCGAAACGCTTAGGGCTCTTACACACATAAACACGACACAACGTCACGTCGAGTTACGGCGCGACATAATATTATGTATGTAATAAAAATGTATGCCCCTAAACGCTAGATGAGACTAGATTGACGTTTTGTTACGTGAATCGGACCTCTGGTATTTAACAAAATATTGCTTAGTGTACAGAATCGTAAATAACAAAAGTTAGTTTTGGACAATAACTTTTCCAGTGTTGGTCTAGCTTCTTTTTAAAAAAAGACCATATTCCTTCCTGCTAGGCAGTTTGTAACGAGAATAAAGATTAAACGTTTTACTATCATCGTGATTATTAGGTGACACCACTGACTTATCTTTTCCTGCTGCGTCGGTCACCGTCGGTAGGTTTGGGAGGGTAAGATAGCCGTTAAACTAATGCAAGTAGTATTACATCGCTGCTATACAGCTTATAACGCATCATAAACTTGTTTGGTTCCTATTGACGATAATTATCTCTTTCTATCAGTAGAATCAAGTGCTATCTTATATACAAAAGTGGCTGGGCGGCAACCTTTTGAGTCGGAACATCCAAAAATTATAATTTACAAAATTTCAAAGTTTTAAAGAGCTACAAAAAAAATCCCAACAATTAGCGTGTCATTTGGGGGTGAACTGTGAGAACAATTGGCAGAGAGAAGAAATGGTGTCTAATCTTCGTTAATCGATTCAGAACGTGCGTATTGCGGAACTAAAGAGCCGCAGGTGCCGACCCCTGCTCTAGAAGATGGATGAATGGATGTTAACTGATGCTATGGTAAAAAAAAGAGTTGTGCACCAGCGACTTAACGTAGGTTAATACCAGATTATACATAGTATTCAAACTCATAAATTAATGGGTGTACATAATATGTATTTGACTATATATTTCTTTTAATTTTTAAATATTTAAAATTGTAAAAAAGCATACGGTAAAGTTAAAGTATTGAAGAAAATGTTTCAGAGAACACGATATCTTTAGAAAATAGAATTACCTTTAAACTTAGCTTACTAGTATAGTGGAAAATTAAATCAAGTAAGAAGGCTTTAAACAGGTTAATAAGATAAACTCATCCCTACAGTAATGCTTAAAGTTAGGCTCTTCATCAATCTAACTTCATTGACTTTTACTGAGTCGAAGAGAAGAGGGACCGAAAGTTTGTAATTCTTTACATTTACGAGTAGGTACTTTAAGGGGAAAGAAAAAGTGATTTCATTAAAAGAACACTTAAAACCTTTGTCTTTAAAGTTTTAGTGGAACATTGTTTTGTTGTACTTTATTTTAATAGCCTAGTAATAAAAACTTTTGCGAATTGAAATAGACATTCGGATAAGTTATTAATTACCAAAAAACAACCCACTGCCATAACATCAGTAGTTGTCGCTTTCGTGTTGCAGCTTAGAAAGAAGTGGAGTGTAACTTGCGCATTCCCTACCGGTATACCTTTATATGATTCACATCAGTGTTTCTTGCTTTCTTATTGCAGATTGAAGAGCAGGGTAGTGGTAACTTGCGAATTACTTGCCTGTATACAGTTGGAGCAAGAAAGCGACAAGCACTAATGTTAAAATGACGTTAACATTAGTGCTTGTCGCTTTCTTGTTCCAACTTGGAGAGCAAGGTAGGGTAAATTGTAGAGATGGGCCGAAGGTGGTTTGAACCGAATGCGAGCTTCGGCCAAACATTCGGTAAAAATAAAAAATTTGGCCGAATTTCGTCCGAACTTCGGATCAGTTCTGCGCGCTTTCTCGAGAGCGACCAGTCGTGACTTGTTTACGAATTCGCTTAAATTATTATATACCTATATCGTTAATAGTTTTCGCAACGTATGCGTAACTTATGGGCAAAATTATGATACATTGGGTTGCATTGTTTGAATTTAGTTAATCTCCAATTTTTTGAAAATGTAATAATACAGCCTATGTTACTCGAGGATGATTTCAAATCCTTCTAATGGTGAATGTTTTTTAAATGGGACTAGTAGCTTTTGAGTTTATTCGATACATATAAAAATACAAATCTTTTTTTGTTATTATCTATTTATATATTATCTTAACTTCATGTTTTTTTACTTTTTCATAACTTCATGCAGTGTTTGTCGCTGTCGTCTTCAACCAACTTTGGAGAGCAGGGTAGTGTATCTTGAGCATAACCTGCTTGTACACCTGGCACCGCCTGCCTTCCGCTGTCGTGTTTCAGCGTGTCGTGTAGACAGATGGTAACTGGAATCTTACCTGCTGTCATAGCATCGGTGCTAATCGCTATTTCATTCTAGGTTCAAGAAGGCAGTAGTAACTTACGTGAGGGTTGCTTAACATACATTTGAATTGCCCGAATACCTGCCATCATTAAATCAGTGCTTGTCGCTCGTCATAATATGCAGATATTACGACGTTAACTCTGATAACCAAGCAAGGGAACTGGCGTGATGATACCAAGTTTTGGTATATATATATATATATATATATATATATATATATATATATATATATATATATATATATATATATATATATATATATATATATATATATATGACAAGGAATTAGAAAAAAATTACAATCGAAATGTAACTTAATTTTTTTACATAGTTTTTTTGTTTAATTAGGAAAATAATACTACTTCACACCCATACTATTCATATTTCGTTGAACCAAGAAGTATTATTATTTTGTTGAAGCCAAAATTTTTTTTAGAGTAATTACAGTTTGATTATCGCTTCTGGTGTGAGTAGTTGTTTCCTGAATAAGGGACTGGATTATAATTTGACGGCTCTTGGGTTGAGCGTAGTGATTATGCCAATTACTGCTCATTGTTTAAATGAGAGAACATCTGAATTACACTGACAGTCTAAAATCTACCGACCGATCTCCCCCATCACAATTCATACAATCTAATTCGTTACGGTTAAATACATGTGTTTATTCTCTCATTTAACATTCTAATGAATTAAATTGTGGCATATCTTATTGTTTTGTATATTGATAAGCGATATTTTGCTGATTTCTCCCCGATTTTCAAAAATCGAGATTTTATTAGATCGAGATAGTTCAGTTCATTCTTACCTTGCATACTGTGGAGGCTTTCCACCAAATATAAGCCCTTTATGTAGAGTCCTTTATATAGGTAACTAGGACAGAACAAAATACAAATATATATATATATATATATATATATATATATATATATATATATATATATATATATATATATATATATATATATATATATATATATATATATTCACGGGACAAATTACACTTACTGATCTAACCCTAAAGTAAGCAAATTATTTGCTTTTATAGGGCAATGGGCCCACCTCTCGTTCCCACCACTGTAACTTCTGTAAACCCGAATCAACAGCGGCAACCGTCCTGATAACCTCTGAGTTGAGAGCTCAGGGTGCCCTGAGGAAAAGCTAAGCTGTCTTGGATCCCGCAATGAAATTAATCAGAAGTATATAGGAGGAGTAGGAAAATACATCCTTAAATTATTTGCTTGTCTTAAGGGTTGTTAGTCAACGATATTAGTACATAGAAATAGATAAATATATACTAGGAATATATATAAAATAAAATAATAAATAAATATTCACGGGACAAATTACACTTATTGATCTAATCCCAAAGTAAGCAAATTATTTGCTTGTGTTATGGGTGTTAGTCAACGATGCTAATACATAGAAATACATATATAAATACTTTTACATACATAATAAACACCCAAACCCGGAAATACAAATATTTATGCTCATCACACAAATGCTTGTCCCCGTCGGGGATCGAACCCGAACTCCGTTGATTGCGTAGTCAGAGTCGCTAACCACTCGACCAACGGCGCGATCAAAATAAACACCCAAAACGAAAAAATAAACACCCAAAACGAAATACAAACATTAATGCTCATCACAAAAATGCTTATCCCCGTCGGGGATCGAACCCGAGCCCTGTCGATTGCGTAGTCAGGGTCGCTAATCACTCGACCAACGGGATGGTCAATTAAGTACGGCTTGTTGAAATTGTCAGATTATATTTTTTTCGTTATTCTTAAACCACCTCTTTTATAATAAAAGAATCAGACGCGTGCGAGCACGTCAAGGCAATGTTTTCTTTGCAAATTTGTGACCCCACCCACTCCTTTACGCTACACTTGAATAGTCAGATTTTCAAAATTTTAGTTGGCAGTTTACCCACCACATCTTAATCTGACGTACTTCACTTTATCCGTTTTTTAACATTATTTTTTATTTGTGGATTTGTTCCCCGCCATTGAATTAAAAACATAGATCCCAAACACGCTCGAGTAACTACCCATTTAGCATCTTGAGCTCCCCTATAAGACAACTACTTATAGAATAAATAACTATGACTCAGTTTGACTATTAAATAGACATTAACAATAAACCAAAGGTTATGTATAATTATTTTCTGAATTCGACATCTGACTAACCATAAACACAAAAATATATACGCCTGTGTATCAAACTCATGGTTGTGTCTATAATCTTTTTTTATTAATTTTATTTTATTTCTAATGCATCTTATACAGGATGTAAAGAAAACCCTATCCGATCAGAAAGAGGTATATAGGTAGGTCAATGACATTATAAAAAAAATAATAAAATAATTATTTTTATTAAAATAAGAAAAATATCTTAGTTTGAAGTGCCTCATTTTATATAGTATTAAAATTGAGCAACTTCCCCTTAAATCAAGCAAATATTTTGAAAATTTATCTATCAATATTCATAAAATAATGTCACAAATATGTTTGTGTTAAGCTACCAAATAATGCCTTGACATTATTTGGTAGCAGTAACAAACACACACACATACTTTCCCATTTATAATATTAGTACAAATTACGAGTTACTTCGTATATTAGTATAGATAATGCTAAAAAGACAATTTTTTTACTGTTTCGTTAAATTCGAAGTAACTTGATAATTTCAGGATTAACGTAAGTTGACGTAACCTTAAGGTACTTGTTGACTAAAGGTTACGTCAATTTACTTAAAGTAAACTGCGCCCGAGGATTTATACATTCCAGCGATGAAGACAAAGTCATTAACAAACCTACAAATAAAGGAAAACATAAATTAAAACTTAATTTCATGTTATAAACAAGACATAATGAGTATCTCTTTATGTTTTAACCGGTCTAAAACTGGAAAAACACAAGCTGGAAAAACCTTAAGCACCCTCTATATAATAGCCTTCATAACTTTAAGCGATAGTAAATTGCCTCGTTTTTCAGGGTGGTCTGTTTTCCTACCTGAATAAAGTTGTAAAAAATACCCGGTGTTAAATTCCGAACCGATATCTGAGGTCCTAAATTAAAGAACCGGGCTTCACGGGTGTGATCCGCAAAGTTGGGGCGTTGTTCGGCGCTAAATCCCGTCGAGTACATTACCGTTTTCCAATATCTAAAGCAAAGCGCTAGCCGCGGTTGCGCTCCTGTAGAATAACAAAGAACTGCGTGGTTGAGATATTGGAACACTAATGGACTACGGTATTTATGAAACGACCTATTTTATCGCAATGAGTTCTCTCCATATTTACAATAACCACACTGTAACATACATTTTTATTATCTAGGACTTTATTTATCTTGAAATTGGTTTCCGATAGATATTCATTTGTGTCAGCTTGCGTCGGATTAATTCATGTAAAGTTTATAAGGAATTTTTATGTCTTGAATTTAAGTCTATCTGGTTATTCTCGGTAATATTTACAGGTTACAATATAACTAGCAAAAAGTAGAGCTTTGGAAGGGCTCGCAAAGTTATATTATCTAGTAATATTATTAGAAAAGTATTTTTATGAAAATTACATCTTCTAATGTATAGACTTTATTTATAATAATAAAGTCTATAATCATTTAATGTATAGAAAAATAAATAATAAAGTATTGCATCTCTCGCATTGTGTATCTGTTTTGTTAATCTTTCACCTACCATTCTTTCTAAATGTCCGAACTAACGGAGCATGCCCTGTCTCATCTTTACACCAACACTTTCTTTCAAGCATAACTTCTCTCTCACTTCAACATTATGAACCCGGTCCGCGAGAGTTACGCGACATATTTTTCATAGCTATTTGTTTCATCGACTGCGTTGATTATACTTTTATGCCCTTCTAACATACCCAACTCTCACTTTTATACAATATCGTTGGGATAGGCACATGATTATGCAGGGCAAGACGGGCACCCTGACTTATAGCTGGGCTTTTAAGTAATCTCTCTAACGCTCTATTCACTCTGTTCCCCGCACACATCCCTGCTCTAGACCTAAAACCCCCTTGTGCCTAACACAACATTCCTTCGGACTTCCCTTGCATTCTTCTTTCCATGTTTTACTATACGCCTTTGATGCTAAGCTAATCAAACTGATGGCCCTATAGCTATTTCAGTCTATACGTGAACCCTTGCCTTTATACAAGGGCCTGATGACCGCGCGCCGCCAGTCAAATATAAAGAAAAGTATTTTGTGAAGTAGTCTCTTAATAAGTTCAAAAATCATTCATAAAAAATCTTTAAACCGGATGATCCTGCAAGCCATCCCTGAAACTGTGTTTAAAAGGATACTGATTTAATTTTTAAAACTTTCGAATTTGATTATTGATTTTGATCTTTCACCGCAAACCGTTTATCGATCAGCCAGGCCGTTTAAAATCTGTGAGAGATTTAATCACGTGCGCACATACAGATATATACTGACGTCATTGAAAAATATAATCACGTTTCAAGAATCTCAAACCATGGAGATCTGATTAAAGCTCGATTTTTGAAAATAGCGGTTAATAATTATAATTTCCTGCGTAAAGTTTTAAAATATTTTAAAAATATTTTTAAACATGTTATTTAAAATTGCTCTAATAATACTATACAAATATGAGATAATTTAAACGCAGAAATCTTGCAAACAGTTGATTTCCCACTTCCATTATCTCCCGTACTCTGCATCAGATCTTCGTCAAATTAAAATTATATAACCTGAGAAGTATCCAGGTACTCACTGAAACAAAAAAAAATCCTTATCGGTTCAGGCGTCTTCGATTAATCAGTGAACATACTTAAAAAAAGATTCCAACCAAATAGGAACCTCCTCCTTTTTGGGTAGTCGGCTGAAAATAGTGAGTAGCAAAAAATACTTAGGTACCTAAATGCTGGAATAGTTGAAAACGAGTTTTTTTTATTATTTTTTTTCACGAGACAAATTACACTTACTGATCTAACCCCAAAGTAAGCAAATTATTTGCTTGTGCTGTGGGCATTAGTCAACTATATAATACATAGAAGTACATATATAAATACAAGAATATCGAACCCGAGCCCCGTCGATTGCGTAGTCAGGGTTGCTAACCACTCGACCAACCGGTCGGTCAAGAGTGGAGTTGGTGCTACAGAAGAGCAGCGCAAGGTAAAAATTGTGTCCAGAATTGCATAATTATAAATCACAACTCACAAAACATCAAGATGGCAAGATTTAAATTTTAATATAATCTGTATTATTAGTTACAATTTGCTTACTTATTTTTTGTATCACTAATCTGGAAAAAGTGATGACTCAAAATTTGGAGGTGGCTACCCTCAATCGATTTTAACTCGTTAGTTTTATAATAGATATCGTTAGTAGTAATAAGATTTTAAAACAAATTGTATTTTCTATTTTTTTAAGGTTTGTAAAATGGTATTTTTATGGTAGATAACATATCTAGACATGAATTTAAACTACTACGTCGAAGCACAAATCTAAAAGTCCGATAATTTTTTAGTAAAATGCACCACAAAAGTGCATAGAAAGTGGCCTAGTGTAGGGCTCGCTTCGCTCGCCCTAATAAGATACAATTGATTAATCTTAACGGTCTGGGTTTGTACCGGTCAAGCATGAAGTATTTGAATCAAATTCTAAATCAGGCAATCCAGTTTGAATATTTTTTTAGTGTTTCTTAAAAATATAACTTGTACGAGACTGTACATGTGCTCATTTTGTCAATATGTAGACTTAGGGTTGCCAATTTTTTTTACACACTATTGACACTGACTAAAATAGATCTCTATACCAGTGATGCTGAAGACAATATTTTGTATATTTTTGGTCAAAAGTAAAAAGTACCTGTAATATAGTGAAAAACAGTATATTATTGTTTTTAGCATTACAGTTGAAAGACTAGGTAGACTCTGTCACATCATGATGCTTAGCACAGCTGACTTATTATTAGTGCACCAGTTGCATCTCTACTTTGGAGAAAAGTTATTTTTACAAACAATTTGCTAATACTTTTTAATAAATTTCGTAAACCTACGGGTGGGCATTTCATACGTGTGTTATTTCAATGTTATCTATCTGTAAGGCGATAATGGAAATAGAAGCAATATTGTTTTAACGCATCATTGTATAAGTTCTTAACATAGTAGGATAACAAACAAGTAGATGGAAATTTCTCTATGGAAAGAGACAACTAACTCCAATAATCACGAAATATGACAATGTAAAGTACGTTGTTGTCTGCGTAGCAAGAATATAATGTCGAATGCAGGTGTTGACAGGCTGGCTACCTTACTCTTCAAAGCATATCACGATAGAAACAAGCACTGACGCTATTTGATTGATTTTAATTTTATAAATGCGGCTTTGATCAACACTGCAAAATATATAAAATATGATAATGATGCGTTTCTAACCTCATAATAAGAATTGAAATATTTGACGGCATTCAGATGTTTTACATTACTAAAGACCAATAAACTATACCCTAGTAGGTAGTTGTAGAACCGTGTTCCTCATCATGTTACCTTCATTTATATTAAAGTTCGAATAAAATCTTAATATGAAGAAAAACTAAGTAGAATCCAAGAAAAACTTCAAACACCAAACCATGTCAATTTAATAACACCAGATATGTCAGTCTGCCGGCTATCTTAACCTTGAAATCAGAACATAGTATCAACAATTACTGAAGCTGCTGCTACAGGAATATGCAAGATTAGTAGCACACCTGCGGGGTTATCACGTATCTCGCAATGCGCAATTATCGTAATTGTTTAGTTATTGCAAGGCACATAATAGCCTTGTATATTAGTGGCAGTCGTTGCCACTTGATTATTTTTAGTGCTTTGACATCGCAAAAGTGCATTCAGTGACCAGTAAGCAATTGACGAAATTTTTGATGATTTTTTCGTTATGCTTAAAAGTCATCGCTGATCGCTGGCGGATGGCAAACGTTAGGTAATACGCCTGCCTGGCGAGACGTTGCAGAACTCTGCCATCTAGTAGTCACAGTAATAGCGACACGTTTAGACAATAATTTGCCTATTACTTATGCTTAGTAGGAAGACAAATAGTCTATACTTCAAAAGGTATCCGGTCTAACACGCGGAGATATAAAACAAGAAGAAACAAAGAACGAATCGGACTGATAAGAAAACCGTTATATTACAGATAATAATATAATAAAAATATAACTATAATATGCCTTTTTTGTGGTAAATTACACCAATTTACAGACATGAAAGACCAGTCATTCTTTTTAATACTAACAATTCATTTATTTGTATTGAGTATATTTTATTTATTTGTGTCACAACCCACTGTAAGTTACACGTATAGGGATAGCGTGTGTGGGGCTTAATTCCGCACAATCAATCAAGGCGACTGATGAGGGTGCACCCTGTTACTGTAGAGTCCGCACTACTTAACTCGTTGAGCCAATCGATAGTTGCTATATCGATATGAATAGCTAGATTAATTCACTTTGTAACATACACCTACTTTATTCAAAGAAGTTTCAATATGGACTCATAGGAACTGCCGATCTTATTAATAAACGAGTGTGATCATTAAGTCAGCGCTCATTCAGTCTCTTTCATTATCATGTTGCTACGTCGAAGTCGATACGATAGAATGAACGCTAATCTGCACTCATACTCATAAGAGATGTATTATAATGCCAGCAACGTCAATTAATGTATCAATTTATTACAAAATCTAATCAACTCTATTCAAAAAAAAATCTGCGCCCAAAGCCGTAAATCGTATCAAAATCTGTTTATCCTTTCGGGAGTTATTCTTATTATCGGGAGGTTGGTATCAGTAGTCCTAATTATTTAATGCAGTAAACCCCCAATTATTCATATTCTCTTTCCATAGCTCAGTATCGGTATTCGACGTATATGATTTAGTAATAACTTTAATGATTAAATAACTAGTCAAATAAGTTTATTAATTTCAAAAATTTGAGATAATACACGTAACGAAATGATCACTTCTATTTTATTTTAAAATTGGCACGTCTGTGGATGTCATTGCACGGAAATTATATTGGTATATATATTTTACGTGTTGAATTTCAATATCCAGTAAATATTTTATCTTCGCGATTTCCATAAATTTAAATTACTCCGACCAGTTCCTATTTGGCAAGCTTCCACCATTATGAAATTGATTTATTTTATTTTTATACTTATCAATTGCTGGTTCTTTTGAAGACTTCAATGAAACGGTAAATTTTAATATCGTCTTAGAATTCTATTCTTTCAGTAATGTAATGTAAATTTAAATTTATTCAAATCTAGTTTTTCTACGGTGATGAAAGGCAATTTCTTGAAAAATTATATGGCTCTAAAATGTCTTAAGTCTTTTAGTAATACGTATCTTATATGTTCAAACTTCAAATCATCTTTTTACAGCTAAAATTCATTTTCAAGACGAGACTTTTGCCTGAATAAAATGGAATTCCTATTTCCACTCTGTATATTATTAGTAGCAATATAATAATGACACTAGACACATTACACGAATTAATTTAACTCCAAAACTTCCCTTTTGATTTGCGTTAAATATTATGCGCAATAATTTTTGTAAATTAGTCGACAACCAAAGTATTTCTTTTTTAAATAAGTCGAAAATAAAATAAATACTTGTCAACCTGGAACTCGAATCTATGCATATCTCTATAGGATATCTTGCGACTGTGATTACGCTGATACAGTTTTACTTATCAGGCGACTTATCGTAGGCGGTAGAATTTATCAACAGCAGCTTTTAATTTTTAATTTTTTTAGCAGTTTCAAAGAAGAGTTATTATAAAAACTTAGAATACACCAATTATGTCAGAATTATTCCAGGTTGGTTGATTATGTTGCACAATACAGTTTTATAAATTTTAAAATTGTTACTAATCACCTCTATGGTCTAGTAGTCCGGCGTTAGCATTGACTACATGAGGTCTCGGGTTTGGTTGTTGGGTCGGGTAATTAAAAAAAATTTGTTTTCAGTTTCTGATAAAAAACAATATTGCCCGGGTACCTTCGGCTAATCGTGGTGTATTTATTGTACCTCTGCCTAATCGTTGAGGACACGAGCGTGAAGATACTTTAATTACATCTAACTATTCGACAAAACATATAAAAGTATCAGTAGTCATATCCTTTTAAAATTATGTATTACCGCAAAATAGCTCCTGAAAATAACGAGTTGCTTTTATGTTTAACATGTAGGTAATGAAAAATAACTTATTTCAGAAATTAATAAAATATTATTAATAAACATCAACATTATTAATAAACGCAACAAAAGGTTGTTATATATCTGAAGCATAAATTTGATATATCCCTACTCCACGACCTAATAAGCATATCGCTAACAACAAAACAGCGATAGGAGATTTGGATGTAAATGTATATTGTGCGCTAGCGGCATAGGGCGGGCTTGTAGTGATCGTAAGTCAACGTAATACTGCAATGGCGTAGCGCTTTCTGACGTCGGACTATATGGACCGTGAATAATCCCCCTGTAATACTAGATGTAATGGTTTGGAATTAAACAATTAGTTGTTTTCTTTCTGCCTCATCAATGATTGAACCTCGAATGAAAGATACTGAGCGCTGACCTCGTTTTATTTCTTTTTTTCTATCTCGTCCAACCACTCACAAACCCACAATGACTTATTCTGGGGCCGAGCAATCAAATAAACCTACTGAAGCGATGGAGACCGTATCTATTATTAAAAAAGTAGATTTGATTACTTTTATGTAATATTGGCTATTTTTATATATATTGGATTTGTATTTTTGGTATAGTAATTTTAATGTTATTGCTATTAAAAGATACAGTTCCTTTAGTACGTTAGAAATGGATGTGTATTATTTGAATTAATTATTAATCTGTGTTATAAATTATTATACAAATAAGGATAAAGTACTTTATCCTTATTTGTCTTGTTCACGCCATAACTTGAGAACGATTTTGCCAATTTCATTCGCCTGTTTTTAAATTCAAATTTATTTATTTATGTATAACAAAGTCCACAGCTTTTAATCTATTTAAAATTTACTTATTAGAATTATTCTAAAAGCCAATTACGGACTTACATTTTTTAATATTTACATATAAGTACGCCCCTAAGTAATATTGACGAGCGTGTGAGTGTGAGTATATGCATATGCGTATACTTGCCTGTGAGTGTGCATGTGTATGTGTGTGCATGTGATCTGCAATGTGGTTAAAAATATACATATATGTATTTTACATACATATTACTAGTTTCATCAGAAGCTCGGTAATTTGAACAGTTATAGACGAGAGTTGATAGAGAGAGAAAGTGGACAAATCGAAACAGGAATCGAAACAAAAAACTGGAGTTTTTTATCGATGAGTTCACTAAGAAGCTTTAAATTTTTTATAACGATCTAACCTAGTGACTCATGTGTAAATACTAGTACTATTCTAAGCTTATTATTGTACTAGAGTCTATATTTATATTACAGTTTGACTCGGACTTCTAAAACTATTTTCTATATCTAAGAACTTGTCCATTGACTATTACTTAGTAGTCGAACTTAGTGATTATATATTGTATCGTTTTTCATTGGATTTTCGTATATAATAACAGAGCAGGTGAGGTTAAAGTTTAAAGTTATAGCGGGTGGGTAGCATGTCTAACTAATACACTAATAATCCGACTATTTGTTACGCGTCTGAAGCGTCTTGCTAGCATCTTGTGTACAAGATTAATTAATTATGCGCTATAAATTGATGCTAAAGACCCAACCACTAATCATGTTTCATAGGAGGTTTAGCGTAATATAATTAACATTTTTATGAGCGTCTGTTTAATCAACAATATATTATTATCTTAATAATGTGACCTCTATTAATTATTAAAAAATTTAAAAGATCATTCCATACTTATTATTTAATATATGCGGTTTTACTCGCTATAATTAAGCTATCGAAGGATATAAAATCTATATAACAATCGAAGTAATAGTAAAGATGAAATATATAAACACATTAAAGTAACAATTTTCTTGTTACTTTAATGTGTTCATTTAAATTCAAACAAATACTCCACCGGTGGCAACCAAAATAAAGTTAGCCGAAATAACTTTTTTTTATGCTACTCGTGAAAAAAATATATAACATTTTAATTATAAAACCCATAATACTCTAAAGATAGAGTGCAACCACATACCACACGAATAAACACGCTATTGCGAGGGAAACGTGTTACCGCGTATATGAGCAACCGCTCCTATCACTGTCATAAATGACATACGTTTCAAGGGCGGATCATGAACCCCCTAGGCAGGGATCTTGGCATGGATTTATTATAGCAAACTAAAGATATATACCAGATTGATTGATGATGATAGATACTATATTGACTAAACCTCAAATGTGTGACCCCCCGCTGACCCGAAGGCTGGAACCGCCCTTGATACATTTGTACATACATACATATCTTCACGCCAGATGCCTTACGGGGTAGGCAGAGAGAACCGAGTGCCATACATCACGATCCTTGCAGGCTTGTCTCGCTTCCTCCACATTCATCACTCTCTTCATACACACACGCCGGTTGCGATACATTTGTAGGTATATTAAATCGTAAAAAAATAGAAATAAACCATGTTGAACTGTTTTATCGTACCGAATGAGATGAGAAGGTTTAAAAATTACACTTGGAGACATTTTATTTCATCGGTAAATAGTATAACTCTGTATTTCTGTATGTGAATGCGAGCTACGCTGTCAAACTAAAAAAACTGTCTTGAAAGGCGTATCCATTTAATCCGTGAGTGCAACTAACGAACTCACAGCCAAAGGCATTTTTCCATTCACTCGGCATGGTAGTTATCATTTCTATACGTTAGTGTATGAAACATTTCTTACTTACCGACAATTTTCGAAAATCGAAATCTTGATTTTCGAAAATTGATTTTTTAATCAGTTCTCGATGTTTTGAGATTCTACACTATTTGCGCTATAGCATGGTGCGCATAACAGTTGCCTGTATGACTTTAACATTTGTCAGTACCACATGACTATGGATGTGACGATATGAATTCCCCCTTCAGAGACGGCCTTCAGTATCAACCGTTTTACAGATTATTTTTACAGACGAGTTATAAAATGTAGTCATATTTTACACATTATAAAATAGCTGTTTTGTTGTTTTCCTGCTATAAATGTTTGTTCACTATATTGCATAAGCTTATAAGCAGACTGTTGTGTCGATGATATAATGTAGCATGTAGCAGTGGCAGGGTGAACAGATTGTCAATAGACGCTCTAGTTTTCTCCTTCGTGTGACCAAGAAAAGATCCATTTCTATAAATATATAAACGGGTCAAAATGCGTACACCTACCGTTTACCTACTTGTAAACATGGAGTCCGCTCGTGTCCACTATCAATGTAATGTGTCCACTATCAATGTGTCAATGTAACTTGGCCGAAACGTCGAGCTTTACAAGTAAGTTCTATATATGCACGCGTTTTTGACCCGTTTATATTTTTTTTTTAAAATGACAGTAGAACGCATTACCATCTCGCCACACGGATAGCAAGAACCATTAACGTATTTGGTGTCAATACAATGAAGGAAAGGCAAACCATCGCAACGTGCGATGGTTTCCCTTTCCATCAGGAGATCCATTTGCTTGTTTGCTATCTTATGTTATATAAGAAAAAAATGAAGTAGTTAAATGCACGTTTATTGATCATTTAACATTAACCTTAAAATGTTAAATGATTAGCAATTATTTAGAAAGATACAAAAGAAGAGCTGAAATAACTTTCAACAAGCCTATTTCTTCATAAAAAAATGTACTGCGATTAAAACTTGATACATAGTCATGGAAAAAACTTAGGAAAGAAGAATACGTTAATTTTTATAAATCGTCGTTTTAATGGCGCCTTAGCCTTATTAGGATTGAGAAAATTAAACCATTTAGTAGATTAAGCCACGTTATCTCTGGCAAGAAACTCTATGAATGGTCGACCTGAATCTTTAAAATTACCTTTCAGTTAGATGGTTATGGTTAACGATATGGTAAGAAATGAAAACCTTTATCTTGTTAAGTAACCAATTATTATTGTAAAAGATAAAATAAGTTATGAGTTTAGTTATTCGTGATAAAAAATACTGTACTTATATCTGAAAAATCCTTTACAAAATAGTTCCATTATATATACTGTAGTTTTTTTATTTTATATCATAAAATAGCAAACAAGCAGATGGGTCACCTGATGGAAAGAGTCAACCATCGCATATAGAGACCAAAGATGTTAATGGTGCTTTGCTATCTTGTGGCGAGATCTAATGCCATATGCATAAGATTACGGAACACGACAGCGACAAGCACTGACGCTATTGCGGCAGGAATAGGTAAGGCTGTGGTACTACTAAACCCGGGCGAGACAATGCAGAACTCTACCACCTAGTAGCCACGATGTTAGTGACTCGCATCGCCAATCGGTCGCATTTTATGACCTGCCTGGCAGAACGGCAGTTGGTCTATTCTTCAAAGAAGCCCGGAACCAACACGGGGAAAGGGTATAAATAATATATAAATAAAAATGGATAGTGGGTTGAACAAATTTTTTTTTCATAGTATACGTTTTTTAGGGTTCTGTACGTAAAAGGCAAAACAGAATGCTATTACTAAGCCTCCGCTGTCTGTCCGTCTGTCTGTCTGTCTCCAGGCTATATCTCACTAACCGTGATAGCTAGAAAGCTGAAATTTTCACAAATTATGTATTTCCGTTGCCGTTAGGTATAACAATAAATACTAAAAATAAAAAAAATGAAAATATTAAGAGTACTCCATGCAATAAACGTGTTTTTTTATTTGTTTTTTGCTATGATGGTACGGAACCCTTCGTGCGCGAGTCCGACTCGCACTTGGCCGGTTTTATTTAAAACAGCTTACCTTAGAGCTTACATATCTTCATATAAAGAGTAATAAAGAATCTTCATACTAGCTGACCCGGAAAACGTTTTTCTGCCATATAAATTATACATGGGGCACACTAAAAGTTTTACACTTCTAGCTAATCGGAACTATTTGAATTTCGAATGTTATATTTTTAAAACGTTGCAACCTTCTTAGTAATAAAAAAAAAAAACAATTGGCGGGAAATGATTTGTCAATTGTGTTTTTTATCACACATCAAAGTACGCAACGGAAACGGAATTAAGCAGAAAAGATTTTAGAGCGATGATTTTTTATGAATTTAAAAGTTCTCCTTCTCCGCAAGGCTGTGCCGCTCGTCTTTAAAATGCTTTTGGGAGAGAAGCACCTTGTTTGAGCACCGTGAAGCGATGGTTTGCTGAATTTGAGAGAGGTCGAGTTTCTTTACATGACGAATTTTGTGAAGGGCGGTCTTCAACTGCCGTCAACGAAATTAATGTGGCTACTGTTAAGCGGTTAATTGAAGAAAACCCCCGGATTACCTATGAGACAATTCGAAGACTATTGGGGATTGGTAGGAGCCAAATTCAGAAAATTTTACACGAAGAATTGAAAGTTCGGAAACTTTGTTGTCGTTGGATCTCTCATGAACTGACAGCGGAGCAGAAGCGGGATCGCGTGGAATGGTGATCACAGATGCTTCTGAAGTACGACCACGGACATTCTAATGCTGTTTATGACATGTCACAGGAGACGAAACGTGGATTTATTGTTTTGAACCCGAAAAACACAAGCAATCTTGTGAATGGGTGTTTGAAAATGAGAACTGGCCAACAAAAGTGAGACAGGCGAGAAAAGTTGGTAAAAAAATGATCGTGTTTTTTTTAGTTACGCGTCCTATCTGTACAATTCCACTTGAAGATCAAAAGAGTGTTGATGCCGAGTGGTATTCTAGCATTTTTTTACTCAGGGTATTAGAAAAAGTTCGCGAAAGACCACCCAAAAGCCGCATTCTCCTACACCATGATAACGCTTCTTCACACACGGCCAACAAAACAAAGTCATTTTTAGCTTCCGAAAAAGTGCATCTCGTCACTCATCCTGTGCATAGCCCCGACCTAGCACCCTGTTATTTCTGTATTTTTTCAAAATCAAAGATTTGATGAGAGGTTTTTTTTTTACCAACTCCGAAGAGGCAGTGATAGCGTTCAGTCAGCACGTAGAAAACTTCAGGTCTGTGGTCCTCCTGTTTTAAAAAATGGTTCGAGCGCACGAAAAAATGTTTAAAATGTAAAGTAGATTATTTTGAAAAGCAATAAACATAATATTTTGGTTATAACATGTTGTTTTTTTAAGTTACGCAAAACTTATAGTGTGACCTACGTATTTATAGTGAATATTTTGGTGGGCTAAGGGTAAATGACAGATGGGGTTAGTAGGGTGAAAATCAGAGGCTATGGGTAAGTTTTGATGTCAGATCAAAAAAATATCGTCGTTAAATATTTCATATGGATACACTAATTACCTAGTGATATGAAATATACTTTACGATCTATTCTCAAAACTATCAAAAATACAAAAAAATCATAAAATCTGCCACGATGTTTAGGTGGACCAATCAGGAACACCGTCACGGTAGATTTTTATATATTAGATTTTAATTTATTACAATATTTCAAATATATTTTTATGTTTGTCACATATACAAGTATATATACACACACGAAATAAAGAAAACAAGCGGAATTGGCAAGTACATACATTTGTATCAGGACCGCGATTGCCACACTCACACATAAAATAAGCATTATTGCATATAAACTACAAATGCAAACATTGTTTCATTGGTCGTTTTCATTTTAAGCAACAATAATCCGAAACACACAAACAGAACATTTAAAAATATACCAAAGTGCGTTACAATAAATTTTATTTTGCTACAAAAAAAAAAGAGTATTTACGTCCTTTTGTAGTCTATTCAAAATAGACTCATCTATTTGTACAATAGTGAAACTTAAGATCGTAATAGTTTCGCTATTCTACAATAGATGGCAGCATTGATTTTTCCGTAGTTTTCAGTTGATCATATTTGAGTAGAGAACTTTCTAGAACGATATACGTAATGACTGTCATTACGCATATCTTTCTAGAAACATTAGGTCAACCTAAAATGAACTTTATATGTAAGGTGTACAGCTGATTTTAGCTTGACTTTCTATTATATCATTAGAGATTATATTAAATTAGGAATTTAATTAAAATAAAATGAAAATTGTACTTTTGAATGATATGAAATATCTCCATTTTTAATCATCTGTATTCTACTATCATTACTGCATTC
Source organism: Apodemia mormo (assembly GCA_036924255.1). Lineage (NCBI taxonomy): Eukaryota > Metazoa > Arthropoda > Insecta > Lepidoptera > Riodinidae > Apodemia > Apodemia mormo. The sequence continues at coordinate 30,694,160 of JAUPFN010000003.1, read as the reverse complement.
AAGGATGGCACAATACGGCATAATTCAGTGTATAATAGATTTTCGCACGACGACTATCTCCTAATGATATGGTAAGTATCACTAAGGCAATTTAGAGTAAAAGCGCATAATTGTGACGCACGCGGCACGCCCACTCTTCACTTCCCCTTGTTTTCTTTATTTCGTGTATACACATAATAAAAGTATGAGTGTAATATGCAAGATGCTTAGGACTAAAATTTATATAGAAAATATGCATATCTATACTTACTACTTAAAAAAAAGTTTTTTTTTTTAACTTTTATATCAGGAGATAGGCAACAAGTAGATGGGTTTCCTGATGGAGAGAGTCAACTTCAACCTTTAGATACACATACATAAGTTTACCGGCTACCCTCCAATCCTCTAAACCGGAACACGACACTGATAAGCACAGAAGCTATTGCGACAGGAATAGGTGTAGCGGTGGTACCAGACCCGGGTGAGACAATGCAGAACTCTACCACCTAACAGTCACGATGATAGTGGCTCGCACAGCCAATTGGTCGCTTTTTACGACTTGCCTGGTAGAACGGTAGTTGGCCTATTCTTCAAATGAGCCCAGAACAATCCGGAGGGAATTTATTGTTATAGACAAACTGATAACTTCTAAATCAATATTTTAATTTTTTTTCACCAATATAAAGAACTAGCTGCAGCGTGCAGCCCGCTGCATTTATAAAGGGTTTTGGTTCCTTCCACAGGGCCACCTAAATTTTCTGGGATAAAAAGTAGCATATGTGCTATTCCGGGTCATCATCTACCTGTTTGCTAAATTTCGTTCAAATCCGTTTAGTAGTTTTTGCGTGATTGAGTAACAAACATCCATCCATGCAAATTTTGGCATTTATAATATTAATATAGATTATCACTGAATAACATAAGCTAAATTTTTGTCATAATAAGAGGAGGTAAAGTGAGTGAATCATGCGAACGAATTCGCGAGAAACAGTTAGATGTAAATATGCAAATAATTATTTTTTATAAAATATTTCTTCATATATAATTTGAATCCTAGTTTTGAAATAGTTATGGGCGATTTCTCTATTTTGATCTCTTGCCCGTATCACAAAATACATAAAAGTACAAGTACATGTAATATGTTATCTGTTACTAGGAACTATTCCATAATAACTCACTCCCTATCCCAAACAGGTAAATTCATGAAAAATTTGAATATTATGTTACGATATTTTTTCAATTTTTTGTTGAGGAAGTTTTACATCCGATATCAGCTATGATCATATCATTAGGATATTCCAGTTTTTTTTGCTGACGAGATAGCGAGGTGAACTCTCTCGCTACATTTTGGAATCAACAAGCTTAACTTGATATTACGAGCCGCGGCAGTGTTGGAATATTACCCCCGTACTCCGTGTTGTTGCTGAGATTTTTACTACCATTACTTTTTATAATATTTTTTGCGACTCGGATTAAACGCAGGATATCATGATCTGTGCTAGACATGCTAAATACTAGACGAATGATGCAGTCTGACAGAATAATAATATTATTCAGTCATTCGACATAACGTTGTCTCAATAAGAATGAATAAAACATTTTATTGTCATGTTAACTCTAATTTTTTATATAATTATTAGGATTTTTTGACAGATTTCCAAGATCTATTAATACAACAAAATAATATGCCTAGGTTAACTCTAATTTTTTATATAATTATTCGGATTTTTTGACAGATTTCCAAGATCTATTAATACAACAAAATAATATGCCTTTTGATTAAAATTCACTTTATAGATAGATCTGCACGGTATAAACTTTTGGCTCCCTTTTCAGGTCAGTGGAACGTCTACGGGTTACCTTTAACCTAATTTAAACTCCATGTTTATTTATCCTCATAAACTTTTAAGTGCTTATAGATGGCTATGTTTGGTAGACCTCCTACGTGAATTATACATTAGGGTTTAATCAGGCGAATTTGTCTCTTTCTAAAACCTTTCGAGAATACTTTACGCAATAGAAGGAAAAAATCTCAGATTTATAGTTTACTTTGAATATTTACATTCAGTTAGAAAAATATTTGTTCACTATTGTATAACTAATTGAAAAATCGCAGCTATCTATCCAGTAAGTGCCAGAATTTTTTACACGCTTTTTATTAGCTTCACCTGTATGTTTGTATGTTTGTATGTTTGTTTGTAACCGACTTCTTTGGGCGCGATTTTGACCCACTTTAAACGGCCAGATTTCATTCAAACTTTGTAGATTTATCGAGGACCGATGACAATACACTAATTTGATAAAATTATTCCATTTTTAACCGACTTCAAAAAAAGGAGGGGGTTCTCAATTCGGCTGGTATATTTTTTTTATGTATGTACACCGATTTCTCGGAGGTTTCTGAACCGAATTACGTGATTCTTTTTTTGTTTGATGCGGAATAGTTTCGAATTGGTCCCATAAAAATTTGATTCAGGTAGGCCCAGTAGTTTTTGTTTTATGAGCATTTTTTTATTTATTGTACCTATCTCGATGTCTGAAATCAAATCTCGCAAGTAAATTTGATCCACTTACCGGTTACCGATTGAGCTAAAATTTTTTATACGTATGTTAATTGAATGACAATGAAACCTTATTATGACATGGAGCTGATCTGATGAATCTGAATCGGAAAGTGACCACAGCAACTTAATAATTAAATGGTTAAAAATCGGTTAATAACAAGACTATTGAGTTTGGACTCATTTGATTCATGTTGACGAGCACTTTGGTGCTTGGTGGTGATTAGGATCCTGCAGGGTCCGATGATATAGCTAGAAGATGGTCATAGGAGCTCAGCAATTAAATGACACAACTCTATCGAATTTGGGCTCATTTGATTATTGTTGACGAGCACTTTGGTGCTTGGTGCTAACTAGGATCCTGCAGGGTTAGATGATGAAGCCAGAAGGTGACCATAGGAGCTCAGCAATTAAATAACACAACTCTATCGAGTTTGGGCTCGTTTGATTCGTGTTGACGAGCACTTTGGTGCGTGTGGAAACTAGTTATAAAAGGAATTACTCTTAACAAAAGTCTTTGTTCTACGTCTGTCAATTCGGTCAGTTCAAGAGGTAAAGATATAACTTCCATGTTGTTCCAGTAGGCCTAAGAAGGAACTTTTCTTTTTTTTTATGGTAGTCGAGCAAAAAAAAATCAAAACGTGCTTGAACTAATGACGTCTGTTGTTTTGGATATAATAATTTCTTACAGATTGTACATGGTACTTCAGCATATTGATTTATGGTGGTTATAAAATTACGCTCAGTAATTGAACGAAGTCTTTGTGACGTCTAACGCGCTACCGCTAGGCGGTTCTCACGTGGCTGTGCAGACTCGATTGCTGTACGGTTTCGAATCACTACTAATCCACGAGCTCTCTGCTCAGCGGACTCCTTAGCTAAACGCTCCTCAATGAGACCAATTCTATGAGCCTTCTGCTCGGCAGACTCGTTCGCTAGTAGTTCTCTCGCTAGTCGCTAGTTCGCTAGTTCGCTAGTTCGCTCAATAATGAGATCAACTCTAATAGCTCTCTGCTCAAAAGACTCATTCGCTAGACGCCCTTGGATCTTACCGAGTCTACTTCTACCAAGGCTGGGCCAAAGCGGGTTTACAAGCATGGGCCAGAGATAGACAGCATTGCGCTAAGCATGGCCCATATCTGGCCCCGTCGTATTGTCCTGTATGGGAGTACGACAGGAACGCCTTGCACACTTACACACACACACACATACACACACACACACACATATGTCTATAAGCGTGTAAATAGTTCCGTGCTTCTACCGCGGCACTCGACTAGGTATGCGCATTAGAGTTTGCAACAGTGTCTGCGCATATAACTTAGATTTCACGAGCCACGAAGAGTCCGCCACCGTCTCTGTGACTGAGTTTAATTGACTGAGTAAAAAAACAAAAAAAAAAAAACAAAATAAATGTACATAATATTTATAGATATAGATATATCACCATCCATGTTAATTTTACATGGATATATATAGATATACAGTCTTGTAGTTTTCGTTTTTTATTAATTGTAATTAAACGACACTGAATTTATTAGCCATTCGCATTCGATGATCTACAATTGCCGATTAGAATTAAAAAAAATCAAATAATTGATTTTTTCATAAGTTACAGTGTTTTCGGAGTTTCATACATGACGGACAGGAAATTTTTTGACCTATTTTCATATTTTTTTCCGTTTGTATTGCACTAAATTAATTTTTAGCAAGTATAGAATTAATCTCTATTAAATTATCTCGACAATAGTATGCAAAATATCTTGATTCCGTTAACTAACAAGGCTATAATACTAAAAATAGTTGCCAAAATAAGGCGAAAAAAATTTCCGAAGGTGGTATCAAGAGTCTTCGCAACCGGCGTGTTTGTATGAAAAGAGTGATGAATTTGGAGGAAGCGAGACAAGCCTGCAAGGATCATGATGTATGGCACTTGGTTCTCTCTGCCTACCCCGTAAGGGATCTGGCGTGAAGATATGTATATATGAAAAAAAATTTTCGATTGTAAAGCACTCTCTGATGCTTCGCATCATGAGTCGTGCAATAATTTAAAATTAAAAAAACAAGCTATTATAAATAAACCAAACTAAAAAGTAGAAAATAAATAATAGTTTAAAAAAACTAAAAAACACGCTTTTTATAGAAAACCGAACTAAAAAATATAAAATAAATTTTAATAAATTTAAATTAAGAATAGTGTTAAAAATTTCAATAATTATAAATTAATAATAGTGTGAATAAAAAAAATAATTTTATTTTAAAAAAAGCGTGGGGTGCTTTTTAAGATATTACCGAAATGATAATCACTCTACTCATATGTGTCAATAAAATATAACTATTGACACCATGCACCCCACGCTTTTTTTTAAATAAAATTATTTTTTTTATTCACACTATTATTAATTTATAATTATTGAAATTTTTAACACTATTCTTAATTTAAATTTATTAAAATTTATTTTATATTTTTTAGTTCGGTTTTCTATAAAAAGCGTGTTTTTTAGTTTTTTTAAACTATTATTTATTCAGTTCTTAATTTACATATTTAATATATTTGAATAAATGTTGGTTGTTGTTAGTGTGACTTGTGGAAGCTAGACTACATGTTATTGGCCGGCCATTTGGGAAAATTATAAATATTGGTCCTACAGTTTCGGAAATCAATACTTTTTTTTGGAATTTTCTCTTCTTTCTGAGTTCTTTTTTAAATTTGTAAAATCTTTCTTAGTTTTTGAATATTTTCAAAAAGACCAACGCCACTTTTTGGTAAATTATTCTAAGTTTTGTAATTTTTTTGAGAGGAACTTTTTTTCTTAAATTATCGAAATGCTACTGCAAATAGAATGACACTTTATTAATATTTTTCCGGAACTGCGGAAGAACTTGTTGACGTGACTAATTATTTACCTTTATTGATCGCACGCACTTCTAAGTGCTCACAGATGCTACTGAAGTGCGACCACGGACATTCTTATGCTGTTTATGACATTGTTACAGGAGACGAAACGTGGATTTATTGTTTTGAACCCGAAAAAAACTGCAATCTTGTGAATGGGTGTTTGAAAATGAGAAGAGGCCAACAAAAGTGAGGCAGGCGAGAAACGTTGGTAAAAAAATTATCGCATTTTTTTTCTCATCTACGGGTCCCATCTGTGCAATTCCACTTGAAGATCAAAAGAGTGTTAATGCCGAGTCGTATTTGTTTACCCAGGGTGTTAGAAAAAGTTCGCGAAAGACGACCCAAAAGCTGCATTCTCCTACACCATGATAACGCTTCTTCGCACACGGCCCAACAAAAAGTCATTTTTAGCTTCCGAAAAAGTACATCTCGTCACTCATCCTGCGCATAGCCCCGACCTAGCACCCTGTGATTTCTGTATTTTCCCCAAAATCAAAGATTTGATGAGAGGTTTTACATACTTTTACCAACTCCGAAGAGGCAGTGATAGCATTCAATCAGCACGTAGAAAACATGCCTTCAGATCTGCGGTCCTCCTGTTTAAAAAAATGGTTCGATCGCATGCAAAAATGTTTAAAATGTAAAGGAGAAGGGGATTATTTTGAAACGCAATTAACATAATATTTTGGTTATAACATGTTGTTTTTTTAAGTTACGCAAAAATTATAGTGTGACCTACGTACCTTATTTAGCGGGAAGGTACAGGGATGGCCTGTAGGATCATCCGCTTACACATTTTTTATTCTAAAAATGTCGGGAATTCCGAACAAATTCCGGCTTAGGATTTAATTGCCAATCACAAATGATATAATATTTTGTGCAATGACCATGTTTGCAATCGTACAGTTTTATTTAACATGATCAACGAGTATATTTAAAACTATCTGAAAAGGATAGATATATAATTTATACTAGTCTATACTAATATTATAATTATAAAACATTTGTATTTTTGTATATGTTTATTACAAATAAAGACAAGAATCACTTGACCGATTTAAAAAATTAGTGGCTATACTATACCCGAATGAGCTAAAGAAAGTAATGATTTTGGGTCATGCGAATAAAGACACAATTAAGCTTGTAACTTATAAATTACAGGTATGTAGGTTTGCCGATCGCGTGCAGCTTAAGTGATTTTTTTTATAATGTCGGGATTTGATGGTCGGCTATAAACGAGATAATGTTGTGTGCAATGAGCGTGTTCGCATTCATAAATAAAGTACTCATAATTTGCTCAATTAAATAAAAAAATACTGCATAATTGTACCTTCTGCCATTCTGCTAGGCATTTTATGAAAGACGAACGATTGGCTATATGAGTTAATCACTCCCATTGAAACTACTAGCTGAGGGCCTACCATGAATTCTTATAATACTTGTCAAGTTCCAGGCAGTTCAACTATGAGTATTAACCTGTCAGGTTTTACTATCGTACCATGAACTAATTTTTGTTGACCTGCAATGCGTCGTCTTCTGGCCGGTAACATTATCTCTGGCAGAACATATCAAATTAACGTTGAGAAACACATAACTTGCCGATTTTCAAATTTTATTATAAAGTTATTATTATTAATGCATTTTAATTAGAAATCTTGAATTTAAGAATACAAATTGGCAAAAGAGATCAAGTTTTAAGTTATTTAAAGTCTACGTAAAATATATGGAACATAAAGTAAACCACGTAATATTTGTTAAGCGGCATCCATTAAAGAACGCAACTCTGGGAATATTACACTTGACCTTGAACTGTTTAATAAAGACATTTATGTTATGAGCGCGGTTTTTAAATTTCTTGAGTACGTCTTGATTTTTTGATATTAGAGTTTTGGAATAGTTTGTGACTATTTTAAAGCTTAAAATTACACATTGATTTCATGAACGTGTTTGATGTCGGAAGCAAAACGATCGTATGATATCAATATATTCAATGAACAATTGGAAGTTTTATGAGACATTTTAAATACTCATAAAGATATTGCAACGGGATTCAATAAAAGTGCACACTCAAAACGTTAATTTTCATCACACATCTAAATTTATGTGTATCTTCTTTGTGGTCTAGTGGTCCGGGGTCGGAGTTGATCACATGAGGTCCCGGATACTTATGTAATGAATTAGGTACTTTATTTTATATCAATATCAATATTTTTCTAAAACACAGTTAATGTCAAAAAATATACAGTATAAATTCCTAATAGGACTAGGGCTAGGAATAGCAGTAATAATAAAAAATATCTACGTTCACAGTATATTTAAGACAAAGCAATCCAATAAAAGTTACTTTTTTCCACCTGCAAGTGACCGGCAATATTATGACACTTAAGCAGTTCAAATATCGATTTCGGTCTGACAAAAACACTTCATGGTACGCTAACGCAGGGCAGAAGTTGGTTTGAATAGTAAAACGATCGCTCGCCGGCATAGGTCACGTGGTCACTGACTGGCCTGTTAGATAACGCTTTCATGGTACGAAATAGCAGAACAGTTTAATTATCGGCTAAAATTGACCTGCTATAAGAGTTCATGGTAGGGCCGCTGGTAAAGTTCCGTGAAGTCTCGCCCGGATATCGTACCACCACGGACCAGGCAAATACTAATAGAAATGGTGTTAGGCGGAAAATGTGTAGCGGCTCATATAAGCAAATGCTTATAAATGTCAAACGTTTGTAGATAATATCGTGGTAAAAAAATGCAATGTTGTGCTGTTATATATTACCGAATTTTATTTCATCGGTTAATATTATAACCAGTATTTCTGTCTGTAAAACTCCTTGAAAGGCGTATCCAGTTAAATTTGTGACCACCACTGCATTGAACATTCCTACCTCAATAGCGTCAGTGCTTGCCAATGTTGTGATCCAATCTGGGGGGTAGGACAGCCGGTAAACTTATGCAAGTGACACCATTAACATGTTAATGTTTATAGGCGACGATTGTCTCATTCTGTGATTGGACATCTGCTTGTTTGCTATATGCTGTATTTCTACGTATTTGTATCATTGACTGACACCCACATTACAAGCAAATAAGTTGCTTACTTTCGGTTAGATCAATTTGTGTAGTTTATCCATTGATATTTATTATTTACTAGCTGACCCGGCAAACGTTTTTCTGTCTTTTTGAATACTCTTATTGTTTTCAAGTTTTAAACCTTCCCTGGACTTCAACAATTAATTCAAAACCACAATTAGACAAATCGGTTCAGCCGTTCTCGAGTTTTAGCGAGAGAGAGAGGCTGCCATGTCCATGGATATTACGAAACATACAAAGAGATATGTAGTTGTAAGTTAGTCAGATACATATTTGCCATGAATACAATTATAGCTCAAAATTTTTATAAACTTTTCCTTAAAATAAATCGTTATATATTACTAGTTGATCCAGCAAACGTTGTTTTGCCATACAAATTACATGTATTGAATATTTTGGTGGGCTACTTGAGAGGGGGAGGGTTAATTGAGATAGAAACTATCCTATATTTTAAGTTAGAATAAACAGTTGAAATCAGTTATTAAGACATATATATATATATATATATATATATATATATATATATATATATATATATATATATATATATATATATATATATATATATATATATATATATATGTCTTAATAACTGATTTCAACTGTTTGTGAACTGAATGTCCGAATCGAACCGGAGGCCAGTCGATTGCGTAGTATACCGCCTTCCCCCCCTCCCCCTCCCCCCACAACGTCCAGACGTTGTGTTGCCGGACTTTAAGAATGAATAATTTTATTTTTAAAGTTTTCGAAGTCGTGTTCGTTGGGAAATATTCCACACAAGTGTACTGCGTTGCAAATTACACGGCTGTAGATTTCTAATCACGCGATTCTCCTGTTGTTTGGCTTTTTATATATAAAAAGTTTTTATGACATTTTGCATGGGTTTTCACAATTTTATTTCAAAAGTTCCGCTTATTGCAGCATTTATGGTCTCTTTACTGCACACGTACAAGTGCACGACGTCGAGGGTGAGCTGCAGCTCATGTACACCTGCGGATATTGCCGCGTAAATCAAATTTCATATTTCTCTTTTACATTTATTCTTATACTGCAATATATTACACTGCGCTATAAACTTTCAACACACGAGGCTTGAAGTAACATCCTATTCACGTTTAAATTTATTTCTTATGTACAAATACCGGTCAATCGCCAGTCGGACTCGCACACGTAGGGTTCCGTAGCACCAAGTTATATTAACTCCTCAGTTAACTCCTCCTCCTCAGTTTCGTAGAAGTTGAGCCCCTTCTAAAGGTTTGACCATCCGTCTGCTTTCATGAAAGACAATTCGGGAAAGAAATCTGATATTGAACGTGTTACTCCTACTCCCTCGTTGTTCCAAACTATGTGCTTAGACATCAACTAGGTGCGAAGCCTGGTACGGGTTAGGTGTTAGCGTATAATTCTGGCCGCAGTAGTGACAGTGCTTGCCATACTCCTTATTTACCTTTCCATGTCACAATAGCGTCAGTAGGTACTTGTCATTTTTATGTTCCGGTGAGGAGCGTAAGGTGGCCGGTAAATTATGCTTGTGGCATTACATCCTCGCCACGTAAACGTAAACGCACAATTAACATCTTTAGTGTTCTAAGGTTATTTTTTACGTTCCTTAAATATAGTATCTAGAGCGACAAATTAAACGATGAAAATATACAATTATTTAGCCTATATATATATATATATATATATATATATATATATATATATATATATATATATATATATATATATATATATATATATATATATATATATATATATATATATATATATATATATATATATATATATATAACTCGTAATATGGATCTTCTTTAGATTCTTAGTCTGTCTGTTTACCCTGTGTGGGAATCGACTTGATTTTATTATAAATTAGCTGTTCCCGCGACTTAGTCCGCGTGGAAAAAGCTTTAAAAGATAGATAATCCGGGGGTTTACCCGTATAGTACCCGTTCCCGTAGGATTTCCGGGATAAAATTTATGCTATGTCCTTTCTCGGGTCTTAAACTATCTCTGTACCAAATTTCATCCAAATTGGTTAAGTGGTTTAGGCGTGAACAAAAGACATACAGACAGAGTTACTTTCGCATTTATAATATTAGTGGATAAATAAATAATCTATAAATGTCACTGGATAAATTATACGAATTGTTCGAACTATACATTAAGCAACTTGTAATATGTGTGTACGTCAATGATACTAATACATAGAAATAACTTTGGACACTGAATATCGTCGGCACTTGGAAAAACTCCATGTTAATTTTTGTTAATAGTATGTTACAAACACTTGTACTGTTTTATTTAGATTTTATTAATAAACACTGACCGGTTTCGCGTTTTAACGCGTCATCAGGGCATACTGTATCGACTTATTGCCATGATGATGCGTTAAAACGCGAAACCGGTTGGTGTCTATTAATAAAATCTAAGTAAAACAGTAAAGTGTTTGTAACATACTATTAACATAAATTACATAGACATAAATATATAAATACCAAAATATATTTATAAACACCAAATAATATATTATTTCTAATTAGGTAATAAAAAAAAGAAACATTTTGACACTACACTTGTACTTCTCCTGTAAAATTTTAGATTTACAGCCAATCCGACCGACTAGCAACTACATAAAAGCGAGACGATTTAGGTAGAACATATGAATATTATCACCTTGTTTAATAGCTTATTTATGGTCGCAGTCAAATAATTAGCATGGCATGGATGTGCGGACGGTATGAATTACCCGATGTAATAATGGTCGTCTATATGCCAATAGGATTAATATTTAATGCTGCTATTCTGTGCGAAATTACTCGCGCGCTGTCGCTGAGCTTCCCTGAATAACTACTGACTAATATTAGCTGAGTGATGGTGCTATATTTAACCCTTTTAATGTATTCCTCTTTAAACCTAATAATCTATATTAATATTATAAATGCGAAATTTTGGATGTTTGGATGGATGGATGCATGTTTGTTACTCAATCACGCAAAAACTACTGAACGGATTTGTATGAAATTTGGCACACAGGTTTATGATGGACTACTAGGCTACTAGGCGAAAAAAAGGTTATTCCGCGGAAGTCGCCAAAAATTTTTACCATGCAGCGGGCTGTACGCTGTAGCTAGTGAATTATAAATAAATTATAGCATAGTGTAGCTAGTAAATTATAAATAAATTATAGCAGGGATAGCAAAAACCAATTGCACTCTCAAAATTAATTCGGCATAAAGGAAAAAATGACGAACCATTTTTATTGAGGTTTGTAAATTTTTCTTTTCAGTTTTTTCGTTTAGTCACTTTTTTGTTGAAAAGTTATTGTATACAAATACGTTGTTTATAAAAAAATAATAGAAAAAAACGAGAATTTCTTTTGATAAGAAACGATAAATATTTGTTCTCTTACTCTAAATAAGATCACTTTATTTCGTTCTGATATATACCCACGAAATGTCTAAAAACTATAAGGGAGAAAAATAGCTCCTGAAATATAGGCTCCTGCTATGAGGGTAACAGATAAAATTTCTATCAGCGTTTTATTATGTTCATAAATGTATATGTAGGATGATTGCGGAAGATAATAAATTCTTGACTTGGATGGACAGAATTATTAAATTAAGTAATAAAAAAGAAAATGTTATGTCTTCTTCTCCTACGGTTTACATATCGGTAGCACTTTAAACTGTTTTCGCATTATAATCACTTCCACTTGCCACGATATTGCCCTTGGTTTTCTTTGCATGCTTTGTAAAGGATTTGGCGTGAATATATGTATGTTTAAGAAATAATGATACTGTCAACTTTATTTTAAACTCATCGCAAAATGATAGTATATGATTATAAATGATGAATTTGTATAACATAAAATTGTGTTCATAAAACTATATGCTTTACGCGTGCTAAATATTTATGGTTGCATGTTATAAATCAACGTTCTCTTTATTTATATATAGTGTTTTACACAATAGCGATTATGATATTCATTACTTAATGTTACTGAAGAAGGAAAATCACTCATCTTATGGTCTCTCACAAATTAATTGTGGAATGACAGAGCACAACACTCCGCTCTCTTAATGCACGCTCACAAAGCGAAACGGCTTGGGCGGCTCCGTGCCGGCACGTAGCGCTGGTGATTATGTTAATGACGCGGTAGCCGCGCTTTTTGCGCTCTTCGTCTTATATTATGAAACTCTACATCGTTTGTGATTTCGTTGTGCCTGTGCTCTGCGCATCGCACCACAGCTGAGATCCTCGGTTGTCTTATGTCGCTCGCCTGAACTACTCGGAGCTTATAAATTATGCAAGTCTCCATAATCCACGCCCTAAACGCCTTCTCCGCTGCCTCAATTATTCATTCGGGCGTTTTGATGTTTTAGAAAATTGTCTCGATACTCTTGGCTGGCGTTGCTGTATAATTCAGAAGCATAATGTTCTGGGTGCAGCTGGTATCGGCCGTCGATTCTAGCGCTCCTAGATTGCTTGTAATCAAAACACGTGTTAGATTTTGTTTGTACAGATATTTAAAACTTAAACTTACCAATTTATTTATAAAAAAAGTCAGCCAATTTACTAAACTAAATAAGTAAAACAATTACCTGCAAATGTTTCTCGAATTGGAATGACCTTACGGCCCTTCAAGAAAAAGTTTACCATTTCCCTAAAACAGTACAGGTACGCTGCCTGCAAGACTTCAGCTGTTGTAGCTATGCCTTTATAAAAAAAACTTTCTTCAACATGCGCTTCAAAGAGTATAAACTGAGCTATTTTTAACGGTCACAACATCAACTTGCCAAATCTGTTAAGTGTAGATAATATTTTATCCTTAAATTTATCTAATTAATTGAATGATTATTATTTGTTTAGAAAACAATTATTAATTCAGCAAAAATATCGTTTGGTTGGCAATGATCAAATCCTATTATCGTTAAATGAGCAATTCTTGAAAATATATAAATATACAATCGTAATCTCGATGACGGTTTCGACGATTTTCATAAAATTTGGTATGCAGGGGGTTTCGGGGGCGATAAGTCGATCTAGCTTGGTTTCATTTTCAGAAAACGTCATTTTTATCAAAAATTACCGAGCAATGCTTGGTCTTCCAGGTACTTTAATTAAACTGAATAAATCTTTCCTTAACCAAATTTTTTAAAGTCTAACCATTAAACTTATTTCTGTTAGTATCACATCCAGCAAAATATAAATGCAGTAAAACTATAATACGCGACTTTCAATAACCTGTTGTCATAAAATTAGTCTACTGTAGAAATTAGATGTCGTTTGTCATATGTGTGGAATTGTATTGTTTAATTAGACATACCTTGATTCCACTTCGGTGTACCGAAATCTATTTTTTAATAAACCAACAGAGTTGCCGTTTAGTAGCTAAACAGCGAGTCTTAGGTTGGCTTGCCAAGTTCATTAAGTATGATATCGAATACCTACATAAAAAACCTTTTTAAGAAATTGTAAAATTCGCTTAGTTCTCCAATAGGACTCTGCCGGTATTTTTATAAGAGCAGATATTTACAATAGTTATTTGGTTTCAGGACTCAGAAGGCGATACGCCGTTGCACGACGCAATTTCAAAGAAACGCGACGACATATTGACTTTGCTATTGGACCATGGAGCTGACATGACACTCACGAACAACAATGGATTCAACGCGCTCCACCACGCGGCGCTGCGAGGCAATCCAAGGTAACCTCTTACAATACAAACCCCAAAGGACCTTTCGTAATATAAGCATCGTATAAACTAAATCACATTTTCCTGTAAAAAATAAAGAAATGTATTTCCTTGTCACTCTAACTCGATTTTCATGTCTCTCGAATCGTAAAAAATGTTTCTAAGGAAATCAGAGCTCATAAAATAGCAATACGAGTACATTACCATACGAATATGTATTGTACATTACAAATATGAAAAACATAACATATAGTTCAAATTATTAAACGTCAGCCTTTATCCACAAAGATCTTTGCTTATGTATTTTGAAGCGAACATTACGTAGCTTGTTTTCGGTCATTATCCCTAAGAAAATGGGTAGTTATGAGCGAGCCTTCCATATAATAAACTGGTACGAGCCTAATGTCGCGGTCCAAAGCGCGTTTCGTGTGACTTCTTTATTACTCTTAGCCACATTCGTATGCGAATACAACCTATATAATATATTAACGCTCCCTAAACTTTTCCTTATTACATTACTATTGTATGTGGAATATTTTGAGAAAATTTATGTTTCGCGCCGAGTGAGCAATTTCAAATTATTGGTTGAAGTTTCTTAGATAAAAGTAGGATCTACACATTATTAAACTATGAACTAAACTAACTAAAACTTAACTATTACTAAACTATCAACTATTTATCGACCACGACATATTACAAGACGGCATTGACATTATCAGTGCTTGTTTGTGTTGTGGCCTGACTTCTATGGTAATATTAATTTAAATTAATTTACGTTTTATTCAGTAATACTACAGATGTTCAAAGGTTAAAAAAAAATCAATTTAGTTTACAGCTTAACTTTAATTATTTGAATTCACCATATTCTTTTTTGCATTGCACGAGTACTTTATGAAACCTTAGTGCTATTTCATCACACTTGCAAGACCTCTAGTGTTGCAGTTTCATAGGCGGCAGTTATAACATTAGGTGAGCCTATCGTTTCCATCAGGTGCACCTCCTGCTCGTTTGCCTCCTCTATAAAAAAAGTCTTTTAAAACAGGTAACTATGTAGATAATTCATACTAAGCTATTTTGAAATAAAACCAACCAAAATCAATGGTGAGCCCATTAATGTTGCAAGTTTAGCTTACCACGATCGTCGATCAACACTGAACGCTTCAATGAAATTTGCGTCATCGTTTGATTGACGTTTTTGTTGATCGAAGGTTAAATTTATGTCACGGTATTTGTAGCTCATTAATAAAATGATCTTAATCAAATTTCGTCGTCTCATATTACTTAATCTGGTCTGGATTGCTTTCTGTTAAGTATTCACGATTTGATGACATAACGTCAACATTTTGTATATTGTTATGTTTAAATACTGACCGACTTAATAAATAATAATTATAATAATATTTTTAATACCACGTTTAATACTTACTGACTGTCCATGTATCCAATGAAATAAAATTTGTCATAGCGAACGAGTTCCGGTAAATTTATTAATTGTCTGAAATCTGAACCTGTTTTGCATGGGTCGATTTGGTTAAAAAAATAAATTTAGTTCTATATAATGCTGTTCTTTAAATATAGTCTCATTTTTTAAATTTTGTTGACTCTTTTTAGGAAATCGAACTTCAGACATGTAAAAGGGTTACATTTTAAGCGTTGCATATTAATAAACTGACTATAGCTTATCTCGAATGGGCAAGTATTTTAACGGATTGAATAGATAAGTCAGTTTTTTTTGTTTTTGAAAACTTACTTATCTCCTCATCCCTTAAAGATTTGGAGTGTCGAAAAAAATTATCCTGTATTAACGTCTTTATCCAAACATTACGTGGACAAACCTACAAATTGTAACATAAAAACAATCGCTTCTATTTTTTACCATTTGAAAAGTTCGTAACATAATGAATCTCTTTTGGTGAATCGTGCGTGAACGTTTTATATCTGAAGGATTCGGAACAGGCGACGCAGTCGTAGGAACAGAGTTATTCTATTATTCAAGTCACGCGACTCGTCCTGGGGAAATAATACGAAATGCGTCTACGTGACCACACAAACTTGTGGTCATTTTGGTCTTGAACGATAACTTCTTAACATAATTGTTAAATTAAAGTAACCTCGACATTTAAACGAGAGTTTTTTATTCATGAATATTTAATCTTATCTAAATCTATACTTTTATAATCGCGTCATAGCTTCTGTTAACGCCGCGGACAAGTCTCGAAATTTCTCCACACTGTAACCAACTGTGGCTAATGTGTGTTGTTGTTGTCCATTCAAATGTTGTTATCGTAACCCTAAATATCATATCCATAACCACAGTCAAAGACAGTAACATAATTGCCCTAAGTTTTCTAAAAAATAACACTTTTTCCGAACTAAGAACTCGACGTTTTGAAAATTTCTCTACTTTGGCAGGGTCTCCTTGAAAAAGTGTACGAGAGCATATTGGCAAGTGATATCAAAAGTTGGCGCCTTTAATCGGCATTCCAAAATGGTACAACACTTGTTGGTTCAATATTACAACATTTTTAGAAAAAAATATAAACCAGAAGTAACTCGATTTTACGCGAGTTTAGTTTACTTGCGCATGCTTTTCGGTCTTTAATTTTACGCCAGAATGATAGTTAGATATTTGCCAAGATTGAATGTGACGAATAATAACGCCACTCATGAGATGGTGATGAGCCATTTTAACTAGTGTGAATGAAAGAAATAGTGACGCCACCCGCAGCAACTGATACCAGTGTAATGTAATTACTTCAGTACGTTTTGCTCGTTCGTATACTGCAGACCTTTTCGTATTCGTTCGTGTCGATTTAGTACTGACAACTTGTGCTTCTTTCTTTGAGCTTGACTGTTGTGTGTGGATTAGACTTGTTGATTTATCACCGTCGATCTTTTTTTTGTGATTTGGACTTTTATCTGTATTGACATTACCTTGTTATCTGCCATGCCAACGCGCTACACTACGAGAATATGCGAACATGCACCTCATTTATGGTGATTGCAGATGCAACGCGAATGATACCACCAGGCTGTATCGATGAATATACCCAGCGGTACCCGGATTATTGCGTGTTTGTTAATGTGTACCGAGTACTTTACGAGGGCGGCCGGTTCTCAAATCACATAATCGATGGAGGTAGACCCCAGTTGCTTTACGAACTAGTTTTGCAAGAAGTCCCAGACGACCCAAGTGTTTCAGTTCCTGGAATAGAAGAAAGGATAGGAGTACCAAAAAGTACAGCACACCGTATTTTGCAAAAAACAAGTACCATCTATTTCACGTTCAACGAGTGCAAAGTCTTCTCCCTCGTGATTGTCCTGACAGAATTGAATTTTGCACAATAATGTTAGAAAGGCACAATAAAGATTCACACTTCGTACGGGAAATTCTCTGGTCGGATGAATCGACGTTTAAAAAAGATGGGCACATCAACCTTCATAATTTACACGAGTGGACTGTAGACAATCCACATTTAATGCGAGAGGACAGATCGCGGTATTGTTTTAAAGTTACTTGGGCCGGAATTTTGAACAGATGGATAACTAGTGAGCTGCCTGAGAACTTAAATGCCCCAAATTATTTGAATTTTTTAAGAAATAATTTACATCTTTCTTGCAGAAGATGGACGGCATATGTACCAACAAGATGGTTGTCCAGCGCATTTTGCACTACCAATAAGAAATTTCCTAGACGAAGAATATACGGAAAGGCGGATAGGGCGATCATGTACAATTTTGTGATCAGCTCGTTCGCCTGAATCCTCTAGATTTATTTTATTGGGGCGTTTTCAAAGAAAAAGTTTATTCTAAGCCCATTGAGAGCATAGAGAAGCTGCGTGAAAAAAGTCATTTTTAAGAAGATGTAGAGCGTGTATTGAGGCTAAAGGAAAGCAATTTGAACATGTACTGCAATAAGACTAAAGCAAAGTTTTAATCAAAGTAATGTTAGCAATTGGAACATTTTTGTAAATAAAATTTTAGATTCTCTTAAAAAATATTTTAATTCCAATAAACCTACCTACCAAATTCAGTACTAAGCTAGTTCCGCTTGTTTTTACTGTTTCTTTCTTTTACTTACTCGTCCACTTTAATAAAAGTGGCGTCACTATCTGTCCCACTCACTATTGGCAAATATCTTCGCTATCAATCTCTTCATCATTTTGGCGTTAAATTAAAGACCTCCAAAAACCTGGCGTAGGATCAAAATGATTTTAACCAAGTAAACTAAATTTGCGTAAAATCCAGTTATTTCCTGTTATTATTTTTTTCTAAGTTTTTTTTAGTATTAAACCAACAAGTGTTGCACCATTTTGGAATCCTGATTAAAGGCGCCAACTTTTGATATCACTTGCCAAAATGCTCTTGTACACTTTTTCAAGGAGGCCCTATCAAAATAGAGAAATTTTCAAAACGTCGAGTTCTTAGTTCGGAAAAAAGTGTTTTTTTTAGAAGACTCGGTGTAAATATGTTATTATTTTTGACTAAGGTTATGGATATGATAGAGTTACGGTAACAATTTTTGAATGGACAAAAACAACACACATTAGCCACAATTGGTTACACTGTGGAGAAATTTCATATATTTCTTGAAATACCTCTAATTTTTAGCGATCATGGCATGGATTTTTTATATTTTTCTGATGACGACGACTTTCTATCTTATTGTCCCGTTTCGGCTTATCGTTTAGTTTTGTGACACCATATATATTAAAGTTTTTACTTAAAGTAAAGTAGACTCACTTAAAGTAAGTATTCATTACATAACTTAGCTTCGTGAGAGGCTTCCTTTCAGTCTAACAAGCTTTCTGTCTACAAATTTTTTCGAAAAAGTTGCGTCGTTTCGAATGATTATGATCATTTTTTTATACCATAAGATAGCAAACAAGCAAATGGGTCTCCTGACGGAAAGTGTCAACCATCGCCTAAACACACCAAAGATGTTAATGGGTGCGTTGCTATCTTGTGGCGGCTTGTAACTTACCTTTCAAACCGGAACACGACAATGACCAGCACTGACGCTAAATGTATTTGTCACGACGAATGGCACTTAATTGCACTTGCAGATTTGTCTGGCTTCATGTACATTCAACTCTTCACGCAAACACGCCGGTTGCTAAGACTCTTGATACCACCTTCGGACAGTAACCGAATAATCTAATGATGGTATGTCAGTCTTGGTTTTCTCCGATACCTTCATCCTTTCACATCCGCACTATACCTATCACTGTTTTGTTACTCTTTTATCTGCTATTCTTTTTACGTGTCAAAACAAACTTATTCCAAATTTACAACAAAAAATCTTCTAGACACTATTTCCAAAATCTGTTTTGAAGGAAAGCTAGGCTGGAAACATTATAAACATTTTGTGATCTTTTCCAATAACATTTTAGTGCTAATTAAATCTGAAATACTTTTCTAGTTTATTACCGATAGAAAAACCAATAAATAGGCTCGAAAGATAACTCGGAAAGAAATAAAATTGTTCTTATGTTAATTTGGCGCCATGGAGATTTAAGAACGAGAATGTTAATCCCTTTTTTAATGTTAAGGTAAGCGTTACGATAGGAGCTGTTCAGAAAAACTTTTTTAAGATTGTTATTTAATGGCAATCGAATAGAAGATTGTCGTAAAACGTTCCTGATTTTATCTTGGAATGAGGAGTTGCGACTGACTTTTCCCATTCGACAAAAACGTTCATTTCCCTCTGGAGATGTAAAATCGTTTTATTTTATTGCTTCCGACTGTATTTTGTGATATAAATAGTACTGTACCTATTCGTTGTTTGGGAACGTACTAATAAAATATCAAAGAATATTGTATTCTTCGTGTTACTATTGTATTTAAATTGTGGCGATTGCTGAGGAAATGAACTTCATTTTTAAAATAGGTAACGTTGCGAAGAGAATATCTTCTCTGTTACTACCGGAACTCATTTCACAATTTACATTTACTAAGGACTTAGACACACGACATGATACAATTTACGCACTTACGACACCATTGAACTTCTGAACTTATGTTAAGGATTAATGAATGCAGTGTTGGGATTGAATCTCGTTTAAAGCGCGTTAAACGCATTACCTGTGCCGAACAATTATGCTGTGTTGATCTTTTATGGTTATAAGAACATGATTGTAAGAAACACTCATATATACTGTTTTGTTTATGATGAAAGCCTGTTCACTGGTGGTAAGAGAGATGTTAATATAGTATATAATCAAAGTTATGGTCAAACTTTGACCAATGGGTGAACGCTAGTATTAACGAATACCCAAACTCAGAAATCCCAACATGATATTATGCTTATCAGAACAAAACTTTTCCTAGTCGGGATCTATTCTGAGCTCAAGCTTCACGCCACCAATAGAGTAAGATTTATGTATAAATTCGATGCATTGCTTGTTTTATGAGGCTTATGGTATAGTTAACATACTAATAAAAAATTGGACTCGTACAAAAAATAAGGTATATCTAGTAAAATATTGTAGCTATCAAAGCCCATATGTATTTTTTTTATATAAATCACCTTCAACGTACAGTGTAGAACGTCTTCAATGGTCAGATGCTGGTCAATTTTTAATCTTTTTGATGCTTATCCGTTGAGATTTTCGACGGCTCTGCATCTCCTATCGCAACTATCTTTGTAATTGTTCCAATTAATTTTTGTGATTCATTTCTGACGCTGGATTTTACTTTTGGGTAGCGCATCCCAATCTTCAATTGCGCCTAAAAATTCACGACCGTGCGATTCTCAAGGTACTTACTCTTACTCTATTCCCTTCTGGAGTTTGATACCCATCTCGTACTAAACTAGGTCAGCAAGGGTGCGTACAAATTACTCTAGCGATCTTAAAAATTCTTCCACATGTTAGTCTGGGCTCGTTTTGAAGAAAAAACTAACTACCGTCCCACCAGACAGGACGTAAAAGGCGACCGATTGGATATACGTGTCACTACCATTGTGATTACTAGTTGGTAGAGTTCCGTAACATCTCACCTGGGTATATTATTGGTACCACCGCCTTACATATTCCTCCTGCAATGACGTCAATGTTTGTCATTGTCGTGTTCCGGCTTAAAGGGTATGGTAGCCGGTAGACTTATGCAAGTGGCACTGCTATCCCGCTTTGTGAAAAGCCGCACACTATTATCATCATTGATTCTTTGATTGAAAAAATAACAACACAAGGGAACTTTTCGATCTGATATACCTAACTGAAACTATTTGAACAAAAATACAACATTTTCTTTTAATTTGGTCTTATAAAATTGTATTGGAACATGAACAATAACGAATAATTTTTCAAATGCCATAATTAATACGTTTTGCAATGGTGGCAGCGAATCGCGACGCTGGGTTCCGGAACAGCTGTGTTGAGCGCGGTTCAGTTCGATAAGACGAGTATTCGCGCCCTGCATTAATCGTGAGCTTAAATATTTTAACGCGTCGTAACATTGATTTATTCGAAGCGTAATCCCAGCCCGTGGTTTGTTTGTTCCTCGGCTCAAGACGTATTGGCAAGATTAGGAAAAACCTCGAACCGAAGAGCCGTCTATATTTACTTCGACTACTTAACGTTATGTTCGATAAATGATTATCATTTACGTCGGTTTCATTCTTTTTTTGTATTGTTGCCAAGATACTACTAAATCAGATTATATTTGTGCTAATTATTTCCTAGTATAAGTAAGTACCAATTCACTTGAATTTTTAATCGACAGGTAATTTTTATTTTTAATTAGTAACAAGCAGATTTTTTTGTGAAAAGCTTCGTTTTGACGAGCGAGCGAGCGAGACGAGCCTATCTTTTCTATCTTCGAAAATTCTCGAATCTGATAACTAATAAAGTTAGATAAAAAAGAAAACTTTAGAATTCATTGGCGATGTCGGCCACTTACCATCAGGTGACACGTCTGCCAGTTTGCCTATCCAACTAACATATTAACAAAAGTTTTCACTTTACGTGTAGGACAAAGCTACCCTTGAGTAATAATAATTAACAATTAGGTCGTTTTTAAATTGATTAATATCAATTTGAAAATCTCATAATTTCGATATCTTTAGAGTGGAGGACTCGTCAGAAAAGTTTTTTCATGCTTTTCATAAAATAATCAAGCGATTGAAGTAAAAAACTAATTAGTAATAATTAATATTTTTTCATCACCAAGCTAACATCTTTGAAGTTTCCAACTCATTATTTCGCGGAATCGAGATTTTTCGAAGAAAAAAAGATGAGCGCATCAAAGCGAAGCTCTTTACAAAAATTCAGCTTATTATTAATCAAAAATTAAAATGTTCCTGGGACCACGGTCTATTAGAAAACATATTTTAAAAAGATAAAAATACTATATACCATATATACTACCAAATTATCTATTTATGCGATTTATATCTGTTTTTGTTCCTTACTTGCCATAACTAAGATTTATCTTATAAGCTGTTATTTTGAAAAAATTGCATTGTTCCATTTGCAAAAGTGTTTTTAACATTGGAGTGGGCTGCGATGCGCAGCTACTCTCACTAATGTTTTTTGAGTTTGTGTTTATGTTACTTCTTCATGCTAAAATAGCTGGACGTATTTGAAACAAATTTGATATAAAGGCAGTCTATGTTTAGCGTTCATACACACAGAAATTTTTGTCTCGAATAAAGCATTATTCCGGTGGTGGTGGTTGCCAAAAGCTTTTTATGTTATGTCCAAAAAACAAACGTGTAAGACTGTTTTCGTCAAGCGATTTTGACATACAGGTGAATCGTTATTTGTATTTTTTTTGTTTTACTATTATCTTGTTATTTATTTTTAATAATTAATTTATATGCCTTATACAGTTGTAAAAAAGCCCTGTCCGACCCGAATGGGATATACGTATATGTATAATCGTTTTAATTATAATAGTTGATAAGATTATCAAAAAATAATGAAATGATTCTGTTTATAAAAATAAAAATATTGTGGTATTTTTAAATCCTTGTATATAAACCTTCAATTTCGCTAAAATTTAGCAAATATTTCAAACTGAGCAGAGTGCCGTCGAGTAAGCGGGCGTGGTCTCATAGTCGCGTCTGTATGTCTGTCACCATGTATTGTCCAGTATTTTGTGCATCCATACTTAATATTCGAAATATCATTTAATAATTATTATTTTGACTAGCGAAAATGTATCTACTTATATCCGCAATATAGCATATGATTCTATTAGGCTACCAAACAATTAGTTTGCGGATCAGACAGAATTTTTTAGACATTGTATTATTATTTATCATAGCTTTATTTTTATTTTTATCAGCAGTCAATCGATGAGACTGGCGGGAAGGCTCGACAATATTTGTCATCCCTTATATTTGCTGAGTGGCTCACCATTGTACCATCATACTGCTATACATAGACATAATCAGATTGCATGATATTTTTTTACAAACTTGTGAATAAATATGTATTGTTATTATTAATGTCTTTTAGGTTTTTTAACTTCCCGCTACGTATATACGTAGTATATACGGAAGTTTTTCCCCGATTTTTGAAAATCTAATTTTCACTAGATCTCCACGTTTCGAGATCCTAGGAACCTTTTCCGACTGTTTTCACGAGGGCATCAGTATATCTTTTTGTATGTATGTATGTGTGTGTGATTCTGTGTATGTAAACATCTCATAATTTTTGAACGGCCTAACCCATCGAAACGCAGTTGACGGCATTCGATTGGATTCCGCTCAACTTAGACTTCCTGAAAATTTTAACCAAGTTGGCCTAGGAGAATTTGAGAAATTTAATAAAAACCCCAAAGAAATTTTGGCGAAACAGTATTATTTTAACATAACTTCCATTAATGTACCGATTGAGTACAAAAACTAATCAGTTCTATTCCTCGAAAAACTACGCCTATGCATAAATTGTTTATTTGTTTGGGCGAAATCGTTGACGAAAAATTTTGAAAAATGTGTTTTTTTCGACGTAACTTTGAAATTTTTCAACCAATAATTTTTTGGTATTCTACAATATTTTAGTACTAAAAAAACTACATCGAATGCCGTTTTAGAAATGAAATCGAATATAATTTAAAAAAGCAGCTTTTCAAATCTTAAAATTACATTTTTTTCCCAAACTTACTTAATATTTTTGAAATAACTTCAGGCTAATACACCGATTGACTTAAAAATCTTATCAGCTTTTCTTCTTTGAAAGCTGCGTCAAATACTTTTAATTGGATTAAAATCGGTCAATTTGGTTGGGATTCATCAAAAACAAACATTAAAAAAACAAATGTTAAAAAACATTTGTTTTTTTAACATTGCTTCGAAATTTTTAAACCTATCGATTATGTAGCTGAATCAAAATTTTGATCTCAAAAATTGAGTTTAATGCTATTAAAAAGATCAAAATCGATCATCGTTTCCAAAATACACAGCTCTTCAAAAATCACCTTAAAATACCTTAAATCGGCGGGAAGTTTCAGGAAGGGAACCCTGCGAGGGTTAACCGTTTACAAATTTTTTTCCTTGTTTTAGGTGTATGTTGGTTCTTGTTATCATTTACTGATTATAAGAATCGTTTTATTTAACACACAGATATTAAAATCACTTAACAGGTTGCATGTTGGGTCGCTCATTATTAAAATATGAATGAAACCGACAGCAGTAAATTAATTATGGACATCTGTTAAGGTTGTTTTCACTCGTTGCCGCTGACATAGCTATTGAAAGCGTCATGTCCTTGTGATTACATCTTCCTTTATGTCTATGCAATCTGCAGTTAGAGGACATTAGTTTCGGTCTTAGAGTTTGGTTCTAACCAGTATAATTAAAGTATAAGGAGATTCGAATGATATACTTGAAACACAAGAATTTTGGTATAAATATTTAAGTACTAAAGAAGCTTACAAAACTTTATTAACCGTTTTCACGGTACTTTCACGGGGTGCTCGTGGAGAATCAGGCCATCTTTAGGGTTCCGTCACTCAAAAAAAGGAACACTTATAGGATGACTTAGTTGTCCATTTGTATGTCGTCAATACTCTTTTTCTCAGTTTAAATATATATCAAAAACTGTATGATCTCTTTTAGCTGTGCAAAAATCAAACTTGTAAGTCAACACAATCCATATATATTTATGGCCGTTTATGTCGCAGATTTTGCAATTTCACAAGGGTATTTATGGAGTACTTTCGATTGACCTAGAATCAGTAAATATTTATTGAAATACATAATTTTTATAGAAGCAATATTATTTTTTAGCACATGTACCTATGGAAAAAATATGAAAACTTTAAATATTAACATTAATAAAAAAATCTATGAACCTGTAGACCCCGCAAGCCATCCCTGAAACTTGCACACGGTACACACACACACAGAAAGAGAGAGAGAAAAAATATTACGCTATCTTACAATTGTTGAAAAAGCTTTTCAGGATCACAATACATGAAGATCTGATGAAAATTTAATTTTTGAAAATCGGGGTGAAGTCACTAACTTCCTTTAGCGAGAAATAAAAAAGCTATTTTCTATTTACGATCGGTGCAGTAGCCGTCTAGGCATCGAACGGCTAAATTAATTTTGTACGGAACCGTCGGTGTGTGGACTCAACCACTTGCACTAGGTCAGTTTTTTAGATTATTTTAAAGAGCTATTTGCTATTTCGTCAGGGAGCGAAAGGGCTATTGAAGGTTAACCTTAAGCTTCAATAGCCGTAACGCTTAAGGCGAGGCATCGAGATAAACGGGAAAAAACTGGTTTACTAAAATCAGGTTTTTTGGTATTGATTGTTAAATATAAATTTTACGAAAATTACATGATATACCTGAAGATATTATCTAAGGAATGTGCTAACTTATTATATGATAGAATGTACTTTATTCGATCATATAAAATTCCGAAAACAGGCTAAAAAAATCTCTAAAACAAATAATTTGTTAATAATATTTCTAATCTTCCACATGATTTTTATATGGTGATATTTAGTTTTAAATACAAAAAAAATGTACTAAATTTTGGTTTTCAGCTGAAGTCCTATATTTATTTATCCGAAAATTAACACCTTTCCCAGCGGTTTCAGAACATTTCGCGCCGCCCATTTCCTATATAACTGACGCGCGTCAAAATACCTCGCCTTAAGCGTGTCACTATCATCGCGGTTATTTGGTGGCAGAAGTTTATAACGTCTTCTATCAACCTAATAAATCCCATGTAATTGATTACATATTTTATACCAAAAGCGATGGTTATCACCTTTTTTCTATACTATGTTGTTAAAAAGGCCCCTCTTCAGATTTGAAAGCATTCACGTTCTTTTTTAGTAGCAATTTCGTTTCTTTCATCTTTGTATCAACATTATTCGTGATTCAGTCTATATGTAAATCTGCTCTTACGTTACTTTAACGCATAAGGCCTAATATAAACGACTGCTCTTCAAGTGATAGCGATAAATTAGTAATGAATTTTTCCTAGATTCATGGGTTTATACGTTAATCGCCCGAGACAGTAGGAGGTATCCACTATTATAATAATTAACGGGATCTTACCGCGATTGATGTTTAGCCATCATAATATATTCAACATTAACTTTTCCCTTTTTTTTAAATATACGTCATTGGAAAGCAAACAAGCGGCTCACTTAGTGGAAATAGTGATTTTGTTCATTATTGTACTGTTTTACAAATCACTTTATATTTTATTGATATCGGTAACCGGTTTCGCCTTAACGGCATAGTCATGGCTACGAGCTACCGTAAAGGCGAAACCGGTTCGCAATGTTAATAAAATTTAAATTGATTTGTGAAACAGTACAAGTGTATTAACAAAATTACAAATGGAGTTTCACCAAGCGTCGGTGACAAAAAGTGTAAAATATATTGTTAATAGTGCGTTGCTATGCATGTGACGGGATCGTACCACATGCATAAGCTTAGTGGTTACCTTTTAACCAGAGCACGAAAGTCGCAAGTATTGACGCCATTGCGGTTAAATAGATAAAGTGGTGCGAAACCCGAGCAAAAGGTTGCGGTAAAAACACATTAAAAAGTAAACTTAGTTTGTGATTATGTAGTTAGATCACTTCTAATCACTAGATATGACTTCTTGTTTATGATTTTCTCCACGTTGGTTTAGGCTCCTTTAAAGAATAGACCAACTACCGTTCTGCGCGGGAAGGTCATAAAAGGTGTCCCATTGGCTATACGAGTCAATACCATCGTGACTACTAGGTGGAATAATTCCGCAACGTCTCGCTCGGTTATTTGGTACCACCGCTTTACCTATTATTGCCGCAATAGCGTTAATACTTATCATTGTCGTGTTCCAGTTTGGAGGGTAGGGTAGCCAGTAGACTTACGCATGTGCCATTACCGTTCCTCCATACGAATAGCAACGCGCGATTAACATCATTGGTGTCTATAGGTGATGGTTTCTCTTTCCATCTGCTTCTTTGTAATCTTGTGATATAAAAATCTATACACTTTAAATAAATTTAAGCTTAAAAGCTTCACGGTTTCACAAAAAAATTGTACATATACCTACCTACCTACGGATAGATTACAGATTGGAAGGATTACATACAATTCTATATGGATGGTTACGTATAGAATAGGCGCAGCATTCAGGAGAGATTTATATGGTCATTGCGCCGCGTTAATTGCACCGAATCTAGCACACTCTGATGGTATCGTATTATTCCGGATGAGAATTGTAATCCTCTTATACTTCGAATAAAGCCTCTACGGACATTTTATAAAAAGGTTCTTCTATAACCTAAACGATTCAATACAGATATCTACCGTTTTTTACCGTAATTGTAATAATAGTTGTTCGGTACGGTGTATCAAATCACTCGAATTGAATTTCGGACTAGGTGTTTTGCCTAGAGAATAATATTAAATACACGCCACCAAGGTCCTCGTTAGATTTGCAAAAATGTCAATTCATATCGTGTAACACAGTGTTATGATTAGTATAACTGTTGGCTTACTGGCTTGTTGATCCATTTCACAAAGATTCGCTGTAACACGTTAATTTATTGATAAATAAGACGCAGTAAATCAAACGTCAGTAGACGTTCCGGTTCATCAAGATTTACCGATCTGTTGGTTGGCGGGATGAGTAGTATCCGCCACTCACGCATTTTCGTAAAGGCTATAATTTGTTTCTAAATAACTGATACCAACTATGAGTACGTAAAGCTTTCTTGCTCATCAGAGGCATGGGAGCTATGGACACATCTTTATTACAACGGAGCTACTGAGATTTAAAATAAACATCAATTACATTTTCTCCCTGATCGGAAACGGTGAATGAATCCAGTATTTCATGATCTGAGGCGTATAACTAACCAATAACGAGGCAGTTTAATTATTTAAAATTTTTGAATTTTCATTTATATTAATTAGAATTCTCCTTTGATTCCAAATAACAATAAAAAAGAAGAATAATTCCAATTAAAATAAATATACTTAAATTAAAAAATTTAAATTTAGATTTCATTACGAAGATGGAAAAAGTCAAAAACAAATAATTGCGTAACTCAAGATTGGTCCCTATATATCATGACCGAGTTACGAGTAAAATTCAGAAAACCTAATGGCATACATAGCAATGGACTGGTCGAATACTCGGAACACTGCACATCTCGATATGGCAGATTTATGAGATCCAGCCGGTCGGTTATAGGAACGGCGCTAATTCTAACGGTCGGACCGGGGCCGAATAAGGGTGGAATCGGGAGGCCCTGTTATTGTACGGCGTTTGATTTACGCACCTACCGCTATCACCCTTTTGTTGCACCAAATGCTATTTATACTGTACCAAAGTCGACGTCCCGAACGCTGTTTTACCTTCCATTAAAATTCAAAAGCCTTTTATGTTGGTCATTTGAGTATTACCAATATTATTTTCATTGTGCGTCAGGGTTGATTGTAATTGCGTACCGTGCGAATAACTCGGGTATTACTTGTTTAGTATTGTAATGAAACGATGGGAAGCGTGGTGATTGCGTGTCGAGAGGATTGTAGTGGTGTGGGTGGCGCTCGTCGGCTCGTCGTTACCCGCAATTAGTGGCTGTACATATGCGGATAATCCGCGCGCACCGCCCGCGGTCCGCACACGACTGCACCGCGGATTCAGCGAATAAATTCATTTGTACGCAAATTGTATCGGCGCTTGCAATTAAAACTTTGTTGGCGCCCGAGCTAAGATAAATAACACTAATATATTCTGCTTATTTGCGAGAAAGTTAGACACAAAGGGTACAAAGTAGATAGTGTAATCCCAGTTTTATACGGCGATTTGAAAGTTGCTTTTCCGAATTGCTAATCTAATGTTTTAGTTGGTTTTACGTTTTATGGTTGTAACATGTTTCTTATTTAGCATAGATTGAGAGCATTCATCTAAAAGTTAGCCTGTTCGAATCTAAGCTTTAAGTGCTGGTATGGTTCCTGGATCGGGCTTGTTTTTATTAAGTTTTTTTCTATCTAAAAATCTCTCAATAGCAGTCTTGAGTCGGGTGGTGGTTATCAATATCCCGTACGTTGAAAGAACGTGTTAAACTGTAGGTCGTAGCTGTCGTAAATAACACGTATTAAAAATTAGCGAATGCAGCGATGAGGATGGCCAATCAGGGAGGCCAGCCTACAAACTAGTGAACTGGGCGTCTATTAATATTCAGCTTACTCTGACTGACTAACATTCAAAAAATGTCACGCTGGTTCTTAACCAGCGTGATATTTTTTGAATGTTTTATCTTTAAACTGAATATCTCTTAGCAGATCTTAAGTGAATTTGTGAATTGTGAAAATAAGTAAAAAGTGAAGACACAAGAAGTGTACTAGGTGGTAGAGTTCTGCATTGTCTCGCCCAGGTCTGGTATCAGCGCCTGACCTATTCCTGCTGCAATAGCGTCAGTGCTTGTCACTGTCGTGTTCTGGTTTGAAGAATAAGGTAGCCGGTTAACTTATGCATATGGCATTAGACCTCGCCACAAGATAGCAACGTACCATTAACATCTTTAAGTGTCTATAGGTGATGGTTGACTCTTTCCATCAGGAAATCCATCTGCTTGTTTGCTGTCTTATGATATAAAAAAAACACAAAGATCTTAAAGAATTGTTTATACTAAATTTATTCTAAACGAATTATAAATAGATAAGATAAGAAGTTGAACACAACAAACGTTTTCTAATAGAGAATCTTGGTTTTCACTATATGATGCAAGTATATAAAGAAAATCGTATCAGGAAAATTGTTACCCCTTTCAATAACTATCCGAGATTAATAATAGATATGCGTCTATTCTTTTAAATCATTATTTACACATAATGTTATCGTTGTACAGCTACTACGATAATAAAAATACCGTTTAAACATTATATTATAAATTTTGTATCCTTATCGTTTGGCGGTAGAAATGTTGACTGGCTGAAAAGTAATTATAGACCACTTACTTTTGTCATAAATAACTTGGACCTATACAAAAATAAAATTATGTAAGTTAGTACGCCGCTCGGGTCATATGTTGCGTTGTCAACATTAAAAGTTGAATTTCAATAAATAGATAATATAAATTCACTTTTGTTGAAATTTGTAGTTCCTGCTAACTGTCTAGAACATCATGGGATGGATGGAATTCCACTATTAAAGCAATCTAATTCTCTGCAGTTCTGTGGTTCTAATCGGACGCTAAGTTAGAAATTGATTCCAATAGTTTGTAAAAGCAAGCTCAGCAATTCTATCTAACCGTACGACGTTGTATGCGATAACTCTAACTAAATCTAAATTGATATGTTTTACACTAGAACTAACTCTCTTGATATGAATTTGTTATTCTCTAGCAGAAACTAGGTTAATGTACTTACGAAGAAACCCGCTAGGATATTACTTAGTTTGACTGATAGTTTTATTATAATAACATTTCGTTTATTTCTTTAATCTCCGTGCTATTCGTGAAAGCTTATACATAATAATAGTTATCATCGTCATCATTAACCTATTTTCGTCCATTGATGGACAACGGCATCTCCAATGGCCCATGCAAGTCTTAAGGTTTTGATTCATTTATAAATACAAAAATTCGAATGCTGTTTTTTTTAAGTAAATAGAAATATGTTAAAGCGCAATATATTTAGTGCGTTATATAATTGTTTTGGTTCAAAAAGGTTTATAATATTGAAGAGAATCTTTTTATACGGATGAAGCTGTAGCAAAGGCTTGTTGTAAATAAAAGCACGTACATCCAAGCCATCTTTAATATCAGCTATCTCTACGTGTCTAAATCAGTGTTGGGCAGCAACAAAACTGTTGTTATTTCAAAATTTCAACGAAATATCAACTTATCAACTTTCCCTCCTAGCAAGCCTTTATCTAGATATTGTCCGGTAGATCCTAGGCTCGTAAAACCACACCCAGATATCCGATAAATGTAGCGATAATACTAGCTTTTATTATATTGGATTGTTTATGTTATTCATTTTTCTTACTCTTTATATTTTACTAGCTGTTGCCAGCGACGTCGTCCGCGTGAACCTCGTTTACTTTGCACAGCTCCTCCCCCGCAGGTGATAGCGTGATAATATGTAGCCTATATGTTGACCCGACCTATTAGTAATATTCATGCAAATTTTGAAGTAAATCCATGCAGTTTTTTTTGAGTTTACCCCGGACATACATACAGACAAAAATTCTAAAAACTATATTTTTGGCTTCGATATCGATTGTAGATCACGCCCTAAATATTCTTTTAAAAAATATTCAATGTACAGTTTTGACTTTCCTACGATTTTATTATATGTATAGATATCCAACCCATGAAAGAACATAGAAATATAGGCAAGGTTACTAAGGTGGTGGAGTTCTGCAACGTCTCATCCGGGTGGTAACAGACCGTCTTTCCTATTCCTGCCGTAATGATGTCAATGCTTGTCACTTGTATTCCGGTTTGGAGGGTTAACTTATGCGTGTAGCATTAACAGCCCGCCACTCAAATAGAAACGCACCACTCACATTTAATTGTCCCTTTCAATAAAGAGAGCCGATTGCTTGTTTGCTGTCTAATTATTCAAATACTAGCTGTGCCCGCGACTTCGTTCGCGTGGAAAATTTTCTAAAATTAAAGCAGTATATTAGTCGGAACAAACAGACTGACAAACAGGAAAAAAATTGTGAATAAACGTTATTTTGGCATATCTACCGTGTGTACATCCACATTTATTTATTTGTATAGATAAAGTTGTGCAATGTCTATCGCGTTATAGCCGCTTTCAGAGTAGACCCGGTCACCATTAATTTAAGAGTTATCTTATGCCAAAAGTTTAAAAAAAATTGCTTTTACCTTGTATCCAGATTTTTCAACCAGTTATTTTTTTCCAATGCAACGTTTTTAAAGCTCGTTAAAACTATAATTAAAGTTGTAAAATCGATAATTGCGTTCAAAAGATACAACTTTAAATAATTAAAATAGGTATTTTTGGTTACAATAACCTTAGATATTATATCATTGAAACTTGCAGATTTTTAACTACCCCCTACGTTAGTAGTGTAAGGAACTGCTGATTTTGTCCCGATTTTCGAAAATCTCATTCTGTTCACCAGATCTCCACGTTTTGAGCCCCTAGAAATAGTTCCTATTTCCGACTACTTTTTACGATGACGTCAGTATGTCTGTATGTTTGTATGTGTGTATGTAAACATCTCATAACTTTTGAACGGCTAGACCGACCGAAATACGGTTGATGGCGTTCGATTAGGTTCCGCGAAACTTAGACTTTCTAAAAATTTGAACCGATTCAACGCAGGAGGTTTTGAGAAATTATAGAATAACCTCAAAAAATATCGGAAAAACAATGTTATTTTATAATAACTTCCAAATTAATGTACCATTAATTGATTACAAAATCTAATCAGCTTTTTTCTTGAAAATTTACGTCCAATGCCTTAAATTGCATCAAAATCGGTTTATACGTCCAGAAGTTATCGTTGGCGAAAATTTTTGAAAAAGTGTCTTTCGACAAAACCTCGAGATTTTTCAGTGAATCAGTTTTTCAACCTATTTAGCCCAGCCAAAAATTTATGAATAAAATGTTTTTTGACATTACTTCGACATTTTTAGCTTATTAGACATTTTAGAGCTGAAAACTTGCGTTGAATGCCATTCGAAAGATCAAAATTGATCGTCATTTTAAAAATATACAGGTTTTAAAAAAAATAAAACACTGTCATTTTTACAAACTCTTTCTGAACTCTTTAATTTAAAAAAAATGCTTCAGTATATTTTTTGCTTTTTTGAGCTTAAAAAACATCAAGTTAGTGCGATGTTTCAGGGATGGCCTGCAGGATCAACATGCTTACAGAGTTTTATAACAGAAAAAACTGAAGGTGCAAGTATTGGCTTGTACCTAGAGTTCTTAATGGGCAACGATGATTATTCAAGCTATTTTTAAAATTCAAGGTGTATTTTTGATCATTTCATATTTTTGAACCCTTTACAGTAGTCTAAATTTGACAACAGGCCTATTAGACAGGGAGAAATAATATTTGCTTCCAATAAACGGTATAACTGCAACTTTATTGGCTTAAGAATTAGTTAAACATATTATGTACTTAACACAAACCTAACATTGTAGGAGGACAGGAACATTTTATTTATAACAAATTATAAAAAAAAAGTTTATAATAAAAGAAAAAACATTGAAAAAAAAATCTGTGACACTTTTTTAATTTAATGTTATTTTTAATCTCTAAAATATGATTTTATTGTATATTCGTATCATCAACTTAAATAAGAAAGATAAGAGGGCCTTTTGTCTTTTATTATTAACAAACTACAAAAACATGTTAATTAAAAAGAAATTGTTTCTCACAAATAAGGAATGTTGATTACTTTTCGTTAATGCTAATATCTTATTCTGGACTCAAGTTATTACATGTTATTATTTTCTAGTTAAAAATAGGTTACCATATTGTTTTTTGGAGTATGTCTTTAGTGAGTATAATAAGTACTGTATTTTAGGCACTCCAACATCTACACTTTCCAGAAGTTTCATTATTTTCAAAGAAAAATGGTTGATTTATTTAACCTTAAAATTTTTACCCCTTATAACATTTACTACAAACGGATATCTCAGGGGATATTCCCAGAAGTAAATACTATGAAGTGCGCCACATACTAACTTACAATGACCCGTACGTTGGAAGGTTTCTATACGTTTAACTGGATATGCTACTCGGAAACCTTTAGACTTGTAACGATTGTAACTTCTGAATTACCAAACTGATGACCTTGTAATTTTTAAGGGGCAATATTTTGTAGTACCTTCTTTCGACCAAAAAATAATAAAAAGTTTCGGACTACAGGTTAATAAATTAAAGCTAAGTGTACGTTTTGACTTTCATTCCCTATCTTACGGGAACCGTGCTGAATTTTGGGATAAAACTATCCTATATGTTGCTCCAGACTCTCAGCTATCTCCGTGCCAAATTTCATTAATTTCTGTCCAGTAAATTTTGCGTGATTGACGCACAAATTAACAGACAGACAAAAATTCTTAAAATTAGTGTTTTTGCTTCGTTTATCGATATTTAAACCGGCCCAATTAATGTTTTTAAAAATATTTTATGTAGAGAAATCACTTTTCTTCTTTTTTATTATATGTTTAGATATAGATTTATAAGTGTTAGGGGTCCTACTGTAAAATGACAGGCTACCTAAATAACCACGCAAGAAAAATATTTAAAAAACAATTTTAACCAACGTAATTTTACCATATTTTTAATTCGATAATCACCTGTTGTAAAATAGCCGAATTTTAAGAAAAGAGAGGGCGTCAGGGGTTCTACCTAAAGCTTTTTTCTTTCAGACTGTTCCCCCAATGAGCATTCATGGCTTTCAAAGTAAGATATAAGGTATCTTATTGATTATAGTCGTATTCATGAAGTGAAGGAAAATTGCGTGTTGTGGTGTCTGTGGCACGCCAAAACATTATACGTTAGGGGAATGACGCTAATATTAGAAAATAGAACGGAATGGTTGGTTGAAAGCAACGGCTTTATTATACTACGTTACATTACTGTGTGGGGAAATCTGTTGAATATACTGATAGATGTTTTCTTTATATCATTAGATAGCTAACAAGCAAATTCCTCTCTATACGGAAAGAGATACTGTCGCCTATAGACACCAAATATGTAAATGGTGCGTTGCTATCTACGAGGAGGATGGTAGGTAATTCCATATGTATACTACTAGCTACTGAAACCAAAAATACGATTTAATACTATTGCGGCAGGAAAAGTTGAGGCAGTGTTACCATTCACCCGGTCGAGACGTTGCGAAATTTTACCACCTAGTAGTCACGATGGTAGTAACACGTATAGCCAATCGTTCATTGTTTACGAACTGCATGACAAAATGGCAAATGGCCTATTCTTCAAAAGGGGCCCATACAATTTTTTCAAAATTTAATATTTGAAATTTAATATAATATACCGCAAAAATATTTTTGTTTAGACTTTACATGCGTTCTAATATATTATGTAATGAATGTAAAAGAGAGTATTGACAAAATCGATAACAAAACATAATAAGAACTTCCCTACACTGACACACTAACACGTAGCTCAGTTGGTCAGAGTGTTACTAGTTCTAGTCTAGTTCAAGTCCAAATAAAAGAAGAAGACAGTGTGGCAAAAATGTTTCTTTATTTTATATTTTATTAATTCTGAAAAGATCGGAGTATCAATAATCCGGCTCACTCATCAGAACCAATTGTTAAACAAACATACAAACTTTGCCCAATGATTGAGCTGTCGTTTCGTTCCATAAAACTTAATAAATATTAGCTTGTTGTCCCTGACATCTAAAACGTTACTTCAGATCCATAATACAAGAAGTTTTCAAAGAATAAACTTTCATATTTCTTATAGAACTTTGAAAAGAATACTGAAATAGTATATCAACGCAAGCATTCAACTTTACACAAATAATGGGCGATATTTCATTCTGCTTCATGAAATCGTAATCATCGTTGACTATTCCTTCTACTAAAGCTCTGAGAAAAATTTGCAGAATATTTTGGCCCAAAGAGCTCTGTGATCTTAAAAGTGGATTAAATGGAGCCGTAAGTTATCATCAACAG
Organism: Apodemia mormo; assembly: GCA_036924255.1. Lineage (NCBI taxonomy): Eukaryota > Metazoa > Arthropoda > Insecta > Lepidoptera > Riodinidae > Apodemia > Apodemia mormo. The sequence goes on along the minus strand of JAUPFN010000003.1, from coordinate 30,657,814 downwards.
CCATAAAACACAGACAGTGTTGAGGTAGACTACGATTTACGAATTGAAGCTCGGGCACTTTGCTAATGCGACTTAAAATATAGGAGAGCTCTTAAGTGCATTACTGTAAAGGAAATATTTTTTACTTTACGACATTACTAATTTAGATGAAGTAAATGTTATGCTTTTTTAGTCGCTTCAGAGCTCATAGTATCGTTGTCGGTGTGTATATATGTTGTCTCGGATTCGAACTTTAAGTTCATTCATACAATAACTATTCCATACATTTGAAGACATAGTATTCTTGTAACTTCATTTTAAGTAGCCGTGAATGTAAGAGTAACGGTTTCGGTAGTTAGATAAAAATATATCATAGGTTGTTTTATGTAAGTAAACGGCTATTGAAGGAGATACCTTCGAATATTGTAATTGAACATATCAATATTATTGATTTGATGGATACTTACGCTGGCAACCATAGCTTTTCGCGAGTGGTTTGTTACATTCCTATCTAGTTCTACGAGAGAATAGCAACCACGTGTCTTTATTACGAAAGTTTGGCTTAATTTCTTGCGTAAGTAGAAAAAAAAAACATTTATATTTAAAAATATAAATATATATATATATATATATATATATATATATATATATATATAGAGAGAGAGAGAGAGAGAGAGAGAGATAGAGATATATATATATAATACACTCTCTCAAACAATTTTTTTTGGAATGAAGTTCCTTATGGGGCTTTCCTTATTATGGGTTGTTTACCCTAGCCAGCACAAGACGTCCGTAACGTTAAAAAATGCGTTAGATTTTTAAGTATAGTCTATGTAGGACGGCTATACAGTGCCTTATGTATTGTCTACATGATGACTATTATTATTATATATTTTTATAAATCATTTTAAATATAATAAAGATGTTAAGATAATTTTGTGAAGAATTTTTTTATCGATAAAAAAATCATAAAAATTATAATAAACAAATTATACCCGAATAATTATTTTTTTATACCTCGAATAGAATTTGAAATTAATATTTTTATAATAAAGAACTTCGTTCCTATCTGGTGTGTCACGACACCGCACGGCTTTTTTTCAATATCACAAGTTTTTTTTATATTATAAGATAGCAAACATGCAGATGGGTCTCCTGATGGAAAGAGTCAACCATCGCCTATAGACACCAAAGATGTAAATGATGCATTGCTATCTTATGGTGAGGTCTAATAACATATGCATAAGTTTACCGGCTACCTTACCCGCCAAACTGGAACACGACAGTGGCAAGCACTGACGCTATTGCGGCAGGAATAATTAAGGCGGTGATACTAGACCCGGCGAGACAGTGCAGAACTCCACCACCTAGTAGTCACGATGGTAGTTGCTCAAATAGCCAATCGGTCGTCTTATACGACCTGCCTGGCAGAATGGCCGTTGGCCTATTCTTCAATAGAGACACCAACACGGCGAGCAATAGCAAACAAGCAAGTGGCTCTGCTAATGCAAAGAGACACCGTGGCTTTAAAACACCAAACGTGTTAATGGTGCGTTGCTATACGTGTGGTGTTGATGCCCTTTGTTTAGGTACACCGGCTACCCTACCCTCCTAACTGGAACACGACAGTGTCAAACACTGACTATATTGCGACAGGAATAGATAAAGCGGTGGTACCAGGTGGGTGCGAGGCAATGCAAAACTCTACTGCCTAATAGCCACGGTGTGTACAAATTTCGTAATATTTTTTTATCATAATATAGCCAAATAGCAGATGAAGCTTTTGTGATAGAAAGAGAAACCGTTGTCTATAAGGACCAAAGATGTTAGTGGCGCATTGCCATCCGAAGAGAGAACTAAAACGCTAGATGAATAAGTTGATCAGCTCCCTTATTCGCAGAGCCAGAACGAAACAGTAAAAGGCACTGACCCTGTTACATAGGAATAAATAAGCCAGTGGTACTAAATCTGGTACGCAATCAAGCGAGATGTTGCAGAACCTTGAAGTCATGATGATAGTGAAATGTTTGACCGGTCATTCGAATTGCCTGACCTATTTTTTCAAAGACGGCCGGATCAACATAGTAAATATTAAAGTTCGCCCTATGAGAATATATTTTTTTAATTAACGTAAATTAAATTTATTCCATTAAGGCGTAATATTAAATATAATGTACTTACAATTTTATTCTAAGTACAAAGGGACAAATATGTATGTAAAAATATAATTTATGGCGGTATTGTGTGCCGCAAATAGTTCTTTCTACATAAAGTCCGCTCGGTTAACGTATGTCGGCGTACAAATGATAACCTAAAAATGTAAATTCAGTAGACTGGCTAGTATAATATTGGCTAGGTTAAAAATTAATAACTAGAAATGAATGTATTATTTAAATTTGTACCATAAAACCTTGTTATTTTTTTAGTTATCATATGAGTTTTAATATGTATCTGCTAAGTGTGCCTGTACCCCCAGCAAAAAAAAACGTACATCATTTGCAATGCAAAAATTTGCGGTTTGAATATTCTCCTACAAAGCCTTGGTGAATTAATCGAATTTAAAATTTTCTTTTTGTTAAAAATCCAGTTTATTGAGTACAGTATTCATTTAGCTAATGCTTCTTTGATTCCTATAGACTAGTTTTTCTTACTCAGTATAGAGTTCATTAGTGTTAGTTCGGTTCATTGTGCAGAGATGCGGGCGTAGACTCGTAGCCTCGTAGCACGTAGCAGGCGCGCAGATTGCGAGACGCGTAGACGGTTCGGCCGGGTGTTCGGGTGTTTCGCTCCTTTGTGTGCCTTGCCATTGTTCCATTTGCTAATGTTGTTAGTGCACTTTTTCAGCGAGTACGCTAATTTAAATACCTCTCCTTCCTTTTGCGAGGACTCGTCTTCCGTTTTCCGCGAGCACCGTTCCCTTTGCGTTTGAGACTTCCGCATTGGGAGACTGCATTTAAATGAGATACTTAATCACCCAAGTTGGCCTCGCCTTCTTTATAGCTGTTGTCTTCGTTCATTACCAACCTTAATAAATTTACACATAAATTCACTTTTAACTGACCAAGCGACCATTTTGTTTAATGTATAGACTAATTTATAGTTAACAAAATTCCTTTTATTTATTTAAGTAGATACATGAATTGCAATTACCCTACGCTAGTTTGTTTTTACAGTACCAGTTTCTCCAGTGGTACATAATTCTATTTTGAGGTCAAGCCGTCTAGTCACGAGTCTATTATTATGCGGCAGCAGCCTTTAGAAGGCCCCTCCTTTAATGCTTGTACCCGCCGACTTCATTATTTGTTTTATATAATTCGTATTTTTACAAGCTTTGCTTTAACTCGTTATATTTTTAAATTGAGTGGTCTCATTTGTTATGCGATAAATTGAACATGTATTTTTTTATTTTTTTCGTCCTTCATCCGATTATTATTTCGAAATGGTCGATAGATGTATTTTTGTATTTTTTACTACAATAAGAAAAATAAAACAGATTTTAAAAACATATTTTGTAAAAATTAGTGATATCTCGACCGTCGAAATTCAATCGTAATTCATAAAATTAGTCACTATGTAAAAAAATACATAAAAAGATAACTTTCTGCAGATAATCAGTAACTGTCCTAATTCATATTAATATTATAAAAGCGAAAGTAACTGTCGGTCTGTCTCTTCTTCACGCCTAAAGCACTGAACTGATTTGGATGAACATTCGTACAAAGTTAGTTTGAAACCCGAGAAAAGGCACAGGATAGATTTCATGCCAGAAATCCCACGGGAGCGGGAACCATGCGGGTAAAACTCTGGGACTTTTATTTTAGAAATGTTTCCACGCGAACTAAGTTGCCGTCACAGCTAGTAATACATATATTCTTTAGTTTGAGTAATATTTAAAATAAAATAAACCCGAAGTTTCCGTCTTACGTATTAATATATAAATAAACATGGTTCCAACCCATCGTGGTAGATAAAGCAGTGTATTGTTCTGCGTGTACATTTCTTAATAGAAGCTCTATCGTACTCTTTATGGTAATTTTGTTTGTTTACAAACAAAATTACCATAAAGAGTTAATAAATATGTAATGTTAATATATATGTAAGTTAATAATATATAAATAATATGATAAAGCTTCTCACTCCTTAATCCATATGGTATTGATTTTTGTACAAAGCCGGCGGTTGTGAAATCATAAAAGACAAAACATGTGAAAAATAAGCATGATTTTTTAGTATCTCTTGATAGCAAACAAGCAGATTGGGCTCCTCTTATGGAAAGAGAAGCCATCATTATTTGATATCAAAAATGTTAATAATGCGTTGATACCCGTTTGGCGGGATAGCAATACCACGTGCATAAGTATACTAGCTACCTTATTATCCCAACCGGAACACCCGGGCAAGACGTTACGATAATTTACTTCCCAGTGATCATGATGGTAGACATGTATAGTCAATCGTTCGCCTCATTTATCTTTTGACGAATTGCCTGGAAGATTTGCAAAATGGGTTGATCGTCAACCAACCCAGGGGAAATATACAAAAAGGTCGGTATACGGATAAGTAGACCATGTAATGTTAAACAGTTACCATTACCCATGGATATAACTTAAGGAATTAGTCATCTTAAGGAATTAGTCATCTATATACACTATGCCAATCTCTAAAGAAACCGATAATTCTCTTCAAAATCTTATTGAAGCTTCGGGGTAACGCTGTTAAGGTTTTTAGAATTTTACCGCTTGAGCAAGTGAAGTTAATGAAAAACGATTGATAGAAAAAAGTGGAGAATAATATGCCATATGATGGATGTGATAGTAAAAATTGCCGCAATAATGTAATGTAATAATATCAAACTAGCGATCGCCTTTTGCCGAAATTTCACCATAGACTAAACAATAAAAATAATCTCTTTTAAGCTTGACAACTGCCTTTAGCCTTAATTAGTATTCATGTGTATATATTATTATGTATGTTACATGAATGTAGTGTGTATAATTTTTATTTTTATTAATTTAGTGTATTTCTAACGCGTTTTATTAAAAAATATTTGATTTCTGAAGTCCTCCGCAATGTAAATTTTGAATATGCCAAATTTCGTACTCCACCGTTCGCGCAATTGTCTTAAAAAGGGGTCCAACGTTTTTCCTTCACGTATTAAAATATAGATAGTACGATTAATATGCAAATTAACATCGTAATTTCTTAGAAATACAATTTCAGTAAATCAACTAATTGAAGCAAATGTTTTTGTAAGCCTCTGAAATTTTCTGTTATATACGTATACTAGCTGCAGCGTGCAACCCGCTGCATTATAACAGTTTTTGGTGAATCCCGCGAGGTCACCTACAAAAATTAGGTGCCGAGATAAAAAGTAGCCTTTGTGCTATTCCAGGTCATCATCTACCTGTGTGCTAAATTTCATTTAAATCCGTTCAGTAGTTTTTGCGTGATTGAATAACAAACATCCATCCAAACATCCAAACTTCCGCATTTCAAATATTTATATAGATATAGATTAAATTATAAACGACCTAGTGTGTAGTGTGAGTTGGAAGCACAAAAAGTTTATACGTTTGTATTTATCTTTATATAGATCCCGAAAATTCGCCGAAAAACTATGTTTCTTAACTCACATGTTCGTTGAACGAGCAAGCGAAATGAGATATGTTCTGCTGGTCTACTGGAACAACCCGGCGCGGTTTTTGTTTACGAGTATGTATAGATAAACTAAACATCGTTGATTGGAATATTGAAAAGTTGGAAGGTGAATCAAACAACAAAAATAATTTTAAGGTTCGAACATGAGCAAAACGGTCAAGTGGTCGCCGAGAGAGGGATTGAAAGAAGGGGCCCAAAAATCTAATGTTAAAGCTATGCCATCGCGAGTTCACAGTTCGAAGTGAATCATGAATGTTTAAAACATTATTTTGTTATTTTATTTGTTACTAGCGATCGCCTTCTGATCGAGATTTGACCATAGGCTAAACAGTAAAATCTTTTTTAAGTTTGGTAACAGATTTCAGCAGTACTCCGCAACATAAATATGAGCTGTGCCAAATTTTATAGTCTACGTAATTGTCATAAAAATAAATAATAATAATAAATATTCACGGGACAAATTACACTTGCTGATCTAACCTCTAATTAAGCAAATTGTTTGCTTGTGTTATGGGTGTTAGTCAACGATACTAATACATAAAAATACATATATAAATACTAGAATATATTTACTAAACACCCATTGCCCGAAATACAAACATATATGCTCATGACATAAATGCTTGTCCCCGTCGGAGATTGAACCCGAGCCCCGTTGATTGCGTAGTCAGGGCCGCTTACCACTCCACCAACAGAGCGGTGAAAAAAAGATACAAAGTTTTTGCTACACTTATAAATATATAAATTATACCAATCGTAGTGTAAAAATTTCAAGTGTTTTTCTGATATAGCTAAAAGATTATAGCCCTGTATCAATTTAAAATGCAGATAATGAAACCCATGTGTTCCTTATAATATGGATAAACACATAACTGAACTAGATTCCCTGACTTCCTTTAAATTCCTAGATTCTCTTTAGCATCCTTTGAGCACGCAATCCTATAAAATACTTGATTTTACTGTGTCTGACTAAATACTAAACGTGTTTTGTTGACACAAATAAATTAAATAAGAAGTTGTCCAGTGTGGCTTGCGCAAATTTATCGGCTAAGCGAAAGTTACAAAAGTAGCATTGTTACGAAAATTACACGGACGACTGTTTTTGCTATACGTATTCATATAATATGGGTAATGTTATGTATACACTTGCATATTATAGATGTGTTTAGAAGTAATGTAACCGTTACAAGCACAAGTTAGATTCTTCCCTAAAGTACACTTTAGGGAAGGGTCTAACTTGTATAATATATTCTATAACATTATATTACCCTGATATGGAAGTCAGAGTTGATATTGATTGTGATTTCAGTGAGTTGGCTGTATACATATATTAACAAATAGCTCTTGCCTTCGACTTCGTTCGTGCGGACTTTGTTTACTCCGCTCCTACTGGTCGTGGCATAGTGTTATATAGCTTAAAACCTTCCTCGATAAACAGGCTATCCAACTCAAAAAAAATATTCAAATCGGTTCAGCAGTTAACGAGATTAGCGCGTACAACCAAACAAAAAAAAAACAAACTACAATTTTATAATATTAGTATGGATAAGACGTTTCTGGCGGTTCCACTTAGGTATCGATCCCGTGAAGAAAATGGGATAAAACGTGGACTTTGTCACTAACGAATAATGTAAACTACTTACTCCTTAGTGATATAGGCTAATGCTGGGGTAAGAATTTTCAAATTCGGTTATGTAATTCCATATATTACTTTCTATAACAAACTTACAATATTTATCTCTTTATAATATCTATATATTAATACGTGAAGGAAACATATTGGACCCAATTTTAAGACGATTGCACGAATGGTGGAGTATGAAATTTGATTAAAGTTTACATTTCCGGAGGACTGTAGAAACCTAACATTTTATTGCAGAGGACTGCAGAAATCTAATATTTTAAAATAAAACGCGTTAGAAATACATTAAATTAATAAAAATTTACATTACACATACACACTACATTCATGTGACATACAGGCAAAAAAGAGTAAAAAATAATTGAGGTCGTCACATTTTTGATACTTCGAAGTTTAGCTACAACAAACAAGATTTGATTGTATGTTTGTTTCATTGAATAGGCTTCAAAACTACTAGACTAGAAATATAACAAACATTTAAAATAATTGGAAAGTAAACCAGAAACAATTGACGTTTATGACTCGAATCTCGTTAACTTTAGTGCTGCCGTAACTAGTGTATTTTAGTTCAATCCGTCACCGCAACGCACTCTTTTTTCCAAGCTATACATGATAATATACACACAATATGAATAATATCGTAAAATGGGGTGAATAGGCACAATTCGAAACTTCAGACTTATGTTTCTTTTTAAGTTTCGAGGACTGCATACTACTATGCCTGTTTCTTTTGATGAGTCTACCAGTCTATTTTTCTACCGAAATTTTTATTTAGTAGTTTTTCCATGCATTAAGAAGAAAATTGATAAAATATTGACTAGTTCTATTTACCCAGTATACGGGGTGAATAGAAACGCTATTCACCCCACACTTCGTGTCTATTCATCCCGTACTGTGCCTATTAACCTCGCAACAACACAGTCAACTTTGAGACGTTATTTTCTTTTGTCTTTTATTCCATAGATAATCAGGTGTTGCCAATTCACAGAGTAAATAATGGTGTGCAGATTAAAAAAAGCACATGGCATTTTTACGCTAATGCGACTTGGATCTGTGGACTTGAAAACTTTTTGGTTTTGTTCCTATTCAGCCCGTGATTCCTATTCACCCCGTTTTACGGTATTTTCTTTACGGCTATTGTCAAACTTGAGGTTTTTTGTTTAGTCTATGGTTAAAATCCGAACACAGGGCGATAACTAGTAATTGTAGATATACGTGACCTTACATATGTATAACAAACCGTACAATGTGCTCGCATTATAAGAATCGAGTGATACAAAGTCACGTAAGATGCGACCCTCTTGGATGTGTTGAAACACCGCAAATGGAATAAACTAAAGACGACAAGTATTTTCTATCGAAAAGAATTCTTACTCAAGAAGTATGGACCGAGGGGAATATGTCTCCGCCGGTCGCGCCTAGACCGCTAACACCCGCTAGAATTGTGTAAATATGAGTAGGGTAATAAACTCCCGTCGAGTGCCGTATTTGGATTTGCCTGTTAGAATTCTGTACGTGCCTCCCCCTACGTGCCCGCACCCTCACTCTCCACGTCTTGCCAACATACCAAACTTTTCACTAGACGCCACCTCTGGGGCAATAGTTTTTCTTTAGATATTAATTTTCTTAACACGTGGTTGCTTGTATTAAACTTATGAAAATAAATGTTTGCCTACGTTGAAATTTATTACTATTTCTTCATATGAGAATTTTTGAACGTATTAAAAATATGACAAAATGATCATAAAATAAAGATGTTAATGGTGCGTTGCTATCTTGTGGCGAGGTCTAATGCTACATGCATTAGTTTACCGACTACCTTACCCTCCAAACCGGAACACGACAGCGACAAGCACTGACGCTATTGCGGCAGGAATAGGTAAGGCGGTGGTACCAGACCCGGGCGAGACAATGCAGAACTCTACCACCTAGTAGCCACGATGGTAATAACTCGATAGCCAATCGGATAGCCCGTCCGCTCCCGCCCGTCGGATCTACCGAGATTATTTATACTAAAAACTATAATTTTATTAGTCGCGCCGACAAAAAGGTAACATAACATCTTTAAAAATATTTTTTCAGGGTACTTTCTCTACACGTAAGTGGGGATGATTATTTTTTCGCGTATCCCAAACTGTGGGCATAGTTGTATACCTAAGTAATTTAAAAATTATTGCGGGTTTGTGAAAACAATTGTTCGATTAAGAGAACCGTTTATGAAATACTAAGCTTTAAGTGCTAATTTTTGTTAGAGTCAAGTGCCTTCTCTGTCAGGTAAACGGTTGGTTTTGGATGTGTTAAAAAATTCACAGTAGGATTAAAAGGCTAAGTATCCTACAAGTTTACGAGTAATAATCGACCGACTTATAAAATGTACTTGAAGAAGTTTTTATAGGCGGTGAACCTCTACATAGTACGGACATATCCGTCATTTGCCTTAAACAGGTTAAAATTTCATAGTATACAACAATAGAAAGTTCTTCTTAAGTTCTTCTTAATCCGCATATTATAATGGGCAACTACCGAATTTACATTGCGCGTAGCGAGACTCGCACTTCGCTGGTTATTAAATTATATTTAATCTAAGATTCCTCATATATTTGGTGAATATTTTATGTAGTTTTACAGATATTTGTACCCGTGTTAGCTCGGCCCCCATTCATATTTTCCATCTGCACTCTTGTCAGGCAGTTCGTAAGGGTAGTCCGTAAACTTATGCATGTGGCATTTTAATCCTGTCACACCAATAGCGACGCACCGTGAATATCTGTGCTGTTTATAGTCTCTAGATCTCTTTTCTCTTTTTCCCTCAGGTGGCCTCTAAGTCTGAATTATCTCCTTCTATCTGGGGAGTCATATGCTCGTTTGCTACGCTATGATGTCAAACGGGCATAGGGCAATAAGCTAGGCTGGGTCTGATAAAATTTAAAAAAAGTTTACTTGGTTTGGAAATTATTGGAATATGTTTTAAAATGTTGAAAATCAGCTTTCTAGACTACACACGGTATCATTGGTACAAATTTATTGATTTTAGAGATATTTTTCTATTAAGTAACTACCCTATTGGTAGCAGATATAAATTCAATCCTACTAATATTATAAATGCGAAAGTTTGTGAGTATGTATGTATGGATGTTTGTTACTCTTTCACGCAAATACTCCTAAAGTGATTACGATGAAATTTGGTATGTAGGTAGCTGAAGACCCAGAATAATACATAGGCTACTTATTATCCCGGAAAAATTAGATGATCCCGCGGGATTTGCCAAAAACCTTTATGATGTAGCGGCTGCACGCTGCAGCTAGTGATTAATATAAATTTTAATTGACAATAAATAATTGAATATATAACAGCAATCAATAGCATAGTTATTTAAGATTTACCGGACAACTTGTATATAAATAAATTGCTAGTGTGTGTCAGGCCATGCGCGTAATACAGGGTTAAGGCAGAATAAGAAGAGGGAGCCTTTTGTTTCGTACTATGAACATTTAATATATTAATGTCAATGATGAATATACACAAGTTCATTGCCTATAAAAACTTCTCCAAGTACATTTTATAAGTTAGTCGACTATTGCTCAAAAACTTGTTAAGCCTTCTAAGCCGTAATAGTTTTAACTTCATTATATTTATTACCGTGATTTTTTTGCAGCCATTTAGCTGGCAGAGGAAGGGGGGGGGGGGTACTTGACTCTAACAAAACGAGCACTTTAAAGCTTAATATCTCTAACCGAAAAATTGTTTTCACAAACCTACAATGTTTTCTAAAAACCTATCCAATGATAGATACCCCACACTATGGAGTACACCAGAAAAAAAATTAAGATCCCCACTTTACATGTAGTGGAGCTACCCTAAAAAAGTATTTTTCAACATTTTATATTACCGCTTTGTTGCCGTGACTAATATGTATATTCATGCCAAATTACAGCTCCAAGAAACTCTGCGACAGACAGCGGACGGACAGACATATCGAATAAGAGTTCTTAGTTTACTTTGGAACCCTAAAAAGTTAAAGAGGAGTGTGATTGTGTACAATGCAGTTTTTCTGTGTTAAAATAATTTTATGGGTATAAAATAATTTTATGGGTATATCATTCAAAAACAGTACTTGTTACTACATACAATAAAACAAAAGACATAGTAAAATATTAAAATATGATATATAAGTAATTTAAGGATTAAACGGACTTTAAATGCATGCCAATTATACCCATATATCGAACCCTGTATACTGAACCGATTTTGATGAAACTTGAAATATTCCTCAAGTTCTAACTTGGAATATACCTCATTAAAATCATAAAGTATTATCTCGAGAAATTGTGGATACATTCGTGGCAATATAACATACACACATGTCAAACTGTTACCCTCAGTTTTTTTTGTCAGTTAAAAATAAACAATTATTAAAAATTTTTGTTTATATTTGAATAACTTGATAATAAAAAAAAATAAAACATACAAATTAGTAGAATTTAGGTTGTATGTTTTATCGACATTTACATTCAATTCTACACATACTACCCCGTAAGAGATTTGGCGTGCTGCAGAAAAACGTATTCTATCATTTTAAAAACTAGTATTTGTCAACTAACATCACTTTTTCCGTTCAAACACAAATACAGGTCTGTTTTCCTGAATACATTTCCGAGGTGGATAATTTTAAAACTTAATAGTAGCTTTGCACACTCGAGATTGCTTCACTAAGATAATGAAAACGAGGAAAGTCCGCTCTGTTTACTCGGAGATAACTTTCTTTATTTCTTTTAAACTTGTGTATTATACTGAGATCTTAATGTTTATTTGAAAAATGTTGAAAAAAATATTTTTGTGTAAAAATGTAATTGTACTTTCCAGACGTAGCAATGCTTTTGTACTTTTTACACGTCTTATCGTCGTCAATTTGTGATTTTGTCTTTTAAATGCTGTTCAAAATATAAATTATCGACTTATGATTTATAAAGACCTTAACATATACGTAGACATTAATAGACATTACAATTATTTTGAGAATAATATTATAGACCATACACAAAAATTAACCTAAGAAACTCTTAGAACAGGATATTTCTTTCGATTTTATAATTTTTACGCAAGCGCTACCTTTAAAATACTTGAGTAATATAAAGATATGAAGTGTTATATTAATCAGTATCAGATATCTACAAAAAATATCAAAAATAGTTTGAAAAATCCAAAAAATGTACGCCTTAAAAATTGGTTTCGTGATTACCTCTATATGTAGGATACAATTTTTTCAAGTAACAAACAGGCGTTCAGTCTTGATTCATACCAATATAGCGAAGATCAAATTTAAGGAAAATTATTTACATATATTTTGACTATCATCATGATTGTTGAACATCTTCAGTAGGCGTGGACTGTAGGGTAGGGACAGGTTATTTCAATAAAATAATTACAGTTGCCATCACTTCACTTATAATTCTCTACAGTATAATCAACTTTTTAATCAAATAGTTATTATTCATCGAGTATGTGGTCGCGTCTTCTTGTCAAACATTCCTCAAGTGTCAGTTTTATAAGATGGCCGCCTTACCAGTTCTCGCTTGTCGTTATGGGCACTGACGTTTGTGTAAGTTATAACTGACAGACTCAATTTTTTTTTTTTCAATCAGTTTTTTTTACTCTTATCAAAATTATTGTCTTATAAAAATTTCAAATGCTTTAAAACGAGTGTGTTTTCTTGACACGTTTCTCACGTTGTGTATTTATATTATTCTATATTTTTACTTAAGAAAATTGCTTGGTTTTGTTAAGGCAAGAGTAAAGCACTATCTCATGCTTCGCCTTGAGACGTGCAATATTTTTTTTTATATCATAAGATAGCAAACAAGCAGATGGGTCTCCTGATGGAAAGAGTCAACCATCGCCTATTGTCTATCTGTCCAAAGATGTTAATGGTGCGTTGCTATCTTGTGGCGAGGTCTAATGCCATATGCATAAGTTTACCGGCTACCTTACCTTCCAAACCGGAACACGACAGCGACAAGCACTGACGCTATTGCGGCAGGAATAGGTAAGGCGGTGGTACCAGACCCGGGCGAGACAATGCAGAACTCTACCACCTAGTAGCCACGATGGTAGTGACTCGATAGCCAATCAGTCGCCTTTTACGACCTGCCTGGCAGAACGGCAGTTGGCCTATTCTACAAAGGAGGCCGGGACCAACACGGCGGCAATAATAATTTAGTCGCAGTAAAACTACAAACAACCGACTTTTATTTCCTGTATCTCTGGAATCCTACATTAGATCTTCACCAAATTAACACGAGACCACCTTTGAAGTAACAAAAAATAATTTTCCAAATCGGTTCAAGCTTCGTCGAGTAATCAGTGAATATACTTTTCAAAATTCTGACAAATTGAGAACCTCCTCCTTTCTTAGAAAGTTGATTGAGTAAAAAATATCTGTCAACTATACCCTTATCTCAAAACCTACTAACCAATTTTGATGAAAATTGGACTGTTCCCTAAGTTCGAATATACCTTATTTGTCTATAGTTTGTTATTATTTCTCTATAATAATCAAAATAATGGTCTCGATATGGCTTTTGGTTTCCGAGAAATTCGTCGACCAACATTTAAACTTTCAAACATATAAACATACATACGCTGAACGAATTACACAAATTGATCTAACCCCACTAAGCAAATAATTTCTTGTTTTGTGGGTGTTAGTCAACGATACTAATATATAGAAATACATTGGTATTTAAACACTTTTACATACATAATAAACACCCAAACCCAGGAATACAAACATCCATGCTCAGCCCATCGATTCTTAGTTAGGTTCGCTAAACAATCGACCAACGGGGCGTTTTTACGTAGTAATACCTCAAATCTTTTTCTCTCGACGCAATCATCAGAAGAACAGAAGACAAAAGGTTGAAGAACAGACCTTTACGCCAGGGCAGTTTGTAAAAAGCGAAAGATTAACCAAACATGTTATTACCATTAGGTAATTCATTGCCTTATATTTTCTGCTGCAGTAGCCAAATGATTGTCGCTTTTGTCTTCTGGTTGGGAAGGTAAGACGGTAAACTTATGCATGTTACATTAAATCCGCGGCACTTGGTTGACAACACCAATTTCCATCTTTGATGTCCTTTATCCATACATCAAAATCGGCCAAATATCAAGGAGGAAAATAACGACGCACACAGTATTTATTATAAACACACATGAACCGCAATGAAATTTTCATATCCTAAGATTTTCATCTTAATACATACACAGTGAACTGAAATTTGTTTAAAAGTAGTAATATTTAGAGGTTTTGCAGTTATCGGTAAGTATTCTCGGAAAGAGCCATCAAAGCTATTAAGTACCAAATAAACTGATAATGCGTATTTTGTTATGTAAGCCGATTTTATCTGCAGTGCTTGTCGCATTCAGGGCAGACAGTATACGAATTAGTTTCTATGGTAAGCTTAGTGGATCAGTGTCGACGAGGCTGCCCCAACATACCCTATGATACATGGTGCGGCAAAACTAGCGTAATAAAATATTCGCCGCCGCGACCCGAGCGATTATTCACATCAATCACGGAGGTTTTTACCGAGACCACGCACTGTTAGAATTATTAATATTGATGTAGGTATAGGATATATTTTAGCATAGAAACTAAAAAATGTAGAAACTAATATATACTTGCACGCGTGTCGAAGCGTTGTGTTATGCTCTCACCGTACCAAAATATAGCAACTTATTAATAATGAATAACATTTATGTTGCACTTATAGTTTGTATAATATAAATACTTATGTATATATATATATATATATATATATATATATATATATATATATATATATATATATATATATATATATTCGTAGCTGTATTAGTTTAAACAGGACTACACGACCGTTTCTTAAGTAAAAAAATCTTACATATAAAGATAATTACGAAAACTAATTTCTTGAGACGTACACTTTTAGATTCTCCATTATTTTTATATTAAACTACCTAACCTGAGCACTGATTAACAGGTCAACAATATAAGATGACATGATGATGACATGTTGATTTTTGAAAAAAATGTAGTTTATGTTTGCTCCCAGGTCTTTAACTATCTCCTTCCCGTATTTTAATAAAATATATCAGCAAATTAGCCGTGAAAGCATAACAGACAAAGCGACGCAGATTTTCGCATTTATTATCTAATCCAATGCATTATGTAATCTTACTTTTTGATTAATTATTTCTATTTGCAACTAAAATGTCACCTACTCGAGGCGCCCGCTACTTCTACTACTGAAGCGGCTCTGGTGACTATAATTGTTGAAGGCATATTTTGCATTTCTCTTGAACTATTTAGCCAGCCAGCAGATAGCTCGGATAGAAAAGATAACCGTCGCCTTATGTCTTATTAATGGTGAGTAGTTCTCAATGACGTCGATATATAATTCACAGCAATGCGACGAGTTAGCCGGCTTGTTTCCTTTTGAAATAAGAACAAACAGTTTCGCTATTGCGGCAATAAGAGGTAAGGAGGTGTTACCTTACACGGGCAAGATGTTGCTGAACCGAGTGATCATGGTGGTTTTGACATGTTAGGTATTCGCTTTTCTTTTGCTAGCTGTATGGAAATAATAGAATGTTTCAAAAGTGATCTGGACCAACATAGGGAATATTTGGTATCTACAGCCTTATTTAGTGTTACATGCTGTGCGCCAACTCCTAAAATAAGCGTATGTCGATCTGGAGGTAAAGATAATCTAGCCCCAGGGTGTTTACATTTTTACATCGTAAAAACGGCTGCTAAGTAACAAATAAATAGCGTGAAGCCAATATACCTAACGTTGTAAATTATAGCACACACATATACATACATATCTTCAGGCCAAATCTCTTGCAGGGGAGAGAATCGAGTGTGGTACATCACGATCCACACATACTTGCCTTGCATTCTCTACATTCATAATTGTCATCATGCAAACGCACCGGTTACGGAGACAACAGCACCCGATCAATTTGATAATATAACGTCCGTCTCGGTCTCTTCCGATATTTACATCTATGCATATTCGTAATGTATATCTGTTTTGTTAATCGTTGATCTACCATTCTTTGAATATATCCGAACCAATGGAGCATCTTGTTTCTCATTTTTGCAACGGTACTCTCTTTCAATCCCAATCTCTCGCTCACTTTGGTATTACGGACGCGATATGAGAGTCTTACACCACAGATTTTTCGTAACGCTCTCATTTCGACGTAAATCATAGCCTACATGTTAAACTAACTTGCTTTTTTGCTGTAAGGTATGATCGGAATGGGTTCAGTTATTTTTGCGTGACAGCGATCCATATAATCATTTATTCTCAAAAACATATATTTATAATAATATAGTACTATAATATAATATTAAAATAAAACCCTTTCCTTGCTTTGTTTAGGTAGATAAAATGTTAGCTTTAGTTATATGATAAAATACAAAGTTAACTTTGGCTAACATCGTTTGTATTTTATGTGCTTAGCTAGGCAAAGCATTATAATGTCTTTCGAAGAAAAACGTCCCTCGACAATGTTTTACGTGATATTGCCCATCACTCAGCCTCATGTCTGTGCGACATAGACATATGTAAGAACGCTTCTGTCTTTCATGCACGCCATTTGTCTTGATTGGTGCGAGAATTACTTCGCTAACAATCTTTATTAACACGTTTGTCTCCAACTTTTTGTTTCTTTGTATACTTTTTCTTTTTACCCGACTGCAGGAGGGTATTATATTTATCAGGCTATGTATATATACAGCGTGTAAAGAAAACCCTGCCGGATAATTAAAGGTGTAATTTGGTACCGTAATACGGTTACATATGTGTAATTATTTTATGGATGTTAATTAGTTTTCCGAATAAAAAAAAGTAATCTTAAATGGTATTCTAATACATAAGTATGACAACACCCACAAATAAGTAAATTCTATTATCAAAGAATGCCGCGCAAGTCGGATGCTACCAAAGGATACGCAGCGCGTGTGTGACGCGTTTAAAGTTCGTTTGTAAAAAGCCGAAAAACGAACACCGCGCCTTTGCACGGTGTTTGTGCGAAAGCAGCCAAAGCGAAACAATGAAATAAATGAGAAAGTGTTGTCATTTTTAAAATATTTGCTTGGAGATATAAGTAAAAATACCAATATGTATTTAAAAAACGATATCTTTTTTTTATTTTCCGAAATAAAGTAATTTTAATATCCATATTGTCAAACTTAAAAAATTATACATTGATGAACAATGGCATGTAAGATATCGTTGAATAGGTATTTAAAAAGCAATATGGGTTTCATTTATCATTTTTTATTTTACAAAATAGTTTAGGATATATAATAATTTAAAGTTAATTTCCCTATTTGTACTCACGTACTTTATACATACCTATATACCTACTTCAGTATTATTTATTCGGCCTTCATTACATAAATCAGTAGTTATCATCAGTTAGACAATATTTTCAACCGACGAAAAAACGGAGGTTATCAGTTTGACATGTATATATGTAATATTTTTGGAACTGGATAATTTTTATATATATCAAAGATAGCAAACAAGCAGGTGGATCTCCTGATAGTAAGAGTTGCCCATCGCCTATAGACACCAAAGGTGTTAATGGTGCGTTGCTATCTTATGGCGAGGTCTAATGCCACATACATAATTTTACTGGCTACCTTACCCTTCCAACCGATACAGAGACGAGCACTGACGTTATTGCGGCAGGAATAGGTAAGGCGATGGTACCAAACTCGGGCGAGACAATGCAAAACTCTACCACCTAGTAGCCACGATGGTAGTGACTCGAATAGCCAATCGGTCGCATTTTACAGAACGGCAGTTGGTCTATTCTTCAAAAGAGCCCGGGATCAATACGTGGAAAAAAATTGAGGATGATGATATATTTAGGCGTGCAAGCACATGTACTAAAATTGTAAATTATAAAATTGTAAATTGTAAAAGTGTATGTATATTTGTATGTTTGTCCGGGAATTTTTCAGGAAATAAAAGACTAATCGAGATAATTATTTTTGTTTTAAATTGAAGTATATTTCAACTTAGGGAACAGTCTTAGTTTCATCAAAATCAGTTCAGTAGTATTTACTTCGTGTTGGTCCAGGTTATTTTGAATAATAAACCAACTGCCGTTCTGCCGGACAGGTCGTAGGTAGGCGATCGAGTGCCTATTTCCATAACTACCATCGTGACTACTAGGTGGCAGAGTTCCGCAACGTCTCGTCCAAGTATTAAGTACCACCGCCTTACCTATTCCTGCCGCATTATCGTCAATGATTGTCATTGTCGTGTTCCGATTTAGAGGGTAAAGTAGCCGTCACACGGATAGCAATACACCATTAATATCTTTGGTGTCTATAGGCTATGGTTTCTCTTTCCATCTTTCTATCAGGATATTCGCAAAAATCACTGTTCGTGGTATCTCTAACGTAGTTGAACTAAGAAATTAAATGGGCCCCGACTGTTAATCGTTCTGTGATGAATTAAAATTCATGAATTATTTTATATATACATCGATTATAGAACTATTTCAATGGTGTAGTTATTCATTATTACTTAACATGATTCTAAACTACTGGGCTTGTTTCTTTCTTTTTTTAATTTTCATTTAAGACAATGGATTTTCAAGATTAATGCAGTTGGGTTTTTTGTTTTCAATAATTTGTACATCAATGTAACAAATCGCTGCAGGCCTAAAGTTCTCTTATATATTTTAACACAGGCTAATATCCGCCCGCTTCGCTGTTCGTGAATTCATTGACGATAAACTTGAGTTTTAGGTCGGTCATTGTAAGCGAATTTCACGTGTTCTCACAGTATACCAATTTTCTTACTATATACCGATTTTATCAGAAATTCTTGAATTTTATGGCACATGCAAACAAAAAAAAAACAAAATAGTAAAATTGATGTCAGTAAGCGAATATGTATTAATCACAAAATGTGACAAAGGAGACGGGGATTTTTGGGCCCAAATGTAAAGGGTTGAAGTGTGGTTTAAAAAAATGGTACCATTTTTCTATTTCAAAGTTCGAAATATGAGCTTCATCCGCTTTTTGAGAAAAAAGAAATCACGAAATTAAGTTTGTGGTACTATAATTGTATAATCGATAAAATTATAATCGATTTATGTATCTAATTTTAATCGAAATTGAAGCTCGTAAAGTATATATAAAAAGAGTATTCTTGATTAATATTTAGTTTAATCAACAGTATGTACCATAATTGTTTTATAAACCAGTTATAATATAAAAAGAAAAATACAATCGATACAAATTAAATAATCGATTATTTACAAAATTGATATTACATTACATCGAATTTTATCGAATTTAATATGATTTAATGTCTGTGGATTTAATACAGCCAAAAGTGACAATTACAACTGACATCATTGACGGCTCGCAAGAGTCGCAAGCCGCCGGATTTTACTCTTCTTTTATAGGATTTTACGTATTTACACGGAGACATCCTTTAATTTGTGATTTCCGAAAATCTGTGTTTTAGTATTGTGTCAATATCTCGTAGAGAGTATAAGTGTTATGTGGTGTCAATTTATAAACATGAAACACAGTTGCCTGTATTACAAGTATCAGCTGTTCATATAATAGTAAACGGTAAACTATACCGTAGTACCGTAACCTTACTTCTAGTGAATATATTATATCTCTTTTCTCAGATTGCTAAAACCTGTAAAATTTTGAGTATTTATATAATATTAAACTAGCTATTAATTAACATAATTTTCATCCTATTACAAGAGGGCCCAAGGTTATATGGAGCGGTATCAGTCTCCTTTAATGTATAGATAGCCACTATATATTAATAAATTGTAGTTGTGTAGATGCTTAAATGAATAAGTATGAAAAATTGCGCAATATCTGTTTATCTGTAGAGATAGGAAATATTTATTTAATATAGCCTTGTTGAGTTCTCATTTACCTATATATCCATTAAATGATTGATAAATTGACTGTTAAACAGATATACAATGTACATTGTACCGGCGAAACCAAGATTCCCATATCGTGATCAACTATATTATCAATTATACTGTGCTAAATATATATTCTCCAAAAGTCTATGTAGGTAACCGGTGTAAATAAGTGAGAATTGTAATGAATCTTGAAGAAATAAGGCAGTTATGTTGGCTCTTACTTACGAAAATATATATGTGTGCATGTGTACTCGTCCCGCTACCAGAAAACTTTAGCATCACTTGAATCTTTTTCACCCGGACTCACTGAGAACTCGAGTATTATTTGTTTACATTTAGTTTCACTCACTCAGACCTGAAGTGTTAATGATTTGTCTCATTTTAATGAGGACATTCTTATTTTTCTTTTCTCTACCCTGTCTTAAAGCAAATACGTTGTTGTTTATTTGTTCGTTATCACCGGTTACATTACTAATTTTAATTGCATATTCTTACGTTGATCAGCTTGAAAATTATATTGAAAACGCAAGATTACTTTTTCTATGTCCGATATCCAGTTACCGATTTTCCTAAAGTAATTTAGGATAACTTACAAATACAACCTAAAAAATAAGATATAAAATGATTCGTCGAAAGGCGCTATTCCTGGTCCATTGAAAATGGTTTTTGAAGATATTGTATAAAAATAGATCAAAGAAAGCGTATAAGAAATCACGTCGAAAACATAAATAAGTTTCTATCGTCATTACAGTAGACGTGGAAATAATAACCGAACGACGTGATCCTCATAGTAAATTTTCAATTGTTTCTTTCTATATATGATCTTCTGCATATACTGATAACATTTTTTGAAAAGTGAGAAGAAACGGATACGTTCAGGCTACTATTATTTAATTTGTTTTGATTTTAAAAATCTAAAAATATTCTTGTCACATATTATTAGGAATAGCCTAAATACAGTTACTTAAAATCAACTTTGCAATAAAAGTTCACGTTGATCGTACTATTCTTCAAAAGTTCAATGTAGGTTTTAGGCCTTCACAAAAAACCACATACACACAGAACAGACAGGATTCTGTTGAGGTAACTGGTAGCTGTAAAGATTAGACGCCATAAAAATTACAAAAATTGAAAATGACCCGTTCTTATTTATCAATTCGAATAAAGGTTTACCATCCAATTATAACAATGTTACTCTAGCGCAGTGTTTTTCAAAGTGTGGGTCGCGGCCCCCCTGCCTTTGCAAGGCGGTCGTAGATGTTAGTTTAGTGTTACTTAAAAAACAAGGACAAAATATTTACTTGATAATATAGAAAAATGTTAAATATAGATTTGTTTTTTTTATTGTAGTTAGGCGGCAGTGGGTCGCAATGTTTTGTATCATGCTAAGGGGGTCGTGTCTTGAAAAAGATTGAAAAACACTGCTCTAGCATGACACCTGTTTATTAAACTAAGTGAACGAAAAATCATGTAAGCAATACAGTATGAAAATACAAACATTTATTTGTCTTCCTCCGAAGTTGTTCATAAAGGGCGAACGATTGGCTAAGCATGCCATTATCATCTTAATCTTACCATACTAACTGGTAATTCCGGTTTAAAGGGTAAGGTAGCTGTTAAACTTATGCATTTCGTATTTCATCCTCGCCACACGGATGTCACGAATAACATTTACATATAATGTGCCTATACCCAATGGTTATCTATTTTCATTAGGAAAGCCATCTGTTTGTTTTCAATACAAAATTAGAACAATTTAAAGCTAACTTTGGTAATTAAATAAATTCATAACAATTAACAAATTTCTACTTTTCCACTGACCGCTTCTCCAGTTTTTTTTAGTACCCGCTACCTGCTACCCGCTGCCTTTTTAGTTAGCTGACGTTGTTTTGCCCTATAAAACATTTTTTTAAATTACTACCGGATCAAAAACGCGGTCACACACGCCGTTTTTGCATGCCACATGATATATATATATATATATATATATATATATATATATATATATATATATATATATATATATATAATAGCCGATTTTCAGACCTACTGAATAGTCATATAAAAAAAGTATCTTCACGCCCATATCCCCGAAGGGTTAAAGGTACAACAAGTGCACCCACGATTAGCCGAAGATACTTGGTCCCACAAATGTGATAGGTGGCAAGCCTATTGCCAACCGGGCACTTTCCAATCCCGGGTAACTTTGTGTTTCTCAGAAAACTGAAAAAACACTTTTTTTAGTGCCCGACCCGGGAATAGAACCCGGTACCTCATGTGGTCAACGCCAACGCTGGACCACTAGACCACACAGCCGATTATTTATTTTTATTTTATATTATTATTCATATAAAATTTCATTAAAATCGGTCAAGCAGTTTCGGAGGAGTGTGGTAACTAACATTGTGGTACGAGAATATATATATATATATATATATATATATATATATATATATATATATATATATATATATATATATATATATATATATATATAAGACTATTTGCTTAAATTTATTAACGACGTATTCTTCAATACGCTGGAACGTGACATGTCTACAGACACTAATATAAGTGACGAGCACGTAAGGCATTGGAATCGTACCTGGGCAATTCGTTATAAATCTCTACCACAAAGTAGTCACGATGGCAGTGATTGATATATTTCGTACTGGCTCGCCTATTACAAGAGCCTATTTCTTGTAAGGGAATGACAAACTAGTGAAAAAAATATACTGAATTTGAGTTGAAGTGTTCGACGTTTCAGGTCGAGATGTAGTGGATAGCTTCTTTAATAGAATAATAAAATGAAACATTGTGGATATTAAATAAAATGGCATGGTTATTTTCCAACATAAAGAGAATAATTTCAAGCACCTCATTTTGCGCTCGGTCTTTCCGACACATATGAAAGGACACTTTCAAGTAGTAAAGTTAAAGGCACGTTCAAATAACGTATAACTAGGATATTACGCAGTCTGTCTACTGTTAACTTTTGTAGTTGTTTTATTTCAAATTGTCTAAAAAGTTAGGAGATTAGTTAATGTGTGGACTCTGTAGAGAATAGTGGAGCGTTAGTAAAATATACATAAAATTTATTTGCTCATCGGCTTTACTATTAAACAAATTTACTCCAGGGGTCAAAATATGTAAACTAGTGAAAGTCAGTGTAATATTAGGAATTCTTGCAATTTGTCTGACTGATACTTCTTTGGTAATCTATTTTTTCTGCCGCAATAGCGTCAATACTTTGTAGCGTATTTTGGTGTACGCTCAATTCATTAATATTAGTGGTACCCGTTGACCGAGCTTTGCTTTTTTTTTCTGAAAACGACGTGCTCTAAAAATGAAACCTAGCTAGATCTATTAATCGCCCCTGAAATCGTTCACATACGAAATTTCATAAAAAAAAGTTTCGAAAAATCTAGTGCATGAGTACAGTATGCAAAAGACGTAAGCAAAGCGTAAGCAAATAAGTACTAGCTTAAAATTAAGATTTTACTTGCTGATTCGCGTAGCTTTATCCGCAAGAAGAATGACAGGTCAGCAATACAGGAAATTTCATACAAATTTACCATTCTAACCTAGCCCTTTACGGATTGATTTTTGAAGAAAAAATCTACGTTTGACCCTGAATCTTAACTATATCCTTGCACAATTTCATAAAAATTGGTTTAGCGGCTTAGCCGTATAAGCGTGTCAAACATTTGCATTTATAATATTACTTTATTTTATACTTTCCATCGATGGCACTTGGTGAAATTCCATTATTGTAACATAATTGGCTAATCACTTGTACTTTAATTTCACATCAAAATTTTAGTTTTGTATATCACTCGACCGGTTTCACTTTTTAAGCAGCTTCAGGATGTAATATACTTAAATTGATTATTATTGACTGTTGTAATATAAATATTGTTTACCAAAATAAATATTGTTTGTTAGAGGGTAAACTCTCTAAGTAAGTTGTAAGTTATATTACAACAGTCAATAATAATCAATTTAAGTGAAACTGGTTGAGTGATATACGAAAATAAAGTTTTGATGTGAAATTAAAGTACAAGTGATTAGCCAATTGTGTCACTATAATATTGCTATAGATATTATAAATTATATAAATATGTACCTGTATGTATATATATATATATATATATATATATATATTATACGATTACTATACGATTATATTTAACTGCTAACCTAACCTAACCAAATTATAAAATCCCTAGGTAGATTATAATCTAATGGCCATTGACAATTTCACTGCGACATATATAATACGAAGGAATAGCAATTTTTATGCAATAATTGCAAGAAAAATACTTATCGACTTTTTGATGTCAACACTATTTTCCTTTTTACTTAATTCTTCTTCATATTCCTATATTTGTTTATATGTATACCACACACATGTTTGCTTCTTTAGTATATATCCTTGCTCCTACATTTATTTTAGTAATACTTCACTGGACTGGTTTAAAATTTTAATGGGCATAAAGTCATCGATTGTACTTATTATTTTTTTTATAGAAGTGGGGCAGACGGACAAGAGTTTCACCTGATAGTAAGTGATTACCGCCGCCCATAGACAACTACACTACCGGGGGTCTTGTTTTAAGAATTGCCGGCGTTTTAAGAATGAGTAGGATCTTTTCTTATAAAAAAAACCGAGCAAGTGAGAGTCGGAACGTTTACGAAGGGTTCGTACGTACGTAGTACGTACCATAATACCATTATTGCAAAAAAAAAAACGAAAACAACACATTTATTTTATGGGGTAAAACACATGTATTGTACCTCCTAATAATATTTATATATGATTTTTTTTAGTTTTTAGTATTTGTTGTTATAGCGGCAACGGAAATATGTAACTTGTGAAAATTTCAGCTTTCTAGTTATCACGGTTTATGAGATACAACCTGGTGACACACAGACAGACAGACAGCTGAGGCTTAGTTATAGGGTTCCGTTTTACCTTTTAGGTATGGAATCCTATAAACACTTAAATAATAAAATACATTTCGATAAACGTGTGATGTATACATATCAAAAACAAAAGCCTTTATCCAACACCAGTATAATTATAAATATAGAAAAAGAACTCAATCTCAGAACAGAATTTTAATAAAAAGTTACTAAGCAGCTAAACTTTTTATTAATACTCTGATAATCTAAAAAGTTCCGAGTTGATATTTCCTTCTTCTATCCATTGTCGCCCGTAGTAATAAGCACATTCAACTTTGAAACCCGAAGACTATAAATCCGAACATTGAGAGAGACAAATATAAAATATGGCTTTAGTTTGTCATCGTGGTGACATTTTCATATTAGCCATTGGTGGCTTCCTTCTGAGCCTTTTATATATCCTATGTAATAAGAGTCAAGTCACAAAGAGAATTACAATAGCTCTTAGCATGCAGAATAGAGCATGACTCTGCCATTATTTTACTATCAGTCAAGATGACAGTTGTATTTTTCGCGGCTAACGGTAGCCGTTCCGGCGCCAGCTTTGCGTCGTTTATCATCCAGTTCGCCAGCGTGTCCTAGCCCTTAGTTGTTTATGAAAACACCGTCAAAAAACTCGAGAGTCATTCATATCGGCAATCCTCTCGCTTCCCTTCAGAGATTACGTACAATTTATATTGAATGACGTTTAAAGAATGAATTTTAAATATATTACGAACTTTACTTACTTTACTTACTTTACTTGAATACCATATAACATTCTGTAAAAAACAGTTTCTTTCACGATTTATTTGTGACAGTTGACTTAAATACCTCGTAGTTTAGGGATTAACTAGCCTGTTCAGCTAAAATCATGAGGTCCAGGGTTCGATTCCCGGGTCGGGTAAAAAATGTTATCGAAGTAATTCTCGAAAATTCAAAATATTTGTTGCTGCTCGAAATCTGACTGGTGGCGTGTTGTTACTTGTTACCACCTCCGTACGGTGAGCACGTAAATTCGGTCGGTCCTGGTTATTGCTAAAAAAGAAGATAATCGTTATTAGTTAGGTAAAATTCTGCGATTGCGACAATCACTCACCTCACCAACAAAATCCGGCTATAGATTCTCCGGTTTGCCGTGAACCATATTCAGTTCATTCTACCTATCCCTCAAAGGCAGGCGGCAGTAACAGGCAAGGCGGTGGTACCAAACCCGGGGTATACTATCGCCTAGTAGCCACGAGCCACGCCTAGTGACTCGTATAGCCAATTGTTCGCCTCTTACAAACAGCCTGGCAGAAAGGCAGATGGTCTATTCTTCAAAGCAGCCCGGATTAACATGTGTTAAAAAATGTGAACAATTGGACAAATATGTCCCTACCATCGTGGCTACTAGGTGGTAGAGTGCTGCAACGTCTCGCCCCGATTTGGTACCACCGCCTTACCTATTCCTGCCGCCATAGCATCATTGCTTGTCACGAACATTAACGAATGTTCCGGTTCTGAGGATAAAGTAGCCGTTAAACTTATGCATGTGGCATTGACATCGCGCAATAGTTGGTAATGCGATATGCAAAGGTAAAACCACAAAAAGTATCTATAGGCAATGCCTTTTTCTTTTCATCGGGAGAATTTTCCTTTTTTTCATCTGCTTGTTATAAAAAAAAAACATTGCAACAAATAAATCGTTAAATGAATAAAAATATAATGTAATTTAATAAATCCTCATTTTCTTATTACTTGCAGTTCTGCAGTTATAAATCTATCGTACGTGCCAATCCACTGATTAAGCCAGATAGTTTACCCTGTAACATAAATTGATCAAAACTGAAATAACAGTATTCCTAATAATATTATATGTACAGAATTTCAGCTTCATATTTGCATTGCTTTAGCAGTTCTGTATTACTCTGCGCGAGTCAAAATCTAATCATAGCGCCAAGCTGGTTTGTAACCAGTTTAACTGAGTACAAGCAACTATTAACTCAAGAAACTCGATCAAATGCTATATACATAGTGTTACAGAATGCACTTAACATTGTTTGGTGTATATTGAATTAAAAATGATTTTAAAAGATAATTCTAAATTTAAAACCTCCCGACCTTTATCATCTTCCTGCTTCATATTGCGTCATATAAAGAGCAAAGTACGAAACAGCAGATTATCTTCAACTAGGAATGATACAGCTTCAGATCAAAGTTACCATGCCATTGCAATATTACTTAAATAACAGAACACCAAATTTCGTATCGATTAGGCATGTGCTAGTTGCAAAATTCCTTTGATCAAGTAGAAAAGAGCTTAAAATGGCAGACCTTAATATGAAAGAAAACCTTAAAATGGCAAAACCACTAAAAACCACGACTAGAAAACCAGTTTTAAATGATATAAAAAATGCATTAAAAACGTTTCTCTTATTTTTAGGATACGGTGCGGTAGAGACACACAGACGCACACGCGCCCATACACTCATATACACGCATGCATATACACACACCGATCAAACTTATAACACCGTTGATGCCAGAAATGTTAAAAAGTGAAATAGGTGAAATGAAATAAAAAACCTCTATTACATATTAAGGTGTAAACTGTAAACTACGTGGTAGAGTTCCGTAACGTCTCGCCCGGATATATATTACCACCGCATTAGCGTCAATGCTTGCCGTTTTAGTATTACGGTTTGGAGGGTAAGGCAGCCGGTAGACATGCGTGTGGCATTGCCATCCCGCCACGTACGTAGCAAGACAGTACGCAGCATAAACATCTTCGGTGTTCATAAGCGATGGTTTCCATCAGAAGAACAATCTGCTTGTTTGATTTCTAATGATATAAAACAAAACAAACTGTTACATGTTCGTTTATGATTAAACATAAAAATGACGTGTGTGCGTGTGAACTTCAATTTCCGCGTGCGAACCTACATATGTAGGACCGGACTTAAAATACGTACACGTGGACTTGGATATCGTAAAGGTCTTTTTATATGTATAACTAGCTGACCCGGCAAACGTTGTTCTGCCTTTTTAACTACTCTTATTTTTTTCTGTATTTTCTCACCTTTTAAACCTTCCCTGGACTTCAACAATTAATTCGAAACCAAAATTAGCCAAATCGGTTCAGCCGTTCTCGAGTTATAGCGAAACTAACGAAGAGCAATTGATTTTTATACATGGGGCACACTAAAAGTTTTGCACTTCTAGCTAATCGGAATTATTTGAATTTCGAATGTTATATTTTTAAAACGTTGCAACCTTTTTAGTATTAAAAAACAATTGGCGGGAAATGATTTGTCAATTGTTTTTTTATCACACATCAAAGTTCTACGTACGCAACGAAAATGGAATTAAGTCGAAAAGATTTTAGAGCGATGATTTTTATGATTTTAAAAGTTCTCTTTCTCCGCAAGACTGTGCCGCTCGTCTTCAAAATGCTTTTTGGAGAGAAACACCTTGTTTGAGCACCGTGAGGCGATGGTTTGCTGAATTTGAGAGAGGTCGAGTTTCTTTACATGACGAATTTCGTGAAGGCGGCCTTCAACTGCCGTCAACAAAAATAATGTGGTTACTGATAAGAGGTTAATTGCAGAAAACCCCCGGATTACCTATGAGACAATTTGAGGACTATTGGGGATCGGTATGAGCCAAGTTCAGAAAATTTTACACGAAGAATTTAAAGTTCGGAAAAATGAGACAGGCGAGAAACGTTGGTAAAAAAATGATCGTGTTTTTTTTCTCAGCTACGGGTCCCATCTGTACAATTTTACTTGAAGATCAAAAGAGTGTTATTGCCGAGTGGTATTCTATCATTTGTACCCAAAACTCCTACACCATAATAACGCTTCTTCACACACGGCCAATAAAAAAAAGTCATTTTTAGCTTCCGACAAAGTACATCACGTCAATGCGCATAGCCCCGACCTAGCACCCTGTGATTTCTGTATTTACCCAAAGTCAAAGATCTGATGAGAGGTTTTACTTTTACTCACTCCGAAGGGCAGTGATAGCGTTCAATCAGCACGTAGAAAACATGCCTTCAGATCTGTGGTCCTCCTGTTTTAAAAAATGGGTCGATCGCATGAAAAAATGTTCAAAATGTAAAGGAGATTATTTTCAAAAGCAATAAACATAATATTTTGGTTATAACATGTTGTTTTTTTAAGTTACGCAAAACTTATAGTGTGACCTACGTATATATAGATGTATATTGTTAGTTCCTTGAACGGTAATTCGTAGAAAGCTCTGAAGAAATAATGGGTAGATTATTTTACTGAGTTATTATGAAAGCTATAAGATCTGTATATGTCGCCTCTGTGGTCTAGTGCTCTGGTGTCGGAGTTTGACCGCATGATGTCTTGGGTTCGATTCCGGGATCGGGCAATTCAAAAATAGTTTTTTTTTTTTCAGTATACTGATAAAATAAAAATGTTGCCCGGGATTGGACCAGTGCCCAGTATCATATTATGGGACTAAGTACCTTCGGCTAATCGTGGGTGCACTTGTTGTACCTCTGACTAATAAAATCACTTTTAAGTTTGACTACTTACTTTAGCCGTTAAAAAAATAGTATAAATG
Source organism: Apodemia mormo (assembly GCA_036924255.1). Lineage (NCBI taxonomy): Eukaryota > Metazoa > Arthropoda > Insecta > Lepidoptera > Riodinidae > Apodemia > Apodemia mormo. The sequence goes on along the minus strand of JAUPFN010000003.1, from coordinate 30,628,040 downwards.
TTTATATATTTTTATGTATATCACATGAATGGAGTGAGTGTAATGTTTATTTTTATTAATTTAATGTATTTCTGATGCATATCATAAAAATATAGTTAGGCAGTCTTCCGCAATGTAATCTTTAATTGTATATATGAGTAAAAGAGGAACAAACTTTTTGCTTCACGTATGAATATATCGACATTATAATCATATCCACATGTCACGTAAAACACACTGCATATTGTGAGAAAGCACAACATTTTTTCCAGTTTTAAAAATCTTCTCTTTAACCATTTAGCAGGTAAGGCTAATGGCTGTTACATAACGGTATGGCGCAGTACTGTAGTATACTATAAACCGATTTGTGAGTTGGCTGCAGTAGGCGCTAGTGCAGAATGCTCAGACGGCGCGTCGCGCGTGTCAGCACCACGTGCGCTGCTACTCGCTCCACATTTATTATCTAGTGATTGCCTGGCTGCGTGATCTGACTCGCCAAGTATCTTTTTGGAACGATACGAACGATCCGCTTTGGGATTAGTCTTTTTTATAACTTTTTTATCGCTTACCTCGATTAAGAATGAAACTGTGTCTTATACATAAAAAGTGCTCCCTTCGTTTAGAATTTTCTTGTTACGACCTGTCAGTAAATAAAGAAAAAATGTTGTTAGATTTGTACCGGGCTTGTGGACTTCTTGTTTTAAATGACTTATTTGTCATAAATATCTTGATGTTTGTCTAGTTATCATAGAATAATAACTCAACAAATTTAGCTATTCAGCAAATATTGAAAAGGCTTGGCGAGGAAGTCTTAATGTATCTACATTATAACTCTAACCTTGCACCTTCAGATTTTCACCTGTTTTGGTCTCTTTAGACTTCTAGATTTTATTTAAATAATATAACAAGCAAGCAGATGGCTCTAATGATGGAAAAAGACAAACATCACCTATGGATGTTAATGTTGCGTTGCTATCCCTATGGCGGGATGATAATGCCAGAGACGGTAATGCCAGGTACAAGCATTGATGCTATTGCGTCAATGCTTGTACCTGGCATTGATACCTGGTAATTAAGTGAGGCGGTGGTACCAAATACCCGGGCGAGACGTTGCGAAACTCCACCACGTTGTAGTCACGATGATAGTGACACGTATAGTCAATCGTTAGCTACGCCATATCGTTATGATAATAAGTTATTTGCGACTTATACATACACACATACATATCTTCACGCCAGATCCCTTACGGGGTAGGCAGAGAGAACCGAGTACCATACATCACGATCCTTTCAGGCTTGTCTCGCCGGTTGCGAAGACTCTTGACACCACCTTCGGACAGTACTCGATCAATTTGATCATGGTATGTCAGTCTTGGTCTTCCCCGATTCACCTACATCCTTGCATATTTTCATTGTATATCTGTTTTTTAGCCTTTCATCTACCATGCTTGCGATTAAACCAACTATGCCAGATTTAAAAAGGGAAATACAAAATTTGTTTGTTTTATAGATTCTAGAATACAACACGCATTCATGCGATTTATCATTATTTATAATTAGCTGGCCCACGCAGTATAGCCTGCGGGCAGACTTAGATACTCGAATATTTCATGATGTGGACAATTGTATGATCAGGCCACGACATAATACATTATACCTACACCATATCGTTATGATAATAAGTTATTTGCGATTTATAATTATTTATAATTAGCTGGCCCACGCAATATGGTCTGCGGTCAGACTTAGGTACTTGAGCATTTCATGATGTAGGTAATTCTATGATCAGGCCACGACATATATATTATACCTACACCATATCCTTATAATATTATTATGATTATTATGATAATAAGTATCTTGCGATATCTAATTATAATTTATTTTATAATTAGCCCACGCAGCATGGCCTGCGAGCAGATTTAGATTCATCGACATGGTTTTTTATACAAATTTTCATTTCTTACTTCAGTCCTTTAGGGGTTGAAAAAAGTATGATTATGTCGCGAATCTTCAAATATCTCCATGCTTTATTCACAAGATCGGTTCAGCGGCTTATCTGTGTAAGTTTAACAGACAGACATCCGCTTTTATAATATTAGTATGGATATTATTTCCATGTTTATTCACAATTTGTTAAAACGTATTAAGTATTTTGACGGCTGTACACCAAAGAAGTAGAAAATGGCACACTAGGTACCCCACGATTATCCGAATATACTTGATCCCAGAATGTGATAAGTGGCAATCCTATCGCCAACCGACCACTTTAAAATATTGGACAACAGTTTTTTTTCAGAAAACTGAAAAAAAAAACCGTTTTTGAATTGCTCGAATCGGAATTCGAACGCGGGACCTCATGTGGTCAACATTGACACCGGATCACTAGACCATAGAGTATTATTTTTCTTTTTATTTATTTATATATATTGTTTGTATAATAGTTTTAGAACTGCTTTGCAAAACTGCAGATAGTATATTATTCAAAGGGGTTTCGAGGCAACACGTGGAAAAATGTTCTAGTTTGGAGAGTAAACACTAATGCTTGTGGGATAAACATCATTCCACACGGGGATAGCAATGCACCATTGACATCTTTGGTGTTAATAGGTGTTGGTTGACCCTTTCCATCAGGAGAGCCATCTGCTTGTTTGGTATTTTTTCCCTGCACTGTTTTCGAAGAAGTGTGTTAAGATAAATGTTATTATTGATAAAAATAATTGAAATAAATTGGGATTTCAAAGCCGAGTGTGCAGAATTCCGCGACATACAACTATCAAAATTTAATTTGGTAATGGACTAATAATAATTTTATTTTTATAAGTGCATAGCAGCATACGAGATTTTCGCCGTTATTTTGACAATCAGTAGGGACGAGTCTGAAATATCGTCGTGTGCGGCTTAATCGCTCAGCGTGCGATATTGGCGTTACATCATGTTGTCAGCATAGAGAAAAATTGCCGCACTCCGTCCGCCCCCCACCCGCTCATGTCGACATCGCGTTTATATTACTGAGGATTTATTGTAGTTTTACGAACACATTTATCTGTTTCTATTGATATACATTATGTAAGAACATGCTCTGCACATATATTGAAATGCTTATGTAGAGCAGAAACGTTAAGTGTGCGTAGCGCCTCAGATTTGTTTTCATTTGTTTTATTCAAAGATATATGAGACAGCAATGTCTATTTATTTCAGCCGATGAAAAATCGGTGGTTAACATGTATGGTAATATCGTTGTAATTGAAGTAATATTTGAGTATGATGATCCATTAAGACTTTCAAGCATATGTACCAAATTTCTTAAACGTATAATATGTATGTTTATATGTTTGTATATTTGTATGTTTAAATTAAGTATTTTGTAAAAAGACATACTTTTATGTTTGTCTACAAATGTCTCGGGAGGTAAAGACTATATCGAGATAATTTTTTTTATTTAAATCAGTCATATTCCAACTTAGGGAACAGTTAAGTTTAATCAAAATCGGTTTATTAGTTTTTAAGATATGAGTACAGCTGATATTCGAAGTCGGTTAAATTTTTTAATTTACTATTATTTATTTTATTGTTTGTATGCACACATAATCGAAATAGCTGTCTATTATAAATCTTTGATGGGGCTTTCAAACGAAACGAGATTCGATGGTTTTGAAGTAGATGACTCGCCTAATTGAAAAACAAAATGAGTGAATATTCAAGTAATTTCTCTATTCTGTTTTTAAAAAGGATTTCACTACATGCTATACTAAATATCCATTCGAACTATGAAGTAAAAACATAATCTAAGGATAAGGGGTTTATATAAATGTACATACGATGAGTCAGTACCTACTATGGTCAGTACACATCGTGCTAACGCAATGTCAATGATTACAGAGTTTTTTTTTGAATATCAAGGTAGCTAACACACAGATTCCTTTCCTAACAGGAAGAAACAAACATTACCTTTAGAAACCAAAAATGTTAATAGTGCGTTGCTCTCCGTGTGGCGAGATTGTTATAATACATGCGTAAATTTACCGGCTACCTCCAAACCGGATTACGACAGCGACAAGCTCTGTCGCTGTTGCGGCAGAAGTAGGTAAGGCGGTGGTACCAGACCCGGGCGCGATAATTTTGTATAACAGAACACTGTATACTTTGTATAACAGAACACTGGCTTAAAAGTCATCAGATCATGTTCAGCTTCAATAATCACATAGTTGGCAGCTCGTTTAGCAGAAGTAAGATGATACATGGTGGCTCTTTAATTATTGTTAACAAACTAATTAAATTTAAAGAACGTAAAGATATTGTGAGCCTTTCTGTTGAACGAGTCATCGAGATTGCTTGTATTGAGTTCGAGCAATTTATTGTAATAAGTGTATATAAGCCTCCTTGTGCAGCTTTTGAGGAGTTTTCTAACAAAATGGAGGAGGTTATGTATAAAGCCGCAAATTCAAAGATGAACATTGTTATCTGTGGAGATTTTAACATTAATATTTTAGAACAATCTTCTTTATCACATAAGTTTATAAATCTATTCAAATCTTATAATATACACAAAATTTTCTATGAACCAACTAGAATAACTGCCTCTAGTGCTACTTGTATAGATAACATATTTTCAAATATAACACCTACAAATAGCTCAATTATAAATACATTAGATTCAGACCATACTGGGCAATCAGTTCAATTTTTGAGAATACCAAATAAACTTCAGAGAAAAGAAATTGTTTTTGTTCCTATAAATAGTAGTCGATTAGAACGTTTTAAAAAAAATTTAGCTGCAAAATTGCCTGAGATGCCCTTTCAAGAAAATCCAAATAATTTATACGATACATTCTTTAATTTGATAGATACAGAATATAGGCAAATATTTACACCAAAATCCATATCTGTAAGTAAACGCAGAGGTTTTAGTGAGTGGGCAACTGCAGGAATTTTTAAAAGCAGGAATCGGTTATTTGATTTATATTATGAAAAATCTTTTAATTATAGTACTGAATTCAAAGAGTATGTCAAAAATTATTCAAAGATTTTTAAAAGAGCTTGCAATGCTGCCAAGTCAATACACATAAAAAATATGATAAAACACTCTTCTAACAAAATAAAGGCAACATGGAACATCATTAATTGTGAAATTGGCAAGACTAGTATTTTTGATGAAGAATACCAATTAAATGTAGAAGGAGTCAATGTTACGGGACATTTGGAGGTAGCAAAGGAATTTGAAAAATTCTTCTCTAATGTGGCCATCAGAACAACTCAAAGTCTAAGCTCTTCAGCCAGTACCGCGGAATTATTATTGAAGCAATGTGTCAACAAGTGTGAATCAGATTTTGAATTTTCTTTTATTGATTCTAAAGATATATTAAATGCTTTCAAATCACTAGAAATTAAAAAAACTGCAGATTTATGGGGCCATTCCCTTAAAATCATTGCCTCAGTAATAAATATCATTGCACCATACTTAGCTGTAATATTTAACTGCTGTATAACAAATGGTGTTTTTCCTGATTTAATGAAACTCTCAAGAGTAATTCCAATATTTAAGTCTGGCTGTAAATCAGATCCCACTAACTTTCGGCCTATCTCGGTTCTGCCTTCCCTGAGTAAAATATTTGAAAAAATAATTCTTAATCAAATGTTAAAACATTTTAACAAATTTGAACTGTTTCATCCTAAACAATTTGGATTTACAAAGGGTCGCTCAACCGTAGATGCTGGTGTGGAATTATTGAAAAAAATCTATGAAGCCTGGGAGGAATCACATGATGCAATTGGAGTATTTTGTGATTTATCTAAGGCATTTGACTGTGTTCATCATAATACTTTAATCAGGAAATTACACTACTATGGCATTAGAGGTAAGGCCCTCGATCTTCTGACTTCGTATTTGAATGGAAGAACTCAGAGGGTCGATATCAATGGCATAAGATCAAACGGTGCCACTGTCACCATGGGTGTTCCACAAGGATCCATTCTTGGTCCGTTTTTGTTTTTGATATATATAAATGACTTGCCCTTCTTTGTTGGCGATAGGCATGGAATCGTACTGTTTGCGGATGACACTTCACTTTTATTTAAAGTGAAAAGACGAGTTGGTAAGTATGACGAAGTGAACATTGCGATTTCAAAAGTTGTACACTGGTTCAATGTAAACAACCTCCTATTAAATGGAAATAAAACCAAGTGTATTAGATTCTCAACGCCTAATGTAAGGCATATAGATACCAATGTACAACTTAACGGAGACAAATTGGATCTTGTGGACTCTACTGTCTTTTTAGGGATTACGATAGATAAAAAACTACAGTGGGGACCACATATCGACAAATTAACGAGTAGACTGAGTTCAGCGGCATTTGCAGTTAAAAAAATGAGACAGATTAGTGACGTAGACACTGCGAAAATTGTGTATTTTAGTTATTTTTTTTCATAGTATTATGTCTTATGGGATTCTACTATGGGGAAATTCCACTGATATAAATACAATCTTTGTTTTACAAAAAAGAGCTGTAAGAGCTATTTACAATCTCAGTCCACGAGTTTCCCTAAAAGAAAAATTTAAAGAAATTAATATTTTAACCGTACCATCACAGTTTATATTTGAAAACTTGATGTATATTCGTAAAAATATTTCTTCATTTAAGAAAAATAGTGATGTACATAATGTAAACACAAGGAACAAAAACAATCTTGCTCTGCATGTATCACGTCTCCACAGAATAAGTAACTCTTTTATGGGGCAATCTATACGCTTTTACAATAAACTTCCAAATGCTATTAAAGATCTACCAATACACAAATTTAAAAAATGTATCAAATCTAAACTTTGTAAAAAAGGTTACTATAAAACATCTGAATATTTGGATGATAATAAGGCATGGGATTAATTGCTCCTCATAGCAGTCTCATAATAATTATAATATATTATTCATAAATACATTGTAATTGTAATTGTAAAAACATTGTTTAAAAAAATGTATATGCACAAAAAAAGACAAGCCCGCTGAGTTTCTTCCGCCGGATCTTCTCAGTGTGTGGCCGCGTTTCCGATCCGGTAGTAACTCAAAAAATGTTGACTCGTCAAAAGTGCCTGTAAAGGATAATTTGAATAAAAATGTTTTGACTTTGACTTTGACTTTGACTTTAATGCAGAACTCTAGCACCTAGTAGCTACGACGGTAGTGACTCGCATAGCCAATCGGTCGCCTTTTACAAGCTGCCTGCCAGAATGGCAGATGGTCAATTCTTCAAAGGTGTCTCGGACTAATACAGGAAAAATGCTAATTGTTATGCAATAAATGAATGCGTGTTGTATTCCAGAATCTATAAAACAAACAAATTTTGTATTTCCCTTTTTAAATCTGGCATTAGTTGTGTATCGTGTCGCAATCAATTTACTTTAAGCTCTCGCACTCAAATTACTTTTTCTTTATAAAAGAGTAATCCTCTGTTAAAAATGTTGGGCCTTTAATACTTTTTCATGAATTTTATTTTCATTCAATATTTATCAATTTTATCACTTGTACTGTTTCACAAGAAGATAATTGTATTTTACTAGCTGTTGCCGCGACTTCTTCCGCGTGAAAAAAAAAATCTAAAACAGAAGTAGACTGAGTTACTTCTTATTACCGTGGTTTAAAACATAGTCCCAGGGTATTTACCTTCATAGTTCCCGTTCCTGCGGGACTTCCTGGATAAAAACTATCTATCCTATGTCCTTGCTCAGGTCTCAATCTACCTTTGTACTAAATTTCATTCAAATCGGTTGAGTAGTTTAGACGGGAAGAACAGACAGACAGAGTTACTTTGGCATTTATAATATATGTATGGATTTCGGTTCGCTCACACAAGCATCACCAGGGTATTTACAGCTATTAATTCCATCATGAATAGCTGTAAATACCATCATAACTATTAGCGTGACATGCAAAGAGAGAGGTTTTGTCGTGGCAACATTTTACATGAAAATAATGTTGGTGGAATAAACATTATTTAATTAATTTGACCGCCCCGTTGGTCGAGTGGTTAGCGATCCTGACTACGCAATCAACGGGGCTCGGGTTCGATCCCCGACGGGGACAAGCATTTGTGTGATGAGCATAATTGTTTGTATTTCCGGGTTTGGGTGTTTATTAAATATATTCTGGTATTTATATACGTATTTCTATGTATTAGTATCGTTGACTAACACCCATAACACAAGCAAATAATTTGCTTACTTTGAGGTTAGATCAGTAAGTGTAATTTGTCCCCTGAATATTTATTTATTTATTTATTTATTATTTGCATAATTTACATTTATTTAATATGCATCATAATATAGGTACTATTTTGTTTATTATATCTTTTATAAGATAGGGAACTATCAGATGGCTCTCCTGATGGTAAGAGAAGATCATCTCCTATCGACCTAAATGATTTTAATGGTGCGTGGCTGTGGTACCAAACACGGTCGAGACAATGTAGAACTCTTTCACCTAGTAACTACTATGGCAGTGACTCGCAAAATCAATTGTTCGCCTCTTACAAACTGTCTGGCAAAAGGGCAGGCAGTAAAATTAGTCTGTTGTCAAAGTCAGAAGAGATTTTATTGTTTAGTCTATAGTCAAACGGTCGTAGTCATAAAATTATGGTCGACTTTATATCAGAGGGCGGTCGCTTGTATATAATAAAGGTATATTGGAAACATAGCTGTTTATAATTTGTATTTATCTTACAAATATTAAATAAAAATATAAATTGAATATAGGTAAAATTATGAAGAAAAATTAAATAGAAAGCTTGGAATTGCTGTGCATACCTGAATTCGAAATTAAGGAATTGGGGCGAGGCGGACAAACTGTTGCCAGTTCCTGGACCAAGTCCCGCGCCCAATTACACAGTTCGTTACTCTCTGTGAGAAAGAAAATGAGTGAAAAATAGCGCTGGGTGGCCGCAGGCGTGATCGTAGAGTCGTAAATCCATGAATAAAAGTTCATTTTAACCATAAAGCTATTACGTTTTACACTTTTACATTTTCTTAATACAAGTTTGTATAATATTTTAAAGATATTTCGATTTCTTAGACAATTGATGCAAAATAACTTTACTATACTCGATTATATATAACCAACACTGTTTTTTTATAAATATATATATATATATATATATATATATATATATATATATATATATATATATATATATATATATATATATATTATGTCATAAGATAACAAAAAAGCAGGTAGCTCTCCTGATGTATAAAAGCAGCCATTGCCTATATAATTTAAAGGCAGTAAAATTGCAAAAATCGTCAAAGGGTTTTAAAATTGTGCCTTTTCTGAAATATTTTAATATCGTTATGAACAAAAACTATTTTTTTAAATTCTTTTTGAATTATTTATTTATTGACTTATTCTTTTTGAATTATTTCTTTATTGACTTATTGACTTTCATTATATTCCCAAATTCGACTGTTCCGCATTCAAGAACTTCTTAATTAATAATTATAATTATAACTGTGTGTAAACTTGTGGCGGGATGTTACTTGCATAAGTTTAAGGTAAGGTACCTTACCCTCCAAACTGGGACACGACAGTGACAAGCATTTACGCTATTGCGGCAGGAATAGGCAAGGTGATGATACCGAACTCAGGCAAGACAGAACTCTACATCCCGCCACATGTTTACACACGGGACAAATTTTTACACCCACTGATCTAACCCCAAAGAAAGCAAATTATTTGATTAAATTATGGGTGCTAGTCAACAATACTAATACATAGAAATACATATATAAACACTAGAATATATTTAATTTAGTAAACATCCAAACTCGGAAAAAAATCATTTATGCTCATCACAAAAATGCTTGTTCCCGTCGAGGATCGAACCCGAACACCTTCGATTGCGTAGTCAGAGTCGCTAACCACTTGACCAACGGGCGGTCAAAATGTATAACATCAGATCTTCACCAAGTTATAATGGAACCACTTGGAAATATTAGAATATTTTTTTATATCATAAGATTGCCACCTTAAGATAGCACACAAGCAGATAGGTCTCCTGATAGAAAAAGTCAACCATCGCCTATAATCACCAAAGATATAATGTTATGTTGCTATCTTGTGGCGAGGTCTAATGCCACGTGCACAAGTTTACTGGCTATCTTACCCTCCGAACCGGAAAACAACAGAGATAAGCACTGACGCTATTGCGGCAGAAATAGGTAAAGCGGTTGTCCCAGACCCGGGCGTAACTATGCGGAACTCTGCCACCAAGTAACTCGCTGAACATACATTTAAAATTAAAGATTCTGATTCCGTGATTCCAACGAATCAAAAACTTCCTCCTTATTCGAAAGTTGGTTAATAAGTGTGTCATTATGATAGAGACTTTTTATCAAAATTCTAAATTTCAAAGTTCTTGATTTAAAATAAAATATGTTAAAAAATTCAAGTATAGGGAGAAGAAAAAAGTTCTTATTATATTCTTTAAAATACAACTTCCTTTTTCTAAATTTACAAACTATAATTTATATTTTAATAGCACCCGGTAAACGTTGTTTTGCCATATAAATTATTTAATTAAAAATAAGGGTTGGTGATGATAGAAGGGTAAAAGTATAGAGTTGTATGTATTTTTCAATGCTAATTCATAAAAATAAAAAAAAGTTGTCCATAAAATAAAAAATATTTTTACGGGTGGACAACCCTTATCACTTAGGGGTTTGAAAAATAGATAATAGCCAATTCTCAGACCTACTGAATATGCATACGACATTTCATCAAAATCGGTCAAGCCGTTTCAGAGGAGTACGGGAACGAATATTGTGACACGAGAATTTTATATATAAGATTTTTTTATTTATAGGTGTTATTTTTCATAAATTTTCTTTTTTCCAGAGCCATTTTTGAAGAATGTCTCTTTAGTTGTATATTTTATTTTAAATGATGATGAGTCAATCAATAAATTTCTAAATTGTTTTGTTAAAAAAATGTCTAAAATTGTCTAATATAATAAAATTACTTTTCATCTGACAAATTCATTCTGTGAACAACATATTTGCATCATTTAATCATTTATTTTTTCCAATATTATTTACTATGAAGATGGATTTGAAATGTAGCACGGAAGTTTATTAACAAAGCTGTTACTCGCGACTTCGTTCGCTTCATACAAAGTTCTGCGCAGTTGGATAAAAAGTAGCCTATATCGTTTCTAGATAGCGTAACTTTTTAATGGTAAAATATTTTTTTAAAATCGGTCCAGCATTTTTTGGATTTCTTCGTTATTAACAAACAAAAAAGAAATGATTTCTATTTATCTTAGTATAGATAGGGAACATTTTTACCTAAAAACACAGCATAACGGAAATATTGATTACATAAAATCGTCGAGCACATAAAAGTATACATCATATTATTATAAACATATTCTGTGATATAACAGCGTAATTTAAATATGTTGCGAAATTATACAGTAAATTTTGATAGTAAGCAAATTTCTAACTAGGAACATGAACAAAAGCACTTCGTAAGGGTTAGTGTAGTACCATTAACATGAAGGGTAGTCGTAAAATAACTTCATTTCAAAGGGCGACTGAAGGCTTTCACTGCGTAGTGGTATGTTATATTGCATTCTATGACCAAAGATGTGTGTTCAGTTATCGTGAATAGACGATAGTTGCCTAATTTGTTTTTATGTTATTTGTACCCCCAGTTTTGTCTGTTCAAAACATGTAGAATTTTTATAGTAATTTTTTTGTTTATTAATCTTAAGAAACAATCGAATATCGGTGAAATTAAAGTGCTTGGATTTTCTGTCAACTATATCCTATTGATACCAAAGATGTTAATGGTGATAATAATGGTATGTTGCTACGTTGGCGAGGTCTTAAACCACATATGCGTAAGTTTACCGGTTACCTTACCCTCCAAACCGGAACACGGCAGTGACAAACACTGACGCTATTGCGTCAGGAATAAGTATGGCGGTAGTACCAGACCCGGACGAGACAATGCGGAACTCTATCACCTAATAACCACGATGGTTGTGACTCGTAAAACCAATCATTCGCCTTTTAGGACCTGCCTGGCAGAACGGCAGTTGGCCTATTCTTTAAAGGAGCCCGGACCAATACGGGGAATATACATGCGAATGTGAATAATTATACTTATTACTTGATTGATTCATTAACTTACAATAGACCATCTTCTATTCTGCCAAACAACACTTGGATTGGCGAAAGATTGGCTAGATATATGTACGTATGTTACTAACGTCGTGACTGGTAGGTAGTATAATTCTACAACATCTCGCCTGGGTTTAGTACCGCATTAACTATTTCGGACGCAATGACATCAGAATTACCCATTATCGTGTTTCGGTTTGAAGGGCAAGGTGGCATTACATCCGCCACACGTTACCATCTTTAGTGTCTATAGGAGATTTTTATCTCTTTCCACCAGGAAAGCCATTCGCTTGTTTGTTATTCTGATAAAAAAACGAAGAATACTAAAAAACTTATTTATAATTAACGTAGCCGCAAGCAAATAGCCTATACAACATAAAATATTTTAATATTTATGAAATTCGAGCTAAGATTTAATTATAAAGCAAAAACGTAGGTTGAAAGCGTACTAAACTTTTAAAAGGTAAAATAAATGAAAGGGTAATTAAATGTTATAGAATCATTATTCATTGTTCCTACTAGCTTTTTCACTATTTTTATGAATATAATAATTTAATTAATAATGGCTATAGTGACTACTACATATAAAGTATACTTCATAAACAATCTTTATCCCTTATTATATTTTATACGATGTACATATGTTTAAGTAACAATATGTGTGTACACAATTTTTTTCAGAAAACATTGTTTTTAAAGGAATAGGTCACCTACTTTGCAAAGAAAAGGCCGATTAATGAGGTTTTCTTGCAAACAATTCAAATTTATTAAAGGAAAGGATCATGACAAAGGGCATAGCTTTTTCTAGGTAAAAGTAAGTCGAGTGAGCTAGACTATGCCTTAGTAATACTGTTCAAAGCAAGCGTATCTGAACTCGAGTCGGTGTGAAAGCGGATTCTCTGACACTCATTACTACAAGAATGGGTCCAACTTCGTAGTTTTACTTCATTTCATCCATACAAAACTCACCAGTCATATCCGCCCAAGTACAGGCCAATATCAATGGATGTCACCATTAACTGAAAAAGATTAACAGTCGTAATTCACCGATCTGATAACGACTATAGCTTGTTTCTTGCGATAACCGAGGCCTATAGCTTTATGTGGCATAGCTGTAAACACATCGGTCGGCAACTCGTAGGTAAAATATGTGTACATATTCAAGTCGTTATAATAATTATGCCGAAACATAATATATCCCGTATTTTTCATTTTGTATTAATTTAACTAGCTAGAAAGTAGTGTTCCTTGGTGTTCATTGGCTCTATAGATAGTTTATTACCTAGATACCTAGTTTGCTTTTGTTTTTCTCTAGTTTGTAGATAAGTAGATAGCTTACTCTTAAATTTTAGGTTAATACGCAGATAGAAAAATAGTTAATTTACTTGGTTATGTTGTAGGTTAGTGTATGCAAATAGTTTATTTAAATATAATATGAATCGTTATTTTTATTGTGAAGTAATGGCTAGTGTTAATTTATAAATTTATATTTTATATGCGAAACAAGTGCAACCTTGCGGACAAACCGGGATACGGTTTTTGCAAAACTAATTGTTACCATGTGTTATAATATTTGTTTAAATAAATTAAAAAAAAAACATCACTATCACATTCCTATTTACTACTGAGATTTCGATTTTCAAGGATAATGCTGAATATCACTTTGACCAAACCGGAGATCGAACCCGAGATCTTATGATATGAGAAATAGGTTAACGACTTAAGCCCTACCAATAACCAAATTATTAAAAAAATATATACACCACTCCCAAATTAATAATGAGTTCACGTAAATAAACATCTTTTCGATAATACTTAATTCAATATTCGTTGTTGTTACATACGAAAAGAAAGGATTGTTATAAAATATTTTGCTTTGTGTAAAATTGCCTTTTTACAAGAAATACAATATTTAGGTGAAGTGCGTATTAAATGTAATATATTCTTCAGTTAATTGTAATGGCTTCATATTCTCTATTAAGGGTATAAGTCTGATGTATATTTGGATAAAACTAATAAAAAAAAATAACTTTGATAGTCCAAAAGTGCACTCCTAAAAATAAATTTCATAATTTTACCCCGTATCGGTCCGGCCTCCTTTGAAGAATAGACCAATTGTCGTTCTGCCGGGCAAGTGGTAAAAGGCGACCGATTGGATATGCGAGTCACTACCATAGTGGCTACTATGTGGTAGAGTTCTGCTTTGTCTCGCCCGAGTCTTGTACCACCGCCTTACCTATTCCTGCTACAATAGCGTTAGTGCTTATCAGTGTAGTTTTCCGGTTTGGAGGGTAAGGTAGCCGGCTAACGAATGTACATTATACCTCGCCATTAGACCTCGCCACAAGATATCAACGCACCGTTGATATATTTTGTGTCTATAGACGATGGTTGACTCTCTCCACCAGGAGACCCATCTGCTTTTTGCTATTTTATGATATATTAAAAAATATATATTTATATGTGGAATTTTATTTTTTTATGTAAGAAACATCGCCTTCTACCTACCAACTACATCGATTTTTTTTTCTATCTCAAAGTTCTATGTTATTTTAATATTAATTATAAAAGTCTTCATGTAAATTCTTTATGTAAATTATAAAAAAAATTGTTGTTGGACAATATAACTTAATCTTAAATAATGATGTAGTAAAGTTACATAAGCCTGAAGCTTTTACTAAATCAAAAATTTATGTGTAATTACTAAACTTTACAAAAGTTATAGAACTTTGTAATAGTGAGCCAACGATATATCTCTTTTTTAAAAATATCAAATACGTTAAAACTTTTTCTTGAAAGCTTTTTCTTGACACACTTCTATTCGTGTTATAAATAAAATGGAGACTTTTTACTTCAAAAAGTTGCTTGATTTCGCTAAGGGGAGAGTAGAGCTTAGCCTAATGCTTTGCGTTGAAGCGTGCAATAAGTGGTACAATTTATCAGTGCAAACTCTACTTATACTTCACAAATCAAACGGTAATTGAGGTTAGTTTAGTTTACAACGTAATTACACTAATAGAACTCCTTTCATCAGTAGAGACGAGATTTTTGATGTTTATTGATTTACGATACGCAGGCCACGATTAATGTCTCGCTGTGCTCTGGTCTATTCAGTAACAGGCGCACCTGCTGGATTTATGATCACGATAAATTCATTGTTATTCGCTTCAATAATTCTGAATCTCTTAGATACTGTTTTTAATGGATACAGTAATAAGACAATGGGCATCTAAAATTTTCAATTTTGTAAATTGTATCATGAAGATATCATAAAAATTATATTTTAATAGATTAGATTTCCTCTTCCTGTTTCCTAAATTAAATATTCTTTATAAACTTAACATCGAGGCGACTTTACTCAGGATTCTTATTACGGACACTTCGGTAATCATGTGGTCTGTGGGCTTGACTGATCGCTGATACTAAGAGTCTTGAACAACTACAAACAATTTTCTCCACAACCATCTAAGAAGACTTAATGTCTATTATTTAAATAATTTTACATATTAGTATTACTTAGGTATGGCCTTTACACAAAGAAACTGGTTTGGAAAAGAAAGTGGTATTCGCTGATAATTTGGGCGGAAGTATTTAGACACGAGTTCCTAGAATCATTCTAGTATCAAATAATCATTATTCGTCCCATGACATTTTCAATTGTTTTTTTTTTTTTGTTTAAATGAAAGCGCCCTTCTTAATCTTAAGTC
The DNA here is from genome assembly GCA_036924255.1 of Apodemia mormo. Taxonomy (NCBI): domain Eukaryota; kingdom Metazoa; phylum Arthropoda; class Insecta; order Lepidoptera; family Riodinidae; genus Apodemia; species Apodemia mormo. Next base: position 30,612,179 of record JAUPFN010000003.1, on the reverse strand, counting down.
TCCCATGTTAAGTGTATTTTAGGTTAAGGTCGATAAATACGCGAATGCGGATCAATTTTTGATCGATAGAAAAATTATACGAATTGATCTAACCCCAATCTATAAAATTTATTAACAATCCAAATAATAAATATATAACAATTATTATAAAAAAATATTAACACGTAAAGCAAAAACTTTGTACCCCTTTTCGAGAGAATTACGCGAACTATGGAGTATGAAATTTTGGGCACAGTTAAAGTTTACATTGCGAAGAACATCTGAAATTTAATATTTTTAAATAAAATTTATTTCGCACATTAAATTAATCTTGTATATAAAATCCTCGTGGCACAGTGTTAGTTACCATACTCCTCCGAAACGGCTTGACCGATTTTTATGAAACTTTATATGGATATTCAGTAGGTCTAGGAATCGGCTACTATCTATTTTTCATACCCCTAAGTGATAAGGGTTGTCTACCACTAACATGTTCTACAAACATAACATTTTTTCACATTTTTCAATTATCTCGAAAAAGCGCGTTATATTCCATGATCAGGCACCTACTTGTATTCTTATGTATAAAATTGGTGAAATCGAAGTCAAGAATAACATTCTTACTTATTAATATGGTTCTAATGTGTAAATTTAAAACGAATTAATTATTTTGCTGGGTAATAAGAAGGAGGAGTTATGCATACCATACTTGCATAAACTAAATTAAATTATAATTTATATTTTCCATCGTCGCCACTTGGTGAAACTGCATCATATTGATTCTATAATATAAACACTTGTACTGTTTCACAAATGTAATTTAAATTTTATTTATTACACAATCACTTTTAAATTTACAGCCAACCGGTTTTGCCTATTAAAGCATCATCAGGGCTTTAACATTAAGTTAATGTAATGTGATAATGTGATAAATTAAATTACATGACAAACATTAAAATAGCGTTTGGTGTCCAGAATTTATCGAAATATGTCCATACTTAATATTATAATTGCAAAAGTCTGTCCGTCTATCTCCCTGTAACTTTTTTATGGCCAAATCGCTAAACAGATTTTGATAATAATAATAATAATCTTTATTAATCAAATCTTAGTACATACATAAATATTTAAAAACAAAAACAAAAAGCAAAAAATTTAATATCAACTTGTAAAACATTGTGATGTACCCACGATGTTTTGTAAAAATAAACTTTGGAAAGTCAAGCATAGGCTAGTTTTTGTTCAAAAATCAACCACTAAGAGGCTGAAATAGGAGGGTTTGTATGACACATTATCTTGATGACCTCCTCAACGGAGGGCGAATCTGCGCGGGTTAGCTAGTATTTTTATAACACAGTAAACAAACAGCTTACTTGTTAATTAGAAATCACTACCGCCGGTATGCCGTATCCATAGCCATCATCATCAGAATTATTACAGTCAATATCGTAGCGTTGCTTTTAATACTTGCTCAACAAAAAGGCTCATGAGCTGTTTTATTTAGGCCAATAGGTACCAACAAAAGAAAATATGTTCGTTATACTCTTGCAAAAGATTTGCACTTACCATAATTTACTTTTTATCTGCCATTTATTTATAGCTCTGGTCGGTAATTATATTTCATAACCGTTTCACTTTTAATTAAATCCGTTTTTTAATTAAAGAAACCGAATGAAAAAGTTTATACCGAAAGGAAATATATATTGTGTTTTTGCTTTTATCTTAATGAATATTTTATAACATCATTTTTAAACGATACTCATTTTGAATCTTGGCTTTGAACGTTGCTTTGTTAACTAAGTAGAGTTAACAAATAAAATACATAAATAAAGAAGGTCGGCAAAAATTTTGCTTTACTTTCTGTAGCGTCTTGAAATACAAATTATATTCATGAGACTATTTTTTTAAGTTAATTATTTTAAACTTAAAAACTTTAGTCTTATCTCCCAGCTTAAAATATTAATAAGTATTTAAATATATAGGGATAAAAGTAGCCTATGTGCTATTTCAGGTGAACATCTACCTGTGTGTTAAATGTCATCCAAATCCGTTCAGTAGTTTTGGCGTGATTGAGTAACAAATATCCATCCATCCATCCAAACTTTCGTATTTGTAAAATTAATATAGATTATTAGATTTAATATGTATATTTTTATAGTATTTGAGCTGGAGTTAGGTATGGAACATTCGTACATTATCGCGCTATTATATACTCATACAAAATTCAATGAACAGTGATATTTAGGAGACTCAAATTATGTATACCTTATTAATATTTATGAATTTTCTAACAATTATATCTATCTCTATTAGTCTGACTTAAGTATTTTACAACAATCCACGTTGACAACACTCATTTGTATCGAGCGGCGGTGTGACTCGTATAGAAAAAAACTATATTATATTTTAAAGAAGTTTTTGGACTGCAACCGGCGAGCCGCGGCGTAGACATCATTTAAAACTGATACTATGCTTACTTTCTGCTGCAATTTGTGTGTATATAGTGTTTCAATCGCAGTGAAGTGTGAAACACACGCAGATTTGGTGCGTAAACTGCAATATACTTGCGTAGAGAGTATAAGTGTTCTGTGGCAATATTGTGAAAATTATCCAAAGATACCCTGTTTTCGAACTAAGTGATGAAGTTGTCACATTACTACCGTCACATAAGGTAACCCTTAAGACATTTAAAATCAAAATGCTTCTGGAAGAAAACTCTTGTTTATCGATGCTCAGAAATATATGCTATATTTTTTTATATAATATTTTTAATTATATAAGACACCAGTCAGCTATTGCGATGTATGAGAGTCTGCCAACGTTTTTTAATTCATAGTAATTCAGGGATTATTTCCCAATTGAAAATACGCACTTTTCCTACCATTGGTTGTAGATCATAAGGACACAGATTCGATTACGAGGTCAGGAAGAAGTGTTATTTTTAAAGATGGCATCAATTCACAACCCTTCGTGGATGTGTGACCTTTACAATGTCACTATGAGTTGAAATAAACTCATCGAAGGTCTGGAAAATAACGAAGACATCCTGCGTGACTGCCAAATCCATCACATAAATTTTGGTACTTTCCTCATCAACAGTAAAAACAAAAGAATACACACATAATGAACGCACCTTTTACTTCGCAATCGAGTTGAGTCAAGTAGTGTTCGTTTCTCGTAAATGTGCTTTATCTATAGAAGAAACGAACAACCGTTTTTCCCCGTGTTGGTCCAGGCTCTTTGAAGAATAGACCAACTGCCGTTCTACCAGGCAGGCTGTAAAAGGCGACCGAGGTGTATACGTGTCACTATCATCGTGACTAGTAGGTGGTAGAGTTCTACAACGTTTCGCTCGGGTATTTGGTACCACCGGTTTCTGCCGCATTAGCGTCAATGCTTGTATTATTGTTTGGAGGGTAGCCAGTAGACTTATGCATGTGGCATTGCCACCCCGCCACACAGATAGCAGCGCACAATTAACATCTTTGGTTTCTCTTTCCATCAGGAGATCCACCTGCTTGTTTGCTATCTAATGATATAATTTTTTTTAAAAAGAACACTACTTCAAGAAAATGAAACGTGCTCTAGATGCCCTGCTAACCTAATGTCTAGAATCTCGATGGCTAAAAGCGCTTTTAATAACAAAAAACACCTATTTAGGGCTAAAACAAAGGCACAATTACGCAAGCAACTTATAAAGACCTATATCTAGAGTATTGCGTACGGCTGTGAAACATGGACACTAACTCAGAGATATAAAGAGGGGCTGGAGGCTTTCGAGATCAGGTGCTGGCACCAAATGGAGAGAGTTATTTGGATAGAGAAGAATCTAATGAGGAAGTGCTGAAAATGGTTAATGAAAGATGAATAATAATATAAATTATCGAAAATAGAAAAAAAAGTATGGTTGGCCACTAGATCAGACATGACAACCTCTTCAAAACCTTCTTAGAAGGAAAGATAGAAAGAAGGCGAAGTAGGGGATGACCTAGACGAAATTTCCTCCAATAACTGAAAGAGAAAGTGGAAGTCGGGTTATGTCTAGAGGTGATAACAAAGGCAAGGAACAAACAAGATTGGGTATCGCTCCACTAACGAAAGCATAGGTCTTTGTTAGAGACAGAGAAAGCATCCCAAGAGATCACACGTTCGCCAAGAATTGCTAATTAATTTATTTCATCTTTGTATAAAACAAAGATTCTCTAAAGTAACGCCTGAATACATAAAATGTCTTATTTTCTACAATCTACATAGAAAAATCTCATTAATAATTAGGATTCTTTAAAATAAGTAGTACTCTATCACGCAAATGCACAAGAACAGACAGTAAAGGCTGATATAAAATTGTTAGGTAACCAGGGACTAAATTTCAGACAGGTAGACATAGTAATAAAGAGCTGTGGCTAAAGGAGAAATAGTTCTGCTTAAGTACATACACGTACACATACGCACATACCTTACATCTATATGCATAAAAATCAATTGCTGTTCGTTAGTCTCGCTAAAACTCGAGAACGGCTGAACCAATTTGGCTAATTTTGGTTTTGAATTAATTGTTGAAGTCCAGGGAAGGTTTAAAACGTGAGAAAATATAGAAAAAAATATGAGTAGTTAAAAAGGCAGAACAACGTTTGCTGGGTCAGCTAATATATATATAAAAATCAATTGCTGTTCGTTAGTCTCGCTAAAACTCGAGAATGGCTGAACCGATTTGGCTAATTTTGGTTTTGAATTCATTGTTGAAGTCCAGGGAAGGTTTAAAAGGTGAGAAAATATAGAAAGAAAGAGTCGTTAAAGGGCAGAACAACGTGTGTCAGCTAGTCTAATATATAAAAATCTCGTTTCACAGTGTTTGCGGTCGCACTCCCCGGAATAGCTCGAAAATTTTTTATGATTTTTTGAATAATTGGTAGGTATAAAAATAGGTCGTGAAGTATTTTTATACTGCTGGGTGATTAAGGTATCCAGATTTTTTTTAACTAAAATCATTTTTGTATTATTTTTAATTTGGCATTAAATTCCTATAACTAAAAATTTAACATGTAACTAACTATATCGTTACATAAATTTTTATCATTTGTAAAGTTCTTATCCTTTGAAAGCAACTACAGGATCTTTGTTGCCACAGATACCCATGGCCGGTAGAGATCACGTACTAGGTGAACCTCCTGCTGGTTTGACCCATTTTTTCAGAAAAATTTTAAACCTATTATCTATTTATAGCAAATTTTATATATTCACCTATCATTAACAGACAATTTGATCGTATAATGATTGTATTGCCGAGCTGAATATTTCATTCCTTACAACAATCAAACAGATATTGCAAATTCCGCATTGTCTGGAGTATGTGAGAAGCCTTGATAATATTACGTTCGAATTCGACTATCGAAACAATCGATTATTGGATGTAAGAGAGATGAGCACTCGGAGCTATGTCCATCTATGTTTGTAGAGTGCGAGTAATTGTGGTAGTAGATTGTCGTGGTCGAGTGTTTGGCATGGTCCACGTGGCACAAGATTGCGGAGGCGCTGTTTGCTCTTTGGCGAGACCCGCAACGGGCTTACGGTTCAGCGAACCGTGAGTCAGCCGCGCGGCCTCTCGGGTCACGTCTCCGGCTAAATTGAAATATCCCCGCTGCTGACTTACACTGCTTGCACACAACGCCGCCCGCATACCCACTTCATATAAACCATATACATGTCTTCGCACTAGTACTAGTGTATTAATAAGTTTGTGTATTTTATTATTACTAGCTGGGTGACTAAGCTTTGTTTGGATGATATTTTTTCACATGGAAACGGATTATTACGGAGATTACACTTACTTAGATCAATTTTAATAATAAAAGACTATCGAAATACAAAATTTCGTTAAATTCGTTGCGGAGAATCCAATTTCATACTAATATACAAGAATTGGTCGTTTCCATTATAAGATTAATTTCATCATTTGAACCCTTGCGGAAATTTCTGAAATATTACTTCGGTGTGATCAAAAAAATAAAAACGTGTGTATAAATATTTTATACCTCCTCATTGAATTGCAAATACTTAATTTATACAGTGTTCTTACATTGTGCGTTAGTGACAAATAAAGTCAGTGAACGGTTTAAGCCAAAATAAGTTTCGGATATGTTTGTAAAACATATCAAAATTTACTAAAAAATCTCTACATTTTTCCCCTGAACATAAACTACTAAATCGGCGGGACGCTTTGCGAATAATTAAAAAGTAATCAATGTAAGAAATTTCAAAAATAAATTCCCATAAGGAGCTGAAATAAGGGATGTTAGAGTGAATGAAATTTTGAATTTTTGAAAAAGTTACATAATATGCTTGACCCCAGGTCTTCGAGGATCTCATTAAGTTTCATCAAGATCGCTTTTGCGGTTTAGCCCTGAAAGCGTACCAGACAGACTTTCGAACTTATAATATTAGTATGGATTTATCGAACCTGCTTAAAATTTTGCTGAAAACCTGGGATTAAATTCATCCTTGTCGTAGAGTAAATCTTATTTATTACCAGCTGTGCCCCCCGCGACTTCGTCCACGTGGATAAAATTCTAAAATAAAAGTAGCCTAAGTTACTATTTATTACCGTGGTTTAAAAGATAGTTCCCGTTTCCGTGGGATATCCGGAATAAAACTATCCTTTGTCCTTTCTCGGGTCTCAAACTTTGTCAAATTTCATACAAGCCGGTTTAGTAGTTTAGGCATGAAGAAGAGACAGACAGACAGAGTCAATTTCGCATTTATAATATTAGTATGGATAGACTATCTGCATCTTGCAGCCTGCTGCATTATGAACGTTTTTGGTGAATCGCACGGAAATGATTATTTTTACGTGCTATTTCATTTTATTGTCAAATTTCCTCTAAATCGGTTTAGCCGAACATCGATATTCGATCGATATCGATATTTCGCATTTATAATATTAAAATGTAAGAAATTTATTTTATATAAATAGATAATTATAGCCTAATTAATAATGTAATCCATACTAATAGTAGAAATTTTTCCACGCAGACGAAGTCGCGGGAATAGATAGAAAGAAAATATACCTTAAACTGACTCCCGTACGCAATCACATTTGTTTATCAATAAGACCGTAGCTGTAATCCATTTTGAATTAACATGACGCGTTTCCGCCTTTAGTGTTGATCCGTTTCCGATCCGATCCGATTGAGCGAACGATTGGGAAAACGAGACACTACTATCCTGACTACTAGGTAGAAGAGTTTCGCAACGATTCGACTGGGTTTTGGTACCAAAGCTCCTATTTCTGCCTTAATGCTTGTCAGTTTGTCTTGTACTGATATGGAGAATAAGGTTTTTTTTTATATCATAGAATAGCAAACAAGCAGATGGGACTCTTGATGGAAAGAAGCAACCGCCTATAGACACCAAAGATGTTAATGGTGCGTTGCTAACCTGTGGCGAGGTCTAATGCCACATACATAAGTTTACTGGCTACCTTACACTCCAAACAGGAACACGACAGTGACAATCATTTACGCTGTTGCGGCAGGAATAGGTAAGCCGGTGATACCAGACCTTGGCGAGATAATGCAGAACTCTACCATCTAGTAGCCACGATGGTGGTGATTCTGCCTGGCAGAACGGAGTTGGTCTATTCTAAGGTGCCCGGAACCAACACGGAGCAATATCATCTTGTAACATGGATAGCAGCACACTATTAACATTTTTAATGACAACAGACGTTAGTAGTCTTAATAAGGCGTTAGTAGTCTTAATCTGCATGATTACTTTATGATATAAAAAAAGAATCTTCACGCCTGTATCCGCGAAGAGGTGGGAGAAGGTAGCAGTGTACCAATGATTAGCCGAAGATTTATTTAGTCTCACAATGTGATATCAGTGGCAAGCCTATCGCCAACCGGACATTTATCCAATGCCGGACAAAGTTGTTTTTATCGGGAAACTGAAAAAAAAACACATTTTTTGAATTGCCTGACTCGAGAATCGAACTCGTGACCTCATGAGGTCAACGCCGATAGCTGACCACTAGACCATACAGACGATATAAAAAAATATTTATATTACCACCAAAAATATTGCTACAATGTACAATTTATTATTGTTATGTTTTGCAATAATTTGCCGAGAGAAATATATGCGAAATTAATATCTTTATTCAAAAACTTAAGGCCGATTAAAATTTCCTATGTAAAAATATAATATATATGTAAGGAAATCACATTTTGATAAATATTATACATTCGCATAGTTTCGAACGTTCCAATTTCCGTGCGCAGACAGCGGTGGAATTTACGTGCGCAGATTTGCATGACTACGAAATATTTCACAAATTGTACTTGAACGTTATATTCCATAACTTGTTTCGGTGACAACGAAATCTTTAGTGGCGCAAGATCTAAATGGGATTAAAGTTTCGAACGTTCAGTGCGATATTTTCTTCTCATTTATGTCAGCCTTTCAAATTATGTGTTCACGCGGCGTGTATTATTTTTGTTCGCCAACTTCTCAAAAATCTGAAACAAGTCAATTTCAGTGATTAAATTTTGAAAAAGAAAAAGTAGTCCGAAATAGGGTTCTAGAGGTACACCAAAGTTAGTTGTCCGTTGTAGTTTTATTACTTTACTAGCTTTTACCCGCGGCTTCGCTCACATTTAAGGTTTTTTCAAATAAAAATTATCCTATTTTACTTTTAATACCTCCAAGAATATGTGTAGGTACAAAGTTTCTTGATGATCGGTTAAGTAATTTTTACGTGAAAGCGTGACAAACAAACTTACATTTGCATTTATGATGTTATAAGTAGGGATAAGTAGGGATGGATTAAGAATATTATCCTGATGGTAAGAAATATCGATAAAAATATGCGTTTATATTTGCGCAACAGGGACATACAGTTTCTTATGCGAGTTTATCGACTACTCAACCTTTCAAGCTGGAACACGATCGCAACTTTATTTTTTCCTATGGTGGCAAAAAATCCGATGGTTTTCCTGATGGAAAACGATTACCGTAGCTTATATACGTCAAGGGTATATTGATACCCTTGAAGTATATAAGTATATACTAACAATCACCCAATGGTGATATCCGTGTGGCGGTGTTGGTTTGCCATGTATAAGTTTACGTATAGGGGGTTTATCTATGTTACATATGTATAGACTTTAAGGTGCTAGTAGCACAATCGGGCGAACTATGACAAGATTCTACCACATACTGGTCATGGCGAGAGTGGTATGTGTAACTTTTGCTAACTTCTAGATTATTTTATATATTGAGCGTTAAGATACTTCAAAAAGAGATGTATTATTCAATAATCTTCACAACCGGCGTGTTTGTGCGAAGAGAGTAATTAATGAATGTGGAGGAAGCAAGACAAATCTGCAAGAATCTTTACATGTGGCACTTTTCTCTGCCTAGCTTAAAGATATTTTTATCTAACTTAAAAGATATATTATTATGTCTATGGAAAGATAAATCATCGCCTATAGGCACCAAATATGATAATGGTGCATTGTTATCTGTGTGGCTAGATGGCAGTGCCGCATGCCTAAGTCTACCGGCTACCATACTCTCCAAACCGTAACACAATGACAAGCTTTGACGCTATTGCAGGAATTGGTAAGGCGGTGGTTCCAAATACCCGGGCGAGACGTAGCGAAACTCTATCACTTAGTAGTCACGATGGTAATACACGTATAGCTAATTGGTCGCCTTATACGACCTGCCTGGCAAAACGGCAGTTGATCTTTTCTTCGAAGGAACCCGAATCAACACGGCGGAAAATGTATATAAAGAGGAATATGTATGTATGTACCGTTGTCAGCAATACGCATATTTAGAGTATTCTTATATTTTACTTTCTTTTTATTCTTTCACGCATATTTTCCCCGTGTTGGTCCCGGGCTTCTTTGAAGAATAGGTCAACTACCGTTCAGCCAGGCAGGTCGTAAAAGGCGACCGAGTGGCTATGCGCGTCACTATTAGGTGGTAGAGTTCTGCAACGGCTCGACCGGGTCTAGTACCACAGCCTTACCTACTCCTGCCACAATAGCGTTATTTCTAGTCACTGTCGTGTTCCGGTTTGGAGGGTAAGGTAGCCGGTAAACTTATGCATGTGGCACTAGACCTCGCCACAAGATAGCAACGCACCATTAACATCTTTGGTGTCTATAGGCGATGGTTGACTCTTTCCATCAGAAGACCCATCTGCTTGTTTGCTATCTTATGGTATAAAAAGAATAAAAAGAAATATTTTACTGTAAAAGTCCCTTGCTGCTATTATTTCATATATTAAATTGCATTTGATAAAGCCAGATTGTAACTGGATAAATGTGTTTAAAACAATGTCGGTGTTATTTTGTTGCTGCTGTATTTTAATAGTATTTAATACTAAAAACATATGAAGAAATTGCTTACCGTGTGTACACAATGTTTAAATCGATAACTATTGTAAAGGTAGTAGTCTTACGAAGCCCCTTCGAAGGTAATCCTGCCCACTTGGAGTTATTGCCGCCGAGGGAAGGAAAGATTACTCGGCAGGAGATAAGGAGGTTGACGGGGCCTGAGTGCGATTGTCCCCGAGTCAGGCATCGAATTGTGTCAAGTGAAGCGGCAAATTGAATGGCCGAACATCGTGCCCTCTCTTCCCACTAATCGTCACATTCAAACTCCCGGTACTTGACCTTTTAATTACGTTAAACACTTTAACTAGTTTAGATTATTTTAAGAAAAAGGTTTCGTAAGACATTTTTTATTCATAATATAAATTGTATTTTTAGCCAAAACCAAGGGAAATAATTTCTTTTGATATAAAAATATATAGTCAGTTTTCTTGAGCCATAGAGAATGTGAATTGAATGCCAGTAGACACTCCGGTTCAATACAATTCATCGTATTGTCTATTGGAATGGAAGGTGGTGACCCTCATCTTCACTTTTTACTAGCTTAAGATTATGACTTTTCTAGAGACCACTAAAACCGACAGCATCACATGCTCATTTAAGGCGCAACAACTCCAAATATTATCCATAAAATATGTATAAAATATTATACATATTTTATGGATAATATTTGTTATGGATAAATATTTTTCGAATCGAAGCAACGACCTTTATACGAACCGTTAAACTCTGAAATCGCTTATCTAATTCGGTCTTTCCGAGGAGCTTTGACGTTGGAATTTTTAAGAGGAGGTCAAAAAAATTCTCAGAAGCCGGCTTCGCATTGCGAACTAACTTTTTGTGTTACAAAGTGCATGGGAAGTGGTAACAGTTTTCCTTTATTTGGCCGACTCAATCGTGTGCCTCCAGGTACTATAAAAATATTTTGAACCGAACAAGCTAACCACTAGACTACGCGCCGTGTTGGTTCGTAACCTCTTTGAAAAATAGACCATCCGTCGTTGTGCCAGCCAGTTCCTAAGAAACGAACGAACGGCTATACGAGTTACTACCATCGTGGCTACTAGGTGATAGAGATCTACATCGTGTAGCCCGGGTCTGGCATACCACCGCCTTACCTAATCCTGCCGTCATAGCGTCATCGTCGTGTTCCAGTTTTCAGGGTAAGGTGGACGGTAAACTCACGCATGTGAAATTAAGACCCCGCCACACAGATAGCAACCGACCTTTAACATGTATATAGGCGATGGTTTTCTTTCCATCAGAAGACCCATTTGCTTATTTGCTATTTTATGACATAACCTTCGCTACATATAAATTTCATAATTTTACTACCCTATGGGTTTTAATTTAGAAATCAGAAGTACTTTATTCAATAAAAGGTTTTACAAATTATTTTGACGCATCTAAAATTTTTTTAAAACTACTACCGGATCGGACTCCCGTCCACATTCTCTTGTGAAATCGCAAAATATGCGACATAAACGGTCAAATTTTATGGATTGGAAATCCTTTGGTTTTCGGAATTTTCCTTCAAATGTGCTGTACAACATTGCTGCTTGGTAAAATTCATTATAACATGAGGTACCCTATAGATTTTAATACCCTTTTGAAATCGCAAAATATGCGACAAAACATATCTTTTGATCGCATTGATTTACATGTTTCAATTTCTCACTTCCGAGAGGGACCATAGACCCGAGTTCTTTATATAAATTTCAACTTGATAACCTGTACGCGTTTTTGAGAAAAAGGGTCTTGACAGATGGACAGATGGACAACGAAGTGATCCTATAAGGGTTCACTGTTCCATTATAGTGTGCGGAATCCTACAAAGACAATGGTGAACTAGTTAATAATAATAGTATTAAGCTGTTACGTACGTATGAATGAAGTACATACGTATCTGTAGGAATACTGTAGATTAGTGTTTCCCGAACATTTGGTTTCATTTTCATTTGGAACATTCCCGAAAAAGGTTTTTATTTTACTTATTTTGAAATTATGAAAGTTTATTCTAAAGTCTGTACGACTTTAGAATAAACTTTCATAATTTCAAAATTTTCTCTTTTCTCAAAAACTTTCAAGTCGGTTTCTATATTTATTTTTAAGGTAAACTAGTGTTGAAAACCCAGCCTCACATTTATTAATTGTGTCAAAAGGCGTTATAAACTTATTGCTCCGGGGGCGTCCATAAATTACGTAAGGCAATTTTGATGTTTCTTTGGCCAAGGTCAGCTCCCTTGGTGAGATATCGTGAGATTTTTATAAACCCCCTCCTCCTCCACTTTCACGTGGCTTTAACAAAAAGCGTATTTTTAGTGTTGATACGTTAATTTGAAAAATAACAATTTGCTAACATGTCCTTAATTTTTAATTAGAAGTGAGGTTAGTTAATATATTGTGAAGAATTGAATAATCAAAAGGAACTATTAAAATTCCTAGTAAAATATGATTTTACTATATTTTAGTGGACATACATGTTTCACTTAATTTAACCAAGTTTTTCATTAATTTTATAGACTGTTTTGCGGAAAAAATTACGCGATATTTGCCGAGTTCACCCTTATGCCCTATGCGAGAAGGTCAGTAATGGCATAGCCGGTCGGCTAGCGGCGGATATTTTTATTGATAGAAGCAGCTATCTCTTTCTTTTATTTCTAGATTTATCCAGTGTTCACACTCTTCTCTTTTCTAGATTATTTGTAACAATACTAATAGGTAGAAATCTACAAATTAATATGAGAAGCATAAATGTTGTATCCATTTTTAAGACGATTACAAACGGATGAGTATGAAATTTGGTACGGCTAAAGTTTACATTGCGGAGGCATGCAGAAACCTAATATTATTTATTTATTTATTCAGGATATTAACAGCATTTAATTACATATAGTGTTTAATTGCATTGAATTACAAATTTAAGCCAAGCCAAGCAAATAAAAGTGTCTAATAAGCCAATAATAGTTATCCGCTGAGTTATGACTTGATGTTATTGAGAGCAAAGCAAATTTATCTAGTTAAAAAAATGCATATATAAAAGGATAAAACGTAACAAAGGAGATGAGACGAAATTATTAATAATTATACTATGTTATACATATTATTTTTTTTATTTTTATAATTGTTGATGTTCGTAGTTAATCTAATTATAGAAGTAAATTGTAATATACATACATACACCATATATACATACACACATGACCATATATATACAGACTGACTGGTGAGTTACCTTCAACGTGATGGACGTTGATAGTTGGCGATCATATATGATTGGAAAAAATGACATTAAAAATGAATATTAAGATATTTAGAAGGCGTGCTTAGAGAGTATAATATCCATATCCATATTTTTAGAGAAATATTGGTCAAAAATTAAGTCCCTAATTGCTTATTTCAAGACGAGAATCATATATATATATATATATATATATATATATATATATATATATATATATATATATATATACCACGAATTTCGACCAGACAACGCTGTCTATCCATTCGTTGTGCTTACACGGATGAAGTTGAAGACCTTAGGCCAATCGTAGGTTTATTTTTCAAAAATCCAACCCTATGGGGCTAAAATGACATTTTGAGAAAAGATTATGTTGATGACATCTCATTCTACTTGCAGGCAAAGCAGTGCGGATCAGTTAGTATTTAATAAATAGCCAGACTGCGAAACTTCAAGGATCATGTCAAAAAATTAATTAGTCGAATTAATCCAGCCAATCTCGAGTTTTGCGCTTTGCATTTTTTTTTTATAGTAAACTAAAAAACAGATAATTGCGAACTGTTTAAATACATTTCAATTTTTGAGTCACTTTGGCTTATTTCTTATTTGTTATCTGGAAATTTAATGATTTAGCTTTTAGAGAAATTTGTTAGAAAAAATAAATATTTGTAAAGACGAAAGTATGAATTTGAAAAATTCATGAGTGACGCTAATGATAGGACGCTTAGCAATCGTAGCTACGGCCACGTAGCGCCTTTCCAATTACGAGTGCGCTACGACAAGCAGCAGTCTACGAGCTGGAGCCGTGCTGCGTTCCATTCGTTACCGGAACGTGCCACTAACATCTGGACCGTGCCATAATTCCGATAACTTGTTACCGACTACATGATTGTGATATTTTTTACTTATTGCAGCAATATTGAAAATTGATTCTACGTTCTTTTTGATTCTAATTTTGATTTGTCAGATTTTTATTTCTTTTCTTCGCACAAATCTATCTTCGGTCTCCGTGATTGCTTTTTAACGTTGATAGTGCGGATGCTCTCCGCTTACGAATCTATTTATTTAGAATGAATAATTCATTTTTATCTTTATTCAAGTAATAAAATGGTTACAGTTGTATATTTTGCGCAGTATATTCTAGATTTATCGCATCTGTTTAGATTTTCTGCTAGACTACTCAGAAACAAATCGAATATTGTTTAGAATCATCCAGCTTGTTTTTATTTAATAACATTTTATAACATTTATTAAACAACATTCTGAATCTGACGGCAGTAAGTTTTTAATATATTGGTTAAAAATTTGTAAAAAAAAGAAATCCCACGGAAATTTCTATCGGTTTTCAACTCAAAATTATATCCAAAATCTATGCTTTTCGGTAGACTGTCTCTCACACGATAACGTCCATATATATATATATATATATATATATATATATATATATATATATATATATATATATATATATATATATATATATATATATATATACCTATATAGACGTTGCCACATTTAGGTTGATGATAATTCTTTAATGTACCCGCACAAACTCAAGAAAATTTAAATTATAATCTACTCAAATACTAATGAATGTTATATCTACCTTTTACTGCGAGCAATTAACTGCCTCGAGCATGAAGTAATAGAATTAATCTCTGATGATAAATAACGCCGAAAATATAAGACTGTAGTGTTTATGATTAGTAATTCCAACGAAATACTCCACGTGGAATACTGTGATAAGGTAAAACTTCTCCCTGCTCGCAAATTACGCTTTGAATTTCGTTGATAGAGAGAAACTTTGTTTAAATGAAATCACTTCTACGGTCTCTACAACATTTCTCTGTTTTACTTTCTACCGAGTCACCCTATCGTGATTCATGCCTTTACAGACGGGAACTCCAAAAAGAAACAAATTGAGTTTACTTTCTGTTTCTCCTTATTTAAATTTTACATTGCACTTTATGTTAATGACTTCAGAAATACTTGTAATCTAACTTTTTGTCTTAGGTTTACAGATAAGATAAAAATCATGTTTCGAATTAAATTAGATTTTCACACTTTTATCTTAAATATCATGTTTGTAGTTTGTTTCGTGATAATTGATGAATCATGACGAGATTTATTCAGATGTACTAACACACGTTAGTTGCGAGCTCGGTCAAACTCCGTTTGTAAACAATGGACTTCTATGCGTCGTGCGTGGGGTCCATACTAAACTTTTTATTGGAAAATTAGATAAAAATTTAATTCCCCATTTTTATACATTTTCAGTATGAGAATCGAGTACTTAACACCTTCTTCAGTACTTAAAATTTTTGTTTCCAGTCAGCTTGAATATAAGAAACTAATAGTAATTGTGACTGAAGGTATTCGATAATCTGACGGTAACAATCACAGACCACATGAATACTAATAGACACGGCGTTCAGCGAAGAACGTGCGGTCGCTCATATGTGCAAATGTTTATGTCAAACGCTTGTGGACATTTTACATCGTGAAAAAATAAAATATGCCAGGTTATGCTATTTTATCGTGTAAACGCATAGCCATAACAAATACCTCTAGAATGATTTTATTTCATCGGTGTGTACCTACTTTAAATTTGTATTTCTGCGTGTAAATACGAGCTACACGGACAACCTAAGATATTTACTTAAAAGCCATATCCAGTTTAATCCGTGGTAATAATGCTTTTCTCTCATAAGCATAACTGTTATTTGTATACATGTGTAATAATGCTCGTCAGATATATCATACTAATGTTCATATTATTGTGTGTGCCAATGAAATAAAAAAGATCTGTTTTCATAACTTTGAATTTGTTTAAACACTTTCAAAGTTAACCAAAGTTTGTAAATAAAGGAAAAAACTCATATAATAAGAAAATAGCGGTTAATACGGTTCAGCCAGATTCACTGAAAGTGCTCATATTCGAAGTATCTCGGATCCATTACTGTATTACCTATTTCAAAGTGAAATTTGTTTTGCGGTGGTTTTGTGAAAATATGCGAATGTGATTCACTAAAAACATAGCGTAAGCTATTCCTAATAGGAAGAGACAAACGTCGCCTATAGACATCAACGAATTTAATGCAGTGATGCTATCCGCGCAAAAAGGATGTGTGGTTTGGGATTATATAAAAATAGTTTTCCCCAGTTTATTAAAATATATTTGTAAGAAATATATAATAAATAAATAAATATTCATGGCACAAATTACACTGACTGATCTAACCCCAAAGTAAGCAAATTATTTGCTTGTGTTAGTCAACGATACTAATACATAGAAGTACATATATAAATACTGGAATATATTTAATAAACACCCAAACCCGGAAATACAAACATTTATGCTCATTACACAAATGCATGTCCCCGTCGGGGATCATAAGATAATAAAAGACTAAATAATTAAAAGCGTCTCGTCTCGAACTACCAAGCGAACGTCTGCCTCACCCTGAAGAAGGACCTCATGTAGGTCCGAAACTAGTCGGAACCGATTAAACGTGAATGTAGCCGATTTTTTATTTTTTTAATAATAATGTCACGCGAAAGTTTCAATAATTTTAAGATAAAAGACAATGATACAAATGTAAAAGTTAGTAAGTTAGTTTGTCTAGCGGCTATTAGAGCTGGAGTTAAGTCGGTTAAGGACTTACTTTGGGGAGTTATTTACCGGTACCTGCAGAACCGATTTTAATAAATCTTAGACTATTCCGTAAGTTGGAATATACCTGATTTTAATCAAAAAGAGTTATATCTCTATATCTTTTAGTTCCCGAGAAATTCACGAACAAACACACAAACATAGAAACATTCAAATATACATACATACATTTTCCCCCGTACACTTATGCATGTGGCATTAGACCTCGCCACAAGATAGCAACGTACCATTAATATCTTTGGTGTCTATAGGTGATGGTTGATTCTTTCCATCAGGAGACGCATCTGCTTGTTTGCTATCTTCTTATGATATAAATATAAAAAATGTAAATATGTATTGGTCGCGTGCTCCTTTGAAGAATAGGCCAACTGTCGTTCTGCCAAGCAGGTCGTAAAAGATGACCGATTGGCTATGCGAATCACTACCATAGCGACTACCAGGTGGAGTTGTGCATGGTCTCGCTCGGATCTGGTACCACCGCTTTATCTATTCTTGCCGCAATAGCGTGAGTGCTTGTCACTGTTATGTTCCAGTTTGGAGGGTAAGATAGCCGGTAAATTTATGCATGTGGCATTAGACCTCGCCACAAAATAGCAACCCACCATTACCATCTTTGGTGTCTATAGGCGATAGTTGACTCTTTCCATCAGGAGCCCCATCTGTTTGTTTGCTATTGTAAGGAATATCCTACACTTAGAAATTAAATATGCTTCGGTATGTGATAACGGCCCTTGTCTTAAATATTAAGATCTGCCTTTACTAATTAAAACGACGTAATCAATTTATATTACAATTGTATTTCTTTTCACATTGTTCATTATCCTAATAACGTTATTTTATTCTTTAATTCTACATTCTACTTATTCATATTATTATTACAATGAAATCTAACTTAACAAATACATTACCTTAAATGACTTATGCACGTTCCGGATTATTCAAACACTATTGTACTTTTTAACGGAGGCCTGTGTGTGTTACACTGATCGATGCAGAAGACTGAATGTCCGAGTTTTCAACCCGTCTTACCCGCAATTGTTGTTTTCGTGCAAGCTCTGTGATACCAGAGCAAATAATTTTAATTCGCACAAACAACGATGTCGGGCAAAATCCTGCTTTATTAAATAAAACCTAACACTATGTTATCATCTTAAAAAAAATACACTTCCGAAATTTAGTACATGAGCTTGGACGCCTAAATAGATGAGACTTCGTTCGCATGACATCATTACTTTCCTTTGCTCAATCGGAGATAAGTAGCTTTCGAAAGTTATAAGAATTTTTAATATCGATCGAGTAGTTTATGTGTTAAATCGTAACAGACAAACAAAAAAATAAATCTTTCTTCTTCATAATATTGGTTTAGACTCCTACAATATAACAACAATATGTCTTACGAAAAAAAAAAATAGAACCTCCGTGCTTTTCGTCGATTGAAAATAGTTTGAAATTACTTTAAGGCATGGTGCGACAGTTGAATACGCTTCAAATATCTCCCTAAAGGATAAAAGTACATTATTAATTTCCTTTTTGCCTAAAGTTTACACGACAAAATAACTAAATAAATTCACTAAATTTACAAATATGAAATCAGATAAAGGAGAATAGCCCCCGAAAACGCTGAAAATCATTTTTATTTTATTTGCGGTCCTAAATCGGCTAAGTGGTAATCCTTTGCAGAATATGACACTTTCGGGCGAGGGAAAAAAGTCCCTTTGATATTTTAGTCTATTTTAATATGGACATTATTTTGAAGAATAGTTCCTTTTTCAGTTTAGTGCACATAATATGCTTACTATTGTTAGCTTTTTATAATATGCTTTTATTAGTAAAATATTAAATATATATTATTTTATGCTTATTATAATATGCTTTTATTAGTAAAATTTTAAATAAATAAAATTGATTTTCGACTGTGTTTTTGATAAGAATAGATTAAATAAAACTACAATCAATTGGAAATAACGTCAACATAATTTTACACTTTTAGCAATTTGAAAATAGAATAGTGTGGAAAATCCTAAAGTGCAAGCCTCACTAAAGACTGATTGATTAATAGCTTTTATTTATTATAATTAAACAACACCGAATTACACAACCATTTGCATTAGAAAACTGCATGCTATAATTCTGAAGCTAATAAAAAATGTATCTTGATAAATTAAATTAGCGGGTGTGATTGTGTAAGATCTGTTACTTACAAACACCCGGACTGACTCGGTTTTGTTTCAATCAGTATTGTTTATCGCCTCTGTGGTCTAGTGGTCTAGCGGTCTAGCGTTGGCGTTTACTACATGAGGTTCGATTCCCGGGTCGGGAATCGAACCCGATAAATTTATCAGAAAACTGAAAAAAGTATTTTTTTCAGTTTTCTGATAAACACAAAATTGCCCGGGATCGGAAAGTGTCCGGTCGACGATAGGCTTGCCACCTATAACATTTGTGGGACTAAGTATAAGACTAAGTATAGGTTAATCGTGAGTGCACTACTTGTACTTGTACCTCTTCTTACCCATTCGGGGAAACGGGCATGAAGATACTTTTTACTTTTTCACTATTTTTTACTCTTAATAAATATAATTATCTTTTAAAAATATTAAACGTGTTTCAACTTTTTTATCTTGACATAAATATGTGTATTTTTGTTCTTTAAATTATTGCTCTAGAAATGGTGTGGTCACCTCTGTGGTCTGATGGTCCGGTGTCGGAGTTGATTACCTGAGGTCCCGGGTTCGATTCCCGGGTGGAGCAATTCAAAAAAAGTGTTTTTTCAGTTTTCTGATAAAAAAATTGCTTGGGATTGGAAAAACTGCTCGGCTGGCGATAGGCTTGTCACCGTTCACCTACCAATCACATTGTGGGACTAAGTATCTTTGGTTAATCGCGGGTTCACTGGTTGTACCTGTGCCTACTCTTCGAGGATACGGGAGTTAAGACAGTCTATAAGTGAACCTGAATACATGAATTATAGACATTTTTACTCAGAAACTGGGTTGATGTTGATAAAGTGAGAGTATAGCACTACCACCTCACGCGTGGCGTGCAAAATATATTTGATTAATCAATTATATAAAAATATAATATGAACCACAAACCTTAAATAAAATAAATTTGGATTTTGAATTTCTGACCAAACTCCAGATATTTGAGATCAAAGAGGTCAGTTTATTTGCAATTATAAAGACCTAAAGGCCAGATGTAAGAACCTATGATCATCCTAGTATATATTGATTTGACAGGTATATATATATATATATATATATATATATATATATATATATATATATATATATATATATATATATATATATAAATAAATCAATTGCTGTTCGTTAGTCTCGCTAAAACTAACGGCTGAACCGATTTGGCTAATTTTGGTTTTGAATTAATTGTTGAAATCCAGGGAAGGTTTAAAAGGTGAGAAAATATAGAAAATAAAATATTAGTGATTAAGAAGGCAGAACAAGGTTTGTCGGGTCAGCTAGTAAAATAAAATATGTTAACCTAAATATAACTAATAATTTAGTGCTTTTTACCATAATTTTCATTAAACAAAGGTGATCAGAAATAATGAACGGTATTTACGTACAAAACAATTTTTGATACACTAAATTATACTTTTTTATGGAAGAAGTAAGGAAAGACTCGTTTTTTTTGTTATACTTTGAATAAAAATATTTAATTCAATTAAATTTAATTCAACTAATGTTATTCCTAAGCAACATGATTACATACATACGTAGTACCAATACTGTAATTTGTTACATACATAACATTATCACCTCACCGACATAGGTTTGCCGCGTTTTTGTAGACAAATAAAATTTTTTTTTTTCATTGAAATAATAACAATTAATACAACTACTATATCAGCACCATCAATATTTCAAAAGACTTGATTAATTATTATTTATGCGATGGCAATGTGATACATGTTAACGTCAGGCAAACTTTACATTCAGTGGCGACCGACGATACGATTTTATTGCGCTGTCAATGCGTCACAATGCGCCGTGTCCGGGGCACGGTCGGTTAAGTTGTCAATCATGTAATTGACGATGTAGCTTGGCATATCGCAGGGCTGCGAAGGCAATTTCGGTACAAATATGATACTAGTTTTGATCTCGTTAATAAAACTTTACGCCATCCAACTCTTACGACTTGAGTTCATGTGATTTATATTTATATTAATTTATTTAATCTTGCATTATGAACAGTGTACAGAAAATAATAATGATTAATGAACAATGTGCAAGGTGCAATATGCAACTAGAGCATCTGTAATTTAGAAAACAGAACAGTAATGGTTTTTTAAATATAATAGATAATATACAAATAGGTTGTCCACCTAATGGAAAAAAAAAGATAATTGTCGCTCGTAGACCCCAAAAATATTTATGGTGTATTGCTCTGCATGACTTACTCGTAGATGTAACACCACATGCATAAAATACTACCTTACACTCCGAATGGAAAACAATAATAACAAGCACTAAAGTAATTGCAGCAGGAATAAATAAGACCAAATCCATGCGCGACATTACAGAGGTGTATGAACTAATTAAGATAGGATAATGGTGACCATACATCTTGGGACAAAAATATGTATTTTTTTATTAATAGCACCTACTCTGTGTATAGGCATTTGTTGTCTCTTTCTATCAGAAGGTCCGTCATCTAATTTGTTATTTTCGTTAATTAGTTAATTTATTTTATTTATTATTTTAGTTAATATTATTTTAGTTAATTTATGTTAAATCATATTTAAAAAAACCAGGTGAAACATTGCGGGTTTCTACCACCTAGTAGTCACAACGGTATTACTAACACTCGCGTTGATAGAGGTAGTGTTCGTTTTTCCTGAAGATGCTTCGGTTTCGAAATAAAACATGCGTTGAGTACATAAATTGTGTGCTTTTGTGCTTGGTGCCGGCGTGAGACTTGTTTGGGGAAGTGTGGTGGATGTGGGTGGATAATTGTGCCGCTGGGGACTTCGTTTTGTTTTTTTTTTCAGACCATCGATAAGTATTATTCATTTTAAACCGACGTCTTTCTTTTCGGTGCCATCGCGGAAGACATAGAACAGTTCGCGGATAATAGCAAATTTAATTAATTTCACCTTTTTTTCACATTTTGCCCATTGTTCGTCTTTTATAAACGGCCTAGCAGAATGTAAAATGGTCTATTCTTCGAGGTGAGGCCGTAACAACACCGGTGATTTATGTAGGCAACATGTAATATTTTTTGTGTTCGTATGGCAACCCTAAGTTGCTCGCTGACACAAGCATCACACAGCACACTCTATGTAGCCGCACGTGCCGATCATCACCACTTCTCTCCGATACTACTATCGCCTACGCAGCACACAAAATCTAACTACAATATGAATGTTATACCACCAAAACGTTTAAATGCAACCTAATTTCAAAATTAAGTTTGTACTTAATAAATAACTTTGTGAACAATAATATTTTTAATGCAGTAAAACTGCAGCAACCGACTTCCCATTTGCTTTATCTCTGGAACCCTGCATCAGATCTTACTAAACTAAAATGGAAAAACACAGAAAGTGTACTCTCCCAAATAACAAAGTATTTTCAAAATTCCTTCTTAAATGACCGAATTTCGAGGTAACAAACATAAAAAAAAACATACAGCCGAATTAACTTAATCTTAATCTAACCCAAATAGTTCAATAACACAAACAATATAGGGATCTGGCACTCTGTGGCCGCTGCCACGGCACTCTCGTTTTACTCTTCCCCCTTAGTAAGGTTTTCACTGTTCTAAACTAACCTAATTCACTAGCAATAGATGGTATCTGAAGCAGGTATATATAAGGAAAATAATATACATGAAAATTAATATTATACCAATTGAATCAGAATCTTATGTAATTGTGATAATAATATAATGAGTATGGGGTAATTTTGATCTAGTTTCATAAAGTTTCGGCAATAAAAATATATTTTGATATATTAAAAAAATATATTAAATACATTACGAAAGTCCAGACCGCCCCGTCGCTCGAGTCATTTTGCTAGCCTGATAACGCAATCTATAGGACTCGGGTTCGATTTCCGACTATGACAAGCGTTTGTGTGATGAGTATTAATGTTTGAATTTATGGGTTTAGGTGTTTATTGCATATATTTCAGTATTTATATATGTATTTGTCAGGATTCAGTATTTGTATATGTATTGCTTATCCCTAATACAACAAAGAAAATAATTTGCTAACTTTGGGGTTAGCTGGTCAATTCGTGCAATTTCTTCAGTGATATTTATATACGTATTTTTGTTTCCCGATATAAAATAAATGTTATCAAAATTGCTACTTAACTGTAATAAAAGCTAAACATTTTATATAATGTACAATTTTGTTTTTATATAATTATATATTATATAAAAAATTCAAATTTTGAACATATTAAAATAAAACATCAAATTAAATATAACGAAAGTCAAGGCGTGTTTTTCATTCCCCGATTTATTATAAAGTTTCATATCGAAAATTAATCAGTTAATGTTATCCACATTGAAAGCTAACTTTTATAAAAGCTTTGTAACATTGTATAAAAGTATAATTTTTTTTTGTTCCTGTAAATATTTCATATCTCTATTCAATATTTCTAAAACAAGTAGAAAGGGCCACATGCAATCAAATCAGATCTTCGTTGAGATAAATAAAAGTAATTCTGTAAATGGCGGCGCCTTGAAAATAGGTACTTCTTATTTTTCACATTTAGGCGTCTCTTTGACTCAGATTTAATTAGAAACCTGATTGATTGAACGTTAATGAATTACAGTTTAGACGAGTTGCGTTTTAAATATTTAAATGATTTGTTCGCATGATGAAATAAAACCGCTTAAAGTTGTGATGAAATACTGCGATTATAAAATGAAATTCATAAATTTAAATCAGGAATAAAAAAGTTCCATAATATAACGAAATATTTCACCCATCCCTATTATGAGGATAAAAATGTCAGAGCATTCATCCTATTGTCGGACACAATATGACAATTATTGTCATAAAATGTAATCCCCTTTTATATGTTTGGTGTATGTGTAATGTATATGAATCAGCTAGCTTTTGTAAGCATGTATAAAAATAAATAGTTTTT
Source organism: Apodemia mormo (assembly GCA_036924255.1). Taxonomy (NCBI): domain Eukaryota; kingdom Metazoa; phylum Arthropoda; class Insecta; order Lepidoptera; family Riodinidae; genus Apodemia; species Apodemia mormo. The sequence goes on along the minus strand of JAUPFN010000003.1, from coordinate 30,587,756 downwards.
GATTTCATCTGTTTAAATTTATTGTTTTAGTTACTTTATCATATTATGTTATATTTCTGATTAATGTACTCACACATTTTTAATTTAATAAAACGCAAACATTTTTCTAATTTTGCCATTATTTTTTATCGATTTATTTATTGTAGTCGTCCGTCGCCTGTGGCTAAAATTTGATCATAGACTAACAACAAAATCTCTTTTAAATTTTCAACTGACTTGTCATAAAGAAAATAGTTTAGTATCCATGTGTATATAATGTCACTTATGTCACATGAATGTAGTGTGTGTAATGTTTATTTTTATTAATTTAATATATTTCTTTTCCGTTTTAATAAAAAATATTAAGTTTCTACAGTCTTCCGCAATGTAAGCTTTAACTGTGCCAAATTTCATACTCTACCGTTCGCGCACTTGTCTTAAAAACAGGTCTAAAGTTTTTCCTTCACGTATGAAGTAATATATAGATTTCATAGAAGATCAAACAAGCAGATGGCTCTCCTGGTAATGTAGCAAACATCGCCTATAGATCGACGGCTCCTACGTTAGTTGTAGTAACTTAAAAAATACGATTTGTGTTTTATTTATGAAAATGACTTCATTTTTATAGATATTTTAATAACACGAAAAATAAAAATGAAATTTCTATTAGATAAATCCTACTTCTAATAGAAAAAGTGGAGTCATTTTCATAAATAAAACAAAAATCCATAGATATAAAAAATACAAGATACACAATCAGTGTCTCAAAAACGTCCTCTAAAAATGAGCGCAAAATTTTAAATTGTGCGTGTCAATTTTATTTCTTTTTGTACATTGCTTTGTAAAAACAAGTAAAAATCTTGCGCTTAAATTGGATATGCAAAAATATATTTTTTTACCATATCTATAGCGATATCTATATCAATATATTTGACAAAAGTGAAATTAGCGACAGTTTTAGGTGTCAGTTTTGTTCGGGACTGTGCATCTTGGATTTTTTATATCAATACAAAAATCGCATTTTTAAGTTACGACAACATACGTAGGACCCGTCGAGACGTCGAAGATTGTAATGGTGCGTTCTCATCTGTGTTGCAGATTTAATACCACAAGCATAAGTTTGCCAGCTACCTTAACCTCCAAACCGGAGCAGGGGAGTACTAGCTCTAATGCTATTGCAACAAATAAAATTAAGATAATGGCATCAATGCCGGACAAGTCGTTGCAGTGCTCTACAACCTACTAGTCATAATGATAGTGGCAGTTTTGGCCAATATTTTACGAAGAGTGACAGAAAAGAAGATCGTCGTAGGCAGGGATTCCCAAACTGGGTTCCGCGGAACCCAGGGATTTTGTAGAATCAGGGTTTCGTCAAAATTATTTATACCCCAGATATACGCATACAACTGTCGGACATAACACCGAACTATAAAATAATTATTCATAAAACAGTGAACCAATTTAATTCTTTACATTTAAACCTTTAAGTTACGGATAATGTGTTTCAATCATCTTAAAAAAAATGTTCGTATAAAAATTTCAGTGTAGATTTGTAAACATTTCATATGGGGTTCCATAAAATAAAAGGTATTTAGTTGGTGTTCCGTTATCTTTAAAGTTTAGGAACCCCTTGTCTACGGTAGGTGTCCTTGTGTTTGAATTAAAATTTGACGGCAAGCTCGTACACCCTGTCAAAACATTACTCTACGGCCTTGTTACTAAACAACAAAATAATGTAAGTGTATACAGAAACGCTAGCGACACTGTATCCCTATAATTATAATATCGTAAAATATTCAATACCCGGCGCAAAAATTCGGAATATATGGCTCGAAATAGCCGCAAATAAGTCACTATCCTACTTGTTGCTTAAATATATTGTAGGTTTGTTAGGTAGCTGTTAGGTAACCCGTTTAGAAAAAGACTCTGTCGATTAGAACCTTACCCGTTTTGCTACATAAATGAGTAGTAAATTTAGGATTGTGAATCTTCTCGACTTGTTACAGAAAATGCAGAAGGTTTGGAAGGTTGCCTTTTGCTCCGTCATTGAAAATTATACGTGACATTGCAAGCAAGGATCCTACTTTATAGTATATTATTAAACGGCCGTGTTAACTTTCTATAAGCAACATGCATACGCAATACGGTTCTTGAGCTGATAGCAATACAGTGCGTCACTCTGTACACTTCCTAAAATAAAATTGTATAACACAACAAGCTGACCCGGCGAACGTTGTTTTACCATACAAATTAATTTTATTGAATATTTTGTTGGGGTACTTGGCTTAGGTTAATTGAGATAACAACTATCCTATCTTTTAGTTGGACCAAACAGTAGATATCTACAAAATTTCATTGAAATTCCGTTCAGTAAATTCGGAGTCTATCGCGGACAAACAACGTGACATGTATTTTATATATTAAGATAGAAATTACATTAATTGACATGAAACTTTGTTTCAATCAGCAATGTTGATTTTGATTGAGAGAAAATTATGAATCTACTTTTATTTTAACTTAAATAAAATTTATTATTAACTTCCCGCTACGTAGTATGTAATGTACGTAAATAGGAAGTTACTGAATTTGCCCCGATTTTCGAAAATCGAGTTTTCACCGGATCTCAACGTTTTGAGGTCCTAGGAATCTTTCTCGACTATTTTCGCGATAACGTCAGTATGTCTGGCTGTATGTATGTATGTATGTATGTATGTATGTATGTATGTGTGTGTGTATGTGTGTATGTAAACATCTCATAACTTTTGAATGGCTGGACCGATCGAAACGCGGTTGATGGCATTCGATTGGATTCTGCTCAACTTAGACTTCCTGAAAATTTGAACCAAGTCGGCCTAGGAGATTTTGAGAAATTTTGAAAAAACCCCAAAAATAATTTTGGCGAAACAGTATTTTTTTAACATAACTTCCAGATTAATGTACCGATTGAGTACAAAAACTAATCAGCTCAAAAAACTATATCTAATGTATAAATTGCATCAAAATCGGTTTATCCGTTTGAGAGAAATCGTTGACGAAAAATTAAAAAAAAAATTTTTTTCGACATAACTTCGAAATTTTTCAACCAATCATTTTTTGCTATTCTACAATATTTTAGTACTAAAAAAATACGTCAGATGTCATTTCAAAAATCAAAATCGAATCTAATTTTCAAAAGTTACAGCTTTTCAAATATTAAAATTACGTCAATTTTAGCATATTTACTTTTTATTTTTAAAATAATTTTCAGGCTTATACACCGATGGACTTAAAAGTCTTGCCAGCTTTCCTCATTTAAAAACTGCGTCAAATACCGTGCATTGGATCACAATCAGTCAATTTGTTTAGGATTTATTAATGATGAAAATATTTGAAAAAAATATTTTTTTAACATTGCTACGAAATTTTTCAACCTATCAATTATTTAGCTAAAACAATATTTCAGATCTCAAATATTGAGTTGAATGTCATTCGAAAGAACAAATTCAATCAGTTTTTCCAAAATATACAACTTTTCAAAAATCAATATACTGCCATTTTAACAAAATAGATGTTTGAACTGCAAAAAATCTATGTTTATAGTTTTTACTCTTTTGAGCTTAAAATACCTTAATTTAGCGGGAAGTTTCAAGGATGGCCTGTAGGGTCAACCGCCTACACATTTTTTTATTAGTGGTTAATCTATGGTCGTAATCGTCAGACACAGAATCAGAGACACAAAATCGCACCTGACTCGTGATTGTTAACTCGTTTCATTCCAAGAGCCAGCTGCTTGTTTTCATCAATTAGCAAATGTTTTAGGATTGCTGCCGCAATAGTATCAATGTTTGTCACTGTCATGTCCCGTTAAGGTAACCATAAAACTAATTCATATGAAATTTACCACCACACGAATGACAATGCAGAGCCATAGACAGTAGGCAATTGTTATCAATTTTGCATCAAGAAACAATCTGATTGCAAGGTATTATATGATTTAAAACGTCATGACATAATGTTTGCGGAGGCATGAGTGTATCAATACACCACTCTGGGCTACTACTGCGATATTCCTAATGTAGATGTATTTCCCGACTGGGGAGTTGGATTCGGCACCTAATAACTTCCTGAACATGTTTATCACTAGGTGACGTATTATATATATATATATATATATATATATATATATATATATATATATATATATATATATATATATATATATATATATATATATTTTTATATTATAAGATAGCAAATAAGCAGATGGGTCTCTTGATGGACAGAGTCATCCATCGCCTATAGACACCAAAGATGTTAATGGTGCGTTGCTATCTTGTGGCGAGGTCTACTGCCACATGCATAAGTTTACCGGCTACCTTACCCTCCAAACCGGAACACGACAGCGACAAGCACTGACGCTATTGCGGCAGGAATAGGTAAGGCGGTGGTACCAGACCCGGGCGAGACAATGCAGAAGTCTACCACCTAGTAGCCACGATGGTAGTAACTCGATAGCCAATCGGTCGCCTTTTACGACCTGCCTGGCAGAACGGCAGTTGGCCTATTCTTTAAAGGAGGCCGGGACCAACACGGCGTAACATGTATTATTCGAGTTATCTTTTTTCTTAAATTAATCAATATTTTTCTTTTCAGGTATGATATTTTCGCTAGCAGAAACATCCAAAACGTATGTACACTTCTTTTTTTGTTAAAGATGTAATATATGTTCCTAATATCGCTGTCTGCGTATTACGCATATGCAAATTTATGGCTTAAATATGGTATTCTGCTATGGCTAATAATATAAATATACAAGATATATTTATTTCCTAAAAGAAATGTACGATTTTTAAAAATATCAAAGTGGCCGAAAGCTACAAACCACATTTTAAAAGCCTAAAAATCTTAACCTTGACGTCAATGTACATTACGGAAGCGATTAAATGTATAAGAAAATATCCTCATTTTTTTAAAAATCAAACTGATATTACGTGTCGCTGAAATTATATAATTATACTAATATATATAATTTTTATAGTGGCAATTCTAATTTATATTTAAATATAAATTAGAATTGCCACTATCAAAATCAAAAATGCACAGTTCCGGACCAAATATAATGTGTAACAATTATATAACAAATTACCCGATAATTTTAAGTCAATGGAAAGTGACCGTATATTTATAAAACTTGTGAAAATCTCCTGATAGAAAAATGGTACTACACTGTTAAGGACTTTCTTAATGACAAACACAAAAATCTTTTATGTATCTGTTATGTAATAAGGTGTGTATATGTTCATTGCCTGTTAATTATTGTAACACCAAACATAAAAATAATTTCTAACATATAATGCAATAAATGATTGAGTATTAAAAATATCAAATTCAATGTTTATAAAAATTATGAATAGAGGATAAAATAATTATAATGAAATTCTAGCCGATTTCTGCTACTTAGACCTGCTCTTTAGACCTCCGTGTTAATTGTAGGTACATAAATAGTAGTCTGCGATACACAATTTTAGCCTGCACTGGACGTGCACATTCAGCAGCAGCAGCATGCATGCAGCTTAGGACTTCGTTCTTATAAATGAATATAAGAGAGGTCTATACTTCAGTTCGTCTCGCTTGATATTTTTAAAGAAGAGGTGCAAACGGACGACAGGGTAGCCTGACGATAAGTTACCACCGCCGCCCATGGACAACTACACTACTAAAGGTCTTGCACTTGCGATGCCGCCCTTTTAAAAATGAGTAACTCTTCTCTTGTGTACGATATAGACATTGTATTCGAAAAAAACCCCTGCTGACGAGTGGTTCTATAGAGCATTATTGATGCAAACAATTTCGAGAATCACAGCTGATATAAATTTAAATGATGAGGATAGAATTTTGAATTTTGTCGTGTTGTTCGGTGATAAAATTCAGCATCAGGGATATCTTGGTCAACATTTATTTGGTGCTATGGATGCGTAATATATCTATTCGTGTAAGTTAATTATCTTAACTACGCTTCAGATTGGAATGCGACGATTCCTAATACTGCTACGTATTGACATTAATGTGTTGGAAGACCTAGGCAGACAGAAAAAACAAAAAATAAACTATTTTGAGAGACGTTAAAATCTGAGTTTCCCACAAGCAGGTTAGCATTTTGGATATACATATCGCCCACAATAAAAAAAAAGAATAATGTAAAAATAGATTCGTATTAGGATGAAAAGTAAAGCTGCCGAAGCGAATATTCAATTTGCAAAAGGACTTGCAAGCGTACACTTCGCATAACGAAAGCTCCCGCCCGGTGAATTCTGTGCTTTACTAAAATGCATAGATTCACTTTATCACAATGAGTAAGTATTATTCAAGAAATAAAAGGGGATAAAGTAAAACTTTTCACACGTTTCGTGTAATATAAATTTAAAGTTTGACATATAAATTGACATTTGTTACTGTCATCATTCTTCAAGATACGCTGGAACCGTTCACTCTAAACTCCGCCAAGGAACGGAGACATTTGATTTTAAGCCTCGCGGACTATAAGTGTTATTTCTTCGGGAGAAGTATTATTTCTACGAGAGCAACGCAACTCCGTCGTCTCGAATGCTCCATTTAGTTCCAAAGTTTTTCTCGTTTATCACCGTTGGGCTCTGAGAAGCGGAGATTTTTCCTTTAGATTTGTTGTCACGCCAGACCTTTTTAATGTACCTTTCTTATCGTAACATGTATTAAAGAGCTTACTTTGTGGAAGTAATTTAATTGCACTCAGGACTAATTATAATAATGTAGCTGTATTTTTGACATAACTAAATATGGATTTTGTTCGAAAGAATCGCTTTACATATGTTTGACTCTATTATCTCAATAATAATTATATCAGAAATCGGATGTTCTTTTTTAAATTAAACAGTTTGAAGTTATTTTGCCGTGTGAAACATTTTTAAGCTACTACCGGATCTGAATCGCGTACAAACCACACAGAGAAGATGCGGCGGAAGAAAGTCAGCGAGCTTTTCTTTTATATGTATCAATTTGTTTGAATTAGATTTACATGTTAAATTTATTATACAATTAATAAGAGTATTTTATTATTATACAAATAATAAGAGATTGACTATATGAGGAGCAATTAATCTCACGTTTTTTATTATCGTCTAAATATTCAAATACTAATATATAAACTAATCGACTTTTTTACAGTTGTACATACATCTTTTAAAATTGTTAACTATTAAATCTCCAATATTTTTGGGATGCTTATTCCTTGTATTTAGCGAAGATACATCACAATTCCTATTATATGAGCTAATAATATTTTTACTTACATACATTAAGTTTTCAAATAAGCTGCGAATTTCGGTAATAATTAATAATAATAATAGTCGCCTCAATAGTGTCGCAGTATAATCGGTAACGGTTTTAAATCATCAGATCCTGAGTTCGAATTCGTTTTACATAAGTTTTTCTGTTTCCGGGATTACATACCCGGGCGATCTATATGCCTTAGTTTTCGTCAAATTGGCAAACTGTAACGTAATGGGACCTAATATTGTTAGTTAACATGGGTGCACTAATAATTTCGTTAGGCATTAGGTCACAGCCACACGAACTACAACACAGCGACAGGATGGTAGGTGTATAGACGATAATTGTGTCTTTCCATCGGGCGAATCGTCTGCTTTTTGTTAGCCTAATATATACAAATAGTCTGCTTATTGTTTTCCATATATACAAACAGTTTTATTTATGCAGGACGGAAGGAAGAATTTATTCACCTTTAACGTTTTAATTAATTAAATATAGGGAACAGATAACAAAATACTTGGATATATTCGATTTTTGGTGACAACATTTTTGAACATCAGAAGTGCTCTTTTCTTTATGTATTTTAAATATTATTACTCATAAGAGAATAAGCATTGGTTTCTTTTTGTCGGAAAGAGAAACCATCGCCTATAGACACTAAAGCTTTTTTTGGTACTGGTTGGTCATGGTGCGTCATATCCGTGTGGCAGGATATTCATGCCACATGCATAAGTTTACCGGCTATCTTACCTTCCAACTAGAACACGACAGTTACAATCATTGAAAAGTTTTATTAAGCTTACATAATCTGTAGAATTCAGAGTAGAAGAAAAGTAATGTTTACGACGCTCCTGGTAATTTTCGGGTGTTTGAGAAGCGAGATAAGGCCTCATTTTGTGGCTCCTTTATTATCTACGTGTTAGAGAACTTAATTAGATGTAGTGTGTTTCAGTCGGATTGTGTAGAATAGTTCCATTGTTAGAGTTAAGTTTTTTTTTCTACTGAATTAAATTCTGTTTATTTTTAAAGTAATAAAAGAATTATTCGACCGGGTATCGTTTTTATTCACAAACACATTAAATGACAAAGTTCTGAGCTTATTAAATGATTTGTATTTGAATGGAGATTGCTCGTATTCATACATTATTGAGCCGACTTACACAAAAGATAAGGTTATTCAACGCCATATGAATTTTTAAATGTAAATCTTTATGGAGATTTTTCTTTTGTTAGTTTGTTTTTTAACAAATCAGCAACGGTTGAACGTTCAACCGTTGCTGATTTATCGTGAATGTCATGATTTAACATTTAAAATCTTTCTACAGTGGGCTACAGGAAGTAAGTAGCCAGTTTATCAATTAATGTTACGAGGCAGATATTATAAATCAAAAACGTGTGATAGTTTATTTGCTTGTTTATTTCTTTTATTGTTTACTAGGCATTAATATAAAAAACCCAAGATACACAATCAGTGTGTCAAAAAAGTCCTCCAAAAATGAGTGCACAATTTTAAATTGTGCACTCATTTCAAATAGAATCGCGTCGGTCGCGAACCTGTCAATTTTATTTCTTTTCGTACACTGCTTTGTAAAAATAACTAAAAGTCGTGCACTTAAGGTTGGATATACAAAGACATATGTTTTTGCCATATCTACAACTACTTAAATGAAATTAGGGACACTTTTGAGTGTCAGTTTTGTTCGGGACTGTGCATCTAGGGTTTTTTATATCAATGTTACTAGGTGACCGGCAAATGTTGTTTTGCCGTACATATTAGGAATCTATAGCGGACTTTATACGATGGTCAAGTATTCTTAAATTTTCTATAACTTTTTTGTCTCTCCGTCTGTCTGTTACCAGGCTTTACCTCATAAACCGTGTTCGCTAGAAATCTGAAATTTTCACAAATCATGTATTTCCGTTGCCGTTATAACAACAAATACTTAAAACAAAAAAATGAATATGTTGAGGGGGTTACAATAAACGTAATTTTTAAGCATTCTTTTACTCAATCTTAACAAACAGGTAGAAACTTGAATATGGATGTGTGTGTGTGTCGATCGAGACGCGGTTGATAGCGCTCGATTGAATTTCACTTAATTTAGACTTCCTGAAAATTTTAACCAAATCGGCCCAAATTTTGTGAAATTTTGAAAAAACCCAAAAAAAATTTGGTGAAACCGTATTTTTTTTAACATAACTTCTAGATTAATCTACCGATTACGCACAAAAACTAATCAGCTCTATTCCTCAAAAAACTACGTCTAATGCAAAAATTACATCTAAATCGGTTTATCCGTTAGGGAGAAATCGTTGACGAAAATTTTTGAAAAAATTGTTTCTTCGAAATTTTTCAACCAACATTTTTTGGTATTCTACGATATTTTAGTACTAAAAAATCTACGTCGAATGCCGTTTCAAAAATCAAAATCGATTCTAGTTTTCAAAAGTTACAGATTTCCAAATATTAAAATTACGTTGTTTTTAGCAAACTTAATTAATATTTTTGAAATAACACCGATTGACTTAAAAATCTTATCAGCTTTCCTCTTTCAAAAACTGCGTCAAATACCATTAATTAATTGGATTAAAGTCAGTTAATTTGTTTGTGTCTAGCAATGACGAAATTTAAAAAAAAAATATGTTTTTGACATTGCTTCGAAATTTTTCGACCTATCGGTTATTTAGCTAGAGCAATATTTTAGATCTCAAAAATTGAATGCAATGGCAATTTCCATTGAAAAAGATTAAAATCTAGCTACTTTTGTTCTATTTTTGAATAAATTTGCTTAATATAAACGTACTAGCTGTTGCCTGCCATTTCGTCCACGCGGACTTCGTTTGCTCCGCACAGCTCCTCCCTTGTAAATGATAGCGTGATAATATGTAGCCTATATGTTTACCGGACCTGAGTAATATTCATGCAAAATTTGAGGTAAATCCATGCAGTACTTTTTGAGTTTACCCCAGACATACATACAGACAAATAAACAAAAATTCTAAAAACTATATTTTTAGCTTCGATATCGATTGTAGATCTCGTCCCAAGTATTCTTTTAAGAAAATATTCAATGTAAAGTTTTGACTTTCCTACAATTTTATTATATGCATAGATGACACTGGTAGGTTTCGTTTTAAATTTCGAACATCTTAAACCTTATCGAGTGACCTATGGATTCGTTTAGCATGGTAAATACAGCAATCAGAAACACCAATCAATAAAATTAGTGAGTCTTTGTAAACGAAATAATATTTTTCTGCTCATTCGTTCAATCTACCCACACGCGGATTCCACCGTGAATTCGTTTTTTTACTATTTCTTATTATTGTATACATTTCACATTTTAAATACATTATTTTAAATGTCATATCCATTATACTTTTATTATTGTACACTAAACGGGAAATACAGTCGTGCAAAACAATGGTGTCATTTTTTATTCTTAGTTTACCAAGCAAAACTTCGCAATGGCGTAATGACAAACCTACTTCCTTTTTCTGACAGCCATCGTTCTGTGATTGGAAAATGCCTTCACAATGTATTCAGTGATCCAAAACTAATGTCCTGGTATTTTTTTAATCTAAATGCTTAAAGTGTATGTTGTTATTTTGTTACAAGTTATAAATGTTATTTTTATTATGTACTGAGTACTTATATACGTTGTACCCGTATGTTAGGCTTTTTATTCCACTATATTTCGGAATTTAACATTATAAGGTCTAAAGGATACTTGTTTGCTAACCCATACAGTAATAAAAATAAAACCGGCCGAGTGCGAGTCAGACTAGCGCACGAAGGGTTCTGTACCATCATAGCAAAAAAATATGGAAAAAAACACGTTTATTGTATGGAGACCCTCATAATATTTTCATATTTTTATTTTTAGTATTTGTTGTTACAGCAGCAACAGAAATACAAAATTTGTGAAAATTTCAGCTTTCTAGCTATCACGGTTTACGAGATACAGCCTGGCGACAGACTGACACACGGACAGACAGACAGCGGAGACTTAGTAATAGGGTCCCGTTTTACCTTTTAGATACGGAACCCTAAAAAACGTTAACCTATAAATATTAATAATAATAACTTTAATTCAGATAATAATCCATAATTTGATAATAGGTATTTAATACAATATGAAGGCTTACTTGCCGATAATACTTAATAATAATCATTCACGTAATATTCTGCTAAAACATTATATAACATTATATAAACATTATATTCGATTTAATATATATTGAAGTGTTTGGTATGTATGGAATTTCGTTTGCTAATCATTAATTCGCACTAATCAACCTTAAGGTTATTTATGTAGTTTCATTAATTGAAAACCACGAAATTTATCGCCTGACTTGTAAATTCAACTGGCATTTTTTAAGGCTGTGCCTTAAAATAAGAGAATATCCAAGTGGTCTAAGGGTTAGCCTGTTCAGCTTATATCGCGCGATCCCGGATTCGATTTCCGGGTTGAATAAAAGTGTTACTGAGTTTTTTCGAGATTTTTCTGTAATTAAAGCTGGCATTTTTAAGGCAGAACCTTAAAATAAGACAATATCCGAGTGTTATAAGACTGAGGATATTCGGCTTAGACATGAGGTCTCGAGTTCGATCCCCGGGCCAGATAAAAGTATTATTGAAGTTTTTTCGAAATTTTTCTCGATAATCCAAAATTTCAGTAGCTGCTCGGAATCTTGTGGATGGTGCAGAACCAAAATTCGTGCCTCGGTGCATGTAAAGCTTTCGGTCTTTGTTAGCGCTAGAAATAAGCCATAGCCGTTTTATCAGGTTCATTAAAATGCGGCGATAGAGATCACCACTCATCTCGCCAACCGACAAACTGGGGAATCATGGTGAATCGGAAAGTCTATAACGTCCGTTTCACACTGCCTATCCTGTAAGGAAACAAGCTTGATAATACATATATCCAAGTAAATGCACAAACACATTTAGTAACCTAAGAGAAAAGAAAACCGTTTCTGAGGAATAAAATTTAGTTCCTTACTGAAGTCATGATTCTTCGTTAGGTTTTATTGTTGTAAATCGTCATCGTCAATATTCATGAACTGACGTGGCTTGAATCAACAGCTCTACATGCTTATCAGAGGGCAGAGGCACACAAATTCTTCCATTCTTGAATAAACCTACACGGAATTTGAATCCAAAACGAAATAATATGATTTTATAGACGTTAATTACTTGATGCGTTATAAACACAAATTAATAAATATTTTATTTTATTACGAAATTTTACTAAAAAATTGAAAAAAGGCACTACGTATATTGTAGTGCTAGCTTACACGCGCAGCTTCGCTTGATAGCTTTTTTTTTATTTAAAAAAAGAGCAATAGAAAATCAATAAAATTAAAATGACAGTATTGAAAAATAAATAGACTAGCTGACCCGGCAAACGTTGTTTTGCCATACAAATACTTGTATTGAATATTTTGGTGGGATTCTTGAGAGGCCTCTCCTCTAGAGGGAGATAATTGAGATAAAAATATCCTATCTTTTTGTTGGACCAAACAGTAGATATCAACAAAATTTGATTGAATTCGGTTCAGTAATTTAGAAATCCATAATAATAAAACCTTTGTAATCCTTTTTCCTATAATGACGCGAACGGTAGACTATGTCATTTGCACAGGTAAAGTTAACGTAATGGAGGACTGCAGAAATCTAATATTTTTAAATAATTTCATTAGAAACACATCAAATCAATTACGCACACTATATTTATTTGATATGATACTACACACATATGTATTCTATGTTATTTTTGACTAAAGTCTGTTTTCAAACAATAAAATAACTAAAAGTATGTAATTGAATTTCGACCAAAGGGCGACCGCTAGTATATATAAATAGATGAAATAAATCGTGAAAAGACCGCTACCCCTGCAGTCGATTAAAAGGTAAACTGAACGTAAGGACACATTCTAACTATAACAGCAGTCCAACTCCAAGTTTATCTCATATTGCAGTAGATCGCAGTTTCTTGTTAGAGCCGGCATTGTTTTGCGAGGCTAGTGAAGTTTATATCTTCGGTACGGGTGGAGACTACAGACCGCATGCCGCGATCCCTCTGGCGTAATGTACAACTGACACATTTGCATGTTGCATTTATACATGCTAGTTACTATTCCAAGTTCTATTGTTTTGCCATATCGTGTCGTCAAGTTGTTTTGCCGATGTAATGGAAATGTCCTTGGAAGTTAGTGTTTTTTACATTTTTACTGATCCGACAGATGTTGTTCTGTCTTAGCTACAAATAATCAATTCTAACTGGAATATAAAATAAAAGAAATAGGTGGACCAACAACATCGAAATGTGCGTTTTGTCCGTTCAAAAACTAGGTTTTCTGTTCTTCTAAGCATTTTTTAACTTTCCATTCCGTAAGGACCTTCTACAAAATAGAAAAAAAAACAAGTTAATGAATTGGTAAAGTCATTATGGCGTGACTATATAGGTGTCCCGAAACTTGATGTCGAGCGGGCATGGGGCGATAGCCTAAGCTATATCAGTTTTGGTAAAATTAAATAATAAACTAGGTCACTTGATTTAAAAGGAATAGAATATTTTGGAAAATGATGACATTCAACACCCTAGAAAATATTTTTGGGTATCTTTCGGTGTTCACAAACGTCTTAATTTAATTTTCATGGACACACTTAATATAGATTTACTTTTGAAAAGATTTTTTTATATGATCAGATAGTAAACAATCAGATGGGTCTCCTGATGGAAAAAGACAACCATCCCCTATAGACACCAAAGATGTTAATGGTGCCTTGCTATCTTATGGCGAGTTTACCGGCTACCTTACCCTCCAAATAGGAACACGACATTGACAAGCTCATACGCTATTGCGGCAGAAATAGGTAAGGTGGTGGTACCAGACCCGGTTAAGTCATTGCAGAACTCCACCGCCTAGTAGCCACGTTGCTAGTGACACGAATAGCCAATCGGTCGCCTTTTACGACCTGCCTGGCAGAACAGCAGTTGGCCTATTCTTCAAAGGAGTCCGTACCAACACAGGTAAAAGATAATAAGTAATAAGAAGCTTAGATGTATGTAATTTAAACAACAACTGACGTTCAACCTCCTACATCTCTGTAACGTAGAATCAGATCTTCACCAAATTAACACCAATGGAGCTATGCTTGAACATACGAAAAAAAATAAACCTCTGAATTGAGAATGTCCTCCCTTTTGAGAAGTCGATTTGAGAAATTTCCGGACTATAACAATCTAAAATCACGTTCCAGTTTGGTAGTTACAGGAGCAGGTAAGCTAATGCGTGTGGCATTACGTCTCCGCTATACGGATGGCAACATATTACTATCTTTGGTGTCTATAGGTGATGGTTATATCTTTCCATTAGGAAAACCATCTGCTTGTTGACTAATTCTTAACATAGTTCGTGGGATAGAAGAATCTAGAAGTCAATTTAGGTAGTGTTTGTATTCATGTATAGCATTCACATGAAACTTTGCTACTATTATACAATTATAATGTGGTTTATAGCATTTATATGAAACTACTACTATTATATAAACTATTATGTGGTGCTTGCCAAACCTATTAATGAAAATGTAAATAAGAAACATTTGTGCATACATAATTAAACAAAACTAGGTAAAGGACACCCATTAAGGAGGCATTTAAATATTCACAAAAGATAAGGAAGGAGACCATTGTTTTAATCTTCAGTCCGAGTGGAAACTACAGACAGACCGCATGTCGCGATCCCTCTAGCGTAATGCACAACTGCCACATGTGCATGTTACATTATACATTGCTGTTTTAAGTTCCATTGCTTTACTATAACGTCAGCAGTCTAGTCAGCATGGTCAAAGTGAAAAATATTGATAAAGCTTCTAAAACTACTGCATGTTATATGTTTTTTTATGATATCAAATATCAATAAAAAAAATGTGAGCTTACACGTGGTAGAAGTGAAAGTTTGTATCCTGGTTAATTTGTAATAGAATTAAATGAATACACTGTGGAGCTTAAGCAGAGAGGGAGATAGTGATTGATCGACATTTTTATTATTGATTGTGTTATATTGAAGTAGAAAAAAACGAAAGTAAGAGAATGCAAATTAAATATCTTAATTTCGTATTTGAAATTAAGAAAGATAAATCGAAAGAGTTGGGTAAAGTCTTTCCTAATTTTAGAAGTAAAAAGTTCCAGTAAAATTTCTTTGGTGTACCGTTAGTTATCTGGCTGGGTTAGGAACCATTGCATAGATATTTTAAACATAAAATACTGTGTAATGTATTTTATTATTTTTATCTTATTCTCTCGCTGGATTAATCCTACACATTTATGTGCTTTAAGTATATAACTCCAGAGAGAGTATGTATTCGTAAGCTACTGGCAATTAAAAATGTCCTCAGAAAAATCTGCTTGTGTGAAATGTCAACCAGTGTCACTTGTGTACTTACAGTAATCAAGCCACACACAATAGCGTGGTTGGTATGCCCAACCTTAATTTTTTGTTACCTCTGGTTTCAATTTAAAAAGTGAAGGTTAAAGTAAATATTATACATCCCTATTTAATTTAAATAGATACAATTACAAATAATGCGTATAAATTATTAGGTATATGATTTGGAACTTGAAGTTTTTGCAGGAAATGTAACTTAAATTTCAAATGCGAAAAATTGGTTGGTAGGTGTTAATAAATACATCACGCTCATTTCCATGTGAAAGTAGATGTTTCAGTTATTCAGGCTTTAAATTAACTTTTATACGTACTTTTGGCGAATTGACGTTCATAGAATTACTACCAAATCGAAATGCGGCCTTACATTGAGTTAATCCGGCGGAAGAAACATAGCGCGATTATCTTGTCTTATAGTATAAAATTTTTCATAGCACGATTAATTTCAATAATAAAAGTCTAACTAATTACAATATTTCATCAAAATCAATAAAGCTGTTTTGGAGAAACAATTAAATAATATATGAATTACTCGTTTAAAGTATAGAATTTGGTTTGTGAAGCAATAATAATTAATTGCTGACATTCTTGTCTTCTTAACAATTTAAGATTTTACAGTACCCTTTCCCTACATAGTTTTGTTTTAACAGATTTTTTAATTTGTTTACTGGTACATAATATAAATCTCTCACGCCATCCGGTAGTTTAACTATAGTAAGTAACTTATTGTATCTAAACAAGATGCATGCTCCACAAGATTGTTTTCGTTCCTTATATTTAATAAGTGTAGCGATACCACTTTTTTAAACTAAGAAATGTTTTAACTGCGGACATATTATTTTAAGTTCTCAAATACAAATTACAATATTAATTTTTTTTCTTTTTCTCTCAAGGAAACCCTCGGGTAAAGTTTATTGGTTCGTATTATACGAGTAGCTTTTTCTGCAAAATAAATATAGCTTTTATTTCAGCAGAATTTCCCCTCCGAAAAATCCCATATATGAAATAGTGCGGTGGAATTAACTAAAGTATATAATTCTTACAGTATTGACATCAGTTACCTGCCGAACTAAATTTATTTGGTAACTTATTGTAATTTTATCTAGAGATATACCTCCTAAAATACGGTGGAGTCCATCTGACTTTTTTTTCATATCATAAGATACCAAACAATCAGATGGGTCTTCTGATGGAAAGAGACACCCATCGCCTATAGACACCATAGGTGTTAATTTGTTGTTGTTATCATGTGACGAGGTCTTAATTGCCACATGCATAAGTTAACTGGCTACCTTACCCTCCAAACCTGAACACGATAATGACAAGCACTGACGCTATTGCGGCAGGAATAGGTAAGGCGGTGGTACCAGACCCGGGTGAGACAATGCAGAACTCTACCACCTAGTAAACGTGGTAAGTAGTAGACTCAGATTATTTCCATTCAGTTGTACGTGCCGTACGTGAGGCAATGAGAATTGAACACTCGATTTTTTGTCATTTAATAAAATGTATTTGTGCCAAACCAGTGTACTACTTTTGAAATTGCATATTCCACTTCATCATACTTACCAACCTATTCTTTTTACTTTAAATAAAATCGGAGTGACATCCGCAAATATATATATATATATATATATATATGTTTATATATTTATAGAAATATAATTTTCATTGAAAATACTTGATAACGAGTACAAGACACAATCTACCCACACTGAACGTTTCCCTACCCCCGCGTAACCTTTTACTCGACTTTCTAAGATGTATTAGATAGTAAAGTACCTAAGGATGAATCTCTCACTCTTATTTCTGTTACTCGAGTTCTGCATGAGACAATGCTGACAAGACAATGCCCGGGTCTGGTACCACCGCCTTACCAATTCCTGCCACAATAGCGTCAGTGCTTGACACTATCGTGTTCCGGTTTGGAGGTTAGGGTAGCCGGTAAATTTATGCATGTATCATTACACATCGCCACAAGATAGCAACGCGCCATTAACAACTTTGGCGTCTATAGGCGATGGCTGTCTCTTTCAATCTGGAGTGCTGTCTGCTTGTTTGCTATCTTATATGATATTAAGTTTGCAATCAAAATAAGGAACGTTTACTTTTATACCTTTTTGACTTCTTAATAACATGAAAAGTATCAGAAGCAGCTCTCGTAGGTAACCAATAAACTAAGTTTGAGAGGAAAAGTAAACTAATATTGGCTAGTTTCGAGCGATCGCCGGTGATCCCGCTTGCCAGTGTGCCACCGACACGCGTAACTACAGAAGCCAAGTAAAATTCAAAGATAATAGGTACTGTACTGTTACGACGCTTTTGTTAAGAAGTGTCAGTTTGAATAATGTAGTAAAAATGCTATTACACAACACACATGTGACTTCTATCAATATATAATGCAATTCACAGAAGAAAGTGAATGCTCTACTGTTATTGCGCTTATGCTGAGAAGCAACTGTTTTAATAATAGAGTATTTAAACACGATTGCACAAGACACCTGTGACTACTGCCTGTATATAATGTAATGTCTTTGTTTTAGCAATCTACGAATAAAATAAACAAAAGATGGATATGTCCCCTTTGGTGTATGAACATTCCTTAGCGAATATAGGGAGACGACGGGTTTGAAAAAAGAAGGAAAAAGACATAGGATAGTTTTATCCCGGAAATCCCACGGGAATTAGAACTATGTAGGTAAAATCTCGGGACTGTCTATCTTTTAAACCGCGGTAGTAAGCTGAAACTTAAGCTTAAGATTTATTTTTTACCGCGTTGTTTCGGGTTCTTTGTTAAGAAGTCTATTCTTATTTATTTACATTATTTATTTATTACCTATTGGATTACCAATAAAAGATACAGCGCTTAAATTGCTTAAAACAAATTTGGTTATAGGTACTATCGAACTGTTATTATAATAACAGGTAATCATAGTATGCTTAATATTGCATGCATTATCCGTCTTTCACGTTAACAAATACCAATATTATTATCACTTAAGCCTTTCGTAAATTTTGTAATCCTAATCTTATACGATCTAAGTACAAATTCAATTTAGAAACTGTATCACATGTTATTTTATATATTAGAATACCTGCTGTATGTGACATTGCATTTACGCCGCAGACCGTCGTACTCGCTACAGATTTATTACTTTAATATGAACACTCCATCCTACTATGAATGTCATCGTAACTTTTATCTAACCTTATGAAAAATGTTTCGTGAGCTATTTAATGGGATGTGAATGATTTAAATTTCCGAGCTATGGTTTTAATCGAAGCCTTTTAAAAGGATTTAACGGAGTAAGATAAATGAAATATATTTTATATTTATAGCAGCTTATTTTAGAAATATGTCGTGGATTAGGTGAATAGAAAGGTACTAGGAAAGGAAAGAACCGTTTAGTTTCACAATTTTTTTGAAAGTGTTCATATATCTCTTTCCATAGCTGTAATCGTCGTCCTTTGCCATTGAGTCAAACTCATTCGCTTGTACAATTTTTTCGCCGACTGAAGGTCTCCATGGAATACGGGATAAAGTGAACTGTAAAGGTTCATTCTAAATATTGCTAAAAGAAATTTTAAAGCCAATTGGATTTTTCCTACGATTATTTTCAAACTTTGTTTTATATATTCAAGCGTTACTTTGCGGAAATCTATAATTAAAAAATTAATGTATTTAATTTGCGCAATTTCCGGTATATATATATATATATATATATATATATATATATATATTGGTTGTGATGCAACTGAAACAAAAATAAGTGTAGGAAAGGGGAAAATTATCCAAGGTCGGAATATTAAAGGAGTCTCCAGTGGCACAATAATCCACCCACGTCTACCCCACGTCCACGTCAGTAGCAACGACGAGTAACACACAAATTATGTACTCAACTGTTTCACTTCGTAATCGAAGCATCTTCAGAAGACTTAATGCTACACCCTTTATATTATATTTTAATTGCATGTTTCGAACATATTGTACAGTAAAAACATAACGAAGATAATCGGCGTATTTTATTTCTTTATATACCACGAAGAATAAAACAAATAAATAAATTGTTAACGCTTTAAAGCTAAGATCATCTTCTTTAATAACAATTTAAAACAAAGTTTGAAATAACTTAAACAATTCCAAAAGTAATCAAAATTATGAAATAGCTGAAACAAAAATACAATCATTAGCACCACTCCCATCATTCTCACTTTGAAACTCGTTTCGTAAACTTTCTTAAATTTTGCGAAAAAAGTTTTCGTACAAATTAAGAGCAAATTTTACTCCGTCCGTTTAGCCATTAGTAATTTCAGAGTTCTAATGAATTTTCTTCTTTGACATTGAGAAATGAATTTCGACCCTTACTTTTGGCGTTGGGACATCTGTAGCGATCCGCACTAGACCATCATCGATCCGCGGTTACCGGGACACTTCACCCTCACCGTCCTGCTACTGAAATATACATCTATCATTTTACTACATTTATATATTTGTCACTTGTTCTGTAACATTACAAACTTAGTCTGTTATCTACTAGGTATAAGTACAGTAATTCAAAAATCTAGGAAATTATTTATTCAAACAACAAAATCCATGGTGTTGGTCATTTGTACTTTTGTATTGGAATATAATATGAAAAAGACTGCATTATTTGATTTTAATATTTTTTATACTATACAAAATAGTATGACTTTTATTAATGTAGCTTGTTTTCTTTACGATGATAGAACCAATAAACCGGCACAAGTACCGCTTATATCAGTATATAGTGTACTTGTTTGTACACATAATTTAGGAAAATTGAAGAAAATTATCTTGTTTACATGCAATATTTAATCTATTGAACTAATATAAACATATTAGCGCTCGCATATGGCCAAAATTCGACCATAGACGAAACAATAAAATCTCTTTTAAATTTAAATTCTGACTTTCACCGTAAAGAAAATAGTTTACTATACATGTGTGAATAATATTATGTTACATGTCAAATGAATGTAGTGTATGTAATGTTTATTTTTATTAATTTAAAGTATTTATAATGCATATTATTTAAAAATAAGCTTCTGCAGACCTCCGCAATGTAAACTTTAACTGTGCCAAATTTCATATTCTACCTATTGAGTGCGGCCATCGAGAATCATGGTGAAGCACTAGCTGTTCCCTTGATATCTCGAAGGCCTTTGACAGGGTCTGGCATGATAGTCTAATTGGCAAGCTTCCATCGTATGGTCTGCTTACTAATCTCTGCGACTGGATCTCATTTTCTGAGTGGCCGGCCGATAAGAGTAGTCGTCGAAGGCTGCTCGTCCGACCAAATGACAATAAATGCCGGAGTTCCTCAGGGATCATTTCTCTCCGCAACTCTATTCCTGCTACATATTAACAACCTGCTGAAGCCCGGTATCTGTGGGTACGCCGACGATAGTACTTTTGTGGAGAGTTACGCATCCAGCGCGCGGGCCAGTACGGCCCAGATCTGTTTTCTCAGAGAGGTGATGGTCGATAGTTGGAACCTGTCCCAAGGAAGTTACATTCTACCCGGAATATTTACACGCGCTTCAAAATCGTTCCGAAGAGTACGACGACATGGGTGGAGTGTGTCTCTTTCTACTAAATAAAGCGCCAATCGCCATATATAAGTGCGGCCATGCGTAGTTTGCAAATTACTACTAAGTAATTATTCTAATTTAAGTAACAGTTTATGCATTGCATAAGTAATTACGTAATAATTAAAATAAGCACATTTTAGAACTCACTGTATTAATTACAATCCATTTTATGCTAATGTATTTATGGACGTGTATGAATAAAAGGGATTTAACGATTACCGAATATATAAAAATCTACCATCAGGATTGTTTTATTTACACTGGCAATTGCAAGAAAGAGACAACATCCACTCTTGTCGTTGTCTTGTTCAGAACGTTTTTCCCCTCTGTTAAGTAAGAAACAAATGTCAACTTTATGAATAACGAAATAAAGTACATTTTTATTTTTCAAATATTTTTTCGTAGTAATTCCAGTTATCGTATATAAGTTCCTTGACCTGTCCTTACAGGCAGTCTCCGATTGGGGCGACGCCAATCTGGTCAAGTTTAATGCGACTAAGACCCAAGCGTGTCTATTCTCCGCTAAACGGAGTCCATTCCACCTATCTCCGTCTTTCCAGGGTGTGTCCGTGCCGATAACTGACCACCTCGAGATCCTTGGTATCGCCGTAACACCTACTCTCAACTTTGGTTCGTACATCAAATCTAAAGCCCAGGTTGCCTCAAAAAAGCTTGGTATTCTGGCGAAGGTGAGACAGACAGTATTGCAGCCCGGGACAGTTGCTCAACCTTATTGGATGGATCCGCCAAACACCAGCTGGAGACACTTGAGGCGATAGAGAGGTGTGCCAAGAGGCTCATAAACGACGATGATCTGGTAGGCAAAAACTCCAGAGCCTTGCTCATCGCCGTAGAGTGGCTAGTTTATCGGTTTTTTATCGAATACACTTTGGAGAGTACGCTGCGGAATTGCACGACTTGATTCTGCCATCCCCGTTTTTCTACCGATTGTCGAGGCGCACAGATTCTAGGCATTGCTCTATGGTAGACGTTCCACGTACCCGGACAAAGCGTTCGTTCGACTCGACATTCTTCATTCGAACAGCAATGGACTGGAACATGCTTCCTGAGTCTGTGTTCCCCTACGAGTACAATCTAGGGATCTTCAAGAGAACAGTGAACAGGTACCTTTTAAGGAAGCGCGTTCTATCTTAGGCCGCATCTTAGCTTACCATCAGGTGAGATCGTGGTCAAGCGCTACCCTATCGATAATAAAAAAAGCAAACACAGGCAAATTTTTTTCAATAATCAAAGGGGCTGAAATAGAGGATGACAGATTTTATGAAAGTTCTATATTAATGATCTGTTACTCTTATCGCGGGCGATTTTGCTCGGATCAGCTAATTACCGAAAAGCCAAAAATCTAAGACTGATAATAATCAAGGTTTGGATGATTATCTTATGAAAGTTAGGCACTAATGGGCTAATCTTAGGGGCTAAATATGGCTGTGGTACACATAGGCTCTATCAAATAAATTAAATAACAGGTTGCTACTGCATCCGAGTGAGATTCATCGAATTCTAATACGAGATGCTTAATAGAAAATCAGATAGTAAATTCCCCATTAGGAAACTGTGTTAGATCAGATCACTGTCAGACGTCGAACTTTTATTGATATTATGATACCAATTCTTTTGGCTATATTATTCACTGTGTAGTCTTTTCCCCATTGTGACGAACGTAGGATAATCTATTTTGTTTTAGTGCATAATACTAAAATGTTTAGATTTTATCCGACAGTAGCTGTAGAGTCGTACCTATATGAATCATGTATCATGCGTGTTAAATCTTTACCCATCATCATCTTAATATTATAAATGCTAACCCCTTACGGTTTCACAGCGAAAGATTGTATGAAAAATATATTGATTACATATTCTACTTGCAGGCAACGCTGCGCGGATCAGCTAGTCTATACAAATAAATAAAATCAGAGTGTCTGTTTGTAATGTTAAAATAACCGCATTTTACTGAATGCTTATGTATGTGTACTGTAATGCATATACATGATACATATACCAAAATAACATTTTCACGATTTTTGTCTGACTGTCTGTGTGTTTGTTCCGCTCATCTCTGTAAAGGCTGGACTTATTTGATGGGACTTTTACTAGCAGATAGCTGATGTAATAAGAAGTAACTTAAGCGACTTTTAGATTTATTCCACGCGGACGAAGTCGCTGGCACAGCTAGTATTAAACAAAACACAGTTGCCAAATAAACGTCCACATTTCAGAACTGAATTTCGCACTGTAAGCAACGAAGAGGTTAACAAAACTTATAAATTGGATTGGACGCTCGTAATCATAAAATATATATTGTGTGTTCATTTCAAAGGGAATCAAGACACCAAGCTCCCCAACCCCGCTCCCCTCATTACTCGTAACCGTGCCCCATTAGGCTCACGGGCCGAAGTGCTCCGGACCGTAGTTAATCCACGTCCTCATTCTCTGTTATTTCGAAGGTCTGATCTAATCTAAACAGAGCTTAGGATCCAACAACGACAGTATTTCGCGCGTCTCGTCCCTTTTATGTATTTCACTATCCTTATACCCGGTCCTGCCGGTCGGTTGACGTTTGCCTTACTATAAAAGGAAATAACACTTCCGAAACTTCCTCAGTGATTCAGTGTAAATGGCTTTGGATCAAAATTAATTTTGTATTGTATTTTAGACGGTAAACTGCGATAAATTTATGTTATGAAAACACGTTATAAAACAATAAAAATCGTAATGAGTCTCCATAACATTCGCAGTTATTTAAAGCAAACCTGTGACATGTGTAATTACCATTTGTATAATTCAAAAGTGCACGACTCATAATGTTCATTTGATACATAAAAAATATAAATAGGATAAATAATAATAAAACTATACATACGCATTAAGTTAAATAAATGTCCATACGTATGTTGAAAATGTTTAGATTGAAAACAATATCTTGAGAAAAAAAAAGTAACCCATTTATGTTAAATAGACTCGTATTTTTGCTTTAGAAGGATTTCCTATTTCAAATCTACGACTATCTCTGTGTCGTATAATTATAATTAATGAATATATTATTTATCATGAATTATTTTTACTGCCGGACGGCAAAATATTTCAGCTTGTTAAAATTATTTTCGTGTTTCCATTAAGTACACTAAATTAATTTTTGAAAATGTAAGAAATAACTTTAATTAAATTATTGGATAGTGGTATAAAATAAGTAGATTCTAGGTAGTAGCAAGAGTAGAACCCCCATGTTTGTCCGGGACCCCTTTGAAGAATAGAAGTTCTGCCAGGTTAGTTAGTTTAGTGTAAAGTTAAATCCATGTTTATGGGATAGCAACTTTTTTTGTTGGTGTTTACGCTGCATTGTGGAGGCTATCCAAAGAAAATTTGCAAGAATAGCTGCTTTTGTTGCAAATCAATTTTTTTATAACTTAGTTCTTTAATTTTTTGTCGTAGAATCAAAAATTACACAGTTATTAACGAATTTTTGTGATCAAAATTTTATCTATTATCTATATTTGGTTCTTTAATCAATTATTATTAGACGTAGAAGTCAATAAACAAAATTTATTGCAAATAGTTAAAATTTAAATAAGAAATTTGGTAACAGAACGAGTGAATTTTGTTGAAATCTTACAGAATTATTGTTTCGAATAAGTGAACTCCGAGTGCAATGTTCGAAGTCCGAAGTAGAAGGGTCAATTTAGAAGCTATTATACGGTGGCTGTTAGAGGCCTACTTCCGGCGGCTGCACTAAGCTACGGTGTTCCAATCCACCCGCTCAATTTCGGCCTTTCTCCGGCCCTATTCAGCTCTCCTACACTTACAGTAAATACCTTCACCACAATGGCCGATTCAATGTGAATTGCTACAAGTATACACAACGTTTGGGCATAGCCGTTTACTAACATCGACGATTATCAAAATAAATAACGACGAACTTTACGACTTTAAAAAAAACGAAAATGATGTTTGAGTTTATGATATAGATCTTACGCTAATGCGGCAGGAATAGGTTATTCCTGCCACATTAGCGTCAATGCTTGTCATTGTCGTGTTTTGGTTTGCAGAGTAAGGCAACCGGTAAACTTATACCTGTGGCGTTACCATCCCGCTACACGGTTAGCAACGCACTATTAACATCTTTATTGTTCATAGGTGATGGTAGCCTCGTTCTATTAGGAGAACCGTCTGCTTCTTATTTTGTGACATAAAAAATATTTAAATATTACATATGTCCACGCCAGATCCCTCACGAAATAGGTAGAGAGAGCCGATTGCCGTACGCCGTCACGATCCTTGCAATTTGTCTTCCTCCACATTCGTTACTCTCTTACAAACACGCCGGTTGTGAACTTTTGATACCACCTTCGGACAGTACCCGATCAATCTGGAAAAACCTTAAAAATCGATCGAAAAACGTAAAACCGATCAATCTGATCATGGTGTGTCGATCTTGGTCTACCGAGGTATCCTTCCACATTCGCATTGTTAAATTTTCATCTGAAATTTTTTCTACATGTTCTAACCAGCGGAGCATATTTAAAGTTGAGATGTATTTACTAGAACTTATAGAAAAAAAATATCTCGATCGCATCTCGCTTTTCAAGTTACAATAGCAAACAGGGACTTGCAGAGGTTTTTGTGACGAATATTTTTGAGATCCTTTGTAGGGCCAGATTTAGGGTAAGGCATACGAGACTACTGCCCCGGGTCTCCAAATGGCAGTCCCCCAAAATTGAGACATATCATACAAAATAAAAAACATATCCAAATTTCAATGAATCAGCTGCGTTATTATTCAAAGGAATCAGCTCCTTTTTTCATATCATAATATGATGGCTCAAACAAACATGATGGAATGAAAACATGTGTGATGGAACAAACAGATGGCTCTCTTGATGGTAAGAGAAACCATAGCTTATAGATACCAAAGATGTTCATGATGCATTGCCGTGTGGCCGCATGAGAATGCCACATGCATAAGTCTAGCGGCTACCTTACCCTTCAAACCGGAACACGACAGTGACAAGCACTGACGCTATTGCGGCAGGAATAGGTAAGGCGAGGCACCAGATACCCGAGCGAGACATTGCAGAACTGTACCACCATACAGTAGTCACGATGATAGTGACAGGTATAGCCAAACGGTCGCTTTTATCACCTGCCTGGCAGAACGGCAGTTGGTCTATTCTTCAAAGGAGCCCGTACAATACGGTGGAAAACTACATTCCGTTTCATTTTTAGACGCACTTTTTCTAAATTATACTTGTATTGTACATGCTTACAACACAATTATATTATTCTTTGTAATTAAAATAATATATCCATACTAGCTGACCCGGCAAACGTTGTTTTGCCATATAAATAAAAAAAAATAAAAACAAAAAATTTATCTAAAAAAAAAAAGTTAAGGGCGGACTACCCTTAGTATTTAGGGGTATGAAAAATAGATGTTGGCCGATTCTCAAACCTACTCAATATGTTCACAAAATTTTATGAGAATAGGTCAAGCCGTTTCGGAGGAGTACGGGAACGAACATTGTGACACGACAATTTTATATATAAGATTTGTAGTAATGAATTGCACGTTACGTCACATTTCAACACTAACAGTAATGTTTGAAGCGCCTCCAGGCTCCAGGGATACAGATAATTTTTTTGCTCACCTCTACACATAGACATGCTTTTTCGTTGCCCCAGTGCCTCCGCACCTCCAAATCTTGACCAGATCCTTTGTTTTGTGAGCTCGCGTTTTTGGCAGATTTTTATAATGAACTAACTGTTCTTGGCCTAGTTTTGGACGATTTGCCTACATTTCGAAATAGCTTGATTCGAATTGTTTAAGGGCCTTTTTAATTTTAAATAAATCGGAGTGGCAGTTTGAGTTTTGATATATTAAATTATCTGTGCTTCTGACAGAACATATAAAAGTTAAGCTGTAGGCCTTGCAAGTTTAAGATAAGATAATCATTATGGATGTTAAAAGTTGTGTAATTGGCAAATGTGGAGATTTTTTTAGTTGCAAACCGGTGGATATTGGTACACAGTAAAGTCCATCGACATTTAGATCACTTCGTCTTCCTTTTAAACGATTCGACGTATTTATCCATACTAATAAATTCGAAAGTAACTCTGTCTGTCTGTCTCTTCTTCACGTCTAAACGCTGAACCGACTTGTTTGACCGATTGATGAAATTTAGACAAAGATAGTTTGAGACCCGATAAAGGACATAGAATAGTTTTATCCCTGAAATCCCACGGGAACAAAACTATGCGGGTTCTACGCAGACGAAGTCGCGGGCATAGCTCGTATTTAATATTTTCAAAATTTTTACCTGTCTTTCAGAACTGTTCACAATGTAGAATGGCTTAAAACGTTTCGCGTACGTCAGCCAAAGCCTATTTCGGATTACTTCCTCACTTTTTTACGATGCTCCGAGAACATTTACGAATTTAGATTGAGTATTTATGGATTCCATATCCGATATTCATTTATAAGTGGATTGAGACCGTTGGAACGCCGTGAACTTTTCGAAATGTTGAAAATGACTTTTACACATCTAAATTGTTCAGAATTTTTTTACGTCTTAGACAATATAAAAGGCGGATATATTATGTTGTGTAAATCTTTATTTTGTATATTATAACTTTCTCGGAAAAAAGTAGATAAGTATATTCACGCTCGTATCCCCGAAGAGGAAGGCGGTAAAAGAGTGTATCCTCGATAAGCCAAAGATACTTAGTCCCACAATGTGATAGGTTGCAAGCCTGTCGCTAACCGGACACTAATCCAATCCCGTGCCACGTTGTTTTTATCAGAATTGAATTGCCCGACCCGGGATACGAACCCGAGAACTCATGGTCAACACCGACAGCGGACCAACTATACCACAAAGGTAGCTAAAAAATAATTCTCTATGAAGCAATTAGGCTAAATTCGACGCGAATGTATTTTTTAATCTTCATATCTATACATATAATAAAATTGTAGGAAAGTCAAAACTGTACATTGAATATTTTTTAAAAGAATACTTGGGGCGTGATCTACAATCGATATCGAAGCCAAAAATATAGTTTTTAGAATTTTTGTCTGTTTGTCTGTTTATCTGTTTGTCTGTTTGTCTATATGTATGTCCGGGGTAAACTCAAAAAGTACTGCATGAATTTACTTTAAATTTTGCATGAATATTACTAACAGGTCGGGTCAACATATAGACTACATATTATCACGCTATCACCTACGGGAGAGGTGTTGTTCGGAGTAAACGAAGTCCGCGCGGACGAAGTCGTGGGCAACAGCTAGTAATATATATTCTTCAAATACGATCTAGTTTTTCACGAGTAGCGGTATCCTTAATTTAAGACGGTGCACGTGTTGGTTCAATATTGCTGTTTTTCTTTTTGTTGTTGTTATTTTTCAACAAAGCCCATTTAGGTAATAATTATTCATGTGATTTTAATTCACACTAGCTGACCTGCGCAGCTTCACCTCCACGAGCGCCCGCTGTATGGGCGATATGCTAGAGTCATGACCATATAGTTTTCGTACAAACTTTCATCCCTTGATTCAGCTTCTTAGAATTTGGTTTAAAAAAAATTAGCCTATGTTTGACCTCGGATCTTCAACTATTTTGTTGCCAAATTTCTTTAAAATCGGTTTGTCGGTTAAGCTGTGAACGGGTTATAGACAAACATACTATAATATTAGTATGGATTTTACTGTATACGAATCTCGTACCCTTATTTCTTTGTTGTCACTAGTTTATACAAAATAGTCGCAAGTCCGTAAGCAGACTCACAAAGTTCTGCGAGACAAAGTTTAAGTAGTGCAAATACGAGGGGGAACTATAATTTCTACTAAAGTTTGCATACTAGTTGTGCGTCCGTGCTGCATCCAGGGCTAGTGGAAAAGCTGTGTACATTGTAACGGGCCAGCAAACGAGGAATTATGACGGCGTCGGAGGATTACGTGAGTGGATGTCGTAATAAAGCTTGCGATGAAGCCGTTACCCGAAGATAAACGTAAATATCTCCGTCCGTAGCTAGGTGCCCGCCCGAACAGCCCCTGCGCTAAAAACACCCTATCATTTTTAACGCTTGTCTGTCTCTTTATGTTCATATTTTTATACTAAGCTTTTTAATGGCATTTTTACATAGACCACTGCTTTAAATTGCCTTGGTTATGTACAGGCAATTTACTTTATAGAATTTTGTAAAGTTAAATTTGTTTAAATATTATTTTTTTTATCTGTAATTGCGATTTTGTTGTCTGCATGTATGGTATTTCTTAGTCTAATTTTTTTTATCATATCGCAATTTGTTTAGAAATTATTGAACACACAAACGGTACCCCACGATTTGATCACACACAACATTTAGTAAACCTCACGTATCTTCTTGATTTGACCATATTTTGTTATCTAGTATCCTAACCAGTTGTCACATAATGTTAAAATTTTTCAACAAAACTCATTTTTATGATTGTCTAGTTGTACTCTGCAGCCCGCTACATGATAAAAAATTTTGGTGAATTCTACGGGAACAACTTATTTTTCCGAATTAAAATTATATGTGCGGTTCCAGGTCATTGTCTACTGGTGTGCCAAATTTCACACAAATTGGCCAGCCGTTTTTGCGTGATTGAGTAATAATCGAAAAACCTAAACATCCACACACACATACAAACTATCATATTTATAATATGTATGGGATTAATCGAAAGTCTTTGAATGGGTCTTTTTTAACTTTTAATAAAATTTTTAGTGAAGCGAATATTAACACAACGAAAATGATAATCTTATCCTACTAATATTATAAATGCGAAAGCTTGTTTGTATGTATGGATTAATGTTTGTTACTCTTTCACGTAATCCGAACCGATTTGGTTGAAATTTGGCACACATATAGATGACGACCTGGAATAGCACATAGAGAGCGTTAATGTAATGTCTTATTTTACTATTTGGGTAAAGCTGGTTACTTAAAAAGCTACCAGCTGTAAAGGAAACTTTAGTTAAGTGACAAATAAAATATTTGGGTATTAAATAACTGAACTGTGTGTTATTTTCAACCGACCAAAAAACGACGGCTATCAGTTTGGCATGTATGTATGTAATATTGTTGGAATTAAATCTAATTCCAACAATATTTGAGTATAATGATCTATTAAGGCGACCAAGCACGTGTCTTAAATTTCGTAAGTGTATGTATGTTTGTATATTTCTATGTTTGTCAACGAATTTCGCGAAAATTAAAAGCCAAATCGAGATAATTCTTTTTTAATTTAAATCAAGTATATTTCAAATTAGGGAATAGTTCAATTTTCATTAAAATTGATTCAGTAGATTTTAAAATATCAGTATAGTTGATATTTGAAGTCGGTTTGATTTTTTAAACCACTATTATTAAATTACTTATTGGTGTACCTGACTACCAAGAATTGGCCATTACTGTTAGGTATTCAACATATTAAAATAAATATTGTAAATAGATTCTAGATCCATCACCGGATTTGCAGAAATATGACAGATAACAAAATATGATTTATCCGAAATTAAGTTCAATTTTATTTTTATTTTTAAATTTTAATTCGTATTCATCATCTTATCTTATTTATTAATCTAAAACCAATTGTAAATTTTATACACACTAGCATTAAAAGTTAGTTAGTTTTGTTATATATACTTTATTTTATTATTAGTGCGAGCGCAGCGAGCCCTACACTAGGCCACGATCTATGCACTTTTGTGGTACATTTTATTGAAAAAGTATCGCATTTTTTAGGTTTGAGCTACGACGTGGTAGTTTATATTCATGTCTAGATTTGTTATCTACCATAAAAATACCAATTCATATAAATAAAAAAATAGAAGGTACAATTTGTATTATAATCTTATTACTACTAACGCCATCTCTTATTAAATTAACGAGTTAAAATTGATAGAAGATACATTTTGTATTAGAATTTTTGAACTTATTAAGAGACTACTTCATGAATTGTTTCTTCATATTTGACTGGCGGCGCGCGGTTATCGTGCCCTCGTATAAAGGCGAGGTTCAAGTATAAACTGCAATAGCTATAGGGCCATCAGTTTGATCAGTTTGGCATCGAAGGTGTATGATAAAATCATTGAAAGGAGAATACAAGGGAATTAGGTCTAGAGCAGGGATGTTTGCGGGGAACAGAGTAAATAGAGCGTTAGAGAGTTTCACAATATGCTTATTGAGAAACAGTACAGATGTATTAATTGATTTATATTGTATTGAGATCAATTCCCAATCTTAGCCCGAGGGTAAAAAGCTAAAAAAAGGTATATTCACGCCCGTATCCCTGAAGAAGTAGGCAGAGGTACAACGTGTGCATCCACGGTTAGCCGAAAATACTTAAGTCTCACAATGTGATAGGTGGCCAGCCTATCGCCAGTAGGGCACTTTTCCAATCCCGGGCAAAGTTGTTTTTATCAAAAAACTGAAAAAACACATTTTTCATTTGCCTGACTCTGGAATCGAACTCCGAGGGTTTCTCTGTGAGAAAAATTCGAAAAATGTATTCGCTGAGTGTCTACCGTCAATTCTTCGTGCCTGCGTAGTCCAAAAATTTTGAAGGTTTATTTAAATAAAACATTTTTTGATTTTGATTTCGTAAATCGACGTAAAACCTGGAACTTCCTGATTTTAGAAAAAAAAACGATTATTTCAGCAAAATGTTAAAAATGTGTGTGTTTTTTTAAGTTCAACCTTCATTTTTAATACTCATTTTTCCTTGAAAATACCAACAAACAAAAACCAAATATTCCTAGACCAAAGCCTGACGACGCGGGCCTTTGATGCGAATGTAATGTTTAGGTGAAAATACGCTGTTTTTCAATTAAATAAAAGTCAATAAATTAAAAGATGTAATTCTCATAAAAATACTTTTCTAAAAATATTACTAGATAGTATAACTTTGCGAGCCCTTACAAAGCTCTGCTTTTTGCTAGTATATAAAACTATTTTTAATTAAATTAAAACATTCCATAAAAAAACGAAACGTAAGTGTTCCTATTGTAAACCGATTCCAACAGGTTAAAAAGTCTAGGCAATGAATATTTCCTTACTACAATCTATATTACGAGTATCTATAGCGAAATGTTTGGATGGATGGATGTTGTTACCCAATCACGCAAAAACTACAGATAGATGATGATCTGGAATAGCACATTGGCTACTTTTTATCCCGGAAAAAATAGGTGATCCCGCGGGATTCGCCAAAAAACTTATAATGCCCCGGCTGCACGCTGCAGCTAGTCTATATTTAATATTATAAATGCGTAAGTTTTGATGTTTGGATGGATGTTTGTTACTCAATCACGCAAAAACTACTGAACGGATTTGAATGAAATTTGGCACACAGGTAGATGATGATCTGGAATAGCACATTGGCTATTCCAGTTGGCACATTGGCTTTTTATCCCGGAAAAATTAGTTGTTCCCACGGGATTCACCAAACATTTTATAATGCAGCGGGCTGCACGGTGCAGCTAGTAATTAATATTTAAGTAATTGTAAACTTTTTCACTTTATAAGCTTTTTACTGTTATGTATAAATAAATATTATTTTCTTGAAAAGTTTAAAGCATGATAAGGTTTCATACTGGCTTCGAAATTCTTAACTGTTTTAAACATGATACAGTTGAGAAACGAGGGCTATCGCTTTCCATCATATTCATTAGCTTACTTGTACCTACATAATTATATTATTTAATGTGTATCTTGGCTCGGTAGAAAATATTTAGTTTATTTAAGAATATATTGTTTTAAACTCACTTTGTTGGTATATAAATAAACTAGCGACCTGCCCGCGGTTTCACCCGCGTAGCTTTTGTTCCGGAATATCGGAAAGGTTTATATACTAAAACCTTCCTCAAGAATTAGTCTATTTATTAAAAAAACCGCATCAAAATCAGTTGCGTAGTTTTAAAGATTAATGCATACATAGGGATGTAAAGATAGACAGAGAAAGCGTCTTTATTTTATACTATGTAGTGATATAGTATAGTTTCTTGGTATTTAATGACTTTTCCTTTTCCGTGCATTCATAAAAAAATATGGTATTTTCAACGACGAAAAAATTGAGGTTATCAGTTTGACATGTATGTATGTAATATTGTTAGAATTGGATAATATTTTAGAGTATGATGATGTATTTAGGCGTCCAAGCACTTGTGCAGAGTTTCGTAAGTGTATGTATGTTTGTATGTTTGTGCATGCATTTCTCGGGATCTAAAAGCCATATCGTGATCATTCTTTTTGATTCAAATTGAAACTTTGACAGTTCCGTCAAAGTTTTATCAAAATCGTTTTAGTAGTTTTTGAGGTATAGGTGTAGTTAATAGTTTTTCCACTGGTTTGTGTTGTCATAAATGGCAATATAAAAATTTAAATAATTAATCTATGAGTTTTTTTTTGGAGCCCTTTTTACAAAACACACTCAACAAGATGACGTTTTGAAGTTAATAACATATTTTTATTTCATCAGTTATTAAGTTTTGAAGTAAAAAAATTAAAAATTTTACATTAGAACTTATTTAACCTTTATAAGGTACTTCCCTTTTTTACCCCCTTGGGGATCGAATTTTGAATAACGCTTAAACTCGTAATTCATTGTTTTTTTGTACTTAATTGATACCAAATTTTGTGCAAATATGTCCAGGGTATAAAAAGTTTCATACAAACTTTTATCCCCTATTGCACCCCCTTCTGGGTTGAATTTTGCAAAATCCTATGCCTACATCATAAGAGAAACACGTGTGCGAAATTGCAAGTTTCTGGTACTAAGGGTTTGGTCTGTGCGTTGATATTCTGAGTGCAAGTAAATTGCGTCAATAGCGATGTATTCTCGTATAGAAAAATATTTCAACATATATAACAACTCTAGATAAGAGATGTATATACGTGGCGCACTCATGCATATTATGACGATAACAACTTGAACAACTTTTTAAATAAGTACGTTATATCTCAAAAACGGTGGCTCGTAGGAAAAAAAGTATTGATACATTTTTTGTAGATTATTTTATGACCTACAATTTTTGTGTTAGGTATCTCTGAAAATCGCGAAAAACTCTTACCTTTGACCTTGAATATTTTTTTTCCATACAGGGGAAA
This sequence comes from Apodemia mormo, assembly GCA_036924255.1. Lineage (NCBI taxonomy): Eukaryota > Metazoa > Arthropoda > Insecta > Lepidoptera > Riodinidae > Apodemia > Apodemia mormo. The sequence continues at coordinate 30,553,283 of JAUPFN010000003.1, read as the reverse complement.
GATGGGGAACTTTCAAATTTTATTTTTAATTATATTTTTAACAATCTTACTAATTTTCAGCTTGATGGGAATTTATGTACCTTCGCTCTCATTTTTAGGTCTAGATTGACCGGATTATGAAGCATATTTGTCATATTATTATTTGTTTATGAGATACAAGCATTATAAAGAATAGAAAATGCAAATTTTTATAAAATCTATGTATACATATAAAAGGCAAAAGTGACTGATTGAGGTATCAACTCACAGACCAAACCCTTAGTACTAGAAACTTGCAATTTCGCACACGCGTTTCTCTTATGATGTAGGCATAGGATTTTTCAAAATTCAACCCAGAAGGGGGTGTAATAGGGGATAAAAGTTTGTATGAAACTTTTTATTCCCTGGACATATTTGCACAAAATTTGGTATCAATTAAGTACAAAAAAACAAGTTTACTAGCTGTTGCCCGCGACTTCGTTCGCGCGAACTTCGTTTACTCCGCCCAGCTCCTCCCTCGTAGGTGATAGCGTGATAATATGTAGCCTATATATTGACCCGACTTGTTACTACTATTCATGCAAAATTTGAAGTAAATCCATGCAGTACTTTTTGAGTTTACCCCGGACATACATTGACTTTCCTACGATTTTATTATATGTATATAGATATTATTTTTTATATAGAGACTTAAAATTTAAAATTTATTGTTGGTGTGAAATTATTAACAATTTGATGTTTGCCAGAGAAGTCTGTCCCATGCTCGATGTCTGTCGATTTTTATCCTAATACCTAATAAAATAAAAATATTTTATAAACTTTTAAAACGTCATCTTGTTGAGTGTGTTTATAAAACTCACAGATTAATTATTTAAACTTTTATGCTGCCATTTATGACAACACAAATCAGTAGAAAAACTATTAATTAATAATTGAATAATTTTTTTTAACAATTGTACTGGTTATCACCATTAAAACCATATCAAAAGTTATTAAATTGTTAATTATTAGTTTTTCCACTGGTTTGTGTTGTCATAAATGTTGTTTAAATAATTAATCTGTAAGTTTTTTATTATCGCAGAATCATATTCTTTTAAGTGTCTAGATGACGCCGGAATCTTTTCAAATTTTGGAATTAATATTTAATGACATAAAAAATTCATTTAAACCTATGCTCACTACAGTGGGGGCGCGCCGATACCGAAACCGAAAACCGCGAAAGCCGATTTTCAACAATTTTGGGAGTCAAGAACTTATGCACTAAAATTTTCTGCTCTTTCAGAAACTTTTATAATATTTGAGCTATCACTTATAATTTTTGAGATTTTGGCAAAAATTGCAATTTTTTTACAAAAAAAATTAGAAATATGTCTTGTTCTAGATGACATTTCGGATCGTTTAGGCCATCAATCATATTTTTAACCATCTTGTAACTATTATTCGCAGGAACTCAACTTCTCGACTAGACTAATTGTCGTAAGTGATAATTAAATTATTTAATCAAAACTATTATTTTTGAGTGATAAATATATTTCTAAATTGATATTTTGTACTATGTGCCTTTTACATTTCTTTCACTCATTCTTACTCTTTTGGGTTTGCTAAAAGAAATCTCTCACAGAGATAAGCTCGCCTTTAGTAAAATGTTCAAAAATCAAAATGTAATATGACTTTTATGTGTACAATAAAGTATTAAATAAATTAAACTATATTTATATCTTCATATTGTTAAAAGCAGTATTATAAATACTGCAAAATTTATATAATAGAATTAAACTTAAGCAACAACAAGCGTAAAATGCACTCTGACATTATCTCAACTCCAAATCCGAGGGAGTCTGGGCACCAGTGACAGCCGTGAAGGTGTCCTTTGTCCTTATAACGTATGTAGTCTCGCGCTCGGTCTTATCACCTAAATTAATTACATAAATCTTGTTTGTATACGTCTTAAGCGTATGACGCGCCACCATAACTCAAGCACGGCTTCTGTTTACATTGCTAATAGAGGGTGCTAACAATGCTTCCAGAATACACTTAACTAATATTAATAAATTATTTTTATTAATAGTAGGCTGATAAAATTATATAATATATTGTTATTTTTGACTGCCTCGTGGTCTAGAGGTTAGCTCATTCGGCTCAGATCATGCTGTTCCAGGTTCGATCCCTGGATCGAACAAAAGTGTTATTGCGGATTTTTCGAGGTCTTTATCGAAAATCCGAAATCTCAATAGTAGCTCGGAGTATGGCAGGTGGTGTGTAATCACTCTCGTGCCTCGGATGAGCACGTAAAGTCATCGGTCGATAATCGTTATCATTTCGGCAAAATGCAGCTCGGGATCACCACTCATCTCACTAGCCGACAAACTCGTGCATTATGGTGAATCGGAATTTTAAACAAATATGTTTCAGAACCGTTGCTGTAGGATTTTAGTTGAAAAAAGAAACTTCCAAGCTTATGACATTTAATTTTTGTTGTGGAATTTATTACTGTAATGCTTGGACTCCACTTCTGTCTATCATCCCGACGTAATACGAGCCGAATCTTTCTACAAGATCGCAGTCCGAATGCTTGCAACGACAGCTGGTAATAGCCTGTCACATTTGCATGTATCGTGTCGTGCGCGAAGCTTTTTGACGATACACGCAGTGCGGCCACAGCATAAAAACTACGACTACTACGCGCTAATTTGTTTCATCTTTCTTCTTTTGTCAAGTTTATATACACTTTGGTTTCACGTTTTAACGAATTATTTGTCAGTCATCGCCCTGATGCGCTGATATGGAAACTTTAATTGATTGTAATTTTAACTTAGTAAAACTGCAACAACTGACTTTCAACCTTCGATATCTAAAATACCGAACCTTTTATCAGATCTCTACCAAATTGAAATGAGACCATGTAGGAAGTATACTTCCTCAAATAAAAAAACAAGTGGTTCATAAAAGTCCGCATTCAGTGCAAGCAAGATAACAAAGTCCTACTTTTTGTATTTTATACTTTTTGCCTTGGCGCTTTGGTGAAACTCCATTTATTTGTTAAAATTCACTTGTACTGTTTCACAAAACACATTTTATTTTGTTTATATCGGTAACAAGTTTTACTTTTTACGGCATCTTCAGGGCTATGCTACTTTTATAAATATAGCATTGACGTATCTCAACTAATATTTTATACATACATAAGGTAGGCATAAATCTCCTTTTTTGGAAGTCGTTTGAAAAGTAAATTCCTATCTGTACGAGATTTAGAATTATCGCATTAATATCCTTTAGAACTGTCGCATCAAGATCCAAACTTGAAATAAAAGTAAAACCACCTGTAACATCACACGTGTACATACAGTACATAAGAATCTTAACGTTATTAAGAAGGTTGAGTATTAGAAATTAAGTTATCGTTTTAAGACTATTAAAACTTGAACTGAATATACGTGATATTATTAGAAAATTAACGACATATTCCATTTACCCTAATGTGGGTGAAGAAGTTATTAATGTAATAATTGGGGTGCTAGTCTTTAATTAGCTTTATCACGATTAAGATGTTATTATTTTAGAAAGCAAATATAATATGTACTATATTTGCTTTCAAACTTATACGAAAATTTAAATATTTTTCATAAGTACTTGTTGTAGTCGAAACTTTATAAAACTCCATATGTTGTTTAACCGATTGGTTGCGGATGACACGGGAGTAGTGTCATTTTTAATTCGACTATATCTCCTTCAAATTGTATTTTAAAAGGTTCTACCCTGAACAAAACCGTTGGAATTTTCCACGTAAATCAAGCCTCTAGGCTTCGTTTCTGAATATTCTGTGAAATGGAAAAAAATTTGAAGTTGGCAACCTTTTTTAAGCTGCATTAATATGAATAAACGAAACAAAAATAGAAAATAAAATAAAAAACAAACTTGTCGGTTATTTATTGGTGTTAGTATATTCACGCCCATATTGGGGATATGCAGAGATAACAGATAGGCAGAGGTACAACCAGTGCACCCACGATTAGCCGAAGACAGTCCCACAATGTGATTGATATTAACTAAAATTATTTGGTTTGTAGGTTATAAACACCCTAAGTTCTAATTCAAACTTGAACTAGATCACATCCTGACCTTAGACGGTAGAGTCCTGCGGCGACTCGTTTGATCGGTGGGTATGAGTACCACCGTCTTACCTATTTCAGCCCCAATAACAAACCACAAAACGCTACGATAAGTAGCGTTTTGTGGTTTGTTATTGGGGTTTGTTAAGCGGAATCACCACCAAAAAACCCACATCTATTTAATGCACTTATTTTTCTAATTCTTATTTTACAAAATGTTTCCAACATCTAATAAAAAAGTTACTAACCTTCCATTTTTAGGAAAACAGTAAAACTATTTAAAACCATTCAAAACAACGTAATCTTTTATTTACACCGTGGTTTGGATTCAATTGAATGAATCAAGTCTACACACGCGTAAAACAATAAATCTTTTTCTACATGGCGGGTGACACGGTAGTCATGTCATCAACTTATAAGGCATTTGACACGGCATCCGTGTCACGAAATCTTTGTACGCCGCAAGTAGTAAAAGTTTTGGAAAATATGCGCCGCAATGAATCGGTTAATAATTAATTATAATTATAGTTATTTATATATAGTTGTAATTACCTATATTATAATTACCTATATATATATATATAGGCCAAAAGCCATGAGCCATAACAGCCATAAACTAACAAACATACCTGTACGGATGTAAGCAGTGACGTTAAGCATAGAAACGTTACAAGAGTTGTATAAAAGTGATAGTGAATGTAGTAAACGTTATTTTTTTGTAATTTCAATAAATATTATATATATAATGTAAAAAGCTTTATTTGGAGGTATCAATAAATAGATATATAAAATAATACAGCTTATGACATACATGTGACAGCATTTTTGAACCTGAATGGCCTCACTTGCTTAGTGATTTGCAAATTTTCAAAAAAAAAATACATTTTTGCGAGTAGCAAATGTGAGTCATTTGTTCTATCCAGCCACATCGATATACCTGTGCTTTGACCTCGCTGGTACTATCACATTTAAGAAGGCAGAATCGATTTAGGTAATTTGCTTTGCTGCATTTGTCATATTTGAGTATTTGACCTTTAAGAATTTTTTATGTAACATAAGATAGCAAAAGAAGCTGTTGGCTTTTCTTGTGAAAAGAGATAACCGGTGCCTATTGACAGAGTTCTAAATACTTTACGTTTAATAATGCGGAATTGATTATAGTAAGTTGTACCTATTAGTACCATATAGCCAGCGCTTTATATTGGATACTTTATGTAAAAATAAATATATTACCGTTTGAAATTATTAATAAAATTATAATAATTATTTAGTATATTACCGTTTAAAAACTCTTTTACATCACATTTACAAGAGCGCTGAATTTATTTTGTTAGCAGCCTTAATAAGTATCATTTCTACGAGTAGAAGGTATTGAAAATCATAATATCGTATGAACTGTCAACAAACAAAAAAAGAATTCTTTTCACAAGCATAACGAGTTGTAATACTCAAGTTTCAAAATAGACGCAGCCCTGAAAAAGCTTAGTCCTGGTTCACAGTATTGCTAATGATAAGTGATTTATTTGTGTACTAAATTGATACAATACTATGTAACAACGCAGGCCAGATTTATTGACCGCCAAGCTCTGCCAGGATAATGAATATAGATACTAACGGCTCACTTGATTAGTTTAAGCAGTATTATGTAGTCAAACAGATGCAAAATTATAAAAGCAAAGTTGCTCGAAATTTGATATGTCAAGCTGTTATCATGTAAACATTTACGAATTATTCTTCTACACATGCTAATTGTTAACGCCTCAAGGACAACATGGATTTGTATTGAATTCACCTTACAATATATTATAATATTTTTCAACCTAGGGAAAAACGGAGGTTGTCATTTTAACATGTAACTGTATAAACAAAAGTAATAAATAATAATACATTAATGGTGCGTTGCTATCCTTGCGGCGGAGTTTTAATGCCGCATGCATAAGTCTACCAGTTACCTTAGCCTCTAAACCGGGACATGATAGTGACAAGTGTAGTGTGCGAGATAATGCAGAACTCTAATGCTGGGGCCGCACTTGCGTCTATCGTCACAAAGCTTCGTGCAATGACACGATAAATGCAGATGTGACAGGCTATTATCGGCTAATCCGGACTGCGTGTGCCTTAGCGCGCATCTAACTTCGGGACGATAGACGCAAATGCGGCCCCAGCATTATAAGAACTGACAACTTTTTGACAGTGCAAGCCACGTGGCCTTGTCTTGGCAACACTTTACATAAATAAATATTTTTATAAGCCGATACAAACTGTTATCCCCTAATTTAAAAGGTGGGGATTATTTACTAAAAATCCTAAAATATTTATTTTATTATTTATAGCAACGAGTCCCTATTTCAGTTTTCAGACCACATATCAATTTACAGAAGTTTCATACAAAATTTTATCCTCTAGTTTATGGGGTTGGAGATAAAAGAGCCAAATTTGGATTTTTTGTTGTTACTGTATTTATACATTCCATATTTCGGCTTCCTGGATCTTCAGGAAGTAAGAATTTTTACAAACATCAGTGATTAAGTTAGTAACGAAATTGGGGTTTTTTAGATATCAATAAAATGTAAAGTATGAGAACTTTTCCCCGTGTTGGTTCCGGGCTCCTTTGAAGTATAGGCCAACTGCCGTTCTGCCAGTCAGGTCGTAAAAGGCGACCGATTGGCTATACGAGTCACTACCATCGTGGCTACTAGGAGATAGAGTTCTGCATAGTCTCGCCCGGGTCTGGTACCACCGCCTTATCTATTCCTGCCACAAAAGCATCAGTGCTTGTCGTTGTCCATTAGACCTCGCAGCAAGGTAGCAACGCACCATTAACACCTTTGGTGTCTAAAGACGATGGTTAACTCTTTCCATCAGGAAACCCATCTGCTTATTTGTTATCATATGAATTTAAAAAACGAACGATGGAATTGAAAGTCTACATTATGTTTAATATGCCGAAATTTCCTTTTGTCCATCCTGACCAAATCTAAGTTATCAGGGTTCAAAAAAAAATAATGCGCTTCGAGAAAAGTTAAGCTTAAGCTTAATTATTCCGGATTGGAGAGTGTATTCCACATTCTGAGTGAGGGACTAATGTAGTCACTTAGCCTCCAGTTGACCTAACGCAGTACAAGTATGTGCTTGAAGAGGCGGTGTATATTGAAATTACATTCAGGATACTCTGCGATGATATAATAGTCAATTGCACTATACAATAAAAATAATAAAAGTAAATTAACAAAACATATCGACTTCAAATATCTAACTACTGTACCCATATTTTAATAATTATTGAACCGATTTTGATGAAACTTGCGACTGTTCTCTAAATTGGAATTTAAATCAAATAGAATTATCTCAATCTGGCTTTTTGTTCCTGAGAAATTCGTGGACAAACACACAAACATACATATGCGCTTACGAAATTTACTACATGCGGTTAGACGCCTAAACAGATCATCGTGCTCAAATATTATCTAATTCCAATATTATTAAATTGGTACGTTTTAATTATACGATTTTAAATAGCGTCACTATCCGTCAAAAATATATTTCTAATATTGTTATTTTAACATCTCTTTTTTATTTTATGTTTGTTTTAAACCTTTTATAAGTCAGATAAAACAAGCGAGATACTACAACATGCAGTTTAGCTCGAAAATAAATTTAAGCTTATATTGGTAGTTGATAGGTTGAATCTAATCTCTTTTAAGCTAAACTAACCTTCTTGCAATGAAATGAAATATAGATCCTTATAAAGGAGAGGTATTAAAAGCGTCTGATCTGTCTAATATATCCTTATTATATGGATTTGTAGCAGCTAGTCTAATCGGCTCAGATTCTAAAGGTTAAGATTTGATTCTCGGGTCGGGAAAAGTATGATGGAGTTTTGCTTATTAGAACAGCTCACGACCTCTCTCTATAGACTAAACTAAAAAACCTCTTTTAAGTTTTACATCAGACTTTAGCCGTAAAGAAAATAGTATATAATATTATGTGCTTAAATTATGATCATGCTTTTCTATTGCATATAGTTTAAAAATATAAGGTTTCTGCAGTCCTCAGTAATGTAAAATTTAATTATGCCTCGTACTATAACTCCTCGGACCTCGGTAAAGTAAGTTTATTATATATAGTTATTATATATAATTAGCGATAAACAAGAAGTGACAGTTGTTGAAAGTTGCCGATTTGATGATAGTAACCAACCAATTTTGCCAGCAAGCAAATCTCCGCGTTTACTGCAACTGTTTCAATATGACATCTGATGTGGAGATTGAGATGTCAGAAACTACGAAGGCGTTCTACCATTTAGACCACAGTGTCACAGGTTCGTCCTTGCGAAATTTCCTTTTTTTTATCATAAGATAGCAAATAAGCAGATGGCTCTCCTGATGGAAAGAGAAACCATCTCTTTCCATCAAGTGCGATGCCATTCGAGTTGCGGGATGATAATGCTATGTGCATAAATTTACCGCCTATCTTACTCTCCAAACTCGATAACGACAGTGACAAGAATTGAAGATATTGTGGCAGTAGTAGGTGAGGCGGTTGTACCATATACCCAGCGAGACGTTGTAGAACTCTACCACCTACTAATCACGATGGTAGTGACTCGTATAGAGAATAATTTGAAATGGATAACGTAATTGTAACGAGTTAAACTAGTTTACTGTTGAAGGAGAAGTTTACATTTGTTTGTTGTGCGTTATCTTTTGTATTTAATAAAGCATATTAAAAGGTCCTAACAGACGTAGTTGAACCCTATCAGAGCGTCACCTACAAATTCCAATTGTGAACCCAAACCACAGTGATTCTCTAAAATATACACCGAAAAATAAATCTAAATCGGTCTAGCTGTTTAAGTTTGGTTCAGTTAAATTTTAATTTGACTGCCTCGTTGGCCGAATGGTTAGCGATCTTGACTAAGCAATCAATGGAGCTCGAGTTCGTGGTTTAGCCGCGAAAGCGAAACAGACAGACAGACTTTCGCGTTTATAATATAGGTATGAATATAATGACGAAAAATCGGTTGTCTGTAAAGTTGGTTTACAGACGATAGTTGAACGTGACAACGTCTTAAGCTCTCGCTTGTACTCCAAGCCTTAAACGGAACGCCTCAGAGCGAGGTAACGCCGCATGAGTCATGTGTTTTCGTGCGTGCAGCCAGCTCTATCGAATTATAAGACGTTGTCACGTCAAAAACTAGTTATTTTACAAATTTATGCTACCTTCGCGGAAATTTGCAAAATAACTGGTTTTCTTCGTCTGATCAATGGATTTCTGCAACGTAACGCCTGAATCTATAAAATATGAATATAAGCACTACAACTAGTTATAAAAATATAACTTCAAAATTATTAACATTGCCCGGGATTGGAAAAGTGCCCTATTGGCGTTAAGCTGACCACCTATTACATTCTTGGACCAAATATATAAGGCTGATCTGGGGTGCACTTATTGAACCTCTGCCTACCTTTTCGGGGATTATGTGCGTAAAGACACAAAATGTTTCAAACAAAGAAAAAACCTTTGTTGTAAAAAGTATTCCATTTTATATTTATTCAATACAAAATAAGACACGCAGAAACACGTCACTGGAATAGAAATGAAAATATCTTACATATTACTTATGTTTGAGGAGCATGATGATTTCCCAAGGCGTTAGCTACGAGTCGATTTGACGCGGAATGTCGTCGAGTGCAGTGCGCCAGACCTCCACAGCTCGACAACTGCAATCACGTTACCTGCCTGACAACGTTCATAATATTGATGTTGCTACTTGCCTCGAGGCTCGTTATTCCTCGTTATTGCAACTTGTAATAAAAGAGTGGAGCGGGCACAGCGTTTGTTATTAACGTGAAAGAATCGTGATGAATCGCCCCGGCTTAGTTTATTTTTCTTTTAAATACTTTCAGCTATTTTACGTTTTGTTCGTGACTTTGTAATCGTGATATTTGTAGCCTTTTATTAACTAATTCGATTTAATTTAACTTTTTAATTCGAACGCAATATAACAGCTTTAACTGACTTTTATTATCCTATATGTATCTCTGGAACCATAAAATAGACCTTCACCAAAATATGAGTCCTAATGGGAAACATACCCAATATCCCTTCCAAGAAAAGTAATTTTCTAAATCATTTTATTAATAATAGGTAGAGTCCTGTACCTGTACCTGTATTAAGAAACATGAAAAAATACAGCCGAATTTAAAACTTTCTCCTTTTTGATAAGTCGGTTGAAAATAATCTTGGACATATTTTCGAAGTATAAAGACTAGTGCTCTATAAGCAAACACAATTAAGTCTCAGGATGAAAGGTGGACCTTTCATTATGAGACTTAAGACTGAGGGGAACCTTTCTATAAATCGGGTCATATCCAATGTCCTCGGCAATTTATTTCTTTAAACTGAAAAACTAATTCCTTACGAATAGTCCTTGGCTTCTTATCCAAGATTTCACTCCATTTTCCCGAGTCTATCGCGAGACCAATCAGGTGACCTAGATGTTTTTAAAGCATCATCAGGATGGAACATAATTATGCTCCATAAGAAACCTATATTTTTTAGGTTAAGGTAGAGCCAAGTCTTTACAAAACGCTCCTTCTGTACTTGCGCTGATTTACTCGTAGATTTGAAAATGCCAAGCTCTGCTCAATCATGCTAAAACCTCTGGACCGACTTGGATGAAATTTAGCACTCAGATCGAGATGATCTGAAATAAAGGATTTTTCCCCATGTTGATTCCGGGCTCCTTTGTAGAATAGACCAACTGCCATTCTTCTAGGTAGGTCGTAAAAGGCGACCAGTTGGCTTTGCGAGTCACTACCCTCGTGGCTACTAGGTGGTAGAGTTCTGCATTATCTCGCCCGGGTCTGGTACCATCGCCTTACCTATTCCTGCTGCAATAGCGTCAACGCTTGTCACTGTCGTGTTCCGGTTGGGTGGGTAAGGTAGCCGGTAAACTTGTGCATGTGGCATTAAACCTTGCCACAAGGTAGCAACGCACCATTAACATCTTTGGTGTCTATAGGCGATTGTTGACTCTTTCCATCAGGAGACCCATCCGTTTGTTTGCTATCTTATGATATTAAAAAATAACAAAATAATGGATAGGAACTTTTTATCAAGGAAAAACACATAGTTGGTGTGGAATTCACCGATAACTTTTTAACGCAGCGGGCTGCAGCGTGCACCTGGTATATCATAACGTTCGACCTCTGTACGTGTGCTTGTGCGTAGGCATACGTGTCTATGCGTGTATGTTTTAGAGGTAAATTTCCGCAATATAATAACCATCAAAAAAGGTTTCCTACCTTTAATCCTAAAATCAATACGCAATCATTAATTATTAATACACGTTACAAAGATAACGGTAAGCTCTTTTTATTAACTTCCTTAAGCCTGCGCGAAAATAATAAATTCATTCCTTATAAAATCTCTGTCTAAAAATAAAAAGAAACCAGGGACGTCTGGCAGATGTGAAACATCGAAACATCCAATTTGTATAGAAAATATGCATTAATTCATTATTTCTGAAATGTAATAAATATCACGTAATTGAAAACAAAATATTTCTTTACTAGTTGTTACGTGTGACTTCGTTTGCGTGACCCAAAATGATAACTATATTCCTTTTGACCAATCGGGTAAAAAGTTGTCTATGTCACTCCTAATAATTAGGAGTGTTACATTGTTAATCACAGTGTGTGTGTGAGTGACTACCACTCAGTGTTACTTTCTAGAGTCTAATCTTAAAAGAATTTTAAGATCGGTCCATCAGTTTTCTGTTTATTCGTTACGAACATAATAACTATTTTTATATTCTTTGTTACGAACATACAAAAATATTATACAATTTTTTTCTATAACACAACAACAACATTAGTATAGATTCAAAAAATATTCGAAGTATGTTTACAAACGGTGACAGCCTAAGAGTCAATTTTATTGCTTAGGGGCGCCAGTAAATATATGAAACATTTATTAGCGCGCCTAGCATGTAAAATCGACTTTCTTAGGTTTATATAAAAAATAAATATCACTATACTTTATCCAGAATCAACTGATATACAAATAGATGGGCTACCTAATGTTAAGTAGAAGCCACTGCCCATTAACTTTGCAAACATAAGGCATTGTTGTTAATATAGACAATATATTTCAGAATAGTAGATGTTATCGGCGTAACTAGGTGGTGCATATTGACATGAGATTTAATAAATGGAACATTTTAGTTTACCACAGTATACCAGTCGGCTGGCGTGATGGCCCGATCATGATAAACCTTAAAAGCTCTCATTTATGACTTGCTATAGTTCTTGCGGGATACTTGATACTTGTGGTGAAAAGCAAAGTTTCTGAAGTGAAGAAACATCTTTAGGTGCGCTGAGCACTTTATCCTGTGGGTATTAAATGAGACTGATCCGTCACACTCGGCTATATAACGCTTGTTCGGGTAAAATCGGCTCGACTGGAGGAGTAAAAGAAATATGGAGAACGATTATTATTGTAATATATAATACAAATATATGATTTTTAACATTATAGTTTACTCATTTATTAGACGTATTCATTTCTGTTGCATTCTTTTTCAGGATACATCAATATTTTTATCATTATATGCTTAAAAATAAAACAAATAATTACTATACTAATTCATGTATATAAAATCCAGAGCTGAATTTTTATGAGCTCTTTTTACTTGCTATATAAATCAAAAACCAATAATAGATTTCCCTACATTATTTAAAAAAATGTTTTTAATATTAATAAACAAATAATTACTATACTAATTCATGTCAAACAGCTCATAAAAATTCAGCTCTGGATTTTATAAATCCAGAGCTGAATTTTTATGAGCTGTTTTTACTTGCTATATAAATCAAAAACCAATAATAGATTTCCCTACATTATTTAATTATTTTTTTAAATTAAAAAATATTACAATACATATTTAAAGCGTTATATTTTTTTACACTGATATAAGTCATCAAAACCAATCTCTTGATTAAACAATGCTATTTATGTATTACTGAAATAATAAACATTTTTCAAACCCCTTACTAACATATCATGACACTTTGGGCTATATTCACCGGGATGCCATGGTAGCGCAACCAGTCGCGCCACCGTGGTGTCCGTAGGCTACCAAACTAGACACCATACTGTCTGTATGCCAGACACACACTGATACAGTATCAAAATGGTCCTCTAGTGCATGCTCCTCTAGTCCGAGCTGGTCGCGCCGCCAAATTGGTTGCGCTACCAAGCGGACACCAGGTGAGTAACGCTCTATAAGAGCTCTATATATTTTGTTGGTAGCGGCGACTGGTCGCGCCGCCATGATGTCTCGGTGAAATATTAAGACCGAGGGTCATCATTTTCAGAGCAATGGAAGTACATCCCTTTACATCTAACTACTCGTATATTCTAACTAGTAAGGCAAAATCTTTGTTTTTTTTTCACAGATTTTAAAACAAGGCACACGTCGATATGAAAATAAGCGTAATTTTCAGAAGAGAAATTTGATATAGCACACGTTCAAATCCACTTTTTTGTTTTTTTGTTACCAAGTAAATGCAAAAATATCATATCAATGTCGTAATGAGTGTGCCTTTTTCATTTTCAGAGGGCTGAATTGGAAATGAGTCCGTGATTTTCATTCCGATCGTAAGCTGAAATGGAATTTTTCTCTGTCATCTTAATCCTTCTGAGCATAGACGTCCATTACTAGACAAAGCGAAACTTGCTACCTTCTTATAATTATTAATCCCGCAATTAATGCTATGGTCAGACTTCTCTTTATTATTTTAACCGTGCTTGTAATGATTTTTATATTATTTCTTTGGCTATGCGAGTCACTACTGTCATGGCTACTAGGTGGTAGAGTTCTGGTACCACCGCCCTGCCTATTCCTGCCGCAATAGCATCAGTGCTTGTCACTATCGTGTTCCGGTATAGAGGGTAAGTTGGTCGGTAAACTTATGCATGTGGCATTAAACCTTGCCACAAGATAGCAAAGCACCATTAACATATGTGGTGTCTATAGGCGATGGTTGACTTTTTCCATCAGGAGACCCATCTGCTTGTTTGCTATCTTGATATAAAAAAATTAACAACTATAAATATAATATAATACCATAATGAAGTTATACAAATCATTTTGACAATTTTCAATTGACTTCCAAATAAGGAGGAGCACCTCATTTGGCAAGGATACGAATTATTTATACAATGTATGTTTCGACAAAATATACCCGCAAATTATAAGACAATTATTGATTGGGAGTATATATACTTCCCGCTTGGTCCCATATACAGTGTAAAAAAAGCCTATCCGATCCGTGAAGTAAAATGGTAGCAATAATACAGTCATACATATGCTATTATTTTGCGGTTATAGACAGATACATTTGCCGTAGATTCAATAATTAATCTTAAATGACATTTCGAATATCACGGTGGCCACACTAAGATTCCAGACAAAAAATATCGACAGACAGAGACGCGAATACGAAATTTAAGAATCCGCGTCTGCGGAGTCGACGGAGTAATTTAGTTTAAAATATTCGTTAAATTTTAGCGGAATTGAAGGGTAAAACGATCACTTTAAAATGCCACATTTTAAATTTTTAAATAGAACCATTTCATTGTTTTTTTCTTGATAATGTCATCGACCTATTTATACGCCCTGTTTGGTCGGACAGGTATTTTACTCATTGTATATTTATTAATATTCGATTAAGAGTCCCAAAATACAGGAAGACGATTGCCCCAAAATACAGGAAGCTTGGAAGACGATTGTTGTGGTTTTACTGTCTTTAAATTATTAATATTTAATACGCGAAGTAAAATCTTTGTACCCCTTTTAAAGACAATTACGCTAACACGAAATGGAGTATGAATGCACAGTTAAAGTTTACACTGCGAAGCGCTGCAAAAACCTAATATTTTTAAATAATAAGATATGTATTAAAAATTAATATTACACACACACTATATTCAGATCACGTACATAATAAATAACACACATCTCGTATATCTATATATATAAAAATCAATCCCTATTTTCCTTCGTCACGACATCACGCCTGAATGGCTGGACCAATTTCGGTATTTTTTTTTGTTGTGTTTGTAATTGTAAGGAGAAGGTTCTTAAAAAAAATATATTAAGAAAATTGCGCGGAAAAATAGAAAATTTAAGAATACTTAACCACCATATAAAGTTTAATGCCATTTTGGCTGCGTGGAAGGACAATCCCATAGTCTTATATAAATTACGTGTCACGTTGTTTGTTCGCTATGGATTCCTAATAAGTAAGGCAAAACAACGTGTGCCGGGTCAGCTAGTTACTTATAAGTAAGTATATGTATATATACATGCACACATGTATACTATTTTTTTTACGGCTCAAGCCCGGTGTCAAACTTAAAAGAGACTTTATTGCTTAGAATATGGTCTTCAAATTTCGACTACAGGACGATCGCAAGTACCTAACTATTATTGTGTCTAACAAAGTATTTCTCAGTACTTTAATATATAATGCCTCTTTTCAAACGTTAAAATGGTTTCAAATAAAATCGATTTCATTAAATACAGCTGAGTTACGACCTTAATTAAATTTATTAATTAAGAGCGGATCGGCTATGTTGCTAGGCGATCAGATTAATCTTAGTTAAAATAATTTTAGTCCAATTTATTTGCTCAAAGCTTATGACTGGTAAATGGTAGCACATAAACCTGGTTTGCACATAAACCTCATTAAATGGCCACAAAGCTCTGAGCGGATTAGTTCACCAGTTTCGTCTGTTACATAGAAGAAGTGTATCTTTGTGCTATAGCAAGTGCTTAATTTCCCCAAATATATTAATAATAATGATCCATACTATAATATTATACATGCGAAAGTAACTCTGTCTCTCTGTCTGTCTGTTACGCTTTCACAGCCAAACCACTGAACCGATTAGAATAAAATTTGGTACAAATATAGTTTGAGACCCAAGAAAGGATATAGGATAGTTCTTATCCCGGAAATCCCACGGGAACGGGAACTATGCAGGTTTTTATTTTAGAATTTTTTCCATGGAACGAAGTCGCGGGCACAGCTAGTAAATAATAAATATCACTGGACAAATTATACAAATTGATCTAACCCCAAAGTAAGCAAATTATAAAAATATTAAGACCGCCTTATTGGTAAAGACGGGTTTGTTATAGATTTGATTCCCTGGCCCAGTATTTAGATATAATATACTATCTGTGCCCACGACTTCGTTCGCGTGGAAAAAATTCTAAAATAAAAACCCGCATAGTTCCCGTTCCCGTGAGATTTCCGGGATAAAAACTATCCTATGTCCTTTCTTGGGTCTCAAACTATATTTGTACCAAATTTTATCCAAATTGCTTCAGTGGTTTGGCCGTGAAAGCGTAACAGACAGACAGACAGACATACAGACAGACAGACATACAGACAGACAGAGTTACTTTCGCATTTATAATATTAGTATGGATTTATAATTTTTTAATTAACACTATTAAGCGTGATTAGTCAATAGGCCTAGTCCATTGAAATGTTATTTTTTTGGCTTATTGTGCAAAATTCAGAGAGAGTCAATTTTTTTTAATGTTAAGAGTAGAGTAGTAAAGATGCTAATGGCGTGTATTGGTATTCTCTCTGTTTTTTACAAGATGCCTAGGAATAAGGGAGTTGATCTGTTTAACAAAAAGGATCTCGGATTAATACGGGGCGATGCAATACCTGAAAGGTCCTATACCTTGATAGTAGTGATAAAAACGTCATATAAGCCCGAAAATAGTCAGAACCTACATTTATTGAATGTAAATTAGGCGATGATATAATAATAATAATATTGGTGGACAAATTACACGAATTGATCTAAACCCAAAATAAACAATTTGCTTGTGATAAGGGTGTTAATCTATGATAATAATACATGTCAATATGTATATGAGTAATCTATACATATATCAAAACCGTAGGAAAGTCAAATTTGTACATTGAATATTTTTTTAAAAGAATACTTGGGGCGTGATCTACAATAGATATAGAAGCTAAAAATATAGTTTTTAGAATTTTTATCTGTTTGTCTGTATGTGTGTCCGGGGTAAACTCAAAAAGTACTGCATGGATTTTCTTCAATTTTTTTATGAATATTACTAACAGGTCGGGTCAACATATAGGCTACATATCACGCTATCACCTACGGGGGAGGAGCTGTGCGGAGCAAACGAAGTCCGCGCGGACGAAGTCGCGGGGCAACAGCTAGTAAACAATAAAACCAAGACAATACAGACAACACATGTTCATCACACAAATGACTGTCTCTGTCGAGAATGGAACGAGCCCCACCGATAGCGTAACCTGGGTCGTTAAGCACTTGACCAACGACCGCGAACGTTTAAATTATTTAGTTAATAGTGTCTCAAGAAAGTTATCATCCATACTATAATATTATACATGCGAAAGTCTATGTGTTTGCTTATTACGCTTTTATGGCAAAATCGATTTTGATGAAATTCAGTATGGAGATAGGTGAAAATCCGGGCTCAAGCATAGGCATTTTTTTTTCAAAAACCAACTTTTAAGGGGCTATATTAGGTGATTAAATTTTTCATGAAAAATTTCAATGAATATACGCTAAAATCAATACGGACACTACTCGTGTTAAGTAAATAATAAATATGAGACTTACCTAAATCGCAACTATTCGTACCAGATAGTTACGATTTAAATCTTCGTCGTTACGAGTCTTTCAGCCATTCGCCGACGGCTACAAATTGAAAGTTTGAAACATCCATTTTCTGTTAACGATCCATTCAAAATGATTCACATTCAATTAATCCACTCATGAACGAGAAATAACTCTAGTCACAATTTCTAAATTCTAATTGAAATCGCCACTATTATCTATTCTGTAATAGTAAATGAACACTTCCTTACAAGTCGTTCGTATATTCGACGACGATTTCAAATTGAAAGTTTTAAACATCCATTTTGTATTAACGACACATTCAAAGCGATTCACATTCAATAAATCCACTTGTGAACGAGGGATGACTCTAGCCACATACTAAAGAGAAGATTTAAATCACAACTACTCCCCCATCCTGTAGTAGTAAATGAAGACTTCCTTACAAGTCGTTCTGATATTCCGGCGGCGCACCGCCCATACCGCTGTGCAGTCGGCCGGGGCCGCCAGCTCTCGCGGTAATCAGCTTTTGTGCGCGGTAATTGGGTGTCTGAGCTGCCAACGGGAGCATTTATTCCCGATAAAATAGATGCTTTTACCCGCAATTATTCAATGCTTTACATTTATTGTTATCATTTTCTATTCACTCGTCTGGTTTG
Source organism: Apodemia mormo (assembly GCA_036924255.1). NCBI lineage: Eukaryota > Metazoa > Arthropoda > Insecta > Lepidoptera > Riodinidae > Apodemia > Apodemia mormo. The sequence goes on along the minus strand of JAUPFN010000003.1, from coordinate 30,534,829 downwards.
GTTAGCATGTTCGACGCAGATCATGAAGTCCCTGTTTGGTCCTGAGACGATTATTCATTAAATCAGATAAATACGGACGTGGTAATCATCGTCCATTTCACTAGCTGCCATACTGATAATTCAAATAATTCGTTCAATCCCGACGAGTTAACCGCCGTGATGATATTATTTGATTTTATTTATTTGATTTCTTTTAGGCTGTACATTGTTTTTATTTTACAATGTTCATTTATCGTATTAAATTTCCCTAACGATCGCCCTCTAATCGAAATGCATACAATGAAGTATATTCTAAGTTAGACAGCAACGTAAAAAATATACAAAAATTTATATAAACTTTCACACTCTTCTGTTTGCGTAATTGTCGTAAAAAAGAATGCAAATTTTTGCTTCATGTATTAATATATAGATTACATAGGTTATATTTAATTAGGTGATGTAAATTAATCCTTCCAAAATCAGAGGATCAGTCTGTTATTAAAGGAGGAGGATATTATTAAATCTCGTGCTTTCACATGTTAATTATCGCCTGTCGCTTAAATGTATGTTTGTTTATAACAAACGATAGTAACCTAACAGAAGGTTCTTATGATGGAAAGAGATGGTTGTCATCTATATACACAAAGATGCTAATTGTGCGTTGTTATTAATTTCGCTAGGACGTACTGTCACATGCAGAAATTTACCGGCTACCTTGCTCTCCTAAACCGGAACCGGGTAACGGTATCAATCCCGGGAAAGACGCTCTAGTATTCTACCACCTAGCAATTACGTTCGATATGACGCGTTTAACCTTATTTCACCTTTTACGAGTTGCTTGGTAGGAAGGCAATAAGTCGATTCTTAAAGATTTTTCCCTGTGTAGGTTCGGGCTCCTTTGAAGAAGAATTCAAGTGCCGTTCTGCCAGGCAGGTTGTAACCGATTGGTTATACGTGTCACTATCATCGAGACTACTAGAGGTGGTAACGTTCCACAACGGCTCGTCCGGGTGTATTCCACTGCCTTGCATATTCTGCCGCACCCGCGACCAGTGTAGCCTTGAAGAAGTGCCTTCAAGAATAGTAGTAATTCAGAAATTCCGAAAAACAAAAAACATCAGTGCTTGTCATTGTCCTGTTCTGGTTTAGAGTAGAGTAGTCGGTAGATTTATGTATGTGGCTTTGCCATCCCGCCACACGGATAGCAGCGCACCAATAACATCTTTGGTATCTATAGGCGATGGTTTGTCTTTTCATCAGGAGGGCTATTTGCTATAATAATGATATAAAAAATAGGACCTGGGCTCAGGAGAAATTGTACTTCGCAATCCGTCTAATGACCAATAGAGTTTTGCAACTTATTAGTCTAATAATTCTAAGTCTAATAATTCTAAAAATTTTTCCGACGTAGAGATGTAACGACACAATCGCCCACTGGTGGGATACTTTTTGTGACATAAATTATTTAACAACGGCGCAGTCAGTCAAACAAATTAGTGGTAGTACCATACTGCTTTTGTAACTGAATAGACCTTCATGCCCGGGGAGATACCACTTTTTCACTTGACACCAACGTAAAGTAGCAGCCCTGCTGCTGCGTTTGGTTTGGTTTGTGAGAGTTCCGAAAGCCTGTTCCCCCCCCCCCCCCCCCGCACAATGTGAATGCGCAATCAAAAGAGAATCTACCCCATGGGGGTACCACTTGGGCGTCCGTGCTCTGGATTCCAGCCAGATCATAGATGCTCAGGCTGTCCTGCGTATTCTGACGGGGGGGGGGGGGGGGGGGGGGCAAAACTGCGCTCATAGACAATCCTGTCCGAGGCAAACAGAGCAAGAAATCCATGGCACCCCCTACCACGCTTACTGTGGATCTCTGTAATATCAGGGGGCTTCATTCCAACTTGAACGCCGTCCACTGCTATCTTCAGACGATGAAGCCAGCCTTGCTCTTCTTAACCGAGACACAGATATCTTCTCCGGCTGATACTTCCTACCTCTCTTACCCGGGGTACAAACTGGAATATTCCTTTGTACCGCGAGCTGGTGTGTGCGCATACTTCAGAGAAGATATCTGTTACCGGCGCCTCGGCAGACTTGAAGTTCAGGAACTATCCATCTCTCTGGTTACGCGTAGCTTGCGACGACCATCCACGCAGCTACGCGTGCCTATACAGGTCCCATGGCGGGAATACTGAAGTTGACCAGCTCAATGAGCATTTACAAACGGCTGTAGATTCCGTGTTAGAGCAGACCCTCTCCACAGAGATCGTGATCTTGGGCGATTTTAATGCCCACCACGCCGAATGGCTTTGTTGGCGCACCACCGATCATGCGGGGAGGTCTGTTCACGATTTTCCCTTGGCGTATGGTCTTACACAACTGGTAACTTCGCCCACGCGAGTTCCCGATGTGGATGACCATACGCCTTCACTGTTGGACCTTCTGCTGACCTCTCCTCCGGACCATTATCAGGTATCTGTGGACGTCCCACTTGGTTCGTCAGACCACTGCCTGATCCGTCCTGCGGTACCAATTGGTGGTAAGTCTCAGCCTTGGTTTGGTCGCTCCCGTAAAACGGCTTCGCGCCGCAAGCAAGGGCGCTACCGGACTTGGGCTGCAGCGTCTGCATCTTTTGATGAAAAAACCAGCACATTACGTAAGGAGTAAAATTCCGCCTCGAGGTACATCAAAAGAGCTATCGCCAAGGCAAAATCTGAACACATAGGCAGAATTGGTGAGAAATTAGTTCACCTTCCTCCAGGGACTCGTGCGTTCTGGTTTCTCGCCAAGGCTGTCTTAGGTAATTTCTCACAGCCCTCTCTTCCATCTTGGCACTGAGACGATGACTCTTTGGCCCATACCGCAAAGGAGAAGGCCGATCTCCTGGGCTCCTTCTTTGCGGCCAACGGGACTCTAGATGACCAAGGGAATGCACCTCCTACCATCCCGCAATGTGATAGTTCCATGACAGAACCACAATTTCGGCAGTCATCTGTGCGTAAAGCACTACTTTTCTTGGACATCCACAAGTCGAGTGGGCCAGATGGCATCCCTCCGATTGTGCCAAAAATGTGTGCTCCAGAGTTGGCATCAGTATTAACACGCCTATTCCGGGTCTCCTACTCACTCGGCGTGGTACCGAATTCATGGAAGATAGCTTTGGTGCATTCCATCCCTAAAAATGGAGATCGCACTAACTTGTCTAACTATCGGCTCATAGCCATAACCTCCTTGTTCTCCAAAATTATGGAAACAATCATCAGCTCTCAGCTCCTCGAGTATTTAGAAGAGCACCAGCTAATTAGCGACCGTCAGTACGGTTTCTGTCGCGGCCGCTCAGCTGGTGACCTTCTAGTATACCTAACTCATCGATTGGCGGAAGCAGTTGATTCCAAGGGGGAGGCATTGGCAGTTATTTGAACATAGCGAAGGCCTTTGATCGGATATGGCACAAAGTGCTTCTCGCGAAGCTGCCTTCCTATGGGCTTCCCGAGAAATTATGCAAGTGGATCACCAGTTTTTTGGCTGACCGGAGTGCTCCGACCTTAAATCTGTCAATGCTGGTGTTCTCCAAGGCTGCGTGCTATCACCGACACTGTTCCTTCTGCATATCAATGACATGATAAGAATTAGCAACATACTTTGCTATGCGGCTGACAGTATTGGTGATGCTACATACTTCGGCCGAAGCGGTATTTCTCGGGAATACGTGGAAGAGTGCCGAAACAAGCTTGTGTCTGAAGTCGTGAATCGACTTACCGGTCTCTCAGAATGGGGTCGTCAAAACCTGGTCACTTTTAACCCCAAGAAGACACAGCTTTGCGTGTTCACCGCTAAATAGACGCCCTTTGTCGAATCACCTCGATTTGAGGATACTCTCCGGACAGCCTCAGCTAGTGTCGGTATCCTGGGAGTCGACATATCGAATTACGTTCAGGTTGCGGTCATTTGGAAGGCAAGGCTAAACTAGCTTCTAAAAAGCTCAGTGTGCTCAGCAGAGCGAAACAGTACTTTTTGCCGGCCCATCGCCTTCAACTTTACAAGGCCCAAATTCGACCTCACATGTAGTACTATTCTCACCTCTGGACCGGAGCTCCTCAGTACCAGCTTCTTCCTCTTGATCGCATTCAAAGTAACGCGGCTTGAATCGTCGACGACCAGGCTATTTCTATACGGCTTGACTCTTTGGCATTGCGTAGAGATGTAGGTTCTCTCTGCGTCTTTTATCGTATATATCATGGGGAGTGTTACGACGAGTTGTTTGGATTAATTCCTGTCGCCAAATTACACCATCGGACATCGCGTCAAAATTTGAAGTTCTATCCTCACCATCTCGATGTCTGGAAATCCACAACTGTGCGATTCTCCCGACACTTATTACCTCGCACTGCTCTGTTGTGGAACCAATTACCGGCAGGGGTATTTCCAAACGGATACGACATAGGGACCTTCAAGAAAAGAAACTTATGCATGTGGCATTTACATCTTTGGTGTCTATAGGCGATGGTTGACTCTGTCCATCAGGAGACCCATCTGCTTGTTTGCTATCTTATGATATATATAAAAAAGAGCTTACTCATTCTTAAAAGGCCGGCAATGCAACTGCAGGACCTCTGGTATCACAGATGTCCATGGGTGGCGGTGATCACTTACCATCAGGTGCATCTCTTGCTCGTTTGCTCCTTCTATAAAATAATAATATTAGTAAGAAAGTCCAACAAGCACATCAATAACATCTTTGGTGTTACCAACTAACCGGTGGAGAATATTTTAGCGTCGAGCGGAAAAAAGCGTGCCTGTTCAGCATCCATTTGTATTAATTCTGTTTGAAATATTTTTGTAGACATCGTTGCGAATTATAGACAAGTTTGATTTTGATACACTAAAAAAGTCAAATCTTTCAAGAAATCGATTTCAACGTTGTAGGTACCAACTAAAAAACCGGTTATGTTGGTAACGTATATACACTTGCAATTCACATAATATGATTTTATACAAAAATCCGAAATATTTAATTAATATAATATTAATATTATATTTAATATTAACGCAGGAGTTCGATATATGGCACAGTTAAAATTTACATTGCGGAGCAATAAAAAAGCTGATATTTTTAAAATAATATGCATTAGCAGAAATACATTAAATATATAAAAATTAACATTACACAAATTACATTCATGTGACATACAGACACATATGTGTATTATTTTCTTTACAACTAAAGTCTGCTGTCAACGAAAAGAGATTTCGACCACAGGGCGATCGATAGTGAAATAACGACTGACTTATGATGAATGAATGAGATGAATAGTATGGGTGTGAAGTAGTTTTATTTTCCTAATTAAACAAAAAACTATGCAAAAAAATTAAGTTACATTTGGATTGTAATTTTTTCTAATTCCTTCTTTACAGCTAAAGACCTTTGTCTAACTTAAAAGAGATTTTATTGTTTTTATGGATAGATCGACCAATGAGATTATAAAAGATTTAGACCAGAACAGATTATATAATAATATATAAGCATCAAGGCTAATTTAAATATGTTATTACATGTAACTCAATCGTACGGCCCTCAATAATGTATCTACATGGCGAAACAGCGTCATTTACATATTTTAATAAAATAATATCGCAACTGAATCGTAACTGAGAACTTGATTTAAGTTCTTACTGCGATGAATGTAAATTCACTAAGGACGCCGCCGCAATTCCAGATTTCAATTCTGGAATTAATGGCAGCCGACGTGGGCCCGGCCCGTCTAATATTTGCGTTACTTCCGGAGACTCACTTAGCGATGGATATGGAATAAATTAATGTGACCGTCTGTTCCAACGAATACATAAAAAGTTGAAATGACCATATTTAGCTGGTTATAAATCACATACACGCAATGTTCACTATGATACTTATTTTTTTATAACATAAAATAGCAAATAAGCAAATGGCTCTCCTGGTAGAAAGAGAAATCATCGCCTTTAGACACCAAAGATGTTAATGATGCGTTGCTAATTGCTATCTGTGCGACGGGATGGCAATGCCACATGCATAAGTGTACCGGCTACTTGACCCTTAAAACGGAACACGACAGTCACAAGCGTTGATGCTATTGCGGTAGGAATAGGTAAGGCGGTGTTACCAATGATCCAGGCGAGACGTTGCGTAATTATACCACTTAGTAGTCACACGTTAGCCAAATATTCGCCTTTTACGACGTGCCTGACAGTTGGCCTATTCTTCAAAGAAATCCTGACCAAGACGGGGAAAACTTATAGGGTATACACTGAGAATTTATATTTAGTGACCGATTGACCCTTGTGACAGTTAGTCAGTAGAGTTCTGTAAAGCAACTATCATGTTTGGAAAAGACGCTAGCCGGGTATATTAGGGATGTGACGTTAAATCCCGGTCATGTTGATGATAAATATTACTGTAAAGAGCTGTAAATTTATTGACTCATCAAAAGTTCATACGATATTTCATATAACATTTCATCAAGTTGGAATATAACATTTTCTAATTTCTTCCATAAATTTTAGCTTTCTGTTCTTCTTCTTAAAAGGATCGCTGAGTATAACCAAATCTAAGAATCCGTCCGCATAATTTTCTTCAAAAGGGTTATAAGCTTCCGGCTCACATTTTAATACATATGTGATAAATGTATGTGTAAGCATCCCTGTAATATGCGGTGGGAGTGCACGCCGGTGCTTGGCCTTGCTAAGCCTGCATTATTATTGTCAATAGTTAGAGTTAGTAGAAGTAAAGTACGTGGTTCGCCTGCCGCTGTCTACGACGAAGCGCCGCGCGGGGAATTCGGATGGGCTCTCACACTCGCCTATCCCCACGCCCCCACCTCTAACGCCCCATAAACTTGCGTCTTAATTTTAAGTTTATATCCTAGCACTGTTCTAGCAAAATTAAGTGTAAGAGTATCGCGTAGACACCATTGAATTAGCACGTGCGTGAATTTTATATTTTAAGACACAGATGTAAAAATTTCAGTTTTATGTACCTTTTTATATAATGTTAGCAGTTGGACCGTGCGGTGTAGTTTCAAATGTAGGCAACAGAGAACAGTTAGTTTGTATATTATTCACTAGCTGCAGCATGCAGCCCGCTGCATTATAAAAGTTTTTGGCGAATCCCGCAAGATTACCATTTTTCCGGGATAAAACGTAGCCTATGTGCTATTCCAGGTTATCATCTACCGGTGTGCTAAATTTCATTTAAATTAGTTTTGTAGTTTTTGCGTGATTGAGTAACTAACATCCCAACAAATTTCGCATTTATAATATTCATAATCGTAGATTAGCGAACCCTTAATCTAGCTTCACTGTTGGAAAGAAAACATAATCACTTATAGAGATCAAAGACGTTAGTAAATAAATATAATAAATAAAAATCTTTGTTCAAAGTAATCGAATTGAACTGGATCCGAGATAAGCAAATTATTAGTTTGTGATTAATCGAATATACTAATATTAAGGGAGCCCACGACACTAAACCTAGTCCCATAAGACTATCGGATGGTATATACATAGATTCGTAGTTAATTGGAGAATACGAAATGGCTATGCTGCAATGCGAAAAACCGGGTAGCGCTATTAAAAAAAAAGAAAAAAAATGAAAAAAATCGATTTCTAATACGATAAGACTACCAATTTCGTTTGTTCCTCAATATAGGGGAGGGGTATGACTATACGAAAATGCGGTGCTGCATGTCCCCATCCTGGCCCTTATCAGTGGCAGCAGCATTATAAGTGACACCTTGTACCTAGGTATCTGGTACCATCGGACTACCGAACGAACCCAAGCTCATCTGAAAGATCATCAATTTCTGTGTGCGTTTCTACTCGTTTTTCAATCCAGTCCAGCAATCAGCTGGTTTCTTTCGATTGGTACTGATTGAATACCCATGCCAGGGTCAGATACGAATAATTTTACTGATCGCTGAATGTTTAGATGAATGAAATCGCATATTTTATGTAATATTGTTCGATTTTTCAACCGTTTTCTTTAGGTTGGTTTAATTTTATGTACTACTTAGGGATTTATAGGGTTCTGAAATCAACAAGAAACTCTTATAGTTTCATATGAGCGTTCATCCGTCTGTCCGTCCGTTCGTCCGCAGCTTAGCTCAGAGATTCTTAGTACTAGAAAGTGGTTTCCATTAGATTGTTTTAATTGTATGTACTACTTAAGGATTTATAGGATTCTGAAAAAACAAAAAAATACCTTATAGTTTCATATGACCGTCCATCCGTCAGTCCGTCTGTTCGTCCGCAGCTTACCTCTGAGATTCTTAGTACTAGAAAGCTGTAATTTGGCATTTATCTATACATATTAGTCATGCCATCCAAATGGTAAAAAACATTTTAAAACATATATTTTTAGGGTACCCTCTACAAGTAAAGTTTTCTCGCAAACCTCGTATTGTAAGGTATCGTTGTATAGAGTTCTTAAAAATATTGCGGGTTTTCACGATGATTTTTCAATTATGGGATCCCTTTGGAAGATATTAAGTTTTGAAATGCTAACTTTAGTTAGATTCGAGTGTCTTCCACCCCATCTCTGCCAGCTAGCTGTAGCAGATGGTTGTTACTGAATTTGTGAAACAATTCGCGGTATTAAGATATATAATAAATAAATAAATAATAAATATTCAGGGGACAAATCACACTAACTATCTAACCCCAAAGTAAGCAAATTATTTGCTTGTGTTATAGATGTTAGTCAACGATACTAATACATAGAAATACATATATAAGTACTGGAATATATATATATATATATATATATATATATATATATATATATATATATATATATATATATATATATTAAACACTCAAACCCGGAAATACAAACATTAATGCTCACCACACAAATGCTTATCCCCGTCGGGATCGAACCCGGGCCCCGTCGATTGAACTCGACCAACGGGGCGGTTAATTAGATTGTATTTTAACGAACTTAAAAGGATGTAATTAAGTAAGGCTAAGTAGCGTTACTTAGCCTTACTTAATTACAAGTTTACGAGTATATGTGGGTCAATTGATAAAATATACTTGGATATTTTTATAGGCTGTGAACCTGCAGTGCGGATATATCATTGACTTCAAATAGGTTAAATGTTCGTAGTACGAAACGAGAACAAAAATGCCCTCCTCTTAGTCCGCATTATTGTGATGGGCAACTAAGAAACCCCACATTGAGCGTGGCTCAACACGCCTGACTTTTTTGTTGCAACAAGGACTTATGAAATTTTAGGGAAATGTATAACTTGATGTGATAAGTGATAACCCTGTTTATTTTATGCTCTATGCGCTATGGGCTCTATTTCTTAGGCCAACTGCTGTTCTGCTAGGCAGGTCCTAAATGGCGACCGATTGGCTTTACGAGTCACTACCATCGTGACTACTAAGTGATAGAGTTCTGCATTGTCTCGCCCGGGTTAGGTACCACCGCCTTACCTATACCTGCCGCAATAACGTCAGTGCTTGTCACTGTCGTGTTCCGGTTTGGAGGGTATGGTAGCCAGTAAACTTATGCATGTGGCTTTAGACCTCGCAACAAGATAGCAACGCACCATTAACATCTTTGGTGTCTATAGGCGATGGTTGACTCTTTCCATCAGGAGACTCATCTGCTAATTTACTATCTTTTATTATAAAAAAAAACTTACTGTTACTTGTGATGTGACTTCGTTCGCGATCTTCCTTTTACTCCGTCGCGTATTAAACTGGCCTATGTCACTCCTGGGTAGATCGGTCTAAACGAATACAAATATTTTTTTCTTTATATTATATTTTTCATATTATGATTGGCAGCCTGATGTGTCGTTTGTTTATTTAAAATTGCAACTGTCACATCGCAAAACTTTATTACTTGGAAGTCGCGATGATTCCACTCCCATGACTCCAGCTGCTACCTTGATTACATAGTGGTGTATAGATGACGGTTACATAGATAACGGTTATTTATACCCAACCTAATATTTGATAACATTTTTTGATATTTGCTTAGTTAAGTTAGGGTCACAGGAAAAGGAAGCATGGGAAAACCAACTCTCTATACCTACTACCTATTTACAGAACTAAACTCAACATGAATTATTTTTATTGTTTACGTTTGTCTTCCATGAATGATAATCGATCGGTAAGGCTTGAAGGTAGTTAGAGAAAAGATTGCGCTAGCGGTATAAAATTAAAGTTATGCTTTGAATATAGAGCCATAACGGTTAAGAATTTCGGTTACGGTACCGCTATATGGACATTCTTATTTTACAAAATCTGTTACTGAAACCGTTTTGGTAACGAAAAACGCGTGTACGAATATCTTGTTCAAAATTTGACATTGTATCTACGGCGGTCAGTCATCATCATCAAATAGTATTGTAATGATATGATTTTTAGTCAATTTGACTAATGTTGCTTAAATTATTATACTGTTTTACTCGAATACCACTTAAGTTATCAAGTCATTCGAATTGTATCAATTGTAAACCATTTACACATTCGAAAACCCCTTTCATTTCTCTATTTATTTTTCTATTTCATAATGTTTAAGAACTAAGTGAAAAAAGTTGATACGTTGCTTACTTTTTTACTTAGTTTTGAAAAACTGATCATTATAAGAACATCCTTTCTCACTGAAACTTTATATTTTTCGGTGACAAAATCTAAAAATAGCACTCTTGCACAGTACTTAACACAAGCTTAAAGTCAAGTAGTATCGACTCATCAAAATCTTTTTTGAAATCGTAAGTTAAGACATCGAGATTATAAGCGAACTGTTTGACATCCTACGATTTTATGCAAGGACTTTCCATTCACTTTTGAGCTGTTTAAAAACCTAAAGAAATCAAAGAATTAGTTGCTCTACCACAAATAGACTAAGCAGATCCAGGTTATCGCATACCACTACAAAAAGATTTAATAAAATATTAATTAAAATAATCAAGAAGAAAAATTTTCTATGCTTGCTTTACTGAAACAAGATAAAAATATTTAAAAGTATATATACTTCCGTACTAGTCTTTATGAGCTTAAACACTGCTTTGTTAGGGTTCCAGTGTTACTTTTGTTTTGAGTCACAAAGCTTATTAAAAGTGCTTTAACGAAGTAAGTTCCAAAATCTATATCGATTGTAATATTTTAAAAAGCGAACATTGTTAGTAACAAATCTTAATTCGTTGAATTTTATTCAATATGTGTTGTGTTCAATAGATAATGGAAACGCATAAATTGTAGTAATCTGTCACAAGTAGTTGGCATAGGTACATTGTGTTACAGGCTGCACAGTAGATAACCGACTTTGTTAATAACGTTTAGTATATCTATTTCAAAGATCAAAAGAAATAATACCCTTCTGCTGCAGATGTCTACAGATGGCTTGGAGAAACGATCGGCAAGCTCACCTGATAAACCCATACATGGACATACGCAATACCAAAAGTTTTGCAGTACTACTGCTAGCCTTTTAAGAATGATTAAAGTAACCTTTTTTCTTGAAGGTTCTTGAGTCATATTCGTTCGGAATCACCCACTCTGATTATTGATTTCACAAAGGAGTAGGGCAATGCAAAAAAGAAGAGCTTAGAGAATTATGTGGCTGCAAATTTCCAGATATAGCTTGGCCGGTTTTATTTACACTTGTTAATGACATCCGCGCCAATGATTAGAAAATGCACACAAGTCAAGTCTTATAGCTAATCTTCTATCTATCTATTTTTGCTAGCATTCAATATAGTATACGAGGTCATGTGTTCGAATCCAGGGCAGTTGATCGTGCTAAACAAATCTTTCATTTTTCTCTATAACATAGCTTACCCGTGACATGTGTTCGATTTTCGATAGACTAGCCACCGGTCACATTATAGAGCTTTACACCGTTGACATTCGTCAACTTTTAAAAATAAGTAAAGACCTTGGGGAGAAGAAAAAGACATTTTTTCTCCTCCCCAAAGTTCTTAAGTCATATCCGTCCGGAATCACCACTTTGGTATTTGGCCGACGATACAACGCTATACAAGTTGAGCTTGACTGTATTTATTTACTAATGAGAAGATATTCTTTACTAGTACTGTTAATCTATTTACTTGAGACTTTCACATCCTAATCACGAGGTAAAAATGCGTTGTTAGCTTTTTACATCTATAGACCTACGTTTTATGATCGGATCCGCCTGATTCGGTTCTTAGTCACGAAAATGAATTCTAAAAATGTTTCACATCTCGGTCTGTTTATTAAAACATCATCCGGACTTTTCGTTTATTTATATTTAAAAAAATTAATATGAAACAGTCATTGATATAATATCAATGGTTTCCATTGATATTATATCAATGACTGAGTCCAAGAATTTAATTTGATAAAATAAGTATGATGCTGATATTTGTACCTTTTTAAAAATATCGCTTACCGTAATCTTTTTGTTGTTCTATTGTGTCCAATCATGGGCGACCCGAAGGGGCAGAGAGGGGCAGCTGCCCCCTCTAGAATTTGTTTACCAGTCTATTAATTAATTATTGTTGTAGATAAAAATATAATAAGATAAAAAAATAGTCTTTCAGTGTTACCTTCCCCCCCCCCCTCCCTCCCCCACCCCTGGCGCTCCGAACCTAGATACGCCCTTGTGTACAATAAAGTATTAAATAGATGAATATGATGCAGTTTTTGGTGTGATGTGGCGGTGGAAAGTATAAATTGGATTAAGATTATCTCCATGACAATTTTCACTTTGACAATCGGCCTAACTAAAGTCAAGTGTATATATATCAAAGCTATTCTGTATTATGCGGCGATGGAAAGTATAAATTGAATTAATATCACCTCTATGTCAATTTTCAGTTTAAGAATTGGCCTAACTAAAGTCAGGCGTATATATATAGCAAGCCTACTCTCTATTATGCGGCGATGGAAAGTATAAATTGGATTAACATTACCTCCATATCAATTTTCACTTAGACATTCGGCCTAACTAAAGTCAAGCGCATATGCAGCATGCCTATTCTGTATAATGCGGCGATGAAAAGTAAAAATTGGATTAATACTACCTCCATGTAAATTTTCACTTTGACAATCGGCCTTACTTAAGTTAAGCGTATATGCAGTAAGCCTATAAATACCAAAAGAGCTTGATGCGTTGTATTTTTGTGGCTAGGCTGTAAAAGTAAGTTTTACGGTTATCTGTAGTTTTACATAATACATGAACACGATACCGACAAGTACGTGACATTATAGTGGTAGGTATATTATGAACTTAATGCACTTGTGACTGTACATAATAAGGTAAATAAACTTAATGTGCTTTGAAAATCTTATGAAAAGCAGAATTTGCGGGGAATGTCGTGTATTTAAAGTCGTATATCTAATAAGATTTGATTTTTTTTTGTTGTACTATGTTTGTAAGAGGCAACCTTAAATAACGCTAGTGGTTTGCCCGATCTGTAAATGCATGATGAAATGATTTTAATATTACATTTTATGACCCTCCCTACTACCCGTATATTTCGGAAACCCGTTGAGCGATGTCAGTCATGTATAAACTTTAACATTTTGTTTGTCTCATTAATTCGCCTACCAACTTTCATGTCGTTCCGATTAAAGGTCTCGAGTTATCGCCAGTAACATATCGTTTGTATGTATGTATGTATAACAAATATTTATACATACATACATACATACAAATGCCAGATTAATCCACTAGACTCCGAGCGCTTCGCTCGCTCGTTCACGTAACAAATATTTAATTGATCGTTAAATTTGTCTTAAGCTCCATTTCGATCATAAAATGTCTATGGAAAAGGAAAACAAAAATGGAAATGGATTTCCAATTCCATTTGTTACGTATCAGCTCTAACGGATGTATATCAAGAGTACGTCGGGCGTTCGGAATTTTCTCAAAGGTGGAAGTTTTCTCGGGCGTATGCAATTTCGAAGTTGCACAGTGGAGGCCGTTGGGCGAAAAGCGCGGTACTGACGGGCGCGGCTAAACCGAGCTAGAATTGGCCTCGATTCCCGCGTCCGCGATCGCTTTTCTCTACCCCTAGGCCCTGACGCGTAAATACGTACTCGAAATAGACTTACTATCTATTTAGAAAAAACACATAGATTTGTCAAATTTACTTAATAGGACGAACTATTATTGTTAAGTAACGTTATTCTCATTTGACTAAAACAGTGCCAAAATCATGTCGCCCAGATTTTTATGCAATCTATATATTAATACATGAAGGAAAATCTTAGGACACTTTTTGAGACAATTGCGTGAACGGTGCAGTTTGAAATTTGGCACAGTTAAAGTTTACACATTGCGAAGGACTGCAGAACCTTAATATTTTTTTAATAAAATGCATAAAAAATACATTAAATAAATAAAAATAAACATTACATTCGTGTGACATACGCGAGAATATACACACATGCATACTATTGTCCTTACGACTCAAGTCAGTCCTCATAGAGATTTTATTGTTTAGTCTATGATCGAGTTTCGGCCACAAGCGATCGCCAGAAAGAAGTAAAATGAACTGATTTACCTGTAAAGGTAAAAGCCCCGAAACAAACAAAAAAATACAGTTTTTATTTTACATCGGCCAAGAATGGTGCTAGTATGATGTAGATAAGACTTACACGGTAACTGCTTTTGTATTTACGCCGCCCGAACAAAAGCGATTATGGGGCAATCGGAGGCGCCCTTCGTACCCGAGACGAGCCCCGCGATGCAAATAAATTCGCACGAGGCCACGACCGGACAGCGCTGCCCCTCGTTATTATTCGGCTCTCGCGAAATTGCTTTTATGTCCTTAATGGAAAAGTGAGATATTTACTTCGAGATTCCAAAAAAATGCTTTAACGTTTTCTTTCTTGTCCCTATAAATCGTGACCGTAAATATACAAACGCCTGGCCAAATGATTATGTTTTACAATTTATTGACAGGTTATGTGGGTTTTAGAAGGAAAATTTCATGCCGCCCTATATAGAGGAACATTATCGAGCGTATAAGGATGTTATTTGCCAATAAAATATCACGCAATACTTATTCTTATATGTCAACAAAAAATATACCTACGCATTGTGTTGCAATGTAGTATAACGCTATCTCTGGGTTTTAGTTAACATTTCTAATTTCAATAGGTGACAGCTTTTTTAGTTTAGAGTCCTGCTGTAAAAATACTAATACTTGAAAATGCAATAGCGTCAGAGCTTGTCACTGTCGTGTTCCGGTTAGAAGGCTAAGGTAGCCGGTAACTTTTGCATGTGGCATTAGACCTCACCACAACATAGCAACGCACTATTAACATCTTTGGTGTCTATAGGCGATGGCTATCAATCAGGAGACCCATCTACTTGTTTGCCATCTTATGACATAAAAAGAATAAAATCGGTACAAAGAAATTGTAAAAAAACACAGTGAAGTACTTTAATATCAATGTAAGGAAAAAGTTTCTATAAAAATACATACGTACGTGGTTTGATATGTAGAGAAATTAATAAAAAGTGTACGAAAATACAAACATTTTATATTCCAGGGTGAAAATTTTCTCAAAGCACATAACTGCCTACACAGTTATGCCATTAAGCTTCCCTTACGTCAGCTTTACTGCTCTAATGTCACAACACACTTGATGCTTCTACGGAACTATGAACTGCTCATCTTGTGATTTAAAATATTGGTTAGTTAGGTCCATAGTTTTTGGCCTGCCTTGCTCGAAATTTTCCTTGCTCAGCTATACATGTCTTTTGCTCCTACACAAACGACCACACTTAAACCATTTGCACTGAATACCTAAAACCTAGTACTGCCGTATTATTTAGCTTCAAAATAACGGTACTTGTAAGGGCAGTTGAGGATATTGAATTTAGGAAAACTTTATTATCAATTCATACTTAATATATAATAATTATATACTCTACTAAACATACACACAATAATACAATACAATATTTTATAATTTTATTTATATATTAATACGTAAATTAAAAATGTTGTATCCATTTTACAATAATTACACGAACGGTGAAGTATGAAATTTGGCATAAAGTTTGCATTGCGGAAGAATGCAAAAACCTGACATTTTGAATAATATGCATCAATTACTACATAGTATAAAACAAAGTCGCTTTCTCTGTCTGTCCCTATGTCGCCATGTTCCTATGTCTCTATGTATGCTTAAATCTTTAAAACTACGCAACGGATTATGATGCGGTTTTTTTAATAGATAGAGTGATTAAAGAGGAAGGTTTATATGTATAATAACATTCAATGTATTGTAGAGAAATACTGCAATTTTTGAGTTTTCTGATGCCATGTCGTAAATAATTATATTTTTTTCCGCTTACATTGCAAACGCAGGCTAAACCCTACGAGATTTATCAAAAAAATGTACTAAGTATTTGTACACTTGAAAAGGTCTACAGAAAACTCCGCGATGGTATATGTCTATCTCTTATGAATAACCCACAATAGCATTTTTTGTCATTTACTTTTTACGAGAAATAATGGCTTTTTTTCGAGTCAATTTTAAGCAATACAGCACTAATCCTTATCCAATTAAATATCTTAAATATATTGTTGATTTAATATAGATCAATATGGCCGTTTACAGTATGTAATTTAAATGAATAATTTTAAAGATATTACAGATTTAAAATGCAGGGGCATAGCAGTTCTGGGTGTAGGGGCCTGTGGCGGCGCGCGCGCGGCTTTTCTGTTAAACCGCCGCACCGCGGCGCTGCGGTTATATAGGACTGCAGCTGAAAACCAAAATTTAGTACATTCTTTTTTTTAAACTAAATATCACCATATAAAAATCATGTCGAAAATTAGAAATAGTATTAACAAATTATTTGTTTTATAGATTTTTTTGCCTGTTTTCGGAATTTTATATGATCACAGATCACACAAGTAAAGTATATTTTATCATGTAATAAGTTAGCAAATTCCTTAGATAATATCTTCAGGTATATCGTATAATTTTTGTAAAATTATTATTTAATGTAATGTAAAAAAACGTGATTTAGCAAACCAGTTTTTAACTTCCCACTACGCATGTAGATAAGGAAGTTACTGATTTTACCCCGATTTTCGAAAATCGAGTTTTCAGATGTCCATGTTTTGAGTTCCTAGGAATCTTTTCCGACTATTTTCACGATGACGTCAGTATGTCTATATATGTGTGTGTGTTTGTATGTGTGTATATAAACATCTCATAACTTTTTAATGGCTAGACCGATCGAAACGCGGTTGACATTGGTTTACACTAAATTAAGGTATTAAAATACCTTAATTTAGTGAGAAGTTTCAGGGATGACCCGTAGGGTCAACCATTTACACATTTTTTTCCGTTTGCTCCGATGCCTTGCCTTAATAAATCCCAGGGTCAAACCTTCAATGTTGCAGGCTTAGATTTGAGCGTTGACTGTTTTTCACATGGCCAACTATATATCGCTCTTTCAAGAGTAACCACTAAAGAAAACATGTTTGTATTGTCTAATGGCAAGAAAGCTGTGAATGTTGTATATAAAGACATTCTGTAATATATTAATTGTAAAAATAAAAGAAATAGGTAAAAATGTAAAAACTAAAAATGTAGTACCTATATGAATTTAGATATTCCAAAGATAGCAGGAAATCTTCATGGTATAGGGAAAGGGGAATTAAACGCGTGTGAGCCACGGGCAGTAATGAATAAATCAAAACTACTGGATCGATTTTAATCATTTTCTTCCCGTGCGAAGCCGGGGCGGGCCGCTAGTTACTTAATAAAAATAAACATAATACATACTAAGTTTATGGGACATACATAATAATATACATACATATATACTTTATTCTTTACGGCTAAAGTCTGTTGTCAAAATTAAAAGTGATCTTAGTGTTAGACTAAATTGCCAAATAGGCCAACTGCCGTTCTGCCAGGCAGGTCGTAAAAGGTGACCGATTGGCTTTACGAGTCACCATCACGGCTACTGGGTGGGGGAGTTCTGCATTGTCTAATCAAAATCAATTTGGTTATTATTAACGAGAAATTAAATAAGAACTTAGATTTCTTTAACTTCATCTTACATTCATTTTAAAGATCAATTAAAGAAATAATTCAAATTTTGTTTTATATAACTACAATAAAGCAAAACTCCATATTATTGCCAGAGAGCTTTTATCCATTTTATTCATAATGGCTTTCCTTGACGATGAAAACAACGGATTGTGTGGCTTACGATCAGCCAGGATTCTTTTAAAATTCACTTGCTAATGGATATATGCAATTCCTATTGACGATTTGATATCTTAATGTCATTGCGGGACTTATTTTTCCCAAGCAGTATTTTCATAGTCAAATAAATGTTTTCAAATGAAATATGTACGATAGTACAAAGTACATACCGCATCTTATTTTTGTTATCAGGATCTTAAAAGTATTTGGCTGACGTGGCTGCAAGGTAAATAATTCAGTAACGAACTTTTCCGTTGATCACGACCGTACTACGCACGACTCTTTATGTTTCGGTACAGGAAACACATAAAAACAGCTAAGCTCAGTCAGCCAAAGACTCAGTAATCCGTGAGTATACATTCCTACAACTAGCAACAAGGTACAAATTTAATTTTGTTCTTCCCTGATTCTTAACTTCGCCAGTTAGTAAGTGCCTGACTAAGCTTAAACACGACTTTATCGTGTTTAATCTTTTTGTCAGATCTCCACGTTTTGAGGTCTTAGGAACTTTTTCCGACTATTTTCACGATGACGGCAGTATGTCTGTATGTATGTATGTGTGTGTGTGTTTTTTGTTTTACGAGATAGGAGAATGCATTTACGCACTACGTACACGTAGTGTCGGACTCCTCCTGTAGAAAAACCTACAGGCCCTACCGACTAAACTCCCTTCCTCGGTCCCTACTACAATAAATACCCCCACGGAACTGCCGCTAAGCATTACTTCATGGGGGTGGCTTAGCTTTTACAACTCTTCCTCATGCAGTAGCGGGCATAATAACTGCTGCCCATTCTTGTCTTCTTCTCTCTTTCACCCTTACGCGAAGTTTCTTCAACACTCAAGTTGCAAATATACTGACCCCGTCCCAATTTTTTTTCGGACGCCAGCATTTCACCAACGAGCGTATCAGGTGTTATAGCTCTTCCGAGTATTGTCTGCAAATCATCGCGTTCATGCTTGAAACTCGGGCAGTTGAAGAAAACGTGCTCCGCATCTTCTATTTCATTGCAGCTCTGGGTGCAATATGGCGAATTTTCGTGTTTAAAGCGATGCATGTAGGAGCGGGAAGCAACCGCGGCCGGATAATATCTGCGTCAAACAGTAGTTAAGTTCCCCGTGTTCGCGGTTTATCCAACCACTTATCCGCGCGATCAAGCGATGTGTCCATCGGCCTTTAGTCGTTGCATTCCACTCCTCCTGCCATTCAGCCAGGCTACGTTCTTGGTTGTTTAACTCGCTAGGTCTTTGCGGTGTGCCAGTTATGCGAACAAGTCTCCCTCTTCCTTAGCCATAATGTGTATAGGTGGAAGACTAGCTATAACACATATTGCCTGGTCAGAGACCGTTCGAAAGGCGCAAGCTACTCTTAGAGCAACCAGCCTGTACGGTGCACCTATCTTGCGTAATATTCACGTCGTTGCATCGCATCTGCACAAATAGGTGCAGCATGTGTATAGTGTGTAGTGTGTGTATGTAAACATCTCCTAACTTTTGAACGGCTGGACGGATCGAAACGCGGTTGATGGCATTCGATTGGATTACACTCAACTTAGACTTTCTGAAAATTTGAACGAAGGTGGCGTAGGAGATTATGAGAAGTTTTGAAAAAACCCCAAAAAAATATTTGACGAAACAGTATTTTTTTAATATATCTTCCAGATTTATGTACCGACTGAGTACAAAAACTAATCAGCTCTATTCCTCATAAAACTACGTCTCATGCATAAATTGCGTCAAAATTGGTTTATCCGTTTTTAAGTAATAGTTGATGAAAAATTAAAAAAAAATTTTTTTTCGACATAACTTCGAAATTTTTCAACCAATTATTTTTGGTATTCTAGGATATTTCAGTACTAAAAAAATTACGTCGAATACCATTTCAAAAATCAAAATTAAATCTTATTTTCAAAAGTAACTTTTTTAAAGTAGCTTTTCAAATATTCAAATTACCTGCTTATTAGCAAACTTAGGTACTTAATATTTTTAAAATAACATTCGAACTAATACACCAATTGACTTAAAAATCTTAACATTTTTTATCCTTTAAAAACAACGTGAAATACAGTTAATTTATTTAAAATCGATCAATTCGTTTGGGATTTATAAGTGACGAAAATTTTCAAAAACATTTTTTTTGTCATTGCTTTGAAATTTTTCAACCTATCTATTTAATATTATATTAATATAATAATAGCAGCAATATTTTAGATTTCAAAAAATTAGTTGAATGCCCTTCGAAAGATCAAAATTGATCATCGCTTCCAAATATACAGCTTTTTAAAAATCAATATACTGCCATTTTAATAAATAAATGTTTGAACTGAACTGAAGGAAGTTTCAGGGATGGCCTGTTGGGTCAACCATTTACAGTTCTTTTTTCCTAGTTAGATTTGCCATAACGAGTACGGCATATTTGTTTGTCATAATAATGCTTGGCATTATTATGACAAATAAATATGCCACAAATAAAAACATTGCAAATATATATTATACTAGCTGACCCGGCAATCGTTGTTCTGCCTTTTTAACTACTCTTATTTTTTCTATATTTTCTTACCTTTTAAACCTTCCCTGGATTTCAACAATTAATTCAAAACCAAAATTAGCCAAATCGGTTCAGCCGTTCTCGAGTTTTAGCGAGACTAACGAACAGCAATTGATTTTTATATATATAGATTTGCAATGTTTTTTGGCATACTATTTCAATGGGCATAAAATATCATCTAGGCTTTACTATGGTAGAGTTCTGCATTATATCGCCCGGGTCTGGTACCTCCGCCTTATTTATTCCTGCCGCAACAGCGTCAGTGCTTGTCACTGTTGTGTTCCGGTTTGGATAGTAAGGTAGCTGGTACACTTATGCATGTGGCGTCAGACATCGCCACAATATAACGCACCATTAACATCTTTGGTGACTGTAGGCGATGGTTGACTCTTTCCATCAGGAGACCCATCTTGTAGTTTGCTATATTTATATGTTAGGATATAAAAAAGCTAATGTTTTTTGCCCTAATTCTGATTGGTATAAAATTATGAAGCATATTATTTATTCGTCTAATAGTTGTCAGGCATACAATCATAAGGTGTTGGTGTTGTTAAACCACTTGGGTTAGTTATAACAGAGGTTATTACAACACCAGATTCCCTTTATTCACATTTAATTTGATCCCCCATTTTTAGTTATAAATGTATTTTCCAGTAATTATGCGGCATGTAATTATTATGCCTATAAAATTATGTTTAAATATCTTTATGCGTATACAAAGTCATGATTTACAACAGCATGCTTAAAACAATTATGCCAAATTAATAATGTGCCTAAACAATTTAATATTGTGCGTAATTAATTATTTTTATGTAATGTTAAATTATGGCATAATTTTATACCAATAAACAGGGAATCCTTTCAAACGATAACTGTCATAATTATGAATCAGAATAATAAAAAAATCAAATACGTTTTTTAATAAGATTACTTCAGATTTTTACTGTCTCGGATAGGAAATCCCTAAAACTCAGAGATTTGTTACTTAAACAGCTAGTCATAACCAATTTGGTTGTTATTAACAAAGAATTAAATAAGGAATTAGATGTGAACTTTAACCTCATCTTACGGTCGTTTTAAAAATTAATTAAACTGGTAATTTAAATTTTTCTTATATAACTATAATAAAGCAAAACAGACAAGCCAGCTTTATGTCGTATAATTATAAATAATGTTCAGCAATTCCACAAGTTGGTGCGAACTGCCCCTTTAATTATGAAAATGTATGCGGAGCACATGAAAGTTTCTGCAATTATGGCACAGCCGCGCCAGCTCGCGCCGTGCAGTGGCCAGCCACGTCCTTAACTACCAAGCACTGCTCCACTGCTCTATTCAATTACCTACAACTTTTGAGAGAACATTTTCAAGATGGCCTCTGTTCAAAATTGTAATATAAAGTAACTGAGGGAATATCATTATTTTATCAGTTTTCTTCTGTCATAAAATATATTTTGAGGTAGATTTTCTCTTGCCAATTTTTATAAAATAAACGAATTCAAGGTTTATGATATTAAATTACTAGCAAATTCTTTATTTCTTAAAAAAGATTTAGCCGCTGAACAAAAGAGAACTTAATTATTATGTATATTTAAGTACTAGCTGACCCGCGTAACCTCGCCCGCGGATAAATTAACATGTCGTTAATGTTAACCCCCGATTTCACCATATTAGTGCTTGAATTTCGAAAAATCCTTTGTTATTCCTTGTCTAAATCGTAAGGGCAACCTTTGCAAAAAAATTTAGTCCTCTTGGTCCAAGGCTTTAGGCTGGGCGTTGATTTGTCAGTCAGTTGCGTTTACTGGAATATGTTCTTGCATTAAGCCTATGATCCTCGGGTGAATTCGTGAACACGTGGATATCTCAAGAAATGATAGCCTTAGAAGTCGATAAAAACAGTGAAGGAATCATCCTCTATCTCGCTTACTGATAAACCAGTAAATCGTGGTGAACTGTAGGGTCTAACGACATTCAGTGTACTCTAGCTACTTCATAATGACGTTGTGTTTTTTTTATCATTAGTTATCTTGGTAATTCTACTCCAAGGAACAATTCCGTATCAGGCAAACAGTTTTATATGTTATTCAGTTTGTTGAAAAACACCATACCGAAGTAATATTTGATATACGCGCCCTGCCGGATTTGGCTTGCCATTTATCACATGGGAGGTTATATAGTTGGATAATCATGAATGCAATAATTGTACCTCTGGGATAATGGGCGCTGCGGTGTTTATTTATTGAACTTCACAATTAACTAGTAGCGTGAAAAAATATATTTTTCCATTAATCGGTGCTTAATGATTGAGTTAATTATTGATTTTCCAATAAATATAAAAAATCCAAATAAACAGATGATTGTCCTGATGGAAAATGATAACCATCACCTACATATACTAAAGATGCTGTAGTACGTTGCTATGATGTGACAGTGTTTGAATGTCACATACATTAATTTACCGGCCACCAAACTTCAAACCGGAACGCGACAGCGACAAGCATTGACGTTATTGCTGCAGATACCCTCTGTAGTAATAACGTCAGTGCTTGTCGCTAAACCCTGTTCAAACATTGCATAACGTTAAAAACTAGTTACTTATACTATACATATATCGCCCTTCCAATAAAGTAAGCGCACGACTCAAAATTTAAAGTATATATTTTAGTTTTCGTTGTAGAAAGTTTTAATATGTACAGTCATAGCATGGTTTTATAAGAAGACATTATATGTATGTGTATCTATCTCTCTTATATTACCTCCTCTCACCCCAGTCTGAAAGCTGTTTTTCTTAAAAACACAACTCTTTCAGTTTTGCCCTTTGGTGGGGGTACTATATATTTCCATATGAAATAGAGCGAAATATTAAAAACTAGCTGTGCTCGCGACTTTGTCCGCGTGAAAAAAATTATAAAATAAAAGTCCCGAGGTTTTACCCGCATATTTCCTGTTCCCGTGGGATGTTTGGAATAAAAACTATCCTATGTCCTTTCTCGGGTCTAACTATCTTTGTGCCAAATTTGATCCGAATCGGTTCAGTGGTTTAGGCGTGAAGAAGAGATGGACAGTTAATTTCGGATTTATAATATTAGTTTAGATAATTTTAAGTGGACGTTACATCTCAAAAAAAAAACAAAAAGCCTGTTTTTAAATGTTACAAAAATCGCTATTCGTGATTATTCCAGCTTTTAGAAAAAAGGGGCGAAAAGATGATTGATCAGTGATTACTAATCTCTTTCCGGACGATATATTCTTTTTAATGTCGTTCGTGGATAAATTGTATAATACTGACCAGATACTGTATAGTTTCTTACAAATAAAACAAACTGATAAAAGCGTAAGGTTGGTTTTGCTAACAAATATATGTAATGGGATCAATTATATTCGGCGATCGTTGATCCATGTAGCTTTTCTGTTTAGTTCTGGTAATTGTATACTGCACTATTGTAAAAGTATATTAACACTTTTGGTTGCCGCTGTTGATTCTGGTTTACAGAAGTTACAGTGGTGGGAACGAGAGGTGGGCACATTGCCCTAGAAAATAAAACTTTTCACAATATACGTATGTGTTTTTTCGACGTACTTCTTTTCTCGTTACAGTGACAGAACAGTAGTGACCCTGTATCTGATTTTTTTTCTGTTTACACTACATGAAATTGTTCCACTTTCTGTCGAGAATTATCAAGGATAACATAGGTGATTTTAACGTTTTTAGGACTTCCTGTAAGTATGAGATATGTTTTACCTTAAATCATCACACATTGGCCGATGTTTATCTCGTATATTAGAATATATTTCTTAAAAGTGTGATAATAGACCGTGGTCCCAGAAACAATTTTTTTTGGATTAATAAGAAGCTGAATTTTTGTGAGCAGCTTCGTTTTGCCGAGACGCAAATCTTTTCTATTTCCAAAAAGTCTTGAATCGGATAACTAATAATGTTAGAGGCCCTCGAACATTTTAATTCGGTGTATTAAAACTATTTTAATAATAACAATATTTTTTTTTGCTTTATTCGCTTGATTATTTTATGAAAAACACGAAAAAACTTTTGTCCGACACATTCGATGGTTTTTCTGACGAGTCCTCCATTCTAAAGATTCGGAATTATCAGCTTTTTAAATTGACATTAATCAATTCTAAACCACCTAATTTTCCCACAACAGCTTTAATTAATTGTTATTATAATTCAAGAGTTACTTTGTCTTACACGTAAAGTGAAACTTTTCTCAGTCCGACACTCTAAAGTTTTCTTTTTTACCTATCTTTATTAGTTGGCCGATTCAAGATTTTTCGAAGATGGAAAAGATGGGCGTCTTGTCAAAACGAAGCTGTTCTTAAAAATTCAGCTTGTTATTAATCAAAAAAAGTTTGTTTCTGGGACCACTGTCTATAAACACTGTTCTTTATTTCTTCTAAGCGAAGTCATGGGTTATAAAAAGCGCAACACTCAAAACTCAAGTATTATAAAAAACTATAAACAGCATATTTAATTTCAATACATTTTTAGTATCGCTTTGAACCGTTATAATCTGAGTGAAAATAAAATATAAACGAGAATAACACCACTAAAAGTGACGGCCGTAGATTACTCAGGTACGACGGGGTCAATTATGCAGCAATAAAAATTTTAGTGTTGCGCACAAATTGTCGATTTGGAACCACTGACGAATAGCTGCAATACTGACGCCGGCAAATGAGCACACGATAAAATTATCGTTAGCGGTAACGACATGAATAAATGCAATAGGGGGTTCGCGTCTCTGGCTGAGCAAGGAACGTGGAGCGGGCTCGACGCGAATGCGAGGTACTCGTTAGGATTTTTGTGAGTACTATTCGTGTACTTGAAGCTCTCTTTATGTAATTTTTATGTCTGCTCTCGCCTTCATGATTTCATTGTTTATTAAATGCTGCTGTACTTAAACTGGACTTGTTTTATGAAGTTATCGATTAACTCGGGGTATACGCTGCGTAGGTACGGTCATCCCCGTGTTGATCCGGTTTTTTCTTTAAAGTAGATCAACTGCTTTACTTCTAGGCATCTCGTAAAAGGCGGATAAAAGCTACGGCGTATCATCAACGTCGCAACTACTATCTTGTAGAATTTTGCAACTTCTCGATCGGATTTTCGTACCCCGCCTTACCTATTTCTACCGTATAATAGCGTCGGTGCTTTACGCTGTCGAGTTCCGATCTAGAGGGTAAGGTAGGCGGTACACTTATACATCCGGCTTTCCAAACACTTATCTTAGGTGGATGTTGTTTATAGGCAATGGTTATCTTTTCCCATCAAGAAGACCATCTGCGTATTTATCCTATTAAGTAAAATGAATACTAGCTAAAAACAAGTAAGTGACTTCAGTTTTTGCTGGTTGTGGAGAAGATATGCTTATTTACTTATATGTGTAATCAAGTTATTTACTTGTTACCTTTCAAAACCTAATGCTTAGACTTCTTTACGTGGAATGAATTAGTGCGAAATACTGTTAAATATTCCATGTCAACGTTTTATATATATATATTATATATATATAAAACGTTGATAATGTTATATATATATATATATATATATATATATATATATATATAACATTAGGCGACCAACTTGCTCGGATACTAACGGATTCTATAAAAAAGATATTAGCCTCCGACGTAAAACGAGCGATATTATATATTTCCAGTATATGTACCTTGTATTATTACCATGCTTGCTTTGCAATATGCTTGCCTCCAGCATCGTAGATCTTATATCATATTTTCAGTTATTGTTAGCACAAAGTTAAACGTTTTCTGCTGCATATACATATATATATATATATATATATATATATATATATATATATATACATACATATATATATATATATATATATATATATATATATGTATATATATATATATATATGTATATGTATATGTATATATATATATATATATATATATATATATATATATATATATATATATATATATATATATATATATGTATATATATATATATATATATATATATATATATATATATATATATATATAATGTTGCCACCGCCCACGAACATTTAAAACATGAGAGTTGCGAGTCAGCTGTAAATGTATTATCAACATCTAAAATTTTTTTTTCACAAAACTTTAATAAATTATATATTAGTCATACAATTTGTTCAATCATGCAAGTTTGTTACTCTTTCACGCCATAATAAACAGATCGATATATTTGCATGAAATTTTGTACATGGGTTGTATATATATATATATATATATATATATATATACATATATATATATATATATATATATATATATATATATATATATATATATATATATATATAAATATATATATTTATATATATATATATATATATATATATATATATATATATATATATGTATATATATATATATATATATAATGTTGCCACCGCCCACGAACATTTAAAACATGAGAGTTGCGAGTCAGCTGTAAATGTATTATCAACATCTAAAATTTTTTTTTTCACAAAACTTTAATAAATTATATATTAGTCATACAATTTGTTCAATCATGCAAGTTTGTTACTCTTTCACGCCATAATAAACAGATCGATATATTTGCATGAAATTTTGTACATGGGTTGTATATATCCAGATTTAATATATAACTTCTAAAAAGACTCATTGTTGTCATAGCGTTCATAAAAAAAATAATTGTGCTAGGGCGTACGGCTACTTAAATATAAATCACTCATTTCTTATTTGCTTGTTAGAAAAACATGTTTGTTTAACGTTTTTGTGATCATTAAGATCCATTTTATACTGAATTTAAAACAGAAAGATGTTGCTGGTGTTGGTATTAAAAACACAAATCACACTTGTGGTCTGAGTTCCATTAAAATATGCGTCACTTGCCAACGTCGTATGCGAATATTTGGATTTCACATTATTAATCATAGTCATTTAGTAAAACTTATTTTGAACTGAATATTATTACCGCCATAGCTTCACTACTTGCTACTGTTGTATCCGGCTTGGTGAGTAAGGGAGCTAATAAAATTGCGAATTAGTCTTTATATCACAGCCTTGAGGATAAGAACAAGACATAATCGATGCTATCTATATGCGAATGCGGCAATTAATCTATTTGTTATATTCTATCTTAAAATACTTGTATTTTTCTATAACAATTACCAAATGCTTGATCTAGAGTAATTAGATCAAGTTTAGTGATTAGCCTAGTTGGCCTAGATAATAAAATGTTATTCGATTTTTGTCTCTAGAAAAATAGCAGTAGCAGCCCAGAGTCTCGTGGTGATATGTTTAATCGTAAATGCGGCAATGAAGGTCACCCTCATTTTGTCAGCTAAGAAAGACAAGCAAATTATCGTAAATCTGAGTGTCTATTGACGTGCGGTTTTCTCTGCTTATTTAGAAATGGTACTGCTAGTCTAATAATTTTTTTAAATTTTTATATGTAAAGTTTCCACCGCACTAGCTAGCTAACGACTCAAGCTATCTAAAAATTCACATCCGTGCTATTTTCAAAGCATTTTGCTTCGCACTAATCCGTTGCAAAACCGAATAGGTTTTGTTAAATTGTTATGTTATAGAGTTAGAGAGGGTGATTTTTAGGGAGCGGGTTAAGGATTTAAAAAAAATTGAATATTTAATAATCAAACAAAGAAATTGGTTGATTTCTGATATTGCCGATGTCCATGAGCGGTGGTGACCTCTTACTATCAGTTGATATTCTTACATGTTCGCCTCCGTTACATTATAAATAAATTAAGTTAAAGGCTGCTGAATACGCCTAAAATCGAATTTCTCCAACTTGATGATTTCCTTGAAGTTTGTCGAAATAGGAAATCGGTAGGCATTCGTTTAAAAATATAACAAGTGTATTTATCTTCAATTTAATGATTTCCTTAAAGTTTGTATAAATAGGATACTACTAGTCGCGAACTTCGATTCACACGGACGCCGCGATACCGTCATTTCGGTTTCGCCGTTAGGAGAGAAGCGCGGTGGTTTGCCTTTTTTGACAGCATATCGCGGGAAACAAGACGGCGGAGGCAGAAACTGAGAAAGTTCTAAATGAAATTAGAGGTAAACCCGAAATATATTTAATGAGGTATCCAGATTATAAAAAAATATATACAGGGTTATTGGTAATTGGACCGGATCATTTTAAGGGGTTGTAGGGGAGGTCATTTGCTACCATTTTGACCCTATTATTGTGTATCCGAAAGTGGACCAGTTTTGAGATAAATGATTTTTTTATTTTTTTTAGAAAATCCAGTTTTCCTCCTTAAAAATTCGATTACAAACAAAATAATGTTCAAATTTTAATTTTAATCACAGTTTTAGAAAGGGTACATTCCATTTGTTAATTAAAAACAATAAAATCGTATTAATATGTATTCAATCATAAGGTACACGCTGTATTTTAGAAAAAATAGTTTTTGTTTTTGAAAAATTGTTTTTAAAATGTATTTTTTCTCAAAAAAATGCAAATGAATTTAGTCTGCATGATATTTCAAAAACATCTACAGTTTTCTAGCTATCCAACAAGGTAAAAAAGAATCAATTTGATAACTAATTCGTTAAAATAAATATTACAATTATAAAGGACTCAGGTACGGAAATTCCGATAAAGGGATTTGGTTAATGAATGCGTCATCTTCCTCTCGCTCATTGTTTGATGAACTAGCAATGGAAACCAATATTAAACTAGTCTATTCGTGTGATTTGTACTGTTTAGAACCCCTCATTATCCTTTGTTGCTGTTAAATTTCGACCTGGCCTGCCCTACTGGACTGACTTATTTTTTTTCTGGGATTTGGCTCATGAACTGGATTCTGTGGTCAAATTGTTTACCCGAAGACTTAGCTTGCACTAAAAGACTTGATTTACTAATAAAATCATGGCTGCAGAACCCGGCATTCAACCACAACGTCATGGAGAATTTGCAAATGAAGAGTATATACGGATATATACGGATTTGCCAATGGCGTCGGTACGCATGCTCGTACGGAGTATCAGTCTTGATTTCCACAGCGTCGGTTGCCCCATGTGAGTGTGTTCGAGGAAGTGTATTGTCGAATCCGAGAAACTGGTAGTGTTCAAAGACGATGAAGCGATACTGGAAGACCTGATGTTAATCGTCCAGAGGACGAAGAAAAAATTCTACGTCACTTTAAACAGAACCCAACCATCTCAACTAATGTTGGAGCTCGACGTCTGAATATGACACAGTGGAAAGTTTGGCACACGATACATAAAACCGGACTTTACCCTTATCATTTGACTCCAGCACATGTTATAGAAGAAGGAGACCCTGCAAGAAGAGTAGAATTTTGTCGATTTATGCTGAACGCAGATTTAGAGGACGCAGCTTTCTTTAAAAAGATGTTGTGTACAGACGAGTCCAAATTTGACCAAGATGGTATATCTAACTACCACAATATTCACCATTGGGTACTGAAAAGGACGACAATCCGAATAAAAACGGGTCACAAAGACGATTGCGACGTAAGCGTATGGATGGGGATTATTATTAATAATTTAATTGGCCCTTATTTCCTGCTTAATAAATTAAACGGAGAAAACTATGATTTTTTTTTGAGAAATGAAGTTTTCGGGCTTCTTAGTGAGGTACCGCTAGCAATCAGACAACGAATGATTTACCAGTACGATCGTTGCCTCGCAAAATTCAGATCTAGTGTCCGTGAATGGCTAAACGAGCATTTTCCAAATAGATGGATTGGTAGAGGAGGAAATATTCCAAGGCCATCGAGGAGTCCAGACCTCACTCCTGTTGATTACTACGTCGGGGGTTACTTAAAAAGTATTGTATACGACGGGTAGTCCTCACCTGTGCGATTTATTAAAGAGTTAAAACGTCGAATAATAAGTGCTGTAGAACAAGTGAAAGCAAATTTGACGACTGTGTCTTTTTGTTCGGAATAGAGGCAGCCATTTTGAAAATGAACTATAATACGTAAATAAATGTTTTTATCAACTGTGTTCTGTTTTATTATCATTAAATAAATTGTTAGTAACATTTTCAATGCTTATTCCTTAACTTCTTCCCGTCATATTTTTTTACAACCAAGTAACCAAAAGCATTCTTTTTTACCTCGTTGGATAACTAGAGAATTGTAGATGTTTTTTAAATAACATGCAGACTAAATTCATTGGCATTTTTTTTGAGAAAAAATACATTTTAAAAACAATTTTTCAAAAACAAAAACTATTTTTTCGTATCGTATTAATCTGTATTTATTTCTGAATAAATACAGATTAATACGATTTTATTGTTTTCAATTAACAAATGGAATGCACCCTTTCTAAAACTGTGATTAAAATTAAAATTTGAACATTATTTTGTTTGTAATCGAATTTTTAAACAGGAAAACTGGATTTTCTAAAAAAAAAAGAAAAAAATCATTTATCTCAAAACTGGTCCACTTTCGGATACACAATACTAGGGTCAAAATGGTAGCAAATGACCTCCCCTACAACCCCTTAAAAGGATCCGGTCCAATTACCAATAACCCTGTATAAAGAAGTAGTCATCTTCTTAATGTCAATACAAGAAATAAAATTCTTCTTACAATTCAATAAAACAGCAGTCTGACTTCAACGATGTTTTGCACTGAAATGGTAATAGCGCAATGCCAAATTGCGAAATTGGTGTGAAAACGACCGCTTCTATATCGCTAATATTTCGGATTTTGCTGTGGAAACGCGTTTCGCTACCTCTGTTAGCCGCGTGTTGGTGTGCCAAAGGCGTTACGTGTCCACATTGATTTTCCTTTGAATCCTGGATATAAATTTAAGGTCAACCAATTTATCCTATTATTTTTCGCAAACTATAATTTGGCCAAAACTAAATTGTCGATAGGCATGCCTTCTACCATAGCACGAGACGCAATACTATTAACTATTTATTAATTACTACATCCAACTCCACCTAGCATTTTGTACATATATAGATTAAAAAGTGCATAACCAAAACAATACTAATTGCTAAAGAAAAATTTTAAAAATCTAACCATACATTTTTTGATACAAAAATTCAACTTATACTACGCCAATAAAACTATCTGCTGTAAATATTGTCTGTGTAAACTCGTATTTTCGCACCTTCTATTCGTTTTTGCGGCTATCAAGCCGATTAATATTTCTATGCCTCCTAGTGAAAATGTAGTTTTGTTGTTACACAGGAAAATGAAATACCGTGTGTGCATCAATAAACACTCAGACACATACGAGTAGATACGATTATCTATATTCATCCTTTAAATAATGTTATTGAAACGCAAAATTTAATTACATAGATTTTAATGACATGCTGCGAAATCTATATTAATATTATAAATGCGAAATTAACTCTGTCTGTCTGTCTCATTTTCGCGCCTAAACCACTGAACCGATTGGGACTAAATTTAGTACAAAGATAGTTTAAAACCCGAGAAAGGACATAGGATAGTTTTTATTCCATAAATTTCACGGGAACGTAAACTATACGAGTAAAAAAACCCTGGGACTTTTATTTTAGATTTTTTCACGTGGACGAAGTCTCGGACACAGCAAGGTATTTGTATTGTTAATAATAATGACGACGCGATGACGTTTGTTGTTCTGGCTAAAAGTGATTGCTAACTATATATTTATTTCAAAAACTTTATATACATATTAAATCAACACGAATTTTATACAATTTTTTATCATAAGATAGCAAACAAACAGTTGGCTTTCCTGGTGATAAAATACGACACTTGCATATAGACACCAAAGATGTAAATTTAATAACCTTGCCGCTCGGGTGGCGGATTGGGAAATGCCACATACGTAGGTTTGCGCGACCGCACTTAAGCTTCCAAACACACGGTAGTGACAAGCACTAACGCTATCATATTAAAAATAGGTAAGGCAATGGAAAAGTCGGTTGAATCTAATTTTTGTCGCCCCTCACTTCCTCCACTGCTGAAACCGGATGGGACTCTGGCTCACACCGCTGTAGAGAAAGCGAATCTATTCGCTACTCTATTCGCGGAAAACTCACGTCTTGATTCTGCCAACGGGAGACCTTCCAGTCTACCTGAATGCGAGGTGAAAATGCCTGAATGCGGAAATTCACATCCGTCAGACTGAAATTCTTGAAACGCTGCGGAATCTCAATGTGAACAAAGCCAGTGGCCCTGATGGAATTCCAGCCATAGTACTTAAAACCTGTGCGCCTGAACTCGCTCCTGTCTTGACACGTCTCTTTCGCCTTTCGATGACGACCGGAAAAGTACCAAAATCATGGAAGCTTGCTAACGTGCAGCCTGTGCCTAAAAAGGGCAGTCGTGCCGAACCCTCTAAGTTTAGGCCAATTACAGTCACGTCCATACTCTGCAAGACTATGAGCGTGTACTGAACAGGAGACTAATGGCACACCTAGAAGCGAACGATTTACTCAGTGACCGCCAATACGGGTTTCGCCGAAATCGGCCCACTGGGGATCTTCTAGCGTATGCCACCTACGTCTTGAGTGCAGCCATCAAGAATCATGGTGAAGCATTAGCTGTCTCCCTTGACATCTCTAAGGCCTTTGACAGGGTCTGGCATGACAGTCTTATTAGCAAGCTTCCTTCGTACGGTATACCTAGTGGTATCTGCGCTTGGATCTCAGATTTTCTGAGTGGTCGGTCGATTAGGGTAGCCGTCGATGGCTGCTCGTCCGACCAAATGGATATAAATGCCGGAGTCCCTCAGGGATCAGTTCTCTCCGCAACTCTGTTCCTGTTACATATCAACGGTCTGCTGAAGCCCGGTATCTATGGGTACGCAGACGATAGCACTCTGGTGGAGAGTTATGTATCCAGCGCGTGAGCCAGTACGGCACAGATCCAGTCTCTCAGAGAGGCGATGGTCGATCGTATGAACCTGTCCTTACAGGCAGTCTCCGATTGGGGCTATGCCAATCTGGTCAAGTTTAATGCGACTAAGACCCAGGCGTGTCTATGCTCCGCTAAACGGAGTCCATTCCACTTATCTCCGTCTTTTCAGGGTGTGTCCGTACCGATAACTGACCACCTCGAGCTCCTTGGTATCACCTTAACGCCTACTCTTAACTTTGGTTCGTACATCGAATTGAAAGGCCAAGTTGCCTCAAAAAAGCTTGGTATTCTGGCCAATGTGAGACAGTTATTCAGCCCGGGACAGTTGCTCAATCTGGTAGGCAAAAAACTCCAGAGCCTCGCTCATCGCCACAGAGTGGCTAGTTTATCGGTCTTTTATCGGATACATTTTGGAGAGTGCGCTGCAAAATTGCACGACTTATTTCCGCCATCCCCATTTTTCTATCGATCGTCGAGGCGCACAGATACTAAGGCATCGCTATATGGTGGACGTTCCACGTACCCGAACAAAGCGGTTCGATTCAACATTCTTGATCCGAACCGCAAGGGACTGGAATATGCTACCTAAATCTGTGTTTCCCGACGGCTACAACCTGGGGATCTTCAAGAGAAGAGTGAACAGGTACCATCTTAGGCCGCATCTTAGCTTACCATCAGGCGAGATCGTAGTCAAGCGCTTCCCTATTGAGAGTAAAAAAAAAGTTAAAACAATACTACCAAACCCGAGGGAAATGCTGCACAGCTCTACCGACGATGCTTCTGACATGTTTGGCCAATCATATTTCACGAATTGTCTGAGAGACATGTAGATGGTATATCCTTAAAATAAGGACCAGGACTAACACTTAAAACTAAATAAATACTAACACATCCGACTTAAAAATATTTATTTTTATTATCTGAGTATGAGTCTGTAGAACGTAAAAGTATATTTTATATTATTATCCACATATAAAATACAGTATACGAAGGTTTAAATTTACACTTTACATCAGCTGTATATGGTTAAAAGCATCATGTAGATATTATTTTAATAAGATTCACTTGTACTTCGAGTTCATGTCTCATATATATTACATCCACCCGGTTTCATTTACTATACATTAACAATGATGATATTAAACTCTATTAAAGTGATGATATATTCTCACTAGGTGTTAGACTTCTGCAACAAATTAGATAAACAAACTTAATAACGGGCAAACTTACTCCTATGCATATGAATTATATCCCTGCCACATGAAAATTAAGGTGCCGTTGATATCTCTGATGTTTATAGACAACTAGTTGAACCGCGCGGCTTTGCCTGCTAGTAGATTCACATGTCGTCGATAAAGTTTTTCATACAAACTTTCATCAGCTATTCAACAGTGGTTGATTTTTGAAAAAAATAGTCTTTATTTGAAACCGAATCTTCAATTATCTCCATGCTAAATTTCATCAAAATCGATGTAGTAAAGGTAGTCCTGAAAACGTAACAGACAGACACACTAACTTTCGCATTTATAATAAGTATTAGTTTTACTTATAATAACATTCTTCATTCGAACCGCGAGGGACTGGAACATGCTTCCCGAGTCTGTGTTCCCGACGATTACAATCTGGGGATCTTCAAGAGAAGAGTAAACATGTGCCTTCTAGAGAAGCGCGTTCCATCTTCGGCCACATTTCAGCTAACTACCAGGCGAGATCGTGGTCAAGCGTTTCCCTGACAATAAAAAAAAATATATGGAAAAGTATGGATGTTTTTTATATCCATTTGCTTGTTTACTGTTCTATGATAAGAACAATATTGGATATTAAGCCTTCTGATATAAAATTACACGGTCGACAAAAGTTAGTCTATAATAATATTTTTCATTATATAAACGATAATTTTCATACAGGTAGGTAATATAATTCGAGTACAGAAACATTCAACTACTATTTGCTTTGATTTATAATAGCGCGCCACGCCGGCTGGGCGGTTGGAAAATTTTAAACGTCACGCATTTATGATGAATACTCGCAATTTTCTCGCGGGAACACAGGCCTGATAGCTATGTGACTTTCCGACTTTGAGCCACTTTATTCATATTTTTACAGCATGTGTTGAAATTAAAAAGAGTGTTGTCGTAATCACATAAAGTTTTTATGACGCTATAAGAATTTAAATATTTCATACATTTATTATATTATAGCATTTTCCCTAATTTTAGGCATAGGGTAGCAAATAAGTAGCTCATTTGTCTGATGAAAAGAGAAGTAACATTTGTAGACACAATAGATGTTAATGATGTGTTTACTCTCCAAACCAGAAGACAGTAATGTAAAAAATATAAACTGGATATACATACATATAAACCGCATTTTTCATTTTTAAAAATTCATTTAAACTCATTTCTATTACTGTTTATAATCTGAATTGTGCTTATTATTTTTGTGTTATAGCATTCACCTCGTGCTTGGGAAAACTGGAAAAACTTTAAAAACAACAACAAAAAATATCGACACGCAGGGATTGAACCTGCGACCGTCTCCCTAAAGCCGGGACACTCTTCCACTGAGCTAGGGTCGAAAGGTTTGACGTGGCGAAATTCTTCTTTTTTATATGATCGATTACGTCGATTGTACTGATCGCTAGGTATACATACGTATAACTAGTTAAATGAGTTCATAGTTACAAATGAAATTCACATTTATAATTTTCTTATTATTTTTGTGTTATAGCACTCACCCCGTCCTTAGGAAAACTAAAAAAACTTTAAAACAACAAAGAAGGATCAGTGAAAGAGCGACACGGCTTTAGGAAGACGGTCGCAGGTTCAATCCCTGCGTGTCGATATTTTTCTTTGTTGTTTTCAATGTTTTTCCAGTTTTCCCAAGCACGGGGTGAGTGCTATAACACAAAAATAATAAGAAATACGAAAGTACTGATCAAAATTATAAATGTGAATTTCATCTGTAACGATGAACTAGTTATACGTATGAATTGTGCTATTTTGAGTGTGGGTACAAATTATCTGGGATCGATATAAAACTTCCAACTCGACGGTAGTGATGGGTATATTTTTCTACATAGTAAATAGCAAAAATACTGTTATCTGCTCGAAAATCTAAACCGAATCCTCGTATTGTGGCCAAACAGGCTAAACATTAGACCAACGAGGCATTTTGAAGGGTAGCAACAATTTCAATATAACATACAAATTACATTTAAGAACGTTTTGCGTATTTTCTGTAATTCTTGGTAATAGTTATCTCAGAATGAAACGTTTATCTGCGAACATTTGTGAACTCGATTCCTTTTGGTTTTAAATGACTCAAAGCAAAATTTCTGGTTTAATTATTAGTTGAAAAGCAAAGTTTTGTTTAAATTAATCAAGACACAGTTTGCTCTTTTAAAAGAAATAGTCCTTACCTTAGAACACAACAGTGACAGGCATTGTGGTTATTGCGGTAAGGGTGGGCAAGACGGTAGTACTGAACTTATGGCTAGGCATCATAGACGCCCTGTAGTCACGATAATGGTTATACGTTAAGCCTACGCTCACCTATTATGAGCTGCCTGGCAGGATGCTAAACGACCAGTTCTTCAAAAGAGGTCCGGAGTAACACATTCAACAATTTAAACACAGTAGAACTGCAAAATCCAACTTCCTAGCTCCTGTAACTCTGGACTCCTGGATCAGTTTACCAAATTTATGTCTGACTAAAAAGTATAATCACGCTCGGTTTCCTTGCGGGGTAGGTAGAGTAAGCCGAACGTCTTTAGACTTTCCAGCTCCCCACGATTCACCAGTTTATCGGTTGGCGATATGAGTGGTGTGGTGATCCCATCGCCGCATTTTATCTTTCTGATTACGATTATCGACTATTTCTAGCGATAACCGGAATTGACGGCTTTATATGCTCATCCGAGGCGTGAAAGTGATAACACATTACTCGCCAGACTACTAGCTACTCCTGAGATTTTTATAGATTTTCGAGAATAAAACCTCAATAGCATTTTGCCCGAGTCGGGTTCGACCGTTTTTTTTTTATTATGTCATCGACCTACCTATTTTCCCAACGCACATGGCTCGTTCAACACCTCGTTTACGCTCTCATCTGTTTGTGTTTCTGTTTCTTATATATTACCCTAAAAAAACCCTACATTAATACATAGCTTGTTACGTACTATGATAACGTGTCAATCCGACGTTTATCCTGTGTAGCTTCTATCCGACAAACGCGTGCTAGGAAATGTGTTACAATGGTTAAAAATTCTGCCCGATCGTCTTAGGTGTTGTTTGGTAGCTGAATATGATCGTAATATGTCATTATTTTTAGATATTGATAGATACATTTTCTCGATTATAATAAATAACTTATATAATAATAATATTTTTATTAATACCAATGGCAACACAAAACGTGACATATGTAAATCTACTAAAATTTCACATTTTGTGTTGCCATAGGTATCATAGACGGGTCTGTTTGGAGGCGGCTACAACATCGGAGTCTGCCGAGTGGTGGCATGGCATCTTTTGACCGCCTCGTTGGTCGAGTTGTTAGCGACCCTGACTACGCAATCGACGAGGCTCGTGTTCGATCCCCGACGGGGACAAGCATTTGTGTGATGAGCATAAATGTTTATTAATATATTGTATGTGTAATGTTTATTAATATATGTTGAGTGTTTATTAATATATTCCAGTATTTATATATGTATTTCTATGTATTATAGTATCGTTGACTAATAACACAAGCAAATAATTTGCTTACTTTCGCGTTAGATCAGTCAGTGTAATTTGTCTCGTGAATATTTATTATTATCAATATTAAGTTACCAGCCATTGCCAGCGTACAGCCGTAGCTCCCGGTTATCGCTAGAAATAATCGATAGGTAATTGTTGTCAGGTTGGTAAAATGCGGTGATGGGGATTACCACTCATCTTGCCAACATACAAACCACTAAATTGTGATGAACTGAAAAGTTTGTAGGTTCGGTATACTCTGTCTACCTCGCAAGGGAGCTAGACGTGTTGATACTTACTTAATATTAATACACGTGTATCATTTAATACATCTTACTCAATCGTAACGAAAATACATTGTAACGTTTATTTGTTCGCCGTAAATTGGCATTGTAAGTCAGCGTCGCACGCATGTCAAGAATCCTGTCGTCTTTGCCCCGCCTCTCCGGGCTCCTTTAATCGCATCGTCATCGCTAGTAGGTTAGGCTCATGTCGCTTCGCTACCCTACTGCCATAAATCAGTCGACACCGCTTGATGGATGATGCAGTAACAACGAAAAACAGTCCCGCGCTATCTGATATTTATACTACCTACGTACAAAGAACGACATAACGTTCATATATTGCCGCCTTACATGTTAAGCGGCTTCCCACTACCCAATTTCCGTACTTTTCAACTAGTGCTGTGATTACACGTTAGCTTCACGCGTTTGACATGTAAACTTTGATATTTTTCGAGTTTCTGCGATTGCTAGTGATCTGCTGTGCACAAACTATCGATTCTATTTCAAATAAATAGTCGTCATGTATATTTTGTTTGGTTTGACAATTGATGCGATAAAATATCTGTATGTTTATTTATTTGGACCTACAGATTACGATTACGATACGATTTATATAAATAGCACTATTGTACGTATTCTATTTTGAATCAGCATTTGTTCATCGTCATCATCATAGTAATAAAAAGGCAAAAAATTTATACAAAAATGATAAAATATCACACCGCATTATTTATTTATTAGTAAGGGTCTTTTAAATTAATTTTATTTTTGTATTCTTATTTAATGTGCATTAAAATAGGTAAAACATATGTGTAACGTAGCTGTGCATGCAGTGGTCCATCGAGCATTATTCCTTACTCCTCCTCCTAATAAAGGCTTTTAACAATAATCGACAATCTGCCTGAAATTTTGACGGCAGTTCGTAGACGCGCACGAAGGTCTAATATGTGACTACCACCGAGATTACTAGGTGGTCGAATTTTACTAAGAATTCTACTCTAATATGGATTTTGCCATTGAGTTGCTTATTTTTGCTACCGTGAAGCAATCATTGTAGCTGTCTTCAATTTGCAGGATGGATGTCTTCCTTGACGTGTCCGTCATAGTCTAAGATCCCGATAGAGATTGACCTTCACAGAGCTGATTAATGGATCAAACATATTTTTAATGTAATTTAATATATCAAAAAATATATTACATATGGGTTGCCTATCAAATTTCAGTCCAGGATATTATTAATTAATTTTTGAATAAAATGTTTTTTTTTTAATATTTTACTGGTGTGGTTGATAAATAAATTTTACACCAATCGAAAGTGTGCAACCCATAGTATATGCAAAAGTTAGGTTGCCTATTTTTTTCCTGTCATTTTTCCTATTTAAGAGCATAAAAACTATAAAATATCTTGTGGTTAGCACCACTTTTCCTAGTATATTGTTATCCTTATTATTAAGGTTGTCTGGAAGAGATCACTTTATTAGTGATAAGACCGCCTTTGTGTATCTTACTTGTCATATTTTTATGTTGTAACTTATAATGTTGTCATATATTTTGGTGCACAATAAAGAGTTATTGTATTGTATTGTATGAACT
This sequence comes from Apodemia mormo, assembly GCA_036924255.1. Taxonomy (NCBI): domain Eukaryota; kingdom Metazoa; phylum Arthropoda; class Insecta; order Lepidoptera; family Riodinidae; genus Apodemia; species Apodemia mormo. The sequence continues at coordinate 30,494,603 of JAUPFN010000003.1, read as the reverse complement.
GGTAAGTAAGTCGATACTAGTAATTTGCACTGGCGCTGTTAATGGATGAAACTTATGCATGCATGGTTTCGATTGGTGTAAAATATATTTATTAACCACACCAGTGAAATATTTAAACAATTTTTTTTTTCAAAAATTAATTAAAAATATCCTGGACTGAAATTTCATAGGCAACCCATATGTAACGTATATTTTGATATATTAAATTACATAAAAAATATATTTGATTCATTAACCAGCTCGGTGAAGGTCGATCTCTATCGGGATACTATACTATCAATGGCGAATTTAGTTAGTGTGTTGTGAGCGAAGGTGGCTTGAGAAGCCAAATTTGGTTTTAAATATTAATATTGGTTTTAATTTGGAGGGTAAAGAAATCAGTAAACTTACCCGTGTGACCCTTCTCCTGCTACATGAATAACATCGCGTTATTCCTAATAGCTTTTGTATCTATCGGCTTTTACCATCAGAAGAGCTTTACGTATTTATTTTCGAGTACATTTTGATAAAGAAATAAAATTCAGAGAAACGCTTATGAATCAGATTAGTCAGGGACTTGTGGCACATACACATAAATAGAATTTATTGCTTGTTATAATTTACATCTTCAAAGCATTTTTTATACTTTTTTACGTTTGTGCCGAGTAATTCAGAACATATAATGACGAAAACGGAATACTTAAAATCGATACATGTATACTCGCAATTTAAAAAAAATATTTTCAACGCCAATAGAACTTTTTTAACAAATATTTGCTATCAACATTACACTGTAAAATATTAACTCTAATTTAGTATTTTAATTATTGCTAATGTAAAATAGTTAATGTTGTCATGTGCACATGTGTTTGCATGCAACAGTTTAGAGGTCTTAGAAATATAATTAAATAAAGTAGGTTGTAACTTGGTGCTAATTTTGTCTCTTTTGTTTAAACTTTATGTTATCTCTAAATGGCTACGGCAAAATTGTTGGTAATTTACAAACGCTCAAGTAGCTTTATTAATTTTTTGACATGAATACGTCATTGATATAAAAAAACACAAGATACACAATCAGTGTTAAAAAAACGTCTTCTAAAAATGAGCGCAATATTTATAATTGTGCGTTCATTTCAAATAGAATCGATTGTGTACGTAAAAAAATTAATTTGTTACACTTATAGTAAATAAATATGGCGTTTAAGTTGACAAAAATAGAAAAAAAAATGATATCTGTCAAAAAAATCTTTCAACAGTCAAATAAAAATAGAAGGAACATATACCGTATAAAAGGGATTTTTAATAGCAATCTAATGATACCCAAGAACCACCATTTGAAATAGTGAAGAAGTGCCGAGAAAGCAAAAAAAAAAGATGTAGGCGGACGAATCGATTAACGACGGCACCTGTACGACAAATGAATAAATTAAAGTAAAGTGCGTGTCGGGCCACGCGCAATGTGGAGTTCCGAAGTTGCCCATCACTATATGTGGACAATGAAGAGGGTTTTTATTGATTCACACTATGAACATTTAACTTAGTTGACGTCAATGACGAATATATCCACATCACAGGTTCATCGCCTATAATGACTTCTCCAAAATACATTTCATAAGTTGGTCAACTATTACTCAAAATCTTGTAAATCCTACTTAGCCATGATAGTTTTCCTTTTAACTTCATTATATTTACTACTACCATGATTTTTTTCCACTCCCAGAACCAACCACTTAGCTGGTAGATAGGGAGGGAGGACACTTGACTAACAAAAATTTGGAAATTAAAACTTAATATGTGAAATATTAACGAAGCTTAATATGTGAAATATAAACGAGTCCCTTAATTGAACAAAATTGTTTTCACAAACCGACAATTTTTTTTAAAAACCTATGCAACGATTGTGTAGGATCACTAAAACGGGAAAAAAATTAACTTAACCACTTTACATGTAGAGGAGCTACGCTTAATTTCTGTATTTTTGTATGCTTATGCTGTATGCTTGTATTTTTTCTGAGACCAATTAAACGCGTAATTGTTAATATATGTGAGTATTTAATACTTCTGTTCATGTTAAATATGCTCATTATTGGCAAACTTAATAAAAACTGAGATAAATTCTACAAAGTAGTCCCCGAGTAATGGTAAACAAGCAGTCGTTTGAAGCGGAGGCTCAATTCGAAGCCATCAGTAGCTTACGACTCCCTCCTGTAGCGGCGTAGCGTCGCGTCGTAGCGTCAGCCCGCCCGCTAGGTGGCGAGGCGGCTGTCTTTATTATTTTTCTAGTGCCCTTACGTCTCAACGTTTTCATTAAATCACTCGTTTTTTTGCTAATTCTAGTAAAATAATGAAAAGACGAATGCTTTCACTTTCATCTACGCTAATAATATTAAAATTTATTTGTGACGAACAAACTCTAAAGTTACTAGACGGCTTTTTCTTTTACATAAAGAAAAATACATCGTATCTATCATAACAGTCATAACAAAATTTATGTTGAAATGACTATTAAAAAAATACTAAACTTTTAAACTGCCTGCTGGTTAATACAGCATAGACAAGTGGCGTAAACTCTAATAGAAAAAAATGCGATGTTTCGATTTGACGTAAGCGTTCGATTGTGATTATGTCAAATCCATACATTGACCGCCCCGTTGGTCTAGTGGTTAGAGACCCTGACTACGCAATCAACGAGGCTCGGGTTCGATCCCCGACGGGGACAAGCATTTGTGTGATGAGCATAAATGTTTGTATTTCCGGGTTTGGGTGTTTATTATATATATTCTAGTATTTATATATGTATTTCTATGTATTAGTATCGTTGACTAACACCCATAACACAAGCAAATAATTTGCTTACTTTGGGGTTAGATCAGTCAGTGTAATTTGTCCCGTGAATTATTATTATTATTATTATAATACATTAATCTTTTTATTCTACTAGCATTAGTTAGATTTTTGCAGTGTCTTGCCTGGTTTTGATACCAATGCCTTACTTTTTCCTGCTGAAATAGCACCATTAATGGTCACTGTCGTATTCCAGTTTAGAATATAATGTATCCAGTAGGCGTATCCACTGTATACATTCTCGCCACACAGATGGTAATAGACCATTGCCATGTTTAATGTCTATGAGCGATCATAATCTTTTTCCGTTAAAAGAACCATTTGCTTGTTCACTGCTTCACGACATAAAAAAATCTACACAGATGACAAAGTTGATCCACACGTAATTATTCAATTTACAGTTATCCTTGCTTATTATTAGATAGCAAACAATTAGATAGTTCTCTTCATGGGAAGAGATGGCCATCGCCCAATTGATAATACTAGCGACCGCCTATGGCCGAAATTCGACTATAAACTAAACAATAAAATCTCTTTTGAGTTTAACAACTGACTTTAGTCGGAAAGAAAATAGTATACATGTGTGTATATTATCATGTATGTCACAAGAACGTAATGTTAATTATGTTATATTATACATATTTATTATTAAATTTATTTATGTTATATTCTAATGTTTATTTTTATTAATTTATTGCATTTTAATTTGTTTTATTTAAAAATATTAAGTTTCTGCAGTCCTTCGCACTGTAAACGTTAACTGTGCCAAATTTCAGTCTCCACTGTTCGCGAATTTGTCTTAAAAAAGATTCCAAAGATTTTCCTTCACTTATTAATAAATAGATTGACAAAGGTTTCTTCTATCTTAGTATATTCATATATTATTTTCATTTATTCAGACTTCTTGTTGTACAAAAACTATAACATACGAACTTAAAGTAGGCATTTTCTACCAGTTAACTTTGAACTTGTGTCAACAAATGTCATTAGGTGAATTGAATTTTAATAAGAAAAAAATCGTCTATAAGAAATATCATGAAGCACACTCAAGTAGGAAATTCTGCTACCCATTGTTTCTTCAATTTTAAGTTCGTTTCAATGATAATTAAGTTATTTTATATAGATGATATCTCTATGGTTCTTTGAATTTATTGTTAAAGTTAATTGCTTTGAGTAAAATGAAACATAAATAAACATTGTTTGAATAAGGTTAACCATATTTTTCTTTACCTTTGTTATTCGAATCAAAAATGATTTTGGATCAACATCTATTCCGCACTTATACTATGTTTTTTGAGTGTTAGATTTACCTACTTCGGTATTTTTTCACTAAAATTAAATTCGTGCCATTCCTAGAAATTACTAGATTCTTGTAGCATCAGACAATTCCAATAAATGTAATAAAACGCAAAAATCATTTTTATGTTCATACAAATATTGGCTATAAATCATGTATTGAAGCTCAGTTCAGTTATTGCAAGGAAAAAATTCAAATTTAAAATGTAGTTTTGAGTCTATAAATACTTAGCGCTTAAAACGTAATATCTATAAAGTGTTTACCTAAAAGTAGTCCGGCTCGCTGTTGACACAAATTTGCTTTGACTTCAGTGTAGTCGGGAGTAGTGGACCACTGGACAGTTGCCTGCATTTCAGGGTTGTCGTCCGATGAATTTTATGTGAAATTAAAAAATATCCGCACTAACTAATTTTTTTATAAGATTACAAACAAGCAGATGGCTCTCCTGATGTAAAGTGAAACCATCGTCTATTGACACCATAGATATTAATGGCTATACTATACTACTACTATACTATCTTGTGGCGAGGTCTAATGCCACATGCATAAGTTTACCGGCTACCTTACCCTCCAAACCGGAACACGACAGTGACTAGCACTGACGCTATTGGGGCAGGAATAGGTAAGGCGGTGGTAGCAGACCTGGTCGAGCCGATGCAGAACTCTACCACCTAGTAGTCACGATGGTAGTGACGCGCATAGCAACTCGGTCGCCTTTTACGACCTGCCTGACAGAACGAAAGTTGGCCTATTCTTCAAAGGAGCCCGGGACCAACGTGGGGAACATAGTCTGGTGCTACCGCCTCTTGAAAGAGGTGACAACATCTGCACTATTAATTAAGTGTTATTATATTCAGTTGTCAAGGTGGTCTGCTTACCAACAGTTTTTAAAGTTATACATATTTTCCAAAAAAAAGAAAGAAGATAACCTTGCACTCAACTATTTATTTATTTATTTAACTTTATTGTACACTTTAAATAAATTTGTACAAAAAGCGGACATAATGCCTATTGGAATTCTCCTCCAGTCAACCTTTGGGCAAACAGAGAGTACATAGATCTTAATAAATTTAAATATATTCTACTTATACTATACAAATTATTATATATACATATCACTTATATATACACATATATGTACATACATACACACATATATAGACATATACCTGTTTACTATTTTGCACTTGCATTTTTAGGTTTCATTTGAATAAAAACTTGTTATCGGCTAGACGCAACGAAAGAGGTTGGTCATTCCACAATCGGGACGCATATACATCGAATGAGTCGGAAACAAAGTCGGAACGGTGTAGAGGCATAGATAGTGTCATATTGTCAGAAGATCTAAGGTGCAAAGTGTGGGTATTACATAGAAATTTAAATTTGGATTTTAAATATTTAGGGGCAAGCGGATTAAAAAGTATGGTAAATAGGATACATAAAGTCCTAAGATCACGTCGCCGAGTGACAGTGAGCCAATGCAGCTGGTTGCGATAAAATGATATCCGGTCACACTTATGCAAACTAAAAATAAAACGAATGGACTGGTTGAGTAGTCGTTTAAGTTTTGAAAGAAGAAATGTTAGTATAGCAAACATCCTCATAGTCAAGTATAGCTATAACTAACGTTTGAACCAACAGTATTTTGGTTTTTAATGGTAAAAAGTTTCGCAAACAATTTAAAGATCGTGATGTACCAGTGACTCTACGACACAGCTCAGTAATTTAAATAGACCAATTAAGATTGCAGTCAATGTAAATTCCTAAATCCTTAACTGAGGGAGAGAATTTAATCATAGAACTAAATAATAATAATACCATTCCTTTGCTCATCTTATTATGAGCACAAAGGAGTTATTGCTAAATCGATATGCAAGAACCCCTTAAATAAAAATGTTATATTAATAAAATTAATGCAGATAGTAGTATAATCTAGTCTTTGAGATTATCAGAGAATATTTACTATCTGAAGAGTTGAAAGAAACACTAGACTGAATATCCAGATTACTATACGGTATTGTTTCGATCGCATTTGACGTCAGAACTAACCAATAACTATCTGATATTTATTGCCTGTGACAAACAAGAGGATAGCAAGACAATTGAACAAATCACTTTGTTTGTTCTAAATCCCCAGTGCTCTTTGGTAATTGCACTAGGGACTTAGATCTACTTGATAAAATTTGTAATAAGGTATACATGGACATAGTTACACGAAAAGGATTCAATCCACACAAAATCAGTTTAAAAATATTGAAGTTTGAAGTTGGATATTTTTTAATTTTTTAACGTGCCACACATGGGGACTAGTTCTGACGTTGAATAAAGTAATAGAGAGCTAATTTGGCTTAGATGTTTTTTACTGGCCAATTGTATTGATGCATCATCAGTTTGGTGTACTTAACTCTTTTTTGACCATATTGTGGATTGGATTCTTTTCGTTTAACTCCAAAATTACAAAGACCTCCTATAAAATATATTTGTTATTCCTGTGCTAGGAATTAGAAATATATTTTAAACAAAATGTATTTGAACCAGCAACCTCCGTCCTAAGCGCTGACGTTGTTATCCCATTTATACCACATTGTCACTGGTTCATCCTTGTGAAATTTTCTTTTGCGGGAATCGAAATTTTCCTCTACGTGGATTGTAACGCCTTCTAGTTAGCGTGTGCGTACGTTAGTAAAATGAGTTCATCGTTGCTGGTGAAATCTACATTTAGCTATTGAGCGTTACTTTTTGTATTTAATAATAATTTATGTTTGTATTATATATAAATTGTTAAATATAACATACAATGATAATTTATGTTTAAAAAAATATGTGACATTGATTGGCACTTTTTTCTCCCCGTGTTGGTCTCGGACTCCTTGAAGAATAGGCCAACTGCCATTCTGCCAAGAACGTCGTCAAAGGCGACTGATTGACTGTACGAGTCACTACCATCGTGGCTACTAAGTGGTAGAGTTCTACATTGTCTCGCCCGGGACTGGTACCACCGCCTTACCTATTCCCGCCGCAATAGCGTCGGTGCTTGTCACTGTCGTGTTCTGGTTTGGAGGGTAAGGTAGCCGGTAAACTTATGCATGTGGCATGAGACCTCGCCACAAGATAGTAACGCACCATTAACATCTTTGGTGTTTATAGGCGATGGTTGGCTCTTTACATCAAGTTACCATTCCATAGACGCAAAAGATGTTAATGATGTGTTGCTATCCTTGTGACGGGGTCTTAATGCCATATGCATAAATTTACCGGCTTACCCTCCAAACCGGGAAACTACAGTGCCAATCACTAATGCGGGCGATACAATACAGAACTACCACCTAGTAGACACGGTGGTAGTGACGCGCATAGCCGATCGTTCGCCTCTTACAAACTGCCTAGCAGAACGTCAAACGGCTATTGTTCAAAAGAAGCCTGAAACAACACGGGGTAAATCCCCCAGCCAAAAATTTGTTTTTGTAAAAAATATTTTTAAAGTAGTCAAAGAACGACTACTTTAAAAATATTTTTTACAAAAATATTTTTTACAAAATCAAGAACAGTTGAGTATGAAAGCTACCTTTGTAAGAACAAGCAAGGTGATCGTGTAAGTGACAACCCTGTATAGAACATGCACACCCGCTCGTTAGGCCCTGGCAGCAGCGGCTGCGGTCCCACGCGTGACGCCACGTCCGCTGGCGCGCTCTCATTACCATACATTATATTCACCATGCGCCGGACTCCGCTTGTGGCTTTAACATTGTTCTTTTTATAATATATTCTGTTGAAAATTTGTCAATAGAATTGTCTTTTACAAATGATATTGTTACTTAGTTATATACACTGCCTTTTTTATCTACTGGTTAGCTTGTTAGGCTTAGATCATGAGTTCAATTCCTGGTTCTGTTTCTGAGACGGTCAAAGTGGTAGTGGTCGGTTCTCGCTTTTAAGAAAATTTCAGTTTACTAGGTGGTAGAGTTCTGCATTGTCTCGCCCGGGTCTGGTACCACCGCCTTACCTATTCCTGCCGCAATAGCGTTAGTGCTTGTCACTGTTGTGTTCCGGTTTGGAGGGTAAGGTAGCCGGTAAACATGTGGCATTAGACCTCGCCACAAGATAGCAACGCACCATTAACATATTTGGTGTCTATAGACGATGGTTAACTCTTTCCATCATGAGACCTGTCTGCTTGTTTGCTATCTGCATACAAAAAAAGTAACGATCTGGAATTTGATGGTATTGTGGTAGTACTCCCGTGCCTTGAAGAGAACTTCTAGCTGCAGGTTCTGGTTATTGCAAAATATTCGTTATACATTTGACAGTTCTCATAATGGAAAGAGATAATCATCGCTTATATTCTCTAAAGATGTTAATGTTGCGTTGCTATCCGTGTGGTGGGTTGGAAATGCCACTGCAAGTTTGTTGCCTCCGCCCATCATCCATATTAGATAAATATTAATATTATAACTGCGGAAGCCTGTCAGTCTGTCTATCTTTAACGCTTTCACGGTTAAACCGGTGAAAAGGTGAAGATCCGAGGTCAAACACTGGCTGAAATGGCGATCAATGTGTGTATGAAAAACTATATCGACGTCATATTAATCTAATCACGTGTGAAGCCGCGCGGGTCAGCTTATAAATAATTAATTCGACCAACCCACATTCCTGAAACGTGAGCAGAGGTGCCAGTAGTGCAACCACAATCAGTTAACAGAATATGTCTGATAATGTCAAACTATCGACCAATTTGACAAGTATTCGGTCTTAGTTGTATTTTATTCGAATAATTATTTTCTTTAAACTAGTTGCCTGGACGAATTGAATTTCGTGCATAATCATAACTCTCTTCATGCCTGCCGTTTTTGGAGACTTGATACCACACTGGAATAGCAGCCGGTCAGTTTGGTCATGGTCCCGTGGTCTAGCTTAGATCGGTCCAGGTTGCATTCCTTTATCCATCTACGTTTGCAATACTGGTTTATTTGGCTTTTATTTGCCAATATTTTATGATATACATTATGCACTATATTCGAAGGTCAGTAAGACTTGTTATTACTAGAAAGCGATATTACAAAAGTTAAGAAAGTCCGTAGTAATTAGTATACAATGCTTAATTGCAGCAAACGAAAACAAGAAAACAAGTAATCAACCCCTTACATTAAAAACTTCACAAATAAAACAAGTTCACAAACACTACGTCTTTTGAAGTAGCTATGAATGATTAAAAAAATTGTAAACCGATTGATCCTGCAGACCATCCCTGAAACTTCTCGCTAAATTGAGGTACCTATTTTAAGCTCAAATGAACAAAAACTATACTTATGTGTGCATGCTTTTTTAGATTTCAAAAATCCTTATTTTGTTAAAAATGATAATAATTTTATTTTTGAAAGCTGTGTATTTTGGAAACGATAACCAATTTTGATTTTTCGAATAGCATTTAACACAATTTTAAACGCTAAAATCTTTCTTAGGGGCCATCCATAAATTACGTTTTCCGTTAAGAGGGAGGAAGGGAGTCGATGAAGTGTGACATTGTGTGACAAGAGGTGGGGAGGAGTTCCAAGTTTTGTGATATCACATTTTTTCCAAATATAATATTTTATTATATTTGGAAAATTTAAAAAGCCATCTGTATAGACAAAAAATATTCGAATGACATTATCATTTCAATGTAAAATTTTAAAATATGTAACGTCACACTAGGCAGGGGGTCGCACAAATGTGACCAACTGTGACAAGAACGGGGGAGGGGCCAAAAAATTATGAAATTCGTGTAATGTAATCAATGGATGGCCCCTTAGCTGCATAGACTGAAAATGTCGAACTAATTTCAAAAAACATTTTTATATTTAAAAAAATGATGTATCATTGATAAATCCCAAATAAGTCAACCGATTTTGATACAGTTTACTTAATTTAATTGTTTTAGAGAGAAAACTTGATTAGATTTTTAAATCAATCAGTATGTAAAAAAAGTTAAACTTGAATGTTACTGTAAACAACAAAATATTAATATTTGAGAAGCTGTAACGTTTGAAAGCTTGATTCAATTTTGATTTTTGAAACTAAATTTGACGTAGTTTTTTAAGTAGGTACTAAAATATTGTAGATGGTAAAAAACGATTGGTTAAAAAATCTCGAAGTTATGTTTATATCAGTGTTATGACTATCTTCCTTGCAATCTATATTAATAATTTGGTCAAGGGGTAAGGGATACTCGATTAAAACCTTAACTAAATAATGAAACATAAAAAAATAATGATTTTGAGTCGACAACATATAATTCTAATGGGCAAGTATTTGTTGAATATCTAATGGTGTTAATGTCATTGTCAGTCGTCATATTATTGGCCACCCGGATGCCATCTTAAGTTCGTTAAAGCCGATTCACACGTATCAGTGAAGTCACAGTTGCGTCATACATTAAAAAAAATATTTACGTAACTTTTGCAGTTTTAATGTTTTATAATTATTAAGCACAATGATGAATGTTATACAAATTTATACCTTGCCTAATATTTCTAAAAAACCGATACCTACAAACATATCTACCTACATTTTTTAATATATATATATATATATATATATATATATATATATATCAGTAACGTAGTCATATTTCACCCGAGCGAAACCGGGTTTTTATCTTGTTATTCTCTATTTTCTCACCGTTTAAACCTGGACTACGACAAACATTTCAAAACCAAAATCAGCTCAATCGGCCCGTTCTGGAGTTTTAGCGAAACAAACGAACAGCAATTGATTTTTATAAATATAGATTAGGCTAAATTTAAGTACCTACTTACCTATTTACATATTATATATAGAATCACACACCCTTCAGTATGTACAGTATTGTACCAGTCAATCTGTATATAAAAATACACACAAACACTCTTATACACACATTTTTATATTAAGTAATAAGTAACATAAAGTTTAGCTGTCCAAGAGTAACTGCCCAAATATTACAGCGACAGCTGTGCTAATTTGATGTTTGCATTATTAACTCAAATCGAATTAATGCAATTACCTGTTTTGTTGACAATTGACTGCCTGCATTAGTTGTGTACAGTTCTGCGCGCTTTACTGTATAAAATGGAATTACTCTGATTCTCAGGCAAAGCACGTGCCTCGCTCTTTGATTGCACAGCGAGTTTTAGTGCACCGAAATCGCTTAAGATGTATCTTGACGAAGTTCATGCCAGATAACGTTTTTAATTTAAATTTTACTCTATAGTTAAGTCGTGATAAAAGTGAAATGGTTAAAACTAAAATTAATAAAAAAAAACTAATGAAATTACATCATTATAATAATAATGAAATTAGATAATTATAATAATGATGTAATTTCGCTGAATCGCGAAATAGAACACGAAAATTGCGTGTTGCGCATATATGTTTTTCGCTAAAATGCGGCTCAGCCGTTAGATAGATTTGAAGTTTTAAAGTATAGATGCTTATGTATCCACACCAAACTTATTAATACTTTTTATCACGCAAAAATATATATTAAACTGTATAAATGACAAATAATCACACAGCAGGCTGATAGGCGTAAGTAATATAAGTTCTTTAAAAAAAAATACCATTATATACCGTTTGTTATATAATAGTTTCCAAATTTAAAAATCAAACTCGTAAAAAACGGTCAAGTGCAATTTGGACTCGCTTACCGAGCGTTCCGTTCAAACGTATAGTTAGGAATTTGTGGGTTAGTAGCATTAGCCTCCAGTTGCGGTTTCACCCGAAAAATATATATCACATTAATAAATAAATAAATATTCATGGGACAAATTACACTTACTGATCTAACCCCAAAGTAAACAAATTGTTTGCTTGTGTTATGGGTGTTAGTCAACGATACTAATACATAGGAATACATATATAAATACTAGAATATATTTAATAAACATCCAAACCCGGAAATACAAACATTTATGCTCATCACACAAATGCTTGTCCCCGTCGGGGATCGAACCCGAGCCCCGTCGATTGAGTAGTCAGGATCGCTAAGAGACAAGAGTTTCAGATATAAATCAATTCTTATTAGTAAACATTTTTAATACACAAAATCACAAAATTGTATTCACAGTTTGTTCGTATGTTTTAAAATAAATAAGTAACAAATTGCACCTACATAATAGTATAGGCAGCAAAAATTAACAAAATTAAAAGCTACAAATGTAATGAAAAAAAATATATGCTTGAAAGTCCTTATTAATAAACATTTCTAATGTACAAAATTACAACGTGATCAAAAAACCTATTCATTAACTAAGCGCTATAACCAGTTTTGCCGCAAGTAACTGTGTTAAACTTATGTGAATTATTATGAATTATTTAAATGCTCAAAAATTATATATTTGATTATAATTAATATATTCTTTCATAAAAGTTTTGAATGCGTCCGTACATTCTTTAGATTTAATACGCAACTACATGTCATATATATTTTTCGAGTGAAACCGCAACTAATGTACTAACCTGAATTTGTAATATTAATGCTCTAACTAAAAGACAAACTTAACTTTGCCATTCCGTTTTTGGTCTCAGTTATTGTACCAACCGCAATTAATAAGTTTGTGTTCACAAACTGATTAATTTATACGGTTGGTGCAATATATAGCTTGAAAACAAAAAAGCGAATTAAATATAGTATTTTATTGTCATTAAACTAATATATTTACAGTGTTTGCATTATTTTATAAACATGTGCTGACATTACTTCTTGCTAAATTTCACGATTTAAAGTCAATGGCAAAAAGATACCTACTTTTTGCCTATGTGGGTTTTGATTAGTACATTCTAAAATTGCAATTTCTGTAAATTTTTAATTCAATTATGAAAATAATTAATGAACTTTATAGTCGACTACATACGTTCGTCAAAAGTGTAAGCTTTCTGAATGTGGGTTCCAATCATTGGTTCCAACAGTTAGCAATGTCGAGTTTAGCGCTATCATACCAATATTAAAAACGTCTTTCACTGTTCGTTCGCTAAATGCTTTAAAAATGGCCAAAAGACATAGAACGCGCTAATTTAGTTCAGTGTACAATTTTTTTTCAAATATTTTTGGTTATAATATTAGTTCAGTAAAATTTAAAAGTAAAATCTATAATAAATGTTATATAATCTCTAAAAGTAAAAATTTGTTGTCCATTTTTTAGTCCAAGGCCGTGGACTATTTGCAATGTAAGAGGATGAAAAAACGGTCGACTGAAAGTGTTAACGGTAAGAAATGTACGAATACTTTATACACTAAAAGTCGTTGGCGACGCTAGTTAAAGTTCATTAAATATTAATAAAACACGACTAACATTTAGTTAAAACTGGCTACTCTTTAATTTATATACTAACTACTTTTTAATTTATATATTAAGAAGATATAATACATATTAATATTTTTTTGAGAAGAGCCGTATATGTAATTTCATGGAAAATAAATTTTATTAAAATGTAAATTAAGGAAAAGTATTAAAAAACAGTTACATGATCTTCAAATCATCACATTAGTAGCGAATCTTTTTTTTATAACAAACGCTAACAAGTTATCAAATAAGTGAATAAAATCCGTTATAGATTCAAGCGTTACTTTGCGGAATACCATGCTTTACAGCATACCAGCAGAAACACGTGTTTCTGCTTTTGCTGCTGTCGTGGGGGAACGTGTGGGAGACGTGGGGCTTTTGTGCCGCTACGGTCTCAAAATTTGTTCGTACACATTGTTCGAAATGAACACTTCATGGAGTGACTCGATGTCCACCTTATACAGGGTGGGCCAAAAATCGTGGATCCAACGAAACAGGGTGATAGTTGCGATTATTTGCAATAAAAATATCTCTACGGCAGAGCTCAATCTTGATCTTCTTAGAAGTTACGACTATTTTAGTGTTTTTGTCGACAACAATTAATGGTGTTTAGTTGCTTCTAGGGAATGTATCATCACTACCAAAGTGCTTTTATGATAGTGGATACCATGATTTATGAGTATTGGTACCTTTTTCAATTACTTTTAAATCTCATTAAAAATTATTTGTAACCTTTGAACCTTACTGTAAAAAAATGTACTACCAAAACGTGAACTCGTATTAAAAAAAACTTGCCTATAATAATCCCAACTATCACCCTGTTTAGATTGATCCACTATTTTTTGCCCACCCTGTAAAAGCTGCAACACAAACTTTCATAGTCCAAAACGATGAAGACCCCGAAGACCGCAACAAACTGAAGTCTTATCGCGAGGCCTGTTTTATCTACCAAAAATGCATCGTCATTAACCTTGACATGACCACTCAAATTCCACTCAACACTCAACAGCAAAAAGTCGTTTATTCAAGAGTAAACGACAAAGGAGGAGGAGGAGACTCTCTCCTTTAATTTCCAGGCCTTTGTTGATTTGGGCCATATTTTACACAACTTTTTGTTTTAGTGGTGTTGCAGACGCCACATCTAAGATTTTGTTGAAAGTCGCAAATAAACCTTAATTTCGTCTTTGAATTAAATCCTGACAAATTAATGTGTCTTCTTCGCGTTCCTCTTCAATTCCAACGTGTTAAGATATGAGCGTGAACGAAACCAAGGGAAACTGCTAGTATAATATATACCGTAAATGTCATTTATATGCTATAAGAGCACTTGAGGTAACAGTGAAACATCACGTCGCGCACACGGAGCCCCCGCTGTGCACAGATTTACGCCCCCACCCATATGACATAAACCACGCGCCCTTGAGAGGCTGTTCTGTATTATTAAGACTCGTTCCTTACAGAGACGATTCAGCTCTCACGTGCCATTGTCACCAACTCCTGCTAAGTGTCATTGTCTGTAATAGTTTGGACGAAACTGCGTTAAATCTTATATATTTTTAGAAAAACTCTTTTGGCCGCTCGGCTCATATCATTGAACTTGGCCTCAAGATTTTATTTTCAGATCGTAAAAAGTGTTATTGGGTTTTGGCCGTACCAATATTCTGATGTAGTTAGTTAGTACCTTTAAGGATACATTCCCGGTTTTAAGGATATATCGAATGTGAGGGAAGTAAGGCGTGTCTGTATTAGTCATGAATTTTGCGTATAGTTTGCGTAGAAATTTAGTCACAACAGTTTTTATGGATATTAAACTCTGTGTGTTGTCTAGAACACACTAACATATCGATATTTAGTCATTACATCTGGTTAAATCTATAGTATAAAATTGTAAATTCAGTTTAAAACGCCGAAAGCCATACGTAAAGAATATATGAAATTATTCTTAAAATGACCATACTCATATTTTTGTCAAAGTTTACTGGGGTGTTGTTAATTTTTAATAAGCCATCGTAATTGCATAACAGAACGGCGCTACACGTAAATCACTAGTCCGCCGGTCAGCGAGCGAAGCTAATATTTGCATATCGCGATTGATGCGAACCAATCAATACTGCAAATAATGGAATTGTCATATGAAATCTACTAAAAGGATTGCGCGTAGCTCATGTTATTAACAGAATTAATTGTTTTAAATGCATTTGTAAATAATGTTCATAATGTTTGTCCACAGAAATTATTAAAATAGACTCATACGATTACAGGTTACTATAGTCTGTAATAATTGGCCAAATTAATGTTTGATACTGCAAATCAATATCAAATTTGTGTACTCAGATTTGATATTAATATACGAGTATTTCAATAAATGTATTCGAGTTAATTTTATGACCTTACGATGGCGCTGCACTCGATATATATATGTATACTTATACTATTAGTGATTTTTAATATATGCATACATTCCGAATGATATTGCGATTACATTCCGAATGATATTATATTCGTAGCTTTTTACTATTTACTAAGTTTTTGTTGTTGCTTTCCATTACAGTGTGAGGGTTTATTCAATCTTTAATTCGATCTCACGTGATAGTGTTGGGCCAACGCACTTTAAGATAATTATGAAGTGTTATATATATATATATATATATATATATATATATATATATATATATATATATATATATATATATATATATATATATAATATCAACAAAAATATGAATCGATTTGACGGTTGGTAAGATAGGTGGTCACTGATTTCTCAATTGCCTATTTAACGATTGCCTTTTGTCATTAGACTTAATTAGGGGACCAACATTTTCACGTATCTTTTCAAGGCCCACGAATCCTACTGAAGTTGTTTTTGATTTTATTTACATCATAAGGACGCTTATAATCAGTGGTGGATTTACGCTTGATGCCGTCCAATTTGAAAACTCGAAAAATACAGGACCTCTCTTGAAAATTATTTTACTCTATGAGAAATATATGAGAATATATATATATATTTGTGAAATTTTATATTTTTATGTTTCAGTTACTTTTTCGCAGTAATGTTTTTCATATAAATTTATAGTCCATGAATTGATGTCAAAAATGTATCCTAGTTGGAATTAAATTCCCAAATTGCTAAATTTCTGCGATTATGTCATCATTCCTCGATCCGTTTGTGCCGTTCAAAAACCTTAATCAAAGGTTATAATAAAGTCTCCTTAATTAGTGTATTGTCGTTGGGTTCTTTAAGCTGTGTTTTGTTTATTATGAAAAATCATCTAAATTTAGAAATAAAAAAAAATTAGTCGCAGTTTTCCGCACAGTAAAACTCACGGATTAAATGGATACGTCTTTCAAGGGAATTTCTTAGGTTGTGAGCGTTGCTTGCACTCACACACAGAAATACGAAGTTATAATACTTACCGATTAAATATTATCACTTCAATGGTAATTTTTAAACCTTACCTACTCATTCAGTATGAAAATGTTATATAACATGGTTTATTTCTATTTTTACACAATATATCTGCAAATGTACGACACTTTTGGCAATGGTATGAGCATTTGGTCATGCGTGGCAACACGTTTTCTTCCCAATGCCGTGTCTATTAGTACTCTTGTTGTCTGTGGTAAGTCTTGGACAGCCTACTTTTCTTATGTGTTTCCAACACCCTATATTCAACATTTTGTTATTAATATTTTTTACGGGCCATGCAGAGCAATGCAAGTGAATTAAAACCACTACAATTAAAACCACCAAAATAGGTCCTATTAATAAGAATCCGTTGAAATAAATAGAAATAGTTTGGACAATCAAAAACTGCACGGATCAGTAAATTAGTTTTTGTAATTATCGTTATATGTGGGACTCAATTTATTGAAAAGATTAAACGGTTATACAGTACTGATTTCAACCAATACAGCTAATAATAAGAATCCAGATAAAAATATATTTATATTTACATGTTTACAAAATTCAAGGCAACATGGCCATCGATCATAGCCTAGACCGTGAACACAAAATATTTTTTGTCACTGAAGTTTTTTTTTGACGTGTTATGAAATATGAAATATTTATGAACATTGAACAACAAAGAGTATATAATCACTACGTTTTTGAACAATAATGAAACAGAAAAAACAAAGCATTTTTATATGATTTGTATAAATTATAATAAAAACAACACCGAATTACATAGCCATTTGCAATAAGAAATAGCGCACTAATGCTAAAACTAAAAGAAAAAAATTCTCGATATATTAAGTTTCGCGGACGTAATCGTACCAGATCCATACAAACAGACATTCGAACAGGCTCGTTTCATATGTATTTATAATGGAACAAAAATAAATCAATAAATATTTTGGAAGTCCAGTGAACCATTCTTTTGGACAAAATGCGAAAGTCCGTCTTTTAGGCTTTCCTAGCTAAACCACTGAACCGATTATGATAAAATTTGACACGGACGTAGTGGAAGAAACGCAGTCACACATAAGTTATTCTACTCGAGGGCATATCTTCGCCGGTCAGCTAGTACTTATATAAATACCGTCACGTCCGTACGTTCTAAAGGTACCATCGTACCATATTCGAAAAGGTAGGTAGAAATGCAACACACCTTCAATTAGCTAACTAAAATGGCGTGGTACCAAATTTTAGTTAGCTAATCCGTGTTGACCGCCCGTTGGTCGAGTGGTTAGCGACCCGACTACGCAATCGACGGGGCTCGGGTTCGATTCCCGACGGCTACAAGCATTTGTGTGATGAGCATAAATGTTTGTATTTCCGAGTTTGGGTGTTTATTATGTATGTAAAAGTATTTATATATGTATTTCAATGTATTAGAATCGTTGACTAACACCCATAACACAAGCAAATAATTTGCTTACTTCTTTGGGGTTAGATCAGTGAACGTAATTTTTCCCGTAAATTTATTTATAAAAAAATATATACCTATAACCTCCTTGTTCTCCAAAATCATGGAGACACTTATAAATTGTCAGCTCCTGAAATATTTGCAAGAGCACCATTTGATTAATGACCGTCGATTTCCGCCGTGGCCGCTCAGCTGGTGATTTTCTCGTATACCTGCGCATCGTTGGGCGAAGGCGGTTGAGTCCAAGCTTGCTAATTTTTAAAAGGCCGGCATGCAACGCAACTGCAAGATCCCTGGTATCGCAGATGTTCATGGGCGGCGGTGATCACTTACTATCAGGTACACCCCCTGCTCGTTTGCCCTCTCTACTATAAAAAAAGTTATGAGTGATGTAACAGGTGGCCAATCTATCGATAAATCATGTACATAATATCTAGTCGTGTCGACCCCTCCAACTATAGGCCAATTTCAGTCAAGTTCATACTCTGCAAGACTATAGAACGTGTACTGAACATCAGGCTAATGGCACACCTAGAAGCGAACGATCTACTGAGTGACCGCTAATACGGGTTTCCCCGAAATCGGTTCACTGGGGATCTTCCAGCGTATGCCACCTACATTTTAAGCTCGGCCATCGAGAAGCATGGTGAGGCACTAGCTGTCTCCCTTGATATCTCAAAGGCCTTTGACAGGGTCTGGCATGATAGTCTTATTGGCAAGATTCCATCGTATGGTCTGCCTACTGGTCTCTGCGCCTGGATCTCAGATTTTCTGAGTGGCCGGTCGATTAGAGTAGTCGTCGACGGCTGCTCATCCGACCAAATGGCTATAAATGCCGGAGTCCCTAAGGGATCAGTTCTCTTCGCAACTCTATTCCTACTACACATTAACAATCTGCTGAAGCCCGGTATCTATGGGAGTCCGGTATCCGCAGATGATAGCACTGTTGTGGAGAGTTACGTATCCAGTGCGCGGGCCAGTACGGCACAGATCTCTCAGAGAGGCAATGGTCGATCGTATGAACCTGTCCTTACAGGCAGTCTCCGATTGGGGCGATGCTAATCTGGTCAAGTTTAATACAACTAAGACACAGGCGTGTCTATTCTACGCTAAACGGAGTCCGCTCCATGTATCTCCGTCTTTCCAGGGTGTGGCCGTGCCGATAACTGACCACCTCAAGATCCTTGGTATCACATTAACGCCTATTCTCATCTTTGGTTCATACATCGAATCTAAAGCCCAAGTTGCCTCAAAAAAGCTTGGTATTCTGGCGAAGGTGAGACAGTACTTCAGTCTGGGACAGTTGCTCAACCTTTATAAAGCACAAGTCCGTTCGTGCATGGAATACTGCTCTCACCTCTGGGATGGATCCGCTAAATACCAGATAGCGACACTTGAGGCGATAGAGAGGCGTGCCACAAGTCTCATAAACGACAATGATCTGGTAGGCAAAAAACTCCAGAGCCTCGCTCATCGCCGCAGAGTGGCTGCGGAATTGCATTACTTAATTCCGTCATCCCCGTAGGCGTATCATCTAACGTTTGCAATTCGCCAGCAATCAGCGATGACTCTTAAACGTAATGAAAAAATCATCAAAAACGTCACCAATTGCTTGCTGGTCACTAGATGCACTTTTTGCAATGTCAATCTCAAATCAAAATCAAAACTAATCAAGCGGCAACGACTACCACTAATGTACAAGGCTATTATGTGTCTTGCAATAACTAAACAATGACGATAATTTCGCATTGCGAGTTACGTGATCACCCCGCCGTTTTTCTATCGATCGTCGAGGTGCACAGATTCTAGGCATCGTTATATGGTGGACGTTCCACGTACCCGGACAAAGCGGTTCGACTCATCATTCTTCATTCGAACCGCAAAGGACTGGAACATGCTTCGTGAGTCTGTGTTCCCGGACGAGTACAATCTGGGGATCTTCAAGAGAAGAGTGAACAGCCCAAGTAGTACGTTAAGCTGTATATAGGCTGCATTTAGGTTCATTTTTAACCTAAAGCTGTATACTAAGCCGTACAAAGGCTGTAGAAGCGCTTCTACAGCTGATATAACACCAAAAAGGGCCCCAAGTTATACAGCTTATTGCGTTATGTAGGCTGCACAATAGCTATACAAGCGGTTATAAACTGTACAATGGCTGTTATTTGGTGTATAAAGAAACTATAACACTAAGGATACTCTCTTGTAACTGTCTTGTACAGCTAAGCGTTAAATAGGCTGCACAATAGCTGTACAAGCTGTTATAGGCTGTACAAAGGCTGTTATTCGGTGTATAAAGAAACTGTAACATTAAACATACTCTCTCGTACAGCTAAATGTTCTTAATAGGTGTTTGAAAATGATAAAAAGTAACAATCTGTTTTTGATATTGTATAACATTAATTATATCACGTATCTGCAGACGCCATAATTAAAAATATATTAATAAACGATAAATTCTTGGACTTGGAGCAGTATTGAACGGTGTATTCAAAGTGCAAATTCAAAATCATTGTAAAATCGTGTATGTTTTCTCTCAAAATATTCACGCGCCAACGAAATAATCAAGATAACACAAATAAAATCATTGCAAAATACGGTAAGTGTTTGTATTTAAGGTTAGAATATACAAGTATTTATGGTACAATATTGTATATAAAGGCATACTGATCATAATATAACTTGCTTGTCACGATATAGCTTTAGCTATTGCTAAATATATCTTTTATTTAACAATATATTTCTTTAATGTTGTTTTTAATACACAATAATGGCGACGCTTTGTTATACGGCCTAAAGTGTATTTGGAGGGTGATATACTGCAAATAGCTGTACTGAATCTCTTTTTTATTCTATTATACCGCTATTGGCTTTTAATTACCGTCCAAATACACTTTAGGCTATACTAAGTCCTTACATAAATCTATTATACAGTCATTGGCTTTTAATCACTTAACTTATGTTTAGAGATGCGCACAAAAATTGAAGAACCCTAAATACAAAACATATATCACTTGATTTCGCTATTGTGATGTATTGATGTCGGTTGTTTGACTTTACAACTAAACCAACTTATTGTTAACTATAACTTATGGGATATGTATTTTAATCATGTTTTACTTTATTTTTCAGGGAAATATGCCTTATAAAATAATAAAAACAATTGAAATAAGCCAAAACTGTATTTGCATCGTATCCAGTTTGTGGGAGGATAAAGGGGAATTATAATGGCCAAGAAAACAAAATGATATAACTAAGTTGATCAAGAACGAAAAATCTAGCCCTTTAAAGGTGTGATAGACCAACAAAAATATTTTTAAGAAGAATACGTTATTTCGTGCTTGTGATTTAATATTATTAGTTCTTCAGAGAAACACATACTCTCTTGCCTGTAATTGTATCTAAGTATATAATATTTTTAAAATGATTGTAAGTATACATATATACGGGGTGTTGCAAAAGTGGTACAGTAAGCCGAAAGGGAGTGACTCAGGGGGTCATTCTTAACAACTTTTGTTTAACGACTTTTGGAAATTCGCGAAAAAAATATTGATTCTCCATAGAAATTTTGTTGGTCACGTGACTTTTCACAATGGAAAAACAAAATTGTTTTTCGCGAATTTTCACAAATCGTTGAACAAAAGTTGTTCAGAATGACCTTCTGAGTCACCCCCTTTCGGCTTACTATACAGCTTTATAACAGTCCGTATAGTAGCAAGTTAAAAATAAAAAAATATATATTTTCTCAGTGTAATGATTTTTATTTCTCTTTTTAACTCTTTTTTATATATTCTTAGAAGAATAGACCAATTGCCTATCTGCCAGGCAGGTCGTAAAAGGCGACCGATGGGCAATGCGAGTCACTTCTATCGTGGTTACTTGGGGATAGAGTTCTGCATTGGCTCGACCGGGTCTGGTACCACCACCTTATTTATTCTTGCTGCAAAGCGTCAGTGCTAGTCACTGTCATGTTCCGGTTTGGGGGGCAAGGTGGCCGGTAAACTTATGTATGTGGCATTAGACCTCGCCACAAGATAGCAACGCACCATTAACATTTTTGCTGCCTATAGGCGATGTTTGACTCTTTCCATCAGGAGACCCACCTGCTTGTTTGCTGCCTTATGACATTAAAAAAAATTAAAATATTATAAATTACCAACCAAATAACCTTAATGAAGAAGATAAGCCTAAAAAATAATAAATCAGATAACCGACAATCACTTTTTAATGTTTTTGTTACGGAACCCTTTTCCTTGAACATTAATAAAAATGACGATTGTAGGTTACCTGATTTAGTAATTTTTCAGCTTTATCTTCATCACGATTACTTGGTTGGTAATTTATAATATTTAAATATTCCTTTTCAATCTTCCTCTTGATTTTTTCCACATGATATCAACGATGCAGATATAAAAACAGCAAGTAACAAAATCAGTAATACAGCCTTGAGCTGCACTACAGCAGCTGTATATGCAGATTTTTTAACACCATTGGCTGTATAACAGTCTACAATTACGCCAT
Source organism: Apodemia mormo (assembly GCA_036924255.1). NCBI lineage: Eukaryota > Metazoa > Arthropoda > Insecta > Lepidoptera > Riodinidae > Apodemia > Apodemia mormo. The sequence continues at coordinate 30,471,792 of JAUPFN010000003.1, read as the reverse complement.
AAATATTAGCTGTAGAACGGTGATTGCATCTCTCATTTTACAGAAATAAGCGTTGAGTGATACTATAATAACACTTAAAGCTGTAATAAATTCCCGTGCTAAACACAATACAGCTAATGTACAGCTTTAAGTGATAAAATAAGCCTAATGAGTTACAAAATACTTAAAGTTGTACAGTAGTGTATTTAATATTCAGATATAACGCCTAAAGCTTACGCGAAACTCTAAGAAAGGCCTTGTACAGCATTAGGCTGTATAAAAACTCATAAAGGTCTTTTATACCGATAAAAGCATCTTTTTACACCATTGTAAACTGCAATAGAACTTTAAGTAATATATGAGCTGCTTTATGGGTTTTAAACATGCTTGATTGCTGCTTGGGAGGTACCTTCTAGGGAAGCGCGTTCCATCTTAGGCCTCATCTTAGCTTACCATTAGGCAAAATCGAGGTCAAGCGCTTACCTATCGATAATAAAATAAATCTAGTCTTTGGTATGTTGTTTTTTAGAAAAATTGATAAAACTATTTAAAACGATTACACAATAAGTATGGGAGTGTTATGAATGTGAAGGAAGCGAGGCAAATTTGTAAGGTTCGTGACATATGGCACTAGATACTCTCTGTCTACTTCGTAAAGGATCTGGAGTGAAGATATGTGTGTATGTGTTACACACTAAAACCCACAGTCAATGATTTGAGTTTAGGATTGTAAGGTGTCGCTAGATCACATAGGCGACCAAAACTTGCAATTTTAATAATATACAACACCAACATATCTTTACGCCAGATCCCTTACGGAATAGGCAGGGAGAACCGAGTGCCATAAATCACGATCCTTGCAGGCTTATCTCGCAGATGGCTCTCCTGATGGAAAGAGAAATCATCGCCGATAGACACCAAAGATGTTAATGGTGCCGATTTCCTCCACATTCATTATAATATAAATAATTTAAAATACTTCTTGAACTGATTCTAAACTAATACCTTCTAAAACTACAGTTTTATACTTATTACTTGCTTATTTAAAAACTTGTTTGTATAAATAAATAAAAATAGTGCGAGTGAAATAGTGTGAAGCAGTGCATTTTAAATATGTGTATAAAATAGTTTTCATTTTCTATCCCAGAGTCAAATAAACGTTGATTTTATCGCCTGCTCTAGTATTTCGAATGCCGCGATGGTAAAGCCGCGGGCGAATACTTTTGCGTATTAAAAACACAATAAAAGCCAGTCATGTTCTAGCAAAAACTAGACATGTATTTTTAAAATTCCGACCTGAAATTCGAACGATTTTTAATATTTATCCCTAGCTTAAATTGATTCATATATCAGGTAACAACTCTGGTATATTTTCATTGATTAATTAAGTAAATATATTGTTTCACGAGAATTTGTTTTTAATTACATTATTGGAGTAAACTTTGCACGACTCATGAAGCGAATTGTTCTACCCTCGGAAAAAATTTGCGCCTGTTTTTAATCCTCGATCAGCAGTAACAAATTGTGTCGCTTAGAAACTGACATTTTGAGAATATTTAAATTTCTTAGCTATATATTATAAATCTCATTTTTTTTATAGATTCGTATTGTTCTGAAAGAATTTTATATTTCAAATTATTGTCTTGTTCTTACTCTGTGTGTTGTTTAATTATCTCAATTAATATTATAAAAAGGAGAAAGATTTGATGTTTTGTTTTTACGATTTAACTCAAACATTACTCGCACGATTTAAAAGACATCAGGGTCAACCGTTTTACATATTTTTATCTCACAATATACAGCTATTCAAAAGTCAAAATACATTCATTTGAACAAACTTTAGATTTTTGAACTCTGAGCTCAAAAATCTATGATTTAAGTATAGTTTTTGCTCCTTTGACCCTAAAAATAAAGTTAGCGGGAATTTCAGGGACGGACCGCAGGGTCAACCGATTTACATATTTTTATTTCATAGGCTAGCAAACAAGCGCATGGTTCTCCTGATGGAAAGAGATAACCATATCCTATAGAAAACAAAGAGGTTAACGGTGCATTGCTATCGGTGACGGGGTTGGAATACCACATGCATAAGTTTACCGGCTACCTTCCCCTCCAAACTGGAACATTACAGCAATAAGCACCGACGAGCTTGGATCTACACGGGCTAAATAGGAGTTTTAGTAAGATTAAGTTTAACGGTCTTTGCATCGAGTGCAAAATCCTATTGTAGAATTAAACTGAACATGAATTAATGTTATTTAGCTTTGTACTGGAAATAAAACTTCAACAAAAACACATGGCTTTATTTAATTTTAGCTATCAAAATATTCTTTAGTACCGTTAATATAATTTTGACTTTAATTCGAAATATTCATAAACAAACGAAACCATAAAAAACCATTACTATTGGCTGTGGCTTTAAATTTCGTCAGTCTGTTGGCCGAGTTTCGGTTTCAGTAGTAATTTTGCATGGCCAGCAAGTATTGTTTAAAAGTCTATATTTTCAACATAATATTAAAATAGATTCGAAAATCGAAAAATGCATGCCTCAAAATCTTTTATACTCACTAAATATGTTATGCGTTAACCATGCGTAAGTTCAATGGCTACTTTAGCTTCAAAACCGGAATAACAATGAAATATGACGAGCACTGACGCTATCGCGGCAGAAATAACTCCGGCAGTAGTACCAAATTCGCATGAGACATCGCAGAACTCAACCACCCAGTAGTTATGATGGAAAAAAATTATCCTATACCTGGCATTTTCCGAATCACCTGGCGGTAAATGGTCTATATTCCTAAAGGGGAAACCGCTAGAACAAAATGGGAGGACCGCTACACTCACCCCGCTTTTTATTTTGTGTTTAACCGCTCCGTTGGTCGAGTGGTTAGTGAACCCGATTACACGATCGACGGGGCTCGGGTTCGATTCCCGACGGGGACAAACATATGTGTGATGAGCAAAAATGTTTGTATTTCCGGGTTCGGGTGTTTATTAAATATATTCTAGTATTTATATATGTATTTCTATGTATTAGTACTTTGCTTGTGTTATAAGTGTTTGACTAACACCCATAACACAAGCAAATAATTTGCTTACTTTGGGTATAGATCAGTAAGTGTAATTTGTTCCGTCAATATTTATTTATTGTAAGACTGTAGGGTACTCTAATGGAATAATAAATACACACATATACGAAGTTTCGCATTTATGAAAGTGATGGGATATAAATTACGTGTCACGATGTTAGTTATATTTTATGATAACCCCGTAAAGAATTGAAAAAAGGTAGTATGCTAATATTCTATGTATTTGATGGTCAGTAATAGATTAATGATTTTCTTTCTTATTCATAAGTATTATTTCTTAAAGTGAGCTGTAGCGTGTACGCTAGTGTAATATTAGTCTGCCTCAGGTTAAGTCGAAATACTATTAGTGTCATTAGTAAAACAATTTATTTTATTACAAAATTACTCGTGGATTCTTTCACCTACATATTTTTATGGTACTAAATTAACACGTTATTAAGGAATATATCTGAATCACAGTACTAAATGGCGTATTAAAAGGTTTAGTAGTTACGATGTACGTTACGTAGAGCTAACAGGAACAGATCATTATGGGGTAAAAAACAACAAAAAAGAAGGCCTAAACTGGGGATAGAACCAATTCCGTTTCCAGTTTTGGCAAAGTTTTTATTAAAGCTTTTTCCTAATAAACTAATAAGAGACTAGAGACTGATATACTTAAAATCTCTGAATTTACTTTAAAAGTCGTATGATAGGTAGTTGGAGAGAACTGAACGTCAAATGACGTTCGGTTTATCACGATTAACAGGCTTGTCGGTTGGTGTGATGACCGGTGATTCCGGTTACCGCAATTTAGCAACCTAAAAACGAACGATCGTTACTAGTTTTCTGCGATAACCGAGATCGACAGTTTTTTATCACCACAATCACCATGATTACCACCACCAGATTGCAAGCTGCTAATAAGATTTTGATTTCAAGAATAACGCCGTAAACCCTCCATAACACTTTTACCCGACCTGGGTTCCCATGATCTGAGCTAAATAGACTACAAATCAGTTTAATAAAAAAAGCATTATCACGTCCGTATCCCCGAAGAAGTAGGCAGAGGTACAGCAAATGCACCCACGATTAGTGGAAGATACTTGGTCTCACAATGTAGGTAGGTGGCAAGCCTATTGCCAACCGGACACTTATCCAATCCCGGGCAACGTTGTTTTTATCAGAAAACTGAAAAAAAAACACAAATATAAACGAATAATTTAATGTAATAACTTAATTTGTATATCTTGGAAACAAACTGTTGAATTATTTATAAACGAAAATAAGTAGACTGTTAAAGTAAACAGATGGAGAAAGCAAAAAAAAAAAATATATAGAAGTGTTGCGGAGGCCAAATTGCTGTGTCAAAGTATTCTCGTCCTGATTGCTCTATTCTGCTTTCGTAGTACTACGTTAGCTCTACTGCGCCAGCTTTTTGTTCTCTTATCGTCGATACAAGGAAAATTGGACGTAGCATGTGCACGCGGTTAGGCAATTAAAATGACCATTTCGATATTGAGACATTAATTTTATTTGGCTGGAATTCTCTGATATACGTTCCAGTTGGATTAAACCTCTATAGCGAGTGAATAACGACAAAGCGTCCAAGTATATTAATTCGAAATAAATTTTTATACCGAACCGATAGAAGTTTTGTTTTCAGGTTCATTTATTTAAATCTGTAGTATATATCTGTACATTCTTTTTTATCAAATTTCGTGACAATTATTTGTTTTATGACTTATTGAGTTCATTTTTAACCCCCAAGTTTCAGGTGTGTATCTGTGTATCTGTGCATCTGTGTGTCTGTCCGTGGCATCGTAGCGCTCTGGCAGATGATCCGATTTGGTTGCGGTTTTTTTTAAATTGAAAGCCCTCTTTAGCGAGATGGTTCGGGAACTTTTGATTAAAATAGAGAAACACCATCTACTTTGATGTCATTTGTTATTATAATGACTTTGGAGCGGAATGGATTCCAGTGGCTGATGATAGAGCTGGAAGATGTGCCCGAGTACTCTTCAGTTAAGCCAGGTTAATCCATCAAGTGGGGACTCATTCGGTTTGTTTTAGCAAACAATTTGGTGCTGGACGATTTTCAGTATCTGATGATAGAATCGGAAGGTAGTCATGGGAATTCCTAAAGTAAACAATAAATAAATAAATAAATATTCACGGGACAAATTACACTTACTGATCTAACCCCAAAGTAAGCATATTATTTGCTTGTGTTATAGGTGTTAGTCAACGATACTTATACATAGAAATACATATGGGTGTTTATTAAATATATTCTATTATTTATACTAGAATATATTTAATAAACACCCAAACCCGGAAATACAAACATTTATGCTCATCACACAAATGCTTGTCCCCGTCGGGGATCGAACTCAAGCCCCGTCGATTGCGTAGTCAAGTTTGCTAACCACTCGACCAACAAGGCGGAGGCTCGACCAACAGGATAAATCTGTCGATCTTATCTATCGAGTTTAGGGGCCTCTGTTCTGTTTTAACAAACATCCTGGTGCTAGACGATTTCCTCTTATAATAGAGCTGATGATGGAGCATGGGAACTTTGGAATAAAAAGGAGTAAATTTACACCAAAGTATTTGGAGCAGGATGTTTTCCAATGTCTAATAATAAAACCGGAAGAAGCCCATGAGAACGTCTAAGCTAATCTAGATAAACCCATCAAATGTGGGCTAATTCGGTTTATCTTGGCAAACACTTAGGTGCCGGATATTTTTTAAGATATAATAATGATGGAACTGAAAGGTGGTCATCGGAGATTAGGCTGATATAGTTAGCCTTTATTGATAAGAGATTTGCAGGGTTTGATAATGAAACTAGAACTCCTGCCATGACCATGGAACTCCTGCACTAAACAAAATAAGCCCATTGAGTGTGGTTTCATTTGTTATATTTTTACATACATTCTAAATCAAAATAACTTCCAGGATTATTTGGTAAAGCTGGAGGCCATGGGATATTTGCAATAATACAACTGAAACTCATTGAGTAAGGAACCGTGGTAATTTAACCTGATGCTACAAGATCCCCTTTTGAAGATCATTAGGTCCTTTCCCGTTTTGCTCTTAAAATGATGCATATGTAGTAGAATGACGGTCTGAGGATGTGTCGGGGATTCTTGAAATTTTTAATTTTATCTTGTTAACATCTTATAAACTGTTGGCTATGTGTATATTCCGTTATAACGTGAGAACGGCTCGACCGATCTTAATGAAAATTAATGTACTGCGAAAGTACGAGATTACGCAAATTATTATTCTTCTCTTTTGCGTGCTCCCTTTACGTATTCTATTAATTATTTTATTATTTGATCTAAACTGTTTTATGCCGGTTTCCGATTATTAATGATTTGTTATTCGTAGCAGTAACCATTAGTGACCGATTTAATAATTACGAATCGTTCCACAACTTTTTTAGAATATTGGAACTTTTTTAGCTTACGCCACGTAGAAAATGATACTATTCGTAATTAAAACGAGTCGTTTTATTGATATAACCGGGCATAAGTCAACCGAGTCGAGATAATAGAGGATAAAGGTTATTCTAAATATTATACTAGAAACATTTTTAGTACGTGATAGTGTTGTTAGTATGGAACTATATTACTACAGGATACTGGTAAATGCTCACTTTTTGAAGTTACTATCTTTATGCGAAACCAAAATTGCCATAATAAAAATTTGTAAAACTCAAGCACTTGTTTTATTTTGTAATAAAATATTTACACAACTTTTTGCACTCGCCAATCACGTAAACACCACCCGTGTTTTTCATTTTAGCATTTATCAACCTTTATGGGATTTTGCTCATTACGCCGTAAAATAATACCACGCCAACGGTCATACGCAATTAACCAGTTTTATATTTTGTTCTCAAAATTTGATTATTTTTTAAACGTACATTGCCTTGAGTGGACTTATAATTTTGATAAAATAGGAGGATAAATACATTAAAATTACAATTTCAGCGTTTGATATGCTGTGATTCGGTTTGGGTGGTATAGTAAAAGTGTTGCTCATGAAAATATAAGTATAAAAAAACGTTATGCAAATTGGCGGTTTCTCCAATTGCTTATTTATTTATTCATTACGTTTTTACATTACGTGACTTTGTTCGCGTTACACATCAGTCGGGCTTTACTCAGTCGAGTTAAGAAATAGTCTTTGTTACTTAGTTATATTGTAGTTTTATATGGTTGAAATTATTTTTTAGAATCGGTCCAGTAGTTTTTGAGTTTATGCATTACAAGCAAACAAACAAATATACCTCTTTATTATAATTTTAGCATAGATCAGAGTTTCACAAACTAAAATCTCAATGTACCTCGTTAGATTTTCAAGACTTGGCGAAACCCTAATGAAACAAGGTAGAACAAAATATGTATCTAAGCGATAAAGAAATACAGACGCAAAAGAAAAATTCTATAGCATTATTCAGTTATGTGAGGGCTGAGGTTGTTTTAGGCGTGAATGGAGCTAATTTTATGAGAAATTTTGTCCCAAATATGTATTTTCTGTGTTGGTTCCGGGCTCCTTTGAAGAATAGACTAACTGTCGTTCTGCCAGGTAGGTCGTAAAAGGCGACGAATTGGCTATGCGAGTCACTACCATCGTGGCTACTAGGTGGTAGAGTTCTGCATTGTCTCGCCCGGGTCTGGTACCACCGCCTTGCCTAATTCTGCCGCAATAGCGTCAGTGCTTGTCGCTGTCGTGTTCCGGTTTGGAGGGTAAGGTAGCCGGTAAACTTATGCATGGGGCATTAGACCTCGCCACAAGATAGCAACGCACCATTAACACCTTTGGTGTCTATAGGCGATGGTTGACTCTTTCCGTCAGGAGACTCATCTGCTTATTTGCTATCTTATGATATAATAAAAAATTAATTAGCATACTTATAATTATACAATCGAGTATAATGATTTAATTTTGATTTCTCAACTCCTAAGTAAAGTAAGCAGCAATTATTATGAACATTCAGTCGCGAACCCCCTAGAGATAACTGTCTAAAGTACTTCAAGGGGCCTGTATGTATTTCTTACCCACTTTGAGAAACCCTGGTGTAGATTATATGATCATAATATGATTATTTCCAAGGAGGGATTATATACAATGCTTCAGTATTTATTTTGTCTTACAGTTCATACATCGATATAAAACTATCAAGTACAGTATTAAATAAATACCAATAAATCTCATAAATGAACCTATTTAGTATTTATGTTTCCCTTTTCTAAATGCTAATAATGTCATTTTGTTATTGTTTACATACGCGCACTCCTCGCTCCCTGGAGACTTATTTGATGCCCCTTTTTTCTATTAACCCAGAAAGCTAAAGTTCACTCACCTACTAAAGGATAGAGACGAGTATCGTGGGATCAAAAATATTTGTAACGAAAATGCTGACTTTATTTCATGAGTAGTTCCACAATTTTTCACATTTATCCCGCTGTTTAGGAAAACGGGCTCTTGAAAATTAATATTGCTTACGGATGTGACTAACGTTTACCGCAGTTGCAATTTTGGTTATTCGTCTGTCCGAGGTATATTATCAAGACTGTCAAAATTATTCTCTTTTGTGAACTAATGTTATTTTGTTCACATTTGCTGTAAACTGTTTTTATATTTAGCAATGTGCTTAACTCGAATACGTTACGGACATAGGCAGAGCCGCTAAACGCTACAGAAAAACACCAACTTAGTCATTTATTGGCAAGAAAATAGGTTCGTTTATCTGTTTATTCTATTTAATCTGTGTTAATTAGCAAACGCTCCTAGCGTTTGCTCATATGCGTGGCGACACGTTTCCTTCTCAATGGCGTGTCTGTTAGTATTCTAGTGGTCTATGGTCATGCCAAAGATAATCAACAATAGGCTTACTTATGATTTCGCAAGTAAAGACGTCTTGACTTGCTTAGTGCTGCTATATATTTACTTATCTTTTATAAAATAAAATGGTAATATTGGCAGTACTGTTGTATTGGATATATTTTATAGCATAAACCATGTCATCTCATTCGGTGCGATAAAACAGTATAACATGGTTTAATTCTTATTTTTCACAAAATAATACAACCTACAAATATATGATATTTTTTGTAATAAGAGCGTTTGCTCATATGCGCGGCGACACGTTTCCTTCCCAATGGCGTGTCTATTAATATACATGTAGTCTATGGTCATGCGAACCTTACTCAACAATAGGCAGTTACTTATAAGATGATTACGCAAGTAAAGACGTCTTGTCTTGCTTGTTGCTGCTATATATTTACTTATCTTTTATAAAATGAAATGGTAATACTGCCAGTACCGTTGTAATGAAGTAATATTTTATAGCATAAATTGGGTCACAATAGATATGCTTCGCTTTATCTTGATCACTGAAGCGAACCCCGAGGGGTTGCCTTTGTTCATTTGTCAATTTATTACACAATTACGCCTCAACAATGCAACATGTCGATATGAAATTTTCAGATTATTTGAATGAACGACGTAGACTGTATTTTCATGTGACGGTAATATTTCTGTAGGTTTAGGGAGTTTTTTTTTGTTTTCCCTAGGAGGGAAAATCCGCCCCCTGGGGGAGTATATAACCGACACACGACAGTGACTAGCGTTGACGCTAATACGACAAGAATGGATATGGTGGTGATACTAAGACCTGGATGAGACGTTGCAGAACTCTATTACCTAGTAGTCACGGTATTAGTGATGTATATAGCCAATCGTCTGCCTTTTACGACCTGCCTGGAAGAATCGGAAACGATCTATCGTTAAAGGGGGCCCGGACTAACATGGGATAGTGTTTGTTACTGTTGCATTCGAGTTAGAGGGTAAGGTAGGCGGTAAATTTTGCATGTGGTATTTTCTACGCTAGAGATTTTTTACCAGTTAATCGCCTTAGTGGTCTAATAGTGGCATCGGTGTTCACCACAAGATTCCCAGGTCGGACATTTCAAAATTGCGTTTTTTCAGTTTTCTGATAAAAACAACGTTTCCCGGGATTGGAAAGTACTCGGTTAGTGATAGTTAGTGATTGTCTATTCTTGGGTGCATTTGTGGTACCTCCGCCTGCCTCTTCGGAGATATGGGCGTGAAGATATTTACTTTATTTTTATCCAAATAAGAATGCAGCTTTACATATTTGGTATGTAAAGACGACGGCTGCCTCTTTCTATCAGGAGAGCCAACCGCTTGTTTGCTATCCTATAATATATTAAAAATTTAAGTAAATAAACCAGAAATATTCGTGCTTCAAGTAACTCGCTTTCCTTTTCCATAAAAGCGGTATCGCTATGCCTTACCTTATCAAAAATTAAGTAATTTTATGTTTGCGTAGACACATAAAGAAGCTGTTTTACTACTTTCTCATATACGGGAATAACCAATGTATGTATTACTTTCTTGCTACATGATTGTTATATACTAAATTATTTGAAAATTGAGCACACAATTGTCACCTGCAATTACACGCATAAGTTTTGGGCAGAATAACTTCCTCAAGAAGCGATAGAATTACAATGAATCGAAAACATCTTATTTATACTATCTTTATTTATATTTGTCCATTATTGTTAATAATGACGTCATTATCTCACAATAATAGGTGCATAAACACACAGGTGCGCCACACCTGGCCGGCTAGTACTTGTCGTTAAGCGCAATTGCTAACGTTTATATGTATTAGATATACACGCTGTCTGTGCAATTATTTGGGGATCGAGTTCGATTCCCGACAGTATAAGTTTTTGATGTATGCAGGCTGACTGGTAAAAAATTTTACAGTAACTACCACAGTACCAGCTAAAATGTACCTTATGCATTTTTTGTCATAACAGACTATGCAAAAGAAATAAAGAGTAATAATAACATGTGTGTATTGATATTCGATCGTAGCTCATAAACTATTTGTTAAAGATTCCTTTTTATAATGCGATAGTTATATTTTTGGTACAGACTTTGCCTTGGTACAGGATACTTTGGTACACTTCCTCAAATGTTCATCATTGGCCTAAGTTTTAAACGTTTACTTGAGAAATAAAATCGTGGACTTACAATGCTAATTACACATTTTTATCGTGAAATATCAGCTTTTTTTAATAGTTATTTAATACTCCCATTTTCCGGGATTATAAGTTTGTATGCTATTCCAGGTTATCTTCTACATGTGTGCAAAATTTTATCCGAATCGGTACAGTCGTTTTTGCGTGATTGAGTAAAGCTTCGGCCGCACGTGCGTCTATCGTCACAAAGCTTTAAGCCATGACATGATACATGCAGATGTAACCGACTATTATCAGATATCGTCACAAACATTCATACTGCGTGTCCCGCGATTGGCGGTACGTCAAAATGTTTTAGAGCGCTAATATCTTCGACGATACACGCAAGTGTGGCCGAAGGGTTACTATTATCTACCCATACATCCAAGCATCCGAACTATCGCATTTATAATATCACTAGCTGCACCGTGCAGCCCGCTGCTTTATAAAAGTTTTTGGTGAATTTCGCGGGAACAAGTCATTTTTCCTGCATAAAAAGTAGCCTATGTGCTATCCCAGGCCATCATCTACGTGCGTGCCAAATTTCATCCAAATCTGTTCAGTGGTTTTGGCGTTATTGAATAACAAACATCAATCCATCCATCCAACCATCCAAACTTTCGTATTTATAATATAGATTAATATTAATTAATATACATTAATATTGATTAATATAGATTAATATCGATTAACATAGATTAATATCGATTAATATAGATTAATATCGATTAATATAGATTAATATCGATTAATATAGATTAAGATATTAGTATAGATAATCTATTACATATGAAGCTTTTGTTCCATAAAATTGTTATACGAGTAGAATATAACGACATCGAACATTGTGTATAAAACAAAAAATCATTCATTAGACACTCGAGAAACATGGAAGCGCTGACTCGTCGGAAACGAACGATCAACACGGCCTGCTCTGTTGTTAATTCAATTTTAGTTTCTCCTCCAAAAACCTTTAGCTGAACCATTGAGATGAACGGTCACGTAGATAAATTTGCTCAATAACTAATAAAATGAAATAGTCTAAGTATAATAATGATTTGTGATTGCCTTCTGGACGAAATTCTATGGTATTTCTATTATTTTTATATACATAATTTAGTGTACTTAAAAACAAACTCTGAGCACGACTTTTTGTTGTAAAGGGTTTTAAAATCTTACTTTACATATTAATATTCTTTAGATAGCTGTAAATTGACGTAGTAGATAGATAGGTATATAGATCTTTCACAGAGATCACATAAATTTTTCGAGAAAAAAATTTCTTTAAGAACTCGGAGTAGGTGGTGTATTGACCACGTGAGGCACGTAAAGCTGGCTGTTTTAGTTATCAGAAAATAATAAGAGGCTATATAAATAACAATCGGCAATAGATTATCACTTTCGTAAGTGGACAAACAAATTACGGTAAACGTGAACTGTCTAATGTTCAGTTCACTCGTACTTCATTGTAATTAAACCAACGCGACGTGTTGTATGCATTTAATATCATAATGAAATTGGTACTTCTAACTTCTCTGTTTGTGGCCGCGTTTCGGACGCGGTAGCAGTTTAAAAAAAAATGTTTGCGCGTCAAAATAACTTGTAAAATGTTTTATTGAATAAAGTACTTCTGATTTCTGATAACAAGAATTATTATTTAAACCATGACTAAAGACGACAATAATATTTTGGAATATCCACAAGTGATATATATCTACATAGATGTAAGTACTAAAGACTAGTCGATTTGGAAACTGCAAGCTGTAATTCTAAAGCTTATATAAAAATCTAGCAGTCACTCGCGACTTCGTTCGCGTGACCAAAAGTCATTATTTTCCTTTGCTTAGTCGGGTACAAAAGTAGCCTATGTCACTTCTGGATAATCTTGCTTTGCAAAGATAAAAGAATTTTTTTATAGTTCGAGTAGTTTTTGAGTTAAATCATAACAAATAAATAAAAAATCAAATCTTTCCTCTTTATAATCTTTGTATATATATCTTGTCAGTGGGTGTTATCGCGCCAGATCCGTACAAATATACAGAAATCCAGACAATCTCAGGATTGTTTTTCAATATTTTTTATTAAACTAAATAAAATATTTGTCTTTTGAAAATATCAAATGCGTTGAAATTAGTGTTTTTTCTTGACATGCATGTATTTATGTGATTATATAAGTATATACACCGAAACAGTTTTCGAAAATACCGGTTAATAGAGGTTTTATCGGTTCTCATAAATGGTTTCGCTCGGAGCGAATCTGAGATGAGAACGATTCATAAACCTAGATAAAGCGGTTTAAGCTAAACAAGCTAAATGATTCTCACTGTGCAGGCAAAAATTGAATGCGGCGAACATCAAAGAAAGATTTTAAAAAATATGTATAGATTTATTGTCTCTAGCTCCTACATGCTTCTTGTCTCTTTTCAAGAGAGTCATATTGTGTAACCTGCACAGTGCACACTTCTACTTTATGTTATAAAAAATAATAACTGACTGCACTATAAGGATAATGTTACTAAACCCCCTTTTTTAGGATTTCCAAGATAAATCGTTTCAGCGATAATAAATTGTTTTTTTCCAATTTAGCCTTTCCCTAAAACATACATAGATTTTATTAATACATACTAATATTATATTATATGCGAAAGTCTGTCTGTCTGTCTGTCTTTATATTTGTTACGATTTCACGGCTCAACCACTAAATTGATTTTGGTGAAATTTGGCTAGGAAGTAGTTAAAGAACTGGGGTAATAAATAGGGCTAAGGGACTGAAATAGTGAGTAAAAGTCAATGTGAAAAAATATAATTGATGGCGTCATATTACTCTATTTGCGGGTGAAGTTGCGCGATTTAGTTAGTGAAATAAAAACGAATTGATATTCACTGTCTGAACATTAAATTTGTTGGTTAACGACTATCGTAACACTTACTTTTGCTTGTCGAACAGCGTCAATTACAATATTCAGTTCGATTCCGATAGAAACAATTTCATTTGGCTCATGGTCCTTTCAGATCGTATGTAACAATGAGTTTAATCCTATTAAAACGGACACACATTGTGCCAGAATTGTAGCGTGGTGGCTTTGGTCTGTCGCCGTTCTCATCGACTCACTGCATTTACTAACCGGAACCAGACCTTAAACAGAATTAAACATGGTTTAATTTCCCTGCCGAAGCGTCAGTGAAAAAGGCTCCGCCTAGTTGAAACACAACTGTGCTGGGAGGAAATAAAATAGAACGGGAAGCGATGCGGGCGTCGGACGAAGCGATTATGCAGTCGAGAATAATGGGCGCCGGTCCACATGCACGTTTTTGTTTGTGGTCTGTGACGCGATTTATACGCGAATTTCTACCATCGCTGAAGTGAGCACAATTCACAATAATTGCTTTGAACAAAATTCCATGGCATGTAACTTTTGTCCTATTTCACGTTCACCGTATCGTGTATCATACGTGGCTGTTCACATAGAATAAATATATTCAAATATTATAACCTAATCACATATGCTACATCAACATTTTTATCGTATTTTTGTAACTTTATTTAGTCTATACGTATTCAAAAATTCGTAAATAGGGATGTTTGACTTCTTGGAAAAAGTATTTCATATCATCGAGACAATCTAAGCGGATGTTAAGCTTTACCTTATTATTTTGCATAAATATGAAAAAAGAAATAAAAAAACCGGCTAAGTGCGAGTCAGTCTTGCGCGCGAACACTATCATCTGTAAAAACGTCAAAAAATCACGTTTGGTGTATGACCCCTTAAATATTTATTTTATTCTGTTTTTAGTATTTTTAGTTATAGCGGCAACAAAATTGCATTATCTGTGTAAATTTCAACCGTCAAACTAGTCCGTAGAGTTCCTTGACTAGTCCCCGCGACCGCTAATCGCGTCCGTGGCATGCGCTGTACTAATTCATTCATTTGATTCGATCGCCCGCCGCGTCGTTCGACGCGTGTGCGATTTGTTCAACAAAATTCGTCGGCCGCCCCGGTGGTCGCCGCGCCGCGTGGCATGCTTAGTACATTTCCATACATATTTTGTTTTAGACACTAGACGCTTCGGTTTTCGCCCTGTGTGAAAAATCGCGTGGGCGAATTTCCCGTGGCCAGGCGGTTAAATGTAGCTAAGCTACTAGCTAATGTAGCGGTAGCTAAATACCTGTGAAAATGTAACGTGCAAATCAATTTGACAAGTCGAAATACGTTTCCTTCCTTTCTTTTCATTTCGCCCAGAGAAAGATAGCTACAACTGTAATGTAATTAAGATGTGTGCGCAATAAATTTGGAGCCAATGCCTTACTTGCTGGTGGGTACTATTTATAAATTAATTCTACTCGTATGATATAATAAGGTTTTCCCGAACTTTCACTTTCTAATCTATTCATTAATACGTGAAACTGAAACTTCGTATTCTTTTTAAGATTATTAAGCGAGCGGTAAAGTATTAAATTTGATTATTTCACACGATTAAAGTTTACATTTCAGAGGAGTGCGAAAACCTTGTGTTATGTTTAAATAATATGCATCAGAAATACATTAAATTAATAAAAACATAAACATTACATAAACTACATTCATGTGACATAACATACCTGATAATGTATATACATATATACTATTTTCTTTACGGCTAAAGTCTGTCGTTAAAAGAGATTTTATTGTTTAATCTATAGTCGAATTTCGACCACCGAACTATAGTTATTGTACATAAATCAATGGTGTATATCTGTACACTCAGTTTTTTGTCAAGTTTCGTTATAATTGTTCATTATATGACTCACTGACATCAACCTTCCCTTAAAAAATGACTGTTATAATATGTCCTATTAGAAGTCTATAAATTCTTGATCTATTGATTGCGCAAAACATAGGCCTTATAATGTTTTGAGAGTTTATTAATTTACGCTCAATAAAGCGTTTAAATAAGAAGATGCAACATTCTATTCAAAGCGATAAAATTTAATGAAATTAGCTACAATTTTAAGTAGCTACAATTTGACTTAGAGTTTCACCAGGAATCCGTGGAAATTAATATTTAAAAAACTATATTTTGGGCCGACTTCCAATCTACACTTTTAAATGAGTTTTCCTGGTTTGGGACGATTATTTCGCCAGAAGAATTCGATGTACCGTATGTACATCTTTACTCGGTACTCTGTTACTTGACGATCACAACGCGTACATAAATCACAGTGCAACCTGTCCGACGATTAAAATTTATAAGTATATGTGTTGAAATTAAATAAATATGTTTACTCAGCTGAACACTTTTTTCACTTTTGACGCACTCGCATATAATACAGAACTACTTTCTAGTAACTACTTTTTTAACTAAAAACCATTGAATTTGAAACATATGCATTGTTAATTTAACGTCGATTTCTTTTACAATGTAAGAATTTGACAAGTTTCTGGATTGTTTTTATACGACGTACGACAAGCATGTAAATTATATATTAATAAATATGTTATTAAAATATGACCATACTTATTAATATATATTTATCATAATTACTCGAAATAATAGGGGCGATATCTGTTTATTTATAATTGCGTGCGCGGAGGCCACAGCCGTTTTTAGTCTCAATAATATCTGAGAAAACAACTAAAATAATTTGCTGCTATCGTACCGACCATAAAATTTTATAAATGCGCTTTCGCCTCAAACAAATATTAGTTCAGATTTGTCAAATCGTTTTCATAAATAAACGGATTATATAGCAAATAACTCATTTCTTGAGATGGAATTACTATAGAATAAACCAATTTAGATAAAATAAAAACCTCAGCTTGTTTTGTTTTATTTTTCTTTGCAGGATTTCCTTTAGAATCGATTGAATGTATTTAATCCGGACAGCGGTCTGGTAGCGTAACTTTTAATAGCCTTATCAGACTCGGACAGGCAGCAGTCTTCCCTTACTTGAAGAATAAGCACCCTTTACTAACGCTGATGTATATTTAACTATATCGTACATTTACTTGAGTTTATGTTTCGTATAAACCGTCTCCAACTACGTATTATAAATTTGAAAGTAATTTTCATTTGTTGCACACTTTCTTTCGCAAACTTACAAATAATACCTATCTCAAAAATATTCTTTTCCAGAAAAGGGTTTGAAGAGCTTTCAAACTTTGAACAAGTCCTAATTGTACACGGATGAAAGGAAAACTTTAAAAGAATATTTTTATAGGATACTAAAACAATTTGAAGTTTTTATGCAAAAAAATTTATAAAGTATACCTACTGTTATTTTTTTACTCGACTGTGCTAGACGGAGGCTTATGTTTTTCTAGTGTATGTATGTATATGTCTTTGGCACTCTCCGTCGCCTAAATGGTTTGTTGGATTTATACTTGATAGGTGTCATTACGAGTAGATTTACCTTAATTGTGAGCCACCTAAGCTATAAAATGTTCACTCCACTGCTCAAGAAGGCGAGTAACCTAGGTTATATAATTTTTACCCGACTGCCCTAGAAGGAGAGTAACCTGGGCTATATAATTTTTACCTGACTACACTAGAAGGAAAGTAGCCTAGGCTATGTAATTTATTTGTTTATATGTTTTTACTTTTTTACCTTTACCAAAGCATTGTTTCACGCATCGTCTTTATGTAAATTAGTTTTGATGATTCACTTTCGCTTTTTGTGTAAAATAGGATACAGGTAACAGGCAGATGTCTCTTTAGGAGGAAAAAGATAACCACAGCCTAAAGCTACCGGTGATGGTAATGGTGTGTTGCCATCTATGTTGCAAAGATGTAATGCAACATGCATAAGTTATAAAAACGAAACAAAAAATGTTGGCATAACAGGATTTGAACCAATGTCGCCCTACGTCACGCCCTAACCAACTCAGCCACGTGGCTATATATGTACATGCGTATATACTAGGTAAATAAATTCATCGATACAGATGAAATTTAAATTTATAATATTAATAATACTTTCGTGTTATGCGTGTTTACTATATTATTAGTGTTTTAACACGTATTCCGTTCTAGGGAAAATTTTAAAACGTAACATAACTTTACTGGCTACATTACCTACCCTCAAAACCGTAACACAATCACAATACGCTATTTCAGTTGGATTTGATGAGAACAAAATATTTTAAATAACTCTACATTAAAGAAACTTCAACATAAACTTCAACTTCAACATATTTCTTTATTGTTATGCCAATTACTTTCCTACATTTAGGTAAATTTTATTATTAACTTGTCCAATGAGCCCTAATACACATATCTTATAAGTCATCGAGAAGTCTGGTGTATTAGGTGGTCTGATCCACCCTGAAATCATGCCGCTTAAATAAGCGTCGGAAATTATAAAGTTAACTTAATACAAGTATATTTATTAGGTATAGTTAGGTAAAACTAAGTTAGGGTGCTCTATCGTTCAAACTTTATATGTTCTCTGCATTGTATGCTGCTATTACTATCACATTTGTCCGTCTAACACTGCACTGACTTTACGGCTTTAGTAAAAGAGTTCACTACCGTTAAATCTGCCATAAACAATAAAATTTGCATTTATTGGTCGTCGTCAATGTCGTAAATTTAATGCGAGCGAGCTGCCAACGACATTTTGAGTGAATGTCTACTGCCATTATACCGGAAACAACACAGTGAATAGTGGCTTTTCCTGAACTCTGTGATGTGCGATAATTGATATCACCAGTCAATTAAAGTCGGTGACGCCGTCAATGGGGGTCGCGATGTCGTAGTCCTACTGCGTGCCAATTATTCTCATTTGTTCAACCATACACTCGACACAGGCTACAATAAAACTGTATTGATGCACGGGTCACTACTGCGGACCGCCACGCTATTTCTGCCCTGTAATTCTGAAACATCTAATTGCATTATAATTGGAACTGCATTTAGTTAATTGCCCATTTTAATCTTCAACGTTTCGTAAAAATGGCCTCTATTGATGTTACTGAACGATAATACTTTGAGATTGTTTTTTACCGAATGACGTAACATTGGGTACTAATTATTGTTGGTCCAAGCCCACTTCAAGGAATAGATGATCTGCCATTTTGCTAGGCACTTCATAAAAGGTAAACGATTGGCTAAACCCATCATTTCAATCGTGATTTCTTGGTGGTAGAGTTTAAAAAAATTTCGCCCAGATTTAGTGCCATCACTTTACACAGTATGTTGTATGTGTAATATTTATTTTCATTAATATAATGTGTGTTCTAATACATATTACGAGTATATAACAATATTAGCTTTTTGCACTCCTTCACCATGTAAACTTTAACCATGACAAGTTCACATTATTGTCGTAAGAGGGGGTACAAAGATTTCGCTTCACGTATTAATATATAGATATAGCGCTACCTTAACTAAGCGAGAAGGTGCAAATACTTAAGTACATAATAATCCTTCTCTCCATCTCTCTGACAGCGTTAAATTTACATTTTAGGTGTTGAAATAGCAAGCGACGATAAAAAAAAAACGTCCAGTTCCATAATCATTTGGAAGGTAAAGCTAAGTTAGCTTTAAAGAAACTGGGGGTATTGATTCGTACTAGACGATACTTCATGACTTGCCATTTAAAATCCATACCAATATAAATGCGAAAGTAACTCTGTCTGTCTCTTCTTTACGCCTAAGCCACTGAACTGATATGCACGAAATTTGGTATGAAGGTAGTTTGAAACCCGAGAAAGGATATAGGATATTTTTATCACGAAAATCCTACAGGAACTAGCTCCCGTTCTGCTGGTAAAACCCCGGGACTTTACAAGTTCGGTCACACATGGAGTATTATTCGCACCTTCAAGCTGAAGCACCTCAGTATCATACGAGAAGAATATCACACGTAGAGCGGGACGCCTGGTCGACAAACCTACTCGTACAAACGGTCTTGAACCACTTTTCCCATAGTAATGTATATTTTTTGATATCATCAAAAAGTAGAGATTCAAAAAAAACTAATACCGAACCAAACATCAGATATTTTGATAGGTGAATTTTCGATTGAAAATTATGATTTTTTTTTTAATATTAAGTCAAAATAAGGGAAAAAAAATCATGTTTTAAATTTAAAAAAAATCAGTGTATTTGGGATATAAAAAAACAACTTTTTACGAAGTTTCGTAAAAAAACTATTTTTGTAGAAGATAAAAATAAAAAAAACAAAAAGTCAGTTTTTAAAATTTTTCGCACAATTTTGAGGTTTTATGAAAAAAGTGTGTATACATATTGTCGATAACGTTACCATTAAACCTTTTTAGATAGTACTCGTAGTTTTGCCGTAAATCGTGATAAACTGTTTTCCCCCCTTCAGATTCCTCCCCTTACTTTCCGAACTCGCCCGTAATTTATTTTTCCTCTTATTTTGGCTTAATTTTCTTTCATTTGCAATTTCATCCTACTGTTTTTTTTTGTTTCAAAAATTATCTACCCTAGCCTACTTTGCCTAATGATTGAATTGAGATGTTCCTGGATGAAACTGGGTGTATTTTCCTAGTCCTCCTCTATACTTTTGAATAATTTTCAAAGTGGGTTGCAGGTCTAAGGCAACTTGGCTTTTCCCCAGGGCACCTTGACTTGCTCAACTTAGGAGTCATCAGAAAGTTGCCGCTGCTGATTTACTCGTCAGTGTACAAAAGTTACAGTGATGGGAAATAGGTCTCATTGCGGTGTTTCCCTATAAGCCACACTATAAGGGATATCCTTCTGTTTATTTCCATCGAATAGACTACCACAATTTCGCCCGTGTTGATACGCCTCCCCCTGAAAAATAGACCATCTGTCTGCCCACCAGACAATTTGTAAAAGGCAAACAAATAACCAAACTTGCCATTACCATCATAACTACAACGTCTTGCCTGAGATTGGTGTCACCACTTTACCTTTTCCTGTCGAAATAGCGCTAGTGTTTTTCAGTACCGTGTTTCGGTTTAAAAGATTAGGTAACCGCGTAATTCATGTATATAGCAATCCCCTCCCCACGGATGGCAACGCACTTTTAACATTGGTGGTTGTCATCATCGACGGTTATATCTTTCCGCCAGTGGAGACTTCTTCCCGTTCGTTATCTTACGTCACAAATCACTATACAAAAATGTACAGATTATCTCAGTTTTTTTTAGGTTCCTTAGCTTCGTTTTTTTAATGATCTGGTAAAGGTTTACTCTCTACACACATTTACAAGCAGGCATCATTGCCCTGAAGATGCTATAAAAGGTGAGACTGGTTGGCTCACCTTTTACGGCATCTTAATGTAAACTAAATAAATAATGTTTTGTAAAATAGTACAAGTGCGTTTTAAAAGTAGCAAATGCATGCAATTCATCATTAAAAGGTCATTTGTATATTATAAATTATACATTATACAAAGATAGAGCTTTAATTATTACTAAAATTTGGGTAAAATTTAGTGATAATGTTTCACAATTCCTTTAATTTACTTTTGTATTTTTTTAAAGGGCAGTGGGCCCACCTCTCGTTCCCACCACTGTAACTTCTGTAAACCAGAATCAACAGCGGCAACCGTCCTGATAACCTGAGTTGCGAGCTCAGGGTGCCCTAGGGAAAAGCTAAGCTGTCTTGGATCCCGCAACGAAATTAATCAGAAGTATATAGGAGGAGTAGGAAAATACATCCTGTTTCCCTCCCTTTTTAGCAGGAGACAGCAAAATGTTAAAAGCATAAAAATGCTACGAAATGAGACTTTTACAATCGTTAAGCCTGATTGCTATTGCACCACGGATGTTTGGAAATTAGGGACCTACCAGAATGGCCTACTTAATTTTGCTTCCAGTAGTAAGTGTGACAGAATCGTTTGAAGGCACGGAAGTTCCCACGTGTCAGAGTAATAAATTACATTGGATATATAATTGAATACTATCAAGCATTTGGCGACGTTCGTTTTGCCAAAGATTACACTCCCAAAGAATGTGATGTGCAGTTTGTTCATATTTACAGTTTAATGTAGAGCACTCGCAAAATTGTTTACATTTGTATATACCAATTTTCTTTTTTACGGTAGTATACCACTCTGTGGATGATGAAAACAGTGTAACGGTAGAAAAATAAAAAAAATATGAACCCGACAAAAATATTTAACCCTTATACTAGAACTAAACTTATTTAAACATTCATTATTATTTATTAACTACAATTAATTTTTAGCTATGTTTATTTTTGAATGGACGCATTATTTACTCTCATTGTAATTAATTACAAATAGTGGAAATACCGTGTTAGATGTGACGTCAAATGCGGCCATGTGTGAAATTATATGTCCCAAATTATTAATGTTAAATTCTGTCCCTTATAATAATTTCTGTGGTATGTTTGTCATATTAAAATCATTTTATGATCTACTCTAGTAATGTGTAGCAGCTATTATTTACTTGAATAAAATTACTATAATGATTGTATATACTAGCTATTGCTGTCTGGTTGAAATTCGACCATTGACTAAGCAATAAAATCTCTTCTGAGTTTGATAAGTTTTTAGCCACAAACATAATAGTATATATGTATGTGAGTTTATTATGTTGTATATGAAATGAATGAAGTGTGTAATGTTTATATTTATTAATGTATTCCTTATACATCACTATATATTATAACTCAAATTCGGTTTCTCTGTCTGTCCCTATGTCCCTATGTCCCTATATATGCTTAAATCTTTAAAACTACGCAACGAATTTTAATGCGTTTTTTTAATAGATACATTGATACTTGAGGAAGGTTTTAGTATATAAACCTTTCCAATATTCCCACGGGAACAAACGCTACGCGAGTGAAACCGCGGGCAGGTCGCTAGTATTATATAAAAGTTTCTTCACTCCTCCTCAATGTAAACTTTCGCTGTGCAAAATTTCATGATCCTCTGTTCGCGTCATAAAATTAGTTACAAAGTTTTTGTTTCACGTGTTAATATATATAGATTTAAAAAGATTTATCAGACCACACAGTTGTAAGTTTTTTATAGCGAATGATAGCAGGCCCGCAGATGGGTTTCCTGATACAAAGATTAGCTTCTACAACAAAGCAATCAACTCTTTTAATGGCGCGCTGCTATTCTTGTTTAAGAATCGTTATGACACATGCATACTGGAATACAATAGTGACAAACTCTAACCACAAAATTTAACATAGAGATTATTTAAATGCTGCGGAAGGATATACACACATTTTTTTCCAAACTATGATGATAACGTAATCTGTACGTGAGATTTATTACAATAACCTCATTAATTATATACGAACGACTAGCGATTTGCGATGTGTTTATGTTGCGATATGTTTTATGGAGAAATTCACAAAAATATTCAGAAGAAAAAAGAAATAAAATATCTTAATCTAATTTTAAAATAAATCATAAGGGTTGTCGATTGATATAAAAAAATCATATCGTATTTTGTTTTTGTTTTGGGGACCATAACCAAAAATTACCATACTCTCATCATCTGTTGTTTCTTCGCTATTCGTCCAACTTCCTATAATAGAAAATGTTGTTACATAAATGTGCAGGTTGTTTATTATGATCTACTCGTAGTATTAAGTTATTGGTTTGTGGCCTTAATTGATCAAATTAAACACAATTTTTTACCGGGAGCCTGATGATAGCTTAATACGATTTATACAAAGTATAAAGAGACTACCAAGAAATCAGTGTTATAACCACAATTAGTCTACGCTATTACGAATCGACGTACGAAACGAAAAATATATATATATATATATATATATATATATATATATATATATATATATATATATATATATATATATATATATATATATATATATATATATATATATATATATATATATATATATATTGAGTTCTATAGTCCCAATTTTTTACAAGTTTTCACTCCAGGATTCAAAAATTACCCACCCACACTGTGGGGGAACCCACACTTTTTATAATTCCGAAGCGAATATCTCACATATTAATGGCAAAATGAAAAAAAAAAACTGGTTTAGAAACCTCTGTATATCGTATACAAAGACCTATCCAGTGACACCCCATTTGGATATTCTCTTTTGAATTTTTTTTTCATCCCTCAGTTACATGTACATGTACTCAGTTACATGTACTGCTACCCTTAATAATTTTATTTTTCCTAATTGTACTGCATCATTTTGTAGCGATTCATAAAAAACACATTTTCTTTAAATTTCAACTATACAGTACCCATAGTCTCCGAGTAAAGACTGCGACATACGGACGAACAGATGGACAGACGAACGTAACGAATTTTAAAATTTCCCTTTTTTTCCATTTGGCTACGGAAGCCTAAAAATCAACCTTGTAACAGTTTTATTATATTCGTAAAATATATTTTTTTCAAACATTTTCATAAAACAATTAAATCAAGTTGTCGCCTCTGTGGTCTAGTGGTCCAGCGTTGGCGTTGACCACATGAGGTCCCGGGTTCGATTCCCGGGTCGGGCACATAAATAAAAGTGTTTTTTCAGTTTTCTGACAAATACAAAGTTGCCCAGGATTGGAAAGTGCCCGGTTGGTGATAGGCTTGCCACCCATGACATTTGTGGGACCAAGTATCTTCGGCTAATCGTGGGTGCACTTGTTGTACCTCTGCCTACCTCTTCGGGGATACGGGCGTGAAGATACTTTTTAATTAAATCAAGTGGTAACCTTATAAAACATAAAAATTAGGTAACAATTTATTCTAATATGGAACTGAAATATTTTCTCTACAAAAACATTTTTACAATTATAAATATTGGAAAAGACAATTGGAAACAACAATAAAAGATTTAAATAAAAGAGAGGAAACTCGTCGTTTAAAAGTGTATCCGTAAGGAGTGAAGTATCGAAAAGGGGATAATGTAATGAAGTTGAGATGGCCGGGTGTTTGGTAGCGCGCGGCAAAATGGAGCTGGGATACAATAGGAGCGATGGCGCGGTAACGGAACCGGATAGGACCTATTGCCGGCAACTCCGTGCCGATAAGCGGCGACGCGCCCGCTCTCGCCGCAACCGACGACGCCTGCACCTGATTTATGTACGACTTCTCTTCTTTTTAATGAGTCCCTAAGAAGATATCTCTTTGAACACATAAATTTCACAGCCGTGACTCGCCGAAACGCCTCCATTTCGATATCTGCAAGCGAACGCAGTCCCATTCCGTTAATCTATTGAAGCGAACCTACCACGATATAGTTTTGCTTATCTCGAATAATGGCCTCTATCTAGTTGATCTGTCTGTTTTATTTATGGCCATGTTTTTCTTTACACGTTCCTTCCAATTTGTGGAGAGTGAAAGGGATTGTTATGAGCCTGCCATGTTTCATAGCAATAAACATGTGGATCCAAAATAACAACATTAACAATTTCTTATGCCCGTTATTCTTTCGCATTACTTACTGTTGTTTTGTTGCATTGTTTCTTGTGTTACACTAAGTTCCCAACTATTTCGATTTAGTTTCCTTAGCTTGCTGGAGCTCTTGGAATTCCACTTTTAATAGGTTTAATTTTGTTATCTCGCAACAAACGAACAGGAGAAAAGCTTTCGAAAACAATTTTCATTATCGACATAGCATTATAATGGCTTAGAATTGAGCCATGCGTATTCTTGTTTACTTAACAAGTTTCAATTATTTTGTATGTATGATTACTATAGAACACCTGAAAATAGAGGAAGTCTATGTAAATAAAATTACGTGTGGGTCTAATACTGAGACTGTAAGCCTAATATCTCGGAAAAGGGATTCGAATACCTCATCGGGCAGTTTCATATAATTTTTGTATTAAATTGTTTTATTTTATTTGATTTTATGTTCTTTAATTTTAATTCAATTGGTGGTCAGTCAGTTAAAAAAAGGCGTAGCCTATTCGGCTCAGTTCATTGGTTCAACTTCGACTTAGGCATACTTGTTAATGCGATTTTTTCCTACCTTACCTTCCAAACCGGAACACGACTGTGACTGGTGTAAATAGGTCAAGCGGTGGTACTAGAGGTGACGAATCTATCTCTATTACCTTGTAAAAACTTTTTAAATGTAACTTAATTATTTTTTTGGTTTAATAAGATACGGTATACTGGAAATTATTATGGAAGGATTTTCACCAAACGCCGACGATGGAGAGCGTAGATTAATCTTGATTGGTTAATTTATTTTGATTTTATTTATTGAAAATTAACTTTTTTTTTAAAAAAATAACCCCGCTTCTACATTGCAATACCCTACCTGGGTTCATAGCTCGTGGGACATCACACTGATTTTTAAATGATGAATACATACATATACTTGAAATTTCGTGAGTCGCTTTTTTAACGAAACTAACAAACTATTAATCAACGACTATTTTCGAAAGTGCTCACATACACAAAAAATGCGGCAAGGAATTTGTCGGACGCACTTGATAACATTGATAATTATTAAACAATTCAGCAAAAATGAACTATGTATTTATGTACTGAATTCTGTCCTAACCAGAAGTTCTTAAATGCGGCGTTATGGCGGTGGTAGAAAATTTGTGAGCAGTATTTTTGGCACTAAATATTTTTCGAATTAGTTTTTTAATTATTTTGTAAATGAAGCAAGAAAAACTTATAAATTCGGAAAATTTTGATCATGCTAATTTAAAAAAACGCTGCATTTTCCTTAAAAGCCGTAGACAGAATGTAGTTAATAACCTCTATGGTCCGTGGTCCGGTGTCGGTTGGGACCACATGAGGTCCCAGATCCGATTCCTAGGTCGGACAATTCAAAAATGTTTTTTTTTCACTTTTTTGATAGAAAACATTGTTGCCCGGGATGAGATAAGTGCCCAGTTGGCGATAGGCTGGCCACCTATCACATTGTGGGACTAAGTATCGTCGACTAATCGTGTGTGCATTTGTTGTGTACCTCTGCCTACATCTCCAGGGATACCGGCCTAAAGACACTTTTTTTTCTAGAAAGTTAGTCACCAAAAGGAAGCCACTCACGTAGTTTCATGTATGTATTCGTCACTTGTGATTCAAAAACCAGTGTATAGTCCGCAGGTATTGTGTAAGTCAAATATTTATAAATATTATAATTTGAATAATAATTATATATATATATATATATATATATATATATATATATATATATATATATATATATATATATATATATATATATATATATATATATATATATATATATATATATATATATATATATATATATATATTATAATTTGAATAATAATAAGGCTTGCAATACAATTATATGGATCACATTTTGTCAGCTAAAACCCCAGTAAATACCTTTCAACATTAATTGTCTTGCCAACTAAAAACCCCGGTAAATGCTGTGAGGCATTAATTGTCCTATCAGCTAAAAACCTCAATAAATACCTTACGACAATATTTGTTATGTTTGCTCAAACCCCGGTAAATGCTTTACGACATTGTCTTATCAACTAAAAACCCCGGTAAATTCGTAATAATATTAATTACCTTGTTAGCTAAATATCCTGATAAATGCCTTGATATTAATTGTCTTATTAATGAAAACTCCCGGTAAATGCCTAATGACATTAATTGGTTCATATTAGCGAAAACCCTCGGTAAATGCCTAATGACATTAATTGGTTCATTTTGCATAACACTCATGAGATTCAATGAATGTATTATGGACAGTCTATTCGTGAGTGTAGTATTTGCCTTTGCTGAAACGAATAGAACCTTTCTCTATATACGATATGCGAGTTTTAACAATTATTATAGTTTGTGTTTGCAATCAGTTATAAAGCGACGATTAAATTTACGAACAATCTAATTCAAAAACATACAGAGTTTTCATTTCATATTTTTTTACTCATTCATGCGTTAATTCTTCCATTTGAAAACTGAAGCTCTAATCGAATATTCCATTTAATATCACTTTTATATCACATTCAAACAAGATTAATCTAAATTCTCATTTTAATAAAAGACGCTGATTTTAATGATCGCGTGGGCTAAAGTTTATTAATGAAAATAATGGCCATTACGGTGATTCTGTTGCGGTGTGGAAAAGTAAAATGAGACAAACATCTTTGGTCATTCTGGCACGCCACGAATTACCGAGTTATTAGCTGGCAAATTCATTGGTTGTGCTCATTGCCTTATGGACATTTGCATATTATGACAGTTTATCTGCTTTCCCAGGAATAGGATTTAAAACACTCATCAAAGATTTGGCATCATTAGAATCCGGACAGCTACAAACATTTTTATACCTATATATAACTAGCTTTGAAAATCTTTGTAGAAATTCTTATAGACATGCTCAAGTTCTATCATCAGGTATTGATAACCATCGTGCTTTAAAATAGTTGTAAAAATTTACTCCATTTTATTCCAAAGTTCCCATGACCTCTATCATCAGCTATATTATAAGACCTCGAAAATCGTCTAGTACCAGAATAAAAGATCCCAAACTCGATAGGTTTATCTTTAGAAGTTCCCGTAACTACCTTCCAATTCTACCATCAGATTCTAGAAACCATCCAGCACCAAATTGTTTGCCAAAATCTCTATCATCAGGCACTGGAAGCCATTCCGCTCCAAAGTCCTTATAATAACGAATCAAACGACCCTGAAGTCGATCCTGTTGTTCTATTTTATTTCAAAGTTCCCATAACGTACTTTCAGCTCTATCATGAAACACTGGAAATTGCTTAGCACTAGTGTTTGTCCAAACAGAACAAATGAGCCCAATTTCGATTAGTTTAACTTATTTATTTTAGGAGTTCTCATGGTTACCTTCCAGTTACATCATCAGATCCTAAAAACGATTTAGCACTAAGTTATTTGGAAATACAAGACAATTAAATGCTAATTCAAAAACATTACCTCGTTTAGTTTACAAGTTCATTGTAATTACATTTTGAATCTGGATTCTTGAAGTTCGAACGTCACATTTTTGGCTCAATCTTCAGAGCCTTATCATCGTGAAAAAGAACTCACTGTAACAATTGAAATGTATCTAAACTCCACTATATTAGCAATTTCTATCTGTGAGTTACTATTGTACTCTTACGGCTCCATCTTCAGATCTTAGACATTATATGTAAAGGAAAATACACGTTTTCAAAAATCCATCGAGTCCAAATTTGACTATCTTATCTCTTTCTACATTATACGCGTGAGTTTTGGGAGCACTTTTTCAGCTGCATTTTCAGGTCCTCGTTATCGTGAGCACTATCAAATATAGTTCTTATAGCAACAAGACCATTGCGTCCAAACAAGGTTGTCTTGTTAAAACTTGGTCGTTTTTCATAAAATAATTAAGCGATTAAAGTAAAAAACTAGTTATTGTTATTGGTCAATATTTTTCCTTCACCAAGTTAACATGTTTAATGTCCCCATACTTTATTAGTTACCTACCTAATTTGAGATTTTTCGAAGAGAGGGAAGATGGGCGTCTCATCAAAACAAAGTTGTTTTAAAAAATTCAATTTGTTTTTAATCAAAAATAAAAATGGTCCTCGGACCACGGTCTATAAAGAAAAGAAACATATTCAAAAACAATCTATTCCAAAAATGATCATTCAATGTTTTTTATTCGCTCCTGCGATAAAACGACTATTTGAATACTTGAGCTGTAAGCGAATACGCGATTTAAAAAAATTCATTTTATTACAAAAAAATATCAATTCTCATGCAAAAATTGCATGTTAAATTTTAATTGCCGACGAAAAGGGATACAATTTGTTTCGCTTTAAAATCACCTATCTATAAAATCAGCTAATAACCGAGCAACGATGGACGTTTAAAAATACGAAGCGGTTGCTACATACCCCTCGTTACGGACACACAACCGTTCGTTCTATGTACCTAGTGCGTTCATCCTGCTAAATTTATTGCCGCTTTTATATCAGCAGTTACAGAGGAGTCCCCTTTCGTCCGTATCAGACCGCGCGAGCCCGGCTTAGTGAAGTCGCAATTACGTTTTACCGGCTTTGACTTTAACGTTGGTGACTTTTGCCGTCCATCGAATCGTAATGGAATTAGCGTTCTAGCGTTCTTTTAATTTATACTCTGTCCTTGTTCTAAACGAGACTTGGCCAAAAGCGTCTGTCTCTTAGCAAAATGGTCGTTGACGGCCGTCCTTTTTACTTTATTAAAATTTATTGAACGAACGCGCCTAGTTCTCTGAGTCTACTGAAACACTACAAAAATCCGGATGAGTTAGTTTGTGTGTAAACTACCTGACCCACGCAGCTCTGCCCGCAAGGAGAGAAACACATTATAAACATAATCTTTCGTACAAACTTGACGGCTCGTTGTTATGTGGTTAGAGACCCTAACTACTCAATCAATGGGGCTCGGGTTCGTTTCCTACTGGGACAAGCATTTGTGTGATAAGCATAGATGTTTGTATTTCTGGGTTTGGGTGTTCATTAAATATATTTGAGTATTTATATATGTATTTTTATGTGTTAGTATCGCTTAATAACACCCATATCACAAGCAAATAATTTGCTTACTTTGGGATCAGATTAATTTCTGTAATTTGTCCACTGATATTATCAATTTATTTAAACTCTTATTACCTGTTATAGCCCTTTAGTGGTTGATTTTTGAGAAAATTAGACTTTGTATGACCGGTTCACTATCTATGTCCTTGCCAAATTTCGTCAAAATCATGAAAGTGTAACAGATAGACAGTCAGGTCAGATACCAGGTGAACAGTCTGTTTCATTTATAATAATATGAAATGTTTGTTTGATAATAACTCGAGTAGCAGTAATTTCAAGTTCGGACGGTGGTGAAACTTGTAATCAGATGAGCCTCTAGCTACTTTACCTCCTCTTTCATAAAAATAAGTGCTATGAAAATATATTAACAGTGGGGCCGCATTTAAACGGTAAATCCGGCTCTATGGGTAATACTTGGTTGGTGTTGGTTGGTCGTTGGTTGGTTGGTGTGGTGGTGTTGGTTCGTGTTGGTTCCGGGCTCCTTTGAAGAATAGACCAACTGCCGTTCTGCCAGGCAGGTCGTAAAAGGCGACCGATTGGCTCTGCAAGTCACTACCATCGTGGCTACTAGGTGGTAGAGTTCTGCATTGTCTCGCCCGGGTCTGGTACCACCGCCTTACCTATTCCTGCCGCATTAGCGTCAGTGCTTGTCGCTGTCGTGTTCCGGTTTGGAGGGTAAGGTAGCCGGTAAACTTATGCATGTGGCATTAGACCTCGCCACAAGATAGCAACGCACCATTAACATCTTTGGTGTCTATAGGCGATGGTTGACTCTTACCATCAGGAGACCTATCTGCTTGTTTGCTATCTTATGATATAAAAAAAAAACTTATCCTTCTGGCTAGCTAACAAACCGGTGAATCGTAGTAAAACAGGAGTGTCTTTTAGACATTCCGTACATTCTTCCTACTCTGCAAAGAAACATATGTGATTATAACCGCTCCGTTGGTCGAGTGGTGAGCGACCCTGGCTACGCAATCAACGGGGCTCGGGTTCGATCCCCGACGGGGACAAGCATTTGTGTGATGAGCATAAATTTATTATTATTTCCGGGTTTGGTTGTTTATTATGTATGTATGTAAAAAAGTATTTATATACGTATTTCTATGTATAAGTATCGTTGACTAGCACCCATAACACAAGCAAATAATTTGCTTACTTTGCTTACACCAATATAAAACCATCAAAAATATATAAAGCTTATTCGAAGTGGTCTCCATTGGCTGCAATACAGTCGAGGCCAGTTATCAATAGAAGCACGCACTCTTTCCATGGGAAAATTATTCACTGCCAATCGTATGGATTGTTTTAGGGATTCCAAATTGTGATGGCATTTAAAGCAAGACATACTCTCTAAAACTGACCATAAATCATAATCTAGCCCAAAATCATAATCTAGTCAAAATTTTGCTGGTTCCGGTGGACCCCCTGAATCTAAATTTCTACCATACTCCCAAAACTTGAGAAAAAATATGAAGATTAGATCTAACTATGAAAATGGGCTTACGTTGCAGCTGAGTTCCAACCGTGAATTAACAGTTTTCAAAAAAAGTGAGAATTTAATGGATAATTAATTGATATTTTTACTTCACTTACGAATTGTGTCCATTTTGGTCACGCCAACGTAGACCCCGTCGAGTTTCCTATGGACCCCTGGGGGGGGGGGGGTCCACTTGGACCACTTTGGGAATCAGTGTCGATTCTTAGCCGATTAAGGTTGGGACTAGATGACGGCTAGTCTTCAATTCTGATGAAGTTCGGAGTGTTGGTTTTTAACCAAGATTAGATGATCGTGTTTTATGACCCTGCGCCGACTCATGTTGATAGGACCATTCGTGGTTATTAAACATGGCGTTATTAAGGAACTTAACTACCTTGTCAATAATAGTATCTTGATACACTTGTGCCGATATTTTTATACCTTTTTCATAAAAATATGGCTCAGTCACTCCTTCATGCTAACACCTCACCAAACCATCACTGAAGACGGATAATGCCCACGTTGTAGGTACTCTGTTAACTCATAGGGAAGCTTCCATTTAAATTTGAGCATAAATTTTGTTTGTAAATTAATATTGCTTGCTATTGCAATTGTAAAAAAAAACTCATCCGTAACCAAATTTTTTCTGTGACCTCCTTTTGCGTGCCGTTTAAGTAGTTGTTTTGATTTTACCACCTTATTCTTTTTTTAAATAATCAGTTAAGAAACGACCAGTGCGCTATTTATATCCAACAAGTCCTAAGTCATCTTCCAAAAAATGCAACATGATTCCAGGTGCAATCTTTATCTTCCAAGAAAAAATCTTTTGCTTTCGGGCAGGATTTCTTCGAATTCTTTTCCCCACTGCTTTGATCGCCTTTTTCGTATAAACACTGCGTGGACGGCTTCTTTTTCCGTCACAAACAGAGGAGGCTTCATTGTACCTATCAATAGCCCGGTACACAAACATTTGACTAATAACAAGCATATGGAGAGTTTTAAAATATGTGTTTGGCTACATACCTACTTTGTGAAATGCAATCACAGCGGTTCAGTTCTCTTTATCATCCCACTCCGTTTTAATATCACAAAATATTTTACAATGTATTAGCGTGAAAATGAGAAAACACAATGAACAACCATGCAAAAATGATAGAATTTCCAAATTCAAATGTAATATTTACTTTATTTTTAATTGTAACAATATTTATGGCCAGAATAGGTATAAAAATAATTCGAGCGAATAGTTTGAATAAATAAAAGTTACACACTCTGCGAATCGATGGTTCCTAACTACATTAGGTTTAAAGGCTTATGCATGTGCTGCAAATTGCAACGCGTGTAGTGCATTAAAAATAAGGCTTACGACACCTGTTATACGCCGGCACCCGTGGTTCATCTAACATGCATGCGCTCGCACTCCACGCCCCTACTGCATCTCACCTAATAACTAACATATACGGTGGCATTTGTCACCCTGTTTTGAATAAACAAGTGTCTATCTTTTACATTACTGAGACTGTTTATTACATGCCTTTTTTTGGTACAGTCGGATGTGAACAGAAGTAGTCCATTAATACTGCTTTAAGATTGTGAATTTATATTAATAAATAATTTTCGCTGTGATAATCTTGTAAGGCAACAATATGAATGGAATTTGATTTTATCTGTTACGGTGACAGAATTGCAAAAATAGGTAAAATCCGAGTTGGGCCATGCTCAATTTAGTGTTCCGAAGTTTCAATAATGCGGACTAAGAAGAGGGTTATTATTGTTTCATACTATGAGAAGAAAAAACATATTATATATATATATATATATATATATATATATATATATATATATATATATATATATATATATATATATATAATAGTGATGGAAAGGGTGCATGTGCGTTGCATGGGATGTTAATGTATACATATACTCGTAAGTTCACTGTCTATCTTACCATCCAAACCGGAACACGACAGTAACAAGCATTAAAAATATGCAGACAGCACTAAATACTAATACAGTTTAGGCGTTATTCTTTACCTAACTCTCGGCAACGCCACTCGTGGACAACACTTGGCCAATTTGATCGAGGAATCTGTGGTATGAGAATGGCAATAACAATTAATGTGCTATTAGGATTATTACGGGCGTGAAGAAGCGTGAAGGCGGGCGTACTTTAGGATGTGCTAATAAGAGTAAGTACATCTCAATAGCACATTTTAACAATCTTTAAACTATCTAAAAAAAACTTATAGTCTCAGACTAAGCTTTCATTTTAAAGCATAAAAATGCATTTGGTTTGGTAAATTCCAAGGCAAAGCGTTGCATCTGAAAAGTGGTAAAATATGGGATTCACACGTGAATATTTTTAAAGAGATATTTTTTCTGAAATCTCATAAATAATGACTTATGCATTTAAACGTGACACTCAGATAGCACAAAATATGGCCCAAGTGAACATTTGCATAAGAGATTTGTCCGGTACGTAGCATCGATGACGTAAATAATTTACGATCTTTCTGTCGATGCATGAATATTCGAGGACGGTTAGCCGGGAAAACATTTTTCATCTCGAAAGGAACGCCAAAGCCTCGGGGAAAGATATTACTCTGAAAGTTGAACATCAATATTATGATGTTTGACTACATTTTAATATCATAATATTTGTGGTAAACGAATTGGAAAAAATCTAAGCAAATCAGTTGTAGATATTTCAACTACAATCGATGTATCTAAGCATTTATGAGATAATTAGCATTTATCTGCAGCTTTGCTTGCTTTTCCTATCCCCCGGTAATAATCCTCATTTGATGCAAGTCCTTTTGTATAATTTCATGTACTTAAGGTACAAGTTAATATGTGTAAAAATTGAGACCGCAACATAGTAACTAACAAAAAATTTTCACAGTTATAATATTCGGATAGTTAGAACAATTTATAATATTTTTGTTGTATTTATAATAATTGCAACAATTTGTGATATTTCGATAATTATAGCCATTTGTATAATCGGATAGTTAACAGTTTCGATAAAAAGATAGTTATAACAATTTGTAATATTTTCGTTGTATTTGTAATAGTTGTAATAATTCGTGATATATAGATAATTATAGCAATTTGTATATTCGGATGGTTATAACAGTTTTGATATAAGGATAGTTATAACAATTAGTAGTATTTTTGTTGTACTTGTAATAGTTGTAACAATTCGTGATATTTAGATAATTATAGTAATTTGTAATATTCGGATAGTTGTAACAGTTTTGATATAAGGATAGTTATAACAATTTGTAATATTTTTGTTGTACTTGTAATAGTTGTAACAATTCGTGATATTTAGATAATTATAGTAATTTGTAATATTCGGATAGTTGTAACAGTTTTGATATAAGGATAGTTATAACAATTTGTAATATTTTTGTTGTACTTGTAATAGTTGTAACAATTTGTGATATTTAGATAATTATAGCAATTTGTAATATTCGGATAGTTGTAACAGTTTTGATATAAGGATAGTTATAATAATTCGTAATATTTTTGTTGTATTTGTAATAGTTGTAACAATTTGTGATATTTAGATATTTATAGCAATTTGTAATATTCGGATAGTTGTGACAGTTTCTGATATAAGGATAGTTATAACAATTCGTAACATTTTTGTTGTATTTGTAATAGTTGTAACAATTCGTGATATTTAGATAATTGAAGCAATTTGTATATTTAGATAGTTGTAACAATTTATAATATTGGGATAGTTATAATAATCTGTGAAATTTGGATAGTTATAGCAATTTATAATATTTGAATAGATATCGCCTCTGTAGTCTAGTGGTCCGGCGTCGGCGTTGATCACATGTGGGTTCCAGGTTCGATTCCCGGTTCGGGCAATTTAAAAAATGTGTTTTTTTAGGTTTCTGATAAATAAAGCGTTGTCCGGAATTGGAATAGCCCGGTTGGTGATAGGCTTGCATGTTACCTATCACATTGCGCGACCAAGTATCTTAGGCTAATCGTGGGTGCGCTTGTTGTACCTCTGCCTACCTCTTCAATTCGTAATATTTGTGTAGTTATAACAAATGACATTGGCGCCTAGCTAGCCGCTAGCGCATCGGCCTTGGTATAAATGTAAGATTTTCTGGGTTTAAGTCAGGGTCGAGAAAATGGTGCTGAAATAGATTTTCAGTCTTCTTTTTTAAATTATTCAAAACGAGATATATGCCTGATTTATTGATAAATTTCTGTTCACATTACATGGTGATTTTGATAGTAATTGTGCCTAGTTATAATACTAGTTTGACGGCCAGCAGTGCGTATTGAGGTGACGATATATATATTTTGTTTCAATTGACGATATATATTTATTTGTCAATACGACAAGCCCAATCCATAAGTAGTTTTGGTTACGCTTTTTACTATTTTTGAATCAGAGAATATCTAGTTGATAAAATCAAATGTTAATAGAAAACAACCAGACAAGTGGGAGTCGTTTTTAAAAAGTCGATGTAGCTTGGCCGAAACGTCGAGCTTTACAAGTAAGTTCTATGTATGTACGCGTTTTTGACCCGTTTATATATTTTTAAAAGTGGGAGTCGGATTCGCGCATGAAGGGTTCCATCCTTTATTTTATAGATTATTACAGAGTATTTATTTATAGATAATGAATAATGGTACGGAGCCCCTTAAAACATGGGAAAAAACGGCAGAAATTCACTTTTCTTGTATGGGCGCTCCCCTTAAATATTTATTTTATTCTGTTTTTAATATTTGTTGTTATAGCGGAACAGAAACACATCATCTGTGAAAATTTCTATAACTATCTAGCTATCACTGTTCATGAGATACAGCCTGGTGATAAAGAGACTGGCTGACGGACTGACAGCGTAGTCTTAGCAATACAGTTCTATCGTGTACAATATATTAAATAAAAAATATATTAATAAAATTAATTTAAATAATATTTAGAAATAAGCAAATAAATAATATAGATTTTTTAAACTTATAATTATTAAATATTTTCACTCCATATAGTGATAAAATATGATGACATTTTTGACATAAAGAGTATTTCTGCCCTTTTTAATTCAATCTGCCAAGTTTTAAAAAAACTTTTACTATCTAAATATAAAATTTTTCACTCCATACAGTGATAAAATATACTTACATTTTTTAACATAAAGATTATTTCTGTCCTTTTTAATTCAATCAGCCTAAGTTTAAAAAAAAAACCTTTGCCATCCTTTCTATAGACTCAACATGACGATTATATGAGTGTGATTACCCGCTATTCCTAAATCATTTAAATTTCCAGATTTTAAGGCCGAGCGGTTCGTCCTCTGTAATAATATATTTAGTTAAAACCTCTTTTTATTTTTCACGGTGCACAGTGAACAAATGTTCACTGTGAGACAACGGTCGGTTTCCGAAACACAAATCATATTTAACAAGCAATTAATCTCTGTTTAACTTAATTTTTACAAGCAAATGATTTGTTAAACACAGATTAATTGCGTGTCAAAATTAATGTGTGTTTCCGAACCGACTGTTAAATATTTATCAATTACTTACTCTTAATGTATGTTACAAAACATAACAAAATGTATCATAAATATGTGATAGCCTGTGCATTAACCTTTTTAATGGTATGTATGTTACATAAATACATATTTAAATGGTTATTGAAATTTGTTTTTGTAACAAACAAATATATGGCTTTCTTGGTGCCAAGGGATGGGCATGGCCTATAGACATCAAATCCATACATTCATGAATTTTTATATCATAGCGGCAGGATCGCAGTGCCACTTCCAGGCTTTGGAAGTTTTGATACTCCAAGTAATTTTAGCACAGTAAAATTGTTAAATTTCAACGGCATCTTATATTTCTTAAAACTTATAAGGATATAGATTATATTACATATTCAATCAAATAAATAAATGAACTCAAATCCGTCTGGAACTTTAGAAATATATTTGTAATATGCCTAAGATTTCTTGCAAAATATGCTGAAGAACTCTAAGGGAAAGATTTTTATTAGTGTGTTTGCAGAAAGTTTGAAAACTTATGTCAATTCCATTTCTTAAGATTACCTAATTTTAAGAAATCCGTGAGAATTCTTTCGTGTAAGGGACTCTACCAATTTTAGATATTAGAATATAAAACAAAGGATTTTTTTAGGTCATTTTCAACTCGAAAATGATTTTAATAAATATATTGTTAAATGAAATTCGTATTTAGTTTTCGAAATACTCGAACTTCTTTGACATCCATTCAACATTAGCATTGTGAGTTTGGAAAACTGAAGTAAAAGTATTCTCCCTATCCGGGCTCGCCGCTTTGAAGAATAGACCATAATATGGCTATGCGTGTTATTATCATCATGCCTAGTAGAGTTTCGCAACGACTCACCCGGATATTTGATATCTCCGTCTTACCTATTCCTACCGCCATAGCTTCATTGCTTGTCATTGTCCTATACCGGTTTGGAAAGTCGTTAGACTTATACACGGATAGCAACGTACTATTAACATATTTGGTGTCTATTGGCGATGATTTCTGTTTCCATCAGGAGAGCAATCTGCTTGTTGAGAAAAAAATAAACTTCAGTATAATGAACTGGGAAACTAAAATCGTTAAGCGTAAATTTTTGTACATTTTTACTTTAGTTTTCTGAAAACTAATATAATATATTATTAAATATATTTAAATTACCTGTAGTTAGGAAACAACGGCCATGGTTACCATAGTATGGTAATAAATATTAGGAAAAATTTATAAATACCCTCTCGTCCATATGCCCGAAGAGTTAAGTTCTAGGTAGAGGTGCAGCTAGTGCAACCAGAAGTAACCAACAGTTTTTTAAAAATTGTATGATGTAACAGATGACCAACTATCAACAATTTGGGCACTTTTTCTCTTTTTCTTCATTTTCAAAAAAAAATATGTTTTTTAGGTACATACATATGTAATATGTAATTGAATATAAAAATATATTTTTTATATATATGCGATTCTTAGATTATGTTTTTTAAGACGAATTGCCGGGGGATTGAATGCCGAACCTTATGCGGTCTATACTGAAACAGTACCCTAGACCATTGTGACGACAGCCCACTATTAGATTTTAACACAGAGGGAATCTATAAGAACAGATAGATATATCTTATATCATATATTTATATAACCGTTATAGTTGTATGCGAAATTAAAAAACTCATAGTAACGTATCGAATAGCAAACTTTTTGTTCGTATGCAAGTGTTTCCTCTGTGAACTGTCACCGCAGACTGCTTGTAAACGTGCAAAATTTGTAGACGTGCATTCTGGATTGTGGCAAAAGAATATTTTGTGAGGAATGCCGTTAGTGCCCTGTGAGAAATTCAAAGACTTTTAATGCATCCCAGAGGAAAAACCGCATATAACTTTGAAACATACCTACGGGTTTAGCATACTCGTATTGTGTAACAGACACATGCATAACATTTATTTATATTTCTAAACTTGATATTGGATGGTGGTTTATTTATTTTACTGTACTTAACATTAGCTGTAATTTTTCTATCTTAAAAATGGGCAAGAGGTTTGATTCTTTTTCACTAGTTGTTCATTTTTTTCGTAGGCAACAAATTCGAATAGAATTTCGTTTAGTTTTGAATATTTCTGGAAGCAATAACGGTTCTATCATGGAACATAGAACAAGCGGAATTGGCAAGTACAAACATTTGTATCAGGACCGCGATCGCCATACTCACACATAAAATAAGCATTATTACATATAAACTACTAACTAATGCAAACATTGTTTCATTGGTCGTTTTCATTTTAAACAACAATAATCCGAAACACACAAATAGAACATTTAAAAATATACCAAACTGCGTTACAATAAATTTTATTTTGCTACAAAAAAAAGAGTATTTACGTCCTTTTGTAGTCTATTGAAAATAGACTCATCTATTTGTACAATAGTGGAACTATAATCTTAATAGTTTCGCTATTCTACGATAGATGGCAGTATTAATTTTTCCGTAGTTTTCAGTTGGTCATATTTGAGTAGAGAACTTTCTAGAACGATATACGTAATGACTGTCATTACGTATATCTTTCTAGAAAAATTAGGTCAACCTAAAATGAACTTTATATGTAAGGTGTACGGCACATTTTAGCTTGACTTTCTATTATATCATTAGAGATTATATTAAATCAGGAATTTAATTAAAATAAAATGAAAATTGTACTTTCGGATGATATGAAATATCTCCATTTTTAATCATCTGTATTTTGCTATCATTTCTGCATTCAAGGATGGCACAATACGGCATAATTAAGTGTGTAATAGATTTTCGCACGACGACTATCTCCTAAAGATATGGTAAGTATCACTAAGGCAATTTAGAGTAACAGCGCATAATAGTGATGCACGCGGCACGCCCACTCTTCACTTCCACTTGTTTTCTTTGTTTCATGGGTTCTATCGTGGTCTTTTTAGATCTTGCTCGTAAATTAGTGCTTATTTTGTTGCATCTACTTAGGAACAATTTTTATTTAGTAGGAATATTGACATGAAATTTGAAATAGGAATAGACGAATAAGTAGATTTATAATATAT
Organism: Apodemia mormo; assembly: GCA_036924255.1. Taxonomy (NCBI): domain Eukaryota; kingdom Metazoa; phylum Arthropoda; class Insecta; order Lepidoptera; family Riodinidae; genus Apodemia; species Apodemia mormo. The sequence continues at coordinate 30,431,133 of JAUPFN010000003.1, read as the reverse complement.
TAAAGAAATTTATTTTATATTGTTAAAAATAATTAATATAGTCATGTAAAAAAATGTAAAAATGTAAATAGGAATAAACGAAACTTTACAAGCAAGAATAATTAATCATAATTATGTATATATATAAAATAATTATTATCAACTAGATATGTTCACTTAATACGTATGCATCAACAAAAAAAGTTTACTGACTTAAAACGAAAATTATAATTAAATAGGTAAGATATATTAACTAACTTTATAAAAATTACAAAATAATATTCTAATTCATAGTAATATAAAAAAACACGTTTAAATATTAATATTGAAACAATAATTTTACAGCTATTTATACGTATTTTAAAGTCACACGGCATAATTTATTGTAACATGTGCAATTTTGCTACCGATCTGATATATAAATGAATAGAAATGAGGTCAGTGTGGTAAAAGTGATAAAAATTGATAATATATATTAACTATTACAATTGTGGTTAAGTATGTCTCTACTGTATATGTAACCGGAAAAATATTATCGTGGTTTTATTGTATAATGAGTACGACTTAAATAGGTACCTATAGTATAAGTACAACATACCTATATAAAAAAATACTTAAAATATTATATCTCTTATGCCTATATTTATACTTTTTGAAAACCATTTTTACATAATAATAAGCATGTAAATCTATACATATAATAAAATCGTAGGAAAGTCAAAACTGTACATTGAATATTTTTTTAAAAGAAAACTTGGGGCGTAATCTACAATCAATATCGAAGCCAAAAATATAGTTTTTAGAATTTTTGTCTGTTTATCTGTTTGTCTGTATGTATGTCCGGGGTAAACTCAAAAAGTACTGCATGGATTTACTTCAAATTTTGCATGAATATTACTAATAGGTCGGGTCAACATATAGGCTACATATTATCACGCTATCACCTACGGGGGAGGTGCTGTGCGAGGTAAACGAAGTCCGCGCGAAGTCGTGGGCAACAGCTAGTAAAAAATAAAACTATAGGCGGTTTGATTAACTTTGTCATTTTTAGTCTCCGTCGCACTTTCTTTGAAAATGAATTAGAGAAAACGGCGCAAATATGCGCAAGATTTTATTACTGATTCTGAAAGTAGATAGCTTAACAAATATAAAAATCATAATTTCTAATCAGCGGCAATCAGCGCTAACTACTAAGACTTTAACGACATTTTTGATTTTTTTCGGTTCCAGTGTATTTTATTTCTTCATTTTTTTTAAATATTTATTATTTATATTTTATTATAATTTTTATTTAATAAATACTCCAAATAGTTTCTAATGCAAATAAAAAAATATTATTGTAAATACTTTACGTAAAAGTTATGTCAACGATGGTTTGAAATTGTCCTAGTTTTTTTTCAAAAAACTTCTGTTTAAAAATTCCGCAACTTTGAGGTATCATAATTTATAAATAAAAAGAATTACACAAATATACCTTGTAAATAAAAAAACTACAAGGTTTCACCTCCGTATACCATTGATTACATCGTATATCGTACGACATATCAGATGAAAATGAATTATGAGATGATATTGACCTCGGTGCACCATAGTGCGTTGGATGGATGATTTCCGGACCCTTTTGATAAAATAATATTTTTCTTCCAGGCCGCTTGTATCCTAATCCACCTTAGCTTAGGACTAAACGTTTAATATCAACATATCTACTCGATGGCAGTGTTTTATAATATCTCGCGTGTGTTTTGTACTACAGCCTCATTTATTCCAGCCTCAGTAGCGGCAGGTCTTATCACTATAGTTTTACTTACTTCGCAAATTCGTAAAGGAAGTATCATAAAAATAATTTTCAAGATTTTATTTACCATTTTGTCGGCGTGGCTAATACTTATATTTTTACCAAATTGCAGATTTCTAGTAATAAGGATCTCTAAGATTGAGATACGGATGGACGGAGAAACGGAAATTATGGCGAAACTATGAAGGTTCCTAGTTTACTTTGGCATTCTAAAAATGATCGCCTGTATACAATCACAATTGAACATATTTATAATTAATTTATAAATATGTTCTAAAAATATTAATTTAAAATTGGCTCAAATGGTTTGTCACTGCTTAAATCCGCAAAAAGGCGTTAGGATCTCACTTAAACAGCGCTAAACACTCCAATGAATTGTCCACTCGACGTTGCTTTTGGTCAAAAGTGAGTAAACGCGGCACCCATCGCGCGTAAAAATTTTTCGTTCGATACAAATATATGATGTTTTTTGATCATGCCCGAATTCGTTTACTTATTTGGACGGCTGAACCTGTAGGCGTTTTCGCAGCTATACCTTCCACATTTAAAATCAGTTACCTCGGTACGTCAGTACATAGAAGTCTTTGTACCTTGGGTGTGAGTTGTAGTCAATTCAGGAGTAAATTCCTGTAGCTGGAAAAAGTAAAGTGCAGTGTTTTATTAATTAAAACACTGTACTTTACTTTTTCTAGCCGTAATTTAATCTGAGTTGGTGTTTTCCTCTTTAAAATGTAAAACTTAAGGCACAAATTTCGTTTCTCTTTATTGTTAAGAAAATTCAACCCAGAGAAAGTTCTAGGTCATCTTTTCACTTTAGGACAATCATTAATTACACACTTAGATACTAAGATTTCTTTGACTACGTCATCCATGAATTTCTTGTAAAGCCTAGTTTGAATTCAGTGTGTAAGTTTTTTGTAGAATTTATTTGATACTGGTTGTCCGACCCAGCCTTACACGGCTGTAGTAAAGAAGAAAATTAGACCAAATGTCTACTTTACAGTACTAATGTTTAAACTCAAATTTTTCACTATTGTATTTACAGTTTTCTCATGTGCGGCCGACTTTATGTGGTATATAGTTGCAAGCAATCAGCAAGCAATAAATGAAGTAGTATTTGCACTAAACACAACGCGCCAGTTTAGACTACACTTTCAAGTGACCATGTAACTGTACGTTATTCAATTTTTGGGCTCCATGAATTTTTGTCTAAAACTCCAAGATTTCGAATATTGACAAACTCCAAAAATTCGATTTTTGACAAACTCCAAGAATTCAAACATCGGCGTAGGTACAAGAGAATAAGGCTTCAGAAAGTACATCGTCAACAACCAGGCAAGAATCTGGTGACGACTGCCATGAAGCAAACTTCAAAAGCAAACTCCGAAGGCCTTCGCTGTGTCCGAACAAACTGCAGTTGATGAGTAAGGTACCGATATTGATAAAAGAAGAAGAATGATGATGTCGACGAAAACCAAACTAAAAAAACGGAAACGAAGGGAAGATTATAACAGTGGCATTACCTATAGACCAGTAGGAGACTGCATTAAAACTATGCCTTTTATCACTACGTATTACGTGTAGATATATAAGACTTTTGAATTATCTGTACTATATGTAATAAAAGTCAAAGTAAATTTAATTTTATCCTCCGAATAGGCCTTGTTAAAATAATAAAGTTACAAAAAAGTGCTTAGTATAACATATGTTAAAAATCTCAAACTTAATATTGTAATACTGTAGTATGGAAAATTGCAATCACCGTTGATTTACATAATTGTAAGGCAAGTAAAATATTACGTTACCGAGGATCTTAGTTGTAAAGTAGGATTTCATAGAGTTTTTTGAAACTGTCTTCTTTCTACCCTAAGTGATGAGATTCCGTCGAAACTCGGCCGTCATAAGGCTTGTAATACGGTTTTATGGGCGGCTTAGAACGTAACTTATACATATTTTGAATAACTTTACGCGATGCTTAGCAAAGAATTACTGTAGCCGGGCTCGCAAGATAAGCTGGTGGGAGCATAAATTGCACGATATTAATATAACAATATGTATACTTATTGCTTACCTTGATGATAACACATTTATTATATTTTTATATACAATTTATAACATTTTTGGTTGGAACAACGTTATATATTATGTAATCCTTGTACGATTACGTGTTTATATCACTGAACTATTCCTATGCACCGAATTGATAAATTGTTTTTTTGTTAGCGCGTATTAGGAATTATTTTGGGCCTTTTATCAAAGATAATATAAGGAAAATGTGTTTCGTGGAAAAATTTTGGGCTTATACCCCAATCAGAAATCTAAAAAAGATCACATGCGCGTCATATTTACCGTTATTTAAAAAACATTGTGTGTTAATGTACAATATTTTGCAGACTCTATTATCAAGTTTACATTATAATACTGCAATTCTGATTAAATTTACTCGTCGCAATAAATAATAACTTTTTAACAAAAAATTAAACCGACGAAAAGTTATCCGTGGTCGTATATTAAAACCAGTTAGTGAAAAATCAATCATCTCTTGTTTATGTACCTTATGGTTGGATTTAAAAAAAATGGGACCATCTTTGGGGTATACCCATTCTAATAAAAAAGTGATCAAAATCGAACTACCCTGTAAAAAGTTATGCTTGGTGTAACATAATATATATACGCGTCGAATGGAGAACTTCCGTTTTTTCGTTGGTTGAAAAAGGATGTCGGTTAAAACCTTTTCTAATTATATATATCAGTGGGTAATATTTAGTATATATAAATATACTAAATATTACCCACTAATTAATATAAAAATTTGTTTAATTTAGTAGTAAAATAGTAGTAGACAGGCTTGCCACCTATCACATTGTAGAAGTAAGTATCTTCGGCTAATCGTGGGTACACTAGCCGTACCTCTGCCTACCTCTTCGGGGATAAAAGCGTGAAGTTTTTTTTTAATGTCACAAGATAGCAAACAGATGACTCTCCTGATAGAAAGAGAAACCATCACCTATAGGCATCAAAGATGTTATGGTGCGTTGCTATCCGTGTGGCGGGACAGTAATGACATACGTAAGCCTACCGGCTACCTTACCCTCCAAACCGGAACACGACAACGACAAGCATTAACGCTATTGCGGCAGGAATAAGTAAGGCGGTGGTATCAAACCCCGGGCGAGACGTTCTGGAACTGTACCGCCTAGTAATCACGATGGTAGTGACACGTATATCGAAACAGTCGCCACTTGCGATACTCAAACAAAAAAAAACTTGTCAGCTTCACTATATTAGTATTGATAGGAGATGGAACTAATTCTTGAAATTATTAAGCTACATACAACTAAACTTTAAGATTATATGTAACTTTTAGTCACGGATTAATTAAGGCTACCCCTAATCTCTTTACTGCCAATTATCCAATGCTCAATAATTTAATTAAACCCTGTTTAATCTAAGACATGGGCGCAATTTAAAGTCCAAAACACGTCACAGTTTGTTCCCTTATGTATTTCAGTTATGAATATGATTCCTTAACATGTAATAGCTAATTTTATAAGGTATACTTAATTATTGTATGTTAAAAAAGATATACCACGTAACTGAAAATACTAAACTTACTATAAGTTAACAGTATAACTATATAGTATAAAACTTAATTTAACCTAAATATGAACCAGGCCCAGGTTCGATTCCCGGCAGGGTGTTTATGGATGGATGTTTATTATGTATATAACAGTATTTATATATGTATTTTTATGTATTAGTATCGTTGACTGACACCCATAACATAAACAAATAATTTGCTTAGGGGTTAGATCAATTCGTATAGTTTGTCCAGCAATATTTTTTATTTATTTATATTAAAAAAATATATTATGTTAGGCCATGTCCAATCAAGACGCAAGACTCATCTATAACTCTTACTAAAATACAAAATAGGAATGTACTAAATATGACGATAAAGTTGCTTGATTAATATTATCGAGACAGTAAGGTTTCATTACAAAAAAAAACACGTTTATGATACCGCAACGTTTGGCCAGGGTTTGGTACCACTGCCTTACATATTGCTGTCGAAATAGCGTCTGTGCTTGCCATTGACGTTTTCTGGTTTGAATGATAAGTTAGCCGATAACATTTGAATGTGACATCTTGCCACACGGATAGCAACGTACCGTGAACATCTTTGATGTCTGTAGGCCATAACTGTCTGTCAATATGTGTGTTTTAGCACTCGCCGCGTGCTTGGGAAAACCTGAAAACTAGATGGTAAAGTTACGCAACATCTCTTTATGTGGGGTATTTGGTACCACTGCCTTACCTATATCTGTCGCAATAGCGTCAATTCTTGTCAGTGTCGTGTTCCGGTTTGGAGGATAAGATAGCTGATACGCTTGTGCCTGGGCCATTGCCATCCCACCAAATGGATAACAACGCAACGCTAACATCTTTGGTGTATATAGACAATGGTTTCTCTTTTCATCAGGAAAGCCATCTGCTTGTTTGCTGTCTAATTAAATACTTAAAAAAATTAAAAACAACAAAGATAAATTTTCTGGTTCTGTAAGAGCGTTCCGGCTAAAGGGAAGGTCGCAGGTTTTTGTTATGGCGCGTCGAAAGTTTTCTTTGTTGTCTTTAATTTTTTGACGTGAAACATCTATTGGCGCAGGTGTAAACCGGATCGTTGGCGTGGCAACGCGGCATCCGTGGCGACGGTTCGCCACGCTATAATATTATGTACTAAGGTAGGGTATACAGCGAAGTATACAGTCCATATTTAGTAGCGTGTACGATGTGGTGATGTGTCGCCATGGCAACCAACTACGCGACCCCGATGTTTCACATCTGTCAGGAGTCCGGTGACGGCTCAGTTTTTTTTTAAATACAATGTAAGTATAAAATGTATGATGTTTAGGTTTTAATGAATCACACCGCAAGTTAGCCCGACTTTGCTCGAGTGACGTCCGCACCAGCCCTAAACAAAGACTATCGCAGACAAATCAGACAAAATCTATACATATAATAAAGTCGTAGGAAAATCAAAACTGTACATTGAATATATTTTTTTAAAGAATACTTGGGGCGTGATCTACAATCGATATCGAAGCCAAAAATATAGTTTTTAGAATTTTTGTCTGTTTGTCTGTTTATCTGTTTGTCTGTTTGTCTGTATGTATGTCCGGGGTAAACTCAAAAAGTACTGCATGGATTTACTTCAAATTTTGTATGAATATTACTAATAGGTCGGGTCAACATATGGGCTATATTATCACGCTATCACCTACGGGGGAGGGGCAGTGCGGAGTAAATGAACTCTGCGCGGACGAAGCCGCTGGCAACAGCTAGTATATTTTAAAACAAATTATATTCCCTATCAGTCCCCAGTGCTTCAGAAGTCGAAAAGTGATGTCATTATCAGTCTCAAATTAACATTTTAATCCATGTCGGTTACCAGATTCGGTTCGTTGTTGCCTCGTGTACGAGCCAAGTTCGATTGATATTTGCATTTATAATTGGGACGGAACTTAAACTCAATTCTCGACATCGCACTCGTTTTTCAAACGAAATGCAAATGCTTTAGATACTCATTATTCGTTTGCGAGTTTTAACTTTAATGTTTAAAGCGCGTATTCGAAATTTTTATTAACGGGGCATGCTTTTAATCAAACAAGCAAAACATTAGAGGGTACGTAAATAAAAGATAACATTTGAAAAGAGATTTCATTTTAAAACGTTTAAATTGTGTTTTGTTGCTCCATGGAAATGGGGTATTGGTTTTGGCATTTTATATTATAAGCCAGTTCACGGAAATACCACTCTTCGAGCCTCTGGGCGACAGAAGTGCTTTACTGTTGTGTTTTTCATGGTTTTTGCTTTGAAACCTTTTTACACATAAAATGTATACGTATGATAACGTTAAAAGTCAAATGAAGTCATTGAACCAAGCCTAGAAAAATGGCCAAACCTGAACTGAATCAAGAGTCTACGCATGTGTGATCTGTACTACCTCTAATGGGCAAGCGAATTTATATCAAAGTTAGATTTTGATATAAAAAAAAAATATCAAAATCTAACCGGTTCAACTATAGCGAAGAAGCCTTGAGAATCCAGAGTCATCACAAAAAACTATTAACAGCAGTATCAAGACTAATATTATAAATGCGAAAGCCTTTCTGTTTGTCTGTCTTGATGAAATTTGGTATGAAGTTAGATGAAAGTGCGTTTAAAAGATTATATTGACAGCATGTAACTATTTGCGGACGATACTATGCGAGGCAGGTAGTGCATGTAAAACATATATAATGTTGACTATTAAAAAATTATACATATTGAAGGACACGATAGTAGATGGTCAAAAGTAAACAATAAAAATATAATAAAAAGATAGTATTGCGTAACAAAATAGTAACGAAATTACTGTAGTAATATTCAAAAAGTATACAGTCCACAGTCCAGTCAACCTATATAAAAGTTAAACTTTATTTCGAGCTTATAGCAATTGAGTCAAACTAAAAACGTACATATTAACACATACATAAAATTTTATTATACATAAGTAATTTATCAAGTCCTAAAATGCTTACTATAGCTACGTGGTAACTGATATTAATTCTGTGAAGGTACTTTTAATCTATCAACATAATGGCTGGTAATTTAACGTTTCGTGAAAAATCGTACACGATTGTTTTTCACATACCTACACACAACTACAACAATCTTGACAAATACAAGCAGCAATATTAATGTGTGCTTTGCGTGTTCGTTTTACTATAGCGAGCCATCGCTAATATATTTTGTGAAAATTGCGTTTCCGATCGTGCGTGGGTTGTCGAAAATGTTACAAGTCAGCATACTCGCAATACGTGTTCACTCCACATATAATCAGTCGTTAAGACACGCCGTGACACCCCTAAAACGATTTGATTAAACTCATAAAACTCCGGCTACCTACTTTCGTAGCGTCGACCGGCGGTGTACTTCGTGATAGAAAACTAGAAGTTATATTCGCCCTACCCCTTGAACCGCCTGCCTTACCACCTTTTAATAACACAGTCGAATGCTTCCGTAGCCGAGATTAAGATGACTGCAAATATAACACTTACGAAAGGCTTATATTACATAGCTTTAAAATTGTAAATTTCGATGCGACGGAATCGTTATTGCATCTCATACTTGGAATATTTGATCGGGGTTTGTATTTTCCTTCGACATCTATTTATCATTGAGTGCGTTTCTGCATGTTGTTGGTTTCATGCTCAGCAAGTGTAAGCAATTGTTCTGCAGCTATTATGAATGTAATTATTACTGATTACTACTTTTTTTCGCAATCGAACTCTACCGTCTTTTTTATTGTCATTATTAAAAGCCTATCGATTCATTCGCGAAGGCGAAAATGAATATTCCTTATAATTAATAGTATAAATAGCTTTATAACATTTAACAGAGATCACTCATTAATACTATTGGGGATCTGATTGAAAACTAAAAATAGTTTGATAAACTCAAAAATACACGACTCATAACGCTAATTCGGTCATGAAAAAAAATTATATGAGAGAACTGTCAAAAAAGAAATACAGAGGACAAGAAAAGAAATTGAACCGTTGAGAACGTACAATATTTGAACCGAGTATAGCTTATAACAGTGAGAAATAAAAACAGATGGAGAAGACCTGTGCTAAACGGCAAATAGATCAGATCATCATTGGTGTTTTAAATAGGATTAGTCATAATTTAAACGTGAAACCTGAAACTGCAAACAACTGACCTACGGAACCTGTAACTCCAGAACCCTGCGTCGGATCTTCAAGAAATTGGAATGGGACCACACATTTGAATCGAAAGGAGAATTTTCCAAATCGGTTCAGTCGTCTTGAATAATCGGTGAACATACATAAAAAAGATTCCGACGTGAGAATCCCCTCTTTTCTGAAAGGTCGTTTAAAAATAAAGTTTTACCTCGCATTATTCGTAATGACTGAAATTTTGGTCTTTAAGAGACCTTTATTTATTATCATCAAGAGAGCCATTTGTTTGTTTGCTATCTTATGATATATGAAAATATTTTAGAACTTTAAATCAAGCCTATAGCATAACATCTACCAATAGCAGATTTACTTTTTTTTACTTAGGGAAACCCGTCATGGATACCATCCTATCACGGGAGTGACAGAATGGTTATGTCGGACTCGTACCGACTAAAACCCCACGATTACCGCCTTCGTCGTATATGAGGAAGCCCCTGGACTTCCAGAAAGGAACTCACATAGTGCTCCTGCAGTGCGCAGCTCTTCTCTAAAGAGTAGGATGGAGTCTCTTTTACAAGTTCCTTTTTACGAGGGAATCATGCAGGCAATATCCACTATTCCTCCTTCTCTGGGTTGCTAATAATTATGCGCAAGGCCCCCGCCCTCTACAATTGGCAATGCCAAGGTAAAGGGCACAATCAGTGAGGTCGTGTGCCCCTGCGGCGTGTTCCGCGACTAGCGGGATTATTCCGCTTGCGTTCGCGTTCGGCACTTTCTTTCTGCGTTATAACCGCATCGCAAAATGAAAGTACCACTCTGCAATTGCTTTCACTTTCCACCATACTATGCACCAGGACTGGGAGCGTACTTGACTAGTACAACTATAGCCAAGAGAGTCCAAGGTCACTGGAATGACTTTAAGCATTAGTACCTGAGTAAAAATATAAAATTAAATTTAAATTATCTTCAGTGTCGCCTCATAAGTGTATCGACACCGGCCTTTGCCGCCTGAAGTTCGACACACAGATTGAAAACTTCAACATAACTTGCCCAATCTGCATGTGTTTGATTTTTTGCATGTGTTCGATACCTGTCCGGTTGATCACGAATAATATCATGGATATTAAATACTGTTAGCTACTCACTCTAGCTGCTTTTGAAACATAACGGTATTCATTTTATTTATTTACAAAAATATCTTCACACCCGTATCCCCGAAGAGGTGGGCAGAGGTACAACGATTAGCCGAAGATAGCCAATCCCACGATGTGATAAGTGACAAGCCTAACGCCAACCGGGCATATTTTTTAATATCGGTTTTATTTATCAGAAAACTGAAAAAAACACATTTTTGAATTGTATGACCCAGGAACCGAACCTGGGATCTCATGTGGTCAACTCTGATACCCCACCACTGGACCATAGAGGCGACCTTTATTTTTAAAATTGTAGTAAAATTGATCGCTGTCTAAAATAAGAAAAAATACAAAAATATATGAACCTGAATTTTATATGAAAAATATACATGTAAACATAGCTTTGTAATCATTTTACAACTTTGTGCTCGTTTCTTTATTGAACTTCGTTGAACTACTACGTTAGAAATAAGAGTGACGAGACCACAGTGTTTAGATAGGTGTTAATAAGAGCATTATAAATATTTAATTTTAACCTTGTCACGGGATCCGTGGGATTCGAAGAAATACAATGCTTACTCAGTTAAAATTCAGGACTATATTCCGGTTATATAATATTAACAACCTTGCGCAAAAACGACTGGTGTTGTCGACAAGTGTGTTTATGTTCGTTGTTCTATTCGTGACGTCATAGCTCCTAAACTGATGGACCGTGCATGCGATTTAAGTGGAGAATTTCTGAAACGAAAGTTTATTAAAGTGGATTGGCTCAGAAGTCATAATTCTCCCGATTGCATCAGGTCTGCCGGCATCCGACTCCTCATATACTTACAGTCAATGTATCGTGTTTTGCTTATTAGACACGATTAGACAGACATGAAGCGGATGAAGCATAAAGGTGGCATGATGATAAAGGTGTAACTGTTAAAGGTTTTTAAGTTTTCAAATTTGGGCAAATCTATACTAATATATAAATAAATAGGAAAAATATAAAGAGGAAATGTTTGCTTTTGAATAAATTTTTTTGTTTGCTTGCTTGTTACGATGTAACTCAAAAACTACTCGACTGATTTTAAAAATTCTTTCACCTTTAGAAAAGTACATTATCCAGGAGTTGTATAGATTACTTTTTACCCGATTGAACAAAGGAAAGTAATAATTTTTGGTCACGCGAACGAAGTTGCGAGTAATTGCTATTATATACATATTTTTAGTTCAAAGGACATGGTAAACCATTATATATATCATATTTGGCCAACTCCTATAAACATATGTGAAAATATATGTATTTTATGAGAATGTACTGAAACAGATTACTGCGAGTACATTAAAAATATTACCCAATTATGGATTCTGTATGTGTGGGAGAAAACCATAACGATCGATTTTATCTGCGCGGATTTAATGCGCTGGAAGTAATTCGGGATTACATGGAGCCGTAAAGTCAAATGATATTTAGCAAAGTTCTATTGTAATTTCTTAAGCCTGCCCCTTCTAGTGTGTAATTTGTTGAAGATATGAAATGAGTTAATACATTTTCTACATATAGATGAAAATTTATAGAGATTTTGAAAATAGGTAGATTGTGATTAGAAATGCACAAGTACACGTAACCGGTTAATTTTAATTTAATCAATCAATCAATCAAAATGAGTATTGAACATACATTTTTTGAACGTCAACGATACAAAAGTAATAATTATACAATATTAAACTTGTGATCCAAAAATAAAATCGTGATAAATTGATGTATAAAAATAAATAAGATTACCGTACATATATCTACGAGTACATGACAAAAATATTAATTGGCCCCGTACGTTAATTTATTGCGATTTAGGTTATGGTTAGTCATTCAACTGGTTAAATTTTGAAATCGGTATTTTATCATTTCCGTTCCGGTTCGCCTAAATAAACCGGTTAATTTGAAAGTAATGCACATGGCATAACCATCTCGTCACACAGATAGCAACGGACCATTCATTAATCATTGGTTTCTATAGATAATCGTTGTCTCTTTACATAGGAGAACCATCTATAAGTATCTTACGCTAGTGTTATTTTACAGTACTTTCACCGACACATACCACGACCATACGACCAATACATTACTTAATTTATACATTTACTAGCTAGCCCGGCAAACGTTGTTTTGCCATGCAAATTGAATATTTTGGTGGGGTACTTAAGAGGGGGAGGGGAGTTAATTGAGATAAAAACTACCCCATCTTTTAAGTTGGAAACAGTAGAATATCTACAAAATTCTATTGAAATCGGTTCAGTAGTTTCGGGGTCGCGCGGACAAACGACGCGACACGTAATTTATACATACTAAGACTAACTGCACCTTGCATTATAATAGTGGTTGGTGAACTACACGGGTACAAATTATTTTTTCGGGATACAAATTATCCTATGTGCTATTCTAGGTCATCATCTACCTGTGTGCAAAATTTATGTGTGGGATACTTATTTTATACATTTGAACATAAATTAACAAAGTGTAGTGCAGTGACTGTATGTTTGTTACTGTGACTTTCGTCTTAATGCGAAACTACTTCAACAACTACTAAATCGATGGTCGGTGCAGCCAGTACATGTGCTGGGCGCTAGTATTCATAACAAACTAATCAATGTATTAGAATTTGTAGTAGTCAATTTTAGTAATAATATTTTTCTTCAAACTACGTATATTGGATGTTGTTGGATATTACAAGAATTTAAGATCCCTGGGCTTACGAATGAACGCGTGCACGTCAAACTTCAGGAACCGCCCTTAAGAAAGTTGTTAAAGTTTCCACCCATCGAAGATGTGATGTCTCGTACCACCCCACATCGTTGCCGACCTCGTGTAAACTGTAAGCCCGGAGATGATACCAGTATTTAACAAGTTTACGTACTCGTAGCTTCCGATAAAAATAGCTGGATATCTTTTACGGGATATTTTAGAGGTTTTTCGTATTATTTTTTACGTATTTTAGCGATAGCATTTAAAAAATATTTCAACAAATAATAAGGGAAACAATTATGAATTATACTATTTATATTATGAAATATAAATAGTATGGTGCAAGATTTTATAGTTGAGTTAAAATAAATTGGCAATTATTTTGCATACATTTTCATATTTAAGTATATTGGGGTTTCACTGCCTTTTTTAGAACATAGGAATAGGTTGCCCAACTGACTTAGCATCGAAATAAAGCTTTCTCTTTTATGTTGATTTTATGTGTGTCGTCTGATCATTGCATTACATTAAGTAATATTTGTTTTGTGGAAAGTCAGAAACATAGCAAAACACCATAGATACCTTATCTTTTTTTACTTTATTATCAAATCAAACTTTAAATATTTATTAACACATATGTCCGAAGTTGTAATATGTTTCACACTAGTTATGAGGTGTTGAACATGTTACAAGATATAAATACTTGAAAGAAGTAATGCTACTTTTGTTATTAAGTAGACACAATACCTTAAAGAAAAATGAAAAATATATATATCCTCTTTACACACATGACAAAAATAAAGCAATGCTCCCAACTGCATATGCTACACAAGCAGGTTCCAAAGGTTCCGGTTAACAGGAGGATTCGCTTCGCACCCCACTGCGCTCAAATAGCTCTCGCATCGCATTAGCAGCCGTCAATTCGCTCGACAGGTGTCGCCTTCGATTCGACAGTAAATTACTAGCATCGAAGTCGCTGAATCGACTCGACTTCCTAATCGATTCTCGAACCATTCACTTAAGAAAATGACACGTATTTTATAGTAACATTTGCAGCGAAAGAGAAACGTTTTCTAGCTAAATATTTATATTGATCTAGTAAATAAGATTTTGGTATGAGTAGTAAAAGTAAATTGTACTTATCACTTTTTCTGTAACATAACTTCATGAGGACTTAAAATTGTAAAAATTGATTTACGTTAATCTCTAGAAAGAAAAACGACTGGAAAGTAGTTACTCTGTTTTTTTCTTCTATTTAATCAATTGATACAATTTTTAGTTTTCCTATATTAATAAATTTTCATCAGTGCATTAATTAATGAAAAACTTCAACATCGGTTCCCAAAATACCGGAAAGCTGGAGGACTGGTCTTGCATTTCACTGCTTTCTCATTAACAGCCATAGATTCAGAAGCAAAATTACTAGTATGGCAAACGCTGAATGAAATCGTCTCATTAATCTTTTTTTAATTCATTAAATTTTTATTAATTCAGCAATATACTAAAATTAAATTACTGAAAGAATTTACAAGTAATTTTACGAACAAAGTAATTTGCTTTGAAAGTAATTTCCTTGTTATTGGGATGTTACTAATAAATGAAAAGTAATATATTTTTCCTGTATATCACATTAATAATTATTAAAGAGATGTAGATGTCTACTACTTACATATTACTACATTTTATATCTGAATGTATGTATATGTACATACATTTAGATATAATATGTAAGTGTAGTCGAATGTAGAAAATTGTAATGTTTAATGTTCAGGTATATACAAAATAGTGCAAGGCCTAAATGTTTCAAAAGCAGGATTCTACATCTATGTACGTATTATCAGCCGTTAATACTTGACCAAATCGACATTAAGTTACCAATAGGTATCAAAATTGTTGAATCAATTTCATTCCCTAATCGATTCGTGAACCATTTACGAAGGAAAATAACACATTATTTATACTAATAACACATTATTAATACTAATAGACACGGTTTTGGGCTGGGAATTAGTAGCTGCTTTTTTGTGCAAATACTTGTAAGCGTCAAACTTTATTATATCGTGAAAAAATAGAAATATGCCTATTTTATTATGCCAAATAAGAAGCCAAGGCTTCTTATTTGGCATAATAAAGCCTTTGGAGTGATATTATTTCATGGATAACTAATATAACTCTCCATTTCTGGGTGTAAATACAAGCCACACTGACAATTTAAGAAATTACCTTGAAAAGGGTGTATAGTTTTATCCGCGGATGTACCAATATACTGGTTAAATATATCAAGGTCGCATATTACTTCTCAGATCATATTTTTAAGTAAAACAATAATTCGGACTCGGTTTGTATTATGGATATACAAACCGAGTACTACTAATAATTACTAATAATATAAATGCGAAAGTCTTTTTTTTTATTGAATTTGCAGGCATACGAGCGAGTGGGCCACCTGATGGAAAGCGGTCACCACTGCCCATGGACATTTACAGCATAAAGGGTTAGTTGCCAATGCGATGCCGGCTTTTTGTTGGCGGCAAGTCTGTCTGTTTCTTAAGTCTTCTCGGCTAAAATGCTAAACTGATTTCAATAAAATTGGGTATGGAGATAGTGGAAGATCCAGGATCAAACATTTTTTTTAAATCAACCCCTGAAGGGCTGAATTAGGGGATGAATGTTACTATGAAAAACTATATCGACGACAAGTTAATCTATTCGCGGGGAAGTTGCGCGGGTCAGCTTGCATTAATAATTTAATTTAATATTTGATGAAATTTATGATTATTTGATCTCATGTGAATTTAACTTCGACTATATATTCAAATGCGAGGGAGATGTAAGCGCCGAAACGAGTCAAGTTACGGACTCGTTCCTTGTTACACTCAGGTGTCAGTTCATATAGAGCACACAATTGTAACATCTTGCATGGTAAGCGCGAGCTACGAGCTCGTTTTCGTATTTAAATAGGGAAATGGGAAACAGACGCAGTGAGCCGACGAAGCACTGGTGCCGTGGTATTGTTTTAATTAAAGTAATTGGAGGAGGCACGTTGAGAGCCGGCGCTCGGTTGGCATGATCTGTGCCTTGAGGATTTACACCAATTTAAGACCGAGCTCAGCGAGGCGTCAATTAATGGTACGGAGAATACTCGATTGTAGAACGAGATGCAAATTCACTGATAATTCTTCATCTAAATGTCTGAATCTTTTTATTCTACGTACAAATCTAAAAATCCTTTATGTAATGTTTATTGTAAACCTTACAGAATTGCAAATTTTCCCCGCGTTGGTCTCGGGCTCCTTTGAAGAATAGGTCAACTGCCGTTCTGCCAGGCAGGTCGTAAAAGGCGCCTGATTGGCTATGCGAGTCCCTACCGTCGTGGCTACTAAGTGGTAGAGTTTTGCATGGTCTCGCCCGGATCTGGTACCACCGCCTTACCTATTCCTGCCGCAATAGCGTCAGTGCTTGTCGCTGTCGTGTTCCGGTTTGGAGGGTAAGGTAGCCGGTAAACTTATGCATGTGGCATTAGACCTCGCCACAAGATAGCAACGCACCATTAACACCGTTGGTGTCTATAGAGTCAACCACTCTTTCCATCAGGAGACTCATCTGCTTGTTTGCTATCTTATGATAAAAAAACTGCAGCGAGTGACTTTCAATAGGCTTGATTTCACTTAAAATGAATCGGATATATTGTAGTTTCTAATGATCAATCGCCTCTGTGGCCTAGTGGTCCAGCGTTGGCGTTGACCACATGAGGTCCTGGGTTCGATTCCTATGTCGGGCACTTAAAAAAAGTGTTTTTTCAGTTTACTGATAAGCACAAAGCTGCCCGGGATTGGAAAGTGGCGATAGGCTTGCCACCTATCACACTTTGTGGGACCAAGTATCTTCGGCTAATCGTGGGTGCACTTATTGTATCTCTGCCTACCTTTTCGGGGATACGGGCATGATGATACTTTCTAATGATCAATTATGATATGCAGATAACAATAAAACTAAAATATATTGTTTTAAAAGATAAGGATTATTAATGTTTTTAGAATATAATTTCGGCCAAATTAGACATTAGACAGGTCACGTGAAAATAAACGCAAATCTGAAATTGTTACGTCACATCGTGGTAAAATATCATATTGTTTTTGACATTTCTGTAGCAACCATGTATTATGTATTGTATATAATATGTTCACGGTGTAATATCATTTAGACGCCATGACAATCCAGAGGATTTTCGCGGTAAATTTAAGATATAGCGTATTCGATTCGCAACGAAAACTTAATGTTTTCAAGTTTTTTTCCAGAGAAATATCGTAATAATACGAGCAAATTATTCGAAGGATTTTAAAGTTTTTGCAAGGCTTGATTATTTGATTTACCGCTGGATCAAAATTTGATCGGCAAACGATTGCGCGCGAGGATTTATAGTGTTTTTAAAATAATTCTTCTAAATAAATTAGTTGATATAACGGACTGAAAAAAATCAGTATATTGAGCATTACCTTAATTCACATATAATAAATATTTTAAGTTTCTATTGAAATACTTACTGGTGAAAGAAAATGTTAAAGTGGACTGACTTTGTAATTTTTTTAATATTATTCTTTAATATCTAACAACAACACTTTTGTCATTTTGGCTCTTTGTTGCACTTTAGGACCATATATCCTGTTGGAAAAATGCAAAAAATAAAATATTTTGGCACATTACAATCGTCCTGAAAGATAACTCTGACGCCTATTTTCGTAAAACGCTATGAAGGGATTGTCTTCGTTTTAAAAAAACCGTTATCAGAAATTATATTCTTGCTCTTTAGTGCACTAAATCAAGATTTAATCGTGCAAAAACTGTTATATCCTTCGAATAATCTTGCTCACATTATTACGATTTTGCTCTTGAAAAAACTTGAAAACTTGTTACATTTATTGATAATAATAAATGTAAGAAATCAAGAACTCTACCCGAATTGTTACTCAAATATACAGTACGTTTATTAAGTTGATTTTGGCACCGACACGGAATAAAAATAAGTTATCTTGGAATGAAGAATACTTCTTAACAGTAGCTTTATCGTTCGTGTTAATTTGCCGTAAGTTGCATGCGCTTTGTGGTTATGTAACAACAACGATACAGTGCCGCAAGTGGCACTCGATTCACTTCCTAAAATTAAACAGTATGTAGAATTTAAATGTTCCTAATTTTGGAAAACACATAATTTTGGGATTTGCTTATATCTCTTCGTATACGATTCTGGTAAATACACGCTAAAGAATTTTGCTACCAATAAACTGATGTGATTTATAGCATCACATGACATGTTAACTTTGTGTTATACTCTAAACATGCATACGTTTGTGTGTAGGTATTTATATGTGGATGTGTGTAAGTCACGGATTAAACGGATACGCCTTTCAAGACAATTTCATATTTTGTCAGTGTAGCTTGCATTTACACACAGAAATACACAGTTATACTACGTACCAATGAAATAAAATACTACAATAGTAATTTTTAAATCTTGTCATCTCGTTCAGCACGATAAAACAGAAGAACATGGTTTATTTCTATGTTTGCACGACATAGTAATATATCTACAAATGAAAGACATTTTGACAGTGATAGGAGCGTTTGCTCATATACACGACGACAGGATTTCTTCCCAATGGCGTGTCTATTAGTATTTATGTGGTCTGTGGTGTAAGTGTATTTTTAACAATTTCATGTTGTAAAGACTAGATACATTTAGATAACAATTTGGCATAAAAATAATCCATATCAAGAACTAGACTACTTTTTGTATCCGCAGAATAAAAAATCCGTTAAATGTATAGGTAACTTGCTTGTGTCTGCCTTATTACATATACAGATACACTCATTTTTAAAGGCTGGCAACGCAACTGATGGCAAACGTCCAGTGCCGTGGATGTTGCGGGGTGGTGATGACTACTTACAAATTGTAAGTAGTTACCACCACCCATAATTGTAAGTCACAATTAGATCGTCTCCTGCCCGTTAACCCCACTTTAAGGACAACTTCCCGCCCATGCTACAGGCTTACGGCTTAAGTTCCTGCCTAACAAAGGTCGTGTCTGTAAAACAAACCGAACCACATCATTGAACACGTTAATTATAATAGGGGTATGTTAACACTAGCTGACCCGCGCAACTTCGTCTGCGTCACATAAGAGGGAGTGGGTCATGGGGACCTATAATACCATTCTAGAGGAACTGGAACTTTTTTTAATTAATCCACGAACCACTTGAAAACTATTAAAACAATCATAATAATTATAGTGCTAATTAAAACCAGGAGAGTTTGTACCCATGTCTACTATATTTGTAGGTAGGTATATTCATTTGAAGTTTGATTGTTTTTTTTAATATTTACGGTAAGATTATGACAAAACCCATTATATAGCCATCCCACTATGATCATGATTAGTAAGACAGAAACTAATAAAAATGGCAAGGGAACATAAGTAATTAAGGAAACTGGGTAACACTACTGGGTGTCAATCAATGTACCTATAGTTTATGCTATCTCCTGGAAGTTTACTCAGTATTCTGTTATTAGTTTCGTCAACACTACTAGCCGCCAATATTGCCCTTTGACATATCCACTGGTAGTCTTTGTTTTCTTTTACGACTATATGCGGCATGCTATCTCGCAGACCAGGCTACCGTCTGACCTCGCTACCACGCATTTTCTCCATGCACGCACGCCTCACGCGGTGCTTGATAATAATATTATATCTTAAAACTGTGATATCTCCTAAGTTATTGGTTGAAATCAAATGAAGCAAAGGGCGATTTTATTCAAAATTAAATACCTACTTGTGATGAATAACTAATTTATTTAGATAAAGATTAATATCATGTTTATTAAAACATCGTCGCGAATAATGCATTGGTTTAGAACAATTTTGATTACCATGAAAAAGCCCTAAAATTTGAACCTTAATAGATTCATGTACAAACTACCGTGGACTTTTTTTACAACTTTTTATTATGAACAATTTGATCATACATGATTTTAACGTAACTTAAACCGTAAACGCAGTGCACGCCAGGAAAAATTTCAAAAGGAAAAAACCCCGTTTATACCAACATTTTTCGTTGATATCATATGGCCTATAACCTTCCTCAATAAACAGATTATCCAACTAAAAATAATTATTCAAATCGGTTCTGCAGTTTTCGATATTAGTGTGTACAACCAAACACACAAACTAGTAAATTATTGTTATTATATAAATATTTAACGTTTACGACTTTGAGTGTGGGTTTTATACCTTAGAATTATTTAAATTATTTATGTGATAATAATTAATCATATATAATCAATTGAGTGTAATAATATTATGATTAATTCCCAAATTTTCAGACAGTAAAAGAATTAGAAGTAAAAAATATTTCTGATATTTGTCATGATAGTTTGACAAATATCAGAAACTGGCATAAGAAAATGATTAAAAAAAAAATAAGTTGAATATACAAGTTCACGAGTGCTTTCCAAAATATACGAGCAAGACCGAAACCTCGTCTTCATATTGAGGCTCTTTTAGGGTTCCGAATTGAACTAAGAACCCCTATAATTTCGCCATGTCCGTCCGTCAGTCCGTATAAACGGCCGTTCGCAGCTTCTGGCCGATTGAAGATTGGCTTTGGATTTTGGATATGTGGAAAAATTCACGGTAGTAGTATCTTATGTGATGATTTTAAAAGGAAAACTATCACAATTCACAGCTAACCAGGCTTTACAAGTTTACGAGATATAGTCGGACTTATAGAATGTACTTAAAGAAGTTTTTACAGGCCATATTCGTCATTGCATTAAATAGGTTAACTTGAAACGATAAAGTTCGTGTAATATTGCTGGAATTGAATAATATTTGAATATGATGATCTATTTAGGCGTCCAAACACGTGTACTAAATCTAGTAAGTGTTTGTATGTTCGTATGTCTGTATATTTGTATGATTGTTATATGGCCACCAGTTTCTCGGGAACTAAAGGCATCCAATAAAATATATTAATTATTTATCTTTCAAAAATTATATTTAAATAAATTATTCCACACAATGAGTAACTCTTTTATGGGGCAATGTCATATTGGGGAAATCTACCAGTCAATAAATTTAAAAAATGTGTTAAAACTAAACTGTGTAAAAAAGGGATATTATAAAATCTCAGATTATTTAGAATACAAAAAGCCTGGGATTAATTGCTCCTCATACCGATCTTATATATATTTTTTGTAATATTGTGATATTGTAAAAAAATTGATGATGTGAAAAAAAGACAAAGACAAGCCCGCTGAGTTTCTTCCGCCGGATCGTCTCAGTGGGTGTCCTCGTTTCCGATCCAGTAGTAGATTTAAAAAAATATGTTGACGTGTTAAAATAACTTCTTCGACAAATCTCAATCACATTTTGCCTGACTCTGGGATCGAACACGGGACGTTATGATCTGAGGCATACAAGCGCAAACCCTAGACTACGCAGTAACTTCTATTATGGCAAAAAGTGTATCTACAGAGTTTATAAATATTTCTGTTTGTATTGATTGTAGCTTTATTTTATTCTATGTTTATTGATAAAACCGTAAAAGCAAACGTTCAGTTTTTTACACTGTAACTAGAATTAATACTTAATTTAATTACGCTTAACTTTCCTTATGTAATGTTTTAATTTGTCTGTTGGTCCTGATGATACTGTAACAATTAAACTGGTCGACTATTTAATAAATAACAAAGCAATTAAAAAACACTTATTTCAGCCCTTAATTAATTGCTCAACTTTTTGTGAACGGCATTGAGGGGCTTGATGTTCAAATAAAATAACCTTCCGTCTCAACTCTGTTTCTTGACTTTAATCAAGCCAATGTTCTATTTTGTAACATTACCCAGATTATTACCGCAAAGAGCCTTGTACAAATACTCCCAAAGTAATCAAGGATTTAGATTAAGAAACGGAACTTTATAAACCAATTAATTTTGCGATTTGAAGTGTCAGTGGTTAATGGTTAATATTGCCGGTATTAGTACCTATGTTTTTAGGTACCTTTAACTTAATTAAAACCAGTTAGTTTGATTTCATAAAATGTGACGTGGATTAGATTTGATTTTTTTCATTAGATTGTTGAAAATAGTAGTAGATAGGAAGGGCAACGGAAACATTTTAAGACTACACTTTATCTACTAAAATAGATAGTTAATAGAGAGGTAAGCAAATTCCAGGAAGGGGCAGTTGCTCCTCCTTACCCCCCCCCCCCCCCCCCCCTCCCTCTCCGTACGCCCATGCCTAAACTAGAACAACTAAATAGAAAATAAAAACA
Organism: Apodemia mormo; assembly: GCA_036924255.1. NCBI lineage: Eukaryota > Metazoa > Arthropoda > Insecta > Lepidoptera > Riodinidae > Apodemia > Apodemia mormo. The sequence continues at coordinate 30,408,420 of JAUPFN010000003.1, read as the reverse complement.
ACTCAAACCTTTCTTCACACTAGACTATAACGCTTTGTAAGGATTTATAAATAAAATTACACAAACACTTATTAAAAAAAAAATATATCTATCATAGCTCGTTGAGTTAGCGGGTAAAAGATGCAGGCCATATAGCTCAAACAAAGTGATAGTCTATGGGTCAGAACAACTCAATGGCGACCATATACTAATTTACATTGACAAGAAAGACCGATAGACGATAGCTTGAAGCAGCGGAGGGCAAAGATTTACCTTGGGGTCACTTATACACAGTTTTTCTAAAATCGCGTTGATGGATCTTTATCTACTATAAGTACTGTACCGTTTTTTTTTACAAAATAGGATAAAAACAATTACCTCATTAAAAATTCCATTAATCTATATACTGCTGTATAAATCTGTAGTTTCTTTACTGTTAATCGTTAGTACTTGGTAACTCTGTATTTTGATTTTTATAATGAAAACACTTCTTTATATTATAAGATGGCAAACAAGCAAATGATTCTCCTGATGGAAAGAGGTAACCATCGCCTATAGATACCAAATATATTAATGGTGCATTGCTATCCGTGTTGATGATAATAACACATGCGTAAGTTTACCGACTACCATACCCTCCAAACCGGAGCACGACAGTGACAAAGATACGTTATTACGTTAGGAATAGGTAAGGCGGTGGTGCCATATACCCGGACGAGACGTTGCAGAACTCTACCACTTACACTACGGTAGTGTACTATAGACAGTCGTTCGTTTTTTAAGAAGTACCTAGCAGAATGGCAGATGTTCTTCTTCAAAGGAGCCGGAACACCACGGCTCATGGTGATAATTTGTACTGGTTTTATAAAGAACTGAAGCTAATGAGCTAATTATGCATTAATGCGCGGATCCGGTAAACTTTCTACTTCTACGATAAAAAATATAGTGAAACCAGTAAGTACTTGCGTTTTTATAGTAAATATATGTAGTGGTTGCCTGTACATTCAATATTATGTCACATTTTTTTTACTAATATTCGTTGTAAGATTTAATGACATCAATTTTACCATTTTGATAATTTTCCGTTTGTTTGTCAGTCTGTCTATATGTCCCGTTTATGTCAAGAACGGCTTGGATGATCTTGATATAATGATTGATATACATTGAGCGCCGATACAATGGATAATTGCCCAGATAATAAGACGTAAAAAAATTTATCGTTCTCTCTGTCATCTAAGATAAAAAAGGTTTCACTGGTGGTATTTTTTTCGAATATTTCGTGAGAAATATTCATTTTACTCTTATCACAAACTGAATTCTTTTTTACATTTCGATTTTTTTTTGTCTGTGTGGCGTCATAAGTCAAGAATGGCTTGATCGATTTTGATAACAAAATTATATCGTCCTGCTTGTCGTGTGGTGTGTCGCTAACACTGACTATGCAATCAGCGGGGTTCCGGTACAATTCTTAACGGGAGCAGGCATATATGATCATGAGCATATATGTTTGTTTTTCTGAGTTTCGATTTTTATTAAATAAATTTAAGTATTTATATCTGTATTTCGACGTAATAATATCGTTAACTGCCACCCCTAATACAAACAATTTGCCTACTTTGGGGTTAGATCAATTCATGTAATTTGTCCACCGATATTATTATTATTACTGGTATTGGAAGTAAGAAAATGTGATTGCGCAAATGATAGGCCATATATTTTTATATCATCAATGAATTTATGCCCTGCGAAGCGGGTGACTTAGCTAGTTTAGTTACAAATTAGCTAGTAGTATTGTTTATATTAAAGTTTTTGAGAACGTTTAGATATTTATTATGTAATTACTACGCGACAGCTAAACAAATTTGCACGAAAATTGCAGTACAATTCCTATTATATCCCGGATAACTTTGTTATATAAACGCTACATACATTAGTGGTATAATAGTTGATGCTGTAACAAATATATTACAAGAGCGAGAACTGGTAACAGCGAGTGTAATCTATATTGGAAAATATGACTAACGGCCCAACCGTACTGGCGTTATTGCGCTAGTGTGCTATGCCTTACAAAACGCCTTAACGGTATTCAGTCTAATGTTCAGCTGCGAACGTCTTTATTCCCACCCTAACATCGTAAATAAAGCAACCCTCCGATTTTACAGGATCCAGAAGCGGTTCGCGTTATCGACAATCCCGATCTAACTAATAACTTAAAACACCTTAGCTTCCAAAGAAATATAGCGCCGTTGTTTATTCTTTAATTATTGCTAAAAAAAGTCACCTGAAGTAATTTTTCAATGCTCGTTACAAGCTTTTCGCAAGAAAGAATAAGTTAAAAAAAATCCATAAGCGCTGTCAACCACTCATATGTACGAGTATATGATAGCATACCAGCCACAAGAATTTCAACATCTCATAGACTTCTTTGGTGTCTTTGGTTAATATAAAAAAAACTTAGTAAATTTTATTTGCTTAAACAAAAACTATCAAAAGTAAAGTTACAGTCTTCGTGTGAACGGCATTCAGAATAGATCATTCTTTCAAGAGAAACGTGGATTCGCGAAGCGCCAAAACAAAATTTAATATTCGTAAAAGGGTTGACGTTAGGACCGAGCAGCGAGGCAGTTGACGCGTGCCTCTAGGAGTTTTTTTGGCCACATTCCAAAATCAATATCATCGAATATACAGGCCGTCGCGCATTTTGCACTAATCTTACCAAAGAGAAACAAGCACCACATGTATCTATTCAACTAACCCGCATAGCTATTTGTGCGAATATAAATTTTAATATACGTGTTACACAAGTTTCTCACCAAATTCCAGTGAACCGCAGTTTATAGGATAGCGTGCTGCTTGCTTCCGTCTATGATTTCGATCATTTTGTAATGTTACTAGCTGATATTCGTCGCTTTACTTTCATATTTATAGTAGTAGTAGTTTAATAAGGTCATTGTGGAATGGCATTCTTAGAAACTATAAATTTGTATCGATATTTTGTAATATGCTAAAGAAAAAATATAATATATATAATATAATATTATATAATATATATAATATTCACGGGACAAATTACACTTATTGATCTAACCCCAAAGTAAGCAAATTATTTGCTTGTGTAATGGGTGTTAGTCAACGATACTAATACACAGAAATACATATATAAATACTGTAATATATTTAATAAACACCCAAACCCGGAAATACAAATATTTATGCTCATCACGCAAATGCTTGTCCCCGTCGGGGATCGAACTCGAGCCCCGCTGATTGCGTAATCAGGGCCGCTAACCACTCAACCAACGGGGCGGTCATATATATTAATAGTTGATAAAGTATGCTGTAAAAAGTAAATAGTTCCCCTTATCTTACGAAAACAGAACCTACTGACAAACATATTTATGTTGTAAATGTTTGTACGAAAGTGGAAATTTTATTTATAATTTTTAATAAGTACAGATAAACTAGCAAGTAGCATAGCATAGCAACGAGAAAATCAACAATATCATGTTATATCTCAACTTCTCAAGACTCTTTAGCATTTCCTACTAAATACGAATATAAACTTGGAACTATTAATAAAAACTCTCAAAGCCTCTCCTGTATGCTCTTGACACTTTAGCTGTTTTTCTTTTTCTTTTTCTACTAAAAAAGCTGTCAAAGGGATAACCTGGCCAGTTGAAAACGTCTGAAATACTTATATTTGTTAATTAAAACTGAATATTAGATGCCTATAAGGCGGCCCCTAGACCTACAATAATATTGCGCAATATTACGTACTAGCTGTTGCCAGCGACTTCGGCCGCGCGGACTTCGTTACTCCGCACAGCACCTCTCCCGTAGGTGATAGCGTGATAACATGTAGCCTATCTGTTGACCCAACCTGTAAGTAATATTCATGCAAAATTTGAAGTAAATCCATGCAGTACTTTTTTAGTTTACCCGGACATACATACAGACAAACAGACCAACAGACAAACAGATAAACAGACAAACAGACAAAAATTCTAAAAACTATTTTTTTGGGTTCGATATCGATTGTAGATCATGCCCCAAGTATTCTTTTAAAAAAATATTCAATGTACAGTTTTGACTTTCCTACGATTTTATTATATGTATAGATTGTACAATATAAACGGTCGGTCGGTAATAAACGGTCAATAGTTTAGAGTTACTATTGAAGATTGCACAATGATTGAATGAAAGTTTGAGCGGGTTTAATTTTTATTGTACAATATTTTTTTCTTGCACTGTGTAGGTTTAATATTGCACAATATTTTTCACTTCAGAGCTTGGAACGGTCGTGGTCGGTCAGTCGCGGTGTTTAATGTACGGTCATATCGTAAATTTAAGCAACATGGCGAGCAAGAAATTTTCGTCATTTCGCGGTAATTTTATTCATCTTGTTAATTTAATAGTTCGTTACTAGAATGGACTAAAATTTCGACCACTGGCCGAAATTCGACACTCGGTCGAAATTGAACATGTGACCGAAATACGTCATTCCGCCGAATTTCGACATTCGATCGAAATTTAACTTTCGGCCGAAACTCAACATTCGGCCGAAATTCGACATTCAGGCCAATTCACTAATCAATATAAGTGTTAATCGAAACAAAACCAATCAATAAAAGATGAAGAACGGGAGTTTTTACTTTAGCGTATAGAATTGTATAGATTTATTCAACAAAATCACCAGCATGGTTGCCGCCAAAACTTCGTCGTCAAACATGTTACTCGCACGAAAATATTGATCAGACTGGTTTGTCAATTTTATTGAGTGAATTGAAATTGAAAGGGGTATTCAATATTATTGCACAATTAAAGTATTGCGCAATATTATTGTAGGTCTGTGGGGCACCTAAGAAGACTATTTTGTTAGCAACTGAGGTTGTTGAAATTTGGCACAGCTAAATTTTTATGGAGAAGAAGTGCAAAAAGTTCTCATCACTACATAGTATAAAACAAAGTCGCTTTTTCTGTCTGTCCCTATGTCCCTATGTATGCTTAAATCTTTAAAACTACGCTACGAATTTTGATGCGTTTTTTTAAATAGATAGATTGATTCTCGAGGAAGGTTTTAGTATGTAAGCCTTTCCCACGGGAACAAAAGCTACGCGGGTGAAACCGCGGACAGGTCGCTATTATTTATATAATAGGCATTAAAAGTAAATTAAAATTATAAAAAAATATGTTACACACACTACGATGTATTTAATGCACACACAAGTATATATTACTTTATTTATGGTTATTGACTGATAACAGACTGTCAAATGTAGAAAAGATTTTAATATAGTCTATGATTAAACTTATAGTTTATTTATCTAATAGTTTGTCTGTAAGATATTAGTTATTTAATATTTATAAAATTGCGATCAACTTTCGACCAGAGGATGGTCGTTAGTTTAAATAAATTTACCTACAAATAAATAAATATCATTACAATGGAACAATTACAACAATGAATAAAAGCATCTTTTGTGCCAATCGTGGCAATATTGGCATTTTTCGAGATATCCACTTGACCAGGAGGAATGATATACGAAGAGATAAATATTGTACAGTATAATTATACGAAGAAAGAATAAAAAATGATAATTTTATCAATTGACACTTATTAGAATTTCTCTTATTCATTTCCATTAACATAATTTAGATCTCAATAGCTTGTATTTCATTTTAACTGCTTTTGGCTTATATAAAATAGAGCTATCAACATATTCGTACACTGTCTTCGATGCCAGCACAATAAAATATTGCACACCCAAACTGGATTATATCGGGGCAGGTCTCTAGTGTACATTTGGCTTTACAGATAACGATGCCAGCAACAGAGCCATTACTGAAACAGCCGAAGATTGCGACTCAGTAAATTCTCTCGTTCGATGAAAACTAAACCAATTTTAAATTTCCTCTACGTCCCGCTGTGTCGTAGTGCAAAATCCAATGGTTTGATTATAATGCGACTTGAGATATAGTTTCCGAGTTTAGTAGTCTAACTTAATACTCCTCATATAACAAACTATGTCACCGGAAATTAATAGGAGTGTGAAATTGAACAATGCCGGCTTCACGAACAAACGATTATGGACTTGTTCAGGCTGCTTGATTATGGATTATTTAGTTACAGTTACACTATATTTAATATGTCTCGAAGTGGATTTCTGACGACTTGGAATTTCCCCGTGTTGTTTAGGGCTCATTTGAAAAATAAATCATCTGCCAAGTAAATCATCGGAGGCGAACGATTGGCGAAAAATGTTATTAACATCATGACTACTAGATGGTGAAATGCTACAAAGCTTCCCGGGTACAGGTTATCTTTTATTTTCCTGTCTCGATAGCGTCAAAGCTTGTCACTGTCGTGTTTCGGTTTGGAAGGTAAGGTAGCCGGTAGGCTTATGGATGCGGTATTGCCATCCCGACACTGAGGGTGTTGGTACCAAATCCCGGGCGAGACGTTGCAGAACTCTACCACCTAGTAGCCAGCCAGTAGACTTATGCATGTGGCATTGCCATCCCACTACACGGATTGAAATTATTAGCATCTTTGATGTCTATAGGCGATGATTTCTCTTTCCATCTGGAGAGACATCTACTTGTTTCCTATCTGATGATATAAAAAAAACTTTTAATCATGCAGTCTGGCTCAAAATTTACATAAAAAAATTTTGCCAGGTATATCAACCAATAATATATTTGAGTAAGTGGTTTATTAACAAAGCAAAATGTAAGTTGAGTGTTTATCGTTATAACAATTTCTTCCTGTCTGTCTGCCTGTTACACTTTCACAGTTAAACCGTGATTTTTGTCTTGGAGATAGTTGAAGATTTAATGATAGTTGGAGATAGGAGACGATTAAACGTAGGCTTACTTCGAAAAAGCAACCCCTAAAGGGCTAAAATGGGACATGAAAGTTTGCAGCGTGTTGGTTCGGACTACCTTTGAAGAATATGCCATTTGCCATGGCTATGTGTGTCACCGCTAACGTGGCTACTAGGTGGTAGAATTCTGCATTGTCTCGTCTGGGTCTGGTACCCCCTCTTTACCTATTCCTGCTGCAATGGTGTCAGAGCTTATCACTGTCGTGTTCCGATTTGGAGAGTGAGGAAAATTTTTGTATATGACAGAAGATAGCAAATAAGCAGATGGTTTTTCTGATGGAAAGAGAAAATATTGCCTATAGACACCAAAGATGTTATTGATAAGTTGCTATCCGTGTGGCAGAACGGCAATGCCACATATATAAGTCTGCCGGCTACCTTACCCTCCAAACCAGAACATGATAATGACATGCATTGACGCTATTACTGTAGTAATAAGTAAGGTGATGTTACCAAATACCTGGGCGAGACGGTGCGGAACTCTACCAACAAGTAGTCGTAATGGTAGTGATACGTAAAGTCAATGGACCGTCCCGTTGGTCCAGTTGTTAGCGGCACTGACTACGCTATTGACAGGGCTCGGGTTCGATCCCCGACGGGGACGAGCATTTATGTGATGAGCATAAATGTTTGTAGTTCCTGGTTTGGGTGTTTATTAAATATTCTAGTATTTATATATGTATTTCTATGTATTAGTATCGTTGGCTAACACCCATAACACAAGCAAATAATTTCCTTACTTTGGGTTTAGATCAGTAAGTGTAATATGTTCCGTGAATATTTATTATTTATTTATTTATTATTGGTCGCCTTTTACGATCTGCCTATTAGACGGCAGTTGGTCTATTCTTCAAAGGAACTCGGGCCAATATGGGCTAATAAAACTTATGTATGTGCATTGATATAAAAAACCCAAGATGCACAGCCCCGAACAAAACTGACACTCAGGGCGACTTGCACCAAAATGCTTAAATCATTTTAAGTCACTAAATACGTTTAAGTTACAGCATTTAAGGCGTTTTGACATTTGCTAATCATGTTTAAGGCATTTAAGCATTTTCGTGCAAGCCGCCGTCTAAAGTGTCCCTAATTTCATATATATGGCAAAAACAATGTCTTTGCAATATCCAACCTTAAAGCGGAAGACTTATTTATAGTTGTTTTTACAAAGCAATGTATGAAAAGAAATAAAATTGTCAGTGTCTCGCGACCGACGCGATTCTATTTGAAATGTGCGCACAATGTAAAATTGTGCATTGTAAAATTGTGCGCTTGTAACAACAATGTAAAATTGTGCGCTCATTTTTGAACGACGTTTTTGACACACTGATTGTGCATCTTGGGTTTTTTATATCAATGTGTATGTGGCATTAAGACTCCCCCACAATGATAGCAACGCATCATTAACATCTTTGGTGTATATAGGCGATAATTCTTTCTTTCAAATAAACGATTCTTGTTACGGACTATGTAATGCTTGTGTTTGTGAATGTTAAATACTAGTAATCGCTCTCTGCTCGAAACTGGACTTTGATTATGTTTTTTTTATATATAATCAGATAGCAAACAAGCAGATGGGTCTCCTGGTGGAAAGAGTCAACCATCGCCTAAAGACACCAAAGATGTTAATGGTGCGTTGCTATCTTGTGGCGAGGTCTAATGTCACATGCATAAGTTTACCGGCTACCTTACCCTCCAAACCGGAACACGACAGCGACAAGCACTGACGCTATTGCGGCAGGAATAGGTAAGGCGGTGGTACCAGACCCGGGTGAGACAATGCAGAACTCTACCACCTAGTATATTCCATTTAATTTATTGTATTTGTAACCTATCTATATTAATATTATGAATACGAATGTTTGGATGTTTGGATGCATGGATGTTCTGTATTCAATCACGCAAAAAGTACTGAAGGGATTTGGATGAAATTTAGCACATAGATAGAGTATGACCTGGAATAGTACAAAGACTACTTTTTATCCTGGAAAATTTGGTGATCCCACGGGATTCGCTAAAAACTTTTATAGTGCAGCGGACTGCACGTTGCAGCCTAGTATTATATAAAAAGGTAACTGTATGCATTTGGACACATGGAGAAGATCCATGTAAACGTTAAGTGTCCATGGCAAATCTAAGAGGCCTCCAGCCGCCAATTTTTTCTGAAAAGGGATCCTTCGTTTCCGCTTCACATATTAATTTATAGATGTATTTGATTATTTATAAACATTAATTTATATATTTATGTCGTCACATTCATATCAAAAATAAATTGTCATATCAAAAACATTCATATCAAAAATAACTTTTTTATATCATAAGATAGCAAACAAACAAATGGGTCTCCTGATGGAAAAAGTCAACCATCGCCTGTAGACACCAAAGATGTAAATATTGTGGCGAGGTCTAATGCCACATGCTTAAGTTTACCGGCTACCTTACCCTCCAAACCGGAACACGACAGCGACAAGCACTGACGCTATTGCGGCAGGAATAGGTAAGGCGGTGGCATCAGACCCGGGCAAGAAAATGTAGAACTCTACCACCTAGTAGCCACGATGTTAGTGACTCACATAGCCAATCGCTCGCCCTTTACGACCTGCCTGGCAGAACGGCATTTGGTCTATTCTTAAAAGGAGCCCGAAACCAACACGGGGTTCACACACACAAAAAAAACGTAGTTCGGGGCTTAAGATCAATTAGTATGATTTATCCATTGATATTTTTTTATTACCAATAGATTAGTAGAACATTAGCGCCTGGAGAAATTACGGTTATCTCATACTGCTAGAAAAATCGTCGTTTATTAACTCTTATAAATATTGATTCATATTTTACGTTATATTTGCATAAAGGTGCAGTATTCGTCTATAATGTTACATACGGGAAGAGCGTGCACTCGACACGTGTCCTGAGTAATCCGGATAGCGTTGATCGTTTAATATCGTCTTCCTGAATCGTTTAAAAAGAATATTTTTCACAATCTACACAGATTTTAACAAAATGTTTTTCTTACGTTCACTTATTATAAGCAAAATAAATTTAAAAATAATATAATTGGTGTCTGTCCGATTTATATTTATATTGTCTCCTGTTCTGCTGAGATTTGGTGATTGTATTGCAAACAAATAAACGCTCTCTCTCGTACTATTGATTTCTCGTATATTATCCTAACCTCTTTCTTATCCTTTATAGTCTTTCCTGTTCGTATAGTTTTATTAATTCTGTTTTTTTTTTATCATAGAAAAGCGAACAACCAGATAAGTCTCCTGGTGGAAAAAGATAACCAATGCTTATATACGCCGAAGATGTTAATAATGCATTGCTATTGGTATGACGGGATTATAATACCATGAGTATAGCGGCTAAAAGGACAGTTACTGCCGCCTATTAACAACTGCAACAACCGGGGATTTGTAGACGTGTTGTATATCATTAAGGAATGAGAAAACTTCCCGGGAATAGTCGTATAGCAATTTCTACAGAGTTTTTAAATGAGTGGTGCTGCATAGTAGTTATGCGAGGCAAAAATCCTTTGAGATTCGTACTCTAGTAGATTCTCAGACAGCATGTTTAGTGAAAGTGGAATTTCAAATTTTAGGTTGTGTAAAACAAAAAATGTTTTAAGAAATCACCCAATTATGGGTTTTCAGACATAAGACGGTGAAAGTGAAAATTCTCTTTTGATAAGTATAGGTAATTATTGCAGATTTTTAGTTTTTTTTTTTGTTAAAACCTAAAAAGTATATAGATATTGTAACGGATTTTACGACAAACATCATTATCGCTCTCTCTAAAATATCACGTATTTCGACATGGTGCAAACATTGGAAGACACATAAATGAATAATACATGAAAATAAATCTTTTTTCTCGTAGATGTGTCTGAAGGCGACATTTTCGTGTAAATTACATGAAATATGAGCTTTCTTATATTTGAATGTCACAAACCAAACCACTGGTTATTTTGATATGTATTTTTTATTATCATTCTTTTTGTGTTAAAAAATCTCCTCTTCTGTTTATTTAGTGCGTAGATAGTACTTAATGAATTTATTATAGAAATCAAATGGGCATAACTTGGGAGAATTCACCTTGTGGCTTTTGTTGAGATGGTTTTATTAGATAGATTATATCATAAATAGCTGTTTTTATATCACTAGATAGCACACAAGCAGATGGCTCTCCTGATGGTAAGAGAAACCATCGCCTATAGACATCAAAGATGTTAAAGGTGAGTTGCTACCCGAATGGCGAGCTGGCAATGACACATACATAAGTCTACCGACTACTTTACCCTCCAAACCGGAATACGACAATGACGAGAACTGAAGCTATCATCGCAGGAATAGGTAAGGCGGTTGTACCAAATACCCGGACAAGGCATTGCGGAACTCTACTACCTAGCAGTCACGCTGACAGTCGTCATTTACGACCTGCCTGGCAAAACGGCAGTTAGTCTATTCATCACAGAAGCTTGAACCATCGCGGGAAAAAAGCTGTCTTAATTTTTACTGTGCAAAAATTTTAACTTCCCCAAAAATATAGCATAGCGTTCTTCAGTTATTCAAACTTTTTGCATTATGTATTAATTTATAGATTACTACCAGCTGTAGAGTGCAGCCCGCTGCATTATAAAAGTTTTTGGCGAATCCCGCGGGAACAACTAATTTTTCCAGGATAAAAAGTAGCCTATGTGCTATTCCAGGTCATCAACTACGTTTGGGCAAATTTTCATCCAAATCCCTTCAGTAGTTTTTGCGTGGTTGAATACCGAACATCATCCATCCAAACTTTCGTATTCATAATATTAATATTTATAAATTGGTTACAAATACAATAAATGAAATTTTAATATAAATGAAAGCCGAATTTCGAAAAGAGAGCGATTACTAGTATTTAACATTAAATCTGATATTAGTAGAACTATCTTAGTAGAAATAGAGATAGTAGCTTTAGCGTGACTAAGTAGTAAACATCCATCCATTCATTTCGATGGATAGATAGATATCCATCCAAACTTTCGTATTTATAATATTAATATAGATAATAATCGTTCAATAACAAATTAATACGAGATGGAAATGGCATAATGGCGGAGAGGATGCAGTCGGGTGCGAAGCGATGCACCGTGCTCGAGAGGCCGGTTCATTTAAAGGCACTTGTCTGTAATTGCAGAGCGACTAAGACTTAGCCTGCTTGAGCGGCAAGCGCTACAAACAAAAAGAACTTTTAATGGTATGGCTTTCTCGAACCCCGTCAAGGCATTCGCGAAACCAACCACTGCCGGTATAAAAGCGACCTCCTTCGTTTAATTTTCTTTGAGCATTACGTTGCTATCCAATCATAAATAATTTCTATTGCCGGGGTCCATTTAAGCGTACTGCCGTTTTTTAGCGGTATCATTAATTAATATAGCGTTATTTTATGTAGATATCCATTGCAATTTAGACGGAAACGCAATAAATAGCTCGGGCGGTGCGGCTTGACCCACTTCCTGTTACATGCCGAAACGCCTGCGATTTAATCGCGCCCCCCTTTCCATCCTTCTACCAAGACCCCACACAGTTCACTTCTTTGCCCCATTATAATTAAATCCATTCCTTGTATATCAAGAAAAGGGTGCCTCCTTACTAGAAATTAGAAATTCGATATCAGTAATCAAAACATTCCTTTTATATCTATCTCGCAAAATATAACTTGTCAAATAACACCGATTAATTGGAACAATAGATATTTATTTTTTAAGTTTATTGAAAACTAGCTGACCCGGCGATCTTCGTTCCACCTAACAGTCAATGAATGAGCACATTTAGGATTTTATAAGTAATATAAAATTATTAAATTAAATTTTTCATTAGGAAAATAAATATAAATAAAAGAGGTATTAATTCAAAAAATCAAATATTTTAGTAAGTAATGTATTTTTCTTGTAGTAAGTATGATGTGCGTAAGTTATAAATATATCTTTCTATGTTCTCTTACTGCTAATTAGATGAACCGTTTTTAAAATTTTATATGTTGTTTAATTCATTTCACTGACGCGAGTGTCTTAAGACACTTATTATATGAAAACAATATGAAATTTCGAAAAATGCGAAATGGCGAATTTTGGTCGCAATATTGAGTTATATTTTCGAAGTTATACTTCTTTTGTCGCGTTAGAGAAAAAATATAAAGTAAATTTTAACTGAGAGTGTGCGCTCTCAGTCACGAAAATCCAACATTATGAAATTAACTAGTCGACACTTTAGTTTTGAAGTTTTTAGCTATATATTTCAATTAAAATACCTAGTTCTTTTATGATACTTAAAAAAATATTTTCTAGATAATCAGTTATAATGAAACTTTCTTTCAATATGTTAAATACCTTTTTTCTATTATTAGTAGAGATGGGCCGAATGTGGTTAGAACTAAATTCGAAATTCGGCTGAACATTCGGTGAAAATAAAAAATTCAGGCGACTTTCGGTTTAATTATGGCGCGCTTTCTAGAGAGCGTCACGGGACTTACGAATTTACTTAGGTAACTCTTCAGCAGGCCGCGGACGTATGCTTCCCACATAGATTTTCGATGTCGTAGCCAGGTTTTGGTAATAGGAAGTCCACAATCTGTCAAAATTTAATCATAAATATACACTCTGTGGTTCCGAATTTGCAAACTCTGTGTATCCGAACGTATGTGACAGTGACAGCCATTTGAGTTTCAAATGTCCGGTAAAGCTGTGTTTTTGTGTGACTCATGGGTATTTTATATCAATGGTGTGACTGCAAATTTTACTTAGATTATGGAGAAACGAAGAAAGGTAAGTCGTGCAAATTTTTGATATGTTAGGGATTTTGAGGTTTTCTAGCAAGATTCACATTATTTCTAGTTAATTTCTTGCTAAATTGTCCAAAATAAGGCAAATAATAATGTGGCGAACATGCGACAAAAGCCAGTTGAGTCTAACTTTTTTAAACTGGCCTTTTCACCTGAAGTTGATTGTAATTTTTAATCTGTTAATTATTTTCCTGAAAAATACACATGATTTAGATTTATTTTACTGAAAAATTAATTATGGCATGAAAAAATGGCATGATACATCTTTAATTAATCCACTAACCACTCGAAAACTATTGAAACAATATAGTCCTCCCACTACGGTCGTGATCAGTAAGACTGAAATTATAGTAAAAATATGTAAACGGTTGACCCTGCGGGCCATCTCTGAAACTTCCCGCTAAATTTAAGGTATTTTAAACTCAAGAACAAATACTATAAGCATAGTTTTTTCAGTTCAAACATCATTTTTGTTAAAAATGGCAGGATACGGATTTTGAAAAGCTGTATATTTTGGAAACCATGATCGATTTTGATCTTTTGAATGGCGTTCGTTCAACTCAATTTTTAAGATCTAAAATATTACCTTAGCTAAATAATTGATAGGTTGAAAAATTTCGAAGCAATGTAAAAAACAATTTTTTTTCAAAAATGTTCTACATTGATGTATCACAAAGAAATTGACCGATTTTGATCCTATTAGTGGTATTTGACGAACTTTTTAAATAAGAAAAGCTGATAAGATTTTTAAGTCAATCGGTGTATTAGCTTGAAAGTTATTTCAAAAATATTAAGTAAGTTTGCTTAAAAACGTAATTTTAATATTTGAAAAGCTGTAACTTTCCAAAATTAGATTCGACTTTGATTTTTGAAAAAAAAAGTTGTATTGGTATTTATATTCCTTAATTCCTTATATATATATATATATATATATATATATATATATATATATATATATATATATATATATATATATATATATATATATATATATATATATATATATAAGAGTATTTGATATTTTTCAAATTAAAAAAAAATGTTCAAATAGAAAGGAATTCCTCAAAAAAATCGTAGTTCTTGAAACTATGGGATCAATATTTATATTTTTTCCATAGGGTTGAAAATACGTCTGAAAACGGGTTCTCAGCTTGCACAAGCCTCGCCGACTTTAGACCCATAATGAATAAATGTTGTTAAAAATTATAACATATAAAAAAAAATAAGAATATATAAAAAATCAGGCACTTACTGGATAGCCTACGTGATTTTTTTTATTAATTATGCCGTAAGATAATTAACATTTTTTTACCTACTTGAACATGAATATTGCAAGGGTGATAATTATTAAATAAAAAGAATGATTTTTTTCCTTTTTAATCTGAGACTTTTCAAAAAAGGAAAACAACCTCAGACTTGTTATTTAACAATTACCACATATGCAATACTTATGTTCAAGTAGGAAACATTGTTAATCAACTAATTGTACTTGACCCGTAATCCAGGCGGCGGGCTAAATTTGTCGTCCATTTTCTCTCTCTAGTCATATGCCTTGCAGGCGCGATCACGCTGTCGTGCTTTCTTACAAACAACTCCCATAATCATGGCCTATATGACACGTTTCGTAATAACTATAACGTCGTATAACGCTACTCACGTTCGAAGTCCAAACCAAATTCAACTATTTTTACAGTCATCATACCAAACACTGTTTCACCTACATTTTGTAATAACATAATAGAAGCCGACTAGTAAATAGTTTTATTAACAGTTGTATAAACCAATAACTAAAATCGTTAGTTGTATATCTAGATTCACAGTTATGTATTTCTTGTTGCGCCCGACAGCCCGTTTAATGATTAAGATTTTTTGTGAATCCTACGAGAGAGACGTATTTTTCTGGAATATAAAGTAGTTTTTGTCTTAGGACACAATGTTTCTATATTAATATTATAAATGTGAAAACTTGGATGTTTGGATGAATGGATGTTCGAATGCATGTTTGTTACTCAATCACGCAAAAACTACAGAACGGATTTGAATGAAATTTTACACACAAATCCATGATGATCTGGATTAGCACATAGGCTACTTTTTATCCCGGAAAAATTCGGTGATCCCGCGGGATTCGCCAAAAAACTTTAATAATTCAGCGGGTTGCACGCTGCAGCTAGTACTTAATTTACGTATATCCTACCTTTACCAACCATTTCCAGCGTGGAGCCATGAATCAAAACATACACACGCATGTTGTCATTTATAAAATTAATGGCATTTCACCAAATTACTTAGTCGATATGTACAGAGAACAATACGATGTTATTACGTACATACGTAACAGTTACATATTATTCACTATATTTCTTATCCATACTATGGCTAAATACAATGTATAGCAAACATAAAATGTTAAGCGAATCAAGTGCACGTCACACACATGCGGCGGGCGGTGCACGCGACGTGTCGCACAATTTCCGCTCCCTATCAGATGCCTTGCGAGCGCGATCACGCCGCAGTGCACCCGCTCCACTGTCAACCCGGCCAACAAAGAGAAAAACATCAAAATGGTAGCTTGAAACAAAATTTATTGAAGCGTATCTTGCGACAAACTTAATTAGTAATACAATATTTAAAGAACGATGATAGTTGCAGACTCCGTCTTTCATCTGAATTGTTTACCGCCTGTCTGTGCGGACGTAGCCTTACTATTTACACATAACCATTAGTATTTTCAAAGGGGTAGGTTCCGAAGTAATTCCATTGATTTATAAACGGAATTTACGAGTATCATATCTAGGAGAGCAGTCTGTTTGTTTTATTTCCTACGTTAATTTTCTCATATATTTTCTTGACTAGACTTTAATTCGAAAGTTAGAAGGCATAAGATTTACAGCCGCCTTCTTGTAGTCCTTATTATTCGACGTATCTTGTTAAAACTATACCCGCGGGAGCCCTTGCATTGTCTGTTGCGCACTAATAAGCAACCAAATATCAAATTACTTGTAAAGACTTTATTTACACCAATTCAGAATAGTGACTGCCTCGTGGTCTAGGGAATAGCCTATTCGGCTCGGATTATGAGGATTGGGTTCAATTCCCGGGTCGGGCAAAAGTGTAATTGAGTTTTTTTTAATTTTTCTCGAAATTCCATAAACTCTGTAGCAACTCGTAGTCTGCCGGATGGTTACCACTCTCGTGCCTCGGATGAGCACGTAAAGCCGTTGGTCCTGGTTATCGCTAGAAATAGTCTATTATTGTTATTAGGACGGTAAAATGCGTCAAAGGGATCACCACTCATCTCGCCAACCGACAAATCGGGAATCGTGGTGAACTGGAAAGTCTATAGACGTTCCGTTTATTCTGTCTACCCCGCAAGGAAACCGAGTGTGACGATACTTTTACTTTTTAATTAAATCCTGCTTCGTGATGTTGTGGCCTACTTGGCTTAGATCGTAAGGTTCGATCGGAGGGCTGGGAAAAAAGTCTTATTAAGTTTTTCCGAGGTCGTTCACGAAAATCCAAAACTCAGTTGTCAGTAGCAGCTCGGACTCTGGTGGTGGTGTGTAAACACCCCCGTGTCACGGACGAACACAAGGTAGCGGTCCTATTTATCGTTACAATTAAGCGGTTAAAGTTATCTGGTCGGTAAAATGCGACGATGGGGATGGATCACTACTACTTATCTCGCCAACCAACGGTGAATCACCGGTTTTTTAGTTTATTCTGCCTACCCCTAACTAAACTAGCTTAAACTAGCTGTGCCCACGACTTTGTCCGCGTGAGATAATTTTAAAAAAATAGCCTAAGTTACTCCTTATCCTAGCTGATGTACCAGCTATCTACCAGTGAAAGTCCCATCCAAATCGGTCCAGCCGTACAAGAGATTAGCCGGAACAAACAGACAGACAGACAGACGGACAGATAGACAGACAGACAAAAATCGTAAAAAGTGTTATTTTGATATGTATACAGTGTATACATCCACATACATTTAGTTAAAACAGTTATTTTAATATTACAAACAGACACTCAAATTTTATTTATTTGTATGTATGTATAGAGTATAGATGAAGCATCGTAGCAATGTATCTCGGAGGAATGTCAAAGTTTTGGCTGCTTGATGCCATCGGCTTCTCTTTGTCTATTGCAACGGTATCATTCCCTGTCGTTGTCATTGTCGTGTTCCAATTCGAACGGTACCCAGCTACGAGTACGGTAACACAACAATAACTTCGTCGGTGCTTACGTGATGGGTATTTCTTTCCACCAGGAAATCCATCTAATTGTTTAGTATACTTTAGTATAAAAATATGTTAAAAATAATTTTAACAATTGGATTTAGGACTTTATGTAAATGTACCGTGGCAAACGACAAAAAAATTAGATGAAAAAGTCTATTATGAGGTTTTTTCTAAATAAATGTAAAAATGGGACACTAATATTTGACAACAAAAGAAACTTATTTCTTAAACCCTTTTCGGGTTTCAAAATATTTATGGCAATTACCGTTTCATACAATACGACTTGGCTTTTCATCGGAGCTTCCCGAATTTAGTTTTGTATATCCTTTGTATTTATGGTCCTTATAAAGCAACAGGGGAGTCCTTATAAAACCCGAATATAATTTCAGTGGAAACCGTAGAAACTTCGGAAAAACAAGGAATTTTTGACAGCAATATATTATTATGTTTATATAGCAGAAATTTAATAAGATGGGAAACAAAATTTCAGTTGATATATTATCTGTAGCCTTTAAACATCCTTATCGCCAAAGTTGTTTTTCCATCGCCTAATGTATGTAATATATTATACTTAAACTATATTATATTTATAGAGTTGTTTTGGGATGACACCCGTACTAGATATGACTATTGATACCACGTTTACTTTTTGTAAGCTCTACATTCTTAAAATTTCTTCTTTGAGATCCAGATATTTTGAAAGTTTTTCGACTATTATATTTTGAAGGTTGTGGGTGTTTGGTACTGCTATATCAATTATATGTGCTATTTTTTAGTCTTTATTTATGAGTGTAATATCTGGGCTATTATAATGTGTAGTTTTATCTGTGAGAATAGCCCTATCAATGTTATAGTACGTGGGTTCTGTTTTCGAGTACCGTCTGGGGTGTATATTTATAATACGGAACCGATGTTAAAGTAGTCCTACAGACTCAACACTAGCCTTTTGGTCGCAGAAATATACAAGGCAGTGGATATTGACCCAGGCGAGTCACACAAAATATTACATTGTGATGGAAATGCACTATTAACGTTGTTTTCTGTAGACAAGAAACAGAAGGCATCACTTGCAGCTGCGCTGGTATTTGGCATTACAAATGTTCAATCAAGTGGTAGCCGTAGCAAGAAAGATTTGCTCTTCTAACAATCAGAATATATTCTCAAGCTTGACGTCACTTACAGATAATATCCGATAAATTTTGTCGAGGTATGAAACATTCTTGGTCTCCTCGATATTGTAACATAATATCGGCTGTATAGGAGTATAATATTAGATGTTATTTCAAGTTTAAGAATCCCAGCTTCGCGGCAAACATCGTTGCTACAACCAATTTTAAAAAATATAATTTCCTCATTTATACGCAAAAGCATTCAACATTATCTCCGAGTCAAATAGTAGTATTTTTGTCCCTGTCACACCAATAACATAACGCGAGCGCGTAGTGATATATTTTTGTGGAACTTCTATGAATATATTAGCCATAAATGTGACTAAAGGAATCTATTTCCTGTCGTGTGTAGGCGAGTCCCTTCCAACCGCGCGAATAGCAATACAACTCTCAATTACTTGAGAACCGCGATTGAAAAGGCCTATACTTAATATTGATTATTGAATTTGACATTTTCGGGTGAAGGTTTTGTTAAACCGCCTTTTATTCGATTAAATCGTTATTACTCGTACAAAAGTACCTTTTTTATTTTTCCCGATCCTAAATCCGTTTACAATAAAATCTTATAATAGGTACCTACATTGATTTTTAAATATAAATGCTTGTACTGTTTCACAAATGTAATTTAAATTTTATTTATATCACCATCACTTAAATAAAAATTAAATTTAAATTACATTTATGAAACAGCACAAGTGTTTATATTTAAAAGTATGATGCAGTTTCACCAAGTGCCGACGATGGAAAGATTATATCTTATAATATATCTATATAAATCACGTGTCGCGTTGGTCATCCGCTATAGATTCGTAAACTACTGAACTGATTTCAATGAAATTTTGTAGATATGTGCGGTTTAGTCCAGCTTAAAAGATATGATAGTTTTTATCTCAACAACCCCCCCAACTTAAGGACCCTACCAAAATATCTGTCAACGACTATAAATAACAACAAACGACTTTAAATATCTGTCAACTATAGATACCCATTGTATCAAAGACTACTAAACTAATTCTGATGAAATTTTGGACTGTTCTCTAAGTTGGTACTATACTGTAAATAAAAAAGGATCATCGAGTTATGACTTTTAGTTTTCGAGAAATTTGTGGACAAACACGAACTTACAAACATACATACATTAACGAATTTTAGCACACACGCTTCGAAGCCCAGTTAGATCATCATATTCGAATATTTTCCAAATCCAACAATATTATGTATATACAGATCAAACTGATAATATTCTTTTTTGAAGCCGGTTAAAAAAAATATGACGCCGGTTTCCTTGCGGAATATGCCGAGTAAACGGAACATTACTTGACGTTCCAGTTTACCAAGGCTTACAAATGTGTTGGTTGCCGATGTAGATATCCACGCATTTTGCCAATAACAAGTGCGTCTTGTTTCTTGCGATAGCCGTGACCGCAAGCTTGACATCACCGCTAACGTATTCTTTGCTGATAGGGATTTTGATCTTCGAGGATAATCCTAAAAAAACAATAACACTCGTCCGTCTCGGGGATCGAACTCAGGTCCTCATGACCTGAACTAAATAGATTTACTACCAAATATTCTTTAGCTAAATGTAATGTAATTTTACAATATGACTTAACTATATAAGTCATATTATAAATTTATATTCTTAGTTCTATGTATTTTCTTAAGTCATTATATTTAAGAAAATATTGTATTTAACCAACAAATGATAATTTTAAATTAAAAACAAAAGCAAATGTAAGTACCTAATACTTAAGAAAAATACGTGCAACGCGAATGTAGACATTTCAGGGAAACAAAAGAAAAGCTTTATACCAAACAGCAAAGCATCAACAATCAAAATTTAATTTACAATAAAATCCCTCAGAGGGTGGATCTAACCCCTTGAGGAAAAAAAACATCAGGCAAATTAATAATATTAATTGTGTTGTAGATAAGATAGGATAAACATAAACAAGAAACAAGAAATTGAGACTGAGATTTGATACAGCTTGTTCGTTACCTGTACATTTAGTTATTTATGTTTACAAAAACGTTATCGTTCTCTATCGTAAACAACGGTCTGGCCGGCGGCTATACCCAAGCTATTTGAGGCGTTGGAATGGTCATATTGCACAAAAAGTAAATTCCTTTTGCTAAAGCACTTAAAGATATTATATTTTTACGAGAGGCAGCATGAATACGTTTAGAATAAGTGAATGAATATATTTAGATGTATCTTGAGCTTTACCGTATTCATATATTACTATTGTGTCCTATAAAACTTTTTCTTTTATGACAGTGCGCTTGAACAAAGAAATTTCCATTTGTATATACGGAAATGTTATTTGACTGACTGTATATTATATCATTGGATTGCAAACAAGCATAATATGTGTCTTCTGATGTAATAAGAGAACCATTGTCTATGGGTTGCAGAGTGTTGCCATTCGTAAAGAGAAATGTGATTCCACACGCATAAGTCTACTATACCCTGTACAAGGTAGCTTGATCTTTTTGTCAGACAGGCTAGTGATGGGAAACAGAAAATATCTAGTAGTCCGAAAATTACGTTTTAAAGTACTTGTAACTGTGGCGAGATGGTGTGGGTGTATTATGTGTGAATTTTTTTATTGCACTAGACATATATAATATTGGGTAGGTAAGCGACGGTGGGTCAATATTCATAATAAGTGCCTATTTAATATTAAGTACAGGGTTATTTTCGACCGCTCCGTTGGTCGAGTGGTTAGCGGCCCTGACTACGCAATCGACGGGACTCGGGTTCGATCCCCGACGGGGACAAGCATTAGTGTGATGAACATAAATGTTTGTATTTCCGGGTTTGGGTGTTTATTAAATATATTCTAGTATTTATATTTATATATGTATTTCTATGTATATGTATCGTTGACTAACACCCATAACACAAGCAAATAATTTGCTTTCTTTGGGGTAAGATCAGTAAGTGTAATTTGTTCCGTGAATATTATTATTATTATTTTATTATTATTTTTGGATCTTCCGTCAAATTTAAATAGGTGGTTCAGAACATGAAAGTAAACAACTTTCCCAAAGGAACACGGGTCGAAAAGTGAAAAAAATTCAGACCTTCCATACGAAATCGACCACGTGATCGAGCGGTTTTTTATGGGTGGGTCGAATTTCTTTTTACTTTTTTACCATTACCCATGTTTTTTTTTTGGAAAAGTTGTTTAGTTTCCTGGTTTGAACCACCTATATAAATTTGACGGGAGGCCCAAAAATAACCCTGTATGTAAAATTTAGGTTGAAAAATAAAATAGTTTTATCTTTAAAACAGTTTTTATTAAAGAAGAGGAGCAAGCACATCCAAGATCATCATCACCAGAGTCGTCGGAGCTTGTGTCATCATCTCGAACTTCAATTATTATTTCTTGTTCAATAAAATCGTCGAAGACGTCACGCATCCAGTCAGATAATATTGCTTCTTTGATGTGTCGTACTACATTCGACCTGTTTTCAGCGGTCACTTGACCACAAGCTTCTTCCAATAAACGAAGCATTTTGTTTGCGGTGAAGAGAGGAGATGTGCTGCGTTTCTTGGGAATGGAATAAGTGAGAAATATAGGTTAATAATTATCAAGAAGAAATATTTTTACTGACCTTTGATTTGTGCCCACATCCGCTCTATGGCATTATATTGACAATGATAGGGTGGCAATCTGATCACTGTATGACCGCGTTGCTTTGCTGCTTCGTCCAGTAAATATACTGGCTCCCTCGGTTTGTGTGTGGCCACCAGACCAAGCAGTTCGCACTTGAGTATTGTCATGTCGGCATTTATGGCCTTGTTTATGAGCCACTCTATTATATCGGCTTTTTTGTATGCCATCTTCGGAGCTTTGTCAAGTTGCGTGGAATGATAGGATCCGTTCTCCATTATTATTATATGAGGACCATCCAGGTTATCCATCATTTTATAAAACCATTCCGAAAAAGTTTCGAAGTTCATCTCTTCGTGATACTCATTCGTTTTTTGGATTTAAATGCCAGTAAACAATTTGGCACAAAATCTTGAGCTGTACCTGCGTGGCCATCAGTATCTCCCCTTTTCCTTCTGGTACTTTTGTAGACGATTGAACAGTATCATCGTTCCATGTGTTTTTAACAGTGTGATTGGCATGCAACCAAGTTTCATCTAAAAACACAACTTTTTCCCAATCGGTAATATTTCTAGCTTTTCTTAAGAAATCTTCTCGTTTGAGAGCATTGTCATTCCTTTCCATAAGAATCTTGCGGTTGTTGGATTTTCGGTAATGAAATCTAATTCTACGCAATAGTTTTGACAGCGAGGTTCGACCGCCGTCATATAAATCAGCTTCTCTTAGTGTCACCAGCAACTTGTCAAATGTGGGCAATTCTTTTCTTGAATAATAACCAAAAATGTGGTTCCGTTTGGCCGCACATTGAAAATCGTCAATATTGACGGTAGGTTGGATATGCCTTCGTTTTTTATTAGGAGAGGACGGTTTATTCTCCTCAATCTTTGCCATATTTTTCCGTAAAGATTCGTGTCACAATAGCTAATCGAATCCCCAAAGCGTCAGCTACACGTTGCCGCACTTGAGACAATGGCAATAATGGTCCCCCATTTTGTGACTCATGCTGAAAATAATGGCATAAGCGAATCACAAACTCATGCGTTTCACTGTTGTGTACAATTATTTTCGTCCTTTTAGGCATGTTTAACAAAAAATCAAAACAAAAACTTAAATTCAACAATAATAATGTTACGGGCACGGAGCAGGTAATCATCTTCTTACTTTAACCTCTTCTTTCCTCTTGACTTTACTCCACACTACTGACCCCGAGTGTTCCCGACGTTGGGCTTATATGGCCAGTCGATGGAACGATAGATTGCGTAATCCACATTAGAATTCAATTTTTTTACCTTATTTTTCTAAAAAGAGTTATACTAGCTAAAGAGGCACCATTCGCTAGCCAAAGAAACCCCAACCAAAAGGATACCCGTTCGTAACAATAACTTATCAATGATCTTTAATAATGATTTTTTTGTAATCGATATTTGTAACAGTTACTGCCTGTTATTCGTATCCCATCCGTCCGACCGATGTAACATTGTACTATGCGTTCCAAATAAGAATAGGACTGTCAGGATGACATATTGCTTCGCATTTTGCAAAAACTTCATAAGTGATGAGTAAGGTATGCAAAAAAATTCTAACAAAGAAATACTTTAAAAAAATTAATTTCATTCTAATTGGTATATTATTTATTTAGATTCCCATCAGATTATGTAACCATGTATTAAAATAAGGTGTAAAATAACTAACATGACTTTTATATATATGAACGGCTAGACTGGTATATTTTACTGTTTTTTATTGATCAACTAGCTGACCCGGCAAACGTTGTTTTGCCTCACATTAGAAATCCATAGCGGATAAACAACATATCCATAGCGGACACATATTAGAAATCCATAGCGGACAAACAACGTGACACGTAATTTATATAAGTCTACGGGATTGTCCTTCCACGCAGCCAAAATGGCATTAAACTTTATATGGTAGTTAAGTATTCTTACATTTTCTAATTTTCCGCGCAATTTTATTAATATTTTCTTTTATAAGAACCTTCTCCTTACAATTACAAACACAGCAAAAAAAAAAAATTACCGAAATTGGTTCAGCCATTCAGGCGTGATGTCGTGACCAAGGAAAATAGGGATTGATTTTTATATATATAGATATTCAAATAAAAGTGCCTGTAAAGGATAATTTGAATAAAAATGTTTTGACTTTGACTTTGACTTTGATTATATTTTAATACTTTTTAGCCTATTCTGAACAAAGACAACCCAAACCCGCAAAAATCGCAACAAAATTGGCCCCGTAGTTTTTGAGTTGTAAGTGGTGTAAATGACACGACATCTTTATATAATATATAGATGAGCAGCTAGACTGATGCATTTTACAAATTTTTATTGATGAAAATAATATTATTAAAACGTTATTTGTTTTTTAATAAATCAGCAATATTTTTTGAACAAATATTTTTTTGCTGACATTACTAATTACACACTTGTGGTATGAAGTTGATAACAAGCGCGATTCTATTCTTAGTTGGAACGCATAGTACAAGCGTCTATTATTTTCAGTGTTCCTATTTAAATTTTACTTTGAAGCAATAAAAAATCCTGAAATTTTCGGATAACGCTTAAATCTTTAGGGAGTTTTGTTTTATATGTATTTTTTTAATATTTTTACAATTTTTAAAATCATTAAATTAAGAAAATAATATGGTCGTCATTGCAAAGTTATGTTGATCAGAAAATACAAACCGGAATACGACGATACTGCTGCAGGAAAAGTTAGGGCGGTTATATTAAACCTAAGCGAGACGTAGCAGAATTCTACCAATAATATCGATGTAATAATAGATAAAATTTGCAAAAGCATTCACATTTTACGACCTGCCTAGGAAAAAACAAATCCATACTAATATTATTAATACAAAAGTTTGAAGATCTGGGGTCTTTATTTTTCAAAAATCAACCTCTAGAGGCTAAAATAGGAGGTTTAAGGTGGTGTGTATGTAATATATCGACAACATGTTTATCTACTCGCAGGCGTAGCTGCGCGGATCGGATAGCCAGTGATCAGTTCATAAAAGAGACCACGCATATATTCCTATAAATGATAAAAAAGTATCTTTACGCCTGTATCCCCGAAGAGGTAGGTAGAGGTACAACCAATGTGCACATATTTGCACCCACGATTAGCCGAAGATAATTAGTCCCACAACGTGATAGGTGGCAAGCCTTTCGCCAGCTGGGCATTTATCCAATCCCGGGCAACATTGTTTGTATCAGAAAACTGAATCACATTTTTTAATTGCTCGACCCGGGAATTGAGCCCGGGACCTTATGTGGTCAACACCAACACCAGACCACTAGACCACAGAGGCGACATTCTCTAGTATGTGTCTATATTATGTTATTTAAGTATTATTTAGTAACTACACGCGGAAAGCTGTAACTGCCTTATAGACTACCTAATTATATGTAATACTATAGAACTTAATGGTCTTCTATATGAAAATAATTTTAACGCAGTTAAACTGCAGCAACCGGCTTCTGATTTTCTGTATCTCCGGAAACCTGCTTCAGATCTTCACCAAATTAAAATGCGCCCAAATAAAAAAAAAAATGAATTTTCAAATTCGGTATAAAAATGACCGAGTTGAACAAATATTAAAAAATACATACAGTCGAACTAATAACCTGGAGGAGGTATTGGGAAGTCGCTTGATAAAATTAAAAAAGAACCGGCCAAATGCGAGTCGGACTCCCCGCACGAAGGGTTCCGTACCACCATAGCAAAAAAAAAATGCGGAAAAAAACACGTTAATTATATGGGGACCCCTTCATATTTTATTTTTATTTTTAGTATGTATTGTTATAGCGGCAACGGAAATATAAAATTTGTGAAAATTTCAGCTTTCTAGCTATCACGGTTTAGGAGATACAGCCTGGTGACAGAAAGACGGACAGACAGACAGCGGAGGCTTAGTAATAAGGTCCCGTATTTACCTTTTAAGTACGGAACCCTAAAAAGAAAGTAAATTGTTTTCCGATAGTCAATAGTCATACTTGGCAGGCTAGATGTGTGCGACAGGGTAGAACCCCCAGACACAGGAAACTAGAAAAGGAAACCAGCGAGAGATAATCCTATTGTGTATAATTCGACGCCGTTTCTATACAATTTCTCCGAAATGTTTTTATGAGATTATTCTTGAAGTTAATTAAACTGCGAGTATTCACACTTCGGTTAATATCTTTATCGTCAAATCGTGTTGTGTAAAATGAATACTAAGAAGAATCTAAATTCGTTTTGAGGGAAGTGTTATTGTGAAAATGAATAATTTAAACGCAATAAAATTGGATTCGACATTAAAACATACAACAAAATAAATAATTAACACAAACACAACTTATATCGACTTCCAATGTCGTGTTCCTTTGGAACCCTTGATCAGATAGATCTTCACCAAATTTATATGAGACCAAATAAAGAGGTACACCTTCCCAAACCAAGGAAGAATTTTCTTAATCTATCCACGCATCTTTGAGCAATCGGCGAGCGTTATAAAACTAGCTGTACCTCCGACTTCGACTCTCAGCGGTTAACCGTATTCCGGCTTGTTTGTTCCAGCTAATCTGTATGTTGACATATAGAAATTGTAAAAAAAATTTGTAAACCGGTTGACCCTGTAGGTCATCCCTGAAATTTCCCATTAAATTGAGATTTTTGAACCTTAAAGGAACAAAAATTCTACCTAAGCATAGCTTTTTTCTAAGTTCAAAATTCTAAATTTTTATATGAATGACAGTAATTTTATTTTTGAAAAGCTGTATTTTTTAGTAACGATGATCGATTTTGATGTTTTAAATAAATAAATAAATAAATAAAAATCAACTTTTCAAAGTGGTGTTTGAGCTCTAAAATGTTTTCTTAGCTACATAATCTATAGGTTGAAAAATGTCGTAGTAATATTTTTTTTCACAATAATTTTCATCCTACTAATATTATAAATGCGAAAGTTTGTGAGTATGTATGTATGGATGTTTGATACTCTTTCATGCAAATTCTACTGTACCGATTACGATGAAATCTGGTATGTAGATAGCTGAAGACCCAGAATCGTCGGAACCCGGAAAAGTAAGGTGATCCTGCGGGATTCACTAAAAACTTTTATAATGCAGCGGGCTGCACGCTGCAGCTAGTTATTGAAAAATTTCAAATAAATCGACCGATTTTGATTCAATTTACGATATTTAACGCAGGTTAGGTAATAGAGAAGCTGATTAGATTTTGAAATCAATCGCTATATTTGCCAGAATTTATTTTAAAAATATTATGTAGGTTTGCTTTAAATAACAAAATAGTAATATTTGAAAAGCTGTGACTTTTGAAACTTGATTTGATTTATTAAGTACTAAGATATCGTAAAATATCAAAAAATGATTGGTTAAAAAATTTCGAAGCTATGTCGAAAAAACACTTTTTTCAAAATTTTTCGTCAACGATAACTCCCGAGTGGATAAACCGATTGTGATGTAACTCATGCATTAGACGCAGTTTTTTGAGGAAAAGGGAAGATTAGATTTGGTTCTCAATCAGTACATTAATCTAGAAGTTACATTAAAATTATACTGTTCTGCCGAATTTTTTTGAGAGTTTTTCAAAATTATTCAAAATCTGGACCGAACTTCTTCAAATTTTGAGGAAGTCTAAGTTGAGCGGAATCCAATCGAATGCCATCAACCGCGTTTCGATCGGTCAAGCCGTACAAAAGTGAAAGTAATCGGAAAAGGTTCCTAGGACCTCAAAACTTGAAAATCGGGGCAAATTCAGTAACTTCCGTATCGACAAGTGCAGCGGGAAAGCGGGAAGTTAAAAAAATGTTATTTTGGTACATATACCTACTGCGTGAACGTCCATATGCATATAGTAAAAAAAGCGGTTATTAACTTCCGACGCAAAACGAGGGGTGTTATAAGTTTCAGGTGTGTGTCTGTATATTTGTGTGTCTGTTCGTAGCATCTTAGCGCCCTGGCGGGTGGTCCGAAATGGTTGCGGTTTTTTTAATTTGAAAGCCCTGTTTTGCGAGATGATTCTTAGCTATGATTCAATAGAATCTATTTAGCCGTTTCAAGATCACCAGCTCTTTTTAAATTGATGAAAGGAATTAAGCAACTTTTTAAGGCTTTATCAATATCAACTAAATTTTGTATTCTGTTACTTTATTGATATTGCAAATACATGGTAACGTTGACCTGATATTTTAAGATCATCATTCGAAGATCATCAGCATCTATTTAACTGGCAATTTTTGTATGTAAATAAGAAACATTCTAAATATGTGGCTTGCACCACTTTTTAACGATTTTCGACGACGGAATTTAACTACTAAAGTAATACAATATAAATTATTACGACTTACTAATACTATAAACAAAACAAGCTATGCAATGAATAAGTAGTGCTGTTTCAGGTGATTCTCAAAGATATCCAGTAATTTACTAAATCTTGTTCCGAACTTACTTTCCTCTCATCCAAAAAAACATCAAAACTGAAGACTTTCTGTTTAAAGAAATTGTCTCCACCTTGATATTTTATTTTCTTTTAAGCATATCAGAACAGCTTTTTATTACGACGACTAGGCTTAAGATTAAAGAGTAATTTTATTTTATCTCCTCGGTAACCGTCTGTATGTAAATAGTCTATTGATTTTTACTTAGCATCTTTTCCAACTCACTTTTTTTTCTGAATAGACACTTACCGAACGCCATTTTACTCGTGTCATTTGTTCCACCGCTCTCATTACTTGAGACAGGCTGAGGCGATAATTTTCATTGTAATTGGACCAGGCCAATTAGTATTTAGAATAAGTGGAGTCTAGTATTTTTCCCTGTGTTGGTTCGGGCTCCCTCTGAAGAATAGACCTTCTGCCATTCTGCCAGGCAGGTCGTTAAAGGCGATAGATTGGCTGAGTATCTCTACCATCGTGACTAATGGGCGGTTCAGTTTCGCAACGTCTTGCCCGGGTTTTGATCTTATTGTATTTATTTATTTATATCATGATAGCTAACAAGCAGATGGCTCTCGTAATGAAAAGAGAATCCATCGTTTATAGACACTAAAAATGTTAATGTCGCGTTGCTATCTAGTGGCGAAGTCTAATGTCACATGCATAAGTGTACCGGCTACCTTACCCCCTAAACGGAAACACAACAGTGATAAGCACTGACGCTACTGCGGCAGAAGTAGGTAAGGCGGGTACCAGTACCAGACCTTACATACTCCTGCCGCCATATCAATTCAATATATATATATATATATATATATATATATATATATATATATGTGTGTGTGTGTGTGTGTGTGTCAATATTGTGAAGTGTCAGTGAAAAAATAATTATTGTTACAAATAAAATATAGAATTAATAAATCCTAAATTGAGTTAGCACCGTTGACAAAATTTTGAGATTAATAAAAATTCCCGTAACCTTTAGCCACTCTAATAAACTTTTTTGAATTTCTTTAGGGGTAGTGATTTAAAATTGTCTGGCACAGCATTATATACTTGTATACACATAGAGTAATACTGCCTGTGATACAATGCGTTTGCTATTGGAATTGCGTGTATTTCTAGGATATATGTCCCGTGCCTCAGAAAACAGTTTATAATTTGCCCTAACAAAACAAGCCAGCTCGTATATGTACATGCATGGAAGTGGTAAAATATTCAATTTCTAGAAGAGTGGTTTGCATGATACGAATGGGGTTTTGCACATATAACTCTGATACATTTTTTGTGCAATGAATATGCCTTGTTTATATCTGTAGAATTTCCCCACAATAGCAGACCAAACCTAAGCACTGAAAAGTAAAGTAGCCGGTAGACTAATGCATGTGGCGTAGCTATTCCGTCATACGGATAGCAAAGCATCGTTAACATCTTTCGTGTCTATAGGCAATGGCTTCTCTTTCCATCAGGAAAGCCATCTTGCTTGCAATCGTATTATAATAAATAAAACCTCAATAACAGGTTTGTTCGACCCTAGGACATTGTGATCTGAACCGAATCGGCTAAGACCTAGACCACCAGGCACTAGACAGACACGTTATTTTAATATTGTATTAATCAGGGTTGGCATCATTTAATAATTTTGATTTAAATTCCGATTTAAATCAAATGATTTCGCATTATTAATCTTAAAAATTGAAATGCCACAGTATTAAAATAAATCATATGTCAGTCACTGTATCAATATTATTGTCATTATTTTATTTTTGAAAAATAAAAATTCCTGCTCTTTGTATTATTCCCAGTTCAGCTTAACCTGGTGTGCACATTTCCTAATGTGAAAAATACTCGACAGTTTATGTGGTTATCGCTACAAATATTAATAATTAAATCGAATTATTTTAACTTAGACCATATAGTAAGAGCAAACGATATCTCTGACGACATTTGTTGCCTATAGTTACAATGCCCTGCACCACAGAATACCTAATAGTGTTACCGTAATTTACTCTCTTATTTTTTAGCAGCTTTGTTTAAACAAGGTAAGAAAACTCTGCGAACAATTAAGCAACCACCTTTTCCGTTCATTTCAAATTTTTATTTACTGACATCATTGTTACACAGCTGTGTCCGAATAGTCTTTGTAATTTTGGAATTGTATATGAATATTTTACTGTATAAAATGTACGTTATGTAAAGGTTATAAGTTGATCAAACTGATTAAATAAAGGTTAATGTACGTTACGTAAAGGTTATGAGTTGATCAAATTGATTAAATAAATAAATTTTATTTCGTATTTATAGTTTGAAATTATAGAAATTTTGTTTTATAATTCGGGGATATCGAAGATTTTGTGAAGTCGAGGAAATTGTTTTATTAAGGTTCGTTATATTAAGGTTACACAATATAGTGTTATATTTTTTACTTAATTCGCTGATGTTTCCTGTGATATAATATAAAAGTTATTCTTGTAATCGAAAAAACCTCGAATAGCGGGGTAACGGACCGTACACATTATCGTTTCTGATTTGTCAGCGTGTGCCCTTTGATCTCGCATTTAAAGGGATGAGACTTACGCTTTATTGGTTTACGTACCCGAGTTCGAATTACTATTGCGAAACAAAAGTTAAGTATGATAAAGTATTTCAAGTTAAAACGAATATAAAATCATTTTACTTTAATAAAATCTATTGAATGTATTTTGTTTGACTCAGAATGAAGAATCATTCAATTTTTAATGATTGAATAATCTAACGGTACCAGTTCGGTATATAAAATAATATATTAATTTTGTCCTGGTTTCAAACTCCAAGTCAGATAAATAATTTAAAAAAAATATTAGATTTTTTTATAGGATAATAATCAAGCAGATAATTCTCCTAGTGGTGAAAAATAACCATCACCTATAGACACCAAGTATTTTAATGGTTGCTATCTGTGAAGTGGGGTTAGAATTCCGCGTGTATAAGTTTACCGGATATCAAGCCTTCCAGACTGAAACATAAGAGTGATAATCGCCGACGTTATTGCGGCAGGATAAGGCGATTCCACTAAACCCGGCCGATAAGTTGCAGAATTCTACTACCTAGTTAGGTTAGGTGTTAGTGACTCTTAATAGCCTTCTCTCGCCCTTTACGAGATACAGAGTGATTAGACCACAATTCCCCAAACTTTTTTGTGTCGTAGACCCCTTGCCATGTTTTTCCGTGTGGGGTAAACCTCCTACTTACCTGATATTGATTTTATAAACATATATAATAAATTTTTTACTTCATAGGTACTTTTATAATAATGTATATGTTTTGATATTATAAGATATTATGATGTAAGTAAATAGGTACTATCAGTGTATGTGTTGAGATCCACTATCGTGGACCCCCGTTTTCATTTCATGGACCCCCAATTTTTTTTTTCGCTGACATAGACCCCTTGCAGGTTATCATAGACCCTTTAGGGGCCGATAAAGACCACTTTGAGAATCACTGGATTAGACAGTTGATTTTTTTCGATAAAGGGCTTGCGAGCTGTTACGTCATGGGTTTTTAATTATCATTCGCTAATCGTGGGGTAGCACTAGTTGTACTTTTGCCTAACTTTAGTTAATAACAATGTTACTTGATGTATGAGATTTAATAAATAGTAAAATTTTACTAGATTAGTTTGGACTCTCCGCACATGTTGGTTGATGTCCACATCTCTAATGAAATAACAAAATGTTCTATTTAGTATCTTGATGGTTTTCCTTTATATTATAGGCATTGATATAAAAAACCTGGTAATTCCTTTATACGCCATTCAAAATAGGCGAACAACAGGACAAACGTGTCACTTTGTGACTATTAGGTGTTAAGTTTTAAAATGTGTCGCCTGGGTTTAATACAACTGCATTATAACTGACCTTGCTGCAGTAGATTCAGCGCTTATTACTGTCGTGTTCTAGGTTGGACGATAAAATGTTTGACAATCTTATACATATGGCATTTTATATTTGCAACCTGAAAGGTAACGTTCTTTAGCGTCTTTGATTTATTAAGATATTGGCTAGATGGCTTAAAAATCAAGAGAGATATTTTTCCTGATTCAAATTCATGTAGCTGTCATCTATGATATAAAACAAACTAATGGAGCTCCAGTAGAGGAAAACCTTTAATCTCCGCAATATCAAAGATTTTATTTGGATCGCAAAGCGTTGGATAAAAAGATACCCAAAAAATACTTCAAATGTTTAAATTTGTATCAGAAAAAATCATCAATACGAGTCGGATTTGCACACGCAGGGCTCCGTACTACCGACCGATATTAACTGGGCTTACTTATTTGAGGACCACTTTTGAGATCTATTACTTTACTTTTTCTTATTTTCTCTAATTGTGACCAAAGTTTACAAACATTCTGTGACAATTTTCGGTTTCTACATATTATGTCTATTCCTCCAAGCCATATTAAATTGGGTTCACCGTTTGGGTAGGGAACCCTAAAAACGGATGTCCTTCCAAGATTTAAAAAGTGACGTTAATGAAAATTTCGAAAAAGTGAATTTAATTGTTTACAATGATCTTAACTTTCTTTATTAATGTATCAAGTACATACCATCCTGCATGCATTTGAGAGTTGCAGTTGCAGTGTAGTTAACCATGATTAGCCAATAGTAAGATGTCATTCATTCATAATCCAGTCAGTAGTAAAAGTTCTACTTCAATTTTTAGGAAAACTGAGAAACTTGTAACGAATTATCAAAATGCCTCAGACGATTCGAATCTTATGTACTTTCAACACTGTATTGTGCATTATTTAATGAGTATTAAATAAAAGCACTGAAACAACGTATTTCAATGGCCTGTAACTCCAAACTATACATTTAATAAATCTTCTTTCATTCCCTTACCGCCCCGTTGGTCGAGTGGTTAGCGACCCTGACTACGCAATCAATGGGGCTCGGGTTCAATCCCCGACGGGGACAAGCATTTGTGTGATGAACATAAATGTATTTCCGGGTTTGGGTGTTTATTAAATATATTCCTGTATTTATACAATATGTATTTCTATGTATTAGTATCGTTGACTAACACCCATAACACAAGCAAATAATTTGCTTATTTATATTTATTTATTAAGACCAAATATTTATTTATTTATTTTTTGCATCGGGGGTTAATAAAGCAAATAAAGATATAATTGTGAAGCAGACCAAAAGTATAAAAAATCAATAAGCATACAGTTCTGCATTGTAATTTCATGAAATTTTATTTATTAATAAAATAATGAAATCTTATCTTTATAAATCCCATTGTATTTAAAATGTATTTTTGCGCAACCCCGTATACTATTTCGTGCCAATAGATAATCCGATTAAACTATCGGGCGATAAAAATCTGCAGTGCGTCGCTGTGCTATGGTTTTTACAGCCTTACTTCAACGCCGGCTTCAGTCGACGAGACTTTTTCATAGCAGCGTTTGGAAAGATTTAGCACGTAAGCAATATGTACAATGTATGGATTGTTTTCGGAATAGTTATTTTTTAACTTTTCTATCTGCCTTATGGTTTCATTATTAGTCTGTATAGCAAATACGTATCTCTAATCTTGATTCTGTTATTAGATATAAAATAAATAAATAAATATTCACGGGACAAATTACACTTACTGATCTAAACCTAAAGTAAGCAAATTATTTGCTTGTGTTATGGGTGTTAATCAACGGTACGTATACATAGAAATACATATTTAAATACATACTGGAATATATTTAATAAACACCCAAACCTGGAAATAAAAACATTTATGCTCATCATACAAATGCTTGTCCCCGTCGATTTTTGGAACGAAGTTCCTTACGGCAGGCTTGGAGGGGATAGGGATTTTGCTGCGCGACCGAACTGAAAAAAATGTGATAGTAAAACCGTAAGAAAAATGCGTGGAATAAAAGCGTTAAATGAGACGTGCGCAGGCGCGACAGTCGCGTACACAAGCGAGTAGTGCCGTTTAGCCGAAGGAAGTTCGTTCCTACCTGGTGTCCCGCGACACCACATCATTTTTTGTAATTTTTATTTTAAACTCTTTAAGCTATAAAAAGATGACCACTTTACTAAGAGGCAGAGTTCTGCATTGTCTCACACGGCTCTGGTACCACCGCCTTACCTATTCGTACCGCAATAGTGTCAGTGCTTGTTACTGTCGTGTTCCGGTTTGGAGGGTACGCAAACCGGTAAACCTATGCATGTGACATTAGACCTCGCCACAAGATAGCAACGCATCATTAACATCTTTGGTGTCTTTAGACGATGATTGACTCTTTCTAACAGGAGACCCATCTGCTTGTGCGCTTATTCTATGATAAAATCACGGTATTTAAACTAATATTATAAAGCGGAAATATTTAATTTTTTGTTAGTTTTTTATTACGATTTAACTCAAAAAGTACTCAATCGATATTTTTTAAAACTCCTTTAGAAAGCTGCATTATCCTGGAGTGACATAGGCTACTTTTTTACCCGATTGATCGAAAGGCAGTAACGAGCTTTTGTCATGCGTAATAGTAACTGCTATTCTACATTAATATTATAAAGAGGAAAATTTTGATTGTATGTTTGTAATGGATAAACTTATAAACTACAAAAAAGATTATGACATTTTTCCACCCATAGAAAGCTACTTTATTCCGGCGTAACACAGGCTATTTTTTAACTGATTAAGTAAAAGAAAGTAATGTGTTTGGGTCACGCGAACGAAATCGCACAGGATCCTCTAGTCAATTACAAACTTGCATGAGAACAATGTTAAATAACATCCATACTAATATTATAAATGCGAAAGTAACTCTGTTTATCTGTTTGTCTGTCTCTTTTTCACGCCTAAACCACTGAACCGGTTTGGATTAAATTTGGTAGAAAGATAGTTTGAAACCCGTAAAAGGACGTGCGGGTGCGAGTAAAACCCCGGAACTTTATAAATTTTTTGAAGCGGACGAAATCGCGGGCACAGCTTGTTATTTATAAATCGCACATTTTCTAAAATTAATAAGCATACTTAATCTAATCATCATATATGTTTAGATTAGGTAAATATTAAAAACCATTTAAAAATCGGTAGGTTCTTCTCTCTTAAATCAATTAATACTATATTCAGACAAACAGGCACTTTTGACGAGTCAACATTTTTATTATTACTGCCAGATAAAAACATAACCCCACTCTGAGAAGATCCGGCGGAAAAACTCAGCGGGCATGCTTTTATATCTTATCCCTAATTGTAAGTAGATTGTTTTGTATGTAGCTTCTCTTCTAGCTTAATTTCTAGGTGATTCTAAAGCCGCAAACTTGCAAAAGATCGATTAATCAGTAGTTATAAAATACATAGGAGCGGTCGCGTGCAGGAGGGCCATAGCGGGCCGACGGCGGGCGGATCGGCGCGGTGGTGCCTTCCGGCGAAACGCGAGGAATGTTGCCGATAGATTAACTTCTGATCTCATTCACGATATTATACCAGAACGCTTATATGAGGAATTCTAAAAGCTTCAATCTGGTATAAGCCCAACTATGATTTTTGGGGATCTTCATTCTTTATATTCGGTGACTTTCTATTTAGTTCAGCTAAGCTGCCATAAAATCGAGGTTAAGTATCGCATAACGTAAAATATTATAACTAAGAGGTATTTTCTGAGCTAAACTAGGGCGAAGTTTCTTTTAAGAACGCTATTTTAAGAATTATTTTTATTAAATCCAGTTTTACAAAAAGTAACCCTCGGACGATCAACTAAAATATAATGGTATATTATATTTTAGTTGATCGTCCGAGGGTTACTTCATTTTTAGGGTTCCTAAATAACCTAGGAACCCTTACAGTTTCACTATTTCCATCCGTTCGTCCGTCTGTCCGTCCTTCCACACTATTTCTCAAAGATTCTTATTGCTAGAAAGCTGTAATTTTACACGAATATACATATTAGTAACGTCAACAAAGTGGTAACATAGAACATTTTTTTCAGGGTAGCTCCTTTACATGTTGTTACATGTAGGGGAGCTACCCTGGAAAGGGTAGGGCATGTTACAGTTTTTCTCACGTACCCCATCATGCGGGGTATCATTGAATAGGTTTTTAAAAATTATTGTAGGTTTGTGAAAACAAGTTTTCGATTAAGGGACTCGTTTGTAAAATATTCAGACTCCATTTTTGTTTACTGACGTCATAATAGAAGTGAAAATCAATCCCAAACAAAAGCAACTTTCTGTTAATAAAATTGAAATTATTATAGTGTAAATTTATTTTAGAATTCATTAATGTTTGCCTAGTAAAAAAATAATAACAGAGATGGTAATAATAGTTTATTCTTCTACAACTGCCCCCGCACATCACATGGCGGTAGTCATACCTTTCCACAAGCTGTATGACCCCTGATCTATACCAAAATCATCTAAAGTTGACTATTTGACGTGAAGAAGTAACGGACATACACAAGAATAATATTAGTGGAATTAGGGACCTCGTTTTCACAT
Source organism: Apodemia mormo (assembly GCA_036924255.1). Classification (NCBI taxonomy): domain Eukaryota; kingdom Metazoa; phylum Arthropoda; class Insecta; order Lepidoptera; family Riodinidae; genus Apodemia; species Apodemia mormo. Next base: position 30,370,759 of record JAUPFN010000003.1, on the reverse strand, counting down.
TTTTTCTTTACACATTACATATGCGGCTGGAATATAAATAAGTATGTCTGTTTTTAGGATTTCGTACCTGAAAAGAAAAGAAACATAACAAAATACGATCATTTTGTTGTCTGTTTGTCTATCTGTCTGTCCATCAAGACCTTTTATCTCGGGAACGGGATATCTTCAGTCCCTTAAAGCTGTGAAAAAATTAAACTTCTATATTGCCGTGAAAAAAGATATTAAAACCTTATTTTTTTAATATTTGTATATCATAAGGTAAGCAAACAAGCAAGAGCTATCTCTCTGATTTGTTCATTGCAAGCCTTATCCTTATATCAGCTACCTTACCTTTCAAGTCGGAACAATGTAGTGCCAAGCACTCATGTTATTGCAACAGGAATAGTTAAGGTGATGATACCACATACTTTACCTTACCCTTCAAAATGAAAAGCGACAGTGACGTGCACTGACGCTGTTGCGGTGGTACCAGACCCTGGCAAGACAATACAGAACTCTACCAGCTAGTAATCTAACCATTGTAGATTTTATTAAGGCAAATCATGCACATAAAAAAGGGAGGTTGTCTGATGATGAAAATGTGTCAAGAGATTTTTCACTAATAAAACTCACTACTAATTGGAAACTGTATAATTGCTATCTTTTTAACGAACCGCAATCGACTGAATGATATCTTTTGTAACTTACACACTTTAAACTATAAACCTACGATACTCAATACAGATAATTAATTACGAGTATTATCTCTTCCGTTCAAATTCAATAAATAACTATTAATAGTAAAATTTGATTAATTAAATCTATTGCTATTTGTTTAATATAATTTTTGATTTACTCTTTAAAAAATACACCATTTAAAATTATTACATCTATTTTATGCAATAAGGTATTATAAATAATTAAAATAAATCCTATGTGATACTTATGTGATACACTCAACAATCTAATATTATTTTGGGTAATAACATATTAAAATTTATGCGTGTGAATTTAAGGTTGGCTGATAGTGTGTTATTAAAATCTTGACAAAAATCTTATCCACAAGCACTTACTACAAATAAAAGAAAATAACTAAAGTTTTATCTTTTCCTTGTTTCAGGTACGTAAGAATAATACAAATAAGGTGCTTCAGAAGTTATTCGTGCAAACATTTATGTAAGCCGGGTAAGTGCGGATAAATTAAAGTAGCCATACAACCGTAGCTTTTACGACGCTGAAAATAAAGCCGTGCGATAAGTGAGTACCTATATTCGGCAAAAATATTTTTTTGCTTTGCTCATCGCACCAACTTCATAACAACACCATCGCGAACTTTCACGACGCGCCGAAATATTACGTATAAAGACGATATATGTGAGAGGTTTCTAAAAATAATTTCGGTTAACGACAATGGTATGAGATCTCTGTTTTCTCGATTATTACATCTTTTAGCAACGTTTACGTTTTATATACTGAAACTGTATCAAGCCGCCTAGCAATATGTTTTTTTAATATACTGTAAGGTTCGTTTTTAATAATAGACAGTTTGACGTACATAGATGTTTATTCTTTCAAGACTTACAGTAGAATGACCCGAGTAGGCCGGTACAAGGTATTTTATAGTATCACAGTTTTACAATAATTAAAAGTAGGGTAGATTGGAAGATGTCAACTTCAAATAGATCTGGCACCACTTCCAAGTTTATAATTTGATATAAACGATTCCACGATGTTGCGGAAGTGGCGCCACTGTAGTGCAGCATTTTGATAACAACAAATTCTAATCTAATACCTTTAAACGAGCAATTCTTGTATATATATAATTGGAATCTCGGAATCGGCTCCAACGATTTTCATGAAAGTCACAAATTAGGGGTTTTTCGGGTCAAGGAATCGATTTATCAAGGTTCCAGGTCCAAGAAAAGCTCGGTTCCCAAGATATGGGTATGTGAAAAACCGAGCAAAGCTCGGTCAACCAGGTACAGAAAAAAAAAATTATGTATTCTATAGGAATCGATTTATCAAGGTTCAAGGTCCAAGAAAAGATCGGTTCCAAAAATATGTGAAAAACTGAGCAAAGCTCGGTCAACCAGATATTATTTATTATGCGAGATAAACGAATATTAATATTACATTCAAGCATTACTTACAATATTATTCATATTACAAATAAATATACCTAACAATACATATAACAACAGATAGCAGTCAAGCAGACAGCTATCCTGATGGAAAGACAAATAATCGCCTATAGGCACCAAATATGTTAATGTTATGCGTTGCTATCCGTGTAGCGGGATAGCGATGCCACATGCATAAGTCTACCTACGCTAACTTATGCTACTTTAATCTCCAAACCGGAACATGACAATGACGGTTATTGACGCTATTACGGCAGGAATGGCGGTGGTGCTTAATACCCGGGGAGACTTTGCCGAACTCTACTAACTAGTAGTCAAATGGTAGTGACATGTTCCCATATTGTTTTTCACACAAATTTCACATGTCATGTCGCCCATATTGTTTTTCACACAAATTTTTAGTCCCTTTAAGGCTAATTTTGACACCGGATCTTGACCCTATATTCCACTCCGGAGCTTCAACTGGCTCCATGCCAAATTTCATCAAAACCGGTCCAGCGCCTTAGCCGTGAAAGTGTAATACAGACACACTTTCGCATTTATATTATTAGTATGGATATCAAATATTACACCTACTACTACTAAGTTCTTGGAATCATAATTAAGAAAAGAGAAATATAAAACAAAAATATTTAATTTCTCTACATAATCTCTTTTTAATTCAACATTAAGAATAACGTTTCTCTAACTTTTTATACCCTTCAAAAAATCATTTTTACGACTCGAAAAACTCTATTAGGCTGCCAAAAATTTAAATTCCGGGAAATATGGTGGGTGGTCAAGAAATTCGAAGCAAGCTTTGCCTACTGCCTTGGTCGTTACTACCGATCGATGTGCAGGAGCGTTATCGTGATGAAACAACACGGCTGACGACAATTTTCCACGACGTTTTTCTTTGATTCATTGAGTAATCAAACTTGCATATCTAGTAGGGTCCACTAATTCTCTACTCTTTTTGCAAATAACAAAAATTATTCCTTTACTGTCCCAGAATACTAAGGCCATGACTTTGCCAGTGACTCAGACAGCTCGATTTACCTCTTTGAAATCTAGCAACACAATCTCCTAACGTATGCTGAATATCCAGAAAAATGTCCCTTGTCTCCTACAAAGTAGTGTAGTGAAAGTTTGCATAAATGTAACAAAATTGATACTCTTTCAAATCACTAATATATTGTACATGTAGCAGTTTATGCAATCTACAAACGCTACAAGGAAAAATTATATAAAATAGAAAAAAAAAGAAATTCAAAAATAAAATCCTGAATCTTGCACACACTATATACAAGTTTTAACCCTTCTCAATGGACTTCGGTCGCCAGGCTGTACACCTTGTCTGGCTGAGAAGATCTTCCTTTTCCAAATCCCCATCACCAGTGTGACGTCATCAACCTCCACAGTTATGACGTCGCCCAGACAATAGTTGTCCCGCTGGTTCGATCACTATGTCCCTTCAGCAGTACGGACCAGCGGCGCCACATACATATTTATTTCTAACTAGCTGTTGCCAGCGACTTTGTCCGCGCGGACTTCGTTTACTCCACACAGCACCACCCTGCTAGGTGATAGCGTGATAATATGTAGCCTATATGTTGACCCGCGACCTGTTAGTAATATTCATGCAAAATTTGAAGTAAATCCATGCAGTACTTTTTGAGTTTACCCCGGACATACATACAGACAAACAGATAAACAGACAAACAGACAAAAATTCTAAAAACTATATTTTTGGCTTCGATATCGATTGTAGATCACGCCCCAAGTATTCTTTTAAAAATATATTCAATGTATAGTTTTGACTTTTCTACGATTTTATTATATGTATAGATAACTTTTTGATTCATCTCCGTATGATTATGTCAATTTATATCAAGTATTGAAAGATTTATACAATATAAACACACTATTTATATAAATTCGTATTTATAAGTTTTGTTGAATTCTATATTAATTTTTTTTATCAATTCATCACTCGTAAATTAAAAACACACTTTGGGGGATACTTTGTACCACTTCAGATGCAAATATCCCACAAAATCAAAACCATAGGCAAAATCAAAAAAACTTTTTAGAAATCTCCATATCCTTTACAAAATAGATGATTTTTCCCGTGTTGGTCTCGGGCTCCTTGAGGAAAAAGCCAACTGCCGTTCTGCCAGGCAGGTCGTAAAAGGCGACCGATTGGCTATACGAGCCACTACCATCGTGGCTACTAGGTGGTAGAGTTTTGCATTGTCTCGCCCGGGTCTGGTACCATCACCTTACCTATTCCTGCCGCAATAGCGTCAGTGTTTGTCACTGTCGTGTTCCGGTTTGAAGGGTAAGGTAGCCGGTAAACTTATACATGTGGCATTAGACCTCGCCACAAGATAGCAACGCACCATTAACACCTGCGGTGTCTATAGGCGATGGTTGACTCTTTCCATAAAGAGACCCATATGCTTGTTTGCTATCTTATGACATAAAAAAATGATATCCCACACGGCTATATCCTCCTGAAATTTTTATTTCATCCCTCATTATTATATGGAGAGCTACCCTTAATAATTTTATTTTTCAAAATCTTACTGCATCATTTTGTAGCGATTCATCAAATACATATATTTTTTTTAAATTTCAAACATACAGTACCCATATTCTCTGACAGACTGTTAGACGGCCATAACAAAATTAAAAAGGTTTCATTTTTTGCCTATCGGATACCTTAAAAATGTGTATGCCAGTTATTCTATCAATATGTTCTGAATGCTATGTCTAAAACAGGCGATACGTCATACCCACGGGCCATAGAAAAATACTAATAGACACGATGTTGCGTGAAAATGCGTAGTCTCTCATACGAGCAAATGTATGTAAATATCAAAAGCTTTTAGATATATCGTTTAAAAACAGAAATATGCCATATTGTGCTATTTTGTCGCTTCGATTAAAAAGCTAAGGCTTAAGAAATTCCTCTGGAGTAATTTTATTTCATAGGTAAGTATTATAACTCTGTATTTCTTTGTGTGAGTGCAAGCGTCGTTGACTACCTAATAAATTGCTTTGAAAAGCGTGTCCAGTTAAACCCGTGTTCATACCTATGAAAATTTAAGGTTCAAATTTCTAAATTTGCATAAAAATGGTAATAATAATTTGTGTATTTATTTGCCATTATCATAATGTCAAAGGTATGAAATTGTTAGCTAATCATGCAGTCACATTGGTTGCATCCATTTTACTGTTATCCATATTATAGTATATAGTTAATATAGTTTTATAAATACGAATGTCTATCTGTCCGCCTGTTACGCTTTAATGGATAAACCGGTCAACTTAGAAAAAATTAAAAACATAGGCTACATTTTTTTTTCAAAAATTAAACACTAAAGGGCTGAAATAAGGGATGAAAGTTTTTACTAAATGTTTTATTGATATGTTACTTTATTTGCGGGCGAAACTGTGCAGGTCAGCTAGTCATTTTATATTTCTTCATATAAATCGCAATTTGTACCTATGTCAATATAACTAAAGTACTATCCAATAATAAAATGGAAATCAAAACCTAATTTAATAGGATTAAGAAAAGTAATAAATGGAAAGGTTTTTAAATGATATTCAGTTCGGCTAACCTGCGGATGTTACGTCGTCAGGTGAGGAGAGGGCGTTCCGCGGCTTGTTTGCGTACAAGTGAATTCCATTAGACTCCAGCTTGTGTACCACACGCTCAAACTCCGCGCTTCATTCATATCCCATTAGCTGATCGCTCCACAAGTGCTATATTCGTTTATTTATGCGCAGCGGTAAGCCCAGATACAGTTTCAGCTACAATTCCAATACTGCCCTAACAATTTATGTCTAATGTTCGAGCTAAGTGTTCATTTCGTGTTAATACGTGATCGTGAATACGAATATAACGGTTTATTCGTAGATCCAAGTTTAATTTCATATTTACGCCTTGAATTTCTCCCGCATAATCGTAGCCGCTAGCTTACGATGTTCTATATACATACATATATCGTTCAGAATCGTCTCAAACTTAATAATTTGACTTCTAAAGCTAAAAAATGTGTGATGGCAATAACGATTAAACAAGAGATGATCTGCGTAAAATGGTAGGCAGAAAATATAGAAAATATGTAAATAACCGGCCAAATGCGTGTCAGGCCACGCGCTTTGTAGGGTTCCGTAGTTGCGATTAAGAAGAGGGTTTGTTTTTGTTTCTTAGAAATTTTAGCCTATTTAACGCCAATGACCGCTATATATATATATATATATATATATATATATATATATATATATATATATATATATATATATATATATATATATATATATATATATATATATATATATATATATTAAATTAGCTTTCCATTACTGTATATCCGTATGCTTGGATACTCCGTATCGGCTTGGAGGGTTTGGTAGACAGTAAACTTGCGTGTGTAGTTTTTTCATTAATTCCTATGACAGCAAACAAGCATAGATGCTGAAGAAAGATGTTAAGTCTGCGTTGTTATCCAAGTGGCGGGGATGTTGCTACATGCGTAAGTTTACTGTTTACCTTAACCTTTAGACACGCATTGACGCAGTTCACACATTGTAAAATTGTACTAACTAGTAATCACAATGGTAGTGGTAGGTTTAGTCACTCGTTCACATATTACAAATTGACTGACAGGAAGGCTTTACAATTTGTGAAACCTTACAATTTTCATCGCAATATTAGGATAACAATCGACATTACCACTTCTGATGTATATAGACTAAAGTTAAGTCTTATCATCAGGAGAGCCCTTTAAAATTTACTATCCTAAACTACAAAAACCATTATCATCATAACTTGTAAAACGATTCAATAAAAGTGAAGCAAAATCGTTTAATATATTGTTGCAAGACGTCGCCCAAAGGCAATAACAATGCAAGCAATTAAAATTGTGTTAATATATTCCTAAGTAAAAGCTTTAATAACTGAAAAGAGATAAAATGTGTGAATAATTCTGCGCAAACTAAAGATAGCATATGTTACACTATGTCAGCAAAGTTAAAACTAGTCCGCCGTCTGTCTGTTTCTATGTAATTATAATAACTCAACACGAAAATTCATTTAATGTCACAGAAATTTACTTCACCATTTAGAAGTGTGTTGAACTGTACGCTATGGCACTGGAACAATAATTAAATTTCACCTCGCCTCTGACTACGGAGTGCGTCGTTTCATCAACCTCTGCACTAACTCGCGAATGCCGCACCTGAAATATTTAATTCCAACGAGTCATTGTGCTGTAATGCACCGGAAATGAAATCTCTTGACATTTCACTTATTCGCCCTGTGTTTTTAACATATTGGTTTTTTAAGTGTTTTCATTGTAAATGTACAGAATCGTTTGAATTGATTTTATTATTGCACTAAACTTACCCCACATATATTGCACATTAACATCTTTTATCCTCAGGTGAGCCATCTGTTTATTTACTATGTTATAATATAAAAAAAAATTATAATTATTTTAGTCCAAAAAAAGAAATGGGATGGAATGATAATCATGAAATACTTAACATAATCACGAATCTATTGTAAAGTAATGCTAATGTTCTAATGTAAATACTATGTGAGTATTTTGTTTTATTTTACCGATAATTCATTGTTAGCTTCGAGCAAAAGATAGTTCCTGCTACTTAACCCGATTTTTGAAAAATCAATTTTCGCCAGAGTTCCAAGTTTTAAGGTCTTAGGAACCTTTTCTGACTTTGTATCTGTATGTATGGTAGGTATGTGTATTATGTTAAACCTCTCATAACTTTTTAATCTTGACTTTTTTTAAATTACTACCAGATTACTGTACGTATTGATTATAATATCTAATCAGCTCTTTTCTTTAAAAGCTTAAAAAAAGTATTATGTCGCAAATTCCAACATTATCTGTTTATCCGTTTAGGAATTATCGTTAAGAAAAAATTAAAAAAAGTGTTTTTTTGTCATAACATCGAGATTTTTCGATTAATTGATCATTGATCTAGAATATTTTGGTATTTAAAAAATTGCATCGGATGCAATTTATTAAATGAAAACCGATCAAGAGTTTAAAAGTTACAGCTTTTCAAATATTAAAATGGTATTTTCAAAAAAATACTTTAAATCTTTAAAATGACTTTCAGACTACACCGATTAATTTTAAAATCTAATCAGAAAACCTCCTTTGAAAACTCCTCCCTCCTAGAAAAACTGCGTCAAATACCAGAAATAGGATCAAAATCGGTTGATTCCTTCGGGATTTATCCATGAAAATATTTGAAAATGTGTTTTTGTCAATTTTTGTGACTAAGACAACATTTTAGACTCAAATGCTAATTGAAATATCAAAATTGATTATTTCGAAAATATACAGCTTTTCAAATATTATAAGACTTTCATTTTTAATAAACTTCAGATTATTGAACTCCTTAAGCTTAAAAACCTATACTTAGGTATAATTTTTTGCTCCTTTGAGCTTATACCTCAATTTAGCGGAATGTTTCAGGAAAAGCCTGTAGGGTCAACTTGTTTACAGATTTTTTACCCATAATCGACCATACATTCTTAGGTATCTACGTGTTAAACGAATCAAATTTCATAAACTTCATTATTTTCATTTTGCTGCGCTATGAGTATAAAATATGTTGCTCGTTAGGAGTAAAAAGTTTTACCCAACATCTTGAGTTCTACTGCGGTAACATTCGACTATTTTTAAGAGCACTTCGAAGCCTCGTCTTTAGGTAATTTAATATGAAATGATCTTAAAAAGCAAATATTTTATATTTTTAGTAGCGCACAATATAAGTCGGTTAAGTACGGGTAGGATTCAGTCTGCTTTTACTAACTAGTATACATGGGCGCCGACTGCAAGGTGTAAGGAGGTGCGCTTGCCCCCTCTGTCACGAAAGAAAATACATAAAAAAATACATTTTCATTAAGTTTTTTTGAATAAAAGCTGAAGGCGTCCAGGTTCGTGTCCAAATTCGTTTATCATCTAGTGAATAAACCATTTGACCTTACAGTTTTTATATATCAGTTAATAGTATATTAAGTATCGTGATTAGATTGATTAGTTACTGTCAGTAGGTGTTGTAAAGAGTCTTCGCAACTGGCGTGTTTGTATGAAGAGAGTAATTAATGTGGAGAAAGCAAGAAAACTCTCGTGACAAGACACTCAGTTCTCTCTGCCTGTCCCGTAAGTGATCTGGCGTAAAGATAAGTAGTATAAGAAGTAGATGTAGATGCATCTCCCAGAAAGTAATCCTGGTGGCTTCCATGCTCGTATATGATAAACAAAAATGCTTAGTATTACGATGATATTAGATTTTACCTAATTTATTTTTCTTATTTTTTTTTCATTTGAATAAGTAATTTAGTAAAAATTTAACACAAATTCTAACGTGACACTCTTATCATGACAGTCGTAATGCGTACTACATGATAGAATACATGCAACTGTTTCGCGTTTTTGGCGTCGAGATAGTCGATAAAAGATACGTCTCGCATGGCGCTACATGAACAACACATCTACAGCTAACATCGAACCAGCGAGGCCTGGAACGGCTGGCAGAATGTCAAAAGAATGAATTTTATATCAGTTCCGGAATGCCCAGTTTTAAAGACTGTAAAATAAAATAGATTTCAATTTTTGCGTTAAGTATCTATTAAAACCAATTCTATGAACTTAACCGTTTTTATTAGGTACATGAAAAATTTACTAGTTATAATTTTTTATATATCAAAAGTATAGCAAATTAGTAAATGGCTCTCCTGATGGAAGGAGAACGCTCCAAGGCACCAAAAATATTAATAGTGCATTGCTATTTTTTGGCAGGGTCTTAACACCACATGTATAAGTTTTCCGGCTATCTTACCCTCCAAACCGGAACACGACAATGACAAGCATTGACGTTATTGCGTGAAGAATAGGTAAGACGGTGGTACAAGACCCGGGCGAGACAACGCAGAACTCTATCGCCTAGTAGCCATGATGCAGTGACTTGTACCTGTAGCCAATCGGTCGCCTCTTACAAACTGCCTGACAGAACGGTAGATGGTCTATTCTTCAAAGGGGCCCGAACCATCACGGGGGAAATTGAAAGTGTGGGCTGTTTGAATTTTATATTAAACGGTATATAAACTGAAAACCCAATTTTAACTCCTGGTATCCAAGGTTTAAAGATGGCGTTTTCTCGGTTTTAAAGATCTATATTAGACTAGCCCGAGACACGCTCCAAATGAGGCAACCAAAAACTAAACGAGTTACTGTCATCGTGACCACTAGATGAAGAATTTCGCTAGACTCGGAATTTTCAATGCTTACTTGTGGTGTTTAGATTTGTCATCTGTCGGGAAATGTAACTGGTAGATATAGACATTTGGCTCTCCTGACAGAATACACTATTATTTTAATACACCAAATATTTTACTTTCGTTGCGATCCGCTTGGCGCGGGTTATTACTACGGCGCATTAATTTAGCGGCCTCCTAACTCTCCAAACCGGAACACGACAGTGAAAAGCACATGATGTAGTCACGATAGTAGTGAGACGTTGTCCGATCGTTCACATTGTCTGACCTACCTGACAGAGAGCCACATGGTCTTATCTTCAAAAAATAGTGATTAGTAGACAATTAAATTTAATTAAAAATTAAATAAACGACTCAGTTAATATAAAATACATCCTTAAAGTTTCAAGTCCGGTGCTAATATCAGATTTGTAGAGAAAACATTAGATTCTGATATTTTATCCACAAATCGACTGATGTCGGGTGTTACTACTTTTAGAAAATTCTGAGTTACAGTAAACTAAACAAGCTTAATATATACAAAGGTTAAATTAGGGAATGTATTGCCACTTTCACTTCAACTATTATTACTAAAAATCTGACGTATCAGTTTGTACATTAGATATGTTTGTCTAATTTCATGATAAATATTCGTTTTAAGTCTCATCGGCATTAATTTTACCCTTTTGAAAATTGTTTTCTGTTATGTCTCAACACTGGCTGAGTTTTTTTGTGTAAGAAACGTTCACGCAGTCCTGATTTAAACCAATACACCTAAGAAACCAAATGTAAAAAAATATTTATACTTATAAAGTTTTTCGACGGTTGTCACTTATCATGTTTGAACATATTCCGTAGGCGTGTTCTCGATAAAATAATTGCCATTTCATCAAATATTATTAAGGTGGTATCCCAAGTATCACTTTCATAAGATGGTTGCCTCACATAAAATGAACCAAAGACTAGTCTATTTGTGGTTTTTTATTAACTTTAATTAAACAACACCGAATTATATAGCCATTTGCGATAGGAAACTGTGCGTTGTAATTCTGTATCCGATAAAAATAATAATATCTCGATATTATGTTAAATCTCTGTAAATGTATCTCGATATGTACATCTGGACAGCCCCGAATTATTTTTTCATTGAGAATTTTTATACCAAAAAAATATTTGTCTTTTAAAAATATCTAATACCTACGTTAAAACGCATGTTCTTTCTTTACATTCGACTATTTTTATTAATCTATAAGTGTAATATGAATATTATGGAGATATTTTTATTTCCAAAAGTTACTTGATTTTAGTAAAACGGGAGTAGAATACTAACCCACGTTTCGCGTTAAGATGTTTCGAATAAATAATTTTCATGAGGTTTAAAAATATATATTTTTTAAACGCGAAGTTTGCAGTGAGGAGCACCTATTATATAACGAAGCTTAATATTTGTGTATAGATATTATTTAAAGTTTATGTACAATCAAACCCAATTAGCAGAATAAACTAACATAAATGTTTGTTACACGCGTAGATAACAAACCTTGACCGGATTGCTTATAGGATATTTCATTTTCCCAAAAATATTTCTTATTATGTATTCCAGAGACATAAAAAAATAGCCAAATCATACCAGTAAAAAATTTCGTCGTAAAAATGTTTTATTTTTTAATAACATGCGAGGAAACAGGCCACCTGATCAAATGTAGTCATCACTACCGACATTGGTACATTTTGATTGGCATATTGGCACTAAAAATATTGCCAATGCTAGCTTCTAAAAAATTGTTGACCCTCCTCTTAAAAATCCCAATATTTACGAAAACCGTGCTATTTGCGAAGCCCCGTGTGAAGTAGATTGTTTCAGAGGTTGACAGTTCGTTTAAATAAGATGCGAGTAAATCGAATAATCGTAGATTTCCAATCGGCAAGTTGTTGTGGGTGAAAGCCCTAACTACGTCGTGTAGTGTGCGATGTCGAAACGTGGATGCCGGCACTAAATCAAATAGCTCATCAGGTAATTGTAATGTAATCACTTTTATACGCAGGCGAAATCGCGTGCAATAGCTAGTAGCACTATTTATTCACGCCTTACTTTTCCAATGTCTACGCCAAGGCATTGATTGCAATCTAATCTGTTACGTTTGTACGAAAGCCAAATTCATTAACTAATTAGAACTGTACTTTTTATTCGCCTATAGAAAGTTCAAAGTAAAGAACATTTCAATACCAAGTAATAATTTATCAGATTCCTTATAATCATCAAATAAAACGGTTGAAATTGGCTTCAAGATTCTTGGAAATTAGTGTGTATATATTCTACAGCTCTGTGCGTTCACCGCAAAAAAACACCCTTTGTCATATCTCCTCGGTTCGAAAATACTCTCCTGACAGCCTCAGCCAGTATTGGAATTCTGGGAGTCGACATATCGAACAACGTTCAGTTCCGCGGTCATTTGGAAGGGAAGGCTAAACTAGCCTCCAAAAAGCTCGGTGTACTCAGTAGAGCAAAGCAGTACTTCATGCCAGCCCATCGCCTCCAACTTTACAAGGCCCAAATTCGACCTCACATGGAGTACTGTTCTCACCTCTGGGCCGGAGCTCCTCAGTACCAGCTTCTTCCCCTTGATCGCATTCAACGTAGAGCGGTTCGAATCGTCGACGACCAGGCTATTTCTAATCGGCTTGACTCTTTGGCGTTACGCAGAGATGTAGGCTCGCTCTGCATCTTTTACCGTATTTATCATGGGGAGTGTTCCGACGAGTTGTTCGGACTAATGCCTGCCGCTAAATTCCACCATCGGACATCGCGTCAAAATTTAAAGTTCCATCCTCACCACCTCGATGTCTGGAAATCCACAACCGTGCGCTTTTGTCCACACCTTTTGCCTCGCATTACTCCTTTGTGGAATCTATTACCCTCGGGGGTGTTTCCGAATGGATACGACTTAGGGACCTTCAAGAAACGAGCTTATTCATTCTTAAAAGGCCGGCAACGCAGCTGCAATACCCCCGGTATTGCGGATGTCCATGGGCGGCGGTGATCACTTACCATCAGGTGCACCATCTGCTCGTTTGCCCCCTCTACTATAAAAAAAAAAAGCAATGTTTACTTAAGACTTACCTTTTTAATAGTATAAGATATTTATCTGATTTGAAGAGCTTGTATCTACATGTCAAAGATATTATTTATTGATGATGCATTGCTATCTGTGTAGCATATATTGCCAAAAATTTTACCGGCTACTTGACATGTTTGATCTGCATACGATAGTTACCAACACTGTCGTTATTTTGGCAGTATGTCAGATAAGTTAAGTGATTTACGATATAATTCAATGCTTTAAATTGCCCTTTACGAATCTGGGAAATAATATTTCTGGTGCATATTTGGTACTTTATACCATTTTTTTGTACTAATCATGGACGTACTCACAGTAGGGGCAAAATCCTGATCCACGAATTGAAGTTAAAAATTTAAATTTTTTGGTATTACCGTGCGAAATAATGCAGTATACAATAACTACCACCCAGTAGTCAACACACTTTGCCACTCATTCGCATTTTACGAACTGTCTCTCAGGAAGGCATATGACCATTTGTGTGGAAATCCTAAAAAAATAATTTAGTAGGTACCTTGAAAAATCTGCTTGGTACTTTTCGAGATTATTTTCTTTTGTCCGACTCAAAAAAATGTATATGCTTGTAAGTGGTATGCTTATTATATCGACCAACATTTAATGCCATTAAATGCCTGTAAAGATTTCAAATGCATGACATAAAAAAGTACGATTATATAAAAAAAGTAAGAATGATGTCTGATGAGGTAATAAATTGTCTGGTTTAAGAATCGAAATTTTATAATTCCTCAAAACACTCTACTTTTACTTCAATGAGTATTTTATTTCACTTAAATTACCATTAATAACGATGTTATAAAAGCCTCAAGGAAAAATAAAAAGGCTTATTCAAATAGCCTTGAATATTATTAAAATATCATCGTAGCAGGTATGCGCTTATCGGGGTTCCCAGTCGGCGTGAAGTTGCGAACAAGGATGATTGGCCCGATTTCTTCGCCACTACCTTATTTCCATCTTATTACAAACACCGACGCGATATTAAAGCGGGCGCTCCGCCACCCGCGTCGCCGCCCTGTCTTTGCGTCCGTGAATTAGGTTAATGGCTTTGCAGGTGATTTCTAAGCCTTACTTTGAGCAAGGTGCCACTACCCGAACACGCCAATGTCACCGAAAAAGCCCAAATATAAAACATATACATGACATGCATAACACAAAAAAGGCTATTCGCTCATTGAAACAACACGCAAGTGCTCGATTATATTCGAGTTCATTTGTCTACTCTGGATATTATTCGACCTTTATTAAAATTGCCTAACTTTGTTAAATGTCATAGCTGTGCGTAGTTATTATGAGATTAGGGGATCTCGGGGGTTTTTGATTTATGGTATAAAGTCGCGCCGCGGCATCGACGCCGCGAGCTAACACAGCCATCGGCGTTTTTGCGTCCCTCCTCCCGCTAATGGCTGGCTCCAACTAACGAAAGTTTATGATACGTAACAATGTTTTCTATGCACGTTGTCTACTTTTGTTTCGTTCATTTAGAATCCAGATTTTGAGGGCATATTTTGTAATAAATGTAGACTTAACAGTAAAATATATTTTAAGATTGACAGCAGATTTTAGCCATACACATAATACATTTGTGTATATTATGATGTTTGATAAATGAATGTGGTGTTTGTAACGTTTTTTTTTTATTAAATTGATTTTAATGCATTTTATATTAAAAAATGTGTAAACGGTTGACCCTACAGGCCATCTCTGAAACTTCCCGCTAAATTAAGGTATCTTAGGCTCAAAAGAGTAAAAACTATAAGCATAGTTTTTTTCAGTTCAAACATCTATTTTTAAAATGGCAGTTTTTAGATTTTTGAAAAGCTGTATATTTTGGAAACGCTTATTTAATTTCATCTTTCGAATAACATTCATCTTAATTTTTGAAGTCTAAAATATTGCTTTAGTTAAATAATCGATATGTTGAAAAATTTCGAAGCAATGTCAAAAAACCTTTTTTTATATTTTCGTCATTTTTTTGTCAAATTTTGTATTTTCTCGTCCTGGCAATCGAACTCGGGATTTCATGTGATCAACACCGTCATCGGACCACTATACCACAGAAGTGATTGTTTTCAATAATCTTACTTCAGATCAGATTAGATTAGTTAAAAATAGTTTAAAACGTCCTGCACTTTTATTTGCATAGTGTGAAATAAAAGTACAAGCGCGTTATAAACTATTTTCAACTAATGATAATGGAATTTCACCGAGTGCCGATGATTGAAAGTGTAAATATTACTTACTTCAGATTCTTAAAACAGCTTTCAGACTAATATACAAGCTAATCAGCACATCTCCTTAAAAAAACTGCTTCAAATACGTAAATCAGATCAAAGTCGGTTAATTATTTAAGGAATAATCAATGACGATTTTTTAGGTGTTTTTTCGACATAACTTCGACATTTTGGAACAGTCTATTTTATAAAACACAAAACTTTGGAGTCCAAAAATTTGCGTTGGGTGCCGTTCGAAAGATGAAAATTGATCACTATTTAAAAAATATATACAGCTTTATCAAAATTAAAATACTGACTTTTAACAAATTTTAGATTTTTGAACTGTCTGAGCTCTAAAATCTATGCTGATTTATATTTTGTTATTTCTGTAAGTTTAAAATAACTTATTGTAGCGGGAAAATTCAAGATCGGCCTGCAGAGTCAACCGGTTAACGGATTTTTTTCTACATTATATTAAGTGCATGAAGAGAAATTCCATTTATTATCACTTAAATTAAATGTGATGGTACTGTTTTACAAACACTTATTTTATATTTAATTTATATTTGCTAATCGGTTCGCATATAAAACATAAGAGGAAATCTATTCGGAAGTTAGAAGTTAATTGAAAACATGTATTTTTAGCCATAAATTTAAAGGATAGGTACCCAGCTACTTGATTTGCTAAATGCCGTTAACATATCGACGGGTCTTTTGTAAGTTGTCGTAACTTAAAAAAAATTGCGATTTTTGCTTTATTTATGAAAATGGCTCCACTTTTATAGATCTTTTAATAACACGAAGAATAAAAATGAAATTTCTTTTAGTAAAATCCAACTTCTAATGGAATTTTCATTTTATTATTCTTTGTGTCATTAAAAGATCTATAAAATTGGAGTCATTTTCATAAAAAAACAAAAATCGCATTTTTTAAGTTACGACAAGTTACGTAGGACACGTCGATATATTATGTGTACCGTACCTTTTAAAAGCTTACTGTTAAAGATAAAGTTAATTAAAGATCTCGAAAGCCTAGTTAAAGATCTTGAAAGGCCGGTGATATCCTAGTACTATGCCTCACCGCATCCCAGAAAGAAGCCCTTAAACCTTATAGTAGCAGCTCGTAATCTGTCGATGATGTGTTAATTAATACACTTCGGATGAGCAAGCTAAGCCATAGGTCCCGATTTTTACACAAAACAAGCAATAGCCTCAAATTTCAAATATGCGATGAGAATCACCCCTTATCTCGCTAGCCAATCGTGTCTTTTTTTTATATCATAAGATAGCAAACAAGCAAATGGGTGTTCTGATGGAAAGAGTCAACCATCGCCTATAGACACCAAAGGTGTTAATGATGCGTTGCTATCTTGTGACGAGGTCTAATGCCACATGCATAAGTTTACCGGCTACCTTATCCTCCAAACCGGAACACGACAGTGACTAGCACTGACGCTATTGCGGCAGGATAGGTGAGGCGGTGGTACCAAACCCGGTCGAGTCGATGCAGAACTCTACCACCTAGTAGCCTAGTCTTTGCGTAATGGCGCGAATTGGTGAAGCATGGTAAACTTGAACGTCTGCTATACTAATGTACAGTTCTCTTTGCCTACCCCGCAAGGAAACCTATGTGATAATACTATTTCGATGAGACCCAACGCAGCCGTATTAACATAGCATTTCCCTGACTTGACCCTAATCCTATGGCGCGTTGCTATCTTGTGGCGAAGTGTTATGCCACATGTATAACTTTCCCGGGTACCTTACCCTCCGAACCGGAACACGACAGTAACAAGCACTGACGCTATTACGGCAGGAATAGGTAAGGCGGTGGCACCAGACCCGGGCGAGACAATGCAGAACTCTACCACCTAGTAGCCACGATGGTAGTGACAAATGGGGTAGTTCACATCGTAGTATTTCATCCAAATCAATTTAGTACTTATCGTGTGTTTAAGAAACAACCATACAAACTTTCGCATTTATATTAGTAAGAGGTGTATGCGAGCAGTCAGTTATCACTTTTTATGGCATTTTCAGGGCCATGTCATAATTTACTTTTTATTATAATAATCCTGGAGATGCTATAAAAGCAATATCGGTTAACTTAAAATGTATATTATATAAATTTAAAATGAAATGAATTTTTAAATCCATACTAATATTATAAATGCGAAAGTCTGTCTGTCTGTCTATCTTTCTGTGTGTCTTTCTGTCTGTTATGCTTTCACGGCTAAACCGCTGGACCGATTTTCATGAAGTTTGGCATGGTTATAGTTGAAGATCCGTGGTCAAACATAGGTTAATTTTTTTTTCAAAAATCAGTCTCTGGAAGGCTGAAATAAGGGATGAAATTTTTATTAAAAGCTATCTGGATGACTTATTAATATACTCGCGGGCGAAGCTGCGCGATCAGCTAGTTAGAAATATAGGCATACTAGCTACAGCGTGTAGCCCGCTGCATTACAAAAGTTTTTAGTGAATCCCGCGGGATCACCTAACTTTTCCGGGATAAAAAATAGCCTATGTGTTATTCTGGATATTCAGCTATCTACATACCAAATTTCATTGTAATCGGTTAAGTAGTATTTGCGTGAAAGAGTCACAAATATCCATACATACATACTCACAAACTTTCGCATTTATTTTTAGTTGAAACTAGTTTATCACTCACTTGTACTTTTATTTTACTAATATTATACACTAAATTATTTAATTTTATCGACCGGTTTCGCTTTTTAAAGCATCTTCAGGACGTGCTGTAATACGGACGACGTAATATTAGTGAAATAAAAGTACAAGTGAGTGATAAACTAGTTTCAACTAAAAATAATGGAATTTCACCAAGTGCCGACGATTGAAAGTGTTAAATCTATTTCGCATTTATAATATTAGTAGGATTTTAAGTAAAATAAATAAATATAATCATGCGAGTTCCCTTGCGAAGTAAGCAGTTCGTACTGCTTACCTGACTAACGTCAATAGATGTTCCGGTTCACCACAATCCGTAGTTATCCGTACTTTAGCGTTAGATACCAAATATTGCCCGTTTTATGCGTTGACTTGTATCAACCCAGTGTTGGTCTAGTTTCCTTAGAAGAATAGACCAACTGCCGTTATTCCAGTCAGGTCGTAAAAAGGCGACTGATTGGCTATACGTGTCACAACTATCGTGACTACTGGGTGGTATAGTCCGCATTGTCTCGTCCGGAGTATATGGTACCACTGCCCTACCTATTCCTGCCGTGATAGCGACAATACTTATTGTTGATGTGTTCCAGTTTGGACGGTAAGGTAGTCCGTAGACTTATTCATGTGGCACTGCCATCCCGCCACACGGTTCGTTTACTCCGCACAGTTTCTCCCCCGTAGGTGATAGCGTGATAATATGTAGCCTATATGTTGAGCCAACCTGTTAGTAATATTCATGCAAAATTTGAAGTAAATCCATGCAGTACTTTTTGAGTTTACCCCGATCATACATTGACTTTCCTACGATTTTATTATATGTATATAATATAATAATATAGATAATCCCAGAACTCAACACTTGTCAAAAGCAGGGTTTGAACCGGAGACCTCATATTCTAGGCCAAATAGGTTATCCACTCAACGAGTTATTTATAACTATTATTTTTATGACGTATATTGCATTGAAACAATATCAAAGAACAGTTGTAGGTCAACGTTATCTTAACATCAGTGATACCCCTCGTCACGTCTCGGTTAAGGATCGTCCTGACATAAAGTTAATCTCTACTAAACATTTAACAAAACATCTCATGAATCTCTGAAGATTTTAGTGATGATTTATTTGAATTATCCTGGAGGTAAACTACCATGTCAAGAATGATAGACGGAGTACTAATAGGTTAATAGGTTATGGGTAAGGGTGTTGCTAGGTCTCGCCCGGATTTTTGTATAACCACATTTTACCTTGTGAGTGGCTGGACAAAGTTATCTTAACATCATTGACGCCCCTTATCATGTGTCGCTTAAGTATCATGTTGACGTTGACACTCGTATAAAGAGTATCCCATATATGTTATAAATGTGTAATCTCCTTTTAATAATAATGCTGGACAATAATATTGCTGGACAAATAATAATATTGCTGGACAAATTACAGGAATTGATTTAAACCAAAAGTAAGCACATTGTTTGCTTGTGTTATGGATGTTGTCAAAGATTATATATAATAAATATAGAAATACATATATAAATACTGTTATATCCATAATAAATACCCAAACCCAGAAATACAAACATCTATGCTTATCACACAAATATTTGTCACTGTCGGGAATTGAACCCGAGTCCCATCGACTCGTATTTAAGTTTGCTAACCACTCGACCAACGGGGCGGCCAGAACCGTTTAAAATGTAAAAGTTTATTAATTTGCATGTTTCTTACCAAATCACGCGAAAACGGATAAATCGATTTAGATGAAATTTGATACGAATGTAGATGATGACCTGGAATAATACAAAGGATGCTTTTTGCCGCAATAGCGCCAGTACTTGTTTGTGTCGTATTCTGCTTTAGAAGGTAAGGTAGCCGGTAACTTATATGCAGTAGGCTTTACGTTAAGCCACACGAATTGAAACGCAACATTATATATCTTTAGATGTGGTAATTTATGCATGTGGCATTAGACCTCGCCACAAGATAGCAACGCACCATTAAAATCTTTGGTGTCTATAGGCGATAGTTGATTCTTTCCATCAGGCGACCCGTCTGCTTGTTTGCTATCTTATGATATAAAAAAAATCTATAATCTTTGGCATATAATATGAGCGGTACTTGTTCTTATCAGAAGAATCATCAGCTTATTCGCTATCTTATTATATAAAAAGTTTTGGTGTATTAATTTCTATAGTCCTGAAGCATCTTGCTCGTATTATCAAGATATAGCCTTACGCATTTCTGTCGTAATAGTGCCAGTGAAACTCTGCAGTGCTCCAGCTAGAAGAGTATATAGTCAGTAAAGATATGCATTTATAATTGCATCCCTGCCACAGCGTTAACCATCACTATCATCCTTGAAATCTCGATTAACTCAAAGTTTCCGTTCCTACTTTTATAATCATAAGATAACAAACAAGCGGATGGCTCTCTTTATGGAATGAAATAACTATCGTCTATAGGCTTTCCCACCCTTTATTTCGCCGCGCATTCCCGAGCCAAAAATAATATCTTCATGCTTTTTATATTCCTTATTTACCTACTCGTTAATTTTTTTTTGGAAATTTATTCTTACATATTACGTACGACGCCCCCTCTAACAATTATCTACGCCTCTCTCGGGGGGCGTGCCCCCTGGTTGGGAAGTCCTCGTCTATAGCCATCAATGACGTTAATGGTGCATTGCCATTCACACGGGATAGTAATCCACACGCATACGTTTACCTTACCCTCCAGAACATGGCAGTGACACGCTACTGCAGCAGGATTGGTAAGAGAGTGGTAAAAAATCCGGCGAGACGTTGCAGAACTCTTATTAGTCACGATGAAAGAGTCTCTTATATAGCCAATCGTTCGTATATTACGAACTGCCTGGCAGAATGGCAAATGGTCTATTTCCAAAGGGGGCCCGGACCAACACGGGGAAATAACACTCATTCGTGATATATATCCCTGATCCTGATACGTCAGTCTAGGTCTTCCCCGGTACCTACATCCTTCCACATTAGCTTTGTATCTCTATTTTGTTAACCTTTTTTTATCTACCTTTCTTTTTACATGTCTGAACCAACGGAGCATGCCCTTTCTCATCTTTACACCGACACTTTCTTTCAAACCTAACCTCTCTTTCACTTCCACATTACGAACCCGGTCCGCGAGTGTTACGCCACATATTTTTCGTACAAAGCACTGCATAGTAATAAAATAAATTTAATTTTACAAATTTCAAAAATCAAAATACCAAAAATTTCCCACACAAATTTCCAACGGTTTTCATCACAGAAATATAGTTCAATATCATGGTTGTTCATTTTCAGTAGATCGTCCCTTACACCCTATACTTACCTATATTATTAATTACACAATATAATAAGAACCAGCTATGATTTTATAAAGCGCAAAATCAGTGAATTCCTTATTGCAGACTCTGGCTACGGGCTTCTTTTGTGTACATTTTTTCCATTCCTGTACATTAGAATAACTGCTATCTTGTTTTTCAAGCGCGCGTTAACGTTTCAGTAGAAGTTTATCTCGCTTTATACGCAAATGTTAGCGTAAGGGAGCAGTTTGTAGTTACACCGGCAGAAATACAACTGTGAAAACCACATGTAATTTAATGCAATAAGTTTTATGCGATGAGGGGATAAATTAAATTTGTACAGACAGAAGGAAATCCGCTAAGTCATATTTTGGTCTTTAAGAACTTGGAATATGGTTTTTTTTTTTCAAATAGGTATCTCTTATGTACAGAACAATTAATCAGTTTTTTATATGATAATGAAGTGTATATTATGAAGAGAGTAATGAATGTAAAGTAAGCAAGACAAATCTGCAAGGATCGTGACTTATGGCATTCGGTTCACTCTGCTCACCCCGTAAGGGATCTGGCGTGAAGGAGTTTATTAGAGCGAGCGAAGCGAGCCCTATACTAGACGACTTTCTAATCACTTTTGTGGTGCCTTTTACTGAAAAAGTATCGCACTTTTAGGTTTGAGCTTTTGACGTAGTAGTATAAATTCATGTCTAGATATGATCTACCATTAAAATACCATTTTACAAATATTTAAAAAAATAGAAGATACATGTTGTATTAAAATTTTATTACTACTAACGCTATTATAAAACTTTTCTCCGTGTTAGTTCCGGGCTCTTTGAAGAATAGACCCACTGCCGTTCTGCCAGGCAGGTCGTAATAGGCGACCGATTGGCTATGCGAGTCACTACCATCGTGGCTACTAGGTGGTAGAGTTCTGCATTGTCTCGCCCGGGTCTGGTACCACCGCCTTCCCTATTCCTGCCGCAATAGCGTTGGTGGTTGTTGCTGTCGTGTTCTGGTTTGGAGGGTAAGGTAGCCGGTTAACTTATGCATGTGGCGTTAGACCTCGCCACAAGATAGCAACGCACCATTAACACCTTTGGTGTCTGTCTATAGGCGATGGTTGACTCTTTCCATCAGGAGACCCATCTGCTTGTTTGCTATCTATAACATAAAAGAAACTAGTTAAAATGCTAACAACTTAAACTGTTACTTTGGCGTGGTAGATTTAATTCATTTTATTTATTTGCATTCACTCCATATTAATACAATATTAATCTATTAATACACTTGTACTTTTTAACTTCCCGCTTCGTATGTAGTTAAGGAAGTTACTGTTTTTGCTCTGATTTTCAAAAATCGAGTTTTCACCAGATATCCACGTTTTGAGTTCTTAGGAACCTTTTTCGACTATTTTCGCGATGACGTCAGTGTGTCTGTGTGTATGTGTGTGTGTATGTCTATATGTAAACATCTCATAACTTTTGAACGGCTGGACCGATCGAAACGCGGTTGATGGCATTCGATTGGATTCCACTCAACTTAGACTCCCTGACAATTTGAAACAAATGGGCCCAAGGGATTTTGAGAAATTTTGGAAAATCCCAAAAAAATTTTGGCGAAACAGATTTTTTTTAATATAACTTCCAGATTAATGTACCGATTGAGTACCAAAACTAATCAGCTCTATTCTTAAAAAAATACGTCTAATGCATAAATTGCATCAAATCGGTTTATCTGTTTGAAAGTAATCCTTGACGAAAATTTCAACTATTACGTCGACTAAACGACAGTCACACATTGGTTAATAAATGTGTTTATTAAACTGTAATTTAACTGGGTTTACATTAAGCTTAAATAGTAGAGATTCACGTGTATGCTGCATGATAAAATCTGATAATGATGTTACGATAAGATACCAATGGTATCTGTGCGCGATAACGCTCAGGTCTGCGGTGAGTTGAGATGAGCAGAATATCCGCAGTCTTCGGTGAGTCGGGACGAGCAGAATATGTACGATCCTTGGTGAGTCGGGACGAGCAGAATATGTACGATCCTTGGTGAGTCGGGACGAGCAGAATATGCGCGGTCCTCGGTGAGTCGGGACGAGTGTGCGCCGCTGTTGTTCGCAATGAGTTGGAACGAGCGGGGCAGAGTTGCTGCATGGAGATCCAGTGAACATTGGCGGTTCGAAGTGGATTCCGGAAAGCGTGGATGAGGCGTAGCTTGTGAAGCTGGCTGATGCAGTTTGAAGCGAAGGGGGTATTAGGAGGTGCTGATAATCAGAAGGTTGTAGCGTGCTGTGGCATCAGTTACGGTAAGGCGGGCGTAGCGTAGATTACTGCCTTTGGCTATGTCAATTGTTGTTTCCCGATTTCTTCCAGGAACAGGGTTGGACGGACTTCAGTGCCTGACCTTTAAATTGGTTCTGATTATAACATAAGTTATTATTAGAATAACCTTGTTGATGTAGCATTCTGTGCGATAATGACCTAGATTTAGCATTAAATTTGCCGTGTTGCTTTTTCTTCGGATTAAGCGCATTAATTTCTATTCGCATTTTTGCTAATTGCGCAAATATTTCAGTCATTGTGCTACATTCTGTGTTTTTGTTTTGAAATGGTCGCGATCTCGTTTAGCCTTTTGCTGTCGTAAATCTTACGGTAATTTTACCTAGGTTTTCCTGAGGCAAGGTAGGATCCGTGAATATCGCCAATACTGAGGTTAATGAAAGAAGATTATGGCTTCTACCTGAGCGAACAATAGGCGTTGATAATCTCTCCAAAAATCTGGTGTTCTAGTCGTCATGGATACCGCTGCGATTTCCATGGATGTTGCCGTTGCTGAAGGGCTTTTGCATGACGTTGAGGTTCTGCATGACGTAGCGCTGGGGTGTTCATCTTCCTATTTGCGTGTTCAATGGTCGGTCGTCACCAATATTACGTTGGCTAAATGTGTTTATTAAACTGTAATTAAACTAGGTTTACATTAAGCTTCAATACTAGAGATTTCTGACAGTCTCAGCTAGTGTCGGAATCCTGGGAGTTGACATATCGAATTACGTTCAGTTTCGCGGTCATTTGGAAGGCAAGGCTAAACTAGCCTCCAAAAAGCTCGGTGTGCCCAGCAGAGCGAAGCAGTACTTTTTGCCGGTCCATCTATATTATAGGTAGAACAGAATATAGTGTGTAAAATTTTAGTAGATAACCTTTATATTTGTTCTGTGTCGATATCATTGATAATAATAAAAATCGTGTTTTTAATAAATCAAGAAATTTTTTTTAAGAATTTTTCTTGTAAGTACTAAAAAAATTTAGTCTTAGTAATATGTTTTTTTATTTGGGTTTTATTTTACTGCGCCCTCCTCTAGGAGGAGTAAAATAAAGCCTGACGACGCCTTTAATGGGAATATAATGTTTGGGTAAAAATACGCTGAATTTTTTAGGTTAGATAATTATAAATAAAGTCCATATTTACATTAAAAGATGTAATTCTCATAAAAACACTTTCCTATCAATATTACTTGGTAGTATAACTTTGCGAGCCCTTACAAAGCTCTGCTTTTTGCTAGTATATGTATAATTTGACCGCCGCGCCCCATTGTTAGTCCAGTGGATAGCGACTCTGACTACGCGATCGACAGGGCTCGAGTTCGATCCCTGACGGGTTTTGTATTTCCGGGTTTGGGTGTTTATTAAATATATTCTTGTATTTATATATGTATTTCTATGTATTAGTATCGTTAACTAGCTCCCATAACACAAGCAAATAATTTGCTTACTTTGAGGTTAGATCAGTAAGTGTCGTTTGTCCCGTGAATATTTTTTTATTATTTATTTATTTATAATATAGCGAACAAGTAAGTGCATAGAATAGGTTCTCCGGATCCTATGGAAATTAAAGACCATCGCATGTATATACCAAACAATTACAAGCACGAACTCTATTGCGGCAGGACAAGATAAAGCGGTGGTACCAAAATCGGGCTAGCTTTGCAGAACTTTACACATAGTGATATTGCCTAGTTTGACCAATCGTTGGCCTTTTACGAATAACCTGCCGTATGGTAGATGGGTTATTATTTAATAACGATCCAGCTTGGGGAAGTTAAAATTCTATTAAATATATTATCTTTTTTCTCATAGGATAACAAATAAGCAGATGTCCTTCTTGATGAAAAGAAAAACTATCGCCTTTAGATACCAAAGATATTAACGTTGTCTTGATATACCTGTTGCGGGTGGGCGGGAGTGTGTGCCTGCGTGCATGGGTGCGTGCGTGCGTGGGTGCGTGCGTGCGTGGGTACGTGCGTGCGTGCGTGCGTGAGTGCGTGCGTGCGTCCGTGCGCGATTTCATATCAAAATCGGGAGTTATCGTCATTGATATATCAATGGTTATGGTTGACAAAATACTTTAAAAAGGTGTTTTTTCGACTAAACTACGAAACGTTTTGAACCTATACAAAATTTTAGTAATTAAAAAACTTAGTCAAATGCCGTTTCATTTTCATTCAATCATTTTGAAATTAAAACCGAATGAAATTTTCAAAAATTACAGCATTTCATAATATTAAAATTACGTTATTTACAGCAAACTTACTTAAATTTTTAAAATGACTTTCAAGCTAATATACCGATTTATTTAAAAAATCTAGTCAGCTTTTCTACTTAAAAAACTGGGTCAAGTAACGAAAATCGGTTTAAAATCGGTTGATTCATTCAGGATTTATCAGGGTAACAAATTTTTGAAAAATGAGTGTTTGTTTCGTTGAGTTTAAAATACCAGACATCAAGAAGTTTCATGGACAGCCTGCGGGTCGACTAGTTTATATATTTTTTTGTTTTATTTCATCCAATGGAAATGATTTAAAAGTGCAATAATTCCCACGCTTAGAGATAAGAACTGACGCTATTATACTACATGGGACACACTAAAAGTTTTGCACTTCTAGCTAATCGGAACTATTTAAATACGAATTTTATATTTTTAAAACGTTGCAACCTTCTTAGTAATAAAAAAAAGCAATTGGCGGGAAATGATTTGTCAATTATTTTTTTATCACACATCAAACTTCTACGTACGCAACGAAAATGGAATTAAGACGAAAAGATTTTAGAGCGATGATTTTTTATGATTTTATAAGTTTTCTTTCTCCGCAAGACTATGCCGCTCGTCTTCAAAATGCTTTTGGGAGAGAAGCACCTTGTTTGAACAGCGTAAGGCGATGGTTTGCTGAATTTGAGAAAGGTCGAGTTTCTTTACATGGCGAATTTCATGAAGGGCGGCCTGCAACTGCCGTCCACGAACAGAATGTGGCTATTGTTAAGCGGTTAATTGAAGAAAACTCCGGATTACCTATGAGACAATTCTAGGACTATTGGGGATCGGTATGAGCCAAATTCAGAAAATTTTACACGAAGAATTGAAAGTTCGGAAATTTTGTTGTCGTTGGATCCCTCATGAACTGACAGCGGAGCAGAAGCGGGCTTGCGTGGAATGGTGCTCACAGATGCTACTGAAGTACGATCACGGACATTCTAATGCTGTTTATGACATTGTCACAGAAGACGAAACGTGGATTTATTGTTTTGAACCCGAAAAAAACCGGCAATCTTGTAAATAGGTGTTTGAAAATGAGAACAGGCCAACAAAAGTGAGACAGGCGAAAAACGTTGGTAAAAAAATGATCGCGTTTATTTTCTCAGCTATGGGCCCCATCTGTACAATTTCACTTGAAATTCAAAAGAGTGTTAATGCTGAGTGGTATTCTAACATTTGTTTACCCAGGGTGTTAGAAAAAGTTCGCGAAAGATGACCCAAAAGCCGCATTCTCCTACACCATGATAACGCTTCTTCACACACGGCCAACAAAACAAAGTCATTTTTAGCTTCCGAAAAAGTACGTCTCGTTACTCATCCTGCGCATAGCCCCGACCTAGCACCCTGTGATTTCTGTATATTCCCCAAAATCAAAGATTTGATGAGAGGTTTTACTCCGAAGAGGCAGTGATAGCGTTCAATCAGCACGTAGAAAACATGCCTTCAAATCTATGGTCCTCCTGTTTTAAAAAATTGTTCGATCGCATGAAAAAATATTTAAAATGTTAAGGAGATTATTTTGAAAAGCAATAAACATAATATTTTGGTTATAATATGTTGTTTTTTTTAAGTTACGCAAAATTTATAGTGTGACCTACGTAGATGAGGTGGTGGTACCAAATCCGGTTGAGATGTTGTAGAATTCTACCAGCTAGTAAGTGAAATCTGTTACAAATGTATCATATCGGTCACGAAGTAAATGTTTAAAATATATGGTCGTGTTCATCAAACTGTCATATTTTCTATTTTATTGCGTCTTTCCTTTAAGATCTCGACGTGTTCGAGTCTTTGATGTGTATTTTCTATCTGATAATTGAAACTAGTTTTCCTCTCGTAGATATTTCTTAATTATTTTAATTTTACTTATTTGTAATTGGTTTCTGTGTCATAAATTCATTTAATATTAATATTTATCACAATTGTATTAACTGTCCATAGTTTATAGCTTCATGTGCGCTGTGATACATATCAATGGCTCATTTAATCAATGACGGAATTACAAATTATTTTATGATGTATCGTCACGCCAGGTCCCTTGCTGACGATACTACATCTTGACGATCTCCGTACGTCTAGAGACTTCCGGGTTTACTGCGATTTGCCAGATTTTCGGTTAGCGAGATGAGTGGTGATCCCTATCACCGCATTTTACCGGTCTGGTAACGATTATCGCTTAATTTCTAGCGATACGACTAGGACCAACACGGGGTTACCCCCGTATCCTCCTTTGAAGAATAGACCAACTGCCGTTCTGTCAGGCAGGTCGTAAAAGGTGACCGATTATACGAGATGGTAGTGACCGCTATACGAGTCACTATCATCGTGACTACTACGAGGTAGGGTTCTGCATTGTCTCGCCCGGGTACTAGTACCACCGCCTTACCAATTCCTGCCGCAAAAGCGTCATTGCTTGTCACTGTCTTGTTCTAGTTTGGAGGTAAGGTAAACGGTAAACTTATGCATATGGCATTAGACCTTGCCACAAGAAAGTAACGCAACAAACCATCTGCTTTTTGCTACCTTATGATACAAAAAAGACTCGATACCGACAGCTTTACGTGCTCGTCCGGAAACCGGATTTTTGGCTGCTAGTGGCTAGAGTAGGATTTACGTGAAAAACCTCGAAAAGACCTCAATAACACTTTTGCCGGACCCGAGGTTCAACAGGTGAACTTATGATCGTAGCCGAATAGGCTTATTCCTAGACGACAAGATACTTTTGTTGGATTCTAGGATTTGCTCGTATGCCCGGTTCCTATACGATTGATATAAATAAAACGACTCGTTTTAGTTGCAATTAGTAACTTTTACTACGAGGCGTGAGCTAAAACCGTCAAATTACCAATTGGTCCTGGAAACTTGTGGAATAGTATGGACACGCCCCGTTATGTTAAATTGGTTGCTAGTTGCTACTTCTGCAAATCGATTATTATAGGAACCTGGCATTGGACAATGATTCATAGATTTTTTTATATCATAAGGTAACAAACAAGCAGATAGATGGCTCTTCTGATGGAAATATACAACCATCGTCTATAGACACTAAAGATGTTAATGGTGCGTTTCTATCCGTATAGCAGGATGGCAATGCCACTTGCATAAATTTACCAGCTACCTTACCCTGCAAACCGGAACACGAAAAATTACAAGCGTTGACGCTATTCCGGTAGGCGGTGGTACCGTATACCCGGGTGAGACGTTACGGAACTCTTCTACCTAGTAGTCATGATAGTACTAAACCTATAGCCAATCGTTCGCCTTTTACGAACTGCCTGACAGAATGACAAACTGTCTATTCTTTAAATGGGCCCCGGATCAATACTGTGGAAATATCTTGTGGAGATTCGTCGATATGGGATATTTTATGTCAAATTTAAAAATGACTACAAAAGTATTTGAAGTTCGTAATTTGATAAAAACATTAGATACACACACTAAATTCACGTGACATATATCATAATATACAC
This sequence comes from Apodemia mormo, assembly GCA_036924255.1. Taxonomy (NCBI): domain Eukaryota; kingdom Metazoa; phylum Arthropoda; class Insecta; order Lepidoptera; family Riodinidae; genus Apodemia; species Apodemia mormo. Next base: position 30,340,937 of record JAUPFN010000003.1, on the reverse strand, counting down.
ACATGTGAGCTATTTTCTTCTCGGCTAAAGTATGTTGTCAAACTTAAAAGAGATTTTATCGTTTAGTCTATGTATGGTCGAATTTCGACAACACGGCGGTCGTTAGTTTTCTTAAACGAATAAGTGAAGACAATAGCGAGACAGATCCGTTTATAAAATTGATGAAACGAATTCCAAAGAAATAGGACAATTGAAGTTGACTGTTCCAGTTTGGATTTAATAGTGATTAATCTTATCGGCTGCGGAACCCTACACAGTACATGATCTGGTTTTAACATGACCGTAATAATTGGACTTTATGTCTTGTTAACATATATTTCATAAAGCATGGCGGTATTTTCATTGTAAATATCCTCTGCATACATTTGACACACACTGGCAAAGTTATAAAATTTAAAGAGGGACATTATTATGTAAGCACATAAAGGATCCTGCCGTTAACCGTTTATGATGTCTTAATTTGTTCATATAGTTGGTTACAATGAACGTTATAATGATATATTAGTTAATCTATATATGAAGGAAAAGTTTATGAAGGACAGATTTTGGACTCCTTTTTAAGACAATTGCACGAACGGTGGAGGATGAAATTAGACACAGTTAAAGTTTACATTGCGGAGGACAGCAGAAACCTAACAATTTTAAATAAAATGCATTACGAATACATTTAATTAATAAAAGTAAACATTACACTCACTAAGTTCATGTGACATAATATACCTATGACAAAAGAATATAAGGACTTGGCATTAATTTCCATAAGCAATCAAAATATAAAATAGCGTGCATTTCAACGCTGAATACATAAAAATTACGCTATCTTTGTCTAAGAAGCTCGAATTTTCATAATAGACAAAGCTACAAAAGCTTAAAGTTTTGTCAGTAGCCAGTGCTATAACTTCAAATCTTTTAAAAAAATAACGTCACCTTAAACAGCTTGCGACCGATTCGCCATTACTATTAAACGCTGTCTATGTTCATAAAACGTCAAGTGATTATGTTCATACAACGTCAAATGATATTTACCGAGCGCACAATTTTAAATTGTGCGCTCATTTCAAAGAGAATCACGTAGATCGCGACACTGTCAATTTTATTACTTTTTGTACATTGCTTTTTAAAAACGACCATAAAACTTGCGCTTAAGGTTGGATATGCAAAAACATATATTTTGCCATATCTATAACTACTTATGTGAAATCAAAGTGCCTATCGCCATTGTGGTATGGTCTAATAGTCCACATGAGGTCCACATGATTCCTGGGTCGGGCAAATCAAAAAGGTGTTTTTTTTTCAATTTTTCGATAAAAACAGCGTGGCCCGGGATTGGATAAGCGCCAGGTTGTCGATAGGCTTGCCACCGACGTACCTACCTTTGTTTACCACCGCCATACCTAATCCTACCGCAATAGCGTCAATTCTTGTCCTGTCGTATTCAGATATAGCGGGTAAGGTAGTCGACAGACTTCTGCATGTGGCATCGCCATCCCGCATCATGGATAGAAACGCACCGACCAATGGATAGAAACGATTTTTCTTTCCGGCGAGCCAACTGCTTGTTTGCTATCTTATCATATAAAAAAAACTTAAGATAGAATAGTCAAATTTGAGTATAACATTCAAAGCAATCATCTATGCATTTAAAAAAATACCGAGTACCTACATTTAAGTGCACAACTCAATATCGCACCGGTTTGCGCTGAAGGGCCAACATTAATAACAACATAATCCATGTTTTGCCCCAAAATAGATTTCTTGTTGAATTAAAACATTTGAAAATATTAAATAATATCGTATGAATCCTCTCATGAAAACAAGCTCCTATTTACTGTAGTCCTTATTATAACAATTATGGTGGCCTAAGGGATAGCCTGGTCGTCTCAGATCATATAAGGTCTCGGGTTCGACCCCCGGGTCTGTCAAAAGGGTAATTTAGGTTTCCGTGGTTTTTCTCGAAAATCCAAAAGAGCAGTAGCAGCTCGGAGTCTGGTAGGTGGTGCGTTACCGCTCCCGTGCCTCGGGTGAGCACGTAAAACCGTCGGTCCCAGTTATCGCTAGAAATAGTCGATAATCGTTATCAGTTCAGTAGAATGCGGCAATGGAGATCACTCATCTCGCCAACCGACAAACCGGTGAATTTGGTGACCTGGAAAGTCTAAAGACGTTTGATTTTCTGTGCCTATTCCGCAAGGTAATCGAGTGTCTTGATACTTTTTTTTCAGTTTATGAGGTAACTATTTTTTTGTATGTAAATCTTATACGAGAGCGTAGATATTATTATATAGCAACTAAAATTATGTCAAAGAAACCTTTTTAAAACATTCTTTAACGTCATCCACTTGAAAATTTTATGACGAGTTTTATGTGGAGCTCTCCTCTTGGCTGCGAAACCATTAATTTTAAACATAAATTATAAAACTGAGATACTCAAATTTATGTCAGATTAACTCAAAATATTTATGCATTATACTCGGCTGCGGTAGACGGAGGTTTATGTTTTTCGAGTGTATGTATAATTATGTTACGGGGAAGTTTTATCCGGTTAGAAGTAGAAGATCACAGGAGTTTAAACTTCTAAACTAAGCTGAAATAACCAGCTAAAATTAGGTGTAACCGCACTTCTGCCAATAGACCAACTGCCGTTCTGCCAGGCAGGTAGTAAGAGACGAACGATTGACATACGAGTCACTTCCATCTTGGCTACTAGGTGATAGAGTTACACAACGTGGCATTGCCATCCCCCCAGGCGGATGGCAAAGCACTATTAAGATCTTTGGTATATATATAGGTGCAGCGCGTAGCCTACTGTATTATAAAAGTTTTTGGCAAATCCCGCGGGATCACTTAATTTTTCCGGGATAAAAGGTAGTCTATGTGCTATTCCAGGTCATTATCTACCTGTGTACCAAATTTCATTCAAATCCGTTTTAGTTCTGTAGTTTTTACGTGATTGAGTAACAAACATCCATCCACCCATCCAAACATCCAAACTTTCGCATTTCTAATATTAATATAAATTGTCTTTTACATCAGGAGAGCCATCTGCTTGTTTTTAATCAAATCTTCTATACATATTATAAAATCATAGGAAAGTCAAAAGTGTACATTGAATTTTTTTTAAAAGAATACTTAGGGCATGATCTACAATCGATATCGAAGCCAAAAATATAGTTTTTAGAATTTTTGTCTGTTTGTCTGTATGTATGTCCGGGGTAAACTCAAAAAGTACTGCATGAATTTACTTCAAATTTTGCATGAATATTACTAATAGGTCGGGTCAACATATAGGCTACGTATTATCACGCTATCGCCTACGGTGGAGGTGCTGTGCAAAATAGTTATAGTTATAATATAGCTAGTAATATATTACAATTTTATTTAAGAACAGATAAATAAAAGAAAATATAACAACAACACGAAATAAATTCTTTGTTTATGCGTTTTACTGTTTAATAACATTTAAATTGTATTTTATGTTGCTCAAAAATATCAGACACGATCAAAATATTAAAAAATATTCGTATGTCAAATATTACTAGAATCGTGTTGGTCCCGGCCTCCTTTGTAGAATAGGCCAACTGCCGTTCTGCCAGGCAGGTCGTAAAAGGCGACCGATTGGCTTTCGAGTCACTGCCATCGTGGCTACTAGGTGGTAGAGTTCTGCATTGTCTCGCCCGGGTCTGGTACCACCGCCTTACCTATTCCTGCCGCAATAGCGTCAGTGCTTGTCGCTGTCGTGTTCCGGTTTAGAGGGTAAGGTAGCCGGTAAACTTATGCAAGTGGCATTAGACCTCGCCACAAGATAGCAACGCAACATTAACATCTTTGGTGTCTATAGGCGATGGTTGACTCTTTCCATCAGGAGACCCATCTGCTTGTTTGCTATCTTATGATATAAAAATATATATATATATATATATAAAACGAACGATTCGTTAAATTATGATATGTGTGTAAATTTCGAACACATACCTGCGCTATTTCTAGAGTACTTTGGTTAGTGAATGTTTAAAACTGTATTCACCTACAGAGCAATGAAAGGAATGGAAATATTACCGCTATAAATGATTGAATAGTTTATTTTCATTTCAGTTAATATTATACTTAACTATGTTTACTTACTGTATTGGCAAAAAAGAGTCAACGAGTGCCAAATATTACAACTATTCACAAAAGAGTGGAGGAAAAGTAATTTTAAAATAATCTTGATCTGGAGAGGTGGGTAAATTACCAGAGTTTTTTGTAGCCGATAAAAATTTGTAAAGAAAAAATTTTTTGTCAATAGTATGACTTACTTGCTAAATTAGTTTTTATTTAAGTTATTGCACAAAAATAGTACAAAGGCGTAATTTAATACTGTGAAGCATTTTCTCACAGTTTACTTTCCGTGGTGCTGAGAGAAAAAAGCTTGAGTATATGCATAATAAATTAATTACCAGCTATCAATAAAAACTAAACGCTCGATACTAATTTATCATAGTAAACTATTTAAGAATTTCCAGGGATTATTTTAAATTTGTAATTTTAAAATACGAGTAATATCCAAAAAATAACATGCTGTTATTCTGGCTTGGAATCAGCCTTTGAGTTGAAAATAGTCATATTTGACGATTTTTTAATATTTTAATTGTTTAATATTTATCAGAAACATCCCTGAAATTATTTTTTGTGGTATTATTAATTTTCAAAATCAGAGCGCCACCACAAACTTTTGGATTAAAAAAAAATGTTTAAAAAAATATATTTTATCAACTATAAATTTTACCCCGAGGCCTAAAATTAAGGGGTAAAATTGTAAAATCATAAATGTATTTAGTTTTTCTGCACTGTAATGTACAAACACTATTGCACATCCACTGGTGTTTGTGAAGAATCTGAAGTGAAGTTGAATGAAAGTCAAGGGGCTAATGCCTTCCTAATCCTGACGCGGAAACGCTGGTATTTGTGGATGTCATCTTTCCCTAAACTATTTTTTTTTATATTAGAGGGGGCAAACGAGCAGGTGGTGCACCTGATGGTAAGTGATCACCGCCGCCCATAAAATAAACATCTGCGATACCGAGGGTCTTACAGCTGCATTGCTGGCCTTGCTGCTAATGCGTGTAGCATTGCATTCCTGCCGAGCAAATAACAGAATATCATCGCAATTCATATAAGCCTTGTCACTACCGTCGTACCTACGAGGTGGAGGTAGAGTTGATTCAGTTCTACCGCCTTGACTCATTCCGGTGTGAAGGCACAGATCGGTAGCTCATTTAAATATATAGTCATTAGTTATGTTTTCCATTGAGAGAGCCTGTTTGCTATCTAAGGCAACAAAAACCTTTCGCCGCTGATTCCCACGTCATGGCTATGCCGCCGCAATTGTCAAATTTATTTTTTATCGCTTGTTTTTTGCGATAACCTAGACCATCAACTTTACACGCTTCTTTTGAGACACGAGAATGAAAAAGAACGAGATCACAACATCACTCACGGGGCTGCTACGGAGAATTTTCTGGATAAAATGAACCCAAGACCACTTTGTCTAAACCTAGATTTCACGATCTGATTCGATCAGACTAACTAAAAATTGAAATAAAGCTAAGTTCTATGAATGTAATTAAGGTTCTGAGCATAATTAGTATAACGATTTCTTTTATATCATAAGATTGCAAACAAGCACATGGGTCTCCTGATGGTAAGAGTCAACCATCGCCTATAGACACCAAAGGTGTTAATGGTGCGTTGCTATCTTGTGGCGAGGTCTAAGGCCACATGCATAAGTTTACCGGCTACCTTACCCTCCAAACCGGAACACGACAACGACAAGCACTGACGCTATTGCGGCAGGAATAGGCAAGGTGGTGGTACCAGACCCGGGCGAGACAATGCAGAACTCTACCACCTAATAGCCACGAAGGTAGTGACTCGCATACCAATCGGTCGCCTTTTACGACCTGCCTGGCAGAACGGCAGTTGGTCTATTCTTCAAAGGAGCCCAGAACCAACACGGGGAACGGTGAATATAATATATACATACTCGTATGTCGTAAACTTGAATGTTTTTGTCGTTATACAGTTGACGTCGTAATTTTATAAATGGACCCTATTAAGCAGAAAAGATCCAATCAAGATTTTATTATTTTTAAGTTAATGTAGTTTAAAGTTTGACATAGAATAAAAAATCATATTTATATATCAGCTGTATATGTTCATTTAAAGTATTTAAAGTTTTGTTTCCTGCTTTGTACTATGATTTTTTACTCTCTGTCAAACTTTAAGCTGCATTAACTTAAAAGTAATAAAATGTTGGTTGGATCTTTTCTGCTTAACAGGGTCCAGTAAACATTCAATATAAATTTCGAAGGGCAATTTTTCGATAATACAAATTGCGTCATATCAGCCATAAATTCCGATGTCGATGAACAGTCGATCCCATGTGTGGGACCTAAAGGCAACCTAACAAACCTACTTTATATTTATGTAAGAATTTGGATATGATTCTATTTTATTAATTGCCTCTGTGGTCTAGTGGTCAGATGTCGGCGTAGGCCACATGAAGTCCTGGTTTCGATTCCCAGGTTGGACAATTCAAAAATGTGTTTTTTTCAGTTTTCTGCTAAAAACAACGTTATCGGGAGTTGGATAAATGCCCGTTGGCGATAGGCTTGCACTTATCATATTGTGAGACTGTCTTCGGCTAATCGTGGATGCACTGGTTGAACCTCTGCCTACTTATTCGAGGATACGGGCGTGAATATACTTTTTTAGTTTTATCAATATGCAGTGGCAATTTGTTAACAGCGGCAGTAAATGGCATGCATATTATTAAGCGACGACTCTACATTCAGCGTAAAGTATTTTCTAAAACGTATTAATCTTGGCAATCTGACGTCGCTGTTTGTATACGGAGTAATAATAGAATTTGCCTGCGACACATACATCACACACCTACGTAATGCGTACAAAATTAGGGAATACACAAAATTAAATCGATTTCTATCTAAATTAAATTTCTTTAATCAAATTCATCGATTTCAAGCAAATGTAAATTAACAATAGTTTTTCTTAGATTGTTTAAAATATTTAACAAGAAAATAATTTTAAAAATCATGTAAAAAAGATGTGTTAAATACATGTCTGATTTAATAATAATTGTAATATGTAGCTATAAATCAAAAATATATTTGATATCAGCACGTTTTCATTCAATATACATGATATGGCGAATAATATAAAGATCAAGGGCAAGTATTTTTTGTTTCAATATTTATTAGCAGTTTATGATAATGTTCGCATCACTTAAAAGTTAAGGGGCAGGTTTTTGTATATTCAATCAACTTATATAAGTTAAATACAAGAAAATCTTATTAGTTCGGATTTTATTTTCAAAATTCGAGTATCTGCGTTTCTAAGTCACTATGATCTTGACTTCTAAATCACTATGATCTTGACTTCTAAGTCACTATGATCTTGACTACTGCAACGTCTCGCCCGGCTTTGGCAATACCGCCTCATAGTCCATGGGCGCCACACTAATTTTTAAATGATGAATATATTTCTTCTGACGCGCGTAACAAACTTCCTATCAACGACTTTTGTCGAAAGTGCTGATAGATGGAAATCCCGTTATAACGTCACGTGTAACCTACCGACCTGAAATAACGCAGCAAAGAATTTATCAGGCACTAAGACCACTTAATAACATTAATAATTATGATTAAACAATCGTAAGCAAAAATTAACTTATGTATTTATTGATTCTTGTCCCCAACACGTTTAAATTTTCGCGGTGGTAGACAAGTTCATCGATGTAATGATATTTTGTGGGATGTATTTCGAATTACTTACTAAATTAGTGGTCGCCGGTCTACAGGTCCGTTGTCGGTGTTGATCATACGAGGTTCCGGTTTCGATTCTTGTGTCGGGATATTCGAAAATGTGTTTATTCAGTTTTTTGATAAAGACAAGGTTGCCCGGGATTTGATAAGAGCCCGGTTGGCGATAGGCTTGCCATCTTTCAAATTGTGGGGCTGAATATCTTCGGCTAATTGTGGGTGCACTGGTTGTACGTCTGTCTACCTCTCTGGGGATACGGGCGTGAATTACTTATTAAATCAACTTGTAAATGCATTAAAACTATGTATGAATGTTACATCTAATAAAGATGCAAAAGAACAAATTATGATCATGCTCATTTGTAAAAACCGCAGCGTTTACGAAAACAGTCGTAAATAGAAAGTTTGTTAGGTTTGCCAAAAGGAAGCCCTACTCACAAAGTTCTAAATATGTGTTCATCAGTTAATTAGTGTAATGTTTAGCGAACTATCACATTTGTCTGCCTTAATAACGTTAATGCATTAAAAAAGTCATTTACTTATTAGCCGTCCTATGATATAAAAACGATTGTGAAAAATAGTTTCTCAGTATAGAAAAGAAATCGTTTACAAGTATCTACATTCATTCAACTTAAAGGAACAAAATAATCTTACCTCCCATGATCTCATCACTGAACAACAATATTGCTTTACCATAAACTATACGCGATTGACCTCTACATAAATTTCAAAAGAATCATTGAAACTTAAACGCATTTAAAAAATACTTAACTATTTCAAAAAATAAGGAATAAAATATGATTAAAATTAATTGTTCATTTTACTAGTCTCATATCTCTAATTATGCTGCGTTAAAAATTATGTTATAATCGCAATTGGTTTCCATTTCCTATATCTAACCCTGCATCAAATCTTTAACAAATTAAATGGGGCCCACACGGTAAATAAACTCTCTCAAACAAAAAAAGATTTTTTAAAATCGCTTCATTAATGACCGAGTTCTGAAGTAACAAACGTAAAAAGAAAACATGCAGCTGTACTGATAACGTCCTCCTTTTGGGAAATCGGTTGAAAATTTTAAACAAATTACGCTTTTCCAGCATTTTATATTATAGGCACTTCACCGTATTACATTTACATATTTTTAACACATGTACTTTATTACTGTACTACTAATACTAATCAATGTTTCGTATAGACGCATCTTAGAAGCAATGCGTAGTGTCACACTATGTTTTATTCCAAGTTTTATTTCAAAAAATAAAAACAAATTTACTGAATTTCCTTCACCGGATCTTCACAAATTATTGTAATTTGATTTGATTATATTTGCTACTTTTCTCTAGTTTCTACCCTAGTCAAAATAAAGATACTTGAAATTAGTTTTGTAGATTACTTATTAGAAGTAACAAATATGTTAATACTCATTTTACCATCATATTGTGTAAGACTGAAATAATAAATAAAAAATATATTCACCTGCACATTTTTTTCAAATTAAATGCATAAAGGAAATAAAATGAAATAAATATTGCTTTGTGCGGAAAGAAGGTGAATTTCGCTCTTTTTCTGCGTTTGTTTGTAGTTTTGTTATACCACCAATAATGTTTGTCACAGGATAACAACAGACTCTTGTGATAGAAAGAGATAACCATTGTCTAAAAACACCAAAAATGTTACCCGGCCGAGCCTTTGAACCGAAACGAGGCAGTGGAACTAAAACTGTGGTGAAACAACCCAATTATTAAATAACAAGCAGACAGTCTAGTTATCAAAAAATACCTGACCAATACGGAAGATGATTATAAATATAAAAGTTCGTTTGGGCGCGTGTGTGTGTGCTATTAATTTCGTTTTAATACATAAGCTGGAAAGAACTCGTAGCTTCGTAGCTTTCGTAAGATTCGTAAAAAAATCCTGCATAGATACCTACATTTTTTTTACTTGGCGGATCGCTATTCCTTAATGACTGCACAAATCATGAAGAAAAGCAAAAATAAAATATACTTAAATTTAATGTCAATGACAAATAATTTAAATTTCATGTCGGTGACGAAATTGAAACATATGTGACACACTTTGTTTAACGTATATTTTATAATCCACAAAGTATGCATACTTCAAACAATAGTAATCTGGCTAATTAATATCGAATCTGTTGTTGCACAGAAGTATTTAAAATATTCTCATTTTCTTTATAAATTAAAAAGCGGAAAAAAAGAATTAAAGAACACAGGCCATTTTGCTTTTGTGCATCCCTTGCGTGTCTCTTGGAGTGACGAATATTAGATAAACTAAAATATTTTTTTACGATTTTTAAATCAATTAAACAAATTATATCGCTAGGAACAATCATATAAAAATATTGAGACTATAATTTGATTGAATTCCATCATCATATTTAAGTGTTACCATTGTATAAAACTTTAATTACATTGTCATTAAAACAGCAATAAGTTTATGTATCATAATTTTCATTAGAAGTTTCATTAAAAATTTTTCCTTTTTTTGTATTAAAAAATAGTTAATGCTAATTTATTTTTTGTTCGTTTAAGTACCTATAAAGTGACTTCGCAAAAATTTTAGCTCAGAATCCTGTCAATCCAACTTAGATTTCTGAGATTAGCATCTGCTGTACTGAAGATACCCAATGACAAGATAAATATCTAACCACAGACTACTAAGGAGAGAACTGATTGTTTACGTTAACCTTACCTAAATTCTAACTTTATTTAACTACTATTCCCCAAGTTAAAAAATATTTGTTAAATGGCGATAAGTTAAGGAGTTGACATAGAATCTTATGGAATATATTAAACTTTAAGGTAATTACTAAAAAAACAATGCATGGAGTCTTGCCCGTGTTCTTTTTAAAGCTGATCTTTGATTCGACAGAAAAAACGTAGTTTTGTTTTTGTATAATTTTGTATTATTTATCATATTGTTTTCGAAAATAGCACTATAATTATAATTGAAAATAATTTCCGACTGATTAAACAACTTAGTTCAGCTTAATTATATTTACATACATATTATAACATATGCTAGCCAAAATTGCCGTAACCAGCAAACAGAAATGGAACAGTCCGTTTCTGCTTATTTAAAATTTTGTAATAAACAGGATACATTGCTTGTAATATATTCCTTTTTATGAAAATCACAGATCCATTTTCATCAGTATGATTTAAATGTTAAGCATCTCTTTTTATTAATTAGAAAGTACCTTGCCATTAGCACAGAAGTTTAATTAAAAGCACTAATGTTTATACAGAGCTTACATGCAGCTGAAAATACTTTTGCCGTCGGTCAAAGTTAGTGGTTTCCTGTTGTGCTTAACAGTATCGTGTGAGTTGCTTTGCGTGGAATTTGGTGAAATGGATATTTAATATGAATTGTTATGTAGTTTTTTGGCCATTTCTATGAAAAGTAAAAGTAGAACTTGCCAATTGCTAATAAAATGTGTTTCAAATCGAAATCTGTCTGAGTTTGAAGCCATATATTTTGTAAAATAAGGCAAAAGCGCTTCGTGCAAAGTCGGCTTTATACGTTATTTAAATGCGATATTCAGACATTTTGGAATGGTAATTAATTTTTAATTAATTTAAAAGAAATGCCAGGAAGAAAACACAGCAATTTTAAAAAAGAATCTTTCTGAAAATAAAAATAAATATATTCATCTAAAATAATCAAATATTTTAGATGAATATATTAATTTTTTTTTTTTTTTAGATGAATATTATAATTTTCTTTGCTGTTTTTAAGGTTTTTCCAGATTCCCAAGCACGGGGTGAGTGCTATAACACAAAAATAAATAATCAAATAATTCGCTAAAGTAATAAAATTAACAAATTCTCAATTTCCCACGGAGTAAAAGTAATATTCACCTCTTGATTGAGAACACAAAAGTAAAAGTACACAATCAACTAAGAGAATGTTCACTAATAATCCGAAGCATTTCTAATATTTTACCCACGTGAGTTCAAAGGATGCTCAAAATTAATTACTTTGATCTCGAGTACTAGCTAAGCCTCTTCTATTAACAGTGTACATATTTATTTTATGAGATACTAGTTGACCCGCGCAGCTTCACCCGCGAGAAAATTAACATGTCGTCAAGATAGTTTTTCATAAAATTTCAACCCCTTATTTCAACCCTTTAAGGAAAAAAATTAGCCTATGTTGAACCCCGGCTCTCAAACTACTTCCATGCCAAATTTCATGAAAATCGGACCAGCGGTTTAGGCGTGAAAGCGTAACAGACAGAGAGACTTTCTCATTTATAATATTAGTATGAGCCGTTACTGATTTTTATGTTATAAATTTAATCATGTTGCATTAGTTCTAGTAATTAAATTTATAGAAATTGTTGTCAATATTTGTGTGCATTTTAATCCAAATTGGAACTAATCCCGACGAATTTTACTTAATTTCTCACTTTGTGTTTTTTCACAATTTTTGCTTATTTAATCTGTTGTATATTAGTTATTAATAATCGCTTTCTCAACAAAATAAAATATATTATGTTTAAATTTTAGACTTTGCAATAAAAGGAATTATTACACTTTTTTAAGATTAAACTCAAATGGATCGATTTTTAAAATACCTTTAGAAAATTTACATTATTTTGGAGCAACTACTATTATGGATGCATATATGGAAGTTACTATTTTACCAAGCAAAAATAATTTTGGGTCACGGCAACGAAGTCGCGAATAACAGCTTGTCAGATAAAAAATATAAACTTTTTCGTGATTTAACTTCTCATTTTTTATGTCAATTACTATTCGGTAAAATAAAAACTTGAAAAAAGATAAAATAATATTGCTTCAAATCCCATACTTGTGTTAATTTCATTTCATTTCATTTCATATTTTTGGTTGTTTTAATGATTGCTAAGACAAAAGCGAGCAACATGAAAATATATTGTGTTATTAAATAGTTGATTTTGCGTTAAAATATAATATTTTGTAAAATATGTTGTGGCATTGAATGAATTATATACTCTCTAAGAAATCTACTATAATCTTTGCGAAAAAACTTGCAAAACAATTTTAATATTACTTTATTGATTTCTACGGTTTTTTAATTTACTTTCAGTATTTTTTGATAGTTAAAGACTTATCCGTATTCAAAACGCGATACAGACAATATACTTTAAGAAAATTTATTATACACAAGATACACAAAACAATTAATTATATTATATTATAGCGAGCATATTATATTATTATTAAAGTTAGATGATTCTGCTATCATCTGGTACAATGAAAGCGAAGCAGATGTCAACTACAGCTGGTTGAAGGGGACCAAATGATATAAAAGTACAATTTGACCCGAAGTCAACCAGCTAAAGCGAACAACGCCACCACTTTCCGTCGCCTCAGAGATTCTTCCTGTTACGTCGATTTTCATGCTGGACTCTTCACAATTTTTCTATCTTCTTACACACTTTAGGCTCGAAGAAAATCGTCAAAATTTTACGTTACATGAAGGCGATGTCTAAAACGATCGTGAAACATTATATTTAGAAACGTTTAAAATTAAGCGTATAAATAATGAAACAGATAAATGAATCCAAGAATAGCGCGGTGGCAGAGTGGTGAGGAGAGGTGCGGCGAGGCGCCGGCGGCGGCGGCGACGGCGCTGCGGCACATATAGGGCTGGTCGCGCACTCTGCAAGCACACACGGGTTGGCTTACCGGCGCGAGGCGGGCCCGCTCCACGCGCTACCGGCGCGTCGACATTGACGTGCCGCGTGTAACCGTACACGCCGCCTCGCTATTTTAGTCTCGTCCGCTGCACTAATTCGGGCAGGGTTACCGCGGTGGCCTCCTCGATACCCGCCGGCCGGCGTACACTTCCGTCCTCGTACTATACGCGAACACTCAAGAATCTAATAAGACGTCGAAAATGTCGCACGGCGCACATTCACTGTTGTGACGTTCGACTCCCAAAGAAGTACAACCTCAACCGCGACGTCTCCTACTCCTGACTCGATGACCCCGATCGACCTGACACGCACACCAGACGAGAAGTTCGTTGACATCTGGCAGTTGACCTTGCATCTCACGCTCGACCCATATTTACCCATAGTTTTATTAAATAATCAAAAAATCCCCAGGAAAAACTATTAAATTATCCATAATTTACCCGGTAATTTAAAATTTTAGAAGGTGACCGACCCCAGGTAAAGAGACACGAGGACACCTCAGGTCGCTACTTTACATCCGCGAATGCATTCCGACCGACGGCGACGCGACATCGCGAACCTACTAACCCCGCGCCGTGAGGGGACCTGCGCCCCGCGACCCTCCGGATCCGACGGCCCCTCACCCCCCCTTCCGGTCCATCCAAAAGCTTCGAAAATACTTAACGTGTAACGCGCGCGGAGATCCGTCCGAAAGTAGAGATCAAACGCTAGGAAATCCCGGAAGAGGGTTTTGTATACGTGTCGTACGAGGTGTAGTTATGTAGGTACGGAGCGGCCGCAGATAAGATTCGATAGGAGCGCATGTAGCGTGCGGGGCGGGCGGGCTCGGGCGGTACGGGCGGCTAGGGCGGGCGGAGCTCGCGTCTCGACTGAGAGGCGCGCAGCATCGCGGCGCCGCGCCGGCCCCCGCCCCCGCGCGCTCGCCGTACTGTCTGCGGCGCTGCAGCCTCGCGCCGCGCCCCGGCCCACCCGCGCCCACTCGCGCCCACCCGCACACCACGGTGTGTCTATACCCGCCACCAAGAAAAAAGTTTACTTGACCCATCGCCGCGAACCGTACACCATCATTCTTCTATAAAAAAAAAACACTTTTATATTCGATTATCAAAATAAGGATGATGATTTTGATATGTATAAACATGTGTCTGGATGTTGGGCATACCATGCCAATTATTATACCGTCATGTTATTAGCCTAATATGATAAATTTGGGCTGATTTGCAGCTTTGCAATCCTTTTTCATTAAAGGAAATGTATTCGCGTGTACTTTACCTCTCACACACATATACTTTAAAGATATTTATAGTATAATTTAACGCGCCCCCCCCCCCCTCCCGGCTTTGCACAATTGGTGTACCTAATGATGAAAATAAGACAAATTCTGCCAACCACAGTTATACGACCATGTAATTAAACAGAACTACAATTAACATTCCATCATATTTTATTAAAATGTATAAGATTTCCACTATCTTTTATAGACTTTTATATAGACTTTTTTCTTACGATTTTAAACTATTTTTTTATATCTTATGATAGCAATCAAGCAGATGGGTCTCCTGATGGAAAGAGTCAACCATCACCTATAGACACCAAAGACGTTAGTGATGCGTTGCTATCTTGTGGCTAGGTCTAATGCCACATGCATAATATTACCGGCTACCTTACCCTCCAAATCGGAACACGACAGTGACAACCACTGACACTATTACGGCAGGAATAGGTAAGGCGATGGGGCCCGGGCGAGACAATGCAGAACTCTACCACCTAGTAGCCACGATTTTAGTAACTCGTATAGCCGATCGGTTGCCTTTTACGACCTGCCTGTCAAAACGACAGTTAGCCTATTCTTCAAAGGAGTGAAGGACTAACACGGCGAAACAAAATATTTACAAACCTTGTCCTGACAATGACGAAAACAATGAAAAAATAATTATTCAGTTTGTTAAATTTATTCTGAAGTTATGCACGTTACGGTATAATATTTAGGTGAATTATTTTTTAACTGACTTCCCAAAAGGAGGAGGTTATCATTTCGGATGTATGTTTTATCCATATTTGTAATAAAGTTCTGAGGCAACTTCGTCATTTGTGACCCGATTTTGAAAATTCTTTTTTTATTTGCGCGGGTATACTTCCCGCGTTGTCGCATTTTAATTTGGTGAAGATATGATGTAGGGTTCCAAAGATATAGGAAATGGGAAGACGGGTGCGGCAGTTTTACTGCGTTAAAAATTATATTTATATAGATGTGAAAGTTTGGATGTATGGATGCATGTAATGTTTGTTACTTAATCACGCAAAAACGGCTGGACAGATTTAAATAAAATTTAACACAAACATGGATAATGATCTAAAAAAGCACAAGATACTTTTTATCCCGCTATAATAAATTGTTTCTCACGTTTTTGTTGAATACCACGATTCACCAAATCCATTTATAA
This sequence comes from Apodemia mormo, assembly GCA_036924255.1. Lineage (NCBI taxonomy): Eukaryota > Metazoa > Arthropoda > Insecta > Lepidoptera > Riodinidae > Apodemia > Apodemia mormo. The sequence continues at coordinate 30,324,963 of JAUPFN010000003.1, read as the reverse complement.
CACTGGCCTACACTCATTTTGGTGCCTAAGATCTTAGACCTGATTTTGGGTATATTTTGTGAGCTGATATGAGAAATCTAGTCATTTTCCATATCAGCTCTTGTTTCTTTATATCAAAGTATGCAGAATACAAGCGTTCAGGTTGTTAATGCGTAATTTATCACTACATAGTATAAAACAAAGTCGTTTTCTCTGTCTGTCCCTATGCATGCTTAAATCTTTAAAACTAAGCAACAGATTTTGATGCGGTTTTTTTAATAGATAGATTGATTCTTGAGGAAGGTTTAAGTATATAAATCTTTCTGATATTCCCACGGAAACAAAAGCTACGTTCATTTATATACTTACCGCATATGTAACAATATATATCAGGATCGTTAATGCAACATCTCGACATATTTGCCATAATAAATCTATACGATTAATGTCATAAAAGTAGTTATAACATGGACTTATTTTGAATAAAATCAGAAAAAGTTAAAATAAGAATTGTAGGTAAACCAGAGCTGTCAGCTGACATCTAGTAGCAGTAATGTAGTTCATACTTACCTACTTTACCGACTACAGACGCGTACAGAGCTGCACCAAAAGATTTTTTTTTGTAGGCCACTGTTATAATGCATCTGGCTGCAGGGTGCAGCTAGTATGGTAATATGGTACCTAGATCAGTTAAATCAATCGGTAAAGAACAATCACATAATAAATCATTTTCCCCCGTGTTGGATCCGGGCTCTGTTGAAGAATAGACCAACTGCCGTTCTGCTAGGCAGGTCGTAAAAGGCGACCGATTGGCTACGCGAGTCACTAACATCGTGGCCAATAGGTGGTAGAGTTCTGCATTGTCTCGCCCGGGTATTTTGTACCACCGCCTTACCTATTCCTGTCGCAATAGCGTCAGTGCTTGTCGCTGTCGTGTTCCGGTTTAGAGGGTAAGGTATTTTTCTATCGATTACAAAGATATGAAAATACTATTTAAGTTTATGCAAACGAATAATATGGTTTTAATCTCATTTATACTCTCCATCGACGAAAGACATATCAAACTTACAAAAGTTTTCAAGTGTATTTTGCCTCGATATGAAGACAGCTTAAAAAATTAACTTTCTTTTGAGATACAAAACTATTTGAAGAGTAAATGTTAGAAAAAAATACTATTTTATTTTTCCTGAACAATCTTTTTATTACCGGAATATTAGCGGGAGCGTCGATTTGCATTAAAACAGCTCTCAGCAATCTCTCTGTTTTTGTACTACAGAATAGTTTAAAGCTAATTTCTTTTTGTTAAAGTATCTAAAAAGTGTCTTGGCAAAATCTTAGCTCAGAATTTTGTCAACCTAACTTAGATTTCTGAGATTAACAGTTGTACTAAAGACACCCAATCACAAGATAAATACCTAAACACAGATTACTAAGGAAAGAACTGAGTGTTTACGTTAACCTTACCTAAATTTCAATTTTATTTAGCTACTATTCCCCAAGTTTGAAAAATATTTATTAAATGCGGATAAATTAAGGAGTTTATATAGAATCTTACGGAATATATTAAACTTTAAAGTAATAACTAAAAATCGATGTATGAAGTCTCGCCCGTGTTCTTTAGAATTAAGTCTATGTTAATATATTTATATGGATTAATTAGTGTCTGAAAGCCATACAGCGCCTTATTTATCACATATTACTGCTAGAGCAACCTCCGACAGTTTATAGGGGTGAGGAGCTGGTAAACTGGTAACTTACGAGGTTATCGGATCCTAGTATAATCTATATTATTATATTATACTTATACATATAATAAAATCGTAGGAAAGTCAATGTATGTCCGGGGTAAATTCAAAAAGTACCGCATGGATTTACTTCAAATTTTGCGTGAATATTACTAACAGGTCGGGTCAACATATAGGCTACATATTATCACGCTATCACCTACGGGGGAGGAGCTGTGCGGAGTAAACGAAGTCTGCGCGAACGAAGTCGCGGGTAACAGCTAGTAAATAATAACGCTCTAGTAACAACTGAGGTATCGGGATTGAGCGATTTTATATTACTGTCCACAAAACCTATTTGTTTCTTTATTATGCAAATAAAGCGTACCTCGATAATATACTGGCAGTTTTCCGCAACATTACCCGCGTAGAATCGAGGAGGTAATTTTGGGATAAAAAGTATCATCATACCCGGTTCCCTCGTGTAGACAGAGTAAACTGGACGTCTATAGACTTTCCAGTTCACCACGAGTTTCCTGTTCATTGGTCAGTTCTTCGGAGATGTCGGTTTAGCGAGATGAGTAATGACCCGATAACAATTATGGACTTCTTCTAAAGACAAGCGGGAAAGATGTTTTTACGTGCGAATCCGAAGCACGAGGAAAGTAATATATAAAGTAGAAAGAAGTAAGAGTTGCTACTGTGATATTGAGCTTTCGAGAAAAACCTCGAAAAACCTCAGTAATTCTTGCCCGACTCAAGGTTCGAAACCGGGACCTCGTGATCTAAGCTGAATAGGCTGTCCCTTAGACAACATAATATTCAGTCAATAAAAATATTTGGACAAAATGTAACATATGCCTCTCTGGAACAATGCAGCCTTCTACAGGTAAAGGCGAATTTTCAAAATCGGTTCGGAAGTGCCAAATATACTTCTTACAAACAAACTCACAACCTTACAAACTTTACTTTTTCATAATATAAAGGTGTAGATGGTATTATATAATCGCCCGGTTGGTCGAGTGGTTAAAAGCTGACTGCGCATCAATAGGGTTCGATTCCCGACAGGGGCAAATATTTATGTGATGAGCATAGATATTTGTATTTCTGGGCTTAGGTGTTCATTAAATATATTTGAGTATTTATATATGTATTTCTATCGATAAGTATCGTTGACTGATACTCATTACAAGCAAATAACTTGCTTACTTTGGGGCTAGAACAATTCGTGTAATTTGTCCGGTAATATTTATTTATTTATTTGCAATTCAATCCGGTTGTAATAAATGGCTTTTTTATCTATGATAGATTTTAAACACAAGATTCGAAGGACCTAATAGTCACCACGGATAACACCACACAGACTTCACAAATACAATGTAGCCGCTCATATGAGCAAATGCTTATAAACGTCAAGCGCTTGTAGATGTATCGTGAAAAAATAGAAATATTTAACACTTTAGTGTACACAATACAATTAGGAAAAAAATAAACGTAACATAAGTACAATCTCTTTAACTTATCTCTATCTCTACTCAAAGAGATTTCTTCCAGCCAACCCTTTAAAGAAGATAAAAAAAAACAAATTAAGTAGCCTTGGTGTACAATAAAATAGATTTTTTTATATCATAAGATAGCACCAATCAGATGGGTTTCCTGATGGAAGAGTCAACCATCGCCTATAGACACCAAAGATGTTAATGGTGCGTTGCTATCTTGTGGCGAGGTCTAATGCCACAGGCATAAGTTTGCCGGTTACCTTACCCTCCAAATAGGAACACGACAGCGACAAGCACTGACGCTATTGCGGCAGGAATAGATAAAACGGTGGTACCAGACCCGGGCGAGACAATGTAGAACTCTATCACCTAGTAGTCACGATGGCCTTTTACGACCTGCCTTGCGAAACGGCAATTGGTTACAAAACTAAACTAAATATTATGGTTACATAACTAAACTAAATATATATTAATGATAATACCAAAAAAAATACATACGATAAAAGGAAAACTTACAATTCAGCTAGAAAGTGTTCTTGGTACATAAGGATGACATCGATCCCGGATATAATATTATAGTAAGTAATATAACTATATAATATCTTTAATATAGTATATAAATTACGTATCACGTTGTTTGTCCGCGATGGACCTTAAAACTACTGTACCGATTTCTATGAAATTTTGTCGATATCTGCTATTTGGTCCAACTTAAAGATGGAATAGTTTTTATTTCAACTCAAGTACCAACCAAAATATTCAATACAAGTAATTTGTATGGCGAAACAACCGAGTCAGCTAGTCTGGATGCAAGCTACACTGATAACATAGGAAATCGCATTGATAGGCATATCCAGTATATCCAGTTAATCCGTGGTTTCACCTGTAGTACCAAAAGTCGATAAATTTAAAAGCAGTCAAACTACAGCAACTGACTTCTAACCTCCTATATCTTTGAAACAATAAATCAGATTTTCACTAAATTTAAATTAGACCAAATCGAAAATCGGGAATCTGTAACAAACAAAAATCATACATACACATACATATTTTCACGCCAGATCCTTACAGGGTAGCCAGAGACAACCGAGAGCCATACATCACGATCGTTGCAGACAAGTCTGCAACGATCGTGATGTATGGCTCTCGGTCCTTGCTTGTCGGTGTCGCTTCCTCCACATCCATTTGTCTTTTCATACGAACACGCCGGTTGCGAAAACTCTTGATACCACCTTCGGACAGTACTCGATCAATCTGATCGTGGTACGTCAGTCTTAGCTTCCCCGGTACCTATATCCTTCCACATTCTCATTGTATATCTGTTTTATTATTTTACAAATCCGTCTATCTATGGCGGAGTTATGCCCGAACATACATAAACATTCGAATTTAGAAACTCATAGGTCGGTAGAAAAGGACACGAGTTGGTGGAAAGGTATGGATTAAATGGATACCGCCTTTTAATACAATTTCTTAGTTTGTCAGTGTAGCTTGCATTTACACTCGGAAATACCAAGTTATACTACTTACCGATGAAATAAAATCATTTCAAGGATAATTTTAAACCTTGTCATCTCATTCGGAACCATAAAACAGAACAACGTGGTTTATTTCTATTTTTTCACAATATAATATAACCTACAAATCTGTGACATATTTGACAGTAATAGGAGCGTTTGCTCATATGCGTGGCGACACGTTTCCTTCCCAATGGCGTGTCTATTAGTATTCATGTGGCATGTGGTTATTACTCTTTCCCAAGGTTAACTCCCGGTCATCAAAAAAGTTTATTGATATTTTTGATCGTAGCCCCATTTTCTATATCTACACTAATATTATAAAAGGGAAAGTTTGTATGTTTGTGTAATGGATAAACTCAAAACCTTCTTAACCGATTTTAAAAAATCCTCCACCCATGGAAAGCTTAATTATTCTGGAGTTTGTAGACTTTTTTACTTGCCCAAAAGCAAAAGGACGTAATGTGTTGTGGTCACGCGAACGAAGTCTCGGGTAACAGGTAGTTCCTGATATGTTTTCTCAGACGATGCCGTAACAAGATATGTACATACTGTCCGTACTAATATTATAAATGCGAAAGTCTGTCTGTTACGCTTTCACGGCTAAACTGCTCAACAGATTTTGGTGCAATTCGTCATGGAGATATTTGAAGTTTACCGGCTACTTTACCCTCCAAATCGGAACACAACAGTGACAAGCACTGATGCTATTGCGACAGGAATTTATAAAGAGGTGGTACCAGACCCGGGCAAGACAATGCAGAACTCTACCACCTAGTAGTCACAATGATAGCGATTGGCATAGCGAAACATTCGCCTCTTACGAACTGCCTGGCAGAACGGTACTTGGTCTATTCTTAAAAGGGAGGCCGGAACAACGAGAGGGAAATTCTGTAGCTTATGGTAGGGTTGATGTGATCAGATGTGACGTAATTATGCAATCAAAAGTCACAACTCTTTTTTAACTTACACTTTCCTCCGTTGGTCCGGGTCCTTTTTGAAGAATGGACCATCTACCGTTCTACCAGGCAGTTCGTAAAACTATGGATATACGTGTCACTGCCTGACTACTAGTGGTAAAGTTCAGCAACATCTCGACTCGGTCTGGTATCACCGTCTTATCTCTTCCTGTCGCAATAACGTCGGTGATTATCACTGTCTTGTTCTGATTTGGAGAATAAATTAGCCGGTAAACTTACATATGTGGCATTCCATCTCCTCCAGTTCGACCACAATGCATCATTACCATTTTCGATCGCTAAAGTTAATAACTATCTCTTTGCATCAGGGTTACCATCAGCCTGTCTTCTAACTTATAATATGACAAAAAAAACTTTTCAGGTTTATTATATTTCTATGGATACATCTATAACCAACTAGCAGAATTCCACAGCGTAACCCACTTTTTTACTACTAGGTACTATATTAAGTTTCAGCTATTCCTTAGCGATTTCCGTTAGTATGACCCACGAATATAAAACATAGTTATCTTAAATATATCTATTATTAATAAAAATATGACATAATTTAAGTATATGCTTAATAATGACGTATCGATCGAATTTTCCGAAAAGTTTTGTAAAAAAATATGTGGGATTATAAACACTAGTGATTGCCCTGTGGGTAAAGTTAGACTATAATTCTATAACTCTATTTGACAAAAGACTAGTAAAGTAGTAGGGTTTTTAATCCCGCAGAAAAATTAAGAATAATGAAACTACTGGAGTAAGAACTTTCAAAATCGGTTCAGTAGCTGCAGAGATTACTTCATACAAACTTACAAACTTTACCTTTGTTTAAGTAATAAATGTGGATTAAGTAAGCCGTGAATAACGATTTTTTTTTGTATCATTAGATAGCAAGCAGGTTGTCCTGATGGAAAGAGAAACTACGTCTATAGACACCAAAGATGTTAATGATGCGTTGCTATCCATGTGCTGAGACGGCGATGTCATATGCATAAGTCTATCGGCTACCCTCGAAACCAGAACACGCTATTGACGTGACGACGCTATTCCGGCAGGAATAGGTAAGCGTGGTACCATATACACGAGTGAGACGTTGCGGAACACTACCACTTAGTAGTCATGATGGTAGTGATACGTATAACCAAAAAAATATCTGGCCTATAATAAACAGTACCTACCTACTACCAGAACTAATGTTTTTTTATAAAGAAAATGTCTTGCGTCGAAAGCGAATTAAGATCTCGGCAATCGAGAACTTGCGTGTCAGAGGGAGGAGTAATATTTGCGTATAAAACTAAATAGTCGCAGCTTTACATCCAAAGAGCTGCATGTAGCTCGCGAGCCGTAGGTTGCCGACCCCTGGTCTAGATTTTAGTCCGTATTAAGAAAATTAACATACAAGTAAATTTAATTACAAGTAAATTTCTTAATACGTATAAACCTTTGACATAGTTTCCTTCATACATTCTACATTCATTCTACATTCGAAAAACTTTACCCTCCTTGCGTCGGTTAAAAAACAAAGAAAGGTAATACAATAAAAGATTTATCCATTTGGTCTGGGCCCCTTTTGAAAAATAGACCATCTGCCAGTTTGCCAAACAGTTTGTAAAAGGCGAACCGTTGGCCATACATGTCACTACCATCGTGACTACTACTAGGCACTAGAGTTCCCGCTACGTATGTAGATAAAGAAGTCACTGATTTTACTCCGATTTTCGAAAATTGAGTTTTCACCAAACCTCCACGTTTTGAGGTCCTAGGAACCTTTTCCTACAATTTTCACGATGACGTCAGTATGTTTGTATGTATGTGTGTATGTATATATTTTCTATGTGTGTGTAAACATCTCATAACTTTTGAACGGCTGGACCGATCGAAACGTGATCATGGCATTCGATTAGATTCCACTCAACTTAAACTTTGGTTCAATTCGGCCCAGGAGATTTTGAGAAATATAAAAAAAACAAAAAAAATCTGCGAAACATTATACATATATTTTATATATCTTCCAGCTTAATGTTCTGATTTAGTACAAAAACTAATTAGCTCTGTTCCTCAAAAAACTACGTCTAATGTATTAATTGCATCAAAACCGGTTTTTTTATATCGTAAGATAGTAAACAAGCAGATGGGCATCCTGATGGAAAGAGTCAACCATCGCCTATAGACACCAACGGTGTTAATGGTGCGTTGCACTGCTATCTTGTGGCGAGGTTTAATGCCACATGCATAAGTTTACCGGCTACCTTACCCTCCAAACCGGAACACGACAGCGACAAGCACTGACGCTATTGCGGCAGGAATAAGTCAGGCGGTGCTACCAGACCCGGGCGAGACAATACAGAACTCTAGCCATGATGGTAGTGACTCGCATAGCCAATCGGTCGTCTTTTACAACCTGCCTGACAGAACGGCAGTTGGCCTATTCTTCAAAGGAGCACGGATTAACACGAACACGATTTTATTTTAAAATATTAGGTTTCTGCAGTCCTTTGCAATGTAAACTTTAACTGTGCCAAATTTCTTACTCCGCCGTTCGCGCATTTGTCTTAAAAAGGGGTCTAAAAGTTTTCCTTCACGTATTTAATGTATAGATGTCACGAAAGTCTTCTAATGTCTTGGTACTTGCAATATCCAACTCACTTGTATTATTATTATATGGTCTTAATGGCGCCATAATGGTTAAGGATGAAAGTATTTCATTTGTTCTACTCTAATTATTCCAGATAAATTCATGAATTTTTTACTGCATCTTTGGATTAATAGATTTGTTCAAAGAGTTAGCAAAGTTATATCAGTAATGATCCTGACATAACCGTGTAATAACCACTTCATCCTATTTAAAAATGCAAGTGAGTCTAAATAATACAGAGAAATTGACGAATGTATACATAATAATAAAATATAATAAATACCCCTGTTTTGTTATCAAAGGTATCCGAGTAAAGGGTCATATATTCTTCTTTTAAGCCGTAACATTAAGGTGCGAAGTCGCATTATGTATGCAAGGTAAGCCATGGCCTACCCCTTTCCCGAAGGGAGACCCCAACCGTCCAGTGGGACATACAGACGTTGTTATTTTACATTAAGATTAATGTAGTGGGGTTTTAGTATCAATGTTTAGTCATCAAACTCATATTTCTATGGCTTACGATTTAAAACATAAGACGGATCACCTGAATGACAACAAAATACTCATGACTACGCATATAAAAATAAAAACTAGCTGATCCGCACCGCTTTACCATGGATTAACATGTCGTCGACATAGGCTTTCATGCAATTTTTATCCCCTATTTTAGCCCCTTAGGGGTTGATTTTCTTAAGTAATGTCAGTCTGTGTTTGACCATGAGTCTTCGACTATATCCGTGCCAAATTTCATCAACATCAGTTTAGTGGTTTAGACGTGAAAGCGTAACAGACAAACAGATAAGCTTCTGTGTTTATAATACTAGCTGCACCCTGCAGCCCGCTGCATTTATTTACATATTATGTGCCAAATTTTAACCAAATCAATTCAGTCGTTTTTGCGTGATTGAGTAACAGACGTCCAACCATCCAAACTTTAGCATTTATAATAATAAAAATAAATGTAAAGTGAGTAGATATATTAATTTTTTTCTCGTGTACCCCATCGTGTGAGGTTTTGTTAGATTAGTTTTTTAAATATATTGGAGGTTTGTAAAAACAATTTTTCAATTAAGGGACTCGTTTGTGGAACATTACGCTTATAAATACTAATTTTTGTAAGAGTCAAGTGCGTCCCGGCCCCCTCTGACAGCTAAACAGTTGGTTTTGGGGGTGGAAAAAAATTCATGGTAGTAATAAATATGTGTAATGAATTTAATAAGAAAACTATCCCGGCTTAGAGAGCTTTACAAGTTTTTGAGTAATAGTCGACCAACTTATAAAATGTATTTGGGGTTTTTAGAGGCAGTGAACCTGTGGTGCGGATATATCCGTCGTTGACGTTAGATACGTTAAATGTTCATATCTGCCCCCCTAGACAAGTGGCAAACGCTCAGTAACTATTCAAATATTACGCTTTGGCGATATTTAGGCCAAATTGGTAGCCAAGTGGATCATGGCTTGTTCAACGTTCGTTCCATACGAACTTTACGAATTATATCGAATATTGTCTCTGAATTGACGGTAAACGTCACTTTGAAGTATTATTTTCACCGAGGTTATAAGTTTTATTTATATGAAAAGTGCATTAAAAGCAAAAAAGACTTGCCCCCCAAGATGTGGCATCAACGTTAGTACAATAGAAAGAGAAATTTATGGATTTGTCATAAGCTGTTGACACGAGCGTAAACGAATTTGTAATTGGTAGCCAAGTGTCATTCGTGAAACGAAACGTTATATTGCATCGATCATTTTTGTCAATTTTCGTACAAGACCGTAGCCAAGTGGCACTTTTGACAAGCAAAATAGTAGCGAATTATTCGATAATCAGCGAACGCTAGAACCCTGCAGATTACGCTTAAAATGGCGGTTGATCACTATTATTCAATCAGCTGTTCTAAAGCGTGGATAACATCTGTGAGAATTTTTGATAATTTTAAAGTAAAATTAACGCAAATTAAGAAGGCTTTTGGTGGCACATTATTAATGGTGCTTTGATATCCTTGTGGCGGGGGGGGGGGGGGGGGGTATTAATGTCACATGCATACATTTACCGGCTACCTTACCCTCCAAACCGGAACACGACAGTAACAAGCACTGTTGCTATTGCTGCAGAAATAGGTGAGTCAGTGGTATTAGACCCGGGCGAGACAATGCAGAACCCTACCACTTAGAAGCCACAATACTAGTGACTCGTTTACCCAATTGTTCGCTTCTAACGAACTGCCTAGACACATTGTAAGTAGTTATAGGTTTGCAAAATGCTGACAATGTCTTTATGATGATAAATATATTTCGTCTTTAAATATTTTACAGACACTATAAGTTCAAGTTATAAACACTATATTCTTGTTACAACCCTTGTATTTTGTAAATTTAATGAAACAAAGAAAAATTGTTTATTTTTCAGTGTAGCAATAGATTACGATCAATTTTACATTTCTGTAAATATGTATGCCAAAAAATACGTAAAAAAGAAGTTTTAGATGTTCAGTTTTGCATATTTTTGTTCATTTTTAATAATAAATTTATCATCAGCTTTCATAAATCTGAAACATAAGTTTTAAAATGTGACTATCGATAACATTTTGCACAATTCTACGTTCACTTGTAAGGTAGGTAAAGAGGATTTACTTAAAATATGTTAAAACAATCAAATTTGATAGCAATGAAGATAAATACATAAATCTTGGTTACAGTATTTAATTTTATAACTCTTTAAATTGGTAGTCCGTAGTACTGACATAGTTCAATTAACATGTTAGCTATATAGAAACTTACGGCATGACAGTAATTAAGAAGAAAAGATAGTATATTTTATCTTATTCGCACTCACGCGGTACATACAATCAAAATTGAATCAGATATAGCGACTCTGTTCTTATTTTTATTATATTCAATTCAGAGACAATATTCGATATAATTCGTAAAGTTCGTATGGAACGAACGTTAAACAAGCCATAATCCACTTGGCTACCAATTTGGTCGAAATGACGCCAATGCGTTATATTAGAATGAACAGAGAGCTCGGTTGGCGGTCAGAGCGTGCGCAGGACTTAGAAAAATTTTGATGGAAAATTTCAACTCTATATAACACCCCTTTTTTGTTGCACCATTACGTGGAGGGGGTAAGGGACACCAACTTTTGTCAAGGTCACTTTGCTCTGAGTTAATTCCCCGTGGAGTAAGGGGATGAAAACCGAAATTCATTACAAAGGCGTCTGCGACTTAAAAAAAGAAAATGTATTGAAAACCCCCTAGTTAGGTTAGGACTCTTAAATTATGGCAATTTGCGTTCATTTTACTTTAAAATTATCAAAAATTCTAACAGATATTATCCACGATTTAGAACAGCTGATTAAATAATAGTGATTATCCGCCATTTTTAGCGTAATTTACAGGGTTCTAGCGTTCGCTAATCATTGGATCACCAATTTTGCTTGTCAAAAGTGCCACTTGGCTAAGGTTTTGTATGAAATTGATCAAAAATGATCGATACAATATAACGTTTCGTTTCACGAATGACACTTGGCTACCAATTACAAATTCGTTTACGCTCGTATCAACAGCTTATGTCAAATCCATACATTTTGTTTTCTATTCTCCTAGCGTTGATGCCACTTGTCTTGGGGGGCTGTACATATAATAAAATCGTAGGAAAGTCAATGTATGTCCGTGGTAAACTCAAAAAGTACTGCATGGATTTACTTTAAATTTTGCATGAATATTACTAACAGTTCGGGTCAACATATAGGTTACATATTATCACGCTACCACCTACGGGGGAGGAGCTGTGCGGAGTAAACGAAGTCCGCGCGAACGAAGTCGCTGGCAACAGCTAGTATGAAACAATAAGGGCCCTCTTCTTTTTGCTCTCTAATCTCTCTTTCATGCACGTGAAGCAGGAAGGTAGTTTGATGATAAAAAATATGTCGGGGGTATAATACATTTTTATTTAGAGTTGTACATTTTTTTGGTTATTTAGAGTTTTTCAGTGATGACATCATAAAGTAGGTTTAACAAATTAGTCCCTTTGCCAGGCACACAAAAAAATGCATTAAATATCATAAAAAAAATCAAATACCTCGTCATAAAATTAAGGAAGTTTATACAGTGTATCCACTTCCTTTATGTTATGCCAGTCCTTAATGGTATCCGCATTAATGGCCGGCTTTTATCACTGACGGTAAATTTATAGATGTATTTTTTTATATTATAAGATAGTAAACAAGCAGATGGGTCTCCTGATGGAAAGAGTCGATCATCGCCATAGACACTAAAGATGTTAATGGTACGTTGCTATCTTGTGGTGAGGTCTAATACCACATGCATAAGTTTAACGGCTACTTTACCCTCCAAACCGGAACACGAGAGTGACAAGCACTGACGATATTGTGGCAGGAATAGGTAAGGCGGTAGTACCGGACCCTGGCGAGACAATGCACAACTCTACCACCTAGTAGCCACGATGTTAGTGACACGTATAGCCAATCGGTAGCCTTTTACGACCTGTCTGGTAGAACGTTAGTTGGCCTATTCTTCAAAGGAGCCCGGTACTAACAAGTGGAAATTTTTTTCTTACATTACATCCTCCTACACCATTGGTAACGAACCACTAACAGCTATGGTGTCTATTTTTGTTATATACCTTCATAAGAAAATTCCTGTTCCTTTGCTTGTTTGCTGGCCAGTAATATAAAGCCTAATGATTTAATCAGTAATCCTGATACCAAGAGTTATATCAGAATTAAAAGGTATGAAGCTAATCCCGTTATTTAAAAAAGGGTTTGATGTTGGTCGGAGCGCCGTAACGAGTGCGGGTGCTAAAAGCTGAATAAATAATTGTACCTTTTAGAATAAAAGTATTCACCGCATCGCATTCATAAAGCTGTTTATGAACAATTTAATTAATGCATTCATTTTTTATTTTCGTTGTATTTAATTTAACAGGCGTCGTTATGCTGGCTTAGAGGGATATTGTGTTAATTATGTTTGTTTACATGTGTTTTTATCTCGTGGACTAGTGGTTGCCGTATCCGGTTTAGATCTGAGGTCCTCGGGTTAAAAGTACTGTTGAAGTCGTTTCGAAACTATTTTCTTTATTTTATTCATTTATATTTCATTGTACATAAATACAGTTAAATATAATAAATAAAACATCATATCGCATAAGGCAAGCTAGGAGCTCTCCTGTTGTAATATTAGCTAGCTAGCTAGGGTAGTGAAATTTTTTTCACCTAACCCGTACGAAGAAGACTATAAACAAAGATAGAAAATTGTGCACCAAAATAAAAGCTTAACATAAATGTGAACTTAAAGCTATTGATAAAGTAAATGAACTCTATGGAAAAGTGAGAGGGAGAAAGCAAAAACCCAAAACGAAATTACAAACTCTGATCTACTCCACGTATTAGTCATGATGACAGAGACACGTATACCCACCCAATCCTTTGGCATTTACGAACTGCCTGGCAGAATGGCAGATTATCTATTCTGCAAAAGGGGCCCTTATCAACCCGGGCGAAAATTGCCGATAGCCTCTGCCCACTTCATGGGACAAATGGGCCTGACAGTATTAGGTATGTTTTAGGTCTTAGGTCTTAGGCTCTTAGGTCTTATTAGGTATGTTTTAAGACTCCATCTGTCAATAGTAGAAGAATGTTTTCCAGTAAGACCGGTCTATGAAAAAACTTGTCCGCTTTATTCCATAACACTTTCGAGTAAACTCACTGAAGTTACGAATATAGAATTTCATATGCAGCCATTTTGTGCTGTTGAAACTTGAAAATCTGTCCCAATGGGGGTATCTACTTCAAGCATACTTGCATGTATATTGCTTGGGTGTATACGATTATGCACAGGACAGGAGCTACTACTGCTATTACAAACTTATTATTCTTTCACTTTTGTTCTTTCTTAAAATTCTATACATCTATATAAACAAATAAAATTGTAGTGTCTGTTTTTAATATTAAAATATCCGCTTTTTGCTAAATGCATATGGATGTATACACGATACGTATACCAAATTCACATTTTTTACCATTTTTACCTGTCTATCTATTTGTTCAGGTTAACCTCTATAACGGCTGAACCGATTTTGATAGGATTTTCACTGGCAGATAGCTGATGTGACATAGAGTAACTTTGGCTACTTTTATTTTAGAAAGCTGAACATAATGTGAACTTAAAGCTATTGATAAAGTAAATGAACTTTGTGAAAAAGAGAGAAGGAGAAAGCAAAAACCCAAAACGAAAATCTCTTTTACGCGGATGAAGTCGCTGGCACAGGACACATATTTAATAGCCGCAGTCATAACCCTTTAGGTATATCTATCTTAAAAAAGTATGGCGATGAAATCATACCTGGTCAAAAAGTTGTGGAACTCTACCTATATTACCATGGCGTCTAAAGGAAAGGAGGATCAACTCTATTGTGGAAGTATCCATCAAAAAGTATCCAATATTGGTCGCAAAAAAAATTAAGGAAGAAATGGTATGAGCGCGGTTAAATACTTCTGCTTAGCACACTTCACTCCATCTACAACGGATATGTTCATATCCGAAATTTATACTGCGCCAACGCCATTCTGGTAAGTATTTGAAATTTCATTTTCAGTAAACGCTGGATACTCTTACAACCTCCTTACCTCTATTCTCCACGGTAACCACAATGGTAACACGTTTCACCAATCGTCTTTTAAGTTTTGTCTAGCAAAAAGGCAATTGGTCTGTTTTTAAATGTAGCCTACCTTTTGACATTCATATAAAACGTAATTAAATTAAAACCATTACAAATCCATGTTACAACAAAAAAATAGCAGCAATAGTTATGGAGACAAATCCTAAGTTTCGAAATTAATATTTAAGTAGGTCAGCAATTTCAACGACAACACAACGCCCAAAACAAAATTAATTTATTTTTATTTTATAGACTCAAGTTTAATTTGCGGATATAAATGGTTGAAAGACGAAATTGAGGTACTCGTATTTAATTAATTTGCAACTTAACGCGAAATTTCATATGTGACTCCTGCAATGCTTCCGAAGCAAAAAGTGTTGTTTGTGATGAATGGAACAAACTTACCGAAGATCTGGAAATTAAAGGAAGAATTAAATATGTGGTGAACTATTCTTCCGCAGGGGTGGCGCAATAGTTCACCACATATTTCACCACTTCGGTAACACAGACAGAAACATAATATTTATGAACTCAAAGCACGTTTCACTTCGTAACCAATGCACTTCCAAGCAAATTTATAAGAATTTTAAATTTTAATATAGTCAATTATAAGCTCCAGATTTCGCCGAAATTTACAAATTAATTACTTTAATCTCTTTTTATTATTGACTAATTGAACTGTGCAGCTTCGCCTGCGAATAGAGTAACATGTCGTCGAAATAGTTCTTCATAAAAAATTTCAGCCCCGTATTACAGCCCTAAGGGGTTGAGTTTTGAAAAATAAAACAACGTTTTTTTTTTTCAAAAATTGATCAAAAGCCAAATTTTATCAAAATTAGTTCAGCAGTTAGCCGTGAAAGCATAACAGATAGACAGATTTTCGCATTTGTAATATTACTGACTAAACCGCATAGTTTTGCCCGCGAGTAGATTACCTATGACGTCGATATAGTTTATCGTGCAAATATTTGGGGTTCATTTTAAAAAAAAATTGCCTTTGTTTGATCCCAGATCTTCAATTATCTCCATGCCAAGTTTCATCTAAATCAATTCAGTGGTTTAGCCGTGAAAGAATAACATACACATAAACTTTCGTCTTAGTGATATAGTATGGAAGTATGGATAAAATAAATAAAAAAAATAAGTACCCTATGTTCATCCCAAGACTCTAAAGTATCGCTATATGAAATTTTATCACAATCGGTTCAGCTGTTTGGCCGTGATAACGTCACAGACAGACAGACGGAGTTATTTTCGCATTTATATTAGGTATGGATTAAGAAATAAAGAATTAACTACTATGGATATAGAGGATCAATTTTTTTTTTTTTTTTTTAATAGAAGAGGGGGCAAACGAGCATGAGGTGCACCTGATGGTAAGTGATCACCGCCGCCCATGGACATCTGCAATACCAGAGGACTTGCAGTTGCGTTGCCGGCCTTTTAAGAACGAGTAAGCTCTTTTCTTGAAGGTCCCTATGTCGTATCCGTTCGGAAATACCCCTGCCGGTAATTGATTCCACAACAGAGTAGTGCGAGGCAAAAAGTGTCGGGAAAAACGCACAGTTGTGGATTTCCAGACATCGAGATGGTGAGGATGGAACTTTGAATTTTGACGCGATTTTCAACCGCTACCGCATTGCTTAGCTTTGTGTAGGCACACTTATTTCTAAAATGGACTGCAACGAGGGAATATCGTTGTCGCCGTTGTTTTTGTTGGCCCCTTCTTAGCAGCACGACAGTAGCACTACTGTTGTTGCGCTGCTTGTGACCTCATGTGAAACCGCTCTTAGACTTGAGCAATGATGATACTCATGATGTTTATATTATAACATAATTAGTCATGATGTTTATGCTGTCACATAAATAATCAGGATGTTTATCTTATTACATAAATAATTGAGTATATATTGAGTAATAACAACCCAGTTGGTCAAGTGATTAGCGATTAGCGAACAGCTGTGGTGCTCGGGTAAAATTTCCGAAGGAAGGACATACATGTGTGTGATGAGCTTAGATGTTCGTATTTCTCGGTTTGGGTGTTTATTAAATATATTTCATTATTTATATGTGTATTTCTACGTATAAGTGTCGTAGACAAACACCCATGTAAAAAGGAAAATAATTTACTTTATTTGGGGTTAGTGTAATTTGTCCACTGATGTTATTATCATATATTTTGCAAAAAAATGTTTAAAAATATTCGTATGAAGGTGGTAGTTTTGTGCAACGTTCGCGTGTGTTTGGTACCACTGCCTCATATTTTTCCGTCAATATAGCATCAATGCTTATCACTGTCAAGTTGCGGTTGGGAAATTAAGTTAGCCTATTAGATTAAGGTAACCTTAGACTAGCGAACGCCTGTGGCTGAATATCGACCTTAAAGTAAACAATAAAATCTCTCAAGTTTGACAACTGACTTTAGATGTAAAGAGAATAGTATTCATGTGTGTATACGTAGGTCACACTATAAGTTTTGCGTAACTTAAAAAAACAACATGTTATAACCAAAATATTATGTTTATTACTTTTCAAAATAATCCCCTTTACACTTTAAACATTTTTTCATGCGACTGAACCATTTTTTAAAACAGGGGGACCACAGATCTGAAGGCATGTTTTCTACATGCTGGTTGAACGCTATCACTGCCTCTTCGGAATTGGTAAAAGTAAAACCTCTCATCAAATCTTTGATTTTGGGGAAAATACAGAAACCACAGGGTGCTAGGTCGGGGCTATGCGCAGGATGAGTGACGAAATGTTCTTTTTCGGAAGCTAAAAATTACCTCGTTTTGTTGGCCGTGTGTGAAGAAGCGCTATCATGGTGTAGGAGAATGCGGCTTTTGGGTCGTCTTTCGCGAACTTTTTCTAACACCCTGGGTAAACAAATGGTGGAATACTACTCGGCATTCACACTCTTTTGATCTTCAAGTGGAATTGTACAGATGGGACCCGTAGCTGAGAAAAAAAATGTGATCATTTTTTTACCAACGTTTCTCGCCTGTGTCATTTTTGTTGGCCTGTTGTTATTCACAAGACTGCTGTTTTTTTCGGGTTCAAAACAATTAATCCACGTTTCGTCTCCTGTGATAATGTCATAAACAGCATTAGAATGTCCGTGCTTGTACTTCAGTAGCATCTGTGAGCACCATTCCACCCGTGCCCGCATCTGCTCCGCTGTCAGTTCATGAGGGATCTAACGACAACGAAGTTTCCGAACTTTTATTCTTCGTGTAAAATTTTCTGAATTTGGCTCATACCAATTCCCAATAGTCCTCGAATTGTCTCATAGGTAATCAATTTTTCAAAGGTTTAAAGGTTTTCTTCAATTAACCGCTTAACACGAAATAATGTGGCTAACATTATTTTCGCTGACGGCAGTTGAAGGCCGCCCTTCACGAAATCGTCATGTAAAGAAACTCGACCTGTCTCAAATTCAGCAAACCATCGCCTCACGTTGCTCAAACAAGGTGCTTCTCTCCCAAAAGCATTTTGAAGACGAGCGGCACAGTCTTGCGGAGAAAGAGAACTTTTAAAATCATAAAAAATCATCGCTTTAAAATCTTTTCGACTTAATTCCATTTTCGTTGCGTACGTATAACAAAGTTATACCAACTTTTCATAATACGACAAGCGGCACAGTCTTGCGGAGAAAACGTATACTTTTAAAATCATAAAAAAACATCGCTTTAAAATCTTTTCGACTTAATTCCATTTTCGTTGCGTACGTATAACTTTAAGTTCTCTTTCTCCGCAAGACTGTGCCGCTCGTCGTATTATGAAAATGGAATGGAATGGAAACGAAAATGGAATGTGTGATAAAAAACAATTGACAAATCATTTCCCGCCAATTGTTTTTTTTTATTACTAAGAAGGTTGCAACGTTTTAAAAATATAACATTCGAAATTCAGATAGTTCCGATTAGCTTGAAGTGCAAAACTTTTTGTGTGCCCCATGTATTAACGTGTCACTTGTGTGATCTTTTGGTCCAGTTTCGCTGTTCTACCACATGTCCCGGGTTCGATTCCCGGGTCGGGCAATTCAAAAATGTGTTCTTTCAGTTTTCTGTTAAAAACAACGTTCCCCGGGATTGGCGATAGGCTTACCAAATATCACATTGTGGAATCCACGCGTTTTCTAATCCTATTTGCACTTGTAGTACCTCTATCTACCTCTTTGGGGATACGGACGTGAAGATGCTTTTTTTAATATTTACGTGTTTGTTACATAAATGTAGTGTGTGCAAAGTTTATTTTTATTAGTTTAATGTACTTCTAATGAATTTTAATTAAAAACATTACATTTCTGCAGTCCTCCGCAATGTAAACTTCATACTTCGCCCTGCCAAATTTCATGCTTCGCCCTTCACACGATTGTCTTAAAAAGGGGTCTAAAGTTTTTCCTCTACGTATATATGTAGATAATATATCATATCATCATATCATTGTTTCTCTGTCATACAGATAGCAACGCACGGTTAACATCTTAAGTTAGTTATATAATACTTTCCCTGATATATCACATTCGGTCGCCCAAGCACCTAACAGTATTTCCTACCTGCCGCCAAGGTGTTAGTGCTTGTCAATGTCGCGTTCCAGCTTGAAGGATGGTATAAAAATACTCAGGTGCAATATTGATAGCACTGAACAGGGCTTGTAACAGGTTTAAAAAATACCGGTTAATTGAGGCTCTTAGCGGTTTTTATAAAAGGTTCCACTCGGAGCGTGTCTGTGATGGAAACGCTTCATAAATCTAAATTAACAAGCCAAAACCACCAATGGTACGTAACGCACAGTTCGGAAAAAAATTGAGAGTGGAACAACAAAAAGAAATTAAAAATGAAACCTATCTAAACTGATTCATTGATTCAAACCCTTATAATATTTCTCCACAAAGAAACCGGTATTTTTGAGGTTAAAGTAGAGCCAAACCTTTACAAAACGCTCCTTGTGTATATGCGCGGATTGTAGTCGGAAAATTAACCCGTTAATGAGCCCTGGTGCTGAGGAAGTATTCGCACTGACCGTTTCGCGGCAAACTTATCTGACCCGTATCGTAAACATCGATATTTTGTCACAGTTCCCGTGATTATTTCAACACGAACGCAATTAGAGAGGAGTGGCGAGCCTCCTGTTTGTTTTAATTACGTCGAAATAACCCGCCGCGCTGCCCGCGCACCACCATCCCCCAATCCGCTTTTATAGCAAATTGCAAACCTCATTTATATATCAAAGAAAAATACTTCGTTTGCGTTTGACACTGTTGTTGGAATAACGTCTATTGTAAACTTAACGTAATCATTTATTTGTGCACAAGTTTTTTTTACGGATTAAACCTGTTACGCCTTTTAAGGCAATTTCTTAGGTTGTCAGAGTCGCTTGTATTTACACAGAGAAATACAGAGTTATAATAATTGCCGATGAAATAAAATCACCTCAGAGGTATTCCTTAAGCCTTACCTTTTTTTCGACACGATAAAATAGCAGAATATGGCATATTTTTATTTTTTTACTATATAATATATCTAAAGGCGTTTGACATTTACATACATTTGCTTATATGAGCGGCTACGCGTTTTGCGCCCAACACGGTGCTATTAGTATTTATGTGGTCTGTGGTGCAAACCCTTTTCGAATCATAGACAATCTAACTTTGCTCCGTGTTGGTTCGAGCCTCTCTAGAGAATAAACCATCTGTCATTCTACCAGGCAGTTCGTAAAAGCGAACGACTAGCTACATATCGGTGGCATTAGATCAGAAAGTGATAATTACAAAAAATAACTTTATATCTATTATGCACACGTATTATTATGATCAAATGTAATATTCTGTTTTTTAACTTATCTTGAAATGTTCATAGACTAGAAGAGTACAGTGTTGATGGAGATAATATGTCTATCTGATCAAACGATAAAAATATTTTTCGCTATGCTAATTTTGTTACATTAAAAGGTTATTTAAAAAAGAAAAAAAAGAAAAAACAAAAAAAGGAAAAATAAAAGGCTATCTATATAGTGCTTTTCATTTCTATGTAGGGAAAAATCTACAGATAAAAAAATGCTTTAAAAACACTGACATGGAAACACTAAATCGCGTCAGATTAAGGTATGGTGGGCTTAATACCAGCTAAAATTTAGAAAATCTACCGATTCCAATGTAGTGTATGGAAGTTGGTGAGTCACAAATTTGCAAAGAAAATGTTGTTTTGACATTTTGAGAATGCGCGTCTGAATTTTCTTTTATGATGTAAGAATAACGAAAAAATATAATCTGACAATTTACACAAGCTGAATCTATCCACCTCTATATAAAGGCCTTATATTTGGTGGAGAGTCTCAACAGTATGCAAGGTATCCCCCTTCTAAATGTTGTAAACATTGATATAAAAAACTCAAAATACGCAATCAGTGTCTCATAAACGTCCTCCAAAAATGAGCGCAAAATTATAAATTGTGCGCTCATTTCAAATAGAATCGCGTCGAACACGATACTGTCAATTTTATCATTTTTTGTACATTGCTTTGTAAAAGCAATGTACAAACGCAACTGTCAATTTTATCATTTTTTGTACATTGCTTTGTAAAAGCAACTATAAATCTTGCGCTTAAGGTTGGATATGCAAAAACATATATTTTTGCTATATCTATAACAACTTGTGTGAAATTAGGGACAGTTTTGATTGTCCGTTTTGTACGGGACTGTGCATCTTGGATTTTTTATATCAATGGTAGTAAATGTAAAAATCCCCTTTTGGGTTCCCTACTATTATCTTTCTATCGAGAGAGTCATCTGCTTATTTGCTATCTTACAGATATCTGTTAGTTTTGCCTACATCCAAAGGGAATCAATGTGATGACATTTCTTTTTTTATTAGAAAAATGTAATAAAGTATGTATGATAACCAGTATTATTAATTCATAATACACTTTATGTGAGGTTCAAACTAAGTAAGACTTACGTTTGAAGAGTGCTTCTATATTTAGCTCAGAAGATATTTGAATATTAAATCACGAACCATCTGTTTACTTAACTTTATGACGTAAAGTAATATTATGTAGTAAAATTTTAATACAAGCTTATCGGTATTGTCAGAAGTTAAGAGGAGATCCTACATGCTAATACAGGCTAGGGGTTTTATGTAAATCAAACAACATGCAAATCTGTCCTGATTTTGTGATTACGTATTATTATATTATATTATATTATATTATATTATATTATATTATATTATATTATATTATATTATATTATATTATATTATATTATATTATATTATATTATATTATATTATATAAAAGAGGATGTTTGTATATATGAAATGAAAATCATATAAACATAGTAAAACCGCAATAAACGACCTCAAATCCAGTGACTTCTATGGACTTACGTACTAGACAAGGCATGCATCACGCCACTACGGTTCTACTACAGTTCATGGTCTGCACCTAGCTCGTTTAATAAAAGCGCCATGAAATTCACGGCGGTTACGACCTTTTGGGTGCGAATATATAAGGTCCTTCCAAAATAAGTAAAAAAATGTGTAAACGGTTACCCTACGGGCCATCCCTGAAACTTCCCACTAAATTAAGATATTTTAAGCTCAAAAGAGTAAAAAGTATAAGCATAAATTTTTCAGTTCAAACATCTATTTTGTTAAAAATGGCAGTATATTAATTTTTGAAAAGCTGTATATTTGAAAACGATGATGGCATTCAACTCATTTTTTTTGAGATCTAAAATATTGCTTTAGCTAAATAATCTATAGGTTGAAAAATTTCGATACAATGTCAAAAACTTTTTAATTTTCTTCATTGATAAATCCCAAAAAAATTGACCGATTTTGATTAAATTAACGGCTTAATGACTTAAATTATTAACGATTAAATTAACAGTAGAAAATCTGATAAGATTTTTAAGTCAATCGGTGAATTAACTTGAAAGTTATTTTAAAAAAATTAAGTAAGTTTGCTAAAAACAACGTAATTTTAATATTTGAAAACTTTTTACTCCCAAACTGATAAACCGATTTTGATGCAATTTATGTATTAGACGTAGTTTTTGAGGAATAGAACTGATTCGTTTTGGTACTCAATCGGTACATAAAACTGAAAATTATATTAAAAAAAATACTGTTTCACCAAAATTATTTTTGGTGTTCTTTCAAAATTTCTCAAAATCTCCTGGACCGAATGGGTTCAAATTTTCAGGAAGCCTAAGTTAAGTGGAATCCAATCGAATGCCGTTAACCGCGTTTTGATCGGCCCAGCCGTTCTAAAGTTATGAGATGTATACATACACACATACACACACACACATACATACATACAGACATCCTGACGTCATCGTGGTCCTAAGACTTTAAACCTGGACATCTGGTGAAAACTCTATTTTCGAAAATCGGGGTAAAATCAGTAACTTCCTTATCTACATACGTAGTGGGCATTTAAAAATGCTAATAAAATAAAAACTACTGGGCCTACCTAAATCAAATTTTTATGGGACCAATTTGAAACTATTCCGCATCAAACAAAAAAGAATCACGTAAATCGGTTCAATCCTCGGCGTCGGTAACTCGGCGAAATCGGTGTACATACATAAAAAATATATACCGGCCGAATTGATAAACTCCTCCCTTTTTTAATTCGGTTAAAACACTTTTAACGGAAGAGAGAGTATTAAGTGGTAAATAAGCCCAAAGTGGATTATTTTATGCAAAAAAGTAGTAAATAGTTATGAAAAAACATATTTTGTTCGTAAAAATCAAAAAGTTTTAGTCCCTTGAATCACATTCTTCTTTGGCTAGATATCTTTGGTAAGACGTACTGAACGTTGTGTTAAAATATGTTCACCTATTTTGAAAGGACCTTATACATATACACAACAAACTATACGCTGTAGCGCTGCTTAATTTCGACTTTGGTTAGACGATTTATATTTCTGCGCTGCAGCTAGTGGTAAGGGGGCGTCCATAAATTACGTGAGATGTTTTTTTTAAATTTTCTGTCCCTCCCTCCCCCCTGGTGAGATGTCGTGAGATTTTATTCAACCCCCTCCCCCATCCCCCAATCTCACGTGAGATTTTTCAAAATGTGGGTTTCTTAAATATGTAAACGCGTTTGATTGTTATTGTAAAAAGAAAAAAAATGTTGCTTCGTGCTTTTATTTACGACTAGTTAAGACGACTAGTGTGACGTCGAAATATAGATCAAATCAATTTCTTTCGAACGAATTAGTGTATGATCTAAATCGTATTACGATTACGCTTACGATTGAATCTTAAGCATGTACAATCTGGATAATGGACCAAAATAGTATTTTTTTTTGTTTTAATCAGAAAAAATATTGCGTGATATTTGCCGAGACCCCCCCTCCCTCCAACGTAAGATTAGATGAGATTTGACTCGACCCCCTCTCCCCCTTAAACATCTCACGTAATTTGTGGACGCCCCCTAATGGAACACGACTTCTTACTCATTAAACTCTCTGCTTCAATTTCCTGCATCTTTAGAACCCTGAACCAGCTCTTCACCAAATAAGTATGAGACTAAATGGCAGTCATATCCTCCTAAAGAAAACAGAATTTTTCAGATATGTCAATAAATGACCGATTTCGGAGGTTGAAACAAAAAATCTCTTTTTTGGAAATCGGTTAAGAAGAGAATTTACTCATTTTTTAAGTTAGTTGTTGGAAAAACGACAGTAAATTTTAATAAGTACAAATGATTAAAATTAGCTTGAATTTGAAGAAATTCCAGACCATATATTATAATTAATGTGACACCAATTTAAAATCAAACCGAAGAAAGGGGATCAAATTACGAAAAAAGGGTCGGAGAAAATATCACATGAACAGTAAAATATGCGAAAAATTAGCAACTTGCGAATCGGAAATTTCAGAACGTGTCGGCAATCAGTGGCGAATTCGTATGCCTGTGTGGAGAAAATGTTAGCGTTTTTTACAGAGAAATAGCAGAGTAAACGTGGAGTACGTTAATTTTATTGTAGACTAGCTGTTACTCGCGGCTTCGCTCGCCTATAATATTACTTTAAAAATTATTTAACCTTGCCTTATAAGCTACTTTATTAAAAATCTCTGATAGTCGGGCGGGCCGTTAGTATTGTATAAAAAAATATTTACATATTAGTTATTAGTAGTTATTTATGTACGATATTTTACTATAAAATAGCTGACCCGGCAAACGTTGTTCTGTTCGAGTTTTAGCGAGACTAATGAACAGCAATAGATTATATATATATATATATATATATATATATATATATATATATATATATATATATATATATATATATATATATATATATATATATATATATATATATATATATATATATATAGATTAGCTAACCCGGCAAACGTTATTCTGTCTTTTTAACTACTCCTTTCTTCTATATTTTCTCACCTTTTAAACCTTCCCTGGACTTAACAATTAATTCAAAACGAAAATTAGCCAAATCGGTTCAGCCGTTCTCGAGTTTTAGCGAGACTAACGAACAGCAATTGATTTTTATATATCTAGATTTGTGATATATCTATCGCATATAAACATCTTAGATATTTCTGGGGCGTTGTCAACCGAGTGGTATGAATGTAAAACAATGAGTTAAAAAACGCATAACGCATACTTTAACTTGCTACTGCGTCGAATGAAACCACCATGTTGCTCCCGGGCTCCATTGAAGAATAGGCCAATTGCCGTTCTGCCAGGCAGGTCGTAAAAAGCGACCGCTTGACTATACAAGTCACTATACTATTAATAACTATACACATTAATATTTACCGGCTACCTTACCCTCGAAACCGGAACACGACAGCGACAAGCACTGACGCTATTGCGGCAGGAATAGGCAAGGCGGTGGTACCAGACCCGGGCGAGACAATGCAGAACTCTACCACCTAGTAGTCACGATGTTAATGACTCGCGTAGCCAATCGGTCGCCTTTTACGATCTGCCTGGCAGAACGACAGTTGGTCTATTCTTCAAAGGACCCCGGGACCAACACGGACCAACCATTTGCTTATTTACTACCATATGATGTAAAAACATACTTGTATATTAGATGATTTTTTTCTTTTCAGTTAATATTAAACGTTTGCAGCTTTAACAAATAGGCTACAGTAATTTGAAAGTCTGTAGCTCATAGACACCAAAGACGAATGGTGTGTCATTGTTTTGCGGAAACGTTAATTCCATATACGTAAAAGTTACCTTTCAGTTCAAATCGGACCACGGTAGTGACAATCATTGACACTATTACAGATGGAAAAGATAAGGCAGTGTTAACAAACCCAGATGAGACGTTACGGAACTTTACCATATCACGATTGTAATGAGGCGTTTGGCTAATCGGACACAAATTCCACAAAAAGGCCCAAAAAGAGGGAATTTGTTTTTTATATTTCGTTTAACGTCTGATATCGATAAAGATGAAGCGCGAACTACATGTAATAATATCAAAGGAAGTGCATAGCACTTCTTATGCTGGAGCTGCATTTGCGTCTATCGTCACAAAGCTTCGTGCAATGACACGATAAATGCAGATGTGACCGGCTATTATTGGCTTTTTCCGCATATATTCCGGACTGTGTGTGCCTTAGCGCTCATATAACTTCGAGACGATAGACGCAAGTGTGGCGCCAGCATTATTGACGCACGCAAAATAAATATAAACGTCATCTATTTAGGTGTATTAGCAATGTGGTCAAAATTCTACCATAGACTTGTAAGGAATTCCTTACATTTGGCGATTAATATGTTATTCCACAAATCAGAAAACACGATGTGCTATTTCACATGGACAACGGCCCTTTCTTTAAATGTTAGGAACTACCTTTACTAATTAAACCACGTAATCAATTATATTTTTATTTCTTTTCACATTGCTATTATCACTAACAACTAACAACCTTATTTTAACGAAATATAACTAAACAAAATACATTACCTTAAATTACTTATGCACGCTCAAGAATGATCTCAATACTGTTACTTTTACAGTTTACTGGAGGCCAACTGTTCGGTACGACTTGCTCTTTCGAGCGTCGTCGTCAATCTGCCATATCTCTAACAAGTTCTAACTGTCATCCCCACGTTTGGGGATACCAGTTTAAAACAATAATTTTGCCTATTAAATATAATTTCGGGCAAAATCTTGTTCTATTAAATAAAACGTAACGCTCGACCATCTTGACCTCGTGCATGTCCTCATGCACGCTCTCTTACTTAAACCTAACACTTGGCGTCTTTAGTAATTTTTTTCATTTTACATCTATTTTCTTATGTTACATGAAATATTTTAATTGTTACAGATCGTACAATGTTAATAAAAAAAAATCACACTATTCCGCCATACATTGAGTGCATGCTATTTTATGTTAATTGTTTACTAGTAATTACCAGTGACTAAAAACATATATGTAAGCCTAATATATTTAACTAACAATCAGTAATTACAATTGATCAATAATTAAATGGAACTACAATGTAAAAAGAAAAATACTTTTAAATATGTACACGTATATAATTTTTTTTTCAATATTTGCTTACTTACTTAATGTTTACATACATTACAATGGATATCAGCCTAGAAGCGAACGAACTACTGAGTGACCGCCAATACGGGTTTCGCCGAAATCGGTCTACTGGGGATCTTCTAGCGTATGCCACTTACATTTTGAGCTCGGCCATCGAGAAGCATGGTGAGGCACTAGCTGTCTCCCTTGATGTCTCGAAGGCCTTTGACAGGGTCTGGCATGATAGTCTTATTGGTAAGCTTCCATCGTATGGTCTGCCTACTGGTCTCTGCGCCTGGATCTCAGATTTTCTGAGTGGCCGGTCGATCAGAGTAGTCGTCGACGGCTGCTCATCCGACCAAATGGCTATAAATGCCGGAGTCCCTCAGGGATCAGTTCTCTCCGCAACTCTATTCCTGCTACACATTAACAATCTGCTAAAGCCCGGTATCTATGGGTACGCAGATGATAGCACTGTTGTGGAGAGTTACGTATCTAATGCGCGGGCCAGTACGGCACAGATCCGGTCTCTCAGAGAGGCAATGGTCGATCGTATGAACCTGTCCTTAAAGGCAGTCTCCGATTGGGGCGATGCTAATCTGGTCAGGTTTAATGCAACTAAGACCCAGGCGTGTCTATTCTCCGCTAAACGGAGTCCGCTCTACCTGTCTCCGTCTTTCCAGGGTGTGTCCGTGCCGATAAATGACCACCTCGAGATCCTTGGTATCACGTTAACGCCTACTCTCAACTTTGGTTCGAACATCGAATCTAAAGCCCAATTTGCCTTAAAAAAAGCTTGGTATTCTGGCGAAGGTGAGACAGTATTTCAGTCCGGGACAGTTGCTCAACCTTTATAAAGCACAAGTCCGTTCGTGCATGGAATACTGCTCTCACCTCTGGGATGGATCCGCTAAATACCAGCTGGAGACACTTGAGGCCATCGAGAGACGTGCCAAGAGGCTCATAAACGACGATGATCTGGTAGGCAAAAAACTCCAGAGCCTCGCTCATCGCCGCAGAGTGGCTAGTTTATCGGTTTTTTATCGAATACACTTTGGAGAGTGCGCTGCAGAATTGCACGACTTAATTCCGCCATCCCCGTTTTTCTATTGATCGTCGAGGTGCACAGAATCTAGGCATCGTTATATGGTGGACGTTCCACGTACCCGGACAAAGCGGTTCGACTCAACATTCTTCATTCGAACCGCAAAGGACTGGAACATGCTTCCTGAGTCTGTGTTCCCGGACGAGTACAATCTGGAGATCTTCAAGAGAAGAGTGAACAAGTACCTTCTAGGGAATCGCGTTCCATCTTAGGCCTCAGCTTACCATCAAGCGAGATCGAGGTCAAGCGCTTACCTTTCGATAAAAAAAAATATAAATAATTACTAGCAACTAAATCCACACATAGGCGTAATATATTACTTATAACAAATAATTAGTCAATAATTGCGATTGAACTATAATGTAAAGCGAAAAATAACTTTAAATATATTATCTACACTTACGTTTTTACAGTTAGCAAAGCTATTTACAGGAATGCTAATTGTAACTTTCCAATGCAACAATTTTTATACAAATTTATATAGGTAAGTACCAATAATTGTTAGCCACTTAACCCTAAAACCATACATGTAAACCTAATACATCATAAAAATTAAACAATGAATGATAACAATTGAACTATAATAAATGCAAGTTAAAAATATCTTTAAATGTGTCTACCACTTGGTTCAACATTATTTTTTTTTATCTGCCTAAAGCTAATATTGACTTTAATACGATACAATGGATATCTAATTAGCAGAGCTATTTAGAAGAATGGTAATCACAATGTTTTAAAGCGTGTTTGTATTTTGTATACTGATAATTACGAGTGACTAAAACCATACATAAAAACCTAATAAATTATAGCAGTTAAATAATCAACAATTACGATTGATCAATAATTAAAAAAATATCTAAAATATGTCTACACATCCATTCCATTTTTTTTAATTTTTAATTTTGCTTACAATGTTTAATACAATATATTATCTAATTGATATCTACTTAACGGATAAATAAAGAATTCCCTCCTATTTTTGCCATTTTAGTTGAAAATAGTTTTCATGATTTTTTTTCCACTTCTTTCGCTATAACGAGGAGAAAAGCCCTATTTCAATTGTGAAGTCCCGTGTGTTTACTCTGATGCATCAATCACAATTGTCTGAAACCTCTTACCTAGTAATAGTTGGTGTCTTATAAAATTTAGCCATCCTCTAATCTTTTTTATATCAGAAGAAAATTAGAAAACGATATCTCGCAAACATTTTGCATTAATTAATAGATTAAATCCGAAGAATCCGAATGCCTTTCATCGTTACTTTGGCTTTGCACCACACCGAATTTCAAAATAGCAAGAGATTAAATTGTAGACTAGCCACGGTACCTACACATATATGTGTGTTACAACAATCTTGTAATTGGTCGATGTGTGTTGCAGAAATCAATAAAAAAACCAAATGTAAAGTCCTTACTTGGGAGGCAGATTTTTCCTTTTTTTTATGTCCGTTATTGTACGTCAAGAAGTTTCCATTGACATACTGCTAGAGATTTAACTTAAAATATTGGCTCCATTTACTACAGAGAAATATTATGTTCCAAATGTTTTAAATTGAATGAAGCCAGCATTTCCGAAAATACTTTTATTTCTTATTTCATCCAATGAAGTTTTCCCTTCCTATACAGCTTCATCTCAATGTTATCTCGTTGTCTCTAATATAATTATTTATTATGCTATTTATTATTTGTTATATAATAAACTACTAATATTTATTTCTATCTGTTACCTGTCAAATCTGAAGGATATGAGGTTTCACAAATCCCATGAAATTCGAAATGGGGCCAATAGTCAAATTTTCAGTTTTTAATGACATAAGTGGTGGAAAGATTGATCGAACTACAACGTTTACCTACTGTAGTTATTACACTGGGTGTCTAGGAGTTTACGTGATACATCTTCACTTCCGGTTGATATCCTATACCACACAGACATTTGTAATAAGTTGCCGTACCATCTTGTTACACGAGAGACAACAGTAGACCCAGCACATATACTATGTACTGTAGGTTTTTAAAAAAAAAATATCTGCCAACGCTTGCAAATAAAACTGTATTCATATATACTCGTATATATTATTCTTAAAAGATGTTGAACATTAAAGAAAACCACTTTTTTTTTAATCACGCAATCTCTGTAGCAATATACCATCGTTGCCTAGTTTACTCCCATCCCAAAAGCAGTTGAATTCGTACTGCCGGGTCATAAATAGGCAATAGTGGTGGCTCAGCTAAGTTGTATTTCAAATACCTAAACGGCGATTCATGCTCGTTGTCTCATCCATTTGTGGCATCCATTTTCATAATTATATTAAGGAGACAAAATAATGAGACCTACAAATATACCTATAAATGCAAAGATTGTATGCATTGTAATTTAATCACGGATGAAGTTGCTTTTAAGACAAAACCTTAAAATGCGCAGTATACTTAGGATCGTCGTTTACCGTTAGAAATTTTAAATATTTTAATTATCCCTCAACTAATAAATCTCACAAGAAATATATTTTGAAACTATATTTACAACATTTTAATGTGTAGAAAGTAAAATTTACCTGTACCATTATTTCAATTTTTTTTCGTATTCTATGTAAACATCATCGATTGCATCAGATTTTGAATTTGGCTCATAAAGATAGCTACCCCGAGTTAGATATTGTAGTAGACATAAGGAATTTAATTAATCAACTGAGCTTTTATACTCTGAGCTAAGATCATTCTTAGCTGTAATTAATACCACGTCAGGCCCAGAACTAAAATCAATACACATTTTAAATTTATGACTAACTATGACTATTACCTTATACGAGGTTAAACAGGATTACTCAACAATAAATCTAATTATTCTGGGTTTAATCGAGTGATTTTCTTAGTTTACCCTCCAACTGAATAAACATAATTCTGTCTTTTGTATCAAATTATTGTAATCTACGGAGCCTCTCAATTTTAAACAAAAACATTCATTTAATATATTAATTCAAACGTAATATAGGCGGTGGTCATAGAAACGGATACTGGGCGGTGACGGATTGCCTACTGATACTGACTGAAGTATTAATTTCGAAAATTAAAATATCTGAAGGTACACGTGTTCCTATCGTCACCTCTATTCGCAGTCCACTGCTTCACAACCATCTTGTTAGGAAAATCAACAAAGTCTCCTAATAATCCTCCTTGTTGAAGCATCAAAGTTTTTTTAGTGGCAAATCAAGGTTACCTCTCTGGTATGGACTCTACTCGTACTCTGTCATATCCGTAGTAATTGACGTTCTGCTTACACGAGGAAGACAGGCTCGGTTGATGGCAAAGGCACTCATTATGCGGCTCGATTTTCATTTTAAACACCTTCATTTTCTCGTTACCACGTGACCACTCCTATGTTATGAGTGATCTTTCATTTTTTTTTATTGCACATCAGGTATCTGAAACTTAGAACGGCAGAGCATAGTATATTCTTCGTGCCTACATATCTATCAGCGTACGTTATTTTTAAAGACCATTGAAAAAAAAGGGAGAAAAGAAAGAAAATAAATTGACTTCCAACTACTACATAAATAGTAAATTATATCGATTTATTATATTATTATATTATGTACGAAATTATAAAAAGTCTAGAAATCAGAAATACTTTTTTAAATAAAACCTTTTACAAGCCATTTTGACTCTACTGCCGGATCGGAAACGCGGCCGCACTATTACAAGAAGATCTGGCGGAAGAAACTCAGCGGGCTTGTCATTTATTCGTATCTTTTTTTAGTAAGATATTACAAAATGTTTAATTTGTAAGTATGATTGTTACAGTAATTATAAATCCCATGCCTTCTTGTCATCTAGATATTCAGATATTTTCTAGTAACCTTTTTTTCACAATTTTGTTTTAACACATTTTTTGAAATTGTCAACTGATAAATCTCTAACGGCATCAGGCAGCGTATTGTAAAAGCGTACACTTTGCCTACCCACCCATAAAAGAGTTGCTCATTCTGTGGAGTCGAGATACATGCACAGCAAGATGGGAGTGAATATCAATGTTCTTTTTAAGTAAGCAAATATTTTTACGTACATACATCAAGTTTTCCAATATATACCGAGAAATTACAGTTAAAATATTGATATTACAATATTCATAAAATATTTTTATTTTTTTACTAACCAAGAAAAATGTATAAAAATGAGACTTACGAAATATAAAATCGATATGAGAATTTTACACTATATTATATACTTTATATATATGCCACAATTAATATTGATAATCTATTTATTTAATTGAACCTTTAATTTATACAAATTTGAGGCTGTGGGTAATTTCACTTCTGATATTGAAGGAATTCCTTATATTTGGCGATTAATATGTTATTCCACAAATCAGAAAACATGATGTGCTATTTCACATGGACAACGGCCCTTTCTTTAAATGTTAGGAACTACCTTTACTAATTAAACCACGTAATCAATTATATTACATTTATATTTCTTTTCACATTGCTATTATCACTAACAACTAACAACCTTATTTTAACGAAATATAACTTAACAAAATACATTACCTTAAATTACTTATGCACGCTCAAGAATGATCTCAATACTGTTACTTTTACAGTTTACTGGAGGCCAACTGTTCGGTACGACTTGCTCTTTCGAGCGTCGTCGCCAATCTGCCATATCTCTAACAAGTTCTAACTGTCATCCCCACGTTTGGGGATACCAGTTTAAAACAATAATTTTGCCTATTAAATATAATTTCGGGCAAAATCTTGTTCTATTAAATAAAACCTAACAGACTAAACAATAAAATCTATTCTAACTTTGACAACATACTGTATCCGTAAAGATAGATAGTATTCACTGTAGCCGTAAAGATAATAAATAGTATATAGGTGTGTATATTATCATTTATCATGTACGTCATGAACGTAGTATTATGTTTATTTTTATTAATATTATGTATTAGAAATATTATTTAAAAAGTTTTTGCAATCCTTCGCAATGTAAACTTTAATTGTACCAAATTTCATACTCCACTGTTTGCGTAATTGTTGTAAAAAGAGGTACAAAGTTTTTTACTTCACATATTTATACATATATATATATATATATATATATATATATATATATATATATATATATATATATATATAATCTGTGGCTAGCGCTCATATATTATTAAGTCTGTATCTACTACCTCTAACCTTGTAAAAACTTTGTTGGGAAAAATAAAAGTTTCGGGCTCATACAATTATCTCCTTCGCTCTTTACCATAACAACATCAGTCACGAAAGTTTGCGCTCTTACCTATTTATCCTTTGTTCTTGTTCATTTTTGGATCCCTGACGAAAAAGCCTTACACGTTATATACTTATTGAAACTGTCGTAACTTGTACGAAATGTATAGAATGTTGCTAGCGCCACTGTGTTATTACATAATTGGATTGAATGCCATTCGAAAGATTAAAATCGTTAATCGTTTCAAAAATTATTCAGCTTTGCAAAAATCAAATTACTGTTATTTTTAACAAAATTTCGATAAATCTGTTCTTTGGGGCTGGAAAATACAGCAATGTAGTGGAAAGTTTCCAAAATGGCCGGCGAAGTCAACCATTTTACAGTTTTTTTTTATAGACTCAGCACCCAATCAAGCTAACAGACTAACGAAGTTGTAGAAAGTGGTCGCTCCAACAAATAAAATTTTGCAGCGATACAGGATTCCTGCATTAAAAAATTATCCTAAATTACATCTAGTTGTGAAGACTAGTCCAGTCTTAATATTCGTTATTGTTGAATACCAAGTGTCGAGGTGTCGCGGATAAAACTCCCTTATATGGCGGAAATTTCAGCTATGGATTGTTACGACTAAAATAGCATGAACAATTCTCCAGAGCATTCTCCATTCAACAAGCAGCATTTAATATACAGAAGTTTTTTACCGCATTAGATCTTAGCGATCTCAGCAATACATTGATAATCGCACGCTGTTTCCTCTCATTAGAAGGAAGGATGAGATATTACAAGCTCATGCCCAAAGATTAAACCAGATTTTCACATGCAATATTGAAATGCAGTATTGAAAACTTTGTGAATCTCTATCTGTGAGTTGAACTTAAAATGTATGTCGAATTTAGAATTATGAATTTTAAACGTAGTTCATTATTTACCTATATATTAATACGTGTAGCGAAAACCTTTTACCCTTTTTCCCAAAAAATACGCGAACTGAAGAGTATGAAATTTGGCACAATTTAAGTTTATCTAGAGAAGTACAGACATATAAAAATAATGTTATACAATATGCATTAAAATACATTACATCACTAACTTATATAATAATAATAGTTAGTGATTTAATGTATTTTTATTACTTACTTTTATTACTTACTTTGTTACTTATTCCTACTATTTTATTTACAGTTAAAGTCTCTAGTCAAACTTAAAAGATATTTTAATTTAGTTTATAGCCAGAGGGCGATCGCTGTTATTTATTTTTACAAAACATATTTTAATAAAAAATATTTTTTACGACGATTAAGCGCCTTTAGTGCTATAAACGCTTAATCCGACTTCAAATCCATACTAATATTATGAGTGCGAAAGTAACCGTCTGTCTGTCTCTTCTTGACGCCTAAACCACTGAACCGATTTGAATGAAATTTGGTACAAAGATATTTTGAGACTCGAGAAAGGACGTAGGATAGTTTTATCCCGTAAATTCCACGGGAGCGGGAACTAAGCGGTTTAAATCCCGGAACTTTTAAAATTTTTTTTAAATGATATCAACTATCCATCTGCAACAAATTCTTGCTTCCTTTCGTTTCTTTCGAACCTCATTATCTTATCTCACAATCACTTTGATGTTAACAGAAAAATATCTGTAATCAATATATTATTACAGTAAATTCTAGTAATTTCTTAGAAAAAGCTGGAATTGTAATTTTCGTTATATAATGGTAGAAACGAAATGTTCGCGTGTACGAATATACTTCTAGTTCGATTATGGTAGCAGTCTGTATCTAGGCTGTTGGCTTAACGCGACGCGACGCCACTGCACGCTATTGCTACTAGCCTTTGAGAAAACACATTTCCTGCTTCATTGTTTTCTAATTTTTCTGAGTTCTTTCTAGTTTTCGCAAGTCTAGCGCCTTTGTTTCGCCTCTCATACGAAGTGCTAGCTCAGTTAACTGTCATTTTTATTACCAGCTTTTGAATCTTCTAAAAACTTTTCCAACAAATAGAATTTACTTCAGGTTGTCACATATAAAGTTCTCTTCAGGACTTGTAATGCCACGATCTATAGCAAAAATTCTTTTTGTCACAAGCAGTCATTCCAATTTTTAAAGTATAAAATTTTTTAGCCGCGTTGAGCGATTTTTGACGGGACAATGTTACAGATTTTCGTTATCGAAACGCTGATGCTGATGCCCATGACGTATTCCGCGTAGCGTTATACGCATAATATATTATATACTCTCCATTGTTATGAGTTTTTATTTCTGTCGGCAGTTCTTTGTGACTCTGTTTTTTTTATAATTTCAGGGAACTAGCGTTTAAAAAACTATGGTGGTATGGTTCTGTAATGTTTCGCCCATGTTCTAACACCTTTGCGTCACCAGTCAATCGTAATCGCAACTTGGTAGACAATGTATAATTCGTATCGAAACCATAAAGTAACGAATTGTTTGAACACATAGTCTAGATTTTAATTAGTAGTCCCATTGACTTTTTTTCTTTTTCTTAACAAAAAATAAAAACAATTTGACAACGATCGCGACAATAGGTTCACATTTGGCTACGAAATTGTTTTCGTTATCTTAGAGAAGATAATGAATTTAGATATCGTTTCTTTACGAAGTGATGTTACCTACTTTGCTAAGCCGCTAGTACTCATTATGCTGCGTTGTTCGAAATTATATCTATACAAATAAATAAAATTGGAGTGTCTGTTTGTAATATTAAAATAACCGCCTTTACTAAATGCATATGGATATATACACGGTACATATACCAAAATAACATTTTTTACAATTTTTGTCTGTCTGTACTGAACGGCTGGGCCGATTTTGACGAGACTTTCACTGGCAGATAGCTGATGTGACAGGGAGTAACTTAGGCTACTTTTTTCCACGCGGACGAAGTCGCGGGCGCAGCTAGTCTTCTATACAAATAAATAAAATTGGAGTGTCTATTTGTAATATTAAAATAACCGGTTTTAACTAAATACATATGGATGTATACACGGTACATATACCAAAATAACCATTTTACGATTTTTTACGTCTGTCTGTCTGTCTGTCTGTTTGTGCTGTCTAATCTCTGGAACGGGTGGACCGATTTTAAACTACTTAATTAGGTATTGAGAATCCCGGGTTGTATTAATAGAAAACAGCTAAATCCCGCAATCACTGGAGAAATTTTATGAACTATCTATTTTGTCCGGAGTTAAAAATCACATTAACTCCGGTTTTACGAGATTGAAAATAAACATTTGAAACAACAAACAAAAGTGAACCTGTCACTGAGGCCACTATCCATAACTTTAAGGCCATTTTTCATGGTAATTCTTAAAAGGCTTTGATGAAACAAATATCGCTATTAAAGTAGCTCGAATATTTATTAATTTAATATGGGTCTTACTTTTATCCATGAGCTTTTGTTAAGGCAAAGGTAGACTAAAAATCTTTCTTATAAGGACGCAACACTTAAAATCACCAATTAAATGTTTTTTCGGATAAATATTTTTGACTAAATCAAGTATCGTTGTCATTTAAAATTTGAGGATACTTAAAAATTAATTACTTAAGCGATCGATCAGCAAAACGAACTATTTGACTATTGTGAGTTTTTTAATATCAGATTTTATGTACACAGAAAATTTACTCAATTGATTTTAAATTACATAATTGTTATTTGCAATTAATTACGTAAGCATATATTTTGGCGTTATACATTTGAAACGACAGGTTCGTATTCAACCTTGAATCATTTTTAATTCTAATGATAAACTACACGCGTATGCGGTGTACGACTAGTAATCATCACTACTAGTACACATAATGTCAAAGAGGATACCCCCGTTATATCTTTAGGACATACCGATATTTATTATTTGTTTGAAATTTGACCAGGTCCTATCATTACTAGACCATTCATTCTTGTGTCGCCTTTTAAAGCAACGGACTACACGAACTAAATACTCGATGTCGCGGTATATAATACGTACGCGAGACCTAACTACTTTCACCCTACACAGTTCTAGACATAATGATGGTTTACATTTATTTATTTAATACTTTATTGTACACAACAGAACAACATGAAAAAACTACAGCAAGCGATATTTTTAAAAAGCTACAAAAGGCGAGCTTATCTCTAAAAAAGAGACTTCTTACAGCCAACCTGGTGAAGTGAAATACTTGACCATAAATATAAGTCGAAGTGTAAATATACTAAAAATATTTAAACACATCTAATTTACCACATTTATGGAAACGATTGCCTCGAATAACTTTCGGACAACAGCCGTACTACTGTTGATGGTAGATTCCAGCAATGGAGATTGTATCGCAATAAGAACGGCTGGCGATGGTGGCTGTTCTAGTTACACGTGACATCTACAAAATTTAAATTCGTTATGGAAAATGATGTGCCCGTGCCATCCGAATAATTTATACAACAGGTGTCGATTGCTGTGTTGAATAGATCAATGAATAGGTGATATTGGTTTGAAAATTAGTGTACTTACGAAGTTGTTATTTAAATGACACTTTTTTCTTAACAGATCAATTTTGTGTGACATCACTACCGCCTTTTTTGACTGGATTTATTTAATGAGGCCATATATTAATCGGGCGTTTGTTAGCTAAAATCCCAATTCTGATTTTAACTGTTTCCATTATTTTTAGCTGAAATATAACCGTAAAACTAAATTAACGATTAGAATAGAAATATGAATCAATTAGATACTTTGCAAGTGAACTGAGTTATTGTTGGGCACGTGTGGGTGCCTCGAGCACTAATGTCAAAATGAGTGCGCCCCGCGTGTAAGTCTTCACACTCTCCTAAGATGGAAAATGGCTTCGGGGCTGAAGGCCCCTTTGCCATGGTTTCAGGCGCTGGCCGTGGACACGGCCAGGTTATTGAGTTTTGGTTTTGAGAACACCAGAGTGGTAGTTTTTGAAAAAGAGATTAAAAGGAGAGTCTACAATTGGAATGGAGATATTACGAAAAAGAGCTCACCCACCCTCAGTTTCTTCACGCGGCCGCAAGCGGTCGGCTCCACCGGTTTAGACCCGTTGGGGAAGTCCGGCGAAGACCGACCAGCGATCGCGGAGCGACTTTGATGGGAGGGTGGGGAGGGGGTAACTAACTGTTTAAGATGTCTCTAGGGAAGGGCCTCGCGTCTCGAGGACGTGAGTGCCAAGGTGCTATTCTCTGCAGGTGAGGGTGAGATGAGGAGTCGGCGCGCTCGTACATCTTCTTTGCGTTCTATTTGATGAACTCTTCTAATAATTCCATCTTGAGGTCCCGGTGCATAACATCATTCCTGACGTACATGGGGGCGTTTACTACTCTACGCAGCGCTAGATTTTGTTGTTGTAGAGCAGTGCGTGATGATGGTGAAGCGAGGTTGTACCAGCTAGCGGCTGCGTACGTCAGTCTGGAGCGGATGTATGTTTTAAACAACCCCAGTTTGATTCTGGTAGGAAGACTAGTGTGGAGTAGAGGTCGCATCGCTGCCATGGCCATTCGTGTTTGACTGTTAACGGTTTTCACGTGGGTGTTCATCGTGAGGCCGGTGTCGATGGTTACTCCTAGATACTTAACTGATTTTGACCATTTGATCACCAGGTTGTTAAGTGTGAGATGTGGTATTTGCTTCCTCGTTCTGGGTCTCAAGGCCTGGGTCTTCCCTGCATTGGTCGTCAGGCACCACTTGGACAGCCAATTGGGTAGTAGGTCGAGGCATCTCTGCATCTTGGTGCAAGCGTGTACTGCTGACATTGAGGTGGTGACATACGCTGCACCGTCAGCGTAGAGTGCAAGCTAGCAGCCGTCTTCCACCGGTATGTCCTTTGTGTAGACCGAATATAGCGTCGGTGAGAGGCAGCTGCCCTGGAGTGCGCCCCAAATAGGAGCAACGCCTTTTGTAGATGCGATAACGTTTGATTTATTGACAAGCGGAAAGTGCTGCCAACAATAAATATTTTAGGTTTCTATTGAAATAATCACTGGTGAAAAAAAATGTTACAATGAATTGATTTTGTAATTTTGTAATATTATTTTTCAATATCTAACAATAATATTTTCGTCATTTTGGATGTGTGCACTTTAGGACCATATATCCTATTGGAAAAATGCATAAAATAAAATATATTGGCACATTACAATCATTGTAATCGTCCTGAAAGATAACTCTAAAGCCTATTTTCGTAAAATGCTATGAAGGAATTGTCTTCGTTTTAAAAAAACCGTTATCAAAAATTATATTCTTGCTCTGTAGTGTACTAAATCAAGACTAAATCTTGCAAAAACTGTAATATCCTTCGAATAATCTGCTCACATTATTACGATATTGCTCTGAAAAAAACTTGAAAACATGAAGTTTTCGTTGCAAATACAATACACGCACTTAATAAACTAAAGCCTTTTAAAAATGAAAGAATCATAAAGTATCAATTATACCAGATGTAAAGCCGGCAGTTTTAAATTAAAACTGCCGGATCAAAATTTTATGAAGATTTTTTGTTTCGCATACACTTACCCGTGTTCACCAATCACATTATAATCCATATATAGCGAAGCGAAGCAGCGAAGTAGACTAAATCATATATATATATATATATATATATATATATATATATATATATATATATATATATATATATATATATATATATATATATATATATATATATATATATATGATTTAGTCTACTTCGCTGATCAAAATAGTTTGAATATGCTTCGTGCTTGCTGCACAGGGGCTTAAAGTAAAATCGCTTCGTAGTGAAACGACAGCTAAATTCGTCATCGTCTCTAAATATAACGATGCCAAAGACGATCGACCACGTCATTTAGCGCGGCTTATGTCAATCCCATACATTTTATTCTTTTCCTAGTTCGTTATCGTTTTTATGTTGATATTTTTGCCTAAGCCTTAAATGGTCGTGGTTCGTTTTCTGTGATGATAATAGCCTTAATTTGGTGTAAATGTAATTATGCATAAAAAAGTAGCAAGACAAACTATAATGGATCATTATATCATGAAATCGATTTTTGCTTGCTGTTAACAACGTAAAGGAATTAGTGCGAAGATATTTAGTTTTTACAGCATGGTCAGTATAATCGTAGTTTGTATTATAAAAGACGACGTGGACATTATACACTTACCATACCATACGTACCGTACACATACCATAACCTTACTCTTAGTACTTTGTTGTATTGAGAGGAGTGCTTCTATCTTGTTAAAAACATTTATCACGTCCATTCTAAAAATGATCTTCCCAAGAGACGTTTAGCTGTTAGTGTTAGAACTTAACCCATAAATTTGCAACTGTGTTGTTTCATATTCTCCGTCCAAACTAAATTACTGCTTACACCGACAATGCAGTTGTAACTTTAGCCAGGCTCGCGTCGAGATGCGTCCACATTGCTTATAAGCCACAACTATTTCGCAATCTTCTACCGAAAAACAGTTAAACTTGGAAATACTGGGACAATTTATAATAGTAAAATACATAGTATTACATTTTGATAAAACTTTGCTTGCGTCTTTGTGACTAATTCACATACTTTTTGGAAATCTTTGAGATTTTCGGTTTAGAAAGATTAACAGTGTTTTTAAGCTCAAGTTTCGCCCTGCCATATTTTGTTCATATTTATAAAAAAGAAAACTTAAATTTCCAGAAATCTAAGCTCTTTACTATTTTTTAATATTTTTAGTATTTTTTATAATATAAATTACCAAACAATCTAATAGCTCTCCCGTTAGAAAGAGATAACCATCGCCTATTAACACTAGACGTTGATGGCACATTATTTTTGGTTTAGAGATAAGGTGAAACTATATGCATAATTTTACCAACCTTATCCTTCAAACTGTAAAAAGCACGTCGGTGCTTATTACAGTTTATCTTGGTAGATAAAGTTTAATCAAATCCAGAGGGGACGTTGCTGAACTCTACCTCTCTCATTCAAATGTCAGCTGTCATGAGAACAAAGGTTTTAGAACCTAAAGCAAGAATGGGGTTCATACTTGTTAGTTTATTAGCTACAATCATTACTTAGAAGTTAAAATACATTAGACAGAACAGTAAACAAAGCAGTCAATCGTATAACCTGTAGGTCGTCTTTTACGACCTACCTAGCAGAACGGCAGTTGGCCTATTCTTCAAAGGAGCTCGTGATCTAACTTCCTTATACAGACGATTCTGTGACGTTTAACTGGCAAAATATCTGAAAAATTGGAAGATTTGTGTGTGATTTGTCCGGTATTTCGGTTATTTTAATACCGCCATTTTTTACATTTTTCATTCTATAACATAAGGTACACCCAGAGAATATCAGAATGAAGTACTTTTTAGAAACTTCCTTACAATGTTTCATCAAAAAACTTGTGAACACACGCTTAATTAAAAGTTTCGAAAGCAACTACAGGAAATTTTATCTAAACGTTCATACCAGTAAGCCGTGCCAAACATGATATTGTCTACGAGAGTAGGAGCTTTTGCGCCAAAAACAAAACGCAAAATATTCTAATATATATGACCATGGGCGGCAAGTGATCACTCAACATCAGGTGCACCTGCTCGTTTGCCCCCTCTTCCATAAAAAAGAATTAAAAAAAATACTAAAACTTAAATATCTCGGGAACAACAAGTCCCAAAATATTAAGTTTCTATAATCCATAAAACCTTCTTATATATGTAGTTGCGAGTAGTCGAATTACTTACAGACATTAACATGAAATACCTTACAGAACTCAAAAAATTCAATGTCTCGATAAGTAAAGTTTTTAAAAATTTAAGATAAACCAAAAATTTCAAAGTTACATGATAAAATAAACCAAAATATTAGAACCAGATAGCAGTATGCAGCAAGTTACCAAGCCTCTTCTTTTAAACCAAAATTGTCCAAGACCCATTCGATGATTGGCGAAATTTCGTTAGCGCTCAAGCGGTCTTTCTTTATGCGGCATGCCCCTAAACCGACTCAAATCCAGTGATTCCAATTCAATGAGTAGTCTTACAATTGCTAGGGTATTTTTTAATATTGCATTCCTAAGGTAACAAATATACTGTAATACAATAAATAGTGCGTTGTTATCCACACTATCGTACAAGCGTCAAGCCAGAGCACGATAATGTCAAGATCTGACGTTATGATGGAAAAAATTGTTAAGTATTGGCATAATAATAACGTAAGTGAACCATAACTGCGAAACTCTACTACTTATTAAGACATCGTAGTGACACAATAATCGTTGTTTCGTTTTGATAATGTTGTGATAATGCTAACTTTGTACAGTTGCTCAACCTTTATAAAGCACAAGTCCGTTCGTGCATGGAATACTGCTCTCACCTCTGGGATGGATCCACTAAATACCAGCTGGAGACACTTGAGGCCATCGAGAGGCGTGCCAAGAGGCTCATAAACGACGATGATCTGGTAGGCAAAAAACTCCAGAGCCTCGCTCATCGCCGCAGAGTGGCTAGTTTATCGGTTTTTTATCAAATACACTTTGGAGAGTGCGCTGCGGAATTGCACGACTTAATTCCGCCATCCCCGTTTTTCTATCGGTCGTCGAGGTGCACAGAATCTAGGCATTGTTATATGGTGGACGTTCCACGTACCCGGACAAAGCGGCTCGACTCAACATTCTTCATTCGAACCGCAACGGACTGGAACATGCTTCCTGAGTCTGTGTTCCCGGACGAGTACAATCTGGAGATCTTCAAGACAAGAGTGAACAGGTACCTTCTAGGGAAGCGCGTTCCATCTTAGGCCTCATCTTAGCTTACCATCAGGCGAGATCGAGGTCAAGCGCTTACCTATCGATAATAAAAAAAAAACTTATGCTGTAAACATTTATAGAATAATGCTAGTAGAAACGATATGGGTGAATAAAGTTCTGAAAAGGAAAGAGTTTTAGAAGAGTTTTTAGTGATGTATTATATTTTCAGGGTCTGTATGACTGTTCAATGTGACGATAGGTCATAAATATGTCTATTATTTAATTTTTATTATTTATTTTTATTTAATTTATTTTAAATTTAAAAAATAAACTTTTATTTATTTTAAATTTAAAAAATAAAGAGCTTTGCCGGAAGTATAAGATGATGCGTCAAATATTGAGAAAATAAAGCATGATAAATCATTTTATTGACTGAAAAAATCCCTAAAAGCAATTTTCATCGAATTCATTATATCAGTTTAATATTGCTCGTTTAATTGAACTACTGCCAATTATTCATGGATATACAAAGGGCAGCTACCTAAGATAATAGGCGTAACTTCATTTTAATCAGGTTTACTTGTTTTTATTTAATTAAGAATTAAGCTGCGCAAAGTAAAATTTACTTATCTAAAGGATTGAGAATTATTAGGGGAACGAAAATCGACCTTGTCCCTTACCTACACACCGCCGCCGTGACATGATAAAATATCGTGGCGTTTATCTTTGAATATCCAAATTAAGTCGACTTATCGGACGTTTTAGCTGTAATGGCTCGAGTGTGTGACTAGATAAATTGAATAATTTTATACAAACGTAGATACGTTTGGCTTAGAAGATCACAGTTGGGTAAGTGGGGGCGTTTAACGGGCTAATTATCAAACGGCTAATGAAGTTTGTATTCAGCGGGCGGGCACAGGGCGCCGGCTCGGAGGCGCTACGTGCCGCGACTGCCAACTCGCCCCACCTGATAACTCCCCGCCCCCCCACAGAAAAATTGCAGAGAAAAGTTTCATCGCAAGGGAACGTGAATGAAATGAAGAATTGTGTCGGCCTCTTTCGGGATTATTTCTAGCATAAAAACCTGAACCTTTTATGTCTGTTTCAATTCATCAAAACGTCTTTTTATGCAGGGGTTCTCGATTTCATGTTACTTACG
Organism: Apodemia mormo; assembly: GCA_036924255.1. Taxonomy (NCBI): domain Eukaryota; kingdom Metazoa; phylum Arthropoda; class Insecta; order Lepidoptera; family Riodinidae; genus Apodemia; species Apodemia mormo. The sequence continues at coordinate 30,280,219 of JAUPFN010000003.1, read as the reverse complement.
TGTTGATTTTATCATTTTCTTGTTTCTACCGACTTCCGCGAAAGAAATTAACGAATCGATTTTCTTAAAATATGCCCGTTTTTTATATTAACCATCGTCTACATTTCGGCTCAGTGGTTTACCGGTACCGACTTCGGTATAGATGCATGAGGTCCTGGGTTCAAATCCCACGTCTTGCATTTTTCCCCGATCAAGTTTTTATTTTTTTCTGTCATTACCATATATCAAAAGGTTGGCTACTTGTCTCATCATAGGACATAACACTGTTTACAAATAGTGGGTGGCATGATATATAAACCTATCATTGCACCACCTATCATTTATAAATAAACTAATAATTCCTGCCGCAGAATTTCACCTTCGGACATCGCGACAAAATTCAAAATTTCACCCACACCATCTCTATATTTGGAAATCCACAATTGTGCGATTCTCGGAGCACTTTTTTTCCCGCTCTACTCCTCTATGGAACCAAATATCGGCTGGGATTTTTTTGAACGGATATGACTTAGGACCTTAAGAAAAGAGTTATTTCTTAAAAGGCCGACAACGCAACTGCTAGTCTTCTGATAGTGTAATTGTCCATAGGTGGTGTTTCGTCCTCCTGTCTGTTTGCCCCCTTTTTTCTATAAAATAATAATAATAATAAACATGCACTAAACTAATAATAAAATACTTCTTTTACTCAACTCAACAAGAGCCACAGCTATGTTCATTTCTCCCGAAGATGCTTCGGTTGCGAAGTAAAACTTGCGTTGAATGTGAAACTGTGTGCTTGCTACTAACGTGGTGGAAACTTTGGTCGACGAGAATGGATAACTGTGCCGCTGGGGTTTTTGCAAACCTATGCATGACACAGAATAAATAATAGTATGCCTTCGATGAGTGTTCCAATTCTTACACCGCTTTTATATTTTTCCATTTAGAGGCCTCGCAAGAGCATACGTGAAAGTTCGCGAAAGTTTGCAAATTACATTGTTTTCTTTGTTGAGTTATGGATTTCCGCAAGCCTGAATGAATATAAACATATATTTTTTATTGTAGGATAGCGAATAAGTAGGTGGCTTTTCTGCTGGAAAGTAACAACCATCGCGTATATACACCAAAAATGTTAATGGTACTAAGTGTGATAAAGCTACAAACAAAAGTCTACCAACTACCTCATCGCCCAAACCGGAACACGACAATGACAAGCACTGACGCTGTTGCGGCAGGAATAGGTACAGCGGTGGAACTACTTACGCGCGAGACATTGCGGAAGTCTACCACCTCCTAAACACAATGCTGGTGACACGTTATGCAAGTCGTTCGCGGATTATACTGAATACGCCTTTCAATGCAGTTTATGTTATCAGGGGCCTAATTCACGTAATCAAACGGCAGTCGAGTTGAAGCGTTTAAAACTCTTACACATTGTATTACATAATATCTGGTTGACCGAGCTTTGTTCGGTTTTTCACATGCCCATATCTTGGAAACCGAGCTTTTCTTGGACCTGGAACCTTGATAAATCGATTCCTATAAAATAAATTATTTTTTTCTGTACCTGGTTGACCGAGCTTTGCTCGGTTTTTCACATACCCATATCTTGGGAACCGAGCTTTTTTTGGACCTGGAACCTTGATAAATCGATTCCTATAAAATAAATTATTGTTTTCTGTACCTGGTTGACCGAGCTTTGCTCGGTTTTTCACATACCCATATCTTGGGAACCGAGCTTTTTTTGGACCTGGAACCTTGATAAATCGATTCCTTGACCCGAAAAACCCCTAATTTGTGGCTTTCATGAAAATCGTTGGAGCCGATTCCGAGATTCCAATTATATATATACAAGAATTGCTCGTTTAAAGGTATTAGATTATGCCGCGTCGTAGCACGTCTCGACGTTCCATCATCTCTGTTCATATGTGTGAAAGCCCTAAGCGCATTGACTAAATTACGTAATTGGGGGGGCGGGGGGGCAGTGTAACTTGCATTTATACCCTGAAATACAGAGTAATAGGACTTACCGATGAAATAAATCAATCCGAGGGTATTGAAAATTGGGTTTCTTACTCGGCACAGTAAAATTTGAACGCAGTAAAACTGCAAAAACCGACTTCCAACTTCCATCTCTGAAACCCTAAATCAGATCTTCACTAAATTTATATGTGATCAAATCGGAAGTATACTACTCTCTTAAACAAAAATAATTTTGCATAGCCGTCTATATATGACGGAGTCGACTATATATCTTTCAAAAAATTTAATAAATATAAATAAATATTCACGGGACAAATTACACTTACTCTCTAACCCCAAAGTAAGCAAATTATTTGCATGTTTTATGGGTGTTAGCCAACGATACTAGTACATAGAAATACATATACTAGAATATATATAATAAATATCCAAACCCGGAAATACAAATATTTATGCTCATCACACAAATGATTGTCCCCGTTGGGGATTGAACCCGAGCCCCGTCGATTGCGTAGTCAGGGTCGCTAACCACTTGACCAACGGGGCGGTCAAATCGACGAAAAGTTACACATGGTCATGATTTTTTATATCAATGGTGGTCATACACTAAATTCAGTGAGTGTATAACCAATCATCCTGTTCCCTTATATCCTCCCTTGGTCACGACATCACGCCTGAATGGCTGGAACAATTTCGGTATTTTTTTGTTGTGTTTGTAATTGTAAGGAGAAGGTTCTTATAAAAGAAAATATTAAGAAAATTGCGCGGAAAATTAGAAAATTTAAGAACACTTAAGCACCATATAAAGTTTAATGCTATTTTGGCTGCGTGGAAGAACAATCCCGTAGTCTTATATAAATTACGTGTCACGTTGTTTGTCCGCTATGGATTCCTAATATGTAAGGCAAAACAACGTTTGCCGGGTCAGCTAGTTTCCAATAAAAAAAAAGAATTCAGTATCAAAATTAGATCACTGTGTAAAAAGTTATGCGTGGTACATGCCTGCATTAAAATCAGTGAATCAACAATCATACTTTGTTTACGTACCCTTATATTATGAATTTAAAAATAAAAATAGAATAGAGTTATACATATTTTTTTTTATTTTATGCATTATTTTTTTTATTAGAATGGGTCTAATAAAAAAAATAATCAAAATCGGACTAGTCTATAAAAAGTTATGCGTGGTCTAACATAAAAAAATTAAAGGCGTCGAATTAAGAACTTCCTACGTTTTTTCGTCATCAACATAAATATCTTTGATGTCCTTAGTCAATTTCATCATCCTTTAGCCATCGAAAAAACCTGATTGTTTTTTTTATTGCTTGTTAATATATTTTTTATTATGGGATAGCAAACAAGGAGATGGCATTCCTGATTTAAAAGACATAACCATTGCTTAGAAACAGAAAGAAAAAATGTTGAGTCGTTTACCATGTGTGTAGCAAAGATCAAGATTTATACTATGATCAGATTGATCGTGTGCTGTTCGAAGGTTTGGCAAGATTCTTCGCAACCAGCGTGTTTGTATGAAGAGCAAGGTCAGATCCAGGAGGGGAGTAATGGGGGTTTAAACCTCCTACCCCTCTAAGCAGGGGTCTAGGTATGGATTTATTAGGACGAGTTAAGAATTAGAGCCTATCTTGACTGAAACTCAAATATGTGACCCCCTGACCCAAAGACTGGATCCGCCCTTGATGAAGAGTGTAATGAATGTAAAGGAAGCGAGACAAATCTGCAAGGATCGTGATATATGGTAATCTGCCTATCACGTAAGAGATCTGGCGTTAAGATATGAATCTATATATGTATGAAGCAAGGATATAATATCACACGGATAAGTTCACTGGCTACCTTGCACCCTAAAGCGAAACGACAGTGACTCTCAAACTTGACAAAACTGATGATGTTACTTACGTCGTGAAAAGTTAAGGCGGTGATGACAAACCCGGGTCTTCCAAAATTTCGTATATTTCTGTAATTCTTGTGAGATATATACAACGCCGATTAGGTAAGGTGTTGGCTTAGTGAGAGTATAATTTAACCCTGTCGCAGAGCTGTCTTGACTTGAGACGGTAATTTATGGTTAGTTAGGTAACGTGTACTGAGCACCTATGTATCTCTTGCAGGCGACAAAAGATTAATTAATGTTGGGGTGAATGATATTGTTTATTACATGGCGTAGACAAAAAAAAACAACTCATCCAGATTAGCGTGAAATATAATAAAGTTGCTATGTATAGACATAAAAATCGTCACGCTAGTTGGGAGATAATTTTTATACTTAAAATTGTATATACGTAGGTCACACTATAAGTTTTGCGTAACTTAAAAAAACAACATGTTATAACCAAAATATTATGTTTATTGCTTTTCAAAATAATCTCCTTTATATTTAAAAAAAATATTTCATGCGATCGAACCATTTTTTAAAAGAGGAGGACCACAGATCTAAAGGGATGTTTTCTACGTGCTTATTGAACGCTATCACTGCCTCTTCGGAGTTGGTAAAAGTAAAACCTCTCATCAAATCTTTGATTTTGGGGAAAATACAGAAATCACAGGGTGCTAGGTCGGGGCTATGCGCAGGATGAGTGACGAGATGTACTTTTTCGGAAGCTTAAAATGACTTTGTTTTGTTGGCCGTGTGTAAAGAAGCGTTATCATGGTGTAGGAGAATGCGGCTTTTGGGTCGTTTTTCGCGAACTTTTTCTAACACCCTGGGTAAACAAATGGTAGAATACCACTCGGCATTAGCACTCTTTTGATCTTCAAGTGGAATTGGCAACATTTCATTTTTTTAACATCCTTATATTATATTTTTAACTGAAACTAGATTGAAAAATAGAATACCCGTATTTTTTTTATTTTCTCAAAATTCATTCATTTTGATATTTATTTTAACTCTTAAAGTTCTTCTCATTCTAAATAAACGTAAGTGCCAAATGACATCTTTTATACAGCTGAATGATGCTACGCTTTTGCTTTTTGTGTCCTGAAAAAAGCACTTGTCATCTATGACATTTATTAAATAAAATAATAAATAATATTAATCGAGTAGGTATTGTAAATCATTAAACCATTATTTACATTTGATCATATTTCTATAAAGCGTTCTAGTTTGCAGTAATGTTATTGCGAAATCTGTACATATAATAAAATCGTAGGAAAGTAAAAACTGTACATTGAATATTTTTTTAAAAGAATACTTGGGGCGTGATCTACAATCGATATCGAAGCCAAAAATATAGTTTTTAGAATTTTTGTCTGTTTGTCTGTATGTATGTCCGGGGTAAACTCAAAAAGTACTGCATGGATTTACTTCAAATTTTGCATGAATATTACTAACAGGTCGGGTCAACATATAAGCGTATTTTGTTAAAGATGACAGTATATTGGTTTTGAAAAGCGCTGTATTTTGAAAACGATGATCAGTTTTGATCTTTTGAATGGCTTAACTCAATTTTCGAAATCTAAAATACTGCTTTCGCTAGTTAATCGATAAGTTGAAAATTTCGAAGCAATGTCAAACAACATTTTTTTCAAAAATTTCATCGTTGATAAATCCTAAACAAATTGATTGATTTTGTTCCAATATACCGGAAATACCGGTAGTATTTGACGCAATTTTTAAGGAAGGATAGCTGTTTAGTCAGTCGGTGTATTAGACTGAAAATTATTTCAAAAATATTATTAAAAAACACCGTTACCTTAATATTTAAAAAGCTGTAACTTTTGAAAACTAGGTTCAATTTTGATTTTAGAAACGACATCCGACATAGTTTTTTTAATAATAAAATATCGCAGAATGCTAGAAAATGATTGGTTAAAAATTTCGAAGTAATGTCGAAAAAACACTTTTTTCGACATAACTTCGAAACGATTACTCACTAATGAATAAACCGATTTTGATGCAATTTATATATTGGACGTAGTTTTTTGAGTAATAGAGCTGTTTAGTTTTTGTATCCAATCGGTACATGAATCTGGAAGATATATAAAAAATACTGTTTCGCCAGATTAATTTTTTTAAGTTTTTCCATGTTTTCTCAAAATCTCCTGAAATCTAAGTTGAGTGGAATCCAATCGAATGCCATCAACTGCATTTCGATCGGTCCAGCCGTTCAAAAGTTATGAGATGTTTACACACACACACACACACACACACACACACACACACACACACACACACACACACACACACACACACACACAAATACATACAGACATACTGACGTCATCGTGAAAATAGTCGGAAAAGGTTCCTAGGACCTCAAATGTGGAGATCTGGTGAAAACTCGACTTTCGAAAATCGGGGTAAAATCAGTAACTTATCTTAGTACCTTATCTACATACGTAGTGGGAAGTTAAAAAGGGTAGTAAAAGAAATATTACAATAGAATAACCCGGCAATACAATAGAATTGGCCCGGCAAACGTTGCATTGCATTTGCATACGTTGCAGCAGATGGCACTCCTGATGGAAAGAGTCAACCATCGCTTATGGACACCAAAGATGTTAATAGTGTATTGCTATACTTTGAACATTGAATATCGACGGCACTTGGTAAAACTCCGTGTTAACTTTTTTTTCATACATGTATATCATAAGATAGCAAACAAGCAGATGGGTCTCCTGATGGTAAGAGTCAACTATCGCCTATAGACATCAAAGATGTTAATAGTGCGTTGCTATCTTGTGGCGAGGTCTAATGCCACATGCATAGGTTTACCGGCTACCTTACCCTCCAAACTGGAACACGACAGCGACAAGCACTGACGCTATTGCGGCAGGAATAGGTAAGGCGGTGGTATCTGACCCGGGTGAGACAATGCAGAACTCTACCACTTAGTAGCCACGATGGTAGTGACTCGCATAGCCATTAGCCAATCAGTCGCCTTTTAAGACCTGCCTGGCAGGACGGCAGTTGGTCTATTCTTCAAAGGAGCCCGGAACCAACACGGGGAAAATTTGGATTTATATTGTATTAAAATACTAGCTGTTGCCTGCGACTTCGTCCGCGCGGACTTCGTTTACTCCGCACTACTCCTCCCCCGTAGGTGATAGCGTGATGTTATGTAGCCTATATGTTGACCCGACCTATTAGTAATATTCATGCAAAATTTGAAGTAAATTCATGCAGTACTTTTTGAGTTTACCCCGGACATACATACAGACAAACAGAGAAAAATTCTGTTTGTCTGTATGTCTGTATGTCTGTATTGTCTGTTTGTCTGTATGTATGTCCGAGGTAAACTCAAAAAGTACTGCATGGATTTACTTCAAATTTTGCATGAATATTACTAATAGCTCGGGTCAACATATAGGCTACATATTATCACGCTATCACCTACGGGGAAGGTACAGTGCGGAGTAAACAAAGTCCGCGCGGACGAAGTCGCTGGCAACAGCTAGTAACTTATAAAATATAGTATAAGTTTACATTTTATTACTTTCTTTTGCTTTTGCCTTGTTCCTTTTTCCTTGTAAACTAAAATATCGTATATTGTCTGCTGTAATAGATTATGTAAAAATGTGGTACCAATACATATTAATCTTATCTTATGTATAACCCTTTATGTGATTAAGTGCTATTAACAATCTTCTTAATAGGGGACACAAATCTACGCGTGAAATTAGAAGCCACTCCCTTTGACTCTGAACTTATTGATAACTAGCTTTCTCTCTAGCGTTCTACACTGGTACATATCTATACAATTAATCTTTACATACAAATAAATAAAATTGAGAGTCTGTTTGTAATATTAAAATAACCGCTTTTTACTAAATGCCTATACGTATACGTCAACACGGTACATATATTAAAGTAACATTTTTTACCATTTTTGTCTGTCTGTCTGTTTGCTCCGGCTACGTCTCTGGAACGGCTGGAAGAAGTAACTTAGGCTAATTTTATTTTAGAAATTTTACCTAGCCGAGGAAGTCGCGGGCACAGCTAGTCTTTACCTATGATAGATTGAAAGAATCCTAAATTGTATAATAATTTCTGTGCCTCTGCGTCATTACCTATTAACACACAGTTCTATTCGAGTATGGATATCAATTAGTTGGGTAAAGGGTCAGAAGGGTTGCTACATAGCTAATTACAACTAAATAAAGTTGGTGTTGATATTATATGTGCAAAAGTTTCTATATTTCAGCTGTTATTTAATTGTTAACAATTATATTTATTATATTTATTTATTATATTTAAATATAATGTGGTTTTTCATTTTATGGATAATTCATTTTTATATCATACGATAGGAAACAAACTAATGGCTCTCCTGGTGGAAAGATATAACCAACGCCTATAGACACCAAAGATGTTAATGGTGCATTGGTATCCATCTGGCGGGATGTTCATGCCACGTGCAAAAGCTTACCGGCTACCTTACTTTCCAATTCAGAACATGACAGTGAAACGCACATAAAACACACAGCAATCGCTATTGCGGCAAGAGTGGATAAGGCGTTGAGTACTAGACCCGCGCGAGACGTTGCGGAACTCTACCACTTAATATTCACGATGGCATTAACACTTGGTTGGTAGAACGACGGGTGGTCTATTCTTCAAAGGGGGCCACACATACAACTTTACTTACAACAACATACTTATAACAATTTATTTGAAACTTGTTTATTTTGACAGTTAAATACAGTTATTTCGTCTGCTGGTAAATAATAATATTATCTCGATTGTAAATATAATATTTACTTGTTTAAATTTATGCACAGCAAAGTACAAAGGTGACCTTAACACTAAATGGCAGTTTCTACCAGTCAACTTAACCAGATAAATACAGTACGAGAAGGTGCAAAGAATTATTGGATTAATTAACACTAACTATTGCCTTGTGGTCGAAATTCGACCATAGACTAAATAGTAAATTTTATCTTTGACTATAGTTTTAGCCGTAAAGAAATAATATACATGCATGTACATATATTAACATGTATGTCACATGAAAGTGGTGTGTGTAATGTATATTTTTTATTAAAATAATATATTTCTAATACATATTATTTAAAAATGTTAAACTTCTGCAGTCCTCCTCAATGTAAACTTTAACTGTGCCAAATTACATACGCCACCGTAAGCATAATTGTCTTAAGTAGGTCTACAAAGTTTTTGCTTTGCATATTAATATATAGATTGATGTTAAAACATACAACAGCTAAGATTAAATAATTGGATATAATAATTGGATAAGTTGTTTATCAGAGGCTATGATTGTAATACAACACCTGATATAAATATTTATGATATGTACTAGCTGACCCGGCAAACGTTGTTCTGCCTTTTTTACTGCTCTTATTTTTTTCTATATTTTCTCACCTTTTAAACTTTCCCTGGACTTTAACAATTAATTGAAAACCAAAATTAGCCAAATCGGTTCAGCCGTTCTTGAGTTTTAGCGAGACTAACGAACAGCAATTGATTTTTATATATATATAGATAACAGGTATTCCCTACGCTTCAAGCTATCACCAAATTCAATTTCACCACCTGAAGTTAACATTGTCACCACTTAAAAATAGTGTTAATAATAATCGCTAATGAGCTGTTATTTATTATTTTTCTTACACTTTTCCTCATAACCTTTTTTATAGCGGCGCTTGCATTTGATTAATGCCGGCATTTTATTTTTATTTTTGAAAGATCTTACTAATTTTATGACAATTCTTGATGAAACCTATAAGAGTACTGTAATATATATGAGCTTTAGGTAAAGGCAAATGAATAATTAAAGACACAATTTGATGACTCAGACTGAAATATATTTTAAACTCAGACAATCTCGTCACTGATATACTTATTATTTATGTTGTAGGTAGGATGCGGAAAGTGATACGTTCTATCAAGACACTCTAGGGATTTCTTAGACAGACTACAAGGATCATTCCCCTACCTAATCTCAAAGGACTTATCTTCGCAGTATATTTTCCGCCAAACAACTATTTTTAGAGCTACTGTTTAGTTGAAAAATAATAATATATTTTATTTGAAGGTAATTTAAAAATAATTTAGAAAATTTAAAAGCACACGACTCAATGCTCATTTGGTCGTGAAAATAAATTGTATTAGAGTGAGAGTAATAATTATAAAAAAGTGAGTGTAAAGAAATTTTAAAGAAATATTAGTAGTATCGACAGTCGGTATCGAATATTGTTCATTAAAATCTTTTTCCTATAGCGCTGTAAGAAATTAAGAGTTTATTTAGTCTCTGACCGTGGGAATTTAAAATTGAACACACACAAATTTCACTATCATATGCATCGGCCATACAACAAAATACTTATACATTGCGTTATTGCGACTGTAAATAAGTAATATCATTTAAAAAAAAGTGTAAACAATTGACCCTACGGGCCATCCCTGAAACTTCCCACTAACTTAAGGTTTTTTAAGCTCAAAAGAGTAAAAAATATAAGCATAGATTTTTCAGTTCAAACATCTATTTTGTTAAAAATGGCAGTATATTAACTTTTGGAAAGCTGTATAATTGAAAGCGATTGGCATTCAACTCAATTTTTGAGATCTAAAATATTGCTTAAGCTAAATAATTGATAGACCTCGCCACAAGATAGCAATGCACTATTAACATCTTTGGTGTCTATAGGCGATGGTTGACACTTTCCATCAGGAGACCCAGACTCATCTGCTTGTTTGCTATCTTCCTCTAAAAAAAAAAACATCAAAAAATGATTGGTTGAAAAATGTTGAAGCTATGTCGACTATAACTTTTTTCAAAGTTTTTCGTCAACGATTACTCCCAAATGGATAAACCGATTTTGACACAATTTATGTATTAAACGTAGTTTTTTGGGGAATAGAGCTGATTAGTTTTTGTACTCAATCGTTACATAAATCTGGAAGTTATATTCGAAAAATACTATTTTTTCAATTTTTTTTTGTTTTTTCAAATATTCTCAAAATCTCGTGGACCGAATCAGTTCAAATTTTCAGGAAATCTAAGTTGAGCGGAATCCAATCGAATGCCATCAACGGCGTTTCGATCAGTCCAGCCGTTCAAAAGTTATGAGATGTTTACATACACACACACACACACACACACACAAACACACACACACACACACACACACACACACACACACATATACATACACACAGACATACTGACGTCATCGTGAAAATAGTCGGAAAACATTCCTAGGACCTCAAAATATGGACATCTGGTGAAAACTCGATTTTCGAAAATCGGGGTAAATTCAGTAACTTCCTTATCTACATACGTAGTGGGAAGTTAAAAAAGCGCAATGTTTAAAATTTTCATTGATTTACCAAATCTAAAATGTGGAGTCATAATAAACGCGTTACAACAAATGAATAAATTGATGATTTAAATCCTTATTAAACTGATCATGCTTTGGAATATTATATAACTAGACCATGGAAGATAAGTCAAATATAGATTTAAATGGATTAAAGAATATCTCTTGTTATTTAATTTTTTTATCGTATTACATAATCAAATCGGCACCGATTTGAAAGACTTTATTATAATTTATGTGAAGAAATAAATTGATCTGAAATGGTAATCTGAAATGAAAATATATATATATTCAATTCAATGTCATGAAAGTACACAATTTTACAACTTATATTTGTGATCAAATCGTATGTTTTATTGAAACTTCTTTTTAATACTTTTAAACATACATTTTTCTACTTAAAACAAATAATTTTTATTATGAGAGATACAACACTGTGTCAAATCTATGGTACAGAATACAGATACGTTCCGGTAGGACCATCCGGCAGGAGAAGTAGTGTGTCTTATTGTTAATAATTTTGATTTTTCAAACTTCAAATAACCCCATGTATTAAAAAAGTATATTATAGATTATGTTTTCAAGGTAGCATAAAAATTGTCCCTGTTTTTTTATTGTTGAGTAAATTTCTGATTATTTTAATAGTAATGATCATCTAATAGTAAATTTACATGGTCACTTATCATTCATTTCGCAAAAGCGTAACTAGAGGAAGAACTAGAATTTAAATAAAGGTGTTCTCTTATTCTTTATTTGAGATAAATCAGTAAGACGTCTCAACTACTCACCCCTCCCTCATCCCCTCGTAAGTAGTAGAATATTGCAATATTTCAACTGAGTTTTCCCCGTGTTGGTATCGGGCTCCTTTGAAGAATAGGCCAACTGCCGTTCTGCTAAGCAGGTCGTAAAAGGCGACCGATAGGCTATACGAGTCACTACCATCGTGGCTATTAGGTGGTAGAGTTCTGAATTCTCTCACCCGGGCCTGGTACCACCGCCTTATCTGTTCCTGCCGCTATAGCGTCAGTGCTTGTCACTGTCGTGTTCCGGTTTGAAGGATAAGGTAGCCGGTAAACTTATGCATGCTTTGGTGTCTATAGGCGATGGTTGACTCTTTCCATCAGGAGAACCATTTGCTTGTTTGCTATCTTATGAAATAAAAAAAGGTCAGAATGTTGTTATTAGTTTAGCGGGTAAGGTAGTCAGTAAACTTATGCTTTGAGTACGCCATCTCTGCCACATGAATAGCAACGTACCATTAACATCTCTAGTGTCTATAGGCGATGTTTGTCTCTTTTCACCAGGAGTTGTTGTTGTTGTTGTTGTTGTTGTTGTTGTTGTGTTGTTGTTGTTGTTGTCAGTTGTTGTTGTTGTTGTTGTTGTCAAGTTGTCACTGTCGTGTTCCGGTTTGGAGGGTAAGGTAGCCGGTAAACTAATGCATGTGGCATTAGACCTCGCCACAAGATAGCAACGCGCCATTAACATCTTTGGTGTCTATAGGCGATGGTTGACTCTTTCCATCAGGAGACCCATCTGCTTGTTTGCTATCTTATGATATAAAAAAAAAAAGGAGAACCATCAGCTTGTTTGCTATTCTATGATATAAAATAATTATGCATATTATCGGGGGTACCAAATACTAATACCATAAGCGAAGCTATGGGTTAAAGCTAGTTGGTAGTAAAAGAATCCATCCAAGTAGCGCCTATGCTTATGAGCCTCTCGTACATACATACATATCTTCACGGCAGCATCTTTTGCGTGGTAGGCAGAGAGAACGGATTGCCATATTTAACAATCCCTTCAAGCTTTTTTGGCTTCCTCCGCATTTATTACTCACTTCAACCGGTTTTGAATTGAAATAAAATAAATATTTCCTCGTCTTTCTCCTCTGTGGCTCGTCTATTTCGCCTCTGTGGTCTAGTGGTCGGTCCAGTGATGGTGTTGATCTCATGAGGTCCCAGATTCTGTATTTTTTCAGTTTTTTACACAGTCTTTTGGGGACTTTTTCAGTTTTTCCGGACCACATAGTAGATTCAAGCTGTTATTGAGATATTTATAGACAGAAAAACTTCAATAATCAACTAAAATTCCAAATTTAAAAAAAATTGTGCTTTGTGATTGTTTTAGTTGATTGTACACATACTTTTTGAGCTTTTTGAGCTTCGTGTCGATGGTTCCACATGACAAAAGTTTTCTTTGCTTTATGTAAATATTTGTTCCTGACAGAAATCGAACCCCGTCGATTGCGCTGTCAGGGTCGATAACCACTCGGCCAGCGAGGCGGTAAATAAATATAATCACCCCGGTTGATTCCCTTGCTAATTCTCTAAGGTGAATCTATCAAACGTCAATAGACATGTTCGATTCACTAGTTCGTCGGTTAATGACATAGTGGGTGATTCCCTTCGCCGCATTTTGAAGAGCTGAGAGCCTAGACAAATGGCATAAATGCTAGTAGAATGATAGATAAATACATGAATTTGACTTAAATACAATCGAATGCAATTTTTTTGCGCATTTAACGCACATTGCACACATATTAAGACACCACTGGAAAACTCTAAGCTTTATTTCGATTTTCGAAGATAACCTCAAAAATATTCCCCGTGTTGGTCCGGGCTCCCTTTGTAGAATAGACCATCTGCTATTTTGCTAGGCAGTTCGTAAAAGGCAGACGATACGTGCCACTACTAGATGGTAAAGTTTCGCAACGTCTCGGCCGGGTATTTGATACCACCGCGTTCCCTATTCCTGCCGCAATAGTGTCAATGCTTGTCATTGTCGTGTTCCGGTTTGGAAGGCAAGTAGCCGGTAAACTTATGCAAGTGGCATTAAAAAACTCGCCACGCGGACAGTAAGGCACTATAAACATCCTTGGTGGCTATAGGCGATGTTTGTATCTTTCTTTCAAAAGAACCATCAACTTGTTTACTATCTTATATTATAAGAAAACTTCATTAACACTTAGGCATAGTATCCTAAAAGAGATCTAATAACACATGAAACCAGAGATCAAATAGGCTAAACACACACAAAAAAACATGAGGTAGTGACTGGTTTATGTAAATAAATAAATTCTAAAAAATTCTCCAGTTTGTCGATTGGGGATATACTTGATAATTGATTATACTTGACTAGGACCAACAGTTTTATGTCTTCATCTCAGTGATAAGTATGTTAACATACAACCACCAGAGTCTGAGCTGCTCCTGTTTTTTTTTAATCCGGAGCAATCATTTATTTATATAATCCTTTAAATTCATTTGACACAAATATTTTTTTTCAGGTGCCAGCAATCAATATTATGAACTTCAAAAATTTAATTATACAAGCAATCGCCCTCTGGATAAACTATACAATAAAATCTCTTTGACAAAAGACTTTAACCGTAAAGAAATACTTGCATACTTATATGAAGTATAAAGGTGTATATTGTCGTGTAATGTTTATATTAATTAATTTAATGTATATTACTTGAACATATTAGGTTTCTCAATCCTCCGATATGTAAACATTGACAGTGACAAATGTTATACTCCAGCGTAGCGTAATAATCTCGAAAAGGGGTACAAACTTTTTGCTTCACATATTAATAAATGGATCTACGGGACTATTTTGTCGTAGTAATACAATACCATACATATTGCATTACCAAAATACAATAGCTAAACTTTGCTTGTACGGGGAAAACCTACCGTGTGTGAAACCCTGTAATCAGTCGTCAAGGCACGCGTTACCACGCAACCTACACCATGACAACGCTTACTGTCTCCAAAGGCATCACCACCGTAAACAAGCAAAAGAATAACGTAAATATTTTTTTAAGATATCAATAATATTATCAAAGAAATAAAGTTATTCTGTATACATATCTATCTAATCTAATACCTTTAAACGAGCAATTCTTGTATATATATAATTGGAATCTCGGAATCGGCTCCAACGATTTTCATGAAAGTCACAAATTATGGGTTTTTCGGGTCAAGGAATCGGTTTATCAAGGTTCCAGGTCCAAGAAAAGCTCGGTTCCCAAGATATGGGTATGTGAAAAACCAAGCAAAGCTCGTTCAACCAGGTACAGAAAAAAATATATTTAATCTATAGGAATCGATTTATCAAGGTTCCAGGTCCAAGAAAAGCTCGGTTCCCATGATATGGGTATGTGAAAAACCGAGCAAAGCTCGGTCAACCAGGTACAGAAAAAAAACTATTTATTCTATAGGAATCGATTTATCAAGGTTCCAGGTCCAAGAAAAGCTCGGTTCCCAAGATATGGGTATGTGAAAAACCGAGCCAAGCTCGGTCAACCAGATATTTAAAAAAAAATACCATCGTATTTTAAAATACTTTATTTTATTATTTTTCGTTTAGTTAGAAAAATATTCTAAAAAATTATCTGTCAAACATTGAATTAATCTTTTTGGGATTGCATAAGGTTTTAGGGTTTTAGGGTCGCAAAAGGTAAATGCGATATTCATACATCACTTTGTTATTCGTCTGTCTGAGAAGAGTCAAGGCCCGGTATCTCAAGAATGCGTGGAGGAATTGAGTCGAAAAAAATAATAAAAACCATATACTCGGGCCTATCTATAGTCCAATAAAGCTGTGAAAAAAGTCATACTTATAACCTAGAAGTATGACTTTTTTCACAGCTTTAAGTACAAAGAAAGATACGGCCGTTTATGCCGCAAAAAAACATATATTTCGTGGCTCTCAAGGGATTTATAGGATAATTTCCGTGGACCTAGAATGGAATTTGGCATGCAATATCGTCTACTGAAAGTGCAGAGAAAAATCTAAAAACTATAGATTCCCAAGAGTTTGTACAGAACCCTCGGCAAGCGAGTCCAGCCCGCTCTTCTCCATTTTTTATTTTTTTTAATCAAAATCTATCAATTAATTACTAAGATGATTGTATAACGTCAGGGCTACATTATCGCCCGATTCGCCCGCAGGTTCATGGGGCGTCGTCGTGATAAGACTTCCTAGACAATGGTCCCAGGAACAAACTTTTTTTTGATTAATAACAAGCTGAGTTTTGTAAACAGTTTCGTTTTGACGAGACGTCTGTATTTTCTATCTTCAAAAAATCTCGATTCGGGTAACTAATAAATATAAATTAAAAAAAAATTTAGTGTCGGACTAGTTTGCACTTTACATGTAGGACAAAATAACCCTTGATTTGTCAATATTTTCCTACAGCGAATTAAAATGTTCGAAGCCCCATAACTTTATTAGTTACACGATTCGAGATTTTTCGAAGATAGAAAAGATAGTTGTCTAGTCAAAACGAAGCTGTTCACAAAATTCAGCTTGTTATTAATCAAAAAATGTTTGTTCGTGGGACCACGGTCTATATAGACTAGCAACCTACTTCGAACACTGTGCCACAGATTAGAACATTGGACTGTGGGTTCCAAATTTTCGTAAGAACCGTTATTAGGTCGGTCTAATATGGCGATGTTGATAACTATCTCCCTTCTGACGAACCGGTGAATCATGGTGAACCGGAGCGTCTATTGATATTCTGTTCACTCTACTAAAATAAAACAGAACAGGCATGATGAAATTTATTTTAAATATAAAAAAGCTATACGTACTTGCTTTTAAAAGTTTGCATTGTTAGTGTAAGGCTATCCTGATCTAGTTAACATTATTAACTTGTTCTTCATTCTCCACCATCTGTTGCCATTGGTTGTACTATACAGCTGCTCTTTTGATAGTAATTAAATAATCTGCAAACGTTAGAAAATAAAGTTATGAGAAAATAAAGTTATGCAGTCATGACACTTAGGACAGACTTTTTATATTGAATATTGTTATTGCTTTATTGAGTCCATGCTTACATATATAAACTGTACTTATTGTCCTTTATTACAATGACATACTGACAATTTTTATTGTTTTCCTTCTTATAAAAATATATTGTAAGTTGTTTTTATTTTAAGATTCTAGTTATTATTTCTTATATTTTTAAATATCAAGATATAGGGTTCTTACAAAATTCGTTTTTAGTACTTTCGAACATTTCAAACGTGTATTATTTTTTTAACTAAACTTTTGTAAAAGTACGTCATTTTCCTTTTCCTTGTTGGGAACTGAGTATGTTTAGTTAAGCTTGACTGAAATCTAATTCAAAAACGTAAAAAATGAAACTAAAATGACGAATACATTCCCCGAACATCCTTCTTAACAACAAATCATTTACCAGGTAGGCAGAGAGAATCTGTGTTATAAACATCACAATTCGTAAGAGCTTGCATTGTTTCCTCCACATAATAATCACGTCGTTTGATATTAATGAGATAGTGACTGATGTATCTGAATATTTTCATGTTCTCCAGTCCTATCTACAGTTTGTTGAACGAAGGATTAATAAAACAATCCGTAGGTAGGTACTGTACAAATGGAGTTAGTTCTTAATTTCAGCGAAAATACATCTCTTTTTACACAAACAATATGTATATACAAAATCTTCGCTAAATTTGGAATCATATGTATTTAATCTTGATTTGCGAGCAAAATGCTATTCTCTATTTAGACAAGCCATACATACACACTAAATGCTAAAGTCTGACTATTGCTTGTTACACTTTCACTGCTACATCGCTAATCTGATTTTGTTCAAATTTGACAAGGAGAGAGTTGAAGATCCCGGGTCAAATTTAGGCTAACTTTCAAAAATAACCCCTAAGGGGCTGAAACAGGGTTGAGATTGTATGAAATTTCTTACATTGATGGCAAGTCGCGGGCGAACTAGTATTCATCTATACATATAATAAAATCGTAGGAAAGTCAAAGCTGTACATTGAATATTTTTTTAAAAGAATACTTGGGGCGTGATCTACAATCGATATCAAAGCCAAAAATATAGTTTTTAGAATTTTTGTCTGTTTGTCTGTTTGTCTGTTTATCTGTTTGTCTGTTTGTCTGTATGTATGTCCGGGGTAAACTCAAAAAGTACTGCATGGATTTACTTCAAATTTTGCATGAGTATCACTAATAAGTCGGGTCAACATATAGGCTACATACTATCACGCTATCGCCTACAGGGGAAAAGCAGTGCAGAGTATACGGAGTCCGCGCGGACGAAGTCGCAGGCAACAGCTAGTATACAATATATATCGTAATTGCTCACCGCTTCACGATAGTCCGATAGAAGCGCTACATTCCACTTAAGTTTCTGAATGGCGCGGGCCGGGCGGTTGAAATCTGGTAAGCTTAGTATAGCTTACACCATTCTATTAACTTGCGGTCTTCTTAGTCTACCGTTTTAATTAATATTGCCAAATACTAGTACATACATATTTTTTATTCAGTATATTTATTTTTATATTACTTATCATTTGTAAAGGACAAAAGCCCTTAATTTGGTGGCCTTTGAGTCAAGAGTATTTTTTAATATCATAAAAGTAATAAAATTTCT
Organism: Apodemia mormo; assembly: GCA_036924255.1. NCBI lineage: Eukaryota > Metazoa > Arthropoda > Insecta > Lepidoptera > Riodinidae > Apodemia > Apodemia mormo. Next base: position 30,261,531 of record JAUPFN010000003.1, on the reverse strand, counting down.
TATAAAACAAATAACCAGCATCGCCATGCTAAACATTGTTACCTAAGTCAAAATTATATAACATATTTTCACGAATATTTTGCAAATTGCAATATTTCTAGATTCAGAGGAATCATCCGTGTCCTATAATCCCAGCGATGAAACTCCTTGTTTCATACCAATTTCCTCCCATACTAGGTAAAAACTCTTTATACCACTATATAGTAAAAAGCAGATGTCATAGATATCAGATAGATAACCATCGCCATGGGCGTACCGAGGGAAGGGGGGCAGGGGGGGCAGCTGCACCCCCCCCTGGAATTTATTACTTCTCTACAAACCATCTACTGTTGTAGATAAAAATATAATAAGGTAAAAATATAGACTCAGGTTGCCCCCCCCCCCCCACTCCCACCCCTGGCCCAGAACCTGGGTATGCCCATGACCATCGCCTATAGATAATGGTTATAGATAAGTTGCTATTAGTATAGCGGGATGCTAATGCTATATGCATAGGTTTACTGGATACCTTACTCTCCAAACCGAAACACGACAGTAACAAGGATTGACGCTATTGCGGCATGGATAGGTAAGATCTTGGTAATAAACCCGGGCAAGGTCTACAAGCTAGTAATCACAATGGTAGTGACTTTTACGAACTGCCTAGCAGGATGCCTGCTGGTCTATTCTACAAAGGGGCCCGGGCCAATACGTAGCATAATTCAAAGTTCAGTATCAAAATAAAAATTCCTTATTACGATGTAAAAGTTTTATACAAGAGGGACATAGAATCCCTTCAAAATCTGAAAATAATTCGACCGTTAGCGTTAATGTAGCGTTGGCATAATCGTATACCAATATAACTATCTCGATTATACGATCGGTTATTAGTTGTTGTGCTGTTGTGACTATTGAAATGATTAATATAAATTAATTACGTGTCACATTGTTTGTCCGCTATGGACTCCGAAACTACTAAACCGATTTCAATTAAATTTTGTAGATATCTTCTGTTTGGTACAACTTAAACGATAGGATAGCTTTTATCTTAATTTACCCCTCTCCCCCCTCCTCTCTAGTACCCCACCAAAATATTTAATAAAAATATTTTGTATGGCAAAAAAAAAACGTTTGCCGGAACAGCTAGTTTTATAAGTCTATTCATTAATCAGCTAAATGGTAAAACTTGTTTCCTTTTGGCCTGGCAGTTTGTAAAAGGCAAGGAATTACTCAACTGTGTTGCTGCCATCGTGACTATTATGTGGTGAAGTTCCGTAACGTCTCGCCCGGGTTTGGTGCCACTGTCCCACCTATTCTTGCAGCAATAACGCCAGTGCTTGTCAATGTCTTGTTCCTGTTAAGAGAGTAAGATTGCCATGCCACTTGATAATACGCACGGTGCTACATCATCGCTTCATTGATAGGTGTGTAGGCGATAACTATAATATATTTCACCCAGGAGAGTCACTTGCTAAATGTTCCTTTTTTTAATCATAATATAACAAACAACAGATATATATTGTTTGTTGAAGAAAAACAAACATTACCTATAGACACCGAAGACGTTAATGGTGTATTTCTGAAATAGTGGGTTATGAAATCAGGCAAATTATTGCTTCTTTCTTCTGCAGCATTTAATCCAATCGATTTTGATTCAAGCTCCAAACTTTAATAAAATAAACTATAGTCGTAAAAAACTTAAACCACCACCTCGTTAAACGCTATAAAAAAGTCGCAGAACTATTTGGTACTTATTTAAATGATAATTTTGTGTAATTTTACATCTCCTCATCAAAGTTTGCAAACCTATCTTGTTAAAATTTCCCATTAATGTGGGGAAATAGTATTTCTGTGAATTTCTCACCTTAGTAGCAATAGAACGCATTTACTAGTCCGTAGGCCATCACACCAAATTTTAAATGATGAACACATACTTGAAACTTCTTAAGTGGTTTTCTTTGGGCAAGTCTAACATTATCATATATTCTACACTCTTTGTCGTCGGCACTTAATGAAACTTCATTTTTATTCAATCAACAACTTGTTCCGAAAGTGCTGCGAAATAGAAATCCCATCCCATCGTCATATACATCCTATCGGTCTGAAACAACCCAGCAAGGAATTTGCTGGACACTGTGACCACTTGACAACATTAATAAATATTAAACAATTCAGCAAAAATAAACTACGTATTTTTTTGTTCCTGTCCTATAAATAAACGCGTAATGTTGCAATTCCGCGGTAGCAAATAAGCTTAGCGGTGGCGTATTTTTGTCAAATAAAATATTTATCAATTACTTTTAATTGTATCGTAAATGCATTAAAATTCAGTATGTATTCATCAAGGAAGAAAACTTATAAATTCAGCAAATTATGATCATCAATTTATATGATTTGAAAAGACGCATCGCTTTAAAAAAAAAAAAGAGATGGAAAGTTAACTTGACTCGCTAAAAGGAAGCCACTCCCGAAGTTTCAAGTATGTATTCATCATTTAAAATAGGGGATAGGATTAGGGGATACAAAACCTGGGTCAAACATCGCAAAACTGTATTACCCAATGAGCAATAAATCGTACGTAATTTGTTAGAAGGTAATTCTGTGTATGTATTTCAATGCGGTCGTTGTTTCATGCGTAAATTACATGAGAGAGCTCCCTGGAAATTTCTCTAAACTTACTGCGAAAAGTATTATGTGAATTCCTCAACTTCGTACATAACATGAGAACTGCTGTACCATAGAAAGTTAGTGGGCAATAAGTCTTGGGTAATTGTTTAAAAAGATAATTTTGTGTGGGTTTATTTTACTGCGGGCGGTTTAGCGCAGTCCCGGGCAGGCGGCGCGTTACTGATGGCACGAGGGCCGCGCCACACATGCTACTAATTACTCATTTAAGGCTCGCTTACTGAAAACATAGTCGGTTTTAATAGCACCTTGCCTTAAATAACTTTACTAACCCGAGCATCTCTGCTGAATTATAATTAAAAACCCTTTAGGAGCGTAAATGTTACTTTGAAAAATTTACACGCACGGGATCAAAGATGTGATGTGATGGATTAACTCTTACGTCGTGAATACGAATAATATCGAGCAATAATTGGCGAAAAACGGGTTTCTTTCGTTTTAGTTTTTAATCAATTTTAATTTTTGGCTGCCGCTATAACTAGCAAAAAGCAGAGCATTGTAAAGGCAAAGTTATACTATAAAGTAATATTGTTAGGAAAGTATTTTTATGAGAATTACATCTTATAATGTATGGACTCTATTTATAATTATCTAACCTAAAAAAAGCTAGCGTATTTTTACCCAAACATTATATTCCCATCAAAGGCGTCCGTCGTCAGGCTTTGGTCTAGGAGGGCGCAGGAAAATAAAACCAAAATAAAAAAACATATTTCTAAGACTACATTTTTTTAGTACTTACAAGATAAATTCTTTATAATTTGCTTGATTTATTAAAAACACGATTTTTATTATTATCAATGTTATCTCCACAGAACAAATATAAAGGTTATCATATACAAGATCCATCTCGCGCCACCACTTCGCTCTTAAAGCCTATAGAAATCAATTTTTACTTATGGTAGCCTTCTTGCAAAAAAGTTATCAAGGAAAAATGGCTGTTAAAAATGAAAGTAGATCTTATAAAGAAAAACACATTTTTAACATTTTGCTAAATGAATTAAATCGTGGTAGATTTAATTCATTTAGGAAAATGTTAAAAAATAGCATTTTAACTCATTAGCATTTTAACATTATAACTTGTTTAATTTTAACATTTTAACTCGTTAGTTTATAATAGATGGCGTTAGTAGTAATAAAATTCTAATACGACATGTATCTTCTATTTTTTTTATATTTATAAATGGTATTTAAATGGTAGATCATATCTAGACATGAATTTAAACTACCACGCTCAAGCTCAAAGCAAAGCTCAAACCTTAAAGTGCGATACTTTTTCAGTAACAGATACCACAAAAGTGCATAGAAAGTCGCCTAGTGTAATAAATACTTTAGAAAAATTATTTTATTGATGTAAACAAGCGGGTGGTTCCCTAGTGGAAAGAAACAACCACCGCCTATAAACACAAAAGACTTTAATGCTGCTTTCCGTGTGCTCAGATGGTAATGCCATATACATTAGTTTATTGGTTACCTTAACGGAACATGACAGTGACAATCACTAACGCTATTGCGCCAGGAGTTGTGGCGAGACGTTGCGAAACTCTACCATCTCTTTCTTTCTCCCCGTGTTGGTTGGTTCCGGGCTCCTTTGAAGAATAGACCAACTGTCATTCTGCCAGGCAGTTCGTAAAAGGCGACCGATTGGCTATGCGAGTTACTAACATCGTGAATACTAGGTGGTAGAGTTCTGCATTGTCTCGCCCGGGTCTGGTACCACCACCTTACCTATTCTTGCCGCAATAGCGTCAGTGCTTGTCACTGTCGTGTTCCGGTTTGAAGTGTAAGGTAGCCGGTAAACTTATGCATGTGGCATTAGACCTCGCCACAAAATAGCAACGCACCATTAACCTCTTTGGTGTCTACAGACGATGGTTCACTATTTCCATCAGGAGACCGATCTGCTTGTTTGCTATCTTATAATGTAAAAAAAAATCCGCTACAATTTTTTTTTATATTATAAGCAATTCATGATAATGAACGATGAATACATTAGTTTATTGGTTACCTTAACGGAACATGACAGTGACAAACACTGACGCTATTGCGCCAGGAGTTGTGGCAGGTGGTGGTACCACGGCGAGACGTTGCGAAACTCTACCATCTCTTTCTTTCTCCCCGTGTTGGTTCCGGGCTCCTTTGAAGAATAGACCAACTGTCGTTCTGCCAGGCAGTTCGTAAAAGGCGACCGATTGGCTATGCAAGTCACTACCATCGTGACTTGCACTATCTCGCCCGGGTCTGGCACCACCGCCTTACTTATTCCTGCCGCGCCGCAATAGCGTCAGTGCTTGTCACTGTCGTGTTCCGGTTTGGAGGTTAAGGTAGCCGGTAAACTTATGCATGTGGCATTAGACCTCGCCACAAGATAGCAACGCACCATTAACATCTTTGTTGTATATAGACGATGGTTGACTCTTACTATCAGGAGACCCATTTGCTTGTTTGCTTTCTTATGATATAAAAAAAACCTAGTAGGAAACAGCTTTTGAAGTATGTGATGGTTTGACATAATGTGAATTTTTTCAATTCTTTCAATAACTAATGGATCGGATTATTTATTTAAGTTGTGCCAAATAACTGGTGAAAGGTAAAACAATGTTAAATTTACTCATGGACCCACTGTCATGTTGTAGTTTGGAGGGTAAGTTCACCAGCAAACTTCTTTCATTCATCTGTTTATTTTCTTCTAAAGCTATCTATTTGTTTACGCTCCTATTATATAAAAAGATAGAATTACTATGTTCTTCTCAAGAGGCCTTCCTTATATTGATAACAACATGAATAAACCATAAACTCTGTCATCAATTTCGATTATGAGGCCATAAAATTACAGACCTATTAATGTCTAATTTTCAAATGTTAATTAGCAATCTCACTGGAATTGCTCGTAAAAAGTAAATATTTTACCCAATTACGGCAAATCTGAAAGAGAGGTTATGATTTCCATACAAGTGCCCGTATTTAAGGATAACATGTTCATCTGCTCCCGTTATCTATATTAAGGAAAACTTTATACCCCTTTTTTGAGACGATTGCGCGGTGGAGTGTGGGCACAGTTAAAGTTTACATTTCGGAGGACTTCAGAAACCTAATATTTTCATATAATATTCATTGGAAATATATTAAATTAATAAAAATAAAATTACACACTAAACACTCAGGTGACATACCTACCTGACAATATACACCCGCACCCTTGTTACAGGTACTATTTTCTTTACCGCTAAATTCTGTGGACAAACTTAGAAGAAATTTTATTGTTTGGTTTATGGTTAACTTTTGACCATAGTTACTTGTAATTGACTAACAAGGTATCATTAGAAGTGTTTTGATCGTACTCTGTTTATAGCCTATGTATACACTGTATTCAATATGGCGGCTTTAAAGGATATACAATTCCTTTTACAAATCCTGATTATGCGTTAATTCAAGAATCTAGATTTTATTTGATAAAAATACTACAAGTGTGTTTTATTGATAATAGCAGTTTCTCCAAGTGCCGATAGATTACAGTATAAAACATAATGACGTCCCTACTTATTTTTATGAACAGCGGTATTTTAGTGTGTCAAGTGAAATGGCTTAATTAGCTGTTTTATAATTATCAGAGCACAATTATTATTAGTAGCTGTGTGTGTCAAGTGAAATGGGTTAATTAGCTGTTTTATAATTTTCAGAGCACAATTATTATTAGTAGCCTAACATTTAAAAATGTATATCTTATACTTTGGTATAAAATTATATTAGGATAAAAAAGTTTCCGCCGATGGTACATTTATCAATAACTTGCACTCAAATTATTCAATAGTTAAACTAAGTACGATTTTCTGGTCAGGATTCCTGATCCAGAATTCAGATTCGAAGGCCTGATTACATGACTATCATGTTCAGAAAATATAAGATCGTGTGCGCCTTGCTGAACATTTTGTATGTAAGTCGTGCATTCAGGACTCCGAATCTGAGTTCTAGATCAGGAATCCTGACGAGGAAACCGCACATATACTGCCAACCTTATACTTTATGGTACTCTATACCAGTCAACTGGCAAGCAGAACAAAAATGTTAAGGGTTGTCACGAGCTAAAAATTATCACGACATTTCTGTTTTAAATCGATATTATACATGTAATTTTATGATTGCACATTAAAATTATTTTGAGTAACCTGAACTCTTAATGAAACTGACTGCTGCCTAAAAACACAGGTTCGATTGTCACTAGACACAAATGTTTTCTAATTAAAATTGTTAGAGGATAGATAAGGGATGCTTGTGTATTTTTATATAGCTATAGAAAGTGTCTAATCATGTACGTGAATTTAATTATTTTAGCTGTAAAGTACACATAAAACGTGGGAATTTTTGGTTGTTCTTAAGCTGTTACCTACTCGGTTGACTTCCTAAACGGAATACATACGGGGCGCTCGTTGTTAAGCCTCGTTTTCATTTTGTGTAGTGCGAGTGCGAGTATTTAATGCAGGTGCTTAGTATTAAGCAAAAAATACGTGAAGACAGCCGCTGATTAGTGCGAGTGATCAGTATTCAGCGTAGTAAAAGTGAATAGATGCTGATTACTAATCACTCGCAGGGATCAGCGGCTGTCTTCACGTATTTTTTGCTTAATACTAAGCATCTGCATTAAACAGTCGCACTCGCACTACACAAAGTGAAAACGAGGCTTTACTCCTAAGCGATCTAAACGCCGCAAGAACATATCCGGCTCTGTCAAGTACGACACAGCATCGTGCGCCACTAGTATTTGGCTGTCAATCGCCGAATTTATAGTATACCAATATTATTTACGGCGAACCTTAAAAATATGAGAGGATCATAATCCGTATTACCGTAACGTATAGCTGTGAGGTGAAAGTACTACTTAATCTTGGACTGGCCTAGAGTAGTATTCTATTCTCTCGTACGTATTATCTCACTCTTACACCTTCAAATTACGTGTGATGTCTTGCAGATTTTATGAAGAAACATAGTGATATATTTTCCTATTAGCAAAAAATACTCCCAAAATGAATGTTTTTTAATGAAAAGAATTTACTTTATTTCAAAAAAAAATGATGTGGTGTCGCGGGACACCAGGTAGGAACGAACTTCCTTCGGATAAACGGCACTACTCGCTTGTGTACGCGACTGTCGCGCCTGCGCACGTCTCATTTAACGCTTTTATTCCACGCATTTTTCTTACGGTTTTACTATCACATTTTTTTCAGTTCGGTCGCGCAGCAAAATCCCTATCCCCTACAAGCCTGCCGTAAGGAACTTCGTTCCAAAAATGAAATAGCAAAATGTTGGAATAGTATTTGCTCGTATAAAAATTACAGGCGCTACAAGTGTTGATTTGTGACAACCCTAATTTTATTTTTAAAAAGCTAAATTTTGTGACGTAAAGAAGCAATGTTAAGGCGTATGAAGTTTATAGAGTATCACTAGCGACGATTTATCCATATAAGCTATAGTGCCGTAAGTTGCGTCATATTAATATATCGCTCGAAATACCCCTTAGTTAGCCACTAACCGACTAGTTATATAAATATGAATTGAGTTTGTACGTTAGCTTTAAGTCTCACACCTAGAATAAAAACAGCCAAATTCGTGTCGGACGACTTTTAAGTTTCAAGAGTTAACAAATAAATAATGGTATTTTTAATAGACCCTTAAAGTATAATAGCTTCGCAATTTAGTTGTGTTCAGACGGCGCTCCTGATGTGTAGAGATAATTCTCAACATGGCAGAAATGCATCTGCATTATATGCGCACATTTACCGGCTACTATACCGTCGTACCCGGAATACGGCAACAAGCTATTATGTCAGAAATAGGCAAATTTGTGGCACCATACCGTTGTCGTAGAACTCTAACACCTATTTACGACGATAGCGACACTTTTAATCCTCGCTAGGTTTTACAAAATGGCAGAAAAGGATAGGATGACGCCTCACGTATGGATGTGGGGCCAAAATTAATTGGCATTCGACTTGTCTTATATAGGTAGGTACTCGTATGTTTTAATTTACTCACAAAAATTTATAGATTTTTGGAATAAAATATAACACACTTTTAAAACTCTTGCAATCGATTTTACTGCTCTTTCTGAACAGTCTAATTTCGGCTTTTGTATCGAGTAAAAGATACCTTGTATTATTTATTAACTTACTCGTCGCTATAGTGGTAATATTAAAAATTTGGAAAATCCAGATCCGAAGAGTGATTTTCAATAGGGATGTATTCTGAGTAGATAAGAATAAATAAATGATAATCTATATACATGTAATAAAATCGTAGGAAAGTCTATGTATGTCCGGGGTAAACTCAAAAAGTACTGCATGGATTTACTTCAAATTTTGCATGAATATTACTAACAGGTTGGCTCAACATATAGACTACATATTATCACGCTGTCACCTACGGGGGAGGAGCTGTGCGGAGTAAAAGAAATCCGCGCGAACGAAGTCGCGGGCAACAGCTAGTATCGATAATAATGTGAATTCATAAAGCCAATCAACTTATTTCGTCTTTGCAGAGATAAAATAATCAACTGACGGCCATCAAAAATTTTTTTTCAACGAGGTTTTTTTAGAATAAGTAATTCTCTTCAAGTAAAAGTTATATAGAATTTGAAGAATTAAGGTTTCTCTTTATAATCAAATACTTTTTATATAAAATTAGCGAATGAATTTAATACTGAGTGTGATTGAAGTTGGTCGAGCCATACATTTTCTTTCAACCTATAAAAATGCTCAGCCGCGCCGCGGCGTGCAATTGCCTTTTCAACTATATCATCTGGTTTCAGGTTTGAATCCGTGGAATAGGGTGTCATCTACCTTGAGAAATTTTTGTCTCTGCATAGAGTCGATTGATGATATACAAATATAGGACTATACGTCAAAAAGTGGAATGACTAGTATTTGGCTTTCTCTGCCGATTCCGTGACATAACTGGCATTATGGTGTTTATTTAATTTATTTTTAGTTTCAAATTACACTAGCTGTTACAATAAAATGCAGTAAGTTACAAATATATTGTCCTATAATAGCATCGGCAAGAATTCGCTCGATAAAACAAAGTAAACACCGTAGTGCAGCCGTGCCAACTTACTAGGAATATTCACGGCGGAGTGCGCTCAAATATAAGGGAGACGAGGGTTATATCCTACGCATTCAATTTAAAATGAAAAGCAAGTCTATTAAGAAAGCTATTATAGAACATAATTTGAATTTTTTTTTATGATATTGTAGTTAACTTTTTGGTAGTCTATGTAGGTGTATTTTTTATACTCTTGGGTAACAAACAACTGAAGATTCGCCACATAATTCTAAAATTTTCCAGGAGCAGCCATTTTCACTCAAAAATTAAAAATGTTTCTGAAGGATAGTTTCAATTTGTGTGTGAAGAAAAATGATGAAACCGCAATTTTCTACGGCTTAGACACTATATTAAATCCCTCTCCGACAAAGCTAAAAAGCTATTATAGCCAGAAAGCCTAACTAAGCACATACTTCCTTTAGATTTGGACTTAGGGTTGAAAATAATTTTGATTTGTTATTTTCGTCTTCTTCTAGAAGGATGTTCAAAAACTTTTTTTAAGAAGGAAAATTTTGACCCTACTCCAATTGCACCAGCGACCATCTTACCTAATGAGCCAGGCAACGCTCTTCCAGCTGAGCTACGCATCGATGATTAAATGTGTCCAAATTCTCCTTTGTTTTGTGATCGATTCCGTCAATTGCACTGATCGATAGTTATACGTATCTCTGTTTAAATACGTGTTTAAGTGTATTATTACATAAATAATTAATAAAACATAAAATAATTTTAAACAGAAATAACAAATACTCTCGAGTTATCGGTAGAATTGTATCGATGATCTCGCTCAATTATTATCACCCTACAGTCAATGAACCGCTTGCTGACCATACCCGATAAGTATTATTAAACGTGATAACATTTCCCATCGCATTTACAAGCTTGGATTTTTAAGTGAATTAATACCTTACTAGTAACCTTCTTCTGTTCTTTATTAGGTATTACATAAACAAAATTAAATAAATTTTGGGAAAAAATATAATATACTTTGAAAACTATTGCAATCAGTTCTGAAAAAAAAATAGTTTTGGCATTAAAATCAATTAATATATTTAAAATATATGTGTAAAAGTGAAATTTATGTACAAGTGCAATTATAAAAGAGTAATAATAAATCAGAAGCACCTTGTATATTTAGCGTGCTCAAAACCTGGATCCGCAGAGAAGTTTGTCAAATTATCAAATGCATAATCATTCATTAAATTTAGACTGTTACCTGTAACTGCCCCTTTCAAGTTACAAATAATAATATTTAATAGAATCCAGTGCAGTCGATTAAAAGCTGGTAGTAATATCATTATGTGGCGATCGACAGGAGTGACAAAATCGATATTTTTGTAACCGATTAGAAATAAATTATGTACAAATTTTTGCGGTGTTTTAATAGAACTTCGCTAACTATCCCTTGCTACCTTGGCGTACATATTTTTCCGGAATGTAAGTAGCTTATTTGCTATTCCAGACTATAATTTATGTTAATACAGATCTGTTAAGCCGTTCTGGCGTGATTAAGTAACATACATCGATATTTATTTTCTCTCTAATATTGGTTTTCCCTTCCCAACAAGGAAGTTACTACTTTTACCCCGATTTTCCAAAATAGAGTTTTCATCATCGGAGGTCCTAGGAAGATTTTCTGACTATTTTAACGATGATGTCTGTATGTTTATATGTATGTGAGTGAAGACGTTTGACTGTATAAAACCAAACTTAGACTTCCTGAAAATTTTTAACCGAAATTCGGCCCGTAGATTTAAATAAATGTTTAAAAAAATGTTAAAAAATATATTTCAAAATGACTTCATAACGATTTACGGATTATTTCCAAATTCTACTCAGCTCTTTTCCTTGTAAAACTGCGTCCAATGCCGCTAATCTAATCAAAATCTGTTCATTTTTCGAGAGTTATCGTTGACAAAAAAATATTAAGTGTTTTTTCGATACGAACTCTAGATGTTTCAAGTAATCTAATTTGTAACCAAGAAAATATTTTTAGAATACCATTCGGAATATCGAATTTGTTGCATTCAATAGCTTCATGTCTATCAAGTGTGCTTAGATTATTTGTATATTTTAAATTGCTTGGAGCTTAAAGTACCTCGAAAATTAACGGAAAATTTCAGGGATAGCCTGCAAGTTCAACCGGTTTACAAGTTTTATTGTTAATAATGTATAATATCTGTGATAAACTGATATAATTAATCGCTTGCTATTAACCATGCTAATTTGTTTTTTTTTTTTGTTTCAGGTAAGCCTTCATAATAATTTCGGAAGGGGTAATTTTGGAGTAAGGTTTTTTAGCATTAAATTGGCACGAAAGTATAAATTGATATAAAAATAAAATCCGAATAATAAGCTGCTGCTTAGATAAGGTAGCTTGTTGCGGCTAAGCGTGTGTCGTGATTGTGTAAACGGGAGAGTTCGCAACAAACTCAATTTCTCAATGATTTATAGCTAAAATATCATTATTAGATTGGTTTGGTAGCCCTTTAAGTAATAAACATAAAGAAAGGTGGTCTGATGATGGATTAATTAAATAATAAAATTAGACATCGTGTTCCTAACACAAGCAAGAAATATGTGTGTGACTTAACATAAAGGTGGAATCAAGTGAAGCATTATGTTTGTTGAAGTTGCTTCAAGTTTGTCGTCTCCGGGCAGTGGGTGTGTTTAGATTGGATTACTCTTATCTAAAACAAATTAAGTTTCGATTAGTACATGGTTACATTTTGCTGTCGATTAATGAAAACTTTTATAAGTGCCGTTTGATTTACAAATACCATATTATATAAAAGGGGCTATAATACCTGTCAGTATTATACAACAAACTTTAAGTTTTAAGATTTAGGGTTATATAGTTACATATTAACTTATTAGTTTATTACTATCAAGTGGTAGAGCTCCGCAACGTCTCGGCCTTTTCCTGCCGCAAAAGCATCAATGCTTGTCATTGTTGAGGATAAGCTGATCAATTTATGCAAGTGGCATTAACATATTGCCACACGAATAGCAACGCACTATTAACATCTTTGGTATCTATAAGCAATGGTTTTCTCTTTCCATCAGAAGAGCCATCAGCTTGTTTGCTATCTTATAATTTAAAAAAAAAATGGTTGTCCAATTGACTCACTAACGCTGAGCTCCTAAGCCTCTAGACCTAGAAAGTTTCAAATTTATACAAAGGTCCTCTTTTATATATATAAAAGAGGACCTTTTTGCAAATTATATACCCCCCACCCCATCCCACATAAAATGTAAGGCCTAAGGACTTTGTACTTCTAGGTGGTAGAGTTCTGCAACGTCTAGTCCGGGTTTGGTACCCACCACCACCACACATTATTTGCCGCAATAGCGTCACTGTTCGTCAACTTGTAAACTATGATACAAAAAATATATAAAAGTAAAGAATCTTATGGAAGCCATCACACTAGTGACTTGACTATTAATAACATACTAGTAGTGCCATCTATCAGACACCGTCTGTAATAATTTGATATTAGAGTCGTTAGTTAGTTTCGAAATCGTACACCACGATGTAAGCGACAAATTTTATCCAAATATTTTTAGAACGCCTAACCTAAGGTTCTAAAATTAAGAACAAAAACCACTTGGATTATTATTAATAATTAATAATAATTCAAGTGAAGTACGTGTCCTCCAAATAATAATATTGCAGCAGTTTCCTTGCCGGATATGCAGTGTACTGAACGTTTTAAGACATTTTGTTTAAGTAAGATTCATCTCGGTGCTCAGTATTTCTCTGAGGATCCGCTTCGCCGCGTTTGCCAACCTTCTGTTTGTTTCCTATGAGCACTAGGAACGACAGCTTAAAGTTGAATTACACAAAAAATGTATGACCTGATTCTACTTTTACTATAAAATGGCTAGTGATTTCAGTACTTTTTTAAGTTGAGGCAAAAACATTTGACCCACTATGGAGTCCTCATAGCCGTACTATTCAAACAACAATTTGTTTCGTCATCTTTTCAATAACCGAATGTTCCTTGAGTTATGGATGACCCTGACTTCACGATCGATGGGGCTCAATTTCTATTCTCGCCAGGGTTTTCATAAGATAAAAAATAAGCAGATGGCTGTTCTGCTGGGAAGAGACAACCATCACCTATAGACACCAAAGATGTTAATGGTGCGATGCTGTCCTTGTGGTGAGGTCTTAATAAAACATGCATAAGTTTATCGGCTACTTGCCTCTTTAAACCGGAAAGTGATTCGCACAGTCAATCGTACGTGTCTTACGAAATGCCTGCCAGAACGGCAGATGGACAATTCAAAGGGGGCCCGAGCCAACACAGGGAGACAGGAGATCAAGTTGTGGGTATTTATTATATACTAGCAGTTGCCTACGACTTCGTCCACGAGACCCCAAAATAGTACTTCCTTTTGTTTAGTGGGGTAAAAACATTAGCCTATTTTGTAAATCAGGCGGTCCAATAGTTTTTGAGTTTATCTATTACATGTACTAGGCGTCGTTGAAGAACCACTGATTAATTTTGATATTTTTTTATATTATGTGGTCTAATGGCCCATCGTTGGCGTTCAATTCGGCCCGTGGCCGGGTTCAATTCCCATTTCGGGTCAGGCAATTAAAAAAAAGTGTTTTTCAGTTTTTTAATAAAAACAATATTGCCCGGGATTGGAAAGTGTCCGGTCGGCGATAGGCTTGCCACCTATCACATATGTAGGGCCAAGTATCTTTGGCTAATCGTGAGTGCACTTTTTGTACCTCTGCCTACCACTTCGGGGATACAGGCGTAAAGATACTTTTATATGTTACTAAAGAAGCAGATGGTTTTTTGATTAAAAGAGATATCTTCAGTATCTTCTTCATATGTAAAAGGAATATCACCTCCTGTAGGTATATGTCCTGTTAACGATTTTGCCGTTACAAACGCGTGCCAGGGATATAAGCTTACTGGTGATTTTACCCATCATACAAAATTACTGTTATAGTGGTAAAAAATGGTGGTAAAAATCGGGATGAGGTAATACAGAATTCTACCAACTAGTAAGTATAGTAATTACCTATTCTTGCCGTAATAGCGTCAGTGCTCGTCAGTGTCGTGTTCCGGTTTGGAGGGTAAGGTAACCGGTAAACTTATGCATGTAGCACTAAAGCAACACACCATTAACATCTTTGGTGTCTATAGGCGATGGTTGTCTCTATCCATCAAGAAAGCCATCTGCTTGTTTGCTATCTTATGATATATAAAAAAATATTTTCGTAAAAGATGTATAGAGCATACAAAATTTGCTGTCTTAATAACATGGATCTTTAGTACATACTAGCTGACCTGCAGAGCTTCGCCCGCGAGTAGATTAACATATCATCTATATAGTTTTTGATACAAATTTGATCCTCTATTTCAGCCCTTTAGGGGTTGATTTTTGAAAAAAATTTACTATGTTTGACCCTGGGTCTTCAACTACTTCCATTCTAAATTTCATGAAAATCGGTCCAGCCGTGAAAGCGTAACAAACAGACAGACAGACTTTCGCATTTATAATATTAGTATGGATTATAACAAACAAGCAGTTTATTTTATTTACTTATTTATTTCATTAAAATATAAACAACATAAATTTAAAATTTTTACATTCTTAAACCTCGTTGTAGGTTTGTACGGATGTTGCACACTTCACAAATTAGGCATTTATTTTTGTCGAAACTACATACTACAATATAAATGTTAAGACAATAACACACATTAATTGATATTGATTAATAAATGAATAAATTGAAATAAAACTATTACCTATCTATAATATAAATTAATTGATGATTTCCCTGATGGAGAAACAAAAGTTATTAGTCAAAAAGAAGAGGAACTATTATCTTCGCAAGAGACCGTGACCCACACGGAGAACTAAATATGGTGAAATTATATTTTGTTCGCGTTTTCAAGGCTTGCAAAGCTCATTACATATGCATTAGATGTTTATCGAATGCTTAATAAATATCTAAAGTTTATGAAAACAATATAAAAGTTGGTTTCGCTATTGCGACTTTAAGAATTTCAGGTTCATAATAATATTCAGTGAGTTATAATATAGTCGGCATATGTACCAATTGCTATGTCACGCGACTTGGCACATTTCTCTACAGACACAATATTTTTTGTGATTTTATCTGTTTTGGATAGTGCAAGTTTTATTTATTTTTAGTAAAATGATATAATACTAATGTTTGCCTCGCCCGTCTTTTTTAAAACACCAATTACTAGCAGATTCGAGGAGATCATATCGTTAATCTTTAAGATTTGGAATACCTTCTAGATAATACTCTACTTAAACGTTGACAACGTTGCTATTTTTTTTATTTTCTTTATCATAATATAGCAAACAACCAGATGGGTCTCCTGATGGAAAAAGTCAGCCATCGCCTATAGACAGCAAAGATATTAATGGTGCGTTGCTATCTTGTGGCGAGGTCTAATGTCACATGCATATACGTTTACCGTATACCTTACCCTCCAAACCGGAACACGACAGTGACTAACATTGACGCTATTGCGGCAGGAATAGGTAAGGCAGTGGTATCAGACACGGTCGAGCCAATGCAGAACTCTACCACCTAGTTGCCACGATGGTAGTGACTCGCATAGCCACGGTCGCCTTTTACGACCTGCCTGGCAGAACAGCAGTTGTCCTATTCTTCAAAGGAGCCCGGGACCTACACGGGGAAAACTAGGTATTAGAGGTCTGCAATGTCTCGTCTGTGTTTGGTATCATTGATTTAACTATTTCTTCCACAATAGCGTTGATGTTTCTTGTTTTGTGTTTCGTTGGAAAAACAGGGCAGCCGTAAATTTGCAAATAGTTTTAATTAAATAAAAGCTTATAAAAACCTTCAAAAACATAAATCACCTTAGCTGACGAATTTACCGCGTAAAATCAAATTCTTAAAATATAATCATTTTAATTACGAGTATAATCCATTGATATAAAAAAACCCAAGATGCACAGTCCCGAACACAACTGACACTCAAAAGTGTCCCTAATTTCATTTAAATAATTATAGATATGGCGAAAATATATGTTTTTGCATATCCAACCTTAAGCTTCTTTAAAAAACTCAGTAGCAGTTCGGAGTATAAACAGTGTGGCATTCCCGTGTCTCGGACGAACACAAAAAGCGGCCCCGATTATTGCAAAAAACAAGCGATAGTCGTGACAGGTCGTCATTCGCCATACATCTCGTCACCTTGCCAATAAATAATCGATATCATACCAGCATAACTGTACCATGAAATCCTATAGAGTTATAAACTTGTGTTTTTCGGCCTAATGTCGACCAGAGGTTGTCTATACGATCTTGTATTAAAATGGGTGACCTAATCTAGGCCGTTGTTATTTGCAATAACAGATACCAATATTCCTCACAATTGCAATGGATAATGTTCTTCATTCACCCTTTTATTTTTCTTCAGAGAAGTAAAAGCTATTGGGAGATTATTTATGGTGGAAAACAAAATCGCCGTGCGTGGTCTCCTCTAACATTTTTAGGTAAATCGTAGGAAATACAACTCTGTGGGGCAACTCGTTGGACTCTACGTGCTATAACATAGGAGTATATGACACAAATTGTAGAAATCGTGTGTTTATTCACAGTTATACGTGAAATGTCGTGATTCGCAACACAAATTTAAACCTATATCTATCTAATACTTTAAACGAGCAATTCTTATATATATGTATATATAAATATATAATCTGAATCTATGAAAAGCTCCAACGATTTCTATGAAATTTAGTGTGAAGAGGGCGATAAATAAAAAAAAAAATACAATAAATAGTGCTGGAATTAAACTTAATTATCAGCACAAACCCGTTAGGGGCTGACATTAGGCGCAGGGCGACTTTAGGGCACGTTGCCCAATATATTTCTTAAATCAGGGCAGTGACAGGGCGGGTGTAAATTTAATTTACGTTATGGTTGTGAAACAAAATCCCTGTCCGATCGTCAAACCTATTATATTTTGGTAGCTTAAAACGATCATTGTCATTATTTTTTGGATATTGATTGATAAATTTTTACAGTTAAAATAATTATATTTAAATGATACTTGTAAATATTATCCGTGGCAAAACAAAAGGTGTCATATTTAAGTCTAAGTACAAAGCGGCGGCGCTTTGAAGTCGTTGCATTCTCGGTGACAAGTCTTGCCTCCTCTAAAGGGACGTGGTTTTTTATATTACAAGATAGCAAACAAGCAGATTGCTATCCTGATATGACTACCATCGCTTATAGAAAACGAAGATGCGAAAAATTCTAATAGCGAGGTGTTAATATCACATGCATAAGTTTACCGGCTACTTTAACCTCCAAACCGGAACAAAACAGTGACAAGCACTGACGTTATTGCGACAGGAATAGGTAACGGTAGCACCAGATCCGGGCGAGACAATGCAGAACTCTACCACCTAATAACCACGATGGAAGTGAATCGCATAGTCAATCGTTCGTCTCTTACGAACTGCCTGGTAGAACGACAGATGGTCTGTTCTTCAAAACGGGGGGTGGACCCACAAGAAGCAAAACACTACAGGGTGGAAGTTTAAAATATATTTTGCAAAATTTTAATTAATTTAAGGGACAACTACGAATATTTTAAAATACCATAAATATTCCTACCATAATTTTCCATGAAATTCCATAAGATAATTTTAAATCGGACAGGATTTTTGCTATTTACTGTATATTTACTAAATACTAGTGTAGCTTGCAGCCCACTGCATTATAAAAGGTTTTGCTAAATCCCGCGGGATTATCTAATTTTCCCGGAATAAAAGGCAGCCTATGTGCTATTCCAGGTCATCCATATCACCTACCCGTATGCTAAATTTCATTCAAATTCGTTCAGTAGTTTTTGCGTGATCGAGTAACAAACATCCATCCATCCAAACATCCAAACTTTCGCATTTATGATATTATTAATTATTAATATACGAGATACGTACATTTAAAAACTACGTTTCTTATACTGACTATACGCATCCTGCGATGTGTTTTTTTATAGTAAACAATGTAGAAAACATCGCGGGTAAAAGCAGTATATATTTGTTGTTAAATAAAATGTAAATAAGCTAATACATCAACCAAAAGTTATCCAAAGCCATTCTCTTATTCCGAGTATGGTAAGAGATTCATTATATTTACGTAAGTATACGGCGAGTCGTCAGGAAACTTTCAGCGGCCTCTGGAGCCGTGCCAACGCTCTGGTGGCTATTTTTGCGTCATCCACGCGAATACCATGACATCGTTTCACGCTGTACAAACCTACCTATGTGTGTTCGTAGTTACTATATTATGGAATTGCGATTTTTAAGCAGTCAATAATCAAATAAGTATAAATGCTACATCCTGAAGGTGCTTAAAAAGTGAAACAGGTTGAGTCATATACAAAAAATTAATTGTGAACTTTAAAGTACCAGTGCTTGGTCAATTATGTAACACAAGCTTATCCTTATTTCTTATTTTTTTATTTACAAACCATAAATTATTTTTTTATTTACAAACCATAAATTAGAAAATTTTTAAATCAGAAATTTTTGTATAAACTTATTGAAATAAATACCCGATCTGGATTCGATCCCAAGACGACATACGTCTGTAGTCTGTACCTATACCTGTACCATTTAAGTAATAAGACGACTTTGTTTTATCAATATTTATTACTAGCTGTTGCCTGCAACTTCATACGCGCAGACTTCGTTTAGCCCGCACTGCTCCTCCCCTGTAGGTGATAGCGTGATAATATGTAGCCTATATGTTGACCCGACCTATAAGTAATATTCATGCAAAATTTGAAGTAAATCCATAAAGTGCTTTTTGAGTTTACCCCGGACATACGTACAAACAAACAGACAAACAGACAAAAATTCTAAAAACTATATTTTTGGCTTCGATATCGATTGTAGATCACGCCCCAAGTATTCTTTTGAAAAAATATTCAACGTACAGTTTTGACTTTCTTACGATTTTATTATATGTATAGATAAAACAGTATTGTTACGTAGTGCTTTTCATAAAATGTGGAATGAATGGAATATAGAGGCAGTACTTGCAAATACGTTCCTGTTTTTATTTTTAAAAAACGGTAGACCTTTAGATGTGTGTTGGCGACAAGTGGTTCTGTAATGAGATTATGCGAGGCCATTGTGGATTGAAAGGCATCGACATGTTACGGGAAATGGGATGGAAGGAATAAATCTAAATATTTTCCTAGAATTACCCCCGTTTGATAGGTACGATAGATGTGGCAAGAACCAGCGTCTTTGAGCACAATAATCAGACTTACCAGAAATTATGTTAATAACAAACAAACTATTATAAATGTTTGTGTGTATGATAGATGTGGCAGAAACCAACGTCTTTAAGTAAAATAATCAGAAATTATGTTAATAAAAAACAAAAGTTTTGTGTGTGTAAAACATCGAGACAGATCCGAATAAAATTTGACATACTTCCTTTTCAATCTTTATCCCAGAATTACGTGGTCGATGTTGATCAAATGAGGTCCCGGGTTCGATCACGGATCGGGCAATTCAAAATGTGTTTTATCAGTTTTTTTGATCATGTTTTTATTTATCAGTTTTTTGATCACATTTTTATTTGTCAGTTTTTTTATCATGTTTTTACATTGCCCGGGATTGGATAAGCGCCCGGTTAGCGATAGGATTGTTACCTATCACTAATCAGCTATCACATTGGAACTTCGGTTTATCGTGGACGCATTTGTTATACCTCTGCCTACCTCTTCATAGAAACGGGCGTGAAGATACTGTTTTTTTTTCTAGATTAATATTGTGACTTTTATTTTTTCCATAATGCGTTATATGTATCTTGACGCCCGTATCCCCGAAGAGGTGGCAGAGTTACAACAAGTGCACCCATGATTAGCCGAAACACTTGGTCCCACAAATGTGATAGGTGGCAAGCTTATCGCCAACCGGGCACTTTCCAAATCCGGGCAACTTTGTGTTTATCAGAAAACTGAAAAAATACTTTTTATGTGCCCGACCCGGGACTTCATGTGGTCAACGCCAACGCTGGACCACTAGACCACAGAGGCGACTTATATGTGGGATTCAAAAATTACTCTAGAATGGTATATTAAAAAATTGTTCCCTTTATTATATAATAGTATAAATGCGAAAGTGAGTTTGTTTCTTTGTTACACTTTCACGGCTAAACCTCTCAAATTATTTTGATGATATTTGTGATGGAGATAGTTTACCCATTGTTGGACCGAGCCCCCTTTGAAGAATAGACCATCTGCTGAGGCGAATGATTAGCTATGAGAGTCCCTACTATCATGGCTACTAGATGATTGAGTTCTGCATAGTCTCGCCCGGGTTTGGTACCAACGCCTTACCTATTCCTGCCGCAATAACGTCAGTGTTTATCAATGTCGTGTTCCGGTTCGGAGGCTAAGGTAACAGGTAAATACTATTAGACGGCATGTGGTATTAAGATCCTGCCAAAAAGATAACAACGCATCATTAACATATTTGATGTCTGGATAAGCGATGGTTGTCTCTTTCCATCTCGAGAGTCATCTGCATTTTGCTATTTTATGATATAAAAAAATGGTGTGAAACGTACCTCTAAGGGGCTGAAATAGGGAATGAAAGTTTGTATGAGAAACTGTATTGACATGTTGACCTATTCGCAGGCCACGCTACTTGGGTCAGCTAGCAATAAATAAACAGGAAATAAATATCACAGAACAAATAGCGAGAACTGATCTAACCCCAAAGCTACAGTTTTAGTCAAGGCTACAACACAAATGAATACATATATAAAATACTCAAGTAAGTATACTCAATATACTTACATTGAACAACCCAGACCAATTAATTTCCTAAAGTTACAGTTTTAGACAATGGTACGAACACAAATGAATACATATATAAAATACTCTAGTATATTGAATAACCCAGACGTATTAATTTCTCAAAGCTACAACACTAACGAATACATATTATGTAAAATACTCAAGTAGGTATATTGAGTAATACAGACCTATTAATTTCCCAAACCTACAGTTTTAGTTGACGGTGTTAACACTAACGAACTCATATATAAAATACTTAAATGAATTGAGTAACTCAGACCTTTTATTTTTCCAAACCTACAGTTTTAGTTGACGGTATTAACACTAATGAATACATATATAAAATACTCAAATCTATTGAGTAACCCAGACCTATTAATTTCCCAAACCTACAGTTTTAGTTGACGGTATTAACACGAATGAATACATAATATATAAAATACTCTAATGTATTGGGTAACCCAGACCTATTATTTTCCCAAAGCTACGATTTTAGTTAGTGGTATTAACACAAATGAATAAATATATGAAATAATCAAGTACCTATATTGATTATTGAATAACACAGAGCTATTCATTTCATCGTGGTGGTCCGGAACTTGTCACACTATACGAGTCACTACTATCGTGACTTTTAGGTGGGAGAGCAACGCAACGTCTCGCCCGGGTACCTATATGGTACCACCGCTTTACCTATTCTTGCCGCAATAGCGTCAGTGCTTGTCATGTCAGTTGTTCGGTAGCCGGTAGACTTGAATGTGTGATTGCCATCCACCACAAGGATAGCAACGTACTATAACCATTTTTGGTGATCCATAGGCGATGGGTTCTATTTCCATCTGGATATACGTCTGCTTGTTTGTTATCTTATGATATCTATATAAGAAACAAATATTTATACTCATTACAGAAATGTTATAATAAGATACAAATCGGAGATCGGTTGGTACACATCTTGATAATTAGGTGTATGTATACACTAATCACTCGATCTTCGCGACGTTCTCGAAATCTCGAGTGTACGTGAGTACAAAGATTTTGGAAAATACGTGTCTCATATATTATATCCTATAAGTTTTTACCAAAGCTCTTTCACTAGGTGGTATAGTTCTGCAATTGTCGAGTTCACGGTCGTGTTTCGGTTGGAATAAGTTTACCGGCTACCTTATCTTCCAAACCCGAACTCGATAGCTACAAGCTTTGACGCTATTGTGGCAGAAATAGATAAGGCATTGATACCAAACCCGACCGAAACGTAATGAAACTCTACCTATGACAGTAGTGACATGTTTAGCCAAACATTCGCCTTTTACAATTGTGTCGTAGAATGGCAAATAGTTTATTTTTAGCCCGGACTAACTTATACTCTAAAAAATGTAGCTTTCTGACAAGAGATGATATTTAAACTAGTGATGGGACTCGAGTAATTTTTTTTTAACTGGAGTCACTCGCTAGTGAAAACTGATTCACTCGAGTGCCACTCGAGTGAAGATGAGACTCTAGTATCTTTTTTTTCCCACAAGTGAAGTATATGTTTCGATTTGCTGGAGTAAAGATGTGATTTTTTACAGTAAATAAAATACAAAAATAAGTAAAATACTATAAATCAATCAATTCAAATCTTAAATTGTTGCCATCTCCTTCTGTGGCTTATAGTCGCTATTATATTATTATAATTATAAAAATTTAAAAATAATTAGTTTATAATAGGTATCTATTTTTAACATAAATTCCTATTAGTCTTTCGCATTACTTTAATAACATAGCCATGTATTATAACAATAAAAATATAAATAATATATATAATAATAAATAATAAATGAAATATTTTGCTATATTAGACATCGTCCTGCACCGATTTGTACTGAATTTCAAATGGAAGATACATCGGCTAAACCTGTCATAATTTGGATTTCTGACTCGAATCGGTATGGCCTACTCGAGTGGTCTGAGTCAATCGAGTTGACTCAAGTCACTCGTTATCCGAGTTACTTTATATTTTTACTCGACTGCGAGTAGAATAAAAGCTACTCGAGTTTCTTGAGTCCCATCACTGATTCAGTCAGGATTCCATAGTAGTGAATTTTTTCCACTAAAATATGATGCTTGTCTACCTCGTAGAATGATATCGATTGACATTTCGTGTTACCACAGTAGCGCGACCTTGCGCTATATTAGCTTTATCTTCCATCATTTGCATAAGATGTGGTAGTGTCTTGTATTTCTACCCTTGAACCATAAAACCATTGATGCATACAATTTCAAAATAAAAGCTAAGCCGAATTGCATGTAAGTAACTCTATTAAAATGGTCTTTGACTAGCATTCTTTATGCCCCTGTCTAGTTTTATATTCTTTTGTTAACGATCGTTGCATGGATGCATGAATAAATTGTTTTTCAACATGATTTTTGAGAGTTGTACGTTCTGAACGAACTGGTAGGTCAAGATCCCTTTCTCATAGAAAACGCTTTTGTGCGATAGTAAAAGGCGTGCACTATTAAAGGGCGCGGGTTAAGCCTAGGGTTGTTAACTATTATCCGGAAGACCTGTTCTATGAGCCATTTTAGAATCTTGTTGAAACGTTACTAGGCTCGTAATGTAATTTTTCTCTTGAATTAACTTGATTGTGAAGATTGGCACCCGGTTACTTCTGATTATCTCTCAGTGATTTAACCTAAAAATAGGTACGTATCTATGTAAACAAATGTATTTATCTTTTCTAAATCTGAATAATATATATGAATTAAATGTCACGTCGTTTGTCCGGAATGAACTTCGAAATTACTGAACCGATTTAAACGAAATTTTGCAGATATCTATTGTTTGGTCCAAATTAAAAGTTAAAATACTTTTTATCTCAATTACCACCTCTTTCAAAATATTCAATACAAGTAATATGTGTGGCAAAACAATGCCTTCCGGGTCAGCTAGTTTATATGTATGGATGTTGGATATGTAAACAAAAATAATTATATACAACGTAAATGTGAAAAAATGTACGTATAAAAGGATACCAACAAAAAGATGTACGGATAAAAGGATACCAACTAAAAAGATGTACGTATAAAAGGATATCAACTAAAAAGATGTACGTATAAAAGGATACCAACTAAAAAGATGTACGTATAAAAGGATACCAACACTGACGTACTGATTTCGTGTAACAATTAATTGGATTTTGCAATGTGACACTCGGTTTGTGTAAGAGATATAGGTTGAATTGTTCAATATGTTGTTGAGTTATAAGCAGAGTTTTAAAATGTAAACATAATATGTATTATCTGTGTTTGCACCGACTGATTTCCTTAAAAGGAGGACGTTCTCACTTCATTTAAATCTTCTTTTATGTATGTTCACCGATAACTAGAATAAACCTAATCCGAATTTGAAAACTTTTTTTACTCGTACTTCAAATGGTATATTTCCTCTATAGTCCCATTTTAATTTGGTGAAAATTTAATGCAGAATTTCGAAGTTATAGGTAATGATATCTCAGTTATTTGTATTTGTATTACATTTAAATTGTTGATAATCTAATAAACGTAAACTATTAACGCAGTAAAACCACAAAGACGGACTTCCAATCTATATCTTTGTAACCCTGAATTAGATCTTTACCATATTGATATAAAAATAATATATATTTTTTTAATATAACGTTTCATATCATAAGATAGCAAAAAACAGATGACTCTCCTGATGAAAAGAGATTAGCATCACCTGTAAGCACCAAAGATGTTGATAGTGCATTGCTATCCTGTGGCGGGGTCTTGATGCCACATGCATGAGTTTAGCGACTATCTTATCCTCCAAGCCGTATCACGACAGTGACAAGCACTGACGCTGTTGCGGCAGGAATAGGTAAGGCGGTGGTACCAGCGGGTGAGACAATGTAGTACTCTACCACTTCGAAAACCATATGGGACCGAATCAGAAATACAGTCTTATCCAAAAAATATGTCTTTGACACACAAATAACAACACACCAATCTATAACCATGGTTGCCTCTTTCAATCCGGAAAGGCATGTGCTATGGACGAAGAAAACTAGTTATTTTACAAATTTGCAAAACCACTAGTTTTCTTCATCTGAACAATGGATTTCCGCAATGTAACGCCTGAATCTATAAAATGTAAAAAAATGACATGTGCTATTTTGCTTACAATGAATAGTATAGGATCCCACTATAAGACGACCTGCACCGAGCTGGTTATGGATGAAAAGTATTTTATATCCAATAACATATGACAGTAAATATATTGAAAATGGGTTGACTAAAAATTTCAGTCCAAAATATGATTAACAATTATTATTTTTAAACAGTTCTTACGTAGGTTACTAGCATCGATTTACCTGTTTTATATCTGTCTATCCCAAAGTTGTGACGGGAAAAAATAGTCACCCTAACGTTTGCATATTCTATAGGCTTCATACTTTCGATTGGTATGGAATTTGTCTATTAACCAAACCAGTGCAATGTTTAAGAAATATTCCGGACTGAATTTTTTTAATCAGCCCATTTGCATTATTTTTATTGATATATTTAATCTATACATATAATAAAATCGTAGGAAAGTCAAAACTGTACATTGAATATTTTTTTAAAAGAATACGTGGGGCGTGATCTACAATCGATATCAAAGCCAAAAATATAGTTTTTATAATTTTTGTCTGTTTGTCTGTTTGTCTGTATGTCTGTTTGTCTGTCTGTCTGTATGTATGTCCGGGGTAAAATCAAAAAGTACTGCATGGATTTACTTCAAATTTTGCATGAATATTACTAATAGGTCGGGTCAACATAAAGGCTACATATTATCACGCTATCACCTACGAAGGTCAGGCTGTGCGGAATAAACGAAGTCCGCGCAGGCGAAGTCGCTGGCAACAGCTAGTTGGATATAAATTACTTTTCGTCCATTGTCCAGCTCGGTAAAATCGTGTTTAGTGGAATCTTAGACTAAAATAAACAACCGTAGAATTTATGATGTCATGTCCACAAGTCTTGAATTTAAAATATAAATAAATGAATATCATCACACAGGTTCCCTTCCGGGGCTGAGAGAACTTCAATAAACGCTCTAATTCACTACGATTCGCCAGAGTGTAGGTGATGCCTGTCGTCGCATTTTATCGGCACTGGTAATACTGATAATTCCAAGTGCTTATACGATGGTGGAACTGCTAAATACCACCACCAGATTCTGAGCTGCTACGAGTACTAATACTTTTCTAAAAAAACCTTTTTAACACTTTTTGCCCAACTACGAAACCAAAATTGTCCTTGTCCTTTTCCGGTTTAGAGAGTAAGGTAGCCGGTAAACCAACCCATCACACGAATGGCAACGTATCGTTAACATCTTTGGTGTCTACACTCTACAGGCAATAGTTATCACTTTCAGAAGATAAACATTTTCTTTGTTTTTTCTTCGATTATCTCTGTTGCACCCAACATGCACTTACAGTCCACTAAAGTAGCAGCGTAGTATTATACTCTACATTCAATCACTATATTTTAATTGCATAGAGACAATAATATATTAGGGCTTAAAACCGGGACCGAATAATCTGAACCGAACAGACTTACTACTAGTATAGAGGCGAATATTTTCTTATAAATTTCCTAGTAATTCCGGAAATAGCTTTCTATAACCGTCAACCCTAGTAGGCTTGGTCTGATTTTATAGAAGCGAAGTTTGAAGCGGCTAGCTCACTCAAGTTTAAGAGGCGGGCGCGGGAATCAATCGCCGACGTCAGAGCCGCGACCGCGCCCGTGTGTTTGTGTGTGTGTAAGCTTCTGATTTTATTGCGTATGCTGTCATTGCCCCGATCCCGTCAGCGCTCCCTTGTCTTGTGAAACAATGAACGGAACCTGGCTAATGTCAGCTTTGTTTGCGTACCCTTATAATTTAATGAGACCTCGTATAGCCTTCTCGTTTTTCTACGTATTTTATAAAGTATTGTTGTTATATTTTGGTATAAATATAAATGATAAGGAAAAATATAAGATATTCCTTGAACGATAAATTTGATTACCACCGGATCCAATTTATCGAATACACGTCAGATTTATTTAAGACTTTTCCTGAATATAAATAAAAAAAATCTAATTCTAGTAGTCGGATGTTAAGGTGTATTTGGCGTACTTAACTTTTTGAAATTCTCAGCGTTACTTTTAACTTTTTTTAATTTGAAAGAAATGTATGATTCGCGTGTCTATCTTGTCTATCAGAATATACCAAACCCTGTCTGAATTTTGTATCCAGCTATCGCATTTTTTATTTGATGTCTTTGAGACTTATTATTTTGTGTTTTCAGCAAAATAAAATAATTAATTTTGTTCAAAATAATTCAAATAGTAGTAGACAAGCATTATCGAGATTGATTTGCTTTATTCCAACCCATTTTTAGGGTTCCGAAGTAAACTAGGAATCATTTATGTTTCGCCACGTTCGGTTTGTCCGTTCATGCGTCCGGCCGTCTGTCCGTCCGTCCGAAGTCTAGCTCAGAAGTCCTTAGAACTAGAAAGCTGTAATTTGGCATGAATATACATGGCAATAAAGTAGTATAATAAAATCTTTAAACGTTTTTTTAATAGGGAAACTACATGTAAAGCGGGTTTTTTTCTAACATATCCCATAGAGTATCGTTGAATAGGTTTTTAAAAAATAATATAGGTTTGTGAAAACAATTTTTCGATTAAGAGATTCGTTTGTGAAATAAATGAAGTGCTAATTTTTGTTAGAATCAAGTGTTCTTCCCTCTCCCCCTACCGGCTAAACGATTGGTTCTGGGGGTGTGAAAAAATTCATGGTAGTACTAAATTTAATAAATTTAAAAGTAAAATTATCACGACTAAGTAGGCTTTACAAGTTTATGAGTAATAGTCGACCCACTTGTAAAATGTAGTTAGAATAGTTTTTATAGACGGTGAACCTGTGATGTTTATATATCCGTCATTGAGGTTAAATAGGTTGAATGTTCATAGTATGACATAAAAAAAGCTTTCTTCTTAGTACGCCTTACTGCTATGGGCAACTACGAAACCTTACATTGCTCGTGGCCCGATACGCACTTTGCCAGTTTTTATTCTTTATAAAACAAGAAAATTTCGCAGACTGTAAATATTTTATTTTGAAATAAATATCAATTCCATCATGTCATCTATCATCCAGTTTGAGAGAAAAGCTGTAGAGTAACGCTGTAGCTGTAGCTAGGGTACTACTCTACATAAATCGATCTTTCAGACTCTCCTGTTTCACTGCGATTCACCCTTGTTACTTTTAATCGGCCCAGCAAATGTAGCATTTGCATTAAACAAATTTGTATTAATATCATAGGAAATAAACAATCTCTGTGATGACTCTCCTAATGAAAAGAGAAACCATCGCCTATAAACACCAAAAATGTTAATGGTCCATTGTTATCCGTGTGGCGGGATGGTAATACTATATGCATAAGTTTGCGGCTACCTTACCATCCAAACCGGAAGACGACAGTGACGCTATTGGTGGTAGTATTGACGCTATTGCCGGATGAAATTTTGCAAATCTCTACCACCTAGTAGTCACGAAGTCACTGGTGAATATGTGACTATTAAGTAAAAGTGCATTTTTAGCATGTATTAAAATCGTTTCAAAAAAATGGAAGTGATTCTCTTGCGGTATTACCTTTACCACATGGACGGCAACTTGGAGTCTATAGGTCGTCTACTTGCATCAGGTTTATTAGTCCATTAGTCCATTAGTCAAGGATATAAATACATAGAATTACATATACAAAAAATGCAATATACTAAACACCCTAACCCAGAATTACAAACATCTATACTCATCACACAAAATCGAACCCGAACCCCATCGATTAGTGGTAGGTTCGCTAACTACTCTACTAACGGGACGGTCAATCTGTAGTCAAATACCGGCACAATTCACAGTTCAAAGTAAACAACTAGTTTTACTTAGTTTAAGAATAGTGATGATATGATTTTTTATCACACATCCGTTTTAATACAGAAACAGCATATATTTAACTTTTAAATGACGGCTGTCTGTATGTGTATTATAATCTATACGGTATTTGTCGGGATGAAGCTCGTTAGCATAGGTAAACAACCCGTATTGACAGAGGGAACTTCGAAATCAGTGCTGAAACGGGACCTCTCTTAGACACGCACGCATCTAGTTCACGATCGATTTCAATTTTGTAATCATAATTTACACGTTCAAGATGTTCTTGCGATTTCATATTTGGTACTTAATGAGCTCTGTTGTGAATTTTCTTTAAAATTTTTTCACTACAGCCTTGCAAGTATCACGCCCGTTCTCTTGCGGGGTAGACAGAGTAAACCGAACGTCTATAGACATCCGGTAAACTACGATTCATTGGTTTGTCGGTTGGCGAGACAAGTGATCCCATCGTCGCATTTTACTGACATATTAATGACTAGCTGTTGCCCACGACTTCGTCCGCGCGGACTTCGTTTACTCCGCACAGCTCCTCCCCCGTATGTGATAGCGTGATAATATGTAGCCTATATGTTGACCCGACCTGTTAGTAATATTCATACTAAATTTTAAGTAAATCCATGCAGTACTTTTTGAGCTTACTCCGGACATACATACAGACAAACAGACAAACGAGAAACGAGCAAAAATTCTAAAAACTATATTTTTGGCTAGAGAAACAAACAAAAATTCTAAAAACTACATTTTTGGCTTCGATATCGATTGTAGATCACGCCCCAAGTATTATTTAAAAAAAATTCAATGTACAGTTTTGACTTTCCTACGATTTTATTATATGTACCTATAGATTATCGACTATTTCTAGCGATAACCGTGAACGACACCTAGATTTTAGATTTTCAAGAAAACTTTGAAAAACCTCAAATACACTCAATAGCCCAATCCGGGGATCGAAGCCGGTCCCTCGTGAACTGAGACAAACAGGCCAACCTCCAGACCACGAAGCAGTCACAACCTTGATATTGTAAAATAAACAAATATTAGTAAGGCATCAGTCAGAGAAAAAATATCTAGAAAACCCGTGTGGGTTGGAACTTTCTTTAAAGAATAGACAATCTGCGTTACTGCTAGGCAATACGTAAAACGCGAACGATTAGCTTACTTGTCACTATCGTCGTGGTTACAAGGTGGTAGATATCAAGGTGGTGCAAGACCTTGCATATTCCTGTCGTAATAGCTTCAGTGCTGTCGTGAGTCGTGAATAATTACTAGGTGATAAGAGTTTTACAACGTCTTGCGCGGGTTTTAGTTCCTCAGCCTTCTCATTTCTGTCGCGACGGTACTTGCCGCTATACTGTTCTGATTTTGAGGTTAAAGTAGCCGGTAAACTTATGGATGTGGTATTCCAACCGAAACTCGACAGGAAACTCCACAGTTGCATGAATCTACCACTTAGTGAAAGAGTTGAATGGCATATATGTGACATATACAACTGACTAGTGAGTTTCCTTCAATATTTAAGGACGTGATAGTTGGCGATCATATATGATGAGAAAAAATAACATTAAAAATAAATATTAAAATACTTCTTAGTAAACAGTACACCGAGAATGCTATATTTACCTGCGCCATACTCGAACACCGCGCATACGCACGTGTTGCGTAGTGCGCTATCAACACAGAATAGCGGGGGGGTGGCGGCGGCGTGTCCTTGATATCGACTAGCGCGTACTAAAGAGTTTATTTATTTTTCGAGAAATATTGGTCAAAATTAAGCCCCGAATTTTATTATTTCATTTTAACGAGAATGGAGTACCGAGTACTCTCCAGAAGTATTGAAGGTAACTCACCAGTCAGTCTGTATATTCTCAGATGTCTATGGGCGACGGTTGTCTCTTTCCATCAGTATGGTCCTCCTGAACCATCAAATAGTTGGTTATTTTATGATATAAAAAACTGTTTTTGACACATTGGCTTTATATATATTATACTAGCTGTTGCCTGCGACTTCGTCCGCGCGGACTTCGTTTACTCCGCACTGCTCCTCCCCTGTAGGTGATAGCGTGATAATATGTAGCCTATATGTTGACCCGACCTATTAGTAATATTCATGCAAAATTTGAAGTAAATCCATGCAGTACTTTTTGAGTTTACCCCGGACATACATACAGACAAACAAACAAACAGACAAAAATTCTAAAAACTGTATTTTTGGCTTCGGTATCGATTGTAGATCACGCCCCAAGTATTCTTTTAAAAAAATATTCAATATACAGTTTTGAGTTTCCTACGATTTTATTACATGTATAGATGTCTGTCGACTGACAGATAAATATAGCTATTACATCAATAACTACATTGACAAAGAAAATTAAAAAATGTTAAGTACCTTAAAATTAAAAGAGTAGGTTAGCTTTTAATTTTAAGGTTAACGATTCAAATAATTTAAATATCGAATTACATTTTGATATATACACGGAAGTTGGTAATACTATGTAAATGTTTTATTTTAAACACAATACATTTTTAAACGCTTTGTAATTATTTCTTGTTAAATAAAGTCAAGGGACCGTTCATAAAGAAACATGGCTATTAAAGGCAAGATGTAATTATATTGCACGTATTGTAATAGGAACCAACCCTTGCATTTTGTCATCAGTCATCACTATTATCATTTATTTTATTCAAAGTATTGACCGTACCTTACATAATATGAGATTTATGAATAAATATTGTATACCTACTGCTAGCTTTTTCCCGCGAATTCGTTGGCGTTAATTTCATTTTCAAACCAGCTGTTGAAAGGTTAATTATTCAATTTAAATCAAGAGATTAATTATTCTTAATGCCAATTTTTTTGAAGTTTTTTGTCGATTATAATGAAATGTTGACAAAATAAAATGCAGTTAACACAGAGAGTTTAATGTACTACATACTACAGAAGCTATGCTAAGTAGAAGTCGTGTTCCATTTCGTTAATAATAAATAGGTACGTGATGGAAAAACTTTGGACCTCTTTATTTAACAAATGCGCGAACAGTGAAGTATGAAATTTGGCACCGTTAACGTTTACCTTGTGAGGGACTGCAGAAACTAGTATTTTTAAATAAAACGTATTTATTAGAAATATATTAAATTAATAAAAATAAACGTTACGCACACTACATTAATGTGACATACATAACAATATACACACATGTATGTACTTACTATTTTCTTTACGGCTAAAGTCATTTAACAAACTTAAAAGAGATTTTATTGTTTAATCTTCAGGCGATCGCTAGTAATAATAAATCGTCCAACCAAAGTCAGATTAAGCAGTGCTGCAGCGTATTATTATGCGGGAAATGAAAAACAGCTTTTTAAAAAAATGAAATTTACTAGATAAAAATACGAGTATAACACAAAGCAATAGTAAAATATTATATAGAGATAACCGACTGTTACTGATATTGAATAGCCATGAGCTTCGGCTTATCACCGTTTGAGACGAAATAACTCGCCCGCGAGTGCGGATTCCTGTTTATGATATCCTCTTTACCTACCTGGCATATAGAAGGATAATGGTCTGCACTTCTGCCAATATCCCCAAGGTACAAAAGTATAATAGGTTATATATATTCGCGACCAAAAGGTCGTAACCTCGTGAATTTTATGATGCTCACGAGTTTCACTCATCTAGC
Organism: Apodemia mormo; assembly: GCA_036924255.1. Lineage (NCBI taxonomy): Eukaryota > Metazoa > Arthropoda > Insecta > Lepidoptera > Riodinidae > Apodemia > Apodemia mormo. The sequence continues at coordinate 30,228,268 of JAUPFN010000003.1, read as the reverse complement.
TCTGACGTAAGTGCAGTCCATGGATTGCACTTAAGTGGAACCCGTTATATAGCGTGATGCATGCCTTGTCTGATACATTAGTACATAGAAGTCTTTGAGTTAACAGCTTAGGCGGCTACTACCACAGCATTCTTTTGAGAAAGTGCTGAGTCCGAAGTTATGTCGTCTTCTAGTGAGAGCGGACCTCAGCTGATGGCAGTATTTAAAATTTTTGGTGAGATAGTAGTGGCATTATATTTTCGACTTGTTACTAATTACGAGACTTAGGTCTCGAGTAATGTCTGGTAACAAGACAAAAGCCCTCGATGCGACACGTTTGTGCGTATGTAATCAGTGATGTGTACTTCACCAGGACTAATCCTAATCTATATGCTATCCTAATTCTACAAAATTTCTAATATTTTTTACACCATCAAGTAAACCACCACCAGAAATCTTGCAGTTGTATTGCTTGTGTTCTAAAAATAAACAAATTCTTTTTTGAAAGTCCCTAAGTATCTTTTTAAAAATTAGTAATAAATAACTTTATTGTAATACTAGCTGTTACTCACGACTTCGTTTGCGTGACCAAAAATCATGACTTTCCTTTTACCTAGTCGGTCTAAAAGGTAGCCTTAGTCACTGCTGGATAATGTAGCTTTCTAATAGTAAGAAATTTTAAAATCGGTCCAGTAGTTTTTGAGTTTATTCATTCGTTTATTAAAAAATCATGATTCAGAAAATGACCTAAAATGAATACCTTTATCGACTCTTATTAAACACAGGTAGATTTTGACATAGAAAGCTGTAAAACGTATATTTCGGTCTAATAATCTAATTTTTATACAAAAATCTTAACTGTACAAAACTTTATTTGACGTTTCCCTAAAATGTATATTTTTGAAATAGTTCACTATAATTCTAAGGGTGCGATTAATAAAGATGATTATTAAATTGTACATGATGTTTAAATGCTGTTAAAAATTGTTAATATTTTTAACAAACGTTTCAATATTTTTACCTTGTCTTTTGATCAAAGATTTTGATTGTTAATGAATATGTTATTAAAAACTGTAGATAAAAAGGACAAGCCCGCTAATTACTGGTGTTAAATAAGTGTGTAACCGGGTTGGCAATCCGATAACAATTTAACAAAAAGGTTGACTTGTCAAAAAATGCCTGTAAAAAATTACTAGAATAAAAGTTCTGTTCTTCAGCATACAAATGTCGAATCGTCATTTTACTTAAGCCCCAAGCTTTAATTTTGGAAAACGCTTTCGTAGTATGCGACTTCGTCACGTTAAAAATTCGTAACTATAACATATTTCAGCTCGATCCATCTAGTGTCTTCAGTTATACTGTCCTGTTGGTCAAGGCTCCCTTTAAAGAATAGACCATCTGCAGTTCTGCTTCGTAAGAGGCAAAAGATTGGCTGTGCAAATCACTACCATCGTGCCCATTGTGGTGGCTACTAAGTGACAGAGTTCTGCATTGTCTCGCACGGGTCTGGTACCACCGCCTTACCTATTTCTGCCGCAATAGCGTCAATGCTTATCACTGTTATGTTCCGGTTTGGGGGTAAGGTAGTAAGGTGAACTTATGCATGTGGCATTAAGATTCCGCTACAAGGACGTCAACGCACCATAAACTTCTTTATATATATGCGATGTCTGCCTCTTTCTATCAGGAGAGCAATCTATCTGCTTGTTTTCTATGTTATGATATAAGAAAAAATCTTTTTATACACAGATATTGTAAAATGTATATAACAAAATGTTGTGATGTTCGAATATCAAAGAGACAGTATGAGCCTAATTTTAACATTATATATCCTTCCCAATGGTGTGTCCATTAGTATTCATGTGGTCTGTGATGAAGACTATTTTACTGACAATAACAGTATCATGTTACGTTTCAAATATAAGTATAACGTGCAAGCCTGTACGTCTGTCCTAATAGTATAAAGTATATTCAATTGTAATTTTAATAATCCGAAAAATAAAAAGGAAACTACACTCCTTAAAATTAACAATTCGCCAGGCAACAAACCATTGACTTATGGTAAACTTGTGTGACGACGTACGGTACGGTTGGGCTACCCCGCAAGGAAATAAGCATGCTGAACGAATATTTATATTTAAATCTTCTATACAATTAAATAAAATTGGAGTGTCTGTGTGTAACATTAAAATAACCGCTTTTAACTAAATGCATGTGGATTTATACACGGTACATAATATACCAAAACAACATTTTTTTTACAATTTTTGTTTGTTTGTTCCTTCTAATCTCCGAAACAGCTGGACCGATTTTGACGGGACTTTCACTGGCAGATAGATTATGTAATAAGAGTAACTTAGGCTTTTATTTTAGAATTGTTTCCACGCGGACGACGTCACGGGCACAGCTAGTATAAAATATAAATCTTCGTTTCCATTATCCCAAAAAAGTGAGCAACTAATCCCTTTACAATAATATTACATACCATCGCGCATTGGCACTCCACCAAACAAATATTGATTCTAAATCCCGAATAATTATATTTTTAGAGATTGAAATATTCGTAAATTGAATATTACAATGGAAAAAATTAACGCAGGATCTCATAAAACTATTACTGAAAACCTTGGTTATGATACCGCTACCATTAAAGCAAGGAAGCCATGAAATTATTCTGTGAATAAATCCGTAGATTTTATCTTAATTAATTATTGTATTATTAGGTACTTATGAGTTATTACTTCGCCCGCGACTACAAGAACATATCATCAATTATTTCTTACATATAAAATTTCAGCCCCTTATAGGTCGAAATTAGCTTGTGTTTGACTCTGGGTTTTCCATTATCCCCTAGCTAAATTTCATCGAAACCATCATTTCAGTTCACCAAATCGTAGAGATAGATACTTATTAATTACTATCTGTGCCCGCGACTTCGTCCGCGTGTGTTTTTTTAAAAAATTAGTCGAAGTTACACCTTATTACATCAACTATCTACCAGTGAAAGTCCCGTCAAAATCGGTCCAGCCGTTCCAGAGATTAGCCGGAACAAACAGACAGAGAAAAATCGTAAAAAATGTTATTTTGGTATGTATACCGTGTAATACATCCATATGCATTTAGTTAAAACCGGTTATTTTAATATTACAAACAGACACTCCAATTTTATTTATTTGTATAGATAATCGCTCAAAGTAACCATGAATGAAAGTGTGAAGAAACACTTCTGTGAGTGTGATATACTGTTAGCTGATAAATGAGCAATGAGTCATGTTAATAGAAGTTTGTATAATAAAAAAGGTCCGTCTATAGAAAGTCCGGCCGGCATCTGTGAAACAAAATGTGTTAGTGTCGGGCACGGCATGGGCAGGCCAATGCCGCATCGGCGACCATTCAGCCGCGACCGATCCGCATAATGAGATGCAGTGTTCTCCCAGATGTGGCGCAGGCGCGGCCCCAACACTTTTTGTGGTCCCCTTTTTTCTATCACAAGAACATTATCGAGTTCCTTAGAAAACATGTGATAGTTCGAAATTGTATATTGTACAAAGTAATGCTAAATCTAAGGTCCTGCAGTTATATACTCATAAATGTATTATGTTTATTAATACTTTAGTTGGCTCAAACTTTAACCTGATATTTAAATTATCTGTTACCTATATTTTAATTATTCACCTGTAATACAATTGCTATTGTAGACTAAATTTAATTTGCATCAGCAAAATCAATGCAAATTTTTATTTCGTCAATAATGAGGTATGTATTACCCTACCAACAGCGAAGTAATTAAAAGTTGCAATTGTTTAGTTACACTATTTACGATAAGTTAGAATTGGCAGAATAAAAATTTGATTTGACAAATTCTCTATCAACAAGCAAAACATATGAATCGATCGTTAATACTGTGTTATTATTACAACAAAAATAAAATTTCTTTTAAATATGATTGTGAAATTATTTTAACACAATAACAACAAAATTAATAGTGATACTTCAAAATTCGATATTTACAAATGGTTAAAAATTATACAGGCTATTTTCAGAATAAATTACACTAAAATATTTAGATGTAAATTTACATAATACGAGTAAAAAATAAGAAAAATTGTAACGGTCATTTAAATTAAAATAAGTTTTAATGTTTAAATTATCTAAAACAATATAATTATTTAAGAGCAAATAAAAAAATGAGTCTACAAGTTTACGCAAAGTATGAGACAAGTTCTTGGTTCAATAATTTTGCTTCATCATAGTTACCGTGAACATATAGTAAATTAAATTACAAATGGATTGAAATTATATATTTATACAAAACAAAATTAAACAATTTTACCCTTAAGCCCGCGTGATCTAAATTTTAAACGAAATTAAACCTTAATAAATAATACTAAGTAATATTAATGTTGAAAATGAAATTATATAGTAATAAATTTCGTCACAATTTTTCATCAACCTCTTTTGTCATAATTCGTCACAATTTAAGATTATAAAATATACTTTAGAACATTTGAAAGCTAGAGCTTTCAAATATAATTATAGTGTAAAATTGAGATCTATGTTTTCAACGTACTACGAATACTATCTTTAAAATTGTTACTCTTTGCTTACAAATAATATTATTTCTCCCTTGGTGGTAATCCAACCCGAGACCCCCAACATCGTAAACTGAGATACATGTGCTGCAAATAGAACTATAAGAGCAACGAAGCCAGATAAAAACCAGTCTCCGAAGGTAACTCTATACTTAATTAGCATTTAAAAATAAAGTTACGTTTTGGCTATTCTCCTTAAGCTATATATAATTAAATTTGCGGTGACGACTTCCCTCCAACGTTAGCCTCACGTTTATTTATGTTGCCTTAGTCAGAACTCAGCTCCTAAACCGCACCAGATGTCATTTTATGACAAACTCCGCATCCAATAAACAAACTAGCAGTCCCGCTTTGCTCTAACTTGTAATGTAACCACAGCAATATACAAACATAAAGGTAAATTCACAGTATTGTGGTATAAAAATTTTAAGTCTTAACTTGAACTCACATGATCAATACGAAAAACCTTTACTGCTTTTCATCTAAGACGCCAAATTAAACCATTTTAACACACAAATACAAATAACGTATCAATCACTCTTGTATGCAGCACACGAGAATTTCTTCATTAAATAAATATAAATCACATTAAATATGCAAGGCACGATGATCTGATTGATATTCCGGTACGTAGACACACCCGCGCCGCTCCATACTTCTTTACATTCCATATGAATACAAATACTATGGGAAGTAAGGAAGCACGGAACTAGCGCAAGGCTACTCTTCATTGTGTTACGATCCTGTGTAGCCGCACATCTTCTGTCTTCATTGCGAAGTCCATTGCACACACGACGCCATCTCTAGGACGACGGTCAAATGATCACTACGCGACACCGTCAAAGCTAGAGCGAGGTGATGGCGACACGGCTTGAAGGCAACTCACCAAGCACTGGCGGCGCATTCAGTGCGCACGCGCAGTCCAGCTCTAAAAATGGAGTCAACCGGCGGAGTTCGTTTTCGAGTCGCGAGTACCATCCATTCCATTTTTGTATTTTCCCGAAATAGATCGGTCGGCGGGCGTCCACCGGATCGGTTACTCCGTGCAGCCGTCCTGCAGCTCGCGGTGCACGGCACGCGGCAGAGCCTCGGCCGCGGCTCGGAGGCTCTTATGTAAGAAACGCTGTAAACCGCGCCGCATGACGACCGTCACGAAAATAAACGCACACGCAGAATACGAGCGACGCCGCCGCCGTCGGCCGGCGCCACATGTGCGCTCCCGTCAGCGCGCCGATGTGAGCGCGCTGGAGGGGAGGCTATTATTAGTGGAACAACATCTACCACTGTCACCTCCCGCGGGGTAGTCGAGCTATACATAGTTTTAATCGCAGGATCTGGCGATCCTTAGCGTTCAATGACCTCAGCTGAAACACGAGTATATGAATTTAAATCGATTTTCCGTCTATTTTTCATAGACATGACCATTTGTACGAAAATTCATAACAGATAAATATCTATTAGAACTACTAATGCCGCGGAGTCGTGGCTCTAATTTATTGCCGTAAATTGTCGCGTTGAAGCACATTAAGCGTGATTAAATAACAATCACCCAAACATCTTAACCGCCACGTTAGTCAAGTTAGAAACTTGGCCAACGGGGCGGTTAAGATAATACCCAGGCTACGCAATCGATGGGACTCGATTTTAACTTTTAAGTGCCATCAGGGACAACTGCTTGTGCGTATGAGCATAGTTGTTTGTATCTTGGGGCCTGGATGTAAATCAAATAGTTTGATATTCGTCCAAATCCAGAATAATCATGTATTCCTTTATGTTAGTACTAGGCGACCAGCGCAGCTACGCGCGTGAGTAGATCAACATGTCATTAATGTAAGAAATTCATACAACTTTTAAAATTTATATTTGAAGACACGGGGTCAAACTTTTTTTCCAAAAATCAACCCCTAAGGGGCCGACCTTGATTTATGCATCGCAAAATATGCGACATAAATGTTCACACCCTTTAATCGCGTTGACTTATAGTTTAATTTTTTACACCTGAGGGCAACCGCGTATTTAATATGAATTTCAACTTGATACCTCTACGCGTTCCTGAGAAAAAGGATTTTGAGAGACGGACAACGAAATGATCCTGTAAGGGTACCGTTTTTGCTTTTCAGGTACGGAATCCCAAAAACGCACTCAGGTCGGTTCATCCGTTTGGGAGCTATAACGCCACATGCAGACACACATACAGATAAGAGGGGTGTTATAAAAGACACAATAAACTTTTAACACGAGGGGTGTTTTTGCTTCGAAGATTAAACATATAACTTATATCAAACGCAAATAGCGTTAATAAATATTCATCTTTCTTATCAGAGTAGATACATGTATTTTTTTGTCCAATACTTAATCTAATACGATCTTTATGTAAAATGTCTTATCTTAATCCAAAGTCTGTCGTTGTGAGACCCTTTCGATAAATAGAACGTCTGCCTTGCTGCCAGGTTATTAAAAGGCAAATGATTAGCCAAACGACTCGCTACCACCGCGACTATTAGAAGGTAGAGCCTGCCGATCCAACGTCTCCAAGTTTGGCTAAATCGCCTTACCATTTCCTACTGCAAAAGTATCGTTTGTTTCCATTGTGTTCCCATTTGGAGGTTAAGATAGCCGGTAAACTTATGCCTTTGACTATATCTCCACTACACAGCGATGCACAATTGACATCTTGGTATCTAAAGGCGATGGTTATCTCTTTCCCCCCGAGCTATCTGTAACATAAAAAATACTACGACATGCGCAGATTTAAGATAATCATATATTCTATACTTTTTATCGTCGACACTTAGTGAAATTCCATTGTTATTATACGATTAAATTATCACTTCTACATTAACACTTAGGTACAACTTACAACAATCAATAATCAATTAAGTATATTAACACCCTGAAGATGCTTAAAAAAGTGAACTGGTTCAGTGATATGTTAAAAATAAAGTCTAAAAGTGAAATTAATGTACAAGTGATAATTTAATCGTATAATAAGATAATCATATTGATCGTAGACGCTAATATACAAAACAAAAACACTCTATATTTTTGAACTACCTAATTAACGAGCAATTAGTATTTGAAAACCACTGTAACAATTTCGACGAAATTTACAGGTTCGGAGAATTTTGGCCCAAAAATGAAATTATCATAGTTTCATTTTCTGAAAATTTATTTAGTGCGCCATTTGCTTCGTACTCCCGGGTGCTGGATATGAATGTGCTAGTTATTTTTTTTAATTCTTTGCTAGCGACGCGCCCTGACTTCCAACGGCTGTTTAATGATATGCTGAAAAATCTTTGAAATTCTCGGCTTTTATCTACTATTTAAAACGCCTATTTATACATATAAACTTTCCTCTCGAATCACTCTGTCTATTGATGAAAAACATATTAAAATCCGTCACGTGGTTTAAAAGATTTAGGCAAACATGCAGCGAAAGCACAGAAGCTTAATAATACTACCGTAGCGAAAACGCGACTTTGTTTTATACTATCAAAAAGTAAAGAAGTAAAAAAAATGTGGACTTAACGCCATGTTCATTCTCTACCAGTGAACTCTACCAGTGAATTCTACCAGTGAACTCTTACGCTATAATAAAGAAAAAACACTATAATATGTATAGCCGCGTAAGTGCTATTTTCGGATTTCAAGTCGGGAAAATTATTCTATATGAGCATTTTATTTTTCCGGTTAACACTTTTGTTCGGGATTTCTGCCTGATTTGTTTTTTTTTATATATATTCCAAGATAGCAAACAAGCAGATGGGTTTCCCGATGGAAAGAGACAACCACCGCCTATAGACACCAAAGTTGTTAATGGTGCTTTGCTATCCGTGTGGTAAGTTGTTAATGCCTGTTGCATAACTTTACCGACTACCTTACCCTCCAAACCTGAACACGACAATGACAAGCATTAACGGAATAGACAAGGCGATGGTACTAAATACTCGGGCGAGACGTTGCGGAACGTGGTATGAAACTCAACCACTTTAAGTCATACGTGTAGACAATCATTTGCCTTTTACGAATCGCCTGACAGAATGGAGGATGCTCTGTTTTTCAAAAGGGGGCGGGACTACACTTAGTGAAGTTAAAGTTAAGTGAAGTCCTGATGATGCGTTAATACGCGAAACCGGTAGACTTTAATAAGCAATTGAAAATTTATGTAGTCAAACCGACAGTCATTGATGGACTTTTCACTCTACATATTCCTTTTATTTTTCATAATAGCATTAGATGGATTTGTCTGTTGCTGTATTCATAAGATGGGACGCTATTCAATAGATATTGAAAAGCCCTGATAAATTTGTTTTAAAATTGAAATTAAATTTCTTAAGTGAAAAGTTTAGTTAAGAATTGTAGATGTGTTTTGAATATTAACACGAATTTTCGGTCAGAGATTGCAATTCTGATGCTATAAATTTTTCGTCACTAAGACTCTACCAGTTTATTTAGATACTAGCAACCGCCACGCTGCCGGCTGTGTGGTTAAAGGCTTTTTGTCCAGACCTCATGGGAACTATGCATTTCTCCGAGACACCATATGTGGTAACTCAGGATATATTACACTATCTGTATACTGAATTTCTTCTAAATACATTTAGTGGTTTAAGTAACCAAGAAAAATATAATTCCTGTGTTGAGCCTGGCCCCTTTTGAAGAATAGACCATCTGCCGTTCTGCCAGGCAGGTCGTAAAAGTGTACGTGTCACTACCATCGTGAGCACTAGATGGTGGAGCAAGGAGTTCCGCAACGTCTCGTTTAGGTACATATATGGTACCACCGCGTTACCTATTCCTGTTGCAATAGCGTCGGTGCTTAGGTATCGTTGTCGTGTTCTGGTTTGGTGGGTAAGGTAGCCAGTAGACTTATTCATGTGACATTTAAAATTTTTCGTGCCTATAGGAATTGTTTCTTTTTCCATCTGAAGAGCCATTAGCTGTTTTGCTATCTGATGATATAAAAAACACAAAGTTCTATATCTATTTTTTTTTTCAAAAATGTTAGGATAGTCAGTTGAGTACTAGGTCTAGGTCGGTACTGACCGTAGTTATTTTAAGAACTTTAAATTAAATTTTAATTAAAATAACTTGAAGGGTAGAGACTGAGAAACTTGTTGAAACAGTTTAATACTATGTAACTAAATTAGTGCGATATTAAAATTAATAACCTTACATCATACAACACATCAAGGTCGCCAAGGGGGGCAGGGAGGGGCATTCCCCCTAGAGATTCTAAAAAAGTTTCCAAATGTAAAGCAACCAAGGGCCTAAGTATTTGAATTGATTTGCTTGATTGATCAATCCCGTACGTCTCAATCTTTGTCGACCACTTATTAAAATCTGGTAATTACAAAAAAACACACTGTATTTTTTTATTCTATTTTTCTAATAAATGTAATGCCTTATTTATAAGTTTATTGTACAGTCAAACACTCGTGAAGCCTTACACGTTGGATTTTGTACCGTTAATATTACAATCACTGTAGATGTAAGGCTCGTACCATAAGTGAAAACTTCATGTGCTCTCGACTTTACCAACAATTCATATTTTTTTCAACCTCCATATCAGCTTGCCCCCATCCATTGAGCCATCGGCAGGCGACGACCTTGCACATTGCGGATGGTTAGCGTGCGTGAATTATTTGGAACTTTGCACGGGAATTATTGGAAAATATTTTGAGGCTAGGACTGCAAACGAATTCTTTATATCGACGCCCCCCGCAATATTCCCGTAATAGAAAAACACAAATTGTTCAGGAAAAATTAAAATAGTATTTTTTATGTATTTACTTTTCGAATAAAAGAAAACGAATTTTTTAAGCTATCATAATATCGAGACAAAATAAAGTGTAGTGCTCACAAAAGTGCGATGTGTTTTTCGTCGATGGAGAGTATAAATTAGATTAAAACCATATTATTCGTTTATATTAAGATAAATAGTATTTTCATATATTTGTAAATATCAATAGAAAAATTGTGGAAAAAATTGACAAGGTGAATCATGACATCTATATGCTAAAAAAACACATAATACGAAAAATTCAGTAATAGTCTGCGCGACAAATTGAAAAGGGTCTAAAATAGAGACACTGCTCTTAAAATTATGGCTCAGTGGATCCGGTATGACGCCTTAAAAAATGTGCTAAAAGCGTGTATTAGCACATATATAAAATTTGCAAAAATTATAAAAAATTAAAGATGAAAAAAATAGCATTTCGTTTTTTGCCAATATTTTATAAACTATTAATGTTTAAGAAATTTCAAAAAAAGATTCGGAAAGAAGAAGAAATTTCCAAGTAAAAACTTTTAGTTCCCGGAACTCTATCTCCATTATTTATAATTTTAATTTAACGCTGAAAATGGGTCTCCGCAAGACATTTTTAGGTTGCTTGCGCACACGGCCTCTAAAGCGAGTACGACACATAAATTAATTTATTTAAGGTATTGAATATTCTTTTTTAAATTTGAAAAAATATGATGTATTTTGAATACTATAAATAATGTATTTCCGTTGGAAATTTTACTTAAAATTAATTTTTCAACAAGTTAAACGATTGTTAACTAACAAAATTTTCTCATACTTTCGTCTTTATTGTAAATGAAAAAAAATATGTTTAAATAATTATCGTAAAAATTTTTCGCTTCGTGGAGCCTTTCTTATATACATATTTAACAATATCACGTCATAAAAGTTAAAAAAATATTCATACTTTAACAAAAACTGTTGTTTGAATTTTTTTCATCTTTAATTGTTTATAACTTTTTCAATTTTTTAATAATGCTAATACACGCTTTTAGCTCATTTTTTTCATTCCGGATCCAATGAGCTATCGCAGATAATTTTAAGGGCAGTATCTCTATTTTAGACCATTTTCAACTGGTCGAGCAGACTAGTAATAGCTTATTACCGGAATATTAGTGGGGGACGTCGGTATACAATATTGTGCGCGTGTATTTATTTCAACTTCTTTGTAAAGTTAATATCTTGGTTCTGTTTTTGTACAATACTGAACCACATTACTCCACACTTGTAACATTTTATTCGTCTTTAAATATTAATAAAACGAATATTGAATTTCTTAGTTTTATGTTGGATGTTATTCTTCATAACTGCAAATTGAATCAAACACGGATTCAATTCGGAAATCAAAATTCGTTAACAGCTCTGGGACTATTGTATTACTAGCGAAGTTAGAATTATTAGAATCATCATTCTGATTCACGCCGGCAGGGGGCAAAGACAAAATATATTTGAGTTCCTGATATAAATTAAGCCCACGTGCGAGAATCGAAACCACGCCCCCAAGCTTTGTAGTAAATGTGACTAACCAGCACCAGACCACCACCGAAATGGTCGTTACAGTACTCGTACAATACTGATAAAGAATAAAATATCTAACATTTATGGTAAAAAGCTTAATCTATGTCTGTACAAATAAATAAAATTGGAGTGTTTGTTTCTAACATTAAAATAACCGCTTTTTACTAAATGCATATTACGGTACACATACCAAAATAACATTTTTTAAGATTTTTGTCTCTCTATCTGTCTGTTTGTCCCAGCTAATTTCTGGAACGGCTGGACCGATTTTGGCGAGACTTTCACTGGTAGATAGCTGATGTAATAAGGTGTAACTTAGGCTACTTTATTTTAAAAAACCCACGCGGACGAAGTCGCGGGCACAGATAGTAATTAATAAGTATCTATCTCTACGATTTGGTGAACTGAACTGATAACTGATAAAATAACACTTTTACAATTTTTGTCTGTGTGTCTGACTGTTTGTTCCGGCTAATCTCTGAAACGGCTGGACTGTTTTTGTTATCTCCCACGAGAACAACTTTTCTTTCGGGCCATAAAGTTAGTCAAATTTCATTTAAATCGATTGTTGTTTTGCCGTGATTGAGTAATAAATATCCAAATATCTAAGCATCTATACATCCCGCCCCCATCGCATCATGACCGCCCCGTTGGTGGAGTGGTTAGCGACCCTGACTACGCAATCGATGAGCATTAATGTTTGTATTTCCGGGTTTTGGTGTTTATTAAATATATTCTAGTATTTATATATGTATATTTCTATGTATTAGTATCGTTGACTAACACCCATAACACAAGCAAATAATTTGCTTACTTTGGGGTTAGATCAGTAAGTGTAATTTGTCCCGTGAATACGTGTATGTATATGTAGGTATGTATCCCAACATACAAACTTTCGCATTTATAATATTTATGAAGTATCTGCACGCCCGTATCTCCGCAGAGGTAGGCGGAGATACAATCAGTGCACCTACGATTAACCGAAGATACAGTCGGTTTCTGAAACACATATTAAATCTACAATATTCTAACAAACTGTCAAAATAACAACAATAACAATTTGTTAATTTTGACAACCTGTCAGTTTATGGTACACCATTTAACGGATAATTAGGTAATTGATCGTTAATAGTTGATAATTATGTCGGCTGGTTGCATAATACTTGATAATCTACAATTATGTTAGCAATGAATTAACAGATTGTTATCACAATAAACACCTTTTCATAAACTCAAAGTAAAGTATAACAGCTGAATCAGCACCCATATTGACAAACTGTTGACATATTGTCAATAAGTTAATTCGGAAATTCAATTTTCTGTTAAACACAGAATAATAGTTTGTTAAAATTAATTTGCGTTTCGGAAACTGATCATTAGTTCCACAGTGTGATAGATGGCAAGCCTATCGCCAACCGGGCACTTGTCCAATCTCGAGCAATTTGTTTTAATATCAGAAAACTGAAAATACACATTTTTGAATGGCCCAACCCGGTAATCGAACCTGGGACCTCATGTGGTCAACATCGACACCGGACCACTGGAATATTTATGGGTTTTGTGATAATAGTATTATTTTATGTGACTTGCAAAATATACAGTGATTAGATGATGTTTGCTTAAACATTTTAATAAAAATAATTTGTAGTCTCCTACAACTTAGTACTTTTTCAGTTCTATGCCTAAAACTATTAAAATGCAAACAGGAATCATGACTCAGTTAAATTGAATTTATAGATGTGTTTGCTATTGAACGATAGAAGTAAGAGCAATGTATTGTGACCGAGAATTGCCGTCGCTGGCCGTAAAGCTCGCCTCCACGTTCACTCAGTCAATAAAAGAAATTTGGCAAAGTTTCGTAGACAAACAAGTGGGACGACAGCCAACTCATCTTTTGTCTGCTTGAAAGCAACATAGTTTGTAAGCATTTTTGATATCGCAATGTTTCAAAGTAGTAAACAGGAAACGTTTATCCTTGTACGTGATTACTTGTATAAGCAATCATGTTAAAGGAAAAATATGATTTGCACTAATATTACGGGATGATGTTGTTACAACAGATATATTTTTTTACTAGTCGATAGGGAAGTGCTTGACCACGACCTCGTCTGATTGTAAGCTAAGATGCGGCCTAAGATGGAACGCGCTTCCCTAGAAGGTACCTGTTCACTCTTCTCTTGAATATCCCCAGGTTGTACCCGTCAGGGAACACAGACTCAGGAAGCATATGCCACAGTCCCTTGCGGTTCGATATATTTTTTATCATAGGATATTAATTAAGCAGATGGATCGTCTGATGTAAAGAGACAACCCTCTGTTAGAGATAGGAGAATAGACCCTCGAAACTATAACAGCAACGTCGTGTAACGTAACGTGTCTACGTTATTGCAAGAATAGGTAAAGCACCAACTCAGGTGGCACGTTACAATTCCACCACCTAAACAATAACCACATATTTACTGTTTATCACTGTCATGTCCCAGTTTACAAGGTACCTAAGATAACTAGGAAATTGATGCATATGGAATTATAACCCTATCAACTCCACTCCTGCCATTCAGATATCAAATCATCATTTATCTGGTGTCTATAGACTATATTTATCTGTTTTCGTCAAAAGATCCATCTAGTTGTTTGTTATCCAATTATAGCGAATCTATATCATAAAGAAAAAAACATTTGATTTTTTTTTATATCATACCACAGCAAACAATCAAATGGCTCTCCTAATGAAAAGAGAAACTATCGCCTATACACACTAAGGGTGTTAACGATGCGTTGCTATCCGTGTGGCGGGATGGCAATGCCACATGGATTCTAAGAAACATCTTAGAAGGAAGGTACAAGGAAAGAGAGGGACAGAAAGAGGCGCCTAGCTTGGTCAGATCAAGGAAAAAGTAAATGTCGTGTCGTCTCAGGGGTCAAGACTATGACTCTGTATAGAAAAGGTTGGCGATTATTCCACTGACAAGAGCGTCCTGCTCTTAATTCAAAGCAAAAGAGTCAAAAGATGTATTTAATTTTTTAGTCATGCGAACGAAGTCGCGAGTAACTGCTAGTGTTTTACACGGATAGAATAGATATCTTAATGTATATAAATAACGTGTAGCGTTGTTTGTCCGCAATGGACTACGCAATCACTGAACCGATTTCAATAACATTTTGTAGATATTTACTGTTTGGCCCAATTTAAAGGATAAGATATTTTATATCTCAACATTTTTGCTATCCATGTGGCTGGGTTGGAATGTCACATGCATAAGTTTACCGGCTTACCCTTCAAACCGGAACACGCCAGTGACAAGCACTGACGCTATTACGGCAGGAATAGTTGCGTGATACCAAAACCCGGTCGCGACGTTACAGGGGCCCAATTCACGTAATATAATTTCAATAGAGTCAAAGCTCTAAGGGCTCATACACACTATCTCACAAACAATGCCGTGTCGTACCACGAAACGACATTGTATCGTGTTTATGTGTGTAACAGCCATCTTGAGTGACGTATTGTCATGTTAATTAGTAGGCAGAAGTATACCCCTAGATAGTAGTCATGATGTTGCACGAACTAAGGAGTATGAAATTTGGCATGTGTATAGAGAAGAAGAACAGAAGGATAATATTTTTGTATGATATACACTAGAAACACAGTATTATAAGAAACCATTACACACACTACCATACGTCTGACACACATCATAAATATCATAATATACACACATGTATACCTACTATTAAGTTTATGCCTAAAGTCTGTCGTCACATGTAGATTTTTTTATTATTTAGTCTATAGTCGAATTTCGACCAAAAGGCGACCACTAGTTTACGTAAATAGGCCACATATTACTTACGTAATTAATATGATGGTATTTATTAAAGAATCGCGATGCTGTCAGCGGAGCCCGGGCATTTAAAGAGCGCCTGTTGAATATTAATGTGACATTGTTATTGGCCACAGTTGCCCGCTGCTGCCCCAATCGCACATTTCCATAACTTACTATTCCGTATCCGCGGGGAATCAGTCCAGTGTTGTAAAGCGTATCACCTAGCATAAAAATCCAGCGACAGTAAAACGATTAATCTGATTTTTCATACATATAAATTCGTTATTAAAGATGTTAATGGTGCATTGCTATATTTGTACAGAATCATCTCTATCTCTCTCTTGCCCGACCAGCGAAACTCTGAAACGAGTTCCTTCACACGGTGTTTCCGAGGATTTTTCACATATCAATGCTAATTCTTAAGAAGAGTATAAACGATTTCTTAAAAAACTCTATTACATTAGCAGGTAAACCCTTTTGCTGCTGTTGTCCATGGGCAGTAATGACAATTTTCCATCAGGTGTTTCACTTGCTCATATGTCGTTTATTTAGATATACTATACTGTAAACACGCAATTCTTTTATATTCGTAATAATTCGTATGTACTTAGTTAGCTTTTCCGAAACGGCTCTAACGATTTTGACGTAATTTTGTGTTTAGATAGTATTTTGCAATTAAAATTAATGTCACTGGTCGACATATCTGAATATTGTCGATTTTTGAGTAGAAAAAATAGTGCTCCGTTTACTCTAAAAACGTGATTTCTTTAGGAACTTATAATACAACCAAACGTAGAGTAACTCGTCAATTAATGATGATATTTGATGATATTGACGATGTGTTGATATCTATATTTGATAATATTGATGATATGTTGATATGATTATATTTTATATTATCATAAATGAAAAACGATCTAACATTGCTAACTCAGTAGAGGAGAGGTCTGTGTCGAGAAAACAGACAATTGAAACCTTTTTAACCAATTTTTTAACAATCTAGCGACGCTGCAGGCAACTCGCTGCATATTAAATGTGAATTCCACAGGAAAATTTTCTCTACATTAAATTATATATGGGCTGCGTTTATGCAGAATTTAATCTAAATCCGTTCAACCCCTTTGCGTGAAGTTACAAACACATGTTAACTATTAAAACGTAACGTAAACGTGAAAAATGATATTCTTGGATTTATTTTTAAACATCTCGGAAATACCATGGCCCGTGTGTGACCAATGACGGTGGCGACTTCCAATTAATGTATTTTTAACAGTGTAACAATCTCTTTAAGCTGACATAGGATAATTTCCGATTCGTCGCCGTTGTTACGTCAAATGTAAGGAAACATAAATTTTGTATAAATTTCGCAGGTAAAATACTTTATATATATTTTTATTTTCATTTATCCAAAAAATATATAACTTATAAACGAAATTACGGTAGGTAATTAAATTTGCAAGAAATATCATATGTGACTTCGGCAAACCCACTGAAAGTAGAAAAGTAGTGTAAAAATCGGCCAAGTGCGAGTCGGACTCGCGCTCGACCATCATCTATAAAAAAACAGAAAACTCGCGTTTGTTGTATGGGAGCCCCCTTAAATATTTATTTATATATATAATATAACTAGCTGTTGCCCACGACCGCGGACTTCGTTTACTCCGCACAGCACCACCAGCACCGTAAGTGATAGCGTGATAATATGTAGCCTATATATTGGACCCGACCTATAAGTAATATTCATGCAAAATTTGAAGTAAATCCATTCAGTACTTTTTGAGTTTACCCCGGACAATGTATTTCCGACAAACAGACAAACAGACAAACAGACAGACAGACAGACACACAGACAAACAGACAAACAGACAAACAGACAAACAGACAAACAGACAAACAGACAAACAGACAAACAGACAAACAGACAAACAGACAAACAGACAAACAGACAAACAGACAAACAGACAAACATACAAACAGACAAACAGAAAAACAGCCAAACAGACAAACAGACAAACAGACAAACAGACAAACAGACAAACAGACAAACAGACAAACAGACAAACAGACAAACAGACAAACAGACAAACAGACAAACAGACAAACAGACAAACAGACAAACAGACAAACAGACAGACAGACAGACAAACAGACAAACAGACAAACAGACAAACAGACAAACAGACAAACAGACAAACAGACAAACAGACAAACAGACAAACAGACAAACAGACAAACAGACAAACAGACAAACAGTCAAACAGACAAACAGACAAACAGACAAACAGACAAACAGACAATCAGACAAACAGACAAACAGACAAACAGACAAACAGACAAACGGATAAACAGACAAAAATTCTAAAAACTATATTTTTGGCTTCGATATCGATTGTAGATCACGCTCCAAGTATTCTTTTAATAAAATATTTAATGTACAGTTTTGGCTTTCCTACGATTTTATTATATGTAATTATGTATAGATAACTTAATATTCCGTGAATATTTCAAGCGTCTATCAGTTGTCGTTATTAAGATTAAGAAAAAACTTGCAAAAAAGTCACTTTGGTTGTATGGGATGCCCTTAAATATTTCATTTATGTTGTTTTAAGTATTTGCTATTATAGCGGCAGCAGAAATACATGATCTATGAAAATTTCGGCTGTCTGACTATCACGGTTCATGAGATACAGCCTGGTGACAGACGGACAGATGGACGGACAACGGAGTCTTAGTAATGGGGTCCCATTTTTGTACCTTTAGGTACTGGACCCTAAAAATTAAAGAAATTTACCGAATTTGATGCCACAATCTTACCTATTTACGCCGTAATATTTTAAAACTGCTGACTCAACTTCAGGCTGTAGGCTAGTAGGAAATACAGGCTGTAGGCTGTTTCTGGAATTAAGGTCCATTCAATTCTTTTGGGAAAACTTCTGAACATCCTTTTATTACAAAGGCAAAAATACCCGAGATGACATTTAATTTTTAAAGTTTTTTTTTTATATCATGAGATAGTAAACAAGCAGATAGTTCTCCTGAGGGGAAGAGAAACCATCGCCTATACCAACCAACGATGCTAATAGTTTCAATCCGTGTAGCGAGATGGCAATGTCAGATTCATAAATCTACTGACTGGCTACTAAGTGGTAGAGTTCTGCAACGTCTCGCCCGGGTTTTGGTACCACCACCCTCAGGCCATTTGTTAGTCTGAGCTATCATCTTACCTATCCCTGCTGCAATAGTGTCAATGCTTATGATTGTCGTGTTCCGGTTTAGAGGGTAAGGTAGCCGGTAAACTTATGCATGTGGTTTTAAGACCCCGCCACAAGGATAGCACTTCACCATTTATATCTTTGCTATATACAGGCGATGGTTATCTCTTCATCAGGAGAGCCATCTGCTTGGTTTCTACATCATGATATAAAAAAATCGTTTCCTGACACAGTGGCGGATAGTCTATTCTTCTACGGGGTGGTCTGGGCCCCCTTTGAGGAATAGACTTGAAGAAGAGACACGGTGACTTTGTATTTTACTAGCTGACCAGCCAACTTCGTAACGTCATAGAACAGATTTAAAATCGATAAATGTTTGACAGGTAGGAAATGTTTCTATAGGAAAATAAGTGTTCTCTTTTGTTATTTTCTCGCAATTTTAGCACGTTTTCTCTCCATAGAAACCTTCAACGGACCTCAAGGAATATTTCAAAAAAAATAGTCAAATTGGTCCAGTCCATAGACTACACAAATACTAATAGACACGGTGTTAATGGCAAAATACGTAGCCGCTCATGTACATGTCAAACACTTATAGAGAAACTATATCGTAAAAAAATAGAAACATGCCATATTGTGCTATTTTATCGTGTCGAATACAAAGCTAAGGCTTAAGGAATATCTCTGAAGTGATTTTATTTCATCGGTAAGTATTATAATTCTGTATTTCTCAATCTAAGAAATCTAAGAAATTGCCTAGAAAGGCGTATCCAGTTTGGTAGTTTGGTGGTTCAGTCGTTTAGTATTTGACAGCTAGGAAATATATCTTTTAGAAAATAAAAGTATTGTTTTAAATATTTTTCTCGCAATTTTCCATTTTTTCCTCCACTAAGCCGTCCTCGGACTTCCACTAACATTTCAAAAAAAAATTAGGCGAATCCCATTCTTAAGTTTAACGCTTAGCGACACATTAGCGATTCATTTTTATTTATATGGAATATAGATTATACGGCTATATGTTAAATTGTAGTTTGGATAGCATAAACTCCATCAAGAGTAACTGTTGCTTAGTTTGAGCTGGACAAACATGCCCCTTGACTGAACCGTCGGTAATAGCTCATCGCTTCGACTACCTGAACTCTGTTTGCACATGTGTCGCCCCCATTGATTACGAGAACAACGCAAGTGTCCGAAACCCTAAATCAATAACTATAAAAACTCTCAGAAACTGATAACTAAATTGTTTTTTGACAGAAAATAAGCTAGTTTTATGTACCAGAATGATTTTTCTTATAAATACTTAAATAAATAAATATCGTTGCACAAATTACACGAATTAATCTAACTCCAAAATAAGCAAATGATTTGCTTGAACTTGTGATACGTTATAGTTAGTTAACGATACTAATAGGTACATAGAAATACATATACATAATATAAATAATGAAATATATTGAATACACACCCAAACCCAGAAATACAAACATTTATGCTCATCACAAAACCTGTCAGGAACTGAACCCAAGCCATATTGCGTAGACAGATCAGCCAACCCCTCGACCTACGTGATGGGGTTGAATTATTATGTGTAATGTAATGACAAGTTTAGACCACCAAAAAAGTACTTACCAATTTTTTATTAGTATGGGATGACAAGCCATTGACGCAGTAACGGGTTAAGTGAAATAAACCGAAAGTCAGAAGACGTTTAAGACCTTGTTTTGGCCCAGGCCCGCTTTTTAGAATAAACCATCTGCATTCCGCCTAGTAGTTCATAGAATGCAAATTGTTCAAAATTCAAAAAAAATTCAAAATAGTTCAAAAATTATTTGGCTACTAGCTGTTGCCAGCGACTTCGTCTGCGCGGACTTCGTTTACTCCATACTGCTCCTCCCCCATAGGCGATAGCGTGATAATATGTAGCCTATATGTTGACCCGACCTGTTAGTAATATTCATGCAAAATTTAAACTAAATCCATGCAGTACTTTTTGAGTTTCCTCGGACATACATACATACATACAAACAGACAAAAATTCTAATAACTATATTTTTGGCTTCGATATCGATTGCAGATCACGCCCCAAGTATTCTTTTAAAAAAATATTTAATGTACAGCTTTGACTTTCCTACGATTTTATTAATCGTATATATATAATAAAATCGTAGAAAAGTCAATATTTTTTTTAAAAGAATACTTGGGGCGTGATCTACAATCGATATCAAACTCGACTTCATTCGCGTGGAATTTCCAAAATAAAAATAGCCTAATTTAACCTTTATTACATTAGCTATCTGCCAGTGAAAATCTCGTCAAAATCGTCCAATCCATTTCAGAGATTAGCCAGAACAAACAGACAGACAAAAATTGTAAAAAAAAAATGATATTTTTGTATATGTACCATGTATGCATTAAGTATAAAGGATATTTTAATATTACAAACATACACTCCAATTCTATTTATTTGTATAGATTCGTAATCGGCACTACCGAAAACCATTCTAAGAAAGACAAAATATCTAATAACAATAAACAATAATATGCATAATTTAACTTAATATCGCTGGGTTAATATTACTGATTTCGTTTAAAAGAATATACAAAAAAAAATTTAAAATTCTTTGTATATTCTTTTCTTCTTCTCAATTTAGAATAGGTTTTTAGTATCAGGTCATTAGACATTTTTACAGTGTAAGTAATTGGTTTCGAAATCAGCGATAATTTAATGAAAAAATCACTATCTACATAATTTAAACTTCAATTTGATTTAGATCTGTCAGAAATTGTATAGAATTCAAATTCAGATAACCAAGATACTCGTAGAACTTATAATTCACATTTCACATAGAAATGTGAATTGTGGGTTCTATCTGTGGTTCTCCGAATGATTATATGATTAGTCTCTGAAATATTAAGTATATTTTTTTGTAAATGAACTTGAGTTTTTGGTCCAATGATCGTTGCTGCGAAACCGGGCTTTCCGGGCGAGCAAAGCGCTCTATCTGAGTTTAAACTAAGAGAGTCGCCCTAAGAGTGTCTCTTGTGAGTCCGAACCTCGGCTTAGAACAAAATCTTGACGATAACTAAGAGTAAGTGGGGTCAGGATTTCATCTCACGAGTATTGACGGGCCGAGACAGTGGGTCAAGCCGCCGCCGGCGACTTTTTAGTGTACGTAAATTGTGAAGTGTCAGCTGTGATGGGATCATCAAGATTGGATAGAACATAACGTGGCCTTCTTAGTTTGTCGATCGCGGCCGAGACGTAATCGTCCGCGCTCACACCAGAGGGTTTGGGTATCTCATCGCTGTCTCAAAGTGGTGTTATCTCTTAATTCTTTCGGAAGTTATCTTTATTTGATATGTGTTTTTTTCCACATAACTTCGAAATTTTTTATCCAATCATTTTTGACCTAAAATTGCCGTTTCAAAAATTAAAATCGAACCAATTTTTTAAAAGTTACAGCTTTTCAGATATTAAAGTTACGTTTTTAGAGCAAACTTACTTCATGTTTTTTTTATTTTAAAATTGCCGTTTCAAAAATTAAAATCGAATCAATTTTTTAAAAGTTACAGCTTTTCAGATATTAAAGTTACGTTTTTAGAGCAAACTTACTTCATGTTTTTAAAATAAATCTCAGACTAATATACTGATATTTTTAAAAATGTTTAATAAACTGCGTTAAGTAGTACCGTAAATCTGTTGATTCGTTCAAGATGTAATGGCGAAAATCTATAAAAAACTTTTATTTTTTTGACATTTCTTCGACATTTGCAATCAATCGATTTTATAGCGAATGGAACATTTTCAAGCTCAAAAACTGCGTTGGATGCCATTCAAAACATCCAAATCGATAATTACATATTTTGAAAATATATAGGTATTTTTTCAAAAATTAATATGCAGTCATTCTTACAAACTTTAGATTTTTTATTTTTCTCGAACTCGAATTTAAGCCTAGGTATAGTTTTTGCTTCTTTGAGCTGAACATACTTACCTCAATTAAAAATTTAAACACATCAGGAATGGCTGTGTCAACCAATTTACAGGTTTATTACTTATTTTTTGTTCATAGGCTTACAGATTTTTGTTTGTATTGTTGGAGATTGCTTAGTTGAGAATGCCAATTGGCATTAAGTCATCACTTGTACCGTTATTTCGCAAACATTTAAAGTAATAAATAAAGTTATAAGTATTGTTTCAAGTCTTGTAATCTTAGTCCTTAGTAAACTAATAAGATAACTAAAACAAAATTAAACAGTGACGTTGCACGCTGTTCAATTAAAAACACATTATTACAATGACGCAATCAAGCATAGCGAAGCACGAGACGATCAAAGCGCGTGGCTACCAATCGCTTAAATTACTATAGCATCGTACGAACAGACGCCAATAAAACGATGCCTCTACTGTGCTGTATAATCCAATATAGAAACTTATATCTACTCGATTATTCGTCATTGTTCTTTTGCTGTGCAAGAATGCCTTTTACTGTTGAACACATTAAACTTAGTGGATAATTTTAATAATAAATAACTGACTTGAATAGAACACTGGATTTTTTTTATCACAGTTTAACAAACAAGCAGATGGCTCTCCTGATGGAAGAGAAACCATTGAATGTAGACACTCACATAATATGTAGTAGGTACTCATTTAGCTTAACACGCCGCGTAAGGGCATTGACGTGAAGATATGTATGTAAATAAAAAGTATCTTCACGCCCATATCCCCGAAGGGGTAGGCAGAGGTACAAGTGCACCCACGATTAGCCAAAGATACTTGATCCCACAAATGTGATAGGTGGCAAGCCTATCGCCAACCGGGCACTTTCCAATCCCGAGCAACTTTGTGTTTCTCAGAAAACTGAAAAAACACTTTTTTATGTGCCCGACCCGGGAATCGAACCCGGGACCTCATGTGGTCAACGCCAACGCTGGACCACTAGACCACAGAGGCGCTAAATATCTACGTTTACAGTCGAACAAAAAGGTTCAAAAAGATTCATCGTGTATTAGACAATTAGTAAGGCAAACGATTTGCTAAACATGTCACTCCCATCGTGAATACTAGGTAGGAATAGAGTTCTGCAACGTCTTGCCTTAGTCTGATACCAGCGTCTTACTTATTCTTGTCGCAATAACGTGACTTTCGTGGTTCGGTTTGGAGGGTAAGGTAGCCGGTAAATTTATACATGTGGCATTATCATTCCACCGTACAAATAGTACGCTCCATTAACATCTTTGGTATCTATTGACTTTAATTTCTCTTTCCATCAGAAGATCCATTTGCTTGTTTGCTATCTAATAATATAATAAACTTTCAAAGCAGTGTGTAAACTGTGATGGATACAGATGAATTCTAATTTATTACAGCGGCCTTAGAGTAAGCGATCCCAAACAATCATGCGTTTGTGTCAACAGTAGTGACAAAGTAGCAACGATTCAAGAATCATAAAATAATGAAGATAATAGTCAACATACAGTAACATACAGAGGTGACATTGTAATCCCACTACATTTATGGAAATTTTAATAAAATTAAAATTAATATTATTATATCGATGACATTTACGCTGCGGCTAGTTAAACTGATTGTTGATATATTTTCATTCATTTCACCATTTTGTTAACTGCCCAGATTTGGTTATTACAATTTAAAAAAATATGGCGATATCCATTATGAAACGTATTGTAATAATCCCACCAAAAACATTTTTATCTTAAAACACTAGACCATATGAGTATCACTGTCAAAAAGTTATTAGATCTCATGTAGAACCAAGCTTCCTACTCCACATACTCTCACTCTACAAGCCCAAACTTCACAAACACTACACCTTAGTCAAAATGTGTGGCTTGACTATTTCGTTAGTACAAGAACTATTGTATAACAGAAATGTAAGAACCGTGAATAAATTTGTCCACTTACGCCCGTGTGATTGTAGGTAAGCGGCCAAGCCACAAATTTTGACTTAAATGTAGAGTATGTGAAGTAAGAGCTTGTAGAGTGAGGAGGTATAGAGTAAGAAACTTGGTTCTACATGTCCTTCCTATATAAATATTGAGACCTGTAGCAACAAAATTTTCGGAAAAAAGTATCTTCACGCCCGTATCCCCGAAACGGTAGGCGGAGGTACAAGTGCACCCACGATTAGCCGAAGATACTTGGTCCCACAATGTGATAGGTGGCCAGGCTATCGCCAACCGGGCACTTTCCAATCCCAGGCAATGTTGTTTTTGTCAGAAAACTGAAAAAACTCATTTTTAAATTGCCCGACCCAGGAATCGAACCCGGGACCTCATGTGGTCAACTCCGACACCGGGTACCGCTACACCACAGAAGCGAGGTAATGTTTATTTTTATTTATTTATTTATTTCACAATTTATTGTGTGTCACACTTTATTTAATGTGTTTCTAATGCATAATATATTGAAATATTGCACTCCTTGACCATGTAAACCTAAACTGTGCTAAATTTCATACTACTCACTGAGTAGTACTCAGTGCGCGTAATCACAAAAGGGCCTAAGTTTTTGCTTCACGTATTAATGTACAAATTAATATATTTATTTATTACGAAACGAAAATTTATTTATTATATTACGAAAAGTCCTCTCAAAACTGAATTTTTATTCAAGAACTCAAATGTATCGGTAGAGCAATAAAATAACTGTTTCCTGATGGCTAAAGATCACTGAACAATGCTCCTTCATTGCAGAAAAAAATTATCATTCAGATTTGAACATTAAATTATATTGCTTAAAATATATTTCATTATGTCAATATAAAAAATCTGTACATGGTTGACCCTGCAGGCCATCCCTGAAACTTCCCGCTAAATTTATTTATTTTGAGCTGAATTTAGCAGGAATCTGGAAAATGCGGGAATGGCATTTAACTCAACTTTTGAGATCTAAAATATTACTTTAGCTAAATAATCGATAGGTTGAAATTTTTCAAGCGTAAAAAACACTATTTTCAAAAAACTTCGTCATTGATAAATCCCAAAAAAATACCGATTTTGATCTAATTAACGTTATTTGACGCAGTTTTTAAAGGAGAAAAAGTGATAAGATTTTTAAGTATATCAGTATATTAGCCTGAAAGTTATTTCAAAAACATTATGTACGTTTGCTAAAAATACGTTGATTTTAATATTTGAAAAGCTGTAACTTTTGAAAATCAAGATTCAATTTTGATTATTGAAACGGTATTCAACGTAGTTTTTTTAAGTTCTATAATATCGGTTAAATATTGGTTAAAAAATTTCGATGTTATGTCGAAAAACACTTTTTTCAAATTTTCTTGTCAACAATTACTCCCAAATAGATAAACCGATTTTTAAGCAATTAATGCATTAGACGAGAATAGATTTTTGGGGAATAGAGCTGATTAGTTTTTGTATTCAATCGGTACATAAATCTAGAAGTTATATTAAAAAATACTGTTTCGCCAAAAAATTTTTTGGGGTTTTTTTCAAAATTTCTCAAAATCTCCTAGGCCGACTTAATTCAAATTTTTAGGAAGTTTTAGATGAGTAGAATCCAATCGAATGCCATCACCGCGTTTCGATCGGTCTAGCCGTTCAAAAGTTATGAGAGATTAGTGATTATACACAAACAAAATAAGCAAACCGCGTACTTTAAGCACTCCGACAGCAAGCCGTTTTGCGAGCTAGCACGCAAGACTTGACAAACACGCCTCTCTCTTTTTCTCTCTCTAATCGTTTTTGTAATATATTACTGAATTACGCTAAAGCTGCGGCCGCACTTGCGTCTATCGTCACAAAGCTTCGCGCAATGACGCGATACATGCAGATGTGATTGGCTATTATCGGCTATCATCGCAAACATTCGGACTGCGTGTGCCTTATCGCGCGGTTGGCGGTACGTCAAAGGGTATTAGCGCGCTAATATCTTCGAGATTATACACGCAGTTGTAGTAATGTAATGGTAATGTATACATAGTTGTAACGTATAATAGCAAAAGTATTGTTCGAACACTTTTCTGGATAGATCCCATCCTCCAAACGTGGATAAACTTCACTCTTTTGCAGAAAACCTTGCAGCTCGCGGCGAGCAGTGAGCACCATGGCAGCGAGCATAAACGGTAACCTAAATTTAAAGCGGTGCCATAATGGTGTTGTGCCGTTATGGTGCTTTTATAGTGTCCAATGATCCATAGTATTAAGCTAACAACAACAACAACATATCTTCACGCCAGATCCCTTACGGGGTAGGCAGAGAGATCCGAGTGCTAGTATTAAGCTACATGATTAATATTTCGTTTTTTTCGGTATATATCTGCTTAGAAGCTAGAATTTATAGAATCTCTCATCTTACGTATTTAACACATAATACACAGTTATAACTTTAACTTCGCGATCCAAAAACAGTGTCATTATTGGATTAACGACTGGCTTGACGTATATATCTGCAGTAATGTAGTTCTGTACTAAGTCTTAAATGGAAAGTTATTCAATTCGACAGTGTGGTTCTTATCTTATTAAAAAATCCTATTCTCTGACTAAAAACGGTGTTTTGTATATCTGTAACTATCTAATTTTTATTATAACATACAAATAAATGTGTAGAGCCTATACATGACGTTGCTTGAATTGTAATTTTATCTGGGCATTTCTGTTAATATTATAATATATATGTTTGTACGTGTTTGTTACTTCTTCACACAAAGCTAAGTTTGGGTGAATTTAGATAAAGATAGCAAAACAGGCAATTAAAAGTCATAAAAAATTTTTTTTTAGATATCATGAAAAAACTATAGTCACATAGTCCCAGGCGCGATAGTAGTTAATAATTTATATATGAAAATAGCATTAGGTACACTATTAATTGAACAATATTGTTGATACTTAAGAAATTGCTGCTAGAAAATTGATAAGATAGATAATATATGAGTATAACAAATGTGAAAGGTTGTAAAACCAAAACAGACATTCCATAAATTGGTCATGTCTGAAACTGTTCATATAAATTTGGAGAAAACAACAAGTCTGCTTGAATTGTGATGTCGTGGCACACGTTTCTCTACGTTAACTTATCAAGAATTTGTCGAGATGAAGAATAGTATAGAAGTTTTCTCCTTAAATCATCTGTTTTGCTAAGTTAGCAAAATATATATTTTTGAATCTTTGAATCGATGAAGAGTGTGCAAATGAATACTCGTACCAATACATGCTATCATAACGCGGCCTGCAATTACACATCATCACGCAAATTCAATTACGGAATAGGCAAAGAGAACTTAATGACAGACATCGCATTCCCGAAGGATCGCATATAAATGGTGTGTAAATATTTTAAAGGAATTTAATTTATCTTGGTCTTTATCACTAATGCAATTTATACGATGTACTATATCGCAGGATAATATCTATTTTTAATTGATAAGATTAAAAATAGAGCTAAAATCTCTTCCTATATTATGTTGTGCAAGACTTTGAATTTGAATTCCCTCTAATTTATTGTTGAAGACAGTATTTTTGAAGACACAAGTTATCACTCTTGTTTAAAATATAAAGGGCTTCGACATCACTAGAATAGGCTATTTCTAGCTTAGCAACCAAGCTATACTTTCCATCATGACAGTTGCGAATCTTAACTACAAGTCCTTTAATAGCCTACTAGTACAAGATTATTTCCTAAGAAAATATCTTTTTTACTTGGTAATCTTACCAATATGACTTGTATTTCATAGCTTTTCATTTCAAATCCTACACTTGAGAGCACATTTTTAGTAGTTATAACATGTGATGTGTGAATTTTTAGCATAGTCACCGAACTACCCATAGTTGTGCGTATGCGCACAATCCGCGAACCGCGACGCCCGGAACCCGACTACAGCTGCACGTAGGACGAACGCCGCCACCGACCACGACGTTTGACCTTATTTAATTAGTTCGTTCATTTTTACTGTTTGAACATAACGCATCATATTAAAATGTGTGCCTCCTAATTCATTGTTACCAGCTACACAATTGACGCACTGAATCATAAGGCACAGTTAAAGTTAACGATAAATGAATATCATCACGCCAGTTCTCTTGCGTGTTAAACAGTGTGAACCAAACCTCAATATGTGCTCTGTTTTGCCAAGCTGCAAAGGATATATCGCTTGGCGGGATGAGTGATTATTCACTTGGCTGTATTTTACTGACTTTTGCATGTTTCATGCCACTACCGAAACCGACAGTTTTACATTTTTATCCGAGGCAAGGCGATGTTACACCACCGTTATTATCCGAGCTACTGCTGAAATATGTTCTCGAAAAAACTCAAAAAATATATATTTTGCCCGACCCAGGAACGTACCCGAGACCTTATTATTTAAGCCGAACAGGACCACACACCGTAAAGTAAGGCATAAAATTATCTAACCTTAGATTTTTTTGTGTTTATAACTCTAACAATCTATTGACAACCTGTTCCTGTATCACGTGACAGTCCTTTGACACAGTATATTTATAGCAGTAAATCAGCTTACGTTCCACGCTATATCTGACGACTTCGGTGAAGAAAAACGAATGCCATGCATCACAATCCGGACAGATTTGCTTTGCATCTTCCATATTCATAACTCTCTTCATACTTACATCCTGGTTGCGCAGTCTCAACAAACTTCGGAAAGCACCTTGTTATGACACCATTCTTAGATAGAATGTTCAATTTTTTTAAATTTTATACTTATGCTTACCAAGTGTCCAGATAAAGATGGACAGTGTACGGAATTGGATGTTACAGTGTCTATTGTCTATCAACGTTCGGTTCACTCTGCTTTCCGCGATTCCTCGGACGTAATGATTTTGTTTACATTTTTTACCTTTTTTGATTTGAAGAATTATAAATGCCATTCTATATGCCATATGCCATTCTGCCTGTTGGTTCGTTAAAGACGAACGATTGGCTAAATGTGTCCCTACCATGGTGAATACTGATTTACTGGGTGATAGAGGTCGGCTACGTCTAGTACGCTTTACGGGTCTACGGGCTTCTACGCCCGGGTTTGGTACCACCGTTCTACCAATTATTGCTGCCATGGGCGTACCGAGGGGGGGGGGAGGCAGGGAGGGGCAGCTGCCAATATGACAAGTTATACTATACAAAGTGTGTACTCGTATACATATATATTTATTAATGAAGTTTTTGTAAAGGGGCCACTATAATTACAGCGCATTTTTATTATCTCAGATATTTAAGTGGTAGTGTTCTATAACTCATCACCCGGCTCTGAAAATACCGTGGCAGCTCTTCATTAGGGTCATCAGATCTTACCGGTTTTTCACTAGGCGAAAGATGGGTGGAAATCGCTGGCTCTATAACTATTAAGAGACTATCGCTTATTACTTGCTGTAACCGAGACCAAGAGCTTTTGATTTCCTTCGAAGAACGTAGATTATACGTATTATGCACATACTATATATGTATTTGTTACTAGCTGACCCGGCAAACGGTGTTCTGCCTTTTTAACAACTCTTATTTTTTTCTATATTTTCTCACCATTTAAACTTTCCCTGGACTTCAACAATTAATTCAAAACCAAAATTAGCCAAATCCGTTTAGCCGTTCTCGAGTTTTAGCGAGACTAACGAACAGCTATTGATTTTTATATATATAGATTAATTAAATTGCCAACTGATGTCACAATTGAATTTCTATCTTGAATGGAACAGAGGGCTAAGTGTGAGTTTTTCTTTTCGCGTTCGATCGAGAGCGCGTTTGGAGTTTACTAGGAATTTGTATGTGATTTTTACAGCGCCACCTAGTGGTAAACGTGAGAAACCAGTTTACCACTAGGTGGCGCTGTACAAATCACATACACTAGAAAAGAAAAACTCACACTTAGCACTCAGGAGAGTGAGAATTCGCTATTTAATTGTTATTAAAATATATATAATCGTGTGTCAAATTTATTGTGAAACAGTACAAGTGATTAAATTTAATGTAAATTTTAAGGTAAATTTTCGTCTAGTGCCAACGATGAAGTATAAATTACAACACTATGCGACTATCTTAAAGAAAATTGAGCACAAATTCGAGAAGTTCACAAAATGGTTTACAATTTCGTCATAAGAACACAATCCCTGCACGATCTTCACACCTACATAGTGGCGTTTGAGCTATTTTCGATCGGAGTTCAACCACCTCGACGCTAGCATGCATATTTGCAACTGGCATGGCATCATGAATTACGGTAGTTTTATCGAGCTCGTATAATCAGAAATGCATCAAAATTAATACATATATATAAATATATATGTATAAATTTACGCAAAATTCCTTCTTGGATTGGCAGATATAACTGAGTGACGTACGTGTCCGCCCAGGCAGATTTTCCATGCCTACTTATTCATGATTTTCTTAATTCAAACACGCCTTTGTTTGTTTGTGTTTCAGATACTGTTCACACAACGCAACAATTTAATACATAAACACGAGTATCCTATGTTGGATACGAATTATAAAATATAATAATATAATTTTGGGCATAAATATTTTTCACTTACGAGACGGGGGGGTCTGAACACCCTAACCTCCCCCTACTCCACATAATCGCCCGTGGGTAAGATACTCAATTGGGTACCCACATGTTAATCTGTCGTTAGGAATATGTTAATCTAATGTACTTTAGTAAATCACATAACCCCTCTTGGGTTCCGCTACTAATAATTTGACAAAGTTTAGTTTTATCGCAATTAATCATTATGACAGCGCATCAAATATGATCAAAAAGATATTGATTGTTAAATAAAATATAGAATAAACAAAATAAAAATCAGTACACAAATTACACGAATTGGTTTAGCCCTATATTAAGCAAATTATTTGCTTCACATTAGCACCTAGAATACATACATAGATACTGAAATATATTTTATAAAAAGGTACCCAAAACCAAAAATACAAACATCTATGCTCATACACACTAACGTTTGTCCCTGTCGGGAATTGAACCCGGGGCCCATTGATTGCGTAGTCAGGGTCGCTAACTACTCGACCAATTGACCACTATGTAATGTATAAGGTATATTCGCCCCATACTACTACCTCGATATAGTAACAAGGCACCTATTTAAATATTGCTATGTCATGATCTAATATACTTGACCGCCTCGTTGGTCGATTGGTTAGCGAACCTGACTACGCAATCAATGAGGCTCGGATTCGATTCCCGACAGGGGCAGGCATTTATGTGATGGGCATAGATGTCTGTATTTCTGGGTTTTGATGTTTATTAAATATATTTGAGTATTTATATATGTATTTCTATGTATTAATATCGTTGACTAACACCCATATCACGAGCAAATAATTTGCTTACTTAGGGGTTAGATCAATTCGTGTAAAATTGTCCAGATATACTTATTTTGGTTTGTGTTCGAAAGTCACTACACTTTTATATTTATAGGAGTTGTTATCGTTGTTTTGGCATTTATCCCAGCGTAATTTCTGACTTACGCCTCCAGTTTCCTTATTTCCTTCACTACTTACAATCTTCATCATACTATACTATCGGAACTTCGTTAACTCTATACCTATTTTCAGAGTGCTAAGTGTGAGTTTTTCTTTTCGCATTCGATCGTGAGCGCGTTTGGAGTTTACTAGGACTTTGTATGTGATTTGTACAGCGACACCTAGTGGTAAACGTGAGAAACCAGTTTACCACTAGGTGGCGCTGTACAAATCACATACAAATTCCTAAAAAACTCCAAACGCGCTCACGATCGAATGCGAAAAGAAAAACTCACACTTAGCACTCAGGACACTTTTTAGAGCATTCGAAGATCACTAATCTAGGGATTTATTTTTTGCTTTAGACTGTGGACTAATTATAAAGTGGCGTTTTAATAACGACTATAATAAGTAAAGATACACCAGTAACGAACGATTACTGCAATACGTCAACGCCCGTTATTTACCTGTTCCGGTTTAGAGGGTAAGGTAGCATTTCGAAAGGTGGCATTTCAATCCGCGCGCCATGAATGACAACGCACTGTCAATGTGTTTGTTGTTTATAGGTAGTTGATTTTCTTTTTCGATTCACCATCGCTAATCAAGAATCAGCATTGCTCATCTATTGGCGGTATCCATGGTACAGACATCGCAATTCTATTGTATGACAAAAAAATGATTACGCCTTTCTTATAGATCGTCTGTCTGTCTTCCTGCAAGGTAGTTCCTTGAAGGCTAATCGTCTCACTATTATCATAAATACTCTACGTGGTAGAGTTACGGTAACGGTACAAAGTGTAGCCGCCACGTTAATCGAACAACCTGACGTAAAACCTATCTATTCCGCATAGGATCTGTTGGTCCGAGCGTCAAGATAATAAAGTATGTTTCTAATTGTGTCCAGTGTTTGTAGTATCCTCTCTCTATTCTCTGTATTGTAGAGAGGACACGTTTCAAACTTCACACAATTAACTACTTTGAATTGAACTAAATAATGTGCCTAGATTTGATTTTTAGAATTGAATGGATCTGTGTTAGGCCGAGTACTTTTCAATCCACCCTCGTAATTAATATCGATCGTCGAGGCGCACAGATACTAGGCATCGTCATATGGTGGACGTTCCACGTACCCGAACAAAGCGGTTCGATTCGACATTCTTGATTCGAACCGCAAGGGACTGGAATATGCTACCTGAGTCTGTGTTCCCCGACGGGTACAACCTGGGGATCTTCAAGAGAAGAGTGAACAGGTACCTTCACAGGAAGCGCGTTTCATCTCAGGCCGCAATTTAGCTTACCATCAGGCGAGATCGTGGTCAAGCGCTTCCTATCGACCGACAGTGAAAAAAAATCCTTAACTGTATATTTATTTATGTTTTCCTATTTAAAAAGTAAGTTGCCTTTGCGGCCCCCCAATCTCTTTGGTAGTTCATATGCCAAGCCTGTGTGCCTTAGCCTCTGTCTAAGCCAAGATGATATCTAGCTTAGACAGCCCTGCTCTATATAATTAGATGTAAAATTCAAACCATGCGACACTTTGCCAACACCTTTTTTGCTCACTTTGTACTTGTTATTCTAGGTAGGTCTAATGACATGCCATTTATTAATACTTTTCCAGCAATCGGAATTTTTTCTACATATAATGCATCAATGTCTATTCTGCTATATAAATCTGTAGTGTGTCTGTACTATCATTTTTTTGACAAATTTCGTGGTAAATATTCGTTTTTCATTGACATCGTTTTTACCATCGCATCGCTGACCATTTTTTTAAATTTTTAATTCGCCTATCCCGTAACTAACGGCTAAATCAATATTGATGAAAACTGGTATACAGTAAAATGAGAATACATGATTGCGTTGTCAAAAAATTTAAAATCAACAGATAATATAAGTTGCCCCGATTATTGCAATAAACAAGCGATAATCGTTAAAACTAAAAAAGGTAAATATACGCGGCCAATATTTATTTTAAATGATAAACTTTGTCCGAAAATTATATATGGAACATCATTAACCACTTATAGTTCACCACGATTCCCCGGTTTGGCGGTTAGCGGGATGGGTAATGATCTCATCGCAGATCACTGCATTTTATTGGTCTGTAATGACTATCACTTGTTTTGATTACCACGACCGACAGATTTCCACGCTCACACGAAGCAAGGCGGATCACCGCCAGATTCTGGGCTATCAATAAGATTTTTTTTAAATCGATAATTTTTTACCCAACCCTAGTACAAAATCCAGGACCTCATGTTCTGAGCAAAATACGTAAACAATAATAGACAGACAACGGAGTTCACTACATATTTGCGATTTGATGACCGGGCGGCCATTAAATTGTTGATTGGGGAAACCTAAGTTTCCAAAAATCTTCGTTTCATCCTACATTTTATGTAAGGGAGCCGCCGTGATTATGCTTTTTAGTTTTCGCCTTTCAGTTAAAATACTTAGTTATAGGTTGACAATCCTAATTATGCAAGTTCAATACCCGATAGTCAAAAGAGTTTTTGACAAGTATATATATATATATATATATATATATATATATATATATATATATATATATATATATATATGTTTGTATTTCTAGATCTGGGACTATGCGTTCCAACTGAAAATAGGACTGTCGGGATGACACATTGCTCCGCATTTTGCAAAAACTTCATTAGTGATGAGTAAGGTGTGCAAAAAAAATCTAACAAAGAAATACTTCAAAAAATATTTTCATTCTAATTGGTATATTTTTTTATTTAGATTCCCATCAGATCATGTTACTATGTATTAAAATAAGGTTTAAAGTAACTAATACGACTTTTATATATACATATATGTTGATAAACGGCTAGACTGATATATTTTACTGTTTTTTTATTGATGAATATTATATTTTAATACTTTTTAGCCTATTCTGGACAAAGACAACCCAAATCGATAAATCCTAACAAAATTGGCCCCGTCGTTCTTGACTTATAAGAGGTGTAACTAACACGCCTTTTATATGACATATATAGATTAACAGCTAGACTGATATTTTTACTAATTTTTTTATTGATGAAAATATTATTATTAAAATATTATTTGTTCTTCAATAATCAGCAATTTTTTTTTGCTGACATTACAATATTAGTAATGTCAGCCAAAAAATATTGCTGACCACCACACACCTAGACTTACACCACACACTTACCGCCAAGATCGCGCGATCCTATTTTTTTTATCCTATACTTTTTAGTACTAGATTTTCACATCTATCTACTGAGATGTTAAAACTCATTTTTTTCACTTTTCCATACGATTTTTTAAGTATTCTTTATAAGTAACACGGTTTACAACAAAATACAACAAAATAGAATTAGCCAAATAGATTTAGCCACTTTAAAGTGGTGCACATTGAAGCATTTATGGCTATTGATTTTTAGCTACATACACAGATTTTAAATACACTATAGGAAAAATTTGAGAATAAAAAAATTAGAAATTTTCAGGTGAAATGCAACAGGCTGCAACTTAAAAAAAAATGGTCGTACAGTAAATTTAAAAAAGCAAATTGTAGCTCTACAGTGACAAACGTAAAGGTAGTGTTTATTATTTGGATTTGAACTTTTATTGAAATTGTTTTTTTTTTGGAAAAAACTGATAAAAAATCTTTTTTTTTGGTCGCAAATATGTTTGCTGACTTTACCTCTATACAGGTTGACTAGTAAAAGATTGTAGATATTGAAGAACACAGTAGTAATTAGCCATATGTAACAAAAAAAATATAATGAAAATAGAATATTGCTTAAATACTTAGTAAAACTCTATGAAATCTGTGTTATCGTATACAAAACATTTGGTCAACGCATCAGCAATAGGCGCGCGCTTTTCACAGACACGTAACACGGCGGCTAATCACAATAAATTTAATATCGGTGCGCGGGTGTCTGTGCTAAACATTTTTGTTGGATAGTCAGGTCAAAATTTAAATACCTATTTTTTACATATTCTGTATCAGAATCGAACACAGAACAGTGAACACCCTCCTTCAGAACGTACAATATTTTACCAGTCGACCTATATAGAGGTGAAGTCAGCAAACATATTTGTGACCAAAAATAAAAAAAGAAAAACTAAAAAAGTTTTAACAGATTTTTTTTTAAATAACGTAAAAACAATTACAAAAAAACATAATAAACACTTAGAGCTATAATTTGCTTTTTAAATTTACTGTAGAACTATTTTTTTCTAGCTTGATTAAATGATAGCTTGTTTATTCAGCTTGAATTCCCTTATTTGGAAACCTTAATGCGACCACTTCTCGTCGAGATAACAGACTGAACGGAAAATAATCATTTTATAAATACCCACAAAATAGTATAAGGAATTAAGTAGTAAATAATAGTATGCTTATCTCCGTTAGAGCTTGGAGTCTTAACCCCCGGCTCCTCTAGGGGATGTATTTTAAAATTCGTTTACTTTAGTTACACAAGTTCCACAACTTTTATCTTACCCCGTCGGTGATAACATTAGGAAATCGGCGGATTGGATTGAAATATCTGTAGAGTTTCTAACATCCCTCGTTTATTTGTGTTCGATGTGGACTGGGTTTTCTAAAGTGAATTCCTGTTGAAATAAATGAAATTCAATGAAGAACTTGTTTTAGATTAGAAAAGTCCAACTAATATTATGAATGCGAAAGATTATATATTTGCTTGTTTCAGTATTTGTTAGTAAAAAGTACTGGATCAATTGGGATGAAATTTGCCATATAGGTAAATTATTATCTGAAATAAAATATAGGATATACTTTATTTCAGATAAATATGTTCCCGTTGGTTCACCAATAATTGAATATAATACAGCAAGTTGCTTGGCGTAGCTAGTATTAAGTGAATATTAGGTATATTTACTAGCTAGCTGGTTTTAGGGTTCCGAACCTCGAAATGAAAAACCTAACCTAACTCTGAGTCTGACTTTCTGGTTGTTTGTCTATAACAATGTGTTCCAAAATTACTGGATTGATTAAATTTAAAATTTGGTATATAAACGCTGACGTAAATAAATTAATTTTAAACAATGGCCACTTATGGTCTATTGAGTGACATAATAAATGTAAAAACTTGGGACCCTAGCATGGAATCCTAAGGGTCCTATATCTTATATTATAGAACTCTTGGAACTAAGAAAACCATCTGCTTGTTTGTTATCCTATAATACTTAAAACACAAAATGGGCAGTTATTAAAAGGGCCATTTGACGTAAGGATTTTATCTCCTTTTTAAAGTGTAATGTAACAACACCTTTTATTTTTAATACCTAGGGTTTATTCCATTTTTAATAGCGTGTTTCAAAGTAGAATGACTTCGTTTAAATACTTTTTCGGTTATATTTCCTAAATAAATATATTTTTTATATTTAGAAAAAACCTTTGTAACAGGGCCTTGATGGACGTATTCACACTCTCATGTTTTTGGATAAGCACGTTAAGCTGTCAGAATGTTATCGCAAGAAGTCAGCGATAGCCGTAAAGTTATAATCACTGCTCATCTTGCCCGTCATCAAACCTGTGACCTTGGTAAACTAGTTCGATTTACTTTACCTACCAATATATTTTAAAACCAAAAAACAATATACTTATATGTTTAATTATATTGTGGAATAAATTAGCCACTGCTTGGGGGTCGCTAAGATAAACGGCACCCTGTAAGACCGTGTCAAAGGTGGTAAAATGGACTTGACTCTTTCACAAAATCGTAGCAAGAGGATCTTAGGAGCGTAGCCAGGAGTCAAGAGGAAGAATAAGAGGGTTTTCAGCAGTGAGACTGTGTCAAATAATTAAGAATTTTGCTTATATTTTATTAACTTATAGACCAGTACATGAGCGTACCCCGATTCTGGGCCAGGGGACGGGGAGGGGGGGCAAATCAGATAATAAATAGTGACCGACCCAAACTAGATTTTCAGCCGAAACCGAAACTGAAACTTACACTTATTCGAGTTCCAGCTCAAACCAGAACCGTAACATTTTAAGGCTATATTTTTATCGACAACAGTAGATAGTCAGTAGGGAGGTAAACAAATACATGGGGGGACGCTGCCCCCCCCCCCCCCCTTGGAACGCCTATGGGCCAGTATTGGTTTTCCAAAATGATATCCGATTATATATAAAGTAACAAAATAGCAGATATTTCAGTTGATAAAAACGTAATCGTCCAGGGACGTCAGTCATTAATGACATGATATCTTCCGCCGCCACCTTCCTAGGTATGGATTCATTATTGCAAACAAATAAGGATCAGAGTCTATCTTGACCTAACCTCAAATACATGACCCCCCCCCCCCCCTCCGACCCGAGGGATGGCTCATGGACACGTTATTTTGTAATGTTTGGGAATAGTGCAAGCGGCAAGCGCGAGTGCCCCGCTTGTGACACGCTTCCGTAAACTTTTTTGTTCAGAAAATTTGTAATAAGTATAACAATTTGGGTTCTTTCTGTTTCATTCTCAACAATAAAGCGAACAACTAGATACAGATATCAATAACAGTTTTTTGTGCATAGGCCAAAGTTGTCAACCCTAGCGTAACCCCCGAGCGTAGGCATGAAAAGTGAAATACTTACATGAGATTGACTTCTGTACCTATTTGTTTGTGGCTCTACTATGAATGGTCAGGATCGTTACTTATCTACAATTTTCTCGGTTTTTGTGTCTGCTTTATGCACCGTAGAGGACCAGACAAACACAATATAATTTTTTAAACTACGCATAACAAATCTATCTGAGCATTCGTGTAGATTAGCGCTCATTTTATCATATCGTAACGAAACAGAATGAGCGTTAACTTATGCACATGATTAAAATTGAACATTCATACCATCATTGCAATCGCTTAATATCCTAATTGTATGAGAAAAACTAAAAACACTGTGCTCAATAAAATCCTTAAAAATATTTTCGTCACGTTTTATATTGAGACAGGCGATGTAATTAATGTATTTTAATAACTAATCATGTAATTTTTGTCTGGGTGATATATTGAGACAAAAATTGTCGTGCTAAAATTAATGAACAACAAAATAGTATTTTTATTTAAAAAACAACAAGGATTTAATTGTACTTTTTTGTTACATAGGAGATTTTGGGATAAAATTTATTAAAACAAACATCACAGCTTAATCAATTGATTATGATAGTAGCTTATACACAAAATCTTATGACTCAATACGATATCCCGGGATGGAAATAAAAAAGTCGACACTGTCATCTTCCATCGTGGTGTCCATGTACGTCAGAAATGAAAATGACTGCTTCAGAATCAGACAAACAAGAAGTTAGTTCCTTAACAGATTTAACATTATCAGCTTCTTGCTCAAAATAAATTGTGACATTTTCGTTTAGCGGTCATAAATAGTAAAATATGGTACTGTAACTTGAGCTTATAATATAAGGCTGATCTTAAGCGAGTAAAACACTTTTGTAGGTCCACTTTAAGGACCATATCCCGGATGGAAAATGCCTATATTTTCCTGATACAAAACTCTTAGGGAAGTAGGTTTACTGGCTTCTTGACAATTTTATTTTTCTCAATATTCAACGAAAACATTGTACTTACATGTGTTTTTCAAACCTAAGCTTTTTGTTTGTTGACTCAACAAACAGCTTACTGGAAGTTTCTCAGCAATAATTACTTGAATTTGGGATTAAATCTAAGTTTTTTTACTTTTTTTTGTAAGTTTATTTTCGTACTGACATGAACATGTAGAGTGGACATGTAATCGTTAGCGTCATGAGCGAGTTAATCTATATAATTTGTTTTCTGTAGAATGAATCATCTCCAGTAACCCTGTCCAATTTTGTCTGTCACTTTAACTATAATCAGTCATTACCTTAAGAAAGAAAAGATAGATAAAATAGTAAGTAAGAATATGTATATTCGATAAGAAGAATGTGCATACTTTCGTGCACTTACCTCATCACATTTAAAAAAACGTTACAGCGAATGAGACAGAATAAGTGTTCACTTATGCCATCGATTAAAAATGTTTATTAATAAGACCACATAATATTATAATTAAATTTATTTACAATGAATTTTCGTTTTATCAAGGGACGGTTACACGAAATATAAACGAACACTTAGACCCAGAAATATATACATCCTTTCTATTACAAATACCCTGTTCCCTGTTAGGAATCTAAGCTCCGCCGCTTTTCGTCATATTTTGCCGCTCCGAAAAAAATCTGTTATGTATCTTTGTTACGAGTAACAATTAAAAAATTTTTCTATCTTTTTATTAGTACTTTTTACAATGTTAATTCTTAAATATTTATTATTTTTAATTACAGCGCAATGAAAATAATGCTTGGGAAGTTGCCGCGCCCATGGATAGTAGATGACGCTAAAGACGATGGCTACACAGCGCTGCATTTGGCTGCGTTCAACAACCACGCAGAGGTGGCCGAGCTGCTGGTGCGCGGCGGAGCGCGGCCTGACCTGCAAAATGCCAACCTCCAGACAGCACTGCACCTGGCCGTGGAGCGGCAACACACGCAAATTGTGCGACTTCTCATAGCACATGGAGCTAACCTTAACATATGCGATAAGGTCAGTATTTTTTATTACAAGCCTTTGACACAGTGGTAATAATTATAATGTAACCAACTTATCTGTACAGAAAACAACGTCGCTTGTGTGGCGTTTAAAGTATTTTTCAAAGAAAATCTGACTATGGCTCTACATTTTAAAAGCGCGCTTCGAAAATCTTGTAGTCTTATAGCATACAAAGACTTTTATGTACTAACGAACTAGACAAGGCATCCGATAGCCTACGTCACTTATGTTCCACTAAAGTGCAGTCCGTGGACTTCACCTAAGACAGAGTTCGTTGAATGAAACGTTTATGCGCCATGAAATTCACGACAGTAACGACATTTTGATGGCGAATATATATTATACCATTGTATACGCTGCAGCGCTGCTTGATTTTGACTTTAGTTCGATAACTTTATTATATTTTCAGCGCTACAGCAAGTTTTACGAAATGAAACACGACTCCTACTTAGCATAGCTGCTCTAGTACGTAGTACATTAAAGTCTCTGCCGGCATATTTTCATAGGAGACCCGACAAATAAAAGTAGTCATTTTAATATAAATTAGTCTATAGTGTACGCTGTCTGTAAAGGCGGGTCCACACTTGTGACAATTTAGCAAACACTACCCCGTGACCGTATCAGACACACGTGTCAGTACCGACACATGTGGACGTATTTTATTACGCGAATATTTGCCACAACCTGCAGTACGATTCAATCCGTTCCGAACACTGAAAGAAACTGCACACACAATATTATATAATAAACGGCAGGAGAATATATGCAGTTACGATCTTCTAGCCAGGCCTAGTGTGGACGCTGGTCTGTGTACTGTCATGCATCTAAGTCACGTGTTACGAGCCGATCCATCGAAAATCGTTTTTTTTCAAAACATTTTCGTTGTTTTAAAAACAACTCCCCTAAAACAAAAGCTAAAGAGCACCCCGGCTTTAGGGGAGGTCGCAGGTTCAAATCCCGCGTGTCGATATTTTTCTTTGTTTTTTTTAAGTTTTTCAAGTTTTCCCAAGCACGGGGTGAGTACTAAACAAAAATAATTTTCGCTATTGTCCGCGTGACAGGAGACGTCCACACTTGCATTTATGACACGCGTTGAAGTACACACGATGACACAAATACAGTCACGGAGTAGGAGTAGATGACGTCGT
Organism: Apodemia mormo; assembly: GCA_036924255.1. Lineage (NCBI taxonomy): Eukaryota > Metazoa > Arthropoda > Insecta > Lepidoptera > Riodinidae > Apodemia > Apodemia mormo. The sequence goes on along the minus strand of JAUPFN010000003.1, from coordinate 30,186,123 downwards.
GATATGTCCCGGTCGGTACGTCCGCCCCTTCCGCACCTCGCCTCAGTGTACTTCGCCTCACTGTTCGCTCATTCCGCCGCGCATGTTATAAACATCGTTTTATTCCTTATTGTTTACATTAGTATTGTTTTGCAACAATTAAATATTTGGGTATGGAGTGGAGCCAAGAAAACGTTGTTCAATTCATTATGTATCCTATATCCGTTGGTTATCTGGTAGAGTTATGTATATTGTTTTTGATATGCCATAAAGTATATTGTTTTATATTGTATTGTTTGTTCTCGTATTATGTATGTAAGTAATAGTACATTTCATCGTTCGTGGTTTGTGAACGTGACCTAGATCAGTAGCAGCACAACTTAGATCGTCCACATTTAGCGTAACACATCCTGTAGCGATGCCATGCAGTCTGGTCCGTCATCATGTCACGAATGTGGACCCACCTTAATATAGAAATAAAAACTACTGCTATTATCGCACTTAGCTGCTATTGCGTACTCGTACTGTATATGTATTGTAAAGCGATTGTATTACCTTGCAACTACTTATAGGTCACGTAATCCTCTACAAGGACTTGATTGAACATAATTTGTATGTGGCCTTTTGGTGTTACAGGATGGTGACACTCCGCTTCATGAAGCTCTGAGACATCATACCCTGCAGCAGCTGAGGCGACTCCAGGACGCACGAGATGCTTCTCTACTCAGTGGAATCGCCCAAACTCATGACAAGAAGTCATCCGCGTCCATTGCCTGCTTCCTAGCCGCTCATGGAGCCGACCTTTCAATCAAAAACAAAAAGGGTTAGTAATAATTTAAAGCCATACTGGTTTTATAACACGATGTATCTCAAGACAGTTAAAAACACAATTTCATCATTTTATACAATTCCATAGAACGAACATTTTTGGGGATAAATTGTGTGTCGGTCTATAAGTTAGCCGGCTAAATGCTAGGTCGACTCATATCATAACACCGGTTTTGATGCCTACTCCGAGAATGTGTTACATTTTTTTAATCTTATGTAAAATAAAAAATAAATAAAAAATCCGATAACATCCTTATTAATTAAATATTTTTTTAATATTTCGATATCCAGTGGTGTAATGTTAACAACCTCGTCTCTCGGAAAAACATAGAAAGCTATTAGTTCATGCTATTGCAAATTATATGACATAACCATTAAAGTTTGTGGAAATGGCGCTGATGAACAGCGCTATTTTGTAAGCTAGCAAAAAGGCGCATTGAACCTCAGTATCTTCTGACGATCGGTTGTATTGGATACATCACAACAGCAAGACAAACATACATTCGTGCCAAATCTTTACGGTCCTCGTGGAACTACCTTCACACAAGCACAGATTTTGTAACTTTTCCCCGTATCAGTCCAGGCCCCTTCTGAACAATAATTCCTAAAAACGAGGCAGTTCGTTAATGCCGAACGCTTGGCCCAACGTGTCTCTACCATCTTGACTTCTATGTGGTAGAATCCTGCAAGCTCTCGTCCAGCTTTTGTTTTACTGTCTTACCTGTTTCTGTGCACAATAGTGTCCATGCATTGTCGTGATCCAGTTTGAATACTGCATAACACCGACGGTAACGCACCATTAAAATCATAAATTGTTATCTTTTTCCATCAGAAGAGCCATCTGCTTGTTTGCCGTCCTTTTAATATATAGTTTTTTCTTTTTTTAAATAACATAAATAACAACAGCCAATAGCCTAGCCTAAAGAAATATAAAAGTCACACCTGGCTAGATGGTGGGGAGAGTGTTCAGCCAGAGTTATACGTGACTAAATAATTATTATGGTGACAATAATTTTAGGTCAAACTCCACTGGACCTGTGCCCTGATCCTAACCTCCGGAAAACGTTGACAAACTGTCGCAAGGAGGGCACTGGGATGACTAGTGATGGGACACCGGATAGCGAAACTGGATCAGTTGGGGTTCTGAGTGGGACCGCTGCTACGACGTCCGCAGCCGTACCCGAAGCTGCTGGAGGAGAACCAGCTCCAACAAGTGACCCTACGGCTGATGAGTGCCTCGTGTGTTCTGATGCCAAACGGGACACTTTGTTCCGTCCGTGTGGACATATTTGTTGCTGCAATGTTTGTGCTGCTAGGGTAAGTGTATTTTTTAACAAATATAAGTATATGAAATCGTTGTTGAAATTAAACTTGGTTGCCCAAAGCCAAATTTCGCACAATAATTCATATTGGTCTATGGCCCTTTAATGTATAAATATTGCCTTCCTGCTCTAGCAGTCTATTGTCTACAAATATTAAAAGTGAGTGAATCCCAAACGTGTCACTGCCATCGTGATAAATAGATGGTGGGATTTTACTACGTCTTGCCAGGGTTCAATGCAATAATGGATTAAAATAGATACGCCTTTCAAGGCAATTTCTTAGGTTGTCAACATAGCTTGCATTTACAAAGAAATACAGAGTTATAATACTTAATGATGAAATAAATCACTTCAGAGGTATTCCTTATGCCTTAGCTTTCTATTCGACAATAAAATAGCATAATATGGCATATTTTTATTTTTTTACGATATATCTACAAGATTTTGAAATTACATACACTATTCCTACTAACACCGTGTCTATTAGTAATTATGAGTCTGTGGGTGCGACTGTCTTACCTTTACTTATCGTCTAATCGTTAACTTCCAGTAATTATCGTACTTTATGTCTACAGGCGATGGATCGCTCTTTCAATATATAATTATTATCGTAACTACTAGATGGAAAAGTTCCGCAACGTCGTGCCCGTCTTTTGTACTACTACTCTACCTATTCCTTGTTCAATAGCCAATTATTGCCTTTGTAGTCTAGTGGCCTGGTGTCGGTGCTGACCACATGACGCCCCGGGTTCGATTTCCGGGTCGGGCAATTTAAAAATGTGTTATTTCAGTTTTCTGATTAAAAACAACGTTGCCCGAGATTAGATAAATGGCTGATTGGCGATAGGCTTGTCACGTATCACATTATGGGACTAAGTATCTTCGGCTAGTCGTAGGTGCACTGGTTGTACCTGTATCTACCTCTTCGAGAATACGAGTGTGAATATAATTTTTAAATTATTGCTAAGGGTAACCTTTGGTACAGCCCCTGCACCGTTTCTAGCAGTAAGGACCTTGCATGAGACATGCGTATGATGAAGGACAGAAATCATCACTGCCTTATCAGAGCATTTTAAACGATTTCTTCATGGATGATTTACTAACGGTGTGCCAGACAACGGCCGAAGGAAAACAACTGCACCTTAAAATAAAAGAAATTTTGAACAAAGGAGGATTCGAACTGGAGAAATATTCAAGTAATATCGAAGAGTTGCTAAATGAAATAAGCCAGAAAAATGAAGCTATAAAAGAAAACATAGAATTGAAAACAGATGAAATCATTAAAATACTCCGTCTTACCTGGAATCGAAGAACGGATAACTTTGAATACTCGGTGAAATTGCCGCCAGTCAGCTACCCTGTGACAAAAAAAAGGTGAAGGCAATGTCAATAACATTGCAAAGTTGTTTGATCCTATGGCATGGATAGCTCCAACCATAGTCAAAGCAAAAATATTTATCTAACGGTTATAGCTTGCAGGAATAGGTTGGGACGTAGAACTATCCTCTCAACTGTTAAAGGATTGGATTACTTACCGTGAAAAACTTCTAGCACTTACCCCATTTAGCTTACCATGATGGATTGGAATTAAACAAAAGAACTGCACTCTGGAACTGCTTTGCTTTACAACGTTGTCTTAGCAACTTTATGACCCTTTCACTGCCTTACGCTTAACTTGAATCGGCAGATTTTCTATATTTTAGCTGGCAATTAACCCACCATACCTTAATCTGACGCTCTTTAGTGTTTCTATATTATAGTTTTTTTTTTAAAAATATCTGTAGATTTTTCCCTACCATAAAAACGAAAAACCATATATACCTTACCTTATATTTTTCGTATAATTTATTCTACAAAATCCAAAAGGTCCCTACGACGCTCGTGCTAAATTTTAGCACCTTGGGCTCCCCTACTATAATAAATTCAACACAATGCTTAATAAAATCGTATTTATTCATAATTCAACCCAATACTTACTATATCGTCCACAAATCGACAGAATACCTACTTTTATCATATTTTGGACATGGCGGTATTTATGTAAGGTAAGTGGAGTGGAGGAGACAAGTGGGGTAGACAAGTGTTATGAGTGTACCGTTGGTGTCGGCAGGTGAAGAAGTGCCTGGTGTGCCGCGCGGCGGTGTCGGGGCGCCAGCGCGTGGGCGAGTGCGTGGTGTGCTCGGAGGCGCCGGCCACGGTGGTGTTCCGGCCGTGCGGCGACGTGTGCGCGTGCGCCGCCTGCGCGCCGCTCATGCGCAAGTGCGTCGAGTGCCGCACGCCGCTGCAGCCGCCCGCGCCCGCGCCCGCGCCCACATCCGCCTCCGCGCCCGTCAAATACGAAGGTACGTCTTCTCAAGAGCTTGACTGAATTTGAGGGTTTATAATTTAATGGTTTTTAGCTAAAGCTGGATTTAGTAGTTAGAGTTGCTGTCAATATTTAAAACCAGGATTACATCAGCTGCTTACTGGATGTGCTAATCACCCTTTAAATGCTTCAAGGTATAATAGCAGTATTTAGTATGCAAAGACACAAATGTGTTATTTTAAATATGATCGTAAGTTAGAGTAGTCTAGGTCTTGGATAACTAGAGTCTGAGAAATAACGTCGCTCCATGGAGCATGGTGTCGCTACACCATTCGCCGAGGGTTCGTCAATTAACCCTGGCCTCAAAGGAATATCTCCGAAATAAACTACTTATCGGCGGATGCTGTCGAGGTGGCAGAAGAATGCTCTCGTGTACTTATCACTCCGCTACCAATAGCGAGAAATATACTGCAATGAATTTTATACTACACCTATTCGGAAAGCACATTAGTTATTACTTGAAAAACGAGAAGAAAGTACCTAATTCCAAGCGAACCAATATGCGGGCGGCAAAAATGTATGGGATTTACTTTCTCCCCTTGGGGGAAAGTAATTTTCTCCTGTCCTTTAACTTTTTAAAATTCATAAGTTTGTATCTCGAAACACATCGAAATGTTACTGGCCACTAGCATTTACTAAGGAAACTTGGCAGTATGTGCTTTATTTCATTTGCCTGCTCAATATTAAAAAAAAAAAACGATTGTACACGCGAATTTTTTTTTTATTCTATCTTCTTCTTACATTCTGTTCTGATGTCTATGTCTAGTAGCGAGAATGAAGATTTATTTACGCCGCCTGAATTAAAAGAAGCTGCTCAAACAGTAATTTTAAACCTTTTGCCAGAAAAGTCCAAGCATAAGTACAACAAAACATATGAAGAATTTATAGAGTTTCAATAATTGTAATAATTTTAATATAAATTTTAACTAAAATGTTTTTATTTTCCTCATTGGTGTAGTATAAAGCAGTATGTATCACTTGGGAGAAAATGCGATACCTAACTTGAGTGTATTGAGGCCTTCAGCTGCGCTTCGGGCCTCAAACTACACTCTCGTAAGGTATCGGTCATTTTCTCGCCTTGGTGAACAAACTACTATTAGTGGGTAGGTCTTCAGGCTTGACAGTTAAAATACTATACGTACTAAAAGGATTTTCTGTATTCGATTGAAAAATAGGCCATCTGTCTGATAGAATATCAGGCAGATCGTAAAAGGCGAACGATTTACTATTATTGTCACTACCATCGTGATTACTAGGTAAGTAGTTTTACAAAATCTCCCTAGGTTTCGATGCCATCGCCTTACCTATTCTTGTCGCAATAGCGTCAATGCTTGTCACTGTTATATTCCGGTTTGAAGAATAAGTAGCCGATAAACTTATGTATGTTGCATGACCGAGATAGCCTTGGGTACACGGAGAGCAACATACCATTAAAATTTGTGGTGTCTATAGGCGATGGTTATCTCTATCCATTACGAAATCTATCTATTTGTTTGCAATCTTATGATATAATAAAGACGATGATAGTGAAGCTTTAAGCCTTTGCTCGTCTTTAAAGAGCTCGGACCAACACAGTTCAAATTTTCCCATAAAACTTTATCGCATGTGGTGTATTGACATTTTATAGGCGACAAAGAGTGCAGCAACTTGGCTCAAGTGCAGGCGAATAAAGGCCAGCCGGCGCCTACCGTGTCGCACCTCATGAACAACGGCAGCCGCTCCGCTGCCGCGCCCGCGCCCTCACCCGCTCCCGCTGCCGCACTCGCGCCCGCTCCCGCCGCCGCCGCCGCGCCAGTCTCGCCCGCCGCCGACGTACAGAAGCTGCAGCAGCAATTACAGGACATTAAGGAGCAGGTAACACGAGACTAACCGCTACAATTCTCAAATTTCATTGTGATCTATACTAGTCTATACTTAATATCATAAAGTGAAAACATTAGTATTTTGTAATGTTTGGAACTAATAAATTTAAAAAATACGGCCCAATCTTAAAAATTCTTTTATCATAAGAAACCTACACTATTTAGGAGTGCTTTACCAAAAGAAAGTAATGCTTATAGTTCACGCGCGGTGGCGTAACTATCGTAGGGCCAGCCGGGTCTGTGCACTGGGTCCCTCTACTTTGAGAAGCCCTTCGTGTTATATGTTCTGAATAAATACCTACCTTTTAGCTAATTAAGTTGAATACAAAAATTTTAACTCAGTGTTTTAATTATGCCTTGTAACTTTAAAAATTATAATAAGAAAGCTACACTATTCAGGAGTGACACAGTCTACCGAATGACCAAAAGAAAGTCACGCGCGGTAACATAGCTATCGTAGAGCTAGCCGGGGCTGTGCACTTGGGCCCTTAACTTTCTCGATATGCTCAGAATAAATACCTATTAACTATCCAAGTTGAATACAAAATATTTAACTTAAGTGACTTAATTATGCCTTGTAGTGTAGAAGCAGGCAGTTCTTAATCGAACGATTAGCTATGCATGTCCCTACCATCGTGGGTGCTAGGTTGTAGAGTTCATTGTTGTACCCCCCGGGTTTGTTAATTAATAACGTCAGTGCTTATCACCGTCATGCCGCGGTTTGAAGGGTAAGGCACCCAGTAAACTTATGAATGTCGCATTAAGAGCCATTTCACAAAATCACCCAACTGAAATTTAGGTATTTTTTAATCGATGCGAGAGCTGGACGTCGTCGCCCATATAGTGCACCTAGTGCTGGTAAAATGAAAATAGTATTGATACTTTTAATATTTTAATTATTACTACGCGGTTTTAAATTTGGCACACGGACGTAGCGGATTTTATGCTATTCTCTTTTATTTATTTTTGAAATAAAAAATAAATTAATATTATTTATGTGACTTGTTTTTGCACAACAATTGAATATAGTTTTATTTTATGTCAATTTCTATAGGAAAATGTCATTATTTGATAACAAAAAACCCAGTTAATATTTCGTTAATTTTCGTTGAAATAGGCATATTTGTTTAATTAATTAGATATAGATCTTTTAGGAAAGAAGTAACTCATTCAGGCACAATGGTTGGATGTTTCTGGTAATTTATTATTTTTTCTAATTAAGTTTGTTGATTCTCTAGCAGTAGCAATACTTTTTGGAAAAATAGCTTCCTTGCGTAATTGTCGAAACTTGATTTCGAAAAACATTTATTATAAGAAATATAATTGATGATTAAAAAATCTGTTTCATTGAGACAATATTTAAAAGATTAAACTATCTAATGGCACCATTTAGTTAAATAAAAGTACCTTATAATATGAACAATTAGGAGTTGGAAAAATCTGATTTCTCGTAAAAGTTGGTCTAAAGTGTAAACTGCCTCTTAGCGGGGTCTTACCGCTACAAAGATAGCAACGCCTTCAAAATATTACTGTTCAGTTTTTCTTTGGGCTTCGCAAATATGACCATGTACTCCTTACTTGCTAAGCTCATTTGGCTACCAATTCGCCTTCGCAGAAATGCTCATATACTCAAAATTTTCTATAGTATACTTACCTTAAAATTGACGTTGACCCTAAAATTCCATTTTATCGGAAGCAGAGATTTACTTTTTAAAAAATCAAAATATTTCTGAATGTTTATTTAAACGTTTGTTTTTAAAATATTTACGCTTTAACTCTATAGTTTATAAGTATCCCCTCGCTGTCCAAGCGGTTAAACTGTACACGGTTACTTTTAAAGGTCCGGCCAAATTTTCAGAGGCTGTTCAGAATCGATATTTTCGATTTATGTAATAAAAAATATTTAAAAAAATCAAATTTTCATTTTTATCGACACAGAAGTCACAACGCATGGATATAACGTCAAAGACACAAAACTGTCGAGCACGGCCCGAATAGTGTCCCCCGCACCCCGCACATACCGGCCGGCGGCTGATTCCCATGACTCAGGGCATCCAGTTATCTTGCAATAATTGTACAATAGTAATCAAAAAGCACTTTTTGGCCGCATCTTTAAAAGTAATCCTGTATATCGATTGATATATAAATAAATTTGGCGCGAAAATAAGTGAAGATCCGGGGTGTTTTTCCTCTAAAAATCAACTCCTAGGGTTCTAAAAGTTTGTATGAAAAACAATATCGACCACGTTATTGAAATCGCGGGAGAAGCTGCGCGTGTCAGCTAGTTAAATTTAATAATTTAAAATAATAAAATATTTTTTTATTATTTTCAGACGATGTGTCCGATCTGTCTCGACCGGCTGAAGAACATGATCTTCCTCTGCGGGCACGGCATGTGTCAGATGTGCGGAGATCGTATCAACGCGTGTCCCATTTGTCGGAAACAAGTGGAGAAAAGAATACTTTTATACTAAATCCTACTGGAATATTATATTACTGCCAAGCATTATATATCTGAAAGAAATAGTTTAATTTTCATACATTTTGGAAATACTTGCCAAACTCAATAAATAAAATAACTTGTAATAGGGAGAAAAAAGTCTTTGCGTAAATTTTTCAGTGAAACTCGCTTTAAATATCTTTATATTTTGTTCCTAGAGATAACCCAGTCAACTAAAGAAATTGACAGAAAAATTATAAATTATACACAATATTTACCATTCCTCCATTTCTTCTATCAAAAAAACTATATTTAATTTAATTTTATTGAATTTCTAGATAAAATGTTATTTTAAATGTTATATATACAGCGTGTGGGGGATGGTCTACCGAAAAATTAAGAAAACATGCGATTTTTATGCTTTAATCGTGACGGCAATTTTTTATTTTATAGAAAATGCAAAAATTGCGTTTTATGATTTTCTTATTTCCATGCCATGCAATGTAAAGAGTACATTGCTCCGAATCGTCGCGCCTGCGGAAATCTTCAAACAGCCGTTTTTTTTTGCTCGATACGTGGCGCTAAGACATTGTTTGTTTTGTGTATTTCCTTTAATATTTTGCTATTTTTTTGAGTAAGGCCTGTAGAGTATAAGAACAAATCAATTCATACAACGTGAGAGTAAAATATTCATCAAAAAATATAAAATTTCCAACACAAATTTCCAACGGATTTGATCTTAGAGTCGTGGTCCAAATCCATGGTTCCGACTTTCGTTAGACCGTCCCTTCACGCTGTATGCTTCATATTAATCGTTAGTTAATACATTGTTGTAAGTTTACACTATTGTTCTAATAATTACGCAAATTTAAGTTAAATTTGATGCATTTGAAGCCACTTTTTATAACTGATTCACAAGTATTTATTAAAATTCTATTAAGTAATATAGTATACATGATTTTGACACCTTTCAAAAAAAGTCTTTTAATAATAATATTGAGAATGAAAGGATAAAGGATGAAATTTAAATTTTGTCGCGATATCCGATGGTGAAATTCTGCAGCAGGAATTAATCTAAACAGTTACTCGGAACACTCCCCATGATAGATCCGATAGAAGATGCAGAGCGAAGCTACATCTCTACGTAATTTCATAGAATCAAACCGATCAGAAATTGTTCTGGCGTCGACGATTCGAGCCGCTCTACGTTGAATGAGCAATACTCCATATGATGCCAGATTACACCTTGTAAAGTTGTAAGCGATGGGCCGGTGTGAAGTACTGCCTGGCCCTGCTGAGAATACCCACCTTTTTGAGTCTAATTTGGTCTTGCCTTCCAAGGGACCACGGAGTCGAACGTTGCTCGATATGTCAACTCCACGGATTTTAAGGCTGGCTTGGGCTGTTAGTTAGTTATGTTATTTTCGAAGCGAGGAGATACGACAAAGGGAGATTTTTTAGTGAAAAACGCGCATACCTGTGTCTTCTTGGGGTTAAAGTGGACTAAGTTTATATAACTATAATTCCCCGTTTTGGTTCGGGCTTATTTGAAGAATAGACCAACTGCTGTTCTGCCAGGCAGGTCGATAAAGGTGACTGGCTACACGTTTCACTACCATCGTGACTATTAGGTGGTAGAATTCCGCAACGACTTATTCCGGTTTGGGGGGCAAGGTAGACGGTAGACTTATGCATGTGGAATTGCCATCCCGCCACAAGAATAGCAACGCACCCGAGTGGTGTCTATAGGCGATGGTTTCTCTTACAATCAGGAGAGCAACTTGCTTGTTTGTTATAATAGAAAAAAAGTGTAAATTTAGTGCTTCCTACTGACTGGCAACGTACTTACATATATGATTAAAAATCCTGCATCAAGAAAAATATGTTGGAATTATATCTGTCATGAGATCATTTACTTACTTACCTATTTCTAAAACCTCCCCTTTTCTATAAATACCTAGACCGATAGCCGGTCGGGCTGAGTACGAGAATCGAAAAGGTTTTCCATTTTATTTCATTTCAAAATAGGACGAATTTAAAAATCTGACGTACATTTATACTTCCAGCAATTTTAATTATGACAGTCATCACCTCTATGGTCTAATGGTCCGGTGTCGGTGTTGACGTGTGGTCCCGGGTTCGATTCCCGGATCGGCCAAATCAAGAATGTGTTTTTTCAGTTTTCTGATAAAAGCAACGTTGTCCGGAATTGAAGTGCCTGTTCGGCTTATCGTGGATGCACTGTTTGTACCTTTGCCTACGTCTTCGGGGATACGGGCGTAAATATACTTTATAATATGAAAAATGCAAAACTGCAATGCAGAACTCTACCACCTAGTAGCCACGGTGGTAGTGACACGTATAGCCAATCGGTCGCCTTTTACGACCTGCCTGGCAGAAGGGCAATTGGTCTATTCTTCTTCTTTGATAATGCCTTTAAACTATGATCTATTAAAAAATCGACAAATTCGAACCGCAGTATATTTGTTCGTATGAGTTTAGCTAAGATTTGACAATAAATTGTTAGTGTAATAGTCGTTTTATTAACTAATGGATTATAAGAACTGGTTAACAGATAAACTACACATTTTTTGATAACTTTTTTTTTCTATTTCACAGTCCCGTATACCTAAGCTTATACACAACAAAATTACATTCCCGCATAAAAGGATAATTTACATTTTATATATTACTTACATTTTACTTATATAGGATTACTTACATTTTATATATTTCCCCCGTGTTGGTTCCGGACTCCTTTGAAGAATAGACCAATTTCCGTTCTGCCAGGCAGGTCGTAAAAGGCGACCGATTGGCTATACGTGTCACTACCACCGTGGCTACTAGGTGGTAGAGTTCTGCATTGTTTCGCCCGGGTCTGGTACCACCGCCTTACCTATTCCTGCCGCAATAGCGTCAGTGCTTGTCGCTATCGTGTTTCGGTTTTGAGGGTAAGGTAGCCGGTAAACTTATGCATGTGGCATAAGACCTCGCCACAAGATAGCAACGCACCATTAACTTCTTCGGTGTCTATAGGCGATGGTTGACTCTTTCCAACAGGAGACCCGCCTGCTGATATATATATATATATATATATATATATATATATATATATATATATATATATATATATATATATATGTGTGTGTTATAACTACATTAGTATATGTGAGGAAGTATGAGAGTATTTGCAACCTAAGGTAGCGTAGCGCTATCTAGAGTAGAATAAAGTGTATTTGACTTATATGTTGCGTATGTCACTTACGTCATTTTATATCTTAACAGTCATCCATCGGCCAGCATATATCAAATATCGCCTGTCGTAACGAAATCCGAGTCAGTAGATCGGTTTATAACATAGAAATATGAATAATATAAGGTCAATGGTTTATAAGAGGACTCACAGCTAGAGAACCGACCGTGCCTAACGTGCGCACTGATTCAGTGATAAGACGACTATATGGTGGTATATTATAATTTATTGTCTTCTGCGAAATATATATATATATATATATATATATATATATATATATATATATATATATATATATATATATATATATATATATATATATATAGTAATATTTTTTTATATATATATATATATATATATATATATATATATATAAAAAAAGTATAATGATCATTTTTAAGTTGAACATAGTTTTTTTTATAACATTTGTTTATGAGCTCCAAATGATTTACAGAATTACTCTTGAACGATGTAACTGTACATAGAAATCACTGTTCACCGTTCACCAATACAAAGAAAAAATTTTAAACCGATATCTTTTTTTACTGATAGCCCGGTTCGCCGAAAGAATGTTAAAAATAATTAATGCTTCACCGACACTACTATGTGCAGATGAAGCGATTCGAACCACCGGAAAAATATACCAAGAAACATAAATAAAACGAACTACACTAACTGCATAAAGCAGCACTTACATGTGCTGCTTTTAAAAAACTGATCAGTATTCATTAATATTATAAATGTGAAAGTTTGGATTTTAGTATGGATGGATGTTTGTTACTCAATCACACAAAAAACTACTAAACGATTTTAAATGAAATTTGGCACACAGGTAGACGATAACCAAGTATCCAGTATTTTTGTAATGATTTTAATATTTCCTGGGCATCACTAGTTCTTTTTTCTGTTTATGTTCGATTTGATTTTAATTAAAATACTAGTTGCACGTTGTCGCCCGCTGCGTTATAAAAGTTTTTGGAACAACTTATTTTTTCGAAATAAAAAGTAGCATTTGTGCTTCTTCAGGTTATCATCTACCTGTGTGCCAAATTTCATTTAAATCCATTCAGTTGTTTTTGCGTGATTGAGTAACAAACATCATTAAAAAATCCGAACTTTCACATTTATAATCTATATATATAAAAATCAATTGCTGTTCGTTAGTCTCGCTAAACTCGAGAAAGGCTGAACCGATTTGGCTAATTTTGGTTTTGAATTAATTGTTGAAGTCCAGGGAAGGTTTAAAAGGTGAGAAAATATAGAATAAAAAACTAAGAGTAATTAAAAAGACAGAACAACGTTTGCCGGGTCAGCTTGTATTAATATATACTAATCAGTTTTTTAAAAGCAGCACTTACATTTTTTTGTTCGTTTTATTTATATTTCTTTGTATATTTTTCCGGTTGTTCGAATCGCTTTATCTATAGATAGTAGTATCGATGAAACATTAATTAAATTTAACATTCTTTCGGCGAACCGAGCTATCGGCAAAAAAGGTTATCGGTTTAAAATTTTCTCTTTGTATCGATGAACGGTGAACAGTGATTTTTATGCACAGTTTCATTGTTCAAGAGTAATTCTGTAAATCATTCGGAGCTCTTTGTTTATCTGCGTACGAAAATAATTAATTTGTTCAAAAAGAAACTTAAATACATACTATAAGCGAGCTGTAAGGGATCTTTATTCAACACACAATTCCAACATAATATTTACAATGCGATTTAACCGACCGATCATTACCCGATCATTCTACCGACTATATTACCTTATTATCTATTCTATTGTCGTAATGTAATCCATAGATAGTGTGCTCACATCACATTAATAACGCCTCCTATGACTACAGCTTAACTCTAACTAATCCAAGAAATATTCGATATGAGTCACAACTAATAAGTAGAAATCAAAGGGTCTTCAATTACTTCGGGATGTTGGACCTCACGGTTGGCAAAATTGATAATGTTGCTACAATCAATTTGACGATCACGAAGAATGTCGCAAACTAAGTCATGAACACGAAAAGACAAATAGGCGTCCTTTGCTAAAGCGCTTTCGACACAAGGTTTGCAATTCTTGAAATATAAGTCGGTTAATCCTTGCAGCTCTGGCGACGTGGCACAATACAAAACCGTGCTAGCCGCTTGCTTCTGGAAAATGAATAAGTATGTTTTGTTAAAAATACCTACAGACATACTATTTACCCTAAATCACTAACAGGCCACAAATCTCTTCATACTAACAAGTAATATTCGCAGCCTATTTATGTATATATCCTTGACCAACGTCTTACAATCTTTGCCTTATGTATTTATGTTTGTTTGTCTAAATGAAGAAAACTAGTTAAATTGCAAATTTCCGCGAACTTCTACGTATACCCTTGCAATGATACTTAAAGGAAAAAAATAAGAAAGTGATGTAAGAAACGGAATAAACTCACCGTAGGTCTGAAAAATTTGTGTGTACTTATGTACACAAATAAGAAGTTATACTTCTTTGGCGTAACAAGATAAAAATCTTTTTTGTCGCGTTATCCTATATTTGTAGAGAAAACGACACTAATAATAGAAAAAAGGCGTTTAATAGATTTCAAAAAATTTTTATTATAACCTACAGGTACACGTAAAAGTCTACGGAAATTTGCAAATTGACTAGGTACATAATTTTCTTCGTTGATAAATTACCGCAAAATAACGCCTGAATCTAAAAAAAATATTTGTCTAGTCTTATTTATAAAAATAACTGAAAACGTTAAAATAACCTTATTATATGAGTTCGTGACAACAAATATTGTAGAATTAAAGATATCAGCAAGAAAATAAGTTTACTCCATCTGCCTTGCCATCTTGAGGCTAAAATTCTAAATCTCAGCAAAAGTTACTACAAATACGGCGCACGCAAATATCGATAAGAATAACCTGAAACTACATTAGTACATGACGGTAATTCAAAGCATAGAAGTCAAGCCATCTTCTAGGAATGCCGTTTGTGCCGTCAAAGCTCTCGTTATTCGGTAATTCTTACTAGCGCCGAGCGCGCCTTATAATCACTAAGACGTATGCCGAAGTTGTTACGCGACTCCATTTCGTGACTGTTAATAAATGCAGAGCTTATCTTGAAAAACTCATTCAGTTGAGATATGTGCACAACTCTCGCGTCTTGGCCGCAACAATATGTGGATTGTGGATTTTGTTATTATACCTCAACCACACCTTACGTGTTTGGCGTCATAAACGGTATTAAGTCAATTTTCGTCCGAGCTCCTTTTGAAGATTAAACTATATTATTTATGCAATCCTACTAGACAATTTGTAAAGGCAAACGATTGGAAACTTTGAACACTTAATATCGACAGCACTTGGTAAAACACCAAGTTAATTAACTTGAATTTATTAAAAGCGCTTTTGAAGTTTTACTTTGTTTTAATGCATCATAAGGGCAATAAACTTGCCTGATGATGCGTCAAAACGAGTTAAAACAAATTTGTTGCCCTGATGATGCGTTAAAACGCGTTAAAACAGTTCACCTGGTAGTGCGTTAAATCGCGAAACCTGTTCAAGCGATTGGTCAAACGTTCACCACCGTCGTGACTACTAGGCGGTAGGGTCTCCTACCACGTCTCGCCCTGGTTTGGTACCACCGCTTTGTCTATTCTGGGGAGGTCATAGGGCTCATGGTAGACAGTGATCTAGGTATGGATTTATAATTGCAAACAAATAAGGACTAGAGCCTATCTTCACTGAACCTTAAATATGTGACCCCACCCCTGACTCGAAGCTAAGTTAAAAAAAAACGCAATCATTTACACAAAATACTTACAATACTCTTCGAGAACGGTAGCATGATAGTGTACAACGTTTCGTACACCCACCAATTGCGGCACAGTCTTGTTTTGACAAACGAGCCCGGATGTGCGCAAAACACGGACCTATCCGTGTTCAACCATCGATAGCGCAAATAGTGCATGGCCAGCAGTCCGCATAGTTTCGACAAATTGTACGCCTTTATAGAAGTGTATTCATGCTCAGGGAGCGACAGTTGATATTCGGTTGGGTTCAGCATATTATCTTCAGGCCATTTAACGTTCCTAAATGTAGCAAAAATCTTCTATATATATAAAAATCAATTGCTGTTCGTTAGTCTCGCTAAAACTTTTTGCTGAACCGATTTGGCTAATTTTGGTATTGAACTAATTGTTGAAGTCCAGGGTTTAAAAGGTGAGAAAATATAGAAAAAAATAAGAGTAGTTAAAAAGGCAGAACAACGTTTGCCGGGTCAGCTAGTCTAATATATATTTTGTGTAACACCTGCCACATGAGGCCAACGATAGCGCGAGTAGTGTATGGTAAGGTAAATTATAGGCCTTTATAGACGTGTAGTTATGTTCGGGAAGCAATAAATACATTCGATTGGACTCAGCATAATATCGCCAGGCCATTTCACGTCGCTAAATGTGGCAAAAATTTAATATAATTTCAATGTAACACCTATCATATAAGGCTTATCTACGCGAACTGAAAATGAGCAGCTTCAAGATCTACACGACAAATAAACTAGCACTTTACTTCGAAACATATAGGTATCTACATTTAATAGTAAGACCGCGAATACCGGTAATGGTAAAATATAATAACTGCTGCTTACACATATAGGTATCTACAGCACCAAAGTTTTATTATTGTGTAACTCATGTGTAAGTCCACCTATTACCTCAAAGGCCACACACGACAGCGCGAGCCCTATTGCCACGGCAAAAATATTTAGGCCCAGTCCGGGCCTATATAAAATTTATAAAAACCTTTTTAAGAAAAGCAGGGTGGAGTTGCCAGTTGGGGTTTGGGAAATGATTTTGCCATTGTGTACAAGCGTGACGATCCCAGGAGTCGCGATCATTACGACAATGTACTTACACCGTATGCTATATTTAAACCGCATTCACCACACACAAGGTAAAACCCTGTCCGATCGTCAAAGGCATATTTGGTAGCTTAATACAAACAAACTTGTATCATTATTTTATGCTACATATATTTTCAAAATATTTGCTTGATTTAAGGGGAAGTTGATCAATTTTAGTGCTAAAATAAGGCACTTTAAATTACGGTATTTTTATTATTTTTGATTACATTATTTTATTTTTTATTGATAATATCATTAACCTACCTATATACCTTTTTCCGATCGGACAGGGTTTTCTTTACACCCTGTTACCAAATTTTCAGACTCTTTTCCATTCGTCTCATGCCCCTCAAATGTACAAATTATATATTTGAGGGCCATGATACAAAATGTATAAATTATAAAAACTCACCGATGAGATTGAGAAGAAGTAAAGACAATTCTTGCATCAGGCGCAAGAATCTTTTCAATACAGAGCAATAAATAATATTGGCTGAGAAAGTTAACTTGGAAAGTAGTCTCTAATTTATCCTCAGTTAAAGTCCATGGCAAGCCAAACGTTGCCGCGTTCAATATTAAAATATCGATGTTTCTAAAAATGTACAGGAATAATTACACATTTAAATTTTTTTCTTAAAATTTTAAATATTTCATTTCACAATCTGGTTATAAGAGCAACACGAAGACCTGTTAATGCTTTTTGATAATTTTTATTTTTCATCAACATTTAAAACGGTCTTATCTTGCCTCATAAGGATGGCCCCAATCCCATCTTTAGATACGTTATATTTTTATATATGTAAATATTTTTTAATAGCCAATGTCACATTCCACAAACTTTGAAGATGATATTTATTCCCAAAAGTGAATATTATTGAAACGTTCCTATCAGAAGTTGCACTGCAACTTAAGTTGCAGTTATATCACCTCTCAATCATACGCATACCTATATAACTTTCTCTACCCACTGGCAGGCAGATAGACCCACTAAAATGACTTTCTCCACCCACTGGCAGGCAGATAGACCCAATTAAATGATCTGTCTTTTTAAGAATATTTTTACATAATTATAAAAAAAACATTCCGTTATAATTTCAAAATGCATCAAACACATTATTTCAAATTTATTGCAAAATAATTTTGCATGCACTGCTAAGTGCTTTGCTAAGTTTGAGTAAATTATCTGGCTTATTATTTTTTGTACTTTTCAAATATCAAATTTAAAGAGGTACAAATTTAGTAAGCCTTAAAGATATTTTTTGCAAAAATAATTCGAGTATTGAAAATTATAAGGGTTTGTTCAGGCCCGTTACTCTTCAGATAAATTCTGTGATTAAGTAGGTATTATACATGTTTTCAACATGCCTCTAATACCTACCAAAATTGTCTATCAGCTCTCCCCTACTATGAAATTATCTTTTTTCCGACTTTTATTCAGTACAAGGTCTGTGATGCAAACCAGTTTAGAAGATCCAACGGTTGCTTTCAAATGTCGAGGTCAGTGTGTGATGCAGACTTACCCAGCAAGCTACACTAGATCAATCGAAATCATTTAACACTTGAAGATTTATTGAAATATAAATTAAACAATTAATATATTTAAGTCGGATTTCTATTTTGGAGGCTCTTCCTATTTCCTGCTTTCATAATATCAATGATTCTTATGGTCATATTCCGCTTTAGTGAGTAAGGTAGCTCGTCACTAAGCGCATGTAGCATTACCGACATTTATGTGGATAGAATAGCAACAAACTATTCACATTTTTGGTGTCTAAAAGCGATGGTTATCTCTTTCCATTAGGAGAGCTATTTAGTTACTTACTCACATATGATATAAGAAAAATTAAAAATCAAAAAACATTGTAAAATAATTACTTCTCTAGATTGATCAGTTTTTCAGAGAACTCCTTTACAGACTTTAAAGAAGCCAAATTGAGTTGATAGTATTTCAGCCGATCGAGATTTTTACAAACGGCTTTCGCAGTGCAACTCGCATCGTAAGTATTTCGACATGCCATTATAACATCGCAATCACAGGAGCTTAAACAACGTGTTATTTCCAATCCTATTCCACTGTTTGCTCCAGTTATAAGACATAGTTTATTCTTCATATTAAGATTCTGTGTCAACTAGAGTAAAAGGAATAAGGTAAGTCAGAAATTTCATTATTGGCTCCAGTTATAACAGATAGTTTTTCCTTCATATTAAAATTCTGTATCAACTAGAGTAAAAAGAATAAGGTTAGTTAGTAATTCCTCTATTCCTCTATTGGTCCAGTTATAAGACATAGTTTATCTTTCATATTAAGAATCTGTATCAACTAGAGTAAAAAGAATAAGATTAGTTAGTAATTCCTCTATTGGTCCATGTATAAGAAATAGTTTATCCTTCATATTAAGAATCTGTATCAACTGGAGTAAAAGGTTAGGTCTATTAACGTGCGTGAAAATTGAGTAAGCACATTCTAAACTAAATTATAAATATACCAGCTATTTAGTTAAATCTCTCAAATAATTGTAAAATATAACCGAGAACAGTTTCGCCGAATAACACACATCTCACTTTTACACGAACAGTAAAATTTTACTCTCTTGACGGTATTCCGTCAAGAAACAATAGAATTACAAAAACACGAAAACATCTTATCCTCGCTTATTTATATAATCCATATTTATATTAGTCTATTATTTGTTTATAATGACGTCTTTATCTCACAATAACAGCTGCATAAATCGTACAGGTGCGCCACACCTTGCCGGCTAGTGCTTGTCGATAAGGGCAGTTGCTAACAAAAATTAATCTCCCAATTTGTAAAAAATTACATAAATCATATATCACTTCATGTGTGCTCACTCAATCCTTACAGAGGACTGCCCAAATCTATGAATGTAATTAATTATAATACAAATCATTATGTTTGTACTCAGAGTACAAACATAATGATTTATATTATATTTTTGTAAAAATTGGATTAAATTATATTTTTTAATTACAGATGTCCCATTTGTATTATTGTGCGCTCGCTTAATCCTCACAGAGGACCGCCCAATCTACGAATGTAATGAGTATACACAAAGATTTGTATTATATTTTTGTAAAAGTTGTGTTAAGTGTCTATGTATTAAATACTTAACTGGTACATCTATAGTTAGTAAAAATATAATTTTATACAACTTTTACAAAAATATAATACAAATCATTATGTGTATACTCATTATTCACAGATTTGGGCTGTTTTCTGTGAAAATTGAGAGAGCACACGTAAAGTGATATATCTATTACGCTTTTTTTACAAATTGGAAGATTAATTTTACAATTGTTTGAGAACTTTTACTCAATAGCTGGCATATTTCTAATTTAATTTAGAAGCTGCTCACTCAATCCACAAGCAAACAAAATATTATGTACACTATAACGTCAGTGCTTGTCACTTTCAATTTATTAATATAAATTTAAAAACAACCTTCGATTCGAAATTTTTTAAAGGTAGAAAAGATGGACGTGTCGACAAAATGAAACTGTTCACAAAAATCAGCTTGTTATTAAAGCAAAAAAATAATTGTCCCTGCATCGATGCTTGTCACTCGTGTTTAGGGTTCTCAACTATATTGTTAAAAACAGTAATATACTGTTTTTCACTACATTATAGTTTATACTGTTAAAAAAAATAAAGTATACAAAAGACTGTTTTCAGGATTCATAGACCTGTTTAAAAAGTATCTAAACGTGAAAGGTGTGCGTGCGAGCGGTGACAACATTAGAAAAATATTTTTATTTCCTTTAAAATACTATTTACTTTTCAGAAATTAATATACCTTTTATTTTTATTTATATATTATTTTTAGTAAAAGAAAATTGGTTTAGTAAAAGAAAACCGGAACACGGTTAAGGCTATTAAACCGTGTTCGGGTTTAAAGGGTAAGGTAGTCAGTACGACCGTACGGTAAATTTACACATGTGACATTGCCATCCTGATATGAAGGATGGGTAGCAGAAATCAGAAATCAAATGTTATATCAATTCGAAATTTTACAGCTTACAAGTTATTTTGACGCGGCAACGCACTATCAAAATCTTTGGATTTTATATGCGATGGTCATCTCTTATTATCAAAGAAAGCCATTTGCTCACTTGATATTTTAAGATATAAAATAAATAATAAATTTCGTACCTCATCTGACTCAGGACCACGAATGTTAATAAACTTCACACTCTCTTGAATTGCTCTAGCACTATTATTAAGATAATCTTTCCAAGGAAGCGTGGTTAAATACCTCGTCGTAAGATCAGTGCTACAATCAATTTGTTTTTTGAAGATATTTTTGCTTGTTTAATTATATATTTTTATTATATTTAGTTATATTTTTATTAATATAAAAATCAATCCCTATTTTCCTTGGTCACGACATCACGCCAATTTCGGTAATTTTTTTTGTTGTGTTTGTAATTGTAAGGAGACGGTTCTTATAAAAGAAAATATTAAGAAAATTGCGCGGAAAATAAGAAAATTTAAGAATACTTAACCACCATATAAAGTTTAATGCCATTTTGGCTGCGTGGAAGGACAATCCCGTAGTCTTATATAAATTACGTGTCACGTTGTTTGTCCGTTATGGATTCCTAATATGTAAGGCAAAACAACGTTTGCAGGATCAGCTAGTTTTTATTATATGTTTGATTATATTACCCCATGTTGGTGCGGACTTCCTTTGAAAAATAGTCCATCTGCCGTTCTGCCGCGCAGATCGTAATAGGCGAACAATTGGCTATGCGAGTCACTATAATCGTTACCACTAGGTGGTAGAGTTCCGCATTGTCTCCCCGGGTCTGGTACCTCAGACTTACATATACCTCCTAGTGTAGCGTCAGTTCTTGTCACTTTCGTGTTCTGGTTTCGAGGGTAAGGTAGCTGTTTATCTCATGCTTATGGCGGTATCAAGACCTCGCCACAAGGATAGCAACGCATCATCTTTAGTGTCTATAGGCGATGGTGGTTTCTTTCCAGGAGAGCCATATTGGCGCATAATACATTGCTTATTTTTTATATTATTTCCCTTTATTTTACTATTTTTAGGATATACATTGTAGAGTATAAGAATAAATCCAATTATACAAAATTTAAAAAAAGTAAAAAAAATCAAAATATTTCCAGTTTTCATCTCAGAATCATGGTCCGAATCCATGATTTCGAATTTCGATAGACCGTCACACAGTAGCTATACACGCTGTAAGTATAAAAGGTGTAGTAAAAGCGTGTAAGGGACGGTTTACCGAAAATAGAAGAATGATTTTTTTACCGTAACATTGTATAATTTGATTGATTTTAATACTAGCTGCAGTGTAAAAGTATTTAGCAAATCCCGCGGTATCACCTAACTTTTTCGGGATAAAAAGTAGTATCCTATATGATATTCCAGGTCATCATCTACCTATGTGCCAAATTTAATAAAAACCCGTTCAGTAGTGTATGCGTGATTGAGTAACAAACATCCATCCATCCATCCATCCAAACATCCAAACTTTCGCACTTATAATATTATAATATAATATATAATATAGATACTCTACAACTCTACAGTGCTTTTTCTAAGAAAAAGTAAAATTTAAGGAAATACACAAAATGAGCAATGTATTACACGCAATATTAACGGCTGGTTCGAGTGTCCCGCGTGTGCGAACAGTTGGAGGGTAATGTATGCATTACATTGCGTGGCGTGAAAATAAGTAAAACCCATAAAACGCTAATTTTGCTTTTACCACTAAAAAGGAACTGCCATCATTATTAGAACGTAAAAATGGCAACAACGTAAAATTCAGTTAAATCTCTCTACTCCTCCGCAAAGAAACTTATTTTTATTATATCATTTTTAATTATCGACGTACTAGAAGGTCCGGGGTTAAAACTTGACATTAACAATAACGAGGCGAACGGTTGTAAAACGTTAATTTTATTTATTTAAACTTTAAACTCTTTATTTCACAAAATATACAAAAGGCGAACTTAACGTTTAAAGACATTTTCGACCTTGTAAACCTTGTAATAAAACGTTATCTTTAAAAAATAATTGTTATATATTAAATATTAGTGTGCGTTGTGGACTAAGTGAGCACCTTCTAAATTTAATTATAATATGCCAGCTATTTAGTAAAAGCTCTCAAACAACTGTAAAACTAATCTCCCAATCCGTAAAAAAAACTTAAGATATATCACTTTATATATGCTTACTCAATCCTCACAGAGGACCGCCCAAATCTATGAATGTAATGAGTATACACATCAAGATTTGTAATATATTTTTTTGTAAAAGTTGTGTTAATCTATCAGTTTTATTTACAGATGTCTGTATTTTAAATTTTACAATTTCGTGTTGTTTTCGTGTTTCAATATTTGTCTTAAAATAAATTACATAAGATAACCATACAATTCGACTAATGTCGAACATGCTAAATTTTTTAACTAATAAAAATAAAAAAACGGAAAGGACAATTTACTTCGAAAAATATTTTTTTAATCAAATTAATACCAATAATAGATTTTTTTTCTAGTTACAGGATTCTTCTCCTTACTAATTCCTAATCATCAAGTTGTGCAGTGGATTTCATCATCAGCTTAGCAGAATGAAACGTTATTATGATGCCAAACAAGCAGATGGGTCTCGTGATGGAAAAAGTCCACCATTGCCAAAAGATGTCAATGGTGCATTGTTATCTTGTGGCGAGGTCTAATGTCACTTGCATAAGTTTACCGCCTACCTTATCCTCCAAACCGGAACAAGACAGCGACAAGCACTGACGCTATTGCGGCAGGAATGGGTAAGGTACCAGACCCGGGCGAGACCATGCATAACTCTACCACCTAGTAGCCACTATGGTAGTGACTCGCATAGCCAATCGGTCGCCTTTTACGACATGCCGAGCAGAACGACAGTTGGTCTATTCTGCAAAGGAGTCCGGGACTAACAAGTTGAAAATTAGCTTAGCATAAAAAGATTATGGCTCCAAGAAGTAAAAACCTGAATCAGAATAAAATTAACAAATTCAATAGACACGCATATAGTGTTCAGGAAATCCCTTTGGTTTATCATTAGACCTAAACTTGGTGAAAATGTATTTTGAATAAAAAGAAATTGTTGACCTCCTCGTAAGCAATTCAGTTAGGATTATGACGTCCTGGGTTCAATCCCCAGATCGGTCAGGTGTTAAAGTTATTGAGGTTTTCTTAATATTCAAAATCTCAGAAGCACCGGAGTCTCGTCAGTGGTGCATTACCTCCCCCGTACGTAGAATAAGCATGTAAAGCTGTCGGTCCTGGTTATGGCTATAAAATAAGCTACAATGATTACCTCATTGGTTAAATGTGGCGATAGAAATTACCACTGATCTCGCAAACCGCCATTATGTAATTGGAACATTTCCAAGAGTTTCTATAATTTTTTCTACGTTAAACCAAATTGAAAAGTGGATTAAACAAATAAAATAAATAGGCGCTTTTCCTATTGCTATATCTTTCGATTCTTATTTACCTATTGAAGTAAAAATGAATAGGATAAGTCCGACATTTTAAATTGCATGGTAACCTTACTCGACAAGTTTCCAAACAAACATAAATACATGGATATTATTTAACACACACAAAAAATCAAAAGAGTAAAATGACGATAATTAAGTCAACATTTTTACAAAAAGTTGAAATAAAAAAAATATAACACTTACGGAATTAAAGAATTTATATAAGAATTAAAGAATTATAACTTTACTAAAATGTGAGGATTGAGTGAGCACTCATAAAAATTAACTATTCAAAAACCAGCCACCTTAACATTTTTTTTAGTATTTTGCAAATTTCGACACAGCTTTTTATAAAACCTAGATGTGTAATAAAATTGTAGTCTACATTTGTTTCATAGAAAATCGAATTCGAAAAAACCAAATTTATTTCTAAAATTTTAAATACTTTACTGGGACATCTCGAAATAAAAACTTGACACAAATTTTACAAAAAATATAAGACCAACCTTTATGTGCATACTCGTTACATTCATAGTACATTGTACACTCTGCGGGGATTGAGTGAGCACACATAAAAGTTTTTTTTTTATAAATTGGGAGATTAATTTTACATTTGTTTGAGAGCTTTTACTAAATAGCTGGCATATTTATAATTTAATTTAAAGGAACTCAATCCACACGCACGCCAATTATTTTACTACTAATAGGTACCGTTAAAGGCGGTTCTCTCGGTGGGATACCGTGCCAGAGAAAGAGAGTAAAGACTTAGATGTTATGTTGTATTATGCTTACCACCTTATAGCGCGGCCGTAAATTCTAAACATATTTTATTAAGTATTAATATTTAGTTTAATTATATTTCATATGACTTGTAATTAAATTCGGTTTGTCTCAATTTGACTGACTACAAAAAATCTACGTTCGTCAGTATGGTGACAGCCTATTAAAAACGTTTCAAGTCAAAATCAACACTGAGAACAAGTGTCTATGATTTAAAATATTTGCGTTTTTCCCGTTCTTAGATGTAAGATATTGTTTACCAACCAGTATCTAAAACACAGATCAATACCTATTTTTTTAAATTGTATCTTTGATTGTATCTTTGTATCTTTGAGACAAATAGGCCAATTGCAACAAAACTTATACTAAAAGATACCTACAAGAATTGCATTGAGCATGAAATACCGAGCCACTTACTTTAATCTTCAATTCTAATACACTTAAACGACAAAATGTAATAAAATCCAAAACGAAACAAACATAATGTTACGAATACAAAAAAAGCTATAAGTGGATCCTGAACCGATACTTCTATATTTTTTTATATAAAATAAGCAAGCAAACAAGCAGATGGCACTCCTGACCCAAAGCGACAACTACCGCCCAAAGATTTTAACGATGCGTTGCTGTCCTTGTAGCGGTGGTGCGGCGAAACGTGGGCGAAACAATGCAGAACTCTACCACCTAGCAAATTATCAAGTTCTTTGAATGGGCTAAAGACAGAATACTTTGTAGAGAGATTAATGACATAAATAACACGATAAAAATATGTAGTTTCAAATCATGGATTATTTGAAACTATAACTTCTAAATATTTTTTGGAGCATTTACGCCTTCATTCTCTTTTTTAAGTACTGTAGCTTAAAGAACACGGGCGAGACTCCATATTTACATCGTTTGCTTAAGGTTATTATCTTAAGGTTTAATAGAGGTATTCCGTAAGACTCGATATCAACTCCTTAACTTGTTCGAATTTAATAGGTACCTATACATTTTTTAAGCTTGGGGAATAATAGGTACAAAAATAAAGTTGGAATTTAGGCTAGGTTTAACATTTAAATATCTTCTTACTAGTCTGTGGTTATAATTTATCTTGTCAATGTTGTCTTGTCAATATCAAAACAAAAACCATGTAAATTAAAATATTTTTTTAACCGTTTAACAAACAACAAATAATAATTCCGTCGTTAAACCCACGTTTAACTCAATAGGTGTAAGGTCCACGACGGGTTTAACCGTTATGCTGGCGCCGCATTTGCGTATATTGTCACAAAGCTTCGTGCAATGACACGATAAATGCAGATGTGACCGGCTATTATCGGCAATTTTCGCATAATTCCGGAGTCTAACTACCCAGATACAACTTCGGGACGATAGAATCATACACGCAAGTGCGGCTCCAGCATTAGATAGTATGTCTTTGAGTATATACCTCCAGAGAGAGTATTCCTAAGCAACTGACAATTATTACAGACTAGGTAGGGACAGGGTTGAATTTAGGTACGTTGAAAAAGATAGCACAACAAAATGAAAAGGATAGTATATATAAAAAATTATAGTACACTTTCGTTATTGTAGCGGTTCAAGCAATCTACAAACGCTACAAGAAAAAGTAATAAAAAATAGAAAATAATGAAATTCAAAATAAAATCCTGAATCGCGATATCACAATTATTTATCTTGTACAACCTATATACAAGTTTCAACGATTCTCAAATGGACTTCGGTCCCCAGGGTGTCACCTGACACGGTGACACCTTGCCTGAGTGGGAAGATCTTCCTTTTCCCTTCATTGTCCTTGTGTGACGTCATCAACTTCCACCGTCATGACGTCATCCTGACAATGGTTGGCCCGTTGGTTCCATCACACTATGATCCTCCAGCGGTACGGACCAGCGGTGCCACATTATTTTTAATTTAACTTATTATGTAGGCATTAAAATCAACACCAGGTATGACAAAATTTACTCCTCTTCTAAATTAATCAGTTCTTGAATATTACTACTGGATAGATCTTCATCAAGCATTTAATCTCCTCAAAATATCCTCAGTAGGAATAAAATCAGTACAATTCCCACTTTTGCTACCGCTCTTAATAGGTTCACAAGATAATAATATGGCGTCTATGGATTGTGTTGCCAGTTTGTATCGTATTTTAGTCTTGGTAAGGTTCACTTTACTAAATATTCGTTCGCAGTCGGCATTTGCATGTGGAAATACTAAACAATCTAGGAGATAACATCGCAAGATCAGAATTCGGTCGGGTACACGCACGGTCGAAATATTTATATGACGTAAAACTAAGCATTCGGGAAAAAACTTTATGTTATAGTTTTTTAGCGTACTATCCTTAGATGTTGATAGTATATAGTATAAAGGGCGAAATTATAGTATAAATACTATAATTATACTACAAAATTCAACCCTGGGTAGGGATACTACGTCTGACAATTAAAAATGTCCTCACAAAAATCTGCTTGTGTGATATGCTTTGTGACTTTCAGTATATACCTCCAGAGAGAGTATTCCTAAGCAATTGACAATTAAAAATGTCCTCAGAAAAATCTGCTTGTGTGAAATGTCAACGAGTGTCACTTGTGTACTTACAGTAATCAAGCCACGCACACTAGCGAGGTTGGTATGCCCAACCTTAATTTTTTGTTACAGGGGTATCAAAACATTAAGGTAAGGTAATTAAATGTAGGGGCATTCAATATAAAAAGTTAAGTGTTCTTGTTCCCATTTGCGCTTTTTGCCATTTGCTTTAACCATAACAATATCTTTATAGTTGTTTTGAAATATTTAGGGATGAAGAAGTTGATTACATCAAACAAGACGTCGTATTATATATAGCAGGCCATGGATAAGCATAACCGTTCACCTTGACGCAAAAACGTTCACCTTTTAAGCTGTTGTAGTATGATTTCTGGCAGGCCAAAAGAAGGCCTGCTTTTGAACTGACTCGGAATTGAGCGTTTTTTTAAAAATTGATGGTAAGCCCCCTGACGTGTCACCCAAGTCTACCAAATTTAGTAAACTTTTAAATATATCTAATATCTATGGTATACGTGCATTTGTATTTTGTAACAGACAAAGAAGTTACATTCTACCCGGTACTTCACACGCGCTTCAAAATCGTTCCGAAGAGTACCATGACATGAGTGGAGTGTGTCTCTTTCTACCAAATTAAGCGCCAATCGCCATATGTAAGTGCGGCCATGCGTAGTTTGAAAATTACTACTAAGTAATTCTACTAATTATAAATAATTAAACACATTTTAGAACTCACTATGTTAATTACAATACATTTTATGCTAATGTATTTATCGACGTGTATGAATAAAAGGGATTTAACGATTAGAGAATACATAAATTCTACCATCATGCTAAGTGTGAGTTTTTCTTACCTTTCTTTAGAGCGCCATCTAGTGGTAAACTGGTTTCTCACGTTTACCACTAGGTGGCGCTGTACAAATCACATACAAATTCCTAGTAAACTCCAAACGCGCTCGCGATCGAATGCGAAAAGAAAAACTCACACTTAGCACTCAGATAGTTTTATTTACACTGGCAATTCCAAGAAAGGGACAACATCCACTCTTGTCGTTGTCTTGCTCAGAACGTTTTCCCGCTCTGTGAAGGAAGAAACAAATGTCAACTTTATTACTAATGAAATAAAGTACATTTTTATTTTTCAAATATTGCTTTGTAAAATTCCAATTATTGTATATAACTATAAGTTCCTTGGTAGCAGTCTATAAAAAAATGTATAAGTCAATTTCATACAAGGAAGTTATATTCTAGGAATGTTCACACGCGCTTCAAAATCGTTCCGAAGAGTACCACGACATGGGTGGAGTGTGTCTCTTTCTACTAAATAAAGCGCCAATCGCCATGTATAAGTGCGGCCATGCTTTGTTTGCAAATTACTACTAAGTAATTCTACTAATTTGAGAAACAGTTTTTGTATTGCATAATTAATTACGTAATAATTAAAATAAGCACATTTTAGAACTCACTATGTTAATTACAATACATTTTATGCTAATTTATTTATCGACGTGTATGAATAAAAAGGATTTAACGATTACCGAATGTGTAAAAATCTACCATCTAGATAGTTTTATTTACACTGGCAATTACAAGAAAGGGACAACATCCACTCTTGTCGTTGTCTTGCTCAGAACGTTTTTCCCCTCTGTTATGTAAGAAACAAATGTCAACTTTATTTGTTACGAAATAAAGTACATTTTTATTTTTCAAATATTGCTTCGTAACAATTCCAGTTATAGTATATAAGTTCCTTGATTTCATAATAATTATTGATAGATGACAGATCAGCCAAAACTTGTCATGTAGACTCAGGGTTCCCAACTTAGGGGTTTTCCCCCCAAATTTAGGGGGAAAAAAGTGGGATGGGATTTTTTTAGGGGTGTTATATTTTTAGGGGTATTTTTAGGGATTTTTTTAACTTCAAATATGTATGACTTTAAAAAATCAGAATCCGAAGAAAATGATTTGTTACTTGAAGTTTTAAATAATTTATGAATAAAAAATATAAAAAAATGTTGCTGAATAAAATTATTTATTGATTGTTTTGAATTTATTATTTGTTTAATGATATTTTAGTATTTATCAATTATTTTTAATGTATTATTTATGTAAAAATATTTAATTATTTATTTTATAAATAGTGAAATTTTTTAGGGGGAATTTCTAGTAATTGTAGGGATTTTGGGGGTTTTTGATTGGGGCTATAGGGAGATAAATTTTTGAGAGTTGGGAACACTGCATGTAGTACTCTAATTGGTCTGTGCTTGTCATTAAATAAATAAAAACAATGCAGTTTTGTTAGTAGTGAGTACGATTAAAATTCTACAAAAATTCCTAACCAATTATAATTGTGATATAAAATATATCCTGAAATAAATAATAATGCACAATTAAACATCCTGGGAATTTTAATTCAAAAATACTTCAGGTGAAAATGGATGACCGCGGTAAGCGACGACACTCATCAGATTCTGATAGTCAAGAAGAAGATCGTAAACGAGATTTAAAGGAGCGAGATGAATTTGCAAAAAGATTAAAAAAAAGAGATGAGGAGAAGGTTAAAAAAATTGGTGAAAGTTCTAGCAAAAGGTCCTATGAAGAAGCTGCTAAACGACTGAAAATAGAAGCAGAAGATAGGGAGAAAATATTACCCAAATTGAGGGTTCAGTCTAGACGAAAATATTTAGAGAAAAGAAAAGATGATAAAGTTATTGAATTGGAAGATGACATAGCAGATGATGAATATCTTTTTGATGAAAGCATGTAAGTTCATAAACCATAACTAGTGTCAATTTAATGACGAAATATTTTGTATAAATTGTATACTTCTGCAACGCTTGTTGTATTTTTATTATAATACTAGCTGTTGCCAGCGACTTCGTCCACGCGGAGATCATTTACTCCGCACAGCCCCTCCCCCGTAGGTGATAGTGTGATAATATGTTGACCCTTATGTTGACCCGACCTATTAGTAATATTCATACAAAATTTGAAGTAAATCCAAGCAGTACTTTTTGAGTTTACCCCGGACATACATACAGACAAACAGACAAAAATTGTAAAAACTATATTTTGGCTTCGATATCCATTGTAGATCACGCCCCAAGTATTCTTTAAAAAAATATTCAATGTACTTTACTTTCCTACGATTTTATTATATGTATATATGTATATCGATTTTTTATTGCAAAAAAGCTTATGAAAAAAGATTAAAATTTTTCTTTATATAACAATGTATTAAACCAACATAATACTGTCGTCCCCATATCTCCTAAGAGGTAGGTAAAAATTTTCCACAATCAACATTTTGATAAATTAGGTAAATATATTTTTTGTTCCCCTGTGCTGGTCCAGGCTCCTTTGAGGAATAGGTCAACTCCCACTTTGCCAGGCAGGTGACTGATTGGCTATACATGCTATTACCATTGTTAACGACTAGATGGTAGAGTTCTGCAACATCTTACCCTGATATTTACCACCGCCTTACCTATTCCTGCTGCAATAGCGTCAATGCTTATCTCTGTCATGTTTTGGTTAGGATGACAAGGTAACTTTAGACTTATGCATGTGGCATTACCATCCCACCACACGGATAGCAATGCACAATTAATATCTTTGGTTTCTGTATGCGATTATTTCTCTCTACATCTGGAGCCATCTGCTTGTTTTTATCTAGTGATATTAAAAAAAATCTAATTTGGGGCAAGTTAAGTTTCCAGAAAAACTGATAATTTACACAGCCCAGGACTGGAAAGCCACTGGGGCAACCACTTAAACCAATATTAGAAGCATATAAAGTTATTTTAAAATCTAATTTTTTGCTATACACATTTCAACATGTTATAACATGGCCTTTTTTAAATTGTGAAAATAATTGGTATTATACAACTTTGTGTAATTAAGTCTTTTTTTTATATTATAAGATAGCAAACAAGCAGATGGGTCTCCTGATGGAAAGAGTCAATCATCGCCTATAGACACCAAAGATGTTAATGGTGCATGCAGATGGGTCTCCTGATGGAAAGAGTCAATCATCGCCTATAGACACCAAAGATGTTAATGGTGCATTGCTATCTTGTGGCGAGGTCTAATGCCACATGCATAAGTTTACCGGCTACCTTACCCTCCAAACTGGAACACAACAGTGACTAGCACTGACGCTATTGCGACAAGAATTTATATTTATATAAATCAATTATGAAACTGGGCTCTTTGCTATAAATAAACTTAGATCACCCATTTTTCAGATTGATAGATATTAGAAATCTTAGAGAAATAGAGATTTAGCAGTTTTTTCAAGATTGTTATTTATTTTTATGTTGATATTTTATCTAAGGATAAGGAAAGTAAAAAAAAATATGACACTTCAAAAGCAAACATACTGACTGAAAGGCGCCAAGTTTAAACTCTTTCAAAAGTATGGTCAAACGTCACTTTCTATGTACCTAGTAACTTTGTTTAATTTTTCTTATTTAGGTTTATGTATTACCACTGTTTTATTTGTTTTGTTTTGTTTTGCTTTTCTGTGTAACTATAACCGGATGTTACTTTTATTATTATTATTATTATTATTTTAAGAGCATAAAAACTATAAATTATCTTGTGGTTAGCACCACTTTTTCTAGTATATTGTTATCCTTATTATAAAGGTTGTCTGGAAGAGATCACTTTATTAGTGATAAGACCGCCTTTGTGTATCTTACTTGTATTATTTTTATGTTGTAACTTATAATGTTGTCATATATTTTGGTGCACAATAAAGAGTTATTGTATTGTATTGTATTGTTCTAAGCATGCATTCTTGGAGTTGTAAGTTAATAATTTATTTTTAATAAACAAAATCTAGGCTTTTCAATTAAGACTTTGTCTAGTATTTGTAAGTTGAGTTGAGCTGACATGTCCTTTTTACATTTTTATATATTTGTTAATATACCAATATTACCAACATCAAGAAAGTTACTTTTTCTAAATTCATGTTTTCTGCCATGACCAAATTTTTTATTATTGCAAATGAAAAATCAAATTGCCAAATGAACCCCATATTTTTTATGCAACAGCTAGTTGCATATATGGGGAACAAATGCCAGTTGTTCCCCATATATGCAATTAGCTGTTGCCCACGACTTCGTCCGTGCGGACTTCGTCCGTGCGGACTTCGTTTACTCCGCACAGCACCTCATAGCGTGATAATATGTAGCCTATATGTTGACCCGACCTATTAGTAATATTCATGCAAAATTTGAAGTAAATCCATGCAGTACTTTTTGAGTTTACCCTGGACATACATACAAACACAAAAATTCTAGAAACTATATTTTTGGCTTCGATATTGATTGCAGATCATTCTTTTAAAAAAATATTCAATGTACAGTTTTGACTTTCCTACGATTTTATTATATGTATAGATAACAAAAATAATAATAATAATATAGATTATTATCATTACATATTATAAAACAAAGTCACTTTCTGTGTCTGTCCCTATATCCCTATGTCCCTATGTATGCTTAAATCTTTTTTTAATAGATAGATTGATTCTTGAGAAAGGTTTAAGTGTATAAACTTTTCCGATACTCCCACGGGAACAAAAGCTGCGCGGGTGAAACCGCGGGCAGGTCGCTAGTATCTACTATGAATAACTTATTCTAATTTATATATAACTTATTCTAAGTTCAATTAAATTTTTAATGAAGCCACTATAACGAATGCATAAGATTATTAGTTTCTATGTTAGCGTGTAAGTTTGATGCTTTCTTGAGGTTGTGGATTTACTTGAACATTGAATCGTATGTGCGTTAATGTTGTTTGTATGTGTGTGTGTGTGTGTGTGTGTGTGTGTGTGTGTGTGTGTACGTATGTATTTGTATGCGTGTGTGTATATGTTTGTTATGTATAAGTGTTTGCGTCTGTGTGCAT
This sequence comes from Apodemia mormo, assembly GCA_036924255.1. NCBI lineage: Eukaryota > Metazoa > Arthropoda > Insecta > Lepidoptera > Riodinidae > Apodemia > Apodemia mormo. The sequence goes on along the minus strand of JAUPFN010000003.1, from coordinate 30,152,420 downwards.
TAGTGTGCTTTAGTGTGTGTGTGTGTGTGTGTGTGTGTGTGTGTGTGTGTGTGTGTGTGTGTGTGTGTGTGTGTGTGTGTGTGTGTGTGTGCGTGCGTGCGTGCGTGCGTGCGTGCGTGCGTGCGTGCGTGCGTGCGTGCGTGCGTGCGTGTGTTTATCTACGAGTTAGCTTGTGCGCAGCTGAGTATTAAACAGTGTTAGCCAACAGTTCCTATGATATTTAATGTATCAGTTTAACGGTAAGCTAAGTAAAATCCTTAAAATACCTCATTTAAATTACTTAAAATATCTCATTTAAATTCCTTACCTCATGGATAGCGGACAAAATAGAAATATTTTTCTTATATAAATAAAATCTATTTTGTCAATGTTTAAAAATGCCATTTGTTCTATTTATCATTTATAGATTAGATTTATTTATATAGGTTAACTGAATGAGAATATATAATATTTTTATGGATTAACTGAATGAGGATATATCATATTTTTATAGATTAACTGAACGAGAAAAAAGAGATAGAGAACATAAAAAAACGATTTTAAAGTTAGCCAAGGAACATGAAAAAGCAAGAGAGCTTGAAAATGTACAGAGATATCACATGCCACAGGATCTTGGAAAAGGAGAGAAAGGTAAAAATCCTACATCTCACATTAGTGATATTATAAAAATTTGTCAGAATATTTGTTAATCAACCACACAAAGTGTGGGATTGATTCTGTGAAATTTGGCACACAGATAATGACCTGGTATAATATAGGATACCATAGGATTCACCAAAAAGCCCTATAATAATTGAGAAATAATTATGAATATATTATATCTCAATATTATTATAGTGCGATATATATTTGAAATACTTTTATGGATTTATAACTTTATAACGAATATACTACACACATGCACATTAATTAATTTTACTGTATGTTTGTGAAAGATTTTTAAAATTGGTTCAATAGTTTTTGAGTTTATCCATTACAAATAACATTTTATTATATTAGTGCAAATTTAGCTTCCACATGTTTGTGTGCACAATTGTATATATTATATTGTATATAATTGTAAATGTGTACTATGTATTTGCTCACAACATATCGTTGTTGAAGTGACAATACCTCCTAACTAACATTTTTAAACAAATTTACTATTTTATTGCAATAGACATAAAATTCAGTTTTGCATCTATAGAATTTTCTCTTATATTTTAACAATTTTCAGAAGAAAAGTTAGAGCTTTGTGGAAATAGCTTTATATTCAAATCAACATATTTAAGACTAGATGTTAAACGTTTTTTTCCTCTCCTGTAAAATTAACATTTATACAGTTAGGAGGTATTGTCACTTCATCGACGATATGCAGCTATTGCACAGAGAGTGTTTTATTACTTTTATAAAAAAATATAGAAATAATAATTTATATAAAAAATAGCTGCAACGTGTAGCCCAATGCATGATAAAAGTTTTTGGTGAATCCTGTGAGAAAAAGTCATTTTCCTGGGATAAAAAGTAGCCTATGTGCTATGTCAGGTCATCATCTACCTGTGTGCAAAATTTCATTAAAATCCGTTTAGTAGTTTTTGCGTGATTGTGTAACAAACATCCATCCAAACATCCAAACTTTTGCATGTATAATAATAATATAGATTAATATAGACTGTTTGTGCAGCTTAACAATAACAAATATTTGACAACAGAACTTTACATATCTAGCAATCATTCTATCTCTAGCTTATGTAATAACAGTGGTAATATCTTACATCATATTATTACATACTAGCTGAACTTGTGAACATCCTTAGAACAGACTTGTTGTTAAATCTTTGACAGCTAGGACCTGTTTCTGTGTGGAAATAAGGGTTGTTTTTAATATTTTTCTTGCTACTTTTCAATTTTTTATTTTTTGCAATTTTGCAATCCGTATGGCAAGGCCCTCATGCTACATACATGAGTTTACTGGCTACCTTACCCACCAAACAGGAACAATACAGTGGCTAGCACTTGGACAGGAATAGGCAATAACAAACCTGGGTCAGATGTGGCAAAACTAACACATAATTGTCAGAATGTTAGTAACATTTCGCCAATCATTCGCCTTTATGAGCTACATCTTACAGAAAGGCAGATTGTCTATTCATCCCTAGAAGAAAAGGGGCGTGACCAATATGGGTATGTTAACATTTTTACAAATTTTGAAATACAACCACTAATGGGAGTTTTGTTATAGGAGAATATATTGAAGTAGATGAAAATGAAAAGTTACCACATTCAGAACAGCGCAAATGGGAACAAGAACAAATCAAATCAGCTTTTTTTAAATTTGGGGCCAAGGATGTGAAAGTTAAAGATGAATATGAATTGTTGTTAGATGACCAAATTGATTTTATTCAGGCACTTCAATTGGAAGGGAATAAATCAAAGAAAAAGGAGGAAGAAGAAGTGTCAGAATATCAAAAAGTTCGAATGACGATTGAAGAAACTAAAAAGTCTCTGCCAGTGTACCCCTTCAAAGATGCTTTAATTCAAGCAATAAGAAGTTACCAGATTTTAATTGTAGAAGGAGAAACAGGTTCAGGTAAAACTACCCAAATTCCACAATTTCTACATGAAGCTGGGTTTACAGAAGAGGGAAAAAAAATTGGATGTACACAACCTCGAAGAGTTGCAGCCATGTCAGTAGCTGCTAGAGTAGCTCAAGAAATGAATGTAAAATTGGGCAATGAAGTTGGTTATAGCATACGGTTTGAAGATTGCACATCTGATAGAACTGTAATTAAATATATGACTGATGGAACTCTACACAGAGAATTCTTATCAGAACCTGATTTAGCTTCTTACAGTGTTATGATTATTGATGAAGCTCATGAAAGAACATTGCACACTGACATTTTATTCGGTCTTGTTAAAGATATAACCAGATTTAGACCTGATTTAAAATTGCTTATCTCAAGTGCAACTTTAGATGCTGAAAAATTTTCTAATTTCTTTGATGAAGCACCAATATTTAGGATACCAGGAAGAAGGTTTCCAGTTGATATCTATTACACTAAGGCTCCTGAAGCAGACTATATAGATGCCTGTGTAGTATCTGTATTACAAATACATGCCACACAGCCTCTTGGTGATGTATTGGTATTTTTAACTGGCCAGGAAGAAATTGAGACATGTGTAGAGATGCTTCAAGAAAGAACAAAAAAAATTGGTAAGAAATTAAAAGAACTTATCATATTACCAGTTTATGCTAATTTACCAAGTGATATGCAAGCAAAGATTTTCGAACCAACACCCGATGGTGCTAGGAAGATAGTACTGGCCACAAACATAGCTGAGACGTCTTTAACAATAGATAACATTATTTACGTGATTGATCCTGGCTTTGCAAAACAAAACAACTTTAATTCCAAAACAGGTATGGAAAGTTTAATGGTGGTACCTATATCTAAAGCGTCAGCTAACCAAAGGGCAGGAAGAGCAGGCCGAGTTGCTCCTGGAAAGTGTTTCAGACTATATACTGCTTGGGCTTATAAATATGAATTGGAAGATAATACTGTACCAGAAATTCAAAGAATTAACTTGGGAAATGCTGTACTCACACTAAAAGCTTTAGGAATCAATGACTTAATACACTTTGATTTCTTAGATCCTCCACCACATGAAACTTTAGTTTTAGCATTGGAACAATTGTACGCTCTGGGTGCTTTAAATCATCATGGTGAACTGACAAAAGCTGGTAGAAGAATGGCCGAGTTTCCCACTGACCCCATGCTTGCTAAGATGTTATTAGCAAGTGAAAAGTAAGTGCGTCCAAAATCACTTAAAAGTAACGATAGAGATAAACAATAAGTGTCAAATACAGGGTTTTCTTCTCCGTTGCCTATTTTTAGGCTTGTATTGTAACATGGAATAATCCACTTTATAAAACTTTGAATTCCGCAAGTGTTTCTTGAATATCCTAAAATAGCAAACAAGCAGATGGTTCTTATGATGGAAAGAGTTAACCATCGTCTATAGACTTCAAAGCTATTATTAACGGATTGTTGCTTGAATATTACATACATCAGTTTACCGGCACCCTCCAAACCAGAACACGACAATGATAAGCTCTGGCACAATTGCACCACAAATAAGTAAGTCAGTGATACCAAAACCTAGTCAACATGTTGGAGAACTATACCATCTCTTTAGTAGTCACAATGCTAGTGACATCTATCAGCCTTTTCTTGCCTTTTACAAGATGCTTAGCCGTAGAGCAGTTGACCTATTTTTCTAAAACGCTTGATCAACATGGAGGTTATGACAAACCAAAATTGTTAAAATTGGTTTGTCAGGCGAACCACTGGGATCTTTTGTTATATCAACATATTTTTAATAACAAATTAATTTCCATAACCATTTTCTTATAACACAAAATCTTTCCTGGTCCATTAATATTACTGAGTTATGTTTAATTTAATCATATTGGTTTTATTACTAAACTAGCTGTTGCCCGCGACTTCGTCCGCGCGGACTTCGTTTACTCCGCACAGCTCCTCCTCCGTAGGTGATAGCGTGATAATATATAGTCTATATGTTGCCTCGGCCTGTTAGTAATATTCATGCGAAACTTGAATTAAATCCATGCAGTACTTTTTGAGTTTACCCCGGACATACATACAGACAAACACAAAAATTCTAAAAACTATATTTTTAGCTTCAATATCGATAGTAGATCATGCCCCAAGTATTCTTTTAAAAAAATATTCAATGTACAGTTTTGAGTTTCCTACGATTTTATTATATGTATAACTAGCGACCTGCCCGCGGTTTCACCCGCGTAGCGTTTGTTCCCGTGGAAATATCGGAAAGGTTTTTATATTACAAAAAACCGCATCAAAATCCGTTGCGTAGTTTTAAAGATTTAAGCATACATAGGGACATAGGGACAGACACAGAAAGTGACTTTGTTTTATAATATGTAATGATTAGCGTGTTAATAAACAAACCCTGATTACAGTAAATAGGGATGTCAAATAATTAATCATACAAAAGCATAAAGTAGATGGCTCTTAAACAGTTACCATAATCAATATATGATATGATTAGAGCATCAGTTATTATTTCAAATCAGTTAATTTTTCCCAAAAGTCTAATACCCAATAATCACAACGGTGGTTTATTAAGCTGTGCTCACCTTCTACAAGCTCTTTGGCAGGAAAGAGGATGCTAACTCTTCATAAAAGACATAATATATCTGTCACAGATATTCCTATAAAATTGAATTATTTTATTCACAGATATAAATGTTCTGAAGAAATTGTTACAATTGCTGCCATGTTATCTGTCAATAGCTCTATCTTCTATAGGCCAAAGGATAAAATAATACATGCAGATACTGCTAGAAAAAACTTCTTTCATCGAAATGGTGATCATTTGACATTGATGAATGTATATAACCAATGGGTGGATTCTGATTACTCTGTTCAATGGTGTTATGAAAATTTTATACAATACAGATCTATGAAGCGTGCTCGTGATGTTAGAGACCAGTTGGCAGGTCTTATGGAAAGGGTGGAAATAGAAATGGTGTCAAGTCTTGCAGATGATGCTAACATTAGGAAAGCTATAACTGCAGGGTATTTTTATCACATAGCCAGATTTTCTAAAGGAGGTCATTACAGAACTGTTAAACATAATCAGGTATGTAATATAAAATTGATAAGAGATCAATTAAATACAATAAATCATATTGCAACAGATTTTCAATTATTATATACCTTATACATGGGGCACACTAAAAGTTTTGCACTTCTAGCTTATCGGAACTATTTGAATTTCGAATGTTATATTTTTAAAACATTGCAACCTTCTTAGTAATAAAAAAAAACAATTGACGGAAAGTGATTTGTCAATTGTTTTTTTATCAGACATCAAAGTTCTACGAACACAACGAAAATTGAATTAAGTGGAAAAAATTTTAGACAGATGATTTTTTATGATTTTAAAAGTTTTCTTTCTCCTCAAGACTGCCGCTCGTCTTCAAAATGCTTTTGGGAGAGAAGCACCTTGTTTGAGCACCGTGAGGCGATGGTTTGCTGAATTTCAGAGAGGTCTAGTTTCTTTACATGACGAATTTCGTGAAGGGCGGCCTTCAACTGCAGTCAACGAAAATAATGTGGCAACGAAAATTTTCGCCGTGTTGGTCCCGGCCTCCTTTGAAGAATAGGCCAACTGCCGTTCTGCCAGGCAGGTCGTAAAAGGCGACCGATTGGCTATTGAGTCACTAACATCGTGGCTACTAGGTGGTAGAGTTCTGCATTGTCTCGCCCGGGTCTGGTACCACCGCCTTACCTATTCCTGCCGCAATAGCGTCAGTGCTTGTCGCTGTCGTGTTCCGGTTTGGAGGGTAAGGTAGCCGGTAAACTTATGCATGTGGCATTAGACCTCGCCACAAGATAGCAACGCACCATTAACATCTTTGGTGTCTATAGGCGATTGTTGACTTTTTCCACCAGGAGACCCATCTGCTTGTTTGCTATCTTATGATATAAAAAAAAAAAAAACTGTTAAGCGGTTAATTGAACAAAACTCCCCGAATTACCTATGAGACAATTCGAGGACTATTGGGAATTGGTATGAGCCAAATTCAGAAAATTTTACACGAAAAATTGAAAGTTCGGAAACTTTGTTGTCGTTGGATCCCTAATGAACTGACAGCGGAGCAGAAGCGGGTTCGCACGGAATGGTGCTCACAGATGCTACTAAAGTATGACCACGGACATTCTAATGCTGTTTATGAAATTGTCACAGGAGACAAAACGTGGATTTATTGTTTTGAACCCGAAAAAAACAGCAATCTTGTGAATGGGTGTTTGAAAATAAGAACTGGCCAACAAAAGTGAGACAGGCGAGAAACGTTGGTAAAAAAATGATCGCGTCTTTTTCTCACCTACGGGTCCCATCTGTACAATTTCACTTGAGGATCAAAAGAGTGTTAATGCCGAGTGGTATTGTACCATTTGTTTATCCAGGATGTTAGAAAAATTTCGCGAAAGACGACCCAAAATCCGCATTCTCCTACACCATGTGATAACGCTTCTTCACACACGGCCAACAAATCAGTCATTTTTAGCTTCCGAAAAAGTACATCTCATCACTCATCCTGCGCATAGCCCCGACCTAGTACCCTGTGATTTCTGTATTTTCCCCAAAATCAAAGATTTGATGAGAGGTTTTACTTTTACCAACTCCGAAGAGGCCGTGATAGCGTTCACAGTGCCGGTTTTAGCACTACCAGCGCACTGGGCGAGATTTCTTTGGTGCCCCTAACTGCAATTCAATTACATACGAAAAAAGGCAAGGGGTACAATGAAATAACTAAATATATTTATTTAAAAAACTAATAAAATTTCACTTTTCTAGCTTTTCTATCGGCGAATTTTTTATTAGGCATTGACAAAGTTGCTACGTTTGTTAATCTAGATTGAGAGATTGTCGATCTCAGAAATGTTTTTATTAGTTTCAGCTTGGAAAAACTTCTTTTCCCACTAACAACCGTTACAGGTATAGTAAATAATATTCTCAACTAGCTGCATCGTGCAGCCCGTCGCATTACAAATCCAATCCCACGGAAACAACTCATTTTTCATGATAAAAAGGAGCCTATGTGGTATTCCAGCTCTCCGTCTACCTGTGTGCCAAATTTTATTTAAATCCATTTGGTGGTTTTTGCCTAATTGAGTAACAAACATCCATCCATCCAAACATCCAAACTTTCGCATTTATTCCATTAATATAGATGTTATTCATACATTTGGATACAGTTCTCGTAAGTTGCGATCTTTAATAGTTTTATTTTTGCATAATGTTTGTGTCGGCATTACCCGACATTGGCGTTTGAACGTCCAAAACGATTTGTCGGGTATAGCCGACTGTGGCGATGAAAAGGTTAATAAAATTCAACAGGGCATAAATTTTGGGTAACTTACATGTAAGTAGACCTTGCTCAATGAGGGAGCTATAAAGGGGTGCCCATGGGAAATTATAAAGAATTGTAAAGAGGCGCCCCTGGGCCGTCGCCCAACCGCGCCCTACCCTAACGCCGCTACTGAGCGTTCAATCAGCACGTAGAAAACATACCTTCAGATCTGTGGTCCTCCTGTTTTAAAAAATAGTTCGATCGCATGGAAAAAATGTTTAAAATGTAGATTATTTTGAAAAGCAGTAAACATAATATTTTGGTTATAACATGTTTTTTTAAGTTACGCAAAACATAGTGTAACCTAGGTATCATTCTATTGAATTATATGAAATATTTTCACAGTTTATCAAATTAGGTCTGAAATCTTGGCGAAATTACCGAAATAAATATATTTTATTAGTCTCAACAAATTAAAAGTAAAACCTACATTTTGGAAGCATGTCAACATTCAGATTGTGAGGCGATAATTCTACCTAACTGCCACATGTGTAGCAGTGGTAGTAATAATGATAAGGGACATATGTGAATATTCTGATGATTTTTTAAATTGTCATTTAGCAGTGCCTATAATTATCTATTTGTTATTATTTTCAGACTGTGATGATTCACCCAAACAGTGCATTATTTGAAGAATTACCAAGGTGGGTTATTTACCATGAGTTAGTATTCACATCAAAGGAATTCATGCGTCAAGTAACAGAAATTGAAAGTAAATGGCTGTTAGAAGTAGCTCCACATTATTATAAAGCAAAAGAATTAGAAGATTCAACAAATAAAAAAATGCCAAAAACATTGGGTAAATCTGCTTCTGCAGTACAATAAAACATTATTAATTTTTATGTCTTTATATTTTTAATATCTAGCTCTCTTAACTTTCTATAAACACAAAAAAATATTTAAATTTCTACAAGTTTACTCTTTCAAATATGGTGTAGTACTAGTTACATAATATGTAAAATGTTATTTTAGTAATCGCACCCATTTCCAAATAATTACCCAAAGTAATTAATGATTAAATAACAATGGTGTTCTTTATATCGATAACAGAGATCATAATATTGAAACATTCAAATTTCTATAGGTATATAGAATGTTTATTTTCAAAAGCAAACTATAAATTTACCCTTGTAGTGGAGTTTATACTAAGCCTAGAGAAACAATATGAATATTTCATTTATCTATAATTTTTAACTTTAAGTAATAGCTATTGATGTTTTCATTCAGAAATCTGTTACCCTTCCCTTCCTTTCCCAATCACCATATCTAGTTGGTTCTGGACCTTTGGGTCCACCAACTTCTCCAGTGTAGGGATTAGTATTATCAGGCCAGGATGGTAAAGGATTATCTTTAGCCTTTGACTCCATTTGTTCACCCAAATCTGTGATTGGTGTGGTCTCTCTTAATTTTTTTCTGAACTCTGCCATCCTTTGTGATTCCGCTTTTTCTGATTCTTTGGATGCAGATTCGTCGCTAGTTTTTTGTGAAAACTTATGAACTCCCAAAAAATTACATTGAGTTGCTAAAAATGATTTCACTGTTCAGACATTTACAGATAATAATAGTTATTTTATGGGGTCAATATGTGATTACTACAGAAAATATTGATATAACATCTGCACAAAGAGGAAGGTTGAAAATGGGAAAGGGCATGCAACATTGGTTTCAAAATGTCATACCGTGATTGGATGATGTCAAGAGTTTACCAACCTACATAATTTCATTAATACATTTAGTAAATACCATTTTGTGGGAGATGTACCATTTATTATTACTCATAATTAGCCAATGAAGTGCTATATTCAAATTAATAAATTTTCAAGTTAGGGGGCACCCACAAATTACGTGAGATGTTTAAGGGGGAGAGGGGGTCGCGTCAAATCTTACCTAATCTTAAGTTGGAGAGAAGAGGGGTCTCAGCAAATATTCCTTTTTTTTCTGAGTGAAACAAAAAAATATACTATTGGTCCATTATCCAGATTGTACATGCTTAACATTAAATTTATCAATATAAAAATTAGTGATTTAGATTAAATCACTAATTCACTAATTCGTTCAAAAGAAAATAATTTCATTTATAGTCTTAACTAGTCGTAAATAAAAGCACGAAGCAATTTTTTTTTCTTTTTACATTAACAATCCAACGCGTTTACATATTTAAGAAACCCACATTTTGAAAAATCTCACGTGAGATTGGGGGATGGGGGAGGGCGTTGAATAAAATCTCACAATATCTCACCAGGGGGGAGGAGGAACAGAAAATTAAAAAAATCACCTCACATAATTTATGGATGCCTACTTATCCTTCTAATTTCATTAGTGGAACTTCTTTCTTACTTACATATTCCTTGATGGAAATACGAATAATTTGTCTGGGGATGGATAACATTACAAGAGTCTTAAGAAGTGATTTTAGGTATAGTTAGTACCTTTTATTTTATGTAAGTGATATAACAATATATATATATAACAAGTAATTTTCAGAAAATTGGAAATACTTACCTAGGAATAGAACCCTCAACATGTTCCATATAATATGGTTCCAAATCTTTTTAAATACTAGATAGATTATAGCCTGGCATTTTATGAATGGTAAAAGAAGGTTGAATTTACTTAATTAAATGGGTAAGGAGAGAGATCCAGGTTTGACCTCTCTCCTTATCCATTCCTGACACAATACGGTTCAAACTTCAAGATAGCACTGACCCTTAACATTTTTTATCTATAGGCATGATTTATTTCTAATAGGAGAATGATCTGCTTGTTTGGTAGCTTATAAAAATGTCTGATGATTAAGGTTTAGTGTACTGCTATCACATCATTATTAGGAGTATCCAGATAAATGGGCTGTGACCAGCAATTGGTAAGAGATGTCTTAGTCGTAAAGGCAATATTATTTTATTTATAAAGGACCTTAATAATTATGTAATGGGAACCCCAATCATATAATTACTTATTGAGCTAAATGTAAGTGGATCTGATATAGGAACTGGCTACCTACTGTGAAAAGGTTCGTGTCGGACAACAGTTAAGAAATTATGTAAAGATTAAAATTTAGCCCAATATTATATTAATGAGTTAGGATTGGTGACTATATCTCTTGGATTTATAAATGATTACCTGTGTTAAAAACAAATATCTAAATTATTAAGGAACTCACATTTCTTTATCAATCCTCTACAAATAAATCTTTGTCCCATCATACTGAGAAATTGCAAAACAAGATTTTTAATAAAATTTATTAGAAGGTATGTATTAATAAAAAATATCAATTCGTCGTTTGTTTTTGTTATTAATTTACCTTTAGAGTACGTACCATAATATTATATACTAGTCTATGGTACGTACTAGGCATGGAAATTATTGTTAAATCAGATTAACTGTTATGTTATTAAAGTTAATATTTAACAGTTATTTATTCATGTTAAATTATATCAGTAGCCTATATATAATAAGTATTAGAAGCAGTAAAAACACGAAGTTACCAAAAAAAGGTCCTCTAGAATCGTTTTGATAACTTTTAACAGTTATTATTATCACGGTCTCTCGAAATATATTTAATAACATTATTATCATGTATCAAGTTATTGGTAATTTTAGTGATGCATAAAAATTACTTTTAACAGTATTTGCAAATATAAATAACAGTTGTTAATTGTTAAAAAAATTTAGTACGAAATTTAATATGTTAACTGTTAAATGATCCATGCCTAGTACGTACTACGTACTGTCAACTGTACTGTGTAGGACGTAGGTTGTACCAAGGAACTTATATACTATAACTGGAATTGTTACGAAGCAATATTTGAAAAATAAAAATGTACTTTGTTGCGTAATAAATAAGGTTGACATTTGTCTCTTACATAACAGAGGGGAAAAACGTTCTGAGCAAGACAACGACAAGAGTGGATGTTGTCCCATTCTTGCAATTGCCAGTGTAAATAAAACTATCTAGATGGTAGATTTTTACATATTCAGTAATCGTTAAATCCTTTTTATTCATACACGTTGATAAATAAATTGGCGTAAAATGTATTGTAATTAACATAGTGAGTTCTAAAATGTGCTTATTTTAAAATTACGTAATTACTTATGCAATGCAAAAACTGTTTCTCAAATTAATAGAATTATTTAGTAATAATTTGCAAACTACGCATGGCCACACTTATATATGGCGATTGGCGCTTTATTTAGTAAAGAAAGAGACACACTCCACTCATGTCGTGGTACTCTTCGGAACGATTTTGAAGCGCGTGTAAGCATTCCGGGTAGAATGTAACTTCCTTGGGTTGTACTTTAAAATAAAAGCTTTTTCCTCTTTGGGTTGTACTTGTACCAAGGAACTTATATACGATAACTGGAATTACTACGAAACAATATTTGAAAATAAAAAATGTACTTTATTTCGTTCTCAATAAAGTTGACATTTGTTTCTTACATAACAGAGGGGAAAAACGTTCCGAGCAAGACAACGACATGAGTGGATGTTGTCCCTTTCTTGCAATTGCCAGTCTAAATAAAACTTTCGGATGGTAGATTTTTATATATACGGTAATCGTTAAATCCCTTTTATTCATACACGTCGATAGATACATTAGCATAAAATGTATTGTAATTAACATAGTGAGTACTAAAATGTGCTTATTTTAATTATTACGTAATTACTTATGCAATGCAAAAACTGTTTCTCAAATTAGTAGAATTACTTAGTAGTAATTTGCAAACTACGCATGGCCACACTTATACATGGCGATTGGCGCTTTATTTAGTAGAAAGAGACACACTCCACTCATGTCGTGGTACTCTTCGGAACGATTTTGAAGCGCGTGTAAGCATTCCGGGTAGAATATAACTTCCTGACTTGTACAAAACGTCATCATGTCAATTCACATTTCGAGCACAGATTATTTATGTATAAAATTCGAGTGTCAACAAGGAACTTATATACTATAACTGGAATTGTTACGAAGCAATATTTGAAAAATAAAAATGTACTTTATTTCGTAATAAATAAAGTTGACATTTGTTTCTTACATAACAGAGGGGAAAAACGTTCTGAGCAAGACAACGACAAGAGTGGATGTTGTCCCTTTCTTGTAATTGCCAGTGTAAATAAAACTATCTAGATGGTAGATTTTTACACATTCGGTAATCGTTAAATACTTTTTATTCATACACGTCGATAAATAAATTAGCATAAAATGTATTGTAATTAACATAGTGAGTTCTAAAATGTGCTTATTTTAATTATTACGTAAATAATTATGCAATGCAAAAACTGTTTCTCAAATTAGTAGAATTACTTAGTAGTAATTTGCAAACAACGCATGGCCGCACTTATATATGGCGATTGGCGCTTTATTTAGTAGAAAGAGACACACTCCACCCATGTCGTAGTACTCTTCGGAACGATTTTTAAGCGCGTGTGAACATTCCTAGAATATAACTTCCTTGAGTGTCAATCATGAAGCTACCTATATTATATCTGGAGCATGAAGTATTAGGTATAGGTGGAGCTAGCACTCGTAATTAATCACTTGAAACATATATTTACGTTATATCTCTGTCTGTGAGGTCTCTCCATTTTGTTTCATTTTGAATTGTGTTTCAAATAGGTATTAGAAGTGCTATCTCCAGATATAATACACCTTCATGATCTGGAGCATGAAGCTGTATTATATCTGGAGGCAGCACTTCTAATAGGTACCTACTTGAAACACAATTTTAAATACTGCTGTCATTTTCTGAGGTCTTACCCTCTCTTTCTAACACAGCTGTATAAAAAAGATGGAAAGACCTCACAGACATAGATATAACGTAAATATGTGTTTCAAGTGATTAATTACGAGTGCTAGCTCCACCAATACCTAATACTTCATGCTCTGGAGGCAATATTTCTAATACCTACTTGAAACACAACTTGACATACTGCTGTCATGTTCTGAGGTCTCACCCTCTCTTTCTAACACAGCTGTATAGAGATAGGGAGACCTCAGAGAAAGAGATATAACGTAGGTATTTGTTTCAAGTGATTAATACGAGTGCTAGCTCCACCTATAGGTACCTAAAATACTTTATGGTGTCAGTTTATGCGCAGACGAGTAAGTAGTTAGCAGTAAATATATACTATAAATAGTACATAAATTATATTACAATAATATATTCTTTGATATTATGGAGTAAACTTGTGTAAGTAATGCGAGTGATGCATCACGCGTAATATCACTCGAGCGCGTACTGTAACATCACACATTACTCGACTAAAATAAGCATCACACCATCACGCGCGCGGTAGCAGCGCAGTAGCTTGCGACATGACTCGCAGACTCGCTCGAACCGAGCCCTCCCGAACGCATCGCATCGACAATGTTCGGTTTATATCGGAAGTCTGAAACTTAGTCGCGTGCGATTTCGTACTTCGCCCGGTCAGGTGTCTTATATGTTATTTAGAACTCTATTTTTATTGTAAAAGGGTTTATCTTTCCTTGACACCACCGTCCACCTCCTGTTGTACGGGACCTGTACCTATCTATATATTATATAGATAAGAAAACATTTCAACGCTCAAGATTTGCGTCGAATGCCCTTCGAAAGTTCAAAATCGATCATCGTTACCAAAGTATACAGCTTTTTTGAACCCTGAAAACAACCTAAGCTTAGGTATAGTTTTTGTTACTTTGAGCTTAAAGTTACTCTATTTAGCGAGAAGTTTCAGGAATACCCTACAGGACCAACCGGTTCACAGTTTTTTTTCTGGCAGCATGAAGTATTTATATAGTAGACAAGATTATCTTAAGCTCATCATTCACTAGGCAAGCCTCGCACCTAATACCTAGTTTGTGCCTCACACCGCACACTGCGCCTTACAAACCAGTGGACAAATCCGTTATCTCCCATACACTACACGAGCGCTTATTGCACTCCAGACTCCAGTTGCTAATGTTTGGACATTTTCTTTTTCACTTTTCTCTTTTCTTGTCAAGGTCGCGAGGCTAAGCGTTGCTATATACATAATGCCATAGAGTTGACAGATCCCGGTAAAGTCTGGCAGTTTCTCAAGACTATCGGGGTTGGTAAGACCACGAACATTGGCGGTCCAAATGTAGATCTCAATAGTCTGAATTTACATTTTTCTACACCTCCTTTTATGCTTGATCCTTTAATAAAAGCGGACACTTTAACATATATTTCCTTTAACTTTCAGAGGGTGAGTGAGTCTGAGGTTGCTAAACATATAAAAAGTATCTCTTCTTCTGCCGTAGGCAATGACAACATCAGTTCACGCATGGTGGCCTTACTGCTTCCTGAACTTCTTCCCATCGTAACCCATTTTATAAATTTTTCACTTGTTTCTGGTACTTTTCCTTCTGCTTGGAAGACTGCTTACGTTATTCCCCTTCCTAAAG
The DNA here is from genome assembly GCA_036924255.1 of Apodemia mormo. Taxonomy (NCBI): domain Eukaryota; kingdom Metazoa; phylum Arthropoda; class Insecta; order Lepidoptera; family Riodinidae; genus Apodemia; species Apodemia mormo. The sequence continues at coordinate 30,137,066 of JAUPFN010000003.1, read as the reverse complement.
TCTCATCTCCTACAAACTTCTCTCAATATCGTCCAATATCAATTCTTCCATTTTTGTCCAAGGTTTTAGAACACATAGTCCACACACAGTTAACAGCTTTCCTTCGGGATAATAATTTATTAAATCCATTTCAATCTGGTTTTCGCACAGGACACAGCACCGTCACAGCTCTTGTTAAAGTCACCAATGACATAAGATATGCTATTGGTAATAAACAACTCACCTTGCTGGTTCTGTTGGATTTCAGTAATGCGTTCAACTCTGTGGACTTTGATGTTGTTCTTGGAATACTTCGTTCATCGAATATTTCCTCTCAGTCAGTATCCTGGTTTGACTCTTATCTCCGAGGTCGTTCTCGATGTATCTGTTTAGGTAGTTCATTTTCTGGCAATTGGAAAGTTATAGCTGGCGTTCCTCAAGGAGGTGTCCTATCCCCTCTCCTATTTTCTGTTTTGACGTGACAACGTCTTATAATTCGATAGAGCTGGCTGCACGCACGAAAAAACATGACTCATGCGGCGTTACCTCGCTCTGAGGCGTTCCGTTTAAGGCTTGGAGTACAAGCGTTGTCACGTTCAACTATCGTCTGTAAACCAACTTTACAGACAACCGATTTTTATCAACATGATTTCTAGTATTGTATCCTCCAATTTTCATTTATATGCTGATGATCTGCAATTGTACCGCCATTTTTCTCCTCCGGATGTTATCGCTGCAGTTAATGCTATGAATGAAGATCTTTCGCGTATACATGCATGGGCTAAGTCTTTTGGGCTTTTAGTAAATCCTGCAAAGTCACAGTCTTTAATTATAGGTAATCGTTTTTCGCGTGCAACTCTTGAAAACGTAAACATCCCTTTTTTAGAGCATGGTCACAGTATTATACCGTATAGCAAATCAGCTAAAAACCTAGGGCTGATTCTAAGCGAAGATTTTACTTGGAATGCTCAAATAGCTGAAGTTTGCAAAAAAGTTCATTTTACTTTTCATTCAATCAAATGTTTACAAAGATTTCTTCCTTTTAAGACCAAAGTTATTTTAGTGCAAGCATTGATTTTACCTTTACTAGATTATGCTGATATTTGTTATCCCAACATTACTGAAGAAGGCCTGAATACACTTGAGCGCTTACAGAATATAGGTATTCGGTTTATTTTTGGCCTGAGAAAATTTGACCATGTTTCTAATTTTAGAGTACAGCTCAAGTGGCTTCCTATTCCCAGGAACACCCATACACTATGTTTTCTTTATAATGTTTTATTTAACTCAACCTTTCCTAGCTATCTTCGTGAACGCTTTAACTTTCTATATAACTTCCACTCAAATTGTCGCTCTCAATTGCGTGGACTTTTACAATATCCTACGAAGTCTTCTTTAATCTACAGTAATTCTTTCACTATCAATTCTGTGAAACTTTGGAACTCACTTCCTTTACATATTAGGAGCATCAAATCATTAATCACCTTTAAGAAATCTTTAAAAGAATTTTACTTATCGGTCTAATTTTTAGGGCAGAAAGGCATTGTAGGTATGTATTAGGATTAAATAATAGAAAATAAGTTTTTTATTTTATACCTATTGTATATATTTTCTAATTTAAAATGATGTGGTGTCGTGGGACACCAGGTAGGAACGAACTTCCTTCGGCTAACCGGCACTACTCGCTTGTGTATGCGACTGTCGCGTCTGCGCACGTCTCATTTGACGGTTTTATTCCACGCATATTTTCTTACGGTTTTACTATCACATTTTTTTCAGTTCGGTCGCGCAGCAAAATCCCTATCCCTTCCAAGCCTGCCGTAAGGAACTTCTTTCCAATAATATGTACACATGGATTCTACATTTCTTTCATGCTTTCTCACTGTTTTGGGTGTTGGAAGAAATCCCTTACAGAGATAAGCTTGCCTTTTGTGGAGTTTTTCAAGAAATAAAATGTAATTTTGCCTCTATGGGTACAATAAAGTATTAAATAAAAAAATAAATAAATAATATAAACATTCTGACGTCAGGTTGTCTGGATCACATTGATTTCACTTGGATCAAACGAGTAAGCAAACTAAATTCTTCGCAAAACTTTAGTACCTAAATAGTACCTCATAACGTTTTTTTTTTGATTTAGAATGTTTTATGTATAAATAAAAAGTTATATCCGAAATTAAATTTGTAGGTAGATAAACGGCGGCCCTATCGAAAAATAAGGTAACTGACATTTTTCCAAAATAGTTGGTACTTTCGAAACTTTAACTTCGTAAACCAAGTAACATTCTTCGATTAATGGTAATCTTAAGATTAAAAAATAGGCGCACTATGACGGGGTGAAGCAGGTCGGAGCGGGCTACATCACAAGGACAAATGCTTACATAGTACATTGGTGCAGTGCATTTTCGGATTGACATAATGTGCTTATGAATAGTTTTGCCGAACATCTTTTTTCGATTTGTCTATTATTTAAAGTCGAAGTCAGTTTGGCAGCTATGCTAGTTGTGGTCAAAGAGTATACAATACTACGTTGTGGTAAGAATAAAAAAAATCAGAATTATTGAAAATTTTGAAAAACAATAATATATCGTGATCGATGACGATTTGTTCACAAATTTCTTAATATTTGAATTATTTTTCTTTCCATCTACGACATTTTTTTAAATAAAACTCCTTTTAGGTTTACTAAATTAAAAAAGAAAAATTCATTAGAATTCATTTAATAGATAGTATATTCCATGTCATTGACGCTAGCAGGGCTTCCGTGGCTACCTTGGCATCCATGAGATCCAAACTTGCTGCCAAAGCGAATGCCAGACGAGATTAGTCTCACTTGAACACCTGGATGTTGAAGAGATTGCACTCGTTTTATCTTCGTGTCGTATTAAATACATTTCTCCTTTAAATCACGGCCTGCATATTCATTTGACGATATATCTAAGACTGCGTGTCTATTTTTGAATTCGACATTAAGTGAATTTTTCGATGTCGATTGCTATTTTAAATTTTAATAATACCTACTTAGTAATGTTTAACAAACATGGACACTCAAAATCACGTTGAGAAGTTTTTTAGGCCTAGTGTTTGTACAAACACTGGTTTCGGTTTTACATTAATGTATGACACTACGCTTTCCAAGTATTGTCCAGTGTTAATATCCAGGTGTTGTCCGGGCCTGCTCGATTGCTAGGCCTCAACACCATCGAACATGCATGGAATATGCGCCAGAGACGTGTTTTGGAGAATTTGAACGAAGTGAAAACAACCCAACAGCTGAAGGATTTGCTAAAATTTTATTGGAAGCGATTGTTGTAGGACAATATTAACATTCACAACCTATCTTAGAAGAAGTCCAAGTTGTGAACAAATTGTTTGAAAGTAATAATGTTGACCCAACAAAACTGTACAAAGATTTGATTGGCTTAGTGGAATCGATAAGTCGGCGTATTTTGAATCCAACTGCGAAGGAAAACATTGATAGTTATTTAGACCCTAGACCATACATGGGAAATACGTTTGAGACAAAATTACTTGAATATGATCTTCAACAATCCAATTACGCCAACGGTGTATTAGTTTTACGTTGAAACTTGTGAAAGAATTACTTTCAAGATTACCTGTAAAGTTTAGTGTACTTCAGAATATTTCCATGTTTTCAGTTGAAGAGACTTTAAAAGTAGTAAAGTCGCCAATAGTCGAAATAGCTAAAGAGTTCGGAAAGGATACACAAACGATTGAAAAACTCATAACTCAGTGGAGAAACATAGTACATATTGAATGGGAGGCTGTCTCTAGTACATTAGATTTCTGGAATGCCGTAATGATGTATAGAGATGCTGTAAATAACAATCCGTTTACAGATTTATGCAGATTTGCAATGTCTATCATTTCATTACCGCACTCAAATGCGGAAGTAGAAAGAGTGTTCAGCCAAATGAACTTGGTAAAAACCAAATTGCGGAATTGTTTGGCAGTTAGAACGTTAAATGCTATTCTTTATGTCAGATTTGGTCTAAAAAGAGCAGGGAAGTGCTGTTATTCTTATTCAGTTCCAGATGATGAGATGAGTTCTATAGGTACCAAAGATAGTTACTCCGGGCCTTCTAGTTCCGGAGTAGTAATTTCTACTGATGAAATAGACCAAGAAATTGACATTTTATTTGCATAAATACATTAAGTAAATAAATTTATGTTTTATTTAAACAAAATCCCTATAAATAAGTAAATTACTTATGTTGGCATTTTTCTTGGTATATTCAAATGAATTTTAGCATATTTTTAGCATTTTCTTAGGAACGTTTTAGCATATTCGGTAGTAGTCAAGTTGGCAACACTGTGTCAACTCAAATATCTGCAAATATCAATCAAAATTTGATACTACTGATGTGCCAACTCGGAATAAACACGACTCGAGTTAAAATTCACTTAACTCGAGTTGAACTCGAGTTAGCAAGACGAGGCTTTGAGTGGGATAATTGTTTGTGACTGCTTAATTTTATTAAAAATTTGTAATTCATGTAATAATTTTGTGACAATTATATTGTTATACTAAGTAGGTGGTAAAAAACCATAGAAATATGAATAATATATAGAAGCGCAATAACATTCTATAGCTACTTTAGTTATACAAATATCGGTAGATGGGCGGACAAGCCGGAACAATACTTACGACCACTTTGAGGTAAAATGTAATAGGATATGTATTGTTACGTACTCGGGTTCGCAATTGTAGGAAAACACCACTTATATTAAATCCGTGTATTTACACAATACAACACAACGTAATACTAAATACACTCTACACAATAGAACACTTGCTGTACTATCACTGAACTTAGAACACTACACAAACAAACACTTCTCGCTTCGCACTAGTCACTTGATGTATCGTTCTCGATCGCTTGATAAAAACTGACTCGTGTTTGTCAACATCTCTGTATTTATAGGCAGGGGAAAGACCTAGCTGAATCCAGAAAAATCTAAATGTATCGGGAAACAATGAAATTAGCGCGCGCGCGCTCCAATTCTATACGCTTCTAGATTATTCGTAACACTACCCCCCTCTTAGTTATGTTCGTCCCGAACATCATTACTTCCATTATAGATGGCTAATCGATCAACATGAACAATCTTCATGGTCCCTCTTGGTTGCTTCTGCACTCGGTAGGTTACGTCATTGATCCGTGTGATTACTTTGTAAGGCCCATCCCAACGTCGCTGTAACTTAGGTGATTTTCCTTTTCGTCGAACCGGATTATGCAGCCAAACAAGAGATCCTTCCTGAAAACCTCGATGATTGGCGTTTCGGTCGTATCTGGTCTTCATCCGCTGACTTGATTCCAATGCGTTTTCACTTATTAACGAGTGTATATCGCGTAACCTCTCACGAATGTCTTCAACATGTTCTGGTATACTTAATTGGGTTAATGCAGAGAGCATTCGGTGGCGGGCCTCCAGTCATTAAGTCTGCTGGTATGCGTAACTGTCTGCCGAAGTTGGCATAGGCTGGCGTCACTTTTATGCTTTCGTGTTCCGCTGTTCGGTAAGCCAGTAAGAACAGAGGTATGTATTTATCCCAGTCCTTTTGGTGATCTTCTACCAGCTTGGCTAAGTGTCTTTCCAAAGTTTGGTTAAATCGCTCGACCATTCCATCAGATTGCGGGTGATAAGGTGTAGTTCTTGTTTTGTACACTCCTAATAATTTACACATTTCCTGGAATACATTAGATTCAAAGTTTCTGCCTTGGTCTGAATGAATCTCCAGCGGAACGCCAAATCTGCATATCACCTCATTGACTAATTTCTCAGCAACCGTCGTGGCTTCCTGATTAGGGATTGCGAACACCTCCGGCCATTTCGTGAAGTAATCCATCACGACCATAAAATACTTGTTTCCGTTATCTGTCTTAGGAAATGGCCCAGCCACGTCAATCGCTATCCTTTCCCAGGGGGCTCCCACGTTGTATAGTCTAAGGTTGCCTCGGCTTCTAACCTGCGGACCTTTCACTGCTGAGCATGACGTACATTTTCGGCACCAATTCTCGACATCTTCTCGGCAATTCAACCAGTAAAAACGCTCTCGTACCTTTACCAATGTTCGTCGTACTCCAAGATGTCCCCCAGAAACCCCATCATGCAACTCACGTAGTACGTCCTTGATAAGTTTTCTTGGCACGACTAACTGTAGATGATGTTCTCTTCCTGAAGGTTTTTCCCATTTGCGGTACAGTAAGCCGTTTTGCAACACAAGACTTTCCCACTGCGCCCAATAACTTTTCGTAATGGCGCTGAAGGGAGCCAGCTCCTGCCATTCGGGCTTTCCCGTGTCTTGCTTCATCCAACCTATTAGAGGCCGCAAATCTCTATCTTCATACTGGGCCTTACGCATCTCATCAGTTTCCCACCTGTCATCCGTAGGCTTAGCTCGCAAGACTTGAATCCTTTCCTTCGTCTCCATCCTTACACAAGGTTTGCCATCATCCGTACATGGTCGTCGTAATAACGCATCTGCATTTGGGTGAGACTTTGCACTACGCTGTACCGTATTCCTCGATCTCAGATTACCATTACTAGCCGCTTCTGATCGCACTACAGTTCGTGTGGCTCCGGTGTCCCTCGTTGAGCTGCAGTTCTTGCCATTAACCAATCCCTTAATGGATAAACTGTTGCGTTCGCTCACCTGAGGTACGACAGCTTTTGGGGTTGTTTCTCGACCAGCCAGCACCTGGCGTTTGCTCCTGGCTGTTACTCGCTTCCCTGCTGGTTCAACAGGCTGTTTGACGTACCTGCTCTCTTCAGCTGCTGAGTTTCCCCCTGCTTGCTGTCGCCAGTTCATTGACCCTGTAGGCATAGGTTTGGCTGGGCAGCTAACTCTAATGTGCCCACGTTCACCGCAGGCATAGCACATGGGGCCCAGTCTCCTAGGTTCCACTTCCTTTGTTTGAGCCACAACTTCTGTAACCTCACGTACTTTATGTGCTCGAGGTTCGTGGCGAACAGCTTCTACCTCCAGCGCATGAGCCAAAGCCTCCTTCATTGTCACGTGGTGCTGAAGGCGAACAGCAGCACGCACTTCCAGGTCTCTAATTCCATCAATAAACGCCTGGACGATGGTGTTATTAACTGTGTTAGCGTCGGTTGAAGGATACGCCTTCCTTACAAGCTTCTCAATTTCCACGGCCCATTGTTGAAGTCCCTCGCCGCTTCTCTGTACACGGTCCTTTAATTGGGCACGGAACACATGCTCCAAGTGACGCTCACCGTAGCGAGCTTCCAATGCCTCCATCAAATCAGCGAACTGATACTCTTTAGGCATTGCATCCAATACAGAGAGCGCCTGTCCCCGTAACGCCGTGTTCAGAGCTGTTAGGCAATGTTCATCTGTCCAACCACTGGCCTTCGCTGCTATTTCAAACTGGGTGCGGTACGCACTCCATGACGTAAGACCGTCATAAGTGGGTACCTTTACCCGAGGACCCACCTGGTGAGAGCAGTTTGTAATGGCAGCACCCGACTTAACTCCCGTGATCTTCATTTTCATGACCTCCCTTTCCAGTTGGTCCACGTTTTCACTTATTTTGTCGCAGCTGGCCTCCAAGTGGTCAACCCTCTTCTCAACACTCTTCATGTCGCGCTTGACGAGGCCCACATCGCTTTTTAACTGGTCTTGCTGCGCCAAAATAACAGTCAATTTATCCTCAAAACCAGATAAATGTTCCTTGAGCTGTTGCTGTTGTTGCTGAAGTTGTTCACGCAGCGTTTTTTGTTGCTGTTCCTGTAGTTGCAGTTGTCGTTCCTGTAGCTTTCGTTGTTGCTGTTGATGTTGCTGAAGTTGTTCCCGTAGCTGTTGTTGTATAGCCGTCAGTATAACAGAGAGATCAGTAGGCGCTGCACTCGACGATAGTGACGTGCTGGCAACACTTGCAGATTCATCACTAGCACGCATCTCAGTGTCCTCTGGCACCCTCTGTGTCTCAGCCTGAGACCTGGTGGTAACACCCTCCTTCGGAATAAGTGGCATTTCACAATTTCACTTCCGACACCAGTTGTTACGTACTCGGGTTCGCAATTGTAGGAAAACACCACTTATATTAAATCCGTGTATTTACACAATACAACACAACGTAATACTAAATACACTCTACACAATAGAACACTTGCTGTACTATCACTGAACTTAGAACACTACACAAACAAACACTTCTCGCTTCGCACTAGTCACTTGATGTATCGTTCTCGATCGCTTGATAAAAACTGACTCGTGTTTGTCAACATCTCTGTATTTATAGGCAGGGGAAAGACCTAGCTGAATCCAGAAAAATCTAAATGTATCGGGAAACAATGAATCACTTCTTATCGTAAACATGTTATGAGTCATAAATCCTAGTACACGCTATTTTCAACCTTATGCCATATCCCACAAAGTCCATTATGGCATAGCCCAGGTGAACTATTTGTTTGTCAATAGGAGTAGCTATCTCTTTCCTTTATTTCTAGAAAATTAGCGCGCGCGCGCTCCAATTCTATACACTTCTAGATTATTCGTAACAGTATGCTTATTAATCAAATTATTTATTTAAATCGATTTAAAAAGTTAAAATGTTTTAAACTTAATATAATATTTCTGACTACTATATTGAGTCAAGCAACTATTGGCTCTGTGTACGACTTGAGCACCACCTTTCGTGTGCAACTGTTTTGGTTCAGATCTTAGAATATAGAAAAACGTAATCCCCGTGCGTAATCTTCTCTAACGTTTTAAGCTGAATCGGAAACAATACAGCTCTTTGTGGCGACTCTTTGGCTTCTACATGCTATATATGCATTGAAGTATATAACACAAATTAATTAAGTCGTAAATACTCAGTCATATGATCAAAGACGTCAAATTTCAAGCTATGTAGAATTGAAACTTAATTATCAGCATAAACATATTAGGAGGCCGACATTAGGCGCAGACAGACTTAAGGGCACGTCACCCTATATGTTTTCGTCGATAAAACACGAAAATATCGCGAATAAAACTACTTGACACTAAGCAAATCACGAAATAATGCCGTACGATCATAACAAAAAAAGTCTTTTGGCAGTGACAGTATTTTTCTGATGATCACTACGGCATCTAGAATACTAGTTGGAACAATTTTTTTGCCTTCTAAAAGTCCTCATTATACACGAATAAAGGCTTTGTAATATTGGTCTGACAAACGGCTTTGTAATATTTGTGCCAGTATGATGGTAAGACCCAATACTCAAAAAATATTTTTTATGCAAAAGCTAAGTCCAGGCTATGTAATATCGCACATTAAACAGGAATACAGACATAATAACGTCTGTGTGTGTAACTATAATGAAAATAGGTAAAAACAAATAAGTGGTAGAATATTTTCCTCTTTGGCTGGCAACATTTTCAATATCATTCTACTTAGCTATTTACGATTTATTTGTTTGGATTTTATACAAAAATATACGATGCCAAGTAATTTTTATCTGTGAAATGGGATCTTCAAGTCCTCAATAAGCTTTTGTGAAGCACGGTGACAACCTTTCACCACACAGTAACTCACATTTTTTTAAATTGCGAGAGCTGTACTTCTTATGGCACGAGTCACATGTCTGAGCGGCCGGCGAGCGTAAGAAGCCTTTTCAGGCTTCTTTGAAATGGCTTAATATAGCGCGGGTCGACTTGGTTTCTATGCGTTATTATTCTATGGTTAAGCCCTTAGAAATATCCCCTATAAGTATAGACGTTTTCATAACACGACGCATGCGTACGTTGACTGTGATTGGACAAAATAAGACCACATATTCATTTCTATTCTTATCTTATTAGCCACTTTTAAAGTCGTAATCTTGAATCTGTTTATTTGTGATCGAATGTCACAAAATAACGAATTTACGTTGACATTTTGATTTGTCAACTCGATCTCTCATTATCAATTTACTATTTGTTTGAGTGAGTCCAGGGATCGTTTTTATTGGAATTTTAAATTGGTTGGTAGTACTGCAATCATGCAGGTGCTAATACGAATATAATCACACAACAAAGACGTCATATATACTGACGTATGAAATTGTCGGAAGTGTCCTAGAACCTCAGAATTAGTCAACTAAAGCACAGAATACTGGAGACTAACAGAAGTAAATCTAAAGCCTAATTATTAGTGAAAATACTTTAATTTATTTTATTGTCTAGCTTGATTAATATAAAATTTTATTTACTATAAACGTTTTAGTACGGACCTACTTTGCGTTTCAATATTTTTGGGAACGTTTTAAGCGTTATCAATATAGGTACTAGTAAATTATGTTTAGATTTTGTTCTTACACGTCAAAGATCACCTATAATACAATAACATATTTTTTGGTTGAAAATACGTAAATCAGGAAACAACGTTTATCGATAAAACATAAATGTTACTTTCTGGACATCCTTAATAATGTTAACACGGCAGCCATATTTTGTGTATAAATGACACGTTTTTTCTGTAGCTATTTCATGTCCATATATTTAGAGGTCAATGTAAAAAACCGTTAAAAAAACATTATAAACTTTTCGCAAGGAACTTATATATGATAACTGGAATTGTTACGAAGCAATATTTGAAAAATAAAAATGAACTTTATGTCGTTACTTATAAAGTTGACATTTGTTTCTTACTTAACAGAGGGAAAAACCGTTCTGAGCAAGACAACGACTTGAGTGGATGTTGTCCCTTTCTTACAATTGCCAGTGTTAAAATAAAACTGCTGATGGTAGATTTTTATATATTCGGTAATCGTTAAATCCTTTTTATTCATTCACGTCGATAAATATATTAGCATAAAATGTATTGTAATTAACATAGTGAGTTCTAAAATGTGCTTATTTTAATTATTACGTTATTACTTATGCAATGCAAAAACTTGGTAGAATTACTTAGTAGTAATTTGCAAACTACGCATGGCCACACTTATATATGGCGATTGGCGCTTTATTTAGTAGAAAGAGACACACTCCACTCATGTCGTGGTACTTTTCGGAACGATTTTGAAGCGCGTGTAAGCATTCCGGGTAGAATATAACTTCCTTGACTTTTCGATTTATGTTTATGTCTTATAGCTTTTCAGAATAAGTGCCTATGTTTGGCGATCAAGCGCGATAGAGTTTGCCTTATTTTTAGGGTTCCGAAGTAAACTAGGAACCCTATATAGTTTCACTATGTCCGTCCGTTCGTCCGCACGATTGCTCAGAGATCCTTATTACTAGAAAGCAATAATTCGGCAAGAATATACATATTAGTAACATAACATTTTGAAAAACATGTTTTTTCAAGGTAGCTCTCCTGCATGTTAATTTTTTTCTCACGTACCTCATTGTGTTGGGTATCGTTAGATATGTTTTAAAAAAATATTGTAGGTTTTTAGAAACAAGTTTTCGTTCAAGGCACTTGTTTGTAAAATATTAAGCTTTTAAGTGCTAATTTTTGTTAGAGTCAAGTGTCCCCCCACTCTCTGCAGGCTAAACTAAAAAAATCATGGTAGTATTAAATATAATGAAGTTAAAAGGAAAACTATCACAGCTTATAAGGCTTTACAAGTTTTTGAGTAATAGTCGACCAACTATTATGTATATCATATATATTATAAAATGAAGTTAGAGAAATCTTATAGGCGATGAATTTATGGTGCGAATATATGTCATTGACGTTGAATAGCTTACATGTTCATAGTTTGAAACTATAAAAGCCCTCTTCTTAGTCCGCATTATTGTGATGGGCAACTTCGAAATCCTACATTGCGCGTGGCCCGACACACACTTTACCAATTTATTTTTTGAAAAGGCTCCTCCGGTGTAGATAGTTCAATGGAGATATAATTTCCATTCGCTAATGACGGCCAGGTTAAAGAAAAGTTTTTGCCACAACTTTGGATGCTTCTTTTTAATGCGATTAAGTAAAGTGATCGTATTCCCATATATTTGAACGAATTTTAACAGTTTTTACAATTTACATGTCCACTCTCTGGCTATTGAAACTCGTAAACATGATTTCTTTTAAGGTTCCAGGGTTTTTAAGTATACTAATTTACAACTGTTTTAAATAAATTATACTTTTATTTAAATTCTATCTCAATTTTGCTATTGTCATTACGGATGTGAATCTATAAGTATAATAACATCGTAGAAAAGTCAATGTATGTCCGGGGTAAACTCAAAAAGTACTACGTGGATTTACTTCAAATTTTGCATGAATATTACTAACAGGTCGGGTCAACATATAGGTTACATATTATCACGCTACCATCTACGGGGGAGGAGCTGTGCAGAGTAAGTGAAGTCCGCGCGAATGAAGTCGCAGGCAACAGCTAGTAGTAAATAAATGAATACAGTCTTACATAATCAACTAATCGCGCCAACCTACAATCGCTTGCTTTCCTCGTCAATTCGCAAAAGTCGGAGTTTGTAACTCTTAACTTTAAGCACAACTCGAGTTAACTCGAGTTAGTAACTCGAGTTGACCCATCACTATTTGATACCTAATCGAGGAAAGAAATGTACTTGTGGAATAAATTTTAAATAAAATAATTACAATTCTTTTTGAAATAAATTAAACTGCATGCGTGAATGATTATTAGCCTAAAAAATGGATTCAAATTTTAATAATCCCATAAGGCAGCGCATAAATAAAATATTTGATAATCATATAGTTACAGACAACAGTGAAGCTTTATATACTGTTTCTGGATTATGTTCTTCAAACATGGCATATACAAGAAGAATATTGGTAAATGAGATAGAAAAGAGAGATTTGCTTGTAAACAAAGCAGTTCTATCAGAATACAATAATGTTAAACAAAAGCTACAAACATTAATTGCTTCTTTAACTACGTTGGATGTTGCTGTGAATGATATGTCGAAAAGACTACATGAATCTAAAATAAAGACTCATCATATTATAACTCAAACAACTAAGTTAAAAGATGAAAACAATAAAACAAAAAAGAAATTACAGTGGGTGAGTGGATTTATAGATCATTTCAAAATTTCAGAAGACGAAAGAAAAAGTTTATTTATCATATCTCCTCTTACACTTGAATTTTTCAAACATTTGACACAAATAGAAAAATTGAATGATGATTGTAAAACTCTTGTAAGATGTTGGTATGAAACTCCAGCTTTTGATATAATGGAAGTTATAGGTCTCCAACAAGAAGCTGCAATTGAAAAATTATACCACTGGACTACAAGAGCTTGTGTTAGTATAGATTCACCTAATAATGCATTAGTACCAAAAGCTCTTGCTAAATTTGAAAATAGACAAGTACTATTTTGTAATATTGTAGATGAATATTGCAATGCGAGGAAAGCTACTGTTGTACAATTGTTTATAGATGTATTAACTAAGGGTAGTGAAATTGGTTCAAAGCCTATTGAGTTTTATGCTCACGATGCAAAGCGTTACATCGGTGATATATTAGCATGGGTTTACCAAATTATCCCAATAGAAAAAGAGTATCTTTCAAATATGTTTAAATATTGTACAATAATTGATAAAGAAACAAAAATTATAGAGGCTCTTATATGTGTAATGGAAGCTCTATGTCCTCTACTTAAAGTAAGGGCAGAATTAATATTGAAACCAGATAAAGATCCACTAACATTATGGTCTATCACAAATTTGATATTATACTATAAAGAAATTATCGAATCGGTTATTTCTAAAGGCCATCTAGTGGATACTTTAAATGAACTATATAAAAAGAGTGAAGAAGTGTTTATTATGTCATTAGACAGCAAAGTTCAAAAAGATCTGAGTCATGGTGTCAAGGCTCCACCATTAGATTTAAACCCATCCTTCGTTGTTACTGACTTGGTTAGTTTCTTGAGAGAACTCATGAATATTTCTAATAACACAAATAATTCTGAAAGAAAAATTATAATAATTCACGTCTTGGACCCACTTTTACATGCAATTAATGAAACTGCATGTCATCTAAGTTCTACAGATATGTCAGTTTACACCCTAAACTGCATATACCATATACAATGTACATTATCACTATATACTGTGCTAGATGAATACAATGAGAGACTTCAAGCTCAATCTGAGGCACAAATAGATACCTTAACTTCAGAGCAAGCCAGTTTCCTAGTGGCAAATTTAAATATGGGACACATTTATACAATTTTACAAGAAAAATGTAATGGACCTTTATCAGCCATACCTGGCATGGACACATCATCATTAAAATCTTTTTTACACAAATTTGATATGTTTTTAGTGAATCCTGATATATTTATTTTGCCACAGCTAAATCTTCTTATCAGCTCAAACCATAAAACATTTGTAAAAAAACGGGCATTTGATGTGATTATTGCTATCTACGAACAATTATATGAAGCCATCAATGATTTAAGTAACGGATATTCAGAACCTCAAGGAATAGTCCGCAGGACACCTCAAGAGGTTAAGAAACTCCTTACATGATTTCATTTTCAATATTTGTAGTTATTCCATTAGTTGTAAAATATAAAGAATATTTGTTGTAACAAAATAATAATTATTTATTATATAATAATAATAAGTAATAAATATTTATATGTAATACATGTTTATTTTATAACATCATATAATAGTAATTCAAAAGAAATTATACCGACTTAAAATATCAACTATACTCATTTCTCAAGAACTACTGAACCTAAGATTATGATGAAACTTAAACTGTGCCAAAGTAGGAATATACCTGATTAAAAAGAAGGAATTACCTTGATATGGCCTGTACCAATATAAATATAATAATATAATATTACTATACTCAACTATAAAGTTCTCTAAAGAATTATGATCAAATATACAAACATACACAAATTTACAAAATTTAGTAAGTGTGCATGGAAGCCTAAGTAGAACATCATACTCAAATATTATCCAATTCCAACAATATATATGTATTACATACATACATGCCAAACAGGTAATCTCTGTTTTTTCATCAGTTGATAAATTATAAACAATGAGTCTGTATATCTCCCAGTTTAATATGGTTAAAAAGCATCAATGTGTACATAATATAATTTTTTTTAAAATTTTCTAAATACAGTTCCTGCCAAAATGATTTGCAATCTATTCAAAAACAGCGTAAATATCATATGTATGTATGATATTTTTACAAGCTTCGAGTTCGTATTGCGCAATAAAATTAATATAAGTATATTAAAACCGTGTATTTACAACACAAAGATTCAATACACCACAATGCAATACGTAAATACACTCAACAACGCTAATAACACCTTCACTATATTCTGCTAAAACTAACTCACCACACTGATTCACTGAACTATAGCACTTCCTGTATTCACTACACTATATCGCTATACAGTGATTGCCTCAACTATCGCTTTCAAATTACTTTATAAAACTAACTTTTATTCGTCAACACATCCCTATTTATACCCAAGGTAAAGTTTGACCATGTTCCTAAAAGTTCTGAAAATATTGCATAAACAATTCTAAATGTAAACAAGTCCTTTTTTTTACGTTACTACATTATGGCAGCAAGGAGGATTTCCCCGTGTTGGTCCCGGGCTCTTCTTCTTCTTCTTCTTCTTCTCGTGGGCGGGTCTCCGCAACTCGACGACTAGCGCCTTTTTTGCGTGTGGTTAGGATGGTTCTACTCTTGCCATCCCAACTCCTCCAGGAAGCCCAGCAACCCCTTGATGTGGGAGAAAGCTTCGGGGAGCGACCTCGGTGATCCGAGATACTTGACCCGGTAATTCGCCACGCCTTCACAATCGATGATGATGTGGGCAGCCGTTTCTTCTGTCTGCATGCAAGCTCTGCACAGAGGACTGTCTGTAACACCCATGTTAAACATGTGTTTGTTAAAAGGACCGTGCCCTGTAATAGCGCCAGTTATTACGCGTAGCTGTTTTTTGTTTAATTTAAGTAACCTGTGCGATAGCTGCGGGTTCATTTTGTCAAATACCTGTTTCGATTGCCCACAGTCGATACGCTCGGCCCAGTATTTATTGTGCATGTCGGTCGTGCGTTGACGTAGACTCACGTACAGCCAACGGGCCGGCAAGGGGGCAGCGGGTTCCGCTCCCAACATGGCCATATCAGACGCCCGCCGAGCTAACTCATCGGCTGCATCGTTTCCTCGTGAGTCACTATGTCCTTTAATCCACTGTAGTGTGACGTTGTTATACGTACCTATATTATTTAGGGAAGTATGACATTCGTCAATAAAGCTTGAAGTAATTTTATTGCTTTGGAGAGCCATAAGGACCGCTTTGCTGTCTGTCAGGATCTTAATTGATTCATTGATTACCTGTCTAGCTGCGATCGCCTGTGTAGCTAAGATTATTCCAGTGCTTTCGGCCTGGAAGATAGAATTGTGTATGCCAAGTGGCCATGCAATCTTGATGTTCAGGTCTTCAGAGAAGACACCCGTACCTGAGCCTGAACCTGTCTTTGAGCCATCCGTAAAGATCCTGAGGTCTCTGATATTGAGTCCCTCCTTACCTTCATCAGAGAGCTGTATTTTGTACTTCTTATCGAAGACAAATTTGACAGGTATCGAGTCGTTTGGAGCTGCGACAAGCGGTTGGTATTCGAGAACCTGTTTAAAGATACTTGCATGAGAACCTTCCTGTACCTGTCCAGCTTGACTCCAGGCCCGCAGCGACTGTAAACGAACCGCCGAGGCCGCTGCTGTCTGCTGTATAAACAGGTGAAGAGGTGGTATGCAGAGCATCGCCTCTAGTGCTGCCGTTGGGGTAGTCCTCATGCAACCTGTAATGGCTACACATGCTAACCTTTGGAAGCTTTGTAATTTGTTGATCGCCGTTTGACGTGTGGTTCGTGGCCACCAGACAACCGCACCATAACACACTAACGGCCTAATCACTGCTGTATATAGCCACAGCATAATTTTTGGTGAGAGACCCCATCTCTTACCAATTAATCTGCGGCATTGCCAAATGATGATACTTGCCTTATCTAGCTTATGTTCAGTATGTTTAGACCAGTTCAGTTTACTGTCCAGTATGACCCCTAAGTATTTGACCTGGGTCGATAACTGAAGTTCAGTGTTTCCTAACCTGGGTAGTCTGTAGTTTCCTAAGGTACGTTTTTTGGTGAACATAACCAGTTCTGTCTTACTTGGGTTGACTGTGAGTCCAAACGAACTACACCATCTCTCTATAATGCGGAGTGCGTTTTGTGTGAGGTCGCAGACTGTGTCGGCGAACTTACCTTCGGTTAAAACTGCTAGGTCATCCGCATAACCCACCGTATAGAAATGATTTTCATTTAGTATTTTAATAAGCGTATTGATAACCAGGTTCCAAAAGAGAGGTGATAGTACACCACCCTGGGGACAGCCACGACTTACAATGGCTTTTTGGTTGTCTAGTTTGCCAAAACTGACCGTTCTTTTACGTAGCATGTTGTCGATCCAACCTATGAGTGTTTTGTTAACACCATGGTTTGAGAGTACCATGCTTATACTGGAAAAGTTGGTTTTGTCGAAGGCTCCTTCCACATCTATGAAAGTGCCTAAACACATACCTTTGTTTTGGAGTGATTGTTCAATCTTAGATACAACAAGGTGCAAGGCCGACTCCGTTGATTTGCCAGGGGTGTATGCATGTTGCTGGCAATGTAATGGTGTAGTTTTAAGTACGTTATCTCTCAGTTCCCGGTCACACAGCCTCTCCAACGTTTTAAGTAGGAAGGATGTGAGACTTATGGGTCTGAAGGATTTTGGGTCGCTGTAGTCGGTCTTACCGGGTTTAGGTATGAAGGTTACTCTTACCTCTCGCCATAGCATAGGTATATACTGAAAAGCTAGGCAAGCTCGGCAGATGTTGCACAGTAGGGGGACTAGACGACCTTCGCTCCACTGTAGTAGCGCCGGGAAAATCCCGTCTAGGCCAGGTGTTTTAAAAGGTTGGAAGCTGTCAATTGCCCACCGTACCTTACTTGGGGTTACCACTCTTTCTGCCATGGTCCAGCATTCACTGGTTGGTGTGACAGGCGTGTCTTCCCAGCAGTGATCTTGCACTAATCTACAATCAGGAAAATGGGTGTAGAGCAGGATCCTTTGAATTTCCGCCGAGCAGTTGGTTGTTGTGTTATCAGCTCTGCGGAGAGTAGAGGGGCCGTCATTGGGCTGGTGTGCTAAAATCTTCCTTACCCTGTTAGCCTGTTGATTTTTCTCAATGTTGTCGCAGAAGTTCCTCCATGATTGGGTCTTATGGAACCTAATGCGTTTTTTGTATAGGGACTTGGCTTCCTTGTAGTTGTCCCAGTCCGTCCCATGTATCGTATTCATTGCCCTATTGAATAGCTTCCTTACCTTCTTGCGGAGGCGAGCTAGCTCAGGTCCCCACCATGTGTTTGATCCATTGTTACACTGGGCAGAGGCCTTGAGTGGGCAAGTAGTTTCATAACAGCGAATGAGTACATTGGTCAAAGATGCTACCTGCTGTTCGATTTGTTGCACATTTGCCGTTTCGTGTACCACTTGTATCTTGCGCAATTCGGTGGCTGTTTTCCTTTGGAAAAGTACTCGATCCGTCTTGCGAGGATTCCGTCGTGGTGTTATTTCTTTTGTTGTAATACGCAAATTGAACCTAATCCATCTATGGTCAGAGCAGGATGCCTCTTCCGAGACATGCCAGTCCGTGATGAAACCCATGGCTCTGTTTGTGGCGAGTGTCAGATCTATTATGGTCTGGCTGCGCCGTGTAACGAAGGTTGGTGTAG
The DNA here is from genome assembly GCA_036924255.1 of Apodemia mormo. Lineage (NCBI taxonomy): Eukaryota > Metazoa > Arthropoda > Insecta > Lepidoptera > Riodinidae > Apodemia > Apodemia mormo. Next base: position 30,118,329 of record JAUPFN010000003.1, on the reverse strand, counting down.
CGCCTGTGTTAATAATATCTAAAGAACTTGACATTAAAAACTCAAAAAGTGCCTCACCTCTCCGGTTGTTCCCATTGCATCCCCAGGCAATGTGATGTGCGTTGCAGTCGGTGGCGATGATGACCTCGTCACCTGTAGTTCCGCAGCTGTTGATCAGCCTCACCAGGTCGTGCGGCGGGGGTTCGTCCGCTTCCGGCATGTAGACCGACGAAAGGGTCACTCTAGAGCAACTCCTTTCATCTGGTGAGGGTATTTTGATTGTGCTCATGTCTCTAGAACAAAAGTCTGTTAGAGGTTCTGCCAGTATACTCCTTGATACATAAATACAGGCCCTGGGATAGGGTTCTGAGCTAGTAAAAAGTTTACCTCCTAAATTGGAGAGTCCCTGGATTCTGCCTGTGCCACTGATCCACGGCTCTTGGATCAGAGCTATTGCCGGTTCATTTACCTCCAGCCACCTGCGCAATTGAGCCGTAGCGGCTAAACTGTGCTGGAGGTTGACTTGGACTACCTTACTGAGCGAAGAGGACGCCATCGTCCTCTTCACTCGTCTGGATGTCCATCCCCTCAAGCCTTTTCGCCCACTCGTCGCCATCATCCTCTAGGGGTTCGGCGACAGGTTTGGCTAGAGGTGAGGGGGAACTGTCGAGTAGGTCGGCGTCGGTGCCGGTGTCATCCGACATGCAGGTGTCAGCGACACCGACCCCGACCCCCTCTGTGGTAGTCGTATTTGTGGTAGGCGCGGGCTCCACCGGAGTAGTGCCCGCGTCGAGCTCAGGCATCTCTGCGTCTGTGTCATCTTCCTCAATGGAGGGGGGGATGTTAATAAACTTCCCACCCTTCCCTTGGAATTTGACATATACCGACCCCAATTTGAACACGAGTCTGCGCTCGTGCGCCATCAGGGTAGGTACCAGCGACGTAGGGATGGTCAGAATACAGAAAGTGTCCCCGCGGGCCCTGTTGACATGGTGCCCTACGAGAATCCACTTTCGCATCTCAGCCCACGGATTTTGGTAGTTTAAAATACGACCAATCCGCTGGGAGTCGTGAACACCTGGAAGAAGGATGCCACATCTAATCCTTTGGGGTACCTCGCTTGGTTTGCAACAAACCAAGCGCTCACCACCTGGGAGAGTAGCATTCTCCATGTGTTCTTTGAGCCAGTCGACCGATTGCTTGTCGGTACACCAGAGTTTCAAGGCTCCACCGCTGTAAGTCGGTTTGCCCCGAAAGCCGGGTCCCGGCGTCGGCGAATCGATTGGTGACTCAATCGCTAACAGTTCGATCTTATCGCCGATCATTTCCGTCACCTGATCGGCTTGCGCCCTGGTAAGGTTCCCAGTGTTTGCCTTGGTGATAGCAACCACTAGGTCTGCTTTTGCAGCATTTGCGTAATCTCCCCTGTTCGTAGGTGGAGGTGTGTTGAGCCTGGGCCTTTTCCGTTCCCTCGGTGAAATAGTGTCATTCAACCGAGATCGTTTGGTCGAGCCCCCGACCCCCGTATTACCACTGACAGTCGCAGGCACGCTTCCGGATGGGATGGCCGGCGTCTGCGTGCCAGATGGTCCCGCTACTGCCTGGTCAGCGAGCTGCACAGGTGTAGGGTCGCCCGGCAACGCTACGGCCACACCATTCCCCCCATCAGCAGTGTCCACCGCGTTGTCAGTGGTAAGAGTCCGTTGCTTCGCGCGCATACGCTGCTTGAAGCTAGGTCTCTTACGCTTCTTTTTCCCGGACCGGGCGCAGCATTGGCACTCACCCCGACAGCCGCCTTTTACAGCGACTTTAGGGTGTTGGTGCCTACGCTCCGCCACAGTCCACGCATCATCGAAGTCGTTTCTAGGGGTGGTTAGCCCACCACCCAGAACACCTACTTCGGTGATTCTGCTGCTATTCGCAGCACATTGAGGAGGATTGCCAGGACCTGGTTTGCCTCGCAATCCACCTTCTGCGGCGGTAACAAGTTGCCCATGGGCTCCCTGGGCCGCCACAGTACGGGGGGTAACGGTTTTACCCGTTACTCCTCCCTGCGCAGGCTGTCTCGGCTGGACAGTCCGCTGTGTGGCTACCTGCCTACCACTGGGGCCAGCTTTCACCACTAGGGGGGTTACGGTTTTCACTGCAACGCCACCCACAGCAGGCCCGCCGTCCGAGCCAGCCTGCCGCACCGCTAAAGACTGCCCGGAGGCAGCTTTAGCTCTCCTTCTTTCTCTCCTAAGACGTATAACGCATACTTTAACTTGCTACTGCGTCGAATGGAACCACCATGTTGCTCCCGGGCTCCTTTGAAGAATAGATCAACTGCTGTTCTGCCCGCAGGTCGTAAAAGGCGACCGATTGGCTATGCGAGTCACTACCAACGTGGCTACTAGGTGGTAGAGTTCTGCATTGTCTCGCCTGGTTCTGGTAACACCGCCTTACCTATGCCTGCCGCAATAGCGTCAGTGCTAGTCGCTGTCGTGTTCCGGTTTGGAGGGTAAAGTGACCGGTAAATTTATGTTTGTGGCATTAGACCGCCACAAGATAGCAATGCACCATTAACATCTTTGGTGTCTATAGGCGATGGTTGACTCTTTCCATCAGGAGACCCATCTGCTTGTTTGCTATCTATATAAAAAAATCCTAATACACGCTATTTTCATGCCTAATGACAAAAGATCCATTATGGCATAGCTGCTTACTATGGGATAGCTGGTAATGGCGGCTATTGTTAATCAATAGAAGCAGCTATCTCTTTCTTTTATTTCTAGATTTTTCCAGTGTTCTAAAATCTAACTCTTCACTTTTCTAGATTATTTGCAACAATATCTAAAGGATCATGTTTTAAGTTTCATCCCATAGCTTAAGGTTAATAGAACTAAAATATAACCAAAGAATATCTATAACATCATGTTCCATGAATATTAATGTTGTTGCTTGCACTATACGGTCATTGTAGAAACATAATATCAATTTATATTAATTTTATGTTGGCCCCTTATCACATCAAGCATTAATTTCTTGCTTTAGAAGTGCCCCAACCCCATTTTACAGTTTTCCATTGCAATGACACTAGATCAGCAGATTGGGATAGGATGCAGACCTTTAGATTCTTTCAATAGGGGAGAGCGTATGCTTCACACTGTATGGTTTGGGTGCTGCTACTCATTGCCATTTTCGTCACTGAAGTGGTGCTGCAGTGGGTATGGAACTTTTCATTCTGATTTCTACAGTAGCCATCTGTGGCAAGTCTCAGCCTTCATTTGATCTGCACTGTAATATGCCTTCACGGTGAAAGGATGTGAACCACCAAGTTTGGCCCACGGTATTGGCATCTTCCGATGTAAAAACCAGCATATTGAGAAAAAAAGTACAATTATGCCTCTAGGCCTTACAAAATAGTTATAGTAAAAGGCAAAATTGGGGCACATTGGCAATTGGCGAGAAATTATTTGACCGTCGTTGGGAGCTAGTCTCTCACTAAAGCAAAATTGTGTTAGTGAATTTTAGCTAGCCCTATTTTCCACCTGTGCGTAGAAAGCAGACAGCTCTGTTAAGTACTCTTGTTGCAAATGAGAAGGTCGGTCTCTTGGCTTTAATAATTAATTAAATAAACATAATATCTAAACACCGAAAAATTCCTCGAGTAAATTATAAAGTATATATAATATAGTCATTTAAGTCTATTTTTCTCGGGCGAGTAGACTACGAAGTAACTAGTAATCTGTGGTAGAGTCCTCCACCACGCACCCCACTCACTGACTCACTGACTCACCGACTAACTAAAAAAGCATGAATCTCTCGTTTTAGTCGAGTTTATTAGTTGTATTACGCTGTGTTATGCGCGCGCCTGTAGCTTTTAGGATGTTCACCTTTTGCTAAACACAACTGAGTGCAGGCCACTCAGCTAAAGTGTTAACCAAAGAAAATAATACTCTCTACGAGAGATGCGAACTATTTTTTGACAGTGCGAGTAGCAAGTAGTAGAGCTGTAGAGTATCAAGTGTTTAGCTACTAAAGTACCTGCTCTACGCGACTTTCAAGCCTATAGATAAAATACACGCTACTATTCAAAAATCGTTCACACTTTGGTCGCAGAACAAAATACCTTAACGAGGGTCAAGTACAATTCACAATTGAGTTATTTTTCACAAGATGAACAGCCTATATAAACGCGATAGAGAAAATAATTATAAAAATTGATAAAGTGCAGCCTCGCGCAATGTAGGGTTCCGAAGGTGCCCATCACAATAATGCGGACTAACAAGAGGGTTTTTATAGTTTCATACTATGAATATTTATATCAAGCCATTCAACGTCAAGGACAAATATATATCCGCACCACAGGTTCACCGACTATAAAAACTTCTCTAAGTACGTTTTATAAGTTGGTTGACTATTACTCAAAAACTTGTAAAGCCTTCTAAGCCTAGTTTTCTTTTTAACTTCATTGTATTTACTACTACCGTGAATTTTTTCCCCACCCCAAACCACCAAACCAACCATTTAGCCCGCAGAGGGGGAGCACGTGACTCATTTTTATGTCATAAGATAGCAAACAAGCAGATGGGTTTCCTGATGGAAAGAGTCAACCATTGACTATAGACACCAAATATGTTAATGGTGCGTTGCTATCTTGTGGTGAGGTCTAATGCCACATGCATAAGTTTACCGGCTACCTTACCCTCCAAACCGGAACACGACAGCGACAAGCACTGGCGCTATTGCGGCAGGAATAGGTAAGGCGGTGGTACCAGACCCGGGCGAGACAACGCAGAACTCTACCACCTAGTAGCCACGATGTTAGTGACTCGATAGCCAATCGGTCGCCTTTTATTACGACCTGACTAGCAGAACGGCAGTTGGCCTATTCTTCAAAGGAGGCCGAGACCAATACGGCGGGAACTCTAACAAAAATTAGCACTTAAAAGCTTAATATTTACAAACGCGTTCCTTAAACTAAAACTTGTTACAAAGGAATCTATTTTTTTTTAAACTTATCTAACACACACAATGGAGTACGTGAGAAAAAAATAAACATCCCCACTTTACACGTAACAGAGCTACCCTGAAAAAATATATTTTTCAAGATTTTATGTTATCACTTTGTTGACGTAACTAATTTGTATATTCGTGCCAAATTACAGAGTACTAAGGATCTCTGAGCTATCGTGTGGACGGACGGACGGACATAGCGAAACTATAAGGGTTCCTAGTTACTATAGGAACCCTAAAAACGCAGTGAAACGGCAACAACCGACTTCAATTCCCCTATATACTAGTAAACATATAGTACCTATCCCCTAGAACTCAGCTCTAAGATCTAATCACTTTCCTTCCGTGTTAGTCTTAGTCCCTTCTGAAGAATATATCAATTACCTACACCTTACTGTTAGGCATCTTGTAAAAGGGGGAAATAACGTTATATCCTCGCGGTCTTGAATCACCGTTCATAGAATCACGTAGGTTCCACGATGTTCTACGGTGATTATGTATATAATTAACCCACGGACGTTACAATCTGAATCCACAGTGGTGGTCCACAGTACGTGGATTAATTATGTACCTAATCACCGTAGAAGATCGTGTAACCTACGTGGTTCTACTACAAAATAAGTATTTTGTTAATAATTAATTAATGTTGAAATATAATTTATGGCGCATTTCAAGTTGCAATACTAGCGTGGCGAACAGCCTCTACCTCCAGCGCATGAGCCAAAGCCTCCTTCATAGTCACGTGATGCTGAAGGCGAACAGTAGCACGCACTTCCATCTCACTCGGTTCCCATCAATAAACGCCTGGACGATGGTGTTGTTGATTGTTAGCGTCGGCCGAAGGATACACTTTCCTCACAAGTTTCTCAATTTCTACGGCCCATTGTTGAAATCCTTCGCCACTCTTCTGTACACGATCTTTCAATTGGGCACGGAAAACATGCTCTAAGTGACGTTCACCGTAGCGAGCTTCCAATGCCTCCATCAATTCAGCAAACTGATACTGTTTAAGCATTGCATCCAACACAGAGAGCGCCTGTCCCCTTAATGCCATACGCAGAGCCGTTAGGCAATGTTCGTCTATCCATCCACTGGCCTTCGCTGCTATTTCAAATTGAGTCCGGTACGCACTCCATGAAGTAAGACCGTCATAAGTGGGTACCTTTACCCGAGGACCTACCAGGTGAAAGCAACTATTAATGGCAGCGCCCTATTTAACACCCGTGATCTTCATTTTCATGACTTCTATCTCCAGTTGGTCCACGTTTTCAGTTATCTTAATGCAGCTAGGGCCTCAACCCTCTTCTCAATACACTTCATGTCGCGCTTGACGAGGCCCACATCGCTTTTTAACTGGTCTTGCTGCGCCAGGATAACCTTCAATTTATCATCAAAGCCAGATAAATGTTCCTTGATGTATTCCTGTAGCTTCTGTTGTTGCTGTTCTTGTAGCTTTAGTTGTTGTTCCTGTAGCTTTAGTTGTTGCTGTTGCTGTTCCTGTTGATGTTGCTGAAGTTGTTTCCGTAGCTGTTGTTGTATAGCCGCCAGTATAACAGAAATATTAGTAGAGGCTGTGCCCGATGATAACGACGTGCTGGCAACACTTGCAGGTTCCCCACTGGTACGCCTCTCAGTGTCTTCTGACATCCTCTGTGTCTCGGCTCGAGACCTGGTGGTAACACCTTCCTTCGAAATAAGTGGCATTTCACAATTTCACTTCCGACACCAGTTGTTACGTACTTTGGGTTCGTAATTGTAAGAAAACGCCACTTATGTAAAAACCGTGTATTTACAACACAAATACACAACACAACACAATGTAATACTCAATATCAATCAATGATTAAAATCGATCCAGTAGTTTTGATTTATTCATTACTGCCCGTGGCCCGCACGCGTTAAATTTGGAGTAAAACAATTCCCCTTTCCCTATAGCATGAAGATTTCCTGCTGTCTTTGGAATTTCTAAATTCATATATGTACTACATTTTTAGTTTTTACATTTTTACCTATTTCTTTTATTTTTACAATTAATATATTACAGAATGTCTTTATATACAACGTTCACAGCTTTCTTGTCAGTAGACAATATAAACATGTTTTCTTTAGAAGGTTGCTCTTGAAAGAGCGACATATAGTTGGCCATGTGAAAAACAGTCAACGCTCAAATCTAGTCTGCAACGTTGAAGGTTTGACCCTGCGATTTATTAAGACGAGGCATCGGAGCAAACGGGAAAAAATGTGCAAATGGTTGAACTTCTCACTAAATTAAGGTATTTTAAGCTCAAAAGAGTAAAAAATATAAGCATATAATAAATAATAATAATAAAAAATATATAATATAATTGTTAAAAATGATTAATTTTTGAAAAGCTGTATATTTGAAAACGATGATGGCATTCAACTCAATTTTTGAGATCTTAAATATTGTTTTAGCTAAATAACCGATAGGTTGAAAAATTTCGGTGCTATGTCAAAAAACATTTTTTTTTTAATTTTCTTCATTGATAAATCCCAAACAAATTGACCGATTTTGATTAAATTAACGGTATTTGACGCAGTTTTTAAAGAACAAGAGCTGATAATATTTTCAAGTCAATCGGTGAATTAACTTGAAAGTTATTTAAAAAAAATTAAGTAAGTTTGCTAAAAACAACGTAATTTTAATATTTGAAAAGCTATAAGCTTTGAATAAGTTAGCACGTTCCTTAGCTAATATCTTCAGGTATATCGTATAATTATTTTTTTTGGGACATTTTTTAATTCAATATTTACTTTTCGCATTCCCATCTGTAAATCGGTAATGTGGACACGCACTGCGAAGATCTAATGGAAGAAACTTACCGGGCTTTGTCTTTTTCTGTATCTTTTTAACTTCCCGCTAAGTATGTATAAGGAAGTTACTAATTTTGCCCCGATTTTCGAAAATCGAGTTTTCACCAGATGTCCACGTTTTGAAGTCCTAGGAACCTTTTCCGACTATTTTCACGATGACGTCAGTATGTATGTATGTATTTGTGTATGTGTGTGTGCGTATGTGTGTATGTAAACATCTCATAACTTTTGAACGGCTGGACCGATCGAAACGCGGTTGATGGCATACGATTGGATTTCGCTCAACTTGACTTCCTGAAAATTTGAACCGATTTGGTTCAGGAGATTTTGAAAAATTTTGAAAAAACACCAAAAAAAATTTTAGCGAAACAGTATTTTTTTAATGTTACTTCCAGATTTATCTACCGATTCAGTCAGGCTAATTTATTAATAATTAATTAATTATTAACAAAATTAATTTTCCCCGTGTTGGTTGTAAAAGGCGACCGATTGGCTATACGTGTCACTACCACCGTGATACTATGTAGTAGAGTTCCACATCGTCTCACCTGGGTTTATGCTACCACTGCATTACCTAATTCTACCGCAATTGCGTCAATGCTTGTCATCATCGTGTTCCGTTTTGAGGGTTAAAGTTGGGTGATAGACTTATGTATATAGCATTGCCATCACGTTGCACAGATAGCAACGCATCATTAACACCTTTGTTATCTATAGGCGATAGAGTATCTTTGAGACAACCCTGATTTCATTAAAAAAGATAAGAGTTACGCGATAGAAAGAGATGCAAGTTCTAGGTAAGTATAATGGTACCTAGGTAACCAAGCGCTGCGCGATCTGAATTCATCTTAATTGTATCGTGACAAGAGTCCCTATTTCTTTAAACGACTTGCCGGAGTGTCTCTTCTGTACTTGTACTATTATGTATTCTGTGACTGTGTTTTCACCATGAAGTCAAAGCCACGAGGTAGTTAGTCCCTATCAAAACGTTGTGACTTGTAACTAAGTGGTGCAACGTCTCGACCGGAATTTGATAACACCGCCTTACGAATTCCTGCCACAATAGCGTTGGCACTTTTCACTGATATGTGTGATGTGAGTATTCCGGCTTGGAAAAAGGTATCGAGTAAACTTTTGCATGTGGCATTGCATCCCCGTTACATGGACATCTTTGACATCTTTGATGTCTATAAGCTACAATTATCTCTTTCAATCAGGAAAACCATTTAAACCAGGAAAAACATTACTTAAACTATAGTCCTTACATTAGGCTAGCTATTGTAAGGGCCTAAATTCGGATACAAATTACTCGTATCATCCACAATGCAAACTATGAATTTACATGCACACAATTCCTGTTATATTACAAACTATTCGTTTAGCTCATGTAACGATTCTTGCTTTATATTACAGCTTTTAGCAACAGATAAAAACATAGATCGCGTCATCAGAACTGAATCAAATTAAATTGAGACAAATTTAGTGTTACGACCTTTCAAATAAAATTAATCATCGAAATTCGTTCACATGAGCTATTTATTTTCACATGAACTATTTATATTTTTAGAACATTCCATACGAAAAAACAAAGATCCCGTTGAATTGAGAACCTCCTTCTTTTCAACCGACTTCCCAAAAGGAAGTTTGATAACCTCCTTTTGGGAAGTCGCTATTGATATACGACTGTGTGTTTTTTTTTATGTTTGTTACCTCACTCAGTCATTTTTGAATCGATTTTGAATTATTTTTTTTTGTTTTGGAGGGTAAACTTCCCATATAGGTAGTTTTAATTTGGCGAAGATCTGACGCAGATACAGAAAATCGCAAGTTAGTTGCTGCAGTTTTACTGCGTTTAAAAAATGTATCTATCTTTATATATTGGTCGGTTTCTATATTTATATATCGGATAAGTATTATCTAATTTTAATCGGGTTCAGATCAGTTAATCGAAATGGCTATTTTAGAGAAAATAGATGAGTATGAACTAGGATCTATGGATTGTCTTCCGAAGGAATTAGCATAAGAAGATCCTATAAGGAATACTTGGATAGTTTGAGGGTGTTAAAATTTATGCAATTTCTCCGAGTATCAAACGCAGTGTAATAAAATTAATGAACTTTAAAACGCATTGTCAGCAGACGTACAATAATTATTGTACGTGTAATATAATCTCATGAATTTTTCATGAAATACAATCCTTCTTGGCAAAAATGCAATAATTTTTAAAAATAGCAAATGATTTATAAAACAAGTTCCTAAATAAAGATACCAGGACATCGATGTTTTCTAGAGGAGTTATCAGGAGTTTATGAACGATACATCGATGTTGATTATGGTTGATGTCTTGCAAACTACTATATAGTAGTATATCAAATGACTATAATATAGGATTGAATATTTAGGTGGCGTACTTCTTGAGAGCGGAGGGTGGGGGGGGGGGGGGAATTAAGATAGAAATATCACAATGTAAAAAAGAACAGTGGGACATCGCGTTTGAAGTTAGGCGAATGCCGCTTTTGTGTAGGTATTTGTCATTGCTGCAGGGTTATCAAAATATGTATTGGTAATATGCAAGGAACTTATATACTATAACTGGAATTGTTACAAAGCAATATTTGAAAAATAAAAATGTACTTTATTTAGTAGAAAGAGACACACTCCACTCATGTCGTGGTCCTCTTCGGAACGATTTTGAAGCGCGTATGAACATTCGGGTAGAATGTAACTTCCTTGGTAGTATGTGTGTGTATGTATATCAGGAATATAATGAAAAAAGTTCGCGTCCGAAATATATTGTCATATTCCGCCTCGTCAGCCAAGTGGTTAGCTACCTTGACTACGCAATCGACGGGGCTCGGGTTCGATCCCCGACAGGGACAAGCATTTATGTGATGAGCATATATGTTTGTATTTCCGGGTTTGGATGTTTACTTAATATGTTCTAGTATTTATATATGTTTTTCTATGTGTTAAAAATTAAGAAAATCAAATTAAAAATATTTTATTGCTTTACAACCATTTTAACAACAGACTGTGGTTACATACCTATTAAGTAAAAATATACTTGTATTAGGCAGTCACCGCCCATTCAGAACATGATTGACATACCATGATCCGAAGGTGGTGTCAAGAGTCTTCGCAACCGGCGTGTGCGTTTGAAGAGAGTGATGAATGTGGAGGAAGCGAGACAAGCCTGTAAGGATCGTGATGTATGGCACTCGGTTCTCTCTGCCTACCCCGTAAGGGATCTGGCGTGAAGATATGTATGTATGTATGTAAGTAAATCTTTTAATTTCTCATGTATTAGAGTGTGTGTGTGTACACACACACATTAGGTTGCAGTACCTATATACATTTTATTGTTGTTCCTCTTTGTTTTACTGTATTTTTGTGTTGTTTTTGTTATCTTACTTAAAACGCCTACAATCCAAAACGAAGTCTCTCTATTATAATTCCATTTCAAGGAACGGATGACCCGTGTTACTTCCTATAATGTTATAGAAAGTAACACGGGACATGGGCAGTTAACTCTGCCTGTGTTAAGTTCACTTGACACTGGCAGAGTTCACTGATAAGTAATTGTCAGTTGCCACCAAGGAAGTTATATTCTACCCGGAATGTTCACACGCGCTTCAAAATCGTTCCGAAGAGTACCACGACATGGGTGGAGTGTGTCTCTTTCTACTAAATAAAGCGCCAATCGTCATATATAAGTGCGGCCATACGTAGTTTGCAAATTACTACTAAGTAATTCTACTAATTTGAGAAACAGCTTTTGCATTGCATAAGTAATTACGTAATAATTAAAATAAGCACATTTTAGAACTCACTATGATAATAACAATACATTTTATGCTAATGTATTTATCGACGTATATGAATAAAAGGGATTTAACGATTACCGAAAATATAAAAATCTACCATCATATAGTTTTATTTACCTTAATTACCATATAGTTTTATTTCATTGCCAGAATTGCAAGAAAGGGACAATATCCACTCTTGTCGTTGTCTTGCTCAGAACGTTTTTCCCCCTCTGTTAAGTAAGAAACAAATATCAACTTTAATTGTAACGAAATAAAGTACGTTTTTATTTTTCAAATATTGCTTCGTAGTAATTCCAGTTATCTTATATAAGTTCCTTGGTTGCCACTCACACAATAAAGAAGAAGAAGTTAATACTATAGTCTATGTATAACCTCAAAATCAAAATAAAAATATTACCTACGTATTGTTGATTTGAATCAAACGAGAGATTTGAATTTTGATTCAAAGAGGAAAAATCTTTTATTTTTATTTGATTGTATCTCACAGCACAGAACAATATAATACTCCTTTGTATCTGCATACTAGTTACAAGTAGTTCATTTATTTATATTTTATTTAACACTTTATTATGTACACTTGTTAACAGAATTTTGTAAATGAACCTTGTTTTGGAATATAATAACAATGTTTAATAGTGATTTCTAAGGCACGAAGTTCGATTGACCGGTATAATTCTATGCAATAAGCGAGAAACTTTCAAAAAAAAATAAGGAGACAATTTTAAATGTGTACAGAATACAGAATGTTTAAAAATTTTGTACTGTAATCTTAAATATGTGTTAATAATAGGTGAAATAACATTTAATTGCTACGTTTTACCTAATTTTATTCAAATTTTAATTTAAAATAAGTGAAAGTATTTTACTTTTTATAAAGATGCACATGTCGTCAACATTCTGCATCTCTTTTATAGTTGGTAAAGGTACAACAGTAGGTGTTTGTTTACAGTTCATGATCAACACTGAGATCAATTGATAAATTTTATTATAATAATAGGTCTAAAGTTCAAAACCTGACAACATCTTACAGTGGTTGCAATAAATATTATTTGTCTATATTGTTACAGATACATGTAACTTTGTAATTTGTACTCGTGGATAAGAAAATTGACTTGCTCATAACTCTGATGTATTAAAACAAAGAAGGAATCACAATAGAAAATCATAAAAAGACTGTGTTCGTAGATTCATGTTCCTAGGAAGATTTTCTACCATTTTACGTGAAAAGAAAAAAAAAAATTGCATCCAAATCCTGAAAATGGCTAAAAGTTCTTTTGAATATGTAAAAAGCTTTGAAATTGATGACACTTTACTTCCCAATACTTGGATAGTAATAAGACTTGATGGGAAATGTTTCCACAAATTCTCTGAGCTGCACAACTTCAAAAAGCCAAATGATTTGAGAGCCTTAAGATTAATGAATTATGCTGCATTTACAGTTTTACAAGAGTTCAGGGATATATTATTTGCATTTGGACAAAGTGATGAATATTCATTTATCTTTAAAAAAAATACAACACTTTATAAAAGAAGAGCTGCAAAATTATTGACAACAATAAATAGTAAGTTTTCTTCTTCATATGTATTTTATTGGAGTAATTTCTTTGAAACTGAAGTATTGAAATATCCTCCGTCCTTTGATGGTCGTATTGTTTTATATCCATCAGAACAAAATTTAATAGATTATATGAAGTGGAGACAAGCCGATGTACACATAAACAATCTTTACAATACTACATTTTGGACTTTGGTACAGCAAGGGAATCTTACTCCCACATTGGTGAGTTAATAAGCAATATATACATTTGTGTAAATTTCTGGTAAGTTAAATAGTGTGTGTGTTTGATACTTCGAGTATGTAACCTAATAGAGTAGCAATATGAGCCATCTAATTCTGAAACTGATCAGTGTTTTGCCACTGATAAATAGCAATGCACACTCGCCCTAAAGCAGTACCGCACCTACAAGTGACCTGTGTGTACATCCCGATACTCTCGAAAATATTTAAAGTTTGGTATATTACACCGCATAATATCGTGTTGTTCTATTAGATGGTGTCGAAAAAGCAGCAAACGGTCGAATTATAAAACAGACGGAATTACGTTTCATCGGCATCAATAAACATTGATTTTATTTTAATTTACTTTCATATAATATGACTCAAATTAAACTGACAGATAACACGAAACAAGAGACACTTGTTGATGCACCTTACTTTTGCTTAGGTGTAACCTATATACAACTATCTAATTTTATTCAATACGCGTTTACTATTGCTGCGCCATTATCACATTAACCTTGAGTCGGCCAATCACAGCATTACAACTGGTGTAGTGCTTTTGCGGAATATGTTTTGTAACAAAAAAAAACAATGTAGCCACCCTTCTGGTTACATACTCGATGGTTTGATAAAACTCACCTATGCGAAATCTAGAATTTTAGAGAAACATTTGAATTTCAATAATTTTAAGATCAAATGGCACAACTAAGGCCTTCTAGGTCCGTTAGGATAATTATTAGTATAACTATTGTTGATGACTAGAAATACACATTACCACTGCCTAAGCTATTCCTGATGCAATAGAATCAGTCATGTTTCAGTTTTGAGTATAACATTGCTGATAGACTTAAGGGTCATTCTAGTCTTAATTTTTATGTTGCTTAAATTTTTTTATTTTTTATATCATAAGATAGCAGACAAGAAAAAGTAACCATCACCTATAGACGCCAAAGATAGATGGCAATGCCACATGCATAAGTCTACCAGCTACCTTACCCTCCAAACCGGAACACAACAATGACAAGCATTGACGTTATTGTGGCAGGAATAAGTAAGACAGTGGTACCTAATACCAGGACAAGTTGTTGCTGAACTCTACCACCTAGTAGTCACAATGGTAGTGACACATATCCAGTAATTGCTTAAAAGCATTCTCACCACTCACATTACCTAATAACAGAAAAAGTTATTAGGTAAGTAAAAATCGTCAAAATGGCATTATTTTCCATTTTGTCTTGGTTATATTCTCCCAAAAAAATCAATCTAATTTATTTTTAAATATTTACTGACCAATTTATTACTTACAAATGTTTACTAAATATTAATTACTAGCTGTTGCCAGCGACTTCGTCCGTGCGAACTTTGTTTACTCCGCACTGCTTCTCCCTCGTAGGTGATAGTGTGATAATATGTAGCCTATATGTTGACCCGACCTATTAGTAATATTCATACAAAATTTGAAGTAAATCCATGCAGTACTTTTTGACTTTACCCCGACATACATACAGACAAACAGATAAACAGATAAACAGACAAAAATTCTAAAAACTATATTTTTGGCTTCGATATCGATTGTACATCACGCCCCAAGTATTATTTTAAAAAAATATTCAATGTACAGTTTTGACTTTCCTACGATTTTATTATATGTATAGATTAGGTACTTAACATGTTGTTTAACAATTCTCTGTGAAACGAAATACCACATACCCGAAGTTTTGTTAACTCAATACAGATCACCCTGCCCTCATTTGACCAGCTGCAGTAGTCAGGCATGAAATACAGGAGGATAATAGGATTTGGAACAGGAGCATTTTGCTTTTAATTCTCTTAGTTGTGTCTTTTCATTTGTGTATTTCACCAAGTTTCAAGTTAGGACATATTTTATTGTAATAATTAGGAAGTACTTTTGAGTAATAATACCCACCAGCATCATAGTTTTTTTGCAAACTATTTCAATATGATTTTTATGAATGATTCAATTTTAGTAATGACATTCACAATGATTTCATACACTTCTAATGAGCATTCAAGAAGATATAGGATGTAAATAGATATCAGATTAAACTAAATAGAGAATGTTCATTGGCTATGAACAATCTGCTAAAAATGTAATCTCTACCACTGAGTAGTCACTACCATTGTGACTACTTAATGGTAGAATAACGCAATGTATATTGCCTGGATTTGGTACAACCCCCTTGCTTATTCCTGCCATAATAGCATAAGTGCTTGTCACTTTCGTGTTTCTCGGCTGGGTTTTGGTGCAAAAATTCCTGTTGCAAAAGCATTTGTGATTTTTGTTATCACTGTCAATTTTAAAGTGACAAATTTATTACTTAAATAAAACTATGGGGCCGTTCATAAAATATGTCACACTAAAATCAGCTTTTTTTGACCCCCTCCCCCCCTATTGTCATGCTGTGTCACACTTTTTGTGACCCCCCCTAGAAATATTTCGTCACAAAATCTAAGAGCCCCCCCCTGCTGAGTATGATAAATTCTAAATGTTAGTACACAAATTCTGAAAATTAAAAATATTTATTTAGTTATTATAATAACATTACGCGCAGGGTACGTGGAAACGTTACTGTCTCAAGTATTGGAAAAACAAAGAAACCCGTTGTGATGGATCGCAACGCCTCTAGAGTCGCGCCACAGAGCTAGCGCTCATGTCAAAAAATAATAAACGGCAAACGTCACGTTGCCGTATACCCCCGTCCCTCCTTGTCACATCTTGTGACACTCAGCCAGACCCTCCCCCCCCTCCCCTTGTATGCGAACGTATTTTATGAACGGCCCCTATGTATGTAACTAAGTAGTTTTTTTACATTATAAGATAGCAAACAAGCAGACAGCTCTTTTGCTGTAAAGAGACAACCATCCCCTCCCCCCCCAAAGATGTTAATGATGGGTTATTATCTGTGTGGCGGGATGGTAATATCACATGCATCAGTTAACAGCTAATTTACTCTCCAAACCAAACTGAAACGCAAAATTAACAAGCATTAAGCTGTTGTGGGGGGAAAAAATATTATTAAATAAATAAATATGTAAAGCTTTTATCCTTTTCTGCTTCGATTTATTTTTAAGATTCTATGTTAATATTACTTTATATTCTAAGTAAGTTACCGATGTTAAAATTTAGATATAAAGCACATCTTATTATAGATAGTAGGTATATATAAAAAAAGTATCTTCACGCCTATATAGAGGTAGGCAGAGGTGCAGCAAGTGCACCCACAATTAGCCGAAGATACTGTGATAGGTCCCACAAATGTGATAGGTGGCAAGCATATCGCTAACCGGGCACTTTCCAATCCCGGGAAACTTTGTGTTTCTCAGAAAAACTGAAAAACACTTTCAATGTGCCGGACCCAGGTATCGAACCCGAGACCTCAAGTGGTAAACGCCAACGCTGGACCACTAGACCACGGAGGCGACTAGTAGGTAGTGGTATATATATTTTATTTATTTGGAAAACCATCTGTTATAGTAAAATAACAAATATGAAGTTTAAAAAGTAAAAAGCCGTTACAGATTTTCACATTTACAAATTATCTTGCATTCCATTATTTATCTACCACAGTTTGAGTATTTTTTATGAACTAGTTATTATTTGTTAAATAGTATAATTTTGCTCTGTATTAATGTCATTATTCTCAAAATGGTAATTTTTAGAATATAAGTAGTTAAATCAATAATCAATGAAGTTACACAAAAAATTAACACCTACATAAAGGTTAACAAAATTGTAATATATATGTTAACGGAAATGTATGTAATCCATTATTGTATACAATTCCTAGATGTATGTTATTCCTAAAATCGCCCGGAAATGTGTAAAATGAATCATTTTGAACACATTTCCTAGAAAATCTATACATTTTCTAAATAGCAAGCGGAAATGTAGAGAATTTAAGATATCAATGGGTATGCGGGGATAACGGCGCGAGGGAAAGGTATTGCTTCATCCGATCAGGCACGATCCGATCACCGTATTCACAAATGATACTATGAGATTGCATAGTGTTAGTGAACGCATAGGGTCATTTAAACCGATTCCTTAACAATACTTAAGTGCCGGTCTCCACTATGCGTCCTTTCAAATCTACGCACAGTAAAGTTAACCACCGAGCTATTTTACAGAATGCATAGTGTCCAGTCTGGAGTCTGGTATCCAGATGTTGTCTCATAAATTAGTATGTATTGTCCAGAGCGACTCGAGGCCCGAGAGTTAGTGTTATTATAATTGAAGTTGAAATTTGTGTTTGTAATGGATTACGGAAGTGAAGAACCTACTTGTTCACTTCATTATTCAATAATTATATAAAGGTAGATTACACGAACAAAGAATAATCAGAACAAAATAAGTTATTCGAGATTCCCAAAATCTTTTTCTCTCTTCCAAAATATTTACACCAGGTATATTTATATTACAAAATGTAGCCATCTTGATAGTATTATATTAATTATTAAACAGAAACAAATTGAAAATAACAACATGCACAAGAAATGTAGGTTAGAATTGTGCTTAAAATGTTCTGATAATTTGATCTATTATTGACAATTGACATTGGTCAAATGTACAGTTTGAAATAAGCTGCATTAAGCCAACTAATCATGGCTGGGTATTCAACACTATGATATCTCACAGGCAAGTAATACTTAAGTGTTGTTTATGAAACAGATGGCTTGTCATGTGAATTGCATAGTAAATTAGCGTTATTTGCATAGTATTACTACTTTACTTAGGTAAGGGTTGTTTATGAATACTGGCATTATACAATTCCTAGATTTCATACATTTCGGGTAACATATACAAAATAGACCCTTATACATGTGGCATTGCCATCCTGCCACGCGGATAACAACACATCATTAACATCTTTGGTGTCTACAGTCTACAATTTCTCTTTCCATTAGCAGAGCTATTTGCTATCTAATGATATAAAAAATGGGCAGGGAGAATATTATTATGTTTAAACAATCTAAGCACTGCCTTAGATTACATTTAAAATTGTTTAATGTTAGGGAACTTAGGTGCTAAAACTGTTTTTATAAGAAAATGTTTTGTTTTTATTTCCTATCCAGTTAATTTCTTTTTGACAATAAATATCAAAAAAGAAATTAACCAAATTGGTTTCGATTCATTTGTATTATATAGAAGAAAGTCGGGTATCAGACACAGTTAGCATATTGCTACATTTTCCAAAATTTGTTATATGAAATAACATTGGTGTTGCCATAGATATTATCAATTAATTTTTTGAAACCAAACCAAAATTAATTGATAGCAATGATTTTAAACTGATTAATTTGAACATACAATTAATATCCTGGTGTTAATATCTTAAAGTCAGTAAATAAAGAAGCTTGTAGTGCATATCACACACACACGCACACACACACACATATATATATATATATATATATATATATATATATATGTATGTATTTTTCTGCCCTTTCATAAAGGGGATATTGTGTTCCATAGCCACCATGCAGCAGAGCATCCTTGTCGTAGGCCGGCTTATTTATAGTGAAGGTTAAGTTTCAAGGGAATATTACACTACTGTGTGGGTAAAGGGGTTTAGGTTTTACATAATGTTACACCAGCCACATTGAAAGGGTTAGATTAGTAGTTTAGTCTGAGGCATCACATCTTTATATTTTAGCTAATGTTCATGGTTAACTGACACATGCTGTTACAGGTTAAACATAACTTCTGTTTCTAGTAGCAGTAAGTTTTAGGTAAAGCTACCATAAAATCAATAAGAACTCCACTTGACCATCCACCCAAATTGAGACTATTTGGTTTGGGTTTACCAAAAAGATATAGATTTGGTCTTTAATCTTTTTATTTTATATTTCAGGCTGAAAAGCGACTATGTGGAACAGTTTCTGCTGATAAAAATGAGATATTATTTAATGAATTCAATATAAATTACAATAATGAACAAGAAATCTTTAAGAAGGGAACTTTATTAATAAGGAAAGCCATAAGGCAAGATGGTGATAAATCAAATATTGTTATAGTGGATGTACATGATGACATGCTTAAAGAAACATTTTGGAAAAAACATAGTGAGATATTACAACCAAAGTATAAAAATAATATTGTCTACGAAGGACCTGTAACAGATCTTATTAAAGAGCAGTTATTAAATAAAGAACGAGAATATTTATGGGCTTTTTATTTTATAACAAAGACAAATAATTTTTATGTTTTATTGAACCAATGATCTATTTACTTTATACAATCTATATAACCATTATATATTAGGTATTTTGTTTTTCTAAAGAATATTTAAACATTATGGTCTCAGCATTTTGGCTGCCATTTAATATTTGCTTTATTCATAATCAAATATAGCTATTGTTTAATATACAAAATGAATTTGCACAACTCCATAATCTGACAGAAAAAACTGTGTTTATTACTGGTTGTTACTGTTATAAATATTTCACTTTGCATGAACAAATTGTTGCAAAAATTACTTTTATTCAGCTTAAGTTTAACATTAAAGAAGTTGGATATTCATAATTTTTTAAACAAATTTAATATATTTATTTACACTATATTGAACATTCAGGATTTACAATACTCAAATCGAGGTATTATATCCTATTTAGATTTTTGTCATTGAAAATGTTACAATACTAAATATTTGTGTATACATTAACAATAATATGTTCACTTTGGACTATTCCTTTGACAAATTTTAAGGATCCAACACAATAATAAGCAATCAATTTTTTATTTCATTTGAAATTTATTGTAAATGAAACATCATAAGAATATACGTTGTCTGTCTGTATGTGCATAAATCAGTGGACAGCACTACTAACCTAATCGTTCTTACATTACCAATATGCAATTAACATTAAAACTTCCTCATTATACTTGTAGGCAAAATTCATTATTAATTAGACTATCTTTGAACCTATATTATTAGAGGCCTGTAACTCAATAGTTTGGGTATATATACACTCAATATTAATTTCATTTTATACATGGCCTTCATTTCCTACTAATATTTAATAAAAATAAAACAATTGGTTTTAATTAAAAAAAATCAAACAACTTAATTTGTTGCTACTATATCATATAAACTTCATCTTTGCAACATCTGTTTATTAACCTGAAGTACAAAACACGGCACATCATTTACAATACCATTGTCTCTCTAACATAGTACTAGATTGTAAGGAATGAATTTCAGTCTCACTGTCTGAGCTAGTGTTTTACGAGATTTTTGAATGAATTACAACAAAATGGCTATGTTTAATAAACAGAAACAATGGCGCAAAATAACGAAATCAAAAATATTATTCCCAAGATATTATTATATCAATGAAGTAGATACTGTTTCAGACACTGTATATCTGATATAATTTTAATGAATCTAAAATGAATACTTATATATATTCGATATTTACTGTTATTGCAGTGGACCCTTATGTTTCACATTATAATAAATATAACAATACTGGAATTACATTTACACAATAAATATATTTTTGATAAATACTAAGAAATAATCCAAATGAAAAGTATAAGTTTACAGAGTATTGTTTAAAAAATTGGAATGTAGTTGTCAATTTTTGCTCTATGTTTCTGGGCCACACACTCGCTGATCCAAACAATGTTACGGCATTCTTGTTCTTTCAATTTAAGATAAGAGTAAAATACTCCATAGTGGAATTGTTGTAGGAATGCATGGACGTTTAGGCTCACCTGAAAAAATAAGGCATTATTGTTTTATATAATGCAGAAACATAAAGATCATCATGTACAGTAAGATTCTTTCACTTCAAAGAACAGTGTTATTTCCCCCGTGTTGATCCAGGCTCCTTTGAAGTATAGACCAACTGCCGTTCTGCTAGGCAGGTCGTAAAAGGGGACCGATTGGCTATGCGAGTCGATAACATCATGTGGTATGGCTAGCTGGTAGAGTTCTGCATTGTCTCGTCCGGATCTGGTACCACCACTTTACCTATTCCTGTCGCAATAGTGCCATTGCTTGTCAATGTCGTGTTCCAGTTTGGAGGGTAAAGTAGCCGGTAAACTTATGCATGTGGCATTAGACCTCGCTACAAGATAACAATGTACCATTAACATCTTTGGTGTCTACAGGAGAGGTTGACTCTTTTCATCAGGAGACCAATCTGCTTGTTTGCTATCTTATGATATAAAACAAGCTTAATGCTGTTTCACCTTTTGACAGATTAAATCTTAATATTACACACATGACCACACAGTACCTACCTCTGCGTAGGTTCTATATTTTATCTATTAAGATAAATCAGATGGCAAGTATGTCTGAACCATGACATATGGCACTCAATTCTCCCTGCCTACCCCATAAGGGATTTGGCGTGAACATATGTATGTATGTAAGATAATCAGTCCATTCAATGATTTCGAATTTAAAAATAAACGAAATATTAACCTCATGTTCAAAAAATTTGTCCTCCAAAGTTTTATCACCAACATTGCTGCCAGCTCCTTCAAAGAGGGCCTGATATTCTGCATAGTACTCAGCAACAGCTTTAACTTGTTCATAGTCATCTGCTCTTGCCAAAGCAGCAAGTCCATCTGGGTTTAATTTCCCACAGCGAGGATAAAGTTTTGCACGATCATCCTTAGACAGCTCTGTGCCAAATGAGTTGATGGTAATAATGATAGCACGTCTATCAGCTTCAAACTGAAAATAAAATCATTACAGTGATTAAAACTCCTAATTATGAAATAACATTGTAACTATTACATTCTATTGTGTACAAACATGATTGGAGTATAGATGTTATATTTCTGAACTACAGTACAAAATACAATACTATATTTTATTACTGAATTTTTGGAATTCTATACCAATATTGTTATTTAATTTATATGTCTGGTGTAAGGACAATTTTAGATTGATTTTAATGATATATGATTTGTCTTGTAACATACAGTAAGTATCTTCACGCCCATATCCTCCAAGAGGTAAGCAGAGGCACAACAAGTGCACCCTCGATTAGCTGAAGATACTTGTGACCACAATGTGATAGGTGGCAAGCCTATCGCCAACGGGTCTTTTTCCACTCCCAGGCAACGTTGTTTTTATCAGCAAACTGAAAAAACACAATTTTAAATTGCCCGACCCAGGAATCGAACCCGGGACCTCATGTGGTCAAGTCCGACACCGGACCACTAGACCAGAGAGGCGATTACAGTAAATAATTAGTATTCAGCATGTACAAATTTTGTACTAACGTTTTTTAAGAATGTCCACTAATACAGTATGGCCTTGTAGCCCTTTCAGCTACCTGCTAGTTATTTTGAAAAAAAAGCATATCTAAATCTCTATCCGTGACACACTAATTACTCAACATTTTAAAGATAAACAGTTAAACTACTGTTTAAAATTAAGGTTTTTCCTATCCAGTTTATTTTCTATTTTTTTTTTACTTTATTTACATTACAATACAATAAAAAATTATTGTAATGTAAATACAATAAAAAAATATTGTAATGTAAATACAGTAAAAAATTAGTCAAAAAAATAGAAAATAAACTGGACAAGAAAACCATAATCACCTACTGGTTTGAAATACATTTTACAACCTATTCTCATACCTACTACAAAAAAACATCAGAGGATTTTGAGGAAATCTAAATCTATTTTTAAGCTGATTTATAATTTTTAATTATAAATTAATTTTTAATTTAAATATTTCAATTTAAAATAAAAAAAGATTGAAATACTTAACATGGAAAATAATAATATTGTATTGTAATTGAAATAATAATATATGTATATAGAAATATAATATTATTATATTTCTATATACATTTCACTAGGTGGTAGAGTTCTGCATCGGCTCGACCGGGTCTGGTACCACCGCCTTACCTATTCCTGCCGCAATAGCGTTAGTGCTGGTCACTGTCGTGTTCCGGTTTGGAGGGTAAGGTAGCCGGTAAACTTATGCATGTGGCATTAGACCTCGCCACCAGATAGCAACGCACCATTAACACCTTTGGTGTCTATAGGCGATGGTTGTCTCTCCATCAGGAGACCCATCTGCTTGTTTGCTATCTTATGATATAAAAAAAAATACATATAAATATAATAGGTATTAATCTAATGTCAAATTATGTTTTGTAACTTACGGCCAAAATTTCACACATAACATCCGCTGTTGATCCTCCAATGTTATTTTTACAAAAGTCATAAAATGCTTCCAAGTAAGCCTTGTACAGGGTGTTACGAATAATCTCAATGTTCATTTCATCCAAATCTTGTTCACTGATGCAATCAACAAAAAATGGTGCTAATGGTGTGTCCACTAACACAGCATTATATAGTTCTGCAGGTGTAGCAGCAACATGGATGGCTTCCATCTGTTCAAATGAGCCCAAAGGGTGACACTTGGGAATCAGCTCTGAAATTGGTCTCTGATGAAGAGTTCCAGTAATAAGTAGAATGATATTATCAATCATGTAGCTGTACGTAATGAAGTCCAAAAAAGTTGACATTGGTTCAACAGAATGATTTCTGATGTGTTGGAATTCGATGACAAGTTTTTCGCGAAGTTTATCATCGATTGTTGAAACCGAAAGTGGACTGGGTTCATTGGCTAAAAACGAACCATAATCGGTTCCCTGCAAGTGGAGCTTGAGATCTGAAAACAAAAATCGATTACATAGTAGATATTTTGAGAAAAATTCTTATTTTTCGTAATAAAGATTAACTTCACTAACTTTTTATTGACCAGGAAGAAGAATATAACAATAATTTTACCTTCTAAAGTCTCACATTGTACCAAGTTCAAGTAATCTGATTGTTTGAGAATTCCACACTTGAAACCACGGCACAATCCTTCCAGATAACCAGCGTCGATGTTGAAAATGGATCCTTTCATTTTGATTCCCAATTCCTTGATTGGATCTATCAGAAATTCTTATATTTCACACTATGATCAAGCTTTGCAAGAAGAAAATAGAATCCAATGGATCATTGATCATATGATTACAACCATAGACAAGACATTATCAAATTTGCCACCCATTTAATGTTGCCATTGATTTATTTTATCGTTTATACTTTATATATCAATAATTCATGGACTAAGGCGCCCCCTTGGGCGCCCCCAAGGAACTTATATAAGGGCGCCTCATAGACCTACAATAACATTGCGCATTACTTTTATTTTGCAATAATATTGAAAACCCCCTTGCTTCCAGACGTTCAATAAATTAACTCAATAAAATTGACAAACCAGTCAGATCAATATTTTCGTGCGAGTACATGTCTGACGACGAAGTTTTGGCGGCAACCATGCTAGTGATTTTGTTAAATAAATTTATACAATTCTATACACTCAAGTAAAAACTCCCGTTCTTCATTTTTTATTGATTGGTTTTCTTTCGATCACCACTTATATTGATTAGTGAATTGGCCTGAATGTCGAATTTCAGCCGAATGTTGAGTTTCGGCCGCAAGTTCAATTTCGATCGAATGTCGAAATTCGGCGAAATGACGTATTTCGGTCAAATGTTCAATTACGACCGAGTGTCGAAATTCGGCCAGTGGTCGAAATTTTGGTCCATTCTAGTAATGAACTATTAAATTAACAAGATGAATAAAATTACCACGAAATGACGAAAATTTCTTGCTCGCCATTTTGCTTAAATTTACGACGCGGCCATACATTAAACATCGTGACTGACCGATCACGACCGTTTCAAGCTCTGAAGTGAAAAATATTGTGCAATATTAAACCTACACAGTGCAAGAAAAAATATTGTACAATAAAAATTGAATCCGGTCAAACTTTCGTTCAATCATTGTGCAATCTTCAATATTAACTCTAAACGGTCAATAATATTGTACAATACGTAATATTGCGCAATATTATTGTAGGTCTAGAGGCCGCCTAAAAGAAACAACCTTAATTTTAATAAAATTTTTTAGTTACGTTTATAAAGTGCTATGTATATATAAGTACTTTGTATACGCCTTGCATCTCTAAGTAGTCACTAGTCTGTGGTATACGTGATATATATAACAATATGATTGTTGGTTGTTACAATTTATTATTACAAATTACTTCACCCAAATTGCAAAATGCAAATATCACGGCAATTATACATGTTGTTTCATAATCTAGTGCCATCACATTATACGCAAATTGCAAAGAGTACCTATGTAATGTACCTACCTATTTAATTGTTTGGCCAACTAGGTACATAACAATGTATTAATTTTTTTTTTTTTTTTTTCTTTTTGGCATATGTATTAATTTACTTTTTGGTACATAGTCACATTGTTAAGCAGGCTATAAACGCTCAAACAATTTGTCAAATTTTACGTGTTTGGCAAATTATTTGATTGTCTATGGTCATGTTTGACATGTTTGTCAAGCAAACGACGTGTTTGGCTGTATGTTTGAAAGATTTGATTGACGGCGTGTTTATCATATGTGTTTGAAGGATGTTCGTCAAACAAACTCACCATTTTGGCGCGATCGCCGCTGAGACATGATGTTAGTTGTTACTCATCTGAGCGTCGGAGCGTCACTTCACGGCAAAAACTGCTTTGAAAGTGAAACCTTGTTTGACAAACTTGTTTGTACGTGTGCGCTGATGTTTGATAAAAACGTACAAAC
Organism: Apodemia mormo; assembly: GCA_036924255.1. Lineage (NCBI taxonomy): Eukaryota > Metazoa > Arthropoda > Insecta > Lepidoptera > Riodinidae > Apodemia > Apodemia mormo. The sequence goes on along the minus strand of JAUPFN010000003.1, from coordinate 30,092,250 downwards.
AAAACGTAAAGTTTGACAAACATGTTTGAACGTTTACAGCCTGCTTTATGAGTATATTGTTCTTTGGTCACATTGTTGTTTATGGCAGGCCTCTGACACTCGCCTATACCTACCTACCGCGATAAGCAACTACAGCGGACAAAAACGCAACGACCAACGTTGCAACTCTGTAGGGGCCACAGATTATTTATGTAGTATACAGTCGGGGCCGTCTCGTGCTTATTAGTACACGCGTACTAATTTTACCTTTATTACTGTAGTAACAACCTTTATTACTGTAGGTACTGTTATAAAATAGGCTTGGGCCTAACCGGTCACTACAGAGAGCGCTCAATTTATTTCAAAATCCAAGGATGAACTAGTTCGTTCTATTAGTTCATTAGTTCTTTTTTTGAAATAATTTATTAAGAACAATAAATAAAGAAAAAAATATAGTTATGATTATTGTAAGTTTTGTTTATTGTTATATAAAATACAAAGTATTACACGATATTTTTACACGTCCATTTATGTAATATGAGATTTTTTATTTAAATAATGAAAAATAAAATAATTTATATTAATGATTAGTCAACAGCTAGGCTAGTTCCTAGTATAATGTGTAATTATATTAGAATACTTAAAAAGTATGAATTTTTACAATTAAAGTTGACTTTTTTGTTATGGCACATAAAATCTTTTATCGAAATAAAAACGAAAAAATAAAATGATTTATATTAATAATTAGTCATAATTAACGTGATATATATTAATAATTAGTCATAATTAACGTGATATATATTAATAATAATCAATTATTTGTAACAATAAATGGGAATAGAAGAGAATTTTTTAAATTTTAATTAAACTTACCGTAAAATAAGATATAAATGCTATTAGTATTGTTACGTACTCTGGTTCGTGATTGTAGGAAAACACCACTTATATTAAATCCGTGTATTTACACAACACAACACAACGTAATACTAAAATACACTTTACACCCTAGTCACTCGCTGTATTATCACTGAGTTTAGAACACTACACAATAAAACACTTCTCGCTTCGCACTGGTCACTTGATGTATCGCTCTCGATCGCTTGATAAAAACTGCCCTGTGTTTGTCAACAGCTCTCTATTTATAGGCAGGGTAAAGTCCAGAAAAATCTAAATTTATCGGGAAACAATGAATCACTTCTTATCGTAAACATGTTATGAGTCATAAATCCTAGCACACGCTACTTTCAACCTTATGCCATATCCCACAAAGTCCATTATGGCATAGCCCAGGTCAACTATTTGTTTGTCAATAGGAGTAGCTTTCTCTTTCCTTTATTTCTAGATAGTTAGCGCGCGCGTGCTCCAACTCTACACGCTTCTAGATTATACGTAACAGTATTCTGATTGATAATTAGCCAGCAATACTTCAGTTGACGATTGTTATGATTTCATATGATTTGATAAAATTTCAACCATGGACATTTGAAGTTGTTTAGTATCGATATCGATTATCGAAATATCAAGGCGCGCACAGTAAAAGTAAATAACTCGGTTGGTCACATAGTGCCACTGTCTAGTAAAGTGGACGCTAACAGAAATATAAAAAGAACTAAGAGAGGGATTTTCAATGAACTAGTTCGCATAGTTCACCTAAAGGAGCGCTCTTCCCACCTAGGTCGCTCGCGAACTACCCAAGACTATTATAAAATGGGGAACCAACACAAATAATAATACAGGCTATGTGGATGGCTATCGCAATAAACAGAAGGATTCAAAGTTTTCGTTTTTTAATTTACCGAAAGATTCTGAAAGGTAAGAAATATTTATTAACCGTCCCGTTGGTCGAGTGGTTAGTGACCCTGACTACGCAATCGACGGGGCTGGGGTTCGATTCCCGACAGGGACAAACATTTGTGTAATGAGCATAGATGTTTGTATTTCTGGGTTTGGGTGTTTATTATGTATATTTTGGTATTTTTATGTATTAATGTCATTGATTAGCACCCATATCACAAGTAAATACTTCGATCAATTCGTGTAATTTGTCAAGAAATAATTATTGTTATTTATTTATTTTTGTTATGTTTAGTTTACTCGTAATTTTTATAGGTACGTTTTATGTACTGTAGGTAAGGATTCCGTAGATTTATCATGCCCCAGTATTGCAACTTGAAGTCCGCCACAAATTATATTTTAAAATTAATTACTTATTAACAAAATTCATTTTTCCCGTGTTGGTCAGAGTTTCTTTGAAGAATAGATCAACTGCCACTATGCCAAGCTAGTAGTAAAAGGCGACCGATTGTCTATACGTGTCACTACCACAGTGACTACTATGTGGTTGAGTTCCGCATCGTCCCACCCGGGTATATGGTACCACTGTTTCACCTATTCCTGCCGCAATAGCGTCAATGCTTGTCACTATCGTGTTTCGTTTTGGGGTTTAAAGTTGGGCGGTAGATTTATGTATATAGAATTGCCATCCCGCTGCACTGATAGCAACGCATCATTAACATCTTTGGTGTCTATAGGCGATAGAGTATTTTGATACAACCCTGTTTTCATTAGAAAATGAGATGCAACTTCTAGGTAAATATAACCGTAGGTAGTCAATCGCCGCTTACTATGTCGATGATCGCCACGCGATCTGAATTCAACTTAATTGTATCCTATCAAGAGTCCCTATTTCTTTAAACTACTTTCTGGAGTGTCTCTTTTGTACTTAAATTATTATGTGTTCATAGTACTAAATACTACAGGCAGGGGTCTCGAAGTCAAAATGCGAAATTGGTAAAAACAAGTATAATCGGTATATTTCGACCAAAAATCCCTCGGGCTAAGATTGTAAATTTTCCTAATATCTCTTTTCTGCAATACAAATATACAATTTATTTCTCCTCAGAGAAGAATTCCATATGACATAATGCTGTGGAAGTAACTAAAGTATACTATTCTTGTTGCGTCGACATCTGTTAACTGTCTCACTCATATTTTTTAACTGCATAGCCTGCCAAACTAAGTCTATTTGCTAAATTATTAATGTGCGTCCCCCATTGTAATTTCTTCTTTCTTATATTCTCTTAATACCTAAACAGTGGAATCCACCAGATCCAGGTTGTTTCCATCCATTTGTTCGCTGGTATCTACATCCCTTATATTAGGCAATAAAAATTTAACACAGTGTGTTTTGTTACCATTTAATAAAATATTATTGGTACTGAACCAGTGTACAACTTTTGAAATCGCATTATTTACTTCGTCATACATACCAATTCGTCTTTTCACTTTGAATAAAAGTGAAGTGTCATCCGAAAACAGTACGATTCCATGCTTATCCCCTACGTAGTAAGGCAAATCATTTATGTATATCAGAAACAAAAATGGAGCAAGTATGGAACCCTGTGACCTATGGTTACAGCAGGACCAGCGGACTATTTTCCATTAATATCAACCCTCTGAATTCTTTCATTTAAGTAAGAAATCAGAAGATCGAGAGCTTTATTTCGAACTCCATAATGGTATAACTTCCTGATTAAAATGTTGTGATCGACACAGTCAAATGCCTTAAGCAAATCACAGAACACTTTGGAGTGTTGTGCATCCTGCAAATTCTCCCAGGTTTTATAAACGTCTTTGAGTAATTCGACACCAGCAACCCTTCGTAAAACCGAATTTTTTATTGGGAAATAATCTTAATTTATCAAAACGTCTAAGCATTTGATCTAGTATAATTTTTAGAGATAGGCCGAAACTTAGAGATAGTCCGAAAATTGGAGCGGTCACATTTAGAGCCAGACTTGAAAATTGGAATAACTTTACTGAATTTCATTAAGCCAGGAAAAACACCATGTATTACAGAACAATTAAATATAACAGCTAAATATGGTGCAATAACATTTATTACTAAAGTAATAATTCTAACAAAATAGCCCCATAAATTTAAGGATTTTTCGGTTCCAATGTTTTAAAGGCATTTAATATATCGTATAATAGGAAGTCGTTTTCTGCTTAACGCTATTGATAATTCTAGGACTCCACAGCTTAAATATAACAATTCTATCATTAACCTTAGCAGCACTGGAAGTAATTTGGGTTTGGTTTTTAGTTCTAATTTTTCGTGGAGGGCTAACATGAAATATATTCATAATAAAGTTTATCGATCTTTCCATTCAAATTACTGGGCTAGTTTGAAAATGTTCAACAGTACCGTTTGTTATTGTAATCTGTACGAGAAAACTATTTCCCACATTATCTTTGATTGTTCATCCTTCGGCATTCAGCGCCTTGTGTTGTTGGGTAGTTCTTTGAGTATTAATCCAACGAGCTAATCTAAATGTATAGTAGTCCCGATTTGGTTCCGCGATCGACCACTGATTTGCTTGTTAATAATTGTACATAAATGTGTCTTTGTATAAATTTATTATTAATACGGTAGGGGAATTGTAAATATATCTGTTTCTAATTATTTTTAATTTATAAAAAAAAAACATTTATCTACGGAAGAAATTATATAATAATTAGGTACCTATTATTCCTGTTAGTACTCACGTAATAACGACTGGTAAGGCATCATGGTTTTTTTTTAATCTGTCCCTTTAGGACGAAAGGAAAAAATCAACAACTTTAAGGTGCCCATAGACCTACAATAATATTGCGCAATATTACGTATTGTGCAAAATTATTGAACGTTTAGGGTTAATATTGAAGATTGCACAATGATTAATCAAAAGTTTGAGCGGGTTTAATTTTTATGGCGCAATATTTTTACTTGCACTGTGTAGGCTTAATGTTGCACAATATTTTTCACTTGAGTTCAGAGTTTGGAGCGGTCGCGTTCGGTCAGTTACCGTGTTTAATATATGGTCGTATTGTACATTTAAGCAAAATGGCGAGCAAAAATGCTATTAAAGATAAAGAACGGGACTTTTTACTTGTGTGTATAGAATTATATAGAGATTTATTTAACAAAATCACCAGCATGGTTGCCGCCAAAACTTCGTCGTCAGCCATGTTGCTCGCACGAAAATATTGATTAGACTGGTTTGTCAATTTTATTGAGTGAATTTATTGCACGTTTGGAATCAAGGGTTCTCAATATTATTGTACAATACTAGTATTGCGCAATATTATTGTACATCTAGGGGGCGCCTAAGGCGGCCCCTAGACCTACAATAATATTACGTATTGTACAATAATATTGACCGTTTAGAGTTAACATTGAAGATTGCACAATGATTGAACGAAAGTTTGAGCGGGTTTAATTTTTATTGCGCAATATTTTTTCTTGCACTGTGTAGGTTTAATATTGCACAATATTTTCACTTCAGAGCTTGGAACGATCGTGGTCGGTCAGTCGCAGTGTTTAATGTATGGTCGTGTCGTAAATTTAAGCAAAATGGCGAGCAAGAAATTTTCGTCATTTCGCGGTAATTTTATTCATCTTGTTAATTTAATAGATCATTACTAGAATAGACCAAAATTTCGACCACTGGCCGAAATTCAACCCTCGGTCGAAATTGAACATGTGACCGAAATACGTCATTCCGCTGAAATTCGACATTCGATCAAAATTTAACTTTCAGCCGAAACTCAACATTTAGCCAAAATTCGACATTCAGGCCAATTCACTAATCAATATAAGTGTTGATCGAAACAAAACCAATCAATAAAAGATGAAGAACGGGAGTTTTTACTTGAGTGTATAGAATTATACAGATTTATTTAACAAAATCACCAGCATGGATGCCTTCAAAACTTCGTCGTCAGACATGTTACTCGCACGAAAATATTGATCAGACTGGTTTGTCATTTTTATTAAGTGAATTTATGAACGCCTGGAAACAAAGGGGTATTCAATATTATTGCACAATAAAAGTATTGCGCAATATTATTGTAGGTCTGTGGGGCACCTAATAAGGGTTTAATTTTTATTGCGCAATATTTTTTCTTGCGATGTGTAGGCTTAATATTGTACAATATTTTTCACTTCAGAGTTTGAAGTAGTCTTGGGTAGTTCGCGAGCGACCTAGGTGGGAAGAGCGCTCCTTTAGGTGAACTATGCGAACTAGTTCATTGAAAATCCCTCTCTTAGTTCTTTTTATATTTCTGTTAGCGTCCACTTTACTAGACAGTGGCACTATGTGACCAACCGAGTTATTTACTTTTACTGTGCGCGCCTTGATATTTCGATAATCGATATCGATACTAAACAACTTCAAATGCCAATGGTTGAAATTTTATCAAATCATATGAAATCATAACAATCGTCAACTGAAGTATTGCTGGCTTATTATCAATCAGAATACTGTTACGAATAATCTAGAAGCGTGTAGAGTTGGAGCACGCGCGCGCTAACTATCTAGAAATAAAGGAAAGAGAAAGCTACTTCTATTGACAAACAAATAGTTGACCTGGGCTATGCCATAATGGACTTTGTGGGATATGGCATAAGGTTGAAAGTAGCGTGTGCTAGGATTTATGACACATAACATGTTTACGATAAGAAGTGATTCATTGTTTCCCGATAAATTTAGATTTTTCTGGACTTTACCCTGCCTATAAATAGAGAGCTGTTGACAAACACAGGGCAGTTTTTATCAAGCGATCGAGAGCGATACATCAAGTGACCAGTGCAAAGCGAGAAGTGTTTTATTGTGTAGTGTTCTAAGTTCAGTGATAGTACAGCGAGTGACTAGGGTGTAAAGTGTATTTTAGTATTACGTTGTGTTGTGTTGTGTAAATACACGGATTTAATATAAGTGGTGTTTTCCTACAATCACGAACCAGAGTACGTAACAATACTAATAGCATTTATATCTTATTTTACGGTAAGTTTAATTAAAATTTAAAAAATTCTCTTCTATTCCCATTTATTGTTACAAATAATTGATTATTATTAATATATATATCACGTTAATTATGACTAATTATTAATATAAATCATTTTATTTTTTCGTTTTTATTTCGATAAAAGATTTTATGTGCCATAACAAAAAAGTCAACTTTAATTGTAAAAATTCATACTTTTTAAGTATTCTAATATAATTACACATTATACTAGGAACTAGCCTAGCTGTTGACTAATCATTAATATAAATTATTTTATTTTTCATTATTTAAATAAAAAATCTCATATTACATAAATGGACGTGTAAAAATATCGTGTAATACTTTGTATTTTATATAACAATAAACAAAACTTACAATAATCATAACTATATTTTTTTCTTTATTTATTGTTCTTAATAAATTATTTCCAAAAAAGAACTAATGAACTAATAGAACGAACTAGTTCATCCTTGGATTTTGAAATAAATTGAGCGCTCTCTGTAGTGACCGGTTAGGCCCAAGCCTAGTTTGAAGCGGTCGCGTTCGGTCAGTCACGGTGTTTCATATATATGGTCGTGTCAAGCAAAATGCCGAGCAAGAATACTATAAAAGATAAAGAATGGGAGTTTTTACTTGAGTATATAGAATAGTATCTATAGAGATTTATTTCACAAAATTACCAGCATGGTTGGCGCCAAAACTTCTTCGTCAGTCAAGTTGCTCGCTCGAAAATATTGATCAGATAGGTTTGTCAATTTTATTGAGTGAATTTATTGAATGTTTATAGTCAAAGGGGGTATTCAATATTATTGCAAAATAAAAGTATTGCGCAATGTTATTGTAGGTCTATGGGGAGCCAAAAATTGCAAGCAAAGTATCAGATGTTTGTTACTTAGTTGTTACTAGTGGATGTACTTCGATATTTTTTAATATTTCTGCTATTTGTTTTCTTTTTTTCTGTTCAATTCCACAAAATTTATAAATATTATTCAAAAAGCTTTAATGTTGTTAGATTTTGCTATTTTCAATATCATACAATTAATTATTTTTTTTTTTAAATTTAACTAAAGTAATTTTTAACACTAACGATAATTGTGATATTATTAGTTTTTGAAATACTGGTTTGCGCGACAACTGAACAGGTAATAGTAGATTGTTTATTACTATTTACTTGTTCTTCAGTCTCAATTACATTTGAGACATGACCTGATTCAAATAACTTTGCCTTTAGTATTATTTTGACCCCTAATCCGGTAATTTGTTATAGGTAAAAAAACAAATTTTATTATTTTTTGCATTTTTTCCCATTAATTACAATGTTTACATCACATTAGTTCTTTTATCTGACACCAGAGAACACTACTTTCGGCAACAGTGCTGCCTCTACACTTGGCGCACCATCCCTATTACAAAGTCAGGTATCCTTATCTTAAGACGGCTGTACACATTGGGCCAAGGTATTGGGTCAACATGTTGGGCCAAAATAGTGATTTGTAAATGTCCCTATTATTTATACATTGGTGTATTGACCATTCTGCATTGGCTCTTTAATAAAGATGGACTTAGAATCTCTTACAGCCGTAAGAGTTGTTATTAAAGATTACTTTTTCTTTTTTAGTTCAATAACAGGGATACTTATCTGCTATAGGCTTATAAGCATTATTAACCTGAAGTAAAAGTATTAAAAATTAAGTATTTTTTTTAATAACCTAACTAAATACCTAATATCATCTAAACCAGTGCACTGCTCACAACCTCCTTTTTCACCAATGAGGCAAAACAAAGCGAAATGAGACGACAAAGGTTTAAAAAATAACTAGTATTGACTTGAATTTAATATGAAAAACGTGTATTCGGAATTCAGATAGATTACATATAATGATTCTGTATAAGATACTGAAAATAATAATTACTTTGTACTCTGAAATCATTTCAAATCTCGTAAATATAATATAGATAAGTAATTATTATTTTCAATGTTTTACAGAATTTCTCGACAAAGATATTTAATAATTATGGTGTAATAACGAGAAAGTTTCAATTCATAAGAGACATTCATCATCATGATTCTTTCATTCATCATTTAACTTTCACTCACGCGCAACAGAACCGTCTTTATCACAAAACATATACTACTACCGCAGGTCCTTACTTTACTGACGAATGAAAATAAACCAAACGAACTAAATAAGATGCCAACGTGTGAACGCCTTTTGCAGAGTGCGCCAAGATCCTTTGATGTGCGCACGAAAACTGACAACATTCGCTTGGCCGGTCAATGTTGGCGCCAACTACCAACATACACCATTATAGGTTTCTACATGTTGGCCTAATAGCTTGGCCCAGTGTATACAGCCACTTTAGAACGTGCCACTAGAATCACAAGTTTTGTTTCTCAACGTATAATATAGATAGCGGGGATAGATTATTAAATCGCGATGACAAGTTTTCTTGTAAATTATATATATAAGCTTTAGGACTTATTATTCATTTAGTATGATTATTATTATTATACACCAGGGGACTTTCTATGCACTTTTGTGGTACATTTTACTAAAAAAGTATCTCACTTTTAGGTTTGAACTTTGACGTGGTGGTTTAATTTCATGTCTAGATATGTTATCTACCATTAAAATTCTATTTCATAAACATTATAAATAGAAGTTACATTTTGTATTAGAATTTTATAACTGCTAACGCCACCTATTATAAAACTAACGAGTTAAAATGCTACAAACCTACACTAGGCGACGATCTGTGCCCTTTAGTGGTACATTTTACTGAAAAATATCGCACTTTTAGGTTTAAGCTTTGGTGTGATAGTTTTATTTCATTTAATTCATTTTCATTCATTCCATTTTAATACAATATTAATCTATTAAAACACTTGTACTTTTTAACTTCCCACTACGTATGTAGATAGGGAGGTTACTGATTTTGCTCCGATTTTCAAAAATGGAGTTTTCACCGTATGCCCACGTTTTGTGGTCTTAGGAACCATTTTCGACTATTTTCGCGATGACTTCAGCATGTCTGTATGTATGTGTGTGTGTGTGTGTGTGTGAGAGAGAGAGAGAGAGAGTGTGTGTGTGTGTGTGTGTGTGTGTCAACAATTCATAAGTTTTGAACGCCTGGACCGATCGAAACGCGGTTGATGGCATTCGATTGGAATCCGCTCAACTTATACTTCCTGAAAATTTGAACCAAATGGGCCCAAGAGATTTTGAGAAATTTTGAAAAAACCAAAAAAAATTATGGCGAAGCAGAATTTTTTTAAATAACTTCCAGATTAATGTACTGATTGAGTACAAAAACTAATCAGCTCTATTCCTCAAGAAATTACGTCTAATGCATAAATTGCCTCAAAATCAGTTTATTCGTTTGGAAGTAATCGTTGACGAAAATTAAAAAAAAAGTGTTTTTTCGACATAATTTCGAAATATTTCAACCAATCATTTTTTGGTATTCTACGATATTTTAATACTAAAAAATTACGTCGAATGCTCTGTTAAAAATCAAAACCGAATCTTATTTACAAAAGTTCCAGCTTTTCAAATATTAAAATTACGTTTTCTTTAGCAAAGTTACTTAATATTTTTGAAATAACTTTCAGGTTAATATACCGATTGACTTCAAAATCTTATCGTCTTTTCTCCTTTAAAAATTGCGCCACGTACCGTTAATTGGATAAAAATCGGTAAATTTGTTTGGGATCTATCAATGACGAAAATTTTTGAAAAAAATGTTTTTTGACATTGCTTCGAAACTTTTGAACCTACAGATTTTTTAGCTAAAGCAATATTTAAATTGAGTTAATTGCCATTTGAAAAATCAAAATCGATCATCGTTTCCAAAAAGCTTTTCAAAAATCAATATACTGCCATTTTTATCAAAATAGATGTTTATACTGAAAAAAACCTATGCTTATAGTCTTTACTATTTTGAGCTTAAAATACGTTAATTTAGCGGAAAGTTTCAGGGATGGCTTGCAAGGTCAACCATTTACAGATTACAGAAAGTGATAGGTGACCAGTCTATCACCAACTGGGTACTTTTCCAATCCCGGGCAACGTTGTTTTTATCAGCAAACTGAAAAAACATATTTTTGATTTGCCTGACTCGGGAATCGGGAAAATATGCAGATAACCTTTATAATTGTTCTGTGTAGATGACATTGATAATTACAGAAATCGTGTTTTTAATCAATCAAGAAAAATATTTTAAAGAATTTTTCTTATACATGAGTACTAAAAAAATTTATCTTACAAAAATTTTATTTTTTTATTTTATATATATAAAGTAAAGTCCATGATACATTAAAAGATGTTAAAGTCCATGATACATTAAAAGATGTAATTCGCATAAAAATACTTTGCTAAGAATATTACTAGGTAATATATATAACTTAGCGAGCCCTTAAAAAGCTCTGCTTTTTGCTACTTGTATATGACAGATACCTGTATGACGTTGCGATATTTCTAAGCTTTTGAATATAGAATAAGTTGGTTAGCATTGTTAACTCACGCCCATTGATAAAAAAAACACTAGATAGACAATCAGTGTCTCAAAAACGTCCTATAAAAATGAGCGCAATATTTTAAATTGTGCGCTCATTTCAAATAGAACTGCGTCGGTTGCGATACTGTCAATTTTATTACTATTTGTATATTGCTTTGTAAAAACAACTATAAGTCTTGCGCTTAAGGTTGAATATGCAAAAACATATATATTTTCCATATCTATAACTACTTGTGCGAAATTAGGAACAGTTTTGAGTGTCCGTTCGTCCGTTCGGGACTGTGCATCTTGGATTTTTTATATCAATGCTCACGCCGTATTTTTGTGCTGCGTTTATATGCATAAAGACGGGCGATTGTGAATTACATTATTCGAATAATTCGATTGTAGACGTCATTCAAATTGTTCGAATAACCTTACAACTCATTCGAATTTGAAGAAAAAGCGAGGAGCAAATACGTATGTATTGCTTCATCTTATTCCTTTCGATTCAATTTTCATTACTACTAGTTTATGTATTCAAATATCCGTAACCTCATATAAAAGTAAACTCTATATGCTGAAAAATAATATTCAGTTTTATGTGGCAAATTAACAAACATTACTAGTATGCATTCGAATATCAATAATTTACTAGTTTATGTATTCGAATATCCGTAGCGTCATCTAAAAGTAAACGCTAAGTTTTGAGAAATAATATCCAGTTTCGTGTAGCAAATTGAATCATCAAAACATCGAAATTAACAAACATTATAATTTGCATTTGAATATTAATTTGTAGTTTATATTGCCAATGAATAAGAACCTATTTCGATTGCAAACTAAAATTTATCTAACTTGTGCGAGAGACTAATAAATTAAACGGAACAAATGTAAGTTTGAAGGAAAATATATAAACAATCGTGGCGCTAGCTTCGTTTCAGTTCCTGCCATTTTTTGACGCGTTACGTACATAAGAAGGTTACGGTAAATTTATAACATAAAGAAAAAATAAATTTATTTAAAGAAAGAATATGTATTAAAAATATTACATTTTTTTAACAATGTAAGTACCTATATTATAAATAGCTGTGTGTGTGCGCGATTCGTGGAATCGGAAACAACATTTTTGAAAGTACTTGGAAATAAGTCTTAACTAATTATTGCTATCAAATAAAAATAATCTTTGTAGTACGGGAAAAACGTTCAATTTGGTATGGCATTCAATAGACTAACTAGCGGTCCGTAAATTTGTAATTATTAGCTAGTAATAAAATTATTACTATGAACATCAATTAAAAACAGACTTTATTGTAAGACAAAACACATCAATTTTGTATGGGAAAGCGAATGAATGAACTAGCGGTTTTATTCGAATTTACAAACTAGCGATGAATTGTTTTTGTATTCGACTATTAATATTAGTAATATCAAACTATTCGATTATTGGAATCAGTAACAATCGCCCTTCTTAATATGCAATGCTGAATCTTGACATTCTTTTTTTTATTTGTTTAATGGCTTTTGACCATTGCTTGGGAGCAATAGGATTCCGCCAATGTCTACGTAGTGACTAAGACACGATGGAGATGCAAATGTGCGGTAGGCTTAGTTAAGCATTTTATTGAAATTTCACCACCACCTGAAACAAACACAACTACTCGAAGACTGTTACAAATAATGGTGTGACTGATATATTAGTATTCGCTAAGATATTAGTAATATTGAAAAGATTCGTGGATTAGTAATCCGGCGAAATGTAATATGCTAATATTTCATATTCGCCTAATATCTGTAACGGCTATCCAAAATGAATCGGATAATATCATTCGGTCTTCGGAATAGTTCGGATTCACTAGATTGGCGCCCATCAGATTCGTGAAAATTCAAAATATTAAAATATTTTCACGATACGCCGCGTCGTACGTACGAATGAGACACACGTATTTCCTGCAGTATACTGTTGTTTTAAGGTCCAAATTACAGTGAAATATTAGTTAATACTGATATATTAGTTAAGATATTTTCCTGTCGTATCAGTATAAGATCTTATCACTGTTGCTTTAAGGTCCGAATTACAGTGAAATATTAGTTAAGATATTTTCCTGTCGTATCGATATTTATTTATAAGTTTAAGAAATATATTGCAGGGATATTTAGTAGAAATTCATTTAATATGGAAGAATAAACTCAGTATGTGTATATAATACTCAATATATAAGATACTCAGTAAACAGGATTTTATTAAAAGAAAATATTTATTTACGTCTATATTAATTCAATTATTATCATCGAGAAGTATCTTGATTTATATAACAGACCACTTAGATATGCAAGCATATTTTTATATATAACAAGGCTTAGTTTTTTTATTTCAAACCAATAATATTAAATAAGAAACACATAAGGTTTTTTATCTAACAAAATAAAAAAAATTGATCCAAAAAATTCTTTTAAAAATTACATTTTTTATTTTTTTTAATTTCTACTTTTCAACTTTTTTTATAATTTCTTTTGGCCACAATTTATTTGTTATAAAATTTTTACTATATTTTACTATACCTATTCAGCAATTAAATTTAAAGCATATCTGTTCTTAGTTTAAAAAGTGTAAAAATTAATAATTAATTTTACAATTTTTGTCTATTTATTTAATTATTATTACAGCAAACAATTAAAATTATATCGATGTAGTGAATATATCACATGTCGGTATAGTAAAATTTTACTTTAGCGTGAAAAAAAATTAACATATTTGAAAAAACTTGATTTTTTTCAAAATTGAAAAATTTAAAAAAAAATTGAAAAAACATGATGCAACAAAAAAATCTACACATTTTTTGAGGTTAACTAATAATTTGTCAACAATCACGTACTTATATGGGTGATTCTCTGTAAGGACGTCTTAAATCTGTACAAAATCGTCCGACCAAATTAATTTGATTTTACTAGAAAAAAAATTAACAAGGGCTACAAAACTATCAGGTTAATAAATGAATTTAGGAATTGTTAATTTCATTACAATATACAAGTATCATAAGTTCATAACTATCTGCTAACCCTGTTTAAAAATATTGATGGCTAGCTTATTAGATAAAAAATAATTAATAATTAAGAATTTAATTGTTTTTATGATCGAACAATCACCAATAGTGATCGAACAAACGATAATTGATCAAAATTAATAAATCTAAGCGATAAAAATAAATATATCTAGCAAGGGGGGCCAACTTAAAGGTGAACATTTGTTTAATTATTTATAAATAAATAAATGACGAACAAACAATTTTTAAATTTAAAACAATTTTTAAAGACGAACATATAATAAAAAATAAAAAAAAAATCAAAAATCAAAAAAAGTGGGGTCAAATTCAGTGACCCTGACACCTGACATAGGCATGTCGATTCACTTGAAAAAAAATCGATCTCTGATTCGATTCGAATCGAACATGCTAGAATCGATTCTCGATTCTTGATTAATCGTGAATTTTTCAATCATGCCTTATATAGACATTATCGATGATAATTTACCGTTAACACAAGTAATGTAGGAATTGTAGGAGACCAATCAGGCAGTCTGCCTGAAGTCTAACCTAAATAAGTCAGTCATTACGACGACTAAATGACAGCAACACATTGGTTGATGAATGTGTTTATTGAACTGTAATTCAACTGGGTTTAAATTAATCTTATATAGTAGAGATTCGTGTAAGTTGCGTGATAAAATCTGATAACGATTGTAACGAGATAAGATACCGATGGTATCTGTGCGCGACAAGTGTGAGCGTGTTCTATTGCGTCCTCGTTACATCACTCCCCCCTTCGAAAAAGGTGTTATACTTAATGCATCTGTTTGTGCCGGTGAAGCGTATGTGCCTTGAGTGCTCAGGTCTGCGGTGAGTCGAGACGAGCAGAATATCCGCGGTCCTCAGTGGGTCGTGACAAGCAGAATACGCGCGGTCCTCGGTGAGTCGGGACGAGTGCGCTCCGCTGTGGTTCGCAGCGAGTCGGAACGAGCAGAATATGTGTGGTCCTCGGTGAGTCGGGACGAGCAGAATATGCGCGGTCCTCGGTGAGTCGGGACGAGTGCGCTCCGCTGTGGTTCGCAATGAGTCGGAACGAGCAAAATAGAGTTGCTGCATGGAGATACAGTGAGCGTTGGCGGTTCGAAGTGGATTCCGAAAAGCAGATGAGGCGTAGCTTGTGAAGCTAACTGATGCTGTTGGAAGCAAAAGGGGGTATCAGGAGGTGCTGATGGTCAGAAGGTTGTAGCGTGCTGTGGCGTCGGTTACGGTAAGGCGGGCGTAGCGTAAATTACCGCCTTTGGCTGCGCTAATTGTCGTTTTCCGATTTTTTCCAGGAGCAGGGTTGGACGCACTTCAATGCCTGACCTTTAAATTCGTTGTAATAATAACATAAGTTACTATTAGAATAACCTTGCTGATATGGCATTTCAGATCACATTGTTTAGGCCAGTAGTTAGCATAAAATTTGCCGCGTTGCATTAATTTCTATTTGCATTTTTGCTAATTGCGCAGATATTTCAGTCATTGTGCTACATTCTGTGTTTTTGTTTTGAAATGGTCTCGATCTCGTTTAGCCTTTTGTATTTGTTACTTTCTGGTGGATTTGTAATAATATCGCTTACTTGTATTTCGTCCTTAACTAATCTCTCCAAACATCTGTTATTCTTGTCGTCGTGGATACCACTGCAATTTCCATGGCTGTTGCTGGAGCTGAAGGGTTTTTGAATGAAGTTAGTGCTGGGGTGTTCATCTTCCTTCTTGCGTGTTCACTGGTCGGTGGTCACCAATATTACGACGACTATATGACAGTAACACATTAGTTGATGAATGTGTTTATTGAACTGTAATTCATCTAGGTTTAAATTAATCTTATATAGTAGATATGCACGTGTAAGCTGCGTGATAAAATCTGATAACGATTGTAACGAGACATAAGATACCGATGGTATCTGTGCGTGATAAGTGTGAGCGTGATTTATCACGTCCTCGTTACATCAGTCATAAAATTAAATTAATCAAATTGTAAGTTTGTAAAATTTTATTAAAGTTAAATTAAAATTCAACAAGAAATCGCATTTCCCAGTATTTAAAGTAAAAAACTAAAATACTGTAGCCAATTTAGAAAAATTGTTGTTAGTTCTTGAATTGAATTAAATCGGTCCGATTCAAGGGGTTCATGCATCGATTGGTGCATTCCAAATCGATCTCAAAAACCGATTATTTTACTCTAAATAATCGATTACAGATCGACATGCCTAACCTCGAACCCAGTGGTCTCGAACCTACCGATTTTTTGATATTTCTACCGATATGGGCTCTGTTCTACCGAAATACCGAAATATAACGATTTTTCTTCGATTTCATAGTATACATAGAAATTCTCCCGATTTTACACTTTTAAGTTGGCAACCCTTTTCATTAATGTTTAATGTTACGGGGAAGTCCTCAATAGTATGGACCTAGTGCAGAATATAGTTCATATATTTTGCTGAATACCCTTGACACCCTTGTGTCCTACAATTCGATGTTATAAGGGGCTTCCCGCTTGGGAATTTACCTGTCTAGTATATATAAACAGTAATTCGGTTTTATTTTTTAATTTTTCATTAATTTTCTTAACTTTGAAGAGTGAGTACCTAACCGAAAGAGTCCCTACAAAATCAGATAATTAAGTTAAAATGTCGTCTGACAAGGAGCCAAGCACAAGTGCGAGTGTAAGAAGAAAAAAATATCTACAATATTATAGAAAAGAATGGGAAGAAGAATTTCCAGGTTGGCTGCAAGATAGTCGTAAAGGCGAAAGCTAAGCCTATTGTAAGAATTGTAATAAATATATCAACATCACATCAGGAAAAGACGCTATAAAGAAACATAGTTCTTCACAAGCACACTCAGTATCATCAAAGAATATAAAATCACAACCAAAGATATCATCATTTACTGTGACCAAAACTCAAAAATCTGATATACTGGTTAAGCAAGGTAATTTTTTTAGTTATTTAATTTACTATTTACATTGTTATATTATTTTGTTTTTCACATATTGGTTTATAGAAGCAGTGGATATAATTATAACCACGAAATAAAGAAAACATTTTTCTTATTTCGTGATTATAACCTAATCGCTACTAGACATACTAGATATACCTACGTAATTTTAATTTTTTATTTTTAATTTCAGGTGAAATAAGATTAGCCTCGTTTGTTGCTGAACACAATCTACCATTCACTATTATGGAGCACCTACCGCAGTTGATGCAAGCCGTTTGTCTTGATTCAAAAATAGCAAAAGAAATAAAATGCTCTTCAACCAAAACTCATGACATAATTGATATTATTATAGGTAAAGAAAGTTTCAATAATTTATGTGCAGATCTAGGGCAAACTAAGTTTTCGCTTATTATTATTGACGATTCCACTGATCTTAGTACGACCAAACACTTGTGCTTAGTTGTGAGATATGCGAAAATGAATCGTATTAAATATTGTTTTTTAGCTCTTATTCCATTAGAAGAAGCTAATGCAGCAACCTTATTTGAGCACATTGTAATTTTTTTTAGAAGCAATAACATTCCATATAAAGATAATCTAATAGGTTTTGCATCTGACGGGGCAAACGTAATGATAGGACGTAATAATTCTGTTGTAACATTGCTGCAAAATGAAATTCCTAACATTTTTGTACTTAAATGCGCCTGCCATTCGTTGCACCTTTGCGCGTCCTTGCTTGTACCAAATTGCCACGTTTTATAGAGGATCTTGTAAGAGACATTTACAACTACTTTTCTTCTAGCCCAAAAAGAGTGGCAGAGTTTAAAAACTTTCAAATGTTTTGCGACTTAAAAGTACATAAAATACTTCACCCCTCTCAAACACGCTGGTTATCAGTACATGCAGCAGTGAAGAGAATATTGGAACAACTCTCTGCTCTTAAACTATTTTTATAGACCAAATATCTAACAATGATCATCTTTTAGCTCCAGAACATATAGAACATATATTACAGAAGCTCCAAGATCCTACTACGATATTATTTTTGGAATTTTTAGATTTTGTATTACCATTATTTACCGATTTAAATAAAGAAATGCAAGCAGGACACCCGAAAATTCATAATTTATATGAAAAAATAACTGGAACATTAAAAACTATTTTTGATTGTTTCTTAAAAAGAGAATAATTAACTAGCACTCCAATCGAAAATGTTGATTTTAAGAATCCCAGAAATTTTATGGATATTGATGACGTATTATACTATGGTGCTGTTGGGTCTAATACACTACTAAGTAGTTCAGAAAATCTAAACTCAGATCAAGTAAATTTGTTTAAATGCAGATGCCTAGGTTTTTATATCGAAGCTTGTAAGCAAATAACCACGCGGTTTCCATTGAAAAATAACCCAATAAAAGGTTTAGACATAATTGATCCAAAAAATGTTAAAATTGGCAAAACTGCTTCGATAGTTCCAGTGAGTAGGCTCTTTCCCAATATTGTTCACAGCAACGATTTCCAGGAAATTGATACAGAGTGGCGCATTTTAAGAAATTGTGAACAAATCAAAACATTTCCTGATGATGTAGAACTATTTTGGGATGAAGTAAGTTTACTATAGCGATGAAACTCAAATGTTTCCATTGTTGTCTAATTTCATCTTTAATATTTTATCACTTCCCCATTCATCCGCTAACGTTGAACGCATATTTTCACATATTAATCTTTTAAAAACAAAGCAGCGAAAAAGGCTGTCAACTGAATCAATCACTAGTCTATTACATTCAAAACGACTCTTTAATACAGCTAATTGTTACGATTTTGAAATTAATTCGAAGATGACCGCGGCTATGGCCAAAGAATATTGGTATAAAAAATAATAAGGGCGAGCGAAGCGAGCCCTACACTAGGGGACTTTCTATGCACTTTTGTGGTACATTTCACTGGAAAAGTATCGCACTTTTAGATTTGAGCTTCGACGTGGTATTTTGAATTCATGTCTAGATATGTTATCTACCATAAAAACACCATTTTATAAACATTAAAAAAATAGAAGATACAATTTGTATTAGAATCTTATTACTACTAACGCCATCTATTATAAAACTAACAAGTTAAAATCGAAAGAAGATAGATTTTGTATTAGATTTTTTGAACTTATTAAGATACTACTTCACAAAATGTTTATATTTGACTGACGGCGCGCAGTCATCGGGCCCTTATATAAAGGCAAGGGTTCACGTATAGACTGAAATATAGACATTTCAAACCATAAACAGTTTCAAAAACTATTTATCGGCGCAATACCGAAAACTATTTATTGAGGTTTACAAAAACTATTTATCGAGCAAAACTATCTATTTGCGCACTACATTACATACTCTTTGTATTGGCGCGACGCACGTACTCTTGGTGGGCGAGGTCAAACGTATAATATCGGTAACGAGAAATACCGAATAACAGACCGAAGTAACACGAACGCGACAAAGAAAGTGCCACACGTAAGAGCGAGAATCTTCATATTATAAACACGGTATTAAACGCGCTATTAAAGCGCGACAGCCAGTATTTGACACCTATTTTTGTAACATTAAATGAAATTATTGGTAAAATTGGGTCATTCAATCTGTTCAAGGTCTTGCACTTGCTTCTGTCAGCATTTATTTTTCGTTCTTATAGACGTTTTGAAATGAAATATAGTGTAAATATATTATGTGTACAACTTATAACTACAATACATAGGTAAATATATTCAAAATGTGTAATATTTAACGTAAAATAATTTCATCACAAAATTTCATCTCGATCCGGCGATAGGAAGGGCTCAAAACGGTATGGCACGGAAATGAGGCAGGTATCAGAACAGTTAGCCAAAGCCGCTATTCTGTAATCAATAGTTTTCAAAATAAATAGTTTCAGAAACCGCTATCGCGTGACGATAATTAGTTTCGTTTTGATACGGCAAAATCGTGAAACGACCCACCTCTACTGCAATAACTATAGGGCCATCAGTTTGTTCAGCTTGACAACCTGACGATACCTTTGATGAATATAATGATTGGGCGAAAATACGCTGGATTTTTTAGGTTGGATAATTATAAATAAAGTCCATACATTAAAAGATGTAATTCTCATAAAAATACTTTCCTAACAATATTACTAGATAGTATAACTTTGCGAGCCCTTACAAAGCTTTGCTTTATGCTAGTTATGATTGTTACAAATTAGTCTGTAAGTTTATTTTTTAAATATAAACGAATTTTATTGAATATTGTATTTTTTTTTTGTCAAATAAGGATTTTGGGTACAAATATTATACCGATTTTAGCTGGCAATTCTACTGATCTCGCTCTATGACGTTCGAGGCCACTGCTCGAACCCAAGGAACTTATATACGATAACTGGAATTACTACGAAGCAATATTTGAAAAATAAAAATGTACTTTATTTCGTAACAGATAAAGTTGACATTTGTTTCTTACTTAACAGAGGGGAAAAACGTTCTGAGCAAGACAACGACAAGAGTGGATGTTGTCCCTTTCTTGCAATTGCCAGTGTAAATAAAACTATCTAAATGGTAGATTTTTATATATTCGGTAATCGTTAATTCCTTTTTATTCATACACGTCGATAAATAAATTAGCATTAAATGTATTGTAATTAACATAGTGAGTTCTAAAATGTGCTTATTTTAATTATTACGTAATTACTTATGCAATGTAAAAACTGTTTCTCAAATTAGTAGAATTACTTAGTAGTAATTTGCAAACTACGCATGGCCACACTTATATATGGCGATTGGCGCTTTATCAAGGAACTTATATACGATATCTGGAATTACTACGAAGCAATATTTGAAAGATAAAATTGTACTTTATCTCGTTAGCAATAAAGTTGACATTTGCTTCTTACTTAACAGAGGGGAAAAACGTTCTGAGCGAGACAACGACATGAGTGGATGTTATCCCTTTCTTGCAATTGCCAGTGTAAATAAAACTTTCGGATGGTAGATTTTTTTATATATCCGGTAACCGTTAAATCCCTTTTATTCATACACGTTTATAGATAAATTAGCATAAAATGTATTGTAATTAACATATTGAGTTCTTAAATGTTAAGCACATTTTTTAATTATTACGTAATTATTTATGCAATGTAAAAACTGTTTTCTCAAATCAGTAGAATTAGTAGTAATTTGTAAACTATGCACGGCCACACTTTGGCCGTACGCTTTGGCGCGCTTTATTTAAAAATATAGCTGATACTTTTTGCTTACTGCTATAAGTTTTTTCTGTTGTAAAATGGTGAAAAATTGTAGCGTTAAGTGCTGTAATAGTAAAGCGTATGCTGGTTGCGGAATTTCATTTTTTGAGTAAGTTTTTTATTGTATTTACAAGTTTCTTAAGTAGGGTAGCAATAATAACACAAAAATTCGGACATGTGAATACAAAGAAATTACAATTCAATCTAACATTTCATAATACGTCCCTAAGGAATGTCATCGTAATCAAATAAGAACCTACTTTACGTAATTTTGTTATTTAATACTAAAATCATTGTGTTGTAGTAACTAAATGCATTACCTACATACTTTTTGGTAGTAACTGTTAACTAGTAGTAGATACTTAACTTCTTGTTCATTATTTTCTTGCAGGTTCCCAAGAAATGAGATTCTTCGACAACGGTGAATTGAAGTTGTTCCATTTAAGAAAAAAAAATCATATTACAGTTTAATTTGCCGCCGTCATTTTAAATCCGAGGATTTAATAATCCATAAGATAAGATCAACATTGAAACCAAATGCTATTCCATCTATATTCCCTGTTGTAAGCTTAATCATTTAGTGTTATTTAAGATATTTTTTAATTAAACATAC
This sequence comes from Apodemia mormo, assembly GCA_036924255.1. Classification (NCBI taxonomy): domain Eukaryota; kingdom Metazoa; phylum Arthropoda; class Insecta; order Lepidoptera; family Riodinidae; genus Apodemia; species Apodemia mormo. The sequence continues at coordinate 30,070,053 of JAUPFN010000003.1, read as the reverse complement.
AAACGTAATATAGGGTCATTGCGTCGGTAACGCGACCGCCTCTAGTATGCGACCACTTGAGGGCCTAGGTTTCTTAATTAAAGATAATAGCATTTTTTCATGAGAAAACAATGAACAGTAAGCATTGAATATTCAATGAATAATTATGTAACAAGAAAATCATAAATTTAAACATATCTGCTAAAGCTGAAAATAGTGCCCGAGTTCGGGTGATGACTTAATGGTATGTTTATGTGTCGCGTATTGCAATAAAAATACCACACCGGGTGGCGAACAAAGTTACCTTTTGTTACCTTATACTAATGTTACACTCAAACAAGAAGCGTTATTATTTCAATTATAGAACATTGTTTGTTGGAAAGTTGTAGTGACATCATTTTTTAGCTTATATTTCTTTTTAAATCCAGTGGTCGCAAACTGAAGTATATAAATATCTAATACGCTCGAAAGCGGCCATGTGGTCACATTCGGACACTTAAAGCTATAAAATATTTTGCTTATTATGATCTCAATGATGGTTTCATGATTGTATAATTTAGAATCTGATGTTGTAGAAGCATAAAGATGCATCTCATCACTTTACGATCACACGTTTTCTTGATAGAATTTTGTTTAATTCACTTGCTAAAATAGGTGATCTCAAACCCACCCTGGTCGAATATTATGATGTTAGTTTATAACCGCCCTGTTTTAACACGAAAGAAAGTAAACTAAAATAAGTAAATAAATAAAATATTGCTTTCTTTAGATGACAACAGGCCCGCAAGATAAAAAAAAACAAAATGAAAAATACTGGTTATTTAGGATTACTTAAAGGAAATTTACTCAGGTGTACTGGGGTGTATATTAGCGCACAAGACAATAAAATACAAAATGAAAAATACTAGTTTTTTAGGATTACTTTAAGGAAAATTTACTCCTTGTATAATGGAAAATTTACTCGGGTGTATAATAGAGAGGAAAATGACGTTATCAAATATTGCTTGACTATTATGTAGTTGTCAACCACAACAAATTTAGTAGAGTAATATTCAGAAAATACGGTCACTTTTATTTCTTCGAATCCCACGAATCCCGTGACAGCGAGTGATAGCTCCGTTATCATCCGCGCGGTGGCTAATAGCTAATGAGTCTAGTCACGAGTTCAGCAAAGCACTGTTTGTAAATAATGAACTTCAATAGTGCCTATAAAGGATAATTTGAATAAAAATGATATCTATGCGTGGGCGTCCGTATGACTATAAACATGTTATAGGATAATTAGCTCAATATTTAAGTGCCTAATTGTTTTACATATTTGGTATTAAAATCAACTACTGAACACTCTCCTTTAGTATGTACGGTTTTTATTAGCCAAATTCAATATAATTTACAGATGTGAAACGAAAAAACTACTTGTTATTAGTCTAGATGATTAGTGTTTAAAATGAATATTTGTTTTTTATATTATAAGATAGCAAACAAGTTGACGGCTCTCCTGATGGAAAGAGAAACCATCGCGTTTAGACATCAAAGATATAAATGGTTCGTTCCCATCGGTGTGGCGGGTTTGCAATGCCACATGCACAAGTCTGCCAGCTACCTTACCCTCCAAACAGGAGCACGACAATGACAACTAGGTGGTAGATTTCTGCATTATCTCGCCCGGGTCTGGTACCACCTCCTTATTTATTCCTGCCGCAATAGCGTAACTGCTTGTCAAAAAGTTTACTTAACTCTTGACAAGAAATAATTTCACTACCATCGTGACTACTAGGTAGTTCCGCAACATCTCGCACTGGTATTTGGCACCACCGCCTTACCTATTTGCGCCGCAATAGAGTCAATGCTTGTCATCGTCGTGATCCGGTTTGGATTGTAAGGTAGCCGGTAAACTTATGCATGTGGCCTTAGACCTCGTCAATACATAACAACGCACCATTAACATCTTTGGTGTTTATAGGTAATGGTTGTCTCTTTCCATCAGGAGACCCATCTGCTTGTTTGCTATCTTAGGGAACGTACCCATACTACGTGACCCGTTTAGGGGGGGGGGGTCTTTAAAATACTACGGTCAGTCACAGGAGCGGGGGGGTGGCTCAGATTTTTGTCACGTAGTCAATTTTAATGAGAGAAATTTAATGAATGAAAATAATTGTTGTGTTCGTAAATTAAGTTACTGTAAGTTCCATACTGTATAGCAATATGTTTTCACGAATGTTGTTCTTTTTCATAATACATAATTCACTAGTAATTTAAGTATGCATGCAGTCTTATGCAATAAAGACGAGTATGAGCCAAATTATTTTTTTGTTTCAATTTTTGTCTGTGAAATGATTAAAAATCATAATTATGAATTACTACGTGAAAACTAAAGGAGGGGGGGGGGGTCTTGGCATATACTACGAGTGGTCACCGAGGGGAGGGAGGGGTCGAAAAATCTTAAAAAATAGGTCACGTAATATGGGTATGTTCCCTTATGATATAAAATTGACATTATTGCTGCAGGAATAGCTTCTGCGATGGTAGCAAATACCCGGGCGAGACGTTGCGGAACTCTACCACCAAGTAGTCACGATGGTAGTGACACTTATAGCCAATAAGTCGCCTTTTACGACCTGCCTGGCAGAACGGCAGTTGGCCTATTCTTCAAAGGAGCATGAGACCAACATGGAGAAAAATGGACCATTTTAGGAAATAGGCATTTTTGAATGTTTTATATTTTGGGAATTGGACATTTTGAACTTGAACGTTGGAACCGGAATCGAAGTGTTTTATCCAGGACCCTGTCAGTAGACTGGCATTAAGACTTTGCAATATTTCTCACCGTATCCTCTAGGTTTTATTGATTCTTCAGTATCGCTGGACTGCTGCACTCGAACAAATTTTAAAGCAATGTAATGTAATTGTCATCTGTCCGTAATTAATGCATACATTTTCTAGAAGAGTATTTTGATCTTTTATCTGTATGTATAATGCTCAATTCGGCAGAAAGATCACACTTGCAAAGATTTTTTTACCACACTTTTTACCCGCGAAACAGTTCAGTATGAAAACAAATTTAGCTATTTATTTCATTTACATATCAAGTAAAATTATTCTTACTTTTATTCTTTTTAATAATCCTATTTTACGCTCTAACACATTAAGATGGGCCGCAGCTGGTCAGGGTGCTTCGCAAAAATTCGCCTAGATCACTTTGATACATTTTATATAAACTCTCGTACACTATGCCGGGCCAAAGTGCGGCAGATTTGCAGAGCGGAATTGAGCGCACACAATTTTCTCCGTGTTTTAAGTATGCATTTACAAAATCAGAAATTATGGGTTAAGAACGATTAAAGGCCACAAAGAACTAGCCTTAACATGCAGTTCGGCAGTTAACTGTACACAAAACTAGTTAATGTGTTGCGGCCCGGCACGTTACTAATATGTTAGCATTTAAGTTGCAATCCGGCCCCCTCCACCTCACTACAGCCTGTCATAATAATACGATATCATTAGACAAATCACGCGAATTGATCTAACCCTAAAGTTAGCAAATTGTGGGTGTGAGTCAAAACAACATATTATGAATGTCAATAAGAGCGATAACAGACATTGTTAACCTACACGACTTTCAAAAATTAATAGCCGTGGGTGCTATCCAGGACTTATCGTAGCTGTCCATATCAGTTCTATTCCGCTTTTTTAGAATGAAATTGTCCTGTTGCACAAATATGTATGGACACCCTAGTAGAAAGAGACACACTCCACTTATGTCGTGGTACTCTTCGGAACGATTTTGAGGTACATGTGGACCTTCCAGGTAGAATATAACTTCCTTGCGCTTTATTTAGTAGAAAGAGACACACTCCACTCATGTCGTGGTACTCTTCGGAACGATTTTGAAGTACGTGTAAGCATTCCGGGTAGAATATAACTTCCTTGCTCGAACCTGACACTTGACAGTTTTAGAAATACCTGTTAACCTATAAAAATAAAAACAATAATTTTGTAGTTAGTCTTGAACGGAAGTAATTAAAAAACTCTTCGGTTTGACCGCTTGAGCAAATTTATTATCCTAAGAATATCAAAATGGGCACAAGACAAATCACCGAAAAATCTTTAGCAATGCTAAGGTCGCTACCAAGAATATCACTAGCAAATATTCGTGACAGCCCTGGCGCATATCAAAAAGTTTGTATCATTACATATTATTATATTGAATTGATCGTTTTTATATATTTACTATAATGTTGTTAAATTGTTATAGTCAAGACGAGGTCGTGCTCAGCACGGTGGAGATAAACATGGTCATGGTAATAAAGGCTCTGGTCAAAGACAAAATTATATGCGATTGGGCTATGAGACTGGCAATAACCCATTTTACTTGCGAATGCCACATGAACCCTATTATAAAGGACATCAGTAAGTACCTACTCTTGTATAAATATTTGGTAGAAGTTGAAATGTGTATCAGATAACACAGTAACTTACAGAATTCTGCACTGTTATCTGCAAAATTAGTTTATTTTCATATTGCTTGATTTAAAGCTTACTTTATTATTGAATAGCTATCGTATGAATGTACCTTTTCTAAATAATTTTACAGTCTACCGATAAATTAAAAAAGCAATTTTTATGTTCTTACTTTAGGGCAGAGTTTCACAATCCTATTGCTCCACACACATCTTAGATAATGCAAAAAAAAACTAGATGGAATATATAAATTTTTTGCAGTACACTGTGTAGGTAACTAGTTTTTTAGTTAACTACTTGTACTGGCTTGTTTCTTGTCCTAAACTAAATCAATTTTAATTATTTTTAATATTAATTGAGCTTCCAGTAAGTTCCTATATTATATAGATCAGTTCAGTTATTTAATTTTGGGGTTGGGTTTAGAAACGTGTTGCATCGATAGAGGAAATCTGAAGCTGTGGTGGGCTTCAGGGAAGTCTTCTGATAACCCATTAAATTTTTTAGGAATAATTTAAATTTTTTACATTTTGTTTGGCAGTTTTTAAACAGAAAAAAAATCATTGAATAAACTATGTATTTCCAGCGGGGGGTTTTAACGGGGATGCACACCCCTCATTTTGCATTCATAATATTAGTTTGGATTGATGTTAAATCAGTAAACTGAATGAATCTATACACATGTAAATCAGTTGATCTTTTTATACATGGCGAGTGACACGGTAGCTGTGTCATCAACGTATATGGCGTTTGACATGGCAGCCGTATCACGAAGTATTTGTGCGCCGCCACTACTAAAAGTTTTGGAAAATAAGTGCCGCAACGAATCGGTTAAATTTTCAAACATCTACTTTCTTAAAATTATTCAAAATAAGGAATATTCAACATTTTGAATTATAACAAATATTGAATTCAAAGATATTGATTTTTGGAAACAATGATCAATTTTGATCTTTCGAATGGCATTTGACACAATATTTGAGATCTAAAATGTTGTTTTAGCTACATAAGATAGTTAAGGTTTCTTTTTTAAAAATTTTCGACGTTGATAAATCCCAAATAAATTGACCAATTATAGTACAATTTACGATATTTGGCGCAGCTTTTTAAGGAAAAAACCTGACAAGGTTTTTAAATCAATATTATATATATTTATTGATTTCAAAACCTTTAAAAACCGGTATACTAGCCTAAAAGTTATTTTAAAATATGAATTAAGTTTGGTTTTTCCCTGTGTTGGTTCCAGGCTCCTTTGCAGAATAGACCAACTGCCGTTCTGCCAGGCAGGTCGTAAAAGGCGACCGATTGGCTACGCGAGTCACTACCATCGTGGTTACTAGGTGGTAGAGTTTTGCATTGTCTCGCCCGGGTCTTGTACCACCGCCTTATCTATTCCTGCCTTAATAGCGTCAGTGCTAATTTTATGCAGGTGGCATTAGACCTCAACACAAAATGGCAACGTACCATTAACATCTTTGGTGTCTATAGGCGATGGTTGACTCTTTCCATCAGGAAACCCATCTGCTTGTTTGCTATCTAAAATATAAAAAAAAAACATAAATTTGATATTTGAAAAACTGTAACTTTTAGAAACTTGATTCTATTTTGATTTTTAAAACAACATAAGATGTAGTTTTTCAAATTCTAAAATATTGCAAAACTTCGAAAATTGACTAGTTGAAATATGTTATTTCAAAAATATTTTTCTAAATTTTTCGTTAACAATAACTCCTGAACAGATAAACCGATTTTGATGCAATTTGCAATATTAAACGCAGTTTTTTAAGGAATAGGGCTGATTAGATTGCATAATTAATTGTTATATTAATTTTGAAGTTGTAACATTGTTTTTCAAAAAAAATATGAGGCTTTTTATAAATTTCTTAAAATCTACTAATCCAAATAGGTTCTGAGTGTAAGTTTGGAGAACCAAATCGAATGCTATCAACCGCAATTCGATTGTTCAAGCCGTTCAAAGGTTACGAGATGTTTACACATACACACAGACATACTGACATCAAAGTGAAAACAGTCGGAAAAGGTTCATAGGACCTCAAACTGTGGAGTCCGATGAAAACTCTATTTTCGAAAAAAATTTCGGAGCAAAATCAGTAACCTATCTACATACTAGTGGGAAGTCAAAAATATAAAATTTATTTAAAAAATGTAATACAAAAATTCGAGAAAAATTATATAGTCATTAAAAAAGGACAATCTGTCTAAGAGTGGGAGAGAAGGAGAGGGAAGAGGCGTAAGAGTATAAGAGGGTTCCATATCTCAAATGGAAAAATGAAATCTTTACAGGATTACTCCTCTATTTGTCTGTCTGTCAGTCATGTGTTCGAAAGCTACTGGACTGATTAAGTTGAAATTAAGTACTTATATGTTAGTCGTTAATCCAAATATGGAGGTGTTGCATCAATAAATGAATTTTAAATATGAGGGCTACTAATGGGTGTAGATTGAAAAAGTTTGCAAGCTTTGATATTGTAATCTATGCTTGTAAATCAACATGTTAATGTTTAAGGTAGATATACCTATATATAGTATAGCTATACACACATTCATAAACCTAACTGATGTCCGTATAATATGCTTGTAAATTCAGTTTTAAATCATTAAAAATATATTTATTAATCCCTATATTATGTCTTACTATTATTAAATAACCCCTATATTACAAGAATAACTTAATTATTTTGAGGTTGCATCAATAATTATTTATGCTATTTGTCTAGTAATATTTATTTACTAGCTGTTCACTGCAACTTCATTTGCGTGACCCACATACATAACTTCATTTAATGCAGTCCATTAAAGACCTAGACCTAGGTATATTAACTCAGTGATAATATAGCTTTATATTGGTTAAAGAAAATTTATAAATCGGTCCAGTCATTTTTGAATTTATCCAAAACAAAACAATCCAATCTTACCTCTTTATAATATTCATGTACATTATTAGTTATTCCAGTCTCATACTACTCATTTTCTTGTTTTAGCCTCAGAAGACAATATCCGCCAATATCTTTACATGAAATACAAAGTCTAATAGACAAAAATCGTTTAGATATTACTAAACCTATAGATATTGCAGCTGTTATTAAGTCAGGCCTATATAATTTTTTTCCTGACCAAAAGCAGTTTGGAATTCACTTAACCGATGAAGGAGCTGACATATTTGCTGCGAAAGTAAACATTGAAGTACAGTGGGCTAGTGAGCATGTTATTGCCGCTATTGAGAAAAATGGAGGAGTAATAACCACAGCATACTATGATCCACACAGCCTTTTCTTACTGAAAAACCCTAAAAAATTTTTTGAGTCTGGGCAAGCTATTCCAAGGCGAATGATTCCTCCAGCAGATGCCATTGAATACTATACAAATCCTGCCACAAGAGGGTATTTAGCTGATCCAGAAATGGTTTCACAAGAAAGAATGAAACTAGCACAGAAATACGGATATGAGTTACCAGTCTTAGAAAAAGATTCAGACTATAATATGTTGTGTGAAAGAAAAGATCCTAGACAAATATTTTATGGATTAGAACCTGGATGGGTTGTGAATTTAAAAGATAAATGTATCTTGAAACCTAAAGATCCAGAACTTTTAAAATTCTATGCTTCGTAAAGTTACTTTATTTAAGAATAATAGATATATTTAATATATAGCTTTTGTGATATTGGTGTCTTATTAAAACAAATCCACATCAAGTTGAGATTTATTTCACAAATTCATATACAAACATTAAATGCTTATTTCATTATAATTATCTTAGATATTCTTAATATCTGTAATGATCAGGTTTGTATGGTCCTTCAACTGGAACCCCAATATATTTGGCTTGTTTAGGTGTCAATTTAGTAAGCTTAACTCCTAAGTGTTCTAAATGAAGGGTAGCCACTTCTTCATCAAGTTTTTTAGGCAATGTGTGCACTCCTATTGGGTATTGGTTATGATTAGTCCATAATTCAATCTGTGCTAACACTTGATTGGTGAATGAATTGGACATTACAAATGAGGAGTGACCAGTAGCACATCCCAAGTTAACAAGCCTACCAGCTGCCAACACTATAATATGATTCCCATTTTGTAACAAATAACGGTCTACTTGAGGTTTGATATTGACCTTCTTTGCATTGTTGTCCAACCAGGCTACATCTACTTCACAGTCAAAATGTCCAATGTTGCAAACTATGGCATCATCCTTCATTCTCAAAAAATGTTCTTTGCAAATAATGTCAATATTTCCAGTAGTTGTCACAAAGATTTGTCCAATTTCAGAGGCTTCATCCATAGTTGTTACCTGGAAACCTTCCATTGCAGCTTGAAGTGCATTAATGGGGTCTATTTCGGTAACAATGACTCGTCCTCCAAATCCTTTGAAAGCTTGTGCACAGCCTTTACCAACGTCCCCATATCCAGCTACAACACACACTTTTCCAGCAACCATAATGTCTGTTGCTCTTTTTATTCCATCAAGAAGAGATTCCCTACATCCATATAAGTTGTCAAACTTGCTTTTCGTAACAGAATCATTGACATTGATTGCCGGCACTTTTAGAAGTCCTTCACGGAACATTTTATATAAATTATGTACACCAGTTGTTGTTTCTTCAGATATACCTTTTACACCCTCCAATAGGTGTGGATACTTCGTGTGTACTAAATTAGTTAAGTCACCACCATCATCTAGGATCATGTTGAGGGGCTGAAACAGAAAACATACAAATTAAATTTAAATAAAAAAATTAGCACACATGTAGATGATGGCCTGAAGTAGCACAAAGGATACTTTTTATCCCGGAAAAATAAGTTGTTCACGTCGGATTCACCAAAAAAAATTTTTTGATACAGCAGACTATAGGGTGCAGCTAGTGTTATAAATGCGAAAGTCTGTCTGTCACATTTTCATGGCTATACCGCTACACCAATTGTTTGATGAAATTTGGCAAGGAGATAGTTAGGGATCTGGGGTCTAACATAGGCTTATCTTTTTTCAAAAATCAACTCCTTAAAAGCTGAAATAGGGAACGAAGTATGAAAAACAATTTAGACGAAATGATATGTGCAGGTCAGCTAGTTTTACTATGAAAACTCTTATAATAATGTTTTTTTTTTTCATTCCAAAAGGAGGAGGTTATCAATTTGGCTGATGTTTTTTTAAATGTTTGTTACCTCAGAACTCAGTCATTTGTGAGGCGATTTTGAAAGTTTGTTTTTGTTTGGGAGGGTATACCTCCCGAATGGTCCCATTTTAATTTGGTGAAAATCTAGTGCAGGGTAGCCGACATATAGGAACTGGGAAGTTGGTTGCTACAGATTTACTGCATTAAAAAATATTCAAAATCTGCACGTCCAATAAGGGTCTGAAATAGGGCATGAAGGATTGTTTGAAATTTTTTGTATAACTATGGCGACGCTGCAGGCGCGTGCGCTCCTTATAGGCAGAAAAGCAGTGCTTTACTTGCCATTCACAGATATTTTAATAAAACGTTCGTACGTTTTAGATGATTTTAATTATTAATAAGTAAATGAATAAAATGTGTCATAATCATGTGCACGCCGCTGAAATCTATAAAAGAAGAAGTTTTTGTGGCCGAGTACTCCGCCGCATACTCAGTATCATAATCCTGTGCACGCCGCTGCGACGCTGTACAGATTAGCTACTAATATAAAATAGATTACCTTGCCATCGGGGAAAATAAGAGTTTGTTCGATACACCAAACATATTCCTCTTCTGTTTCCCCCTTCCAGGCGTAGATGGGGACGCCCACAGCAACTAATGCCGCAGCCGCTTCATCTTGCGTGCTATAGATATTGCTACTCGACCACTGAACCTAAAATCAAAAATTACATATTGTCAAACTTCATGGCAACATTATTATGTTTTCCTTATTTTAACAGTACTTTAAACCAGTAGCCATCCACTGCTCAAAGTAGCGGGGACCTAGGAGGCTCAACACCCCAAACCTTAAAAAAATTGAAGATTACCTTGATCAAGTCTACCTTAGTTTAATCAAGCACCCTCTTCCCCAAGAATAATTCGCTGAATCAAGCCACCTACCCTAAACAAAAATTCTTGATTTGCCACTGCTTTAAACATTACAAGAGTATATTGTAAGAAAATCTCATTACATATTTTTATAGAGGAAGGCTTGGCCCAATAAAAGGAACAATGTTGGTACGACCCTAAACCCCAAAGCTTGAAGTATTAAAACCTTATTGTCTTTGTATGTTTAATATGCATTTCTATTAAAAAAAATACTCATATACGTGATTTTCTAAAAAAATTGCTGTCTTTTTGGTAACTCAAAATGTTGATTTATCTATTTTAAAATTTGTGTTTTCATTTTTACTTAACATGATTATCGCAATCTTGACATTGGAAGAAGCGCTGAATTCCAAGCAGAACCATTAGGCCTCAAACTGGATGTCGGCGATCTGCGGCGCGGCGGCGAAATCTAACACATTGATTGTTATTGAAGCGAACTGGATCGCAGTGAAGCAGGGAGCTGTGTCGGAGCGCTAAGTCGCACCGCTGTCGCCGCCGCGCCGCAGATCGCTGACATCCAGTTTGAGATCTTATTCTAACGTTACGGCTGTCGGGATATGGCGAAGATTACTGTTATCGCGACGTGTATAACCACCCAATTCGCTGAATCACGAATCATTCAGGCTATTGGTGTGGCTAAATTATAAGCCCTATGACGAAGCTCCGTGTTGTTACGATGTGTGCAAAGAACCACTTTGCCGAATCTTCGGGACTTTCTACCGCAAATAAATTCATCTCGTTTTTGCATCGCATCGCATTGCAAGCGAAAACAAGATGGACTGTTGTCAATAGAATAAATGTTGCCACCTAATTCGTCGTAGCACCACTTCGAAATTTTATTGTGATAACACATCAGGAATTTTCGGACAATAAAGTGCCCTCAACGTAACACAAAGCACTTCAGGCTTTCGATCCCGTCTAAGTTCCTTTAGCTTTTTTATTGGTGCGCATTACAAATAGATTATTTTTGAGTTTCGACTGGGTACCTACATGTGGCCAATTAGCAAGAAGACGAAAAAATTATCATGACAATGCTACACGAAATTTCATGCAATAATGTTGCTCCGAAGCAAACATTAAACTAAAGTTGAAAACACGCACATAACGGAGAGGCCACGACCTTACCGCTATCAGTGGCAGTATAGAGGTGATAGTTATCGAAGAAACGTCACCACTGTAACTACTGCCTGGGGACCGAAGTCCATTTGAGAAGCGTTAAAAATTGTATATATCGTACACAAATAACAATTAAAGCAAGAGTTAGGATTTACGTATTGTAGTGTTGAAGATTACTTGATCGCTGCAATTTCAGCAGTTACTTCTAAGCGGGATCGTTGCAGTAGCGCATTATTTACGAATAACAGGATTAAAACATTGAATGTATAGAACACGGACAGATAAAAAACGTTCCGACTCAAACTACAGAGTAGTAAGTATGTGGCATCAACAAAGCTCTATTGTCCCCAGCACGCGAGCTTTATATCAGTGTCACAAAAACGCATCATTAACTTCTAGCTGTTTTATAAAAAATACCGTCAGGCCTTATCCCTAAAGAAGTAGGCAGAAAAACAACCAGTGCACCCACGATTAGCTGAAGATATTTTGTCCCACAATGTGATAGGTGGCAAGCCTATCGCCAGCCGGGCACCTATCCAATCCCGGGCAACATTGTTTTTATCATAACACATTAAACACATTTTTTTAATTGCCCGACCCGGGAATCGAACCGGGGACCTCATGCGGTCACCACCGACACCGGACACCACAGAGACGTTTTGTACATCACGGAACCGGTCTGTTTGCAGTAAAATTGTTCATCTAGTTTCATAGCCTAGAACAGGTATGAATTTATGAAACTAGAACTATTTTACTTACAACAACATATCTTCACGCCAGATCCCTTACGAGGTAGGCAGAGAGAACCGAGTACCATACATCACGATCCTTGCAGGCTTGTCTCGCTTCCTAACTAAACTATTTTACTTGTTTACCTATAAGATAGACAACGTATATAGTCGAAAAATATGCTTTCAACTGTTTCTACGAGTTGATAATTTTAAACACGATAATAAGATTAACCTCACTTCACCTTCTTATCAGTTACGTAGTTTTGAATCAAATCGTACAGGTCCGTGATAAATTAATGATTAAACAAAAAATCTTAAGAGACGAATGATAGCAAGTTAGCAACATTTTGTCGTTTTTTTATAGTATATGATAGCAAACAGGCGGGTCTCCTGAAAGAAAGAATCAACCATCGCCATAAAGGTGTTAATGGTGCGTTGCTATCTTGTGGCGAGGTCTTATGCCACATGCATAAGTTTACCGGCTACGTTACCCTCCAAACCGGAACACGACAGTGACAAGCACTGACGCTATTGCGGCAGGAATAAGTAAGGCGGTGGTACCAGACCCGGGCGAGACAATGCAGAACTCTACCACCTAGTAGCCACTGTGTTAGTGACAAGCAAAGCCAATCAGTCGCCTTATACGACAAGTCTGGCAGAACGGCAGTTAGCCCATTCTTCAAAGGAGCCTGGGACCAACACGGGGAATATAATGTAGTCATAATATTTATAGAATGAGAAACGTGATAAGAAATATCATTAAAACCGATTTTCGTATAACTTAAAAAACCAGTAATTCACTATCTAAATGAAAACTTTTGAGTTTAAAAAGGGAATTTTAATCATTTAAATTCGTATTTAAATATTGCATTCGTATTTCGCACATGTTCTAGCACTAGCACGTCATACTCTGGCGAATGGTTTTTATTACAGAGAAAATTAGTTCAGTAACTTTTTGTAAAACCACATAGCACCAGATTTAACAAATATTTTATAAAAAAAGTTTTGAAGGCTTTATTTAAAGCCATGTGTTGATTGCTGACCACGCGAAAATAAAACTTCTTTGAGTTGTTCTTGTTCTTAAAGATACGTTTCGTGTCAAAAACGCACGTATTTCTGTTGTATCACAGAATTTAAGTCGGTATGTTAATACCATAGAGTAATAACGCTTAGAGGGATAATTGCATTCAACGCTTCGTTCATATTTTAGGCCAAAACCGTGTCAATGTCCGTGTAAGCTTCGTGTAATCACTTGCGTCGTCACGCACACAAAGACTCGAATAGTGTTGCAAGTAAATAAATATTTTCCCAAGACGGTATTTAAAATATATCTACCTGACCGGTATACAAATAATCTTTCATACTATAACATTATTAATCATTTAGTATAAACTTGAAACTTACAATTTTTATTCGGTTAGGTAAAATATGTTAAATGCCGGGAAATATTCTAGATGTTCTCAAGATGATTCCAAAGCTATTTAACCTTATATTTTTTTAGCTTTTGTGCTTTTATTTGTGATTTAAAATATTTTTACCTCACTGAAATAAAGATTGTCTGTCTTTCCAATAGTATTATTAGTCATACAGAAAATTTAGAACTTACAATTTTTATTCTGATGAGGTAAAATGAGTAGAATTACAGGAAAATGTTTTAGAGGTTCTCAAGATTTTTTTTTTAAATTTCAGTAATTAAACAGCGGTAACCAACCGGCACCGAGCGTAAATAAAAAATATGGTCAATACGAATTTACGTTATTTAAGTTATAAAAACAGTGATTGAAGTAATTCTTACAAAAAAAAACCTTATTGATATGTATCTACTAATATATTATCCTATATCATACAAATGTTTGAAATACATTGCTTGGCAAATACTTGTGTGTTATTATGTGTATGTCTGTGTGCGTGTATGTGTATGTATGTTTGTTCAAAGCTATTACCTTGGAACCTTTTTTATTTTAACTTTCATACAAATCTTGCCATGGTTCTAAACCTTAAACTATCTGAAAATTAGCAAATGGGAGGGCAAGCAGAAACAATACTTACGTTATAGACGAACGTTTTAAGGTAAAAATTAATAAGATACTTATTAATCAAGTATTTATTTAAATCAACTTAAAAAAATTAAATGTTTTAAGCTAAACGTACTATATTGGCTACTATTGGCTCTGTGCACGACTTGAGCACCACCTAGCGTCCGCAACTGTTTTGGTTCTGATCTTAGAATAATAACGCCTAGAAACCACAAAAAACGAGTAAATAAAACTGAACCAGAAACGGCTCAATTCGTTTTGCGAGTTGTCAATGCTTAATAAGATCAGGTTATATCGGACACAGTTTACGAAAAATAATTCGAAATGACTTATTGCATTATAAAGAAGTATTTTAACACCTTAAAAAAACAAAAAAAGTGAACATTTCACAGGTAAATACTTACAATTTATAATTTTTCTGTTATGTAAATCGACTAAAAATAGATAATTTGAAACACGTAACTTATCACTATACAGTTGCTAGTTGTGGAAAAAAAATTGCGCACAATATTTTTAGTTAGACGGTAGACCTTAATGTTAAGAAAATTAATTATTGTATTTGCTTTAACTATTATTTATACTAAGTCTTATGAAAATAATTTAGCTCGAGGGTACTTTTTGATAATTCAGCATTTATTTTATTTGTCTTTTTTTGCCTTTAACAACACAGTAAGTCATATTTTTTTCGAATTGCGAGACCTGCACTCCGTATGACATGTATCGCGATTCTGAGCGGACGGCAAGCGCATGCGTAGCCTTTTAAGGCTACTTTGAAATGGCTTAAAACATCGCGGCCCACTCGGTTTCTACGTGTTATAATTCTACGTTCCAAAGCTATTTCACCTTGGATTTTTTTGTTTTTGTGCAAATTGCGACACGAAAATATGTATACTTAATAATCAAATTATTTATTTAAAATTTTAAAAATTAAAATTAATCTCAGTGATGTAGAAATTTATAGGGTAAAATAACCAAATTTCGGCCGCCTAACCAAATACATAACTTTCGGACCCTATTAGGCTTAAACCGTTATCGGGAAGAAAATATTAATTTTCTTTTTCGTGTTAATCAATATTTAAATTTTACACTATTGATGTTTCGAATTGATTTCAACAACGAAATAAAAATATGTAAACGTGTTAAGTTTTAAATGATTGACCCTCTCTATCCTGGTTTCTTTTCTATTGTCGGTCAATTTTTCCCTAATTTCAGCCCCATTTTTCTCTAATGTTAGCCAGTAAAGGATGTTTGAAATTGAAATAAGGTATTGACTTTGCATTAAAATTTACTTTAATTTTATTAAATAACTTTTGTAAACATAATATGCCCTCAATTTTTTATGGTATGTATTTAAATGATCTTTTTAATTTGATAAAAACTATAAAAGAAAAAATCTAAATGGTCACCAATTTTAATGATTGAGTCTCTTTCTTTGAGACATAAAACAAATGAAATAAATTGATATTTTAGTCTCTTTAAAACTACGCAGAAAAAATTTGATATGTAAAAATTACATTAGATCGTTACTTGCTGGTCCTCAAAATTAAGAGAAATGAGCATTAAATATTCAATATTGTGATATTTTTTTAAATAAAACGATTTATATAAATTATTTTTTGTCTATATCAAATAATCTTCAATATAACTATTTTAGGGTACTTATTTTTATTAAGTTGTAGTCAAAGAAAGGAAACAATTTAAAGGCACTTGATATTCAAAGTTTTATTTTTCACTATTAGAATAAAAATAGAATAATTTTCTACGATTGTTAAATCAATTAAATAAAATATATCGCTAGGAACAATTATATAAAAAATATTGAGACTTTAATTTGATTGAATTCTATCATCAAATTTAGGTGTTATCATTGTATAAAACTTAATTTACATTTTCATTAAAACAGCAATAAGTTTATATATTATAATTTTCATTATAAGTATCAAATAAAAATTCTCCCTGTTTTTGTATTAAAGAATAGTTAAAGCTAATTTATTTTTTGTTCTTTTAAGTACCTATAAATTGTTTTCGCAAAAACTTAGCTTAGAATTCTGTCAACCTAACTTAGATTTCTGAGATTAACAGCTGTTGTACTGAAGACACCCAATGACAAGATAAATATCTAACCACAGACTACTAAGGAGAGAACTGATTGCTTACGTTAACCTTACCTAAATTCCAACTTTATTTAACTACTATTCCCCAACTTAAAAAAATATTTATTAAATGCGGATAAATTAAGCAGTTGATATAGAATCTTAAGAAACACATTAAACTTTAAGATAATAATTAAAAAACGATGTATGAAGTCTTGCCCGCGTTCTTAAAAGTTATGTGGAATATTAGCTTAATTATCAGTATAAACATATTAGGAGGTCGACATTAGGCGCAGACCGATTTTAGGGCACGTTACCCTACATGTTTTCGTGGATAAAAGTCGAAAATATCGCTAATAAAACTACTTGACACTAAGCAATACGAAATAATGCAGTAAGATGACATATTATTTAATAAGAAAATTAAAAAAAAATGACTTTGGTAGTGACAGAGTTTTTTTCTGATGGTCACTGTGGCATCTAGAATGCTAGTTGGAACATTTTTTTTGTCTTCTAAAAGTCCTCATTATATAAGAATAAATGCTTCATAATATTGGTCTGACAAACGGATTTGTAATATTTGTGTCAGTATAATGGGTGAGTCTCAACACTTAAAAACTATTTTTTATGCAAAAGCAAAGTCCAGGCTATGTAATATCGCACATAAAATAGGAATACACTATTTTATGTGCGATATTACGTATTACATATACACACATGAAAATAGGTAAAAACAAATACGTGGTAGAATATTTTTCCCTTTGGCTGGCAACATTTTGAATATCGTTCTACTTAGATATTTATGATTTATTTGTTTGGATTTTATACAAAAATATCCGACGCCAAGTAGTTTTTATCGGTGAAATGTTATCTTCAAGTCCTAAATACGCTTTTGTGAAGCACGGTGACAGCATTTCACCACACAGTAACTCACATTTTTTGAAATTGCGAGAGCTGTACTCCGCGTGGCACGTGTCGCATGCCTGAGGGGCCGGCGAACGTAAGAAGCCTTTTCAGGCCTCTTTGAAATGGCTTAATATTGCGCGGGTCGACTCGGTTTCTATGCGTTATTATTCTATGGTTAATACCTACATCTTTTTAATACTTTTGTATTCAGGTTGTTAATGCGTAATTTGTCACTACATAGTATAAAACAAAGTCGCTTTCTCTGTCTGTCCCTATGCATGCTTAAATCTTTAAAACCACGCAACGGATTTTGATGCGGTTTTTTTTAAATAGATAGATTGATTCTTGAGGAAGGTTTTAGTATACAAACCTTTTCGATATTCCCACGGGAACTAAAGCTACGCGGGTGAAACCGCGGGCAGGTCGCTAGTATTGTATATTTCTATGTAATAATATCGATATAACATGTTAATGCATGCCTAGTTGGAAGATGTCTCAAACGTGAAATTGGTCAATTATTATAAATAAAAAAATATAAATTGGGTTTACACATGTATGAAACGCATTTATGAAATTTTTGACACAAATAGGAGCGTTTGCTCATATGCGAAGCGATACGTTTCCTTCCCAATTTATTCATATGGTCTGTGGTCACATTAGTCATAGACAAACACGGCGGCATAGGTACGCATAATTCAACAATTTGTCAAAATGTTTAATGTACACATATCACCAAAAACAAACACCCAAAGATTTATAGAAAATATTGTAGACAAAGGGCACAGTCGCTGGACTGTCTACCTTCCAAGACAACATAACTTAAACTTTTGCTAAATGTTCTTATGAACAGATTGCAAGAAAAGTACGGAAAAAAAAATCATAATTCAATATATTGTTAAGAGGGCACCGAGCTTTTAGAGTGAATCGATATTTTGGCCTTCTACGGGACAGGGAGGAAACGTGATGGCTCTGACTAGGATGGGTCACACGAGTGATTTAAATATTTCCTTTTTATCATTAAAATTTGTACACATTTTAAAAATATAAAGTGTATAAGTTATAGGAAACATGCTGTTTTGCTATTATTTAAAAACTGATGACCTTCCATTAAGTATTTACGCCATACAATTTTGCTTTTTGTTCAGATGTAACTAATTTTTTTTTCTATCGAGGAAACTACAAGTTATCATGTTTCCAAGTTGTATAATTTATGCCGTGAATCCTTTAGTATATTACTTACGAATTGCATAGCTATGTCTTTAATAATAACGATAAGCAAGGGATCTGCCGAACGCATTTATTCCGAAATTAGCGCGGCGCAGGCTTAAGAATTATTTAAGCCTTTTATTAAAGCACGAAATTGCCAATATTGAATTTCTACCTTAATCCATTTAAATTACAACTTTTTGCATTTCTCCACATTAAACTGTTATTTATGTATATATATATGTCTACAATGATGTGCTAGACAAATAAGGAAAAATAGCAACAGTATTATTCAGTAATCTATGTAATTAATGTATGATTCATCATTTATATCTAAGTCGTAAGATTTAAATAAAAACAAGTAGTACCTATTGTTACCTTGTAAGAATTTCTATGGCGTACTATCTTTAATAGCTGGAACCTTATTTGAAAACAGATATACATACTATTCTAACAAAAGGAGTCTCTGGACGCTCAATTCATGGAGTATACAGTGTGTAAAGAAAACCCTGTCGGATAATTAAAGGCGTTATTTGGTACCGTAATACGGTTGCATATGTGTAATTATTTTATGGATATTAATTAATAGTTTTCCCAATAAAAAAGTAATCTAAACTGGTATTTTCATACCTTAAGTATGACAACATCTACAAATAAGTAAATTCTATTATCAAAGAATGCCGCGCAAGTCAGATGCTACCGAAGGATACGCCGCGCGTTTAAAATTCGTTTGTAAAAAGCCGTAAAACGAACACGCGCCTTCGCACGGTGTTTGTGCGAAAGCCACCAAAGCGAAACAATGAAACAAACAGCGACAAGGTAATTTTTAAAATACTTGCTTAACTCTTGGAGATATAAGTAAAAATACGAATATTCAAAAAACGATATCTTTTTATTTTTAGAAATAAATTCATTTTAATATTTTTTTCGGTAATGGATGAGTATGAATTTGGCACAGTTAATATTTGTATGTTTAAGCAGTGCAGAAAGCTAATATTTTTATTTAATATGCATTAGAAATACGTTAATTTAATAAAAATCAATATTATGCACATTACCATTAATTTGATACACATCAAACTTAGTAGATATTTTATTGTTTAGTCTTAAATCTGAACCGATGGTACAAGATATCGAGAACATTCTTACAATAGAATTAAAAATACAAAATACATTCAAACATGAATATCTACTTATTTTTATAGCACAAGATAACCCGATAACGACTATTGCATTTAAAGTATAAAAAAATTACTCCGTGTTGGTCTGGCTCTTTCAAAGTACAAACAATTTGCCCTTCTCTCAAGCAGTTCGTAAAAGCAAATGATTGGCTATGTAGTCATCGTATCGCACGTGTTACTACCATCGTGACTACACAGATTCTAGAGTTCTACAATGTCTCATCCGGGCCTGGTACCACCGCCTTATGTATTCCTGCCGCAATAGCGTCAGCGCTTGTCATTGTCATGTTCCGGTTTAGAAGGTAAGGTAGTCGATAATGGCACCACCTCGCTACACGGATGACAACGCACCATTAACATATTTGGTGTCTATAGGCGATTGTTTTTTCTTTCCATCAGGAGAGTCATCTGCTTGCTTGCTATCTTCTATCCATATAATAAAGTCGTAGAAATATCAAAACCGTACATTGAATATTTTTTTAAAAGAATACTTGGGGCGTAAATAATAGTTTTTAGATTTTTTGTCTGTTTGTCTATATGTATGTCCGGGGTAAACTCAAAAAGCACTGCATAGATTTACTTCAAATTTTGCATGAATATTACTAACAGATCGGGTCAAGATATAGGCTACATATTATCACGCTATCACCTACAGGGGAGGAGCAGTGCGGAGTAAATGAAGTCCGCGCGGACGAAGTCGCAGGCAACAGCTAGTATGATATAAAAATGTCTATTTGTGGGAAGAAATAACAATTTTTTTATATCATAAAATAGCAAAAGACAACAAATATTTCTATAGCAACAAAAAAGTAGACCACACAATGTTGGCAAACACAGAGGCAGCTATTACTTCAAAAACGCTACGAAAGCCGGAGAATACGTTGCAGAACTGTATCACCTAATAAGTAGTCGTAATTATAGCGACACATTCGAGTTATCTGTTGTATTTTATGATACATATTCTTATATCATTAGATAGCAAACACGCAGATGGTTCTCCTGTTGTAAAACCATCGCTTATAGACAACACCAAAGATGTTAATGGTGCGTTGCTATCGGCGCGTAAAAGAGTAAAACGCATAAACATAGTTTTTTTCAGTTCAAACAACTATTTTGTTAAAATGGCAGTATATTGATTTTTGAAAAGTTGTATATTTTGGAAACGCTGATTGAATTTGATCTTTCGAATGACATTTAACTGAATTTCTGAGATCTAAAATATTGCTTTAGCTAAATAATCGATAGGTTGAAAAAATTCGTAGCAATGTCAAAAAAACATTTTTTTCAAATATTTTCATCATTAATAAATCCTAAACAAATTGACCGATTTTGATCCAATTAACGGTATTTAACGCAGTTTTTAAAGGAGAAAAGCTGATAAGATTTTTAAGTCCATCGGTGTATTAGCCTGAAAATTATTTTAAAAATATAAAGTAAATTTGTTAAAAATTTATTTATTTATTTACACAATTAAAAGAGAAGTAATACACAGAGATAAAAATGACGTAATTTTAATATTTGAAAAGCTGTAACTTTTGAAAATTAGATTCGATTTTGATTTTTGAAATGCCATTAGACGTAATTTTTTTAGTACTAAAATATCGTAAAATACCAAAAAATGATTAATTGAAAAATTTCGAAGTTATGTCGAAAAAACACTTTTTTTTTATTTTTCGTCAACGATTTCTTCCAAACGGATAAACCGATTTTGATTCAATTTATGCATTAGATGTAGCTTTTTGAGGAATATAACTGATTAGTTTTTGTACTCAATCGGTACATTAATCTGGAAGTTATGTTAAAAAAATACTGTTTCGCTAAAATTTTTTTGGAGTTTTTTCAAAATTTCTCAAAATCTTCTAAGCCGACTTGGTTCAAATTTTCAGGAAGTCTAAGTTGAGCAGAATCCAATCGAATGCCACCAACCGCGTTTCTATCGGTCCAGCCGTTCAAAAGTTATGCGATGTTTACATACACACACATACATACAGACATACTGACGTCATCGCGAAAATTGTCGGAAAAGATTCCTAGGACCTCAAAACGTGGAGATCCGGTGAAAACTCGATTTTCGAAAATCAGGGCAAATTCAATAACTTCCTATCTACGTACACTACATACTACGTAGCGGGAAGTTAAAAATAGCCTATGTTTGACCCCGGATCTTCAAACTACTTTCATGCCAAATTTCATGAAAATAGGTGCAGTGGTTTAGCCGTAAAAGCGTAACAGACAGACAGACTTTCGCATTTATAATATTAGTATGGATTGATACTGTTTTACAAACTACTTAGTGGAATAAAAGATTATTCTTTATGAGGCTCGGACGAGGATAAGAGTATAAGATATTCATAATACAGGAGTTCAAGCAGGGGCACAGATTCAAAATAACTCTACATTAACAGATGAAACTCAAGGCAACAACAGCGACGTAATCTACAATATCTATACACATTTAAATAAAATTGAAGTGTCTGTCTGTGATTTCAAAATAACTAGATGTTTTTTTTACGGTACTAATACCTAAACAACCATTTTCAAAATTTCTGTCCGTCTGTTTGTCATTCTGTTTCTACGGGGTAATCTCTGGAACGGCCGGACCGATTTTAATGGAAATTCACTGAAAGATAGAGGAATTTATTCACCGCCCCGTTAGTAAGTAAACCTGACTACACAATCAATAGGGCTCGGGTTGAATTTCCGACAGGGCCAAGTATTTATGTGATGAGCATAGATATTTGTATTTCTGGGTTTGGGTGTTTATTAAGTATATTTCAGTATTTATATATGTATTTCTATGTATAAGTATCGTTGACTAACACTCATAACACAAGCAAATAAATTGCTTACTTTGGGGTTAGATCAATTCGTGTAAAATTGTCCAGAGATATTTATTTATTATTTAAAGGGCAGAACATAGGCTACTTTTTACCCGAGTGAGAAAAAAAGAAGTAATGACTTGAGATCACGCAAACGAAGTCGCGAATACTAGTTGGTCAGAAATAAAATACATAAAGATTTCATATAATCACTGAAGCTATTTACTAATACGTGTTAAAATAACTACACAATAACAGTTTCTATTTTTGTTGCATCACATTTACATGTTCAGATCAAAGGCTAAAGATAAAGATGTCAAATGAAATAGAGATAAAAAAATCAATTCAACAAGACATAGATTACACCACATATAGTAATCTAATCTATAATGTCACAATCAAATAATAAAACAGATAGAATTCAAGCCATATGATTGATGGGATAAGTTAATATTATGACTCAATCGCACTTGCGTCTATCGTCACAAAGGTTCGTGCAATGACACGATAAATGTAGATGTGAGTTGTGACCTTTGCATTTATCATGTCACTAGTTGTCATGTCTATCATGTCACCCACGCAGCTTCGCCCGCGAGTAAATTAACATGACATCAAGATAGCTTTTCATACAAATTTCATCCCCTATTTCGACCCTTTAAGGATTGATTTTTGAAAGAAAAAATTAACCTATCTTTGACCGCGGCTTTTCAAATACATACATCCATACCAGATTTGATGAAAATCGGTCCAGCGGTTTAGCTGTGAAAGTGTAACAGACAGACAGACTTTCGCATTTATAATATTTGCATGGATTGCACGAAGCTTTGTGACGATAGACGCAAGTGCGGCCCCAGCATTACAAATATTAAAAATGATATATATAATTAAAAAAATCGATTGATTCGAGTTCTAAGCAGCTGCACATCATTTCTTCAGTTACGTACAAAATCTATAAATTGTCAATCGGTACTTAAAAAACAAAAAAAAAATGTGTAAGCGGTTGAAACTTCCCACTAAATTAAGGTATTTTTAGCTGAAAAGTGTAACAATATAAGCATAGATTTTTCAGTTCAAATATCTATTTTGTTAAAAATAGCAGTATATCAATTTCTGAAAAGCTGTATATTTTGAAACGATGATGACATTCAACTCAATTTTTGAGACCTAAAATTGCATTAGCTAAATAATCGATAGATCGAAAAATAAAAATTTCTGAATTTTTAACCGGATTTTTCGGAAAAGCTGATAAGATTTTTAAGTCAATCAGTGAATTAGCTTGAAAGTTATTTAAAAAAACTTAAGTAAGTTTTCTAAAAACAACGCAATTTTAATATTAGAGAAGCTATAACTTTTGAGAATTAGATTCGATTTTGATTTTTAAAACGGTATTTGACCTAGTTTTTTTAGTATTAAAATATCGTAGAATTTTTCGAACACATATTCCAACTTGTCACGATGACGTCAATATGCGTGTGTGTGTGTGTGTGTGTGTGTGTGAGTGCGTGTGTGTGTGTGAGTGCGTGTGTGTGTGTGTGTGTGTGCGTGTGTGTGTATGTAAACAACTCATTACTTTTGAACAGCTTGACCGATTGAAACATGGAAGTTGTTTCAAAATTTTATTTTTTTTCAAAATTTTTCGTCAACGATTACTCCCAAACGGATAAACCGATTTCGATGCGATTTATGTATTAGACGTAGTTTTTTGAGAAATAGAGCTGATTAGTTTTTGTACTTAAACGGTACATAAATCTGGAAGTTATATTAAAAAATACTGTTTCGCTAAAAATTTTTTGGTGTTTTTAGGAAGTCTAAGTTGAGCGAAATCCAATCGAATGTCATCAACCGCGTTTCGATCGGTCGGGCCGTTCAAAAGTTATGAGGTGTTTACATACATACATACACACACACACACACACATACATACATACATACTGACGTCATCGTGAAAATAGTCGGAAAAGGTTCCTAGGACCTCAAAACGTGGACATCCGGTGAAAACTCGATTTTCGAAAATCGGGGTAAAATTAGTAACTTCGTTATCTACATACGTAGTGGGAAGTTAAAAATGCTTGCACAAATTCTCTCTCAAAACTTTATTAACTTTATATTAAACGAAAATATCATAACAACATTTTTGACTTCCCGCTATGTACATATTATTTAGATAAGGAAGTTAGTGATTTTGCCCCGATTTTCGATAATCGAGTTTTCACCAAATCTCCACATTTTGATGTCTTAGGAACATTTTCCGACTATTGTCACGATGACTTCAGTATGCGTTTGTGTGTGTGTGTGTGTGTGTGTGTGTGTGTGTTGTGTATGTGTGTGTGTATGTGTATGTAAACATCTCATAACTTTTGAACGGCTTGACCGATTGGAACATAGTTTGAAGTTGATGGTATTCGATTGGACTCCACTCAACTTAGACTCCCTGAAAATTTTAACCAATTCGGTCTACGAGATTTTGAAAATTTAAAAAAACTCAAATAAAACGTTTGGCAAAACAGTATTTTTTTACTATAACTTTCAGATTAATGTGCCGATTGAGTATAAAAACTTATTGGCTGTTTACCTAAAAAACTACATCCAATGCACAAACTGCATCAAAATTGTTTCATCCGTTCGGAAGTTGTGGTTGATGCAAAATTAAAAAGAAAAATGAATTATCATCATAGCTTCTAGATTTTTAACCATCCTTTTTCGACCTTCTACAATATTTTAGTACTTAAAAAACTATGTCAAATGCTGTTTCAAAAATCAAAATCGATTTTAATTTTTAAAAGTTACAGCTTTTTAAATATTAATTATTGTTCTTTACAGCAAATTTATTTAATATTTTTAAAATAACTTTCAAGCTAATGCATCAATTTATTTCTACATTTAAACAGCTCTTTTAATTAATACCTGAAACATTATATTGAATGCCATTCAAAAGATCAAATCTATAATTGTTTTCAAAATATACAATTTTTTTAAAAACAACATCACTATCATTTATAACAAAATTTAGATTTTTGAACTCGAACTTAAAATACGTCCATTTAGCCATAGGACGTTTAGGAGGTTTCTGGGATCGCCTACAGAGTCAAACAGTTTACAATTTTTTTATAAGGGTCTTGTGACAATACAAGATCCACTGCGTACTGATGTCTGTTATGTCCAGTAGGTGGTAAGTCTTGTAATATATAAACATTATTATGCCAGTTATCTGCAGGGTAGCTATTACTATATGCAGGCAGTTAACGTAAACTGAATACCATTAGATATTCTGGTTTACCAGAATTTACTGGCTTGTCGATTGGAACAATGGGTATGATTCCATTCCATTACTACAGCTTACCAACCAGATAATGACTGTTGCGAAAATATACAGTCAAGGTTAACATAATTTATGTGGCATTTTTATATTCTTGAAACTATGCAATATGTTTAATAACAAGACAATAATTAAGGAAATTTTCTACAATACATTAATTTCTGAAAATTTAACAAAAAACTACTTAAAAATTCCAAGGACTTGAGTTCTATGGAATATTTGTATGATCATAATATTAAGTAGTAAATACAAAAAGGCTACATAACTCATTTCGGTTCAAAATTCAGCCGTTAGCTCTTTGGGGCCATCCATGCATTACATAAGCACTAAAGGGGGGCCGGAATCTTTGCTTATTTTTGATGACATGAGCGATGGGGGATTGTGATTATGTACGCAAAATTAATTTTATTGCTTTAAGGGTTTACTACAAAAATTAGTTGATTTGAACACATTTGACAAACTTGCTTATTGATTGCTCAGAGTCAAACGCATTTCCTGGGATTACTAAATATGAAAAAATTAAAAAAAGAAATGATATGAAAAAAAAGACAACCTCGCTGAGTTTCTTCCGCCGGATCTTCTCATCTCATTTGTGTGGCGGCGTTTCCAATCCGGTAGTAGTTTTAAAAAAAATTGACATGTCAAAATAACTTTTAATTTTTTTTATTGAATAAAGTTCTTCTGATTTCTGATGGATATGCTACTGAGCAACCACCACCATTTTTTGTAGGTAGTATGAATCCCACAAATATGCTCTCAATACAGCCTCGACAGAATGCCTGTTTTTGCAGCCAGGAAAATGTTTTAAAAAAATATTCGTTTTTTAACTTCCCGCTACTTATGAAGAAAAGGAATTTGCTGATTTTGCTCCCTGTTTCGAAAATCAAGTTTTCACCAGATCTCTACGTTTTGAGATCCTAGGAAGCTTTTCCGAATATCTTTACAATAACGTAAGTATGTCTGTATTAGTGATGTGCAGGCTATCCTTATCTGTATCCGTGGATATCCAAGGCAGGATGAAGATCCGTATCCGTTACTTTTAAGCGGATCTTGACGGATCTTTTATATTATTAGATTTCATCACATGTGAAATATTTTAAATAAAGAGTGAAATTCTTTTAAATTCCATTTAAAATATTTCTTATTTCTAAAGATTATAACTAGTTTAGATTTGCAAAAATCAAATATCTAAATATTAGTTGAACTGAGTTACTAATTCTTTCTTAAATTGTATGTAGAAACGAAGTACTTAAGGTTCTTAAAAATTTATCAATCATAGATATATGTATTTTTAGGGGTTTGTATCTAAAAGTGTAAAACGAGACCCTATTACTAAGACTTCACTGTTCATCCATCTGTCTGTGTGTCTGTCCATCTGTCACCAGGCTGTATCTCATGAACCGTGAAAGACAGTTGAATTTACACCAATACTAAAAACATAATAAAAAAATATTTAAGGGGGTAAATACTATCTCATATAACAAAGGTGATTTTTTGCAATTTGTTTCTCAATCTTAATATTAACTGATAAACGCTTGAAATATTTACAGAATATTTAGTCCTATATTCAATTTAAAAATAAATATTTAAAATTAAATAAACAATTGAGAGGGGCTTCCATACAACAAAATTTTTTATAGATGATGGAACAGAATCCTTTGTGTGCAAGTCTGACTTGAACTTGGCCGGTTTTTATATAGTTAATCTAATGAGATAGCAAACAAAAAGATGGCTCTCCTGATAGAGAAACCATCGCCTATAGACACCAAATATGGTAATGGTATGTTGCTATCCCTGTGGCGGGATGACAATGCCACATGCATAAGTTTACTGGCTACCTTACCTTCCAAACCGAAACACGACAATAACAAGCATTGACGCTATGCGGCAGGAATAGGTAAAGCCGATGTAAGGTCCAGGCGAGACATTGCGGAACCCTAGTCGTCTTTTACGATCTGCCTGGCAGAATGGCAGTTGGCCAATTCTTCAGAGGAAGCTGAACCGAAATGACGACGGCTTATAAACATAACGAAATACTTATTATAGAAAGTTATAAAATATTACTGAGTAATAAAATAATTGTAAGAAAGTTAAGATCCGTATCCATATTTGCGGATCTTAACAGCAATTATCCGTATCCGTATTAGCGAATCTAGTATTTTAGTGATCCGTCACATCTCTAGCCTGTATATATAAATAAATATATTGCTTGACAAATTACATGAATTGATCTAACCCCAAAGTAAGCACATTATTTGCTTATGTTATGGGTGTTAGTCAACAATATTAATACATAGAAATACATATATAGATACTGAAATATCTATACATATAATAAAATCGTAGGAAACTCAAAACTGTACATTGAATATTTTTTTAAAAGAACACTTGGGGCGTGATCTACAATGACATTGAAGCCAAAAATATAGTTTTTAGAATTTTTGTCTGTTTGTCTGTATGTATGCCCGGGGTAAACTCTAAAAGTACTGCATGGATATACTTCAAATTTTGCATGAATATTACTAATAGGTCAGGTCAACATATAGGCTACATATTATCACGCTATCACCTATGGGAGAGAAGCTGTGCGGAGTAAACGAAGTCCGCGCGGACGAAGTCGCAGGTAACAGCTAGTATATAATAAGCACCCAAACCCAGAAATACAAACATCTATGTGCATCACACAAATGTTTATCCCTGTTGGGAATCAAACCTGAACCCCCTTGAACGCTTAGTCAAGGTCACTAACCACTCAACCAACAGGACGTTATATATGTATGTTAGTATATATGTGTGTGTATGTAAACATATAACTTTTGAACGGCTTGACCGATTGAAAAACGAATGATGGCATTCAATTGGATTCTGCTCAACTTAAGACCCTGAAAATTTGAACCAATTTGGTCCATTACATTTTGATAAATTTTGAAAAAAAATAAATATATTGGAGAGACATTATTTTTTTATAATGATTTCCAGATTAATGTACCGATTGAGTACAAAATCTAATCAGCTCTTTTTTTAAATAAACTGGGTCCAATGTATAAATTGTATCAAAATCAGTTTATCCGTCCAGGAGCTATCAGACGAAAAATTTTGAAAAGTGCTTTTACAACATAACTTGGAGATTTTTTGACAATAATTTTTTGCCTTCTACAAATTTTTAGTACTTAAAAAACTATGTCAAATAAAGTTTCAATTATCACAATCGATTACAGCTTTTGAAATATTAATATTTTGTTGTTTACAGAAAATTTACTTAATATTTTTGAAATAACTTTAATACACCGGTTGATTTAAAAATTTAATTTGCTTTTCTCTCTAGAAAACTGCGTCAACACCGTAAATTTGATCAACATGAGTCGATTTAATTAAGATTTGTCAATAAAGAAAATTTTTGATACTAAATGTTTTTTTATATTACTTTGACATTTTTCAACCTATAGGTTATGATATAGATTATGTAGCTAAGAAAACATTTTACAGCACAAAAATTGCATTGATTGCCATTCAAAATATTAAAATCGATCAAAGCCAAAATATACAGAGTTTCAAAAATGAAATCACTGTCATTTATAACAACATTTAGACTATATGTTTAGACATACTTTTTGTTCCTTTAAATATCTCAATATAGCGGAAGTTTCAGGGATGACCAGTTGTTAATTTTTTTTTCTTTGAAGTGGTTTTATCCAAAGATGATTGATATAAAAGTAGTGCACTACCATGCTCTCGGACCATCCACAAAATCAGTTCTATAGAAAAATCATGAGAGATTGTTAGTTCAGTAAACTAGCAAAAGCAGAGCTTTGTAAGGGCTCGCTAAGTTATATTACCTAGTAATATTATTAGGAAAGTATTTTTATGCAAATTACATCTTTTAATGTATCATGGACTTTAACATCTTTTAATGTATCATGGAAATTATTTATTATATTCGCATCAAAGGCGTCGTCAGGCTTTGTATCTAGAGAGGCACAGAAAAATTAAACCAAAATAATAAATAAAATGTTTCTAATATATTTTTTTTTTAGTACTTATGTTTAAGAAAAATTCTTTAGAATTTTCTTGATTTATTAAAAACACGACTTCTATAATTATCAATGTTATCTACACAGAACAATTATAAAGGTTATCTACATATTTTACACCATATTTTCTGATCTACCTATAATATAGTACCTACCACCACTTTAAAAACTGTACACATCACTGTAAGAGTTTTTTAGGAAAAATGAGTTTTAAAAATAAAAGTTGATCTTATAAAGTAAATTTAATTTAATTAACCTTCAATATTTTTAGAATTAATATTGGACTTACCTCAGCGAATGAATTTTTCCCTCAGAGAAACTCTGGGGGTTCGATTCCCGAGTCTGGCAAATCAAAAATGTGTTTTTTCAGTTTGCTGATAAAAACAACGTTGCACGGGATTGGAAAAGTACCCAGCTGGTGATAGACTGGTCACCTATCACTGTCTGTAATCTGTAAATGGTTGTTCTTGCAAGCCATCCCTGAAACTTCCCGGTAAATTAACGTATTTTAAGCTCAAAATAGTAAAAACTATAAGTATAGGTTTTTTCAGTGTAAACATCTATTTTGATAAAAATGGCAGTATATTGATTTTTGAAAAGCTGTATATTTTGGAAACGATGATCGATTTTGATCTTTCAAATGGCATTCAACTCAATCTAAATATTGCTTTAGCTAAAAAATCGGTAGGTTCAAAAATTTCGAAGCAATGTCAAAAAACATTTTTTTCAAAAATTTTCGTCATTGATAGATCCCAAAAAAATTGACCAATTTTTAACCAATTAACGGTACGTAGCGCAGTTATTAAAGAAGAAAAGATGATAAGATTTTGAAGTCAATCGGTACATTAGCCTGAAAGTTATTTTAAAAATATTAAGTAACTTTGCTAAAGAAAACTAATTTTAATATTTGAAAAGCTGCAACTTTTGAAAATAAGATTCGGTTTTGATTTTTAAAAGGGCATTCGACGTAATTTTTTTAGTCATAAAATATCATAGAATACCAAAAAATGATTGGTTGAAATATTTCGAAGTTATATCGAAAAAAAAACTTTTTTCAAAATGTTCGTAAACGATTACTCCCAAACGAATAAACTTATTTTGAGGCAATTTATGCATTAGACGTAACTTTTTGAGGAATAGAGCTGACTAGTTTTTGTACTCAATCAGTACATTAATCTGGAAGATATTTAAAAAAATTCTGTTTCGCCATAATGTTTTTTTTTTTTGGGTTTTTTTCAAAATTTCTCAAAGACTCTTGGGCCCATTTGGTTCAAATTTTCAGGAAGTATAAGTTGAGCAGAATCTAATCGAATGTCATCAACCACGTTTCGATCGGTCCAGGCGTTAACAAAACTTATGAGTTTTTGACACACAAACACACATACATACATACAGTCATACTGACGTCATCGCGAAAATAGTCAAAAATTGTTCCTAAGGCCACAAAACGTGGACATGGTGGTGTATATGGTGAAAACTCCATTTTTGAAAATCGGAGAAAAATCGGTAACCTCCCTATCTACATACGTAGTGGGAAGTTAAAAAGTACAAGTGTTTTAATAGATTAATATTGTATTAAAATGGAGTGAATGAAAATTAATTAAATGAAATCAAACTACGACGCCAAAGCTTAAACCTAAAAGTGCCATATAATGGCGTAAAAACCTAAAAGTTTTTACGCCATTATATGAAATCGCAAATATTTCGTAATTTTTTTTTAAAAAAAAAACGGAATTTTCATATATATTTTTTTAAATATATATTTCTACAAATTTAAATTTTGTTTATAAATAAAAATCTTTGTATAAATAAATACAACCGCAAACAGGGAGTTTATCGTAAATATTTACGTGCCTAACATAAAAAAATATGAATTATTTTTTTAAATTGCATCTCTGGCAAAAAAAATTAACGGGGGGTTATCAGAAGACCTTCTAGAAGCTTTAGATTTCCTCTATCGATGCGGCACGTTTCTAAACCCAACCCAGGAATAACACTTACCTCGGCTCCCAATTCAATAAGGGTTTCAATGAGAACAGCTGTTTGTACAGTCATATGCAGACTACCAGCAATTCTAGCACCTTTCAAAATCTTGTGCGAAGCATATTTACGTCTGCATGCCATCAATCCTGGCATTTCTTTTTCAGCTAACATTATTTCATTTCGCCCTAATTCTGCCAGTTTCTTATCAGCTGTAAAATTAAAATATAAATCAAACAATATCATTATTATATATATAATAAAACTAAGTTGATAATATGTGCGTGCCGATAAAACTTAAAAAGGAGTCCCGCCACGATAAAGGGACTTATATAGTGTGATAGCCCTTTTTCCCCCTCGAACAAGAAAGTTCCCGTTTTAACCTAAAGGGCGTGTTTTTAAGGATATAAGGGCTTTTCCAACCCTTCAACTTGGAAATTAAGTGTAGTGGCGCCATCTGTTGTCGAGTATTTGAACTTCATTCAGAACAACGATTATTTGGGTTGCATTTCGAAAGGCACCGCGAGCAATTGCAGCATGTGTAGTAATGGCGCGAAATTTAAAATTCCAATTTCAATAAAGTCCTAAATTACGTGTGTTATATTTCAACTACCACGTAATCTCATATCAACTCCCGAGCGAAGCCGGGTATCATAGACAGTTGTTTAATAAAGCTGCAAAAGGCACTATAAAAATCTCATATTATAGGATATGTGTGTGATTATTTACGATTGCCAATGCAACACAAGATTAGTCCACAATATTATATCCCATGATGTGACATGTTGCCAACTAATTGACAAATCAGGCCCATTTTTATTCTTGTTTAAATTATATTCTTAACATTATGTAAATTAAATTGCTTACAGAGACATAATCAAATAAAATTATTATATCTACTAGCTGCAGCGTGCAACCCACTGCATTATAAAGGTTTTTGGTGAATCCCGCGGTATCACCTAATTTTCCGGGATAAAAAGTAGCCTATGTGCTACGTACGTCTACCTGTGTGCCAAATTTCATTCTAATCCGTTCAGTAGTTTTTGCGTGATTAAGTAACAAACATCCATCCAAACATCTATCCAAACATCCAAACTTTGGCATTTATAATATTATTAATTAATTAATTAATTATTTAATTAATTAATTAATATTAATATATATTGGCCAATGCTAAAAACTATTTTTGTTAGGGGGCGTCCACAAATTACGTGAGATGTTTAAGGGGGAGAGGGGGTTGAGTCAAATCTCATCTAATCTTACGTTGGGGAGAGTGGGGGTCTCGGCAAATATCACGCAATTTTTTTTCTGATTGAAATAGAAAAAATATACTATTTTGGTCCATTATCCAGATCCATTAATCACTAATTCATTCAAAAGGAAATAATTTCATTCATACTTCGACGCTATACATTACTACTGACTGCCAAATAATCATATTTGTTTTATATCAAATAGTTCAATTTAATCTGAATTTACGGTACAGAGTAGCCCGTCCTTTGATTTCGCGCCACTATCAGAGGAGTAGACATTCTTTTTTTAATTGCAGTAATTACGATTTAAGTATTCTATTGTTAAATTGTTATGACATAACTCAGCAATATTGATTACTAGGCAATTTTTTATTCTTTTTATAATAAAAATCCAACGGGTTTACATATTTAAGAAACCCAAATTTTAAAAAATCTCACGTGAGATTGGGGGATGGGGGAGGGGGTTGAATAAAATCTCAAGACATCTCACCAAGGGGGGAGGGAGCGACAGAAAATTAAAAAAAACACGTCACGTAATTTATGGATGCCCCCTTATCAAAATCAAGTTTTTGGCGGTAAATTATTCTCGCCATTGAAATGAGCCGCCTAAAACACTAGCTCAGTTTTCTAACCAGTGGTCTCGAACCTACCGATTTTTCGGCTCTGTTTTACCGAAATACCAAAATATAACGATTTTTCTACGATTTCACAGTATACATGGAAATTCTCCCGATTTTACACTTTTAAGTTGGCAACCCTTTTCATTTATGTTTAATGTTACGGGGAAGCCCTCAATAGTATGGACCTAGTGCAGAATGTAGTTCATATATTTTGGGGAATACCCTTGACACCCTTGTGTCCTACAATTCGATGTTATAAGGGGCTTCCCGCTCGGGAATTTACCTGTCTAGTATATACAAACAATAATTCGGTTTTTTTTTTAATTTTTCATTAATTTTCTTAACTTTGAAGAGTGAGTACCTAACCGAAAGATACAAACTCAGATAATTAAGAATTAAACTACAAAATCAGATAATTAAGTTAAAATGTCGTCTGACGAGGAGACAAGCACAAGTGCGAGTGTAAGAAGAAAAAAATATCTTACAATATTATAGAAAAGAATGGGAAGAAGAATTTCCAGGTTGGCTGCAAGATAGTCGTAAAGGCGAAAGCTATGTCTATTGTAAGAATTGTAATAAAGATATCAACATCACATCAGAAAAAGACGCTATAAAGAAACATAGTTCTTCACAAGCACACTCAGTATCATCAAAGAATATAAAATCACAACCGAAGATATCATCATTTACTGTGACCAAAACTCAAAAATCTGATATACTGGTTAAGCAAGGTAATTTTTTTAGTTATTTAATTTACTATTTACATTGTTATATAATTTTGTTTTCTACATATCGGTTTATAGAAGCAGTGGATATAATTATACCCTAATCGCTACTAGACATACTAGATATACCTATGTAATTTTAATTCTTTATTTTTAATTTCAGGTGAAATAAGATTATCCTCGTTTGTTGCTGAACACAATCTACCATTCACTATTATGGAGCACCTACCGCAGTTGATGCAAGCCGTTTGTCCTGATTCAAAAATAGCAAAAGAAATAAAATGCTCTTCAACCAAAACTCATGACAATTGATCATATTATAGGTAAAGAAAGTTTCAATAATTTATGTGAAGATCTAGGGCAAACTAAGTTTTCGCTTATTATTGACGAGTCCACTGATCTTAGTACGACCAAACACTTGTGCTTAGTTGTGACATTTTTTTATGGATATTGATGACGTATACTATGGTGCTGCTGCGTCTAATACACTACTAAGTAGTCCAGAAAATCTAAACTCAGATCAAGTAAATTTGTTTAAATGCCTAGATTTTTATATCGAAGCTTGTAAGCAAATAACCATACGGTTTCCATTGAAAAATAACCCAATAAAAGGTTTAGACATAATTGATCCAAAAAATGTTAAAATTGGCAAAACTACTTTGATAGTTCCTGTGAGTAGGCTCTTTCCCAATATTGTTCACAGCAACGATTTCCAGGAAATTAACACAGAGTGGCGCATTTTAAGAAATTGTGAACAAATCAAAACATTTCCTGATGATGTAGAACTATTTTGGGATGAAGTAAGTTTACTAAAGCGTGGCGATAAAACTCAAATGTTTCCATTGTTGTCTAATTTCATCTTTAATATTTTATCACTTCCCCATTCATCCGCTAACGTTGAACGCATATTTTCACATATTAATCTTTTAAAAACAAAGCAGCGAAATAGGCTGTCTACTGAATCAATCACTAGTCTATTACATTCAAAACGACTCTTTAATACCGCTAATTGTTACGATTTTGAAATTAATTCGAAGATGAACGCGGCTATGGCCAAAGAATATTGGTATAAAAAATAATAATGATTGTTACAAATTAGTCTGTAAGTTTATTTTTAAAAAATAAACGAATTTTATAGAATATTGTATTTTTTTTGTCAAATACCGATTTTGGGTACAAATATACCGATTTTAGCTAGCAATTCTACCGATCTCGCTTTATGACGTTCGAGACCACTGTTTCTAACCCTACCAAGGAAGTAATGGTTTCATTTTTCTTTTTCAACAAACAAACAAATTTACAAATCTGCATTATTCATGTATATTATAATTATCGTGTCGTATAAACAACTTGTCGATTTGATTTATAGATAATAATAGGTAATAACATGTCTGGCATATCTTATCAATTATCACATTGTACAGCTAATAAGTAATAATATAAATACTGATATTATTACAATAAACGAATAGAAAATCGGGTAAAGATTTAGAAGTGCGCGTATCAAATTTGGCAAGCATTCAAGGAACACACGTGGTGGATTAATATTTAGTAGTATGAAAATTATAGCTTATAGATTACATTTTTTAACATATTAGAAATATGCATTAATTTTATAATAAATTATAAACAGATGTTACCAATTTTGTACGGTGGTTTCATGGTTGCTTTTGATTAGAACTATTGCTTTCAAAGTTGCACTGAATAAAGCACGCAATCTCTGTATCAGCGCTTCTTAACTCTGGTAGCCGGCAACTGGCTGATTTTCAAATGAAATATAGTCGCCAGGTGCCGGGTTTATCAAATTTATTTCAAACTAATTTCGTGTTAAATTCACGTAAAGACGCGCGACTGCGGAATTTGTTGGTAGAAATTGAATTGAACAGAAAGATCACGTACTAGTATTGTATACTCTTTGAGAAAGATCTATGAATTCAAAGTAAGCATGTTTCGATATATCAAAACGTAACTTATATCGGATACGTGTTTATTATTATACCATATCGATTTCTAAATATATATAACCGATTTCACAAAAACTTCATCAAGTTAATAGTTATGTTTTATCCAAAGCGCAATGCAACACCACAACACGAGATCGATATACGAATATTGAATAACGAACAAAACGCAAACTTCCCATCACGAGCGATATGACATATCGATAGCTTTTATTCGCTTTGTCCCTATCTTTTTTTTTTTTTTTTGGCATGGGCGTTAACAACTGCCATTCGTCAAGTTTAAAACGAGGAAACATTTGGAATTTTAGGAACAGGTAATTTGGAATTTGGGAGTGATAAAATAAAGGATCGGAAGGAAGTATAAAAAATAAAAAAATATTTACAATTAACACAATAAAGAAAGACAAATATTAAA
The DNA here is from genome assembly GCA_036924255.1 of Apodemia mormo. Taxonomy (NCBI): domain Eukaryota; kingdom Metazoa; phylum Arthropoda; class Insecta; order Lepidoptera; family Riodinidae; genus Apodemia; species Apodemia mormo. The sequence goes on along the minus strand of JAUPFN010000003.1, from coordinate 30,033,171 downwards.
TATTTACATTTTTATAATTTAATGTTATTATCTACAATAAACAAAGATAATATTATGGTAAATGTGGAAGGAGTAGAGAGTAATGTGATTATAGATGTAGGCAATGGAATTTTGTTGACGATTAAGTTAGAATAAAATGAGGAATGATTATAGTTGGGACAGGCGAAGAAAATATGGTTTAGGTCACCAACATCAGTACCACACTCACACATGTTATTGTCTCTAATATGAATCCTGTATAAATAATCGGGTGTATTTGTATGTCCCAATCTCATACGGATGATTATTGAAGTAGATAGTTTATCAAGTTTCACATTAAAGAACCAAGGTTTAGTAGGTATTGAGTGCTGAACGATGGAATAGGTTTTACCCTTTACTAATCTATCACTGTCCCACAAATTTTGCCACGATTGTTTTAAATGAACTTTCGGAAGGGCAGCAAGATCATGACAATAATTAATATATGGATACATATCGCCACACTGAATTGCATCCTTGGCACACTGGTCAGCCCTGTCATTTCCCAAGATGTCACAATGACTAGGCACCCATGCAAAGTTAATAACAATATTTTTAGAGTAGCACAAAACTAACAGATTTCTAATATGTAGAATAATTGGTGGAATAAATTTAGATTTTGGAGGAAATTTTTGGAGACACTGAAGAGAACTTAAAGAATCTGTTATTATAATTGATCGCTTTAATTTCAATATATGAATGTATTCAACAGCTTTAAAGAGACCATAACATTCACCTGTAAAAATGGAGGTTTCAGGAGGTAGTTTGACTTTTTGAACAATGTTATATTGCTTATGGAACATGCCCACACCAACATTGCCATCCGATTTGGAAGCATCAGTGAATATTAGATGATATCCTGACCACTTACAATTTATTATGTTATTAAAGTAATGATTTGCACAAGGTGTTTCTTTTTCTATACCTAACTTAATAATTTCGGGCGTTATAATAGAGCATTCATAAGGATATTTAAACAAGGGATTAATTAAAGATTGGTAAGTGTATGGCTGCAAATTAAGAAATTTTAAATAACTTTTAACAAGCAGAGGAGCAGTTTTATGTTTCCAATATTGGTTACAAGATATTAACTCATTAAGGTGGAGTAGTTTAGGAAGCAGGGGGTGTGCCTTTTGTTCTAAAATACGTACAAAATATTTATCACACAAAAAATTACGGCGGAGATAAAGTGGTGGTTCTACACACTCCACTTGCATGGCACTGATGGGACTTGATTTCATAGCTCCTAGAATAATTCTGAGTGATTTTGATTGTATGGCGTCTAATTTTTTAAGACCACTTTTATTACATGGTTCTAACAAGAATGTCCCATAATCTAATAAACTTCTGATAAGGGCATTGTATAACAACTTAAGGGTAAAAGGGTGAGCACCCCACCATACTCCAGAAACACACCTTAGTAAGTTAATATTACGCTCACACTTTGCCACTATATAGTCACAATGACCTAGGCCAGTGAGTTTATTGTCTAAGACTATACCTAAAAATTTTACAGTTGTTTTCATTGGAATGACTGTATTTTTGTAACATATACTTATGGGAGGAGGGAACTTTGTGCGGGAAAATAAGATAACTGAACTTTTGTGAGCAGATATGTCTAACCCATTTTTATGTAAATAATTTTCTAAAGATGTGATGGATGTGGAAAGGTTTGAGCAGCAGGTTTGTATAGAGTTATCAACTGTGTATAAAAGGAGATCATCAGCATATTGTAAAATATTTATATTACTAGGTACAGAGGTCTCTAAGTCGTGTGAATACAAGTTGTACAAAATTGGACTCAACACAGATCCCTGTGGAAGACCTTGATATAGATGTCTCAATTCCTCTGTAGTATCGTTTGATAGACTAATAGTTCTATCATATAGGATAACCATTATGATATTAATAATATAGGTTGGTACATTAAGTTTGCATAATTTTTCTTTCAGGATAGATAACACTACTTTGTCATAAGCAGAAGATATATCCATAAATGCAGCGAGAACAGATTGACTATTAGAAAAAGCTAATTGTATATCTGTTACAAACAAACTTATGTTATCTATTGTTCCTTTTCCTTTTCTGAACCCATATTGATTTTGACCTAATAAACTATTATGTTCAACGAACCATTCTAACCGAATTTTGATTAAGTGTTCCAAAATTTTTAACATGACAGAGGACAGAGCTATTGGTCTATACGAAGAGATATCAGATGGACTTTTATTTGGTTTTAAAATGGGAATAACAACATGATGTTTCCATGATTTTGGGATACTACCAGAGGCAGTGAGAGAATTGAGAACATTTAGTAGGTAGGTTAAGGAATTATCAGTCATATTATGTAAAAAGGAATACAAAATATTATCAGAACCAGGTGCTGAGTCTTTTACATTAGAAAGGATACCTTTCAACTCACATAAGGTAAATGGCATAAAATGACTTGATGGAAGAGTGTTCGCTGATGGCAAAATAAGCTCAGGAGCCGTGGATGGGGCCAGTAGCTGTAAAAATTTGTTTGATAAGGAAGGACACATGTCACTATTACTGGATTCGGAGTAAGCTGATCTAAATCTTCTTACATTGTTCCAAACAGTAGCAGATTTTGATTGGGGTGAGAGAGAAGAACAAAATTTTTTCCACCCTTCCATCTTTTCTTTTTCAGTAGGTGGCGTGTAGACTGTGTAACTTCCATTAGGATATCAAAGTTTTCCATTGTAGAACATTGACAAAATTTTTTTGTAGCATTTTTTCTTTTACGGATAGCCTCGGAACATTCTCGATCCCACCATGGCGGTGAACTTATTTTGCCAGAAGATTCTTTTTTAATTGGGAAGGTTTTGTTTGCTGCATCTATAATGGAGTCAGAAAGAGCTTTTGCACACATTACATTATTTAAAATAGAAATATTCGGTAGAGATTTAACACTATTGTCAAGTAATTTCTAAATTTGTCCCAGTCTGGTTCATGTAATATATATTTATATCTTGAAGATTGTTTTTGGGTAGCTTTGTCAACAAAAGGGAAATCAATAAGAATGGGGTAGTGATCACTTCCATAAGTAGATGAAAGGGTGAACCATGACAGGGAAGATGCTATGTCCGGTGTACAAATAGACAAATCAATAGCACTTTTGCCTTCTGTTGGTCTTGTTAGACGAATAGGTGATCCATTATTTAAGATACATAGGTTAAAATAATCAATAATTTTTAAAAGTTCCTCACCATAATAGTTTGATTTTGAGCAACCCCATGCTTGATGGTGAGAGTTTAAATCTCCTAAGACTATAAAAGGTTTTGGTAAAACTGAAAGTATATGTTTTAATTCAGCAAAAATTACAGATGTAGGACGGGAAAAATAAATAGATACAAAACAAATATTACTAACATTGACAGCTATAACAGATATATTTACACTATGTACAGGGAGATCCACTACAGAGTAGGGATATCCTTTCTTAACCATGATGGCTACACCTCCGTAACCATCAGATCGGTCTTCACGGATACTTTTGTATCCAGAAAACTTAAGAGTTGCCCGAGGTCTGAGCCATGTCTCAGACAGGGCAACTAAAAATGGGCTGTATTTATTTATTAAATAAATTAAGTCATGTTTCTTGTTACTAATGCTTTGAGAATTCCACTGTAGTATTCTCATTGGTTGTCTGTCCATTATCATTTGGGATAATAAGGCTGTTTAATCTATCTTTGATGAAGGCTGCGTTGTCCGGTGTAATTAGTTGGGACTGGGATAATAGTTGGATGAGTGACAGTATTGTATTTATTGTCACTTCCTCCTGGGTAGTTTCATTAATTTTATTTTTAATTAAACTTCCATTATTATTAGACAAGGTGTTACTATTATAGTCCTGGTTTACTAAGTTATGGAAGTCATAATCATAACCTTTACTTGTTTTTGGTGGGGATTTGGGCTTAATAAATACTGTCTTTTTATAAGATTGTAATTTAGACTGTTCTTGGGAAGGTGTTTTAAATTGAGATTGTCTATTATTATAACTAGCTTCTGGTGTTGATGTTATTATATCTGCATAGGATTTGCTTACTGCTGGGTAATGTTTAGATGCTTCTGCGTAAGACACACAATTCTGAGCCATATATAGTTTTATATTTTTTTGCCTGAGGTGCTCAGGACAGGACTTACTAGTGGCAAAGTGTGAACCTTTACAAAGGCAACAGCTGACTCTACAGTCATCATCTGCTGTGCAAGATTCTCCAAAATGGTCATTCCCACATTTGAAACACCGTGGGTTGGATCGACAGTTAATCTTAGTATGGCCATACCTACAACACTTATAACACTGAATAGTAGGGAATATGTATAATTCCACTGGGAGAGAAGTATAGCATGCAAACACACGTTTTGGTAGAACTTGACCGTCAAAAGTTACAACCACAGTCTCAGTTGGTATCCAACTGACATTATCACTGACTTTAACCTTTCGGTTTAATCTTCTAATTTTAACTATTTTCCCACAACCTATTGGGACATTAATATTACTAATAATTTCTTCTGGAGCCCAGTCTGAAGGGACACCCCTGATTAATCCTACTCTAGTTATATGGAAAGATGGGATAAAAGCCTTATAATTGTTACTCACTAGGCTAGGATCATTTATAAAATTATTGGCATCAGCAAAATTTGAAAAAGAAAGAGAAAGTCTATTACGCCCTATTTTTTTTAAGCTGCCATTTATAATATTATTAAAAATATTCTTTTTGAGGAACCGACCAAATGAAACTGGGTGTAAGGTTACATTGTCGTTGGGAGATGAAAAGCTTTTTTGGATATGGACAATAAAGGGACCAATATTTGTATGTTCATATTGTACACGATAATTGCTATTAAGTTCTTTGGGTTTATCAGACACACTGACCGAGACATCTTGTGCCAAGGATTGTTGTGGATTTGTCATATTAGCATCTTTAGCAATTAATTGTAATGCTTCAGATTCCATCGTTGAGCATTGGCAGTCGGTTACTTTAAGAATATCATCTTTACGTTTCTTTCGACGCTTGTTGCAGTGTTTGCATACTTTATGTGATGCTAGTGACCTTTTTCTTTTGGATGAAGGAATGGATGAAGATGCGTCTGTGTCTACACTACTATCTTCGATGGTAACGAACTGAGATACCTGGGGGACATCATCTTGTGTAAGTGGATCATATCCCCCAGGGTCATCAGGCGGTTTATTCATAGTGACAAAATAAAAGACTTACCTACTTAACTGATGAATGAAAAATAATTAATATACAATAAACTAAATATTTACATATATATACAATACCAAAAATTGATCCTCTATTTATTTAATAAAAATTTTAAATAAGCCGCGAAACCAAAAACAGCCACCAGGTTTTATGTTTCCCGCGCTTTTTTTTTTTCGTCCCTATCTTAGCATTTAATTTTTTTTTCTGGCGTAAAAGTGATGAGGCGAATATTACGTGACTTCAGCTTGTGATTGGTCATTTGGTTAATAATTATAGTACGTGCGTATTATCTATATCTTAACGCGCTAACAATAAGGTCTAGTTTCTATTTATTTCGTTACAACAAAGAGTCCATAAGTTAGCAGCTTTCCGCCGGCTACTCGATATCAGGGAGAAATTTATTCTTTAAACTGGACTTACATTGAATAGATTTAAGGTTTAATTTATGCTGTAGGTATAAAAATTGTATTGAATGAATTTTGATTTATATTTTTAGACAGTTTTGTTCTGAGTTGCACTTGACCTTGGTGACACGTGCCCTACTTAACGATAATTCTTTGCCTTTTTTTAGTTCTAAAGTTTTTATTTAGGTACTTATTGTAAACAAATATAAAACTTTTAGTGAGTATTACATTTACTTTTAGAGTGTGTATAAAACTTTTAAATTAATATCAGTCTATAAGCAGATTACATTTGTGTTAGTGTAAATAAATAAAAGATATCAGATAGGGTAATTTCGCCTGTTCTGTTAATTATTAGTATGCATGTTGTAATTACTAATTTGCGTCAACATTATTATGATTGTAGAAAAACGTACAGATGTCGATAATCACTAATCACACTAGGACGCCAACTATGCCTATAGTGGATATTATATATCAGATTGCGTTCGTCTGTTAACTAAATACAAATAATAGCTTAAATATTATATATTATATTCAAGTCTGCCTCGTGGTCTAGTGGATAGCCTTCGGCTAAGATCATGAGGGTCCAAATTCTATCTTCAGGTCGCTCAAAATTGAGGTTTTTTCCAAGGTTTTTCTCGAAAATCCAAAATCTCAGTAGCAACACGGAGTCTGGCGGGTGGTGTGTTACTTACTCCTCCCGTGCTTTGAAACACATAAAGCCTTTGGTCCCTTTTATTGCTAGAAATAATCGATAGTCGAAATCAAGTCGGTAAAATGCGTTGAAGTTGATCACCATTCGTCCCGCCAAGCGACAAACTGGTGAATCGCAGTGAACTGGAAAGTCTATAGACCTTCATTTTACTCTGCCTGCCATGCAAAGGAACCGGGCATGATGAGATTTAAATTTATAGTTGATTAAGACTATCTTTAGACCCGTATGCACGAAGCGGTAGGCAATACAATCAGTGCACCCATGATTAGCCGAAGATAGGTTAATCGCCCCGCCGTTCGAGTGGTAAGCGAACCTAACTAAGAATCGATGGGGTTCGGGTTCCATTCCCGACAGGGACAAACATTTGTGTGATGAGCATAAATGTTTGTATTTCTGGGTTTGGGTGTTTATTATGAATGTAACTGTATTTATATACGTAATTATATGTATTAGTATCATTGACTAACAACCAAGCAAATAATTTGCTTACTTTGGGGTAGATCAATTCGTGTAATTTATTCTCCTAGCGTTTATGCCACTTGTCTAGACATATCGATATCTGAAATCGATTTTCGATATCGATATCAAAATTGAATATCGATTAAATATCCGTTTGCAAATAAATACGAAAACACCCATGTCTAATTCAAAGAGAATGAATTAGATGTGAGCGCTAGCCGCTAGCCGCTATATAACATCGATAGTTTTGAAACTACCTATTTAGTTGTTTTCATAACCATTAACCGTTTTCAACGAAAAATAAACTATCTACTTTTGACAACGGCAATATCAAGCAACGTATAGCGTATGGGATGATCGCGACGTATTGCAACGATCAGTTTTCAATAACGAGTGTTCTGTTGTTACGAGTAACATGAACCACTTCACTTTGTTTTGGTTATGTGTAAAATATTTTTGCATCAGGGCGATAAAAAAAGGTAAAGGTAAATAAAGATGCGCGTATAGTTAAAGCAAAATATAATCAATGTGTCTATCGAAAATAATTCTTTTTATGGACGCTCAAGATGATTTACACAAATTAATTAGATTTTTGTTTTGAACTTTACCTTGACACTGCAAGTGGATACCCCATTTCTTTTGAGTAAATCTATACTATTTTTATAATATATGTTGGGTATTGTAATTTTATAAAACATTCAATTTTTTTATTTGTTATATATAAACACTAAACTAGTTTGTCCATTAATACTTCGTTTCTCATGTAGTTTTAAACTTGGTAAATAAAGTATAAAGTTCATAAGTATAAGTATTTAGTATAAAGTTTCATTAAAAACAAATTAAGTATATTATTAAAACTATACTGTTCATTTAATTAGATAGTAACTCTTAAGGCTGTTGGCATAAACCTTGACCTATCCGTCGTTCAAAAAGTAGATAGTTATTAAAAGTAGATAGTTTTTATATCGTTATCTGAAATCACATAATGTGATCGTTTCGTTATTTCAAAAACGCAAAACGACACATGTCTACTGTGAATTGAAGTCACAGATCCAGTGTTGACAGACCCGTGAAAATTATTATTGTATCAGGGCCGTAATATTATTGTATTTTCAATAAAATTATTGTACATTTCAAAATGAGATTTAATTGTCGTCTGGAAGCTTTAGTTTAAAAGATAATCACTGAAGTAATTTTATTTAAATGATATAACAGCAATTTTTAAACAAAAACAATTTTTAAATGCGTTTTTTGAGTCATGTATCTATTTAGGCGTATCCAGGTTCAAGGCCGGAGGCGGGGGGCGGGGCAAACGTAACATTTTAAGACTATATTTTTATCTTATTAATTTTTATCTACAACAGTATACAGTTTGTAAAAAGCTAAACAAATTCCAGGGGAGAAGGGGCAGCTGCCTCTCCTTACCCCCCCCCTCAATACGCCCATGTGTATCTATATACTTAATCCATTCTTCTCCAGCCACATTTTTTAAAAAATATTTAAATTTGTAAAATAAATATGTTTCTTTTTTTATAAACCACATAGAGGTTCATATTTAAAGTTATGTATTTTTTTAAATTTATGAGTCCTAAAGTACCAACTGTCAGACTAGTGTTAACAGTGAGGCACTAATGAAAACATGGAGATATTCATTACTACGAGATCTACTCAGAAATATTGAGGTAGTATTTTCAGAAAGACACCCTTTGATGCCCTTAGAGACATCCTCGTTGTGTTTTCAAATACAATGAGTATGTCTTGTCGACTGAGTTTACCAACAAAAAAAATGGGAGCAGAAACTATATACAGTTTCTAGGAGAGACAGAAAAGTAGAAACACATTGAGAAATGTTCGTTGATTTCTTCTAAACAGATGGAAAAATTCGATTACAGATGTGACAAAAATATTGAACTGTTCTTGATTAGATGGAAAAAAATAATAAGGTCGGGACTGTGGCAACTAACCGCATGACCTCGAATAAATGGACACTATGAAACAATGACCAACTGTGGAAAAAGAGAAGACTGCAATAATGATTTCACTTTTTTCCAAAATAACAAAAGTGTTTGTGGTGAGGATGAACTAGACAGGACTATATTATCGCTTTAGAAAAATGAAAGTTCTTGCAAAAAAGAGGTGGTGGGCCTTGTTCGCGTATATGGTAGTTATGATGGCTTTGAATATCTAGTGTTTGCATGTTATGAGCAAATATCCTATAGAATAGATTTATCCAAAGAAGTTGGAAAAGTAGTTGTCGTACATTATTTGTCAATCTAGAGTCCTACGAGACTGCAAAAAGTGTTTGAAAACACTTAGTGTTGAACAGTTTTTGAAAAATTTCACCCACAAGTGGCCACTGTACTCATTTAAGCACACCTCTTAAAATATATATAAAAAACTAAAATTTATTGTTTTTGTGTTCATTTTACTATTTCTGACTTCTATAACAACATATATTATTTAAAATGCTTTTCATTTGGTTTTGGCCATTAATGGGTTGAACCCAGTTTATCTATATTAATTTTCTCTTTGGAACCCAGTTAATATTAACGTGGAAAATTTGGCTCAAACATGTCAATAATCATTATTTTCCAAAGAAAATCATAATTTTATATCGAAAATTGCTATCGTTCAAAATTATTGTTTTTTATCAAGATTGTATGCTTAAGATTGAGGATTAAAAAAAAACATGAGATTATGGTACATGTACAAAATTATTGTACGCCTGCTGACATCGGACAGAACTGATAGATCACTCACAGTTTGCAACATTGACCTCTAAATATACATATTTCTATGGTTTGCAATCAGGGATTGGGATTGGTTTCAAGAGTAAGTCTGCAGTACTGCCGACTCCGTCGACTTAAACAAATCCGAGTCGTTGGGTCACTGAATTTGGCCCCCCTTTTTTTTGATTTTTGAGTTTTCTTTAAATGATTTGTCCGTCGTTTGTTCGTTAATGTTCGAATGTAAAAATTGTTTGTGAGTCTTTTATTTATTTATAATTAATTAAACAAATGTTCACCCTTAAGTTGGCCCCCCTTGCTAGATATCTTTATTTTTATCGCTCAGATTTATTAATATTGATCAATTATCGTTTGTTCGACCACTATTGATGATTGCTCGATTATAAAAACGATTAAATTCTTAAGTATTAATTATTTTTTATCTAATAAGTTAACCATCAATTGACGTGTATAATATGGTAATATTATACACGTCAATGTAGCCATCACCTCACGCCTACATTGCGCATGCACCTGTATTGTCAGTCAATTCTTTTTTGTGCATTATAGTTACATTTTTTCAACTACGTAATGAATTTAGGAATTATTAATTTCATTACAAGACAGGTATAACCATCTGCTAACCCTGTTTAAAAATATTCATTGAAAAAATTCACTTTTCACATTCACAGTTGATATTCAATATCATTCAAAATAACTGAATTTACTAATATTTAATAGATTCAGGCGTTACTGTGCGAAAATCCATAATTTAAAGAAGAAATTATGGTATTTAATTTGCATATTTCCGCGAAATGTTATATGGAACTGCCGTGATGCAACAGAAATGAAAGGTAGTATAAGGAATAGGGCAAACTTATCCAAAGTCTGAAATTATAGAAGACCACAGCGACACAATAATCCACCCACTTCCACGACACACTCTTCCACGTCAGAAGCAAAGGCAGTAACACACAAGTTATGTACTCAACGCACGTTTCACTTCGCAACCGAAGCATCTTCAGGAGAGTCGAATAGCACTTCACTCTATGAACTCTTTTAACGCTTCACCCTTCATTCAGCATATGTTTTAAATAACTTTTGGTGCTTTTTTACAAATATGCATACAGACATGGTAAGGGAAGTACTTGAAAAATGGCTTATAGGAATGTAACTGATGATGACACCATTTATTGCTCCAATAAATTTCTTTTTGACTCTTAAAATGAATTTTAATTCAACAGAGTTTCCCCAAATAGGAATTCTATATTGTAAACTAGAAGAAACATATCCATGATATGCTAATAGGGAGGCTATTACATTTCTTACTAGGTTGTAAACCTATTGTTGCAGAAGCCTTCTACCTTGCTTGGCTATTCTATTGTTTTTCTATCTTGCTTTGCTATTCTATTGGCTTATTCTATTGTTAATATTCTCTAATATTAACAATAGAATAAAATAAGCATTTCACCCAGGTGAAGCATTAGTTAGTTTATTATAGGTATATGTTTATTATATTGGTCAATTATTATATGTTTTATTATATATATGTCAAGTCGCTGCTAAAAAGATTTTTTTTTCTATTATAAGATAGCAAACAAGCAGATAGGTCTCCTGATGGAAAGTCACCCATAGCCTATAGATACCAAAGGTATTAATGGCGCGTTACTATCTTGTGGCGAGGTCTCATGCCACATGCTTAAGTTCACCGGCTACCTTACCCTCCAAACCAGAACACGTCAGTGACAAGCACTGACGCTATTACGGCAGGAATAGGTAAGGCGGTGGTACCAGACCCGGGCGAGACAATGCAGAACTCTACCACCTAGTAGCCACGATGGTAGTGACTCATATAGCCAATCGGTCGCCTTTTAAGACCTGCCCGGCAGAATGGCAATTTGCCGGGCAGGTCTTGGCATCTGATGGTAGATTTTTATATATTCGGTAATCGTTAAATCCCTTTTATTCATAGACGTTGATAAATACATTAGCATGAAATGAATTGTAATTAACACAGTGAGTTCTCAAATGTGCTTATTTTAATTATTACGTGATTACTTATGCAATGCAAAAACTGTTTCTCAAATTAATAAAATTTCTTAATAGTAATTTGCAAACTACGCATGGCCACACTTATATATGGCGATTGGCGCTTTATTTAGTAGAAAGAGATACACTCCACCCATGTCGTGGTACTCTTCGGAACGATTTTGAAGCGCGTGTGAACATTCCGTGTAGAATATAACTTCCTTGATCGGAACTATAAGTCAGATGTGTTGACAGAAGACATTCGCCTGTTATTAGGTGTCTATGGACTGTGTTCGGTGATGTAGGTAACAGATGAAATTCACATTTATAATGTTGATCAATACTTTCATGTTTAATGTATTTCAGCTTATCTCGCGCTAGGGAAAACTAAAAACATTACTATTATGAATTTGACACGACAGGATTGGAATTGGCGATTTTGCCTCTGGCTGGTAGGTACGCTGTATTCAACTGAGTCAAGAATCACTTGGTTAAATGTGGCGAAATTTTTCCTTGCTTTGTGATTGATTCCGTCGATCCTAGCCGGCCGGAGACAAGGTCGCATGTCCAAATGCTATCGAGTCTAAATTTTTTCTTTAAGGTTTTCCTAGCACGGAATTAGTGCTGAAACACATAAAGGTATAGGTAGTACTTGTTCCTGAAGAAGAAAAAGGATATCTGCGGAAGGTGCACAGCTGGCCGCGGTGCTGTGAGGCCGCTTGCTACACGGCAGGCAGAATCGATGAAAAAAAAGTTGCCGAAGGTATCTTTCTTTAGTCAAAGGTCCAGTGAGATCTGAGCCTAAGTTTCATAGTCTAGAGCAGAGCTGTCAAACGCACGGCCCGCGGGCCGCATGCGGCCCGCAAGTGCTTTTATCCACCATAACGTACTAAAAAAATTTACTTTCATCTTCGTACGCGTAAGATATAAGAAATCTCACAACAAGATTTAAGATGTAACAAATCTCCCTAAGCTCGCCTTTTACAGTATTATGTTTTATTTAATAATTTTTCTTAACTGTATTTGTGTTTCCTATTTGAAAAGTGAGTTTCATTTTGCTGCCCCCCAATCTTTTTGGCAATTCGTATTAGCCCAGCATGGTATCTGGCTTGGACAGCCCTGGTCTAGAGCACAGAACAATGTACTCCTAACGGAGGTCTGGAGCTGGTTAAAGGATGAACAATATTTTTTTTTTTTTATATATATTTTATAGACATGCGCAAAACGGTACTTTGAAGTGTAATGCAACATCACACATCACCTTTGAAAAGGTAATATCACCCGCAAACATCACTCATCACTCATTACTCATCATATCACCTTAAGGAAATATCATCTCGAGTAGCGTTTAGTGTCTTGAGTTGCATGTGATGTACGCATCGCTTTTTTGTGCGAACTACGAGTCATTACACTGAGTATATATTTCTTTCCAAACCAGAGTTCCATAATAATTGATTAAACTGACTAATAATTTTAGTGTGATTGAAAGTTTTGTTATAACATTACGTTTATATTAATCTTAATTACATTTTCAATTCGTCATGTAGATACCTGATTTAAAAGTATCATCACGCCGGTACGTATGTGGGGTAAGCAGAATAAACCAAACGTCTATAGACTTTCAGTTCTCCACGATTCACCTGTTTCTTGGTTGGCACACCATTTCGCCAGATTCCGAGCTGCTAATAAGATTTTAGATTTTCGAGTAAAGTATCTTCACGCCCGTATCCTTGAAGGGGTAGGCAGAGGTACAACAAGTGCATCCACGATTAACCGAAGATACTTGGTCCCACAAATGTGATAGGTGGCAAGCCTATAGCCAACCGGGCACTTTCCAATTCCGGGCAACTTTGTGTATCAGAAAACTGAAAAAAACACTTTTTTATGTGCCCGACCTGGGAATCGAACCCGGGACCTCATATAGACAACGCCGACGCTGGACCACTAGATCACAGAGGCGATTTTCGAGTAAATCCTCAATAATACTTTTGCCCGATCGAGACTTCATGGTCGAAGTATGGCCGAGTAGTCTAACCCCTAGACCACGATGCATAAAACAAACGACGCGACGTGCGACACACAGAACAATTAAAATGTCTTAACTCAAACAGTTATTGCATAATACCTAAGAGTACTCGTTTTTATTATTAGTAAGATTGTACATCTTACTAATAACAAATATGAAGCGAATTGTTATCACCAAACTTTTCTAATTCAAATCATTCTAACATACTTAACGTACTCGTATACCCATTCTCCCAGCTCGAACCAACGATCTCGGTATTATTCGATTTATTTTAGTTATACTGCCAGTTACATATCTCCCGCACGTTGCGCACCACACTCTTCTCTTGGTAGTATAATATGTGATACGGCCAGAAACGACACTAACCGAACTGTACCGAGTGACGAATGAAGTAATGTGTGATGGTTGAAACGCTAGTGTGATGTGTGATGTTGTATCACCTTTCCGAGTGATATTACTTTTGTGATATTACACGCATCACCTACCCATGTCTAGTATTTTATATCCAATTAAATATGTCAAAAATATGTCAATAAGTATATTACAAATGGTTTGCCTAAAAAATTTTAGCCCAGAATATTTTTAAATCCCGCTACGTGTGTAGATAAGGAAGTACTGATTTTGTCCCGATTTTCGAAAATCGAGTCAATCGACATTCATATACAAATCAAAAAGTTTTCGTGAGGTTAACCAAGGGAAGACCAAGATATTTATATTCTTTTACCCTTGACAAAGATGACCACAATATACTAATTGGGATACAAAGAACAATGGTGAGTTGTCATACAAGAAAATACAAGAAATTTCTGACGTCTTCAATAACTGGAAGGTTTTTGGAATTAAAATAATTGCTAGAATATTTCAAATAAATCCTTTTATCAATCCAAGGGATTTGGCTTTTTAAAAATGCTTTAAATATTTTGAGGTGAGGAAAATTAATTAAAAAATACAAAATAATTAAACAGTTTAAGGGTTTTTTACAAATTAAGCACAATTTATCATTTTTCTAAATATTGTTGCGAATAATCTAGAAGCGTGTAGAGTTGGAGCGCGCGCGCTAACTATCTAGAAATAAAGGAAAAAGATAGCTACTCCTGTTGACAAACAAATAGTTGACCTGGGCTATGCCATAATAGACTTTGTGGAATATGGCATAAGGTTGAAAGTAGCGTGTACTAGGATTTATGACTCATAACATGTTTATGATAAGAAGTGATTCATTGTTTCTCGATACATTTAGATTTTTCTGGATCCAGCTTGGACTTTACCCTTTCTATAAATAGAGAGGTGTTGACAAACACAAGGCAGTTTTTATCAAGCGATCGAGAGCGATACATCAAGTGACCAGTGCAAAGCGAGAAGTGTTTTATTTGTTTTATTGTGTAGTGTTCTAAGTTCAGTGATAGTACAGCGAGTGACTAGGGTGTAAAGTGTATTTCAGTATTACGTTGTGTTGTGTTGTGTAAATACACGGATTTAATATAAGTGGTGTTTTCTTACAATTACGAACCCCGAGTACGTAACAACTGGTGTCGGAAGTGAAATTGTGAAATGCTACTTATTCCGAAGGAAGGTGTTACCACCAGGTCTCAGGCTGAGACACAGAGGGTGTCCGAGGACAATGAGGTGCGTGCTGGTGATAAACCTACAAGTGTAAGTAAAGTCGGGTGCTATCATTACCAGTTGTTCCCACCAGGTAGGTCCTCGGGTAAATGTACTCACTTATGACGGTCTTACGTCATGGAGTGCGTACTGCACTCAGTTTGAAATTGCAGCGAAGACCAGTGGTCGGACAGATGAACATTGCCTAACAGTTCTGAGCACGGCGTTACGGGGACAGGCGCTCTCTGTGTTGGATGCAATGCCTAAAGAGTATCAGTTCGCTGATTTGATGGAGGCATTGGAAGCTCGCTACGGTGAGCGCTACTTGGAGCATGTATTCCGTGCCCAATTAAAGGACCGTGTACAGAGGAGCGGCGAGGGACTTCAACAATGGGCCGTGGAAATTGAGAAGCTTGTGAGGAAGGCGTATTCTTCAGCCGACCCTAACATAGTGAATGACACCATCGTCCAGGCGTTTATTGATAGAATTAGAGACCTGGAAGTGCGTGCTGCTGTTCGCCTTCAGCATCATGTGACGATGAAGGAGGCTTTGGCTCATGCGCTGGAGGTAGATGCTGTTCGCCACGAACCTCGAGCCTATATAGGACGCGGGGTTTCAGAAGTTGTGGCTCGATCAAAGGTAGCGGAACCTAGGAGACTGGGCCCCATGTGCTACGCCTGCGGTGAACGTGGGCACATTAGAGTTAGCTGCCCAGCCAAACCTATGCATACAGGTTCAATGAATTGGCGACAGCAAGCGGGAGGAATCTCAGCAGCTGAAGAGAGCAGGCACGTCAAACAGCCTGTTGAACCAGCAGGCAAGCGAGTAATAGCCAGGAGCAAACGGCAGGTGCTGGCTGGACGAGATACAACCCCAAAAGCTGCCGTACCTCAGGTGAGCGAACGCAACAGTTTATCCATTAAAGGATTGGTTAATGGCAAGAACTGCAGCTCAACGCGGGACACCGGAGCCACAGGAACTGTAGTGCGATCAGAAGCGGCTAGCAATGGTAACCTGAGATCGAGGAATACACTACAGCGTAGTGGAAATTCTCACTCAAATGCAAATGCATTATTACGACGACCATGTACGGATGATGTCAAACCTTGCATAAGGATAGAGACGAAGGAAAGGATTCAAGTCTTGCGAGCTAAGCCTACGGATGACAAATGGGAAACTGATGAGATGCGTGAGGCCCAGTATGAAGATAGAGATTTGCAGCCTCTAACAGATTGGATGAAACAAGACACGGAAAAACCGGAATGGCAAGAGCTTGCTCCCTTCAGCGCCATTACGAAAAGTTATTGGCGCAGTGGGAAAGCCTTGTGTTACAAAACGGCTTACTGTACCGCAAATGGGAAAAACGGAAAAAAAATGGGAAAAAAGTGAAAACGCATTGGAATCAAGTCAGCGGATGAAGACTAGATACGACCGAAACGCCAATCATCGAGGTTTCCAGGAAGGATCTCTTGTTTGGCTACACAATCCGGTTCGACGAAAAGGAAAATCATCTAAGTTACAGCGACGTTGGGATGGGCGATACAAAGTAATCACACGGATCAATGACGTAACCTACCGAATGCAGAAGCAACCAAGAGGGACCATGAAGATTGTTCATGTTGATCGATTAGCCATCTGTAATGGAAGTAATGATGTTCGGGACGAACATAACTAAGAGGGGGTAGTGTTGCGAATAATCTAGAAGCGTGTAGAGTTGGAGCGCGCGCGCGCTAACTATCTAGAAATAAAGGAAAAAGATAGCTACTCCTGTTGACAAACAAATAGTTGACCTGGGCTATGCCATAATAGACTTTGTGGGATGTGTCATAAGGTTGAAAGTAGCGTGTACTAGGATTTATGACTCATAACATGTTTACGATAAGAAGTGGTTCATTGTTTCCCGATACATTTAGATTTTTCTGGATCCAGCTAGAACTTTACCCTGCCTATAAATAGAGAGGTGTTGACAAACACAAGGGAGTTTTTATCAAGCGATCGAGAGCGATACATCAAGTGACCAGTGCGAAGCGAGAACTGTTTTATTTGTTTTATTGTGTAGTGTTCTAAGTTCAGTGATAGTACAGCGAGTGACTAGGGTGTAAAGAGTATTTTAGTATTACGTTGTGTTGTGTTGTGTAAATACACGGATTTAATATAAGTGGTGTTTTTTTACAATTACGAACCCCGAGTACAACTCCAACTCTACAAGTTCAAAATATTGTATCAAAGGTGCACCGAAACTATAATCTTACTAATCTGAATTAAATATTCAGAGTAAATAAAATGTTATGTTGAGTGAGCGGTTTTGGTCAGGAGTCAGGACACACTTTCTATCTTTAAGTGAACCTAAGGGAAAAATGTCAGAATTATACCATGACACCCGCGTGCCGTGATATATTAAGTGAAATGGCGGCGTTGGGCAGTTTCTAAGTATAATCTGTAAAGTGTAGCGGCGACCGGCGGAAATCTTAGGTCAGATTTCTGAAGTTTTAGTTTCGCTGAACTCACTTATTATTTGATAACATTTGACAGCTAACATCATTGACAAACGACAAAGTCATCTAAGGCGGCCCCTAGACCTGCAATAATACTGCGCAATATTACGTATTGTACAATATTATTGAGCGTTTAGAGTTAATATTGCAGATTGCACAGTGATTAAACGAAAGTTTGAGCGGGTTTAATTTTTATTGTACAATATTTTTTTTCTTGCACTGTGTAGGTTTAATATTGCACAATATTTTTCACTTCAGAGCTTGGAACGGTCGTGGTCGGTCAGTCGCGGTGTTTAATGTATGGTCGTGTCAAATTGGCAAATTATATAAATAAATATATAAATAAATTTAAGCAAAATGGCAAGCAAGAAATTTTCGTCATTTCGCGGTAATTTTATTCATCTTGTTAATTTAATAGTTCATTACTAGAATGGACCAAAATTTCGACCGTTGGTCGAAATTCGACCCTCAGTCGAAATTGAACATGTGACCGAAATACGTCATTCCGCCGAATTTCGACATTCGATCGAAATTTAACTTTCGGCCATTCAGGTCAAATCACTAATCAATATAACACTTATATTTACAATATAACAATTATATCGAAACAAAACCAATCAATAAAAGATGAAGAACGGGAGTTTTTACTTGAGTGTAAAGAATTTATTTAACAAAATCACCAACATGGTTGCCGCCAAATCTTCGTCGTCAGACATGTTTCTCGAACGAAAATATTGATCAGACTGGTTTGTCAATTTTATTGAGTGAATTTATTGAACGTCTGGAAACAAAGGGGTATTCTATATTATTGCACAATAAAAGTATTGCGCAATATTATTGTAGGTCTGTTGGGCACCTAAGTAATCTACAATTTACTTCATTTTCTACCGTCACTTTTATATATATAAATGAAAAACTATTTAAGTAAAGGATGATGTATTTAGAGCAAAATGGGGCAGTGGCTGGGCAAAATCTATTAATTAACTGGCCTAATTTAAAACGGCAACATTTTGAGTATTACACGCTTAGATGAAGTAAACTATCACTACTACAAACAGTAGGTAGGTAGTATGAAATAACCAAGGGAAAACCGTGTCATTTCATCCCTAACAATGGCGGACTAAAAGAACAGCTGTTTACTGTCTACATAACAATTGACAAATTATATTGCAATTGAACATGTTATTTTAACAATTAGTTTTTATTTTAATTTTAAGGTACACACCAAAACTATAGAAAAATACAAATAAACGCTGAAATCAAACTAATATTTTGTAATCAAAGGGTTATTTGACATTAAATTTATCTAACCTACATTGACAGTGTATTTTGGTAATGCCAATGGCGTTTTGACCGCATTTTCTTAAATGATTTGAAATTAGAGCACAGAGATAAAGCCAGTTTTATTTGTTCAGCGTTAGAATGCATGCAATTTTATAAATTCTGATCTTTATACTGTTACGTACTCGGGTTCGTAATTGTAAGAAAAACTCCACTTATATTAAATCCGTGTATTTACACAACACAACACAATGTAATACTCAAATACACTTTACACAATAGTCACTCGCTCTACTATCCCTGAACTTAGAACACTACATAATAAAACACTTCTTGCTTCGCACTGGTCACTTGATGTATCGCTCTCGATCGCTTGATAAAAACTGCCCTGTGTTTGTCAACACCTTTCTATTTATAGGCAGGGTAAAGTCCTAGCTGGATCCAGAAAAATCTAAATGTATCGGGAAACAATGAATCACTTCTTATCGTAAACATGTTATGAGTCATAAATCCTAGTACACCCTACTATCAACCTTATGTCATATCTCACAAAGTCCATCATGGCATAGCCCAGGTCAACTATTTGTTTGTCAATAGGAGTAGCTATCTCTTTCTTTTATTTCTAGATAGCGCGCGCGCGCTCCAACTCTACACGCTTCTAGATTATTCGTAACAATACTTTCGATTGGTATGGTAAGATAAAATATAGCTTGAACATTATCGTTGATAAGTATAGGGTAAGAATGGATATTACCGGTCACTCAAAGAGAAATGATTACAAATCAGATAATAATTAATATTTCTTTATTCATGTTTTCAATAATCAAACTTTTGGTATTCTTCTGTTACGTACTTCGGGTTCGTAATTGTAAGAAAACACCACTTATATTAAATCGGTGTATTTAGTAAACAAATACACAAGACGAAACAATGTAATACTAAAATACATTTTACACACTAGTCACTCACTGTACTATCATTGACTACACAACAAAACACTTCTCGCTTCGCACGGGTCACTTCAAGTATTGCTCTCGATCGCTTGATAAAAACTGCCCTGTATTTGTCAACACATCTCTATTTATACCCAGGGTAAAGTTCTACCTGGATCCAGAAAAATCTAAATGTGTCGGGAAACAATGAATTACTTCTTATTGACACGTTGAGTCATAAATCCCAGTACACGCTACTTTCAACCTTATGCCATATACCACAAAGTCCATAATGGCATAGCTTAGGTCAACTATTTGTTTGTCAATAGGAGTAGCTATCTCTTTCTTTTATTTCTAGATCTCTCCAGCGTTCCAACTCTACACGTTTCTAGATTATTTGTAAGACTTCTAACAAAATCACATAAATTGAGGTCAATACCTAAAACAATTTTGGCATAATTAATATTTTTAATAATAATAAAAAAATTACTTAATCGCCTCTGTGGTGTAGTGGTCCGGTGTCGGAGTTGACCACAGAGGTCCCGGGTTCGATTCCTGGGTCGGGCAATTCAGAAATGTGTTTTTTCAGTTTTCTGATAAAAACAACATTGCCCGGGATTGGAAAGTGCCCGGTTGGCGATAGGCTTGCCACCTATCACATAGTGGGAACAAGTATCTTCGGCTAATCGTGGGTGCACTTGTTGTACCTCTGCTTACCCTTTCGGGGATACGGGCGTGACGATACTTTTTTTTTTTTTTTAAATTACTTTGACTGGTATTAGACACCACGGCGGGTAAAGCCAGTCAGTAGATTGGTAATGCCGGTTAACGTTTGTTCAGGCATAAGTCGCAGATATAACCTACAGGTGAGTCACAACCAGAGCATTCAGCGTGTGCCCAGAGACCACAAATCACACATCTGTACCATAGCTCGTTGTTTGGCCCATAATCATAGCAAATGATACATTTATTTTCACTACCCTCATCAGCGTCAGTGTCTTCATCATCATGCAAGTCTGTCATTTCTACTTCTGAGTCCGACGTACTCTCATTTCGCTTGTTTTTGTCTTGAAGCACTCTCTTTTTAGCACTTTTCAATTTGATTGATTTCCCTTTTCTTTTAACTGTCTTTTTTACAGGTTTTATTTTAAGAGTTTGCTTTTTGTTCTCTTTTGTCGTTTTTCTGTTTTCTTTCTCGACCACAGCTTGTTTGTAAGATGTTCCTGTTAGGACTGCTGCGTGCTGTTTGCGAGATAGTATGTTTTTTTTTCACTCAAATTACTTGGTAGTGGCAGAAGATCCTTGACAGTGTTAGTCTTATTTACCTCCTGAAGTAGAAGGAATGGGGTTAATATAAATATCAATCGAGCGCTCAAATGCGGAAATCGTTGATGCACTATTTGTCGAGACTGGTTCAATCATATCAGCATCGATAGACTGCCCCTCGAGGGCCATCTGCTTCTAAAACAGATTAATGTCTCTGTCGTGAATAAATTAGCATTGGCGGGACGTAAGCTCCGGTAGTATTTACAGCGCATACAGCTGTCATTGTCTTTCCTCTTTCTCCGCTAGTTATAGACCCTACACGTTGCTGTCCTTTCTCAGCCACAATTTTACCAGGGTCTTGTACTGCTGAACCCGTTTTGTCTACGTTCCATATAGTTCTTGGCAAGAAATTATATTTATCCATTAGCTCTGTAAGTTTGAAAAAAATTGCAACTTCGTTCTTGTTAAAAAAAAGCAGTAGTTCTATTCAGGGGATTGCTCTATTGGAACTACCAACTGTAGATGATGTTCTCTTCCTGATGGTGTTTCCCATTTGCGGTATAATAAACCGTTTTGCAACACAAGGCTTTCCCACTGCGCCCAATAACTTTTCGTTATGGCACTGAAGGGAGCGAGCTCTTGCCATTCCGGTTTTCCCGTGTCTTGTTTCATCCAATCTGTTAGACGCTGCAAATCTCTGTCTTCATACTGGGCCTCACGCATCTCATCAGTTTCCCATTTGTCATCCGTAGGCTTAGCTCGCATTACTTGAATCCTCTTCTTCGTCTCCATTCTTACATAATGTTTACAATGTTCCGTACAAGGTTGTCGAGTTAATGCATCTGCATTCGAGTGAGACATTTCACTACGGTGTAATGTATTCCTCGATCTCAGGTTACCATTGTTAGCCGCTTCTGATCGCACTACAGTTCGTGTGGCTCCGGTGTCCCGCGTTGAGCTGCAGTTCTTGCCATTAACTAATCCCTTAATGGATTAACTGTTGCGTTCGCTCACTTAAGGTACGACAGCTTTTGGAGTTGTTTCTCGTCCAGCCAGCACCTGCCGTTTGCTCCTGGCTGTTACTCGGTTCCCAGTTGGTTCAACAGGCTGTTTAACCTGCCTGCTCTCTTCAGCTGCTGAATTTCCTGCCATTTGCTGTCGCCAATTCATTGAAACTGTAAGCATAGGTTTAGCTGGGCAGCTAACTCTAATGTGCCGACGTTCACCGAAGGCGTAGCACATGGGGCCCAGTCTTCTAGGTTCCACTACCTTTGATCGAGCCACAACTTCTGTAACCTCGCGTACCTTATATGCTCGAGGTTCGTGGCGAACAGCTTCTACCTCCAGCGCATGAGCCAAAGCCTCCTTCATCGTCAAACGATGCTGAAGGCGAACAGAAGCACGCACTTCCAGGTCTCGAATTCCATCATTAAACGCCTGGACGATAGTGTTGTACACTGTGTTTGTGTCAGTTGAAGGATACGCTTTCCTCACAAGTTTCTCAATTTCTACGGCCCATTGTTGAAGTCCTTCGCCGCTCTTCTGTACCCGGTCTTTCAATTGGGCACGGAAAACATGCTCTAAGTGACGTTCACCGTAGCGAGTTTCCAATGCGTCCATCAAATCAGCGAACTGATACTGCTTAGGCATTGCGTCCAAGACAGAGAGCGCCTGTCCCCGTATCGCCGTACTCAGAGCTGTTAGACAATGTTCGTCTGTCCAACAACTGGCCTTCGCTGCTATTTCAAATTGAGTCCGGTAGGCACTCCATGATGTAAGACCGTCATAAGTGGGTACATTTACCCGAGGACCTACCTGGTGAGAACAACTAGTAATGGTAGCACCCGACTTAACTCCTATGATCTTGATTTTCATTACTTCCCTTTCCAATTGGTCCACGTTTTCAGTTATTTTATCGCAGCTGGCCTCCAAGTGGTAAACCCTTTTCTAAACATCCTTTATATCACGCTTAACGAGACCTACATCGTTTTTTAGCTGGTCTTGTTGCGCCAGGATAACCGTCAATTTAACATCAAAGCCAGATAAATGTTCCTTGATGTGTTCCTGTAGCTTCTGCTGTTGCTGTTCTTGTAGCTACTGCTGTTGCTGAAGTTGTTCCCGCAGCGTTTGTTGTTGCTGTTCCTGTAGCTTTAGTTGTCGCTCTTCCTGTAGCTGTTGATGTTGCTGAAGTTGTTCTTGAAGTTTTTGTTGTTGTTGCTGCTGTTCCTGTCGCTGTTGCTGAATAGCTGCCAGTATGACAAAAAGATCAGTAGGCGCTGCGTTCGACGGTAGTGACGTGCTGGCAACACTTGCAGGTTCATCACCAGCACGCCTCACAGTGTCCTCTGACGTTCTCTGTGCTTCCGCCTGGGACCTGGTGGTGACACCTTTCTTCGGAATAAGCGGCATTTTTGTAACAGTTTCACTTCCAACACCAGTTGTTACGTACTTCGGGTTCGTAATTGTAAGAAAACACCACTTATATTAAAACCGTGTATTTACAACACAAATACACACAACACAATACAATGTAATACTCAAATACTCTAACACTAGTCACTCACTGTACTATCACTAAACTTAACCGACTACACAATAAAACACTTCTCGCTTCGCACGGGTGGCTCAAGTGTCGCTCTCGATCGCTTTTAAAAAACTGCTCTGTATTTATCAAGACATCTCTATTTATACCCAGGGCAAAGTTCTACAACAATCGCGAATGTTCCGCAATCATCTCGTAAACCATATACAATTATTGTAATCAACTTATGATAAACAAGTTATGATTCATAAGTCATAGTACACGCTATTTTTTCAATCTTATGCCCTATATCACAAAGTTCATTATGGTATAGCTATTCCGATACCGATAAACTATTTGTTTATTGACTAGCTATCTCTTTCTTTTATTTCTAGATCCCTCCAGCGTTCCAACTTTTCACGTTTCTAGATTAATCGTAACAGTATTTTTGCTACAACAATCCTTGGTAACAATGTAAGAAATGTGAAATAATACACAATCACCCCTTATTGTTTCACCCCGAAAATTTACTTCAACTGGGCGCGAAAACAATTGACGTGCGTTCACTTTAAATGTAGACTGCGGAATGAAGCGGAGCGTTGGCGCTCGGCAACATCACTCCACTTACTGTGTATGCGTCGTGCGCCAAAACGCTGTTGTATGGGAGATTTCGTAATGACCGGAATACCTCCTGAGCGTAATACTCATTCTTACCTTAATCAAAAATATCTCCTATTGTTTTGCGATTTGTCACATTTAAAGATTACGTGTATAGTTTTACACGCCACGTCAATAGTGGGGGAATACCCGCGTCATCGTGGTTCGTATTGGTGGAACTAACAGTCGATTATTCACTGTGTTGTGTAAAAAGTATCTAATTATTGTGTTGTGTGTACTAAGCTAAATTGACATTTAGGTATTTTTAAATACTTCAATCAGCAAGCCAAGCATAAAAACACAGATGTAGGTTGAATTTCTCTTCAGATGTACACAATCCCCACCCAAATTAACGCAGTTGTGGTGGATTATAAAAACTAAGTAATATGTAGTTGGTTAACTTGTCGTATTTTGGTTTGCAAATTTTAGATAAGAAATTATGAAAAAAAAAACAATAAAAGATTAATACCATAATGTAAGTATAATTTGTTTACTACTTGTTTAACGTAAATTTCGTAAAAAAAATTGCTAGGCTTATAGCGGTTGTAATTATCAAGGTGCATATTTATCTTGATTATTTGAAATCCTGCCTCTAAGGTTAAAATACAACTGAAGTTTACTGGTTACCTGTCAAGCCAGAATTTGGTAGATGGTAGTGATAAACACTGGGGCTGTAGCAGCAGGAATATGACTTATGAGGTGGTAGTAGCAAACCCGGGCGGAGAAGTTGCAGAACTCTAGTATTTATTGGAATACATTAAAACAAATAAAACTTTAGAATTGCTTTATTACAGTACAACTGTTTACAGGATAGTATTTTTATGAACAAAATAAAGAAAAAAGATGTAACAAAATAAATTTGAAAAAATTTATTCGCGCGGAAAAGTGGGTGGTATTCATCGACTCAATGCCTACATGATTCTAATACAGAACCTTTCACGGCATGGCACTAGTCCTCACAAATATTCTCCTATCATCCTCAGTATAAGTACACAATATGACGTAGAGAACTTGGGACAAATAAAAAATAAATTATCTACGCATACTCATTAAGAAATCACACAATAGAACCCTTGTACACACCATTAATTCAAATTCCATTTACGTAAATATTTCAAAGAGTATATAATTCACTAATATAATTAGTTTTCAGTCCCTAGTACAAGGATCCTAATATAGCAGCACACTTCATAAAAAATCTTGCATAATTCGCGCAAACATCATTCCTGTCAGTGATGCTCACAGACTAGCAGACACTCTAGTAAATTAAGTTAAAAATGCTTCCCTATGATCCGTCTTGCATTGAAATGTATTATACTAGTGCTGGTAATTCATATCACAGTTTTGGATGACTTTGGTTCCAGTCTATTTGGCGCTGAGCAGTCGTGAAAATACTTGAAACTAATCATCAATCACCGTCAATTTTAATATTAAGGTGTGGATTTATGTCAATTTTTAAAAGAAGTGCCACAAGGTACCGATATTCAAGACTAGTTTAGTTACTTTAAAGCTATAACGAGAACGAAATTACATTGCAGTAACATAAACTTTCAGTATCATCAATTCCGACATTCAGTGTCTCGTATATTCGTATTTAATGTATTTTTGAGTTTCAACACAAGAATAAATCCTCATTACTTTAGCAAAACCAAGTTTTTGGACTAATACTATACACTTCAATGCTCCTTTACCACGCTTTGTACGGGCTGTTAAATATCTGTAACTTTTTTTCACACTAATGTTTAATATTTTTACAACATAGAGAAATAAACCTGATAAACTTTAAAGGCACTGACGTCATACGTAACTAGAACTGATAAAGGAAATGTCTTAATGAAATCGCTTAGCTTCATTGCACACAATTGTAAAGAAAAGTAAATATCGCGTTCATATAATGATAACCGGTAAACATATATTACAAACATTATTTTGAATAAACAAATAAATTTAAAACAATATAACTTAAAAAATGTCATGTAATAACAATATGAAAAGCAATCAGAATGTTTATTATATTTTGGAATTGATGAACACCAATGCTTAGTTGAGATTCAGAAATAATTAGACCGAGTTAAATAGGAAGTTTCGGTCTCATTTTAAATGGAATCGTCAGTGCTTTATGGCAGTGGCTGATTTTATACCACTTCTTCAAAGTACAATGCTGTACACTGTACTTTTCTTATTTTTACTAATTTTTAATTACATATGTACACAACATTTATGAGTTGAAGACTTAAAGGCATTATACAATTTTATTCACCACAAATCGAGAGTATATTTAAAACTTACAATATTCAGTCAAACTGGCTGTCGATAATTAAAAACAATTGTGATGAACAAAAAAATATGTAACACCAATATGGCGTCCTTAGAGTCCCGCTCGTAATTTCGATGGATTCTTATACATAACACCAACTCTTCACGATTGATACCTGGCTAAGTTTACAAAATATTTTTGAAAAACGTCCACTCTTCAACATGCATTCTTCACCATTCACAAGTCTTCCAAATATCTTACAAAACAACAATAATAATGTATAAAAGTTCACAATCCCTTGCATATGTGCATGCCTATAATAACATACATCGACTTACATACAGGCTCTTTCGCATCACGTAAGTAAAAATACCACAGCCACCATCTGTATTTATAATACCAAATAGGAAAATGCTTTGAATTAATTTATGGAAAGTTTATGGTGAGGCATTACATAATATTCCAAGAATACCACGCTGGCTAGGTGCACTGTTACAATTGGTTGTGTGGTTTGAAAATATTTCCTTACTATTTATAATTATGCACTTAAAATAGTACATTTTCTATTTTCATGTTTTAATAAATAGCACACAAGTCAATAAACGAATGCACCTAACGTATCATAAATAATGATATGACCTCCCAATAATATGTTTGAGTTTACCAGCAGTAAGTTGTTTGAAACTTCGTTACATCACTATTGTTCCACAACGTTTCAAATCTGAAAGAAAAGAAAAATTTAAATAAGGTATAGAACTTTGATTATTTAAATGACTATTGGAGCGACATGGAACGGCCCAATCTGTGTTCTAAATTTGGTACATGAAAAGCGCGGGAAACATAAAATTTGGCGGACGTCATTTTTGGTTCTGCGACTTTTTATATTATTATTTAGCGAAACAGAGGATCGATATTAGTTTTATTTGTGTAAATATTTAATTTTATGTAAATATCATTAGTTTTACTATCAGTTTAAAGTAGGTAAGTCTCCTTTTCACTTTTTAAAATGAACAAACCCCCTGACGATCCTGGAGGTGGACCTCTCCAGGTAGCGCACTATGTTACTATAGATGAGAGTAGTGTCGATACAGATACTTCGCTTTCTTCAACTCAAACAACTAATAGGAAAAGATCTCATACATCTAATAAAATATGCAAACACTGCAATAAACGGCGCAAAAAGCGCAACAATGAATTGAAATCTACTGACTGTCAGTGTTCTCACTCTGTTTCTGAAATCTCAGATATAAATAATGCTTCGGGCGCCTCATTTATTACTGGTGATAATAATGTAAATGATAATGTTACAATGAAAGATTTGTCAAACCCCCTAACAAATAGTAAGGAACCCCAAAAACCTAAAGATTATATTAACTACCGCACACAGTATGAATCTACAGACCTTGGACCTTACGTTATTCATGTCCAAAGAGTTATTACATCTCCGACTGATAATGTTACTCTACATCCAGTCTCGTTTGGGCGATTCCTTAAAAATAATACTTTTAAAAATATAATTGATGGTAGCCTCAAGAAAATTGGACGCAACCGATTATCTCTATCATTTTCGGACCACAATGACGCAAACCACTTTATTAATGACCCTAATCTCTCAAATAAAAACTTCAAAGCTTTTATCCCATCATTTAACGTTTCACGAGTAGGCGTAATTAGAGGTGTTCCCTCAGACTGGTCACCTGAGGAAATTGCTAATAATGTTAAGGTTCCCATTGGTTGTGGAAAAATAATAAAGGTTAGAAGAATAAACCGTAAAATAACTATTAATGATAACACTACCTGGAAACCAACAGAGACAGTTGTCGTAACTTTTGATGGACAGACTTTACCAAAACGTGTCTACGTTTGTTATAATGCTCTCCCAGTAGATTTATACATTTACCCTACTATACAATGCTATAAATGCTGTAGGTACGGTCATACTAAAATAACTTGCAGATCCAACCCAAGATGCTTTAAATGTGGAAAGGATCATTGTGGAGACTCTTGTACTAGCGAGGCTGATTTCAATGTTAATTGTTGTTTATGTAAGGGATCTCACTTTGCCACTAGCAAATCATGCCCAGAACATTTAAGACAAAAAAACATTAAAATGTTTATGGCTCAAAACTGTGTCTCTTATGCCGAGGCATCAAAAAATTATCCCCCGGTCTCCAAATCATATGCTGATGCCATCTCAACACCTATTAAAACTGCTCTTCATCCACTTTTGAAAAAAAACTTAGATTCGCAAGAACAATCCCATAGGTCATACAAAAAAACAATATTTCAGAAACCTAAACCCCATACAAAAGTCAGTAAGAGTTATGACTATGATTTCCAAAATTCAGTTATTAATGAATATAATTCCACTAATTCTAGAGAAAATGGTACTTTGTTGACAAAAAATAATAACAATAATCAAGAATCAGCCTCAATAGGCATGATTATATCTTTTATTAAATTTTTATCTCAGTCCAAAGTAATAACACCGTCCAACGCTGCTTTAATGACAGAAAGTTTAATTAATTATTCTAAATTTAATGGTGATCATGGACAGTCAAGCCAAAATTCTTCAATGGAACTCGCAGAGCATCACCAACAAGAAAAGTGAATTAATTCACTTATTAAATAAATATGAGCCATTTTTAGTGGCTCTTTCAGAAACTTGGTTAAGACCAAGTTGTACTTTTAAATTCTCTGGATACACTAGTATCCGAGAAGATAGATCTGATGGTTATGGAGGTGTAGCCATCATGATCAAAAAAGGATATAATTTTTCCATTGTTAATCTTCCTGTACATACTGTAAATATGTCTATATTAGCTGTTAATGTAAATAATATTTGTTTCGTGTCACTTTATATTCCACATCCAAATTTGAATATTTTGACAGAACTTAATAACCTATTAGCCATACTACCTAAACCCTTTATTGTGTTAGGTGATTTTAATTCTCATCATCAAGCCTGGGGTTGTTCCTCCAGTAACTATTATGGTGAAGAACTTTTGAAAGTCATTGAAGAATTAAATTTATGTATTTTAAACAACGGTTCTCCCACTCGTCGCACAAAACCCTCCGAAGGCAAAAGCGCTATAGACCTGTCCATTTGCAGTCCCAATTTAGCACCTTCTTTGACATGGTACACACTCCCATTTACGTTTGGAAGTGATCACTTCCCCATAATAATAAATTTCCCTTCTGCATATCCTAAAACTTCACCTAAATCTACATCATATTTCAAATATAATTTGCATAACCCGGATTGGCACAAGTTTAATAATTTGATGGAAGTTGGTGTTAATGTTTTGCCTAACATTTCCTCATATAATGACTCTTCTTGTGCAGAAGCCTTTACTCAATTAATTATAAAATCAGCTGAAAACACTTTTCCCATTAAAAAACAATTAACTAAGAAAATAAATATGCCACCTTGGTGGGACAAAGAGTGCTCAGACGCTATTAAGGAAAGGAAAGCTGCTGAAAAATTTTATTGTCAGTATACAACTACAGAAAATTTTAATATTCTCACTAATATTATAAAAACTACTCGTCGATTATTAAAAAAGAAAAAAGCTGAAGGTTGGAAGAAATTCTGCTCTTCCTTATCACCCCAAACAAAACCTTCAAGTGTATGGTTAAACATAAGAAAATTTAGATCTGCATATAAGGTTTCTAATAATAACGAAATGTGTCCATTGTTAATAAATCAGCTGATAGATCATCTTGCTCCACCTACAGTACCAGAATGTATCCTTTCTCTTCCTTCTACTTCTTCTTCAGACAATTTTTCCCCTTTTACGTTATTTGAGCTTAAAGGTATCCTTCAAAATGTTAAAGACTCTACTCCTGGATGGGATAATATTAACTACTCATTTTTAAATAACATGACTGATAAATCTCTATCATACTTATTAAAGGTTATGAACTCCCTTGTTTCTACAGGTAATATACCTCAGACATGGAAGTCACATTCTGTTATCCCTATCCTTAAACCTGATAAAAACCCTTCTGACCCTTTTTCATACAGACCCATTGTGCTTTCATCAGTTATGTTGAAAATTCTAGAGCACCTTGTCAAACTTCGCTTAGAATGGTTTATTGAAAGCAGAAATTTATTAAGTCAAAGTCAGTATGGTTTTAGGAGAGGAAAGAGCACCATAGATAATATTAGCTTACTTATAACTGATATTAGATTAGCTTTCACTCATAACAAATCTGTTTTAGCAGCTTTTTTAGATATATCCTCAGCATATGATAATGTAATTCTATCAATTCTGAAAAATAAGCTAGTGAAATTAAACATACCATTTTATTTAATTAATGTTATTATGAATATTGTATACAATAGAACTATTAATTTAGCAAATGACCCTAATAATTTAAAAAGACAACAATATAAAGGTCTTCCACAAGGTTCTGTTTTAAGTCCAATCCTTTACAACATATACTCATATGATATAGAAACTGTAGCAACTAGCAATGTAAATGTTCTTCAGTATGCTGATGACCTCCTTTTATACTCAACTGACAAATCTATACAGATGGCTTGTGATAATCTTTCCATGTCTATTCTATCCCTACAGACTTGGCTTAATAACAATGGTCTTGATATTTCTGTTTCTAAAAGTTCCATAGTTTTATTTTCTCGCACAAAATTTCCACCCCCTATAAATATTACTTACAAAAATAGTTCAATTCCTGTTAAATCGAAAACAAAATTCTTAGGTATAATACTAGATAATAAACTCCAAGGACTAGATCATTGTG
This sequence comes from Apodemia mormo, assembly GCA_036924255.1. Taxonomy (NCBI): domain Eukaryota; kingdom Metazoa; phylum Arthropoda; class Insecta; order Lepidoptera; family Riodinidae; genus Apodemia; species Apodemia mormo. The sequence goes on along the minus strand of JAUPFN010000003.1, from coordinate 30,001,785 downwards.
AGTATATAGCAGCAAAGTGTGAACGTAATATCAATTTAATGAGATGTGTTTCTGGGGTTTGGTGGGGTGCACACCCATCTACATTAAAACTTATGTATAATGCATTAATAAGAAGTTTATTGGATTATGGAATGTTTTTACTAGAACCATGTAGTAAGATTGGTCTAAAGAAAATTGACTCTGTTCAAATTAAAGTATTACGAATTGTTCTAGGAGCAATGAAATCCAGCCCTGTTTCTGCCCTACAAGTAGAATGTGCTGAACCTCCATTACATTTACGACGTAAATATCTATCTGACAGGTTTTTCCTTCGCACTTTGGAATCACAAAATCACCCTCTGCTTACAAAGCTCTCTAGTCTTAGTGATTTAATGTCAGATAAGTATTGGAAACACAAAACAATCCCAGCCCTTGTATACAGCTATATGAAATATCACAGCCTTAAGCCTTTTACTTTTACATCCCCTATAAATCCCTTATATAAACACAATTATGAATCATTAACTCTGCAGCCTGTTGTAGTAAATTTAGGTATAGATAAACAATCTTTGTATGCCAATCAATATTTTAACAATATTATCAATGAAAAATGGCAAGATTTTCATTTGATTTTTACTGATGCATCCAAAAATAATAGTAATGTTGGAATAGGTGTATACCATAAACAGTACAATATTGTTCAAAAAATCAAATTTCCACCGGAAGCATCTGTATTTACAGGTGAATGTTATGGACTTTATAAAGCTGTAGAATACATACACATTATGAAACTACCCAAGTGTATGATTCTGACTGATTCACTAAGTGCTCTACATTGTTTGCAAAAGTTCCCTTTAAAATCCAAATTTATTCCTCCTATTATTTTAGACTTAAGAAATCTTTTATACAAATGTACTTTTAAATATAATCATATTATTTACTTTGCCTGGGTTCCAAGCCATTGTAATATCACTGGAAATGAGCGAGCTGATCGGTGTGCTAAAGAGGCAGTTCAGTGTGGTGATTTATACCCCTACATTAATTATTGCCATGATCTAGCTGCTCTCCCTAAACTCCATCTTAAGCAGTCATGGCAAAGTGTCTGGGATAGTGGTACATTGGTGAAAGGCAAAACCTATTCCCAATTACAACCATTGATACCTTCTAAACCTTGGTTTTCTGTAGTGAAATTAAATAAGTTGTCAACATCTGTTATCACCAGAATGAGGCTTGGTCACACTAATTCTCCTGAACACCTCTTCAAGCTACACATCAAAGATAGCAATGTTTGTGAGTGTGGCACTGATATTGGAGATCTCAATCATATATTTTTTGCTTGTCCTAAATACAATCATTCATCATTATATAACAATCTATATTCTAATGACATTCCTTTACCTACATCCATTCTAACCCTGTTATTAAACCCTTGTATGTATAATATTCTTTCATTATTCATTCAAGAAAATAATATTAATATTTAAGCGTAGTTAGATACATTTAGTATCTAATACCAAATTAATATTAACCCACTTGTAAATATTATACAAATAACTAAGTATTATCTCTGTATATATTTATTTAAATATTATTGTTGTAAATAATTTATAATTTTAGTATCTATGTTATTTTGATTACTTTCTGATCCTCTATTTTCCTGTCAATCCAAATTCCAAATCCTAGTTTATTGTCTAAAATATGTTTCCTCGTTTTACTTGATCATGGCAGTTGCTTAACGCCCATGCCAAAAAAAAAAAAAAAAAAAAAAAAAAATTTGGTACATTAGTGTAATTTGAAAAATCAAGAGAATGGGAAAAAAAAGAATTAAATGTCCTAGTTTGTGAGTCTCAAATTTTGTTGAAGCTATGTAAGAAAGTATACTAATAATACCAAGATCACGTTTCATCAACAAGTTTTGTTATTTAAGAGGTAGTTCACACTTTAGACCAACTTTTGACGAGAAATCAAAATTTTCAACTCTTATTTAATTAAATGGTACAATGAGATAGTTTAATCTTTAAAATGTTGCCTGAATTAAACAGATTTTGCAATATCGATTGTAAATGGGGCACATTAAAAATTTTGCACTTCTAGCTAATCGAAACTATTTGAATTTCGAATGTTATATTTTTAAAACGTTGCAACCTTCTTAATAAAAAAAAACAATGGACGGGAAATGATTTGTCGATTTTTTTATCACACATCAAAGTTCTACGTACGCAACGATGAATGAAATTAAGTCGAAAAGATTTTAGAGCGATAATTTTTTATGATTTTAAAAGTTCTCTTACTCCGCAAGACTGTGCCGCTCGTCTTCAAAATGCTTTTTGGAGAAAAACACTTTGTTTGAGCACCGTGAGGCGATGGCTTGCTGAATTTGAGAGAGGTCAAGTTTCTTTGCATGACGAATTTCGTGATGGGCGGCCTTCAACTGCCGTCAACGAAAATAATGTGGCTACTGTTAAGCCGGTAATTGAAGAAAACCCCCGGATTACCTATGAGACAATTCGAGGACTATTGGGGATTGGTATGAGCCAAATTCAGAAAATTTTACACGAAGAATTGAAAGTTCGGAAACTTTATTGTCGTTGGAATTCTCATGAACTGACAGCGGAGCAGAAGCGGGCTCGCGTCGAATGGTGCTCAGATGCTATGAATATGAATATATAATATGAATGAAGTACGACCATGGACATTCTAATGCTGTTTATGACATTGTTACAGGAGACGAAACGTGGATTTATTGTTTTGAACCCGAAAAAAGTAGCAATCTTGTGAATGGGTGTTTGAAAATGAGAACAGGCCAAAAAAAGTGAGACAGGCGAGAAACATTGGTAAAAAAATGATCGCGTTTTTTTTCTCAGCTATGGTTCCCATCTGTACAATTTCACTTGAAGATCAAAAGAGTGTTATTGCCGAGTGGTATTCTACCATTTGTTTACCCAGGGTGTTAGAAAAAGTTCGCGAAAGACGACCCAAAAGCCGCATTCTTCTACACCGTGATAACGCTTCTTCACACACGGCCAACAAAACAAAGTCACTTTTAGCTTCCGAAAAAGTACATCTCGTCACTCAACCTGCGCATAGCCACGACCTAGCACCCTGTGATTTCTGTATTTTCCCCAAAATCAAAGATTTGATGAGAGGTTTTACTTTTATCAACTCCGAAGTGGCAGTGATAGCGTTCAATCAGCATGTAGAAAACGTGCCTTCAGATCTGTCGTCCTCCTGTTTTTAAAAATGGTTCGATCGCATGAAAAAATGTTTAAAATATAAAGGAGATTATTTTGAAAAGCTATAAACATAATATCTTGGTTATAACATGTTGTTTTTTTAAGTTACGCAAAACTTATAGTGTGACCTACGTATTTCCTATAACTATTCTCCGAAATCAAATTTCGACAATTACGCAAGGAAGCTATGTTTCCAAAAGATGTCGCTACTGTTAGAATCAACAAAATTAGTTAAAATACTATATTACCAGAAACATCCAACATTTGTGCCTGAATAGATTACTTTTATCCTAAAAGATCTATAACTATATCTAATTAATTATAAATTTAGCAAATATGCCTGTTTCAACGAAAATTAACGAAACATTGACTGGGTTTTTGTTATCAAATAATGATATTTCCCTAATTATAGAAATTGGCATAGAATAAAACAATATTCTATTCTTATTCAAAAATAAGTCACTTAAAACTTAAAAAAATAAAAGTGAACACTATAAAATCCGCTACGTCGCCGGTTTGCCAAAATTAGTACCGCGTGAGCACTCGTTGAGGTGGACCTATGTTATTTTTTCCACGCTTTTCGCACGCAAATTGCGACAGAATATCTATAATAATAAAACATATGTTTTATTATATATTTATATAATAAAATCGTTGGAAAGTCAAAATCGTACATTGAATATTTTTTTAAAAAATACTTGGGGTGTGATCTACAATCGATATAGAAACCAAAATTATAGTTTTTAGAATTTTTGTCTGTTTCTCTGTATGTCTGTTTGTCTGTATGTATGTCCGGGGTAATCTCAAAAAGTACTGCATGGATTTACTTCAAATTTTGCATGAATATTACTAACAGGTCGGGTCAACATATAGGTTACATATTATCACGCTATCGCCTACGGGGGAGTAGCATTGCGGAGTAAACGAAGTCCGCGCGGACGAAGTCGCTGGCAACAGCTAGTATATAATTAAACTAAGTTGATACAATGTGCGTGCCGATAAAAATTAAAAAGGAGTCCCGGCACGATAAAGTGAGTTATGTGTGATAGCCCATTATCCCCCCTCGAACAAAAAAGTTTCCGTTTTAACCTATAGGGCGTGTTTTTAAAGATATAAGGGCTTTTCAAACCCTTCAACTTGGAAATTAAGTGTAGTGGCGCCATCTGTTGCCGAGTATTTGAACTTCATTCAGAACAACGACTATTTGTGTTGCATTTCGAAAGGCGCTGCGAGCAATAATTGCAGCGTGTGTAGTAATGGCGCGAAATCTAAAATTCCAATTTCAATAAAGTCTTAAATTACATTTGTTATATTTCAACTACCATATAATCTCATATCAACTCCCGAGCGAAGCCGGGCATCATAGCTAGTGTAAAAATAAAAATAGATACCTATTGTCATCACAGTAGACAGGTTGATAAACCTACCTATATACATACCCCTTTCTGGTCGAACAGGGTTTTTTACTCACAAAACTATTATATATTCTATTTACATTTCTTTATTTTCTCGATGACACATCCACGCCCATGTAATTTTGTGTTGTTTAAGTTAAAATGACTCACAAATAATACTGTACTTCATGCTCGGGTAGTGATGTGCTACCATTGACTTACTAATATATGGACATCGGGTCCGCGCTCTAAAAGTGTACAAATTAAAAGAGAAACAAAACATAAAATGAGGAACAATTTCGCGTTAGTAATCATTTACCAGCAAGTCTGACAAGACACTAAAAATGCCATATTGTTTAGTGAAAAATTGTAAAAATTACGCAGCCAAAGAGGAAAAAAAGATGGAATATTATATTTCTTGTAAGTATAATAATAGTTAAACATATATATGTTTATATCTTTGTTCTTGTCCCACATATAGATATGCGTAGAAAGAAGATGGCTATATATAAATTCAAATATGTCACACGTTTGCGAATTGCTACACATTTCTTCGCAAAGGAAATAGAGTCGATTCCATAGTATTTATTATATTTTACTTATTATAATAATTTTAATAAAAATTATTAGTTTATCTATAATTGAGTTAATCATGTAAGATATTATAGCATATATTTATTGCAGTTTTCCAAGAGATCCAATATGTTGCGCAACATGGATAAGTATTATAATAGCCCGTTCACATTATGAGGAATATTTTTTCCTAAACTATCAAGTCTTGATTGTTCAAATCAGTTTACAGAAAGCGACATGTTTTATAAATAACACAGAAAGGATTAAAAATATTAAAAAACAGCTATACCTAATTTGCAAGGTAGGTAGATGTTATTTAATGTACGTATTTTATAATAACTAGATGACCCGGCAAATGTTATTATACATATAAACCTACCTTTTGAATCACTCTCATCTATTAAAAAAACCGCATCAAAATCCGTTAGGTAGTTTTAAAGATCTAGGAACAGACAGCGGAAAGCGACTTTGTACAATGTATTGATTGCATTAATTGTAAACATAGCTCATTAGTTTAATTTTATAAAATATTATTAGTAATTAGTATTTAGTAAATTAATATGTATTTGCACACAGGCATTGTCGGTAGATTATGGTGATCTGAAAAATTGTATCACTTATTAATTTAACCCATTTTAGCTGTAATCCAAAAATACCCTGATGTGCGGTTCCGGCGGCGGTTGATTATATTGGCAAAAAGTAAACATTTAACAGCAAAACCAAATCAAAAGCGGCAACTATTTAATAAGTTAAATTTATTTCAGGGAAATTAAATCCCGTTAAATTGAGGTATATTAAGCTCAAAGAAACAGAACTATACCTTAACATAGAGTTTTTCAGTTCAAACATCTAGTTTAGTGTAATCAACCATTTGACATCAAGATCAAAATGATCGTTTAGTAGGTAGCTAGCTATTTATTAAGAATAAATATTTTTAAACTTGTAATAAAAATACTTTTTATTTTTAGTGCATTACATAAGACTGACTGACTCAAAAAAAAAATTGTCCAGTTTTTAGATTATTGAAAAATATTGTCATACAAATGTTCAACGCAACGTATTATCGCCATATTTTGTTTACAAAAGAAAAGAAAATAGTATCCAAAATTTTTTTAGTTTTTGAAAAACCAGACTAAAGAAGATCGTAACAAAACTTTAAGTCAACATTCCTGTTTTTATCCTCCGTAAACTAGTTCATAGAGTTAAATAACTTTAACAAATTTTGTCAACAACGCGACTTCATACATTCCTTGTTCTGTCATATTCTTTATTTGAATTCTCTATATATAAATTCAAATAAAGAATTTGATAGAACAAGGATTCTTTTTATGAGTAGCATGTCTTGCAATTTTACATGTTAAAGTTATGGACTTAATGTTGAATTTTCTATGAGCCCCGTTACGTATGTTACAAAATTTTATGAGCAATTTTTCATTTCTGATCGAAGCAATCGAAATTAAATCGTAAAATAATAAATTTAGTGTTTAAATTACTTTGTTAACATTTCTATTTCTGTGATAAGTAATTGGTACATTTTTTCGCGAATTTACTATGAGACCCAATGTCCATATATCAATGTGTGCTACACACAACGATTACTATAGGAGCTATATCGATAAACGTAACACGATCACAGACCGTTTTTTTTACAAAATGTAAGAAACTAAATTACTGCCGGATACTTTTGTACAAATTTATGAACTATAATATTATATTACTAGCTGTTGCCCACTGTCACGCACAGCTCCTCCACTGTAAGTGATAGCGTGATAATATGTAGCCTATATGTTGATCCGACCTATAAGTAATATTCATGCAAAATTTGAAGTAAATCAATGCAGTAATTTTTGAGTTTACCCTGGACATACATACAGACAAACAGACAAAAATTCTAAAAACTATATTTTTGGCCTTGATATCGATTGTAGATAGCCCCAAGTATTCTTTAAAAAAAATATTCAATGTACAGTTTTGACTTTCCTACGATTTTATTATATGTATATAGATATATAAGTATAATACTATATTTTATTAGACGATGTTACACATATAAATTCTTGATTGATAATGCCTACTTCTTTAAAATTTTCGGAGCTGTTGTAAAATAAGTAGGTATAGGCAGGTACTCGACAATGAAATGTAATAATTATAACAACAGGTAATTTATTTATTTAAATCAAAATCTGATGAATCGTCATTGACACTCGATGAGCTCTGCCCAACTTCCTGTTCTAGTATATTATCGAATGCCACATGAATTTCCCAATCTGACGCTATGTTTTTGGTTCTTTTCACAATTTTTTCCCAGTTTAATAATAAAAAGTAATAATTCGGAAAACGAAATAATGGGAAACATGTTAATCTGGGCCTCTTTTGAAGAAAGAACAAGCAGATCCAACTTAACTAAATAAATTGATGAAATCCTTCAGTTAGGACTCACCTCATGTTGATTTTGGCCTAGTCTTTTTGAAGAACATCTGCTGATCTGCTAGTCAGTTTGTTAAAGGCGGTTAACTGGCCAACCGTGTGACTACCATTGTGACTACTAGGTGGTAGTTGCACTGCATCTCATCAGGATTTGGTACCACCGCTTTACCTTTTTCTGCCACCAAAGCATCGGTGTGATCATTGGTTTCTGTGATTTGACGATTAATCAAAGGTAAAATCCATTTCCAAGATCCTAGTTTGATATCTCTGTGAGAAGTGGTCATTATATAGATTTCCAAATAAAGAAATTAAAGCTAAATAAATAAGTTGTCTGTTAGTCCAAGCCTCCTCTGAAGAATGGACCATCTGGCAATCTGTCAGGCAGTTCTTAAAGGGCAAACAATTGGCTAGCATCAATGCTTGTCATTGTCGCGTTCCATTTTGGAGGGTAAGGTAGGCGGTAAACTCATGCATGTGACATTACCAACCCACACCATTATTTTTTTTTGGCTTCTATAGGCGATGGTTTCTCCTCCCATCAGGAGTCACCTGCTTATTATCGTATCATAAGCAGTGGTTGTGTGTCTCACGGATTAAATGGATACACCTTTCAAGACAATTTCTCAGTTTGTAAGTGTAGCTTGCAAATACATACAGAAATACATATTTATACTACTTACCAATGAAATAAAATAATTTCAAGGGTAATTTGTAAGCCTCGTCATTTCATTTGTTGTGATAAAACAGTACAACATGGTTTACTTCTAATTTTTCACAATATAACTTACAAATATGAAATTTTTGACAGTAATAGGAGTGTTTGCTTATATGCGCAGTGACATGTTTCCTTCCCAATGGCGTGTCTATTAGTGTTCATGTGGTCTGTGGGGAAAACGATTTGAAACGATGGAGGGTAAGGTAGGCGGTGAACTTATGCATGTGGCATTACCAAACCGCACCATTACATTTTTTGACTCCTATAGGCAATGGTTTCTCTTCCAATCTGGAGAGCCATCTGCTTGTTTATTATCCTGTCACTTCGACCACACAGCCCATAAACGCCTAATATTTGATTTTCCGTATTGAATGCATTCTGGCTACTAGCTGAGGTAAGACGAAGCGGGGTTGCAATGGCGTGATTGGCTAACTCAAGGCCAGAGTAAAATATAGTGATGTACAGAGAATCTGATTGGCCGACACTGATTAGAGTATTTCCGCGTGGACATTTATATCGGAACTATAATGGCCAATTGCACTAATATTGTCTTAGCTTAGGACAATCCTAAATAGTACGCTATCACATTATTTCCATTTAAGTCAAGAAGTGACAGTATACTATTTAGGATTGTTCTAAGGTAAGACAATGTCAGTGCAATTGGCTATAAGTCAGATGTGTTGACAGAAGCCATTTGCCTGTTATTTGGTGTCTATAATCTGTGTGGTCAGTGTCCTATCATAAGCGGTGGTTGTGTGTCACTGACCAGCTGGCGTGCGGCGGCCCCTGTTGCTTGAGCTTGCGGATCTCCTTGGTGGCCCAGTTGGCGAGCGTCTTGGTGCGCGGCGTGCGCGACACACGCGCCGCCTGCAGCAACTCCAGCAGCGGCCGCGTCTCCAGCAGCGCCAGCACGCGCACGCCGAACACCGAGCACAGGTCGCCCACCAGCCCCGCCACCGCCGACGCGTGCCCGTCCGTGCGCTCCGGGTCGCTGGCCACCAGCGACATCAGCTCCACCATGGCCGGCACGTGCGGCTCCACCAGCGCCACGTCCGGCTGCACCTGCACCACACACACATTCACACTACTACTACACGCCTCGTCCCGCTGCACCTGCACGACACACACAAATGCACGCTACTATTATACGTCTTGTCCAGTTGCACCTGCATGACACACACACACATACGCACTACTACACGCCTCTCGCCACCACCAGTATACGATAATTACTACATAGTAGCATAATATTCATTATCCATACTAATATTATTATATTGGTGAACCCGCATCCTGTTGTAACCCGCAAAATGAAAAATGTTCACGAGAGCCAAAAAGCTTTTGAGATTTTAGAAAAAAAAATCATATCTTTCAAACTATATATTATTTATTGTCTATCAATTCGAATAGATTTAGTCTATGTTTGTGTGGGTTACAGCAATAGCACTTTATTTTCTATTACGTAAAAAAGCTGTAAATGAAGTAGATAAATGTATGAATAGCTCCAAACTTTAAAGCATAATGGCTGTTACTGCTTATTATAATTATTTATTTCAATAGTGTCAATGTACATAACATAAATCTATGTAATCAGCTGCACTTAATTGTTTTTACTGCTTATTGTTATGAAATAATATTATTAATAGTAGTAAACTATGATGGTGTACAGTTTATTATCTGATAAATTTAGTAAATACGGAACTTTACTTAAATGTTATATTCATTTATGCTGTTACCTGCTGCACTATTTAACATAAGCAACTGCAAAGATGACATTATTATAAAAGCGAATTGGTTTAAATAACTACTGATAGAAAAATGCTGTTTATCATGTTGTTTACAGAAAATATTCAATATGTTTTTTGAAGAAATATGGAAAATCGAATGCTGTAAAAATTGTTTAGAGGTTGTAGAACCAAATGCATAGGACCATTTGATGCAGATTTTTTTAAATTCTAAATTAGAAATAAAAAAGTTTGTACAAGTTTCAGTTTACAGCAGAATTGCTTTTTACTATCGATATAATAAGTCCCGGGTTCAATTCCCGGGTTGGGCAATTCAAAAATGGTTTACTTCAGTTTTCTGATTAAAAACACTTGCTCAGGATTAGATAAGTGCTCGGTTAGCTATAAGACTTGCCACCTATCTTTGAATTATCGTGGGTGCACTAGTTGCACTTCTGCCTACCTCTTCAGAGAGACGAGCATAAAGATATTTTAATATTACATCATTATAAGCCAGAAAAACTCATTATTTAACACAGTTAAAATTTTAAGACAAGAACATTTCAATTTATTTTTTCCTGTGCGGGTTATGGAAAGAAATGTTATAGTACTCAAGTTCTTCCACTTTATAACACATTAGAATTATTGTTTAGAGGCTTGGTGACTTTTTTCCAGATCAAGATTAGAGTTTAAATTGATAACATTTTATCAACAACTCAACACATCCCGCGAAAATGTACAGTCTATTTCTTTTTACGTGTCTATTTTAGTAAACAATAATGGCGGACCAGTGACTTAAATTAGTCATAGACAATTAATATGGTTGTGAAAAATCAAAAGATCTATTGAACAAGTATGACAAACTAAATTGAAAGAATGATATTTATTGTAACAACTATCCATCCATTTTGTTATATTATTACAAAGTATTATAATTTTTATAATCTATATTAATCTATCTATATTAATGTTATCCATATTCCATATTATAATTTATAATATTACACATGCGAAAGTTTGAATGGATGTTTGTTACTCAATCACGCAAAAACTGCTGAACGGATTTGAATGAAATTTGGCACACATATAGATGATAACCTGAATTAGCACTTTTTATTCCGGAAAAATTGGTTGCTCTGCGGGATTCACCAAAAACTATTGTAATGCAGCAGCTGCACTTTGCAGCTAGTTACATTATAAATACGAAAGTTTGGATGGATGTTTATTACTCAATCACAAAATAATTTCTGATCGGATTTAAATGAAATTCAGCACACAGGTAGATGATGATCTGGAATAGCATTAAGCTTTTTTTATCCTGGAAAACCGAGTTCCTACATGATTCATCAAATTTTTTTATAACGCAGAGAGCTGCGGGCTGCCGTTAGTATGTTATGCGAAAGTGTGTTTGTTTGTCTTTCTTTTAGTTAAGTTAAACTTGTTACTATGCTGTAAAAAAGCTAAAATACTTCTGCTTGTAGATACCACAGAATTTTTCCTTGTCACTAAAGGCATCGAACTTTCTGCGATTTTAAATTTTTGTGCCAACGTCAGTACACCCAAGAGAAATCGAAATCCACTAAACCCAAGCCAAGTAAAACAGTTGAGAATGAGATCGAAGTCCTAAAAACAGTCCAAAGACACCAAAAAACCACGAAAAACAGCCGAAAACACAGAAACCACATTCTCGCAACAAAGAAGGAAACGGAATGAGTAAATTTTACTTTCACTTTTTAGACCTTAATTTAAGTGTCATCAAAATTTTAAATTGTGCAAATTTCGTTAATGTTGCGTCATTTTTACTGTTATCGTGTCATTGTTACTACTAGCAAAATGGTGGATTTGTATATAATTCTAAATAATTTAATTATTTTTTTAATATTATAAGACAGATGAATTTAAATAGAAGAACAATTTAAAAAAAAACAATAATAATTTTTTTCTAGAAAATAAAGACACGTAATCAATAATCGTTTTCATTTATTACTAAATTAGTTTAGAAAAATAAGTATAAAAAACTAGGAATCTTCGCAGGATGGGAGGAGTATCATTAAATACATACATCCTAAATAATTTAATTAATTTTATAATATTATGGGACAAGTGAATTTAAATATAACTATTAACAAAAAACAATACTGACGGTTTTTTGCGTTACAAGATCATCGAATTATTGTAGTATACAATGATTAAATAACCTGCCTTTAATAAAATAAGATTTTATTTTATTAACAGCAGGTTACTTTACTATTACAAAATTATTTAGATTTAAGAGCAAGGATTTAAAACATTATCAGATAACAGAACTTATTTAACGATACTTAACGTTATTTCTATAGCGATACCTCAGTTACAAAATTATTTTTAAACACTATAATATGTATCGCTACTTATATAATAGAACGAAATTGTTAACGCTAAATAATGTTATGATACCGATACTGTTTTGTGATTGGTTCACCGCGTTTCATGCTGTTTCGTGATTGGTGCGTCAACTAGCTCTAGAAGGCAACGTCATAATACCATATAACATAATGTTAATTCGTAGTGTATAAACAGAGTGTAATGAATAACGTTATTAAACAGTAACAAATTCTGTATCAATTTTGTTTTTTTTTTATACTTGAAAATAACGTTTTGTCATGCTACAAGCAATAACTTTACCACAAAATACCTATATTAATAATCTCTTAAATAAGGATTATATGTTTAAATCCTTGTTTAAGAGATTGAATATAGTTTTTCAATCTCTTAAACAAGTTATTACTTTAAAAGTGTTAATCTTTGAAAAATAATGATTCAATAAAGGGGATATGTTAAATTCTACAAGTCAGTATTTAACATTTAGACAGACAGTTTGTATATTTTTCTATGTATTATTATAACCTATTTGTCGTAGTTTAGGAATATTTATCTTTGATAAGGAATCATTCAATTAGTCATTCAAATTCGTTCATTAATGCACGTGCCTATCAATTTCATAGACAATCGGATATTCGACATGTCAAGTTCACATGGTATTTTTCAACTGTGGAAATAAATTTTGTATTCTAATAAGTTTTCGTAAATTAAATATGATAAAATAATATATTAGAAACAGTTTTTAGTGCCAAACAAAGCATTTACAATGAATGAATACGATAATCTAATTATATTTAATTCAATGTATATGATTGATGTGAAACTTTGGTGTTTTTACAAAAAGTGGAGTTTGTTTACCAAAAAAGACACGTAAAAATAAATAGACTGTACTTTTACCTGTCAACCAATGATATTATAAATAATTATAAATAATACTAGCAAAAAGCAGAGCTTTTTAAGGGCTCGCAAAGTTATACTGCCTAATAATATTGTTAGAAAATTGTTTTTATGAGAATTACATCTTTTAATGTATGGACTTTATTTATAATTATTTAACCTAAAAAAGTCAAGCGGATTTTCACCCAAACATTATATTCGCATCAAAAGCGTCGTCAGGCTTTTGTCTAGGAGGGCGCAGGAAAATAAAACCAAAATAAGAAAACATGTTTCTAAGACTACATTTTTTAGTATTTACACGAAAAATTCTTTGAAATTTTCTTGATTTATTAAAAACACGATTTTTATTATTATCAATGTTATCTACACAGAACAAATATAAAGGTTATCTACTAAAATTTTACACCATATCTTCTGGTCTACCAACTCAAGATCCATCTCGCGCCACCACTTCGCTCTTAAAGTCTAATATTGATAGAAATCAATTTTTATTTACGGTAACTATCTTGTAAAAGAGTTTTCAAGGAAAAATGGTATTAAAAATGAAAGTTGATCTTATAAAGAAAAACACATTTTTAAACATTTCGCTAAGATAAATAGTTTTTTTTTTCTAAAATCAGGAAGTTCCTTGTTTCACATCAATTTTCGAAATAAAAAAATGTTTTATTTAATTAACCTTAAAAATTTTTAAGATTAATATTGGACTTACTGCAGGCACGAAGAATTGTCGGAAGAAACTCAGCGAATAAATTTTTCGAATTTTTCTATCAAAGAAACCCTCGGGTTCGATTTCCGAGTCAGAGAAATCAAAAATGTGTTTTTTCAATTTTCTAATAAAATCAACCTTGCCTGGGATTGGAAAAGTGCTCTGTTGGTGATAGGCTGGTCACCTATCACGTTGTGGGATTAAGACGTATCTTCGGCTAAGCTCTGCCTACCTCTTCGGGGATACGGGCATGAATATAGCATTTTACCCTCGGGCTAAGATTGAAAATTGATCTCAATACAATAATAATCAATTAATACACTTGTACTGTTTCACAATAATCATATTGTAAAAAATCTGTAAGGGGTTCACATTGCAGGCCATTCCTGAAACTTCCCGCTAAATTAAGGTATTTTAAGCTCAAAAGAGTAAAAACTATAAGCATATATTTTTAAGTTCTGAGAAATATTGAAATGTCTCAATTGCTAAGTCACAAAAAAACAGCAAAAAATCACTTACGAATGAACCAACAAAACAATCATACATGCAATCTATTTTGATAAAAATGGCAGTATATTGATTTTAAAAAAAATTGTATATCTTGGAATCGTTGATGAAATTGATTAAATTTCAAATGATCAAATTCAAATGGCATTCAACTCTACTTTTTTTTTTCGAAGAAATGAGCTGATTAGTTTTTGTACTCAATCGGTACATAAGTGCGATAATTTTTTCAGTAAAAAGTACCATGAAAGGGCCATAGATCGTCGCCTAATGCAACTTTGTAGCATTTTAACTCGTTTATAATAGATGGAGGCAGTAGTAATAAAATTCTAATACAACATGTATCTTCTATTTTTTAATGTTTATAAAATGGTATTTTAATAGTAGATCATATCTAGACATGAATTTAAACTACCATCAAAGCTCAAACCTAAAAGTGCGATACTTTTTTAGTAAAAGGTAGCACAAAAGTGCATAGAAAGTCGCCTAGTGTATATAAGAATAAATTCCAGTTGAGTCTGTTTCTGTTTCTTTCACGGCTAAACCACTACAGATTTTTAAAAATTCGAAATAGAAATAGATGAAGATTCGGGGTCTAGCACAAGTAAACTTATTTTCTAAATTTTAACTCTAAATGAGACTTTAAATTTTGTCTCAAAAACTGTATTGAGGAAATGTTAATTTATTCTCGAGTGAAGCTTCTTAGTATATATATGTATATGCGTTTTCATTTACATTTTTATGTATAGTTAAAATAATATGTCTTCACTCCCTAAAAAAACATTTAATGTTAAGATATCATGATTCAATTGCACGAGTTCAATTCATTTAATTAAATAAAAAAATATTTAATAATGTGTACAAATGGATATTTGATACTGAGGATGACAGATTATCCTAAAAATATTTATGAATTCTCAGGATCAGCCTGTGTGCAAAAAATTACATTTTGGCAATTACGATAACAATAAAAAATTTATTATATTTGATGGGAAATAGTGCATTCTGTCCCACATGTAGAACGACAAATATGCACCAAGGATGTAAACTTTCATTTCGTGTTGCACATACACATTTAAAATTTAATTTTTAAATAAACAAGTTTTCATAATTAGTATTTGATTTTGAGGCTCTAAACACTAATTTGTTAGTAAGCTGACACAACACTTTAGAAAGTTATATTATGGTTAATTACCTCTCCACCTGATCCCTTAAGACCTTGGATTATTCCAGTGTATGCTTCCAAGATGCTTTCTCTGAGCTCACATACATATTCAACCATGTCAAAGTCATTGTGATCTACTTGTAATTTACTGGCCTGAAAAATAATGTTTTATTAATAAAAATTTTTGCCATTACAAAAGAATAAAGAGACTAAAGGGAGAATAATACAGACTACAAAACATGCAATTATTTATCATTCAGTTAACTATGTGATCAATGTCAGCTATGACTAAATAGCTGACATTGAGCACATAGTTAACTTCTTTAATTGCTAATCTGTTAATGAAAATTTTAACTTCGGTAAATGTTAAAGCAAGTCAGTCATTACGTATATTCATCAAAGGTGGCCTCTCTGATGAATAAACCACTTGCGTTCGTACAAGTTCGTAAAAGGAGGATTTCGTACCATCGATTTACCCCTTTCTGCCAATCGCACGATCATTGTTGAGATATTTATAATACTAATCAAAAATCAAAGTGCGGCGAAGAATGGTCTCGGCGAGAAATGATCATATCAAGATTTCCAAAAACAAATTGAAGCTGAATAAACAAGCTATCTGTTTAGTCCTAGCCGCCTCTGAAGAATAGACCATCTGTCATTCTGCCAAGCAGTTTGGAAAAGATGAACGATTGACTATATGTGTCCATTAGGTAATCGTTTTTAAACATCTAACATGGGTTCTGGTATAACCGCTTTATTTATACCTGCCGTAATAGGGTAAAAAAAAAAGTAATAAAGGAGACTGATACCATTGCATACAAACTTGGGTCCTCTTGTAATAAGATGAAAATTAGGTATGTTAATTAATAGTTAGTTTAACATTATATAAATACTGAAAATTTTACAGATTTTAGCAATCTGAGAACAGAGATATAAGATATTCACTAGAAGTAAGGTTACGATACTACGGTATTGTTTACCTCACTAACTGTTTACTATTATATAAACAACTGATACTTGTAATACAGGCAACTATGTTTTCATGTTTATAAATTGACACAATATTAAAACACAGACTTTCGGAAACCACAAATTAAAGGATGCCTCCCTGTAGGTACGTAAAATAGCGTAGAGTGAAGTCCGCGACTTGCGACTCTTGCGAGTCTTCAGTGATGTCAGTTGTAATTGTCACTTTTTAGCTGTATTAAATCCACAGTTCTAAATCATATTAAGTTCAATGTAATGTAATCAATCGATTATTTAAATTGTATTGATTATATTTTTTCTTATTGTATTATAAATGGTTTGTAAAGTAACGATGGTACTTATTACTGTTGATTAAACTAAATAATAATCAAGAATACACTTTTACATATATACTTATGAGCTTACATTAGGATTTTAATTATTTACATAAATCGATTATACAATTATAGTAATGCAAACTTATTTTCATGATTTCTTTTTTGTCAGCAAGCGGATGAACCTTTGAATTTTAAAATAGAAAATTAGTAACAATTTTTTGAACCACACTTCAACCCTTTACATTTGGAACCAAAAATCCCCATCTCATTTATAATTTTATTAAAATCTAGAATTTAGTAAATAGATGGTCCACAAAGTTATAGTCAATCTGTAGTAACGAAAGTCATTAGATTTTATCTATTACATGACACCAGAAACCATATCATCTTATAATACTCTCATTAGAATATTATGTTATTTATTAAATAATATTAGGAGTAAAAGAAAATGTGAAAATAATAACTGGAGTGGCAAATAGTAAAATGACTCACACACCTGCAGTAACACATCCATAACCACTATAAAGTATTTCTTGAAATCTGGTCCAATGCTAAGAGCAATATCTCCAAAAACAGATAATATTTGTGGTTTAACAGAGCGATGTATAGAGGGGTCACTGAGATTTTCTAATAAGTGATATATAATCTCATCACAATACGGTAGCACCTGTAAAAAATTAAGTCTAATTTATAAGAAATACAAGGTTTTTATTTTGGGTTTTAAAAAGAAAAATACAAAATATTCAAAGAGACATTTTTTTCTATTTTTTTAAATGAAATTGACTTGTACTGAAACTTTTCAGTTCAGGCTAGGACTTGTTTGACGTTTTGTTTATATTAATATTCAGAAGCATACATGTGCACCATTATTCAAATAGTAAAGTTTGTTAATTGCTAATCCATTACAGAAAGTCAAAGTTTTACTATTACATTCCCTGTGTTGGTGGTTCCAGGCTCCATTGAAGAATAGATCAACTGCCATTCTGCCAGACAGGTCGTAAAAGGCGACCGATTAGGTATGCGAGTCACTACCATTGTGACTACTAGGTGCTAGAGTTCTGCATTGTCTCGCCCGGGTTTGGTACCACCGCCTTCCCTATTCCTGCCGAAATAGCGTGAGTGCATGTCGCTGTCGTGTTCCGGTTTGGCGGGTAGGGTAGCCGGTAAATTTATGCATGTGGCATTAGATCTCACCACAAGATAGCAGAGCACCATTAACACCTTTGGTGTCTATAGGCGATGGCTGACATTTTTCCATAGGGAGACCCATCTGCCTGTTTGCTATCTTATAATATAAAAAAAAACACCATTTCGAAAGATTTAACAGAAGTTAATGATAAATGACAATTTGTAATAGAAATTGCATTGAACATATTACATTAGTGATTTACTTACAATGTGTATCTTAAAAAATTAAAAGAAATTAATCATATCAAACACACTTTTTTTGTAATTCTTTTATTCACGCACCAATAACCCCTGAATTTCTGAATCACACTGATTGATGGTACTTAATTAATAATTATTTAATTTATGGAGTTTTAAGCAAAGTTATAAAATGAATCTTATATTTAAAAATTAACTCATTTAAAACTCATTTAACTCAAGCAAAATATGGATTACAGAGTATATAAGAATTAAAAAAATTTCAATCAAATATTACACAAATTGGCCTAACTCTATAAAAAACAAAAATTTTTTCTTATTTTATAGGTGTTAGCCAACAAAGTTAATATATAGGATAATCACTTAAATTTATTTTAGAAACAACTTGATCTACATCAGCCATCACTCATCACTAAACCCCATTATCTATGTAGCATATTGGTGGCAACTGATGTTCAGGGATTGGGGTAATCATAGTTGAATAAATCTCTGTTTTCTTTTTTATTTACATAACGAAATAAATACAATAATATATTATTGACATTGACATTTGTTTAGTATGTGACCCTCATAGTAAATGACTTGGATATGTTTCATTAAAAACAGAAGTAAGGCTGTCTCCTACTCGAAAATATCCATTTGATTTCAACTTCTAGCGACATCACTGGAAGGAGACAAACTTCTCAAAAATATCTATTGAGGAAAGAAAATGATCTTTCAACTTCTATCAATGTCCCTTGCAAAATGTTCATAATTAAAATCAATGTCAATTATATATTATTGTATTTATTTTTATGTTACTAGCTGTTGCCCGCAACTTCGTCCGCGCGGACTTCGTTTATTCCGCACAGCTCCTCGCCCGTAGGTGATAGTGTGCTAGTATGTAGCCTATGTGTTGACCCGACCTGTTAGTAATATTCATGCAAAATTTGAAGTAAATCCATGCAGTACTTTTTGAGTTTACTCTGGACATACATACAGACAAAAATTTTATATATATAGTATATATATAAATATATGTGGTATGGTGTGAAGAAATATATGTTTATTGTACAATTGTGTTCTAAAACTTGTGTCCCTGATATTGTATATGTCAGTCTCTATGCAAGGGTTGCCTTATCTTTAGCCAAGAGCTAATTGCTCGTTTTTTTACAATATAAAAAATATTGATAATATACATTATAACTATAAAATTTATAAAACTTTTTTTTTGGTTCTGTTTCTTATAAGGCCAAGGGCCGATATCTCAAATTCTAAGATGGAATTACAATTATTTCACATTCAAATTATACTTCAAATATAAAAATACAAAAGCATTACCTTATTTTTTAGGGCACGGCATATATCACCAGTAAGACCAACAGCGGCTATGCATACTTGATGCTCTTGATGGTTTTTCAAACCCATGTATAAATATTGCTTAAATGCATCCATGTATATTAAGAAACGTTCTCCTAAAACTTCCACTAATGTAGAAACAGCCATAAGAGCATCTTCCTGTACACCACCAGCCTTTCCAGCATTACCGGCAAACATTGTTAAAAGAGCTGTCATAATAGCATCAGATATATGTGGTGCATCTTCTGGAGTAACTTTACGGAGTACTGACTGTAATGTAGCACATAACAGACTCTGCAAATCATTAAACTGGGATCTGTCTGCTTGACTAGATATATGATTCTCCATTTGAAGAACTTGCTGTAACCTTTCCAAAATAACCATAGTCGTTTTCTGAACTGTTACATAACAATCTGAAGGTGAGTTTTTAACCATCTCCATTAATGCCTCATAAGCTGCAGATCTCAAATTATGTTGGGCTGCGTCTTGTCGATCTGTTGTTTCTAACAGCCTCTGGATAATGAAATCAAAGTACCTAGACATACAATATGTTTTAGGCTGATTGGAATCACCACAAGCTTCGGCAGCTTCATATGCGGCTTCAGCAAGACCAGTAAAAGCCCAGCAAACATTGGCAGCTACTCTGGGTTCTGCTTTAAGCCCATTGACAAGACTTTCCAAAAGTGGTTGCAAGTAGGTTTCCGTAATAGCTGCCTCGGGAACTATTTCACAAATCCGTCCAAATGTCCAAGCAGCTGTATCCCGGACTGCAACACTAGAGTCATACATGGCTTCGATCAAAGTAGGCATAGCTTCTTCAACCAGTGGTTTAAGAGTACCTGCTTCAAGTCCACCAAGAATAGATCCAAATGCCATAAGAGCAGCTTCCCTATATCTCCAATTCTCATTTTTTATGTTTGATCGAATGAATGGTAAAACATGAGGTACAATTTCATCTTCACAGCAGTTTGAAAGAAGCATCAAACATACTGAAGCGGCTTTAGATGGATTCCATTCTAATTCATCTTCAGAATCATCTTGTTTTGTTAGTTTTTGCATAAGCACTGGAGCAATATACTGTAATGCTCCTCTTGCATAAAATCTGGAAGTTCTGAATGGTGGACGACCTGAAATAAAACAAAAAGAGTTATATATATAACTAAAACAAAACAATCTTCTAGCCAAAAATATATAACTTTTAGTATACCTGCTTCATTAGCCTCTACCATTTCTATAGCCAGATCTATTTCTTCATCACTCACATTAGACCAAAATTCAATACCTTGAAGAGATATTTCATCAATATCTGATTTCATAGCTTCTAGAGTTATAGGGAATAAAGCTTGACCCATATATGGTTCCATGTATTGGTAATATAAAGATAAAATTTTTACCTAAAACATTGTAATTAAAGTATTAGCATTAATTTCTTCAGAAGGCAGTCAAAGTAGATGCAATAAAATTAAGAAAGAAGATAAACATACATTATAATATATTGAAAGTAAAAAATACTCAGTTGTGTTATTTATTATTTATTATATATATATGGCAAAGAATATAACAATTTTACATAAAAAATAAGTAGAATACTGGTATTTCTTATCAAACAAAGGCGAATCATAAATCACTCATTGTAAAATCATTTTAAATACAAACAACAACACATTTTAATTTTAACAGATTTTTAATTTTTTTTTTTTCTTATCATAAGATAGCAAACAGCAGATGAATAAGAACCACTGACGCTATTGTGGCAGGAATAGGTAAAGCTGTGGTACCAGACCCAGGCAATACAATGCAGAACTCTACCACCTAATAGCCACGATGGTAGTGACTGGTATAGCCAATCAGTAGCCTTTTAGGATTTATTGGGCAAAACGGCAGTTGGCTTATTCTTCAAAGGAGTCCAGAGAACATTTTTACTTTATAGATTACAATATTTTGATATGAAGCATTTTTTGTTAAAATTGATGTATCTACATGTATTCAAAATGAATGGTTAATTTTCAGTGGCGTGCAGTCTATAAAGGCAATTAAGCAGTGCTTTACTTGCCATTCATGACTTTCATTAATTAAATAAATGAATAAACAAAATATATTAATTAAAAAAACGCCTAATATTTAATAAATAGCACCTATTTGCAAGCACACAAACATTATGTTTGCCAGGCATTTGGCACTTATCAGCAGGACATTTGTTAGAATGTGTGTAGTAATTTTTGTGTTTGTATTCAGTTCGCAAGCCCACACATCTATGAATTTCGTAAGCAGCGATGACGTAATCTACTGCGGCACTCCGTACTGTTCGACAATTATCGAGAGTAATCATTGCGCATCGTAGTGTTGCTAATGTGTATTATCCGACTAAAATCAATAGATGGAAATGAAAATGCACAATGGAAATAATAAATCACGGTTGCACATTATGCATTTTTGTTTAGTAAGGTTTTATTTGTTTAAATAGGAGAAATGTATTTGTGTTTTGCGAAACGCGAAAGCCATTTGCTTGTTTCGTGTGATAAGCATTGTTTATTATTTTGTTTGTGTCATATTTTTCATTTTAACATTTGAATAATTGTAGTGATTTGCTTTTATTAGTGCATTAATTGTAGATTTCTTAAAATGTTATTTAACTGTGAAGTTTGTTTTAAAAATGTGTGTTTATTAAAAATTATAAATAACAAGTTCTCACAATTGTCATTCAGTGAAAAGATTCAAATTGTGTCTAAAGGTAGGTGTGTACCCAAGTTACAATTAAACCAGTAAAAAGTAAACGTAACTCTTAAGTTTCATGTTAAAAGTTATGAAACATATAACGGGCTCTGTGATTCGGGATATTGTTGCCATAGAAGATGTACATTAATAGTAGTACATCTAAGACTTTTCTGTTGTCATGGTTTCCGAATTAGAGATCCGTAGCATGGCTGTGGCTATGCTAAATATCTGTAAAAGAAAGTTTTTGTGACCAAGTACCCCTCCGCATAGTGCATACCCTGTGTCATAATCCTGTGCACGCCGCTGTTCATTTTGAATTCATGTAGATTCATCAATCTCAAAAAGAATAACTTCTATACCATAATTTATTTTTGCTTTTGATAATGATTAACTTTGATTTGAAAGGGAACATATATATAATCCATCTCAATGGATATCTATATATCCATACTATTATAAATACAAAAGTATACCTATCTGTCTGTTACATTTTCACAACTAAACTACTGAACTAATTTTGATGAAATTTGGCATGGAGACATTATTGACATTATGACCTAGGTTTAAAAATAGGCCATTTTCAAAATCAAACCCTATGAAGGGAAAAAATATATGAAAACTTATATTGATGAAATGTTACTCTATTTATGGTCAATAAAAGGATAACTGCAAATATTTTAAAAACAAAATAAAAACAAATGCTAGTAATATTACCCTAACACAGGGGTCGGCAACCTGCTGCTTGCGAGCCACGTGCGGCTCTTTGGATGTGAAGCTGTAGCTCTTTAGTTCCATATGCAAATATTAATTATTTTATAAACAATACAATTTTTTTCGTCATCGTTGTCAGTCTGTCGAAAGCTTTCTAATGACGAGGTATTAATTCGATTTCACCACAATGCATTTTTTTACCAAATGACTTTATTTCTGGAAGTACTGTTTATTGTAGGCAAGAATTTTTTTGTGGCTCTTTAAAAACTTTGAAATTATGTAATTTGTAATTTTTGGCTCTTCCGACTCAAAAGGTTGCCAATCCCTGCCCTAACAGGTTCACTTTTTACAAATTATTACCTTACTTATAATATAGTAAAAGAGTGATGTTTTAATTAATATATATCCTGTGTGACAAATATCTACTTTTTTGTATTTACTCTTTACATTTTACAGCTTCATTTATATAATATACTGGCTCTCGATAGAGAGGCTCTCTTTAGTGACATAATATCTCACCGAATGAGTAAACACATATGTTAGAGAGGCTCTCTTTCGAAATATATATATCTCATTAAACAATGTGACACATAATTTATGTAAAGATGTATGTGTTTCTTAACACATACATCTTTATATAAATTATGTGTCACATTGTTTGTCTACTATGGATTCCTAAACTACTGAACTGATTTTAATGAAATTTTGTAGATATCTACTGTTAGGTCCAACTAAAAGATAGGATAGTTTTTGTCTCAATTAACCCAATCAAATACCCCACCAGAATATTCAATACAAGTAATATGTATTTTGTTTTGCTAAAATTTACCAGGTCAGTTACATATAAATATACATATTATGTTCATACTAAATCCCATACAATGTAAGCAGGAAGAAACAAATGATATCAAATTGTTGTTTGGAAATAATGTCTACATATCTTTATAATAAACAGCATGTTTATTGAAAAGTTTTGAAGGTAAATCTGCTTAGAATATAATATATGGC
Organism: Apodemia mormo; assembly: GCA_036924255.1. NCBI lineage: Eukaryota > Metazoa > Arthropoda > Insecta > Lepidoptera > Riodinidae > Apodemia > Apodemia mormo. The sequence goes on along the minus strand of JAUPFN010000003.1, from coordinate 29,977,645 downwards.
ACTTAGTTCTCTCAGCCTAAGAGTATCATAATTATTTATACTTACTAGACATTGAAGAGCAGCTACACTAATTCGCATGTCATTGGACTGAGTTGCTTCACAAACCACTTCCATAATAAAATTCCTCTCGTTTTCCTTGTCAAAGTTAGCTTTTGTGAATTCAAGTGAATTAAGAAGAGCTTGTGTTGCAGCAAGTCGAACATTGTTGCTTGGTTCTGTAGATCTCATTCCATGAATGATGGCTGTTAGAATCTGGTTACTTTGTTCTGTTAATACTTCAGCATCTATTTCTTGGCATATATATCCTGAAGCAAAAAATGACTAAATATAAAATATATCAAATTGAAGCACAATTTGCAAAAAAATAACAGCACCTAAAAGGCGCATCTCATATTTTTCCTAGCACCAATACAAAAAAAAAATATTTCTTCACGCCCCTATCCCCAAAGAGGTAGGCAGAGGTACAACCAGTACACCCACAATTAGCCGAAGATAATCTGTCCCAAATGTGATAGGCGGCAAGGCTATCTCCAACTGGGCATTTAACAAACCCCGGGCAACACTGTTTTTAACATTGAAAAACATATTTCAATTGCTTGACCTGGGAATATAAGCCCAAGACCTCATGTGATCAACATGGACACTGGACCATCAAACCACAGGGGCTAACCAATACAATATTAATTATCTAATTGAACTAGTGTTTAATTAGATATAGTAATACAGTAGTCTGTAAATATACATTATGGGTATATTAAAATCTAATAAAACATACATATATGTCAATATCTCCAACTATATTCATCATATCTGAAGGTTATTCGATACAAGCATACAGTCCATTTCTTCTAACTTGTCCAAAGATGACAACAAAGTCCACCTTTTATAAAAACATTAAAGTTTCACATCAATCATATACACTGAATTAAATATTATTAGATTATTGTATTCATTAATTTTAAACGGTTTGTTTGGCACTAAAAACTGTTTCTAATATATCGTTTTATCACATTTAATTTACGAAAACTTACTAGAAACTAAAATTTATTTGTACAGTTAAAAAATACCATATGAAGTTGACACATACAATATGAGCTTCTCTATGAAATTAATAGACGCTGCAATAATGAACGAATTGTAAAACGAACGAATGAGTAATGGAATGATTCTTTATCAAAGATAAACATTCATAAAATATGATAAATAGCTTGTAACAATGTTAAATATTAACTGTTTAAAAGTTAAATATTTATTTGTAGAATATAAAATATCCGCTTTATTGAATCATTATTTTTCAAAGATTAACACTTTTAAAGTAATAATATGGTTTTACAATTTGTTAAATGTGATTAATTTTGTAATAGTAAAATAACTTGCTTTAAATAAAAGCTTTATTTTATTAAAGGCAGGTTATTTAATCGATTTTAAAGAATCGCTACGTACTACAATAATTCGACGATCTTGTAATACAAAAAAACGTGAGTATTGTTTTTGTTAATAGTTATATTTAAATTCATTTGTCCCATAATACTATAAAATTATTTTAATTATTTCAATCTAATTATACTGCTCCCCATCACGCAAAGATTCCTAGTTTTTCATACTTATTTTTCTGAACTAGTATGGATCAACTTTTTAGAGAAAAAAGATAATTGATTACATTTATTTTCTCAAAAAAAACATTAATCTCGTTTTTCTTATTAAGTTATTCTATTTTAATTCATTTATCTTGTAATATTATAAAATTAATTAAATTATTGAGAATGATACGCAAATTCGTCATTTTGCTGGTAGTAACAATACTTACTATAACAATCATGCTTGCAGTAAAAATGTTAATGTTGTATTTAAAGAAGTTTGCAGTCTTTAAAATTTCAATGACTCATTAGATCAAGGGTGTAGCTGGGATAGGTTAAGTATGCCAAATCAGATGGGCATCTTATTTGTGTCTCCGTGAGGAACAAGATACATGGTTTATGAGTATCCAGGTAGAAATGGACAGCAGCAAGATTAGAATGTAAACCTCTGATGTTGGTGAGGTCTATTTTCATCGAGATGGAGTGTTGCCGTTGTACAACGTTATTCCTGTACCTTGGCCTTTTCACTAAATAGAATGAGTGAAGTAGGTGTGATATTTCATACTCAGATCGTATGTTTTTGTTTGTGATCTTAGATATCAATACCAAAATTTATGAAAATAAATAATAATAGGTACCAACATACCCAGAGCGCTGGTAGAATCAATAAGATTGTTGAAGGAAAATATATTTTATTATTATTAACGCTTTTCAACACAATTATTATCTAAACTTTTTTACCACCATATTAATTGTCTAAGACCAATTTGAGTTACTGGTCTGCCATTATTGTTTACTAAAATGGACAAGGAAGAAGAAATGGACTGTACATAATGTGATGATTTAGTTTTATTTATCTTTATAGGATGCTGTTATTTTTAATATCCAGAGTATGTCTGCTTCTCAACATTCTTATAGATTTTACAGCTATGTACAGCACAACTTGTCATCTCAGAAATTTGAATTACATGGATAGTCAGAATTCTGAGTTAAAATTTTGCCAGACAATTTATACATACTTTTACTTTCATGATGCCATTTTACACTGCTAGTCTAAGCGCCATTGTATAATTCTGAAACTTCTATAGGTTTTGACACTGAAATTTCTATAGGTTTTGACAGTTAAAGGTAGAAAATGTGTCTAGACCAAAACGGCTAAGCTCCGACACTAAGAATAAAATTTTGTTTTCTCTTGGCAATCTGAGTCAGAATTCTGAGATAAGTTGTGCTGAACACATCCATTGTATAAGGTACATGTTAATTACATAATGCTAAAAGTTGACTTTTTATAAACTTAACTTATTAACAAATATATATTAACTCAAATATTTAAGACCTTTCTTTTTATTAGCAACATAAGATGGTGGTATCACATACAGGCAAGGCATTGCAGAACCTTATTAGAACACCAATTCAGTTTCGAAAATACTTGTTTGGCGGCATTTCTAGTTTCAAACATACTAGCAGGATGACCAAGTTTTGCTTGGATGTTTTTTTTTCATATAAAAATGGATATCATGCAGATGACACTTCCCAAAATGAATTTTGATAGTACAAGACTATCTAAATATAAAAATTCATCAAAATCGCTAAAGCCATTTCAGGGAAATCCATTACATACAAATATACAAGAATTGCTCATTTACAAGAAATTAGTACATACAATGCGGTCACATTAACTTGAGGCATCTCTGGAATGTAAGGCAGGGCCTCCCTTAGCTCGCCTGGTTAATAATATAAGTGTCAGTACAGCAATGGTCAGCATTTTTGTCACCGTTATGGGCATAGATAATTTGATTAGTTTTCTGTTATTGTTGTATTGTTTTTGGATATTATTGTTATATTATGTGCCAAATGATGTCATCTACAGCATGCGTCAAGTTAATCTGACCACAATGTACTTATTTATATATCTTAGAACAGAGTCATGGTTTTTAAAAAATATAATTGTTAAAAAATTAATTTTTAAATACACATACATACCTATTGCTTCTAAGCTTGCTTCTTTCCTAAGTTCAGTTGACTGGGCATTGACAACATTCTCTACAAGCATTGGTACAAGGTCATTCCATTGTCCTACTGCAAGTTCGGCAACTGCTACATAGGCTACACACTGTGCGGCTGAACTTGGTCTGCTATTCTCTGTTCCAATCGCTGTCAAAATCTGAAAAAAAAAAAACATAAAGTAAACAACAAACTTTGTATTGGAGAGTTTAGAAATTTCTAATCACATTTGACAAAAAGCAAGTGCTTACTAATAGATATATCTGACAAATCTTATATACTATAGACTGTAAACGCTCTAACACCAAGAAACAAAATATTTTTTACATTTTTTTTAATATAAAGCCTTATGTCTTCTGGTAAAGTAAGCCATCTTTGCTGGTACTGTTGTTTTAAAGCAGGGTCTTTTGAAGTCAAATGGTTTTTAAGCTGTAGACCAGCAGCCATTCGAGCCACTTGACTGTTCCCTCCTTGAACAAGAACATCTGACAGCATTTTGATAAAGGTTGTAAAGTTTGTAAGAGCAGCATGGTTGAGGTATTTTTCGGCTGCTTCCAATTCATTTCTATCTGTAAATTAAGAGAAACTAGATTATTTTCTAATTAATAAAAATCCAACAGAGAAATGTTATACAAATATTTTATTAATGGTGTAAGAAATACATATTTTTATAGGTTATTTTATGATATCAATCAGGCAAGATAGTTGTATAAATGCAAAAAATACTTTTTATTGTTTTGATTGTTTTACAATAACTGTTCTAACAGTAAAACACAAACTAGAAAGTTCTCAACATGACATTCTGAAAGGTATGTGATTGCCATTATCTTATTACCTGTAGTAATAGAGGCTTTGTACTATAAGTTAAAAATAATTTATTTGATTTCCAGTATATTTTCATGACAGAAATGTTTTTTGGATAGAACTATTTAAACACACGTCTGATTAAAATAGGAATACAAGAAACAGTTGACAATGATGATTAATGAAGCGCCATGCTCTTATAAAAGCAACATACCTGGTGATATTGTCTTTTCTAATATTTGAATAAGTGTTAATGTCGTCTCCGTAAGCATTGTGTTACACTACTATACAAATTAGTTTAATTCTACCACAAAATCTATATTAACGGAAGAAATAGTAATAGCCGGTACACGACGAAAGAACACTCAATTTTTAATTTTAGCCACAGATTACATAAATAATCTATGCACAGATTGTAGCAATTACTAAAATATTTTTAGACGTCATAGATAAAAGTACCTAGCACAGAGCATAAAAGCTTTTTCCTCTTTGGCATAAGCATTTAACAAGGAAGTTACATTCTACCCGGAATGTTCACACGCGCTTCAACATCGTTCCGAAGAGTACCACGACATGGGTGGAGTGTGTCTCTTTCTACTAAATAAAGTGCAAATCGCCATATATAAGTGCGGCCATGCGTAGTTTGCAAATTACTACTAAGTAATTCTACTAATTTGAGAAACAGTTTTTGCATGGCATAAGTAATTACGTAATATTTAAAATAAGCACATTTTAGAACTCACTGAGTTAATTACAATACATTTCATGCTAATGTATTTATCGACGTGTATGAATAAAAGGGATTTATCGATTACCGAGTATATAAAAATCTACCATCAGATAGTTTTATTTACACTGGCAATTGCAAGAAAGGGACAACATCCACTCTTGTCGTTGTCTTGCTCAGAACGTTTTTCCGCCTCTGTTAAGTAAGAAACAAACGTCAACTTTATGAGTAAAGAAATAAAGTATATTTTTATTTTTAAAATATTGCTTCGTAACAATTCCAGTTATCGTATGTAAGTTCCTTGGCATTTAAACAACAAAAACATGGAAGGTAATAATTGACGCCCAAGAACAGCGAAATCAATGTATAGAAACATTCCTAGCGTTCAAAATTGACTTCATTTTTGATTGTGCCGTGTTAATACAATTAATTGTACCTCTAAAGGAATGGTATTATGCTCAATGAAATAAGTTAATTATTGTTGATTTTTTTCAGTTTGAAGTAAAAGATGTTTGTGTGTTCTCTTTGCTACATTAAAATCGAATTGGTCTTTTAAATAGATTCCAACAAAATACACTACTTAGGCCAGGTATTTAAAGCTCAAAGAAGCTAAAAGTATACTAAAACATAGATTTTTGAAACTCAAAGATTTCATAACTCCAGAATTTATTAAAAATATAACTATTTCCGTTTTTGAACAGTAATCACCTCTGTGGTCTAGTAGTCCGGTATGGATGTTGACCGCATGAGGTACTAGGTTTAATTCTCGTGTGGAGCAATTCGAAAAATGTGTTTTTTTAATTTTTTGATAAAAAGAACATTGCCCGTGATTGGATAAGTGCTCGGTTGGCGATTAAAGATTCAAGTAAATTAAATTTAATTTATTTGGCCAGTTTCTTATAATTAGATTTTAAAAACGTGAAGTCATAAAGTTATTTTAAAAATATGAAGAAGATTCATTAAGTTTTGGTCACGTAAGTCAGTTCATGTTATTATATTGCTTTTTTAAATACTGCATGATCATTTCTCTCCATCATATTTACGTGAACGGTTTTATTACTTTTATACCCAGGGTCGTATTCAGCGCTCTTTATACACTAATGCCTTTTTGGTCCCAGTCCACAACACAGAATTTTATTTGGAATTTTTTACGCTAACAGCAATACCTCTCTGAAATTATCTCCCAAATTATATTCAAGAGGTTTTATTAATAAATATATTTCAATATAGAATATATAATTACAACTTTAAGGTTAACTGGTAGAAAATGTCTTCAGACGTTAAGTTCACCTTTTATACATTTTGTGTAATAAATATTTTAAATAAATAAAATTTGCTGTAAATGGCAAATTTTTTATAATTAAAAAGCTGTATGTTACAAAACTTAATTCGATTTTAAGCAGTTTTAAGTACATATTAAAAAAATGTAAAATGTTAAAAATCGACTGGTTAAAAAATTAAGTCAAATCTTTAATTGTTACCTTTCATATAGCTCCTTCCCTAACTACTTTTTCAGGCCGTGAAAATTAAAGACATTTTGTTCGAAGTATAAGTCTAGAGGTCTATGTCGATGCCCAAGAAGCCCCCATAAGACTGAGGACTGCTGCTAAAAGACACTTAGAGTTCGATAATTCCGAAACCTCTAAACGTAACAAAATTGTCGCAAACGAAAATGTTTACACTTCACTGAAATTTGATAATTTAAATCTACGACTGCAGTACTCCGCCGATGATATGGGATCACAGACTACTTAGAGATGCAAGCATGGTGAGACATATTATGCTTGTTTGCTTAAGATATACGTTAAAGAAAAATTGTTAAAATATATTTTAATAATTCGTCAAGTAGAGAAAATTGTGCAGGAAAGTGTCACTAGTAATAATAACACCGATATTTGTTTGTCTTTCTTTCACGCAATATCGGTTTACTAGATTTAGATGAAATTTGGCATTGAGTTAGACTATAAGGAAATTGTCCATCCACGCAGCTACGCGTGCCTATACAGGTCCCATAGCGGGAATGCTGAAGTTGACCGGCTCGTCGAGCACTTACAAAAGGCTGTAGATTCCGTGTTAGAGCAGACCCCCTCCACAGAGATCGCGATCTTGGGTGATTTTAATGCCCACCACGCCGAATGGCTATGTTCTCGCACCACCGATCATGGGGGAGGTCTGTTCACAATTTTGCCTTGGCTTTGCTTGGAAGTCTCAGCCTTGGTTTGGTCGCCACTGCAAAGTGGCTATGCGCCGAAAGGTGGAATGCTACCGAGCTTGGGCTGCTGCGTCGGCATCTCGTGATGTAAAAACTAGCGCATTACGAAAGGAGTACAACTCTTCCTCAAGGTTCTTCAAAAGAGCTATCGCCAAGGCGAAAGCGAAACACATTGGCAGAATTGGTGAGAAATTAGTTCGCCTTCCTTCGGGCACTCGTGCGTTCTGGTCTATCGCCAAGGCTGTCTTAGGGAATTTCTCCCAGCCCTCATTTCCATCCTTGCACCGAGACGATGACTCTCCGGCCCATACCGCGAAGGAGAAATCCGATCTTTTGGGCCCGTTCTTTGCAGCCAACTCGACTCTGGATGACCAAGGGAACGCACCGCCTACCATCCCGCAGTGTGATAGTTCTATGCCAGAACCACAGTTTCGGCAGTCATCTGTGCGTAAAGCACTACTTTCCTTGGACATCCACAAGTCAAGTGGGCCTGGTGGCATCCCTCCGATTGTGCTTTAAGTATGTGCTCCAGAGTTGGCGCCAGTATTGACGCACCTATTCCGGCTTTCCTATTCACCCGGCGTCGTACCGAATTCATGGAAAACAGCTTTAGTGCATCCCATCCCTAAAAAAGGAGATCGCTCTAATCCGTCAAATTAACGGCCAATAGCCATAACCTCCTTGTTCTCCAAAGTCATGGAGACACTTATAAACTGTCAGTAGTAGTCCTGAAGTATTTAGAAGAGCACCAGCTGATTAGCGACCGTCAGTACGGTTTCCGTCGTGGTCGCTCAGCTGGTGGTGAAGGCCTTCGATCGGGTATGGCATAAAGCGCTTCTCTCAAAGCTGCCTTCCTATGGGCTTCCCGAGAAATTGTGCAAGTGGATCACCAGTTTTTTGGCTGATCGGAGCATCAAGGTCGTAGTCGACGGTGCATGCTCCGACCTCAAACCTGTCAATGCTGGTGTTCCCCAAGGCTGCGTGCTATCACCGACACTGTTTCTTCTGCATATCAACGATATGTTGCGAATTAGTAACATATATTGCTATGCGGACGACAGTACTGGTGATGCTACATACTCCGGCCGTAACGGTATTTCTCGGGAACATGTCGAAGAGGGCCGGAACAAGCTCGTGTCTGAACTCGAGAATCGACTAACCGATGTCTCAGAATGGGGTCGTCAAAATCTTGTTACATTTAACCCCAAAAAGACGCAGCTTTGTGCGTTCACCGCTAAAAAACAACCTTTGTCGCATCATCTTGGTTCGAGAGCACTCGCCTGACAGCCTCAGCCAGTATTGGAATACTGGGAGTCGACATATCAAATAACGTTCAGTTCCGCGATCACTTGGAAGGAAAGGCTAAACTGACCTCCAAAAAGCTTGGCGTACTCAGTAGAGCAAAACAGTACTTCATGCCAGCCCATCGCCTTCAACTTTACAAGGCCCAAATTCGACCTCACATGGAGTATTGTTCTCACCTCTGGGCCGGAGCTCCTCAGTACCAGCTTCTTCCTCTTGATCGCTTCAACGTAGAGCGGTTCGAATCGTCGACGATCAGGCTATTTCTAATCGACTTGACTCTTTGGCGTTACGCAGAGATGTAGGTTCGCTCTGCATCTTTTATCGTATGTATCATGGGAAGTGTTCCGAAGAGTTATTCGGACTTATTCCTGCAGCTAAATGCCATCATCGGACATCGCGTCAAAATTTAAAGTTCCATCCTCACCACCTCGATGTCTGGAAATCCACAACCGTGCGCTTTTGTCGGCAGTTTTTGCCTCGCACAACTCCTTTGTGGAATCAATTACCCTCGGAGGTGTTTCCGAACGGATACAACTTAGGGACCTTCAAGAAACGAGCTTATTCATTCTTAAAAGGCCGGCAACGCAGCTGCAAGACCCCCGGTATTGCAAATGTCCATGGGTGGCGGTGATCACTTACCATCAGGTGCACCACCTGCTCATTTGCCCCCTCTGCTATAAAAAAAAAAATTGTGAAAATAACAAAAACACCGAATATTTTATACATTTAATTTTATAATACTGTATAATTTCTTCGAGACTTTGATTGTGATTGTATACCGAAAGTCCAACAAATGACTCGTTTATCTTATTTTTGTTAGACAATCTCAGCCTAAGGTTCACCGGAGGTTGCACTAATTTGTTCTTATTTCTTGTATTGTACTACGATAGCGAAACTATTCCTTTATTAATTGTACTACGATAGCGAAAATATTGTTTAAAAAATTAAGTAGTTTACGAATACCTATTTGATAAAAATAATACAGACGAGCCTAAATTATTTGCCATGTTAAGAAATGCCATATACTTTCACCAGTTATAGAAAGTGAAATTGTTTTTGTTTTTGCGATAATTTTTATATCTGTACGTTTTGTCACAATTTGCCGAAATGACTTTTAAAAATTTCAATCATGATAGTTTCGATTGCAATATTTGATAAAACATTAACTATCAAAAATATTGTGAACAAACAATCTATTTATCTTTGATGTCCAATTAACAACTTTCATTGTTGTAGTCATGTATTTTTCCGTTATATCGACTGAAAATCTAAAAAATAAAATGTAATTAAAAGCTTATCCTATAAGTGAGGCATATTTAATTAAAATGCAAAAGAAATAAGACGACTATAAAGTGATTTAAATATGCAACTATGGAAAAGAAGACTGAGTTGGACTACTAAAGTAGGAAATCGATATTGAAATTATCGATATGACCTGTTGATATCACTGGTTAATTCTGAGCAAAACAAAATTAAATAAATATTATTAATTCTGCCGAAAGTCAATATCTCTATTGTTAATACAATATTTTATATTAGTTTCTGAATGCTTGCATCTCTAAGTAGTCTGTGGTTTCTGATAAAAAGTAGATGGTTTAAATACCATGTTACTCAATTTTTTAGATAATTTTGCGGTCTTACAGAGTACCTAAGTGAGGCGGCGGATGCTGCTCAACACAAATACCCTTCCGCTCAGCTAATGCTTCTGGGGGATTTCAATGCCCACCATCAGGAGTGGCTATACCCATACCAGTGCACTGACCTCGCTGGGAGAGAGATGCGTAAACTCGCTGTAGCATTAAATCTCACCCAGCTGGTTCAAGGAGCGACGCGGGTTCCTGACGTTGAGAGCCATACAGCCAATTGCTTGGATCTTCTGCTGACTACGGATCCAGACGGTACTCGGTGGCGATTTCCTCGCCCCTTGGCAGCTCCGATCACTGTCTGGTGAAATCTGTATCCATCTACTCACCGCCCGATCCCAGGCCCAGGGGCTCTCGGCGCGTGTGGCGATACAAGTCAGCAGACTGGGACGAGATGCGTTCCTTCTTTGCGTCTTATCCCTGGCGGCCTGTCTGCTTTTCTTCTGAAGAGTCCTCGGCCTGCGCGGATGCTGTGACAGATGTGCTGCGGCAAGGAATGGAGTATTTTATTCCTTTCTCCGACGTAGCCATGTCCAGGAAAGCTCATCCCTGGTTCAGAGCCAATTGTAGACGCGCTGAGGCGCTAAAGCAAGAGGCATATCTGGCTTGGGTAGATGCTCGACACCGCAAGGCCAAGGACGTGTCGGAGAAGAAGAAAGCCTTCAACCGGGCCGCCAAGTCCTGCAAAAAGGCTCTACTGAAAGCTCGATTTGACCACGTCAGCCGTATTGGGAACAAACTGGCTTCATACCCCTCAGGTAGTAAAGCCTTTTGGTCCCTGGCAAAATCGGTTGAATCGAATTTCTGCCGCCCCTCACTCCCTCCACTGCTGAAACCGGATGGGACGCTGGCTCACACCGCCGTAGAGAAAGCGAACCTGTTCGCTACTCTATTCGCTGAAAACTCACGTCTGGATCCCGCCAACGCGAAATCACCCAGTCTACCTGGATGCGAGGTGAACATGCCGGAAAATCGCATCCGTCAGACTGAGGTTCTTAAAACGCAGCGAAATCTGGACGTGAACAAAGCCAGTGGCCCTGATGGGATTCCAGCCATAGTACTGAAAACCTGTGCGCCTGAACTCGCTCCTGTTTTAACACGCCTCTTTCGCCTTTCGATGGCTACTAAAAAAGTGCCTAAATCATGGAAGCTTGTCAACGTGCAGCCTGTGCCCAAAAAAGGCAGTCGTGCCGACCCCTCCAACTATAGGCCAATTTCAGTCACGTCCATACTCTGCAAGACTATGGAGCGTGTACTGAGCAGCAGGCTAATGGCGCACCTAGAAGCGAACGAACTACTGAGTGACCGTCAATACGGGTTTCGCCGAAATCGGTCTACTGGGGATCTTCTAGCGTATGCCACTTACATTTTGAGCTCGGCCATCGAGAAGCATGGTGAGGCACTAGCTGTCTCCCTTAATATCTCGAAGGCCTTTGACAGGGTCTGGCATGATAGTCTTATTGGTAAGCTTCCATCGTATGGTCTGCCTACTGGTCTCTGCGCCTGGATCTCAGATTTTCTGAGTGGCCGGTTGATCAGAGTAGTCGTCGACGGCTGCTCATCCGACCAAGTAGCTATAAATGCCGGAGTCCCTCAGGGATTAGTTCTCTCCGCAACTCTATTCCTGCTACACATTAACAATCTGCTGAAGCCCGGTATCTATGGGTACGCAGATGATAGCACTGTTGTGGAGAGTTACGTATCCAATGCGCGGGCCAGTACGGCACAGATCCGGTCTCTCAGAGAGACAATGGTCGATCGTATGAACCTGTCCTTACAGGCAGTCTCCGATTGGGGCAATTCTAATCTGGTCAGGTTTAATGCAACTAAGACCCAGGCGTGTCTATTCTCCGCTAAACGGAGTCCGCTCCATCTGTCTCCGTCTTTCCAGAGTGTGGCCGTGCCGATAAATGACCACTTCGAGATCCTTGGTATCACGTTAACGCCTACTCTCAACTTTGGTTCGTACATCGAATCTAAAGCCCAAGTTGCCTCAGAAAAGCTTGGTATTCTGGCGAAGGTGAGACAGTATTTCAGTCCGGGACAGTTGCTCAACCTTTATAAAGCACAAGTCCGTTCGTGCATGAAATACTGCTCTTACCTCTGGGATGGATCCGCTAAATACCAGCTGGAGACACTTGAGGCCATCGAGAGGCGTGCCAAGAGGCTCATAAACGACGATGATCTGGTAGGCAAAAAACTCCAGAGCCTCGCTCATCGCCGCAGAGTGGCTAGTTTATCGGTTTTTTTTATCGAATACACTTTGGAGAGTGCGCTGCGGAATTGCACGACTTAATTCCGCCATCCCCGTTTTTCTATCGATCGTCGAGGTGCACAGAATCTAGGCATCGTTATATGGTGGACGTTCCACGTACCCGGACAAAGCGGTTCGACTCAACATTCTTCATTCGAACCGCAAGGGACTGGAACATGCTTCCTGAGTCTGTGACTGTGTGTGTCCCGAACGAGTACAATCTGGAGATCTTCAAGAAAAGAATGAACAGGTACCTTCTAGGGAAGTGCGTTCCATCTTAGGCCTCATCTTAGCTTACCATCAGGCGAGATCGAGGTCAAGCGCTTACCTATCGATAATTAAAAAAAAAACAGCATACGTCAAAATAAATTTCCGAGATCCTCGTGTGTAGCGTTTCAAATGGACATACAGTAGGCGCGCGAGTTGATGTCCATCGGGGCCTGAGGAGGCACGCAAGGGCAGCGCGCCCCGCCCTCACCCGCCTCGCCGCATTTGTCCCACAGATTTGTCCGAAATCGAGTGTTGTCCTAGACGACGGTGACGCGCGCTTGTTATCGATATTTTCTAATTGTGTTGTTATTTTATGTACAAACCATTAGTACTTCGCTTTCAACAAGTTCAGGTAGAAAAACCTTTTATAATTCGTAAACAAGCACGAGAAATGTCCTACAGATGTGCGTCGAGAAAAAAAAGATAGTAAATTTGCTTATTCCGTTAACAATACATTATATCGAGCGGCCCGTTATTCTGAGCTTACCAAAAGGACGTTGACAAGAATTCAAACAGAAGCAAAAATGAGTAATCTTTTTTCGCCTTCAAAAAAAGGAAAACAATTGATAAAATTTTGCATTTTATCAATGGTTTTTACGGGACCTCATGTGGTCGACGCCAACGCTGGACCACTAGACCACAGAGGTGATATGGTTGTCCTAATAGGTAACAACTATCGCTATCGATATTGTGGCGCCGCTGGTCCGTACCGTTGAAGGGTCATAATGATGGAACCAGCGGGCCAGCTGCTTGTCAGGTGACGTCATAACTGTGGAGGTCGATGACGTCACACAAGGACAAGTAAGGGGAAAAGGAAGATCTTCCCAGCCAGGCAAGGTGAACTGCCTGGGGACCGAAGTCCATTTGAGAAACGTTGAAACTTGTATATAGTGTTACAAGATAAATAATTGTGATATCGCGTTTCAGGATTTTATTTTGAATTTCATTTTTTCCATTTGTTATTGATTTTTGTCCATTTTTTATTATTTTTTCTTGTAGCGTTTGTTATTGTTTTGAGCCGCTACAATACTCTCCCCCAAGACCGAAGGTCGATCTGGTTGTGCCAGTGAAGCGTATGTGCCTTGAGTGCTCGAGTCTGCGGTGAGTCGAGACGAGCCGAATAAGCGCGGTCCTCGATAAGTCGGGACGAGTGCGCCTCCGCTGTGGTTCGCAATGAGTCAGAACGAGCGGGACAGAGTTGCTGCTTGGAGATCCAGTGAACGTAGGCAGTTCGAAGTGGATTCCGGAAAGCGTAGTTAAGGCGTAGCTTGTGAAGCTGGCTGATGCTGTTTGGAAGCAGAGGGGAGTATATTAGACGCTAATGGTCAGAAGGCTGATGCGTGTTGTTTTGCCGAGGGTCACCACTGTGGCATGTTGATAGCTGTTAGTGGTGATGATCACGTCGGGGTCACCACTGTGGCGCCGCTGGTCCGTACCGTTGAAGGGTCATAGTGATGGAACCAGCGGGCCAGCTGCTTGTCAGGTGACGTCATAACTGTGGAGGTCGATGACGTCACACAAGGACAAGTAAGGGGAAAAGGATGATTTTCCCAGCCAGGCAAGGTGTACTGCCTGGGGACCGAAGTCCATTTGAGAAACGTTAAAACTTGTATATAGTGTTACAAGATAAATAATTGTGATATCGCGATTCAGGATTTTATTTTGAATTTCATTTTTTCCATTTGTTATTGATTTTTGTCCATTTTTTATTATTTTTTCTTGTAGCGTTTGTGATAGTTTTGAGCCGCTACAATATTGATATAATTAGGTTAAGTAACATCACTACCACTTTCCTCAGGATAGACATGAATTCGTGCGCTTACAGTAGAAAATTAGCTGTATTTTTTTTTATATTTTTATGGGATAACCTATGTTATACACGTCATTGGTGGGTATGTACGTTTTTTCGTAGGTATGGCAGTTCCATAGGTTTCCTTATTCAGAGTTTAGCATAGACCACGATCACTAATGTCATTGTCAAATGTCAATGTCACTCTCTTTTTCATGTTGACTATTCTTCGTGAATAACGTCGAGGTGAATTTGTAAATTAAAATGGTATTTAAATCATATTTTATTCACAAAATCCTATGGCGTAGATTTGATTTGCTTTAACAAACCTAATATAAATATCGCAGTGTGTTTAAGTTATAGTGTATTTCTTCGGGGTTATATTATAAAACATTTATTTTCGGTTTCAGTCGCTCGTTATTCCTGATAAGTTTCAACATATTCTTCGTATTATGAATACGAATATTGATGGCAAGCGCAAAGTTATGTTTGCCATGACCGCTATAAAAGGAGTCGGTCGACGATACTCTAATATTGTGCTAAAGAAAGCTGATATTGATCTGGATAAGAGAGCAGGAGAATGCACAGAAGAAGAGGTTAGTTGTGTTCATGTTGTCAATAAACTAGAAAACAAAGTTTTTTTCATTTATTCATAGTTAACCAGACATTCAGCATCTATTAGCAACTTAGTTAGCTTTTGTTTACACCTTACAGTTGTGGTTCATAAATATCATATTTTTGTCACATATGATTAATTGCCTGCCTTACGATAAATATATTTGCTTTGATAAAAGTCCACCATCTTCAGTTAATAATATGTGCAATTCAAACGTGGATGATTATGCGCTAATGCTCTGGAAGATATAATTTACTGCTCAGAGGCTTTTAAATGTCCAAAAATCCAGATAAACTGAGTACCTACATATATGAAGAAAAATTATTACACTTAATAATAAATTTGTTCATGTATTTGTTGTAATTTAACTTGCACATAAGTATTATGAACTATAGAAACTCTAATGTCACCCACATGCACATTATGTTTTGTGTTTTTATTAGAATATCATAAAATATATTCACACTGCTATAAACTGAAATTAACATGCATTAGTTACTGGGTCACATTTCCCTTTAAATTGAAATACACCAGCAACAAGCGTTGACACTGACAAAAAAAGGGAAAAGGTACCTACTATCACACCCACATTCGTGAAGAAATATTAAGTACTATTATTTGACAGTAAACTACTGACAATTCTGCCATATATCCTGCTACATTATTGAGACAAAGAGGTACAGAAATGATAATAAACTCGAGGTAGATTTTACAGTAGTTGCCAAAATGGTAGTGACGAGCAAACTGTCTATTCTTTTGAGTTCACTAATCAACATGGAGGATTTTTTAAATATAATAATGTCTTATGGTTTGTTGTAATTACAAAAAACAAATAATGTTGTTTCTATTATTATTATGGTTTTTTTTTTTGTAAGAACAGTTGAGGTTTTTGATATAAACTATGACATAATAGATTTTTACCAAGAACATGGCAAACTCTCATACATCACTATATCTTACTAGTCTTTAAATGAGAAACATTTAAAATAAAATACAGGATCTACTTCTGAGCATTGAAACTTTATTCTTTGATACCCAGAATTTAAAGAATTTCAATTTTAAATGTCTTAGAGGTTGCCGTGTGTGACGGCAGTAAGTAATATGACAATTTAGGTAGTTATTTACAAAACAGTGTATCTGAATAATATTGACAATCATATTGCAGCTTTTGAACAATATCTGCATGGATTTTACATTCATTGTGATTGAAACACTACATAAATACAAAAAGCAGCAGAAATTAAGTAAATTGGGTAACAGTTTTAAATAATGTCTTCCTGCCGTGTGTATAAATACTTTATAACATTATCTATACAAGTTTCTACCGTCGTATGAAACAAACCAGTGTTGTCAGCATGGATTTTTTAAAATACTAAGTCAGTCTATATACTTTGCCTCTGTAGTCTAGTGGTCTAGCATTGGCATTGACCACATGAGGACCCGGGGTCGATTCCTGGGTGTGGCACATAAAAAAGTGTTTTTTTATTCAGTTTTCTGATAAACATAAAGTTGCCCGGGATTGGAAATTGCCAGGTTGGCGATAGGCTTGCCACCTATCAGATTTGTGGGACCAAGTATCTTTAGCTAATCGTGGGTGCACTTGTTGTACCTCTGCCTACCCCTTCGAGGATACGGGTATGAAGATACTAAGTCAGTCTAATTGATTTATAGAAAATTGGTAGAAAATTTATAAGATGTTTAATTTTAAAATATGAAATATAAAAAAATAATTGCATTAATATAATTGCTATTTCAAGACAATACAGAAAATGAAGATACATTTTTGCTGACCTTCTTTGTGATAGGCATTCCAAACATTATCAATTGAAATTTACCTAAAATAGAGTAGAATATTGCATAATTAAGTGAATTTTTATAGGTGTATTGGCATAATTAATTATATGGATATAATATGAGGTTTAGTTTCCACCTAGATATCATTATGGTCAGAGCTAACATTTAAAGATATTTGACTTTGAATAGAGCTGAATTCCAAGAAAAAAATAAACATGTGTGGAATGTTATATTCTAAAACATTCCTCAGTTAATTTTTAAGCTTTTAGTAACTCTAGAAACACTAGCAGTTGGTAGAGGTTTTTAATAGTTTTAATTTTATGTGAAACTCAATATTATAAAAAAAATGTGTTTTATGCATTTCAATTCTATATAAGAGATAAAATACATTTTTCTTAAAATGTAAATTAAAATATGAGTTCTGACTTGAGATCAGGATTTAGCTAGAACTTTTAGCAATAATTTTCCACCTGTCTTGTAATAGACCAGTTAATATAGTAAGTGAATAAATTGTAATAGGTTAACAAATATAGCAAATGAATACAGGGTTTTGCTATAATCCCTACTAATAATATTATAAATGTGAAAGTAACTATGTCTGTCTGTCTTTTTTTTATGCCAAAACTAATGAACTGATTTGGATGAAAGATAATTTGAGAACCCGAGAAAGGACATAGGATATTTTTTTATCCTGCGAATCACACAGGAACGGACTATGCAGGTAAAACCCCGGGACTGTCTTTCTTTGAAAGCACAGTAATTTTATTTTAGAATTTTTTACACGCAATGTCGTGGGCACAGCTAGTAATAAATAAAACACCACTACCATTTTTTTTTACTTTTGTTTATTCTAGAGACCACCAATTAAGAACCAACGAAGTGAACAAAAAATAGATGTAAAAGTTAATAATAATTATACTAACTATAGCTAATAAACCCATATATTTTTAACATTTAAATCTAAATGTAGTGGTGACTTGTGTTTTGTATTTATGTTGGTGCAAAGTTAATTTTATGTGTGAAAATGATAATGTTGCACAGATTTTCTGAATGGTAGAGTTTTGCAATGTTTCATCTGGGTTGGGTACCCCTGATTTTCCTGTTATTATAGTCACTACTTGTTATTGCTGTGTAATTTATAGGACGAAAAACTAATTTATGTAACATTAAATTAAATACCTGACACATGGATGGCAATCTACCATTGAAAATTTTGTCTATAGGTAATTCTTTGCTAATTTGTCAAATGAGACATCTTGTTTACTTTCCCCGTCATTTATTCAATTAAAAAAAAAACTTTAGATGAGTATCTCTGTTCTCATTTAATATTTTAATACAGAAATATTGTATACTGTAATATTATGAAAATAAAAAAAGAGGTAAGAAATACTCATTTATTCTCAAATTTGCAATTACAGGTTGAAAAAATTATCACAATTATGTCTAACCCTCGTCAATACAAGATTCCAGACTGGTTTTTAAATAGACAAAAAGATATTGTGGATGGTAAATACAGTCAGTTAACTTCTTCCAATTTGGACTCTAAACTTCGTGAAGATTTGGAAAGGTTGAAGAAAATCCGTGCCCATAGAGGTATGCGTCATTACTGGGGTCTCCGTGTGCGTGGTCAGCATACTAAGACTACCGGTAGGAGAGGAAGAACTGTTGGTGTATCTAAGAAGAAGTAATTGACCAATAAAATTTTCAAAATCTCAGTTTGTTTCTTTATTTTTAGAATCTTACTTTTATTACAGTTATAAATGAAAATTACTGCAGAAGAGTTGACAGAAAATGCCCAGTCAGCTCAAAAAGTTAAATAAAACCATATGATAGTGTAAGATCTACTGTGAAGAGTGCCAACTTTGCTGCAATTTTAGAAGTCATGCTTAATACAATTAAGAACTGAATATAAGCATAATTTAAATGTAGTAAATTTAAAGGTCTAGTCTGGCTAAGTGCAGCATAGCCCCCTTTGATGAAGATGCCTTCCAACCTGTGTCTTTAACCATGAATCAGATCTTTACTAAATTAATATGGGTCCAAATGGAAATGTACTCCCCTAAACAAAAGAATTTTCCAAAATCAGTTACTAAATGGCAAAGTTCTGAGGTAACGTAAATGTAATTACAACATAAATACAGGCTGTATTGTATTTAGCCTTTTGGGAAGTCTTAAAAAATTGCGAAAAATATAAAATTCCCTATTGGTAAAAATAAATTTTAACAGCTAGGATAGGTATGTAATTCATGGGGTTTGGGTTTGAATAAAAGAGCAAGAATTTTTGTGATGCAAAACTTTTATTTACAACTAGCATCAGTCTGATGGATAGAAGTAAGATATTTTCAAAAAAAAATCTGTTGATCCAATTTCTACTAAATTTTACAAGATCACTCACTAGGCTAATCAGAAGTTTACCTTAAAGTTTTGTCAAATTTGCTTCAGCGATTTTGGTATATTCATTCACATTTTGGATTTTTTATTTAATTAAACTTTAAGTTATTTTGAAGCATAGACAATTTTTTAAGTTGGCAGAGGAAATGCTTGCTGCACTTGCACACAAGATCCGGCGGAAGAAACTGCAGTATTGCCCCGTTCTATAAATATTGAAGATGTATATACACTCAGATTTATGCTAATCCCAAAAGTTGACTGGGAAAGATTCTATGTATTTACCACTGGTTTCTAAGTGTACGCAGTTTAAGTAAATGGTCCCTTTCTTGATAGAGATTATCTTATATCTCAAGTGAAATGAGTCACCACTGTAATTACTAAAGTAAGAGTAAATAACATGTCATTAGACATTCTGATTCACCAAGATTTGCAAATTTTTTACATGCGAAACGAGTGGTAAATTACCTACCTGACAATAACTATATTATAATGCTTTTTTCTGTGATGACTGAGACTGACAGCTTTACATGCTTATCCATGGTATGGGGAGATTAAAACACGCCCGTCAGACTAAGCTGCTACTGAGATTTTGATTTCTGATAAAAAGTTGGGACCTGATGAGCTGAGCCAAATAGCTCAACTTATGAACTATATTCAAGTTAAGGATCTCAATTTCATGATACAGCCCAGCACATCCTAATAGAGTGCTCAGCCTGGGGAGACAAGAGACAGGAACTGACAGACGCATTCGGAGGTTATTTGTCAATTGTCACTATTGATTGTGTCAAGAAAGATGTGTGACAGTCGGGAGAAAAGAAAGTGCTGTTGTCTCTTTCTGTGACGGTCATGTCGCTAAGAAAAGCAATAAAGAGAAAGGGACAGTGAAGCTCCTAGGATTGGCCGTCGTAGAGTCAGGAGGACAAGTAGGGAAGAAGCTTCACTATTCCATCCTCCACAGGATATCCTGCGGGCGATTGGACTGAGACCTTCATTGTCCATTGCATCCAGGTTTCTGTGATACAGCGATGTATGGTACTGTTACAATACATCACTTGGTTTCAATTCACCATGCAACACCTTTCTGTGAAGAATCTGGAGATTAGTGTCTGGAGGGTTGTGGCAATTATAGGTATATGGATATAGAGCCGATAAAACGGGTGCTATTGCTCATGGAACATATATAATCATAAAGTACGGGGTAAACCTAGAGCTAACACTCGTATTAATTAGTCAAAAATACCTATCCACTTTATCTTAAAATATTTTTAACACAAATTATGATAATTTTACATAGAGGTAGGATCAGAAGGTGCATGCGGTTTTAGTTTTATGAACTTATTGTCTCCAGATTTAATTACAGCTTCATACTCAAAATTATTCTATGTAAAATGAGTTTTACAGAACCGTTTCTAAGAAAAATACCTCTTTTTAGTCCAAATTTTTGTGATGGCCAACTATGGACACACACATGGTAAACTTTGGCATTTTATATATGGATTCTTATCCACTGTGATGTTTTTGAGAATAATGGTGTTCCCTAAATTCTTTTCAATTTATATATATCAGGGTATGTGCATACCCAAGTTCTCAGCCAGTAACTTAATGCTATTAAGCATTTTTTCACATGTTTACTTTTGGTGATGCTGAGAGAAAGAGTTTGGGTAGTGCGTAACAAGTTATTACTTACTATGGGGCCTAAAGAAATGACTGTTTCATAGTAAATGGAGCACTTTTTCTTGTACATATCAACTCAAAAATCATTAATCTTGACTCATGAGGTATGTCAACTGTCAATTTATGTGGTAAACTAAACAAAGAATAAGATTTAACAGTTAACCCTATATCTATAACAGCTAGTTTAAATAAATTTGTAATAGCAAGTATAAGGAATGGATTGCAGGAATAAAATATAACAAAAGTAATTGTGATGTGTTTAACAGCTTTATTTTCTAGAAAAATACAACTTATTCATATTGAGCTATAATAACCATCATATATACTCCTGCTAAAAGAGCTACAATTTCTTTTATGGATTGTGAAAACTTATTTGAATTTTCTAATAGTTCAGGTATCACAGAAACTGTAGCTATGTAGATAAATCCACCTGCAGTGAATGGCAGAATTAGAGAAGAAACTAAACCTTCTCCTGAGCCTCTTAAATAAATTGACAAAACAGTACCAGACACAGCTCCAAATGCTGTCAATAACTGTAGCATCATAGCCTTTCCTCTGGAACATCCAGACTGCACTAATATAGCAAAATCTCCAATTTCATGTGGAATCTCATGCAATAAAATAGTAACTGTAGTAATAAATCCAATATTTTGTCCAGCTATAAAAGATGCACCAATTGCTAAACCATCTGTAAAATTATGAGTAAAGTCGGCAGCCAGGTTGAGATATCCGGCTATTTTGATTTCCTTTTTATCTTTTTTAGATTTCTTGACTTTGTCATCATTTTTCTTCTTATCGGAATGTGAATGTCCATGTCCACCACTAAAAAGACGTACCGTTTTTTCCACAATGAGGAATGTTATAATTCCCCCAAGGACTCCAAGGCCAACTGACATATTATGAGGTTCGTGACCATGACCCTCTTCATGGGAATGACTATGACTATGCCCATTGTTACTGCTTTCCGACATCAACGCGTGTGGAATTAAATGTAAAAATGCATCGCCTAACAATCCGCCAGATGCAAAAGACAATAAAATTTTTAATAGTGGTTGTTTTTCTATCGTTCCATCAATAGGAATAAAATATAATATACAGAATGGTACAACACTAATAAAAATCGTTGATCCCAAAGCTTTCATGTAGAGATCATAATCACTTTCTAATGGTTCATTAATTTTGGGTTTATCGTTTTTAATGTTTTCATTTGCCCTTTTACTATATTTGTACGCTGGGTTTTCTTCGTGAGAATGCGAATGGGAATGTGCATGTCCTAGGGATAAGTTTACTAGGCAGAATATTGTAAGGGTGTATAAAAATATTTCACTGAACTTGTGCATTTTGATAACACCTATAAATATTCTATTTTTTTTAATTTTAATTCTTATAATTTTAACAGTTTTACATATTATCTTTTTGTTCTAATTTACACAATCGGCGTTGCTCTCAGTTGTTCAATTTTCAGTTTTGAGTTTGACTTTTGATACAAATACAAATGTCAAAAATCAATGACGTGTGATACTAAGTATACATTGAGAATATTGTATAAGAGAGAAGACCAACTCTGTTGGATATTAAATGTCGATCAAGAAGCATCCAATATTGGTCACGGCCAAGGAACTTATATACTATAACTGGAATTGTTACGAAGCAATATTTGAAAAATAAAAAAGTGATTTATTTCGTAACAAATAAAATTGACATTTGTTTCTTACATAACAGAGGGGAAAAACGTTCTGAGTAAGACAACGACAAGAGTGGATGTTGTCCCTTTCTTGCAATTGCCAGTGTAAATAAAACTATCTAGATGGTAGATTTTTTCGTATTCGGTAATCGTTAAATCCTTTTTATTCATACACGTCGATAAATAAAATAGCATAAAATGTATTGTAATTAACATAGGTGAGTTCTAAAATGTGCTTATTTTTAATTATTATGTAATTACTTATGCAATGCAAAAACTGTTTCTCAAATTAGTAGAATTACTGAGTAGTAATTTGGAAACTACGCATGGCCGCACTTATATATGGCGATTGGCGCTTTATTCAGTAGAAAGCAAGGAAGTTATATTCTACCCGGAATGCTTACACGTACTTCAAAATCGTTCCGAAGAGTACCACGACATGAGTGGAGTGTGTCTCTTTCTACTAAATAAAGCGCCAATCGCCATATATAAGTGTGGCCATGCGTAGTTTGCAAATTACTACTCAGTAATTCTACTAATTTGAGAAACAGTTTTTACATTGCTTAAGTAATTACGTAATAATTAAAATAAGCACATTTTAGAACTCACTATGTTAATTAAAATACATTTAATGCTAATTTATTTATCGACGTGTATGAATAAAAAGGAATTAACGATTACCGAATATATAAAAATCTACCATTTAGATAGTTTTATTTACACTGGCAATTGCAAGAAAGGGACAACATCCACTCTTGTCGTTGTCTTGCTCAGAACGTTTTTCCCCTCTGTTAAGTAAGAAACAAATGTCAACTTTATCTGTTACGAAATAAAGTACATTTTTATTTTTCAAATATTGCTTCGTAGTAATTCCAGTTATCGTATATAAGTTCCTTGGTAGAAAGAGACACACTCCACTCATTTCGTGGTACTCTTCGGAACGATTTTGAAGCGCTTGTGAACATTCCGGATAGAATGTAACTTCCTTGGTCACGGCCAAGGGATTTATATACTCATAAAGTTGACATTTGTTTCTTACTTTCGTACAATGGGGAACAACGTTCTGAGCAAGACAACGACAAGAGTGGATATTGTTCCTTTCTTGGCATTGCCAGTGTAAATAAAACTATCTGATGGTAGATTTTTATATATTCGGTAATCGTTAAATCCCTTTTATTCATACACGTCGATAAATACATTAACATAACATGTATTATAATTAACATAGTGAGTTCTAAAATGTACTTATTTTAATTATTACGTAATTACTTATGCAATGTAAAAACTGTTTCCCAAA
The DNA here is from genome assembly GCA_036924255.1 of Apodemia mormo. Lineage (NCBI taxonomy): Eukaryota > Metazoa > Arthropoda > Insecta > Lepidoptera > Riodinidae > Apodemia > Apodemia mormo. Next base: position 29,953,604 of record JAUPFN010000003.1, on the reverse strand, counting down.
TCAGTAGAATTGCATAGTAGTAATTTGCAAACTACGCATGGCCGCACTGTTATATGGCAATTGGCACTTTGTTTAGTAGAAAGAGACACACTCCACCAATGTCGTGGTAATCTTTGGAACGATTTAGAAGCACGCGTGAATATTCCAGGTAGAATGTAATTTCCGTGGTCACGCCGGGCCTGCAGCCCCGGAACAACACGGGGGTGGGGGAGCCCGGATCAAGACGGGGGATTTATTAAAAGTCACAGAGAAAAAGATCAATTATTACAAAAAAAAAAGTTTGGGTTTTCAGTTTGTTGTTTTTTTTAATTGAAACCATAATTTAAATGAACAGGTTTGTTTTATTGTGAGCATGATATACATAATCGTTTGCCACTAAATCGGAAAAAGTGCATTCATTGTTATTTTTTTAAATTTCTCTTATAATACCTCTTTTACATATTCGTAATCGTATATCAATTAACTATAGGATTTTCATTTTTACGCAGGATAAGTAATTGTATAAACTGAATAGATGTAGCGCGAATACCGCCTTTATTTTTACGTCCTCCATGTTCGTGTGTGAATGTCAAAAAGATTTACCCCACGAATGTGTGAGTAAAGTTCGCGACGGCACCAGGCCTCTGACACTCGCCTGTACCTACCGCTATAAGCACCTACAGAGCGCGACAAGTGACAACTCAACTTTGCAAATCAGTCGTCGTGGTCTTCACGCGCCCTCAGCAGGGGAGCGGGGAATTGACATCGGGGCTATTTGCCCCCTGGTCAAAGGATCAGCCGCTAGCCCTAAAAAGGACTAGGTCATTGGGATAGGAAGGATTTCCTGTTGGTATGCAATTGGGATTTTGTGGTGTTTGTGTTGTGTGTATTAGGGATGAAGGCTACATCCCCCACCTCCCTCTTTAGACCCCCCTCGGTTTCTTCACACCACCAGAGGCGATCGCCCCGCCGGGTTAGACCCATGGGGGTAGCCCAGCGAGGCGACCCGCGACCCCAGTGGTGACTTTGGTAGAGGAGGGGAGGAAGGGGGGGGGGGAGAAGCAGGTTATGAGTTTAAGTTGTCCTTAGGGACCTGCGGTCCATAAAGGGCCAGCAGGTCCATTATCCCCCTAAGGATGGCCGGAACAGGGTCTGATCCCTCTCTAAGTGCCCCCAGCACATCTTGGAAAACCTGCAGTGCTCTCTCAAGCACCAAAAGTTTCCCTTCGTCCGGGGACACGGAGGGCGTCATTTTTCTGAAGGAAGTATCCCTTGTTTGAGGGGCTGCTTCGCTGTCTTTTTAGACAGTTGGATGGTAGGCGGGTCTTCGGCTTCAGTTTCTAAGCCACTTTCTGAAAATTCGGTGGTGGTGTTGGTTTTCTTTTTCTTCTTCTTCTTCTTCTTTGTTTCCCCTTGCCCTGGGTAGCGGTAGAAGGAATTTCATTGTGAGGCCGCTCTTTTGGTTGGGAGGTCCCTTCATTACTAGCTTCGTATTTTGGTAGTGAGGTTGGTGTTGTTAGTGCCACCGTACCCGCTTTCTTGTTTCTCGCCTCTCGTTTGAAGATGGGGCATGTGGTGCTATTCGCGGTGTGAGAACCACCACAGTTTGCACAAGTTGGTGGTTCTTCGCATGGGCGAGGGCAATCTTTCGCGCGATGTTCTTCACCACAGCGAACACATCTCTGGGGACGGTGGCAATTGTGGGACGAGTGGCGGAATTGTTGGCACTGGTGACACTGGGCCGGTCTCTTTTTACCCCGCCACGCCTCCACTTTTACCGCTGGCATATACAGTATTTCCTCAATGGAGTATATATTTGGCAGTGTGTCTTGGTTCCTTTTAATTACTGCCAAAAATATGCACCCTGGTCGTCTGGCGCGGGCCCTGATGGGCCTCACGTATTCAACTTCGTGGTCTCGTGTGGTTAGCTCTTGCGCTATCTCCTCAGGGTTGGTGTCGGCCGGGAGTCCCCTAATCGCTACCTTCATGCTGCGCTCGCTCGGAAGCGAGTAGCAGTACCAAGAGATGCGCTCGGTTCTTCCCAGCTCGGACAGGTACTTCTGTATGGCTCTGTATTCGGACTCGTCTTTCGGTGTGAACCGTACGCCTCGGCCGAATGGTCTGGCGTTGGGCGTGTGGCCAAGAATGCCCCGTAGGGTTTTGAAATGTTGGGCCCAATTGGGGAGAGACTCCACAACTAGGGGGGGATAACGGCCTTTTGCTACCGACGTTTCTGGGTCGGTAGTGGGGATGTTTAGTGTGGTGTGTGAAGGCTGTGTGTGAGTCACTGGTGATGGGCGAGAGGCTGTTACTGTGGCGAATGATTGTGATGTTTGTGTGGGTGCGGGAGGAGCGGGAGAAAGAACTGTTGGGGTGCACTTACGTTTTGGCTCCTCGTGTCTGCCGTTCTCATCTCCTTTTCCTCTCTTCCTTCGCATCGGTGTAGGTGGCGGCGACAGGCAGATGGGGGAGGTCTCCATTTCCGCTAGGACAGCTTCCTCTTCCGCCGTGCTCAAATCAGTCGGGGCCGCCCCGTGCTTATAAGTACACGCGTACCTATTCATGTACGACGGCCTACCGATCATCGTCGCAACGTAAGGTTTATTACTGTAGGTACTCTTATAAAATGGGGGATTCGTAATATAAAATAATTGCTGTGTGGAAGGTTGTCGAAATAAACTGAAGGATGCAAAGTTTTCGTTTTTTACTGTACTAAAACACTCTGAAATGTGATAAATATTTATGTTTTGTTTAGTTTACTCATAATTTTATAAGTACCTAGGTTTTAAAAACTATAGTTAAGGATTACGTAGATTTATCATGCCCCAGTATTGCAACTTGAAATGCGCCATTAATTATATTTTAACATTAATTAGTTATTAACAAAATTAATTTTCCCCAAGTTGATCATAGTCTTTAAAGTATAGAGCAAATGCCGCTATGCTAGACGAGTTATAAAAGGCGACCGATTGGCTATACGTCTCACTACCATCGTGACTATAGGTGGTAGAGTTCCGCATCATCTCACACGGGTATATGGTACCACTGCCATGGGCGTACCGAGGAGGGGGGAGGCAGGGAGGGGCAGCTGCCCCCGTGGAATTTGTTTACCTCCTTCCTGTTGTAGATAAAAATATGATAAGATAAAAATATAGCCTTAAAATGCTACGGTTCTGATTTATGACTCATATAGCCAATCGGTCGCGATTTACGATCTGCCTGGCAGAACAGCAGTTTCCTATTCTTCAAAGGAGCCCGAAACCAACACGGGGAATCTTTGAGACAACCCTGATTTTATTAGAAAGGATAAGGGTTATGCGTTAGAAAGGGATGCAACTTCTAGGTACAAATAAACGAAGGTAATAAAACGCCGCGCGATCTGAATTCGACTTAATTGTATCGCAGCAAGAGTCCCTATTTCTTTGAACGACTTTCCGGAGTGTCTCTTCTTTAATTGTAGTATTATATATTCTGTGACGGCATTCTATAAGAATGTTTCGCTTTCTTCGAATGTTTTGTCGAACGAGGCGAATAGCAAACACAAATGTGTAATGTGGCATAACATACATAATAAACATAATATTAGTTATTACCGTGAAGCTGTATTATACCTGGAGGCAGCACTTGTAATACCTACTTGAAACACAATTTCAAATACTGCTGTCATCTTTTGAGGTCTTACCCTCTCTTTCTAACACAGCTGTATAAAAAAAGACGGAGAGACCTCATAAACAGAGATATAACGTAAAAATGTGTTTCAAGTGATTAATACGAGTGCTAGCTCCACCTATACCTAATACTTCATGGTTATTACCTATAACTTATGTCAAATAGTCAAATGTCAATACACAATCGTAGTACGTAGTACCTACCTACTCTAATTGGTTTGTTGAAGGAACTTATATACGATAACTGGAATTGTTAAGAAGCAATATTTGAAAAACAAAAATGTACTTTATTTCATTACTATTAAAGTTGACATTTGTTTCTTACTTAACAGAGAGGGAAAACGTTCTGAGCAAGACAACGACAAGAGTGGATGTTGTCCCTTTCTTGCAATTGTCAGTGTAAATAAAACTATCTGGTGGTAGATTTTTATATATTCGTTAATCGTTAAATCCCTTTTATTCATACACGTCGATAAATACATTAGCATAAAATGTATTGTAATTAACACAGTGAGTTCTAAAATGTGTTTATTTTTATTATTATGTAATTACTTACGCAATGCAAAAACTGTTTCTCAAATCAGTAGAATTACACAGAAGTAATTTGCAAACTACACATGGTCGCACTTATATATGGCGATTGGCGCTTTATTTAGTAGAAAGAGACACACTCCACCCATGTCGTGGTACTCTTCGGAACGATTTTGAAGCGCGCGTGAACATTCAGGGTAGAATGTAACTTCCTTGGGTTTGTTATACACAATTGACAAATGACAATTGACAATCAGCAACACAGAACATATACTACTACCGCAGATCAGCAAATAGCAATCTCCAATTCATACCATATATATATATACTCGTACATATATATTAATCTGTGATTCATACGTAGTCAAGGAACTTGTATACGATAACTGGAATTATTACGAAGCAATATTTGAAAAATAAAAATGTACTTTATTTCATCACCCATAAAGTTGACATTTGTTTCTTACCTAACAGAGGGAAAAACGTTCTGAGCAAGACAACGACAAGAGTGGATGTTGTCACTTTCTTGCAATTGCCAGTGTAAATAAAACTATCTGATGGTAGATTTTTATATATTCGGTAGGTAATTGTTAAATCCCTTTTATTCATACACGTCGATAAATTGTATTGTAATTAATATAGTGAGTTCTAAAATGTGCTTATTTTAATTTATTACTTATGCTTATGCTTAAGCTGTTTATCAAATTAATAGAATTACTTAGTAGTAATTTGCAAACTACGCATGGCCGCACTTATATATATATGGCGATTGGCGCTTTATTTAGTAGAAAGAGACACATTCCACCCATGTCGTGGTACTCTTCGGAACGATTTTGAAGCGCGTGTGCATTCCGGGTAGAATGTAACTTCCTTGTACGTAGTATCCCTACCTAGTCTGTACTCCAATTGAATTGTTTTGTTTTTTAATGAATAATGTAAAATAATTGTAATCGAAAAGTCAGAAACTTAGAAAGCAATTGTGAAAGAAAGAAAGAAAAAATTTATGAGAAATTTCCATTTTTATTCTAAGTTAAATTCAGTCTCAAGCAAGTAAAAAGGTTTTGTGCAATTGAAACAATATTTTACAAAGTTTAAGATACTTGGTATATACCACAGGGAACATATATTCCAATAATATGTAGCTTTATAAATTGTTACCTATTTTGTGCTGTCTAAAAATTAAGATCATAATTTAGAAAAAAACATTTTACGTCTCTAAGGAAGTATTGGGACAAAATGTGTATTATCTTACTTTAAGCAAAAATATTTTTTTTATTGGAAAGTTATCACATATTAAAATAAACCCCAGATATAAATGAACTAAGGAAAAATGAATAACACTGAATCAAGTAGTAGCAGTCGAGCGGAGGCTGAAAAGTCATGGTGTCATCCTGCAAATAAAATACACAGATTTATTGCATTAATTTTAATGTGTTTTCTGTGTTTTGGTAAGACATTAAATTTTATTATTCTTATCCCAGCATACTGGCTTGAAAACAATCATTACAATTTAAAAACTATTTCAATATATAAATAATAAAATAAATAAATATCACTGGACAAATTACACGAATTGATCTGACCCCAAAGTAAGCAAATTATATGCTTGTAGTATGGGTGTTAGTCAACATAGAAATACATATATAAATACTCTCATATATTTAATAAACACTCAATCCCAGAAATACAAACATCTGTGCTCATCACACAAATGCCCGTCCCTGCCAGGAATCGAACCCAGACCCCATTGATTGCGTAGTCAGGGTCGCTAACCACTCGACCAACGGGGCGATCTAATTGAATATATATTTTCAATGTCTACATTTTCCAGTAATTGTTTCACACCACATTACATTTTCATTTACTTTATTCTAGAAAATTACTCATTTCATATGTCTAATAATCATAATTATAAAATCAACATAGAGATGATAGTAATATGTGTTATTATGTGGCAAGTTTTATTAATGTTCTATCTTAAATCATCATTCAACATGTATGCTATTAACTAGCGTCATGAAACTTACAGTGGTGGTCATATAATTAAGAATTCTAATATAACGGGAAGATTTTTTCAAACTTAGACATATGCCATTTTTTTATTTCTCTCGGTATCATAAAACTTTTCCATAAAACCTCTGAATTCATTGATACACATGATTAGCTACAAATAAGTAAGCAAACTTTTTTACACTACTTCTAAACATAGCATTCCTATTTACTGGCTGTTGTAAAAGTTGTGAAAAACCTACAAGGGAAATAATAATAAAACTGCACTGGAGAAATTGGTCTTTCAAAAAGATAGCCGACTATCTGCAATGTTCGAAAACTATGGTTTTTAACACTGTAAATAATTTTGCTACATATCAAACTACTCCGAATGTTCCATGTGTACCTAGACAGAGAAAAACAACTCCTTGAGATGACCGAAAAATTGTTCGTATGGCAAAACAAAATCCTTTTACAGGGTCAAACAAGCTGAAAAAATAATATTTTGGTGAAAATAACCATTCAGCAATTTCAGCACGCACTATTCAATGGCATTTGGTAGAAGAAAATTGCACGGAAGGATAGCAAGGTATTTACCCATGTTGAAACTTTGCCACAGGCAAGCCATTTGCGAGAAAGTATGAGAAATGGATTGTGCCGCGGTGGTAAAATGTACTTTTTCTGACAAGACGAAAATAAACAGAGTATGTTTTGATGAAAAATGATATGTATGACATTACGAATACAGCATTCAATCTTAAGTACACAAAAGTTACATTAAAGCACAGTGGTGGAAATTTCAAAATTTGGCGGTGCTTTTCTGGACATGGTGTTGGACCTGTGAAGTTGATAGAAGGTAACATGGATCAATTCCAATACAAAAATATACTGGAAGAAACAATGTTACCTTATGCTGAAGATGTTCTACCAGTTATTTGGACATTCCAACACAAGTAATGATCCAAAGCACACTGCACACACCGTAAAGGAATTTCTTACAACCCATTCAATTTCTGTAATAGACTGGCCAGCTAACAGACCAGATCTAAACCCAATAGAGAATATGTGGTTTGAAGTAAAGAAAAGGGTTTCAGATATACTGTGTGGGAATTTAAGAGAGCTGTACAATATTTTTTTAGAAGAATGGAACTCTATTTCTCTTGCAAAATATCAAAAATTATTAGAGTCAATGCCTCATTAGTGTAAAGCAGTAATAAAAAGCCGTGGATATGCTATTAACTATTAATTTTAGTTAAAAATGTATTAAATTGCTTGTTATATTTTTCGCACTACATATTATTGTGACTTTTCAAGTGTTAATATTATACAAAACAATTTCTGTTGAGTTTAATGAATCCTTCTTAATTATTTGTCCAGCTTCAGTACTATTTGAATGTGTTACTCTGGTAAAATAAATTAAATTTTAGAAAAAAATAGTTGGCCATTTTATACTTTATTCCTAAGCCACATTGCTCTATTAATGTCGCTATTTTAACTATAACATAACTAGTTGCTTCTCAGAAGGTACACATCTTTGTGTATGACATCATTTAAATAAAAACTTCTAGAAATTCAAATCGTTCTTAGTTATATGACCACAATTGTATATGTTCATAATTTTTCTGAATGATATTGGTTATATATGATGTATGTATACCTAACTCCTGATATATATACTATTTTGAGATATGCTTAAGATATAGTTATTATGCTTGTAGTTGCGTTGCCGGCCTTTTAAGATGGAGTAGCCTCTTTTCTTGAAGGTCTCTAAGTCGTATCCGTTTGGAAAAATTTCTGACGATTGCTGGTTCCACAAAGGAGTAGTGTGGGGCAAAAAATGCCTCGAGAATCGCACGTTTGTGGACTTCCAGACATCGAGATGGTGAGGATGAAACTTTGAATTTTGTCACAATGTCTGATGGTGAAATTTGGCGGTAGGAATGAATCCAAACAGTTCCTCGGAACGTTCCCCATGATACAGCCTATAAAAGATGCAGAGTGATGCCACATCTCTACTGAGGAGCCCCCGCTCATAAATGAAAGCAGTACTCCATATGAGGCCGGATTTGGACCTTATAAAGCAGTAAACGATAGGTCAGTGTGAAGTACTGCCTAGCCCTGCAAAAAACTCCTAGGTTTTAGAGGCTAATGTAGCCTAAAAGCCTTTTTAAAAATTTATCCTTAAAGGTGCAGAGTGATGCCACATCTCTACGTAACGCCAAAGAATCAAGCCTATTTGAAATATTCTCGTCATCGACGATTCGAGCCGCTCTACGTTGAATGCGATCAAAAGAAAGGAGCTGGTACTGTGGAGCCCCCGCCCATAAATGAGAGCAGTACTCCATATGAGGCCAGATTTGCGCCTTATAAAGTGTTTATTACTTTATAAGGCGCAAATCTGGCCTCATATGGGCCAGTGTAATGTACTGCCTGGCCCTGCTGAGAACTCCCAGCTTTTTAGAGGCTAATTTAGCCTTGCCTTCCAAGTAACCGCGGAACTGAACGTTGCTCGATATGTCGACTCTAAGTATTCCAATACTGGCTGAGGCTTTCATGGAAGTATTTTCAAAATGAGGAGATACGACGAAGGGTGATTTTTTAGCGGTAAACGCGCAGACTTGTATCTTATTGGGGTTAAACTGAACCAGATTTAATCGACCCCATTCCGAAGCTACGGAAAGTTGTTCTTCGATTTCTGACACAAGTTTGTTCCGGCACTCGTTGACGTGTTCCCGAGAAATTCCGCTATGGCCGGAATATAAAGCATCACCTGTACTGTCATCCGCTTTTTTTTTTTTAAGCCATTTTGTTTCCGCACTTAGCCACTTGGGCCTTTGTACGTAGCTGGCTAAACCTATTCCAGCCATCCTAACTCCTTCCAGAAACTTAAAAGACGGCTGATGTTTTCACAAGCTTCTTTTAGAGTTTTTGGGTTTTTCAGGATGCGTGCCCGTTGTTCGGCCAAGCTCCTGCACTCAAGGAGAATGTGAGCGGTTGTTTCTTGTTCCTCCATGCAGCCGCGGCATAAAGGGCTGTCTGTTACACCTATGTTGAATAGATGTCGGTTTAGATGGCAGTGCCCTGTTATAGTGACCACAACTTTTCTCAGGTCACTTCTGTTGAGTTTCATGATGCGTTGTGTCAGGTGTACGGAGAGGGCCGGCACAATTTCCTTTGTTTGCCTGCATTCATTTGTTGCCATCCACAACGCTTCATGTTGTTGGCGTGTTCTCTCTGTTAGCCATGTGGTTAGTTGGCTATAGGGCATGACGGCTATCGGTTCTGGGCCTAGTGGTTTTCTGTTAGCTCCATCTTTTGCCAGTTTGTCAGCTTCATCATTGCCTTGAGAGTTGCTATGACCTTTTATCCATTGCAGGATTATTTGGTTGGTTTCTGATGCTGCTTCTAAAAATTGGTGGCAATCAAGCACTATGCTTGAATTGAAGCAATTGGCTTTTAGAGCTGCAAGGACTGATGCGCTGTCAGAGATAATGCGTATAATTTTATCTTTTATTTCTCTTGTTTTAATCTCTATTGCAGCCCTGCTAATAGCGATACATTCTGCTTGAAATATCGTGTTGTGCATTCCTAATGATTCGATTATTATAATGTTTAGATCCTGAGAAAATACACTAACTCCTGTCCCTGTGTGGGTCTTGGACCCGTCTGTGTATATCCTCAGTTCATGTATTCCCGATTTATCTTCAGGTTCTGAATCCAGGTTAATTTTGTAACTTCGGTTTGATACCAATGTCGTTGGGATTCTGTCATTTATAGCTTCAACCTTTGGTTGTTCTTTAGTGATTCCTTCTAGAATGTTCATATATAGGGAATACCTCTGTCAAGGCGCCACATACCCAAAGTTTTCAAACGAAGCACCGCGCTGGCTGCTTCCTGTTGTATTACCAGATGCAGTGGTCTAAGATTCAACAGAACTTCTAATGCTGCTGTTGGTGTGGTTTTCATACAGCCAGTTGTTGCGACACATGCTAGTCGTTGCAGTTGCTGTAATTTGTTTTTTGCAGTTATTTGATTTGTTTTAGGCCACCACACTATGGAGTCATATGTTATTATTGGGCGTATCACTGCAGTGTACAGCCAAATGAAAGCATTCGGTTTAGCTCCCCATTTTTTCCCAACTACACGTTTACACTGCCAAAATGTTATACATGCTTTCTTAATAGCATGTTCTATGTGAGTGCTCCAGTTTAGTTTATTATCTAGGTTTATACCTAGATATTTAACATTAGATGACAGTTTTAATTCAGTGCCAAATAGTTTAGGTAATGTTAAATTAGCAATTTTTCTCTTGTTTGTAAAGAGTACCAGCTCAGCCGCTGTCATCCGCTTAACAATGACTGTTGCTTGATCGCAACATTTCATTAATGTGCAGAAGAAACAGGGAAGGCGATAGCACACAGCTTTGAAGAACACCAGCATTGACGAGTTTAAGGTCAGAGCATGCGCCATCAACAACGACCTTGATACTCCGATTTGTCAAAAAACTGGTGATCCAATTGCACAATTTCCCAGGTTGCCCATAGGATGGGAGCTTGGAGAGAAGTGCCTTGTGCCATACCCGTTCGAAAGCCTTCGCTTTGTCCAAACTAACTATCAATGCCTCTCCCTTATTCTCCACTGCCTGCCACCCACCCACCGATGTGTTAAGTAAACCAGAAGATCACCAGCTGAGTCTGATTCACGATGAAAACCGTACTGACGGTCACTAATCAGCTGATGTTCCTCTAGATACCTCAAAAGGTGGCAGTTGATAATAGACTCCATTATTTTGGAGAATAAGGAGGGTATCTCTATAGGCCGATAGTTGGACGGGACCGATTGATTAATTTAAATTAATTAATTTAGTAAACTGCTCTTTGGGGGCAAAGTATATTTGTTTTACTAGCTGAGGAAAAGGAGCTTTATTACATAAGTCCAGATGGCCTTAAATATGGCACAGTATACTCTGAGAACACAAAACACCTAAGAATCATAGCGTGTGCACCATGGTATGCTTGCAACAATGAGATTCATGAGCACTTAGAAATGCCGATAATTGCCGAGGTAACCAAACTGTTTTTCCAAAAATGTAGGTATAAATTGGAAAAAACATCCAAATCTCTTGTCACAATCTCTCCTGGTTCCACAATCAGTCAAGAGATTTAAAAGAGCCAATGTGCTAACTGACTACGAAACTTCAGGGCCAGGTCCTGTTTTTCCAAAAAGTAGAATATCTTACAACAAATATAATTATAGCCAATTTGCTTGATTGCAAATGAAACAATAGAAAAAAAATTGTAAATGTAATATAAAATTTGTCTCTTTTTGGTTTATCTTGTATTACATTTAGGCTTTTTGAGTAATGAATAAAATAAAATCTTATATGGTTGTTGTAATGGCAAAATTATATATATTTTTTCTCTCTTTTTAAGCGGAAAACCACTAGCTTATTATGAAATTACAATTATTGTTATTGAACATTGCTTTTCAGGTTCATATTTCTGCTATGATACACCTGGAGCTCTTGTTGATAATTTTAAAGATGATTCACACTTAAACACATCACAGTTTGCAATGTTATATTCAATATATTCCTGGCCAAATGTGATATTATGTTTCATTGGCGGTTATCTAATTGATAGGTCAGTATGGCTTTGTTTATATCACTTAGCATGAATCACTAACACTGCACTCTAATTACTACTTGTTAAATAGGTTGTGTAAACACATTATAATTGACCTTTGCATATTTGTAAGCAAGAGTTGATATTTTATAATTACTCTTACTAACATTGTAAGGTAACAGGCAAAAACCCATATCTTTGTATTGTTGTGTTGAGACATTACACAGCCTAAATATGTAATGTGGTTTAACCAAGCTGTAGTTTAACTTTTTTTAAGTTGCTGATATATAGCTGCCTAGGACATGACATTCCAATTCTACATGACATTAATACTAGGTGGCAAGTCCATGGCCACCTAGTATTAATCATTGACTTACTACTTACTTACTTACTTAATATATGGACATTGGGTCTCATACTAAAATCGCGAAAAAATGGACGAGTTAAACATCTCAGAAATACAAATGTTAACAAAGTAATTTAAACACTAAATTCATTATTTCTCGATTTAATTTTGATTGCTTCAAACAGAAATGAAAAATTGCTGGTAAAATTTAGTATTACTTACTCAATAGGCTCTTAGAAAATTAAACATTAAGTCCATTGCTTTAACATGTAAAATTGCAAGACATGCTACTCATAAAGAGAATCCTTGTTCTATCATATTCTTTATTTGAATTTTCATATAGAAAATTCTAATAAAGAATATAATAGAACAAGGAATGCATGAAGTCAATTTGTTGACAAAATTTGTTAAAGTTACTTAACTCTATGAATTAGTTTACGGAAGAAAGAAATAGGAATGTTAACTAAAAGTTTTGTTACGATCTTCTTTAGTCTTGTTTTTCAATAAATAAAAAAATATTGGATACTTTTTTTTCTTTTGTAAATAAAAATGCCGATAATAAGTTGCGTTGAGCATTTGTATAACAATATTTTTAATTATCTAAAAATTGGACAAGATTTTTTTAAAGTCAGTCAGTGTTATGTAATGCACTAAAAATAAAAAGTCGTTTTATTACAAGTTTAAAAATATTTATTCTTAATAAATAACTACCTACTAAACTATCATTGTGATCGTGATGTCAAATGGCTATTATAATTATATTATGGCTATAATAATTATATTTATTATTAACTAGCTGTAGCATGCAGCCCGCTGCATTATAAAAGATTTGGCAAATCCCGTGGGATCACCTAATTTTTCCAAGATAAAAAGTAGCCTATGTGCTATTCCAGGTCATCATTTACCTTTGTGCTAAATTTCATTCAAATCTGTTCTGTAGTTTTTGCGTTATTGATTAACAAACATCCATCCAAATATCCAAACTTTCGCATTTGTAATAGTTATAATAATAATATAGGTTACCTTTAAATAAATTTAACTTGTTATAAAGTTTTTGAACCAGTTTTTATTTGGGTGGTTTCTTTTTTACAGATGTAATCAATTGTATATCCATCAACTTTTTTATAATTGATAGAATCAAATTTATGTGTATGTTCTTTACCTCCATGAAACACATCTTTTAAAATGTACAATTTTAATACCTCTATAGAAATAAAGTTTTAATCATATTTTTTGAATTATTTTCCTCTACTCACGCGACGATAATTGCATATAGTGCGTTCAGTACTCATAAATATGTAAAATACATTATTTTTATCGAAAAATAAGCCACCCATATTTCTTACTTCTATTAGTTTATGACACCATATTTTTTATATTTCAATAAATTTTATATTAAATAAATTTCAGATTGCCAAAATCTACCAACAATGCCTGTGTGCAAATTCATAATATAAATCTACTAAATACTAATCCCTAATCATATTTAATTAAATTAAACTCATGAACTATGTTTGCAATTAATACAATTGAATGAATGAATGAATGAAACTCTTTATTGTGCACAAACTTAGAATTTAAAAATACATTTTTAGTATAATTAATTACTATACTCGTAGTACACAAAGGCGGTCTTATCGCCAAAAGAGCGATCTCTGCCAGACAACCTTTGTTGATAAGGATAACATTTAAAGATAGAGTAGGGTATCCATAACAGATATTTATACTATTATATTATCTTATGACTATATACCTATTTTACATCTATACATACAAATTATGCAATCACACATATAGACAAATCCGAGATCACAACATAAAAACACATTGATGCACAACAAAATGCACAAAAATCAAAATAGGACAAATATATATGTATATATATATATATATATATATATATATATATATATATATATATATATATATATTAGTGATGGGCCGAATGTGGTTTGAACCGAATTCGAACTTCGGCCGAACATTCGGTGAAAATAGAAAAATTCGGCCGAATTTCGGCCGAACTTCGGTTTAATTTTGGGGCGCTTTCTTAAAAGCGACACGTCGTGACTTTTTTACGAATTTGCTTAAAATTTAATTATTTATACTAGCTATTTACCTATTTTACTACTTACTACTAGCTATTATATTGTCCGCGGCTTCGCTCGTGTAAAGTAAGAGAAAAAAGTATCCTATGTCAAAAAACTGCGTCTAATTCATAAATTGTGTCATAATCAGTTAATCCGTTCGGAAGTTATCGTTGACGAAAAATCTGGAAAAAGTGTTTTTTCGACATAAATTCGAAATTTTTTCAAATACAGTTTTAAAGATCAACATTAAATCAAGTTTTCAAAAGTTACGGCTTTTCAAATATTAATATTTTGTTGTTTACAGCAAACTTAGCATGTTTAAAATGACTTTCAGACTAATATACCGATTGACTTAACAGTCTAATCAGCTTTTCTTTCTATAAATTGCGTAAAATAAGCAAATTGCATCAAAATCGGTTGATTTATTTGGGATTTAGTAATATCGAAAATTCAAAAAATAACTTTTGATATTGCTTCGACATTTCTGAGTCTGTAAATTACGTAGCTATGAAAATATTTTAGAGGTCAAAAATTGCGTTGAATGCCATTCGAAAGACCAAAATCAGTCATCGCTTTTAAAATATATAGCATTTCAAAAATTTTGAAATTACTGTCATTTACAACGACTTCTACGTACTAACGAATATTTGTAACAAATTTATGATTTTTGAACTCTGAAAAAAATCTGTAATGTGCTAAGATATAGATAAAGATCTAGCAGAAAGTTTCAGGGATGACCTGCCGGGTCAACCGTTTTACAGATTTTTTGAACTCTTCGAACTTAAAAATCTATGCTGAAGTTTTTTCATTTTTTTTTTATGTTTTTTTATTTAGCGGAATGTTTCAGGGATGGCCTGCTAGGTCAACTGTTTTACGGATTTTTTTTTCGAAAGTATAGTATAGCCTATGTTACTCGGGGATGATTTAATATCTTTCCAATGGTGAAAGATTTTTTCAAATCGGTTTAGTAGTTTTTGAGTTTAGATATATATATATATATATATATTATATATATATATATATATACAAATTTTTCCTCTTTATAACATTAGCATAGATTTCAAGCAAATTAGAGCAAAGAAGATACTTTCTTCTAGTGCCGAATGTTTGGCATTTAAACCGAATTTCGGCCGAATGTCGAAGTTCGGTTCAAGTTGCCGAAATTCGGTTAAACCGAATGTGAAACGAATTTCGGCCCATCCCTAATATATATATATATATATATATATATATATATATATATATATATATATATATATATATATATATATATATATATATACAGGGTATAACAAAAATAAGCACTAATACTGAAGGAGCGTTCAGGATGTGTGGTTAGCTCTTTAATTATACATTTTTAATAAATAAAAACTATGAAATTTCTGAGAAAATGAATGTCAAAGTTTTTTTTCAAAATGATCTGTGGCAGCCCTGAAGTATAGCACGCAGTAACGTACGCGCACGGTTTACGCAGCTATGAAAGGTCACAATCATATGATAGATGTCAATGAACTGCTAGACGCACAACAAAGTACTAATTACTTGACAGAGTAAATAATGTAGATATTATTTAAAGAGTTTTTTTATATTTTTTTCTACCAGGACTGATGTTGGAATAAACCCATGAGGGTCCTTAGTTTGATTACCAGGCTGGACAATTTGATTCATAGGTAACTTAACTGGGTTTTGATAGCCATAATTATTACATTATGTTAAAAAAAACACTGTCCGACTATTGGTGTCACTCGATAGCATATTACGATCATATTAAAATAATTATTAATTACTATACTCATATTCAATAAAAAAAATCTCATAAAATTTTATTAATCGTAAATACCTACCTAGTAGTCTCATACCTAGTTTACGTAAGGCAAACCTGCGGCTATTAGGCATTTCATGCAGGAAAATCTCCCGCCTGGCAACAAAATTATATCAGCTGTGTACCTAAAATTTATTGTGACCTGGATTATTATTTCTAACTCTGAGTGAAACTATTAGTTTGGTACATACATTCTAAAACAATCGTGGCAAATAATCCAATATAACTAATTAAGGTATCCTTTTGTTATGAAAACACATTACATAAATTACTTCATCACACAATATCCACCTTCAAAGTCAACTATTCACATGTGTTTTCAGTGTAGGTACCTAAATCTATTCCGTGATTCATAGGCATTTTACAATGTATTATCTGGCATGGTTTCAACTTACAAACTGGTTTAATGGCATAATACTTACCTCTAGTACCTACCCTGTTTGCTTCTAACTTCACATAACAAGGTGTCTAAATAGGTAATTAGTTTTTGAGCAGGTAAATCATAGCTATTATCACTTTTTTTACACACAATTCTAAAAACTTAGTAAAACTTTCTCGTTGATAACACGACACTTCGCAAAATAAATATGCATTATCATTAAGAATTAAGACACAACACAACCTTTTATAAGCATTTTTGACAAATAAACCTACGCATTGATTAGCCTAGAAGTCCTTTGATTTGAAGTATTACCGACATCGCGCTAGGCGTCTCAACGCGGCCAAGCGCCCGACTTAAGGCCTTGCTCACACACACTACTGAATATTTTCCGCGGGAATTTTAATTGCGCAAATTAATTTTCGTTACATATGAAATTTGACATGGCTAGCACTGCTAAAAAAATGTCAAGAATCGGAATGTTCCCGGTGAGTTGATAGGCTCGTTTGTCACTATCACTACATGGCTGATGGAACTTAGTACCAACCTAAAGTTTGTTTTAGGTGCGCCTCTTCTTACCTTTTTTTATGTTATTGAGATAGGCAAACTAGCAGACGTGCCACCTGATGGTAAGTGGTCGACGTCGCTAATGAACAAAAATGGGATACCTGGGCTGGAACTAGCCCAGGTATTCCATTCATGTGTTAGAGACATAAGATGTTAAGATCCTGAGACATAAGATGTTAAGTCTCGGTGCCAGTAATTACAGTGCCTGTCTTGCCCTTCTCTCCGAAACACAGCAAAGCTGTTTCACGGGAGAAATTGGCAAGACCTTTCTAAGTAGTAGTTATTTCAGGAAAAAGATAATTTTTGACTACGTTTTTTTGATTACATTTTAGATCAAAGATTTTATAAAATACTAGCCGTTGCTCGCGGCTTCGCACGCGTGGTTAGAGTTTTTTGTGAATGTCAAAAATAAACCACGCAAGCGAAACCAACGAAAACTATTGCTAATTTTAGCGATTGCCGGGATTACATATCAACCTGTTCATTCATTCAGAAAAATTAATCTTTTTCATCAAAATATTGTTTATCATACTGGAAATGAAAAAGTATTAAGTTAACTTTAAAGCCGCCGCCGGTCGTTTGTACAGGCCTTTAGAACTTACACGTGTTTTGCGGCTTATACAAAGTGCAACGAAACGCTTTGATTGGCGAAAAGACCACTTTCGGAAAGAGACAAGACACTCCCTTTTTTCTGCCATTTTGTTTTTATGTAAAATCATACTAATATGTAGTTCCGTATAGTTTTAGTCAACATTTTTGTCACTTTTATGATAAGAGTGATGCCGGTTTAGGCGTTTCTTCGTAAGGTACTGGGTTCGATTCTCAGTTCGCCTGGTAGAATGGAGGGTAATTCTTCTTAAGGCACTCAAACTAACACGGGAAATGATTTTTGAAGTGAAAACTTCTTTAGGCGCGTTGAGCGTTTTGGTAGAGGGTAAAATCCTCGGTTCGCGTCACCGACATGCTAATGATAATAGTATATCTATAGCTATGTTTTGCATATAGTTTTAATTACTCTCAACTTAATAGTTCCGTTTTCACTTCTATCGGCAGTCCCACGACTGCTACTGTTTTTTTTTATTTATGGTGCAAGGGGTCCCACCACCACCTTCGGGACCCAAGACAACCTGACTGCTGTACAATGAAAGAGGTCCTGGCACCGGCTTCCTCCAGAGAGGTTCGGAGGTTAGACGACAGTCGCTACGGCAAACTCAAACTCGTTCCTAGCGCAAGCGTGGAGAATAACCGGAATAAACTCTAAGATGAAGAAGATTATTTTTAAATTTGTTTCACTGAACCCTAATTAGTTCGGAAAAGTACCTAGATAATTGTAAAGGAATTTTTATTTTTTTATTCAGTTGCCGTTTGTCTTTGGAGAGCGTAACTATTGCTATTATTGCCGATTTTTTATGAATCTTACTTAATACCCATTGATTGGAAATCGCGATTTTAAAAATGCCACGTAGAAATAATAATGACCGTCACCTTTACACTAATAGTGAATTTTACGAAATGATGCTATGTGTTGGTGCTGCTAGGAATGGTAGCATTAATGAAGCGAGGGAGATTTACCGACAACGGTTTATTGATGGAAGGCCACCAGCAGAACAACGTCATTTACCTCCGTACTCAGTATTCCGTAACATGTGTTTACGACTTCAGCGTACTGGTTCCTTCCACCGCGAACGAAACGTTGGACGTCCTAATTCAAGAGTAGGTACTGCTATTGAGACTCGAATTCTAAATCATTTTGACGAGAATCCTCGGACCAGCACACGCCGATGCAGTGCTATGTTAAATGTAAACCATATGGTGGTGTGGCGTACTCTGCAGGATGATGGACGACATCCCTACCATTTTTCAAGGACTCAGGAGATAGGACTTGCAGACCATATGCCCAGAATGGACTTTTGTAGGTGGTACCAGAACCGTGCTGAAGCAAATCCCGAATTTGCTTTTAATATTTTATGGACAGATGAGGCTTCTTTCACAAGAAATGGTGTGCTCAATTTGCACAACGAGCATGTGTGGGCACATAATAACCCGCATGCCTCGAGTGAAAGTAGTTTTCAGCACCAGTGGAGAATTAATGTCTGGGCAGGCATCGTTGGGGACTATGTTTTGGGGCCGACTATTTTACCTCAGGGTCTTAACGCTCAAAGGTACCTACAACACCTGAGAGAGGATTTAGAAGAACATCTGGAAAATCTTCCACTGAATGTATACCGTAATATAATTTTTCAGCACGATGGAGCACCCGCTCACTTTGCACGCCCTGTGCGTGATTATTTAAACGATCGATTTGCAGAGTGGATAGGTCGAAGTGGCCCGGTGCCTTGGCCACCTCGTTCTCCATATCTCACGTGCCTAGACTACTTTTTATGGGGTTATGTGAAAAATAAAGTTTACTCTGTGGAATGTCATACACGTGAAGAGAAGGAAGGTAAAATTAATGCAGCATTTAGGTCCATAACCCCACATATGTTGCATAATGTAAGGTTATCAATGTTACGCAGAACTGCTCTTTGCATTGAGAAGGGTGGTGGTCATTTTGAACCTTACTTATAAATTAATTTGAAGACAGTGTTGTTTTATTATTGCCTGTAAATAGTGAATTTGGATTAATGTATAATAATTAATCAGTGACGAAAGTGATATGTAAAAAATTGCTTATTAAATGTGTGTAAGTACAAGTACGCGGTATTCTTCATGTCTATGTGTGCGTCACGCTATTCATTCAACGTGTTGCTGACGTCACATCACTTCCATCTTCAAGGTAGGGGTGTGAAAATAAACTTTAATTTCTTATTTTACTAAATTTATATGAAACAAAAAATGTGTGCCTTTTGGTATAATATTTTACCAGGTGTTTGTTTAGTTCATGTACACGTATACCCTTGAAAGTTAGTGCTTATTTTTGTTATACCCTGTATATATATATATATATATATATATATATATATATATATATATATATATATATATATATATATATATATATATATATATATATTATTTATTCTGTAACATTTAAATTCAAATAATACGTTTTGACTAAATTTTTAAAAGTATTTAATGATTTTGCACATCTAATGTTAGTAGGTAGCTTGTTCCACAGCTTAATAGCTTGAATCGTAAAGGAATGTTCATAAAAACATGAATTATGAACAGGCATACGCAAAGTAAGATTTTCACCTGAACGCAGTTTCATAACCTGACTGTCAAAAATACAATTATTATAATAAAATACGTAAATTAAATAACATCTACCTACTTGCAAATTAGGTGTAACTGTTTTTTAATTTTCTTAATCCTTTCTGTTTTACATACATTTCCCTTTCTGTAAAATGATTTGAACAAACAAGACTTGATAGTTTCAAAAAAGTATTCCTCATAATGTGAATGGGCTATTATAATACTCGTCCATGTTGCACAACTTATTGGATCTCGTGGAAAAAATGCAATAAATATATGCTATAATATCTCATATGATTAAGTAATAACTATTGTTAAAAAATAAAATTATCAAAGAATTATAATAAGTAAAATATAATAAATAATATGGAAGCAACTCCATTTATTTTGCGAAAAATTGTGTAGCAAGTCGAAACCGTGTGACATATTTGAATTTATATATAGCCATCATCTTTCTACGTATATCTAAGCGTGTGGGACAAGGACAAAGAGATATTGTCAATATATTTTATTGGTTTTTCAATCAGTAGCTTATAAATAATTCCAAATTTAATGAAATATTGTGTTCAGAAGCTAAATACATACTATAATAGGGCAAACAATTATTATACTTACAAGAAATATAATATTCCATCTTTTTATCCCTTTGGCCGCGTAATTTTTACAATTTTGCACCATACAATACGGCATTCTTAATGTCTTGTCAGACTCACTGGTAAATAAAAACTAACGCGAAATTGTTTCTCTTTTTACGTTTTGTTTCTTTTTTAATTGGTACACTTTTAGAGCGCGGACCTGATGTCCATATAAGTCAATGGTATTAATGTAAAAAGGCAGGACAATAGGACGATTTTAGGAAGTCTCTTCAGAAGCCTAATTTTACTGACTTCAGTATTGCCTTTAGAAGTCCTGGGTTCAGGCCCTGGGTCGGATGTTATTTATGTGATAAATAAATACATACGTAAACTTATTAATGCCAAGTACTTAACAGTAAGTAAGTAAAGCCAAGTACTTAATATCACAATCCTTAATTTTTTTTTTCTATTTACATCATTACACCTGTTAATAGTACTATTTGATCTTCCAAGCTTCAACCCAACCCTCACTTTCCAGTACACATTAGAAATATAATTACACTACATATATAACAATGTGTATAATGGAATTATATTGATTGTGATCAAATAAATTAAATTTAGGCTTTTATCAATTATGAGGATGTATATATAATCTTAGAGCTAAGGGATCAATTCAAAACCAACAAAGCCAATTAAACTAATCAGTCATACTTTTTTGTTTACAATTACGTTATTTGTGTGAATCCAAATTTTAAAGCCTTATATTTGTTGTTCATTCAGAAATGTAAAATAATAATGAAAACATTTAAATTTCACTAATTTTTTTAATTCTTATATGGTTCCACTTATTGTGGAGTAATATTCTTTATTATAAATTCTTGGAACACGACATTAAATAAGAGTAATGAGTATTTATAATACGTTCACAAGAGTTACATCTAGGTTGTGAACTTAGATTGTATAAGATGCACATATTTATGTTTACATTGAATATACAGCCTCTTAGGTAAGTCGACCTAAACCTTGAAGGGGGTAATAAGGTATCCGATTCTCATTCCAAATAAATAATAATTAAAAAATACCTTTAAATTTTAACCTAATAATTCAATAAATTCATTATTATTACGCACCAACACGTCCACGCAAGTAATGCACATATCGATAGATAGATAAATAGTTAGTTACATAATTATTACCCCCTTCAAGGTTTAGGTCGACTTACCTAACAGGCCGTATATCTACTCAGGTTACATACAAATTTAAAATTGATTTTAGGTGTTTTGGTGTTAGGCTGGGCACTATCATCTACATGACAATTGTTTTTATTGGAGCAGTGATTTTTGCTCTAGGAGTTTACATCAATGCATTTTGGTTGATGATTTTAGGAAGATTTATCTTTGGGTAAGCTAATTCAACTTTTTTACTCTATAACTAGCTGCAGCGTGCAGCCCACTGCATTTAGAAAGTTTTTGGTGAATCCCGCGGGATCCCCTAACTTTTCCGGGATAAAAAGTAGCCTATATGCTATCCCAGGTAATCATCTACCTGTGTGCCAAGTTTCATTCAAATCCAATTTGTAGTTGTTGCGTGATTTAGTAACAAACATTCATCCATCCATTCAAACGTTCATCCATCCAAACATCCAAACTTTCGCATTTATAATACTAGCAAAAAGCAGAGCTTTGTAAGGGCTCGCAAAGTTATATTACCTAGTAAGGTTAGGAAAGTATTTTTATGAGAATTACATCTTTTAATGTATGGACTCTATTTATAATTATCTGACCTAAAAAAATCCAGCGTATTTTTACGCAAACATTATATTCCCATTAAAGGCGTCGTCAGGCTTTGGTTTAGGAAGGCGCAGGAAAATAAAACCAAAATAAAAAAACATGTTTCTAAGACTAAATTTTTTTAGTACTTACAAGAAATATTCTTTAAAATTTTCTTGATTTATTAAAAACACGATTTTTATTATTATCAATGTTATCTACACAGAACAAATATAAAGGTTATCTACTAAAATTTTACACTATATTTTCTGGTCTACCTATAATACAGCGGTGTGCACAGGATTATGACACTGGGTATGCACTATGCAGAGGGGTACTCGGTCACAAAAACTTTATTTTAAATAGATTTTTAGCATAGTCACAACCACGCTACGGATCTCTAAGTCGGAAACCATAGCAACAGAACTAATCTTAGATGTACTACTATTCATGTACATCTTCTACGGCAACAATATCCTGAATTACAGACCCAGTTATACGTTTCATAACTTTTAACATGAAACTTACGAGTTTCGTTTACTTTTTGCTGGTTTAATTGTAACTCGGGTACACATCTACCTTTAGACACAATTTAAATCTTTTTACTAAATGACAATTGTGAAATCTTGTTATTTTTAATTTTTAATAAACACACATTTTCGACACAAACTTCACAATCAAATAACATTAAAAATCTACAATTAATGCACTAGTAAAAGCAAATCTTTACAATTATTATAGAAACTCAGTAATAAACTTAAATGTACAATTTTTCAAAAGTTAAAATCAAAAATTTTCTAAGAAAACTAAAGACGGGAGCCAGGCCAGTCGCGGCTTTGGGTATTCATGGGTGTGTGCGTTTGTAAACTATGCACAAATAGCAAAATTACTACACACATGCGAACAAATCTACTGCGCTAGACGGCGGCATGCCTTAGAGTCGCCAAACGTCTGGCAAACATAATGTTTGTGTGCTTGCAAATAGGTGCTATTTATAAAATATTAGGCGTTTTTTTAATTAATATATTTTGTTTATTCATTTATTTACTATTAATTAAAGTCATGTTTGCCAAGTAAAGCACTGCTTTTGTGCATTTATTGACTGCATGGCACTGCTATAATATGTAGCAACTCAAGTTCCTTCTCGCGCCACCACTTCGCTCTTAAAGCCTAATATTGATAGAAATCAATTTTTATTTATGGTAGCTTCCTTGTAAAAGAATTTTCAAGGAAAAATGGGTATTAGAAATGAAAGTTGTTCTTATAAAGAAACACACAATTTTAACATTTCGCTAAGATAAATAGTTATTTTTTCTAAAATCGGAAGTTTCTGGTTTCACATCGATTTTCGAAACCAAAAAATGTTTTATTTAATTAACCTTCAAAATTTTTAGGTCTTAGGATTAATACTGGATTTACCGCAGGTACGAAGAATTGGCGGTAGAAACTCAGCGAATAAAATTTTTGAATTTTTCTCTCAGAGAAACCCTCGAGGTTTGATTCCCGAGTCAGATAAATCAAAAATGTGTTTTTTCAATTTTCTAATAAAAACAACGTTGCCCGGGATTGGAAAAGTGCCCGGTTGGTGATAGGCTATTCACCTATCACGTTGTGGGAGTAAGACGTGTCTTCGGCTAATCGTGGATGCATCTGTTGTACTTCTGCCTACCTCTTCGGGATACGGGCACGAATATATCTTTTTTAGCTTTTTACCCTCGAGCTAAGATTGGAAATTGATCTCAATACAATATTAACCAATTAATACACTTGTACTGTTTCACAATAATCATATTGTGAAAAATCTGTAAACGGTTGACTTGCAGGCCATCCCTGATACTTCCTGTTAAATTAAGGTATTTTAAGCTCAAAAGAGTAAAAACTATAAGCGTAGATTTTTCTTTTTTTTAAAGTTATATTAAAAAAATCTATTTCGCCGAATTTTTTTGTGGGGTTTTTCTGAAAATGCCTTGGGCCCATTTGGTTTAAATTTTCAAGACGTCTAAGTTGAGTGGAATCCAATCGAATGCCATCCACCGCGTTTCGATCGGTCCAGCCGTTCAAAAGTTATGTGATGTTTACATACACACACACACACACACACACATACACACACACACACACACGCACGCACGCACTCACGCACACACGCAAGCACGCACGCACACACGCAAGCACGCACGCACGCACGCAAGCATGCACGCACGCACATACTCACGCATGCACGCACGCACGCACGCATGCACGCACGCACGCACGCACGCACGCACGCACGCACGCACGCACGCACGCGCGTCATCAACTGCGTTTCGATCGGTCCAGCCGTTCAAAAGTTATGAGATGTTTACACACACACACACACACACACACGCACGCACGCACGCACGCACGCACGCACGCACGCACGCACACACAGACGTCATCGCGAAAGTAGTCAAAAAAGGTTCATAGGACCTCAAAACGTGGACATCTGGTGAAAGCTTGATTTTTGAAAATCGGAGCAAAATCAGTAACTTCCTTATCTACATACGTTGCCGGAAGTTAAAAAGT
Source organism: Apodemia mormo (assembly GCA_036924255.1). Lineage (NCBI taxonomy): Eukaryota > Metazoa > Arthropoda > Insecta > Lepidoptera > Riodinidae > Apodemia > Apodemia mormo. Next base: position 29,928,523 of record JAUPFN010000003.1, on the reverse strand, counting down.
ACTAGTGTATTAATAGATTAATACTGTATCAAAATGGAGTAAATGAAAATGAATTAAATCTACCACGCCAAAGTAGCATTTTAACTCGTTAGTTATATAATAGATGGCGCTAGTAGTAATAAAATTCTAATAAGACATGTATCTTCAATTTTTTATTATTTATTAAATTGTATTTTAATGGTAGATCATATGTAGACATGAATTTAAACTACTATGTCAAAGCTGAAACCTAAAAGTGCGATACTTTTTCAGTAAAAGGTACCACAAAAGTGCATAGAAAGTCGCCTAGTGTAGGTCTCGCTTCGCTCGCCGTTATTAATATACATTTGCACTACAGTGTTGATGTTAGGCTGAAGAATGCTGCTATTTACCTGATAAGACCATTAAATATAAAAATAAAATAAAATTTATTTCAGAAATATTTAAAGAGGATTTTAAAATCTTAGTAAATAGTTACAATCTGAATTATGCGGCTTCGCCCACAAGGACATTAAGATGTAGTTAATGTACGAAATTTTATACAGTATTTCATCCTCTATTTCACCATCTTAGTGGATGAAATTTAAAAAGTCCTTTCTTATTACCTGTTTACATTACGTCATAATAACAACACCTGTAAAAAATTTCAGTCCTGGTCCAAGGGCTTAGGCTTATTTTGTGTTATTATAATTGTGTGTTCTTACCTATATGTTTTTAAATGTATATATGCTTACTATGTATTATGTTTTGACGTCGATAAGTGTAACCGAGTGTACCTACGTCGAATAAATGATATTTGATTGATTGATATATAAACAGATTTGCTTATATCTAATGGCTTTCCCTATTGTAATTTTTTTATCGTCATTATAGTAAAAGAGATGGAAAGCAGTCATGACTGCCCATAAAAACTTGCAACATTAAAAATTAGTTGCAAACCAACATCACATGTTGGTTGGGGTAGTTGAAATTACAAAAATTTTGTTCCATTCCTCTTAAAATTTCATAGCTCCTTGGTATGAAGTAGATTATTCTAAAATATGTTGTTGTAAAAAAAATGAGAAAATCGAACAGCCACACAAATGACCAGGAATCGAAATGAAGTGGAAGGAATCTTTATCTACAACATGTAGCATGACGGCGAAAACTCGTCGCAGTTAGTAGGCGTCTAGTTTAAAAAGTTTGTTGAAAAAGTCCTCATTATACAGTGAAATATACCAGAGGTCAAACATCAACTCAGAGATTAAGAGGTTTAGGACTCCCAGAGTTCAGAACTTAACCTGCCTACCTAACTTAGGACTAAAGTTATCGACAAGCGTATCACTGTCTTGAATTCTATCAAATTGAAAGGCTTGGCTTCTACCTAGAAAGGTAAACTGAATTACGTGTGTGGTCACACTTGCCTATTGTATAGATGTCCATCTTGGATGGTTTAGCTTTCTTGGAGTAAAAAATAAAAAGACAAAAGTTTAATTCGCCCTAATCTAAGACCCGCTTTCGAAATGTCTTAATTTCAGACAAACCTGTTCCCAAACAATCCGCATATTAATTGATGCTGTTGTCTTCTAGCATATTATTTAAGGGCAGATGAAACAGTTTTTTTATGTTCCGAGCCTTGAAAGACTTCAGCTTTTGTTTCACTTTGTAGAATATATCATTCAATATGAATGATGATATGGTTTCCAAAAACATAGATATTCACGATTGCAATTTAGTGGCAAAACAATATGTTGATGCCAGACCCGTAGAGCTTAACAATTTAAATGTTAACTGCAAGTGCCCCTCCCCCCTCGCTTTTGACAGCTTCAGTGATAAGGGTTGATGTGGTAGATACAGAATGAGGTAAAGTAAACCATTCGGTCTTTAGTTAAGTGATCACAATGAAAAGCGTACTGTTTGCCGCTAATAATAAACACAAACAATCCTCTAACACTGTTATTTTAAGAATACGTAAATCAGTCATTCTTCACAATGCTTCATGGGCCATTTGTTGTCCCTGACAGCATCTAAAGTGGTCCAGTGGTCGTGTTTTATTTATATATGTACAGAAACCAGATAAAGTTCTATTTCGCAGAAACGGATTTGCATGAAATTTAGTATGCAGGTGGTTTCAGGGCCGCTAAATCGATCTAGCTAGGTTTCATATTAGAAAACGTCGTTTTTACTAAAGCTCGGTTATCCAGGTACTTCATTTATTTTACGAGTATATTATTTGCCAAGAAGTTCGTAAGAGGAGAACGACTGGCTGTTCAAGCTACAACCATCGTGGCTCCTTGGTGGTAGAGCTCTGCATTGTCTCGCCCGGGTCTGGTACCACCGTCTTATATTTTCTTGCTGCAATCGCGTCAGTATTTGACATTGTCGTGTTCCTGTTTGGAGGATAAGGGAGTCGGTAAACTCATGCACGTAGCATTAAGACCCCGCCACAAGGATACTCGTAGCAACGCATCATTACCATCTTTGGTGTTTATTTATTTATCTTTATTGAACCACATACAGAATGTATAGGTTACAAATGGCGAGCTTAATGCATAAAGCATTTTCTACCAGTAAACCATACGGGTAACCAGAAAATTACACAGAGTGGTTAAATTTTCGAAGTGGTTAAAGGGTCTATAGGCGATGGTTACCACTTTCCATCAGGAGAGCCATTTGCTTGTTTGTTACCTATCTTCGAATGTTTATTCATTACATAAATGCTCGTCAATGTCAATCAAGGTTAATGTCAGTCAATCAAAGTCGTAGATGGTAGAGAACAACTACGGATTAAATGGATACGCCTTTCAAGACAATTTCTTAGTTTGTCAGTGTAGCTTGCAATTACATACAGAAATACAGAGTTAATAAAATAATTTCAAGGGTAATTTTTAAACCTTGTTATCTCATTCGGTACGATAAAACAGTACAACATGGTTTATTTCTATTTTTTCACAATGTAATATAACCTACAAATGTATGAAATTTTTGACAGTAATAGGAGCGTTTGTTAATATGCGCGGCGACACATTCCTTCCCAATGGCGTGTCTATTCGTATTTTCGTGGTATGCGAGAATAACCCATCAGATGAGATATAATTCAACTACAGCCCACATTTAAAATTCTAAGCATAACTGAGTTATTCTCTTGACAAATTATATAAATTGTGTAAATGAAACCAATAAGTAAAGTCCTTTAGAAACTACAAGCTATATGCACAAAAGTTACGCTATCAATAATTATGCACGAAAGGAATAGGAAATGTGATAAGAACACATTGCTCATAACATTCAGGGATATAAATTTCAATACAGTAAAACTGATAACAGTAACATAAGTACTAAAATATTATCTATGGCTTCATAACAATATGTCACACAATTAGTTTAGTATCCATAAACCGCGTATCATCGTCAAAGTTCTTGTGTTAATCTTAAATATAGTTGAGCCAAATTTAATAGTTTACACTAAAGAGCTCATCATTTGTAGTATCATGGAAATAAAATAGTATAAAGACCTTTTTTGTTCAATTTATTCGTATTTGAGCACCTCTTAAATTATATAACCACTAGCTGAATCGCGCAGCTTCACCCGCGAGTAGATTAACGTGTCCATATAGTTTTTCTTACAAACTTTCAGCACCTTAAGGGTTGATTTAGAAGAAAAGTTAGCCTATGTTTGATCTCGGATTTTCCAATATCTTAATGCCAAGTTTCATCAAAATCGATCCAGTTGTTTAGCCGTGAAAGAGTAACAGACAGATAGACTTTCGCCTTTATAATATTAGTATGGAAGATTCGACAAAATAAGTAAAAAAATGGGAAAAAGTAGCCCAAGTTCATCCCAAGACTAAAGTATCGCTATATGAAATTTCACCACAATCGACCTAGCGGTTTGTCCGTGTTAACGTCACATACAGACAGACAGAGTTACTTTCGCATTTATAATACTGATTAACGTATCTAGGAGTAGATTGACTCTTTTAATTATACTAGCGATTGCCTGTGGCCGAAATTCGACCATAGACTAAACAATAAAATCTCTTTTAAGTTTGACAACTAACTTTAGCCGTAAAGTAAATGTTAGACATGTGTGTAATGTGTATAATATCCTATATATCCCCCCCCACCCCACCCAATATTATAATTTTCCCGCGTGTTGGTCCCGGGCTCCTTTGAAGAATAGGCCAACTGCCATTCTGCCAGGCAGGTCGTAAAAGGCGACCGATTGGCTATGCGAGTCACTACTATCGTGGCTACTAGGTGGTAGAATTGTGCATTGTCTCGTCCGGGTCTGGTGCCACCGCCTTACCTATTCCTGCCTCAATAGCGTTAGCGCTTGTCACTGTAAGGTAGCCGGTAAACTTATGCATATGTCATTAGACCTCGCCACAAGATAGCAACGCACCATTAACATCTTTGTTGTCTTTAGGCGATGGTTGACTCTATCCATCAGGAGACCCATCTACTTGCTTGCTATTTTATGATATAAAAAATCATGTATGTCCCATGTATGTAGTGTGGGTAATCTTTATTTTTATAAATTTAATGTACTAATGCTTTTTATTTAAAAATATTTCTGCTCTCCTCCGCAATGTAAACTTTAACTGTGCCAAATTTCATAATTTACCGTTCGCGAAATTGTCTTAAAAAGGGGTCCAAGGTTTTTCACTGTGCCAAATTTCATACTTTACCGTTCGCAAAATTGTCTTAAAAAGGGGTTTAAGGTTTTTTACAGTTAAAGTTTACATTGCGGAGGATAGCAGAAACCTAATATTTTTTAAATAAAAAGTATCAGTAAGTACATTAAATTTATAAAAATAAAGATTACCCACACTACATTCATGTGACATACATGATTTTTTTATATCATAAAATAGCAAGCAAGCAGATCGGTCTCCCGATGGATAGAGTCAACCATCGCCTATAGACACCAAAGATGTTAATGGTGCGTTGCTATCTTGTGGCGAGGTCTAATGCCACATGCATAAGTTTACCGCCTGCCTTACCCTCCAAACCGGAACACGACAGTGACTAGCACTGACGCTATTGCGGCAGGAATAGGTAAGGCGGTGGTATCTGATCCGGGCGAGATAGTGCAGAGGTCTACCACCTAGTAATCACCGATGGTAGTAACCTTATAGCCAAACGGTCGCCTTTTACGACATGCCTGTCTATTTCGTCTATTTTTCAAAGAAGCCTGGACCAGATGTATATTGTTCTGTGGCCCGGACCAACCGGGGGTCTCTGATGTTATAATTCTAAGTTTATGAGGTTCTTTAAGCTACCGTACTGTCTTTGCGTTAAATCTGTACATATAATAAAATCGTAGGAAAGTCAAAACTGTACATTGAATATTTTTTAAAAGAATACTTGGGGCGTGATCTACAATCGATATCGAAGCCAAAAATATAGTTTTTACAATTTTTGTGTTTGTCTGTTTGTCTGTATGTATGTCCGGGGTAAACTCAAAAAGTACTGCATGGATTTACTTCAAATTTTGCATGAATATTACTAACAGGACGGGTCAACATATAGGCTACATATTATCACGCTATCACCTACTGGGGAGGAGCTGTGCGGAGTAAACGAAGTACGCGCGGACGACGTCGCGAGCAACAGCTAGTCTTATATATAAAATTCCCGTGTCACAGTATTAGTTACCGTACTCCTCCAAAATGGCTTGACTGATTTTGATGAAATTATGTATGCGTATTCAGTGGGTCTGAGAATCGGCCAATATCTATTTTCATCCCCCTAAATGTTAAGGGTTGTCCACCCCTATTTTTATTTTATTTTATGGACAAAAACTTTTATTTTTATTTTTTATGATTCAGCATTGAAAAATACATACAACTCTAAATTTTTACCCTTCTATCACCAACCCTTATTTTTTAATTAAATAATTTATATGGCAAAACACCGTTTGCCGGGTCAGCTAGTTTTCTTTATAAAAAAGGCGTCAAGAAGAGCTGCTCTCGTTTTATTTAAGCGTTCGGTTTCTTATATCTTAATGGATGGTTTTAATTGCTATATTTTTTCAGAATTGGCGGCGAATCATTGCAGGTTGCTGTGAACAACTATGTTGTTTTATGGTTTAAGGGAAAGGAACTTAACATGGTCTTTGGCCTGCAGTTGTCTTTCTCCAGATTCGGGAGCACTGTAAACTTTTGGGTTATGGAACCAATATACAGATGGGTCGCCAGATACTACGGAAGTTATGAACGCCTTGGTGTGACATTGTTTATAGGTTAGTAAATGTATGGTCTCCTCCGGCTGACCTTTATTGACTTTTGCCGTTATTACAGTTTGTATGCTGTGTTATGAATAATTAATTACCAGTAAGATCATCATCATTATAGCATATTGACCTCATTATAAACAGCTTTGCATTGTCTCTACCTCAAGAGATATGTATATGCATGTAAGCCATTAACTCTATAGTACATCTATAGTAATATTAGTAGTAAATACTAGGCAATAAAAAAAAAACTCGTGGTCTATAGGTTAGCCTGTTCGGCGTAGATCGTGAGGACCCTAGTTCGATCCAAAAGAAAATGCGAAATCCCAATAGCAACTTAGAGTCTGAAGGGTGGTGTGTTACCACCGCCTACTTCGAATTAGCACGTAAGCTGTCGATTGTAGTTACCGCTAGAAATAGAGGATAATTGTTATTAGATCGAGAAAAAGCGGTGGTTGGGATTAGCACTCATCTCGCCAACCGACACACCGGAGAATTGTGATAAACTGGATAGTTTATAAATGTTTCCGGTTCACTTTGCCAACCTTGCAAAGGAACCGGTGAACTGATACTCATTATGTACCTACGCAACACGAGACCTCTCAACTATTTTTGAAATTTATAATTTTATGTCACCCAGAGGCTATTTGAAATGCTACCTACATAGCCCATTGCAATAAGCTAGTGGACAATTAAGTCGCTTCTTTGAAGATTAATTGATCTACGATATCTCATTTGGCGAATTAATTATATATGCTCGTCGCGGGTAACAGCTAGTATAGATTAAAGTTCTGCTAGAACAGATGAACATATTAACATAAATGCATACAAGCTAAAGCCCTCCTTGGCATTGTGGCATTGCTGTAGTAGCGTCAGTGCTTGTCGCTGTCGTGTTCCGGTTTGGAGGGTAAGGTAGCCGGTAAACTTATGCATGTGGCATTAGACCTCGCCACAAGATAGCAACGCACCATTAACACCTTTGGTGTCTATAGGCGATGGTTGACTCTCCATCAGGAGACCCATCTGCTTGTTTGTTATCTTATATAAAAAAAGATAAACCATGTGAAAAGAGGATATATTTTAAATGAATTGCTCAATTTGGTAAGCGAAAATATTTTTAACAAGTTTTTAATAATACAAAATACCTTCACCATTATATTCTTGAACGTAAGTAGAGGTGCTCTCAAACATGTTAAATTGTCAAACGTCAGTAGGATAATATAGGTATTTTTTTTTACTTTGACACCTAGTGCGCCCATTCACCAATGGTATTACGAGAAAGACCTGGTGGTCTGGTGGAACAGGTGGCCTGTCAAATACATATATGACGGTTGTATATTTTTCAAAAATATGGACAAACGTATTAGGAGCGGTCATAAATTACGTGAGGTGTTAAGGCGGGAGAGGGTTAGAGTCAAAAATCTCACGTGCAGGGGTCTTTGCGAATATTACGTAAAATCAGCATACGTTTTAAACATAACATTTTTGCACTAAGTCTTATTTTTCTATGAAAATTAGTAGATTCTCAATGAACTACTGTTAGATATTTCAGTGCGATTCTAGACTTAGCTTCTAATTGTAGATTTTATACTAGTATTAAATAATTTTTTTCAGCTTCTTTGACGTGTTTGGGGTCACTTGTATGTGGCCTCATTTTGGGATGGCTGGATCACAGAGCGGAGAAAATTTTGGGCCGCCAAGAAGAAGAGGCTAACGCTGAGCCATTCCGCCTTAGAGACATATTGCACTTTAAATCAGTGTTTTGGCTCGTCTCTGTGATATGTGTCGCCTACTACTTGGCTATTTTTCCTTTTATAGCATTGGGCAAGTAAGTTGCAATTTTATACACGGTGCTTCTTACTTGATACAGAGCCGAAATGCCCCAAGCGTAATATAACACAAACAGTTAATAAAAAAGAAATAACAAATACTCTTTATCGCCTCTGTGGTCTAGTGGTCCGGTGTTGGAGTTGACCACGTGAGGTCCCGGGTTCGATTCCTGGGTCGGGCAATTCAAAAAATGTGTTTTTTCAGTTTTCTGTTTAAAACAACGTTGCCTGGGATTGGAAAATGCCCGGTTGGGGATAGGCTTGCCACTTATCACATTGTGGGACCAAGTATCTTCGGCTAATCGTGGGTGCACTTGTTGTACCTCTGCCCTCCTCTTCGGGGATACGGGCGTGAAGTTACAAATACTCTTTGAGTTATCGATAGGCTTAGTTGTAACAATGATGTTGCGAAATTATTGTCACCCTACGCGTCAACGAACCTAAGCTCTGGGCAGCGAGCGGTAGGTATTGTTTAACATGTGATGATAACCTTTCCCCTCACCCTTACACCCTCAAAAAAATATATTTGAATGTTTTTGTTATATTTGTCTTTGTTCAAAATATAACAAATATATGCGATCGATATCATTACTTATTTGGTTACAACACTACAACTATCAAATTAGAAGTGTCATCGAGAAAATAAAGAAATGGAAATAGTATAGGTAATAAACAAAATTATAAAAACAAATAAGTGTGCCTATATAAACAAAATTTTATTGACCCGGGATACACAACATACTTTTAAAACAATTGCAATCGATTCTACTGTTGATTCTGAACAAACTTGTTTCGGTTTTTGTATCATGTATGAAATACTCTGTAAAGTCTAAAAGAAAGGAAGATAAATATGGCCTTTGCCTGTGATCATCATAAATCAATATCGTATGAAGAGAGTTGTTAATAAGAAGGAAGTAAAGTAAATCTGCAGGGATCGTGATACGTCACTCGGTTCTCTCTGCCTAACTCTTAAGGCATCCAGCGTAAAGATATGCATGTTTACACGGCAAATAGTAAAATGTAATTTAAGTGACGATGTTTTTTTAATTTTCTTTATTTTCTCAAGATAAAGTTAAGACGAAATTGTTGCCTCTAAAGTTAAATTAAATTGTTATGTGAAGAAAGCTAGCTTATTGCGGCAACCACAAACCTCAGGATATTTCTTTTAAATCCCTAAAGATTTAACAATGTTTGGATGACCCGTAAAGGTCCTCCGTTTCAAGAATAAACTCTGCTATTCTGCCAGGCAGTTCGTAAGAGGCGAACGATTGGCTATACGTGTCACTACCATAGTGATTACTGGTTGGTAGAGTTCCACAACGTCTCGCTCGGGGTATTTGGTACCACCGCCTTACCTATTATGATATAAAATAAAACCGGCCAAGTGCCAGTCGGACTCGCGCACGAAGGGTTCCATACCATCGTAGCAATAAAATACGAAAAAACACGTTTATTGTGTGAGGATCCCCCTTAATATTTTAATTTTTTAATTTTTATAGTATTTGTTGTTATAGCGGCAACGGAAATACATAATTTGTAAAAATTTTAGCTTTCTAGCTATCACGGTTTATGAGATACACAGACAAGTTTTATGAGATAGACAGACAGACAGCGGAGGCTTAGTAATATGGTTCCGTTTTACCTTTTAGATATGCGCTGGAATGGCAGAGTGAATAGAGGATAAATAGATGCTTAGGTGAATCAATGATTGTCTAGTTTTTTCTATTAAGGCCAATTAATAGTTATGTGCATTGCTTTGCTAATATTCGGCAAAATTTGTGTAATATTCTAAAATGTTGTCATTTCTTCAGGGTATTTTTCGAAAGAAAGTACGACTACACGCCACAAGACGCAAATACAGTGAACTCAATGGTTTATTTGTTGTCAGCGGGATTGAGTCCCTTCTTCGGCATTTTGATTGACAAGACTGGCAGAAATGTCACTTGGATCATTTTGAGTACTGTCATGACCATCGGATCGCACTTTTTATTGGCTTTTACTTTTGTTAATCCTTATGTTGGAGTGGTAAGTTACATATTTCTTACAAATTTGTGCGTCTATTCGTTTTTATGTGTAGTCTTTGGATAATTATTAATATAAATACGTGAAGCAAAAATTTACCCCTTTTTACAAAAATTACGTGAACGGTGGAGTATGAAATTTTGCAGGAGTGCAGAAATCTAATATTTTAAATTATATGCATTTAAAATACATTTAATTAATAAAAAAAACATAACACACACTACATTCATGCGACATACATGATAATATACTCATATGTATTAGACTGGGATCTCAGCAACAAACTTTTTTGTGAACAGCTTCATTTTGACGAGACAACCATCTTTTCTATCTTCGAAAAATCTCAAATTGGGTAGATAATAAAGTTATAGGGCTTTAAAAATTTTGACTCGGTGAAGGAAAAATATTTATTAATAACAATAATTATTATTTTTTGACTTTAATCGCTTGATTATATTATGAAAACACGATAAAACTTTTGTCCTACACATTCGATGGTTTTTTTTGGCGAGTCCTCCACTCTAGTTTCGGAATTATGTGATGTTTAAATTGATATTATTCAATTTAATAACAACTTAATTTTCTCACAACAGCTTGTTAATTATTATTGTTATTCAATTAAACTTTTCTTAGTCCAACACTCTAAGTTTTCTTTTTTATCTATCTTTACAAAGACCTACAAAAAAAATATAGACGTAGCCAAGCGCTCGTATCGTGAGTCACGAATGTGATGACGATGCGGCAATATGAAGACGGCGACTTACTAGTCGGCCGCGAGCTACAGAGATTGAGAAACGTTCTTTTTGTGACAATATTTATTTTGAAATCATGCCATCCTGTGTGATAAAACAATTGTTAAAACAATTTATGTTTTGAAAAAAAGTCTTCCGGGATCACATTTCACAAGTAAGTATTCAAATTTCCATAAATTTAACAAAACTGAAATTATATTCGATATAATTTCTCAGAACACAAATTTGAAGCGGCATTGTGACAGTGTCGTAAGTTAACATACGAATAAATTTCCCCAAACATTGGGGAAATGTCCCTTTTATTTAGAAAATATATGTTAATATTAGACTTATTGTTTTAATTGGATTCACCGTACTATATATGTATATACTACATATATACATATTTATAAAACATGTCTCGCCGTGTTTCATGTTGTTTCGTGATTGATTCTCCAACTAGCGCTAGAAGATAATTTCATAAAACCATATACCATAACCAATCACGATGCCGCAAACATATCAAAATTATAACATTATAAATCCTTGTTAAAACACCCCTGTGTAACCACCAATATTATTTTTTGAAAAAAATCAAAATTTGTGAAGTTCGAATTTTTAAAGGTAAATTTTATTTTTTCATTTTTTTGGGTGTAATTTTTTTAAATCATTTACTTTTTTTTTGAATAATTAATAAAACTTTACTGTCTAACTATATCTATCCATTAAAACTACAAAAAAATCATTTTAAAGGTGGGAATCAGAGTGGGCCTTATTTTATTTTGAGTAGTTTTATATATCTATGTAATATATATATATATATATATATATATATATATATATATATATATATATATATATATATATATATATATATATATGTGTGTGTGTGTGTGTTTATGTATTTATTCCGTTTATTTTATCTTTATAGTAGTATTTTGTTTTCTTATAGATTTTATTGCAATTAATTAATTGTATGCCAAGTCGAAAATTATCTTTGTTTTATTCTTATTTTTTAGTCTATTTTATTTAGTCTCTATTACTAGAGATAATTTCGCCCATTGTACTTGTTTTCTATTATTGTTGTTATGTTAGTATTTACTGTGTACAATGAAGAATTAAATAAATAAATAAGCTCGTATTTTATTTTTTATTTTATTTGTTAGTTTGCCAATTACCATTCTTGTGTGTACTTTCAGTTTAGAAAAGAAGTTATATATTACTATTAAAGATGAGTATTAAGAATGTATTTTAAATAGTTAGCATTATAAGTAAAAAAAATATTAAAAACCTATTGAATTATTTGTTGTAATTATTTAGAGTAAAAATGTAAAATATGCTGAAAAAGGTTCGTAAAATATTATTCATATTGTAATTAGTGCATAATTACATATGTAAACATGCATTAACATAATGGCATATGTACAGTAGATAAAATAAATAAATTTCAAGACCTTCTAAGTTTGTTTTTGTCGTAGGAAATAGTAATACAAATAAAATGCCAAATATAATTAATCATAATTTAAATTAAAAAAAAACGCATCATAATTTATAAAATGTAGTAGTAAAATATTAATGTAGGTATATGTATAATGTATTATATATGTAATATATTACTTGTATCTAAGTATATTGTAATATCGTATTATCTTACTGTTTTCTTTAATTTTAATTTATCTTAATAATAATCAAGAAGGTATGTCAGTAGTAAACGATTGTAATAAGTTTCTCTGTGCACCCCATCGTAAACACTGTTTATATTTGTTTAAGGTTGACTGGTAGAGAATGTCATGTAGCATTAAGTCCACCTCTGTACATGTTGTGCATAAATTTTAAATAAATAAATAAATATTAAACCAGTAAATGGAAATTTGAAAGCCAATGCTTGCAACACTATTCTTTAGCACACGTACGTAATGTTTTACGATGGTTGCAAGTGTTGGCGTTGGCTTACGCACACATGTACAAAAGTTATCTTCACCGATTTGTTTCTAATTATTTACAATGGCTACGTCTATATTTTTTGTAGGTCTTTGTATCTTTATTAGTTACCCGATTCGAGATTTTTCGAAGATAGAAAAGATGGTTGTCCCGTAAATACGACGCTGTTCACAAAAATTTAGCTTTTTAGTAATCAAAAAAAAGTTTGTTCCTGGGATCCCGGTCTATATACTTATTTTCTTTAAGGCTAAAGTAAAACTTTAGAGAATTTTAGGTTATGGTCGAATTTCGGCAACAAGGCGATAGCTAGATTACTCTATTGTACATAGTAAAATATACATAAAATAAAATTTATTTAAAAAATGACAATGGGCGAGCTTATCTACAATAAAATATTTATTACCGCTGACCCGATGAAGTGAAAAAACAATTATTATAAAGGGCCGTTCATAAAATACGTCACGCTAAAATCAGCTTTTTTACCCCTAACATTAAAATACTGTACAATAAAAATAAAACAGATATGAATATTTTATGTTAAATCAAGATATAGATATAAATCGTATTTTGGCAAAACGAAAATATATAAGCGCAATCTCACAAAATTTTCAAGTAGCTGTTCTCTATCATGTGAAAAATCAATTTCTATTAAAAAATATCAAAAGATTTACCAAAGAAAAATATGTTAAATAAAAAATCAGTTAAATGTCCATAGCTGGGGTTCGAACCCGCAGGCTTCGGCGTAGTAAGTCAACGCTTTAACCCATTAGGTTATTTAAACATCACCTGTGGCGACGGAATTATGAAACATATTTCGTGGGCATATTTTTATGCGTAAAAATACTTGCAAAACAATTTTTCCTAGATATGACCTAATTCTAATGAAATGTCCATTCTCGTAAACCCGCACATTGCAATTTCATCGAAATCATTCGCCACCTACTACTATACTTTACCTGCTGATAAATGTACGAATCGTTGTTAATATTGTCAATTATTGTTGGATTCGTACTCTGATCCTGTAAGGGAATCGGCGTGATGATATTTATTTATTTTACAGTATAAGTTTTTACTTTTATTAAGTACGCATTGTAAGATGAAATATGATTGCTATAGGATTTTTTTATCCGATTTAGTATTCCGTAGTAAAATATCGGCAGCCATGTCATTAACATAGTCATATTAAAACAGAGCTAGGCAAGGCTGACTTAAATTTGAAATTTTCAGATATCATTGGGCATATCGTACTCATTGCTTGCTAGTGGATTATGGCCGCTGGTGGCAATGATTGTTCCAGAGAGCCAACTGGGTACTGCATATGGAATGTAAGAATTTTTGCATATCTTGTCCTCGTGGTCTAGAGGTTAGCCTATTCGGCTCAGATTATGAGGTACCGGGTGCAATCCTGGTGTCTGGAATGTGTTGTGGTTTTTTCGAAAATCTAAAATCTCAATAGCAGCTCGGAGTCTTTCGGGTGGTGTATTACCACTCTCATACCTCGGATGAGCACGTTAAGCTGGCGGTACTGGTTATCGCTAGAAATAGTCGATAGTCGTTATAAGAATATCGTTAAATGTGGCGAAGGGGATCACCACACATCCTGCCAACCGACAAACTCGTAAATCGTGGTGAACCAGAAAGTTTATAGACGTTGGGTTCACTCTGCCTGCCCCGTAAGGGAACCAGGTGTGATGATACACATATTATCTCCTTCATAATTCTTCTCCTAGCGTAATTGACTCGAGAGGAAGCTAGTAATAGTAGCAGTAGTAGTAGGTAGTAGTAGTTAGTGCTTGTCATTGTCGCGTGTCGCTGTGGGGGTTGTTGTTTTTTTATATCTTAAAATACCAAACAAGCAGATGGGTAAAGTATTCAGTAGAGCATCCTATGAATTAATTTTTGACATTTTTAATGAATGTTAATGTAAGTTCGGTCTTACCACTGTGGCAGAAAATTTTACTTGATTGTTTCCTAATAGGCAAGTTAACAAAATTTGAAAAACTGTCTAATACTTGACCTAATTAGGTATAATAACCAAAAAAAGTATTTTTGTTCTAATATTGTACATCTATATATATGAAAATCAATCCCTATTTTCCTTGGTCACGACATCACGCCTGAATGGCTGGACCAATTTCGTTAATTTTTTTTTGTTGTGTTTGTAATTGTAAGGAGAAGGTTCTTATAAAAGAAAATATTAAGAAAATTGCGCGGAAAATTAGAAAATTTAAGAATACTTATCCACCATATAAAGTTTAATGCCATTTTGGCTGCGTCGAAGGACAATCCCGTAGACATAAATTACGTGTCACGTTGTTTGTTCGCTATGGATTCCTAATATGTAAGGCAAAACAACGTTTGCCGGGTCAGCTAGTTTGTAATAAAAATTTCGCGTTTTAAAATTTATATATACCGCGAAAACGCTCAGAACTGTCATGGCATTGTAATGACATCACCCCGCGGTCATACATACCTTACGTATTCTGTGGTTCCTATGAAAATGTCAAAAACAATATAATGATGTTTTATCACGGTGTGACGTAACACTTCCAGATTTGCATTACTGTCACGTGACTTAATGTCTATTTTTGCTAAAATATTAATTCTTATTTTTAAAAATAAATATTTTAGTTTTTTGTTATGTCCATATCACAGTTATTCATTAGAATTCTATATCCGATTCATTCTTAGTGGAAATAAGCCTATTTTTATTTGCATTATAAAAAGATTAATACACTGCTATCAATTTGTAACTAATTATTTCAATTATTAAAGATTACCTGAGGTCTGTAGTGTCACCGATCCCTTATTTAAAATAAAAAGTTGGCTCTCCTGCTAAAAAAAGACAATCGTTACCTGTAAACACCAAATATGGTAATGGTGCGTTGCTACCCGTGTGGCGGGATGGTAATGCCACATGCATAAGTTTACCGACTACCTTATCTTCCAAACTGGAACACGACAGTGACAAGCTTTGTTATGGTGATACAAAACCCAGGTGAGACGTTTTAGAACTCTGCCAGTCAGTAGTCCTGATAGTAGTGACATGTTTGGTCAATCATTTGCCTTACGAACTGCCGGGTGGAATGGAAGACGCTTCAAAGGGGGCCTAAACCAATAGGCAGGAAATTGTGCATTAAAGCTGCGTTGCAGTTCATATTTCGGGAATGGTCCATATGCTACCTTACCCTCCAAACTAGAAATCGAAAATGAAATGATAAGCAGTGACGTCAGTGCGGTATGGAAATATAGGCATGGAGAAGGCGGGGTAACAAACCTGGGTAAGACTGCTTAAAAAAGTTTTTTCGAATACTGGAAAAAATACAAATTGGATACATAATATAATCTTTAGCTATATTTAGTGGTTATGATTTTGAATTTTCTGTCATCCTTTACGTTCTAGCCATTTTAACTCCGCTAATTTTGATAATAAGCAACCGATTATTTTTATGTTGACATATTGTGCTCAACTTTTATTTAAGACTTGCAACCCTTATCGTTTTATAATAAATTTAATAGAAGACTTTTTTAATTTCTCCTGGAGACAAAAAAATCTTATTTAAGTATGCGAGGGCACTAATTATCTATTCGTAATGGTGGATATACATCAACAAGCTGCGGTTTATAAAGTATAATACTATGTTTTTTAATATCATAGAATAACAAACGAGCAGGTAGCTTCTCCAGATGGAAAGAGACAACTATGGTTAAATGGATTTATCTACCTTACCATCTAAACCGTAACTCGACAATGACAAGTATTGACACTATTGCGATAAGTAAAGCGATTGTACCAAATCCGGGTGAGGTGTTGCGGAACTCTACTGCCTAGTAGTCACGATGGTAGTGTCACGCTTCGTTCGCCTTTTATGAACTGCCTGGCAGAATGGTAGAAGGTTTATTCTTCAAAAGGGCCCGGACTCACATGGGGTACGATCCTATAGTTAATTACTGTATATTAATATAGCAGTAATCTTAAAAATGTATTTAAAAAATGTATCATTTATGTTCCCCTATTTATTTACCTATTTTTCATTACTTCTAAATTCTGTATCAACGATGTGTGCAACACTTATTGGAATTCAATTTTATTGTGAAACTACTTTAAGAATTATGTAAATGCTAAACATTGTTTATCTGTAGTTGTACCTTTCAATAAATAAATTGTTTGATTGTATTGTTTATAGTTGCCAAGCAGTTCAAAATCTGGGAATGGCGACGGTGATCATCCTGGCCGGTATAATCGTTGACAGATATGGCTATCTTATGCTTGAAATGTTTTTCCTGGGATGTCTTTTTGGTAAGTTTATAATAATATATATATATCCCTTTATCTCACGAGGCCTATAGGCCTTTATCTCGCGAAACTTAATAATAATAAAAGATGGCTAATAAGCAGATGGCTATCTTAATGGAAAGAGATATGAAAATCATGAAATTCAAATTGACAATGAATAACTAAGTAACAAAATTCCTAACCCTTAATTAATGATTGATTTTATTTATGAAAATATTATCGTATTAAAAAATTCTCAGATTTGTCCTTAAATTTCTCTTTAATTCAGCAAATATTTTAAACTGGACAACACTACTTCGAGTTAGTCGCGACGGTGTCTGCTATTTTATATAGACTATATTGCTTGTAAAAAGACCGTGTTGCAATGTTGCCATTGGTAATGTTTAAAAATATTATTTAACATTATTTTAATTGGGAAAAATCAATCTGTTAATATTCACAAAATAGTTAGAACTATTTTATGGTATTAAGCTATTATATTATAACAGGTGTTATTTCCTTGACGATTGCACAGGGTTTTACTATTCACTGTATATTCTAGACGTTGAATCGTTACCCTTTTAGTGAAACTACATTGCAATTATTATTTATAGATAGGTATAATCCCCGGCACGTAAGTTGAACAATGTCCTTGAATGCGCAGTAACACATTTTCAGGCATTGATATAAAAAGAGAAAGATACGTTACGTTCTTATATCGCATTCACTAAACTAGGCTTGGCAGAATATATATACACCGACACTCACACACATCTGTTATCACAATCATAAACATGGAAACAAAGACAGAGATAGGGCGGATACACTCGTACGAGCGAAATGGTATTAGCCACTGCGCGCGTCGTCGCCATGGTTACTGATAAACCTAATCAGTGATAGGCCGGATACACTCGTACGAGTGAAATTTAATTAGCCAATAGCCACGGACCACCTCATCGCCATGGTTACCGATAAACAAAGAAAATCTTATTTTTAAACAAATTTAATGTTTTAGCTGTACTTACGAATGGAAAGTAATCCGATGTGTTTTATTTTTTCCCTTGAGTGATTATAATACTGGTTAAATACACAAGAAGGCATTTTGATGCGTGTTTAATGGCAAAAACAATCGGAAAGTAGAAGCGTTCGATGTTACGATGTCCCGCGCGTGACTGAGTGGCATAATACAAGCACTATGTACACGGACCTAGTTTTGTAGGACCAGGCGCTGTGACTAGGTAACATATCATTCTCTTTTTATATCAATGTTTTCAGGTCTCAACTGAAGTGCGGTATGAGGTAGGTATGCTGCGGGGAGACCCCGCGCGCATGCGCGTACTCGCGTTTCGTTTTCGGACACCTGCGCACACCCTCCTTACACCCGAGAGTATTGTCGCTCACGGAAGTTTCATTTCCAATTTGTTTCTATTTTATGTGAATATAAAAATAACTACGTTAAAAAACCTACTTAAAAAACTAATAAGTAAAAAATAATAAAGATGATTATTAATTAAATACCGTAAAACGTGGTGAATAGGAATCACGATCTGAATAGGAACAAAACCAAAAAGTTTTTCAAGTCCACAGATCCAAGTCGCATTAGCGTAAAACTGCCATGTGTTTTTTTTTATCTGCACACCATTATTTACTCTGTGAATTGGCAACACCTGATTGTCTATGAAATAAAAGACAAAAAGAAATTAACATCTCAAAGATAACTGTGTTTTTGCGAGGTTAATAGGCACAAAACGGTGTGAATAGACACGAAGTGTGGGGTAAATAGCGTTTCTATTCACCCCGTATACTGGGTAAATAGAACCAGTCTATATTTTGTCAATTTTCTTCTTAATGCATGGAAAAACTAGTAAATAAATTTTTCGATAGAAAAATAGACTGGTAGACTCATCAAAAGAAACAAGGATAGTGGTATGCAGTCCTTGAAACTTATAAAGAAATACAAGTCTGATGTTTCGAATTGTGCCTATTCACCCCATTTTACGGTACTACCTTTTATTTATCGGTTCAGAAACTTCGGCGAAATCGGTGTACATACATAAAAAAAATATACCGGCCGAATTGAGAACCTCCTCCTTTTGGATTGGGTTAAAAATAGGCGAATTGGTATAGCGCTTAGCAACACATTTAGCGATTCATTTTTATTTATATAGATTAAAATAAAGTATTTAAAAATTTTTAAATGTTTATATTAATTATTTTTATTCTCCAGCCCAGAAAATGCCAAATAACCAATCGATTCAAAAGTTACAATTATTTGTTTAATTTTGCGGGCAATCGAACCGTAACACTTTTTCCTACAATTGTACCTGTGCAGACGTCAACCACCTTTGTTCAATTAGATGCCGGGGACTATACATGTATGTTGTGTGCTTTACTCTCAACATGTCAAGTTTAAGCATTTGTTTGCATTGAAACTGTATTTATTACCATCGTGATTTTTTGAACATAGAAAAGATGGGATTCTCGTTAAAAGAAGCTGTTGCGGCAGGAAAAGGTAAGGCGGTGGTACCATACCCGGGCGAGACAATGCAGAACTCTACCACCTAGTAAAGCTAGCACTGAATCTGGAATTCAGAACTGAATACATAGAATCTGTTTATATATTTTTTATATTATAAGAAAAAGTTTTCATGTTCTTCGTGCCAAACCTTTTTTAAGTGTTAAGAGTAATTTAAAGTGATTAATAGAAGTGTTGTCTAATGAAAAGTGTTCAACCTAAAAAAATGCTTAAGAAAACTTTCTTAATTAATTTTAGTATGTAAATAAAAAATATATTAATTTTCAGTGTCCCTAATAGCAGCAGTATTAATCTACGTTATCGATTCCGCTAATAATGGAGTTCTTAACCTCTCACCAACGAAGCGAGAAGCTTTAAAACCGTAAGTTTCAATTGTATGTTTACGTCATGTAGTTACGAGTTCGACCCCCGGTTCAGACAGTGTTGTTCAGGGTTTTTCTGAGTTATACTCTGTAATTAAAATCTTAGTAGCAGCTCGGAGTTTGGTGGTGGTATATTAGCACCCCCTACCCTCGGATGAGTACGTAAGGCTGTCGGTATAGGTTATTGCAAGAAACAAGCGATACTCGTTATCATCATATTTATAATTCACCATTTATATCGATCACCAACGGACATATCGATATGAACCGAAAGGCTATTGACGTTAGTTTTTTCTTTTATCCCTGAAAATTTAATAAGCATTTCCAGCAATTTATAAATTAAAAGTCGCCACAACCCTGGTTGGGTACTAAAATAAATAATTTCTTTTTATGTATGTAGTTTCGTAATTTATCCATTTTATAATAATTAAGTATTAAAACATCAGCTTTTTTATATATCAAAAAATAGCAAACAAGCAGATGGGTCTCCTGTTGGAAAGAGTCAACCGTCGCCTATAGACACTAAAGATGGATGTTAATGGTGCGTTGCTATCTTGTGGCGAGGTCTAATGCCACATGCCTAAGTTTACCGGCTACCTTACCCTCCAAACCGGAACACGACAGCGACTAATACTGACGCTATTGCGGCAGAAATAGGTAAGGCGGTGTTACTAGACCCAGGCGAGAAAATGCAGAACTCCACCACCTAAAAACTAATAAAGAGATTTTTTTGTTACGATTTAACTCAAATACAAATTTAAAAAAAATCCTCTTTAGAACGCTACATTATCCAAGAGTGACAGGCTACCTTTTACCCGACTGGACAAACGGAAGTAATGATTTTTGGCACGCGAATGAAGTTTCTAGTAACTACCTGTATTAAAATTAAATCGCGGTGGCTTGCTCGCAGTGTTGGCAAAATGTTAATAGACGACCGGTTCTCTACGTTTTACGGTTTGTAGTTTGGCAACATGGATTGTGATTGCATCGCTGCAAATAAAAAAAACAAGTTTTTTCTCAATTAATGTTTAATTAGTGATGATAATATACATCGGTGAGCAGCGAGCACATCAAGCTGTCGGTCCTAGACATTTTATCTTTATCAAAAAATTATTGTTAACCAACTCATAAATTCTTACTTTTAGAGCAAATGCAGCAACATCAAGCGCAGATGAAACGGCCAATTTGCTGGACCACGCAGAAAGCTCGGACCAAGACGAAAGTGACTCACGGCTAACCGATTCCACTCGAGCCACTCAAAGAGACGTGGCTTCCGTTCAGTCCGACAGAATTAGAAGCAGATATATCTCGCAGATTCTTCCTACGACTAACATTCCAGACAGACCTTAGACTTATTTATATGACTTATTGTAAATAATGAACTAGTACATTGTATATTTTTAATTCAAGACAAATTTTATTACAAGAATTATTATAAAATACGATTTAATAAATGATGTGATGCAAAGGTTGTATGTTATTTTCAACAAATTATTTTAATTTTATTTTGTAATTACGTTTAATTACAAAATAAAATTAAAATAATTTTCCATATTATCATTTTATATTATTCTAATTTTACAAGACAGATTAAGTTCAAGGGCAACACTAGGTACTTGCCATTACTCGTGCCAACGCTTTTTACTTTTTCATGCCTATTGGCATTTATTGGTTTTTAAAAACGCAGCTTAAACTAATCTTAGATCCGAATAAGAAGACAGTATGAAATGTAACTTTAATTCTATCTTAATAATCTATATTTTTATATTATAAATGCGAATGTTTGGATGGATAGATGGGCGGATGGATGTTTTTATTCAATTACGCAAAAACTACTAAATGGATTTGGATGAAATTTCGCTAACAGGTAGATAATGACCTTAAATAGCACACAGGCTACTTTTTATCCTGAAAAAATTAATTCCCGCTGGATTTACGAAAACTGTTATAAAGCAGCGGGCTGCACGGTGCAGTTAGTATTTTAAATGTGGAAGTTTGTGAAGATTGATGGATGGATGTATGTTACCCTTTAACGCATAAACGTTGAACCGATTTGAATCAAATTTGGCACACATGTAAATGATGACCTGGAACAAGCACATACTTTTTATCCCGGAAAGTAATTTCCGTGGGATTCACCAAAAACTTTTATGATGCAGCAGGCTGTAGGACGCAGCTACTCAAATATAATCCTAACTAATGTTACAATTGAAAAATGCGAATGCGAAAAACGCTAAATTGAGTTTATTTGTTACGCTTTCACGCCTAAACTCATAAACTGATTTAAAAAAATTGAAATTCTGAAAAAAATCTGAAATTCACCAATAGAAAGCGTTTATATCAATCGGATAACATTATCGTACGGAACTCTAAATAAAAAATTCAGCCTTGTATTTAATTTTTTATTTAGAGATCCAAACGATAATTCCAGTATCAAATACTTGCCTATAAAAATTATTATATGACGTGTGCTACACAAAAAAATATTAAAAAGTTTATATTTTGTTTTCGAATGTTATAAAAAGGTACCTATGTTTTAAATTTGTTTAAATAAGCTCAATTTCTCGAATTTTTAAATTTTAATGCTCCTAGCTATAAAGTATTAGGTATAGGTGGAGCTAGCACAAGTATTAATCAATTCAAACAAATACTTACCTTATATCTCTGTCTATGAGGTCTCACCATCTCTTTTTATAAAACTGTCTTAGAAAGAGAGACCGCGTTCAGCCAAGATAGGCTCTAATCCTTATCTAATTCTAATAAATCCATACCTAAACCCTTTCCTAGAGGGGGGATGACCCCTTCTCTGGATCCGCCCTTGTGGTCATAGCCAGGCAATAATGGCTTATTATTATGATCGAAACGTGGTTGGCGGAATTCGGTTAGATTCACCAAACTTAGACGTCTTAAAGGTTTGAACCGATTTTTTTTTATAGCAGAGGGGGCAAACGAGCAGGAGGTGCACCTGAAGGTAAGTGATCATCGCCGCCCATGGACAACTGCAATACCGGGGGTCTTGCAGCTGCGTTGCCGGCCTTTTAAGATTGAATAAGCTCGTTTCTTGAAGGTCCCTAAGTCGTATTCGTTCGGAAACACCCCGAGGGTAATTGATTCCACAATGGAGTAGTGCGAGGGAAAAAGTGCCGACGGTTGTGGATTTCCAGACATCGAGGTGGTGAGGATGGAACTTTAAATTTTGACGCGATGTCCGAAGATGGCATTTAGCTGCAGGAATTATTCTGAATAACTCTTCGGAACACTCCCCATGGTACATACGGTAAAAGATGCAGAACGAACCTACATCTCTGCGTAACGCCAAAGAGTCAAGCCGATTAGAAATAGTCTGATCGTCGACGATTCGAACCGCTCTACGTTGAATGCGATCAAGAGGAAGAAGCTGGTACTGAGGAGCTCCGGCCCAGAGGTGAGAACAATATTCCATGAGAGGTCGAATTGGCCCATCAAATTTAAAATCGTCAAAAAAGTTTCCGTAACAACATCCTTTTTAAATGACTTCCTTATGCATGAATGACTTATGATTATGTAAAATCGATTGATTTCAAAATCTAATTTAGATCTTTTCTTTCCGTTAAGTTATATCGAAATCGGTAGAGTTATCGTTGACGAAAAAATATGAATGTTTTTTCAACTTTACGTCGAGATTCTTTAATCAATCGATTTCTAACCTCCTACAATAATTAAGTTATTTAAAAGTGTTTTCATTTTCAACCTCCGATTCAAGAAACAGGGAAAATATTTGAAATAACTAAAAAAAACTTGTATTGTGGTGTCAAGTAATAGCGGTCTTAGTACAGCTTGCTAATTTTAAGTAGGTATACCACTTAAAAATCGACAAAAATTTCATATCAAAAATATCGACATTTTATCGATATTACTAATTTAATTTGTATCCAAATAGGATTGAGATTAAAATATTGGTTAAATAAAAAAACGGATTGTGTGGTTTTACGAAACCACGGTAAAAGTGAAACTTTTTTCACATTATAGATATTTGCGCGCCTTTCACTTTATCCCTACTGCGTGGCCGACCGTCACGCGACATGCGACACACACACCAAAAAATTTGAGACGATGTAATAAAAGTTTCACTTTAATAGTTTCATATTAAAAACAACATCAAAAAAGTATATTATTCCAAATCGGTGCGTGTTTTTAATGAAATAAAAATAACGTACAATCACACATATTTTTATTTATCATTATACAAAAGTAATGAAGTAGATGCAATGATACTTTTCTAATAATAAAATTTTTGATTTTTAGAATATCATTTATTATTAGAATATCATTGAGTAGATGTAAACAATTGCATATTCTTATATTTTTTATGGGGTACACAACCACATAGGGTACATAACATGACCATATTACACGATGGCTTATATAATAAGCAATACGCACATTTATAAAGTGAGATTTTATCTGCAAATATAGAAGTTCATCTTACAGTCCTAATTTCCGATCTTACGCGATCGCGGTGCTATAATTAATGAGATCTCGGCATGCGATTGATACTCTGATACAAGAAACACAGGATGTGAAATAACAAAGAAAAAACTTGAATTGTGGTGCTGTGGTGGTGTGGTGAATTTAATTAGAGCTGTCTATTAAACAATCGATAAAATGTTAAGATTCTAATTTAAAAAATATCGAAGTTTAATTAGTCTTATTTACTAAATTCTTATCCAAATAAGTTAGAAATTAAAAGTACCAGATAAATAGACCTCAGCCCCCTAATTCACCTAATCGAGTCGATGAGCTTAGGGCTTACACACACAAACACGATAGAACATCGAGACGTGCAACGACGTTACATAATGTGTAAGTGTCTAAACGCTTCTACTCGATTGTCATCTTGGTACGTGAATTAGGCCCCAGGGCACTAAAATGCAGTGGCACTAAATCGATTTGATTGTTATTGGATGAAATATAAAGAGTAAACAATGAAAGAAAGAAAACAAGATCGTTATTTGCATGAAGGTACATAAGGGTCATGGAGGTCCAATTCTATAAAATATGATGTCAAATGTTGAGAAATTTACAATTTTAATAAATCCTTAATACCTATAAATATACCTACTTACTCAACATAGTTTTAACAATGCGTTATTATTACATTTAAATTTATTTTTATAAAATTTTAAATAAACTTAGGATTTTTTACATACAATAATCATTCGATTTACATTTTTCTTATCAGACTTGTGGTCTATGGGTTAGTCTATTCGGCTCAGATTATGAGGTCCTAGGTTCAATCCTCGGGTCAGGCAATAGAGTTATATCGAGGTTTTTCTCGAAAATCCAAAATCTCAGTAGTAGTTCGGAGTCTGATGGGTGGTGTGTTATCTCTCCAGTGCCATGGATGAGCACGTAAAGCCATCGGTCCTGGTTATCTCTTGAAATAGTCGATAATCGTTATCAGGTCGTTAAAATGCGGCGATGGAGATCATCACTCATCTCGTCAACCGACAAACCGGTAATCCTGGTGAAGTGGAAAATCTATAGACGCTCAGTCTATTCTGCTTACCCCGCAAGGGAACCGGGCGTGATCATAATTCTTCAAAAAACATTCCGATTATAGTCTGTTTTGTTAAGTAGCAGATCAAATATTTTTTTGCAAAAATTTTTAAAGGGCAATAATTTAAGAACACATTCCTCATGAATGTGTTGTATAAATTATACAAATATACCTATATTGTACAGTAAATATATATTATACAATATAATATATATTTATGCTGTATAATATGCATATTTTGTATAAACATTAAGTTTTTGACAGGGCAAATGTAGTTTTCCATTATTCCTAAAACTATTTGAATTCCATAGTATTTCAGCATTTGTTTTAAACAAATGTTTTTTTAAGTTCCTGCTACATATGTAGGTGGTTAAGGAAGTTACTGATTTTGCCTCGAATTTCGAAAATCGAGTTTTCACCAGATTTTTCCACCTTTTCCTAAAATTTTAATTGAATTTTTTATCCAATCATTTTTCTGCCTTACACAATATTTTAGTACCAACTTAAAAAACTACGTCAAAAGCGGTTTCAAAAATCAAAATCGAATTTAATTTTCAAAAGTTAAAGCTTTTCAAATATTAATATTTTGTTGTTAAAACTTACCTACTTAATATTTTACAAATAACTTTTAGGCTAATACATCGATTAATTTAAAAATCGAATCAGATTTTCTCTCTAAAAAACTTAATATTACTTTGATAATTAGGTAAGGAAATATTTTAGGGCTCAAAATTATATTATGTTATAATTAAACAATAATCAAGTGCAATGTAACTTAATAAAGTAGATGCTATAATTACTAGATTTATGTGTTAAATGAAATTTATATGACAGATATTTGTGAATATTTATGTGCCTATGTATTATAACATTTGTGATCCTATTTTTTTCGTCATTATTTATTGTAAATTTTATAGAAATATTCGCATCATTACTCTTAAATTCAAACAACATAACCGCACATAAAATGTTATAAAACTACAATAATTGTACTTAAGATTTCTTTAATTCTAACCTAACCATTAACTTAGGTCCGTTTTCAATAAACTATTTAAATCCATACATATATGTTTTTATATAAGATATATGGTTTCCTGATGGAAAGAGACAACCATCGCCTACAGACACCGAAGGTGATAATGGTGCGTTGCTATCTTGTGGCGAGGTCTTGTGCCACACGCATAACGTCGTTCGGCATTCATTACCGCGAAAGTGAAATTAGGTAACTTTTCAGGAGAGATATAAAGATAAATAATTTACAGTTAGATTATTATTATATTATATTACTACACTAGGGCACTTTCTATGCACTCTTTGTGGTACATTTTACTGAAAAAATATCGCACTTTTAGGTTTGAGCTTTGACGTGGTAGTTTAAATTCATGTCTAGATATGATATACTATTAAAATACCATTTTATAAACATAAACAAAATTGAATATACATGTTGTATTAGAATTTAATTACTACTACGCCATCTATTATAAAACGAACGAGTTGAAATGCTAACGAAATCAGAAATCAGAAGTACTAGGTATATTCAATAAAACTTTTTACAAGATATTTTAACGCGTCAACACTTTTTAAACTACTACCGGATCGGAAACGCGGCCACACACGACACGAGTTAAAATGCTAAAATTAAACGAGTTAAAATGTTAAAATATTAACGAGTTAAAATGCTACTTTGGCGTGGTGGATTTAATTCATTTTCATTCAATTCATTTTAATACAATATTAATCTTTTAATGCACTTGTATTTTTTAACTTTCCGCTACGTATGCAAATAAGGAAGTTACTGATTTTGCTCCGATTCTCAAAAATCGAGTTTTCACCAGACGTCCACGTTTTGAGGTCCTAGGAACCTTTTTCGACTATTTTCACGATGACATCAGTGTGTCTGTATGTATGCGTGTGTGTGTGTCTGTCTGTATGTAAACATCTCATAACTTTTGAACGGCTTGTCCGATCGAAACGCAGTTGATGGCATTCGATTGGATTCCACTCAATTTAGACTTCCTGAAAATTTGAACCAAATGGCCCCAAGGGATTTTGATAAAAAAAAGTATCTTCACGCCCGTATCCCCGAAGGTGTAAGCAGAGGTACAACAAGTGCACTCACGATTAGCTGAAGATACTTGGTCCCACAAATGTGACAGGTGGCAAGCCTATCCCCAACCGGGCACTTTCCAATCTCGGGCAACTTTGTGTTTATCAGAAAACTGAAAAAAACATTTTTTAAGTGCCCGACCCGGGAATCGTAAATCGGGACCTCATGTGATCTACGCCAACGCTGGACCACTAGACCACCGAGGTGATTATGATAAAATTTTGAAAAAACCCAAAAAAAAAACCGATTTGGGAAAAAGAACTATTTATCTTAGCGAAATGTTAAAAATGTGTTTTTCTTTATAAGATCAACTTTCATTTTTAATACCCATTTTTCCTTGAAAACTATTTTACAAGAAAGCTACCATAAATAAAAATTAATTTCTATCAATATTAGGCTGTAAGAGCGAAGTGGTGGCGCGGGATGGATCTTGAGTTGCTACATATTATAGGTAGACCAGAAAATATGGTGTAAAATTTTAGTAGATAACCTTTATATTTGTTCTGTGTAATGTAATGTTGATAATAATAAAAATCGTGTTTTTAAAATAAATCAAGAAAAGTTTAAAGAATTTTTCTTGTAAGTACTAACGGGCGAGACAAAGCAGAACTCTACCACCTAGTCACGATGGTAGTGACTCGTATAACCAATCGGTCGCTTTTTACGACCTGCTTGGCAGAACGGCAGTTGGTCTATTCTTCAAAGGAGCCCGGAATCAACACGGAGAACCACCTAACAATAGATATTACTAGGTAGTATAACTTTGCGAGCCCTTACAAAGCTCTGCTTTTTGCTAGTTGTTAAATAATATTAATATTATCATATTCTGTTGCTTAAGAAACAGTTAAATAACTTTGGTTTATACAGTTTATATTAATGAAAACGT
Source organism: Apodemia mormo (assembly GCA_036924255.1). NCBI lineage: Eukaryota > Metazoa > Arthropoda > Insecta > Lepidoptera > Riodinidae > Apodemia > Apodemia mormo. Next base: position 29,900,095 of record JAUPFN010000003.1, on the reverse strand, counting down.
TAGATACAATTCGGTTTTATATCTCTCCTGAAAAGTTTCCCAATTTCATATTCGCGGTAATGAATGGCGAACGACGATAAGTTTACCGGCTACCTTACCCTCTAAACCGGCACACAACAGCGACAAACACTAACGTTATTGCGGCGGTGGTACCAGACCCGGGCGAGACAATGCAGAACTCTACAACCTAGTAGCCACGATGTTAATGAGTCGTATAACCAATCGGTCGCCTTTTGCGACCTGCCTGGCAAAACGGCAGTTGGCCTAATCTTCAAAGGAGCCCGGGACCAACACGGGGAAAAACCTTAAAAATGAATTTAACCATAGTAAAAGTCATTTGACAAGTATTTAAATAGTGTGGTGCAAACGAACCTTAACCCATAAAACACCTTAAAACCAATAAGTCATTTTAAGGTTGCCATCAAAGTCTCGTTGCGTTTCTAACGTACTTGCTTGACGCACTAATTTTCTCATTGAATTGCGTCTAAACGATGGAATATCGCTGACTTCATCTTCTAAATTCGGCGCTTGTGTTAGTTCCAGTTGATCGAGATTTTCATACGACTCCGCTTCCGAGACACCATTTCTAATATAAAATCATTTATCATTAGCTAATGCAATTATCAAGTCGCATTGTAAGCCTACACCTACATTCTATAACTACTATGGTTTCACAAAATCCAGATTATCAGATTAGTTACTAAACATCTTTAAAGTGCGCCGTACTTTGAGTGGATAAATATGAATTTTTTAATCAGAGAGAGGTCGAGTTTCTTTATTTACATGACGAATTTCGTGAAGGGCGGCCTTTAACTGCCGTCAACGAAAATAATGTGGCTACTGTTAAGCGGTTAATTGAAGAAAACCCCCGGATTACCTATGAAACAATTCAAGGAATATTGGGGATTGGTATGAGCCAAATTCAGAAAATTTTACACGAAGAATTAAAAGTTCGGAAAGCGGAGCAGAAGCGGGCTCGCGTGGAATGGTGCTCACAGATGCTACTGAAGTACGACCACGGACATTCTAATGCTGTTTTTGACATTGTCATAGGTGACGAAACGTAGATTTATTGTTTTGGACCCGAAAAAAAAACAGCAATCTTGTGAATGGGTGTTTTTTAAAATGAGAACAGGTCAACAAAAGTGAGACAGGCGAGAAACGTTGGTAAAAAAATGATCGCGTTTTTTTCAGCTACGGGTCCCATCTGTACAATTCCACTTGAAGATCAAAAGAGTGTTAATGCCGAGTGGTATTCTACCATTTGTTTACCCAGGATGTTAGAAAAAGTTCGCGAAAGACGACCCAAAAGCCGCATTCTCCTACACCATGATAGCGCTTCTTCACACACGGCCAACAAAACAAAGTCATTTTTAGCTTCCGAAAAAGTACATTTCGTCACTCATCCTGCACATAGTCCCGACCTAGTACCCTGTGATTTCTGTATTATCCCCAAAATCAAAGATTTGGTGAGAGGTTTTACTTTTACCAACTCCGAAGAGGCAGTGATAGCGTTCAATCAGCACATAGAAAACATGTCTTCAGATCTGTGGTCCTCCTGTTTTAAAAAATGGTTCGATCGCATGAAAAATGTTTAAAATGTAAAGGAGATTATTATGAAAAACAATAAACATAATATTTTGGTTATAACATGTTTTTTTAAGTTACGCAAAACTTATAGTGTGACCTACGTAAATGACCAAGTTCTGAGGAACAATAAAAAAACATACAGCCGAATTGATAACGTTTTACGCGAATTATCTTAAAAACTCAAAAATCTCAGTAGAAGCTCGGAATCTGGCGGGTGGAATGTTACCACTGCCGTGCCCTGAATGAAAACGTACAGCTGTTGGTTCCGGTTATCGTTAGAAATAGTAGATAATAGTAATCATGTCGGTAAAATTCCGCAGTGGAAATCACCACTCCAATTGACAAACCAGTGAATAGTGATGAACTAGAAAGTCTAAAGATGCTCGGTTTACTTTTCCTACCCCGCAAGGAAACCTGGCGTGATGATGATCGAAAATCAGCAGTTAAAAATATATTAAGTATTGATAGAAAGCAGAATATGAAAACAATAAAAATGTAGTCATTGATGCTACCTAAACGTCGTCCTGTCGTAATTCTGGGAAATTTACTAGTTATACAGAGGCTACATCCCGAGCGGCTATATAACTACTCGTATATAGATTTTAAGAAGTTGTTTGTAAAGAAAAATATACACAACAAAAACTTTTGTAATTGAATGGAATAGAAAATAAATATTATAGTCTTCATATTAAATATAATTATCTAAATCATTGAGATATTTTATATCAATGATCTAAATCTAAACCAATATTATAAAGAACAAAGATTTGATTTTTTGTTTGTTACTATTTAACTCAAAAACTACTCGATCGATTTTAAAAATTCTTTCACTTTTAGAAAGCTAAATTATTTAAGAGTGACATAGGGTATGTTTTTACCTGATCGGGAAGTAAAGATTTTTGGTCACGCGAATGAAGTCGCGAGTGACTAGGCTAGTAGCAAATATGTCGGATGTGTCATACGACGCGACGGAATAATCAACATACAATCACAGAATACTAAAGACCAATATTCTGTGATAGTGACACCAAAATTTAGTTACATATATCTATATACTAAATACTTACGAGTATATGTATAAATATGAAGAGTGTTAAGGAATTTTAATTATACTTTAATGTGCTTTTGAATTTAAATTCGTTTAAAAAGTATTTAAATAATTCATTGCAAGTGGACCTACATTTTTTGTTAAATTTTGTGATATAAATTCTATTTATTTATAATAAATTTTGCTTTGAAATTTTTGTCTCTATTTGTCTGAGTGTTCCATTAAAACATGAGAACGGTTTGGCTAATCTTGATGAAAATACACATGAAAACACATGATTGTGCAAATGATAAGCCGTATATTTGTTATACTTAGTAACTTTACGCCCAACGAAGCGGGCGGGTAAGGTTATAAAATTGCGCAAACGGGATATTAGCTAAGATGCAGCGAATATTTAATGTATACCTATTAAAAATTTACCTTCGAGCACCACAACTGCAGCAATCTTTGTACGTCCAATCTTTTCCGAATTCTTCTCCCTCTTCAGCTGTCTGAGGCAATGGACAGTGAAGTGTTTCCGGTAGCCGTAATGCTGTTAGACCACCAACCACTGAAACTGCTCCCATTACAACTAACGGAAGCACTAAATTACTCGTGCCCTGTAAAAATGTTAAATAAAACAGAATAAAATATATTTAAAAGTATTTTATCCCTATTTATGAGACATCACATTATTTGTTTAAGGATGAATACATTATTTATTTATTCAATCTTTTGTTGTATACACAACAGAACAAGGTAAAACAATAAAATAAACGACATTTCAAAAAAGTACAAATGTGTATCTAAAAAAACTGGCCATGTGCGTGTTGGGTTCCCATACCGAGGTTTCTGTACAAACTTAAAGGTAACTTTACTACTCATAGAAGTAAGTACTACTCATAGGTTTTGATTCCCTTATGAAATCGCAAAAAAACGCGAACTGTTCATCATAAATGGTCATAACTTTTAATCGCTTTGACTTACAAGTTTGTTTTTTTTTTACAGATGAGAGGGACCGTGGACCCGAGTATTTGATATAATTTTTAACTTAATACCTCTATGCGTTCCTGAGAAAAAGGAACTTGACAGACGGACAATTGATCCTATAAGGATCCCGTTTTCCTTCAAACATGGAACCCTAAAAAAGAGATTTTTTACAGCCGAACCGGTAAAGTGAAATACTTACCGATAGGTTATGATATACGACGTGTCACAGGATTTATATTTCGCAGCACTTTCGAAAAAAGTCATAGGGAGACTTACAAAAGCAACTCACGAAATTTCAAGTATGTCATCAGTGTGATGTCCCGCGAATTATACTATTATAATACATACATATCTGTACTTTCTGTCTGTACATTCAATTGTTTTGTCAAACTCATGATAAATATTCATTTTATGATTCACGAGATCACTTTATTATTTTGAAAGTTTTTGTCTGACAGTCTATGTTCTATTATTCGTTGTCCTATTAATCAAAATCGGCTTGATTAATTTTCGTAAATATTGGTACGTATAGGCTGAGAACCAGATAGAACATATTATATTTTTTGTCGTCAACAAATTTAGGCCCAGCGAAGCGTGCGGTTGTTAGCTAGAAGTAAAGCGAATGATACCATACCATATATAGTGTTTAGTCTTTGGATACCGTGGTTGAAGATGCTAAAAATCGTGTATGTCTATCTCACAACTATTCTTACGTGCACCTCACGACTTTTCTCGTTTTTATAATTGGTAGCTTAATGCTGTCCCAACGAAAGTAATATTATAAGATCCCACTATAAATAAGACGACCTTCACCTTACCTGGTTAATAGTTGAAAAGTATTTTATATCCATTAAAATATGTCAGTCAATAAATATATTGCAAATGGGTTGACTAAAAATTTCATTCCAGAATAATATGATTAACTACCAAATTTTTTCAAACATTTTGGTTTGGTTGCTGACTGAAAGTATGAAGCCTATTAGAATATGCAAACGTTATGTTGACTATTTTTTAACAACTCTTGGGCTCTAGACAGGTCACTAGTATCTATTTACCTATTTATGCCTGCCTACCCAAGAGTTCTAACGGGAAAAATAGTCAAGATAACTTTTGCATACTTTATAGGTTTCATACATTAGATTGGTATGGAATTGTGAACAATGAAATGTTTTAAAAAATATTCTGGACTTAAATTTTTTAGTCAAACCATTTACAATATATTTATTGACATATTTAATTGGATTCCCTAAAATACTTTTCGTCCATTTGCCAGCTCAGTGAAGGTTGTATAGTGGGATCTTAGACTAAAACATTTTTTTCCATATCATAGTAGCAAACAAACAGATGAGTTTTCCACTCCTGATGGAAAGAGACGACCATCGCGCATCTTATAGACTTCAAACATTGGTACGTTGCGATCCTGTGGTGGTATGGTAAAGCCGCATGCATGGGCGTACCCAGGTTCTGGGCCAGGGGGTGGGCAACCATAACATTTTAAAACTAAATTTTTATCTTATTATATTTTTATTTACAACTAGCTATAAGGCCCGGCTTCGCTCGGGAGTTGATATGAGATTACGTGGTAGTTTAAATATAACAAATGTAATTTAAGACTTTATTGAAATTGGAATTTTAAATTTCGCGCCATTACTACACATGCTGCCATTGCTAGCGGCACCTTTCGAAATGCAACCCAAATAATCGTCGTTCTGAATGAAGTTCAAATACTCGACAACAGATGGCGCCACTACACTTAATTTCTAAGTTGAAGGGTTGGAAAAGCCCTAATATCTTTAAAAATACGCCCTTTAGATTAAAATGGGAACTTTCTTGTTCGAGGGGGGATAAAGGGCTATCACACTATATAAGTCCCTTTATCGTACCGGGACTCCCTTTTAAGTTTTATCAGCACGCACATTTTATCAACTTAGTTTTATTATATAATAAAGATATTAGATAGTAGAGAGGTAAACAAATTCCAGGGGGGCAGCTGCCCCTCCCTGCACCCCCGCAGTACGCCCACGACCACATATATAAGTTTATCGGCCATCTTTCGCCCCAAACCGAAATCTATATATATAAAAATTACTAGGTGGTAGAGTTCTGCATTGTCTCGCCCGGGTCTGATACCACCGCCTTGCTTATTCCTGCCGCAATAGCGTCAGTGCTTGTCGCTGTCATGTTCCGGTTTGGAGGGTAAGGTAGCCGGTAAACTTATGCATGTGGCATTAGACCTCGCCACAAGATAGCAACGCACCATTAACACCTTTGATGGTGTCTATAGGCGATGGTTGACTCTTTCCACCAGGAGACCCATCTGCTTGTTTGCTATCTTATGACATAAAAAAAATTAATTGCTGTTCGTTAGTCTCGCTAAAACTCGAGAATGGCTGACCCGATTTGGCTAATTTTGGTTTTGAATTAATTGTTGAAGTCCAGGGAAGGTTTAAAAGTTGAGAAAATATAGAAAAAAATAAGAGTAGTTAAAAAGGCAAAACAGCGTTTGCCGGGTCAGCTATATATACTAGCTACAAATACAATAAAAAGCATTGACTTTATTGCGGCAGGAGATAAAGGAATAGTTAAGGGGTTATATCATACCCGGGCGATACATTTTATTTATTTATTACACAGTACATGAAAAAGCAATCTAGGACTCTATCTATACTAGGCCACCACATGTTATAGAGGTTAGATACTTCCCTAAGGCTCAACATTGTGGAACTCTACCGCCTAGTCATGATAATAGTGACATGTTTAGCAAAACGTTCGCCTTTTATGAACTGCCTGGCAGAATGGCAGATGAACCTGCTGTGCTGGAAGGTTAGGGCAGGAAGAAGATATTCTTCAAAGAGGGCCTAGCCTAACACGACGAAACGCTTAGAATAACCTATTCATCACATACTTTTGATTTTATCCAAAATATATTCTAGAAACATCATTTCACGTAGAGAATTTTAGTTAATTGCAGTATCTAAGAGTAGTAAAACAACCCTCTTTTTGCTCCAGAATTTTCGACAAATAAAGATCTGCCTTTTTGTGACACTGGTGTTATAAGATAAACAAAGGCCAAATGTTTCATTATCATTATGTTTTAGAATTGTGCAATATTGTCCCAGATGTTTAAAAATACTGCTTATTGTCGTTATAGAGGCAGTGTCTGTCAAGTGTCATTGTTTGGTTCGCTTTGGAGGGTAAGATAGCGGGTAAACTAATCCCTGCTTTAAGAATGCCAACTAGGCATGGAAATTATTGTTAAATTAGGTTAACTGTTATGTTGTTAAAGTTAATTAATATTTAACAATTATTTATTTATGTTACATTATATCAGTAGTTTATATATAAAAAGTATTAGAAGCAGCAAAAACCAAAGCTATCGAGTTAGCGACAAAAAAGGTCCTCTGGAATAGTTTTATAACTTTTAACAGTTATCATAAAACAAGGTAGCGAGCAAAAAAAGCTCCCTCAAATGTTTTCAATAACGTTATTATACTATATCAAGTTATTGGTAATTTTAGTGATGCATAAAATTTTAACAGTGTTTGCTAATATAAATAACAGTTGTTAATTGCTAAAAAAAATTAGTACGAAATTTAATATGTTAACTGTTAAATGATTCATGCCTAATGCCAACACACCATTAACACTGGACGCATATTGATATATATTTATTTCTTTCTATTGGGATAGCTATTTACTTGTTTTCTAAGGTATATTTACGCCTGTATCCCTGAAGAGGTAGGCAGGGGTTCAGTCAGTACACCCATGATTAGCCAAAGATACTTAGGTCCCACAATGTGATATGTGGCAGGCCTATCGCCAACCGGATACTTTCTAATCTCAGGCAACATTGTATTTATCAGGAAACTCAAAAAATACATTTTTGATTTGTCCGACCCGGGAACCGAACCCGAGACCTCATGTGGTCTACACCGACACCGGACCACTAGACCACAGAGGCGACTTTTAATTTTCTTTTATTATGTATAATTTTTGCTTTCAGTTTTTATTTTGCACTTTGTATTTAAGCTTTTATGGGCTTGATAACTATTTTGAGCCAGAGTCTTTGAGACTAGTCTAGTTCACATGTATCGTTTTATTGAATTCGGCTCACTTCCTCAGAAAATTATGACCAAGTTGTCATGTCATTTGGTTCGTAATTTCATCGAGAAAGTTTTTGAAAAAGCTAAAGTCCCGCACAAATAAATTACAAAAGTTATAAACAATTAACTAAAAACTAGTCCAGATGTCGAAATATAAAAAAAAGATTCTTAAAAAGCAGTACCTAAATTTCTAACAAAAATGTTCTACCGCCCGGAAATCTATCACTAATATTTGGTGATAAAAATAAGATTAAAAACGAATGGAGTCGCTGCCGCGTGCATTCGGCTGTTCGCTCAGTAAAACGAATTCGAATGATAGGTACCTTGGTCATAATTTCCTAAAAAGTGGGATGGCGAAGCGGAATTCTATAAAACGGCACATGTGAATTATGCTATATATATTACTAGCTGTCCCGGCAAACGTTGTTTTGCCATACAAATTGGGGGTACTTGAGGGGGTAGGGGGTTAATTGAGATAAAAACTATCCTACCTTTTGCCATCTTGCTTTTATGGCATCGTGGACAAACAACATGACGCGTAATTTATATATATTAGAGAAGATTACAGTATGTATAGTGAAAAAGAACCTCAGAACTCGGTCACTTGTTAATCAATTTGGAAAGTTACTTGGTATACTTCTGATTTTGTCTTTTGGAGAAGATCTAAAACCTTGTGTTCCAGAGATACATGAGATTGGACATCGGTTGCAGAACCTTTGTTGCCTTAAAAATATTATTATAATAAATAAATATTGACTATTTATTTATTATAATAATATTTTTTGCTAGCAACCAATGAGATGTTTCTCATTATAGAAAGAGATATCTATCGATATAATCAGGGGTGTTTTGCTTAGAATAATAACGCTTAAGTCTGTGGTGTGTTGCTATCATGTTGCTATATAGTATGAGAACTTCTCATTTATTGAGAAGAAAGGAAAAATGCATGACTTAGTTTCTAAAGTTGGAAAAATATTGACGTATTATAAATTCGGTAAATGTCAACAGATTTCTACCATCTAGCCACGATCGTAGTGACGTATAGTCTTCTCAAGTCTTTTGTGAGATGTGTTCTAATTTTCGAAAGTTGCCCGAATTAACATGGTGTCATCGCAAAATAAATGGTAATCTAATAATTACATATCTGAAAGTGTAGCGATGAGGATCATCACATTTCTCGTGAAACGGGAAACCTAGTGGTAAACTAGAGCAAATATTAATAATCGGTTCATTTTGTCTAGGGTATTGGTGTGGTGATATTTTTTACCCGACTGGAACTCAAAAGAGGGTTTTTCGGGTGTAGGTATGTTTGCGTGTATGTTCCTTTGGCTGAACGGAAGATGGATTTAAGCTTGAAAGGTGTCGGTTGATTCGAATTGTGAGAGTGACATAGGCTAAGAGTTACCACCTGCTACTTCTTGATTTAAGGGTTACTAGAATCAAAACTAGGGGTTTTAGATTTTTTATGGGAGATAATTACAGTATCATTATTTTATAACAATACTTTTAACTTTTAAATTAATATTTTTTGGCAGAGGAAAACTTGTAACATATCTTCATTTTGTGAAGTAAATGAAAAAAATCTTTACATGTTAATTTTTACTTTTCATTTTTATTTAAAATCAAAGTTGTTTTTTCGATTTTTTTTCGGATCGGGTCGTAGTCGGATTTTTTGATTTTATAATAATTACTTATTTTATTTAGTTTTTGATTATAAATACTAGATTTTGTTTATTGCATGCCCTAGAAGTAATAAACGACAGAAACAATAACATGTAGTCCACTAAGTGGTCATGAATTTCTCGTAATCTATTAGAGGGCTGTCTGCAATGTGTTCATGACCGTCGCCTTCCAGTGAGTCGTAAGAAAGCGGTAGAGATTACATGGTTTTACAAGATAATCACATTATTAGCTTTTGTTTTCCTTAAAAAATTATAATTTATTGTTCATATTAAGTATGCATTATAAACTTCGGTATTCTAATCTAATAATAATAAGTGATTGCTCAGTGGCTCAAATTCTATTGTACTTAATTTATTAACTAAAATAGTTTTTGTACTTTTTTCCTTATAAACTTTGATTTTACTTATTAATCCGTGTGCGTTATTCTTACAAAACTTTTATTATATAGAAGATTTATATGTAAAGGTTAAAATAATAACAGTTCTAAACACAATTCCTTGAGTGCGATAACTAAAAGTGGTTTTAATGATTCTATTGCATATTTTCTCTAACAAATTGTAAACAATTGCTATCATGGTTACTCAATTATGTTGCCTGTCAGAGTTTTCATAGCCCAGAATTATTTTTATGGTAATTCGATTATAATAAATGGTTAACCTATGGTTGTGTCTTACCAAGTAATTAATAAACGGTATAATGATAAGTCCAATTCCACCAATGTAAGCAGATGTTCCTATCCCCACACCTCTCAACTCGGTCGGGTAGAGTTCTCCAGCATAAGGATAAATTATCAAAAACGAAGCAGATATAAAACATTTCGACACTAAATAAAGAATAAGTGTTTCGTTTTCGGCATCTAAAAATAAAGCGAACATTTAATAAGAAATTAGGTAAATCGAATTGTAAAGTCAAAGAGCAATTATTTTTACCACTGGGAAGTAGAACTGTCACAATACAAAATATTCCGCTTATGACCATAGATAAACATAGAGGCCATCGTCTTCCCACTCGATCCATAAGAAACCAGCATACAAGATAGCTGGGAATCTCAACTGCAGATGACAAAAAGAAACTCATGTATTGGTTACTTCCGATGGCTGGGCCGTAATAACTCAAACCCACATATACCATCTCTGATGCACACCAGTTAAGTGTTATTAATAGAGTTTTGAGCCTCATGTTTGGCGTTTTACATAATGAAAACATATTAGGTGATTTTACTGTTTTGGCTCCATTTTCTTTTTGTTCCAAAACTTGTTTTTGTAATTTGTCAGTATATTCTTGTGGTAATTCCTTGCCATTAATTCTTGCAATTGTTTTAAGAATATTGTTTGCTTCTTCAAGTCTTTCTTTCATTAGTAACCATCTGGGTGACTCTGGCAATATAAACCAATAAAGATAGTAAAAGAAGAATGGTACTGAAGTAGCAAGTGCTAAAGATCGCCAATCACGCAAATAATATGTGACTCCTGATAAAAGTATCAATCCCAGTGTATAGAAAATACATGTCATTACAGTTACGAAAGATCTGTAGTTCGGCCCAGCAAGTTCCAATGCTAAAATAAAAAGTTATATTATTGCTAAGTTTTAGATCGTATAAATTGAATTGTGTTAAATTATACTTACATATAATAAAAGGAATTTGATATACAGCAGGTATAGTTAGACCTACTATGGTTCTTGCCAAAACCCAAAACCAATATTCGTGTGCGTAAGCGGTCATCATACTTCCAAGTAATAAGGTTGAAAGACATGCAAAAAATGATTTCTTACGGCCTATACGATCATTTAATATGCCAAAAGAATACACTCCTATAGGTCCTCCAACATTTAATGCCACCAATCCGAGTGTAGGATATACATCATATTCACAAACTAAATCAAACTGAAAGAACAAACTTATATTACATACTTTATTACTTTAATTTAGCATTATTAATCTAATGCAATTTTATTTAATAAAAAAATATAATTTAATGCAAAATTAGCATTAGAACACGTTATCCGTAAAGTAATGGAACTAGATACTGGAATCGAGCTAAACGGACGGCATATGGTGATTGAATACGCGGATGATCTAGCCCTGATAGGACCTACGAGGAATGAGGTGGTAAGATTTGTGCAAACCTTATCTTTGGAAGCCGCTAGGGTGGGACTCAGAATCGACCACGAAAAAACAGAGTATCTCCACATGAATCGCTACAAAGATAGCAGGCAACAGTTTTTTTTTATATCATAAGATAGCAAATAAGCAGATGGGTCTCCTGATGCTAAGAGTCAACCATCACCTATAGACACCAAAGATGTTAATGGTGCGTTGCTATCTTGTCGCGAAGTCTAATGCCACATGTATAAGTTTACCGGCTACCTTACGCTTCAAACCGGAACACGACAGTGACAGGCACTGACGCTATTGAGGCAGGAATAGGTAAGGCGGTGGTACCAAACCCGGGCGAGACAATGCAGAACTCTACCACCTAGTAGTCACAATGGTAGTGACTTGCAGAGCCAATCGGTCGCCTTTTACGACCTGCCTGGCAGAACGGTAGTTGGTCTATTCTTCAAAGGAGCCCGGAACCAACACGGGGAAAAACAACAGTGCTCGGATCTTCATGTGGGAGAAACCTCGTTTAAAGGCACGACAAGATTCAAATATTTAGGGTGCACTATTACGGACAGAAACACTAGGGAAAAGGAAGTTGACATCCGGATCCATAACGCCCTCCGTTGTAGTGCAGCCCTTGATAAGGTGTTGGTGTCCAGGCTGCTTAGCCGGAACACAAAAATCAGGATCTACAAGACTGTAATTAGACCAATTTTGATGTATGGCTGCGAGGCCTGGACATTATACATTATACAAGAAAAAGTAAGATTCTTAGGGAAATCATAACGTCATAAATAGAAGACAAGAATCAATTTGGATTTTTTTTTGTTTTGGAGGGTATTACTAGGTTATACTTCGCGTTTGGTCCCATTCAAATTGGCTGAATAACTTGATGCAGGTTTCCAGAGATATAGGAAATTGGAAGTCAGTTGTTCAGTTTCACTGCGTTCAAAGTATTAAAATATTTTTTCACATTAATGTGTTTCATATAAAATGACTAGCTTTTGCCCGCTACTTCGTTTAAGTAAGAGACAAAAAGTAACCTATGTTACTCTCCATCCTATCAACTATCTCCACTTAAAAAATCTCGTCAAACAAACACACATACACTTTTCCATTTATAATTTTAGTATGGATTTTCTGTAGAATTTATAAGTTGATAAATAATAACTTATTGGTTTACCTATGAACTAATTTGTATTACATTTTTTTTAGTTAATAAAATATTATATGATAACTTACATCGATCACAACAGAAGAAGATACTTCCGTTTTATTATATTCATATCCATCTATGCAAGGCTCCACAGGCCAACTTTTATTAGCTTCTATAGCTTTATTATCTTTAAATATAGACCAATCGATTTTATATCTCAAGCAAGTTTCAAAAGTTGAATTATCATTAACCTAAAACACAAAAAGGAATCAACTTTAAAAACTTTTGATTAATCAAATACGACACAAATATTTTTACCTTACGTGGAATAAATAACGATTTTCGTTCTTCTATAGTCATATTTTGTAATTCAGGAATGCGGCACCAATGATCCGGTGTGTCGGTCATAAAAAGTTGATTGAAAGCACAAAACCCACACGGTAGACAAGCTGGCAGACACACAAACCACAACAGAAACTTTTGATATATTCCGAATTCACCAATTTTTAGTAGTACATCGTCCAAGTCAATTGCATCATTTGGATCTCGCACCTTAAAAATATTTCATATATTTAAATTCCCGAATTCCGCGAAATTAAAAATGTTTATGATTAATTAAGTTTACCGGTGATTTATCCTGACCATGATATTTTCCATTATTTTCCGAGTAATTAGACATTGTGATCACTGGAATATGCCGTTATGGAAAAGAGCGAATGACGGTTATTTGTTTGTGACGATAATAAGCCACCTTGGTATTGGAAGAAGCCTTATAGTATTAATCTAATTGATCAAGGAATATCGTGTAGGTGTATACGGAAACGCCAAATGTAACAGATAGTACACTGACACATAATAAAATGAGCATAGATGTTTGTATTTCTAGGTTTGGTTGTTTCTTATATAAGCAAAATCCCCAAAGTAAGGAATTATTTGTCAAGTAAATAATTGGGAGTTAAATTAATTAGCCTCCGCGTTGGTCCGGGCTCCCTTTAAAGAATAGACCACGTGCTGATTTACCAGGCGGTTCGTAAGAGGAGAACGATTGCCTATGCGTATCACTACCATCGTGGCTATTAGGTGTTAGAACTTGCATTGTCTTGCCCGGGTCTTGTACTACGGCTTTACTTATTCCTGATAGCGTCAACGCTTGTCACTGTCGTGTTCCGGTTTGAAAGATAAGGGCGGCGATAAAATTATGCACGTGGCATTAAGAGCTCGCCAAAAGGATAGCAATGAACTATTAACATCTTTGTTGTCTATTGAAGATGGTTGCCTCTTTCGATCAAGAGCGTCAGCTTGTTTGATTTTTCATGATATAAAAAAAATAATGTAACATCACATAGGACAAGACGTGACAATCATTAAAAAACAAACTCGTCTAAATGAGAGAGCTACGGAAAATATGTGTTTTAACTGTCGTTTATCAAATTTTACTATACTGAAGTGAAGAATATTGGGATTGAATGGAAGTTTTGGTCTGGAAGTTCAAAGGGTGTGATTACTTAGTTGGTTAGGACATGCATTTGGAAGGATTTGCATGACAAATATACAATGTGTGGGAGGATATAGATATTCAACTAAAACTGTGTGGATGCTGCCTCAATAGCTGGCCAAGAGGCCGTGTGAAGGGTAGTGTTTGTATGGAGGATGAGGACCAATTAAGACAAGGCTTGTCTATCTGTCGTGTCTCTAGATCGCGTGCACTTGTAAGAAATTTGGTTTAAAGAAGTGTATATATTTTTAGACACAGAAGCGTCGCCGCCAACTGCAGTGAGAACTCCCTCTGTCATCTGACCACTAGTTCAAAGGTTCGCTACCAAATATTTTCTTTTCATTTTCAACCAAGATGCTTCCACTGTTAGCCAAGGTTCTTTATTGCGGGAGATACCACTAGGGCGGACCTTATTTTTTGGAGCATTGAGTTTGCTCAAACTGGGATAGCGAGTAAATTTAGAAATGAAAAGGAGAAACAAATAAACACGTATCTATACTAATATTATAAATGAGAAAGAGTGTTTGATTGTCCGTCTTTCACGGCAAAACGGAGCGACGAATTGACGTGTTTTTTAAAGTGGAGATAGTTGAAGGGATGGAGAGTGACATAATCTACTTTTTTTCTCTTTCTAACCCCCCACTTCCTTAAAATGAATTTAACTAGAGGTGTGCCGGATTGGTAAATTACTAGATCCGCGGATACGTATACGGATCATTGCTGTTAAGATCCGCGAATACGGATACGGATACGGATCTTAACTTTCTTACAATTAAATAAAAATTTCGTTATGTTTATAGCCTCCTCGTCTTGGTCCGGGCTCCTTTGAAGAATAGGCCAACTGCCATTCTGCCAGGCAGGTCGTAAAAGGCGACTAGATTTCTGCAATGTCTCGCTCGGGTATTACCTTATATCGGCCATATCTATTCCTGCCGCAATACAATGCTTGTCATTGTCGAGTTCCTGTTTGGAGGGTAAGGTAGCCGGTAGACTTATGCATATGGCAACCGCAACACAGATACCAACATACCAATACCATATTTGGTGCCTATAGGCGATGGTTTCCTTCTCTTTCTATCAGGATAGTCATCTACTCGTTTCCTGTCTAATGCGTAATTATATAAAAAACCGGCCAAGTGCGGGTCGGACTTGCGCACAAATGAATCTTTT
The DNA here is from genome assembly GCA_036924255.1 of Apodemia mormo. Lineage (NCBI taxonomy): Eukaryota > Metazoa > Arthropoda > Insecta > Lepidoptera > Riodinidae > Apodemia > Apodemia mormo. The sequence goes on along the minus strand of JAUPFN010000003.1, from coordinate 29,884,777 downwards.
CCACCATCTATGAAACACGGCAAAAAATCACGTTTGATGTATGGGATATTCTGAAATATTTATTTAATTTTAATTTAATTGTTTGTTTTTAGATTGAATATAGATCTAAATATTCTGTAAATATTTTAGGCGTCTACCAGTTGTCGTTATTAAGATCGAGAAAAAAAATATTGCAGAAAATTAGGTAATTTTCTGCAATTTTTTTTGTTGTATGGGATAATATTACCCCCTTAAACATTTCTTATTCTTTTTTTTAGTATTTTTTGTTATAGCGTCAACGGAAATACATCATCTGTGAAAATTTCAATTGCCTATCACGGTTCACGAGATACATTTATGGTATACATGACAAACGAACAGATAGACAGAAAGACAGACGGACAGACAGCGGAGTCTTTGTATTAGGGTCCCGTTTTACCCTTTTGAGTACGGAACTCTAAAAACACATAGATTTGTGATTGATATAATTTTTAAGAAATTTAAGTACTACGTTTCTACGTAACATTTAAGGAAAAATTAGTAACTCAGTTCAAATAATGTTTATATATTTGATTTTTGCAAATCCAAACCAGATGTGATCTTAAGAAATAAGAAATATTTTAAAATGAATTTAAGAGATATTTCACTCTTGATTTAGAATTTCGCACATGTGATGAAATCTAATAATATAAAAAATCCGTTCAAGATCCGCCTAAAAAGTAACGGATACGGATACGGATCTTTCTCCTGCGTCGGATATCCGCGGATACGGATACGGATATCCGGCACATCACTAAATTTAACGCAAGCGAAGCCACTGGCAAAAGCTAGTAGTATCTAAATCAAGTAATGAAAATAAAAAAAAAACAAACAAACAAATGTTCATAGAATTAAATTAAAAGAGCTATATTGTAGAGCGTTTGTATAACCTTTTTAGGGTTCCGAAGTAAACTAGGAACCCTTATACATTCGCTATGTCCGTCCGTTCATCTGTTCGCACGATAGCTCAGACTCAGAGATTCTTTTCACTAGAAAGCTGTAATTTGGCACGAATATACGTATTAGTCACATCAACAAAGCGGTAACATAAAATCATGAAAAATGTTTTTTTCAGGGTAGCTTCTCTACATGTAAAGTGGGGATGTTAATTTTTTTCTCACGTACCACATTGTGTGTGTTTTAAAAAAATATTAGGTAGGTTTGTCACAACCAGTTTCGATTAAGGGGCTCGTTTGTAAAATATTAAGCTTTTAAGTGCCAATTTTTGTTAGAGTAAGTGTCCCTCATCTGCAGACTAAATGGTTGGTTTTGGGGGTGGTAAAAAAATTATGCTAGTAGTAAATATAATGAAGTTAAAATAAAAAATTTCACGGCTTAGAAGGCTATACAAGTAGGTATGTCAGGTGACTAAACTATTGACAGACTGGCTAAATACTCAGTCTTGAACAAATAATGTTTTATATAGAAATTGAATTAGAAATTCCCGGCTTGAGGCAATGGGTCGCAGGTTTAAATCCTGCGTGTCGATATTTTTCTTTGTTGTTTTAAAGTTTTTCAAGAATAAGAATAAATTGCCCGATCCGTGATTCGAACTCAGAACGTCGTTTGTTTATATTGGGACCTGTACTGCTTGGCTGAATTGAGGCCACAAAATAATTTTGATTTATTGATTTAGTGACAACTGACAGATATCGTTAAATAAACATTTTGATGCTATTAATAAGCATTGTATGCGTATAGATCAGCGCTCATTCTATTGCATCGACTACGGCCTAGCAATGCATGAAAATGAACGAAATAGAATGAGCGTTGAATTAAGCACACTATCAAATTATTTTTTAAATAGATCATTTGAATTTGATCAACTCACATTGTTATCTTTTCTTACCAATTCATTCATAAATTCCTGAAATCTATGTAATAAATTGTAAAATAAATTACTAGGTGATTTACGTACGTCTCGCCCGGCTTTTTGGTATTGTCGCCTTACTTATTTCTTCCACAGTAGTGTCAATGTTTGTCATTGTCGTGTTCCGGTTTGGAGGGTAAAGTAGCCGGTAGACTTGCGCATGTGATATTGCCATCCTGCCACTGGGATAGCAACGCAACGTTACCATTTTTGGTGTCTATAATCGATGGTTTCTCTTTCCATCAGAAGAGCCATCTGCTTGTTTCCTATCTAATAATATAAAAAATATCATTTTTGCATTCATCACTCATTTCATATCACTCGCGTCTTACACGCTGTTTGTATGTCAGGAAGGGAGATGGTCTTTTCTTTATTATTCTCTCAAATGTGCCTACATTTATATTGTTTTGATCAATTTGTACATAAAACACATACTAGGTATACGTAGGTATAATAATTATTGCCATAAAATAAGTAAACTACGCGTGCTGCGCCGTATGTCCTTACACACAAATACTTACACCTGATGTGCAGATACTAGACACAGCGTCAGAGTGCTATAATCTTCTTACTAGCAATTTTTTTATTTCGTAAAAAGCTTTGTTTCTGTAAGTTTATACAACTGTACTGCTCTTACCGTTTTGCATAAGTGATGAAAAGTAATATCTGTCTAACTCGCATACATAAACATTGGCAATTCCAAATATATAACTGACTTTTCCATCATCGAGTCTAGATTGTTAAAGTTCTAATGCACCACTGTCAATTATATCAATTTAACCATTGGTATAAAAAACCCAAGATGCACATTCAGTGTCTCAAAACCGTCCTCTAAAAATATCAAATAGAATAGCGTAGATCACGACACTGTCAAATTTATTATTTTTTGTACATTCCTTTGTAAAAACAACTATAAAACTTGCGCTTAAGGTTGGATATGCAAAAACATATGTTTTTGTCATATCTATAACTACTTTGTGAAATTAGGGACAGTGTTGAGTGTCAGTTTTGTTCGGGACTGTGCATCTTGGATTTTTTCAATGATTTGATCAATGAATTTAACCCGTTAATCAGAATACCCGCACTAGCCAGACACTTATGGCGACAGGAAAAGTGTGTTTGTAGTACACATAAGGTACATCACTTTGCTGTCGATAGAACCAAAATGTCAACCAATGGTCATAGGTACAATAATGAACATTCGCACGTCCACTATTGCAACTATTTACCATTGTTGTCAGTCGGCCAAAGAGTAATATATTAATATATTACTACGTTTTACGGTCAACTTCCATTTAAAATATTATCAGTATTTTTTAATCGAAATTTTTCAGAGAGTGTGGCACACTACAACTGTAATAACAACAACAACTGTTGACACTGTTCGGCTGCAGCTGTTGATATTTCAAAGGCTGCTGCCGATCAGTGTTGACAGAAGAACGTTGCCAGCGTAGAGTTGGTTTTGACGACAATCAAATGCCGTTTGTTTTAAAAAACCAAATCCAGAAAATCACTTACTTTTCTCTTTGCTACGCTTGTTGTATTAAGCTTACTACAAAGGATCTAAATACGTGAATTCATAAATGCTACGAACGCTACGTGAGTAGCCGTTCGTAGCAAGTCCATTGTCACTGTTGACTTAGGATGCCAGAAGTATAAAGTGTAACCAATTGGATACGATCTGTATCTTTTATTCTTAGGACTATATTTAAATAAAGTAGTACGTACAACAAAAAGATCGACAGCTGTGCACGATTTTTTATTAATATTAAAATAATTATACAAATAAAAATTAATTATACAAGTAGAAGTAAAATTTAGCTGACAATTTTACCTTTACTTGTATAATTAATAATAACTATATGCGTAGATAGGCTGGAAATAAGTTTGAATACATTTTTGTTAAAATATTTTATTTGTGAAACGTAGATAAAATCGATACAAGTAATTAAAACTCTTAAAGATAACTTAATGTTTTTACATAATAATGAAACTGCGAAAATGTCTTATACAATAAAGTAACATCAACATGTTTTCCCACAACGCTCGTTTAACAGCGTATAAACAGTCTCATACGCACACTTAATATTAATTTGTTTGTGGGTTCACTTTCATGTATACATACGAAATATTATAAATTGACAATGTTAAAACGCGAGATATTTTACTTTTACAATATAAAATTTGTGCATTAAGTAACTTTTAAGATTGAATACTTACTATGTTTTGTCCAGATTTATTATAAAAAAGGCTAGGTCGCTCTAAGTGCCCCTATATTCCATTTTATCTACATAGAAGTATATTAAAAATTGTTACTAGGTCTGCAAGTTAATTATATTTATTAAGTTTATTTACAAGTGCCATTTCAAAATGCGCACCGCAGATTTAAAAGCAGATTAATTGTTGGCCAGTTATTGTTCCCCCCAAATTATGTTGAATAAAATAGTTTAACAACATCAAAATTTTCTATAAAATATAATCGCATAAAATATATTTAAACAAGCAAATCATATTATAACAATTTACATCAACGTCTCAATAACTTTGCGCTTAGTTTGAGATACAACGTATTGGAAATATTTTAGAAATCTTAGTTTATAAAAAGATGCTGTTTGCCTCAACTTTGTTAAATTTACAAATCTTCCAATGTTTTTGTATATTCTTAGTAACTTACATATAACTAATAAGGCAAGCGTTCACCATTATATTAGAAAAAACCTACAATATGCAGGTTCATTAATAAATCGTGCTTCTTCCACTCGAAGTTGTAGTCAGTGGTCATAAAACTTCACTCTCACACCATATGAAAGTAAATACATATACTTGACAAGGATGGGGCATTTTGCACTGTATATTCATATATTTTCCTCTTCCCACACTTACACATTTTATTACACTAGCAAACCGAAGTTTATAAACAAACACAGATGTTTAAATTTAACATTTTTACAGGATCGGGTTATAAAAATACTTTTAGATGTTTGGGAAAAAATGTAAAAAATTTGTAACATTGCTATGTAATAGAGGGCGCAATTGCGCCTTCTGCCGTTGCTACGTTAGCAATTTGAAGAACATGATGCCTAATGAGATATTTATAAAGAGAACTAAAATCACTAATTGCTGTCGCGAAAACCAGTCCTGAAACAAAAAGAAAGCAAAAATAAATAAAATTTTCATTGTATACTATCCACAAATTAGGGAACAAAAATCCTGTGTATCGTTCCGTTTCGTGTTAGTTAAGCGAACAGAGTGCTAAGTGTGAGTTTTCTTTTCGCATTCGATCGTGAGCGCGTTTCGAGTTTACTAGGAATTTGTATGTGATTTGTACAACGCCACCTAGTGGTAAACTGGTTTCTCACGTTTACCACTAGGTGGCTCTGTACAAATCACATACAAATACCTAGAAAATTCCAAACGCGCTCACAATCGAATGCGAAAAGAAAAACTCACACTTAGCGCTCAGATTATACGCATAACGACGCTTTTCGATTTCGATCCTCTACAGTCTACAGGAACAAGCAATTATTGTGTGTGTAAATGTTTGCTTTTCTGTGTTATTCAATAACCACATTTCAATTTGTTATATATGTTTTGCTGCGTGTTTGTTTGTCGAATAATATCCATTTTACAAGCAAATAATTTGTTTACTTTGGGGTTGGTTAATTCTTGTGATTTGTCTATTAATATTTATTGTTATTGTTATTATTTATCACTACTTAACGTGATTTTTTTATCTAAACCAGTTTAAGAGTTATATGCGATTTATAAAATGTAGCATATAATTTATATTTATTGTGAAATTTAAAATAATTTTATTGCAATTTTCTTTTTCTTTGTTGTGGCACCCAATAGATATGTAACATTAATATATGCTATTAAATGAAGTATACCGTCTCGTCTTTTTGTTTGTCTTTATGTTCGCGATAAGCTTAAAAACTACCGAATAAATTCACAATGATATTAATAGACAGAGCGATTCCACAGAATGGTTTAGGTATATAATTCATTTAGGTTTTATGAAAAAAAAAGTTTAAATATGACGATGATTGTCGAAAATGTCGCAAATAATTGAACCGACTGGAAACCACTGCTATAACAGAATAATATATAGTGGGATTGTTCCTCTTATAGGTCTACAGAAAAGTCAGCGATAGCATATTATATGCATTTTACCTTCTAAAAATTGCTAATTTGTTAATCCTTATCAAATTAAATACGTTAATTACTTTGTTAAGCATTTCATGCATGTTATGAATAGCCCTAAAGGGCCTAAAAACCGCAAAAGCTTCAATTTAAATGAATATCTTAGGCGATATCGCAAAATAAAATCTAACGCGAGAGAATATAATAATTTTAAGAGGCCTTACACTAACGTACACATAAACCTAATTCACATGGTCGATGCAATAAATTAATGTGGCACACTGACAGAAAAAAATATTTAGGCAATATAATTATGCTTTACTATCCGTGCAAAGCCGGAGCGGGTCGCTGATTTAAAATAAAGATTTAAAATAAACATGCAAAATTCTATAAAATATGTAATAAAATATTTTTCATTAATATGTGTAGAAATTGATGAAAAAAAAAATTTGAATGCACACATCCACAATCGGTGGATGATTCTCATTTTTTACCTGCAATAATTTTTAAAACAAAATAAGTTGCGAATGGCTAACGAAAAGTAAAATGAAAAACTGAAAAAGTTAAATAATATGTAATAAAAATATATCAATACAATGTATTACAATCTATTGCTGATAAATTTTCCATAGCCAAAGATGAATAAAATTTGAATTTCCATTTGTTTATTTACCTTCACTTGTGGACTGACTAAATATAATAGAGGGTTGGCTCTAAGCTTTTCTGACTCCTCTATCATTCTTCGCACTTCTTCGCGACGTGCAGAGCCAAGCGCCGAAACCTCCTCGCGGGACATACCTCCACCATCGGGTAGCCGCGGCATCCCAGCGACGTCAGGTAAAGACTTTTTACGCTGTAGTGTTTGTGGTGTGCTTAACATCTGGAAAATAATTAACCGTGTTATTTAAACATAAATATCTTTTATTTACCTAAGCATTGTTTAAATATTCTAAATATATTACAGTAATTCAGCAGATTTAGAATAAACATTTTACAATAACTAAAAATTATAAAGTTTCGTTTTGCTTTACATCGATAAATATCATATTTTCCTGCTGTTACTAGTAATTTATGGTAAAACTAAATATTTGTTTATACCTCTACAGGAGGCACGTTTATCCAGCTTTCAGAAGCACGCCGGGCAAGTATCGCCGGTGAGCACATAAGATCCTCATCTTCATCTTCCTCTTGATACCACATTTTTCAAATTATTCTGAATAAAGTTTATATTTCTACAAGGTCACAAGTACTATGATTTTTATTATTTATCTATCGTTTGAAAGACCATATTTACATTTCCAATATAACCACTACGTCAACAAATATTTTACATATTGTTAAATGGTAATGCATTGAATTTAGTATTTAAGTATTATCTATTTATATAATCTTTGCAAAGGCAAGGACTTGCACGGAAAGCGGTGGCGAGTGACTGTCTCAATTTAGAAATAGAACGGGCTGACTTGTGGAGCTCCCGCCGCCCACCGCCCACATCGCTAACCGTGGATGTATGTCTGCTATGTGTAACTGTGATCTTTCTACAGACTATACAATTGACATTTATGAGATATTATGTCATCGAAGAAAAATAAAACATGTTTACAACATTCCTAAGGTTAAGATCATGTATTACTAGAAATAGCTTTTTGTGTTTTTGGTTAGATGATATTAACCATCCTGTTTATTAAGAAAGTAGCGGTAAACTGATAACTTTTTGCTTCAATATTCCCAGCTTTACGTGAGTATATAATACAATCCATTTAGATTGTAATGTTAAAAAGTATAATATATAGTATGTGTGTTAAAACTAGAATTATAGTGCAGCAAAACGCATCAATTCCTGTTCAAAATAAATTAATGAAAACGATCTCATAAAGTCATACAGAAAATCACGTTAAAATAATATAACAATGCGTATATAGATAAGAAAAAATATACTCACACTACACAGGAATTTGAATGAGAAAACCTTGGATTTAACCACTTGAGGAGTATAAAATAATATAGGTAAATAGATAAAATCTTTGTTCAGTTTTTACAAGTTTAAAATGATAACTAAAGACTTACATAGGGAATTATAGAACAGTTGTAAAAGTTGCAAACGAGCAGTAGCTTTGGGGATAAAATGTTGAAAAATGGAAAAAGAGGTAAACTTAAATTATTCAAAAACTATCCAAATAGAAATATTTAAGAAAGTGCGCTTCATATTCTATATTTTTTTCTCATTTAACCTTTTTCTGGTAAAATGATAACCATTACTTCGGATAACGTGTTGTATTGTGTTATGTTATAAGCACCGGATAGCTTTCAATTTCCGAAATATTGCATAATGTGTTTGTACTCGTAATATTGCCTTGGATACTATTGTTAAAGGATAGGAGATTTTGAAAAAATCAGAATCAACGTTCCTTTGTTCTAAACTTCAGACTGATGTTTCTAGTAAAAATGTTCATTTCAAATTCATTTTGTGTATTAATTCGACTCTAGTCTGGCTGCTCATTGCTTAAACTAGTTTTTAATAGCTTTGCGGTCTTCTTACTTTTTAATACTCAACTTATACTTTACTATATTTTTTAAGGTCGGACTCGTCTTGATCTCGGAAGTGACTTTGGCTACTTTTTGTATCGGATTGCAATAATAAAGGCCAATGTACTCTTTCTTTAAGAACAATGCTGATATTCACTCGTTAAATACAAGGAACGAAAACAATATTGTTGTGCATCTCACCTCCACAGAATACATAACACTTTTATTGGAAAATGTGTACACCAATGGCGTATTTAGGCTTGATGCCGCTCTAGGCCCCGATTGATAACTCGCTATTTCGCTTTGTGTGAGAAATTAAAAAATTTGATTTTCAAATTCTGTAAAAAAAGTCTGTAAACTAGTTGACCTTGCCGGTCATTGACACTTACTTCAAAGGAGTAAAACATTCGGTACATATTTATAGCATAGATTTTAAGCCCAAAGCTAGTTTGTTAAAAATGACAAGTATGTTAATTTTTTAAAAGCTGTATATTTTGAACGCAATGATTAATTTGAATCTTTCGAAGTGCATTCAACGAAGATACGCCGATTGTGTAGTTAAGATAATATTTTACTTGCTAAAATATAATATAATTTTTTTAACGTAGGGAAACCCTCTTGGGTATCCGCCCTAGGAACTTAAAAAGTAATATAAAAGACTAAGATTAAAGATAACAAAATCGTTTAGAGACAGCAGACACTAAAGATATTGTACTCAAAGGCAGGGACGTAATGTTAGTAATATAAGTAAATAATCCGGTATAATCACACCGGTTTCCATGTGGTGTAGACAGAGTGAGCCTATCGACTATAGACTTTTGCTTCATCAAGATTCACTGATTCGTCGGTTGGTGAGATGGGTGGTGAAATCGTTATGAGGTCGGTAAAATGCGATAATGATCCCTCCTCATAACGATTACCGCTAAATTATAGCGATAATCGGGACGAACACCTTTACGTGTTTATCTGAGGCACGGAGGTACCAATACAGAACTACCCGACTCTTAGCTCTAACTGATATTGGGATTTCCGAGCAAACTCTCAAAGACACTTTTACCTCACCCGGGGTCGAACTCGTAACCTCATAATCTTTCCCAAATAGGCTAGCCTCTAGAGTTTAGATCATGTCGCAGTCCAGTAACATGATTTTTAAAATAATGCACTAGGGGTAGTGCATTATTTTAAAATTGAAGCTCAATGCTCATCAACTTGACGCGACGGCCGTGACGAAGCGCGGCCGCGTTCCTAAATATCATCGTTTATACGCGTCCTTTGATATACGATTATCAGATAATCTTTCGGCTTTATGATTGATTGTATCCGTTGAGCTGTTTCTAATCCATACTAATTAATACTAATATACTAATACTAATTATTTATATTACTAATAATATTATAAATGTGAAAGTCTGTCTGTCTGTCTGTTATGCTTTAGCGGCTAAACCGCTGAACCGATTTTCATGAAATTTGGCATGAAAATAGTTGAAGATCTGAGGTAAAACATAGGCTATTTTTTTTTTAAATCAACTCCGAAAGGGCTGAAATAGGTGATGAAATTTGTATGAAAAACTATATCGACGACATATTAATCTACTCACGGGCGAAGCTGCGCGGGTTAGCTAGTGTAGTATAATTTTAATTATAAGTACGATTATTGCATACATAATTTAATATATGTTACATATATAATTTTTTACGTTATAATTATTGCTCTAGAAATATTTAATGTTATTAGGTCATTGTTTAAATTTCTTAATGCATAAAAAAAAAACATCTGTGTGATAAATTTTCTGCCTATTTCACCCTCCTCCCCAAGTAATGATTTTTGAATTCTAATGATTTAATGATTTTTAAATAAAAAGTAACCAAGTTCTTACCTAGGTTTCAAAATAAGTATCTCTTTCCAAATTTTATCCCTCCTTTGCGATTTCGCGGAAATGATTGGTAGAAGTTAACTCAAAAATTAAATAAACCAATAAATATCCAACATCAAGTGAAAAAATCGTGGTTTGTAAGTTCATTGTCCACCTAATCGGTATTTGGGTGAAAGCCAATAGTGTAATAGTAGAAAAACAGGAATGGAATTTGGAACTGAGAGGCCCACTGACACATGCGTTTGCTCTTTGATTTTTTAGGCATTGTACATTATAATTGTAATTTAATTACAAATTTTACTTTTGAAGTAAAACTTCTTGAAGCGTTACTTGACAATAGAAAAACGATTGAAGCAGTTTACGCTTTTTAAAAATCGAATGCCCTAATAGGTAGGTATGATACATATAATACGGTTATAAGTCTATTTTTATAAGTCTAAACGCTTACTCAAACTTTTGACTATGACCTACGTGGTAAAAAACACACACAAATTGCAAAAGTAATAAAGCAACTTATTTTTGGAAGTTTAGTATTAAATAAAAAATCTGTAATCGGTTGACCCTGCAGACCATCCTTAAAACCTTTCGCTAAATTAAAGTATTTTTAGCTCAAAGGAATAAAAACTATAAGCATAGATTTTTCAGTTCAAACATCTATTTTGTTAAAAATGGCAGTGAATCGATATTGATTTTTGGAAAGCTATATATTTTGGAAACGATGATCGATTTTGATCTTTCATATAGCATTCAACTTTATTTTTAAAATCTAAAATATTGCTTTACCTACATAATGGATAGGTTTGAAAATTTCAAAGCAATGTTAAAAAAAGTTTTCAACAAATATTTTCGTCATTGATAAACCCCAAATAAATTGACCGATTTTGATCCAATTAGTGGCGTTTGAAGCAGTTTATTAAGGAGGAAAGCAATCGGTATATTAGCTTGAAAGTTATTTCAGAAATATTAAGTATGTTTGCTAAAAACAACGTAATTTTAATATTTGAAAAACTTTTGAAAATTAGATTCGATTTTGATTTTTGAAACAGCATTTTCGAACAACGAACAAAATTTGAAGTTTCATCATCACCATCTCGATGTCTGGAAATCCACAGCCGTGTGATTCTCGAGGCACTTCTTGCCCCGCACTTCACCTATGTAGAACCAGCTATCGGCCGATTTTTTTCCAAATGGATATGACTTAGGGTCCTTCAAGAAAAGAGCTTACTCATTCTTAAAAGGCCAGTAACGCAACTGCAAGACCCCTGGTAGTACTTGTCTGTGGGCGGCAGTAAATACTTACCATCAGGAGAGCCTCCTGTCCGTTTGCCCCCTCTTCTATATAAAAAAAAAAGTTTCAAGAAATTATGTTTTCATGGTACTATGAATCAACACATTTAAATATGCGTGACGTAGCGCTCATTCTATCGTGCATCGACTAAAACACAGCAACATGTGATAACTGATAATGAACATAACAGATAGACCGCTGACTTACGCACACGTAATAAGATCGTAATGTTATAGATGGCGGTGCCGGAAAAACCGGTACTTCTACTATATTGCTTCACCCTGCTGAACACAACGAGCTTTTTGTAATTATCACCGTTACTAAAGACTACTCACAATATCTTCTCAAATATAAATTGATTTATAATCTTTACGGCCGATTCAAGTCTGGAATCGAATCTCAGGTTGGTAAAATCCTTAGATAAATAATTGGTCTCGCTGTGCTTGTCTAGATATCGCCGAGGTACTTATCAAATATTTATTTGTTCTGTGAGAATATTTGCCAGATTTATGGATATTTAAGGTAGGGTGTATAGGTACAAGTTGTATAACCCAGTAATTTTAAATTAGTTGTATTTCTGTCTCGTGGACATATCCGTGGCTAGTTTCGATCAATTTCTGATCTCTCTTTCTGATAACTCTCGTGTTAAGCAAAAAAAAATTTTTAAAATAATGTAATATATATATTTTTTATCAAAAGATAGCAAACAAATCTGGCTCTCCTGATGAAAGGAGACAAACATCACCGATAGTCAACAAAGATGTTAACGGTGCGTTACTACCCTTATAGCGGGATCTAGATGCCACATGCATAAGTTTACCTCCTAACTTACGCTATAAGCCGGAACACGACAGTGACAAACATTGACGCCATTGCGGCAGGAATAGTTAAGGTGGTGCGGTATCAGACCCGGGCAAGACACTGTAGAACTCCTACAAGCCACGACGCAACGTTAGCGACTCGCATATCAGTTGGCCGTCTCTTACGGACTGCTTGGCACAACGGCAGGTAGTTTTATCTATACATATAGCAAACACGTAGATGGCTCTCCTGATGGAAAGAAATTTGTACTGTGTTATTGTAATATCTATTGTAGCATAAATATTTAAACAGATAATTGCTTTATTTACTTTAATAAAACGGATATACATAGTACTTACTATATATCTACTGGCCATAAATACTGTTACAATTAAAAATAAACAAAATATTACATTTGAAATTGGAATGTGTCATTTCATACGATTGTTTATTGTTTTCTTATTTTCGCACCAATACATAGTAAAATATTTTGTAATATTAAGATGGATGAAGTGATAAAGAAAACCTAATCGCTGTGATTGATGCAAAGTAGGTATGGAGCCAAATACAATTTTATAACTCTCCATACGCTTGGTATTAGTCAAATGAGTGTGTACCGGGCTATTGATAGGTACAATAAAAGTTTCTCTGTTTTTGACAGAAAAAGATTTGGCTATCCACGTAGTGTTCGTACGAAGAAGGCGATCAAAGCTGTAAAGGAAAGAATTCGAAGATCCTGTCCGAAAGCAAACATGGGCGCCGGCAGGGGGGTGCCAAGGGGTGCACTTGCACCCCTTGGGAATCGAGGAAATATTGAAATAAAAAGCCGTTTGTTGGAAATAATTTTTGTATTCACAATAATTAGTAGGCAGTAATGACACAATTCTCATTTAAAAAGCAACTGCAGCCGGCGGGAGTTTTGACCGAACTTATTAATGACGTTTTCTATAAAGTTGTCTTTGTTGTCCTTGGTTATCTTGCCTCGGTGGACACATAATCAGCATAATCCAGACAGTCTCCCGTCACCTGTTGTGGACCTATTCTAAGTTTTAACCCTTCTCGATGTGCTAAAAGATCTTTCCACTGTGCACGTTGTGACGGGTAGACTAAGGCCAATCTTGATCGCTTCTGCTACCGAAGGAAAGAAATCTTTTGACTCGTCGATGTAGTCTATAAGATTTTTTCATATCGATCAAATCCACTGATATTATTTGCCGCTGGCTGTTGACATTGACATTGATGACATTTCAAACCAAGTTGTGATTTCTGAAATAAAATTAGGTAAAAGATCGCCATAAATGTTTTTAATGTCTTTTACAGCTTAAAGAGATTCTTCTTTACTGAGGTCTTTTATTATTTTTGGGTGTAGTTGTAACAGAGAAAATGATTTTTTATGTGTTTCAGAAAATCTGTCTTTTAAAGAAGAAATGATCGAATCAAGGTAGGGGATGTATAAAGCTCTTCTGTAAAATTCTTTAACGTTTTCGGATGAGCGGTTGGATCGATGAGCCTGTCGTTTCGTAACTCGTTGGCATTTAATTTCAATATTAAGGTCTTCGCAACTTTGGTTAGCTTCTCCAAATATAGGGTAAATTCCTGCGATGCGTTTTGTCTGTGACCCTCTATTATTTTAATGAGTTTGCAAATGTGGTCATTTACTGAATTAATGTCTAAATCCACTTGTTGAAGCTGGCTGCAGAAAGGCTCAAGCTATGCCGAGTAAGTAGCAATAATATGCAATGCCACAATAAAATTGTGGTAGCCAAAGCAGTGCGCAGTTGGTACTTAGTAAGCTCTAACCTTTGTCTTAGAATTAGTGGCTTGATCTTCTGAGAGGTTTTGTAATGCTTCTACAATTTTGGTGAAATATTGAGCGAAAATTCGGATACATTTGTACTATGCAGAACATCTGGTTTCGCAAAACAAGGGAATATTTGGATTTTTTTTTCGCCGTAAAATGCTCTCTCTAAAAAAAGTTATAGTTTCCTTAATCGTTTCAGCAATATTTCTTATTTCACTCAAATTATTTAAATCTTTGACAACAAAATTTAATATGTGACTAGCATAGTAGAAATACTTTGCTTTGGGATATTTATCATTGATTATTTTCTAAACTCCAACAACATGTCCAGCCATCGCGGAGCAACCATTATACCCTTGCCCAACTATTTTGTTGAGATCTAAGCCACATGATGCCAAAAAAGATATTATAACTTCAGAAATCGATGCAGCATCTAATTTTTGAAGTGGTCTGTTACCCAAAAATTCTTCAAGCATTACATAACTGTGTTTCGTTTGGTCAAACTTCACGTATCTTATGCCTATTGAAAGCTGTTCAGTCCCGCTTATTCGCATATCCGCTGTCTTGTCAGCCAAGATTGAAAAGTATGCCGCTTCTTTCCTTATTGAAAGTATCAAACCGTATGTACAATTGTACCAAGATACAATTTTAGAGAAGGTAGTTAAGCCCCTTAACAACACCATGTTCAATTACCTGGCCCTAACATTTAAAAGACTGTATTGAAGCCAATGGAGACTACTTTCAAGAAGCTTTACAGTATTTTTTAATGGTTTTATATGTATTAAGGTATTAAACTTAGGGTAGAAGGGGGTAATGGGGATCACTTAAGCAATAATTGAAATAAACAAATAAAATTAAACTAAATCTCTATTACAACTGCCTCATAATAAAATATACTTAATTGACTATCATTTGGAATCAGTAATGATCACTTTAATAATCATCTTTAGGAAATATAAAAGTAAAAAAATATCTATTTTGACTCCCATTGCACTGAGGTGAGGGTAATTGTGGTCACCTTGTGGGCAATGGGGATCATACAAAAATCTAACACAAATCGCAAATATAACCCTTGGGCGACTCCCACTTCTACAATCTGCGTGAGCTCATAAACCACATGAAGTACACCTGTACCAAACCTCATTATTTCGGCCGAATTCGTTACAGATTTAGCACGTATTCCCTGCATCGTCAGCATCATCTAGCTCATCGTCTTGGCATAAACCATCAGTAGCCGCGTCTGAAACAGAAGTATAATTTGATTCCTGGAGAACCTTCCTCTTTACTCTTTCGGTTTCCTTCTTCGACACTTTAGTCTTCTTTCCTTGACCTTTCCCTTAGTTATATTTTGTCCCTTACTTTTATCCTTGGCTTGGCAGAAGGCTTTACTCTTCTTATTTTCTTTTTCTAACAAGTTTTCTTTTGTTGGCGTGGATGTTAAAATTTTGGCATGCTGCTTCTGGCGACTTTGTTTAGCATTGTGGATATTAGTTTTCTCTGGCAACTTAATTAATTTCGACACAATATCAAGACTAGAGGCTGCTGGAGCAACTTGCATTGATGTGCCAGGTACTGACAAGCTTTTTTGGTCTGACGCTGGGCTATTAATTTCAATCTGATCTGAGCAATTCGGCTGGTAGAGAATCTTCATCATAAAATACGTCTACATCTAAAATAAGAATACTAAAATTATATCGTGATCACTAGCGGGAAATGGGGGTCACCCGATCCTCATTACCCACAAGCATTTTATGAAGAAAAAAAAAGAAACAAAAAATATATTTAAGCAATATTTGGGATTTGAGTATAAAATCTTTATACTGAATATACGAGTAATGGCGTAAAAAAACACATACTAGTAGATCAATAATTAGAATACCTACAGCTTATTTTGCGTCCTTAAAAAATTACATCGGTGAGCCGCAAAAACAAAATACACTTCTCATTCCCGAGACCGCCACAATACTAGCGCGGCGCTCTTGCACCGCTAGCGGGGGGACAAAGCGGGGCAGGGACGGTAGTAAACGTATTTCTAGCAGTTGTAGTTTTGGAGATATGTTGGTGACTACCATTGCTCGCTGATTCCCACTACCCGGTCTTCCCCTACACACTGTAATAGTTATAACGTTACGTGTAACAGAAAAAAATGTTTTTTTCTTTGTAACAGAATTTATGGCAAGACTAATAATGCAAATATGGATGGATGTAACGTAGGTAATAGGGGAAGACCAAGACTGACATAACATGATCAGATTGATCGGGTGCTGTTCGAAGATGTTAAGGGTCTTTGCAATCGGCGTGTTCGTATGAAGAGTTCGTATGGTAATAAATGTGAAAGAAACAATACAAATCTGCAAGGATTGTGATTTGTGACATACGAATATGACACTGTGTTCTCTCTGTCTGTTTCTGATTTCACCCCGATTATCGAAAAATAATTTTAATCAGGTCTTAACCTTTTGAGGTTCTAGGAAGCTTTTCTGACTATTTCCACGACGACGTCAGTATGTCTTAATGTATGTATGTGTATGTGTGTTTGTGTGTGTGTATGTGTGTGTGAGGGGTGTGTATACGTATGTAAGCGTTTTGTAATTTTGAATGGATTGATCTATCAAAATGCACTAAACTACGAGTAAGATCGCCAGAAAATTTAAATCAATTTGATCGGATGGATTTTGAAAATTTTAAAAAATTCTGAAGAATTAATAATGTTGGCAAAATAGTGTTGTCTTAAAATAACTTCCAGATTGTTATATAAAATTTAATTGGCTCTAGTTCTTAAAAAATTGCATCGAATGCCGATAATTAAATAAAAATCTGGTTCGATTCGGGAGTTCGGTTCGAGAGTTATCTGCCTGAAAAATTTCCACAAGTTTTTTTTCGACATAACGTTGAGATTTTTCAACTAATCGATTTTGATCCTTTAACAATATTTTAAGAGTAAAAAATTGTGTCAAATGTAATTTAAGAGATCAAAATCGAACTGTGTTCACAAGTACCTACTTTTAGCCTGAGTAGCTTTTCAAATATTCGTATTAAAATAGAGTTGTTTTGGGAAAACTGTCTATAAACTTTTAAAAAACTTTCTGAATAATGTAGATTAATTCCAAAATTTAATCAGCTCTTCTCTATAAAAACTTCGTCGTATGCTGTAAATACGATCAAAATCGGATGATTCATTTGTGAGTTATCGTTGGCGCAACATTAAGAAAAAAGTGTTTTTTCGACATAATTTCGAGATTTATTTATACCTCAAATAACTGCGTTGAATGTCAAACTCAAAATGTTCCAAAGTTACAGAAAATCTATGCTCAGATATATTTTTGATTTTTAGCCTGAAGTACCTTAACTTAGTGGGAAGTTTCTGGGATGGTCTGCACGGTCAGCCTGTTTACATATTGTACAAACTAGAAAATCCTATAAAAATACATTTAACAATCAACATGCATATTAGTAAACAATTAATCCGTATGTTCGCAAGTAAGATGTCATCAATAAGAAATTTCACACAATCTTTCACCCCCTTAGGGGTTGATTATAAAAAAAGTAACCTACGTTTAACCCCGGGTCTTTAATTATCTCTTTGGCAAATTTTATTAAAATCGGTTCAGCGGGTTAGCACTGAAAGCGAAACATAAAGCTAGCCTTTAGTATTTATAAAATTAGTATGAAAGTATTAATTAATACACTACTTTATAGATTTGTTAAATCTCTAGGTTGTGAGTTTACCTGTTGTAAACGAACAAAACTTATATATTTACGATATAGGTAAACATAGATTAATATATAGGTACACGTATCAAACATTATATTAGATGTAAGATAAATTTTTATGCCTCAAAAAGGCATGATTGCTCTTATTATTGGACATCTACGGCGCAATACCACCGAATTTCTTGGGGTTTAATAGTAAATAGGTATGTGTTATAATTTCAATTATTGCAAAATAAAAACTTACTTTTCGTCCTCCTGCCCCACCCATCGGCGCTGGAGGCGGAGGTGTAGGATTCGGCGGTACAAATAAACTCTCCGTTCTCTTCGGTTGGTATGGAGATGGTGATATCTCTTGGCCAAGAGTACGTTTTCTTAGTAACGAATCCTCAAACGGTAGATCCCGCGAGGAAGCTCTAGGGACGGATCCGCGACCTGAAGCTAGATGGCCGTTGCTGGGTGTAGCGGCGCGAGACGGTGGCCGCGACGAGGTCTGCGGCGCCACCGAGCCCGCCCGCGACCCGCCACTCGGAGCTGGGCCTTCCACCGATGGCTGCCGTGAACGGCGTCCGTATCGATCTACACTCGAGTCCCTACTCGGAGGTCTCTTATAATGATCAAAGTAATCAATCGAAGGCCGTGAACTTTGTTGGCGAATTTCCCCTCCGTTTGTAATTCCTTGCTCCGCTGAAGGAACTTGTCGATTATGCTGTTGATCGATCGACTGTTGTCTATATAACTGTTGCTCGGATTGTCTATAGCCTTGGTCTATTGAGGGCTTCCGATACTGTGGTTCTGGTACTTGTCTATAAACTTGGTCAGGTCTAAAACTTTGGTCAGACCTGTAACCTTGAGTATCAACTGCTCGGTATGTCTGCTGATCTGTGTTTAACGCTTGCCTATCAGCAGGTCCTTCTGAATGCACTGTTCCCGGACGAAGTTCATGCCTTCCATAAGAAACGGTCCCTCCGTCCACGTAAACGTTACTTTGCGGATCTTGCATCGGTTGTGCTAAAACGCTTTGTCTTCTGGGAATGCCTGGAGGTTGATTATATTCTTGCTGACTGGGTCTTTGATTGGGAGGTCTAGCAGCTGTTGATAATCTTCGTCCCTGACTGATAAAACTTTGTTCACCGGATTGTTGTTGTACACGATAAGGAGCAGATGGTTGAGCATCAGATGGAGGAATTCCGTATCCGCTAATAGGCTCATTAGGAGAATACGGTTTTTGATTATGTGGTATTTGATTGGGTACATTTCCCGTCGTCGCCCAAGTGTTTTGATTAGGATTGTATGGATGAGAATCGTAAGGTGGGCCCAAATTTCTATCATCTGTATTATAGTTAGAATTATTTGTAAGCCTAGGATCTATTTGATTTGTTTTAGTGTATTGCATCGATGGTCTTCTAGAACTTAAAGCGTTTGGCATTTGATTCATTTGTGAATTCATCGGAGGGATATGATTTGGAATGCTCTTTCCATCCAAGATCTTTTCAGATTCTTGTGCTACGGGGGCGGTTGGCTGCGTATCATAACTTCTTTGTCTATACCTTTCTCTTAAACCTATTCGATCAAAACCAGGGTGCTTAAAGTCTGGAGCATACTGTTTCGCAGTTGATTGTGCTATATCACAGTCATCTTTGGCTTGGTCTGCTGCTTCATCAGCTTGCTCAGCTTTTCCGCGAGCTGTAGCTGTCCTGTTGAAAATAATAATAGTTGTTTAAAAAAGAATAATATTGTTTAATTAAATCTAATTCATTCATGTCTATCAAACATCGAACTAAATGCATTCATCCACATTAACATGGCTTAGCTTCGTTACGAAAACAAGTACACAGAACAACGCTCATATCAAACGAACATCTTTTATATTTATAAGCGCTGAGTTATGTACGATATGCCGAAACATACTTCGACAGTAAAATTCTTTATCTCCTGCATTTTGCGTCAAAGTTTGCTTTTATGATATAATCTTTCGTCGATTGACTTTGCAGAATTTTACAACCTAGTAGACACGATGGTATTGACATATTTAGTCAATCATTCTTCTATTTGAACTATCTGTCAGAAGGGCAGATCTAATCTCTAATTTTCAAGATTAATACGAATTCTGCTTTTATAAATGCCAGATTTTTCTATTGCCTCTTCAAGTTTAATACCACTGGCTAATCGTGCAGTAGCCAAAGTTCTGACAATTCAGGCTTATTAATTTTTTTACTGTTAGGGGATAACTACAACTTGACCATCCGTGTGGACCCACCACTAAAATGCCACATTCGTAAGTTTATTGGCTACCTTACTCTCCAAATCCAAAAACGACAATACCAATATTTCAGCATTAATAGGTAAGGCTCTCGTACCAAACGGGGTTAGGCCACATATCTAGTAATTTTTAAAGGAAAGCCGATTTGTCGATTGGTGAAATAGGCAATGCGATTGACAACCTCCATAGACTTGCAAAATATTGACAAACGACAGTCGTTAAAATCGGCATTTCTCAATATTGTGTATACTCTACGGTTCGGAGTTCCATGCGTCATCTAGGATATGACACTGTTAATTCGTGGTGTTAATACACCATTTTACATGTACACGCATCATTTTATAAGCACATATGCATCTCTTGTTTAAAACAAATTTCTATGACTATAGTAAATTGTATTTATAATCTTTGGTTTAGGTGATTTAAGAGATTATGTGTATACAAATAATTTTGATACATGAAGAGGAAACTTTGGATTCTTTTTTTAAAAAAATGCGCACAGGTTCTGAGATTTAGCATATTTAACGTATATAAATTAATAAATATTGCTGGAAAAATTACACGTATTGATCAAATTAAAGTGAATTGCACAAGCTTTCAAAAGTTTATGCAAATTTAAAGAAAATCTGAAAATTCGACACGTAGTGGATTTATACTTTTCCTAAAAACAATATAAAACATTTGCGGGCCATGGAAGTTACATTATAGACCACAGAAATGATCCAGCAGGTAAAATTTTGCTAAACATCGTATCAGATATGAAAAAAAGATTAGATAAATTTTTCTGGGGTGCTATGAACGACTGTACCTAATATGCATTAAAATGATATAAGGCAAAATTGGTAGCTTTATTTATAAACTTACAAAGATATCAAAGGTAAAATATGAAAGTAATAATAATGTCAATAAAAAACAAATTTCTTTTCTATAGTAAGAGCAACACCCAAATGTTTCTCTGAATTATGATAAGTAATAATATCTTCATTTAAAGTTTTGTTTTTCTTAAATTCGTAAGTGTTTAAATTTCTTTTTTCAGCGACTTTTTTTTCTGAATTACCTCCACGCTAAACTTAGGGCTTGGCATGTTGTTCTTACTACAAATAATAGCGTATACCTGCCATTTTACAATATTACGAAAATTTACAAAACTGTAAACATAAAACTGACGTGAAAGTTGTGCTTAATTTTTTTAGTTTCATCGAAAATAGTTTTTTTTTTTATATCATAACATACCAAACAAGCAGATGGGTCTCCTGATGGAAAGAGTCAACCATCGCCTATAGACACCAAAGATATTAATGGTGCGTTGCTATCTTGTGGCGAGGTCTAATGCCACATGCATAAGTTTACCGGCTACCTTACCCTCCAAACCGGAACACGACAGCGACAAGCACTGACGCATTGCGGCAGGAATAGGTAAGGCGGTGGTACCAGACCCGGGCGAGACAATGCAGAACTCTACCACCTAGTAGCCACGATGGTAGTGACTCGATAGCCAATCGGTCGCCTTTTACGACCTGCCTGGCAGAACGGCAGTTGGCCTATTCTACAAAGGAGGCCGGGACCAACACGGCGAAAAATATTTTATTTAAAAATAATATTTTTTGAAAAATATTTTAAATTTTTTTAATTGAACATACTCTAGCTTCTTAAGGGTTCCGAAGTAAACTAGGAACCCTTATAATTTTGCTATGGCCGTCCGTCCGTTCGCAGTCGAGCTTAGAGATCCTTAGTACTAGAAAGCTGTAATTTGGCATT
Organism: Apodemia mormo; assembly: GCA_036924255.1. NCBI lineage: Eukaryota > Metazoa > Arthropoda > Insecta > Lepidoptera > Riodinidae > Apodemia > Apodemia mormo. The sequence continues at coordinate 29,862,724 of JAUPFN010000003.1, read as the reverse complement.
AATATACATAATATAAGTCATGGGAACAAATTATAACATAAAATATTAAAACATATTTTTTCAGGGTAGCTCCTCTTCATGTAAAGTAGGGTTTTTCGATTAAGGGACTCGTTTATGAAATATTAAGAGTCAAGTGTGTCCCTCCCCTTTGCCAGCCAAACGGTTGATTTTGGGGGTGGAAAAAAGTTACGGTAGTAGCAATTATAATAAAATTAAAAGAAAAACTATCACGGCTTAGACGGCTTTATCAGATTTTGAGTAATAGTTGAATTAAAATATACTTATAGAAGTTTTTATAGGCGGTGAACCTGTGGTGTATATGAATATAGCTGTGGTGTGTGTGGATATCATCCATCATTGACGTTAGCCAGGATAAATGTTCATAGTATGAAACAATAAAAGCCCTCTAAAGATAACAAACAGGTTCAAGAGCACACAATTCCAAAGAGCAATTAGATACAGCGAAACAATTAGCGATAAATTGTGTATAATACACAATTCCTTTTAAGTTTTGCTTTTTTAAACCATGCAATTGAAAGTGTGTGAAAAACTTAGAGGGTTAGAGTATTCATAAAAATTATTGTGATTGTAGCGACGACGCAATCATATCGGTACATAAAAGTATTCATCGGTACATAATCATATCGGTACATAAATAAGTAAGTAGTGTAGGATTAGCGAAAAACATGAACGTATGCTCAACCGAACAGTTACCTAATCTAGCCTAGGTTTGCGTTGAATACTTTCTTTAACACTAAAACATAGATTGTAGACTTATTTTGGGCACTTTCAATATGATATTTAGACGCTTTAAATGATAATAAAATGTGGTTTAACAGATTTAAATTAAAAAATAATATTCACAAACAATATTTATCACTTAATCTGGCGATTGCACGAATTACAGTACAAACATTGAATATTTCATTTTCATTATTGCAAACAAAATGAATAAAAGTAATTTCCATGGGTTTTATGTGACTTCCATGGTGTTTTGTACATGGAAATTACACAATGGAAATCACCCAAAAGCATATATTTTGAAATTTCTCGTCATTGGAAAGTCATAAGCTGCTAGTTTGTTTGACGTTTGGGAGTTAGGTGTAACAGTTCAATACTCATTTACAAAAAAAGAACAATTACATTCCAAAAATGTGACATGGAAATTCCTAAAAATTGAGAACCAAAAATTGAAAATTTGTAAAACTTACTCTTGCAACGAAATGTCAGGGTCACGACCACCTGGGTCAGATATAAGTTGCTGCATAACAGCAAAATCACAAAAACCAATCCCGATTCGCCTAGATCTCGCCAGTTTAAAATAGTATCCATCGCAAAAAGCGAAGCTAAAATTTTGCCAATTGTGTGAGATACTTACTTGAACTCATAAAATCAAAACTTTCAATGAAATGGGATGCGAAATTGCATTTTTCAATTTTGTATATAAATCTAATTAAATTGATGAAAATAAGTGATTTAAAAAATATCTGCGATATATCAGAAGACGGCGCAGGTGTTATGCGCGCAAACCGTGCAAAATTAACCGGATTAAAGGTGTTGAGGGTAATAACTCCTATATATATGGTTATTAAATAATGAAATCTATATGACCCGATGCATATCGAATGTATAAACAATGTTATAGTAGATTTTTGCAAACGTTATTTGTTTATATAGTAGATAAGAGTCTGTTCCGCTCAAAAATTGTACTCCTAAGAATGACCTCAATACATACTTTGAAACTTGAGTTATTTGCTTTGGCTGAGACTAAAAAGTGCTGCGCTTTACAAATGAGCATGATCGAAATATGATTATTCATAAGTTTTTTTCTTGACGGATACATACTCAGTTTTATGCATTTACAAAATAATAAAGTCAGTAATTTGAAAATATTTTTATTTAAGTTATCACGTGATTACGTTTCGCAACATTCTTGAAAAAACTCGTAGAATGGAAATTTAGTAGACTCGCCACAAGGAAGCCACTCGCGAAATTTCAAGTATGTAATTATCATCTTACAAAAAGGGTGCTGTCCCACAAAAGTGAATCAAAGTTAATAAATAATACTAGACATTGCCCATTGGACAAAATTTAAACATAATTCGTAACACTTTTGTTAAGCATATACAAAAGTTAACCAATTGTACCCCGAACCATTTAGGTAATGGTGCAAAAATCATTTAATTTTACGTATATACACGGATATTAATTACGAATTGTAAATATCTATTCCGTGCATAGATACTGTATTTTTCATTAAGAGGGAGCGCCATATTTTTATAACATTATATTACAAAAAAAAAAAAAACAATAATTTCTTCTACCTCATTGGAAATTATTGCTTTCCGTAATTGTATAAGGGTTATTGCCTGACCTATTTATAAAACGATCACACACGACACCATTGGATCACAATGTAACACAAACCTAGAGACAGCGATGTCGGCCTTTTGCAGCGCTATTTTTGATGCTCGCTGCGCTGCATTTACCGCTGAGTCAACGCGTTCCCGGAACTTAGCGGATCTCATGAGGAACATGTGTTTCCGCTTCTGACTCGTTATGAGCACGTTGTTTTTGTATTTCCCCTCTTCCCTCGTCCCATCTCGGAAGGTAGTGACACCATAACCGTACTTTCGATTCGCAAACCATTCACCCTCATATCGGAGTCCATCACTGCGTTCACTCACACCGAAGCCCGTACGCTTGTCGTTCTTCCATTCACCCATGTAAGTTTCAATTGTGTTAGCGTCCAAATGCTCATCCTGTAACAAAAATAAGAAATATTTGTTAGTACTTTGTGGTTTGTAATTTATCACTCTATATCACTTTACAGAAATTACAGAAAATAATTGCTTTGGCCAAAGAATATGAAATATAAGCTGATATGTGGGACCATTATTAAAACAGATTTTATTGGTGGATATGTGATTATCTTCATTCCTAGGATCTGCATGTTGAACTATCAACCCCAGTATTCATAAGGAATTGGTAATAGTTGTTAAAGATGGTATTTGATCACAGGACTCAAAAACCATCTCGACTATCGAAATAGTTAACGTTTTGCAGTAAAATACATATTGTTATAAATGTGTTAAGAATGTTTCAATTTCGCCTTGATTTTCAATAATCGAGTTTTCATCAGATCTTCTTGTTTGAGGTACTAGGAAGCTTATCAGACTATTTTCACGATCACATCAGTATGTGTGTATAGTATGACGTCATTATAAATATACATTTATATGTATGTGTGTGGATGTAAGTCACCTATAACTTTTGCATGGCTGGATTGGTCGAGGCGTGGTTGGTCATTTGATTTGAATAAACCGAATGTAGACTTTCTGAAAATTAAAGCCGATTCAGCCCTGTAGATTTCGAGAAATTTTAAAAAACTTTTAGAAAGTCACCAAAGCAATGTTTCTTAATAAATTTTAGTGTAACGATTCTTTTCAAAATTTTATCAGCTTTTTAAAAAAAACTGCGGCGAATGCCGTAAAGGGAATTGAAATCGGTTAATTCGTTCGGAAGTTATCGTTTATGAAAAATTTCGAAAAAGCGTTTTAAGAAGTCACTTTGATTTGAGATTTTGAATTCTGTACAATATTTTAGTACTTTCCTAAAAAAACTATGTTGCTGCAGTTACAAAGATCAAAATTAATTCAAGTCTACAAAAGTTACAACTTTACAAATAATCAAATAGAGTTGTTTTCATCAAAATTACTTCAGATTTTCAAAATTAACTTCAGAATAATATATCGATTGGCAACTTGTATTCAACGCCTAATCCGGATCAAAATAGGTTGATTCGTTCGGGAACTATCGTTGATGTTGATAATCAAATTCAATCATAAATTTAAAAAGTTACAGAAAATCTATGCTTAGATAACTATATTTTTAACTTTTGAGCTTAAAATACTTCAACTTATCGGAAGTTTCAAGGATCGTCAGCAGGGTCAACAGGTTTACAGATTTTGTAGTAGCTAGTACCTAACTATACCTAAGTATATTTAGTAATTTTAAAATAGCCGCAAAAATTGAATAAAAGTTACTTTTTATTTTGAAAAGAAATTAATATTTTAATGTCGCGGTGGTTATTTTGCTGTTGGTTGTGAAACTAAATGTTATTAGACATTCTGGTGTACCACGATTTATCTGTTTGTCGGGAGGCGAGATCGATGGTGAACTCCATCCCTGTAGGTATGTGCTAATATCCCTGTGCTAATCTAACGACTTCGCTTATTTGTGATATCCAGCTTTACTTTCTCTCGAGATGCGGAAAAGGTGACAAGTGACAACTACTAATTGTAAATGTTAGTTTGTAACATTTCTTTATCTTATTTCTCTTTTTGCAAGGTTTTGCAATTTCACAATTATTGATTTCAAAGTGAAAACCTTTTAGTGATTTATGTTTTTAACAATGATACACTGGACCTGTAAAACTTCAAAACTTTTGTTAACCAAGAAAGCCGTTTCCAATTTTTTTTGTTAAAAAGTTTTTAAGAAAACCTTATAAGTCAAAACAGGAACAGTACCTCTACGATAAAACTATTGTTGGAGTTGGTGTGTAAGGAGACCCTGGTGGTGGCGGAGTGTGTGCTCTCGACGGAGGAGACCCACGAGGACGCTGAACCGCCCGAGCCGCCTGATCGCATTGACCCCGTGCCGCGCTTGTCAAGCTCACCCGTGCTGTGCTGTTTGCGGAATCTCTGTAAAATAGAATCAATATTATTACTTCTCAAAATGGATCACGCTTCAAACCTCATATTAGGCAAATGTGGAACTGTTATGAAAAATGATATTAAATAGTCTAGGAAAAAAGTCCTCAGGATTCTCTAATAAGCGAAACCGGTTGGCTTTAAATTACCTCAACTTAGCGGAAAGTTACGTATTGCAGCTGTTTACAGTAAGTAAGAGTAACAGTACCAGAATTTATCCAATGAAAATCAATATAATGCAGTTTCACTGAGAGTCGATGATGAAAAGTTCAAATTATATATCTACCTACCTATAGGAGAATAACTTTTCTGGGGAACTAAAAAAATTACGTTACGTTACGTACAGAGGTTACGTTATTTCTAGATCAGTTTTGGGGCAATTTATGGCTTGAATGTAAGTACTCCTAAAAGCTCTTGGGAGACGGCCTAGCTTAATCTTCAAACTTATCACTAGTAATGAAATTTAAAAAAACTACGGTAAGAACTCGTTCACTAGTAATAAACTATTAATATCGTTATATTCTACACTTTATCGTCGGCACTTGCTGAAACTCCATTTTTATACAATATTTTATATCGATAACACTTGTACCTACTGTTTCACAATAAACTATTATACATATTATCTAATCGGTTTTGCTTCTATAAGCATCATCAGGGCAATTACAAATTAAAACTAAAAACAAAACAACATCTAACCGTCCTGATTTAACATTTTATAGTATGACAGCATAATACATACTACATACAGTATGTATTATACTACATACAGTAATAGAAGCGAAACCGATTAGATAATAATATGTATAATAGTTTACTGTGAAACAGTGCAAGTGTTATCGATATAAAATATTGTATTTATATCGTTATTACTGTTTAACGTGTTAATTAGTAATAACAATTAATACTCTTTTCTATATATTAAAACGTGAAGCAAAAACTTTCTACCCCTTTTAACGACAATAACGCCAACGTTTAGATAGTGGAGATGTGTGGAAAGTTAATATTTTTATATTAATGCATGTTGCATTAGAAATACATATTGCATAGGTACTGTTTTATTTATAGTGAAAAATCTATCGTCACACTTAGATAAGATTTTAATGTAGTCAAACTTACAATCGAATTTCGGCCGATTCGGCGGACAATCGGTAGTTACTATAAAACGGTTTACGGAGTCTTAATTTATCTCGGCTTAATATTCTAAAATGAAGCGTTTTTTTGAGTTTGTAATAGATAAATGGATCGTAAGCTACATGACCAACTAAAAAGTGTATAGCTTTTTATGGCTTCAATCAAAAAATCTAATTGATATTGGAACAGATACAATTAACAGTTTATCGTTTATTGCACAATTGTAAGTAATTTGAAAATATATATTTTTTATATGTCTGAAAATTAGCCTCAACCATACAAGTCGCATATTCAAGATAGAACATACACTAGTGGACAACTTTAGAGGAATATAAATGCATGTTTAGTTTCTTCTGTTACAATAAATTTATCCTGCGTACTGGCCACTAAAATTAACAAATTCAAGTAACAGCAAGAAAAAAATAATGGTTAATTTATTATTCGAATTTTAATTTTTTTGTAATTTAAATGTTAAGGTGCCTTCTTCTATAGTGTGAAATCGTGTTTAAAATTTCACCTTGACTACTTGCTATCGTGTTAAATGTAAATATTACAGCTAATAAACTGGGAATGCCAGATCCACTCCCGTTGCTAGGAGTGTTATTTGAAACTGGGAACGCTTACAAACATGTGGCCACATAATATAATAGGTATGAAAATCTGCAGAATATGAAACTCGCGAAAAATAGGTATAGTATGGGTGTAAGCAGGCTTTTGTAAGAAGCATGTACGGAACTCGGCTTCATCGAGAATGGGTCAATAAAGGCTCTATTATATTATGTGATTAAGATGTAGTGACATTTGCTCCTAAATTAGATGGTTTTATTTTTATTAGAAGGAAAGCTACTAAACCACCCGACTAACCCGTCTCCCCCAAAGGTAGGATTTAAAATATTATTTTATTAACCGCCCCGTTGGTCGAGTAGTTAGCGAACCTAACTGCGAATTGATGGGACTCGGGCTCGATTCCCGACCAGGACAAACATTTATGTGATGAGCTAAATGTTTGTATTTATGGATTTGGGTGTTTATTATGTATGTAACAGTATTTATAGAGGGTGTAAAGAAAACTATCCAATCCGAAAGAGGTAGGTCAATGACATTATCAAAAAAAAAACTTATTTTCATTAAAATAACAAAAATATCGTAGTCTAAATTGTCTCATTTTAGTACTAAAATTGAGCAACTTCCCCTTAAATCAAGCAAATATTTTGAAAATGTATGCACCAATATCCATAAAATATGACACAAATATGTTTGTTTTAAGCTACCAAATAATGTCTTTGACATTTTTTTTTACAAACCGTATATTATGTACATATTTCTATGTATTAGTATCGTTGAATAGCATCCATATCACAAGCCAATAATTTGCTTACTTTGGGGTTAGATCAATTCCTGTAATTTCTCCAGTAATATTTATTTATTTATTATTTATTTTTAACAGTCAATTCAGAAGTGCCGTTCTGGCAGGCATCTTTCAGTTGCGGTTGTCGGATGGTTCAGTAGCTTTTAGACAATTTTCCTTTATACGTTGTGTTTGATTATTTATGTGTCTTTTATTTTGCAATGTGTATTTAATGAAGAATAAGCAAAACCCAGTTTTATAAACATACGTTTCCATTTAATTTCTATTGGCTTACTCATAATTTATATGTTCCTTTAAAGGCACAAAGCAAAGCATATTTATTGTGACACGCGTGCTAGCTACATCAATGTTGCATTTTAATTTTTACACTTCACTTTATTCCGTGGATACCTTATCTAAAATTATAATCTAATGTATCAAAATAGTTCTATATTCGATTATAGGGATTTTTTTATTAATTCGTTCCAAGCCGCTAGATACCAGCTAGTCTATGTATATCTATGTATAGTACAATAATTTGAAATTATAATAATTTCCATTCTTTGCTCAAATTTGTAACTATTCTGATAAAATTCAACAGAATGTATCAAGTTTTATGACCATATAATTTTTTCCCTTTAAAGTATGTTCAATTATTTCAAAGAAGTTTATTCATTTCTAAATAAATATTTTATGTCATTTACATTCAAATGAATGTAAGATGCTTGAGGAAATTTTAAATTACACGACGACACTTATTAGCCTTATCTAGTTTTCAATGAGATGCCTGGCAAGGCATTTCGTAAAGCATGAGGCAAGTTGTTCTTCAAAGTTAGTAATCACGATGCCGGTGACACTTATTAGTTTTGTCTAGTTTTTTACGAGATGCCTACTGAGGCATTTCGTAAAACACGAGGTAATCTATTATTAAATAAAGGGCCCCGATTGATTTAAAAAAGAGGGGGTTACAGCTTATCAAATATAAGAGTAAGTACTGTTTCCAACAAACATAATCTAATATTTGTAAAGCGGTAACTACTACTAAAATTATTCCCTTACCCAAAAAGACAAATCCAGCTTCTCTTTCTGACTATCGTCCAATTTCAATTTTACCTTTCCTGTCTAAAGTATTAGAACGCTTAGTCAAACATCAACTCTCCAATTTCTTAAACGCTAACAAGATTTTAAGTGACTTTCAATCTGGTTTCCGTGCCGGTCATAGCACCACCACTGCCTTAATAAAGATCACAGATGACGTTCGTTCTGGTATGGACAGCAAAAAACTTACAGTATTAGCGTTGTTAGATTTTAGTAATGCGTTTAATACTGTTGACCATGACGTACTGTTGGCCCTCTTGAAGTCTCTCAAGGTATCCCAATCCGTTTTGGACTGGCTTAGCAGTTATCGTCGAGGGCGTCGACAGTATATTCAAACTGCAGCAAACGCATCGGCTTGGTCAGATTTAATAGTTGGCGTGCCACAGGGTGGCGTTTTATCTCCTTTATTATTCACGATTTTTATTAATTTTATTACTGCCATTCTGTCCACATCGTACCATCTTTATGCTGATGATTTGCAAATTTATTCTCAAGCAACGCTTTCAGAACTGCCAAATGCTGTCCTAGCAATTAATAGTAACCTGGCGAATATCGATGCATGGTGCAAATCATTTGGTCTTAAGCTAAATCCAATTAAAACGCAGGCTATTATAATTGGTAGTCCCGGGCTAATTAAAAAAGTTAACTGGAGTAATTTGCCCGCAGTAGAGCTTGATGGCGTCACTATTCCCTACAGCGATTTTGTCAAAAATCTTGGCATTTACATTGATAATACTTTATCGTGGAATAAGCAGATCCAGGAGCTTAGTAAAAAAGTTTTCTGTGCCTGGAGTTCATTAAAACGTCTTAGGTATTTGCTTCCCATTCCTACCAAAATTTTGCTGGCAGATTCCTTACTACTTTCTATTTTAGATTATGCTGACGCTAGTTATGTAAATCTCTCCTTAGTCCAGATCAATAAACTTGAGCGACTTCAAAATCTTTGTATAAGGTTCATATTTGGTCTGCGCAAATATGACCACGTTTCCGAATTTCGTGCCAAGCTCAAGTGGTTGCCTATTCATCTTCGTCGGAATACTCATATTCTCGCACAGCTATACTCCACTCTCTATGACCTGAAATCTCCATCTTATTTGAAAGAAAGATTCATTTTCCGTGACAACCAGCACAAATATCTTAGATCGGCTGATAATCGTTCCCTGTTAGTGCCAACGCAGAACACTATTTATTACAGTCATTCCTTTACCTCACAAGCTGTTACGCTTTGGAACTCTCTTCCAGTAGATATCAGAAAGGCGCCAAGTTTAAACTCTTTCAAAAGTATGGTCAAACGTCACTTTCTATGTACCTAGTAACTTTGTTTAATTTTCCTTATTTAGGTTTATGTATTACCACTGTTTTATTTGTTTTGTTTTGTTTTGCTTTTCTGTATAACTATAACCGGATGTTACTTTTATTATTATTATTTTTTAAGAGCATAAAAACTATAAATTATCTTGTGGTTAGCACCACTTTTTCTAGTATATTGTTATCCTTATTATAAAGGTTGTCTGGAAGAGATCACCTTATTAGTGATAAGACCGCCTTTGTGTATCTTACTTGTATTATTTTTATGTTGTAACTTATAATGTTATCATATATTTTGGTGCACAATAAAGAGTTATTGTATTGTATTGTATTGTACTTTAGTAGTTTTTTAAAATATTTTTTTTACTAATGTACCGATTAATATCAAAATCGTATCAGCTCTTCTCCTGTAAAAACTGCGTCGAATTCTGTAAAATGAATCAAAACCAGTTAATTCTATCAGAGGTTATCGTTGGCAAAATAAGGGTTTTTACAGTAGGTATAACTTCGAGATTTCTCAATCGAACAATTTTAACTGTTTTTAACATAAAATACATCGACTTTTTAGGAAGTTTCAGAAAACAGGCTACTGTTTTTTTTAAATAAGCTATTTAATTTACTCCGTTTATTATTTTTAAAATTTTTTGCTTTATGTTCTTTAAAGTTTTCCGAATAACAATTCTTAAACAAATTTTCACATAATTGTGATTATTTTTTGTTGTTATTGTACTTATCATCAATCAAATTACATACAGCTAAGGTATTCATTAAGTTTACTATACAAATGCTAAACATCATTTTAACATACATTCATAACTTTGAGTATTAACTAATACTCAAAGATTCATAAGCACGTGACAATGACACCAAACGCGTTTCGTTTGTTTTCTCAAACTTCTGATTTTGTAACATAGTTTACAAAGACCACTTTAGTTTTAGGCTAACCAATTTATTTTACTTATGATCCTGGATTGCATTATCATAAGTTACGATATCGCAATCCGATTTCTCACAGAAATAAATGAAAAAATCTTAAAAAAGTTTTGAAAGTACATAAATCAGTAGAAATAATTTAGGTAAGCGAACTAAATATTTCTTTTAGGTAAATTGTAATACTTAACACAATTTTTTAATTTGCTAATTGCTTGCAAAGTTTCAGTTAAACTATGATGGTAGTAGGTAGAAGTATTAGTAAATCGATTAGATGATGTTTAACTGTTTTCTTTATTTATAAATTTTATTTTTAGATAGTCTCCGAAATAACTTTTAGGCACAGAACTGTGTCGAAATCCAAGTGAAATACTAATACCTGGTCAAAAATTGTAGTCAAAAAATATTGTGCAAATATACCTATGCAAAATACCTATGTACTGCAAAAAATATTTAATTTGTCATAGGTTCTTTGGGATGGTGAGAAAGCAAAATTGTGTACGTGTGAATACTGTACTCTTCACTGGGAAATATTTGTAAATGAGTCACTTTAGTATGTGTATCACTTTTCTAGGTCAAGGTCAACTATTTATTTATTTTATTTTTCATTGATCGTATCAGGGTTATATTATGTACATATTAAGTATTTTTGGGGTAATTTTTACTATTGCGGCATTGTCTATATATTAAACTAGTGAACCGCCCCGGCTTCGCACGGGTAAATATGTTTGTACGACAAATCTTTGAAATTTCTTGGTTTTCTCTAACATACATGCATATATTTTACATATAAACCTTTTTCTTGAATCATTCTGTCTATTGATGAAAACTGCATCGAAATCCGTTGGATTCCAGCGGAAGCGACTTTGTTTTATACTATACAAAGATAAAGATAAAGATGGAGAAGACGGCTTTTTAAGCTTGCATAAAAATGCACGACATAAAGACAATGTAATGACATTATTAAAGTAACCTCTAAAAACCTTCTTTAGAGTTTTGAAGGAATTCTTGAAACATATTTTTTTCAGGGTAGCTAGCTCCCTTACATTTAAAGTGGGGATTTTTTTTCACGTACCCTATTGTATCGTTGGATAAGTTTTCAAAAAAATATTGTAGGTTTGTGAAAACAAGTTGTCGATTAAAGCACTCGTTTGTAAAATATTAAGCTTTTAAGTGCTAATTTTGTTAGTGTCAAGATTCTCCTCTGCAAGCTAAACGTTTGATTTTGGGGGGTGGGAAAAAATCATGGTAGTAGTAGATAGAACGAAGTTAAAAGGAAAACTATCACAACAATACTATATACAATATATATATATATATATATATATATATATATATATATATATATATATATATATATATTTGTCATTGACGTTGAATAGCTCATAGTATGAAAAAATAAAACCTCTTCTTAGTCCGCATTATTGTGATGGGCAACTTCGGATCCCATTGCGCGTGGCCCAACACGCACTCAGCCAATTTTTAAAATTATAGGATAGCTAACAGATTGTGGATTTAATGTCCCTCGGTGTTGATCCGAACTAGGTGGTATGGTGCCAAACAGCTCGGGTTTAGCGTGCTGTGAGGGCGATCGGGCAGGTACTCTACTATCTGGTAGTTGAGATGGCAGTGACAGGCGTAGCCAACTGTTCGCTTTTTACGAACTACTTTGCAGAGCAGCAGATGGTCTAGACTTATTGTATACGGAAAAATAATCCCTTGATAAGTTTTATCACGTAAAATGACTACTTACTGAAAGTAAACCCTTCTTGGTTTTTTCAACAAGCGAGCCTGGCTTTCCCGATGGTTCATCCGAGCCAGCCTTGAGCACGAATCCTCCTCGAGCGTCATCCATGCGCGTCGTTCGTGGGTCAGCGGGGTCCGGGGTGCCAGGGACTTCCGCCATCGATGTCAATGAGCCGCGGTGGTCTCTCGTCCGGCCACGGTAGTGCGACGCCAGCCCGAATGGGGCCGACGTCCGCACACCGTAGCCGTGCCGGAGACCACGCAGCCATTGACCTTGGTATGTTCCTGTAAAATGTTAATGACGCAAGTTAATACAATATCATAATCTACTGCGTTCTGCTGCGTAATTAAAATACTACGAAACCAATTTACGATAAAAATAGCCAACACGTTTCAGCTAGACATGAATTACTATACCCAGGGACTGCTCTAGCTTGTATAGCGCCCGTGTGCAATGAAAACCTGGCGCCCCCTAATGGGTCCAAGACGATGCTCTTAGCTGTCTCATGGAACGCCGCGGCGCCCCCTGAGACGGCGGCGCCCGTGTGCATTGCACACCCTGCACTATAGGTTAAGCCACCCCTGACACTTTTCACGAAAACCCGCCTGGCGTTTTAGCGTGTAGATGTAACAATCACATATCTATTACCTACACACTTAATCACCCGCTTAACCCTTAAGTAATTTAAGTTTAGTATTCCCCCGTGTTGTTTCCGGGCTCCTTTGAAGAATAGGCCAAATGCCATTCTGCCAGGCAGGTCGTAAAAAGCGACCGATTGGCTATTCGAGTCACTACCTCTCGTCGCTACTAGGTGGTATAGGTCTGCATTTTGTCGCCCGGGTCTGGAACCACCGCCTTATATATTCCTGCCACAATAGCGTCAGTGCTTGTCACTGTCGTGTTTCGGTTTGGAGGGTAAGGTAGCCGGTAAACTTATGCATGTGGCATTAGACCTCGCCACAAGATAGCAACGCACCGTTAACACCTTTGGTGTCTATAGCCTATGGGTGACTCTTACCATCAGGTGACACATCTGCCTGTTTGCTATCTTATGATATCACTACATAGTATAAAACAAAGTCGCATTCTTTGTCTGTCCCTATATCCCTATGTCCTTAAATCTTTAAAACCACGCAACGGGTTATGATGCGGTTTTTTTTGATAGATAGAGTGGTTAAAGAGGAAGGTTTATATGTATAATAACATTCAATATAGAGTCGAGAAATACTGCAATTTTTGAGTTTTCTGATGTCATGTCGTAAATAATTATATTTTTTTTCGCTTACATTGCAAACGCTGACTAAACCCTACTAGATTTATCAAAATAATGTACTAAGTATTTGTACACCTTGAAAAGGTCTACAGAAAACTCCGCGATGGTACATGTCTATCTCTTATGGATAACCCACAATAGCATTTTTTTGTCATTTACTTTTTACGAGAAATAATGGTTTTTTTTGGAAGCAATTTTAAGCAATACAGCACTAATCCTTATCCAATTAAATACCTTAAATATATTGCTGATTTAATAAAGAGCAATATGGCCGTTTACAGCATGTAATTTAAATGAATATTTTCGAAGATATTACAGATTTAATTTAAAATGCAGGGGCATAGCGGTTGCGGGGTTACCGGCCGGACGGCGGCGCGCGCGTGGTATGTTCTGAAACCGCTGGGAAACGTGTTAATTTTCGGATAAATAAATCGACGGGTCCCAAGAACAAAATCGTATCTACAAAATTACCAAATTACAATATGTTTGTTTGTGGGAGTACATTGCAGATAAGATGATGTTCACTTAAGTATTTCCACAAAAAAATATCAATAAATATAAAAAGTATATTGTAGCTTTATGCGTGTTTAATGCGAATTTTATTATAAAACCAATTTAGTCTAATCTCTCCATAAGATTTTGTTCTTGGGACCCGTCGTTAATATAGGACTTCAGCTAAAAATCAAAATTTAGTACATTCTTTTTTTTTTAACTAAATATTACGATATAAAAATCATGTGGATGATTAGAAATAGTATTAACAAATTATTTGTATTAGAGATTTTTAGCCTGTTTTCGGAATTTTATATGATCAAGTAAAGTACATTCTATCATGTAATAAGTTAGCACATTCCTTAGATAATATCTTCAGGTACATCGTATAATTTTTGTAAAATTGTTGTTTAACAATCAATGTAAAAAAACGTGATTTAGCAAACCAGTTTTTAATTTCCCACTACGTATGTAGATAAGGAAGATATTGATTTTACCTCGATTTTCGAAAGTCGAGTTTTCACCAGATATCCACGTTTTGAGGTCCTAGGAATCTTTTCCGACTATTTTCACGATGACGTCAGTATGTCTGTATGTAAGTATGTGTGTGTGTGTATGTATGTGTGTATGTAAGCATGTCATAACTTTTGAACAGCTAGACCGATCTAACGTAGTTGATGGCATTCGATTGGATTCCGCTTAACTTAGATTTCCTGAAAATTCCTCAAAAAACTACGTCTAATACATAAATTGCATCAAAATCGATTTATCCCGTTTGGGAGTAATCGTTTACGAAAAATTTTGAAAAAGTGTTTTTTCGACATAGCTTCAAAATTTTTTAACCAATAATTTTTTTGTATTCAACGATATTTTAGTACTAAAAAAACTACGTAAAATGCCGTTTGAAAAATCAAAATTGAATGTAATTCTCAAAACTTATAGCTTTTCAAATTTAAAATTACGTTGTTCTTAGCAAACTTACTTAATTTTTTTTAAATAACTTTCAACTTTAAGTTAATTTACCGATTGACTTAAAAATATTATCAGCTTTTGTTCTTTAAAAACTGCGTCAAATACCGTTAATTTAATCAAAATCGGTTAATTTGTTTGGGATTTATCAATGAAGAAAATTAAAAATAAAATGTTTTTAGACATAACACCGAAATGTTTCAACCTATCGGTTATTTAGCTAAAACAATATTTTAGATCTCAAAAATTGAGTTGAATGCCATCATCGTTTTCAAATATACAGCTTTTCAAAAATTAATAATTCTGCCATATTTAACAAAATTGAACTGAAAAATCTATGCTTATAGTTTTTACTCTTTTGAGCTTAAAATACCTTTATGAGAAGTTTCAGGGATGGCCCGCAGGGCCAACCACTTACACATTTTTTCGCCTTAATAAATCGCAGGGTCAAACCTTCAACGTTGCAGGCTTAGATTTGAGCGTGTGTTGACTTATGTGTCGCTCTTTCAAGAGTAAACCTCTAAAGAAAACATGTTTATATTGTCTAATGACAAGAAAGCTGTGAACGTTGTATATAAAGACATTTTGTAATATATTAATGGAAAAAGTAAAAGAAATAGGTAAAAATGTAGTACCTATATGAATTTAGATGTTCCAAAAATAGCAGGAAATTTAGATGTTCCAAAGATAGCAGGAAATCTTCATGGTATAGGGAAAGGGGAATTGTTTGCGGGCCACGGGCAGTAATGAATAAATCAAAACTACTGCATCGATTTTATTAATTTTTTTTACTGTGTGACATAGGCTGTATATTTTATATTCGTGCGAAGCCGGGGCGGGCCGCTAGTTAAAAAATAAAGTATAGGCAAGTGTGTTTAATACATACATGGAGGTACTTAATAAGTTTACGAGAATGAAACTGGAAGCTACCGACAATCTGAATGCAATTTGGCACACATTGATTTAAGAAAATTCTGTGTATTGTTACTATACAATTTTTACACACACAAACGCACTAATTCTCGCATTCATAATATTAATAGAACTACTTTTTTGCACCTCGTAGCCTGACGCGTGATCAGTTTTTTTGTAAATATCAAGGGATCTTTAATATATTTTTGGGACAAAAAGTATACGGCGTGGGACTATCTGTAACCAAATAAACTGCAATTTCGTCAAGCCGTGTTTGCCTAACCGAGCAACAAATATCAAACGACCGAATATACCTACATCGTTTACAACATTCACATTTATAACATTGGAAGGATTAGGATTAACGTTCCAAAATGTCCAGAAAAGCATTTCCTGCTTCTTATTAGAATTAATTAGTATTAGACGTTTCAAATTTAAATAGGATGTGAGGAGATTATCCAGTCATTATTTTGTTTTCAAGTTTATTACTTTTTAAAATACAATATGAGGCCTATAATATGTTGATGTACTTGTATGTTAAAAGAAATGAGGATAAAGGTCTTACTACCATATACAGCTTTATGTGTAGGAGTACCTAACACCGTAATGACCGCACCGGGTGATACCCATGCTATCTACGCTACTGATTACAAATTACGTCTAAACGAAAGAAACAAAATGCAAGTTAATTTTCAGCCACGATCAGACTAGTATATTAACCAGACCTATAGTAAATACCAGTATAGGTTAATATTACGCAACTATGTATTTATTCCCCCCCCCCCGTCGCGCGTCGCGTTATTCGAGTAGTTAGCGAACCTAACTACGAATCTTTGAAGCCCGGTTTCGATTCCCGCCAGGGACAAACATTTGTGTGTATTTTTGTATTTCTGGGTTTTGTGTTTATTATGTATGTTACAGTATTTATGTTTTAGTATCGTTGACTAACACCCATATTTTATTTTTTATTGGGGATTAGATCAATTCATGTAATTTGTCCAGCGATATTTATTTATTTATGTGTATATGGGCATCGAGATCAATCGTCAAGAAGAATCACCAAGAATTAGATATATCGTTTGGTATAAGTTAAGTCAAGTTCACTACAGAACATTTTAATAAAATATGTATTGAAGATTGGAAGCTAACAGGTGGTGAGTATTGTTTGTCACATGGAACTACAGTGTTAGATAGCTACGAAGCGACTTCATATATTATTTATTTTTCGCAATAGTTTTGAATACCGTCATCGTGATTGTGTGCCGTTCGCGTTGTGCGCGCGGCAGGCGTGCTTGCGCTATATTTAAAACAAGCGAACCAGCGGACTGACTGTGGCAGGGCCGCCTTATCGAAACCATTTTCCCATTAAATTAAGAAAATGTTTTGATCTGTGCTAAACAAAATAAACTTATCATGTCTTAAAAGCTAATATCTTTATATTACAAGCTCTTTTGTAAGCGTGTACATACATATCTTTATTGGAATCGGAATTGGAAGAAGATACGTAAGAATACTTTTACACACAAACGAAATGTATTAGTTCGCAGATATTTCTCATATAAATTATTGTATATTAAATTTCCACAAGCCTGATTATATCAAACAAACGTTATATACCTATCAGCATAATGTATAATTTGCAATTCAACATGTGTGCTATTATTAAATTGACGACGTAATTAGAAAAAGCTAAGGGTTTGCGTATAGCGGAAAATTCCGGAAATGTTTAAATGCTTGTGTAATAGCTTGGAGTTTGCACACTAACGAAGGAATATATAATTAAATGAAGCGCATCTGGTGGAGTAATGAGCCATAATACAACCTTTTCAAAGAAACGATCTCCTACTTAATATCGGCGATTTTATGAATGACAAATCTTAATGCGGTCGTGACTCAATGTTCAGGCGTCGAGAATTGCGTGACGTGTTTTCAATGCATGGGCACATTATTACGTGGAACTAATTTTCGGTGCCGTTTCAACGACTTATAAATAACTAAATGGACTTTTACGTAAAAAGTCATGTTTCTAAAAGTGTAGGAGTCAGATATGTAGAATATACGCAATATTTATTACTATTAAACTACTATAAGTTTTTAATGGTAGGGTTTCATCGTGAAATCTGTATCTTCTATATATATAAAAATCAATTGCTGTTCGTTAGTCTCACTAAAACTCGAGAACGGCTGAACCGATTTGGCTAATTTTGGTTTTAAATTAATTGTCCAGAAGTCCAGGGAAGGTTTAAAAGGTGAGAAAATATGAAAAAAATAAGAGTAGTTAAAAAGGCACAACAACGTTTGCCGGGTCAGCTAGTATAACATATATCTATGTAAGAAGGTTATAGTTAATTGAATTTCTATATTTTATGAGCAACAAATTCGGCTTATACCTACAAACAAAAAATCAAATTATTTAAAACTGGCACGATTTTTTTCTTAGTCACAAATAGTCCGCATACCAATTTTTAGCTTTCTACCTTGAAAATTGCAGAATGCTCCATACAAACCACCATTTTTAAATTCATTTTAGGGAAATAGGGGGTTAGAAAGAGACAAAAAGTAGCCTATGTCATTCTCCATCCCTTCAACAATCTCCACTTCAAAATTCACGTCAATTCGTTCCTCCGTTTTGCCGTGAAAAAGGGACAAACAACCACACACACATACACTTTCCCATTAATAATATTAGTATGGATGACGGTATGGAAAGTTAAAGCTATTTTGTTAATGAACTGTGCTTGGCCATTTTGCGTTTATTAGTTACAACGATTCGTGAACATTTCATTATAAAAAAATGTGTAATTTTTCTAGGATTTTATCAAGGCCTTGGTCGTGGTATGTAATAAATAATCTACAGCCACTATGGGTACTACTTTAAAGTATTAAATTAGCAAGTTATTACTTGCTCCATTATTTATTTTTATCAGAAATTAATAACTTTTTTATTACACAGACAAAATGTCCCTACGTAACATAATATATTGTAAGGCTTAAAAAAGGGTCCCCTTAATAGAATGTATAAGATCTTGTTAGAGGGTAAGGTAGCCGGTAAATTTATGCATGTGGCATTAGACCTCGCCACAAGATAGCAACGCACCATCATCATCTTTGGTGTCTATAGGCGATGGTTGACTCTTACCATCAGGATACCCATCTGCTGGCTAAAAAAAATTATAATATTAATATAACAATTTGTTTTACGTTTATTTACGTACTAACGTGGACAGAGTGAACCGGACGTTCTTGTTTATTACGATTTACCAGCTTGTCGGTTAGCGAGATAGGATTACATAATTTTTATCTGCTGAAATCGCTGAATTTTACAATTGTCATCGCTAAAATGTTAAGCCATCGGTCCTAGCAATCGCAAACGAGCCAAACAGCTTAACGTTTTTTTTCTGTCGTTTGCTCGTGACCACGGTGTAACTTGGCAGAAACGTCGATTTTTACAAGTAAGTTCTATATATGTACGCGTTTTTGACCCGTTTATATATTTTTAAAAAAGCTTAACGTTTTCATCCGAGACACGGGAGGGTTAACATACCAACCAAATTTTCAGTTGCTATAAAGATATTTTTTGGAAAATTCTCAACAATATCTTTTGCCCGACACGAGGTTAAGTCCGGTACTTCTTGAACTAAACAGAGCTATTGAGGCAACCGAGTCGAGGTACATTTATAAGGCGTTTACATTTTGATTAGTGCAAGTGCGAGTGTTTAATGCAGGTGCTTAGTATTAAGCAAAAACAGTTGTAGACAGCCATTGATTAGGGCGAGTGATTAATTACAAAATCTAGTAGTCAAATTATAGATTAAACCTCGAATGAATTATAGACGGGTTCAATTAACAGTGACTCAGTTTTATTTATTTCTTCTGTTAGCTGAACTGGCGATCTTTGTACCGCCTTGGAACAGATTTAAAATCGTTAAATATTTGACAGCTAGGAAGTGTTTATATAGGAAAACTAGCTGACCCGCAAACGTTGTTTTACCATATATTTTGGCGAGGTTCTTGAGAAGGGAGGGGTGAGTGGTGAGGGTAAATTGAGATAAAAACTATCGTATCTTTTAAGTTGGACCAAACAGTAAATATCTACAAAATTTCATTGAAATCAGTTCAGTAGTTTAGGACGCTATAGATTATAGCGAACAATTTTTAGTTTCCCCGCAGTTTTTCCATTTTTTCTCATCATAAAAACCTTCCTCGAACTTCAAGAAATATTTCAAAACAAAAAAATGCCGAATTGGTATAGCCGTTCTCGAGTCTTGCGCTTAGCAACGTATTTAGCAATTCATTTTTATTTATATAAAACGCTTTACAACCGAAAAAAAAACAGAGATTATCTGTTTGACATATATGTATGTAATATTGTTGGAATTGGATAATATGATGATCAATTCAGGTGTAGAGCACGTGTACTAAATTGCGTAAGTGTATGTATGTTTGTCCACGAATTTCTAAGGAACTAAATGCCATATTGAGACTTTTTTTTATTTAAATCAGGTTTATTCCAACTTAGGGAACAGTTTTAAGTTTCAGTAGGTTTTGAGATATGAGTATAGTTGATTTTTGAAGTCGGTTAATTTTTTAAATAACTTTTATTGATTTGATCGCAGACTTTAATCATAAATAAATGAGCATATACCTACGTGTATTTGTGTCAAACACATGGTAGGCAGTGTGTGTAATATAAGGTTTATTTAACTTATTTCTAATACGTGTATATGAAAATATTAGGTTTCTGCGTTCTTTCCCCATAGAAACTTTAACTGTGCTAAATTGCATACTTCTCTAAATCCGCGTAATTTTCGTAAAAAGACGTACAAAGTTTTCACTTCACGTATTAATATATACTCGTAAATTTAGATAATGCTCTACATAGTTGCAAACTCTAATTTGGCGACGCTCATACAAATTCTTCGGAATCCACCATAATTAATACTTTCTGCTAAAACTGTCGCAAAGAGTACCTACGAGTTTATAAATATTTTAATCATAAAGAGACTGAAATAGCGTCTATAGATTTTATACGGCGAGAGCAAACATTGCGCCAGGGGGTTTTCTTTTTAGTTCACGCGCTTAGAATGTGGGTCATTAGGTGGTGGGCATTCATGTGCATGGCTATTATTAAGCCGACGAGAGAAACATGGCAGATAAACTTGAGGAAAATTTGTGGTTTCAAACATATTTGCTTGTTACTCAATTTGCAAAGAATGTATATTATTTAGGAAGATTAGCCGTGCTATTTTACATTTAGTTTAGTAATTAATACATTTTAAGTTAATTTGATAAAAGTTATTTAAATATTAAAATCGAAAATTTTAGATGATATAGGTATATAAAATGTAAATATTTACACACCTATGTTATGTTAGAATATGTAGATATAATTCATTATTAACAGTACCTAACATCTTATATTCATACTATTCCAAACAAAAATATATATTTTCTAAATATGTAATTTTTGGCCTTATTTGGAACCTACAGCTATAAAGAGAAGAATTAAGCAGCGTTATGACCGCCCCATTGGTCGACTAGTTAGCGAACCTAACTACGAATCGATGGGGCTCGGGTTTGATTCCCGAGAGGAACAAACATTTGTGTGATGAGCATAAGTATTTCTGGGTTTGGGTGTTGATTAAATATATTAAGTATTTATATATGTTTTTCTATATATTAGTATCGTTGGGTGGGTATACTGACGTCATCGTGAAAATAGTCGGAAAAGCTTCCTAGGACCTCAAAACGTGGACATCTGGTGAAAACTCGATTTTCGAAGAAATATGGGCTGATTTATTGAAGAACAAATAACATTCATTTGAATATTATTTGTTCTTCAATTAACATTACGTTTTATAAGTGTTATTATGGAGTTTTTGCTGATATTTTATCTATGATATTTTATGGTAGATTTATGCTCATTAAAATTAATTTAGGATATCGTTACTTTTACACTTAAGCGGCTTTATGTTGATGGTTTTAAAATAACATGACTTATAATTATTATTGAAACAATGATTTAAAATTATTGAATTAATTACAATATTTTTTATTCATCATTAAATTATGCGGCTTTCAGAAACTGATATCAATCTAATTAATGGATGGAAGCTAATTAATGGATAAATAAATGAAAAATCGTGATAAAAAAATTTGCCGACGGATTATTGTTTGTTGATTTATCTTGTAGGCGCATCAGTTTTTTTATTTCTTATTTTTCATATTTAATTAAGTTAAAATAATATTTATTCATTAAAAGTCCAAAGTTGACGTGGCTTGCGCAAGCCGGAGTACCCTTTTTCAGGCGTATTTTCAACCCTTTAGGAAAATTATAAATATTTATCCTATAGTTCCGGGAGCAGGGATATTTTTCGGGAAATTTCCTTCTCTCTTTGAATCTTTTTTAAATTAAAAAAATCTCAAATAGTTTTAGAGATGTTCCCGAAAAACCAACCTTTTTTCACTTAATTGTTTATAAATTTTTGCAATTTTTGCGAGCGGCCCTTCATTTTCTCAAAAAGTTTCTACATGCCATGCCGAATCGAATGACACCTAAATCATAATTTTTAGAGAATTAGAAAAAGTTTTGACCTTAAAAGCACTTGTTAACCAGACTATTATATATTTATTTTTAGAAAATATGTTTTGTTAGGACGGCAGCACCTGCTGTCCTATTTGAGGGATCCTTGATTTTTACGAAAATGTAGATTTAGAAGTTTTTGAAGTGAAAACTTCTTTAGGCGCGTTGAGCGTTTTGGTAGAGGGTAAAATCCTCGGTTCGCGTCACCGACATGCTAATGATAATAGTATATCTATAGCTATGTTTTGCATATAGTTTTAATTACTCTCAACTTAATAGTTCCGTTTTCACTTCTATCGGCAGTCCCACGACTGCTACTGTTTTTTTTTTTTTCTTGTAAGTATTATTAAAAATTGCCACCGTTGATCGAGTAGTTAGTGAACTTGACTACGCATCGATGGGACTTGGGTTCAATTTCCGACAGGGACAAACATTTGTGTGATGAGCATAGATGTTTGTATTTTTGGGTTCGCGTTTATTAAATATATTAATTAAGTATTTATAAATGTATTTCTGTTTAATAGTATCGTTGATTAACACCCATATCACAAGCAAATAAATTGTTTTAATTTGTGTTTATTTTTATTTACTTATTTATTTTTTATTATTTATTTATTATTTATTTTCATTTTGAACGTACCTACGTATTATTTGATACTTATAGGTCGAGAGAGGTAGATAATCGCCTCTGTGGTCTAGTGGTCCGGTGTCGGAGTTGACCACATGAGGTCCCGGGTTCGATTCCTGGGTCGGGCAATTCCAAAATTTGTTTTTTCAGTTTTCTGATAAAAATAACTTTGCCCGGGATTGCAAAGAGCCCGGTTGGCGATAGGCTTGCCACTTATCACATTGTGGGACCAAGTATCTTCGGCTAATCGTGGGTGCACTTGTTGTACCTCTGGCTACCCCTTCGGGGATACGGGCGTGAAGATACTTTATAGGTATTTATACGTAGGTACGTTCGAAATTTAATCACACTTAATCGTGGGCTGTCAGGTCCGGCCTTTCTTGAAGTTCAGACATTCGGTCGGTCGGTCGGTCGGTCGGTCTACGGCACTGAAGAGAACTTAAGTTTTAGACAATGGTTAAATATAAATATTAGGTATATACGTAAAAAATAACGATTATCGGCAAATCTAACTACGAAATGCGTTATTTGCAATGAGTATATTATTTACATTGATCTTGTAATGGCAAATACCAAAACACGCTCGTGGCATTCAGACAAATCGATTGAAACATTATTCATCGAAATCCACGCAATAGAGATTATTTACATTCAACAATATACAGGCATTAATACGAACAAAGTTGATACCTATATTGATAAAATTAGTGTTTCTGTAGACAAGTAAAATGAATTATTATTATTTTTAAATTGGTAGTTCGGAGAATCCAAAAGTGCACGCCTTGAAAAACACGTTCGCAAAAATATTTATATAATGGGTGATTCCATTATTGTTACATAAATAACAGACGTACAGTTCTGATTTAAAGCAATAAAGTCAAAAATCCAAATTATAATAAGTTGGCTGTTGAATTACCATGGGCGTAGCCTCAGTGGGCTCACACTGGGGCAACAGTCTAAAATAATATGTAAATAGCAAACTATACCCAAGGTCTTACCCCAGTTAATTTTTTCATAGTGTTGTAGTTCGTACCTAGATAAGGTTTGATTAGGTACCTTACAGGACAGAAACAGGGTGAGGCAAGCGCATCAACCTGGCCCACCGTAGCTACGCCCTGGATGTGAATTGTGAATTACACAGCCATTTGCAATAGGAAACTGCGTGCTGTCATACTGAAGCCCTTAAAAATTATTTCAAAATGTTAGGTGTTGCGGGCGTAATCGTGCAAGATCCATACAAATACGGAGGATATATGCTCAGATAGGCTCGGTCATGTTTTCAATCACTTTTTCTTTAAATATTTTTTTATATCGTAAGATAACAAACAAGCTGATAGGTCTCCAGCTGATGGAAAGAGTTAACCATCCTCTATAGACAACAAAGATGTTAATGGTGCGTTGCTATCTTGTGGCGAGTCTAATGCCACATGCATAAGTTTACCGACTACCTTACTCTCCAAACCGGAATACGACGTTAAAACGAGTGTTTTTCCTTAAAAACCGTGTAATTATATTATTCTATAGGTGCAATATGAATATTATAGAGACATTTTCAACCGACGAAAAGACGGAGGAAGTTCTCAATTCGTCGCGATTTTTTTATGTTAGACCACGCACAACTTTTTACAGAGTTATCCGATTTTGATAATTTTTTTGTATTGGATGTGTATGTACATGGTGGTCCCAATGGTGTTTCCATTCAATGGTAGGATTTAAAAAAAATGCCAACCGTAAGGCTACGTAAATAACGGATGATTGATTGTTCACTCACGGATTTTAATGTATGTAAAGGTATCCACGTAAGGGTATAGGGCCATGCATAACTTTTCGTCGGTATATATTTTGTTACAGAGACAAATCTAATCAGCTCTATTCCTCAAAAAACTACGTCTAATACATAATGGGGGAAATCGCTGACGAAAAATTTAAAAAAAAGTGTTTTTTCGACATAACTTCGAAATTTTTCAACCTATAATTTTTTGGTATTCTACAATATTTTAGTACTAAAAAATACGTCAGATGGGATTTCAAGAATCAAAATCGAATCTAATTTTCAAAAGTTACATGATTTCAAATATTAAAATTACGTCATTTTTAAGCATATTTACTTTATATACACCGATGGACTTAAAAATCTTACCAGCTTTTCTCCTTTAAAACTGCGTCTAATACCGTTAATTGGATCAAAATCAGTCAATTTGTTTAGGATTTATTAATAATGAAAATATTTGAAAAATAATGTTTTTTGATATTGCTACGAAATTTTTCAACCTATCGATTATTTAGCTAAGCAATATTTCAGATCTCAAAAATTTAGTTGAATGTCATTCGAAAGATCAAATTCAATCAGCGTTTCCAAAATATACAACTTTTCAAAAATCAATATACTGCCATTTTAACAAAATAGATGTTTGAACTGAAAAAAATTATATTTATAGTTTTTACTCTTTTTAAGCTTAAAATACCTTAATTTAGCGGGAAGTTTCAGGGATTGCCTGTATGGTCAACCAGCTACACATTTTTTTTTCTATATTTTCTCACCTTTTAAACCTTTCCTGGACTTCAATAATTAATTCAAAACCAAAATTAGTCAAATCGGTTCAGCCGTTCTCGAGTTTGCAATTGCAATTAGCAATTGATTTATATATATATAGATTTACATTTGTTTGGTAAATATGTAAACTGACGCTATTGCAACAGGAAAAAGTTAGGGATAAATAAATAAATAATAATAATAAATAAATATTCACGGGACAAATTACACTTACTGATCTAACCCTAAAGTAAGCAAATTATTTGCTTGTGTTATGGGTGTTAGTCAACGATACTATTACATAGAAACACATATATAAATACTTTTACATGTATAATAAACACTCAAACCCGGAAATACAAACATTTATGCTCATCACACAAATGCTTGTCAAGACAAATGTGCATCACACAAAATTCGAACCCGAGCCTCGTTGATTGCGTAGTCAGGGTCGCTAACCACACGACCAACAGGGTGGTCATAGTAATATAATGATATGAATTTAGATCTGTATTAATCTATATTAATTATCTATATTAATATCTATAAATCCGAAAGTTTGGATATTTGGATATCGATCACACAAAAACTACACGGATTTGGATGAAATTTGGCATAAAAGTAGATATTGACCTGGAATAGCACACAGGCTATTTTTTATCCCGGAAAACTAGGTGATCCGCGGGATTTGCCAAAAACATTTGTAATGTAGCAGGCTGCACGCTGCAGCTAGCCATTTTAAATGCGAAAGTTTGGATGTTTGAATGTATGAATGGATGGATGTTTGTAATTCAATCTCGCCAAAACTACTAAACGGATTAATATACGATTTTATCACACAGGAAGATGATGACCTGGAATAGTACATAGGCTACTTTTTATTCCGAGAAAATGACTTTTTCCCATGGGATTCACCAATCACTTATAATGCAGTGTTATAAATGCGAAAGTTTGCATGTTTGGATATATGGATGGATGTTTGTTACTCAATCACAAAAAACGGCTGAAACGATTTGGATGAAACATGACTTGGAATAGCCTGGATACTTTTTATCCCGGAAGCATTAGTTGTTTTGGTGGGATTTACCATAATTAATTATGCAGCGCGCTGCATGGTGCAGCTAGTAGGTAGGATTATAAATGCGAAGAATGGATGGATGTTTGTTACTTAACTACACAAAACTACTGAACGGATCGGAATGAAATTTGGCATACAGGTAGATGATCACCTGGAATAGCACATAGGATACTTTTTATCCCGCAAGATTAGGTGATCCTTCGAGATTTGCCACATACTTTTATAATGCAGCGTGCGGCGTGCTGCAGCTTGTATCATAAAAATATCACTGAACTTCAAAGAGGACCTGGACCTGTAAGTCGAAAATGTATGTACATATGTTCGTTACGTATAAACTTTGTAAAGGTGTCTATTAGATAATGGCATAATGAGATATAGATATCAATTTACCTGCATTTACATTGTAACGAGTGACGCCAGCAGCAATGACTAAGATTTGATAAAAAAAATCTAATTATCTGAGACTATACGCAACATAAGAATTCCACGGTCATGTAAACCGAAGTATTTTTGTCTGAATTCAAACAACTTGGCAATGAAACAGAGCTTACCGCCATCAGCGTATGTTTCTGAACCGTATCCGTCTTGAAGTCCATTAGCCCAGGTGCCCTCGTATTTTGCGTTGCTGGTAGAGCTTTGACGAACGCCATATCGTCCCTTGCAGCCTTGAGTAAACTCTCCTCTATATAGCCACCGATCACGTGTTTCTACACCGAGGCCGTGTCTTTTGCCGTTCTGCCACTGTCCTTCAAATGAGCTGCCACTGAAAATAACGAAAATGTCTTTGAGCGTCAAAGTGTTGAGATTTTTCAACTGATTTATAAGAAAAGGAACTCAATTCACGTAACAAACGTCACTCGTGTCGAAGCATTTAGGGCTTTTACACGTATTTTTTATATATACCACGTGGTAGCACGACGTGCAACGTTGTATCGTGTTTATGTATGTAAGATTCCTACGCACTTCGACTAAATTGACGGCTTGTTGCGTGAATTGGGGGATGGTTCTCAATTGTAGAAATCTTTATCTTACTTTTCAGCTTTCAGTGATACTACGAGAACCTACTTTGAAGAATCTGTTAAGAAGTGATAAGTTGTTTGCTTAGATAATGAAGTCTAATGAGGTCGTATGGTGTTATTGATTTTTTCTACTTAGAAAAATCTCAGTAGTATCTCAAAGTCTGGTGATGGTGTTTAAACTTTAAGCACACTTGTTTCTCCGGGTACGAGATATAAAAGTATGTAAAATATTCGTCCTTGTTACAATTAAGAATAAACGATATTCGTAAAAGTTAACAAATGCAGCGACAGAAATCAATATCAATTTTGCTACCCGACTAACTAGTGAATCTTGTTGAACCTAAGCGTCGTCGTAATAGATGTTCGGTTCAATCTGCCTACCTTTCAAGAGGATCAGCGTGACAATATTTAATTCCATAAATGTATATAGTTCACTATTTCATGTAATAATGTCTAGAAGTCTTTTCTGGAATAGCGATTCGTTTTGGCGATATAAAAAATTGTGCAAGTCAATTTTTGTGATTTTTTACTTATACAAGTATGTAAATTTCTTAATCTATACAAATATACAGGTTGACTGGTAAAGACTGCTGACTGAAGGAGGTGTTCGGTATTCCATTCTGATACCGAATATGTGAAAAATGGTTAGAAATTTTGATCTAATCTATACATATAATAAAATCGTAGGAAAGTCAAAACTGTACATCGAATATTTTTTTAAAAAATACTTGGGGTGTGATCTACAATCGATATCATAGTCAAAAATATAGTTTTTATAATTTTTGTCTGTTTGTTTTTATGTATGTCCGGGGTAAACTCAAAAAGTACTGCATGGATTTAATATTACTAACAGGTCGGGTCAACATATAGGCTACCTGTTATCACGTTATCACCTACGGGGGAGGAGCTGTGCGGAGTAAACGAAGTCCGCGCGGACGAAGTTGCGGGCAACAGCTAGTTATCCAATAAAGATGTTTAGTACGGACACCCGCGCATAGATATCGAAGTTCGTTGTTTACAAACTGCGATTGTGTCGGTCTAAGCGTGCGCCTATTGCTCGCGCGGTTCCATGTTTACAAACAAATTTTCTAGTGATTCGGTGTCAGAGTTGACCACATGAGGTCCCGGGGTCGATTCCTGCGTTGGACAATTCAAAAATGTGTTTTTTTCAGTTTTCTGATAAAAACAACGTTGCCCGTGATTGGAAAGTGCTCGGTTGGCGATAGGCTTCCCACCTATCACATTTGTTGGAGCAAGTAACTTTGGCTAATCGTGGGTGCACTTGCTGTGCCTCTGCCTACGTCTTCGGGGATACGGGCGTGCAGATACTTAACCAATTTTCTTTGAGGTTTACTATATGGTTAAACAATATTCTCATCTATATTTAATATTATAAATGAGAAAATCTGGATTTTTGGATGTATGGATGGATGGATGTTTGTTACTCAATCACGAATACTATCACGCCAAAACTACTCAAAAGATCTGGATGAAACTGGATTAGCACACATGCAGATGATGACCTGGAATAGTGCATAGGCTACTTTTTATCCCGAAAAAATGATTAAGGCGGTAAGCACTTGTTCAGGTCAAGACTTGACTTCACTGCTTCGTTATGTAGCTTTTAAACGGACATTGACATTTATTCTTCGCCGTAATAACTTTGGTCACGCAAAATCAACAGCGGTATTCTATGATGACACTCTATGACACTAATGGCCTCGAGCTAAAATAGTTTTGGAACCGTCAACGAATTGAATCATAAGAAAGAAAACAAAAATGTCAGACAAAGTGGGATTAACTACAACCAGACAAACATATTTATTTGTAGGTAGGTATATGTTTTTGTTAAATATAAATTGGTATCTATTTACTAATATGTATTTAATGTTATTTATTGGCAAAGCCTTCATAACATACGATTAGTTACTTACATTCGTAAATTCCTAAGGTAGATTCAAAAGCCAGTTTGTTTACCTACCTATGTTTGGTATGTTTTCAGATCTTGAAATGTTATGTAGATAGGTACATGTTCCCAGGGGTATTCCGTTCCTAGGGGCTATCTGTCATTAGCGTTAAATAAGTTAAAACTTCATAGTATTAAACAATAAAAAACCATCTTATTTGCCCATATTGTTTTTTTATGTTACCTACATTGTGTAACGCCAAAACCGCACTTGACTGATTTTATGAATTTTTTTTTCTTGAAAATTCGTATACAATGAGAATATGTGATTTTGCAAATGATTTTTTTTATGGAATAGGGGGCAAACGGGCAAGAGGCTCACCTGATGGTAAGTGATCACCGCCGCCCATGAACAGCTGCAACACCGGAGGTACTGCAGGTGCATTGCCGGCCTTTAAGGAATGAATACTCTCTTTTCTTGAAGGCCCCTAAATCGTATCGGTTCGGAAACACAACCGCTGGTAATTGATTCCAGAGAGCAGACGTGCCAGGCAAAAAATGCCTTGAAAATCGCACTGTAGTGGACTCGCAGACATCCAAATGGTGAGGATGGAATATAGAAGTTCCCTTCAATTTGTGATTTGGATTTTTTTAAATAAAACACAAAATTGTTAATTTTTAACGGACAATAACAACAAATATGTATGCATGTAAATAAGTTAATACATATATTGCTACTTTTTGAAAAAAACATTAAAATTCGAAATGGAGGAAAACGAAAAAAATGTATATTATTGACAACCTCATGTTCTAGGAGTTAGCCTATTCGGCTCAGATCATGAGATTCGGATTCGACGATTCTCGTACTTTCCATTTTTTATACAAATATGAAAATTCTTAATAGTGGATATGATAATCGATTGATATTTAAAATTATTATTAGCATTGTCGTAGCATTATTAGCATTAGGAGTTTAAAAAAACTTCATTTTAATTTTTATTTATACTTTTAACACGTAACTCAGCCAGCATTAGTAAAACTTTATTTAAATATGTATTTGTATATTATTAAACATAATTTTATTGTTTTATGATATATATTTACTACCATAGCTTTGTTGAAAAACAGTGGTGATTTGTATCCCTAAATATACGAATGCGGTATTATGCGAAACTGGTTGGTATTAGTAAACATAAATGTAGTAAACCAATAGAAATGTTTTTAGTGCTTAAATACAATTTTTCCCATTCCGCTAACTCATATTTGTGGCCCTAAATCAAGGCATTTATGTCCTATATATTTATTTAGCCCACAAGGAACGTGGCCAAGTCAATTGCTTATATAAATTATGTAATTGAATTTAGTATCTACGCAGGCATTAGCTAATGTTTCATAATTTATCATCCATATAAATGTGATGTTTTGTGGATATTATGTCTTACATTTTCTTGTCAAAGTTCAATACCAATTTAATGCACTCGTGTGTGGTAGAACGAAAAGGCTTCTAAGAGTGCGGTTTAACCAAACTGCCATGGTACAGCGCGATTAATAAAACTATTTGAACATACGTGTAGATGAGCGCTCATTCTATTGCATTCACTGCATCGTAGCAATAACAGATGATGATGAGTGAGACAGATGAGACAAACAAGCTAATGGAAAGAGAAACCATCGCCTATAGATACCAAAGACGTAATTAGTGCGTTGCTATCCATGTGGCGTGATGGCAGTGTCACATGCATAAGCCTACTGGCCAAATTACCCTCTAAACCGGAACAGAATAACGACAGGCGTTGACGCTATTGTGGCAGGAATAGGCAAGGTGGTGGTACCAAATACCCGGACGAGATGTTGCGGAACTCTATCATCTAGTTTTCACGATGGTAGTGAGACGTATAGCCAATTGGTCGCCTCTTACGACTTGCCTGGCATAACAGCAATATGTCTATTTTTCAAAGGAGCCCGGACCAAAAGGGGCATGGAGCATTGAGTTACGCATCAAACTTGTTCAATAATAAAGAAATAATTGTTTACAGATTTCACATAATTATACCAATATTTTTATCGTAGTTTACATTGATAGTTGCTGTTCGACATCGGAAGCGATTCAACAAGTCGAATGCCTCGCCGCCGTGCGCCTATATCTAAATGTGTTTATGAATTATCAATTTCTGGTAATAAAACCAAAGGAATAAAAAATATGAATTAGATGTTAACTAATAACAAGCATCGTAGAAGGTCCAACACTACGCGCCGGGAATCGACGCATGCGTCCTTGCCCTAATTGTATTTTGTTTTTCAGCAGTCAGCCGGAAGTTCCTGTGTACTATATACGTCCTAGTAAATTTCTTATTGTAATTACCATAATACATTTTTATCAAAAGTAACTGTATTTTATATCTAACAATTTTAAATGACATCTCATTGCCTTTATAAGCTTGGTTTTATATTACGATACTTTAAATTTCCTATTTTTTATATTATTAGATAGTAGGTAAACAAGCAGATGACTCTTCTGATGGAAAGAGAAACCACCGCCTATAGACACTAAAGATGTTAATGGTGCGTTACTATCCTTGCAACACGACATCGATAAACACCGATGCTGTTGTGGCAGGAATGGGTAAGGCGGTGATACCATAGGTGAAGTAGTAGAGTTCGGCAACGTTTCGCCCGGGGAAACGGTGCGGAACTCTACTACTTCACGATGGTAGTGACATGTATAGCCAATCGTTCGCCTTTTACGAACTGCCTGGCAGAACTTTCTTTAAAGAGGGCCCGGACTAAAACTTGGAAAAACTTTTAGGTAATATTACTGTAACTGAGTCAGCACAATTCTTGCGTGGCGAGATGGTAATGCCACTCGCGTAAGATTACCGGCTACAGAACACGGAAAATGTCTTTCCCTCTAAGACGGAACACGAAAATGACAAAAATCGATTCTATAGCGGCAGGAATAGCTAAGGCGGTGATAACAAATACCGTTTACTGAATTCCATTACGGAACTCTACCATGCGGATGGCTCTCGTGGTGGAAAATGAAACCATCGCCTTTAGACACCAAAGATGTTAATGGTGCGTTGTTATCCGTGTGGCGGGATGACAATGCCACATGTATGAGTTTACCGACAACCTTACACTCCAAACCGGAACCAAAAATGAGAAGCAGTGACGCTATTTTTTGACCGCCCCGTTGGTCGAGTGGTTAGCGACCCTGACTATGCAATCAACGGGGCTCGGGTTCAATCCCCGATGGGGACAAGCATTTGTGTGATGAGCATAAATATTTGTATTTCCGGGTTTGGGCGTTTATTATGTATGTAAAAGTATTTATATGTATGTATTTCTATGTATTAATATCGTTGACTAACACCCATAACACAAGCAAATAATTTGCTTACTTTGGGGTTAGATAATTAAGTGTAATTTGTTCCGTAAATATTTATTTATTTATTTATTGTGGCAGGAATAAGAAAGGCTGTGTTACCATACACCCGGGCGAGACGTTGCGGAGCCCTACCACCTAGAAGTCACGATGGTGGTGACACGTATAGCCAATCGGTTGCCGTTTACGACCTGCTTGGCAGACAGGTCTATTCTTCAAAGGGTTCCCGACCATCACGGATTTATTATATTTAAATTAACACATTTATAAATAATATTTAAATTAACATTATAATATGGCTGACAAGTGGCCAGTGTTTATAATTCTAAGACCAAGGAGGTGTTACAAGTCAGCTTTTGAATAGTGTTATAATAAAAAAACTTACCAATTCTAAATAAAATAATAAATATATATGCTACTTCGGGGCACGAGTGGGTTACAGCCTCACCCCCATCTTTGAAGAATAGACCATCAACCATTCTAATAGACAGTTCTTAAAAGGAGAACGATAGGCTTAACATGTCACTAATTCATTTCATCCGAGCTTAATATTACCACCTTATTTATTCCTGCCACAGAAGCGTCTGTGCTTTTTACGTTCGTTTTACAGTTTTTAGGGCCGGCAATACCATCCCACCCCACCATAATATGAATAATGTCGCACCATAATCATATTTGGTGTTTATAGACGATGGTCTTCTCTTCCCTTTAGGAGTGCTTGTTTTATGGAGGTATTTAGGTATTATATATATGATGTATATATCTATTTACGCATTATTGTACCATTTTATTATGATTTACAAAGACTTTTACGAAATGATTTTCCTATGTTTTTTGAAAATTACCTTAGTAATAAACTAGCAGTACTGATTAATCGGACGAAATAATATATTTTTTATATATATGATTGTAATTGTAAAAAAAATTGCCCATAAAACGTGATCTTTCTACTATTATAAGATTTTTCAAGATAATTAGACAAAATTTAGTCATTACAAACCGACATATTTTATACGTTCTCCTGTGATTGTTAAAATGACACTATTTTAAATGTCACCATGGTGTCACCCAAGTCTACCAAAATTAGGAGACTTTTGATGGGGACATTCATGTCGCCCAATTATCAATCTGGACGTTTAATATTATTTCACTTTACTAAGACGGCAAAGGGCTTCTCTAAAGGAGTTCAAATATCAGTCAAAAATATACTACTTTCAGTGTAATATAGTACCTATCTCTCTTTAATCTGTGATGTAATGTTTGCTAATTGCTTAAGTAACTGTTTATAAACAGGAATTTTCAACAAGTGTAATGTTTACAACGGAGACGTAATATCCGATTTTATCATATAAAATAACAAAATTTAAATTGTATTTCAAAAACCAAAATAAACTGACATTTTCAAGGTTTTCTTAACAGGTTTTCACGTTCCAAGTAAATGAAAGACAAGCTAAAGGAACAGAGCAGAAAAGAAAAGGAACAAAAGCAAAGGGAAGAGAATTGAACGCATCCTCGTATTAGAGAATAACATGTCATTAGTCAGTAACACCGTCTTATATAAACATTGCAACAACAGTAGTGGGAGTACTTTCGCGTTGGCTTCATGCTTGCGCTTTTCTTTTCAATTTATAGCCGCGATAGGCAAGATGATAGATGGGTGTACTATGCAACAAAGACAGAATAGCATTATGTTTCTTTTACTATCACACGTACGCATGCATAGCAAGCCCATATGTGCGTGGTCAGTGCACATTGTACCCATCGATACCTAGCAACGACGTACAGTAGCATTGACGCTAAATAAAAGGTATTTTAATATAAGGGACTATTTATATAATAGTCTAAGAGCTACTGAACTCTCCGACTAAACAGCTGGCCGCTTTCCACAAAGTTAGAACTTTTTAAATATTCCTAATACTTTTTACTACTTTTTAAAATATACCTTTCAGTTGCGTTCTTTAAAAATTTTAAAAATGTAAACATTTTTTTTCATAACCCGCAACTGTATATGACCATTAACTATCATGTCCTTCAATGTCTATAGTCTTTTATGAGTCTGCACCAGTAGGCACCGAGACTTAACATCTTATCAGAATAGGCAACGTCTCACGTCTCAGAATAGGCAACACATAGATCGGAGTTACCTGGGCTGGTTCCAGGTAAACTAGTTTATGTTTATTTTATCGAGGACGTCGACCACTTACTATCAGGTGGCACGTTTGCCAGTTTTCATATTAAACTAACATAAAAAAAGCATAATACGTCGCCGAGCGAGTGTCTCGTGCATGAAACGCGCGCTGGGCGATCTGTGGATCGAGCGCGAATTTCGGGCGCTTTCTATAACTAGGTAATCCATAATCGTACTAATCTCTCAAATTGAAATTGAGCTTCGTTGCCAGACCTGTGTATAAGACCATGGTTAGAAATATATTAACCCTGATAATTTTACAGGGTATAAATAAAAATAGCATATGCAATGTTAGCACATCAACGGGTTTTCCATACTTCTACCCCCAGTGTTATTCTTTTACTTCATCAAGTGCATAATCAGTTTAGCTTGATAATATATTTTTTTCTGATTTTATGTATATTTGCAACGTTGTGTTTTTATAACTTTAGGTAATACTTTCATACAACCTTTTAAAAAGCATGTGGGTACATATACATTAAACTTAGATTTTTTTTAAACGATTCCTTTTCAAAAGTGTTTTTTTTTCTCTAAAAAAATCAAGATCATTTGATTTTTTAAATATTGAATAAAAACTATTGTTTTTATAGTTCAATAATTATTTAATTTATTAAACATTTACGACAGTATCGATATAATGTGATTTTTGTGTGTGAGAATACCTTTGGTGCAACGCCATACTGAGTAGATTTAAGTCTCTCCTCAAACTCATTAACGAAGTGATTCCTCTAAACTACTGAGTTCTTTGTTTATCCTGGCAAAATTTCCCTTTAGTATCGATACATAAATATTTTATGTTATAATAAGAAATTATAATATTCTATAATTATTTATTTGCACTCGCAGACCGGGTTCGTATTGTTGAAGTGAGAGAGAGGTTAAGGCGAGGTATTTCGAAGCGCATCAATTCTATAGAAAATGGGTGGCGCGGTATGTTCTGAAACCGCTGAGAAACGTGTTAATTTTCGAATAAATAAATATAGGATATCACCTGAAAACCAAAAATTAGCACATTCTTTTTTGTATTTACAACTAAATATCACCATATAAAAATCATGTGGAAGATGAGAAATATGATTAACTAATTATTTGTTTTAGAGATATTTTAGCCTGTTTTCGGAATTTTATATGATTGAGTAAAGTACATTCTATCATGTAATAAGTAAGCACATTCCTTAGATAATATCTTCAGGTATATCGTGTAATTTTTGTAAAATTGTTATTTAACAATCAATACAAAAAAAACGTGATTAAACAAACCAGTTTTTTCCCGTTTGTCGCGATGCCTCGCCTTAAACCTGAAAGAATGTGTCTGTATAACATGAGAAAGGGCATGCCCCGTTGATTCGGACATGTGGAAAGTATGGTAAATGAAAGATTAATAAAATAGATATGTTTTGTTAACTTTTTATTTACTATATCTTCTATACAAGTAAATAAAATTGGAGTGTCTGTTTGTAATATTAAGATAACCACTTTTTACTAAATGCATATGGATATATACACGATACATATACCAAAATAACATTTTTTAAATTTTTTGTCTGTCTGTCTATCCGTCTGTCTGTATGTCTGTCTGTCTGTTTGTTCCGGCTAATCTCTGAAACGGCTGGACCGATTTTGACGGGACTTTCACGTGCAGATAGCTGATGTAATAAGGAGTAACTTAGGCAAATTTTATTTAAAAAAATGGTCCACGCGGACGAAGTCGCGGGCATAGCTAGTTATAACATAAAATGTTTATGTATCGATAA
Organism: Apodemia mormo; assembly: GCA_036924255.1. NCBI lineage: Eukaryota > Metazoa > Arthropoda > Insecta > Lepidoptera > Riodinidae > Apodemia > Apodemia mormo. Next base: position 29,825,727 of record JAUPFN010000003.1, on the reverse strand, counting down.
TAAAGGGGAATTTTGCCAGGATAAACAACGAGCTCAGTAGTTTAGAATGACCTTTATATAAATTATGAATATTAATCTATAAATTATCTATAATTATTAAAGGTCAGCCATTGCAACTCGTAAAATGTTCACTACTTTTCTTACTATATAAGTACTTAATAACTAAAATAACTTAAGAAGAAGCTTATAGTTAATAATTTAGTTTTAGCAAACAACCGACTTCTTATCTTCTATATCTATCTCCCGAATCTGATGCAGCATTAGATCTTCACCAAATTAAAATGGGACTTTATGGACAGCATACCTTTTAAAACAAAAAAGAAGGAGTCTTCGATTAATCGCACATACAAAAAAAAGAAATTCCAACGAATTGTTAACCACCTTGTTTTCGGTAAGTTAGTTAAAAATCGTTAAAGCAATATTTTATAGCATCATTTAGAAAACCAACAGGCAGATTGATTCGCTTGTGGTAACAGACAATCATCGCCAATAAACTACAAATATATTAATGGTTCGCAACTGTACGTGTGAGCATAATTTTATCAGATTTGATTGTTACGACCTTTTTAATAAAAATGTGGATGGTAAAATAATTAAAGTAGTTACAATATCGAGTTAGATATTCTGCGATATATTATATCATAAGATAGCAAATAAGCAGGTTGCTCTCGTTTTATATTTGTTAGAGATATTGCTTATTAGAATTTTTTTATACCATTACATAGCAAACAAGGAGATGGATCTCCTGATGGAAAGGACAACCATCGCCTATAGACACCAAAGATGTTAATGGTGGCTTGCTATTCTTGTGGCAGGAGCTTAATGCCACATGCATAAATTTACCTTATAATAGGCTACCTTACCCTCCAAACTGGAACACGACAGCGCCAAGCTCTGACTCTATTGCGGTAGGAATAAGTAAGATAGTACCAATTCTGGGCAAGACAATGCAGAACTCTACCACCTAGTAGCCACAATGATACGAGTAGTAATTCGTATAGCCAATTGTTCGCCCCCTATTAATATGGAGCTATAACATAAAATTTAATTCAAGACTCCAACAAGACTTACCTATCTGTAAGGTTGGTTATCTACCTAATGATTTATAGTTGCAGACGTTAAAAAACGAAGATGAAGTTCCCCGTGTTGGTTCCGGCCTCCTTTAAAGAATAGACCAACTGCCGTTCTGCTAAGTAGGTCGTAAAAGGCGACCGAATGGCTATTTGAGTCACTACCATCGTGGCTACTAGTTCGGCATCTTGCCCGGGTCTGGTAACACTGCCTTACCTATTCCTGCCACAATAACGTCAATGCTTGTCACTGTCGTGTTCTGGTTTGGAGGGTAAGGTAGCCGGTAAACTTATGCATGTGGCATTAGTCCTCGCCACGAGATAGCAACACACTATTAACACCTTTGGTGTCTCTAGGCGATTGTTGACTCTTTCCATCAGGAGACCCATCTGCTTGTTTGCTATCTTATGATATAAAAAAAAGTAATAAACACCAAATACTTCAATATTTAGATATACTGATCTGATGACCTCCCAACAGTTGAATCGATAGTCCTAAATATAAGTATATAGCTTCTAGATTTCATTTTTATATAGCTATGTAAGATCTCGGATTTTTTCTTCTACATTGCAATTTTTTATGGAAGAAAATTCAACGAATCTATTTCTTAGACTTTAATATGATGTCTTCATTGATAGTAATTTATATGCAAATAATAAATCATCTAAAGTAGGTATCAATTGTGTGAAGGGCATTTGCAAATTAATAGTAGCGTTTATGGAATTTGTTGAAGCTTTATTATTGCGTATTAGAGAGGTAGTAGAAATTCAATTATATAGTTTTTACATAAATAGATTTCTGCGTGCTTTTTCCATATGCTTAAACATTAATAAGTCTGACTTCTCCCTGTGCGCGGTTTTCTTAAAAGAAACCCAAAGTTTTCGCTTCTCTTTACATTAACATATGTATTCTATGTGTATAGATTCTTGCTACGCCTTGCATCATATTAAAATTATCCGGTGATTTTTTTAATACATTATTACTTTGCATACTCTTTTAAGGGGATACCGGGGATACCTGTGTTATGGTTGCTACTCACTACCCCTATGCCAGAATTAAGTCAAGTTTCTGTTACGTAATCTGTGACAATACTCACTAATCAATGCTTTCTGTTTTGAGCTCGAAACTATAAACTAGCAATCACCTGTGGCCGAAATTCGACCATAAACAATAAAATTTCTTTTAAATTTGACAACTGACTTTAGCCGTAAAGAAAATAGTTTACGTCATGAGAGTATATTATCATGTATATCACATGAATATATTGTGTAATGTTTATTGTTATTCATTTAATATATTTCTAATGCATTTTATTTAAAAGTATTTGGTTCTGCAGCCCTCCGCAAAGTAAACTGTGTCGAATTTCATATTCCACTGTTTGCGCAATTGTCTTAAAAATGGGTCCAAAGTTTTTCCTTCATGTATTAATATATAGATACTTTCTTTTTAATTTTGAATTTGAATTTTGCTATGGTTTAATGCATTTAAAATGTATTTAAAAAGCTTGTTGCAAATGTGTTCCAAACACAGGCATGTATGCCTAGCGTGACCATACGTCCCGCTTTCAAACTGTCTGTTCAGCTGTCCCCAGCAAGAGCTATATATACTTATTAATCTATCTACATCAAATTCGTTGTCGTCGTTCGTCGAAAGAAGGAAGCACATAGAGCTTATCAACTAATAAGCTACCTACTTGGTTTATATTTATTTCGAAATATTTCTAAATCCTCACTAGCCAATATTGCCCTCCCCAATACTCATCGAAGCCACGATTAAAGGCCAATTATTTGTATAAAATATCCGTAAGCGCCCCTCTTTGACTCGGAGAGAAAAATGTCACATTACCTATATGCTAAATCTTAACCCGACTAGACCAGTGCTAAATATGTTGCAAAACGCAAAACCCAAAACGGCTGGCTTCTTTTTTTAGTTGAAAATTTTTTGTTGAAGTCCGGGAAAGGTTTTAATGGCAAGAAAAAATTGAAAAATTGTTGGGAAAATAATAAAAACAATATTTTCCTTTTCCTGTGGAAACTATTTTGTAGCTATCAAACATTGTCGTTTTTAAATCTGTTCTAAGGCGGTGCGAAAATTGTCGACTCAGCTAGTTAGGTAAAAATTTTTGTTGATATTACTGTCTTCAAGCACTCTTTTATACATTTTAGAAACATGTGTAATTCAAGTCTGAACAATCATTGTGATATGCTGTTATAATTAGCTGAAAGCGTCATCATCATATTTATTCCCTTTCCCTGTTATAGTTCTGATCGGTGCAACAAATTTTCCCCTTTCATTTAAAACTGTCATAATAGGTCGGGGCAAAAGTATTTTCGTATTTTGAATGTATTATTAGTTACTCAAAGAATGTGACATTCTGAAAATGCAATAAATAAAAAAAAAACTAGTTCCCGCCATTTTTCAATTGTTTTTCAAGCAAGCAAAATGAACGTCTGTGACGAAGAAATTCGGTACATTTTAAAGTTTTATTACAAAAAAGGTAAAAATGCGACGAACGCCGCGAATAAAATTTGTACGGTTTAAGAACCTAATGCAGTATCAATAAGAGTAGCACAAATGTGGTTCAAGCGTTTCAAGTCTGGAAATTTTAGTGTGAAAGATGAGGTTCGCTCTGGACGCCCAGTCACAGATAAAATCAGTGCCATCTTTGAGAAAGTGGAGCAAGATCGACATGTTAGTAGCTACGACATTGCTGAAGAACTAGATGTTGATCATAAAACAGTTTTACGTCATTTACGGAAGTCTGGGTACAAGAAAAAACTTGATATTTGGGTACCACGTGATCTCAATGAGAGAAATTTCAGTTCTCCATTTGCGATTCTTTGTTGAAACGTGACAATTTCGAACAATTTCATAAACCATGTGATGAAAAATGGGTGACTTATGATAAGAATGTGCAAAAAACATCATGGTCGAAGCATGTACAAGCCCCACAGACCGTGGCAAAGCCCGGCCTGACTCGGAACAAAGTGATGCTAAGTGTATGGTGGGATTGGAAAGGAATCGTCCATTATGAGCTTTTGCCACCGGGTAAAACTATCGATTCTGTCATCTACTGTTAGCAACTGATGAGGTTAAAAAAAGCTATTGAGAAAAACCGGCCGGAGCTGGTGAATAGGATGGGCGTGGTGTTCCATCATGACAACGCCAGACCGCACTCATATATAGTCAAGTAGCAAATTTGAGAGAGCTTGGCTGGGATGTGTTGATGCATCCTCCGTATAGCGCTGATAGACGCGATATCTCGGACTGGTGCGGAACAAACTGTCCCGAACCATACCGAGATATCGCGTCTGTGAGAGGTGTCTATGTGTGCGTTGCTCGAATATCACATGTATGTAGATTGACTACTGTTAGTCTCCAGTATACTGTGGTATTGCCCTGACCTTGCTCCATCAGATTTCCACCTGTTTCAGTCATTGCAGAACTCTTTAGGAAACATAAAGCTAACCTCAAAAGAACACTGAAAACTACCTGTCAGATTTTTTTAATCCATAATCTCAAAATTTCTACAGGAATGGGATCATGACACTCACAGAAAATATCCACAAGATGGCAACAAGTCATTAATCAAAACGGCACATAGATACATATTATAAATAAATAAAAAGGTATACCTAAAAATATTTTCTTTTGTATGAACTATACGAAAATACTTTTGCCCCGACATTATGTCATTAGCAATATTTAAGCTTTTTATTTAAATTATCAACTTTAGCACAATCCATCCATATTAATTTTAAATCTTTCTTAAATCGTAAGGTCCTGGGTTCGATCTCCTAATCGGGTGTAGGTTTTTTCTATCTAGGACAATCTCAGCACCACACCAAGACTAGATGTTGTATTAACGTCCCTTACTCACTGCCAGTGTTGGCTTAAGAATGAGCCGACCGGGACGATCGCCCAAGACGCCCGTTTCCAGGGGCGCCAATATTCATAATTTACTGTATTATAAGTATTACTATGTAATAAAATGCGCCAAATGAGTGACTCTTCCGAGGCTAAGGCTCTGATCGCCACCCAATTTGGCAGCTAACAAATTAGCGAATCATGATAAAACTGATTGTCTACTTTGCGAAACTCATAAGTGAACCGGTGAAATTATATTTACTTAATTATTAATTTTAACATACAGCATATCTAGGAAGTGATTACATACATCTTTTTCACTGTCAGCAGTCTCCTCCCAGACTTCCAGCAACCCACCCGTGTTGGTCCTACTTTGGACGGAAAGATATTTTTCAAGAATAGATCATTTGCCATTCTGCCAGGCAACTTATAAAAAGCAATACTTGTGACTATAATAGTGACTACGAGGTGGTGCAGTTGCACAAAGTCTCGCCTGAATTTGGTACCACCGTCTAACTCATTTTTACCGCAATTGCTTCAATGCCTGTCACTGTCATGTTCCAGTCTAGAGGGTAAGGTAGCCGGTAGATTTATGAATGTCGCATTATCATTCTGTCACACAGGCATCAACGCACCATTAATATCTATGGAGTCTATAAGCGATGTTTGTCTTCTTTCATCAAAAGAACCATCAGCTTGTTAGATGTCTTACGAAACTCATGTACATATATGGTCTACTAGTCCATATTAATATTATAAATACGAAAATCTGTCTTTCTGTCGGTTACGCTTTCACGGCTAAATCGTTGAACTGATTTAAATTTAATTGGCATGGAGACGGTTGATGATTCGGGCACAGGCTACATTTTTTCAAGAAGCTTAGGGGTTGAAAGTTTGTATGAAAAACTATATCGACGACCTTTTAATCTACTTATCTGTATATATATATATATATATATATATATATATATATATATATATATATATATATATATATATATATATATATATATATATATATATATATATATATATAATATATATATATATCTCTCTCTCTGAGCGAGTCAGCTACATAATTCAATTTAAAAAATAAGCATTTTAGTTTTTATCAATAATTACTATTTACTAATAACAATGGAGTGGAGAACGGTGGAGTATAAAATTTGGCACAGTTAAAGTTTACATTGCAGAGAACTGCAGAAACCTAACAATTTAAATAATGTGCATTAGAAATACATTAAATTAATAAAAATAATCATTACACACACTACATTCATGTGACATAAATGATAATACACATTAATATACTATTTTCTTTACGGATAGTCTGTTGTCTTTAAAAGAGATTTTATCATTTAGTCTATGGTCGAATTTCGACCACAGATCGATCGCTAGTTTGTATAATTATATCGAAAGTGGTTACACTAGCTTCTTTAAGCTGTGCCTTTTAAACACCAACCAACACGTACAGGTCTTGCGTGCTGGTATTTTGCCAATAAATCTCTCATCTAGGGTTATATCTGACTAATCGGGACACATTTAACCGTACTATAATAATTACAAGAGCACCCGTAATCGAAAGTTGCGTATAAATGGTCAATTTTTACTTATACAATGCAGCCGTTAGCCAGATTAATGTTTTTGTGAATGCACCGAACCGAACTAATGCATTTGTCTGGGATTAAAAACACTCTTTGTTTGTTTTGGATAGACAACATTTTTTTAATTTTTCTACATTTCACTCGAATCTGTCTAGCTATTTTAGGGTAAAGAAGTAATGGACACACACACACTTTTTTATATGACAGAATAGCACGCAAGCAAATGGTTTCCCCGGCAGAAGATAACCATCTTATAGATAACTAGCTGTGCCCGCAATTCGTCCGCGCGCAAAATTTTTAAAAATAAAAGTCCGGGAGTTTTACCCGCATAATTCTCGTTCCATTGGGATTTCCGGGATAAAAAGTATCCAATGTCCTTTCTCGGGTATCTTTGTAACAAATTTCATCCAAATCCTTTGAGTAGTTTAGGCGTGAAGAAGAAACAGACGGACAGACAGACAGAGTTACTTACACATTTATAATATTAATATGGATAAAGGTGTTATCTAATGGTGCCTTGTGTTAGATATGTCATTACATTAATTATTATGTCGCATGCAAAAGTTAACCGACTACCTTACCCTTTAAACTAGAACACGAAGCAGTTACAAGCCGCTATTGCAGCAGGAACAAGTGAAGTCCCTGGTAAACCCAGGCAAGGCGTTCCAGAGCTCTACCATCTACCTACTGGTAGTTGTCATTCCGTGGTTGTCACGACGTCAGTGGCACATTTGGCTAGTCATTCACCCATTGTAAATTGTATGGCAGAACTATAGATCGTCTATTCTTCAGAATGGGTCCGGACTAAACGACGGACTTATCTTTATGATAGATATTAGTAAGACGGGGAACCGTCAAAGAGCCATAGAGGCTACTTCAAGGTAAAGTCGAGTCACCAACCGAAGTAATTATAGTAACGGTTATGATTCAAATATAAAATGTCAGCTCAGTTACGGTTTTGACTTTGTACATATAAATTCATGGAACTATGTATATTATTCATCCGAGTATAAATTCGATTTCGACTGAAAACATTACAACCATCGACATAGATTCGTTGATTACAACTAACTGACAGTTTTGGTTCTGACAAGTCATTCCATAATAATTGAAGCTTCCGCTTGTTTCCGATTTGGATTATCAAAATGGAAAGAGTTCAGATTTGGGTTAAATTTAGACCAAATGCAAACAAAGGTATATCACGTTCGATTTCAAAAACGATTTTCGATTAGACACTACTATTGTTACTAAAAATGCACATATGGAGTGTGTACTACGATTAAATAACATCACGCAAGATCCTTTGTCAGTTAAGCTGAGTGAAATAAGTGAAAATGAATTGTGGCTGGTCCCCATTACATTTCACCAAACCTGTAACAACTATGGCATGTTTCTTGAACCAACAGCTTTACAATCATAACCTAGGCTTGGTGAAGTTAACTGTTAGCACATCAACACTACACTCTAAGCTGCTACTAAACATTTTCCTCACAAAAGCCTTAATGGCATTTTACTTGCCTGTCGTTACTTGTCGAATAGTAATTATTATAACGTGAAAGGTGAATCCTTAGATACCTATCAGCATTTATCTTTTTTTTAATATTTTGTATCATAAGATAACAAACAAGCAGGTGGAAAAAGAAACTTTTGGATACTAAAGATGTTAATGGTGCATTGCTATCGGTGAGGCGAAATGGTATAACCACATGCATAAGATACCGACTACCTTACCCTCAATACCGGGACACGAGAGTGTAAAGCACCGACGCTATTGCGATAGAAATAGATAAGGCGTTGGCACCATACATGGGGAAAACGTTGATGGCTCTACTACCTAGTAGTCATGATAGTAGTGATACATATACACAATCGTTCGCTTTTTACGGACTTTTTTTGCAAAATGGAAGATGTTTTTTCTTTTAAAGGAGCCCGGACAAAGAGGGGGTAAATTTTCATTAATCATTGTAACGTGGTTATTTATTTAAAATTTTACGGATTTTACAAGTACCCATATTTAAATACGCGATATATTTTAATGTTTCACACTATGTGCATATTATGTAGCAATGTTTTTTATTATTGTTACGTTTGATTGACTAGTTAGTTGGGACTAACTATAAGGAAAGGTAAGGCGGTGGTATCAATCCTAGGTGAGACTTTGCAGAACTCACCATAATTTCATCTTTCATACTTGCTATTTGGAAGCAATCACTTTTGGTCTCAAGAGCTATCTGCCTGTTGACTATCCCATGCTATAAAAATATTAAAATTAAATGTGTAAAAGCACTGTACATCATAGGTATGTACATTTGCCAAAATCATTGCCCCACTTTTGCGTAATCGGTAAAAATAGTATAAACAGATTCAGTTTTTTGTGAATTTGATATTTGATATACGTAATTACAACTAATGATAAACGTCAATACTGAGTTGGCATTCGGAAACGACGGAGCTCGATCGCCAACAGATGTACGGACAAGTGAGTAATACTGAAATTCCTTTCAGATTTTATTAGTTGCTGTAAGATAATGGATAGATCTGCGCTATCCATAAAATACGATTGAAACGAATCAAATCGAAACTTTATTTTTATAGATGTTACCATTAAAGTAGCAACGGTTTTTTTTCTGTTACCACATGTAAGCTTATCCAATAGTTTTAAAGTAATGAATGAACAAATAAACATAAAGACATACATCAAAAAATCTATGTTATACTAATTGGTTCCCCCGACTTCGTCTGCGTTGTTTATTATGTTAACACTCATCGTTGAACACGAATTATTTGTTCTATGTCGCTGAACGCGAAGAGCTTTTATCGTTGTTTCTTGTTCTTTCTTTACGGTTTAATAGTTTTATATCAATTATAAATAAATGTTATTATATATTATAAATAACTTTTATTTTACTACATTTTATAGATAAGGCTGAAGTATCTCAACAGTAAAACTCATGAAATAATGATATTTACAGTTTTTGCGTGATGTACGAACAACAGGCGTGTCCACAGGCGATGGATCGCCTGTAGACACCAAAGATATTAAGTGCGATATTATCCTTTAGACGAGATGATAATATAGCCAGTCGTTCGCTTTTTACGGATTATGGAATGCGTGAATCATCTACATTATTTATTTTTAAAACTGCAGTATATGATCACTTTTTAAAACATCACAATCTTTATTTTTGTATATGTGCGTATTTTATATTTATTGAAGTAAATATTACGAGCACATTTCTTACTATTATGTATCGGTGTATGTATATTTTGTCTATATAACTATGGTTGTATGTATTATTTATACCGAGGTTCTTATAATGCTTAATTGTCTTTTGTAGAATATTCTTAATAATAGGTTAGTTATGATAATTTGGTATATAGTGCTTAGTTTTATTAATAGCTCGTAATTAAATTATTATGGACCTACTACCCAAGCTTTTTCTCTCAGCATCACGGAAGGTAAACTGTGAGAAAATGCCTTATAGCATTAAGTTACGCTTTTATGGTGATTCCGTTCTAACTGTGATATAATGTCAGTACCGTGTCATGTCTATTTTTAGAATTTATTTATAAATTGTTAGTTTTTTTTGTCGTAAACATTAGAATTTATGAGGTAATTAGTTTAAATCATTTATTACGACAAAAAAACTAACAATTTATAAATAAATTCTAGAAATGGACATGATACGGTATTGACATTTAAGTGATATATTGTAAGTTTTCTGTAAGTGGCAAGTTATATTATATGAAAATAATGTTGAAATATGTTTATTATTTTCCAATAAGTACAAAAATTTCATAAATTAATTATTAATTAACGACCTGTGAGAACAAACAATACAGGACATTGAATATCACAGTTAGAACGGAATCACCCTTATACCATTATCTATACATATAATAAAATCGTAGGAAAGTCAAAACTGTACATTGAATATTTTTTTTAAAGAATACTTGGGGCGTGATCTACAATCGATATTGAAGCCAAAAATATAGTTTTTAGAATTTTTGTCTGTTTGTCTGTATGTCTGTTTGTGTGTTTGTCTGTTTGTCTGTCTGTATATATGTCCGGGGTAAACTCAATAAGTACTGCATGGATTTACTTCAAATTTTGCATGAATATTACTAACAGGTCGGGTCAACATATAGGCTACTTTTAATTCAGCGGGCTGCAGGATGCAGTTAGTACACATATATATTTAAAAAACAGCGAAACCTAAAAAATACTAATACTATATTCTATGGTTACAAATATTTCTCCCTGTCGGATGTCGGATATCTGTATGTACCCATCTGGCACGATAACACCTGCGGCACTTAACGTATCGAGATACATTTTGTAATTAGCTTCAGGATTTAATTTTCGCAGTATCCAAATGGTTTGAAATTATGTGTTCTTTAATAATAATTAATAAAAACCTGCAAATCGGCGAGTCTTTGGTTCTACCGATGAGGCGGCCATCTGTCACCTAGGATAGACCGGTTGTCAAAAGGACGCGACCACGTACTCGGTGGATGTTACGAATTAATATCAGTGATTTATACCATTTAATGAAATTGTGATTATACTGTCGATAATTATAAGTCAACTGGTTGTTATTTTAATTATTTTATCGAAATAACGTTTTACTATCATGCAAAACACGCCTACCGAAGATGTTCAACAATTATGATGACAGGCGAAAGATTTTGTATGTGTAAGTTTTTTCTAAATTTTATATTATAGCTGTACATGTATTGTTTCAAATTAGGAGTGTACTACCATTAAATTTGTTCCTTCAAAATTGAATCCAATTTATAAAAATAATTACGAAAACATTTTTTAGGAGTGCAATTTTGGATTTTCTACACTACATCTAGGCATTAGCACAGATTACTATTTAATTTAAGAGCCATTTTCATAAATAAAATATTGTTAAGTGATAATTAATGAAGTAAATTACTTTCGTTATGTTATTTGTCATAAAAAATTAAATATTATTATTTTTTGAACCTGTCTGTATTTAAGGAATTGGTGAATAGCTGAAAAAAGAATTAGCCGTTTAGCCCGTTAGCCGTTGCTTGGCTAATTAGCTGAACTAATTCAGTTAACCGGTTAAATTGGCTAAGCTTATCGGTTAGCTAGCTAATTACTTTAGCTAACTTTTTAGCTAGCTTGGCCGGTTAAATTGTACAGGCCTACCATTTATCAGGGCGAGCGAAGCGAGCCCTACACTAGGCCACTTTGTATGCACTTTTGTGGTACATTTTACTGAAAAAATTTCGCACTTCGAGGTTTGAGCTTTGACGTGGTAGTTTAAATTCATATCTAGATATGATCTACCATTAAAGTACCATTTTATAAACACTAAGAAAAAATAAAATAAAAATACATGTATTAGAATTTTGTTACTACTAACGCCATCTGTTATGGAACTAGCGAGTTAAAATGCTAACGAGTTAAAACGTTGCTTTGGCGTGGTAGATTTAATTCATTTTCATTCACTCCATTTTAATACAATATTAATCTATTAATTATTAATTAACTATTAATACACTTGTACTTTTTAACTTCCTGCTATGTATGTGGATAAGGAAGTTACTGATTTGGCTCCAATTTTCAACAATCGAATTTTCACCAAATGTCCGCGTTTTGAGGTCCTAGGAACCTTTTTCGACTATTTTCGCAATGACGTCAGTGTGTTTGTATGTATGTATGTGTGTGGACCGATCGAAATGCGGTTGATGGCATTCGATTGGATTCCACTCAGATTTCCTGAAAATTTAAACCAAATGGACCCAAGGGATTATGATAACGTTTTGAAAAAACCCAAAAAGAAATTTTGGTAAAAGATTTTTTTAAATATAACTTCCAGATTAATGTACTGATTGAATACAAAAACTAATCAGCTATATTCTCAAAATTAAGTCTAATGTATAAATTGCATCTAATTGGTTTATCTGTTTGGAAGTAATCGTTGACGAAAATTTTGGAAAAAGTCTTTTTCGACATAACTTCGAAATATTTCAACCAATAATTTTTTAGTATTCTACAATATTTTAGTACTAAAAAAATTACGTCGAATGCTGTTTTAAAAGTTAAAATCGAATCTTATTTTCAAAAGTTACAGCTTTTCAAATATTAATATTACGTTGTTTTTAGCAAACTTACTTAATGTTTTTGAAATAACTTTCAGGCTAATATACCGATTGACCTCAAAATCTTATCAGCTTTTCTCCTTTAAAAACTGCGTCAAGTACCGTAATTGGATAAAAATCTGTCACTTTGTTTGTATCTATCAATGACGAAAATTTTTGAAAAAATGTTTTTTGACATTGCTTCGAAATTTTTGAACCTAACGATTATTTAGCTAAAGCAATAGTTAAATTGACTTGAATGTCATTTGAAATTTGATCAATTTGATCATCGTTTCCAAAATATACAGTTTTTCAAAAGTCAATGTACTGCCATTTTTATCAAAATAAACTGCATGTATGATTGTTTCGTTGGTTCATTCGTATTTTCTTGCTGTTTTTTGTGACTTAGCAATTGAGATATTTCAATATTTCTTAGAACTGAAAAAAATCTATGCTTATAGTTTTTACTCTTTTGAGCTTAAAATACCTTAATTTAGCGGTAAGTTTCAGGGATGGCCTGCAAGGTCAACCGTTTACAGATTTTTCACAATATGATTATTGTGAAACTGTACACGTGTATTAATTGATTAATATTGTATTGAGATCAATTTTCAATCTGAGCCCGAGGGTAAAAAGCTAAAAAAAGGTACGGTCATGCCCGTATCCCCGAAGAGGTAGGCAGAGGCACAACGTGTGCATCCATGATTAGCCGAAGACACGTCTTGGTCCCACAACGTGATAGGTCACCAGCTTATCACCAACCGGGCATCTTTCCGATCCCGGGCATCGTTGTTTTTATTAGAAAATTGAAAAACAAACGCATTTTTATTTTGTCTAACTCGGGAATCGAACCCCGAGGGTTTCTCTGAGAGAAAAAATCGAAAAATTTATTCGCTGAGTTTCTACTGCCAATTCTTCGTGCCTGTAGTAAGTCCAATATTAATCCTAAAAATTTTGAAGGTTAATTAAATTTAAAAAAAAATATATTTCGAAAATCGATTTTATCTTAGCAAAATGTTAAAAATGTGTTTTTCTTTAAGATTAACTTTCATTTTTAATACCCATTTTCTTTGAAAACTCTTATGCAAGAAAGCTACCATAAATGAAAATTGATTTCTATCAATATTAGGCTTTAAGAGCGGCGATGATTTGGTGGCACGAGATGGATCTTGAGTTGCTACATATTATAAGTAGGCCGAACTAATTATAGGTAGACCAGAAAATATGGTGTAAAATTTAAACCTTTATATTTGTTCTGTGTAGATAACATTGATAATAATAAAAATCGTGTTTTTAATAAATCAAGAAAATTTTAAAGATTTTTTTTTCTTGTAAGTTAAAAAAAAAATGTCTTAGAAACATGTTTTTTTTATTTTGGTTTTATTTTCCTGCGCTCTTCTAGACCAAAGCCTGACGACGCCTTTGATGGGAATATAATGTTTGGATAAAAATACGCTGCCTTTTTTTAGGTTAGATAATTATAAATGAAGTCCATACATTAAAAGATGTAATTCTCATAAAAATACTTTATTAACAATATTACTAGGTAGTATAACTTTGCGAGTCCTTACAAAGCTCTGCTTTTTGCTAGTATATTTAGTCTATGCTATTATGAAGCAAAATACGTCGATTTTTCCGCGTGGAGAAATATTAAATAAATTAAGAGCTAGTCGATTTATTAGCGTAAACGACTTGATGCATTTTAGCTTGTTAGATTCATACTCCGTGTTGGTCCCGGGCTCCTTTGAAGAATACTGCCGTTCTGCCAGGCACGTCGTAAAAGGCGACCGAGTGGCTATGCGCGTCACTATTATCGTGACTTCTAGGAGGTAGAGTTCTGCATCGGCTCGACCGGGTCTGGTACCACCGCCTTACTATTCCTGCCGCAACAGTGTCAGTGCTAGTCACTGACGCGTTTTGGTTTGGAGGGTAAGGTAGCCGGTAAACTTATGCATGTGGCATTAGACCTCGCCACAAGATAGCAATGCACCCTTAACATCTTTGGTGTCTATAGGCGATGGTTGACTTTTTCCATCAGGAGACCCATCTGCTTGTTTGGTATCTTATGATATAGAAAAAAATAATAGATATTGTGAGAATGACATAGGGTGAGTTTTTTTTCGGATCAAGCAGCAGTCCAGTTTTATGTTTTTATAATAACTTGTGATTGCCTGTGGCCTAACTTCGATCATAGACTAAATAATAGAATCTCTTTTAAATTTGACAACTGACTTAAGCCATATAGAAAGTATACTTGTGTGTATTTTTATGTGTCTTTTTATGTGTGTAATGTAGTGTGTACGTTTATTTTTATTAGTTTGATGGTTTTGTAATGCTTTTTATTTAAAAATATTAGGTTTCTGCAGTATTCCGTAATGTAAAATTTAACTGTGTCAAATTTCATACCTTACCGTTCGCGCAATTGTTTGAAAAAGGGGTCCAAAGTTTTTCCTCCACGTATTAATATATAGATTACTTGTTAAGTTTGTCTATTAAGGTGTCTATTTAAGAGAAATGCTTTTTTCCTCAAAAAATACGAGCAAAGCTCAGTCGCCTAGATGCAGATTGTAGCGTTTGTACGTAAAGAGTAGTAACGTGAAATGAAGAATATTAAAGTATATGAATAGTATGAGAACAATTTATTGAAGTGTAAACTTCTTTAGAAACTAAGCTTTTTATGTTGTGGGTATTGAATGAGATTGAGTCGTCATGCTCGGCTATATGTAACGCTCGTTCGGATAAATTCGGCACGAGTCGACGACTAAAGGAGCTAGGGATATAATATAGTCAACGCATCACTACTATTCTCACTCGGCGACTGTATATTATTTACTTCGTCTTGATGAAGTTTTTTCTTGTGTCGTGTGATCAATCAATGTTTTTTTACTTAAATATAAATGTATTAACCATGGTACCCGTACTAGGTAGGCAGAGTAAAACGAACGTCCAAAAACACCCCAGTATGCTAGCAATAACGGTTCACCACGATCTACTGATTCGTTGACTGGCAAGATGTATGGTGATCCCCACCGCAAAATGTGTATCAAGTTTAGCTTTCAATTAAGAAAAAATCAATAACATTTTATTCGACTTGGAACTCGAAATTTGAATTCCAGGGTTATCTAAATTTCTTGACGCCAGATCCCTTACAGGGTAGGTCATACATCATGATTTTTGCAGGTTTGTCTCGCTTGTTACACATTCATTACTATCTCCATACAAACACTCCGGTTGTGAAGACTTGATACCACCTTCGGACAGTACTCGATCAATCTGATCATGGTACGTCAGTCTTGGTATTTCCTGGTACCTACATCCTTCCACATTAGCATTTATATCTGTTTTGTCCAATTTCATCATCAATTGTTCTACATATCCAAACCCTTGATATGACGAATGATGAATGATGCCCTTTACAATACAATACAATACAATACAATAACTCTTTATTGTGCACCAAAATATATGACAACATTATAAGTTACAACATAAAAATAATACAAGTAAGATACACAAAGGCGGTCTTATCACTAATAAAGTGATCTCTTCCAGACAACCTTTATAATAAGGATAACAATATACTAGAAAAAGTGGTGCTAACCACAAGATAATTTATAGTTTTTATGCTCTTAAAAAAATAATAATAATAAAAGTAACAGTCTCATCTTCACACCGACACTTTCTTTACCTCTCTCTCTCACTTCAACATTTCAAGAAATAACAAAAACAGTGTACCTAAGAAGTGTAAAAAGCTGACAAAAACTTGGAAATTACCCTAGAACCCAGCGGCCCCATGGTCTCCATCTCGCTGTATCAACGGCGTAAATAAAAACACACCATGAATGTTTGCCACAGTCAAATAAAAAAACCACTTAAATAAAGAGGCCGTCATCAACAAGGTAGTCATTTTATTATGTTTATCTGATTATTATCAACTAGCTGATGCTCGCAACTTCGTCCGCGCGATTTCGTTTACTCCGCACAGCTCCTCCCCCGTAGTTGATAGCGTGATAATATGTAACCTATATGTTGACCCGACCTGTCAGTAATATTCATGCAAAATTTGAAGTAAATCCATGCAGTATTTTTTGAGTTTACCCCGGACATACATACAGACAAACAGACAAAAATTCTAAAAACTATATTTTTGGCTTCAAAATCGATTGTAGATCACGCCCCAAGTATTTTTAAAAAAAATATCCAATGTACAGTTTTGATTTTCTTACGATTTATTTATATGTATAGATTTTTATTGAATTTCACCATTTGACGATATCGGAAAATAAAATATACATTTATTTTACAATATACCTTTTTTTGTTCCATATTAATATCACATTAGTATTACTACCTCTTTAAATAAATCTGTCATTAACTGCTTTTGAGTTGCTTCAATAACTGTTATAGAAACACAACTTCAGTGCACTAAATATAAAAAGACTATTAAAGTGAGTGTGGCAGAGAGAGAGACAAACCGATAACAGAATCTAATGTCGATAGGCGCTTTGGTTTGCCATTTGGCAAACCAAAGTGCCTATCGACATTCGATTCTGCCTGTCTACCCTGCACTAGAATACATATTAAGTAAAATTAAAAATATTTGTTAAATTATCGCTATATCTTTCTTACAAACAAGTTAATTTTTATTTCAGTATTTTGATAATAATAATTTTTACGGGATACGGATAGAGACTAACAGGACGATTTGGTTCTGGAAAAGCAAACAAATAGTAACATCCGATATAACGTGCTAAAAAGGTATACTAATGTAGATTTAATGGCGTCAAACGAAATCTATGTGGCAGATTTATTTCGTTGCGTTATATTTTTTATATTTTTAAGTTTATTATGAAAAGACACAGAAGACCTAATAACACACAATATACCCTATATTGTATTTTTTAGGTCTTCTGTTTAATTGCACCGGCACACAAAAAAAAAGTCTGTGCACCGGGCGCCACCTATCTACGGGCATGTTTTTCGACCCGCTGAAAACGAATTTCAAGTCAGTTTAGGCCGCCCGGGCTTCAATTTCGAGTAAATTGCAAAAAACCCAAAAAATAGGAATTTTAGGAAATAATAAAAGTGAAAATTACAGGACAATAGTCGAAGAATTAGCGACAAATTACAAAAATTTAGGATTCTTGTTAATAAAAAATACAAGAAATTTATTGAATTGTGTTTAAAAGATTTTTTTCCATTTTTTCAGCAGCAGTTTTCTGCTGTTTAATCGATTTCTTGCAATTTTATGAATGTTTGAGGAGACTATGGGCCAAATTTATTGCAGAATCAGATCAAGCAAACTAAATTACATGAAAATCCTCATCAATCCGGGTCCACAAATTTTTTTATATAAGATAATCCCAATTTTCTTCGATTTTTGTAATTTTTGATGATTTTTTACAATTTTTTTAAATTCAAAACGGTTTATGATTAAAGTACGATCGAAATTAGTATTTAACAGATCAAAATACATGAAATTATGCTTGCATTAGATCTCAAAATGAAAAATTTCAAAATTTTCGCTATTTTTTGGGGTTTTTTTGCAATTTACTCGAAATTGAAGCCCGGACGGCCTAAACTGACTTGAAATTTGTGTTCAGCGGGTCGAAAAACATGCCCGTAGATAGGTGGCGCCCGGTGCACACACAACTTTTTTTTTGTGTGCCGGTGTTGTCAAAGCATTCGGTACAGTCGCACGATATCCTGTATTCAATTCTCGAGTGAGGAAAGTCGTTCTTTTTTAAGTTTTTTGAAAAGTTTAACTTGCCCGAGATTAGTACCTAATTTTTTAATAGGGCAATGGGCCCACCTCTCGTTCCCACCACTGTAACTTCTGTAAACCAGAATCAACAGCGGCAACCGTCCTGATAACCTCTGAGTTGCGAGCTCAGGGTGCCCTGGGGAAAAGCTAAGCTGTCTTGGATCCCGCAACGAAATTAATCAGAAGTATATAGGAGGAGTAGGAAAATACATCCTGTTTCCCTCCCTTTTTAGCAGGAGACAGCAAAATGTTAAAAGCATAAAAATGCTACGAAATGAGACTTTTACAATCAGGTTAAGCCTGATTGCTATTGCACCACGGAAGTTTGGAAATAAGGGACCTACCAGAATGGCCTACTTAATTTTGCTTCCAGTAGTAAGTGTGACAAAATCGTTTGAAGGCACGGAAGTTCCCACGTGTACCTACAAGATCGGAGTAATAAATTACACCGGATATACATTGGATACTATCAAGCATTTGACGACGTTCGTTTTGCCAATTAGTACCTAATTGTTTAAAAATTAAAAAGAAATTAAATTTAAACTTTTATTAATATTTTTTGTATTCTATGTTAGTTTTACTCGTGTTGGTCCAGGCCCCCTTTGAAGGATAGACCATCTGTCATTCTGCCAGGCAGTTCGTAAAAGGCGAAAAATTGGATAGGTCTCTATCACCGTGACTTACCCGGGTATAATCATTTGATACCATCGCATTACATAGGTTTCGTAGCACCAAAAAATAAATTAAAAAAAACATTTATTAAAGTTATAAAAGGATCTTATTTAAAATAAGTTTTGTCGAGTGCTAACCAACATGGCTTTTATCAGAATATTATATAGAGATTAGATATGCGTGAATGCGTATATGCGTGAATAAAAAAGTCCCGTAGAAATATTTTTAAGTACTTAACAAAAAACAGACATGAGGAATAAATGTACGAATATCGTCTACTATTTGATCAATGATTTTGTTATGCAACAATATTGGCGTGTCATGACATATTTCAGAAAACATCAAAATTGATCTATTACTAAAATATGGTCCTGTTACATAAATGCAACCATTACCTATTCATCCAAGCTGGCGTATGATATGATGATATAACCATGTCAAAAATACATTTTTGCTATTTGCCTACTAAACCCTTATATTAAACACATTACTACTCTGCGGTAATGCGGTCATAGTAAAAGACCAGATAAAAATATATCAGTATTTATGCAATAAATAGTGTTTTTGAACAGTGTTTACAACTTACATGCGTTAAAAGTGAAATATCCATGTTTTATTACCCCCCGTTTACACCAAGGTATAATACATGTATTTGACAAGTTTTATGCAATGTTTTCGTTTCTTGTTCACATTGGAATACATTTACAAAACTTGTATAAAACTTGTTGTATACAAAACTTGTATGAAACTTGTTGTGCACAAAACTTGTATGACACTTGTTGTATACAAAACTTGTATAAAACATGTAGACAAAACTTGTATTAAACTTGTTTTATACAAAACTTGTATAAAACATGTAGACAAAATTTGTATCAAACTTATTGTAGGTAGCTAATACAAAATTTGTTGGATAAATTATTTGTGAACTTCTAGTTGCCTGCCTCTTGTTCATCATCTCACATAATATATTTGTTTTAGTTCTTTTACAATAGGAACATATCAATCAGCCATTCTGTAGTTTTATTAAGTTATCTCCTGGGTGCCCAATTAACTGCTGTTTAACACAACAATCACAATTGAAAGTGAAGATACTGAGGAATTTTTTTTTCATGGGTGCAGTGTACACTGTATTATACAATACAAGTACATGCATATCTTTATGCCAGATGCCTTACGTTATAGGCAGAGAGAACTGAGTGCCATTCATCATGATCCTTGCAGGCTAGTCTCGCTTCCTCCACATTCATTACTCTCTTCATATACACACGCCGGTTGCGAAGACTCTTGACATCTTCGGACAGTACTAGAACAATTTGATCATAATATGTCAGTCTTGGCCCTACCCAGTACCTACATCTTTTCACATTCGCATTGTATAATATCTGCTTTGTTAACCTTCCGTCTACCATTATTTCTACATATCCGAATCAACGGAGAATGCCCTTTTTCATCTTTACACCGAGACTTTCTTTCAAGCCTAACCTCTCTCTCATTTTCACTTTACGAACCCGGTCCGCGAGGGTCACGCCACATATTTTTCGTAGCGATCTTACCTCAACCGCGTTGATTCGACTTTCATGCCTTTTCTGACATACCCAACTCGCACACAATAATAGCGTTGGGATAAGCATATAATTATGCAGGGCTAGACGGGCACCCTGACTTAAAACTGTGCTTTTAAGTAATCTCCCTAACGCTCCATTCGCTCTATTCCCTGCACACACTCTTCTTTCAACATCACCGATGTACCTTCCATCCTTGCTAAAAGCACATACAAGATATACACAGTCATTTCCACTTGTCCCAGCACTACATCGACCAAAACTCTTACATCCGTTCTGGTTGCTTCTCTTTCAAATATTAGAACTTTAGATTTCTTCGCATTCAAAAAATGAAATTCAAAATAATAAACATATATATAAACATATATATATATATATATATATATATATATATATATATATATATATATATATATATATACAATAATAAAAAGATTACAACATAATATTGCAAAATGATACAAATCTAGGAAAAAATGCAATTAGATACTAAAGGATGAAAGGAGCAGTATGTCTGGTAAAAGTATAAAACATTATCCATCAAGCATGGATAAAGTATAAAACATGTTTGCAACTAGTTGTATACAGAAATTTCAATAAAATTAACAATACTTGTATAAAACACGACAGGTCTTCGTAGATGAGAACGCTGTCAGTGTATCCGACAAATCAAAAACATGTCTTAGACACAAGTGTAAACGCGAGTGTGTTTTATACTTGTATAAAGACTTGTTGGCTACACAGTGTGAACGAAAATATGTTTGAGACAGTTGCAATACATGTATAAAACAAATATTTATGTTTTGACAAGTATTCTACAAGTTGTGTATAAAACAAGTATAAAACATGTTTTTTGGTGTAAACGAGGGGTTAGAGCGAGCGAAACAAGCCCTACTCTAAGGCGACTTTCTATGCGCTTTTGTGGTACCTTTTAATGAAAAAATATCGCACATTTAGGTTTGAGCTTTGACGTGGTAGTTTAAATTCATGTCTAGATATGATCTACCATTAAAATACAATTTTATAAACATTAAAAAAATAGAAGATACATGGTGTATTATTATTTTATTATTACTACCGACATCTATTACAAAACCAACTTTCAGGTTAATATACCGATTGACTTTAAAATTTTATAAGCTTTGCTCCTTTAAAAACTGCGTCAAGTACCGTTAATCGGATAAAAATCGGTCAATTTGTTTGGAATCTATCAATGTTTTTTGACATTGCTCCGAAATTTTTGAAACTAAAGATTATTTAGCTAAAGCAATAGTTATATTGAGTTGAATGTTATTTGAATTTGATCATTTGAAATTCGATCAATTTGATCATCGTTTCCAAATAATACAGTTTTTCCAAAATCAATATACTGCCATTTTTATCAAAATAGATTGCATGTATGATTGTCTCGTTGGTTCATTCGTATTTTCTTGTTGTTGTTTGTGATTTAGCAATTGAGACATTTCAATGTTTCTTGGAACTAAAAAATCTATGCTTATAGTTTTTACTCTTTTGAACTTAAAATACCTTAATTTAGCGGGAAGTTTCAGAGATGGCCTGCAAGGTCAACCGTTTGCAGATTTTTCACAATATGATTATTGTGAAACAGTACAAGTGTATTAAATGATTAATTAATTGTATTGAGATGAATTTCCAATATTAGCCCGAGGGTAAAAAGGTATACTCATGCCCGTATACCCAAAGTAGGCAGAGGTACAATGTGTGCATTCACGATTAGCCGAAGACAAATCTTAGTCCCACAACGTGATAGGTGACCAGCCTATCATCAACCGCGCACTTTTCCGATTCCGGGCAACGTTGTTTTTATTAGAAAATTGAAAAAACACATTTTTGATTTGTCTGACTCGGGAATCGAACCCCGAGGGTATTTCTGATAGAAAAATTCGAATTTGGTTTTATTTTCCTGCACCCTCCTAGACCAAAACCTGACGACGCCTTTGATACGAATATAATGTTTGGGTGAAAATACGCTGGATTTTTTTAGGTTAGATTATTTTAAATAAAGTCAATACATTAAAAGATGTAATTCTCATAAAAATAATTTCCTAACAATATTACTGGGTAGTATAACTGCGAACCCTTACAAAGCTCTGCTTTTTGCTAGTTTATGTTTGTAAGCCGTAACTCGTGCGAGTCCAGTGATGAAATTGACACCCTTGCCAAAATCTGTGCAAAGAGCGCTACACTGCGTAGCCTACGCCCCTATGCGAAATTTTATCCGCTTTTATCGCTCTTGAGCTGTTGTCATATTTGTGAAATTAAATAAAGGAGTATTTAATTTTGTTACACTCAGATTTTGCATTTTCTTTAGTGCCATTTTGATTGGAATGATTAGTAAACAATTTTCATTCAGAAACAATTCTTTCATTCATTTAGAAATAATTGATCCTGATAAGTTATATATTTGAGAATGAAAAAATTGTCTTTATATTAGCTACATTGAGACTTATTTTATGAATCACTTTTATTTATATCGCTATTGGTTGTACACATTTTATTTATCGGGCCTCTTCCTGTAATAATCCGAGTACGAGAATAAGAATGCATTAACTTCCACAGAGCGTTAGTAATAATCCGTGTCAAGCTCTATATGTTGTGTAGGTTATAACTCGTAATATTGTAGAAAATTAAAAATGAGAACTCTATATTTGGCCGAAAAAAATTATGAAGTCGTTATATGCACACACTCATGGCTGTTTCTGATGTTTTTTGTGAGAAAGTTTAAACCGAACACGGAACGTTGTTAATAATAATTCTTTATTGTACACCAAAAAGGACACATAACAAAGAGAAAAAATAATAATATAAAATCTTATACAATTTGCCGGTCTTATCGCCTTAAGCGTTCTCTTCCAGACAACCAGCAAGTTAAGGATTTCTGCGAAAGAAGTAGAAAGCATGTTGGTGCACAAATTACACCATGATATATAAATTACAGTTGACATAAACACATAGACATAGATATAAAGATACATAGATACCTAGGTACATAAACATAGATACATAAACAGTTAGTTAAGTTTTCATTCACCACAATTCGTTGATCAATTGTGGATGATAAGACGATAAACGACCCTCGTCAGAAAATTGCCAACCTTTAGAACTATCATTTATCACTTGTGCACTTGCGATAACAGCTTATCGTGTTCCTCGAGGCATGGAGGTGTTGATACAACACGATTCTTCAAATTTCGGTCTACTTAAGAGTATTTATTGATATAAGCATAGCTTGAGTGGAACCAGTTACAATTCGGAGACTTTAGTTTAAAGCTATTGGCACACTTCTTTTTTTAGCATAATTTTGCCAAACTTGCCGTCAAGTATTCGTTTAATAGTCGAAAATGTTACATGTATTGCTACTCTGTCTTAAGAAACAATTTTATAAAGAAGCTTGGTCCCGGCCTCCTTTGTAGAATAGGCCAACTGCCGTTCTGCCAGGCAGGTCGTAAAAGGCGACCGATTGGCTATCGAGTCACTACCATCGTGGCTACTAGGTAGTAGAGTTCTGCATTGTCTCGCCCGGGTCTGGTACCACCGCCTTACCTATTCCTGCCGCAATAGCGTCAGTGCTTGTCGCTGTCGTGTTCCGGTTTGGAGGGTAAGGTAGCCGGTAAACTTACGCATGTGGCATTAGACCTCATTAGATAGCAACGCACCATTAACATCTTTGGTGTCTATAGACAATGGTTGACTCTTTCCATCAGGAGACCCATCTGCTTGTTTGCTATCTTATGATATAAAAAAAAACAGTAGCAGTCGTGGGACTGCCGATAGAAGTGAAAACGGAACTATTAAGTTGAGAGTAATTAAAACTATATGCAAAACATAGCTATAGATATACTATTATCATTAGCATGTCGGTGACGCGAACCGAGGATTTTACCCTCTACCAAAACGCTCAACGCGCCTAAAGAAGTTTTCACTTCAAAAAAAAAAATTTAATGACTCTACCTTTATTTTTACAAGCTAAGCCCGACTACGATTCACTATGGTTTACAAAGAGTATACAATAAATACTACGTAAGAGTGGGTTTATTCCAATATTAATTGAGATACCATAGTAACAAAAGTTGTAACTATGCAATTATATGGCAATCCCAAGCATTGAAATCATGAAGCTATTTGAAATTCCCTACTCGCGGAGGAAAAGAAAAAACACAATTCTATTAAGAACGATATTATGTGAAAATTCTAAAAATCAATTTTTTTACGATCTCAAAAACATAAAGCCAGTGATTTTTAGCCGATTAATTTTCAAACCTAAATTAGCGCAAGTACATAAGGAGCGTTTTGGAAAGGTTTGGCTCTTAACCTCAAAAATACCGGTTTCTTTTTGTAGCATTATTATAGAAGTTTTGAATCAATAAACCGGTTAAAAAATATATCTTTGATATTTCCCGCTTGCAATTTTTGTCCGCATTTTGCATGACGTAAAATTTCACGGTTTTTGCTTATACCCGTTTATAAAGGTTTATGGGTTTATGTAGCGCTTTCATCTAGATACGCCGAGAGCGAAACCTTTTATGAAAATCACTAAATATCTCTATTAACGCCTCTGTGGTCTAGTGGTTTAAATAAAAAATGTAAAGTAAAAAAATATTGAAAAAAAAAATTTTTAAGGCAAATCATTTTTTCAAGATTAAATATCTTATAAAATAGATTTGTCGCCTTAAATGAAAACTAAAAAGAAAGAAACAAGACTAGTAGTTAAAATCATGTTAACCCCTCGAAACTTTGACACGCAAGGGCGAATTTAAGCGCTAGGACTCATCACTCGCCTCTTGGCGAGAATGGCGAATCAGGCGACTCATTGGTAAAAAATCTTTTTTGTTTCTACAACTAAGCCATATTTTATCATTCTGTAAACGACTGTGTATCAATTGATGCATTTTCTGTCTATTAGGCATCAAAATAAAGTAATAGACAAAGTAGTTTTTATATTTACAAACAAATATTACAAAAATCACTTGAAAAATAATTAATTTTTAAATGACTTTATTTTTAATAAAAACAGTACTTATAAGAGAGAAATGCACCGTAAAACAACGCAAAATTCAATGTTATACCACTAAAAAACCGAAAATACACTCGCAGTCCGGTTGAACGAACAAAAGTGACTGAAGTAAAATAAACGACAATAGCAGATGTCAGTTTATGAATTTGACATGACAGGTATTTTATCATAGAATAAACGTCAAAGACTTTTTCATACAATATTAGTCTTTATAATTAGAAATTTAAAGTTTAAATTCAAATGCAAGCGGGGTAAAATTTTGCCTTAAGAGTGTACTGTACACGGAATTGTCATACATAATGTCTAATATTTGCCACCTCTAAAGTCGAGGTGCATTTTTTTTCAGTATCTAATAACGAATAACTACAACATTGAAATTGTTCTATAACTGATGTACATGTAAAACAATTCATGAAGTTTACTGCATCGCAGAACGATTAACAGTCGGGCTCCATTTAATTTTTAGCTATCAAAGGGCTAAAAAATATTAACTGTTAATCATTCTGTGATGCATTAAAATTCATGAATTGTTTTACATGTTACATCAATTATATAACTATTTCAATTTGTAGTTATTTATTATTACTTAACATGATTCTTAACTACTAGACTTGTTTCTTTGTTTTCAGTTTTTATTTAAGGCAATGAATCTTTTTTCAAGATTATTTAAATTGGTCAAGACTTGTTTGAAGTAGGAATACTGGCTAAACGCACAGTACATCGTTCATATATGCAACCTAAACAACTCTGAGTTAGCCCGTTTTCAAACTTGGATATGCAACGGAACGTTGTATGAAGTACTCGTATCAACTAGGTAGTTAATATGATGATTTTAAAAACACCTGCACAATTCACGAAACATGTGTACCGTCGCCGCCGCTGGTCACAACGGCCATCAAGACCTCTATTCCGCCCCGCGCCTAGCGCGGAGCGAAATGCCACTATCCCCCCCCCCTCCCCCTCAATAATAGTCAAAACAACACACTAAGCCGAGATCCGGTCTCGCAGGAGACCAGATCTCGGCTTAGTGTGTTGTTCTCGCTCGGCAAATTAAACTTAAACTCTGGCTGAGCACTGTGCTCGCCCAAAAAGCCCTGATACGCAGTAATGACCCTTAAGGTCAACTGCAATAGTCATTTCGAAAAAAAAGAAACATATGTATTGGTTTTTAATCAAACAGCCAACCGGTTTCACTTTTACTGCATCATCAGGGCTAAAAATTAAATTAAACTTTATTAGCCCTGAGAATGCAGTAAAATGTGAAACCGATTGGCTATTTAATTAAAAACAAGTATTATTTCAAGGTAGTAAATACCTAGAAAACAAATAAAAACTTTGTGAATATAAAATAGCTGTGAAATGTTGCGAAGTGATGCCAGCTGAATAAGATTTTTTTCTGAATAAAAAATAATGCTATGAATTCTAGTGGAAAATGGATATAATAATTGTTTTAGACTTTTATGATAGTTTCATGATACTGAATACTTTCTAAAAATATTCTTTTAAACATTTCAGTCTGTATTAATTGAGAAAATTTACTATATTTATGTCAAGACCGACATTTAAGCTACCAGCCGATCTCTATTTTTCCTTTTTTTCCCTATACCGGGCCAAAACTTATTTCGAAATCAAAAGTAAAAGCTCGATTTGAACTACACAAAGAACACATGCGAATTTGGTTTTGTACATCCCTTGCGTATCTTTCGGAATGGCGAATATTAGATAAATTAGCATAATTTTCTACGTTTTTTAAATTAATTAAATAAAATATATCGCGAGGAACAGTCATATAAAAATGTTGAGACTTTAATTTGATTGACTTCTATCATCATATTCAAGTGTTTCCAAAAAGTGTTGTGTAAAACTTTAATTACACTTGCATTAAAACAGCAACAAGTTTCTATATCATAATTTTTATTCTAAGAATCAAATAAAAATTCTCCCTGTTTTTGTACTAAAAAATAGTTTAAAGCTGATTTATTTTTTGTTATTTTAAATCTCTAAAAAGTGTCTTAGCAAAATCTGAGCTCAGAATTTTGTCAATGTAACTTAGATTTCTGAGATTAGCAGTTGTACTAAGGACACCCAATGAGAAGATCACACCTAAGCACACACTACTAAGGAGAAAACATTAACCTTACCTAAATTCCAACTTTATTTAGCTACTATTCCCCAAGTTTAAAAAATATTTATTAATTGTGCATAAGTTAAGGAGTTGATATAGGATCTTACGGAATATATTAAACTTTAATATAATAACTAAAAAAACGATGTATAAAGTTTTGCCCGTGTTATTTGATTTCTGGCAACCCTAGTTTTATTGCAACGTATACACATCGAGGTAGCTGTGAGCTTAGCGAGTATTCTGTAATCCCCACGGAAACTCGACCTTGGACATACAATGGGCGGTGCCACCGTGAATTATTAACTACGTAGCAAATACCTGGAAATTAGGGAAAAACTTCATGAATATAACATGGCCGTGATACAGATCGATGATAGCCCGGTGACGAAAGTCTTGTTTTATAATTTTCTATATTATAAGTAAGTAATTTCCAAATTCTCGCGTATATAGGTAATTATTCTTTTGTCCGTGGCTACGCTCGCCTTGTTTTTTTAAAATTTATAGTGTCTAAATCTTTATAATACGTATTCTTTGCAATGTACCTACCTATCTATTAACAAAATCAAATATGATCTCGATATCTTAGTCGTTTAGCTTTTAGAAATTAGAGCCAAACGAATTCGACTATCTTTAAATATCCGTATATTTTTGAAAGTTTACACAGATAAATAAAAGTTATTGAATGCAGATTCGGAGTTTTAATCCTTTTAAGGTTTAAATTTTCAAAAAGGTTGTCTTAGTCAATATAGATATGTATATACACCTAATTTCAGTCCGATTAACCTATTAGTTTGAGATGTGTGTTGATATGTAAGTCAATCTAAATGTTTGATCAATAAGTTGAATAATTTATTTTTCTAAATTTAGATTAGTAGTTATTAATAGTACCTACTAGCGATTGCTCTCTGGTCGAAACTCGACCGTAATTCTATCTACGTTAAAGCACAAAATATATCTATTACACAAATTATAGGATAAACAAACTATGACTCAGTTTGATCATACACTAGGTATATTATAATTTCTTCTAAGTTTGACAACAGGCTCCAGTATCTTCTATATATGTATATAAAAATCAATTGCTGTTCGTTAGTCTCGCTAAAACTCGGAAACGGCTGAACCGATTTGGCTAATTTTGGTTTTGAATTAATGGTTGAAGTCCAGGGAAGGCTTAAAAGGTGAAAAAATATAGAAAAAAAGGCAGAACAACGTTTTCCGGGTCAGCTAGTCTATATATTTAAAAATCAATTGCGGTTCGTTAGTCTCGCTAAAACTCAAGAACGGCTGAACCGATTTCGCTAATTTTGGTTTTAAATTAATTGTTAAAGTCCAGGGAAGGTTTAAAAGGTGAGAAAATATAGAAAAAAAGAGTAGTTAAAAAGGCAGAACAAGTTAGTCATAAATAAAATAGTAGGTATATAATATTAAATAATTTTTATACCTACCTAGGTGACGGTTATTTTTTTACACCAAGAACCACATGCTTATTTGTTACCCTAAGAATAAAAAACACAGTATGTTTGCTGTTCTTAATTATATATAGCAAACATATAAGCATATAAGGTGCAATAGTTGCTTATAATTCAGCAAATTACTTTCAGCTGTATAGTAATGTAGCAAGTATAAGCAGGCTAATACGAGTTGGCAGAGTAAGAATCATAAAATCTCTACATTCGACTAGGCATGAAGCGATGAACTAATTATATCTCATGTTTGGAAAATACTAATCACTGAAATAATACATTAGAAATTATTTCTCGAGTAGAGTCGCATCTAAATGGTAGATATACTACGTGACCTACAACTTGGCTAGTGCCCCGCGCTCGCCTCCCACGCGCCTGACGCACCTCGCTTGTCACGCAATGACAATGAGTTTAGCTCCGTAAGCACCATCATTGTGTTTATAACGATTCTATAAATTTTGTTAACCTCGACTCATTGGTCTGTTTTTAGCAATGTTCTCATTAAGGGTCATCTTCGCCCCCGTTGGCGCTCCTAGGCACACATGACAGGGCCCGTTACCGGCCCAATGCAAGTCGGCTAACAGGTAGCAAGGTCCCATGGGCATATGGATATTATATATTTGTTGATGATGTTATCTTTATTGTATATTGTTTTTTTTTTTTGGAATTTTATGTGAATTCAAAGCCCGTCATCAAACTTAAGTCCCTATGTTCTAAGATAAAGCCTTCCTATAATTTGCAAAGATTGAGAAACAAATTCCTTTTAGCCAACCGAAATGCATAAACAGAGTTTAAATTGGACTTACAAGCCCGCCTTAAGATTTTTTCGTGTGAGACTGTGTTTCAACTTAAGGTTGATCTTACGTAATTAGACGGTAAATGGTACTGTAGTTCAAGGGCGGATCCAAGAGGGGAGGGTCATGAGTCATGACCCCCTCCCTAGGCAGGGGTCTATGTATGGATTTATTAGAATGAGATATGGATTAGAGCCTATCTTGACTGAAACTCAAATACGTGACTCCCCTGACCCGAAGGCTGGATCCGTCCTTGCTGTAGTTTCACTGGTAACTAACAGTCGACCTGCAACTATAGTATCGGCGAGTCGAATGAAGGACGATGTCAAGCCCAGATCAACCAAATCTTTCTCTGAGTTATATTTTATTCAAAAAGGATGATCTTTAAAAAAAGGAAAACAGTAGGTTTTGGATATAGGCATGAAAGATTTGTCATAGTTTGTGGCACGGTTAATTTATCGTGACTTTACTTTTTACTTTCCTGTCTAGACATTTATCTATAATGCGTTAAACTATATTTTATGTTTCGCCGTGTTTAATGGACCAATACGCTCTTTTTAAAGATTAAAAATACGAGTGAAAGCTAAATACGACACTATAGTTTTGACAACTATGAGGTCGAGTTCCTCAACGTTTCATCCAAGTTGGTGCCAGCACCTTACCTATTGCTTCCGATACCTTTTTCCCGTTTGGATGATAAAGCAGTCACAGACTTTTAACATTTTGTTAAATTTAAGCGATATCTAATCATTTTCTATCATGAGAGACATCTGCTCATTTGCTAACCTGTCTCATAAAAAATGACACCGGTTGGACTCGTACGGATCTACAACGGGAGGTTTAATGCCACATGCATAAGTTTAACGGCAATCTTACCCTCCAAACCGAAACATGACAGTGACAAGCAATGACGCTATTGCCACAGAATAACTACTATATTCTGTGCTATTGCGGCAGAAATAGGTAAGGCGGTGGTACCAGACCCCGGCGAGACAATGCAGAACTCTACCACCTAGTAAAACGATATTCCACGTTTATTTGTAAAAATAATAACACACTTATTGATTGATTTTTTGACGCTTACATGAATTACGAATCTTCGAGATTGTAGGTATGAATCCCAACTCCTGCGTAGATTCGAGCTGTCTCTTATGTTCGTTAAAGTGATATAATTCAAAACTTCTGGCAACGTTGTGACATAAAGACATGTTTGAAAGTATATTTATTTCAACAGAAATCTCTCGAGGCAGAAAAGCAGGCCACCAGGAGTTTTGATTGGTAAAATCGTTACGTAACAAAGTTTCATGCCAAGGAAATAGGAATACGGTGGAAAAAAATATTCTATAGGTAGCCATATTATCTACGAATATTTTGTAGTTTAAAGTGTTCCATTTTAGTACTAAAATTGGCCAACTCCCTCTATCAAGCAAAAATTTTGAAAATTTATGTATCAATACCCATAAAATAATGGAACAAATATATTTGTATTAAGCTACCAAATAATGCCTTTGAAGATCGAACAAGTTTTTTTTTATACTCACATACAAAAAAATTAACATTAAATTCTTGATGAATAAATTAAAACTAGCGTCCAGCATTGGGAGCTAAGTGATAAACACGTGCAGAAGTTGGTACTCAATCACGTAGGGGACTACGTTCATAACTCTCTTCATACAAATCTATATTAATAATTTCGTCAAGGGTTACGGTAGACTCAATCGAAACCTTACCTAAATTATAAAGCGTAAAAATTATAATTTTGAGTCGACAACATATATCCGCAAAATTCGGATTGTCGAGTATTTTGTTAAAATAGTAATTAAAAATTCTGACGGCGCTGACCAAGAAAGTTACATTCTACCCAGAATGTTCACACACGCTTCAAAATCGTTCCGAAGAGTACCACGACATGGGGTGAGTGTGTCTCTTTCTACTAAATAAAGCGCCAATCGCTATGTATAAGTGCGGCCATGCGTAGTTTGCAAATTACTACTAAGTAATTCTACTAATATGAGAAACACTTTTTGCATCGCATAAGTATATAACGTAATAATTAAAATAAGCACATATTAGAACTTACTGTGTTAATTACGATACGTTTTATGCTAATGTATTTATCGACGTGTATGAATAAAAGGGATTTGACGATTACCGAATATATAAAAATCTACCATCAGATAGTTTTATTTACACTGGCAATTGCAAGAAAGGGACAAAATCCACTCTTGTCGTTGTCTTGCTCAGAACTTTTTTCCCCTCTGTTGAGTAAAAAACTTATGTCAACTTTATTAGTAACGAAATAAAGTACATTTTTATTTTTCAAATATTGCTTCGTAATAATTCCAGTTATCGTATATAAAGTTCCTTGGTGCTGATAGACAAATCAGCCATATTTCTTTAAAGGTTATAAATATATGGTGTAGATGGCGTGAGTATTTAATAAAGCATCGTAGAACGGAGCGCAGATTATCGTTAAACTTATTTTCTCTTCGTTCATAAAAGAGTAGAAATTAAAAAATAGCAACACTTTAGTGTTGTCTTTATTAAATCAACGTAATAGTTGAAAGAAGACGTCACTACAGTGTTGCTACTTTTTAATGTCTACTACGAGTATTTGGGTACTGGTATATAAGATTGCGTATTATGAGACTTCCGAGCGAGGGCGGGTTTTCATCTAGTTATATTTAACATAATTATTCAAATTAAGAGAATATGTAGCTACTATGCGTTCCAACTGAGAGTAGGGTCGCGCTTGTTATCAACGTCATAAGTGTGAAATTAGTAATGTCAGCAAAAAATATTTGTTCAAAAAATATTGCTTATTTATTGCAGAACAAATAACATTTTAATAATATTATTTTCATTAATAATAAAAATTAGTAAAAAACATCAGACTAGCTGTTCAACTATATACATAAAAAAGTCGTGTTAGTTACATCACTTTAGGTCAAGAACGAGCGACGGGGCCATATTTGTTGCGGTTTTTGTTGGTTTGAGTTTTCTTTGTTCAGAATAACTAAAAAGTATTAAAATATAATATTCATCAATAAAAAATAAAAACATTAAAATATATCAGACTAACCGTCATCTATATATATGTATTATATAAAAGTCGTGTTAGTTATTTTACAACTTATTTTAATACATGGTAACATGATCCGATGGGAATTTAAATAAAAAATATATTTTCTACACTTTTTATTGTCGGCACTTGGTGAAACTCCATTTTAACACAACATTTGTAATATTGTATTAAAAATATACTAATTCGAATAAAAATATTTTTTTAAGTATTTCTTTGTTAGAATTTTTTTGCACACCTTGTTCATCACTTCTGAAGTTTTTGCAAAATGCGGAGCAATATGCCATGCTGACAGTCCTATTCTCAATTGGAACGAATAGTACATGTTCCTGTGTGTGATTTACCGTGACATATATGTATCACCTGAGTACCTACTGCAAAACTAGATACAGAGTATTATTTTAAACTAAGGCTTAAAATGTATGCGTGTTTTAATGTTTATATTATTCAGAGGAAACATAACACGTATATGTGTGTTTTTATGTATATATATGTGTATATATAAGTAATATGTATATATATAATAATTTGTATAGTATAAGTAGTATATATTTAATTTATTAAGATCTATGTTCCTATATGACATATATTTTCTGAGACACCTTTACATACTTTCAGTTTGCCCAAAGGTTAACTGGAGGAGAATGTCAATAGGCATTATGTCCGCCTTTTGTACACATTTATTTAAGGTGTACAATAAAATAAATAAACACGTTTCTTCTCAAGTCTATGTCAACCTTATCGTATTATATTTATTACTAGCTAATACCCGCGACTTCGTTCGCCTGACCCGAAATCATTACTTCCTTCTCCTCTCTTGGTTTAAAAGTAGCCTATGTCCTGCCCTGTAAACCTCTATCTTTCATGAAAGTTCCATTAAAATCGGTCCAGCCTTTTCAGAGAATACCCCATACAAACAGAAATCAAAAATACTTTATTCAATAAAACTTTTCAGAAGTTGTTTTGACGCATCAACATTTTTTTTAAACTACTACCGGTTCGGAAACGCGGCCACACACTGAGAAGATTCGGCGGAAGAAACTCAGCCGGCTTGTCTTTTTTCGTCTCATTTTTTACAATATCACAATATTAATATTATTATTATATTATTTAACCGCCCTGTTGTTATATGTGTATTAGTATCGTTGACTTACACCCATAACACTAGCAAATAACTTGCTTACTTTGGGGTTAGATTAGTAAGTGTAATTTGTCCCATGAATATTTATTATTTATTTATTTATTTATTTATTATTTATTAAAAGATTACAAGAATATGAGATTGGTGTGAGGAGCAATTAATCCCAGGCTTATTTGTCTTCTAAATAATTTGAGATTTTATAGTACCCTTTTTTACGCAGTTTTATTCAACACATTTTTTAAATTTATTGACCGATAGATTTCTTATAGTTTCGGGAAGTCTATTGTAAAAGCCATACAGACAGACATAAGTGACATACAGACAGACATAAATTTTAAATATGGTTGTTTAGGTAATAGTATCGTAAAAATAGCACACTGCACTTGAATAGACGTAGTTACTTTGGAATCACAGACAGACACTTCAATTTTACTTATATGTATAGATTTATCATCAGGTGTATGAACCCATGCGCCTATGAACAACCGTGACTGATTGCTAATGCGTTAAACTCAAAAAAAGGAGTTTCTAAAAATTCAATTATACGTATTAAATACAATTAATAATTGAGTGTTCTTTAAACTGCAGAACATTAGACATACATAATGTTTGAATTAAGGACGAGATTTCCCCCTGTCCCTCCCAAGGTCCTAGAGGCGTCCTTGGGAAGAGGGGTTGCTGAGCGTCGTCGAGTAGACAGGGGCGTCGAGTTCTATTACGATGAATAAATTTTACCGGCGCCTCACAATCTAGAGTATATACTTATAAAGAGTACATTCGGAATACGAAAAAAGTGCTTGCATCTTATAAAGATCGTCAGAAATAATAGAAAATTTAGCCCTGCCTCGTTAATCCAATGAAAAATTACCATTAGGTATTTTCTTATTCAAACAGGACTCTACATCGACATAGTAATTTCGCTGGGCCTCTACGATTCTTTAGTTATAGTTGCATTACAACGAATCAAAGGAATTTAGTTTGATAAATGTAACATACACTTGTACTTGGCCTATATAATTTACAAAAAGTATCTTCACGCTCATATCCCCGAAGATGCAGCCAAAGGGACAACTAGTGCACCCACGATTTACCGAAGCTACTTAGTCCCACGATGTGATAGGTGGCAAGCCCATCGCCAGCAGGTGACTTATCCAAATTCAGGCAATGTTATCTTTTTATCAGAAAACCGAACAAACACATTTTTGAATTGCCCGACCCAGGAATCGAACCCGGGACCTCATGTGGTCCACACACAACCACTAGACCGAAGAGGCGACTTATGACGATTGACGATGATGTCCAATCGCAATGTTATAAGTGCTGAAGTTAAGCAGTATTAAATACAAGCTTATTATATAAATATTAAGTTCTTTTGATACAACAGAACTCTATACATTGTTTGGATTAAGGACATCAGACTTTCCATCTTCCCCACCCAACGCTTTGTTATGCGTCCTTGGAAAAAGGACCTAGACAACGGTGTAAATAAACAAGGTTGTTGAGTTCTATTATAATTAATAAAACTACTGGCGCCATATTACGTCTTAGTTTGTTTATGTATGGAGGAGCACAGAATACAAAATAATAATTAGTCCCTTTGTGAAATACACCATACAATTTATACAGAAAGAATTTCTACTCTTCTTCATTTTTTGGTTACCTTTTTTGTTATAGATATTTAGTTCTTCATATAAAAATAGACCTACATAGGTTAAACTAATAACAGTTTAATTTGAAAAAATTAAAACCGACTTCAAATATCTGTCAATAATGTACCCATATTATGTCGAATGTTTAAAAATGTTTGTCTGTTTCTAAATCTTTTTGTTTTCGTGATAATGTTTGGTTTGTAAATTCTTTTTGTATTAATTATTGTATTAGGTCATTAATTAGTAGAATTTTATTTATTTTATTTTTTTAAGTGTTGAAAATTTATTAAAGTTGAAATGCCTTACTATCGTATTAGGCAATGTTCTGTGTAGTAGTTGTAGTAGTAGTAGTAGTAGTAGTTGTAGTAATAGTAGTAGCAGTAGTAGGAGTAGTTGTGTAAGCAAGTAAATAAATAAGTAAATAAAATTTCTCAAAAGCTACTGAACCGATTTAATGAAACTTAGATTGTTCACTGATTTGAAATAAACTTACCTGATTTAAATCAAAAATAATTATCTCGATATGACTTTTATTTCCCGAGAAATTCGTGGACAAACATACAAAAGTACATACATATAAAGTATAAACATACATACAGATATGGTTTTTCCCCGTGTTGGTTCCGGGCTCCTTTGAAGAATAGACCAACTGCCGTTCTGCCAAGCATGTCGTAAAAGGCGACCGATTGGCTGTGCAAGTCACTAACATCGTGGCTACTACATGGGGCACACTAAAAGTTTTGCACTTCTAGCTAATCGGAACTATTTGAATTTCGAATGTTATATTTTAAAACGTTGCAACATTTTTAGTAATAAAAAAAAACAATTGGCGGGAAATTATTTGTCAATTGTTTTTTTTTATCACACATCAAAGTTCTACGTACACAACGAAAATGGAATTAAGTCTAAAAGATTTTAGAGCGATGCTTTTTTATGATTTTAAAAGTTCTCTTTCTCCGCAAGACTGTGCCGCTCGTCTTCAAAATGCTTTTGGGAGAGAAGCACCCTGTTTGAGCACCGTTAGGCGATGGTTAGCTGAATTTGAGAGAGGTCGAGTTTCTTTACATGACGAATTTCGTGAAGGGCGGCCTTATGCGTATTTTTTAAATTTATTTGTGATCAAAATAAACAGTGTATTACATTTTTCAAAAAATTCCCCAAATTGCTTTACAGTCTGTTGGTGAAGCGCTCTTTTTATATTACAAGATAGGAAACAAGCAGATAGGTCTTTTGATGGAGAGAGTCAACCATCGCCTATAGACACCGAAGGTGTTAATGGTGCGTTGCTATCTTGTGGCGAGGTCTAATACTACATGCATAAGTAAACCGGCTACTTTACCATCCAAACCGGAACACGACAGCGACAAGCACTGACGCTGTTGCGGCAGGAATAGGTAAGGCGATGGTACCTGACCCGGGCGAGACAATGCAGAACTCTACAAACCTAGTATAGTCACGATGGTACGCGTAACGTGGACCTGCATGGCAAAACAGCAGTTGGCCTATTCTTCAAAGGAGTACGGGACCAACACGGGCTAGAGCCCGTGTTGGTCCTAACTACTCTATATCTATATCTAGTAGCTGTTACACTATAAATAAATAATTATTTAGTTTTGAGGTAATAATCTTAATTATTCTTATTAATTGCTTTAAGGTACAAAAAATAATTAAATTGCTTTAAGAAAACTTATGATTGAAAAATAATATTTGATACAGAAATTGAATATATAGAAATTTTTAATAAAAACTAGCTAAATTTCTAACAGAATGTCTTTTAGTTTTGTTTTTAAGCATCCTATGTTTAATTTATTTTCTTATAATAATAAGGGAAAATTATAAATGTTAGGAATTAGGCATACTTTTGTTCTTTGTCCATAATAATTATTCTCCATAATAAATTTGCTGAACATCCTCCTCGAGTACGTACAGTATTAAGATATTATAAGATAATATACATGTACAGGTTCAGTGGTAAGCAACTCAATCTGTACATGGCATACAATTAACGAGTATAAGTAAATTGTATGCCATGTACAGATTGAGTGGCTTTTGGCAGGAACACTGACTTAACTCAAAAAATATTTTTTTTTCAAATGAAACACGTTTATTATCGTATAATAACAACTTCATTATGTAGTATTATCATTATCTACCTACGAAAAAACGGAGGTTATCAATTTAAAATGTATGTATAAATATATATACACCTAAATAGATCATCATGCTCAAATGAGTATGATGATATATTTATTTAACACTTTATTGTACACAGAAAAGAAATAATAATAAGATAATACAAACGTAATTATAGTACAATGGGGGAGCTTATCTCTACTTAAAGAGATTTCTTCCAGCCAACCCTTTAAAGGAGAATAATAATGAAAGAAAAGAAATGAGTAGACCTAGTGTACAAAAAAAGATACGAATTACGTAACTAAACCTAACATATACTTAAGATTTAAAAAAGTAGAAAAATATACATACAATAGAAGAGAAATTTACACATCAGCTAGAAAGTGTTCTTTAACTCGTTTTTTAAAGGATACTAAAGTCTGGCAAAGGTGAATGTCACTGGGCAGAGAATTCCACGATTTTACAGCAAGTGCTGTGAATGAGTGCGAATAAGCAGCAGAGTTGCTAGGAGGAAAGCGTAACAAGTTTCTAACATTAGTCAGGAGAGTGTAAGAAACTAAAGGAATCACGAAGATACTTTGGAGATTGTGGACTGAAAAAAATCTTATATAATAAACAAAGTATATGCATCTTTCTCCGCAGTCTTATTGGAAGTCATCCAAGCTCAGCCGGTATTGGCAGTGACGGTGTGTACTCGCGTATGGTCGTTCCTATTCTTCCTGAACTTCTTCCGATTCTTGTTCATATTTTTAATTTTTCCTTTAAATCGAGTTCTTTTCCGACAGCCTGGAAAATGGCTTGTATTATCCCACTTTTGACATTTCCTAATGCCTCTTCTCCTACGCAATTTACCTTTATTTCTACCATATCTCTCCAAGGTATTATAGAATACATAGCTCACTCTCAGCTGAATGATTTTCTCAGAAGAAATTCTCTTCTTCACCCTCACCAGTCAGACTTTCGACCGAGACATAGCACTGTCACTGCTCTAATCCGAGTAACTGACGATATCCGTCAGGCTATTGATAACAAAAAACTTCTATTCTTTTTCTTCTGGATTTTAGCAGTGCCTTTAATTCAGTAGACCTTGATGTGTTACTAAGAGTACTTGCTTCCCTTAATATATCTACATCAACTCTCGACTGGTTTAGATCTTATCTTCGAGGCCGATCGCAAAGTGTAATATCTGGTGAACTTAAATCTTATTGGATCGATTTATATGCCGGTGTGCCGCAAGGTGGAGTCCTTTCTCCACTTTTATTTTCATCATTTATTAACACTATTATTTCTATAATTAAATCAAATTTTCATCTTTATGCTGACGATCTCCAGCTCTATCGTCACTTTAGTATCGGGAATATAGCAGAAGCTGTCAGGGAAATGAACGAAGATGTGAATGAAATATTTAAGTGGGCCAAATCTTTTGGTCTAGCAGTTAACCCAAATAAATGACAAGCTCTGATTCTTGGAAGTCGACCTATGAAGAAGTTGATTAACTGCAGTGACATTCCCACATTTAGTTATAATAATACCCTTATATCTTTCTCTTCCTCTGCTACTTATCTGGGAATCTATTAGCTACCTTACTCTCCAAACCGAAACACGACAATGACATTTCTTCATTGACGCTATTGCGGCAGGATTAGGTAAGTCGGTGGTACCATATACCCGGGCGAGACCTTACAGAACTCTACCACCTATTAGTCACGATGGTGGTAACACGTATAGCCAATAGGTTGCCTCTTACGACCTGCCTGGCAAAACCGAAATTGGTCTATTCTTCAAAGGAGCCCGGGCCAACACGAGGGAATTCTTCAATAAATATTATGGTGATGACACTTACCTAAAACAATTTTAATAGCAAAAGACTATCTAAATACAAAATTTCGTCAAAATTGTTAAAGCCGTTTCGGAGAAACCTTTTACATATAAATATATAAGAAAAGGTCGTTTTAAATATAGGATAAGTAGCGGTTTTCTCAGAGAGTAAAACCATTACAACAGGTTGACCACCTGTTATTGATATTGGGACTTAATACCGTTGGCTAATGGTGGTATTACTCATCGCACCTCCGCCCAACTGTACGGGGATATGGGTGTGCAGTATAATTAACGTATAGTTATAAGAATTTAATGCTTGGTGCACGGACTCTATAACAACATATTTTCAGCCACGTATTCCGTCCTTAACGAGAATACATTTATCATCCGGATTGCCTTGAGAATTTAAATAATCTAATAAGAAAAACTATTATGGTTGCCATTACTAGTAAAGAGCCATGACAGATTTATAATGAAAATACGGTGAAGGTATGGAAAAAAATACGTGCAAGGAAGGAATTAGGTACAACCATAACAGAATATATATTTTTCTCCAATAACTTTATCGGCTAAGATTTTAATTATATTATAGGGTAGTAAACAAAGAGATATCTCTCCTGATAAAAAGAGACAATCATGGATCATTTCTGTGCTTTATTTTATTTTATTAGGAAAACAGTACAGTAATTATATAATTATATAACTTAAAAATATAACATTGTAAGATAAAGATACACAAGTTTTCGCAAAAAATATCTACTAACTTTCCGTTCCAAATGTTATTCTCATTTGACTAAAGTTAGAGGCAGAGGCAGACAGTGATCTTTGAACGAATGGTTTATATTTAAAATGACTGAACTAGTAAACATATGTTTACTTGTCAAAAGATTTGGAAGAAAATAATAACGGTTTTA
Source organism: Apodemia mormo (assembly GCA_036924255.1). Lineage (NCBI taxonomy): Eukaryota > Metazoa > Arthropoda > Insecta > Lepidoptera > Riodinidae > Apodemia > Apodemia mormo. The sequence goes on along the minus strand of JAUPFN010000003.1, from coordinate 29,784,913 downwards.
GTAAATACATAATAATATACTGACAGGTTGCCTAATAAAATATCATCCTGATAATTAAATTTACAAGATTTCATCTAAGTAATTACAATTGATTAATATGTATATTTTTGTTCCAGGTAAGCTTTGTAAATTACTTTCAAAAATTATTTTGATGGTAAGTATGTAGTTTTCATTTAGAGTAGACAAAAATTTGAACCGAGTAAGAATAAATGGGACTTTATATGTGTGCTGTACACGGAGGGTCATTTATTGAGACATTTATAAACTCTTTAACCCCTAACTCCTTTTGAAGGAAACTGTGAGAAAATTATTAGTATCAGTGAGTTGCACCTTTATATTATGTGCAATAACATATTTAAATATATAATACTTATACCAAAAACTTAATAAAAATATTTATTGTTAGTTCCGCACCTACGCACGATTAAGATTTTTTGTGAATTCTAAGGGCGGCTTACATTAAGTAGCATGTATCGTAAAATTTTGGACCTATATCCGTACTATTTTGCATACTAAATTTCATTAGAATCTGTCGAGGCATTTTGAAATAAAATATTAACAAACATATACACCCAAATTTCCGTATTTATAACATTAATACTGTTAATAAGGTAAGAAGTATTCATATTTGAGTCCATAACGTTAATTCAATTATTTTTTATAAAATCTAAATAAATATAATCTATATAAAATCTAAAGAGAAAGATAGACAAATAACTTTATCACCAACGTTTTGTCAATTTTGTTGACTTCTTTAGGGCTCACAATGAGAAACATGATTACAAATTATTTTGAAATTACAACAAGTGACTTCCTAAGTTTACTCGACACTGGCAGAATTCTCTGATAATTGCCATTCGTATAAAGAAGAAGAAGAAGAAGAAGAAGAAGAAGAAATTACAACAAATTTTTTATCCTTAATGCATGAAATTACGCATATAAGTTAAATAGTTACATTATATTTACAATAATTACATTATTGTTATTATCTGATTCTAATATTATCTAGAATACAATATACAATATGTAACAAAGATTATTTACCAAAATTTAGACGTTTTATATAATTTGTCAATTTTAAATGTATCGACTTCAAGACACAATGCACAGTTTTTCTCGCATCCTTTTTGCAGAGGCAGACAGAAAAATAAAGTGTCATTTGCTGTATTAATTTAAAAGCGAGTGCAGTAGCGCGGGAAGTTCGCCTCTTAAGCGCAGTCGACATTACAGACGAATGCAGTCTTAAAAATTCCACCGGCACTAGCTTTGAGCTTTAGCTACTGTTAACCTCATTTAAAATTCAAATTTACGTAAAAGAGAAGTAAGAATGTATTTTTCATAAACCGCATAGTATAGCAATGTCGTAAGATTTTTATTACGTTTATTTATTGCCACTGACATCGCTTGACACATAAGTTTTAGTTACCAGTGCGATGCCCGGTGTATAACAAAACAGATGATCTACAAGTTAACTAAATGTGTCCGATTTACTATCGGATCCTGATAATCACAACTTAAACTTCACAATTCATACACAATTTTTTCTACCTACCAAGTTACTAACTTATATTAATTCAATAATAAAATTTCCTAAGTAATTAGAAGGTTTAAAGATAATTAAAATTGTCTTAGATAACAAATGGCTATTCTTCAGAATTTTCTTCCTACAAACTGCACCACAATTTCCATATTCTAATAGAATCAGATACTTTCCATGATCGGCACCTGATGAATGCAGTTTGCATTATTAAGATTACACAAAAAATATTTTCTTGAACTAGTGGTACAAGTGATTTAATTTCAATAATCTGTTAGAATCGTATGACCTCCGTCAACCCTGTCCAAATAAATGAATTATGAAGTTACACTGCAATCCTGTGGTTTTTTTTTTAGTATCATAAGACAGCATACAAGTAGATCGCTCTCACGATGGCAAGAGGCAACCATCGCCTATAGACACCAAAGATATTATTGGTGCGTTGCTATTATTCTGGCCTAATGCGACATGCATAAATTTACCGGCTACTTTGCCCTCCGAACCGGGAAATTACAGTCACAAGCACTAAGGCAATTACGGCAGGAATAAGTAAGACAGTGGTACCAGACCCGGGGGAGACAATGCAGACCTCTATCACCTAGTAGCTACGACGATATTGACTCGCATAGCCAATCTTTCGCTTTTTACGAACTTTCCGGCAGAATGGCAGATGATGTATTCTTCAAGGTGCGCCCGGACCAACACGGAGTTTAATATTGATTAGATCACCTATTGATTAGACCTTTTAAAAAGTTCTAGAAATCCTTAGTCTACCATTTTATTGTCCTTTGTAGTTTTTCTCCTGAATTCATCCATTATTTCTATGTGGCATAGTAACACTTTATTTACTTATCTATTGCACGCTTAAATACGCTGAGATGATACATAATAATACCAATCATAAAATAATACACCATATTTCTCCGATTACAAACTATAATAACCGTCTCGTTGGTCGAGAATTTAACATATAGTTAGTTTAGTTTACGACGCCATCCAATCTAAACACGTGGTATCGGGTTCGATTCCGGATATTGATAGGCATTTATATGATGGTGTTGACTAACACAACATCACAGCCTAATAGTTATTTTGTTTTCTTTGCTATCAGAATTATGATTTTAGAGCATTACTTTTCATATTTTAAAATGAATTACAAGTTATGGATTATTGTTAAGTATTTTTTTAATGTTTGTTTCTTGTATTATATTATAATCGTAGGTCTGTTGTAAGTCATGAACTTGTACACTGTGTACTACGTTTGCATTCTCCCTTCTCGGGTCTGCCAGTAGACATCTCTTTGTACCTACATGTTTTATATTAATTTTCAAAAAGATGTATTTTGTATATTCTATACTTTCCATCGTCGGCACTTGGTGAAATTCCATTGTTACTAGACACTTTTACTATTCCACTTGTACATAAATTTCACTTTTACACAATTTTTATTATATTACTCGACCGGTTTCACTTTTTAAGCATCTTCAGGATGTAATATACTTAACTGATTATTATTGACTGTTGTGGTATATAAACAAACGTAAATATTGATTTTAAAATTAATAAATAATTATAACGTAATGCAATGTAATAATTTTTTTAATGCAATTTCAATTTGACATTTTCGATAATTATTTTGTTTTATTGTTATTATTTTAGTTTAAATATTTTAATTTATATTATTAATTTGACATTTAAACATTTTTCATTTTTATTTACTTAGTGATAATTATTTTTACTCATCTTTGACATAAATAACTGTGTAATAGGTAATAGGTGTGTTAATCTATTTTTATTTTATTTTATTTTGTTTTACTTGACATTATTTATATAGCATAATTAATTATTTCATTGACATTTTTGTATCCATAAGTATATTTATAAATTAGTGCAATATAATTGTAAAAAATTTCCCACATTGTTGGGCAAAATTGATAAGGCTGACAACACCTGTGAGCGATATTTAAGCTTACCCTTTTAAAATCAATATTTACGTTTGTTTATATTCCACAACAGTCAATAATAATCAGTTAAGTATATTACATCCTGAAGATGCTTTAAAAAGTGAAACCGGTCGAGTAATATAATAAAAATTGTGTAAAAGTGAAATTTATGTACAAGTGGAATAGTAAAAGTGGCTAGATGTTTTTTGTGTATAAAAAGTGTCAATTAAATAAATAAGATTAATTCATTGATATTTATAATTATTGTTTATTAGAGACTACAGTTGTAATAATATACTGTACTAGCAGTTACTCGCGACTTGGTTCGGGTAACCAAAAATCATTACTTCCCTCAGTCGGGTAAACAAGTAGTCTATGTCACTCCTGGATTAAATCGTAACAAACAAACAAAAAATAAAATCTTTCCTTTTTATAATGATAGTTTAGACTAGCCGATACGCGCAGCTTCGCCCGCATGTAGAGTGCCATTTCGTCGATATAATTTCTCATACAAACTTCCATCCCCTCTTTCAGTCCCTCGAGGGTTGGTTTTTGAAAAAAAAAATATTGCCTATGTTTGACCCCGGATCTTCAAATATTTCCATGCCAAATTTCATCAAAATCAGCTCAGCCGTGAAAGCGTAATAAACAAGCATAGAGATTTTTGCATTTATAATATTAGAATAGACTAGTATGGATTTGTAAAATGACGCATAATCTTCTTAACCTACCTTGTTAAAATTGATTTAGGTACTTACTATTAAACCATTTCTTTTTAGTTATATCTACTGAACCTGAACTGATAGTCTCTCTCGGTTTTGAAGTGCTTTCGCAATATCTTCTATTATTATTCTATGGCTTCCATCTGTTATATAAAATAGTAAAAAAAAATAATTAGTTTTTTAACAGTTGAAATAAAACTGGAAGGTTTGCTGTACATACAGCAAATTTACAGCTTTACCAAGTGAGCCGACCAGTGAGCATTATGTACAGTTTTTCAACTAAAGAATTTCCGTAAATTGAATAGTGCGGAACTGCGCCTCTTTGTATTGAATGAATGAATCTATTGAAGTGCTTACTTTTGATTCCCTAAATAGATTTATTGCTTTAAAGTGTGTATTGTGGCATGTTAGGTATAAAATTTTGTGCTGAATTAAAGGTTTCATAAAATGCTTTGTCGTTATTACTTTTTTTTGACTGAATGTTATTTAAAATACAGGTAATATGTCATATAGTTTTTTTAAAATAGTAAGAATTTTGACGTGATAAAGTTTCATAATCGATGAAGGCCGGCTGCATGCACGTAAAAGCAGACTCATTGTCACGTCCGGCATGAGTCGAGCGTGCAAGCGAGAGCGCGGACCAAGCGATACAGAGTGTTTTCTTATGACGTTATCACGTAAAATTTTCGTCCGTAAACCTACAAAATACAGACAAACATTTTATTTATAAAGTTAAATAAATGAAAGTTATTGATTTTTTATCTTGATAAATAAAACCTAGGGGGCCTTGTGATCTAATCAGTTAATATTAAATTTAAAAAAATTATCGTTTTAAAATCTTGGAAAAGATAAATTATGAGGCATCTAGAGACGCTTGAGATTGGCGATAAAGAGTTTAATAACGATTCATTAAACTCCAAGGTTAACTGATTAAGAACTGATTTGTTGACGAACATTATAAAATATACTTATACTTTAAAAATATTGTAACGTAATTTCAGAAATGGTAAAAAACATATTGATGTCACGTAACTTACTTCTTTAAGTATAATTTAGTTAATCTAAGCATAGTCGTAATTATCCGTCTAATTTTTACAAAATATTATAAAGGATATATTTGTATTTTATAAAGGATATATTTAATTTTAACAGGAGGGATTCTCAATCTAATACGATTGTTTTATGTTGTTATTTTATTGTTATTGTTTTATTCGAAAGAGCCGGGGAGCTCCTTGTTAGTTACAAGGGGCTCAACTGACAGCAAGTGACTACGGTCGCCGCTTGTCTTGAAATTTTGTTACTAGATCAGCTGTTTAGCCTTGCCCTAGAAGTTCATTGCCATCATTTTCAGTGTTGCCAATCATCGAAATTACAAATTATTAAAATTGCTTGTTCAAAGAAATTTTCGATACAACATAGCCAGAGTAAATTTAGTTTTTATTGATTCTAGAATCTTTATTTAAGTCCTGAATACCACCACTTACCATTCGGTGGGAGTATATCCCTGATAGGAATTATCTAATCTAACCTATAGCTATCATCGTCTAAATCGTAGGCAATTAATCAATTCAGGGAGCATTTGTACTGGACTATTTAAAGGCTTAACTTTAGCCGATTTCGTTTACTCTTTTACGGTAATTAGGTATTGTTTATGTTTTTATTGCAGCAAACAATTGAACTGAATTATACAATCTGTGTTTTTACTATAGACTTGTATGACTTTACTAACTCTATATCGTTATATTTAACATTTTACTAATAGTCAAGAACGAAATTATTAAAATCGTGATTAAAATGATCAGCGTTAACTTCCAGTAGGCATATTAGTTACCCGTATTAGTTTGGGTCCTCTGTGACGAAGAGATCAATTGCAGTTCTGCCAGACAATATGTAAATGGTGAACGATTGGTTGTTAAACTAATACGACTCGCTACCATCGCGACTACTTAGATGGTAGAGTTCTGCACAATCTCGCCAGGTCTGATACCCCCGCCTTACCCTTTGCTGCCCCAATAGCGTAAATGCTTATCACTGTCGTGTTTCGGTTTGGAGGACAAGGTTGCCAGTAAACTTATGCATGTAGCATTAGCACCCCGCCATGTGGATTAACATTTTATGTGTCTACTATTAGGCGGTGGTTGTCTCTTTTCACCAGGAAAACCATCTACTTGTTTGCTGTCTTACGATTTAAAAAAACATAAATCTTTACGCATAGACGTCTGTTTTGTTTCTGACATACCAAAATGAAGATTCACTTAGTGGTCAACCGACTATGAATATTTTTATACCGCATATTCGTAGAGCTTGCTACAGTAAATTACTATCACATACCTGCCACTGTATGTAAGATTTAATATTTCAGCATTTTTATCTACTTATTGTGCTATTCTATAAGAGAATATAAATATCAGCAGATTATCCGAAATATACAATGTTGGGGCTTCCTATTTTGATAGAGCAACGACCTGATGAAAGTGGGTTACATGGTAGCAAGCGTCCACAGTGATTAATAGGAAGGTCTGGCACAGCAACGAATTCAGCTAGAGCTAAATACTAACGTCTGTTCACTTTTATTGTGACTTCAATTATCGGTTCTCATTAAAACAGATAAAAATAACAATAGAGGCCGCCATTAATTAAATGAAAATTTAATTGAATACAACTGCTTATTAGTGCTTATTAAATTCCGAAAAATGTGTAATTGTTTGTTAAGGACTATGCTTAATTATTTAGTGTAACTTTGTATACTTTAGTAATATTACTTTAGTAATATTATAGTAAAATATGCTAAATATTGTAGTGTGATTGCTTGTAGGTTTATAGAATACTACTGTTGCTGGAATATTACTGAACGCACGTTGCTAAGAGCCTAATACTGGAATTCATATTAAAATATACCGAAACTTCGAAAAATATACTTATTAAGAAAGTATTGTCGTATTGAAATAGATTCAAATTAAGATTTGTAAAATATTTAAGTGTTGTATTGGTGTTTAGATATAAAGTTAGTGTATTTATGTAGCCACATGTCTTCACCAGTGAATAAAACACAGAACAGTTGCGGTATATTGCCTTCAGTTAAGATGTGTAAAGTAGCGTTTTGTTTGATAGCAAACTATTAAATCCCAATAAAAATATCTATAAAATGGCAACGAGCAAATTGTCGTCAAGGTTGCAGCATCATCATACCCATCGTTATCACTCAACGTTATCAGTGCCCGTTGATCGATATGAATATTTTCTTCGAGGTTGCACCACTGGGCACTTTCACCGCCGTTACACGCGTTTTCTAGCGAAACACCGATCTCAATTATTAATAGCGGACTATTTTTGGAGCGGCTTCGGACGCGAATTACGGGCACGTGCAAGTCCCGGGCGGAGACACTAGCTCACCTGGGCCAGGTGTAGACGCCGGACACCTCAAAGCCGAAATGCCAGGAGCCGGCGTAGGCGCCTTTTCCCTTGGGTCCGGTGCAGACACCGTGGCCGTGTGCCTTGCCGTCCTCCCAGCCGCCGCAGTAGGTGCCGCCGTCGTCGAAGTCGAAGCGGCCGCCGTTGAGCCCGCGATGCGGGGCGCTGCCGCTGGCGGGCGCGACGTCGGAAGACCCGCTCGGCTGCATTACGGAGGGGAGGGCCGCCCGCGCGCGCCCTCCGCCGAGCTCGCGGTATAAATAAACATCAGCTGGGCATGTCGCGACGTGGCGCGCCGCCGAGTGACCGCCTCGCCCGTCCTGCGCGGCCCGCACTGCCGCCCGCGGCCGACCGACCGCCGCCCGCCCGCCCTCGCCCTCCACCACCGCCCTGCAATGCGCACTTCACTCTACAATATCTCTCTGCGCGCATTCACTCTCTACACCTTACACCAATTATTCCATCCTCTGTTTACTCAAAATGTTTAGGTAGCCTGTCTTATTTACAATATTGAGAAAGCTTTAAGATGATAATTTGAGTCTAAAGAATAGAAATTTTAAAAATACTAAAGGGACTACATTCGATTAATGGAAATCATATTATATTCATACGTGGTTGTTTTAACAACACAATACATCATCAACCTTACTATTGTTAGTAAAAATTTACTAAAGCTAGGAAAGTCAATTTTTAAAAAACGAAATCAGAAAAATGCCACAGTACACATAATTACATAGAAATAATACCTCAAAAAACAAGCCTCTGAGATTCGTTAATATGGAATTAAATATATATATATATATATATATATATATATATATATATATATATATATATATATATATATATATATATATATATATATATATATATATATATATATATATATATATATATATATATATATTCTTTACATGTCCTAAAGTTGCTTTAACGAACCCCGTCTATCAATTTAATTATATATACAAACAGACAAAAATTCTAAAAACTATATTTTTGGCTTTGATATCGATAGTAGATATATATGTATATATATATATATATGGATGTTTGTTACTCTTTCACGAAATTTGGTATATAGATAGCTAAAGACCCAGAATAACACATAGGCTATTTTTTTTTAATATTAGTAGGATTTTTAAAATTTTGTGTTATGCCGTATATTTATTTATTTAATACTTATTGTGCATATATATTATTTATTATGTATTATAAAATATCTTGTGAAACAATATACATATATTGATTATGAAATGAAGCATACTAATGCCATTGCTTTATGGCACCAGATCTTATATAAGTTACATACTCTTTGCCAGAGCTGACCGAGTGGCCGTAGAACTCTACCAGCTAGTAATGCCTCGTTGATACCACTATTGTACCGACTCGCTTATCCTTCAATCAACTCTTAACAAATTAAGCGTTTCTTAAATTAATAACTTTAATCATATTTCGGCTTACATTATCGTGCCAACAGCATTTGACGATGTGCATAAAATGGTCTTCTCAACATCACATACGATAAGTTGATCGAAATTAAACGGATGAAAATTAGGAGTTGGGAGATGTGAAAGAAATTCTAAGGTCAAAGCTTTTTGATTATCACCAAGAGTGCAGAGTGGATTGGAAAAACAATTGTTTAATAAATTAACATTTGTATTAGATGTTGCCTCCCAAATCCAAGAGATTTGAGAAATTTCCAGACTTTTGCAGGGTCGCCGTTTTCGACAGACGAGTGAATGTGGCGTCTCTGTGCATCTCGACATATTGTATTGCAGCGATTCCATAGTCAAATATATTTCTCGCGGTAGTGTTAGTACGATTATACTTTGCCTTAGCTAAATTTTTCTTATTAAGGCGATTACACCTGCGAACGACCTTGAGTTAGTGACAGGCGCAGCGTAAGTACTATTCCGCATGCCGATATCTCCAAAAGTCAAAGAGTATATACAGTGGGTGCAGATACGTTTTAACATTTTTGTTTACCTATATGAACTTTTATCATCATGAATCAAATGAATCTTAGCAAACTCAAAACCCATAACCGATAATCGGTCATTTATCAATTCATTTTATAAAAACGATAAATATCGAAAAAAAAAAAACAGTAAATATCGAAAATCGACAAAAGAATTATATGACAATTTTACACAATCATGACTGTTACGTATCCTATTATCTTATAATATACAATACATCTCGTGTAGCACTTTATTTTAATACATACAATTACCAATTTTAACAAAACCTTTGAAAATGTGATTTTGTAAAAAGTGATCTCTTAAATAACCTTTAAAAATTTAAGTTTTTGTTTCGAAATCTCATAAGAAAAAGTAGAGATTTAATTTAATTGAAACCATATCTGTATGCTTTCAATTAAATTAAAAGGAAAGTTTTAAACAGGTTGATTAATTTAGACTATTTGTATGTATAATATATTTAATTTATATTTATTTCATTTCTTATGATAGCAAACAAGTAAACAGTTTTCTTGATAGAAACATATAAACATAAACATATAACATATATTTTATGTACAATGTATATTTTTTTTTTTAAATTATTGGATTAACAGTTTAGGAGAAGTAGGCTTTCAAAGAGAAGTATATTTCGTAGCTTGGCGTATGTTATCGCCTTAATTAGGGACTTTATTTCATCAGATAGCCAAGGTGCTGGTATATGTTTTAATTTGACCGACCTGATTGGTACATATCTATCGAAAAGCTGAGTGAGCAAAGTGGTAAAAGTACTAAATTAATTGTAAAAGCATCAAGAATGGAGGACCAGTTGATTATTTGTGCATCCTCACAAAGGAGATTAATATCTAACCTATTAAATTGCGTTGCAGTAAAATCTTAGATTTAGGCTTAGGATGTCAAATTTTATACGATAGGTATAATAGATCCTGTTAAGAAAAAGCAGCCGCATCACATTGACTATACTTGGTGATTGGCTCAGGCGAGGAAACAATGATAAGGTTTAATAAAGATGAGCTGCCATTAGGGAAATAATGAGTAGGGCTTAGAGGAAGAAGATGATGCAAATTACACTCTTTCACTATAGGTTTGGGCTTTGCCTGCTCCTGTTGTCATATTATCTAATTCCATAAAATGGTTTACTAGTCAATAATTATCCCTAATATTAAAGTTCAAAAGACAAACTTTCAAGTGGTATAGCGGTTCATGTTTTTAGGGTTCTGAAGTCCACTAGGAAACCCTTATAGTCCGCGGCCTAGTACATAGATTATCCATGCTAGAAAACTGCAATTTGGTCCGAATAATATAGGTATACATATTAGTCACGCCTACAAAGTGGTAAAATAAATTCTTGTAAAATGTTTTTTAGGGTACCTACCTCCAGCATTCGCAAAGTTGGGTTGTTTTTAGGGTTCCGTAACTTAAAGTAAAACGGGACCCTAATGCTAAGCTTCCGCTGTCTGTCACCAGGCTGTATCTCATAAACCGTGATAGCTAGAAAGCTGAAATTTTCACAAATTATGTATTTCCGTTGCCGCTAAAACAACAAATAATAAAAAAATGAAAATATTAAGGTAGGGTCCCCATAGAATAAATGTGTTTTTTTCGTATTTTTTGCTCAATATTAAAAATAATTTGACTGCCCCGTTGGTCGAGTAGTTAGCGACCCTGACTACGCAATCAACGAGGCTAGGGTTCGATCCCCGACAGGGACAGGCATTCGTGTGATGAGCGTAAATGTTTTTATTTCCGGGTTTGGGTGTTTATTATGTATCTAAAAGTATTTATATATGTATTTTTATGTAATAGTATCGTTGACTAACACCCATAACACAAACAAATAATTTGCTTACTTTGGGGTTAGATCAGTAAGTGTAATTTGTCTCGTGAATATTTATTTATTTATTAACAATGGTAAAAGGTAGACGCTTAACATTTTCACAAAATATTTAGTTGTATTTTACCTTTCAAAATAAATAATTAAATATATATAATATAATAAACTAAATATTAAAAGGCTGCTCCCATACAACAAACGTGATTTTCTTTTTGTTCTCGCGCGTGGGATAGATATTTAAAATATATTGAAGGTTTTTAAAAACAGTTTATGGATTAAAAGATCCATTTGTAAAATATTATATATATATATATATATATATATATATATATATATATATATATATATATATATATATATATATATATATATATATATATATATATCACAATATATAACAATAAAAAATTATTTAGCCCGCATTAATACGGTAGGCAATTACGGAACCCTACATTGCGGGTGGTCCGACACGCATTAGGCCGGTTATTTTTTTTATATCAAGTAAATTTTTATGTTTACCTAATCAGCACAAGCTGAAAACTTACATTTTACAAAAAGTATCTTCACATCCGTATCCCCGAAGAGTTAGGCAGAGGTACAACAAGCGCACCCACGATTAGCTGAAGATACTTAGTCTCATAGGTAGCTAAGCCTATCGCCAACCGGGCCGAGACGCGTCGTTTTTATTAGAAAATTAAAAAAAAAACGCATTTTTTAATTATTGGACCCGGCAGGGCCTCACGTGGTCAACACCGATACCGTACCACTAGACCACAGATGCGAGAATATTATACAATGCCTTAAAATAAGTTTGTTTGCTGTTTTACCTAACTTAAACTAGCTACTCCCGCAGCTTCGTTTGACCTAAACACATTACTTCCTTTTACTCCATCGGATAGCAGTAGTATTAGTTGGTCCCAGGCTCCTTTGAAGAATAGGCCAACTGCCATTTTGCCAGGCAGATCGTAAAAGACAAATGATTAGCTATGCAAGTCAATACCGTCGTGGCTACCAGGTGGTGGAGTTCTGCAATGTCTCGCTCGAGTCTGGTACCACCGCCTTACCTATTCCCGTCGTAATAGCGTCAGTGCTTGTCGCTGTCGTTTTCCGCTTTGGAGGGTAAGGTAGCCGGTAAACTTATATGCATGTGGCATTAGACCTCGCCACAAGATAGCAACGCACAATTAACATCTTTGGTGTCTATAGGCGGTGGTTGACTCCATCAGGGGACTCATCCGCTTGTTTGCTACATTGTGATATAAAAAAAAAATCTATGTTACTAAGTGAAAATGTAACTTTATATTGGTTAAATAATTTTTTAACATTTTTATCCATTAAATTTTACCTACCTTAACCTAAATATTACGTAGATTACATTTGTATATTCACGCCAAATCCCGTATGAGATAGTCAAAGAGAAGTGAGTGCCAAATTTCAGGATTCATACAACATTCCTTGCTTCCTTTTACTACCCTAATGTGCTAAACATGCGGGGGGTTAATCGATATGCTTTAAATCGACTTACCAAAAGAAGAAAGTTATCAATTTGGCTGTATTTGTAATTCGGTCGATTTCTTTTACTCGTTACCTCAGAACTCGGTCTTTTATGAACCAATTTAAAAATCTTTTGTTCTGTCTTTTGAATTGTGGCCTCATTTTAATTTGGTAAAGATCTGATGCAGGATTCCGGAGATACAAGAAATAAATCGTTTGTTGCAGTTTTACTGCGTTCTTTTTGTTATAAGGTAGCAAACAAGCAGATGGTTCTCCTGATGGAAAGAGAAACCACGCCTTTAGACACGAAACATGTTAATGTGGCGTGTATTGTCTTCAAAATGCTTTTGAGAGAGAAGCACCTTGTTTGAGTAACGTGAGGCGAGGGTTTGCTGAATTTAAGAGAGCTCGACTTTCTTTACATGACGAATTTCGTGAAGGGTGGCCTTCAACTGCCGTCAACGAAAATAATGTGGCTACTGTTAAGCGGTTAATTGAAGAAAACCCCCGGATTACCTATGAGACAATTCGAGGACTATTGGGAATTGATATGAGCCAAATTTTACACGAAGAATTGAAAGTTCGGAATCTTTGTTGTCGTTGGATCCCTCATGAACTGACAGCGGAGCAAAAGCAGGCTCGCGTGAAATGGTGCTCACAGATGCCACTGAAGTACGACCACGGACATTCTAATTCTGTTTTTGACATTGTCACAGGAGACGAAACGTGGATTTATTGTTTTGAACCCGAAAAAGACAGCAATCTTGTGAATGGGTGTTTGAAAATGAGAACAGGCCAACAAAAGTGAGACAGGCGAGAAACGTTGGTAAAAAAAATGATCGCGTTTTTTTTCTCAGCTACGGGTCCCATCTGTACAATTCCACTTGAAAATCAAAAGAGTGTTAATGCCGAGTGGTATTCTATCATTTGTTTAGCCAGGGTGTTACAAAAAGTTCGCAAAAGACGACCCAAAAGCCGCATTCTCCTACATCATGATAACGCTTCTTCACACACGGCCAACAAAACAATCATTTTTAGCTTCCGAAAAAGTACATCTCGTCACTCATCCTGCGCATAACCCCGACCTAGCACTCTGTGAATCCTGTATTTATCCCAAAATCAAAGATTTGATGAGAGGTTTTACTTTTACCAACTCCGAAGAAGCAGTGATAGCGTTCAATCAGCACGTAGAAAACATGCCTTCAGATCTGTGGTCCTCCTGTTTAAAAAAAATGGCTCGATCGCATGAAAAAATGTTTAAAATGTAAAGGAGATTATTTTGAAAAGCAATAAATATAATATTTTGGTTATAACATGTTATTTTTTTAAGTTACGCAAAACTTATAGTGTGACCTACGTATTGTTTGGTGCTTGCCTCTGTTACGCATGGGGTTTTAGTAGACGGAACTTCAGTTTCAAGCAAAGGCTGATACGACTTTTGAAAACAAAATACAATATTTAAGCTTTCTACAATTTTAAATTGCGAATCTCGAGATGCTGCCTGTGAGCTGCAAATTCTAGGAATAGATCAGTCCATTTAAATTTCTTCAAACCAAGACCACTTTTAACGATGTAGTTATCATGCGCAGGCTAGGACTTGTGAAGAATACTGTCGTCGGCTATACATAGCGCTGTTATTCAAGTTTCGACGACGACGACGACGACGACGAGTACGGTTTCTACCCGGCACGGCGCCGGGACGGTGACAGATATGTATGAAGCACCATAAGATTTTGTACAAGATACGCGCCCGGCATGGCTTCGAGTTGGACCGGCGCCAGCGTCGGTTTCATGTACAGGCTTTTATGGTGCTTCATACATAACTGGCACCGACCCGACGCCGTACCGTGTAGAAACGCGTGTGATTTTCTAGTTTACCTTCATTGCCGCGAATATTTGCCGACTGCGTAAAATCTCATCAGTTCATTTTTTTTCAAGAGACAAGCTAATGTTTCTTTTAATTAAAAGAAATACTTAACTATTGCCAAGACATCAAAGATGTAAATGGTGGATCACCATCCGTGGGACGCAGATGTAATTCTATGGGCATAATATGTATTCGCAAGTTACCTTACCCTTCAAAATGGAACACTACAGTGCATTGCTGCCAAAGACAGATACTACCAAACTCGGGCAAGACGTCAAACTAGTATTTGCACCTAGTAGTCACAGTGGTAGTGACAGATTTGGTAAATGGTGGTGACAATGAAGAACTTCCTGACAGGAACGCCGATGGTCTATTCTTTAAACAGAACCTAGACTTATTATCCTTATTTAATATCCTCTGCCCTTGTATCAAATGATTTTCTCTTAAGTAGAGATTCTCTAAAAACTCGGTTTTCCGTGAACAATAAAATCTGGGTATATTGAAAGCAAAAACCCAAAGGCGTCCTGTAATTCAGCATGTCTCCAACATAATATAGCTCTTCGTTACAATACAAGATAAACTGAATCATTTTTACACTAAACTATAGATTTGAAACATCACACTAGCATAGCAACATAATAATTGTCCTGTAAAATTAAAGCACATGTTATATTTTCAATAATGTATTATAATTTAACTAAATAATAATAGTTAACAAAATAATTGTAAGTACTACTTTGTAAATTTTACAAATGTGTATAATTAATATTTTAAATCTTAAACTTACATTAATAAGGCATTTGTGTGCTTATTTGAAAATTGATTAAAAATCACAATCTACAATTTTAATTACTAAGCATTTGCAATTTACTTTAAAATATAAGAAAATGCTAAGAAAACAAGATTTAAATATTTAAACGAAAACTTAAGATATAATTTGAACACTGTTGCCTTAAATCTTTCAGAATTGCTGAAACGTATGTGACGGAATAAAATGATTAAATCATGTGTATTGTAAAGCTTGTACCTATTCATTTACATACTAGTTTAGATAATCATTCAATCTTGTATTCATTAACCCATTCTGCACCATTGCCTGGCAGTGGGCTTTTTATATATGGTGCAATCCATGTTAAATACCATCTCGCCCCAAAAACTTCAATCAGGTTCAGCATCATACCTCTGTTATATGACACTTTTTTATCATTTATCTTAGATTCAGGTGTAATTTTTCCTCTCAATAGATTATTAAAATGGTAAAGGAACAGAAACCCAGTGAATAATCCTACAATAAAATTTATTTCCACTAAAAACACATACACTGTTTCTTCTCCAAAATCTAGCACAAAACATGCTAGAGGAAACACAAATTTTGCAATTACAATACCATGGTTCCATTTTATTATATGAGATAGGAATAGTACATTATAGTAAAATGCATATATCATTGCTATAAAAATATATAATGTAAAGAACATAAAGTATCTGTGATTATAGTAACCAACACAGCAAGCAAAAAAGGTGCAGTGGTGGTCTCGTTTTAAAACACATATATCACAGTTATCACAGTGCCATGCCCGTGGTGGCCTTAAGCATTCACATACAGAGCAGAATGCCCAGTCATTTTTATTTAGGCCTTCTAAATATGTATCTTTTATGCTTGTATTAGTAAACATTCCATATACCATATTACCAACTATATTAAACAATAAAAATGTTGCACAAAAATAATGCAGAAAGAAGGCTGTTGTCCATATTTCCACAATGTGAGGTAAAACAACACATAATTCAAAATACAAAAACCCTGGAATTAACACTAAAACAATGGCCATATATGTACTATGTTCCAGAAATCTCTTTAGCTGTTTGTTCTTTATACCTTCTATTTTTATTAACATTTTTTAATAAAATTATAAGTCTATTGCACTGTCAAGTAGTTTTCATTGATTGGAGCATTTCCACTTAGATTTCATTTATTGCTGTTTTTCATTTAAACACAGTTGTGCCTACTTACAGATCTAATCAGATGGAACCTGAAATTAAAATTATAAATAAATTTATATTTATATTAATATTATAAATAAGTTTATATCTATATTATATTATAAATGCGAAAGTTTAGATGTTTGTTACTCAATCACAACAAAACTACTGAATGGATTCAAATGAAATTTGGCATACAGGTAGATGATGACCTGGAATAGTGCATACACTACTTTTTATCCCGGAGAAATTAGGTAATCCTACAGGATTAGCTAAAAACCGTATAATGCAGTGGGCTGCATGCTGCAGTTAGTAATGTTATATTATATGAAAAAGTTTGGATGTATGGAAGGATGTTTTTTGCAAAATGTACTGCTAAAAATGGATTGGAGTGAAACATAGGTAGATAACAACCTGGAATAGCACATAGGATATTTTTTATCCTGTAAAAATATATTGTTCCTGCAGGATTCACCAAAAATTTTTATAATGCAGCGGGCTGCAGGCTCTACATCGTTTATTCTCCACCACACTACCACGCCGCATTACCAGTAGTGTTGTGGGTAATTTATAGGGGAATTTATATTTCTTTGTTCCCTTCACATTACTATCACTACATAGTATAAAACAAAGTCGCTTTCTCTGTCCCTATTTATGCTTAAATCTTTAAAACTACACAATGGATTTTGATGCGGGTTCTTTAATAGATAGAGTGATTCAAGAGGAAGGTTTATATTTATATATTGTACCCGTGCAAAAGCCGGGGCGGGTCGCTAGTTACATATAAATCTAATTCTAAATTTTTTTTATATTCAACCTCTTTGTGAATTCGATGATATATCCTTGTAGTGAGGTCTTAATGCCACATACATAAGTTTACCAGCTAACTTACCCACCAAACCGGATGATGACAGTGACGAGCACTGATATTATTGCGGCAGGAATAAGTAGGGCAGTGGTACCAAACCTGGGTGAGACAATTTGGAATTTTACCACTTAGTATCAACAATGGCAGTTGCACTTATCACCAATTGTTTCCCTTTTATGAACTACCTGGCAGAATGTGGGATGGTTTATTCTTCAAAGAGGTCCTTCAAACTACCAAGATTGTTCCAACACCAATTATATCAAGGGCTATGTAAAAAAGAATGCTGAGTTTTAGGAAAACGACAGGAAAGAAGTATTTTATCAAAAACTATTAAAAAACAAGGAGATGGTCTTGTGATCGGTTCACCTCTATGGCTAACTCATATGGAGTAAAAAAGTAAAACTCAGTGGCATAGCATGTCTTGGTGGGGCCCCATATAAAATTTTGCCCTTATGAAGGGTAGATTTTTCACAAGAGAAAAAAATGTTTGTATAAAATTAATAGAAATAATTAGGTATTCATCATAATTCTTCTTCTTCTTCATTATAATTCTGTCACTGTAAAAATTTTGAAAAAGTGACATTTTTCAAAATTTTTACAAACTATTCAAATGAAATAAACACTTTCCTTGGTCTTTTTTTTTTAAAAAAGAAATTTCTTTTTTGTCTTTTGCGTTTTGGGATATTTTTATTAATTTTTCTTACGTACGCCCGTGGCTCAGGGGCCCCGTATAATTGATAAGGCAGATACGGCAGTAGCTACGCCCCTGGTAAAACTAAGAAAAAGTTAAGAACATGAAATATACTTACTGGGTTACTCTAATACGTGTAAGAAAATCATTTCTTGGTTGACCTAATTCCAGAACGAAGACACATATTTTGTTCCATTTCATTATTTGTTGGTAAAATTACAAATATGAAATAAAAATGATCTAAATCTTTGATAACATAGCCTGAAAGTATGAATCTATCCAAAGGTATGAACATAAATATAAAAAAAGAATACCTTTTAGGCTTTTACAATATAGGCATTTACAATTTTTTTATTATTACTATTTGCATGAAAATATTAGCTTTTAATTAATAGTTATGAGTAAAAACTATTTTTTAAACCACACTATAAACAAATTGGTTATTGGCAAACAAAATAGGTAGGTATTTAATTTAGGCATATCAATCTGAATCACAGATTAGGGAGAGATACTACTAGACATGGGTAGGTGATGCGTGTAATATCACAAAAGTAATATCACTCGGAAAGGTGATGCAACATCACATATCACACTAGCGTTTCAACCATCACACATTACTTCATTCATCACTCGGTACAGTTCGGTTAGTGTCGTTTCTGGCCGTATCACATATTATACTACCAAGAAAAGAGTGTGGTGCACAACGTGCGGGAGATATGCAACTGGCAGTATAACTCAAATAAATCGAATAATACCGAAATATATACTTAGAGTAATGACTCGTAGTTCGCACAAAAAAGCGATGCGTACATCACATGCAACGCAAGACACTAAACGCTACTCGAGATGATATTTCCTTAACGTGATGTGATGAGTAATGAGTGATGAGTGATGTTTGCGGGTGATATTACCTTTTCAAAGGTGATGTGTGATGTTGCATTACACTTCAAAGTACCGTTTTGCGCATGTCTAGATACTACATCTGAATTCTGAATCGAAAAATTAGATTATTTCGAGTAATATGATCTGAATTCTGAATCGAAAAATAGATTATTTCGAGTAATATAATCGATTTTCAGATCGATGTGAAATGCTACATCGATTCGATGAATCGACGCATGAACCCATCGAATCGGTTCAATTAAATTCTAGAACTAACAATAAAATTCCTAAATTGCCTACGATATTTTAGTTTTTTTAATATTTTGCCGTTGTCAGGAGCATTGATAGTTTGAAGACATAAAATAAATATTTATGAACGCACTCGAATGTCAGTATAGAATATGGCGTAACTTACTAATAAAAATAACTTTTTATTAGTAAGGTTAGACTACAAACAGACTGCCTGATTGGTCTCCTACAATTCCTACATTATTTGCATTAACGGTAAATTATCAGCAATAATGCTCTGTGTCTATATGAGGCGTGTTTGAAAAATTCGCGATTAATCGAAAATCGATCTTTTAATGCTCGATTTAATCGAGAAACGATTCTAGTATTTTCGATTCGAATCGAATCAGAGATCGATTTTTCTCAAATGAATCGACATGCCTAATTTAGTTGAGCTAGGCAAACGTATGTCAACTGTCATTTGTCAGTCATTTATTTTATGTCACCCATGTCTTCTTTTTAAAACAAAAATTCAACGTCACCTGTATCCTGTATAAGGCGCCCAATAGACCTACAATTATATTGCGCAATATGACTTAGGGCGGCTTGCACCAAAATGCTTAAATCAATTTAAGTCACTAAATACGTATAAAGTGACAGCTTTTAAGGCGTTTTGACATTTGCTAAACATGTTTAAGGGACTAAATGCATTTAAGAATTTTGGTGCAAGCCGCCCTTACTGTGTAATATTATTAACCGTTTAGGGTTATCTTATCCTTAACTTATCCGCGAATAGTAGTTAGAATTTAGGTAAGGTTAACGGAAATAATCAGTTCTCTCCTTAGTAGTCTGTGCGTAGGAATTTATCTTGTCATTGGGTGTCTTCAGTACAGTAGCTGCTAATCTCAGAAATCTAAGTTAGATTGACAGGATTCTGAGCTAAGATTTTTGCGAAGACACTTTATAGGTAGGTACTTAAAAGAACAAAAAATAAATTAGCATTAACTATTCTTTAATACGAAAACAGGGAGAATTTTTATTTGATATTTATAATGAAAATTATGATACCTATATAAACTTATTGCTGCTTTAATGAAAATGTAATTAAATTTTTTACAATGGTAACACTTAAATATGATCATGGAATTCGATCAAGTTATAGTCTCAATATTTTTTATATGATTAATCCTAGCGATATATTCTGTTTAATTGATTTAAAAATCGTAGATAATTATTTTAGTTTATCTAATATTCGTCACTCTAAGAGACACGCAAGGGATGTACAAAAGCAACATGTATTAATTTTTTTTAACAATAGAACACAGGCCGTGTTCTATGGTCAAAAAAATTAATACATGTTTATAAGGAACTTTTCTCTTTTCGATCAAAAACCGTAACACGTGAGAGACTTTTGAAAGAAAAAATGAAACACGTGATCGTTACTCTTGAATTTAAACACGTGAAAGCACAGAAAACCTCGCAGTCGCACTTATTTATTTTAAATGTAATGTGTTAAGTTTTGGTATTGCTATCGCTAAACTCGCTTAAATAAAAGAAAAATTACAATTTACTAGCTGGCCCGCGCAGCTTCGCCCGCGAGTAGATTAACATGTCATCTAGATAGCTTTTATAGTAGATTTTTTATAGTAGATTTTTTTATAGTAGAGTTTTAGTAGATTAACATGTCATCTAGATACAAATTTCATCCCCTATTTCAACCCTTTAAGGTTTGATTTAAAAAAAAATAGCCTAAATTTGACCCCGGCTCTTCAACAACTTCCATGCCAAATTTCATGAAAATCGGTCCAGCGGTTAAGCCGTGAAAGCGTAACAGACAGATAGACAGACTTTCGCATTATATTAGTATGGATTTAACAAAATATACGTAATTTTTTTTAACTTTCTTCTAGTTATTTATTTTTTAAATGAGCCTGAATTTTGCACATTGAATGTAACTGGCTGGTTTTAATACCATTAAAAATGTAAAGATGTGGAGATGCAATAAATAAAAAAAAAATTAGTTCTAGCCATTTCCAATTGTTTTCAAGGAAGCAAAATGAACGTATGTCACGATGAAATTCTGTACATTTAAAAGTTTTATTACAAAAAAGGTAAAAATGCGACGAACGCCGCGAATAAAATTTGTGCGGTTTACGAACCTAATGCGGTATCAAGAGTAGCACAAATGTGGTTCAAGCGTTACAAGTCTGGAAATTTTCGTGTGAAAGATGAGGTTCGCTCTAGACGCCCTGTCACAGATAAAATCAGTGCCATCTTTGAGAAAGTGGAGCAAGATCAACATATTAGTAGGTACAACATTGCTGAAGAAGTAGATGTTGATCATAAAACAGTTTTACGTCATTTACGAAAGTCTGGGTACGTGAAAAAACTGGACATTTGGGTACCACATGATCTCACTGAGAGAAACGTAATGTAGTGTGTTTCCATTTGCGATTCTTTGTTGAAACGTAACAATTCCTAATCATTCCTTAAGCAGTTGATTACGGGTGATGAAAAATGGGTGACTTATGATAAGAATGTGCGAAAAAGATCATGATCGAAGCATCAATACTCCGAAAGACACTCAGGGGATGTACAAAACCAAATTCGCCTATGTTCTTTCTTCTGATAAAATAACGTTTGTGCTAGTCACTCGTGTTTCGGTTACAAGGGTAAAGTAGTAGGTAAACTTATTATTTCAATCCACCAGACGAACCGTCCACCAAGAGTGGTTTTCCCTAAAAGGTATAAGGTTCAGATTCAGATTTTCAGAAATGGTAAATAGGCATCTTCTAGCTTAGTGAAAAAGTTAACTACACGGTCACATTGACTCGACGCATCGCTGGAATGTAGGTTCCCGCCCGCTTCCCCCCGCATTCCCTTTTCTCGCCCGGCAAGTGTCAGAACGGTCAGCACCTTTGTTACCAATACACGCGTCGATAATTTGGCTAATTTTCTTGCTAAATTTAGCTTGTTCTCTATTTTTGTTTTGATTATATATTGTTTTGTTAAGTTTTTGTTACTGTTGATTGTTGAATATTAACTGTTGAACTTCAAACCAGAATAACACGGGGAAAGCTATACACAGCGAAGGGAGAAATCTCGTGTTAAAAGTGCTACAGTTCTTCGAGAATGAGAAGAAAAATAAACGTTATTCCATACCGGTGGATCAGGTTGAAAAACGTACCTGTGCCGCAATTGGAATATCAAGAAGTACTCGGATAAAAAAGAGGCTAAAATGGCATGTGTATTATCGCCGCATAATTCTCCCGACACTAGTTCAAGAACTAGTTCGAGCAGTATGAGTAACGATACATAGCAGTACTCCAAATACTAGCAGGGAAGTAAAATTGTCCACACTAGGTAAAAAGCGCAAACCATCAAAGAAACAAATTGTGGTTGATAATTTTTGACATTTGCGCAATACGCAATATTGTAAACAGTTTTTACACTGTGATAAAAGAAGTCCCCACCCTAAAGAAAATCTTGGCAGCTGCTAAGAGAGACCTGAATTTCCAAGGTGGAAGAATTTACCTCAGAAACATTTTGGTAAATCAGTTGGGCTACAGATTTAAAAAGTATAAAAGCACGCGACGGTGCTGGTTCAAAAGCCCGACATCGCCGCATGGAGAGAACGCTATTTGCGCAGAATGAAAGAAAACAATGACCTTGGCGCAGATGAAAAACCGGTTACCTACCTGAATGAAACGTGGATCCATTCACACTATACTGTTAGTAAATGCTGGCAAAACAGTACCGACAGCAGCGTGAAAAAAAATTTTAACCCCGGTCAACGGTGGATCCTCGTACATGCCGGAGGAGAAAACGGATTTATTCCAGATGCCGACTTATTATATAAGTGTAAAAGCAGAACTGGCGATTATCACCACGAAATGAATACAGATAATTTTGTAAAATGGTTTAATGAAAAGCTGATACCAAATTTACCGCCAAATGGAATAGTTTCGTCATTGATAATGCGCCTTACCATTCAACACAATCGGTGAAGCAGCCCACGAGTACTTCACTAAAAGGAAAATGCAACAATGGCTGCATGAAAACAATATACCATTTGAAGAAAATATGAAAAAAGGGAATTATATCCAATAATAAAAAAGGCAAAGCAGCCGAAAATATATATTGTGAAAAAAAGAAAAAAAAAGTATCTTCACGCCCGTATCCCCGAAAGGGTAGGCAGAGGTACAACAAGTGCACCCACGATTAGCCGAAGATACTTGGTCCCACAAATGTGATAGGTGGCAAGCCTATCGCCCACCGGGCACTTTCCAATCCCAGACAATGTTGTTTTTATCAGAAAACTGAAAAAACACATCTTTAAATTGCCCGACCCAGGAATCGAACCCGGGACCTCATGTGGTCAACTCCGACACCGGACCACTACACCACAGAGGCGATTGTAGGAGGAGATATATATTGTGGATGAATTATTAAGACAACATGGCCATGAAGTTGTACGTGTGCCACCCTATCATTGGGACTTGAACCCCATAGAATATAATAGGGAATTTAATCAAACAAAGGGTGGCATACAAGAATGTGGATCAACACGAAAAATATATTGAGAGACTAACAAAATATGCAAACAACTCAATTACAGTATCGGATTGGAATAAGGAGGTCGATCATATCGAAAGGCTGCAACAAGAATACTGGGAAAAAGATGGCCTGACTGACGACCTCGTACGAGAACTCGTCATCAATTTAGGAGGAGAGGATCAGATAGCAGCAGTGAAAGTGAGAGCGAGAGTAAAAGCGAAGTCAGTTTTAATGACATCTTTCAATCCATTGTTTATAGCGATGATGACTACTTTTCGACTACATTCCTGTCGAAAAATACTAAGTAAATAAATATTAATTGGGTAGCCATACAACAAATGTGTTTTTTCCCCTATTTTTTTGCTCAATATTAATACCGGTAAAAGGTAGACCCTTACATTTTCACAGAAAATGTATATTCCTTTCAAAATAAATAAATATTTTTTATTCATGTAACAAACTTAATTTTTAAGCAATTTTAATAAACAGATAGAAATTTATCTTCTATAGGTGATGGTTCGCAACCTTTTGTGCGGGAGTCTGACTCGCACTTGACCGTTTTTTTTGCACACCGTACTTGAGCGCCAAAATGACGTCACAAGGTTAAGCGTCTAGTTAATGTGACCGCGATGTACACACTGATGGAGGGTGTTCAGAGGGCCTACCATGAACTCTTATAATACTTGTCAAGTTCCAGGCAGTTCAACTATGAGTATTAACCTGTCAGGTTTTACTATCGTACCATGAACTAATTTTTGTTGACCTGCAATGCGTCGTCTTCTGGCCGGTCACATTATCTCTGGCAGGACATATCAAATTAACGTTGAGAAACACATAACTTGCCGATTTTTAAATTTTAGTATAAAGTTATTATTATTAATGCATTTTAATAAGAAATCTTGAATTTAAGAATACAAATTGGCAAAAGAGATCAAGTTTTAAGTTATTTAAAGTCTACGTAAAATATATGGAACATAAAGTAAACCACGTAATATTTGTTAAGCGGCATCCATTAAAGAACGCAACTCTGGGAATATTACACATGACCTTGAACTGTTTAATAAAGACATTTATGTTATGAGCGCGGTTTTTTAATTTCTTGAGTATCTCAATCATATATTTTTTGCTTGTCCTAAATACAATCATTCATCATTATATAACAATCTATATTCTAATGACATTCCTTTACCTACATCCATTCTAACCCTGTTATTAAACCCTTGTATGTATAATATTCTTTCATTATTCATTCAAGAAAATAATATTAATATTTAAGCGTAGTTAGATACATTTAGTATCTAATACCAAATTAATATTAACCCACGTGTAAATATTATACAAATGACTAAGTATTATCTTTGTAAATATTATATAAATATATTTAAATATTATTGTTGTAAATAATTTATAATTTTAGTATCTATGTTATTTTGATTTGTTCCTGATCCTCTATTTTCCTGTCAATCCAAATTCCAAATCCTAGTTTATTGTCTAAAAAATGTTTCCTCGTTTTACTTGATCATGGCAGTTGCTTAACGCCCATGCCAAAAAAAAAAAATTTCTTGAGTACGTCTTGATTTTTTGAGATTAGAGTTTTGGAATAGTTTGTGACTATTTTTAAGCTGTGTAATTGTAATTTTAACACATTGATTTCATGAACGTGATTGATGTCGAAAGCAAAACGATCGTATGATATCAATATATTCAATGAACAATTGGAAGTTTTATGAGATATTTTAAGTACTCATAAAGATATTGCAACGGGATTCAATAATAGTGCACACTCAAAACGTTAATTTTCATCACACATCTAAATTTATGTGTATCTCCTCTGTGGTCTAGTGGTCCGGTGTCGGAGTTGATCACATGAGGTCTCGGGTCGGACAATTCAACAAAATGTGTTTTTCAGTTTTCTGACAAAAGCAATGTTGCCCGAGATTGGAAAAAGTGCCCGGGTGGCGATAGGCTTTGGCTAATCGTGAGTACACTTGTTGTACCTCTGCCTACCTCTTTGGGGATACGGGCATGAAGATACTTTTTTTTTATAAAATTAAAAATAAATAAAAAATGCTTTAAAAGTAAGTAAATATTAAATAATAAATAAATAACTTTATTTAGAAGTAATGAATTAGGTACTGTATTTTATACCAATATCAATATTTTTCTAAAACACAGTTAATGTTAAAAAATATACAGTATAAATTCCTAATAGGACTAGGGCTAGGAATAGCAGTAATAATAAAAAATACCTACGTTTACAATATATTTAAGACAAAGCAATCCAATAAAAGTTACTTTTTACCACCTGCAAGTGACCGGCAATATTATGACACTTTAGCAGTTCAAATATCGATTTCGGTCTGACAAAAACACTTCATGGTACGCTAACGCAGGGCAGAAGTTGGTTTGAATAGTAAAACGATCGCTCGCCGGCATAGGTCACGTGGTCACTGACTGGCCTGTTAGATAACGCTTTCATGGTACGAAATAGCAGGACAGTTTAATTATCGGCTAAAATTGCCCTGCTATAAGAGTTCATGGTAGGGCCGCAGTACTCTATTCTGATACCTAATATAATGTAAAAAATAAAGTATCTACGCCCGTATCCCCGAACAGATAGGCAGAGGTACAACTAGTGCACCCAATTTTTCCAATCCAGTCAACCGGAGACTTTTCCAGTCTTGGCAAAGTTATTTTTATCAGAAAACTGAATTTTTTAATTGTTGACCCGGGAATTGAACCCAGGATCTCATGTGATCAACACCAACGGACCACTAGACCATGGAGGTGATAAAAATAGCTTGTTAAAACCTAGTTAAATTTTGACCTAATTACCTAATCTCTAAAAAATGTTTAATATGGACACCCGCGTATAAATATTAAAATTTATTGTTTACAAACAACAATTGTCCCCGCGGTACTTTGAAAATCGAGGCGCGCGCCTGTACGCACAGACGGTAACCATATTTTTTAACATCACTACACTGATTTTGTTGTTGTTTAATATGAAGTTAAGCAAAATTCCCTTTTTAAATATATTTTTATTGGTTACATATTATAGCCATTAACTATAGTCCATCAATATGTAGTTTTTTACCAGTCAATTCGTATATCCATTTTCAACACCAGTAACACTTTCCATCAAGTAGGCTGATGGTCATATTTAGTATTATTCAAATAATCTATTTTATGATAGTGCGTTATAGACTATTAACTATATTTTTCTAGCGCACTACGTTATACATAGACTATATTATACGTGTAACTGGAACACTGATCGCGCAAGCCGGCCGAGATAGCGCGTGACCAAGGAACTTATATATGATAACTGGAATTGTTACGAAGCAATATTTGAAAAATAAAAATGTACTTTACTTCGTTACTCATAAAGTTGACATTTGTTTCTTACTTAACAGAGGGGAAAAACGTTCTGAGCAAGACAACGACATGAGTGGATGTTGTCCCTTTTATTACAATTGCCAGTGTTAAAGTAAAACTACTGATGGTAGATTTTTATATATTTGGTAATCGTTAAATCCCTTTTATTCATACACGTCGATAAATACATTTGCATAAAATGTATTGTAATTAACATAGTGAGTTCTAAAATGTGCTTATTTTAATTATTACGTAATAACTTATGCAATGCAAAGCTGTTTCTCAAATTAGTAGAATTACTTAGTAGTAATTTGCGAACTATGCATGGCGATTGGCGCTTTATTTAGTACGTAGTACTCTAATTGGTCTGTGATTTAGTAAAAAGAGACACACTCCACCCATGTCGTGGTACTCTTCGGAACGATTTTGAAGCCCGTGAGGACATTCCGGGTAGAATGTAACTTCCTTGCGCGTGACTTACACGTCATACAGCGTGCGATAACTGAGCGATATAACGCTATAATTTATGTTATAACGTCTACTGACTAGCGTCTACGGTTTAGCACGTTACTCGTTAGATCGCGTAGTTCGTAACTTCGTAGGTTATAATGTTATAACTACGACCTACGCTAGCTGCTAAATATATAGCGTGGCGTTATGTTATAGCGCCGAATGCGAATTTAAATAGCATACGCTACGTTGAGTATGCGTTATATCAACCACATATAACGCATATTAGTCATTGAAAATTTTAAAAAAATGATTTGTTTGTGAAACCACCACCACTTAAAATTTAAAAAAAGATTTGTTTGTGAAAATTAATTTATCTATAAAAATAAAACAGCAGGATATAATAAATTAGAATTTTTATTGATTTATATGTAGTAACAGTATGAAGAAAATATACATATAAAAGTAGATAATTTTATATATGCGTTATAAAATCTCTTAATCAAAAAAGTTCTCTTAGTGATAAATATTTATTCTTATCTATTAACAGACTGTCTGACAAAACTCAACATTGCATAAATCACATTCTTATTTAATGTTAGAAATATCCAATAAATAAAAACAAGCTTAATGTAAGCATTACATCTCCTAAAATTTCGTTCACACCATACCCATCAAATGACAAGAAACAAAAAAAAATAACGGCAGTTATACTAAATGTGTTCAAAACGCATCAGGAATATTAGTTTTTGTGGAACCTTTTGCTGCTATCTTTGGCCATGTCCACGAGTGTTTGAGCAGGTTTGAACGGAGCCCCATACAGTCCCTGGAACTCTTCCATTTTCTTAACTAGTTTATCAGCACCAAATTGATCTACCCATCTAAAACAATATTTTTTTTAATATTAATTATCCCCGTGTTGGTTCCGGTCGTCTTTAAGAGGCAGTTTACACTTTAGACCAACTTTTGACGAGAAATCAAAATTTTCCAACCCTTAACTTTTCATATAATAAGGTACTTTTATTTAATTAAATGGTACCATTAGATAGTTAATTCTTATGCAAAAATAAGTCATATTAATTTATTTTTTATTTCAAAAAGAAATAAAAGAGAATACTATAAAATCCGCTACGTCCGGGTGCCAAAATTAGTACCGCTTAGTAATAATTAAAATATTAAAAGTATCAATACTATTTTCATTTTACCAGCACTAGGTGCACTATATGGACGACGATTCACCAGCTCTCACATCGATTAGAAAATATCTAAATTTCAGTTAGGCGAATTTGTGAAATGAGTCTTAAAGAATAGACCATATGTGATTGTTCTAGGCAGTTTGGAGGAGGTGATTGGCCAAAACATGTCACTATTGTGACTACTAGGTGGTAGAGTTCTATAACGTCTCACAGGTATTAAATCACGCCATTACCCATTCTTACCGCAATAGCGTCAATATCGCTGTTGTGTTCCTGTTTGTCGGATAAGGTAGGTAAACTTATGCATGTGGCATTACTTTGTCCCGGATAGCAACGCACCATTAACGTCTGTCGTCTTTGGTGACTTTGAGCTAGTGACTTTAGAACCTTCGTACGTATATACACGGTTACTTTTAAAGGTTCGGCCAAATTTTCAGAGGCTGTTCAGATTTGATAATATCGCACCTCCGCTCAAATAGTGTCATAATTTTTAAAATCGTAAAATCACTTTTATGGTACGATTCGTATCGTATTATGCCATAGTTTTATCCCGAATGATGATCTACTACTGTTTTCAATGATTTGATACTATATGGCGTTAGTTACCTCAGTGGCCTTGGCCGGAAAACCGAAAAAATATGACAGGAGCAGCTTTAAACCCCTTTTACACGTGAATCGTTTTTTTGACTTGTGACACTTTTGAGCAGAGGTGCGATATGTTCTATTTATGTCATAAAAAGAAATTTAAAAAAATCAAAATTCTTTTTATCTGACACAAAAAACAAAACGCATGGATATCATTTCAATTATGCAAAATTCTAACTAATATATTTTAGTGCCTTCCACTAAATTAAAAGTGATCAGAAAAAATTTACCTAGACTGACAGATTACATAATAGTTACCTACTATAGTAATTATAGGTAAACGTAAAATGACACACTGCAAGCATTACAGAGTTCATTCACAAGACTTGGTGCATCCAATTCCTCAATTTAGTGGGTTATTTTTAAATGAATATTTTTATATCATCTTGGAATAATTTTACAATGATAACTAAAACATACATTGAATATTTTGTTCCTAATTTGAAAATTTGGCCGGACCTTTAAAAGTAGAATAGAATAGAATAAGCTTTTATTCAAAATAAATATTGCATGATACACTTTTTGAATGTCAATGTTAAAAGAACATATAATACAAGTATACTTAAAAGCTTTATAGCAACTATTTAGCAACAACACAATTTAAAAAAAATGAGCGTGTATTGCACACTTAATAAAACATAAAAAAAGAAAATACAAAAAAGAAAAACAGAAAAAGTAACCCTGTATAGCAACGAACCAACCTCATTTCACGGGGAAATGTTTCTATATCTATTCATATTATATGGCTGTAAAATAGGCAAATATTAACATTGGATATCCCAGAATAAAGATTTGGATATGTGACTAAGCTTTTTAAACTTAAAACAATTTAGTTCTGACTTTTGTATTAGTTTATTTCAAAAGGATTTATCATTAAAAGCTTTACACTGATAATGTCCAGACTTTCACTAATTGTAACTTAATGTGTAGGTCCAACTAAAAACATTGTCATGTTTTTTATTCTAAATAGGTTAAGGTATAGGTTTTATATAAAGTTATCTAGAAAAACAGCATAATTTTGTGAAGTTAAATTAGGATAATAGTTTGTTGGGCTAATTTAATTGTACAAGGAAAATCATCAATGTTGAAATGTTATATATAATTTTTAGAAGTATTGATTGTTATACATGCTTTAGTTGCTATTGTTTAGTCATTTTTCAAATTTAATTCAATCTTACACATAAATACATATCTTCACGCCAAATCTTTTACGAGTTAGACAAACAGATTTAAATGTTACATGGTACAGACAGACTTGCCTTGCTTTCTCCACATTCATAACTCTCTTCATGTTCTCTTTGCAAACGTAGATTTACTTTAGGTCACTTTAAAATTTTCAAATTGTAAAATCATACCTGAAAGGTCCTCCTGTGAATGGGGGGAATCCTAGACCAAACACGGCCCCAACATCGCCTTCGAGTGGACTGTGTAATATTTTCTCTTCCAGTGACAATACCGCTTCATTTACAAATCTGTGGAATAAATAAGGTGATAATAATTTTTTATCGAGTGGCTAAACATTGTAAAATTCTATGGATTTCTGGAAAAGAGATATTAAAAAAAAAAACATTTTATGCATTTCAGAAATATATTTTTACGATTTAATATAGCGCTTTCTAGTGTTCAGTAGAAAACAATAATTGCATTAACTGTTAGCTCGCTAATTTATCGTTTATCTAAATTATTGGACGTGTTCGGCGGAACTATCTGAGATAAGAGTAAACAAAATATTGTTCCGAATGTGTCTGAGCGCAGCCTGTTTTGACCTGGATAAGATTCCTCTTTTTAATTTGCGAGAATTCATAACCTATTTATTTGTGTCAGTAGTAAGAACATTCGTAAATGTTTCGAAATATTTATGAAGTGTACTGGCGCAAATTTTAGCTGAAAATTCTTAGTAACTAAATAAGACTACTAAGTGCTTAATTCCCCCATGTTGGTCCAGGCTCCTTTTGAAAAATAAACCATCTGCCATTCTGCCAGGCATTTCGTAAAAGGCAAGCAATTAGCTATACCTGCCACTAGCATTATGACTACTAGGTGGTAGAATTCCGCAGCGTCTTGGGAACTTGGTACCACATACCTTACCTGTTCCTGCCGCAATAGCGTCAATAGGTACTTGTTATTTTTGTGTTTCGGTTCGAAGGGGAAATTAGCCGCTAAATTAATGCAATTGGAGTTTACAACACATCCCACGGACGGTAATGTACCATTAACATCCTTGGTGTCTATATGCAATTGTTTCTATTTACATCAGGAGAGCCAGTTGCTATTTTATAACAATATAAAAAAACGTTTATAAAACAAAATAAAAAAAAATTTTTTGGGAAAAATACAATATTATATAACATTACTAACATTACAGAAAAAAAACATAAATCAATTGAGTTTACACTTATAACTATGACATTTATATTAATAAAAGAAACAGTTTGAAGCAACATTCAATATATAGCAAATTTAACAAAAATTTAGCAAAAAAGGAATGAAAACTGGGTAACATAGCAAATAAAAAATACACATTATGTGTAAAATTATAGTTGAAATAAAGTACATACAGGACTTCATTATGGAAATTCAACTAAGTATTTACTTTTACTGTAACTATATTAATAACATCAGACTGCTTTATGGCCATCGTCCAAACTTCAGAAGTCTTGCAAGTGCATTACTTGTCTTTTTATAATGAGTTTCACTAAATCTATTTGAAAAAAACTTAGGCTGGTAATTGGTTTCACTGAGTGTATTTATGAGACTAAATATGCCATTAGAATCGCACCATAGCACTTTTGTATGCCAGAGTAATTAAGATACAATTAAACATTGTCGAAAAACATGCAATATTCATCAAAAAATGACGAAATTAATTTATCATATATACTTTAATTGATTATGACATAATTGTTGTAACGTAACATTATTTGCTTTTTTGTTTAGTAGATGTTAACTTAAAGATTAAATCTTACATCTAACAAGTTTAAACAAAAATTATTGTAGTTGTGGTAGGGGCTCGAGTTCTATTTCCAATAGCAGCAAATGTTTAATGCTCCTATTTCTGAATTCGGGTTTTTATAAAATATATTGCAGTATTTATATTTTTATGATTCACTGTAGTTGACTAGTACACTCATATCATATCACAAGCAAATGGTTTACTTTTTACTTTAAAATTAATTCATCATACATCATACACTAGGCCACTTTCTATGCACTTTTGCGGTACATTTTACTGAAAAATATCGCATTTTTAGGTTTGAGCTTCGACGTGGTATTTTATATTCATGGCTAGATTTGTTATCTACCATAAAAATACTATTTTATAAAAATAAAAAAATAGAAGGTACAATTTGTATTAGAATCTTATTACTACTAACGCCATCTCTTATTAAATTAACGAGTTAAAATTGATAGAAGATACATTTTGTATTAGAATTTTTTAACTTATTAAGAGACTACATACTTCATGAATTGTTTCTTCATATTAGACTGGCGGCGCGCGGTTATCGTGCCCTCGTATAAAGGCGAGGTTCAAGTATAAACTGTAATAGCTATGGGGCCATCAGTTTGATGAGTTTGGCATCGAAGGTGTATGATAAAATCATTGAAAGGAGAATGCAAGTGAAGTTCGAAGTAATATTGTGGGAGGCACAAGGAGAATTTAGGTCTAGAGCAGGGATGTTTGCTGGGAACAGAGTAAATAAGCGTTAGAGAGTTTCACAATATGCTTATGGAGAAACAGTACAGATGTATTAATTGATTTATATTGTATTGAGATCAATTCCCAATCTTAGCTCGAGGGCGAGGGTAAAAAGCTAAAAAAATGTATATTTACGCCCGTATCCCCGAAGAGGTAGGCAGAAGTACAACGTGTGCATCCACGGTTAGCTGAAGATACTTAAGTCCCACAATGTGATAGGTGGCCAGCCTATCGCCAGTAGGGCACTTTTCGAATCCTGGGCAAAGTTGTTTTATCAGAAAACTGAAAAAACACATTTTTTCATTTGCCTGACTCTGGAATCTAACTCCGAGGGTTTCTCTGAGAGAAAAATTCGAAAAATGTATTCGCTGAGTGTCTACGCCAATTCTTCGTGCCTGCGTAGTCCAAAAATATTGAAGGTTTATTTAAATAAAACATTTTTTGATATTGATTTCGTAAATCGACGTAAAACCAGGAACTTCCTGATTTGAAATGAAATGATTTTAGAAAAAAAAAAAACAATTATTTCAGCAAAATGTCAAAAATGTGTTTTTTATAAGATCAACCTTCATTTTTAATACATATTTTTCCTTAAAAATACCAACAAACAAAAACCAAATATTCCTAGTCCAAAGCCTGACGACGCGGGTCTTTGATGTAAATGTAATGTTTAGGTGAAAATACGCTGAGTTTTTTAGGTTAGATAATTATAACTAAAGTCCATACATTAAAAGATGTAATTCTCATAAAAATACTTTTATAACAATATTACTAGATAGTATAACTTTGCGAGCCCTTACAAAGCTCTGCTTTTTGCTAGTTTAATTTATCCAGTGATATTTATTTAACTATAAATTATCCTCCCTTTTACGAGGCACGCCATTATGTAAAGTGTTCGCCGAGTTCGGGTTTCCAAGAGAATATTAATGCAAATTGATTTACGGATTTAGACTGGTGGACAAAAATGGAACACAAAAACTTATTCTGTTATACTTTCAAAATTGAATATCGATGACACTTGGTAAAACTCCATCTCAATATGTATTTTTTCATATACATATATTTTTTATATACTTTTAAAAGATAGTTGTACTGTTTTACTTCTTTTTATTTACTAAAACAAGTTTTTCGGTGTAATGCATCATCAGGTCGGTGAAAAGTGATTTGTAGCCTCGATTTTGCGTTAAAATATGAAAGCTATTGATAAATAAAAAGAAATAAAATCGTGCAAGTGCTTTTAAAAGTATATTTATTGTTATAATTACAGTGCATATTGGCCGCAAACAAAAGTGAATTTTATAAAAAGAAACAAAGAATTGGAATGTTTATTTTTTAAATTTAATATTTCAGAAACAATTTTCCTACTTTCTGTATTTTACTTTAAAATTGTAGGTTTAAATGCTAGTTTTTTAGTGTTAAGTTTGACTTGTTATAGAAATAAACTGAGAATGCCAAATATAACACTTAGGTTTAGCTAGAGTTATGATTTTAATTGAAATAATGCATACCTACAAACATGTGTCTCAAATGTTACGAATACCAAAATCTGTGATACACCGGGCTGGGTCACAGTTTCAGTTTACAAAACACCATCCCTTACAACCTGTACTAAGGATATAAATAATCGAGGTATTTGTGTATACACTTACCTGGATACCATTCGCAACTGTTGATCCTCAACAGTGTTTGCACCCCGGGGCTCAAGAGAGTATTTGTCCTTCAACATCTGCACAGCCTCTTGGTTGACATCTCTGTTCTTTGTGCCCTTTTCGTATACATAGAAACCTTTGCCTGACTTCCTTCCCATAAAACCGGCCTTCACTAAATCTTGCATAATGTTTAAATCGCCACCACTGATGCGATCTCCAAAAGCCTGAAACCATGTACATCACAGCTGCAGTATACCCATTTGAGGAATAAATTAGATAATCTCTGCTTCCTGAATATAATAATGATGCTGATAAATACTATTTTAACATTTGCACGCTACAAAAAGAGCAAAACAGGATTAAAGAACAAAATATTGTTAAATAAGATCTAATTATGTACCCTATTTAATGCAAATATTGTAATTATTATTTTTATATTAAAAGGATAGAAAATAAGGGTTAGGTACTTTGGCCAAGTCCACTGCGATGTGTGCGCCGACATCGATTCCGACTTCATCAGCCAACGTGGCGGCTCCGACTGGGAACCCAAACTGTTTCGTCATGTTGTCCAAGTCCTTTGGATCCACGCCCTCTTGTAGTAACCTGTAAGTCATAAAAAATGTCTTGATGCTAAGTGCCCAGTGAAAACATATATTGATAGTATGCCTGGGTACGTAGCGTGACCAAAGTCATTAAAAATGTAACTGCTTTATTATTGGCCTGCTTGGTTTTTTTTTGTCATAGGGTAGATAACAAGCAAATGGGTCTTTTGATTTAAAAAAAGGGACAACCACCGCCTAGACACGAAAGATATTAATAATGCGTTGCTATCCGTTGGACTAGACGGTAATGCCACATGGATAAGTGTACCGGCTACCTTACCCTTAAAACCAGAACACGACAAAAACAAGCACTGAGGCTATTGCGGCAGGAATGAGACAGTGGCACCATATCGAACCAAAACGTTGCGGAACTCTACTACCTAGTAGTCACGATGATAGTGACATTAGACAATCAATCACCTTTTATGAATTGCCTAGCAGAATGGCAGATAGTTTTTTCTTCAAAGGGGCCCGAACCAATACAGGATGCTCAGTACTTATTATTATTGGCTGGTGAGAAGATGGTATTAATGCATGTTTAACGCCTGTCTATTGTTAGCAGTAATACTCAGGATTCTAAATCACATAACATAAACTCAATGGAATCAAAGCATTTTGAACATTAATTTTGGTTTTCTAAAATTAAATTTTGGTTAAATGGACTTGCATTTAATTGTTTATAACCTTAACTTTTCAACGAGTGAGTCACTCTTACTGTGTGTACCACACACAGTCCAATTCTCCTGAGATTGTTAATGTGGCGAAGTGAGCATATGTTTAGTAATATATTGTGTATTTTTTGGTGATACAAACACAGTGGAAAGTGAGGGAGAATCGTTTTACTATTGAAATCTTTAATTCAAAATGATTGATGAGTTGATGCTACACAATGAGCTGTTCTTCATTCCAGTTATACAACACAAATCACACACAGTAATGCCTGAATCAAAATGTCTATGGATTTATGTTGATCAAGCCATTCCAAGCCAGTGACCAACAAGACACCCACATACGTCTTATACTCAAACCTACATGTCTACAAGTTGAAATCCAATAGTATTGAAATAATAAACATGATTCAAATGATTGACAGTTCACCATTAAATTTGCCATAGGAGTCAGAAAAATATTTAATAATTCACATGTCAAATATGTCAGTGACTAGCTCCAACATTAAAGCAGTTGCAAGCTTAGGATCATCATCGTTTGATATGTTGCATGTGATAAGAAAATTGTTACCAATAAGAAGCACTTATCTATAACTAGCTGTGCCCGCGACTTCGTTCGCGTGGAAAAAATTCTAAAATAAAAACCCGCAGAAATTCCCATTCCCGTGGGATTTCCGGGATAAGAACTATCCTATGTCCTTTCTTGGGTCTCAAACTATTTTTGTACCAAATTTTATCCAAGTCGGTTCAATAGTTTGGCCGTGAAAGCGTAACAGACAGACAGACAGACAGACAGAGTTACTTTCGCATTTATAATATTAGTATGGATAGTATGGATAATATTATGAATGCGAAAGTTTGGATGTTTGGATGGATGGATTTTTGTTAATCACGCAAAAACGACTGAATGGATTTAAATGATATTTGGCAAACATGTAGACGATGGTTTGGAATAGAAGATAGGCTACTTTTCATCCCCGAAAAGTAAGGTGATCCTTTTTTTTTTTTTTTTTTATATCATAAGATAGCAAACAAGCAGATGGGTCTCCTGGTGGAAAGAGTCAACCATCGCCTATAGACACCAAAGATGTTAATAGTGCGTTGCTATCTTGTGGCGAGGTCTAATGCCACATGCATAAGTTTACCGGCTACCTTACCATCCAAACCGGAACACGACAGCGACAAGCACTGACGCTATTGCGGCAGGAATAGGTAAGGCGGTGGTACCTACCCGGGCGAGACAATGCAGAACTCTACCACCTAGTAGCCACGAGGGTAGTGACTCGCATAGCCAATCGGTCGCCTTTTACGACCTGCCTGGCTGAACGGCAGTTGGCCTATTCTACAAAGGAGGCCGGGACCAACCCGCGGGAAAAATGACATACACACATAAAACACTTACGTACATGTATATACAAGCACACATACGTACACATACATATACCCTCACATACACACACACACGCACACACACACACACACATTACAAAATACCACACGATTATTTTTTATAATATAGATATAGTAATATTGATTAGAAATAATGTTAAAATTAGAAGACTAATTGCTCACATAAAATTATCATGTGTAATAGGAAGGGTTAGCAGATCCTACGACACAAGTTTAGCACTTAGTGTAGGTTCTGCGCGCCAATGTATACCCATTTGTATGTAAGC
This sequence comes from Apodemia mormo, assembly GCA_036924255.1. Classification (NCBI taxonomy): domain Eukaryota; kingdom Metazoa; phylum Arthropoda; class Insecta; order Lepidoptera; family Riodinidae; genus Apodemia; species Apodemia mormo. The sequence continues at coordinate 29,746,956 of JAUPFN010000003.1, read as the reverse complement.
ACTCTAGTATAGATTTTATTATAGATTTTTGATATGTATAAAAACATGTAAATCTTGGTTTTGAGAAAATAAACGTATTATTATTGAAGTGAAAACTTCTTTAGGCGCGTTGAGCGTTTTGGTAGAGGGTAAAATCCTCGGTTCGCGTCACCGACATGCTAATGATAATAGTATATCTATAGCTATGTTTTGCATATAGTTTTAATTACTCTCAACTTAATAGTTCCGTTTTCACTTCTATCGGCAGTCCCACGACTGCTACTGTTTTTTTTTATTATTATGGTCTGGAATAGCAGATAGGCTACTTTTCATCCCCGAAAAGTAAGGTGATCCCGCGGGATTCGGCAAAAACTTTTATAACGTAGCGGACTGCACGCTTCAGTTAGTATCTCATATATAAGGACAAACGTTTATTAGCATCTAATAAACGAGATATAAGCTCTTGATTAAACCTCTCTTTTATCGCGCGCGACACATTAAACGCTGTATATCCTAATCGGCACTAACCTGATAGCCTCGCTGAGCATGGTGGAGAGTATCCTGGTGGTGTAGAAGCCGGGCCCGTCCCCGACGGTGATGACCACCTTCCCCTGGCGCAGGCCGATACCGACGGCCGCGGCCGCTGTGTCGTCGCTGGTGCCCGGGTGCCGTATGATCTCCAGCAACTGCATCTTGTCCACGGGGGAGAAGTAGTGCATCCCTACACAATACATACAATATATGACATCAATATTTAATTCACTAATCACTAACACAAAGCTTTCTTATGTATCCCCGTGTGGGCGCCGGCGGCCTCACCATACGCTATGTCAAAACCCGTGTGGGTGCCGGCGGCCTCACCATACGCTATGTCAAAACCCGTGTGGTTGCCGGCAACCTCACCATACGCTATGTCAAAACCATACGCATTCGTTCGGCCACCGTCTAGTCAGTCTGGTACTCGGCGACCCAAGCTTCGTTTGGTTTAAATCTTTGCGCAAAATATGGTGTAAATTGGCACGACGAAGTTAGTGACATACGTCCTTTGATAAATTTTCTACACCTAGAGAGAATGCTATAATTGGCTATAATATTATATTGTCTGTAACGGAATTTCATTATTTGATGACCATCATAAGTCACTTGTCAGTATATAGTCTATACAAAGTGGATGTTGTGTTAAGCAGGTTTCAAAAGCTAAGGTAATGTATTTTTTTTTACTTTTCAAATATATTTTACAGATAGAAAATATATTTATTTATAAACTAGCTTTTGACCACGACTTCGTCCGCGCGGACTTCGCTTACTCCGCACTGCTCCTCCCCCGTAGGTTATAGCGTGATAATATGTAGCCTATATGTTGACCCGACTTGTTAGTAATATTCATGCAAAATTTGAAGTAAATCCATGCAGTACTTTTTGAGTTTACCCCGGACATACATACAGACAAACATACAAACAGACAAAAATTCTAAAAACTATATTTTTGGCTTCGATATCGATTGTAGATCACGCCCCAAGTATTTTTTTAAAAAAATATTCAATGTACAGTTTTGACTTCCCTACGATTTTATTATATGTATAGATATTTGCTTACAGAATGATAAAGTATGGTATGATTTTAGTATATTTGCACTTTTTTCCGATTCCGAAAAATGGCGTCAAGAGCCTTTTCAAGGTGATCTCTGCCTACATTTTTTTTTCATATTGTAATTTTTTTAGTGTAGCAAACAAGTAAGTAAACAAATAAGTGACTCTTTAGCCTTCTTGGGATATTCAAGCGTTGAGGAAATATTCAACCAAATATGTGTGGAATTTAAAAAAACAAAATATGTAGTTTATTTAGCCTTGGGTATTGACAAATCGGATGATGATCGTAAAATTTTCAATTCTACATCACAAGACAACGACTTTGGATGATAGTGACTTCACCCATTATACAGTGAAATTGATGTAGAGGGAGCGTACTTAGGACTGACACACGTCAGAAATGCTTGTCGACTCTTTTGAAGATGCTTCGGTTACGAAGTAAAATGTGAGATGAGTACATAATTAGTGTGTTTCTGCCTTTACTACTAAAGTGGGTGAAAGTGTGGTGGACGTGGGTAAACTATTGAGCCACTGTCAGGATTGTCAGGATGACGTCATAACTGTGGAGTTGATGTCATACAAGGACAAGGAAGGGAAAAAGGAAGATCTTCCCAGCTAGGCAAGGTGTACTGCCAGGGGACTCGAGTCCATTTGAGAAGCGTTGAAACTTGTATATAGTGTGTACAAGATAAATAATTGTTGTATGGCGATTCAGGATTTTATTATTATTATTTATTAATGGACAAACAGCCTTGGCTAATACGTCCATATCTATGTGCCAGTGTTTCCAATTTGCCATTTATCAAATTGATTCTTGAATGCATTAATTGAAGTTGCTTCAATTATTTTCTGTGGTAATCTGTTCCATGTGCTTAAGACATGATTGTTAAGATCTCCTTGTAAGTTTATAGTTATTATTGCGTCTACTTTGTGTGACCAGAGTCTGATTGAGTATAGATAGTAACTCAGCAGAATCACACTTATTTTACACAATCTTGAACACTTCAATGACATCTCCCTATGCCTTCAGTCCTTTAAAGTAGGTAGATTTAACTTTTCCAGCGTTTTCTCATAGTTTCTGCAGACAACGTGGTATTTTTGTTAGCCCTTTTCTGAACACTCTCTATGAGATTAATGTCTTTAGAGAAATAAGGATTTCAAATTTGGAAGGCATATTCTATAGTTGGCCTTATATATGTTTTATAAATTTTGGTGAATGTTGCAAGCGTTAGGTGCTGAAAGGAGCGTCTGATGATGTACGTAAGACTGTTAACACGCTTTACCATTTTGTCTATATACAAATGCACTTCAAATTGTCTGTTATAGTCACTCCGAGGTCCCTTTGTGATGTTACCGATGTTAATTTTACATTTCCAATAGTATTTGAGTGACGCGGGTTGCAGTGTTCTATGTGTAAAACACAACACTTGCTTGGATTAAGACTTATGATCCGCTCATTAGTCCACTCATGAATGTTATTTAAGTCTGCCTGGAGGGTATGTCTATCAGTTAATGGGTTACCGAATTATTTTACATTATCAGCGAAGAAACAGGAACCTGATTTTATAATTGCAACAAGATCTGCAGTGTACATACCAAACAGGGGTGGTGTCAGAATTGAGCCTTAAGGTACTCCACTGTGTACTTCCTTTACTTCAGAAAACTTCTCACCCACACGAACTTGGAATGTTCTTCCAGTAAGATAGTTTGTAATCCACTTTAGAAGTTTACCTCTTAATCCAAAATGTTCAAGATATATGAGAAGGCGTTAGTGGGGCACCCAGTCAAAGGCTCGTTCAAAATCTACATAAAAAATATCTGTTGGGATGCCACTGTCAAAATCACTTGCAAATTTATCATAACACATTAACAAATTAGTTATTGTTGATCTTCTTTCCACAAATCCATGTTGCTGCTATTATACAGTGCCAGTCTTGGCCATGAACTTCTTTAGGTTATTGCAGATTATTCTCTCCATGCATTTGCAAGCTATGCTTGTTAAGCTTATAAGGTGGTAGTTTGTGGGATTGAGCATATCTCCCTTTTTGTAAACAGGAGTGACCACAGCATGTTTCCAATCCTGTGGTAGGACACCTTCATTGAATGATGTTGTCATTATATCAGCGAAAACTGGAACCAACTGCTCTGCACACTGCTTAAGTACTATACTCGGCAAGCCATCTGGGCCTGCAGCAGCATTAGTACGCAAGTTTTGTAAAACTGTTAGTATCTCAGAAGTGCTGAATGATATAGCATCAAGTGATTCCATTACTCTTGGCACAAACTGAATATTGATGGGGTGGTTGATATCTGGTTCCTTACAATATGCCTTTTGAAACTCGTCAGCGAATACATCAGCTATTCTCAAGGTGCCTGTAATGAGATTACCTACTTGATCACGAACTGCAGGAGGAATGCTGACTTTTGTAGATAAACAGCTGCGAAGCTGAGCATAAAAGGGTTTATTACCACTGGAGACAATCTGACTTTCATACTCTGCTCGCGACCTTCTAGCCTCGGCAATACATTTATTGTTACAGTTGCGATACAGTATATTATGTATGTGCCGTTTTGATCAATGACTTGTTGCCATCTTGTGGGTAGTGCCATGATCCCATTCCTGTAGAAATTTTGTGATTTTTGATTAAAAAATCTGACAGGTAGTGTTCAGTGTTCTGCTGAAGTTAGCTTTATACTTCCTAAAGAGTTCTGCAATGACCAAAACAGGTAGAAATCTGATGGAGCAAGGTCAGGCCTATACGAAGGATGCATTAACACATCCCAGCCAAGCTCTCTCAATTTTCGCTGCTTGGCTATAAATGAGTGCGGTCTGGCGTTGTAATGGTGGAACACCACGCCCTTCCTATTCACCACCTCCGGTCAGTTTTTCTCGATAGCTTTTGTTTAACCTCATCAGTTGCTGACAATAGAGGTCCGAATCGAACCCAGTGGCAGAAGCTCATAGTGGACGATTTTCGCATATTCTTATCGTAAGTCACCCATTTTTCATCACCCATAATCAACTGTTTAAGAAATGGTTTGGAATTGTTACGTTTCATCAAAGAATCGCACATGGAAACACGTTGCATTAGGTTTCTCTCAGTGAGATCATGTGGTACCCAAATGTCAAATTTTTCTTGTACCTAGACTTTCGTAAATGACGCAAAACTGCTTTTTGATTAACTTCTTCAGCAATGTTGTAGCTACGAATATATCGATCTTGCTCCACTTTCTCAAAGATGGCACTGATTTTATCTGTGTCTGGGCGCCCAGAGCGTACCTCATCTTTAACACTAAAATTTCCAGACTTGAAATGCTTGAACCACATTTGTGCTACTCTTATTGATACCGCATTAGGTCCGTAAACTGCACAAATTTCATTCGCGGCAAAATATTATTTTTACCTTTTTGTAATAAGACTTTAAAATGTACCGAATTTCTTCGTCATATACGTTCATTTTGCTTGCTTGAAAAACAATTGAAAAATGATGGGAACTAGTTTTTTTTTATTTATTACATCTTCAGACTGCCACATTTAATGGTATTAAAACCAGCCAGTTACATTTGGTACAGCCAAACAGGTTTGATTACTAATAATACATTTAAAATAAGAAAAAAACTTTTGCCCCGACCTATTATACACTACCATGCATTTGATATATTTAAAAAAAATGTTTATAAATAAATAAATAAATAAATATTCACGGGACAAATTACACTTACTGATCTAACCCCAAAGTAAGCAAATATTTGCTTGTGTTATGGGTGTTAGTCAACGATACTAATACATAGATATACATATATAAATACCAGAATATATATAATAAACACCCAAACCCGGAAATACAAACATTTATGCTCATCACACAAATGCTTGTCTCCGTCGGGGATCGAACCCGAGCCCCGTTGATTACGTAGTCAGGTTCTCTAACCACTCGACCAACGGAGCGGTTGAATATACATTACCAATAACTTTATCTGGGCGGCTACTTCCAGCAGCTATTTTAGTGATGGGGATAGCACTTGTGTTTGTTGCAATGATGCAGTGCTTGGGGACAACAGCTTCAAGCTCTTTGATCACTTTGTGTTTTATGTTGATATCTTCAAACACGGCTTCAATTACACAATCCACTTGCTTGAATTGATTGTAGTCTAAAGTTGGCAGAAGGTTTGATAAAAATTTATCCTTCTGTAATCTGTAAGAATTGAAATACAGTCAACAAAATAAAATATTAAAAACTTATTTAGTTTCATTATTGATCTGTAGTTTGTTCTGATATAGGTCTATAGGTCTTTCCATCAGGAGAGTCATCTGATATACAATTAATAAATATTTTATATTTGTATGAATAAAATTTCATACATCAAAAAGTTTTAAAACCTTTTTATCTGTATTCTGAAAAATAATATTATTATAATGTTAAAAAAATCTGGTAGGCAAAAATCTTGGTACATACAAACTTTTATAAGGAGCAATATCAATAACAAGATTTTCGCCTACCAAATCCTTATCCTTAACCTAGTAGGAAAAGCATATTATAAGGTTAACGATTTTTTGATAAATTAATTGATTATATTAAATGTAAATTCTAAAAAATAAAAAAAAAATAAAAGAAAAATAATATGATTGAAATAATTTTAAATTGATTTAAAAATATGTGATTGTTAAAAAAATATTATAATATAAATGTAACATTTTTTTTTACAGAATCCAAAAAATGTTTTTTTTTTTTAATTTATTGTCCAAAACTTTCACATATTACATACATTGATAAAAACAGCTATGCACTAAAACTTTTAAAGTTTATCCCGTAGCGGCTGTGGAGTCGACTGTGGATAATATATTATTAATGAATTACAAAGTGTATATTATAATCACTATGTTTTACTGAATTATGTTATTAATATAGTATTTTTTTAATTTATATTTTAATGTTTTTTTTTTTGCGAATAGAGCGATTGCAACTCAGTTGGTAATTCATTCAGATACAAGACTAAAGTATATTATAGCATCCTTTAACCATACACATTATTTACTCTAGGCAGAAGATATTTATCCATTTCAATATTGCGTAAAAACTTTGGTCGTTCTTTAATATTTAACAAATCCGGTAAATAAGTTTCATAAATAATTGAGTACTTAATTTTATCATATAATGGTAATACGTAGCAATATTTGAAAAGAAAATTGGGATTGTTTTTCGATTATTTTAAAATATTTTTGGGAACTATTGTCTTTAATAGTTTTATTTGTAATTGATAAATATCCTCTATATAGGTTTTAAACGTGTTGCCATAGCAACTGAGTCCATAGTTGATGATAGATTCTGCTAGAGCTAGATATATTATACGAAGAATTTTATAGGGCAATTTGTATTTTAGCACTGATAATTTTGCAATTATACTACGTAATTTAGAGGAAATGTGGTCAATGTGGTGCCTCCATGAGAATCTATCATCAATTATTAAGCCAATATACATATGCGTTTTTACTTTTTCTAAACAAGGACACGAGCAAGATATGTTTAAGGAGTGTAAACAACTATGGTTATGTGCTGTAATATTCGGTTGAGTAACACAATGATTGTGCGAAGAATGTATATGCACGAATTTGGTTTTTTGTATATTAATGACTAAACAAACGTCATGTGCCCATTTGCACAGTTGATCGAAATTGTATTGTAAAAATGAATATATAAAATATACTAATAATTTAATAAGATAATAATAATGTTATAAATTAAATAATATATAGTTTTTTTACATGTATATAAATTTTACTTATTTTTATAGCTATTGCATGCCATAAGGTGAAATATGTTGAACAAACTTAATTAAGAACAACTTTATGTATACCATATTTGTTGCAATAAATGATTATGATTATGATTATTATGATTATATCCATAATTCTATCCGTAAATCCTTTACAGTTTCGAGAAGTTAATTCAAAAGCACATACATTGTTCTCAAAATAGGTCGAATCAATTAATACTTCGAGTTACAACTCGGATCTGATCATGTACTCATAAAAAAAAAATCTTAGCCCAAACAGGGAATGACCTCATGATGCAGAAGTGAACAGTAAGCCATTAGACGAACAAGGCAAAATACTAATTAAAAAAGAGCTCTCACGATGTTATCCTCTTCCTTTTAACTGCATTCACCAAACCAGTTTGTATCTGTCCGACACCACGGTATAACCCAGCGTTTGTAGCATCTTTCATCACCACATTATATCCTTTGTCTATTGAGACTTGCACAATACCAGCACCCATCAAACCCGCACCAAGAACGCCAATCTATTACACATAAAATATATAACAATCTATATAAATTATGAAGTGAAAGAGATTAGCGGCCCATCCACTGACGTTCATTCCTTCAGACTTTCCTGAGGTGCAAACCGAACAGAAACGCGACGGGATAAAATAAAACCGTTGTAGCCACTAATTAAACCACAGTCCTACATTATGTCCCCTGAATTATCACAACACGCCAGTTCGATCGGAAAAACAATCCTTCAATTACCATCTACATGTTTAGGTGCATTCCTGTCAGTTTGCATCTTGTCTGCCATACCGAGGGATTGCGTGTCGGTGGATGGTTAAAATTCTATAATTTTATGAAGATTGTTGTCATTTAACAGGAATGCCCGTCATTTTAAATTATCTTTATAAATTATTTTCATTTTGCAACATGACGTGTACCCGTAAGCAAGAGATTGCTATTGCTCTGAGTCTTATTGCAAGTGAATATCTATTTAAACCTAAAAGGAGACATAGAATGTGGGTAAAAAGTGGCATGCAATAAGTAAATAAATATTCACGGGACAAATTACACATATTTCTTTAAACCCAAAAGGAAGCAAATTATTTGTTTTTGTTATGGGTGTTAGTCAACGATACTAATACATAGAAATACATATATAAATACTAGAATATATATTTAATAAACACCCAAACCCGGAAGTGCAAACAAGTATGCTCATCACACAAATGCTTGTCCCTGTCGGGGATCGAGGCGAAAGATTGACTATACGAGTCACTATCATCATGACTACTAGAGTCTATAAAACTTCAACTTGCGATATACACATTAGTCAAAGTAACAAAGTGATAACATAAAATTAAAAAAATATATTTTTTTGAGTAGCTCCTCAACATGCAGGGTGGGCATAATAATTTTTTTCCCGTGTACCCCATAGTATGGGATATCGTTTGATAGGTTTTAAAAATATATTTTAGGTTTGTGAAAACAGTTTTTGGATAAAGGGACTCGTTTGTGAAATTTAAACTTTAAAGTGCTAATTTTTGTTAGAGTCAAGTCCATTTTACCCTTCCGGAATGGAGACAAACACGAAATGATAACAAACAAGCGCTCAATCACGCCGGATAAATAAACAGACACTGACTTGACCAGTCACCGCGTCGCGTCTTCGCGACGGGAGGGAACGCGAGGTTTTAATACCGTTATTCTTTCTTGCTTTTGCAAATCCACTGGCGTTCATTCCATAAGGATTGTAGATTCCAGCAGGAATGAACGTTAGTGGAAGGGCCGCTATTGAGTTTACGAATAAAAATTAGTATTACATTGGGAAGAAATGGTCAAATTTCCTTCATTAAAATAACTGAGTCAGGTCAGATAGCTAGTAAAGATAAATAAAATTTTATTAGCATCAAATGAAAGAAGACGTGAAGTGCGAAATGGGATGGAACTCAACTTAACCCAGCTGATGAATGACTTCATAGGTTCAAAACAACTTATATAGTTATATAATAGGTCGGGCCAAAAGTATTTTCGTATTTTGAATGTATTACTAATGTAAAACTAAGTAATCAAACCTCTTTGGCTGTACTGAATGTAATTGGCTGGTTTTAATACCATTGAAATACATTGTAATTGTAATTGTAAAAACATTGTTTAAAAAAATGTATATGCACAAAAAAAGACAAGCCCGCTGAGTTTCTTCCGCCGGATCTTCTCAGTGTGTGGCCGCGTTTCCGATCCGGTAGTAACTCAAAAAATGTTGACTCGTCAAAAGTACCTGTAAAGGATAATTTGAATAAAAATGTTTTGACTTTGACTTTGACTTTGAATGTGACATTCTGATGATGCATAAAAAAAATTAATTTTTTTTCACCACTCTTCAATTGTTTTTCAAACAAGTAAAAGGAACGTATGTGATGAAGAAATTCGGTACATTTTAAAGTTTTATTATAAAATAAAATGGAAAAATTTCGACGAACACTGCGAATAAAATTTGTGCAGTTTAGGGATCTAATGCGGTATCAATAAGAGTAGTAAAAATGTGGTTCAAGCATTTCAAGTCTGGAAATTTTATTGTGAAATATGAGGTTCGCTCTGATCACAAATAAAATCAGTGCCATCTTTGAGAAAGTGGAGCAAGATAGACATACTAGTAGCTACGACATTGTTGAAGAGCTGGATGTTGATCATAAAACAGTTTTACGTCATTTACGAAAGCCTAGACTTTATGTAGAAGAAAAACTTGACATTTGGGTATCACATGATTTCAATGAGAGAAACCTAATGGAAGGTGTCTCCATTTGCGATTTTTTGTTAAAACGTGACAATTCCGAACAATTTCATATACCATGTGATGAAAAATGGGTAACTTATGATAAGAATGTGCGAAAAACATCGTTGTCGAAGCATGTACAAGCCCCACAGACTGTGGCAAAGCCCGGCCTGACTCAGAACAAAGTGATGCTAGGTGTATGGTGGGATTGGAAAGGAATCGTCCACTGTGCTTTTGCCATCGGGTAAATCTATCGATTCTGACCTCTGCTCTCAATGATGAATGAGGTTCAAAAGTTATTGAGAAAAACCGGACGGAGCTGGTGAATAGGAAGGGCGTGGTGTTCCATCATGACAACGCCAGACCGTACTCATGTATAGCCATACAGCAAAAATTGAGAGAGCTTGGCTGGGATGTGTTGATGTATGGCCCTGTCCCTGCTCCTTGATCTTGATCAGATTTCCACCTGTTTCGGTCATTGCAGAACTCTTTAGGAAGCATAAAGCTAACCTCAAAAGAACACTGTGAACACTACCTGTCAGATTTTTTAATCAAAAATCTCAAAAATTTCTACAGAAATGGGATCATGGCACTACTCACAGGATGGCAACAAGTCATCGATCAAAACAGGACATACATATTATAAATACATAGAAAATTATTCCTAAAAAATATTTTCCTTTGTATGAACAATACGAATATACCTTTGCCCCGACCTTATACAATAATTGTATGTGAATTATAATACTGTTTTAATTATTTAGTTTTAAAATTCCAGACCTGATAGCCAGAATTTTTTTATTCTTCAATGTCATCAGATTGAACGAAATAAACAAAACACAAATATGTCAATATAAGTTATTGTATAAAATAAGTGCTTTCAATAAATAATGAAAAATTAGTATATTATAGTAGTGTCACATGCTCCAATAGCATTTATTTTAAATAGTTACTATGTTCTATAATAGTTATGCTCCGATAGCATTTATTTTAAATAGTTTACTAGCTGACCCAGCAAACGTTGTTCTGCCTTTTTAACTACTCTTATTTTTTTCTATATTTTCTCACCTTTTAAACCTTCTCTGGACTTCAACAATTGATTCAAAAACAAAATTAGCCAAATCGGTTCAGCCATTCTCGAGTTTTAGCGAGACTAACTGTAACGAATAATCTAGAATCGTGTAGAGTTGGAGCGCACGCGCGGTAACTATCTAGAAATAAAAGAAAGAGATAGCTACTCCTATTGACAAACAAATAGTTGACCTGGGCTATGCCATAATGGACTTTGTGGGATATGGCATAAGGTTGAAAGTAGCGTGTACTAGGATTTATGACTCATAACATGTTTACAATAAGAAGTGATTCATTGTTTCCCGATACATTTAGATTTTTCTGGATCCAGGTAGGACTTTCCCCTGCCTATAAATAGAGAATTGTTGACAAACACAAGTCAGTTTTTATCAAGCGATCGAGAGCGATACATCAAGTGACCAGTGCGAAGCGGGAAGTGTTTTATTGTGTAGTGTTCTAAGTTCAGGGATAGTACAGCGAGTGAATAGTGTGTAAAGTGTATTTTAGTATTACGTTGTGTTGTGTTGTGTTGTGTAAATACACGGATTTAATATAAGTGGTGTTTTCTTACAATTGCGAACCCGAGTACGTAACATAACGAACAGCAATTGATTTTTATATATATAGATATCATTTATTACAATATTAATTATAACGTCCCAAGGATAGCATTTCAAAATTTACTTCTTATGTGTATAGATCATGGCTATTGGTAGAGCCTTTTCCCTTTATATTCTCTTTGTTTACTTATACTAACATAAAAAAATAACTCTGAATTTACTCAATTGATCAAGGTTGATTCTTAGGTCCTCTTGCTCTGAAGTATTTAAATACCTTTAAAATAAATTTAACGATACCAAAATATTTTGAATATAATAAAATCGTAGGAAAGTCAATGTATGTCCGGGGTAAACTCAAAAAGTATTGCATGGATTTACTTCAAATTCTGCATAAATATTACTAACAGGTCGGGTCAACATATAGGCTACATATTATCACGCTATCACCTACGGGGGAGAAGCTGTGCCGAGTAAATGAAGTCCGCGCGAACGAAGTCGCGGGCAACAGCTAGTTTTGAATAATTTGGTGCAAAAAGGCCCAAGTTATTATTCGGCGTGCCCTGGTAAAACAAAATAATGTATTAGATTATGATGTATAAAGCTACAGAAAAAATATACAGAAAACACAGCACAACAAAACCAACAATATAAACAAAAAAACTCACAGATTTGACATTAACTTGAGACTTTCCAAATCTATTTTTCTTGCACTCAGTTTGTCCCCTAAATAGGCCTATAAGTCCTTTGCTTTGTGGAGTCATTGCAAGTTCACCAAAAGCTTGGGCTTCTGCTTCATACCCAACTGTTGGTCCTTTATCAACACCTGTCCTTACAACTTCAAGGATCTGAAATTAGGAAATGTCATCAACATTAATATTGTATTTAAAAAAATAGGAGGCAGTTATAAGGACTGCCGGACTGAAGCAAAAAGTTGAAACTACATATATCATACAATTTTACAAACTCACTACACGCTGCATTGTTGGTATTGTTATACTTATATAAATATACCTTATACATTAGCAAGTTCATGACGCTGACGCGAACCTATATGCTTTTGTCTTACCACAAATCATCTAACGCAACTAAGAAGTTTTTACTTCAAAAAAGTTGAGCCACTAATAAAAATGGGTACCATGTATAACTTTTTATGAATTGGATGGCTAGAGAAGAACAAGATCTTAGTTTGTCACTAATGTCATCAAGACCACTAGTTGGTACAATTCTGTGTCAATTTTTCCACCTGCCAAAAAGTTGTCAGGCGGTGGATAACTGTGACAAGTAATAAACGTAATGATTGTGATAGTTTAGACTATATGCACCCTGATTAAAAAAGTCAATAATATGATGTAAGTCAAGTTTTGTAAGTTCTTCGCCGTGTTGGTCCCGGCCTCCTTTGTAGAATAGGCCAACTGCCGTTCTGCCAGGCAGGTCGTAAAAAGCGACCAATTGGCTATCGAGTCACTACCATCGTGGCTACTAGGTGGTAGAGTTCTGCATTGTCTCGCCCGGGTCTGGTACCACCGCCTTACCTATTCCTGCCGCAATAGCGTCAGTGCTTGTCGCTGTCGTGTTTCGGTTTGGAGGGTAAGGTAGCCGGTAAACTTATGCATGTGGCATTAGACCTCGCCACAAGATAGCAACGCACCATTGACATCTTTGGTGTCTATAGGCGATGGTTGACTCTTTCCATCAGGAGACCCATTTGCTTGTTTGCTATCTTATGATATATAAAAAAAAAGTCAGTTTTGGTATACAATAGTGGACAAACAAGCACGAGGTTCACCTAAAGGTGAATTATCACAGCCACTCATGGCAGCTGCAACACCAGAGGTTTTGTTAGTACACTAACCGATTAAAAATGAACATGCTCTCTTGATGGTGCTAACTGTTATAGCATATATTTTTGAGATGATGATGATAAAGATGATGATATATAAACTTAATGATGTTTTAATATAAACGAAAAATAAAGTTTTGTACAACAGTAACATCAGTGATGGAAAAAAGTATAGATGCATGTTCACATTCCAAAATGGTATCATGAAAGTAAGGCATTGCCCGACTTTTATTAAGTCTTGCACAAAACATGTCATAGTATGACCGCCCCGTTGGTCGAGTGGTTAGAGAGAGAGACCCTGACTACGCAATCAACGGGGCTCGGGTTCGATCCCCGACGGGGACAAGCATTTGTGTGATGAGCATAAATGTTTGTATTTCCGGGTTTGGGTGTTTATTATATATATTCTAGTATTTATATATGTATTTCTATGTATTAGTATCGTTGACTAACACCCATAACACAAGTAAATAATTTGCTTACTTTGGGGTTAGATCAGTAAGTGTAATTTGTCCCGTGAATATTTATTATTTTATTAATATAAGTAGCTGTAGTAATATTTAGGCTCGGCCTGTTTTAAATTGCAATAATGTTGGCATATGACCTATCTATTCGTAAAATGTCATTGGGTAACATTTAAATATTATAACAGAAATTTTCAATATTTTTTTTTATAACTATACTTAGTGATATATTTTATTTAATTAATTTAAGAAATGTAGAAAGTTATTTTAGATGATCTAAGATGTCTTTGTCACTTAAAAGACATGCAAAATATGTGCAAACTTAAAACCGTCTGCATTATTTATCCATCTAAGTAGCTTGAATATACAATCGTTAGGGGTATGTAAATTTCGCAAATACAAAATCGTGATTTCGCATTAAAAAAAATTTAAAATAGAAAATTTCGCATTTATTTCGCAAAAAAAATACAGCGTTAAAAACTCAACTAAAGGCTAGTATTGTTGTAATTTTTACATTTGTACTTTTCATTGTTTGCCTGCGATCAGTTACGACATTGTTGTAGATACTAAAGTACCTCTCGGCATTAACACTATTTTTGACAGGGTAATTGAGACATTGAATAGCTGCTTTTGCAAATCCAGTATAGCAAGATTTTGTTCGCTCCTCATCACGCAACAACTCGTGCCGTCTCTGTCTGTTTTGAACATAGTTGTAATCATTGTTAGCGCGTCTGATCAACATTTGAAAGCACGTAACGTAAAAAGGTGCGAAAGTATTTAATTTTCAAATTTCGCTTTTATCGCATCTATTTCGTAAAAACGAAGTTTACGTACCACTAACAATTAGAGATGTGATAAACGGCTTTTAATTATTAACACGTTTAAACGTTTTGCTTATACTTTTAAGCGTTCGTTTAAACGCTTTTTTAAACAAAAGTTGTTGATCGTTGAGAAGGTCGATTATAAAACGAAAATTTAAGTGAATTAGTGGCGACCGATAAAGCCGAGAGCTAAAAAAGCGTTCAATGTTTTCTGGTTTTGTTAGTGTTATTACTTATTACTAGCTTATAGAAATGACGTGTTATCAAATACAATACAAATTATTTTACAATACTAGCTGACCCGACAAACGTTGGTTTGCCATATAAATTATTGAATTAAAAAATAGGGGTTGATGATAGAAAGGTGAATATTAGGGTTGTATGTATTTTTAATGCTACTTTATAAAAAATAAAAATAAAAAAAATTTGTCCTAAAAATAAAAAAAACAATGTTAGGGGTGGACAACCCTTATCACTTAGGGATATAAAAAATAAACAGTAGCCGATTTTAAGACCTACTGAATACGCATATAAAATTTCATAAAAATCGGTCAAGCCGTTTCGGAGGAGTATGGTAAATTACATTGTAATACGAGAATTTTATATATGAGATACTTTATCAATCAATCAATTTTCCTTCGTACTTTTTAGGCTTAGGACTATCTGAAATGAATAGTAACACAATATACACTTTTTTATCCATAACCTAATTTCAATAATTAATATAAACAAAATTACTTTGAAAATTTGTAAAGGGATTCGTGTCATGTTCGTACGCGCGCTAAGTAAAATAAACAATTGATGAGCTCGTCGAATTTCTTCAACAACGAAAAGCGTACTGTTGAAAAAACGTTAAGTTATTAATTCGTTGTAAAAAGTACTAACCAACCAAAAACGGAGCGTTGTCAGCAGCTTAGTACGATAACCAATCCAAATTGTTATTGTTTCTTAAAGGAATAGTAATAAGGTTGTTAATCTAATAAAATGAAAAATTATATTGAGTCTTAGAGTATAGAAGTAAATTTCTTTAATATATTTTATTTTGAATTTTAACGTTATTGAAATAAGGTTACTTTTCGTCAATCATGCTAATGTGTAGTGGTGTGTAGTTCATCGAATGAATCCTTCAAATGAAGTACTTCATTTCAAATACATCATTAATTCACTAGTTCAGTTGAATTTCATTTAGTTCACTACTTCATCTAGTTCTAGTCCATCGTGATACATGTAATCTGTGCATCGTGGAACGCCGAACGTCAGACAAATAAACGAAATACGAATTGAAGTACGTTGACTGACCCGAGCACTGGCGATGGCTGATCGTATTAAACGAATCTAACCGAGCACCTACACACACGCGCGCGATTTGCTATCCACATCGCTATCACATATTATATTTTGTACTGATACCTCTCAGTCATCGGATTTTAGGCGAAAAGTTATTTATGACCTTTATTACATTACGTTAAAGTACATTTCAATTTCATTACTGCATTTGTTTATAAATGACAATAATATTTAGTTATAATCCCATTACTACTATTTTGTACATTTTTTTTATGTCATAAGATAGCAAACAAGCAGATGGGTCTCCTGATGGAATCAACCATCGCCTATAGACACCAAAGATGTTAATGGTGCATTGCTATCTTGTGGCGAGGTCTAATGCCACATGCATAAATTTACCGGCTACCTTACCCTCCAAACCGGAACATGACAGCGACAAGCACTGACGCTATTGCGGCAGGAATAGGTAATGGGGTGGTACCAGACCCGGTCAATCGGTCGCATTTTACGACCTGCCTGGCAGAACAGCAGTTGGCCTATTCTTCGAAGGAGGCCGGGACCAACACGGCGAAAAACGTAATTGATTTTGAAAAGTATAGTCAAAAGATACTGTAGTAATTATTTTATAGTTGAATAAACAATTCTGTACTTGAATGGGAACGAGTTCCAAATGCCAAACGAAATCAAAGGCCACGGTATGATCAACTGAACTAAATGGACTACTGAAGTAGGTGAAGTCAATTAACATTGACGAAGTGAAGGAGTTAATTATTATGAGACATTCTGTGCATGTCTCATAATACTTTACACTGACTTTCATTCATACATTAGATGGACTAGATTAATCATAAAATTCACTGAAGGAAATGAAGTACTGAACTAAACCAATGAAGTACTTCATTGGGCGAAAAGAAGTACTTCATTCATTTCATTTCATTGACACATTTTTCGCATTTCTACTAATGTGGTATTTAAATTGTTGTATCTTAAACATCAACGTTTAAACGAAAACAGCTTAAATCCGTAAGCGCGCTTATAGGCTTATTTTGAAAAGTCTAATTTTTTAAGCCTATATCGTTTAAACGCCCACGACTACTAACAATCGTGTACCTTCCTTGCGTATAGACAGGCATCTTAACAATTTAAGCATACCAATCCTAGCAGCCAAGGTAAACACAACAAACAAAAGAATGAATATCTCAATGACTAGGGAGCCTCAACTTTTTAAGTATGAATGAACAATAATCTTTTTTCAATGTTTTGGACACATATTTCGTATTATATAGAGATTACACTGTATCTAGTAAATATGTAGTAGCTGATTCTAATAATAGTAAAATGATATTCAAAAAGTTTTGTCGTTTTTTAATGGAAATCGGTATTACATAAGTTAATGTGTAGGTTTAATTTATCCAAAAAATTACCTTTAATGGCGCAGGGTATAGACCCTTAGAAGCCTTCATAACTTGCTCCTTAGCCTTTTTGAAGATTATGTTCTTAACAAACTCCCATTCCATTACTGTTGCTGTCACCTTATTGATGATTCCATTCTTTGTTCTTTCTACTTTCATTTTTCCAGAAGCAATTTCTTTCGCTACTTGTATAGCTACATTTTCCAAATATTGAGCTGTATTTTTTTCAGGGATACTCAGACCTGAAATAAATTTATGCATAAGTACTGTATTTTAAGTAACACTGTAAATATCCATTTTACATTATAAACACAATCATATATGTTGTAAATCAACCGTTACTTATTTTGCAAAACGGAGTGCCATCCGCTATGTTTCTTACAATTACACACATTAGCGCTCTAGTTAGAAGCTGATAATGAGATTTTTTAAGATAGAAATTAACAGTATTACCGACACTTTTAGAAGCTACTCCTCTAAATTACGGCTGACCTTCACACCATGAAGTCAAGTAGGAGCCTTTTTTGATTGATTACTAGATATTTTTGGAAGGATTGATGACTAAGGCCCACTTGAACACTTTTTTTTAAATACTTTTAAAATTACTTTTACTATTGTTAAATTTATTTTAAAAGTTATTAAATAGTTTGATGCAAGTGGAACTTTATAATACTACTACTACTGCTCTTGTTTAAATAAATAAATTAATTTCAATCACACCATAAGTTTCTTTAGATTACACTTAAAGGCGGCTATTTTTCGCCAAACTTATAAAAAAAATTATAACTCGATATTATTGAAACATATTCCCATTTGCTGTGGTACACACTTTATGGGCTTCCGGTATATCATTTTAAGTACAAAGTAACCTCAAATTGATTTATAATTATAAAGCTTTGGAGCCCCATTCTATTTTATAAAAGTTATATATAAAACTATGTCACTAAAGCAAAGCAAGAAACATAAAACAGTAATTGTACTAATTGAGGTTTTCAAAATACATTGTGATGGTCCTGAATGACAGAATTAAAGTGTAAACTGTAACTGTAATTAGGCGTAAATTTTTAGAACACTTAAGTGATGATTTGTAGACCACTCCTTTTTCCAAATGTAAACACAGCACTTGTGTGGTATTACATTTGTTGCTATATGCATATGTTGTGATAAAGGAGCAGAGCGGGCGGAGGCGGTTTTTAATTTTGTGAATGTATTTGGTATTGGGCCTGTCCATTTCCTTCTAATTAATGTGTAAAATATTATATAATAACTACGTCAGTTACATACATATTGGTCAGGTGTTGTCCGAAGATGGTGCCAAGAGTCTTCAAAACCAATGCGTTTGCATGAAGAGAGTTATGAATGTGGAGGAAGCAATGCAAGTCCGTCTGTCTAGACTGTAATGTACGGTGCTCAATTCTCTTTGCCTGCCCCATAAGGGATTTGGCATGAAGATATGTACAGTATATTTCTTTTTACGTGTCTATTTTAGTAAACAATAATGGCCGACCAGTGACTTAAATTAGTCATAGACAATTAATATGGTTGTGAAAAATCAAAAGATCTATTGAACAAGTATGACAAACTAAATTGAATGAATGATATTTATTGTAACAACTATCCATCCATTTTGTTATATTATTACCAAGTATTATAATTTTTATAATCCATATTAATATATCTATATTAATGTTATCCATATTCCATATTATAATTTATAATATTACACATGCGAAAGTTTGAATGGATGTTTGTTACTCAATCACGCAAAAACTACTGAACGGATTTGAATGAAATTTGGCACACATATAGATGATAACCTGAATTAGCACTTTTTATTCCGGAAAAATTGGTTGCTCTGCGAGATTCACCAAAAACTATTATAATGCAGCAGCTGCACTTTGCAGCTAGTTATATTATAAATACGAAAGTTTGGATGGATGTTTATTACTCAGTCACGAAATAATTTCTGAACGGATTCAAATGAAATTCGGCACACAGGTAGATGATGATCTGGAATAGCATTAAGCTTTTTTTATCCCGGAAAACCGAGTTCCTACGTGATTCATCAAATTTTTTTATAACGCAGAGAGCTGCGGGTTGCAGTTAGTATGTTATGCGAAAGTGTGTTTGTTTGTTTTTCTTTCTTTTAGTTAAGTTAAACTTGTTACTATGCTGTAAAAAAACTAAAATATTTCTGCTGGTAGATACCACAGAAATTTTCCTTGTCACTAAAGGCATCGAACTTTCTGCGATTTCAAATTTTTATGCCAACGTCAGTACACTCAAGAGAAATCGAAATTCACTAAACCCGAGCCAAGTAAAACAGTTGAGAATGAGAACGAAGTCCTAAAAACAGTCCAAAGTCACCAAAAAATTTCATCAAAGTTTCAAGTGTCATCAAAATTTTAAATTGTGCAAACTTTGTTAATGTTGCGTCATTTTTACTGTTATCGTAAGTGTCATTGTTACTACTAGCAAAATGGTGGATTTGTATATAATTCTAAATAATTTAATTATTTTTTTTAATATTATAAGACAGATGAATTTAAATAGAAGAACAATTAAAAAAAACAATAATTATTTTTTTCTAGAAAATAAAGACACATAATCAATAATCGTTTTTCATTTATTACTAAAATAGTTTAAAAAAATAAGTATAAAAAACTAGGAATCTTCGCAGGATGGGAGGAGTATCATATATCTATCTACCTACATCCTAAGATATATACCTACATCCTAAATTTTTTTTTATATCATAAGATAGCAAACAAGCAGATGGGTCTCCTGATGGAAAGAGTCAACCATCGCCTATAGACACCAAAGATGTTAATGGTGCGTTGCTATCTCGTGGCGAGGTCTAATGCCACATGCATAAGTTTACCGGCTACCTTATCCTCCAAACCGGAACACGACAGCGACAAGCACTGACGCTATTGCGGCAGGAATAGGTAAGGCGGTGGTACCAGACCTAATCCTAAATAATTTAATTAATTTTGTAATATTATGGGACAAGTGAATTTAAATATAACTATTAACAAAAAACAATACTTACGTTTTTTGCGTTACAAGATCATCGAATTATTGTAGTATACAATGATTACATAACCTGCCTTTAATGAAAATAAGATTTTATTTTATTAACAGCAGGTTACTAGGTACTATTACAAAATTATTTAGATTTTAGAGCAAGGATTTAAAACATTATCAGATAACAGAACTTATTTAACGATACTTAACGTTATTACTAAGCGATACCTCAGTTACAAAATTATTTTTAAACACTATAATATGTATCGCTACTCATATAATAGAACGAAATTGTTAACGCTAAATAATGTTATGATACCGATACTGTTTTGTGATTGGTTCATCAACTAGCTCTAGAAGGCAACGTACTGATGTGCCAACTCGAAATAAACTCGACTCGAGTTAACTCGAGTTAAAATTCACTTAACTCGAGTTGAACTCGAGTTACCGAACTCGAGTTAGCAAGACAAGGCTTTGAATAGGATAATTGTTTGTGACTGCTTAATTTTTTTAATAATCGTGAATTCATTTAATTATTTGTGACAATTATATTGTTACACTATGTAGGTGGTAAAAAAGTTATTTTTAGTACCTAGACGTTATAAACTTTTCGATTTATATTTATGTCTTATAGCTTTTTAGAATAAGTGCCTATGTTTGTTTTTACATGTCCACTCTCTGGCTACTGAAACTCGTAAACGTGATTTCTTTTAAGGTCCCAGGGTTATTGTTTCCTAATTTAAATTATACCTTTATTTAAATTCTGTCTCAATTTTGCTACGTATTGTCATAACGCATGTGTATAGTAAATAAATGAATACAGTCTTACATAATCAACAAATCGCGCCAACCTACAATCGCTTGCCTTCCTCATTCATTCGCGCAGAGCCAAAATTCAGAGTTTACAACTCTTAACTCGAGTTCTGGAAAGGCGAATCTAACTCGAGTCAACTCGATTTAAGCACAACTCGAGTTGACTCGAGTTAGTAACTCGAGTTGACCCATCACTAACTGGCAACGTTATAATACCATATAACATAATGTCAATTCGTAGTGTATAAACAGAGTGTAATGAATAACGTTATTAAACAGTAACAAATTCTGTATCATTTTTGGTTAATTTTATACTTGAAAATAACGTTTTGTCATGCTACAAGCAATAACGTTACCATAAAATACCTATATAAATAATATCTTAAACAAGGATTATATATTTAAATACTTGTTTAAGAGATTGAAAAACTATATTGGAACGAAGTTCCTTACGGCAGGCTTGGAGGGGATAGGGATTTTACTGCGCGACCGAACTGAAAAAAATGTGATAGTAAAACCGTAAGAAAAATGCGTGGAATAAAAGCGTTAAATGAGACGTGCGCAGGCGCGACAGTCGCGTACACAAGCGAGTAGTGCCGTTTAGCCGAAGGAAGTTCGTTCCTACCTGGTGTCCCGCGACACCACATCATTTTTATTACTTTAAAAGTGTTAATCTTTGAAAATTATGATTCAATAAAGGG
Source organism: Apodemia mormo (assembly GCA_036924255.1). Classification (NCBI taxonomy): domain Eukaryota; kingdom Metazoa; phylum Arthropoda; class Insecta; order Lepidoptera; family Riodinidae; genus Apodemia; species Apodemia mormo. The sequence goes on along the minus strand of JAUPFN010000003.1, from coordinate 29,724,849 downwards.
GATATTTTAAATTCTACAAGTCAGTATTTAACATTTAGACAGTTTGTATATTTTTCTATATATTACTATAACCTATTTGTCGTAGTTTAGGAATATTTATGTTTGATAAGAATCATTCAATTAGTCATTCAAATTCGTTCATTAATGCACGTGTCTATCAATTTCATAGACAATCGGATATTCGACATGTCAAGTTCACATGGTATTTTTCAACTGTGGAAATGGCAGAATTCTCTGATAATTGCCATTCGTATAAAGAAGAAGAAGAAGAACTGTGGAAATAAATTTTGTATTCTAGTAAGTTTTCGTAAATTAAATGTGATAAAATAATATATTAGAAACAGTTTTTAGTGCCAAACAAACCGTTTACAATGAATGAATACGATACTCTAATTATATTTAATTCAATGTATATGATTGATGTGAAACTTTGGTGTTTTTACAACAAGTGGAGTTTGTTTACCTAAAAAGACACGTAAAAAGGAATAGACTGTGTGTGTATATACCTAGTATGTTCTGAGCTGCCTTAAGGCCCCAGTTACAGTTTGATTATTGCGAGTGCATGTATTTAATGAAACACGTGTGGACAGCATTTGACTAGTGCGAGTGATTAGTAATCAGCGTTTTAAGTGAATAGACGCAGATTACTAATCACTACAACATGTATCTTTTGCTTGATACTAAACACCTGCATTAAACACTCACACTCGCACTAATCAAAGTGTAACCTAAGACAGTGATGAGTTCTTATAGCCTGTATAAAAAAGCAACTACTTACCAGGTCCAAGGGGTGCAACTAAAAGGTCGACAATACCCAATTTCTTTGCCTTATCTGCTTTAACAGTTTTGCCAGTTAATGCTAGGTCCAAAGTTGTAGGGACAGATGTTAATTTGGGCATCCTATAAAAGAAAGATAATAATAAATGTATTTTTTATCAGAATTGACTAAAAAGCAAGCAAGCTTTATAAAAAGCAAACAGTTTGTGTTTAAAATAATTCATTATTTTTTAATTCAAATATAGTTATTTATTGACTTCTTTCCTTCTTTAAATATGTTTCAATATAAAAGAGTTGGCAAGCAAGCAGGAGGCTCAAATGATGGTAAGTATCAATGAGTAAAATGAGTAAGCTCAGTTAAAGATTTATAAGTCTTATTCATTCGGAGACCAACTCACCAAAGAGAAATCATCACCAATGGTCACTAAAGATGTTAATGGTGCCTTGCTGTCTGTGTGGTGGGATGGCAATGCCACCAAACCAGAACACAACAATCATAAGCATTGCAACAGTAAGTAAGATAATGGGTCAATATACCCGTGCGAGACGTTGTAGACTACCTAACTAACATCGTAACTACTACCTAGTAGTAGTTACGATGGTAGTGAACTATACAACTAATCGTACGCCTTTTGCGAATTACCTAGCAAACGACAGATAGTCTATTTTTCAAAGAAGGCCTGGACAACTATGAAGTAGTTTACTGGTTACCTTGCGCTCCAAAAGGTAACAAGACAACAACAATCACCGGCGCTACTGTGACAGGATTAGGTGAGGTGAAGTTACGAAACTCTACTACTACCAGTCACGATGGTGACACATTTGACAAATCGTTCGCCTCTTACAAATATCCTGACAAATTGTAGATGGTCTATAATTCATAGAAGATGGTGAAGAAGGAAAAAAAGAAAAATTAGTTTGATTAAATCTAGTTTCGTATAACCGTCCCACCCCGTTGGTCGAGTGGTTAGCGACCCTGACTATGCAATCAATGGGGATCGGGTTCGATTCCCGATAGGGTCAGGCATTTATATGATAAGCATAGCTTTTTGTAATTCTGGGATTGGGTGTTTATTAAATATATTTGACTACTTATATACGTATTACATTTCGTTAACTAACACCCATATCACAAGCAAATAATTTGCTTACTTCGGGGTTAGATCAATTAGTGTAAAATTGTCCAGAGATATTATTTATTATAAATAATTTCAATAATGTACAAATTTACCGTTGAGTACCACCACCTCCAGGCAAAAGGCCTAACATAACTTCTGGTAATCCAAATCCAGTCTTTGAATCTTTAACTGCTATCCTATATTTGCAAGCCAGTGCAGTCTCTAGACCACCTCCTAAACAACTCCCTTGAATAGCAGCAATATATGGTTTCTGTGATCTTTCAATCCTGTGAAAAATCTCATGACCTGCAAATTAAGATTTAGTTTTATGAGATCAAAAATATAATAACTTTACACCAAGAACTAGTATCTCACAGAATAAATATTTATAAAAGGGGCATTTCACGCGAAGCGGACAATGAAAAAAATGTGAGGTCCCGGATTTTGTTTATAATTGGATTATTTATACTTCTAAATGTTCTGAATAAATGTACATCTTTATTTTTTTTATGAAGCTGTGTTGCTAGTTTTTATGAGCATTTAAAAATTGTCGAAATTTTAAAAATAGATTTTTTGAAAGCTATGGTTAGTATAGATTTTCAAGATAAAAATTTAATTTAAGTAGTGTTATTTTACGAAAAATAAATGTTCCATCTGGAAGTTATCACAAATTTGAATAAAAAAAATGTTTTTCGTGGAGAAAACCGGAAGTAAACTTTTCAATCTGGTTTTACTTAACTTTGACATTTTTCAAAATTTTTATTTTTATCTCATAATGTAGCAGCTTAAGGCTTACAAATTATATGTGGAAAGTTGTAGAGTGGGATCTGCATATTTTTTGGAGATAGAAGAAGTTGAGTGCCAAGGCGCCACTATGATTGCCGTACAGACAATTTCGTAGAGCGGAATCTTTAGAAGCCAATGGTATAAAAAAGCTGTCACGTCTATGTTAATGCGTTTACAATATTTTTTCGAAGTTTGTTATATCTAATGAATAGATTTAATAATTATATAGTAGCTGGGCGACCGAGTTTCCTTCGGATGATATTTTTTTCATGTGGAAATGGATGATCATTAGATGCCACTTACCTAGATCAATTTTAATAGTAAAACACTATCTAAACACAAAATTTGTCAAAATCGTCAAAGAGCCAAATAGAAACCAATTACATACAAATATACAAGAATATTAGGGTATTCTGTTGTAAAACTTTCTGTTGTTGGTCACTAGCCACAATTATGCTTACGAAAGTTCAAGTGCTTGTGATCAAATTTGAACTTATTTTGATCAAATACTTGTAGTGACCTAAATGATACTACAGGACTGACAAAGAAATCAACATTTTTTTAATTCTTCACTCATACTTAAACTGATTTCTAATGATTCTAATAGAATTGGTATTAACTATAAAGACGATTTAAAATATAAAAATTAAAAAATATCGCCATGAGCATAGTCTTGAAGGATATGCAGATGTACAGCTGGTAGATAAGCAGAAGTATAATAGCGATTTAAAAAGCCACAAGACCGGTCTCTAAAATTACACATACATGATTCCACAATCACAAAAGCTAGATAAAAATGTACAGTCTGCTCTTGCAATGTACTTGTGATAATTCAATTTGATAATTTGAGTTTGCATGTATGAATGTAGCATACTTTCATTAGATTATTAATTCATATCTTACGTGGCGATAATAGTTAAGCTACATACATATTACATACATACTATTTACAATCTAATTTCACGATTTTTTCTTATGCGTAACAAAGGGTTCGATAAAGTTGAATTCTCAATAATTGATACCTGAACAGGATTTAAACCGTAGTCTAATCGATTAAGATCAGAAGGTACATGGATTAGTATCTAAACTAACAACAAAATCAACTACCACGTAAACGATGCGATGAAACTAAAATCCACTTGGCTTAAACTGTGAGCATTGTTCATTAATATGTTAGTAGGCATGATGTTCCAGAAGAAATTGAGGGTGACTAAACAAAGGAGATAAAATTTTTGATTGAATAATTTCATGACTAAGACTTCAGGTCGTTTTTAATTTATTATTTAAGAATTGCGCCATTAACAATAACAGTAAAACGGCCAAGCTACAAAATCGCCCGTACAGCAGACAGAGTGGCGCCTTCGCACTCTACTTCTTCTATCACCAAAACGTATGCAGATCCCACTCTACAACTTTCCACATATAATTTGTAAGCCTTAAGCTACATTTTGACACAAAAATAAAAATTTTGAAAAGTGTCGAAGTTAATTAAAATCAGGTTTGAAAAGTTTACTTCCGGTTTCCTATTCGAAAAAAAAATTTAAAAGGCTCATAAAAACTGGCAACACAGCTTAGTAAAAAAATAATGCTGTACATTTATTCAGAACATTTAGAAGTATAATTAATCCAAGTATAAACAAAATCCGGGACCTGACATTTTTTTCGTTGTCCGCTTCACGTGAAATGCCCCAAAAGTGAAGTGTTATCCACTAACAGTACAACTCCATGCTTTTCCCTTGGTATGGTATTACAATTAAAGCAATTACACTATAAAAGTATTTTAAAAATTATTATTTATATATTTCAAAAACTACTGAACAATTTTTAATGAAACTTGGACTATTCCTTAAGTTAGAATATACCTGATTTGAATCAACAACAATTATATCAATATGGCTTTTGGTTTCCGAGAAAATTGTGGACAAACATACAAGTTGCAATACACAATAATTGTACTATTCAGTATGTTAAGTATTTTTTGGTACTATTTTTTCATATTTTCATCTTCAACATGTGGCAATTTTAAGCAATTTGTTTGAATGTTTTAGCGGTTTTATAGTAATGATTTTTTTCGAAATAGCAAGCTTACCTCTTTTACTTAGCGCTACAGTTTCTTCTTTCGTTTTGCAATTTTCAAGCATGGATATGTCAGCTCCTGCTATGAAACATCCTGGTTTACCTGAAATGATCACTGCAGCTTCTATTGATGGATTTCTATCAACTTCATCAACTATATCTCTCACCTCATTCATTACAGCTTCATTTAAAGAGTTTACCTATAAATTAAAATATGTTTTCTACAATATATGGATCCTGTGAATATTTGGAATTGAGTTATTCATAAATATATATCATATTAATAAGCATAACATGACATATACAGGGGTTTCGGCGGCGACAAATCGATCGAACTAGGTTTCATTTTTAGAAAATTTTGTTAAAAAATTACTGAGCAAAGCTCAGGTATCCAATATAACATATGGATAATTATATCAATGGATCTTTAAGCTGGTTATGGATAGTAAATGTAATGTTGTACCCCACATGAGAAAAAATTAACATCCCCACTTTACATGTAGAGGAGCTAGCTACCTTAAATAAAATATTTTTCAAGATTTTATATTACCACTTTGTTGCCTTGACTAATACGTATATTCATGCCAAATAACATCTAATACTAAGGATCTCTGAGCAATCGTGTGGACAGACAGTTGAACATTGCAAAACTATACGGGTTCCTAGTTTAGTTCGGAATCCTAAAAACCATTGTTCCTTGTGTAATCAATAGAAATAATCATAGAAAAGTAATCATAGTAAAGGATCTAGATATTTATTTATGTATAGCAAAGTTATACTAATTATAGACAAATTAATTAATTGTGCTGTTACAGTGTACAGCAGTATACAGTGTTACAGTGTAACAGAAGAAAGAATGTATATTCAAAAGATAAATTGCATTTAAAAATTAGGTACTATATGTGCTAATTAATCATTTCTGTGGTCAAAGAACAACAGATTATATAATGCCCCGAACAATTAACACAATATTAAATATAAATTATAATCTTTAATTTTAATAACGTTAAAATGCGTAATAATTAAAAATTATATTTGCTAATAATAATCATTCATATCTCTTTAAAAAGCATAATCACCCCTGATCGCACACACATACTCACTCTGTACTATACTTTAATTAGTCCATATATATTCACACATACATATACACTACGCATCATATAAATTTATGTTATAGTGAGTAACAAAAACCCTACCCTATCATCAAAGTTATTATCTGCTAATTTTATATAATTATATATTTTGTGGGTATTAAGATACAAAAGGGCAATGCTAATCCATTCTCCCACTTATCTGGAGATTTCTGTAATCTAAACGAGGGATAGGGCAGGGGCATTAGCAGCTAAGGGAGTTGGTATGGGTTGCCACGCATTTATTTTATTTGTTGTTAGTCGTTTGTATCACTTGTCACTATAATAACTTGGTGTATGCATACATTTAAACTTTTTCAAAAAATTGCACCGCTACAATGTAAATATCTAACATTGACAATAAAGACAAATTTCATAGTATAAAAATGTTAAATAAAGGTGATAACTATTGTGTCAAAGAGTAAATCAACTGCAGGCGGTATAAAAAAAACAAAGATAAAATCTTAAAGATGTTAGCCTAACAAACTTTAAGATTTCATCTAAAACTAAGGCATGTACATGACTTATGTATTTATTAATATTTTATCGCAATGTACACCAAATATGTTTATCTACTTTCCTGTGTTTTATTCCTATCAAAATATTTCATACAGTATTTATTTATTTACTTTTATTAGTATGATGAAATATTTTGCTAGGAATATAATCCTGACGCTTTGATAATTAATAAAGGGTTTTATTTTTGCTTATCCGGATTAGCGAGGCTCTACTGTACATAAATTTTCCCAAACCAAAATAACTTAAATCATATTATTTGTTAATATTTCCCATCGTCCAAAAAATGCTGACTTTTTGAAAAATAAATAGAGTCTTCACAAAAACTTTGCCAGAGCTGGCTACAATATCAAAGATGAAATAGATAATTTGTGAAAATTTCAGCTTTCTAGCTATCATGGTTTATGAGATACAGCCTGGTGACAGACAGACAGACAGACAGACAGCGGAAGCTTAGTAATAGGGTTCCGTTTTACCTTTAAGGTACGGAACCCTACGAAAATAGTAAATACTCTTTACAAGAAAGCTTTCTATAGTGTGAACGATTATTTTATTGATAAGAAATCCTGGACTAGTTAATAAATAAATAATAGTTTAAAAAACTAAAAAACACGCTTTTTATAGAAAACCGAACTAAAAAATAGAAAATAAATTTTAATAAATTTAAATTAAGAATAGTGTTAAAAATTTCAATAATTATAAATTAATAATAGTGTGAATAAAAAAAATAATTTTATTTAAAAAAAAGCGTGGGGTGCATGGTGTCAATAGTTATAAATATTTTATTGACACATATGAGTAGAGTGATTATCATTTCGGTAATATCTTAAAAAGCACCCCACGCTTTTTTTAAAATAAAATTATTTTTTTTATTCACACTATTATTAATTTATAATTATTGAAATTTTTAACACTATTCTTAATTTAAATTTATTAAAATTTATTTTCTATTTTTTTAGTTCGGTTTTCTATAAAAAGCGTGTTTTTTAGTTTTTTAAACTATTATTTATTTTCTACTTTTTAGTTTGGTTTATTTATAATATGTAGCTTGTTTTTTTAATTTTAAACTATTGCACGACTCATGATGCGAAGCATCAGAGAGTGCTTTACGATCGAAAAATTTTTTTCATATATACATATCTTCACGCCAGATCCCTTACGGGGTAGGCAGGGAGAACCGAGTGCCATACATCACGATCCTTGCAGGCTTGTTTCGCTTCCTCCACATTCATCACTCTTTTCATACACACACTCCGGTTGCGAAGACTCTTGATACCACCTTCGGAATTTTTTTTCGCCTTATTTTGGCAACTATTTTTAGTATTATAGCCTTGTTAGTTAACGGAATCAAGATATTTTGCATACTATTGTCGAGATAATTTAATGGAAATTAATTCTATACTTGCTAAAAATTAATTTAGTGCAATAGAAACGGAAAAAAATATGAAAATAGGTCAAAAAATTTTCATGTCCGTCATGTATGAAACTCCGGAAACACTGTAACTTATGAAAAAATCAATTATTTGAGTTATTTTTTTTAATTCTAATCGGCAATTGTAGATCATCGCATGCGAATGGCTAATAAATTCAGTGTCGTTTAATTACAATTAATAAAAAACGAAAACTACAAGACTGTATATCTATATATATGCATGTAAAATTAACATGGATGGTGATATATCTATATCTATAAATATTATGTACATTTATTTTGTTTTTGTTTTTTTATTCAGTCAATTAAACTCAGTCACAGAGACGGTGGCGGATTCTTCGTGGCTCGTGAAATCTAAGTTATATGCGCAGACACTGTTGCAAACTCTAATGCGCATACCTAGTCGAGTGCCGCGGTAGAAGCACGGAACTACTTATACGCTCATAGACATGTGTGTGTGTGTGTAAGTGTGCAAGGCGTTCCTGTCGTACTCCCATACAGGACAATACGACGGGGCCAGGTATGGGCCATGCTGGCGCAATGCTGTCTACCTCTGGCCCATGCTTGTAAACCCGCTTTGGCCTAGCCTTGGTAGAAGTAGACTCGGTAAGATCCAAGAGCGTCTAGCGAATGAGTCTTTTGAGCAGAGAGCTATTAGAGTTGTTCTCATTATTGAGCGAACTAGCGAACTAGCGACTAGCGAGAGAACTACTAGCGAACGAGTCTGCCGAGCAGAAGGCTCATAGAATTAGTCTCATTGAGGAGCGTTTAGCTAAAGAGTCCGCCGAGCAGAGAGCTCGTGGATTAGTAGTGATACGAAACCGTACAGCAATTGAGTCTGCTCAGCCACGTGAGAACCGCCTAGCGGTAGCGCGTCAGACGTCACAAAGACTTCGTTCAATTACTGAGCGTAATTTTATAACCACCATAAATCAATATGCTGAAGTACCATGTACAATCTGTAAGAAATTATTATATCCAAAACAACAGACGTCATTAGTTAAAGCACGTCTTGATTTTTTTTTTTGCTCGACTACCATAAAAAAAGAAAAGTTCCTTCTCAGGCCTACTGGAACAACATGGAAGTTATAACTTTACCTCTTGAACTGACCGACTTGACAGACGTAGAACAAAGACTTTTGTTAAGAGTAGTTCCTTTTACAACTAGTTTCCACCCGCACCAAAGTGCTCGTCAACACGAATCAAACGAGCCCAAACTCGATAGAGTTGTGTTATTTAATTGCTGAGCTCCTATGGTCACCTTCTGGCTTCATCATCGAACCCTGCAGGATCCTAGTTAGCACCAAGCACCAAAGTGCTCGTCAACACTAATCAAATGAGCCCAAATTCGATAGAGTTGTGTCATTTAATTGCTGAGCTCCTATGACCATCTTCTAGCTACATCATCGGACCCTGCAGGATCCTAGTCACCACCAAGCACCAAAGTGCTCGTCAACGTGAATCAAATGAGTCCAAACTCAATAGTCTTGTTATTAACCGATTTTTAACCATTTAATTATTAAGTTCCTGTGGTCACCTTCCGATTCAGATTCATCAGATCAGCTCCATGTCATAATAAGGTTTCATTGTCATTCAATTAACATACGTATACAAAATTTCAGCTCAATCGGTAACCGGGAAGTGGATCAAATTTACTTGCGAGATTTGATTTCAGACATTGAGATAGGTACAATAAATAAAAAAATGCTCATAAAACAAAAATTACTGGGCCTACCTGAATCAAATTTTTATGGGACCAATTCGAAACTATTCCGCATCAAACAAAAAACGAATCACGTAATTCGGTTCAGAAACCTCGGAGAAATCGGTGTACATACATAAAAAAAATATACCAGCCGAATTGAGAACCTCCTCCTTTTTCTGAAGTCGGTTAAAATTGGAATAATTTTATCAAATTAGTGTATTGTCTTCTTCTTCTTCTTCTTTTGAGTTTGGCTAACAGTCGCTTTACGCAACATTCTGCCAGTGTCATGTTTAATTGCCATATAACAAAAAATGCGCGAAAAGAGTAAAATTGATAATTTTGGTAGTGTTTAAAGGCGTCACTAATATATAGGTAGTAATTAAGTAATAGGTAGTAATTAATAATAGGTAAATACAATGTAAATACAAAGTACAGAAAAAAATAACAATAATAAAATAAAATACATCACATAAAATAAAAAATATAATAGATAAAATTTAAACATTTGTTAGTAGGCAATAAATTAATGGATATTGATATGGCTAAAACTTGATATTATTTTTATTAATAAACTTTAGGATTAAAAACAATATAAGTGGTTTTCCCATTAAGGACAACAGATAATTAATATTTACAGGTAGGGGAATTTGATGATATGCAAGTTGAGGATACAGAGGAAAGGAGTTATTTAATGGACAGTTAAAGAAAATGTGGTTCAGGTCACCTTCTTCCATACCACATTCGCATAAAGACGAATCTCTTATTCTTAGTTTATTAAGGAATACAGGCGTACAGCAATGGCCCAGGCGAATTCTACAAAGAGTGGAAACAAGCTTTTTGGGAGCAAGTTTATGTTTACAAAACCAAGGCTTGACAGGAATATCTGGTTGGATTGAAGCATAAAATATTCCTTTACGTTGGCGAGTGATCTCCCATTGACTCTGCCAGTTTAGATAAGCCTCCTTTTTTGGTATGTTTGCAACATCGTAACATTGATAATAGAAGTGTTTTCTGTCTGCTTGGCTCTTTGTAGCAGATTTTGCTAAAGAATCGGCACACTCGTTGCCTTTTATTCCTACATGTCCCGGAATCCAAACAAGAGTAATATTCATATTTTTTTGTTGACATTTAAGTAAAATTTCTTTAATATCTAAAATGATTGAACTATGCAATTTATCATGAAATGGATTTGATAAAAGAGAATCTAAACAACTCTTGGAATCTGAGAAAATAACTGAGTTTTCAATGTTATGACTCATGATGAAAATGCACGCTTCTAGGATAGCGGTGCACTCGCCAGTGAATACAGAAGATTTAGTGGGGCATTGTAAAGTCAAGGCTAATTTGGAATTCTGGTAGTACACGGAGATTCCTGTTAATCCATTTTCTGTCATTTTAGAAGCATCGTTAAAAAAAAGGTGGCAAGATGGCCACCGAGCTTGGACTATTTCGAGGAATAACACATTGGCACATTCAGAATCCTTCGGTATGCCTATATTTAATATTATGTTAGGGACAAATAATATAGTATTTAATGAGTAGGAAAATAGAGGCAGTTTATTACGTCTAATAATTCGGGCTTCCATTTCTATAGATTGGAATTTTCGAAAACTATGGATAAGCTGAGGGAGGTTTTTATTGCGCCAATAATTACCAGATCGGCACAAAATTTCTAACGTTTTAAGTTTCCAAAATAGGGGATGGTTCTTACGGATACTAATTTTAGCTAGAAAACGATCCGCTAAATAATGACGGCGAATAGGGAGGGGTTGTTCCCCACATTCTACTTGGAGTGCGTTAATCGGGGTAGATTTCATCACTCCTATTATAATACGTAATGCTTTCGCTTGAATAGTGTTAAGTTTATTAAGAGCAGCTTTGTTGCAAGGTTCTAGTAAGAAGGAACCGTAATCTAGATGACTCCTAATTATCGCGTTATAAAGCAGCTTCTGTGAAAAAGGATGGGCTCCCCAAGAAACGCCTGAAAGAGCACGGATTATATTAATATTTCGGTCACATTTATGTATCAAATTATTTAAATGAGGTATACCAGTAAGTTTAGAGTCTAGGATTACTCCTAGGAATTTTACATGATTTTTAACTAAAATAGCTTCTCCATCTATTTCTAGATCAATGACCGGTATCCGTTTTTTCCTAGAAAAGACTACTACACTACTTTTAACAGCGGATAAGCTTAAGCCGTTACAGTGCAGCCACGATGTCAACGAGTCTAAGGAGACCTGAAGAGATCGAGCTGCGTCGGTAATGGACGAATCTTTAACGTATAGTAGGAGATCGTCAGCATATTGTAAGATTTGGCAATTAGAGTTAAGAGGAAGATGGATGTTGTAAGAATAAATATTGTACAGGATAGGACTTAGAACAGAACCTTGAGGGAGGCCTCTCCATATGACTCTTTTATCAAATTTTTCTCCAGGGATATGTAATTTGATAGATCGGCACATTAGTAAGTTGCATATGACTTGTGTCATCTTAACGGGGATGTTCAGCTGTTGTAATTTATACCTGAGCATCGAAAGAAGGACATTGTCATAAGCTGCAGAAATATCTAAAAATGTTGCCACTATTGATTTGTTTTGAGAGAAGGCAATTCTAATATCTGATGTGAAAATTCCGAGACTATCTAGGGTGCTACTTCCTTTACGAAAACCAAATTGAGGTTTGCTCAACAGACAGTTATGTTCTACGAACCATTCTAATCTGTTTTTTTATTAAATGTTCAAAAATTTTACAAAATGAGGAAGATAAGGCAATGGGTCTATAATTATTTACATTATCAGGAGCCTTATTTGGCTTTAGTAGAGGCAGTACAATTTGAGTTTTCCACTCATCTGGGACAAAACCTATATTATAGAAGCTGTTGACCAGATGGAGAAAGTAGTTTTGGCAAGGAAGTCCAGCTTTAGCCAGAAATGAATATGGGAAGCCATCAATTCCTGGAGCGGAATCCTTGACATGACTAAGGACAACCGATAGTTCCCTTATAGAGAATGGAGCATCTAGATGGTGAAGATAGAGATCCTGACTAATATTTGGAAGTTCTTCAATATTCGGCACGTAGGGGGGGGGCTATCTTATATAAGAAGTTCACAGCTACATCACGTGGAATTGGGGGGCGATTTTGAAATGAACAACCGCGCCTAAATCTATTTACTTGTTGCCAGACTAAGCTAGGGCTGGTAAATGGGGAAATTGACGAACAAAAGCTATGCCAACTCGATCGTTTTTCTTTTTAAATAAGCGTTTAGAAATTGCCATAACTTTCCGGAAGTTCAAAAAATTTTCTAGTGACATGTAATTATTATATTTCTTTTCCGCCGCTTTTCGAGCCTTGATCATTTCCGTACATTCTTTATCCCACCAAGGTGGGGATGATTGCTTTCTTTTGACTGCATTCTTTAAGGGAATACTGGAATCGGCACTTTCTTTGATCATATCGGTAAATGATGAATAGCAGTATTGTAAGTTCTCGTAATTTACTTCTGGTAAAGTACTTAATTTTTCATTTATACTGTCTCTATATTTTTCCCAATCCGCGGAAGAAAGTCTATATATTAGGAGAGAAATAGGGTCACGTTGAGGCATACATTTAGTTGGATATGAAATGCATATCGGGTAGTGATCACTCCCAAAACAAAAATCCAGCCGTTTCCATTGGAGTAAGGAAGCTAAATCAACAGAAGCAAGAGACAAATCTACACAGCTCTTTCTTTGACTGGGAGGAGATAGGCGAGTTGGGGAGCCATCATTTAAAATACAAATATTTAGATCATCTAGTATTTCGGCCAGGATAGCGCCACATCTGTCACTTTCATCAGAGCCCCATAAAACGTTATGACTATTAAAATCTCCTAGGATTAAGAACGGCGGAGGGATGGCGATAAAAATATTTCTTAAGGAATTTATTGATGATGGGGTAGGATGGGGAATGTATATGCATATGATGTTTATACCTTCCATTTTTATTCCAACGATATTCATGTCTTCTCTATTATAGAGGGGTATCGAGAGGGGAGATGAAGAACATCTATTGTCAACTAATATTAATGCTCCTCCGTGGCCATCAGCTCTATCATCGCGATAAGAGGAGAAGCCGTTGACAAAGAAATGTTGCTGAGGTTTTAACCAGGATTCTGTTATTGTCAAGAGAGAGGGGTGAAATTTATTAATTAAGTGTAAGATATCTGCTTTCTTATTTGGAATGCTTCTAGCATTCCATTGAAGGATCGTTAATGGGACCGCCATTATTGAGGTTTTTAAGAGCGAATAATCTAGAGGCAACGTGGTCAGGTAGGGTGAAATTATTGTTAATTATTAAGTCTAAAAGTAGACTTAAAATCAGTTCTATTGTGTTGGGGGTCTCTTTTCTTGTAGAATTTTCAGATGGATTCTGCAAAGCACAACCATCTGCCGGATTTTCAATTTGATATTCGTTAATTATTAAGTTATGAGCAGTTCGGTCATATCCAGGAGGAGGAGAGGGGCGGGCCCTGGGTTTTTGTGTCACTGTTTTTTTATAAGATGTATTAGAAGAAGAAGAGATGCGGGGGGGAGTAATAGGGGATTTTGCTGATTGAGGCGACTGGAGACGTGGTGATTGAGTCACATCTGAGAAAGATTTATAGGATGGAGGGACGTGTCTGGAGGCTTCTTGATATGAGATATTACGGTCAGCCATTATATGTTTAATTTCAGTTTGTCTAACATATTCGGGACAATTTTTACTGGTGGCATAATGATTTCCTGAACAAAATAAACATACTGCTTCAGCTAACTCGGTAGAGCAGGTTTCGCTGCAATGATTTTGACTGCATTTATAGCATCTAGATTTGGAACGACATTGAGTTTTGGTGTGCCCAAACCGACAGCAGTTAAAGCATTGTATGGTTGGGAACCTATATATCTCCACTTTTAAGTATGAGTAACAACAGTACACATGGTCGGGGAGAGTCTGTCCGTCAAATGTAAGGGCAACTAATTGGGTTGGATGCCATTCTGGGGAGCCGTTTACGATAACTTTTTTGTTTATTCTACGAACTTTTATAATTTTTCCACATCCAGATGGCACCTGAATGGTTTCCATTACTGTCTCCGGGGACCAGTCTGAAGGAATTTCGCGAACCAGGCCTATGCGGGATATGTTATATGACGGAATAGATGCTATGAATCCATATTGAGAGAGAAGTGGATTTAAAATAAAATTATTGGCATCTTGGTGAGTTTTAAACTCAACCGAGACTTTATTGCGACCAACTCGTTTTATTCCATTCAGATCATTTGGTTTCGATCGCTTGCGCGAGTTTTCAATCTCATTAAATGATTCTAAAGTGGCTGTTATGACGGGGGAATATTCAAATAGGTCTGGAGAATTGTTTTTATCGAGAGGCTCTGGAGGGCTCTCGTTGCCCTCCATAGCTAAATTAGAGATTTAATATAAGTAATATAAAACACTTACCAATAAGAATTTTAATACACAAATACAATATAAATATTAAAACAAAAAAAAACAAAACCAAAATATGTAAATTTACGACTGTATAAGTATTAAAAGTAATTCAGTTTACCGGACGCGAGGTAACCTATTCTCTGACACTTGACAGAATCTAGTGTATTGTCATCGGACCTCGATAAATCTACAAAGTTTGAACGAAATCTGGCCGTTTAAAGTGGGTCAAAATCACGCCCAAAGAAGTCGGTTACAAACAAACATACAAACATACAAACATACAGGTGAAGTTAATAAAAAGCGTGTAAAAATGTTAATTTTATATGTTTATTAATTATCATATTATCATTGTTTTATCACTGTAAAAGAATTTTGAATGTAAAATACTTACTTTGAATGAAAATATTCAATTATAAAAATTATAATTATAGGGATATTTAACATAAAGTTTATGATTATGACTATTTTGATAATAAATGAATAAAAAACTATAAGCATTTAATTGTTAATTACAGTTATAAAAATTCACAATTATTATTTTCCCCGTGTTGGTCCTGGGCTCCTTTCAAGAATAGGCCAACTGCTATTCTGCCAGGCAGGTCGTAAAAGGCAACCGATTGGCTACACGGGTCACTATTATGGTGGCTACTTGGTGGTAGGGTTCTGCATTACCTCTCCCGGGTCTGGTACCACCGTCTTATCTATTCCTATCGCAATAGCGTCAGGACTTGTCACTGTTGTGTTCCGGTTTGGAGGGTAAGGTAGCTTATGCATATGGCATTAGACCTCGCCATAAGAGAGCAACACACCATTAACACCTTTAGTGTCTATAGGTGATGGTTGACTCTTTCCATCAGGAGACCTATCTGCTTGTTTGCTATCTTATGATAAAAAATAATAATAATAATATCATGTGAATTCAACAAAACACAATTCTATGATTATACATATTTATGTGTAATTAAAACCATGAAATTAATTTTACCTTGAAATTTTACCTCGCTCTATGAACACACAAACTTATCTTTTGAAAGTCATTAATAGTGGTATATTTATGTGGCTAAAAATATATCTAGCTGTGATCGTTCCAGGTTGGCATTAGAAATGGGCCATACAATTTTTGGATTTTTGAGTGTTTGATTGGATAGGAGTTGACTTCTCCGTTGTAATGATACTAATCCTGATGGAAATGCCTAGTTTTTTTCATACCAATCTTTCTGAACTAGTAAGTAAATCTACACAGGTTAGTGTAGGTTAGGTGGCCCTTTTACAGTGGTCCAAAGATTTTTTCAGCTTGAGAGCATCATGAGTGATCATTTAAAACATACAAAACTTATAGTTTAGAAAACTTGACTTTTTTTTTAAATAAACCGAAATTGCAATATTTTTGATACAAAATCACTCTGTTATGAAAACTACTGGACTGTTGGTTGTGAAACTTGGTATAGGCATAGTGCAATAATCTACCTATCACGCTATAGGCTCATCTAGTGTAAACAATTTTTTTCACACATTGTTACAAAAACTCAACCTTAATACAAGTTAAGCCTTAATTACTCTCTTGAATGAACTAAACGGGCAACATATTCTCATCATCAAAATGTTTCATAAATATTACTTAGTTTATTTGCAAATAGCAATAAGTACTTGGGCCACATTTTTTGCTGCTGAGGTATTTATGAAGTGCCATATTTCTTTGAAATAATTTTAATAATATTTAAAATATATGACAAATGACGATTACAATTTTTAATTAGACAAAATAGACTTATTACAAAAGAGGCTCCCAATATAAAAAATAGTGCAAAATTATTTAACGGACAGCTTTTACAATACAAATCAAACAAACTATTTGAAGTGTTTTTAAGTATTTACATACATTTTTAAGGTTAGGTTTGTTTTTGGCCTATAACTTTTTTATGAACATTTGCATAGCACAAATACACTTAACTTCAAATTTGTGAGGCCCATTTCTAATGCAATTCTATGATTCCTATAAAATATATATTGTCACACCATTGTCCACAGCGGACAGATAAGAGTAAATTGTATGATGTTTGATGATGAATTCACCAGTTTTTAAGAGGACATTTGTTAAGTGCAACGACTATTGCTTGTTTCACAAAAACCAGTACACAAAGAATTGTCATTTTTCCAAATACTAACTTAATCAATCAACTTTTTGCCTAAGTCAGGAAACACACAAGAGGTGCATATTTTTAGCCAAAAACTTGGGTTGGGTTTAGAAATGTGCTGCACCGATTGAGCAAATCCGAAGCTGCGGAATGGTGGAAAAGTGTATAGAAGATCTTCCAATAACCCCCCGTTAGTTTTTTGTCGGAGACGTATTTTTTTTAAATAATATATTTTTAAGTTAGGCACGTAAATATTTATTTATTTCAATAAACTGTATGTTGATGACAGATCTGAATCAGAGCACTACAACTTGCATGTGGTCTTGTTTGCCCTACCCCTAGTATGTTTTTAGAAATCACAAAGGCATGGAGGGAGGCAGCCTCCGCCTCCTGTAACAAAGCGTAGGCACCTTGCGAGCCTGTGCTTTGTTATGTAAGGGCGGTGGGGCTGCAATTCCTGCAGCGCCGAAGCACACCCAATCCAACTAGTATATATAGTTAAAAAGGCAGTAAAAAACAGAATTGGAGGAAGTGGAAGTTAACTGAGATTATTTTGCTTTTCTCTATCTTCTTTTTTCTCCATTCTAGTGGCATAATTGAAATTTTATACAACATTATGTATGGCAGTTTTAAACAGAAAAAAAATCATAAAAAAAACTACATATTTCCGGCAGGGGGTTTTAAAGGAGATGAACACCCCTCCCCCCATCCCTTCCCCCTCCCCCCTATCGATGCGACACATTTCTGAACTGTTACCAAAAACTTAACTACTAGATCATGGTAGACTTCCTAGAACCTAAGTATCTATAATTTATGTGCTACATTAATACTTTTGATTACATATCAATTTTAAATTCCTCCTTAACTTCTATTACTATTTTGTGAGAATACAAGATTACAAAATTTACATGTTCATTTTCATTTTTAGACTATCTTTAATATTGTTAGCAACATTGGCTATAAACCAAATTGTTAAAATATATATCACAAGTAACATTTTGTGTTGATAAGCATTGGTAAATGAAACTGGTATAAACCTAATGAAATATTTAAAGAACTACAAAGAAAATGATTGTGTATCGCTCAGACACTTAAAAACATTATGTCCATATCTTTGCTGTACCTGGTATTTTTAAAGACGAAAAAAAAATTTGTGTGGTGTATATTTTCTTAGATTTATTTACATTACTTTGTTTAATTAAGAGTAAAAAAAATCTCTTTAATAAGTATACAAAAGACAAGCCTACTGGAACAATTAATCTTTCTATAAGGGTAACAATATAAAGTTTTATACTAATAAAATGTAACCAACTAAGGCTTACTAAAATAAAATATAGCTTGACAGCAGGCTAGCAGCCTGTGTTCTGTTTATTGTAAATTTTATTAAATTAATAAGAACTGAAATAAATATTTCATGTTAGAAAAAGTTTTGGCTAAATACCTTTGCATTTGGAGTATCCAAAGTAATTACGTACACGCCATTGACCAATTTGCACTTAGTGTGAACCTGTGATGCTGCTACAGCAAAAGATCTGCTAGGTAATTCTGAAACAAGAGTTTTAACATCATAATTAAAATTACTACCGGCTTACGAGCCGTTTTGATACTTTTAATAATTCTTAACTATTTTATATTTTTAATTAGAGTTAGTACACTACTTACTATTAAACTTCAACTTGTTGTGGTTTTTTAATATCTTTAACGCATTGAACATTTTACTGTTAGACATATTTAAAATTTATAGTTAGCTACTGTTCTTTACAAGTTAAAAGTTTACTTTCAAATTAAAAATATAATATGAATTATGAACCCAGACTTTGAACCTAAACTTTTTCGTTTCGTCAGATGAGTATTGAGTACGATTAGAGGGGGTGAAGGCCGAAGGGTGCTAAGTGAGAGGGGTAAAGAGAACGTCTTCTTCTTTTTTGTATTTTGGCAAACAGTTACGAATGTCAATAATATGCCAGTATCATGTTTTAATGTTGCTATTATATAATTAAAAATCGCACAAAAAAGTTGACAAGACCTTTTCAGGTAGAGTAGCTCACAAAACAATATAACTAACGGAAGTAGCTATATTTTGGTAATGTGTTATTTTTATGTGTTATTTATGGTTTGGCAATCAAGTAGAAACTGGTAGGGAGTAGGGACTAGGGGCCCTAATCGATTACGGGGCTTTTGTCACGTGCCTATTGTGCGTTTATTATGCAATATGAGCGACTAGGTCTTTATAATTATAGGCGACCTAAACAGTATACACGCTCTAGAATTGTTTCTATTAAGCGCCATGTATAGTTATATCTGACCACTGACCTCTAATATTACCACTGAACTGGCTGCTGTTAAATAATTTTTGTGCCTATTTGAATATCGCCATTTTGGCGCTGTGTGTATATAATATTTTAAGTTTCCACTACCGCCATGGCCTCGATGTGCTTGGCTAGCAGTTTTGTTGCGGATTTGACTTCATCAACCGTGTTATTTGTACTTAGAAATTGGTCGAGGTACTCTAATCGTGGACCCTGGTTTTTATTGTTGAATTTGTTACAGTCTACAATCTGTATTTTTCTTACGATTCTCGTGACAGAAGAGGGTCCTAGTTTAAAGATTATCGGCCAGCTTGAGTATATGACTATTATATGTGTAGTGTTAACTCTGTAGTGATATATTTGTCGTGGCCGGATCGCAGAATTGGCCACATCATGAAATGCTCGAGAATTTCATGAAATGGTGACATTTCATGAAATTGTTTATTGCCCATTGGCCACATCATGATGTTCCTTGATCAGATCAATGATAAGAAAGCGTTTCTCGATATGGTTAACTAAACGCGCGACTACTTCACGAAATGGTTAAAGTAGGGTCAAACTTAATTGATCATATCGTAAAATAGTTACATTATCTACCGATAGAGGCGCTATAAGCGCTTTGTTTGAGTGCCAACAAGGTGGCTCCCCTTACCGTATGTTATTTAGTAATGACCTGAAAACTATGTTGAAAGGACTTTTAATATTTTTTTTATACTAGCTGTTGCCCGTGACTTCGTCCGCGTGGAGTTCCTTTACTCCACACTGCCTGTCCCCCGTAGGTGATAGCGTGATAATATGTAGCCTATATGTTGACCCAACCTGTTAGTAATATTCATGCAAAATTTGAAGTAAATCCATCCAGTACTTTTTGAGTTTACCCCGGACATACAGACAAACAGACAAACAGATAAACAGACAACCAGACAAAAATTCTAAAAACTATATTTTTGGCTTCGATAGCGATTGTAGATCACGCCCCAAGTATTCTTTTAAAAAATATTCAATGTACAGTTTTGACTTTCCTACGATTTTATTATATGTATAGATAATAATAATAACTTTTTATTTCAGACTTAAATTGTCCATATACATTTTGATGTTAGTTATATAAAATAATTCTTAAATCTAATGTTAGTTACTAATAATCTATACATATAATAAAATTGTAGGAAATCAAAACTGCACATTGAATATTTTTTTTATTTATTTTAAAGGTATTTAAATACTTCAGAGCAAGAGGACCTAAGAATCCACCTTGATCAATTGAGTAAATTCAGAGTTATTTTTTATATTAGTATAAGTAAATAAGGAGAATATAAAGGGAAAAGGCTCTACCAATAGCCATGATCTATACACATAAGAAATAAATTTTGAAATGCTATCCTTGGGACGTTATTTATACATATAATAAAATCGTAGAAAAGTCAAAACTGCACATTGAATATTTTTTAAAAAGAATACTTGGGGCGTGATCTACAATCGATATCGAAGCCAAAAATATAGTTTTTAGAATTTTTGTCTGTTTGTATGTCCGGGGTAAACTCAAAAAGTACTGCATGGATTTACTTCAATTTTGCATGAATATTACTAACAGGTCGGGTCAACATATAGGCTACACTTTATCACGCTATCACCTACGGGGGAGGTGCTATGCGGAGTAAACGAAGTCCGTGCGGACGAAGTCGCTGGCAACAGCTAGTAAAAATAATAAAATAGAAATAATAATCGATAATGCGACCAGTCATTGCTAGAGACTATGTAGCTGTATCCAGTGGCGTAGCATTGGTGGCTCCCAGCGGTCCGCCAGCGCGTTCAGGATGCCGTTTGAACTGGTTCGCAACCCTGCAGCAGAGACGCGTACCTTTTACGCATAATAGCATGAAATCCATCGACGCGCCTCTCCGTGAGCATGCTGGAAACAATGCAGTGGCGCGGCAAACCGAACAGCACTCTGAATGCGTTGTTATATTGGACTCTTACGGCGTTATACGCGCGCCGAGTATACCTAACCCACAGGCTACAGGTGTAGAAGGATTGACAATATGCCTTAAAAAGAGTAACCTTCACGTTGTCAGTACACCGTGCAAACCTGCGGGCCGGAATGTTGCAGCGTACGGCCAGCGCCTTGCGCTCTCGCTTTATATAAATGTCTGTCTTACTCAAAAACAATAAACAAAATACTAATATATTTATTTATATTTTTATGAAATACCTTATAAACATCCAATTTTCACAACATGGCCAATCGTGGATGTCAAAATCGTAAAACGTTAACGATTTAACGATCTAGTCGATTTTAGTTGCCCACATCATGAAATCCCACCATTTCATGAAATTCTCGAGCATTTCATGATGTGGTCAATTCTGCGATCGGGCCACGACATAATTATAGTTTAATGATGTTTAAGAGCGGACTTAAAGGAGTGTAAACTAGGAGCTGTTTTGATGTTTGTTGGAAGGGAGTTCCATAGCCGAATAGCTTGACAAGTAAAAGATTGTTGATACCTAATCATTATAATCACTAAGATTTTGAGAGGGACCCGTAAAAGTAGTTTATCCACCGATCTTAACCGTCTTAGTTCATCTCCCAAAAACGCAAACCTCTCTGTTAAGTAGTTAGGGGTGCGAAAATCAAACAAAATACGGAACAGAAGAGAAAGTATTTGGACATTTGAAAGTTTTGTTCGGTATTCAGTGACATGGTCATATTATTTGCGTAGGCCAAATAAAAATAAACCTTTTACATAATGGAGTTGATCAAGCTTACTAAACTGCTCACTAGTAAGGTTAACGTAACAGGCAGCCGCGTAATCTAAAATAGGTACATACCTAGTAAAAAAGGATTGAAAACAAAAAACCCGACTGCATTTTGAAAAAAGATTCATCGCCTTAAATGAAAATTAAAAAGAACGAAACAAGCCCAGTAGTTTAGAATCATGTTAAGTAATAATAAATAACTACACCACTAAAATAGTTCTATAATCGATGTACATAGAAAAGAATACAATATGAATTTTAATTCATCACTGAACGATTAACAGTCGGGGCTCATTAAATGTATTTTATCTATCAAATTTTCTTAAAGGGCCCCAAATGTTAATCGTTCTGTGATGATTTAACATTCATGGATTGTTTTATACGTACATCGATTATAGAACTATTTAGTGGTGTAGTTATTTATTACTATTTAACATGATTCTAAATTCTTGTTTCTTTCTTTTTAGTTTTCATTTAAGGCAATGAATCTTTTTTCAAGATGCAGTCGGGTTTTTTGTTTTCAATATTTTTTTATTTTATACTTTTTAGTTAGGATGCATTAACTTCGACATTAGGATTATACGATGGTAAATTAGGCAATCTTGTCATTACATTCAGAGAGTGAATATCGTGGGGATTATTAAGTAACTCATGGTGGTCTAAATTTCTCATTATTCGCCCCTCTAAAGACCTAACTCAGCTCAAAGCATGCTTGATCTTTAGAAAAAAAACCGTGAATATAACTCAACCACAGCTTGGTATAAAGTAATTCCTTGGAGTTTGTGTATAGTTAGATCCCAGCACAATATCGTTTTTCATTCTATCTAACTCTGTCAACGAAGTGCATCGAATTCTTAAAAATATATAAACGGGTCAAAAACGCGTACATATATAGACCTTACAAGTAAGTACTATATATGTAAGCGTTTTTGACCTCGACGTTTCGGCCAAGTTATATTGACCGTGGTCACGAGCAGAACGGAGCAGCGAGTTTCCTTCGTCGTTCTCCCGACGATCGATCCCGACGTGAACGACGAGGAAACTCGCTGCTCCAGTCTGCTCGTGACCACGGTCAATGTAACTTAGCCGAAACGTCGAGCTTTACAAGTAAGTTCTATATGTATGTACGCGTTTATATATTTTAAAAAATGATAGTAGTACGCGTTAGTTTAAAAGTTCATATTGCATCGAATTCTGTCGTTAATTGTTCGATTATGACTCCCACGAATATTCATTTTAATTGCTTTGTTGTCAAATTCTAAATAAACAGCCCGTGGCAATTTTCCGGGTTTCAATTGGTCCCTTCGAAAAGATGGCCAGTCTATTGTATTATCATACATGGGGCACACTAAAAGTTTTGCACTTCTAGCTAATCGGAACTATTTGAATTTCAAATGTTATCTTTTTAAAACGTTGCAACCTTCTTAGTAGTAAAAAAAAATTTTGCAGGAAATTATTTGTCAATTGTTTTTTTATCACACATCAAAGTTCTACGTATGCAAAGAAAATGGAATTAAGTCAAAAAGATTTTAGAGCGATAATTTTTTATGATTTTAAAAGTTCTCTTTCTCCACAAGACTGTGCCACTCGTCTTCAAAATACTTTTGGGAGAGAAGTACCTTGTTTGAGCACCGTGAGGCGATGGTTTGCTGAATTTAGGAGAGGCCCCGATCGAATCCGAGCCCCGTCAATTGCGTAGTCAGGGTCGCTATCCACTCGACCAACTGAGTGGTTAACATACTAATACAATAATGTATTTAGAGTTCTGTTGCGGCTGCCATGGTGTTGCGGTGCCCCTGGCATGTTTGCAGATGCCCATGTTGAGGATTTCTATGGTATAATGTGGAAGAAAACTAAGACTAGGTACCATCTCACATTTGCGACAGAGTAACAACAGTATTCTAAATATGATAAACAGTAGAATCCTGTATGGACAGGTTTATGTGTCTGCATGGGTGCTTATTACTGACACACACACCACAGTAAATTATTTTGAAACACATTTTATATTTAAAGTTTTAATATATGTGATTTTTTTTAAATACTATTTACTAACATAGTTTATAAGAAAATATGTTAATAACATTAAAGGCATCAAGTGCTTGAAATAAATGATTTTTAATTAATTTTTAGACATTTTTTTAAATCTTAAGATAGCAAACAAGTAAATGGGTGCCGTGATGGAGAGTCAACCATCGCCTATAAACACCAAAAATGTTAATGGTGCCTTGCTATCTTGTGACGAGGTCTAATGCCACATGCATAAGTTTACCGGCTACCTTACCCTCCAAACCGGAACATGACAGCGACAAGCACTGACGCTATTGCGACAGGAATAGGCAAGGTGGTGGTATCAGACCCAGGCAAGACAATACAGAACACTACCACCTAGTAAATTAATTAAACCTCTCTTATTCTTCTCAAAACATACAAAAATCTATCAATTTTATTACAAAGGGAATAAATGTGCGCTTTCCAATTGCAATGTTTGTCAATTAATTTTCCTAGAAATCAGAATTCAATGAAAACGCTATTGTGTCAGGAATAGATAAGGCAGTGGTACCAGACCCGGGCGAGATAATGCAGAACTCTACCACATAATAGCCCATGATAGTAGTGACTTGTATAGCCAATCGGTCACCTTTTACGACCTGTCTGACAGAAAGGCAGTTGACCTATTCTTTAAAGGAGCCCGAGATCAACACGGGGATTTTTATTTATGCGATAGCCGTCACTGAATTGTTTTTCTGTGAGGTCCAGCACCGCATCAAGTGATGGTCCACTGCTTGCATTGCTCCAACCAGTGCTGGGACATGCAGTGTGAACAAATACTAACTGATAATGGATCAAACCAAACCTAGTATATTTATTAGCTTTAATTGCAAAAACGTGAAACGCAGTGTTCAGTGTGTCAAAACACTATGTAATTTGGTGTATGCAGTGGCACTGTAGGAGACCTGACTTCTGCCCCACGACCTGCCTCTTCTTGGTGGCATTGATGCAGCGGTCAGCTACACAGGGAAATCAGCTGTCGATCTAACAACAGGTGTACATCA
The DNA here is from genome assembly GCA_036924255.1 of Apodemia mormo. Lineage (NCBI taxonomy): Eukaryota > Metazoa > Arthropoda > Insecta > Lepidoptera > Riodinidae > Apodemia > Apodemia mormo. The sequence continues at coordinate 29,699,582 of JAUPFN010000003.1, read as the reverse complement.
CGGTAGATCTCACGGAGGTGTGGCACTATTGTGGCAGAGAAATGTGTTTAGTGAAGTTTCAGTGTTAAATTATGAAAGTAAGCGTATAACAACTATAAAAGCAATTACTCTAGGGACATGCCGAAGATCTTGATTGCATCTGTGTATATGGCTACAGATCAGCCTGATAATTTGTCAATATTTGTTCAATGCCTGGGCCAATTAAATGCAATCATTGAAGAAAGTGACATTAAAATAGTGTATATGTTAGGGGATTACAGCATACACCAGGGTGCATCATTTTGCAATGAGTTTTTAATTTTTGTAATAAAGGCAGTGGGTGTGTAGAGACATTTTAAGGCTTGGTATAGCTTCAGACACTCATACCTATGTTAGTGAGGCTCAGGGGTGTAAAAGGTGGTTGGATCACTGTGTGGTTAATACATTTGTTTGGCACACTATCTTAAATGTACATGTCCTATACACATGTTGAGGATTTCTATGCTATAATATGGAAGAAAACTGCGACTACCATCTCACATTTGCGACGGAGTAACAACAGGTTTCTAAATATGATAAACAGTAGAATGCTCAACCATTACTGGCACACACACCACAGTAAATTATTTTGAAACACATTTTATATGTAGTTTTAATATATGTGATTTATTTAAAATACTATTTAGTATTTACTAACATAGTATAAAAGAAAATATGTTACTAACGTTAAAGGCTTCAAGTGCTTGAAATAAATGATTTTTATTTTACTTTTATACATTTTTTTTACATCATAAGATAGCAAACAAGCAAATGGGTGTCATGATGGAGAGTCAACTATCGCCTATAAACACCATATATATATATATATATATATATATATATATATATATATATATATATATATATATATATATATATATATATATATATATTAGGGTGGATCGAAAAAAAAAATTTTTTTTTTTTCTTAGCATGGGGGTAGAATTTGTAGCTTATAAAAAAAGAAAATTTTTCAAAAAAAAAAAAATTTTTTTCGCAACATTTAGAGATAGCCCACTCGTTTTTTAATAAATTAATGGATCAAATGGACTTATTCTAGCGAAAAAAATTTTTTTCCGTCAAAAATCGTGGAAAACATGAAAAAATAATTGCATATGATTTTTTTTTCACTTACCTTTTACTTTAATACAGATAAAAGGGCTGCTTAATTCTTTATTTTTCGCTTAAGTTACAAAAATAATAGGAAAAAATTTTTTTTGACTTCTGATTTCCATTTGGCTTTCAAAAAGACATTCCACAGATTCTAAAACATCGTTTAAATATTTTAAAAATTTTTCGCTACAATAAGTCCATTTGATCCATTATTTTATTAAAAAACGAGTGGGCTATCTCCAAATGTTGCGAAAAAAATTTTTTTTTTTTTTTGAAAAATTTTCTTTTTTTATAAGCTACAAATTCTACCCCCATGCTAAGAAAAAAAAAATTTTTTTTTTCGATCCACCCTAATATATATATATATATATATATATATATATATATATATATATATATATATATATATATATATATATATATATATATATATATATATATATATATATATATATATATATATATATATATACTAGCTGTTGCCAGCGACTTCGTCCGCGTGGACTTCGTTTACTCCGCACAGTCTCACCCCCCTAGGTGATAGCGTCATAATATGTAGCCTATATGATGACCCGACCTATTAGTAATATTAATAGGTATAAAATATGTTAAGGTAATCACTTAACATATTATGGCCCGAATTAAATTTTTACATCTGCTTGTGAACTGCCGCTTTAAGAATTTTTGAGAGGAATGGTAGAAGAGAAATTGGCCTGTATTGATAAGGAGAATTAGGGCAAGATACTTTAACAAGCGGAAGGATATAGGCTTTCCGCCAGAGAGATGGGAAAACACTAGAGGACCGATAAAAATTCATTAAGTAAGTTAAAGCAGGTAAAATATATTTTACACTAGGAAATATCATTTCCCTTCTCACTTCGTCGAAATCTTCAGCTTTAGACCTGATTAGATTAGAAGGCTTTACAAGTTTTTGAGCAATAGTCGACCAACTTATAAAATGCACTTTGAGAAGTTTTTATTGGCGGTGAACCTGTAGTGCGGAATGCGGATATATATTTGTCATTGTTGAGATGCACGGAGACGCCACATTCACACGTCTGTCGAAAACGGCAATCCTGCAAAAGTCTGAAAATTTCTCAATTCACTTGGAGTTGGGAGGCAACACCAAACTCGTACACCAAATGTTAATTTATTACACACTTTTTCTTCAATACACCCAACACTCTAGATGACAAGCGAAAAGCATTGACTTTAGAATTTCTTTCACATCTCCCAACTCCTAATTTTCATCAATCATCCGTTCAATTTCAATCAACTAACCGTATGTGCTGTTGAGAAGACCATTTTATTCATATCATCAAATGCTGTTAGCATCGATAATGTAATCCGAAATATGAGTTTACCAATTTTAAAAAAATATTTCTCCTTTTATTAACAGTATTTTAAATAGTAGTATTTTTCCAGACGCTTGGAAAGTGTCTAAAGTAATTCCGTTACCAAAAACATCAAATCCTGTAGCCCCTTCTGATTTTCGACCGATATCAATTCTACCATTTCTATAAAAAGTTATGGAAAAACTAGTACATAAACAAATTTATCACTATCTCTCTGAAAATAATTTACTCAATTGTTTTCAAACTAGCTTTCGATCCGGCCACAGCACTACTCTCCTTGTAAAGGTAACTGATGATATACGTCGTACGTATATCATCAGTATCGAATACGTATATATTTGATGTTTTGTATATATTTGAAGTATTTTCTTTGTTAAGGGGGCACCGAACTTTTATAGCGAATCAATATTTGTCATTCTATGCGACCTGTATATGTGTGTGTGAGAGGCACACCAGCCGGTGTGGGTTAGCGACACCGCATGGACATCGTGTACATAGGGTTGCCACTCCTCCAACGTCTCGGGGTTAGACCGGGCAGTGAGTGGTGACAGCAAAGCGACGGCTGAACATCACAAAAGCGGCATTTCGCCTAACTTAAAACGCGATGTCCCACTGTTCTTTTTACATTGCGGTAATAGGGTCTCGTTTTACCCTTTGGGTAAGGAACCTTAAAAACATGTTTCAAAATAATTTGTTTCCTGACAAATTTTGCGTGTTACTTGCAATGACGGAATCAAGAACTTTATATACTCTTTAACTTGAACCAGTCTAGCTGCAAGCATTTTCCAACTCCGGGCTGCTTCTGAGATTTTCCTAGAAAAAATCCAATTTTGTTTCCTTAACACATATATTCAAGTAATCAGCTGTATACTGTAGCCATAATTCGAACCGGTTAATAAATAAGTTGGCACCATGTCACTTCTGTCATGGTACTTACAAGCCTTAGCTCAACTTAGCCTTGGTTTGATAGAATTAGCTGCGACCCTACCTACCACTTTAGGGGTACGGGCGTGACGGTATGTATTTATTTAGATTATATCCGTCTGATCTTTACCAAAAGAAAAATCGGTACTGTTCCCTCACCCATCTATAGCTTTACATGGTATAGTAGCTAGACATGTAGGCGAATTATTAGTCATTATTTTTATTAATTAATATATATTAATAATCAATATCATGAAATCTTATTATCACGATAAGCCCATTAAATATATCTGAAGAACGTCCATTTACGCTCATTGTTAAAATAGCTCGTGATGTCGTAGATAAATCCGTACTCTATCAAAAGCGTCAGATATGTAATTACCCGGAACTGAGGGTCATGGAGTTGTTAGGGTTTCCATACGATATTTACAAAAATATATTTATATACATGTATAATTTGTATATGTGCTTACGTACATTTGCGTCACTGCCATAGTTATTACCTTTATATTTGTTCTGCCGTTATTACTAACTAAATGAATAAATAATATTATTAAAAAAAAATTGTTTCTGATATCGTTAGTGTACGAATCTTTTTTGTCGCACATAATCTATATTAATATTATAAATGCGAAAGTTTGGATGTTCAGATTGATGAATGTTTGGATGGATGGATGTTTGTAACTCAATCACGCAAAACTACTGAACGGATTTGAATGAAATTTGGTACACAGATAGACGATGACCTGGAATAGTTTTTTTTATAGAAGAGGGGGGGGGGCAAACGAGCAAGAGGTGCACCTGATGGTAAGTGATCACCGCCGCCCATGGACATCTGCAATACCAGAGGTCTTGCAGTTGCGTTGCCGGCTTTTTAAGAATGAGTAAGCTCTTTTCTTGAAGGTCCTTATGTCGTATCCGTTCGGAAATACCCCTGCCGGTAATTGGTTCCACAACAGAGTAGTGCGAGGTAAAAAGTGTCGGGAGAAACGCGCAGTTGTGGATTTCCATACATCGAGATGGTGAGGATGGAACTTCAAATTTTGACGCGATGTCCGATGGTGGAATTCGGCGGCAGGAATTAATCCAAACAACTCGTCGAAACACTCTCCATGATATATACGATAAAAGACACAGAGAGAACCTACATCTCTGCGCAATGCCAAAGAGTCAAGCTGTTTCGAAATAGCCTGGTCGTCAACGATTCGAACCGCTCTACGCTGAATGCGATCAAGAGGAAGAAGCTGGTACTGGGGAGCTCCGGCCCTGAGATGCGAACAGTACTCTATGTGAGGCCGAACCTGTGCCTTATAAAGTTGAAGGCGATGTACCGGCAAAAAGTACTGTTTCGCTCTGCTGAGCACCGAGCTTTTTGGAGGCTAGTTTAGCCTTGCCTTCCAAATGACCGCGAAACTGAACGTAATTCGATATGTAAACTCCCAGGATTCCGACACTAGCTGAGGCTGTCAGGAGAGTATCCTCAAATCGAGATGATACGACAAAGGGCGTCTTTTTTGCGGTGAACACGCAAAGCTGTGTCTTCTTGGGGTTAAAAGTAACCAGGTTTTGGCGACCCTATTCCGAGACATCGGTAAGTCGATTCTCGACTTCAGACACAAGCTTGTTTCGGCACTCTGCGACGTGTTCCCGAGTGTCCTGTTATCCGCATAGCAATGTATGTTGCTAATTCGCATCATATCATTGATATGCAGAAGGAACAGTGTCAGCGATAGCACGCAGCCTTGGGGAACACCAGCATTGACAGATTTAAGGTCGGAGCATGCACCGTCGACAACGACCTTGATGCTCCGGTCAGCCAAAAAACTGGTGATCCACTCGCATAATTTCTCAGGAAGCCCATAGGAAGGCAGCTTCGCGAGAAGCGCTTTGTGCCATACCTGATCAAAGGCTTCCGCTATGTCCAAACTAACTGCCAATGCCTCCCCCTTGGACTCAACTGCTTCCACCCATCGATGAGTTAGGTATACCAGATCCCAGAAAAATTAGATAGTCCATGTCCAATTTCCTTTATCGCAAAATGCGAGCCGGTGAGTCTGAATCGAAACTAAGCGGGTGTGGCCTCGTAGAAAAAATACTCGTAGTCGCATCTGTGTCTGTTGCCACTTTTGTCCGGCATAATATGTGGCCATACTGAATATTCAAATCTATACGTCATATAATAAAATCGTAGGAAAGTCAAAACTGTACATTGAATATTTTTTTAAAAGAATACTTTGGGCGTGATCTACAATCGACACCGAAGCCAAAAATATAGTTTTTAGAATTTTTGTCTGTTTATCTGTTTGTCTGTATGTATGTCCGGGGTAAACTCAAAAAGTACTGCATAGATTTACTTCAAATTTTGCATGAATATTACTAACAGGTTGGGTCAACATATAGGCTACATATTATCACGCTATCACCTACGGGGGACAGGCAGTGTGGAGTAAAGGAACTCCACGCGGACGAAGTCACGGGCAACAGCTAGTATAAAAAAATATTAAAAGTCCTTTCAACATAGTTTTCAGGTCATTACTAAATACATATTATGACGCTATCACCTACAGGGGAGGAGTAGTGCGGAGTAAACGAAGTACGCGCGGACGAAGTCGCAGGCAACAGCTAGTAGTTAATAAAAAAATAAGGATTATTAATATCTTTAGGATATAAATTCAGCAAAAATAGACATTAAGTCACGTGACAGTAAACGCAAATCTGGAAGGGGTACGTCACGCCGTGGTAAAACGCCATGTTGTTGTTGACATTTTCATAGAAACCAAAGAGTTTGTCACTTATATATTAGTATGTATGTGTGATCGTGATGTTATTTAAGACGCCATTACAGTCTAGATTAGAGGCTTGGTCTGGCTTCCGGTGTAATTCCGACCGTAACCGACAACAACCGATGTCAATCATAACTTGACGACACATGATGGCCGGTAGGAGCAAAAGATTTCATCTGTAAATTAACAACGGACGCGCGCAACGATACAATAAGTGCCAACATGACTACGTGCCCATAAAAGGTGGCTGTCACAGGCGCGTAACAAGCACTTTGGTCTGGATCAGGCAGTGGTTATACGACCCTAGTGGAGCGTCTACAGATATCTAATACTAAATCCGGCTGAAAAGTTAGAAGAAGGTTCAACAGTGAAACTGCATGGACATTCACATCTGGCCTGCCTTGAGTTTCTTGCTTTTTTCCCCATGAATTCACTTCGTGAAGGCATAAACCTAGAATATTAGGTACTTAAAAAACCTCCATGTAATCTGACAACTTTGACAAGTTTCGAGCAGTATTGTAAAGATTCCTAGGAATATTCGGAAACTTTCGGAAATGTTCATCTCTAGGTCCGACCCGCCCCGCCGTGTGTGCGCCTTGATGGTGTTTTTAAAATACCGCCCCACGAGGTATAACAATAATTTATTAAAGACAAGAATAATAGGAACAATAATTTGTTAAAGACTCACTCATAACTTTTTCGCCAGCTGACTGACTGTCTAGTTATTTTATAAATATAAATTAATTTTCGTAAACGTTCCCTAAAACTTTAATGTATGGTTTGAAGCTTCATTAGAAGATGCCAAGATACTTAATGGAATCAACCGCTTAAAGCGCAGGACATGAGCATGAGATGCTGTTACTGTCACACATGTGAACGACGATATTAACAAAAACCGAAGTGAGAAGAGTAACCACGGAATTATTAGAAGGGATTTAACTTATGTGTAAGTATATAATAATATTTAGTTTTAACCACGTTGAGCGCCAGCATGTTATGTTGTAGGCAACTGACCTAACCCCAAGTTACCCGAATTTGTGTGATTTGTCCAGTGATAACAATTTATTTTTTAAAACATTTATCATAAAATTTGAGAAAAAAAATTATATGTACTGACAGATGCTACAGATTTATACAGTAGGTAGATAAAAATTATCAAAAAATAATTGTTTTATAATATTGATTTTTATATAAAAATTTCTCTCTGAAATATTTATCAGCTTGGTCACCCTAGCCACGCTTAACTTCCTGAGAGCTGGGTGGGTGGGTGGCAATGTGGCACCCGTTGCCATGGAAACGGGAACGAGATGAGAGCTTTTGCAACAAGTGGATCTTACTCAATTTCACATAATATGTATTATATTATATTTTGAAGTAAACTAGAAAATCTGTAAGTCGGTTGACCCTGTAGGCCATCCCTGAAGCTTCCCACTAAATTGAGGTATTAAAAGATCAAATAAGCAAAAACTATACCTAAGCATAGATACTTGAGCTCGAAGAGTTCAAAAATTTAAAGTTTGTAAAAATGATACTAAAGTATTTTAATTATATATTTTCGAAATGATAATCGGTTTTGATTGTTTAAGTGGCTTTGAGGGCAAGTTTTGAGCTCTAATTAAGTAAAGACGATAGGTTACAAAATGTCAAACTTTTTCAAAAATTTTCACCATTGATAAGTCCCAAACGAATTAAACTATTTTAAGTCGATTTACGGTATTTGACACAGTTTTTTAAGTAGAAGAGTAAGTATCTTCACGCCCATATCTCCGAAGGGGTAGGCAGAGGTACAACAAGTGCACCCACGATTAGCCGAAGATACTTGGTCCCACAATGTGATAGGTGGCAAGCCTATCACCAACCGGGCACTTTCCAATCCCGGACAACTTTGTGTTTCTCAGAAAACTGAAAAAACCCTTTTTTTATGTGCCCGACCCGGGAATCGAACCCGGGACCTCATGTGGTCAACGCCAACGCTGGACCACTAGACCACAGAGGCGATTAGTATTAAGTAGAAGAGTTGACCAGATTTTTGAATAAATCAGTATATTGCCAAAAAGATATTATAAAAATACGTAGTAAGTACTCGTATGCTGTAAACAGCGTAATTGTAGTATTTGAAAAGCTGTAACTTTCGAAAATTGGAACCCATTTTCACCTTTAAAAAGGCAATCAACGTAGTTTTTTAAGTACTAAAATATTGTGGAAAACCAAAAATTGTTTCGTTGAAATATTTCGAAGTTATGACGAAAAAACACTTTTTTCCAAATGTTTGGTCAATTATGTCTCCCGAAAGGATAAACAGATTTTGATGCAATTTATACAGTACACGCAGTTTTATGAGGAAAAGAGCTAATTGGATTTTGTACTCAATTGTTACATTAATACGGAGAACACAATTGCATGCTCTCAACCGCCTATCTATCGGTCAAGTCGTTCAAAAGTTATTAGATGTTTATATGCACACACACACACACACACACGCGCGCGCGCACACTCAAATGTGCACACGCACTTACGCACAACGCACACGCATACGCACACACGCGCACACGTCCGCGCGCACGCACACACACGCTCACGTACACGCGCACACGGACACACGCACACAAGGTTCAAAACCTAAACTTTGTAAATTTTCAAACTGGTGATCGATTTTGATCTTTCGATTTAACCAACGTAATTTTCGTGCTCTAAATTGTTTTATTGGTTACAAAATCCATAGGTTAAAAAATGCCGAAGAAATGACAGTTTGCTACAAATTATGTCTTTACGAATTTTTTATAAGACGCACAATTTCCGAGATATCGCGAAAAAGGTGTTTCCACTCCTTTTTCCAAGATGAATGGCGGCCGGAGGACAAGGGCGGTAACCCTACAAACTTGGGGTTAAGCTTCTATTGGACCCCCACACATGTTACAAAAATAAAATTGCGTCCTTTAAAAAATATAAAGCTCGTGAACATTTCAATGGAGTATGAAACAACGATACGATTTTGATTTACATACATTCGAAGTCGTTTATTAAGTATATTTAATTGGTTGAAAAATTTCGAAGTTATGTCAAAAAATCACTTTTTAAAATGTTCGTCATCGATAACTCCTGTAAAGTTATAAACCGATTTCGACGCAATTTATGACATTGGTTGTAGTTTTTTAAGGAATAGAGCTGGTTTGATTTTGTTCTTAATAGGTGCCTACATTAATTTGGAAGTTATTTAAATAATAAAAATTTCGCTGGAATTTATTTTAGAAATTCTCAAAATTTCTCAAAATCTTCTTGGTTAAATTAGTTCAGGTTTTTGGAAACCTAAATTCAGCAAAATCAAATCGAATGCCATAAACTGCGTGTCAATCGGTCAAATTGTTCAAAAGTTATGATATGTTTACATACATACACACATGCACGCATGCATACGTACGCACGCACATGCGCACACACGCATGTGCGCACGCGCGTACCCGCACACACTCCCACACACGCACACATGCACACGGACACAAACAAAGCACACGTACACACGTAAACGCACACATGCACACAAGGTTCAAAAACCTAAACTTTGTATTTTCAAACTAATGATCAATTTTGATCTTTCGGGTAGTATTTAATGTAATATTCGAGCTCTAATCGTTTTATTAGTTACAAAATCAATAGGTTAAAAAATGCCGAATAAATGTCAGAAAAGCTTTTTCCAAATCAATCAAATCAAAATAAATTCCGAATGAATAATCGATTTTTATCCTATTTACGGCCTTTGACGCAGTTTTTGAAGTAAAATAGTTGACTAGATTTTTAAATAAATCGACATTTTAGCCTAAAAGTTATTAAAAAAAATAAGTAACTTTGCTGTGAACAACCTAATTTTAATATTTGAAAAGCTGTAATTTTTAAAACGATGATACGATTTAAATTATTAAAACAGCATTCGACGTAGTTTTTAAAGTACTAAAATACTGCAGAAGGTCATAAAATGATTGGTTGAAAAATTTCGAAATTATCTCGAAAAAACACTTTTTTCAAAAATTTTCGACATCGATAACTCCTGAACGGATAAACCGATTTCGATGTAATTTACGACATTGTTTACAGTTTTTTTAAGGAATAGAGCTGAATTTTATACACAATTGGTACATTAATTAAAAAATTATTTAAATAAAAAAGTTTCGCCGATTTTTGTTTGATTTGATTGAGGTTTTTTCAAAATTTCTTAAAATATTTTAGATCAAATTAGTTCAGATTTGTAGAAAATCTAAGTTCAGCAGGACCTAATCGAATACCACCAACCGCGTTTGAATCGGTTAAGTCGTTTAGAAGTTATGAGATATTTACGTATATACACACACGCGCGCACACACGTCTTGTTGGTCCCGGGCTCCTTTGTAGGTCGTAAAAGGCGACTGATTGGCTATGTGAGTCACTACCATCGTGGCTACTAGGTGGTTAGAGTTCAGTATTAATATTATAAACAAACACTTCAATTTTATTTATTTGTATAAGACGTATAGATTTTCTTTTATCAATACAAAACTACCTAGATTATGTACATTACTGAGTAAAATGAAGTAACGTGTGTAGGTTTTTACAAGACAAACATTGACGTGCTACCAACAGAAACTGGGGGTTTCTCTCTCTCTGCCTCTTCCGCTTCCTCCCTCTAACCGCCCCATTCTCCTTTTTTCCCTTTCTATCTCCTTTGAGTGACGAATATTTCCCTAACTCCCCTCCCCCTCTCCCCCTCTCTCTTTCTCATCCTAATCTCCATTCTCCCTACTACTCTCCCCTTATTTTCCAACTTTCTTCCCTTCTCTCTCCCTCAACCTTTCTATCACCCATATATTAAAATAAAACATACAAAAGAACAAATTCGGAAAAAAACAATAAATATTTAAAATATTAATTTTTTCCCGTGTTGGTTCCGGGCTCCTTTAAAGAATAGACCAACTGCCGTTCTGCCAGGCAAGTCGTAAAAGGTGACCGATTGGCTCTGCAAGTCAGTACCATCGTGACTACTAGGTGGTAGAGTTCTGCATTGTCTCGTCCGGGTCTGGTACCACCACCTTTCCTATTCCTGCCGCAATAACGTCAGTGCTTGTCATTGTCGTGTTCCGGTTTGGAGGGTAAGGTAAAAAAAAATTACAAAAACTTGTCTTTTTTATATCATAAGATAGCAAACAAGCAGATGGGTCTCCTGATGGAAAGAGTCAACCATCGTTTATAGACACCAAAGATGTTAATGGTGCGTTGCTATCTTGTGGCGAGGTCTAATGCCACATGCATAAGTTTACCGGCTACCTTACCCTCCAAACCGGAACACGACAGCGACAAGCACTGACGCTATTGCGGCAGGAATAGGTAAGGCGGTGGTACCTGACCAGGGCGAGACAGTGCAGAACTCTACCACCACTAGAACTAACCACAATGGTAGTGACTCGATAGCCAATCGGTCGCCTTTTACGACCTGCCTGGCAGAACGACAGTTGCCCTATTCTTCTAAGGAGGCAAGGACCAACACGGCGAATCAAATCAAAACTGTCTTGCCTGCGAACTTGTCTGTGAACTTGTCTGTGAAAAATCATACAAAATTGGTAATCGAAACTTAGCCTCATTGATTTTATAGCTATGTTTCGAAATGATGCTAATTACATCATCTTTTCAAAATCTTGTGAACTATGATGGCTGACGAGTGACGATCACGGACGACGACAGTATTGATAGCTTAAGTTTTTTTCTATTACACAGACAGATGGCTTCTTTTTCAACATAATAAATTTAATATTCATAATTAAATTAACTAAAATATTAAATATAATTATTAAAAATAACGTTTGTAAGTAATAAAACATACAAAAATAATAAACAATGGAAAAAGAGAACAAATACTGAAATTATTCATCATACAAAATCTTGGTTAATTAGGAATCAAATTCAACCTCATTGATTTCTACGAAACTTTCCTAGTCGCTCAATCAACTTGCTGACAAGAAATCATGTGAATTTTTCCTACCAGAAATCGAAACGCGGCTAAAGAAGTTTTCATTTTAATAATCATTTAGATTATTCAATCATTTATACAATCTGACATATTATATTGTCAGATAAAAAAAAAAACATTGACCGCCCCGTTGATCGAATGTCAAGCGAACCTAACTACGAATTAATGGGGAGCGGGTTAGATTCCCGACAAGGGCAAACATTTTTTGTGGTGAGCTTAGATGTTTGTATCTGGGTTTGGGTGTTATGTTTATTACAGTATTTATCTACGTATTTCTATGTATTATTGTCGTTGACTAACACACACAACACAAGCAAATAATTTGCTTACTTTGGGGTAACAATTCGTGTAATTTGTCCAGCGATATTTATTTATTTATTTATTATTAGCTGCTCGGCAAACTTTGTTCTGCCTTTTTAACTACTTTTTTTCTATATTTTCTCACCTTTTAAACCTTCCCTGGACATTAACAATTAATTCAAAACCAAAATTAGCCAAATCGGTTCAGCCGTTCTCGAGTTTTAGCGAGACTAACGAACAGCAATTGATTTTTATATATTACTAGCTGACCCGGCAAACGTGGTCTGCCTTTTTAACTACTCTTATTTTTTTCCTATATTTTCTCACCTTTTAAAATCTCCCTGTACTCCAACAATTAATTCAAAACTAAAATTAGCCAAATCAGTTCAGCCGTTCTCGAGTTTTAGCGAGAGGAGACTAACGAACAGCAATTGATTATATGTAGAAATCAGAAATCAGAAATCAGAAATACTTTATTCAATAAAACTTTTTACAAGTTATTTTGACACGTCAACATATTTTTTTTTTAAAACTACTACCGGATCGGAAACGCGGCCACACACTGGGAAGATCCGGCGGAAGAAACTCAGCGGGCTTGTCTTTTTTTTTCATATCATTGATTTTTTTACATTATCACAATATTACAAAAAATATATATGAGATTGGTATGAGGAGCAATTAATCCCAGGCTTTTTTGTCTTCTAAATAATCTGAAATTTTATAATATCCTTTTTTACACAGTTTTGTTTTAACACATTTTTTAAATTTATTGACTGGTAGATCTCTTATAGTTTCGGGAAGTTTATTGTAAAAGCGTATACATTGCCCCATAAAAGAGTTACTTATTCTGTGGAGACGAGATGCATGCACAACAAGATTGTTTTTGTTCCTTGTATTGAGTGTACGTCATCATTTTTTTTAAAAAAGCAAATATTTTTACGAACGTACATACATCAAGTTCTCAAATATATATTGGGATATAACAGTTAGAATATTGATTTCTTTGAATTTTTCTCTCAGGGAAACCCTCGGGCTAAGATTGTAAATTGCCCTAATAGCTCTTTTCTGCAATACAAATATAGTATTTATTTCAGCAGAATTTCCCCAGAGAAGAATTCCATATGACATAATGCTGTGGAAGTAACTAAAGTATACAATTCTTGCTGTGTCGACATCAGTTTGTGTCTGTCTCATTTTTTTAACTGCATAAGCTGCTGAACTAAGTCTATTTGCTAAATTATTAATGTGCGGTCCCCATTGTAATTTCTTATCTAAAGTAATACCTAAAAACACAGTGGAATCCACCAGATCCAGGTTGTTTCCATCCAGTTGTACGTTGGTATCTACATGCTTTACATTAGGCAATGAAAATTTAACGCACTTAGTTTTGTTACCATTTAATAAAAGATTGTTCGTACTGAACCAGTGTACAACTTTTGAAATCGCATTATTTACTTCGTCATACTTACCAATTCGTCTTTTCACTTTGAATAAAAGTGAAGTGTCATCCGCAAACAGTACGATTCCATGCTTATCCCCTACGTAGTAAGGCAAGTCATTTATGTATATCAGAAACAGAAATGGACCAAGTATGTAGCCCTGCGGGACACCCATGGTTAAAACAGCATCAGGAGACCTTTCTCCATTAATATCAACCCTCTGAATTCTTTCATTTAAGTAAGAAATCAGAAGATCGAGAGCTTTATTTCGAACTCCATAATGGTGTAACTTCCGGATTAAGATGTTATGATCGACACAGTCAAGTGCCTTAGACAAATCACAGAACACTCCAATTGCATCCTGCGAGTTCTCCCAGGCTTCATAAACGTTTTTGAGTAATTCGACACCAGCATCTATGGTTGAGCGACCCTTCGTAAAACCGAATTGTTTATTGTGAAATAATCTAAATTTATCAAAATGTCTAAGCATTTGGTCTAGTATAATTTTTTCAAATATTTTACTTAGGGTTGGCAAAACCGAGATAGGCCGAAAATTAGAGGGATCACAATTAGAGCCAGACTTGAAAATTGGAATAACTTTGCTGAATTTCATTAAGTCAGGAAAAACACCATGTGTTACAGAACAATTAAATATTACAGCTAAATATGGTGCAATAACATTTATTACTGAAGCAATGATTCTAACAGAATGTCCCCATAAATCTAAGGTTTTTTTCGGTTCCAATGTTTTAAAGGCGTTCAAGATATCTAATCTAATATCATGGTATCAATAAATGAAAATTCAAAAGTTTTATCGCACTTGGTTACACATTGCTTCAGTAATGATTCAGCAGTACTAACTGATGAACTGAGGTTTTGAGTTGTTAAGACCGCAGCATTGGAGAAAAATTTTTCAAACTCTGTTGCAATCTTCAAATCTCCCTCTATGTTGATTCCATCAGATTTCAGTTGGAAGACATTATTGAAATTTTTGGTTTTTCCAGTTTCACTATTAATAATATTCCAAGTAGCTTTTATTTTGTTTGTAGATTGTTTAATAATATTTTTTATGTGAAGGGCTTTTGCTGTATTACATGTCCTTTTAAAAGTTTTGGAATACTTTTTTACATATTCTTGAAATTCCACACTGTGGTTATAAGATTTTTCATAATATAGGTCAAATAAGTGTTTTCTTAATGATAATATTTTTGGAGTAAATACCCGACTATATTCTGTGTCAATTAAATTAAACAAAGAACCATATAAATCATTCGGATTATCATGATAGGGCAGCTTTGGCAATTTTTCAGTTAAGTTAGCCTTAAAACATTCTACTCGGCTAGTATTCATTGGAACAAAAACAATTTCTTTTCTTTGAGGTTTGTTTGTCACTTTTGGAAACTTAGCTAATTGGCCACTATGGTCAGAATCTAGTACATATATAATTGAACTACTAGTGGGAGCTACGTTTGTAAATATATTATCTATACAAGTAGCACTAGTGGCAGTTATCCTTGTAGGCTCAAAGAAAATGTTGTGCAGGTTAAATGATTTAAAAATATTAAGAAAATTACATGATAATGAAGATTTGTCTAAAATATTTATATTAAAATCTCCACAGACAACAATATTCATCTTTGATTTGGAGGCTTTGAATATAACCTCCTCCATCTTGTTTATAAATTCATCATAAGATGCACAAGGGAAGCCCCCTTATATATACACTGATAACAATAAATTGCTCAAACTCAATGCAAGCAATCTCAATAACTCGTTCAATAGAAAGGCTCACTATGTCTTTACGTTCCTTAATTATTTTTTTTTAGATTGATTAGATAGATGTAGATTATTACCTCCCATCTTATCAGCTGGAAGCGTCTCTGAACGTTTAGCTTGCTCTACCCGGAGTTCAGATATTACTTACTAGCTGTTGCCCGCGACTTCGTTCGCGCAGACATCGTTTACTCCGCACAGCTGCTCCCCCGTAGGTGATAGCGTGATAATATGTAGCCTATATGTTAACCCGACCTGTTAGTCATATTCATGCAAAATTTGAAGTAAATCCATGCAGTACTTTTTGAGTTTACCTCGGACATACATTGACTTTCCTACGATTTTATTGTATGTATATAGATTATTTATTACATATTATAAATGCGACGTTTTCACGGTTAAGGGATTTTGATGAAAATCGACATAGAGATACAGGCTACCATTTTTTTGAAAAATCAACCTCTAAAGGACTGAAATAAGGTACGAAAATTTACATTGACATCTTATTCTATTTGCGGGTGAAGCTGAGGGGATCAATTAGTTTATAATGTTATACTGATCTTTTATCATTAAAATGAATTTATTTAGCGGGAAGGTAGCGGGATAACAGCGGAAAGTTAGCGGGATGGTAGTGGGAAGGTAGGGCAAATGTAAGGAAAGGTAGTAGGATGCTAGGGGGAACCAAGGGGAAAGTTGGGGAAGACAGGCAAAGGTAGCGAGAATATAGTGGAATGGTAGCGGGAAGGTAGCAGGAAGGTAACGGGAGGATGGAGAAAAGTTAGCGGAAAATTAACTGGAAGGTTGAGAGAAGCAGAGATAAGGTAGGAGAAGGTAGAGGCCAGCTAGGGGAAAGGTAAGGGGAAGATAGAGCAAGATTTTAGGAAGGTAGGGGGAAGTTAATGGAAAGGTAGGGGAAAGGTAGATACAATATAGTGGTGATGTAGGTAGAGAAAATATCTTCGAAACTACTAAAAAATATAATTATTTTTAATCTATATTAATATTATAAATGCGAAAGTTTGTATGTTTAGAATTTAGATGTTTGGATGGATGGATGGGTGTTTGTTACCTACTCAATTACGCAAAAAATGATATTTGGCACACAGATAGATGATGACCTAGAATAGCACATAGGCTACTTTTTGTCCCGGAAAAATTAGGTGATCCCGCGGTATTTGCCAATTTTTTTTATAATGCAGCGGGCTGCATGCTGCAGCTAGTTGATTATAAAAATCAATTGCATAAATAACGAGATTTCGTTAGATTATCATATCCGACATTGTACTACGACATTGTCGACATGATTTTTTAGTTTATGAATTAGCGCTCAATGCAGCATACTTGGCTGCTTATCCCTTACTCGGTGTAATTATATATACACAATATAATATATCAGAGCTTATTTTGTTACACATATATACACATATCTTTTCTTAGAAGAAGAGTTATAAAAATAGTCCAATAAAAACGGCTTGAAAAAGAAAAATCATATTAATTCTTTTTGACTCGCACAAGTTGTCGCCATTAATCGGAATTGATTCAATTCTCCTTGTCTCGAGAGCGATGGGGCGACTCCCACATAACCCACACCATTCCCCCCTCTCTCACAGAAGAGCGTTATTTTAACTGGACTTTACGATAAGTTTATCTTAGTATATAAATTTATCTTTTGACTTTTATTTTGTTGTTAATAATATAATAGATGAAAATTTACAGCTATTAGATACTAATTTGTAATTTAAAAAACGTACACTTTTATCCTACACCAAAAATTATAATTTCTCTCCAGGGTGCACTATTTACCTACATGGTCGTAGTGTTTTTTTATTATATCATAAGATAGCAAACAAGCAGATGGAAGACTCTTAATGGAAACATAAAACTATCGTCTATAGACACCAAATATGTTAATGGTGCGTTGCTATCCCTTTGGCGAGGTTTTAATGCCACATGCACGATGGTAGTGACTCGCGTTTATCCAAACGTTCGCCTCTTACGAATTGCTTGGCAGAACTATATATACTAATATTATAAATGCGAAAGTAACTCTGTTTGCCCGTCTGTCTATCTCATTTTCACGCCTAAGCTACTAAATCGATTTGGAAAAATTTGGTAAAAAGATAGTTTAAGACCCGAAAAAGGACATAGGATAGTTTTTATCCCGAAAATCTCACGGGAACGGGAACTAGGCGGGTAAAACCTCGGACGTTTTATTTTAGATTTTTTTTCCGCGCGGACGAAGTTCCGCGCACAGTGAGTTTCTTATATTTGTCAAAATGTCGCACTTTAAACCTGTCACAAAATATTATACATGTTCTTTACATACATATGATTTATTATTATCGCATTATCACTTTAATCACTGAAATAATTCTAAGGTATAAAACCCACATTTCGGTCGTAAACGAATATTTAAATAATAAAAATAAATTTATCTTTATTTATTTTAATTTTGATCGACTTCAAACAGAGGAGGTACTCAGTTCGACACATACCTACCTTGTAATAGGTATGTAATTTTATTGAAACTGCAGTATAATTTACTATAGTTACTTATGATATTTTATTTGGGTTTTCAAACAAATCCAAAAGTTTATCAGTGTGTGTAAGTTTGTTTGTCTGTTTGTAAGTATGTATGTTTGTGCATGCATCTCTGCAAAACCATTAGTCGGATTATGATTATTCTTCTTTTATTGGCTTACATTTATTTCACCTTAGGGAATAGTACAAGTTTCCAAGAAATAGACTAATACGTGAAAGTGTGATTGCTTGACTGATCTAACACTGGCTCAAGTTGGTGGTCAGCTTCGTTTTTGTTTTGTACCACCGCTTTACATATTCATGTCGCAATAGCGTCCATCTGTCCGTACTCCGTACCATTGTGCCTACTAGGTGGTAGAGTTCTGCATTGTCTCGCCGGAGTCTGATACCAACGCTTTACCTATTTCTGCCTGTATATAAATAATAAAAAAGTATGTGTAAATTCGCCACAAGTACATACTAGCTATTGTAAATTCGCCACATGTCTTAATTTTGTATAAATATTTTAGAAACTAGTGTTAGCAAGCAAAATTAAAAATAATTGTAAAATAGTTGTAACATAACATTAAACATGAGAGCGCGTCGATTAATTGAATTTGACTTTTATAAGTAAGTATTGTACCCGGCGATAAATATTGCACATCGAACTTTGGAAAGAGACAGTCGGATAATTTCGGCTGCGTAGAGCGTTATCTCAGTCCCACACTACCTATGTGACGTTTAGTCAGTCGTTGTTCAAGTACGATAGAGTGCGGTCGCGTCCCGATCAAAAATATATATTTAGAGTTGATAACACCCACAAATTTAAATAATTTAAAGTTGTAATATGGCATCTTTCGGAAAAAGAGGGAAACCTTTACGAGATCAGTCACGTGAAATTATCTACAATGTTTATAAATACTTTGTAACCGAAGCTGATAGATTTAAAAAAAAGTAGATGAAAATGTAAGTTGTTATTTTAAGAAGATTCAAGAGCGAGTTGCAAATGCCACTGGAATTTCAAGAAGAACTTTGAACAATATATTAAACGAAGTCAGTACTGAAACACATTCGACTGAAATTAAGTTCAGCACTCCAAAAAAAGGGAGATCAAAAAAGCAATTTCGTTTGGATATGGACGATTTTGATTACGATGTTGTTCGAAGAATGGTGTATGATTTTCACTTACGATTTAATGAACTGCCAACAATAAAATCATTAAAAGCTAAATTATCTGAAGCTATTAATTACAATGGGTCTGAAAAAACGTTGAGAAAAATACTTCATGACATGGGATTTCAGTTCACTAAAATGGAAGATAATCGAAAAATTCTAATGGAAAAGCACGACGTTAGTCTCAAACGAATGGAATACTTAGATAAAATACGCAAATTTCGCGAAACAGGAAAAAATATCGTCTACATGGATGAGTCATATATACATGCATCCCACACTAAAGGGAAATCTTGGAGTGACGATAAGAAAAAAGG
Source organism: Apodemia mormo (assembly GCA_036924255.1). Taxonomy (NCBI): domain Eukaryota; kingdom Metazoa; phylum Arthropoda; class Insecta; order Lepidoptera; family Riodinidae; genus Apodemia; species Apodemia mormo. Next base: position 29,679,875 of record JAUPFN010000003.1, on the reverse strand, counting down.
AGTAAAAAAGCCAATTTCAAAAGGTCAACGTTTGATAATAGTTCATGCGGGAAATGAAAAAGCTTTGTACCCGGTGCTTTTTTAACGTATAAATCCACGGACACTACAGGTGACTATCACAATGAAATGAATAACGATAACTATGAGAAATGGCTGGTTAACCAATTAATCCCAAATATACCCAGTGATTCTGTTCTAGTTATCGACAACGCACCCTATCACAACAAATATATTGAGAGACCCCCCAACTCAAACACCATTAAACGGGAAATGATCAACTGGTTAAACAGACACGAAATTCCAGTTGATCCAAAATTAACAAAAACCCAGATTTACGCTATTATATGTCAGCACAAGGAGAGGTATACAGAGTTTTCTGTGGACAAAGTACTTGCCGAACATGGGCACACTGTGTTGCGATTGCCACCATATCATCCGGATTTTAATCCAATTGAAAATATATGGTCTCAACTGAAAGGCTATGTAGCCTCTAGAAATGTGGGTATGAACTTAACTACAGTAAAAACATTATTGACTGAAAAAGTAAACATGATCGGCGCTGAAGAGTGGAAAAAGGTTTGCGATCATGCAATCAAATGTGAGAATGAATATAGAAGCATTCAACACAGTTTAGACAATTACACTGATAGATTAGTGATAAATACGGCTGATAGTGGCAGTGATATTGACCTCTTTGAGAGCACAGATAGTGAAATGGAAGTAATTGAGAATTAGAATTATTATTATTTTTATTGCAATGTCTCATTTTAGCAATAGGTATAATGGTGTTTATTATGTACACTAAAGCTGTAATGTTCCAAAATAATTAAATACGTAAATATAATGTGAACATGTTTTTTTAATTTATTTTACCCCAACCTAAAGCCATCACTTATAGAAAAATTAGTGTATTTTATACAAAGAATAAAAATATCAAAAGAAGCAAATCACTTGTTTTAACAGCTCCTAATAGGTACCGGACTGTTTGTATTTTGTGCGACAGAGATAACGCTCTACGAAGCTGAAATTAGCCGATTGTCTCTTTCCAAAGGTCGATGTGCAATATTTATCGCCGGGTACTGTAAAAAGTATTTTTGATAATTATAATAAGATGACTTTTGCTGCAGTCTTGAATCGTTGCGTTTTACAGAGTTTTATTAATTTGTTAATATTATGACATTTCTTAATCAAAAGATAACAAACAAGCAGTTGGTTCTCCTAATGTTGAGACAAACTTTACAAAAAATAACAAACTCATTAAATCTGAGGGTATCTATTATAATAGATGAAGATCATAAATTGTAATGAATTGTGAGTTAATGATAATGATAAGCGTATGATTTTAAATTATTCACAAAATATACAACAGTCCAATGTGCTCATATAATATCATTGCAACAGTCAATAATAACAACCAATTTACCGCAGATACGAGGTACAAGGTTTAATAAATACCCTCCGGGCACCCACTACTCACTGGGCATATCTTAAGGGGGAGATCTTAGGATATGCCCAGTGTGATTTGACACGCATATGAGATTTTTTCTTCAACGATTAAATGGGGGCCGATCCCTCTGAAATTAATTAAAAACAAAAGAAAATAATAGTAGGATAAAACCCATGAAAAATGGAAGAAAATAAAGTCAAAATAAGAGGAAAAATAAGAGGAAAAATAAATTCTTGGCGATCTGAGTTCGAGAAGTGTGAGACTTTGAAGGAGGAAAACGGTTTATCACGATTTTCGATAAAACTACGAAATTCTATCGGAAAAAGTTTATGGCAAAGTTGTCGGCAATAAGATCTACAACTTTTGTATTTGTACTTTTTTCATATTAAGTACCTTAAAATTGTGAGAAAAATTTGAAAAACGGACATTTTTTGTTTTTTATTTATATCTATATTATATTATATATATATTATATCTATAAAAATATTTTTTTTAAGGAACTGGGTAAAAAGTTATGTCTTTGTATCCCAAAAACACTATATTTTTTTTCACTCACGCTTCCCGAACTCAACTCGCCCGTAATTTATTTTTCCTCTTATTTTGACTATATTTTTTTTCCACTTTTTATGGGTTTCATCCTACTATTATTTTCTTTTGTTTAAGAAATTCTCTACCCTGGCCTATATCTCGTTTACCTTGTCATGTATATCCTGTATATCACTTGAATTATTTTTCGTCGTTTGACGTATAAAGTTGAAATATGCCCAGTCCATATAGTTGTATAATAGCCAAGCAAAAATCGTCCCGTCCATATAAAGAAAGAAAGAAAATTGGTACTGGTTTCTTTTCTTAAATACGCATGGGAGAACAGAGAAACAGGTAAAACGCGATCCAGTCTCCGTCCGTAAAAGCGAACGCGACTTCAGTGTCTGTCCGTCTGCCTCTCCGTCTGTCATCAGGCTGTAATAATTTTCTCGATCTTAATAGCGATAACTGGTAGACGCTTGAAATATTCACAAAATATTTAATTACATATTCAATTTAAAAAAAATAATTAAATTAAAATAAAATAAATATTTAAGAGACCTCCCATACGTGATACATAAACGTGATTTTTTGCCGTTCTTTTAAATGATAGTACGGAATCCTTAGTGCGCGAGTTCGGCTCGCACCTGGCTGGTTTTTAAATATAAAATAATTTATTATCCGATGATGAATAAAATAGGATTTTTGTTAGGGAGACAGTTTTGGTGACGAATCGAAATTGTGGCGAATTAGGACTAACCCACTAGCGTACCCGACATTGTTCAATCTCCTGCATCTAAAAGAAGAATTATTGGAAAGTAAGACTTACACAAGTTTGCTTAGATTTTACGAGTTACCTTGTAGAAAGACATCTATTATTAATTTTTTTTATATCATAAGATAGTAAACAAGCAGGTGGCTCTCTTCATCTCGCAGAGGGTTAATGTTAGATACATAACTTTACCTGCTACCTTACCCTCCAAATCGGAACACGACACTAACAAACATTGACGCTTTTACGGTAGGAATAAGTAAGGCGGAGGTATCAATTAGCATATACCCATGCGAGACTTTGCGAAACTCTACATTGTGGTTACCATGGTAGTGACTGCTAGGTTGTAGATTGAAGCCAATCGTTCGCTTTTAACGAACTGCCTGGCAGAATAACTGATAGTATATTCTTCAAGAGAGGCCCAGACCATTACGTTCCCGTGTTAGCTGTGTACCGGCTACCTCACCTTCCAAAGCGGATCACTACAAAGACAAACATTGATGCTATTGCAGCAGGAATAGGTAGAGCGGTGGTACCATATACCCAGGTGAGACGTTGCGGAATTCTACCACATAGTAGTTAAGATGGCATTGACTACTAAGTGGTAGAGTATAGCCAATCGTTCGCTTTTTACGAATAGAACAGGAAGAGGCACGGATCAATACGGGGATATGATTCTTATATTAAAATTATATGATCGTATTACGTGCTTGAAGTCTAAGTTTCAATCATTAGTAACTACCAGACCCAGGCGAGACGTCGCAGAACCCTATCAAGCCAATATACACCACAAGCCAATTGCTTGTCTTTTACGATGCACCTGACAGAATTGCAGATGGCCTTCAAAGGAGGCAGTTACTACCACAGGGTAAAATAAAGTCAGTTAGAGAGAAAAAATCTTAGGAAAGACCCCGGATTAGCACGGCGATCATTTAAAAAAATGTAGACTATGTTTGAGATAGACATCCGGTTACCAGCCACACGGCAGCTTGAAGTAGTTCATATTAATGTGCTTATCCTATTATGTGGGGTACCCTTGGATAGGTTTTTAAAAAAATATTTTTTTGATTAACAAACTGGTTTGTAAAATAATAAGCTTTAAGTGCTAATTTTTGTTAGAGTCAAATGTCCCTTCCCTACAGGTTAAGCAGTTGGTTTTGGGGGTGAAAAAAAATTATGGTAGTAGTAAATATAATGAAGTTAAAAGGAAAACTATCACGGCTTAGAAGGGCTTACAAGTTTTTGAGTAATAGTAGACTAACTTATAAAATGTTCTCAGAGAAGTTTTTATAGGCAGTGAACATGTGGTGCGGATACATATTTGTCATTGACGTTGAATAGCTTAAATGTTTATAGTATGTAACTATAAAAGCCTTCTTCTTAGTCGCATTATTGTGATGGACAACTTTGAAAGCATTGCGCGTGGCCAGATACGAACATTACCAATTTTTTATATCATAAAATAGCAAACAAGCCGATTGCTCTCCTTATGTAGAGAGATATCCCATAGGTGTTAAATTTGCGTTGCTATCCGTATAGCTGAATGGTAATGCATAAGTTTATAAATATTTGCCTAAATTATTTGTCTGAATAATTAAAGTAAGTTCACTTCTCAAATAAACCTCGATTTTCTTTTAAGCTGGTAGGAAGATATTCCATTGCCCACCTCTATATTCTGTCAACAATCTCCTCTTTCATATACTTTATGAAATATTTATACACTAACCTACATGTATAGTGTGCGTTAATATAACTTTCCAGCCAGGTTAAAAGAAATCCGAAGTTTATCTGAGAAGCGTACCTACTTTGAACTAACGTTTTTTGTAAAATGCAAGTAGAAGGATTGAACGGAAGAACTTATTGTGTGTTTGAGGCTCAAGCACTTTGGAGTAAAACTAGAGCCACTCTCCTAAATGACGTGAATTATGTATAGGTTCGGTCCTTTGCGCACAGAATATCTACAAGTATGTATATATAAACTAGAGACCGGTGAAGGCGGGCGTAGTGTGCTAGGAGTATTCGTCAGAGTGCACCGTGCTTGTTGTTCACAGAAAATTTTAATATACGTTTTAAAAATTTTTTAATTTACTAAATAAATTTGTGTATTTTACGATCCGGTAAGTCAATTAATTTATTTTTAAATATAACTTAATATTTTATATATAAAATATTTGTCCTGAATTTATTTTTAATTTACTTAAAAATAATTATATATTTGAAAATAAATACATTAAATATGTAATTAAGTAACATAAATTTTAATCGTATTATATATTATATCTCCGTTTTGTAAACTGTCACCTCTAAGAGTGAACCTGTCTATTTTACTTTCAATTAAACTTCAAAGGCCTTGGCCTTCATATTACGACCTCAACTTTGCGAGCTATGTAAAATACATGTATTTTTAAAAGTTATACTACCAAGTTAACTTGACCTTCTAGTTATAAGTTGTACTACACAAGGAAGTAATCTAAAGTCAAAATTTTATCTCAATTGAAAATAATATAAAACTGGATCATTAAAAACAAGTTTTTATATTATTTATCATTAATTGCTTAGATATAATAGTGTCAAAACAGTAGAGGCAGGTAAAGTTCCTTTTTTTTGTAAATATTCTAGCTCCCAATAAAAATGACAAAATACACAATACTAACATTGACTTTAAATACATTATTGATATTTTTAATGAACTGTTTTTGTTTGATTTATGCTTGTAATCGAACTCTATAAAAGGAGTAGAGATTGATATAGAGTGCAATTAATATAAATTTAACATACGCCCTGTGTTCAACTGCTTTACTGCTAGGCATATCGTAAAAGGAGAGAGAAGATGTATCACAACATCGTTACTATTTACTAGGTCTTATAATGCCTCGCTCGGGTTTAGTACCACCGCTCTACCTATTCCTGTCACAATAGCGTCAGTGCTTATCTCTATTGTGTTTCCGTTTGGAAAGTTCGGTAGTAGGAAAACTTATACACCCTATTAATTAAAAAAGTTAACATTTTTTAGCACTAATTCACTCGATGCGCGATGTTTAATCAATCCCTAGTCGAACCTTTGTACCTACTTTGTTTTTAACTTCTGACTAGAGAAAGTTACTAATTCACCCCGATGTTATGAAATCGAGTTTTCATCAGATCTCTAAATTTTGAGGTCCCAGGAAGGTTTCCTGACTATTTTTACGAAAGGCAACATGTTCACTTTGTTTTTTTTTTAACTTCCGACTAAAAAAAATTATTGATTGACCCTGATTTTCGAAAATCGAATTTTCAATCTCCATACTTTGTGGTCTTACGAAGTTTTTCTAACTATTTTTTGTATGACATTAGTGTGTCAGGACATTAATTTCAGACTAATGCACCGATTGAATTTAAAATCTAATATCTCTACTCTTTGAAAAACTGCGTTGAATATCGCAAATTAGATTAAAATCAGTTGATTTGTTTGGGAGTTTAAAAGTTTTGAAAAAAAGTTTTGCTGACATACCTATGTAACGTCTAGATTTTTTCGAGCAATTGATTTTGTATTGAAGACAACATAATATGTATTTCGACTTTAAAAAAGCCTTCTTTGTTGTTCGTAAGATCGAAATTGAATACTGCCCTTTCAAAAATTAAAATATAGAGTCGTTTTCATGTAACTTTATATTTTTGAATTTTTTGAACTCTAAAATATACCCATAGGGATATTTTTGACTGATTGAAGCATAAAATACTAAGTTTCAGGCATGGTCTGAAGGATCAACCGGCTAAACTACATATTTTTTCTTTGATAGAAACAAGGTCTTATTCTCTACACTAATATTATAAAGAGAAATATTTTTGTAAGTTTTTAATAAATTAACTCAAAAATTGTCTGACCAATCTTTAAAATACCTTTATACTTAGGATGCCACACTATTGAGGAGTAACTAAGGGTATTTTTTGCCTGACAGAAAAAGTGATAATTTTGGGTCATGCGAGCTAAATCGCGAGTAACAAATAGTTAAAGGCAGAGCCCGAATTTCCCTAAATTTTAACGGGACAAGGAAAAAGTATTGGCGAAGCCTCGAGCTTGTTACCAATAAATTAATAAATAGGTCATTGATTTAACTATTGATTTATTCCGCAAAATAACCTTCGTTTTCTTATCAAGTGATAATTTTATTCATAAATTGCGGTTAGTTGTGGTTTTCCCTGTATTGACGGGTGTCTTACTGTGACATATACCGGTCTTCTGACTAGATAGGTGAGTAGGTCTCCCCCGTAAGTACTGATAATATGTAGCCTATATGTTGACCCGACCTGTTAGTAATTATTCATGCCAAAATTTGAAGTAAATCCATGCAGTACTTTTTGAGTTTACCCCGGAAATACATTGACTTTTCTACGATTTTATTATATATAAGGTAAAGTGACTGACTGATGTATTAACGCACAGTCCGAATCCTTAGGGCTAAATTTCGCACACGTATTTCTCTTACGATGTAGGCATCCCCTAAGGAAAGATTTTTTAAAATTCAATCCCGAAGGGGGTACAATAAGGGATATAAGTTTGTATGAAACTTTTTATTCCTTAGACATATTTGCATGAAATTTCGTATGAATTGAGTACAAAAAAATAATTACGTGTTTAAGCGTCTTTCAAAATTCAATCATTAAGGGGTAAAATAAGGGAAGTAGCTTATAAAGTTCTAAAGTAAATATGCGCGAGGGAAGCCGCGGGTAAGAGCTAGTACCTAATAAATTTTAGTGGATAAAATATAAATTTATCTAAATCCCAAAATTATCAAATTATTTATGAATAACTAATTATAAATATCACTGCATAAACAACACGAATTGATTGAAGCAAGTAAATTACCTATTTGCTTAGGTATAATAAGAATGTTAGTCGACGATACTAATAGGTACACAGACATATATACCTTACCAATACTTAAATTTATTCAATGAACACTCAAACCTTTAACAAGAGAAGTTTCCTTACTCTAAGACTCAAACCCAGAAATGCTAACACCTATGCTCATTACACAAGTGTTTATCCCTGTCAGGAATCGAATGAAATATAAATAACCAGCTGTTGCCAGCGGCTTCGTTCATACGACCAAAAACATTACTTACTTTTTATTTAGTGGGGTGAAAAAGTAGACTATGGTGATCTAAAGTTATTTTCACATTATTGCCTTTTTAAATTAAACCGGTTTGTGGCACATTAGTTGGATGGTTATAAAGTTTATAACGGAAATAGACACAATTTGTTTTTTATTTGAGTTTAATTACATACTAACTGACTCACGCAACTTGGCCTGTGAAATCCCACCGATTACGAGTCAGGATCGCTAATTACTCAAACAACGGAAATATATTTTTAAGTTGAAATAAGAATTCAGATTTCTTCGTGCACCTGGGGAAATACCCGTTATACGGGCACGGGGAAAAACGTTTATAATTTTACAAATGAGCGCAAGGGAATTCCTCTCCAATTCTGTTAAGAATAATAATTAGTATTGCATAAATTTTCCTTAAGATGGATAGCTTCACAATTACCATTTGTTTTTAAAATTCCACTACCAGAATAAATCAAATCAGCCAAGTGTGAAACACATTCGTATACAAATATTTACGAAACAAACTTTATTGAAAAACCTACCTATTGAAGTAACAAACGTCCAAAAATATGTTTTTCAACTTTTAACGTTCAAATATCTGTCAACTATACTTATATCTTAAAAATTCTGAACCGTTTTTGATAAAGCTTGGACTTTTTCTAAGTTGGAATACACCTTTTCCCCCCGTGTTGGTCCCGGGCTCCTTTGAAGAATAGGCCAACTGCCGTTCTGTCAGGTAGGTCGTAAAAGGCGACTGAAGGTGACTATGCGAGTCATTACCATCGTGGCTACTACCATCGTGGTGGTAGAGTTTTACATTGGCTCTCCCGGTTCTGTTACCACCGCCTTACCTATTCCTGTCGCAAAAGCGTCAATGCGTGTCGCTGTCGCATTCGGTGTTCCGGTTTGGAGGTAAGGTAGCCGGTAAACTTATAGAATATATTTTTATTCAAAATGAATATATAAAATACATTTTATGAATTTTATGCATATGGCATTAGATCTCGCCACAAGGTACCTAGCAACGCACCATTAACTTCTTTAATGTCTATAGGCGATGGTTGACTCTTTCCATCATGAGACCCATCTGCTTATTTGCTATCTTAAAATATAAAAAAACTTGATTTAAATCAATAATAATTTTCCTGATATAACTTTAGTTCCTGAGAAATTCGTGGGCAAAATCACAAACATACAAATATATCTATATAAACATATAAATATACATATACTTAGGAAATCTAGTACACATGCTTGCACGCCTTAGTAGATCATCATACTCAAATATTATCCAACTTCAACGATATTGCATATATACATATCTAACTTATAACCTTCGTTTTTTCGTCGGTTAAAAACAAAAGGTTTTATAAGTTTACCACGTATGTATTAGTGTGTCAGTCTGTGGCATCACAGGTCTCTATCGGATGATCTGAGCGCGGATTTTTTAACTAAAGCTTATCAAGGGAAGGTTCTTAGGGTGGACTAGTCGTCCTAACGCAGGCCGTCAAGTTCCCTATCCATCAAGAAAAGAAATCCAGAATTCCCCATCACTTACAATAATTATTTCATATTTAGGCTCATTGGACAGGATTTGTTGCTAATGATACACATGAATCAGGAAGAGAACCGATAATGCAACGTGTTAGGTTTTTTTTTCTTCTCTAAAAGAAGACTAATGTTAATTTAAAGTCAATTTTATGACAAATTTGTGCTTAACATGTTGAAACACTAGGTAAACCGTATATCAAAAAGTTACCAAATCTCATGTAGAGCCAAGCTTCTAACTTTACACGCGTTCACTCTACAAGATCTAAAATAAGGATAATGTCAATTCAAAGTCAATTTTATGATAAATTTGTGCTTAACATGTTGAACCACTAGGTAAATACTATATCAAAAAGTTATCAAATCTCATGTAGAGCCAAGCTTCTAATTTTGCACGCGTTCACTCTACAAGATCTAAAATAGGGATAATGTCAATTCAAAGTCAATTCTATGACAAATTTGTGCTTAACATGTTGAACCACTAGGTAAACACTATATCAAAAAGTTATCAAATCTCATGTAGAGCCAAGCTTCTAACTTTACACCCGTTCACTCTACAAGATCTAAAATAAGGATAATGTCAATTCAAAATCAATTTTATGACAAATTTGTGCTTAACATGTTGAACCACTAGGTAAACACTATATCAAAAAGTTATCAATTCTCATGTATAGCCACGCTTCTTACTTTACACCGGTTCACACTACAAGATCAAAAAGAAGAGTAATGTCAATTCAAAGTCAATTTTATGGTAAATTTAAACTTAACATGTTGAACCACTAGGTAAACAGTATATCAAAAAGTTATCAAATCTCATGTAGAGCCAAGCTTCTAACTTTACACCCGTTCACTCTACAAGATCTAAAATAAGGATAATGTCAATTCAAAGTCAATTTTATGACAAATTTGTGCTTAACATATTGAACCACTAGGTAAACAGTATATCAAAAAGTTATCAAATCTCGTGTAGAGCCAAGCTTCTAAATTTACACGCGGTCACTCTACAAGATCTAAAAGAAGGGTAATGTCGATTCAAAGTTAATTTTATGACAAATTTTTGCAACATGTTGAACCACTAGATAAACAGTATATCAAAAATTTATCAAATCTTATGTAGAGCCAAGCTTCTAACTTTACACACGTTCACTCTACAAGATCTAACTTCACAAACTCTACACCTTAGTCAAAATATGAGTCTTAGCCGTTTCGCTACCGTCAAATGGGCAAAAGGTGAAAATTTTATTCACTGTTCATTACATTTGTTATACAATAATTCTTGTAGTAACGAAACGTTTAATTAGTTAAGAGTTTAAAACCCCTAGTTTAAGGGTTTAGGAGGTTAAATTTTTAGAATTTTGTTAAAAATTATCATTACGAAAATGTAGGGGTATAATTAATTTGGTTGAAATATAATGATGATCATTGAAAACGTCAGAAAAAATCAAATAAACTGAAATGTTTTATTGAAAATACAGCATAATCTTTTAGAGTTACAACGTATAACAAAATAATGTATAGTGGTTCTTCTTTTATAAGACTACAGAAATCTGCAATAGTATAGATACGTATTTCTCTATTGGATTGTATATTATATCCATACTTATTTTGAAAAAAGTTTACTTATTAATGCTGTTCAAACTAAATACTCTTTCTTATACTCGTGTGAAATAGGGAAGGGCCGCTAGTAAGTAGTAACAAATAAACTTTATGATCTCAGTAACAATCATTCAATTTTAGGCGAACGACACGCAACGGTCGCTTTGACTTACAAACATGGGCTATAAATAAAGTAGTAAACTAAGCGTTGGTATTCTCGACGTGGTTTCAATCTTAATAATATTAATTATTAATTAGAAATGAGAAGAGTCTAACTTTCACCGAGCCAACGAATACCGAGTAACTCGGTTTTGATATTAGCAAAACAGAGTACCCGATTTTTTTAACTCGAATTATGCGGTTCCCGTGTTTGCATAGCGTCGGGTGGCAAAGACAAACTTTTGGTGGCCAAATTAGACGAATTGATATAACTCCAAAGTAAGCCAATTATTTGCTTTTATTGTATGGGTTTTAGAGAACTATACTAATACACAGAAATACATATACAGACGGAGTGGTGCGTTAACTTCAAGTGATAGTTGACGTGATAGTTGGCGACCATATATGATGAGAAAAAATAACATTAAAAATAAACATAGTAAACTTAATAAATCTTATGACCGAGAATCTTATTTTTACCTGCGCCATACTGGGACACCGCGCGGACGCACGTGTCGCGCAGCGCACTGTCAATACGGAATATATAGGTAGGAACAAAACAAACAGAGCAGCGTGCTTAGAGAGTATAATATCCACATTCCTTCACTATATATATATATATATATATATATATATATATATATATATATATATATATATATATATATATATATATATATATATATATATATATATATATATATATATATATATGATAAATCCCTAAATTCACACTTACATACATACATACATTACAATATAGATACAAACTTGCCTTGTGAGGGAACAAGACCAAGGTTAATGTTAAATAGAAAATAAACATATTTCCATTTTTTGGAACGAGTTTCCTTATGGGGCATAGCGGAGGAGTGCCCTAGCCGACAAAAAACCCAGTAATGTTAAAAAACTTCTTTCCTATCTGGTTTCTCACGACACCGCACGGTGTTTTTTGACCTCTGTCTGTCCGTGGTATCATAGCTCTTAAACGAGTGAACCGATTTGGATGCGGTTTTTTTCTATTTGACAGTTAGTCTTAGATAATTCTCAGACATGTTTTATCAAAATCAGTTCAGCAGCTTCAAGATCATCAGCTTTTTAAACTTGATGAAAGGAATTAAGTAACTGGTACAGGCATAATCGATACGAAATTAGATAATGTGTTACTTCAATGATATTGCAATGACATGGTAACTTTGACCTGACACTGCAGGATTACTATTCGAAGATTATAAGCTCTTTTCGTGTTTTAGTCTGCAAATGATGCTAATGAGGTAGGAAGGTGTTCTTACCGTAGAGGAATGTTTCGGGGACTTATAACTTTTTATTTAGAAATATTTATAAAGTAGGTTAAAATAATTTGCGTGGCGTTCATTTAACAGAAAACTACTTATTTAAAAAACGCCACCTAGATTTACAAGGTCAAAACAATCATTTAGTGTAATTTACTGTTTAATTATTTTATTATTGCAAAAATTATGAGTAGAGTTATCATTAATCAAGGAATATTATGCATTTAGTTTCATTTGATATCTAAGTATGAGTCGAAACATGCAATATTTATTTGCAATTTAATAATTTTACATATTTCTGTTTCAGGGTTGTTTTATAAATAAATTCTTCATAATATATTATATCTATAGATTATACTAATATTATAAAGCGATAAAATTTGTATGTTCGTTAGTTGGTTTGTAGAAAATTTTCTCTGGAACCATTTGACCGATTTTAAAAATATCTTCACCAGTAGAAAGCTACATTAAACTGAATTAATATAGGCTTAATTTTATCTTAATTTTTCCGAGAGAGCGGGACCTAGGCGGGTTACGCCACGGGAAACGATTAGTCTAATATATTAAAATGAGCAATTTTTGTACTAATTTTAATGACTCCCGTGTTGGTCTGACAATGCGGGTCACTACCATCGACGTCACTAGTTGGTAGAGTTCTGCATTCCACTACCATCGACGGCACTAGGTGGTAGAGTTTTGCATTTCACTACTATCGACGCCACTAGGTGGTAGAGTTTTGCATTTCACTACTATCGACGCCACTAGGTGGTAGAGTTTTGCATTTCACTACTATCGACCCTACTAGGTGGTAGATTTCTGCATTGTCTCGCCAGGGTCTGGTATTACTTGTCACTGTTGTATTCGAGTTTGGAGAGTAAGGTAGGCAGTCGAATCCTGCATGTGGCGCAAGGATAGCAGTGCACCATTAACATCTTTGGTGACTATAGACAATGCTTGTCATTTTTTTAAAGTTTTTATTCAGTTTATCACAAAAATACATAGTAGGTACATTTTAAATTTAAAATATTAAACTGTATTTTTAAAATTATTTCTTTCTTTCTCTCTTTCTTTATGCTACCATTTATGTGAGTCAATGATGCCTGGAGTAGGTTCAATGCCTAGCACATATTGTTCCAAAATCCAACGTGTTTATTTGCCTTTTAAATGCTGTCACTAGGTATCTAGAAAACTTTTTCTGAACGCAGAAGACACAACCCTTACATCACAGGTTTTTTTCGAAATAAACATAATACTATAAGCAATGATGGCTATCACAAATATTAAAAATGTTGCCAGGGACGCAGAATAAATACAAAATATAAAAGAATTCTCGGTGACGAAAGCGGATTTTCCGGTGCTATGATATTCGAAAAACAACGTTAAAATAATTATATTTACTTAGAAGTTCCATAATGTTATAACATAAAGGCCGTAATGACAATTTTAGACATATAGGTAGATAATATACTCTAGAACTGTAAACACGCCAGAAGAATAGTCTAAACTAATATTATAATGAGGAAAGGTTTATTTTTTTGTTTATTTGTTACGATTTACCTTAAAACCTATTCGACTGATAATCAACGAGTACATCGGCTACTTTTTTACCGAACTGAGCAAAGAGAAGCAATGATTTTTGTAAGTATTCTATAAATGCGATGACTTTAAATCTCTGAGAACACCGTGAAAATATTTATCTCGTATTTTGATATTTTTTAAAATATAAAAAATCGCGTTAAATAATACACTAATAGGTATATACTATTTATTCAAGTCGTAATCATTTGCCACAATCGTTTAATATTTCACTCATGTGCCATATTAAAAAATAAAAATTATTGAAGTTTTTTAGGGACACTATTTATTTTAACAAAAAAAACAACCATAAGACTATATTCTACTCAGTAATATTATAATTAAACTGTTCACCTAAAACACAGTATCCTAAACTAACCAAATTGTAAGCTTCCTAAGTTTAATTTTAAGCTTACGGTTTTTACAATTTTACTATATTTTAGATAGATATTTTATAAAAATAATTACAGGTTTGGTAATTACATACATGTATATTACTTCCGTATTGCTCCGGACACCTTTTGATGAATATATTATCTGCCTTTCTGCCAGGCAGTTCGTAAAAGCGAATGATTGGTCATACGTGTCACTACAACGTTCCACAATGTGGAATTCCACAACGTCTCTCCTGAACGTGGTGAACAAAAATGTCCCTAGGTACTTACTACACTTTGCCCAACCCACAAGTGAATTGGAATAATAATATTGTTTTGACTGATATAAACAAATACACACTGCCATTACATTACAAATACACATTTTTCCTCGTGTTGGTCCGGGCTCCTTTGAAGAATAGACCAACCGCCGTCCTACCATGGCAGATCGTAAAAGGCGACAGATTGGCTATAGACCTGCGTATCACTACCATCGTGAGTACTAGATGGTACAGATCTGCAACGTCTCGCCGGGGTATATGATACCACCACCTAACCTTTTCCTGCAGCAATAGCGTCAGTGCATGCCATTGTCGTGTTCCGATTTGGAGGCTAAAGTAGTCGGCAGATTTATACATGTAGTAATGCCATCACTACACGGGTAGCAACGCATCACTAACATCTTTGGTGTTCATAGGAGGTGGTTTCTCTTTTCATCGCGAGAGCCATCTGCTTGTTTGCTATCTAATGATATAAAAAACACATATATTTTCACGTCCAATCCCTTACGAGGTAGGTCGAGAAAATTAAGTGCATACATACATCATGATCCAGACAGACTTGCTTTGCTTCCTCCACATTCGTAACTCTCTTCATGCAAACACTCGGTTTTGGAGGTTCTTGATAACACCTCGGACAGCACTCGACCAATTTGATTTGTTATAATATTTTTTATACCAAAAAAAAATTGTAAATTCCTATCAAACTAGAGCTCTGAGCGACACAGTATTGTTTTTTCTTTCTGCTACTTTAACGGCAGTGTTATTGCTGTCAAATGTCGATGTCATGGATACAGTAATGTTATCACGTATCTATAAATAGATAATATTACTATGTTACGGATAAAGCTGTCGTTAAATATGTACTTCAGAAATATTATCCGACCCCGCATCATGTAGGTTAGGTTAGATTATATTTTTCACCATCCAATGATTGACCCATTGGAAGGTGACAATCGGGGCGGACCGTCCCCATCCCCTTCCCATCGCTAGTTATTGATAAAAGTTGTCAATTTATTGCTATTTATGTAAAATATTGCATTGAAAATGGAATTTCACCAGTAGTACGATAATTTGCTTTGAAAAAAGGTATTAACCTGGAAAGTTGTCTGGAAGATTTAAAACTAGTGTTTATTTCATTTGCATTATATAAATACAAACAAAAATATATATATTCCATTTGTACCCTTTGTGGTATGAAACTCTCAAAAATACTACTTGACTACATCCTCCTTTTGGAAATTCGATTGAAAAATAGCTTATAATATGTCGTTTCTTCGACGCGATGGAACAAGGATATATATATATATATATATATATATATATATATATATATATATATATATATATATATATATATAAATTTAACCACCTAGACCACTGATTTTCAAAGACCCCCAGGGTCCACGGGAGACTCGACGGGGGTCTACGTTTTTCTTAAGTTTAGGGAGTATGGTAGAAATTTAGATTCAGGAGGTCCACTAGAACCAGCAAAAAAGAAAGTATCTATGCAAAAAACAGACGTAACCTTGTTGCTTATGGTTTTATTACACTGTATTCGTTTACAAGTTTGCATGGTGTGCACCTACTATGTATGTTTGTAAGTAGCTGCGAGGTCCATGCTCAACCTCGCACCACTTGCTTACCGCCGCCGACAGCATTGTGCAACTAGCGTTTGTGCCTCTCTCTTGGCATTGGACAAGGTTACCAATTTAAGTTTAGCTCCGTTAAATTTTAAAAGTATTGTCTAGCATAAAAGAATCTATATATATATATATATATATATATATATATATATATATATATATATATATATATATATATATATATATATATATATATATATATATATATATATAAGTAAGATATGCGCATGACAGCGAGAGATGTGTATGTCAGTATGTCAGATAAGTGTGTAGTGACATGAACGAAGATTTGAATAGACGCTATATTATGTATTTGTCGTCTATTTGTATGTTTCATCTTTATACAAACTTTTATGTATGGCAATCTAACAAAATGGCATCGGCATTTTATAAAAGTAAACATTTAGTACAAATCGCCAGAGACAGATTGTTGGTTATACCTTGTGATTGTACCCATCAATTGCATCAATTTGTAAGACAGAAGTCGGTCTAAATGCAGTCTCCTTTTATCAAGAGTGGGACCATAAGGCAATCTAACAAATCTATTTCATATTTATTTACAGGTCGGGTAGGGATTAGTTACGACAGCGTTAATGTCATTGTGCATATTGTAAAATATAATGAAGACTTTTTTACGACCATTGAGATACTCTTTGCCATTGAGAGAAAAAATTAAATAATGCATCCTCTTATCTATTCTTGCCATCGTTTCAGTGCTTGCTGGTGCTTTACAGTCTTTGATTTTTTTTAATATCATAATATAGCAAAGACTCGGATGGCTGGGCAGAAAGAAAGAGGCAAAATTCGCCTATGGACACCAAAAGATGTTAATGGTATGTTGCTATTCTAGTGCCGGGGTCTTAGTGCCACATGTATAAGTTTACCGGCTAGCTTACCCTCCAAACCGGAACACGACAGTGATAAGCGCTGACGCTATTACGGCAGGAATAGGTAAGGCGGTGGTACCAGACCCGGGCGAAACAATTCAGAACTCTACCACTTAGTAGCCATGATGGCAGTAACATGATAGCAAATCGCTTCTTACGAACTGCCTGGCAGAACGGCAGATGGTCTAGTCTCCAAAGGGAACCTGGACCAACACAGGGTAAAAGTGTTACCGAGAATTGCGTTTTTTACATTATAAAATAATACTGCCCTACTTACTTAGTGACGGAACTCTACCAATGACTCGCTCGGATTTGATATTAATATAACGATATGATATGATGAGATAAACTAGGTATACGAGTACAAATAATGATGAATGATGTGAAATATGTATAAAAATTTAAATTATCGCGGTTAATTATTATTATTTTTATAAAATAGTACCTAACTGGTCAAAGAATACATGAATATCGGGTGACTTTTTTTCACCATGGACAAAATTATATTATAGACGAGATTATTTGTTTACTTGCTGTATGTTTTATTTATTTAAATTTGTACAACAATGTAAACCAGTATTGATTAAAGATAGATGAATTTAAAACTACGCTAAAAATTAAAGGAACAGTCCTATACACTTTTTACCCGATGCGGCTGGAAAATTTCACACAGTATACAAACTTATTTGTGAAATTCCACTTTTCAGACAAATTGCATTGACCGTGTTCGGGAGAGGACTGAAAATGGCTTATAGTGTAACACGTTACTTTTAAAAAAACAATCCATATTCTCCATAATTAACCTGTGTATTGTCATTTTTAAGGTACTAATCATGACGGAACAGGACACAAAACTAAAATTCGGTTGGTTTTGAGAGCTCTATATTATTATTGTTAATTGCCAAAATACCTATGTCTGCTCTTATAGTACCTAATATCTCATTAACAATGATCGAATCGGCCCTTTGATTGTATAGATCATTGAATCTCTCTGTTAAGAATAATACAGAACTAGAGCTTTGAATATATTACGGCCTCTTTTATTTTCTTTTCATCTGAAATCTATATACATACATTAAGTCTTTCTGTCGAGTGTAACTTGAATTTTAGAGGCTTTAGTATGCTGTAGAGTCCAATACCCAAAGGCTATTAACATAATGCCAATATATTCTGAATATTGTACCAGCTTAACAATATGTTTAAGAGCATTTTCGATTTATTTTTATTTTAGACGAAGTGACGGTTTGTACTATGTAATCGCATTTTTGTTGTTTTCTATAACTCTAGAATAGTTTTTTTAGTCATGATCTTCTGATCATAATTTTCTTTTATTTAAATTTAGAACCTCATTTGTGAAAAAATTGACCAATAAGCACTCATTTTTTAGCTCAAAGCTATAGTAGGGGAACCCAGAGGGGATTTCGGCTTTTACTCAAGCGCGTCAGATTGACATAGGGAGGATATCTCGCATGCTGTTGAGGCTGTGCACCAAATATAAGCCCTTTATATAGAAGCGGGAAACTAGGAAAAAAAACAAAATTTGGATGACTTCGGCTTCTGGAAGTTATCAGATTATATTTTTTTCGATATTCTTACATCATTTCTTCTAATAAAAGAAAGTTCAGACGTGCTCGAGAATGTCAAAACAACGTTTTTTTTGCAACTCTGTGACCCTCAAACTCACTTAGGCTACACTTGAATCGTCAAATTTTCTTAATTTTAGCTAGGTATTTTTTTTACGTGGGGAAACCCGTCAGGGGTACCAATCTGATCACGGGGGTGACAGATTGGTTATGTCGACTCATACCGACTAAAACCCCACGATGGCCACCTTCGGCGATATGTGGAAGACCTGGGATCTCCAGAGGAACTCACGCAGTGCTCCAAGCTGCTTCGTTGTTTACCATGCCACGTACTAGGGCAGTTAAACTTAGATCGTTACCTATTATAGCGCGAAGCGCACATCGCAGGCTGAGCACACTTGTAAGATGTGCTCAGCAGAGTCTTCCGCATCAACGCAGTGGTGGCAGGCAGCATTTGGCTCCGCTCCGATTCGACTCAGATACCTTCCGAAACAGCCATGCCCCGTCAGGATCTGTGTCATACGGAAAGAAAGAAAGCCATGCTGCCTCTCCATCCACTGATTAAAAACCGGCAAAATAGCACGAATGGTCCGAAGTCCTGACTCGGCATTTGCTAGCCTCCTGGCCCTCCATGACCTCTGCTATGTCTCTCCGAAGTCGCTTTTTCGCAACTCTATTTCTAAGTCCCAGGGTACAGTTCTGGCTAATACGCACGCTGCATCATAGGCGACAGTGCGGTATGCCCGGGCAACCCTGATCGCCATCAATCTTTGCGGCCTACGTAGAAGGATGATATTTCGGCTTGTAGCTAGGTATACCATACCTTAATCTAACTCGATTTAGTGTTTCTATGTCAACCAGTATTTCCAGTTTTTTTTAAATTTTTAAAAGTTAAAACTTACTTGTACACTATAACCACGCTATAATAATGTCAGTGTTCATATTTGAATTATAAATATATTTATATAATTGAATAGAAAGTTATTATTGAAACTAGTATCGAATTAGGATTTAAAAATCTGGTTTCAAGTCAGGTATGAATTTACATATTTATATATTAATAGGTATTTTGGCAAGTGACACGTTTTTGAGCTTTAATTGTTTGTGTTTTGTCTTGTGTTTATTAGTGCTTGTTTTTTGTGAATTGTGATTGTGAATTTATTTGCAACATTTTTAAAGTTTTAAGTACTTGTTTAATATTTTTACTTTATTTTTGTTAATCATTGTGTAATGTAAACAAAATATTTTATTTCAGATACAATGGAGGCCAAAGAGTTCAAGGATTTCGCAAAAGCAATGTCAGAGTACATTGCTGAATATATTGAAAATATTCGGGACAGGTAAACAATTTTTTATTTAACTTTTCTATAGATAAATAATTTCCATTAATGAGAAAAGTATCAAATATTGGCGTATCTATGTATCATACTATGTAAGTATGTATAATTTTTTTTAAATATACAGACCGTTATTTTTTATATTACTTCATATTATATTTTTTATTATTTCATCGAATAGCAGTTAGTTCTCCTGATGGAAAGAGATATCGTTACTCATAGACACCAAAGATGTTAATGGTGCGTTGCTATCCTTGTAGCGAGGTCTTAATGCCACATGCATATGTTTGCCGGCTACTGTACCCTCCCAGGCGGAACATAACATTGACAAACATTGACACTACTGTGGCAGGAATGGGTAAGACGGTATCACCAAATACTAGGGCGAGACGTTGCCGAACTCTACCATCCAGTAGTCACGATGGTAGTGACTTGCTTGGTCAATTGTTCGCCTTTTACGAACTGTCAAGCAGAGTGGCAGATGGTCTATTCTTCAAAGAAGGCTTGGACCAACACGAGGTAAATTAAATTTAAACTTTTTTTTAAATAATAATAATAAACTCTAGCAAATACTAATTACAAGCAGACCCTACCACTAGTAGCATCCATCGTTCACCAACATCTGGCATTTAAATATAAGTTTACTAAAAGATAGTAATTATAAAACATATTGAGGTAAATAGGTAGTAATTATAAAACATATTATAACACTAGCTGACTCGCGCAGGTTTGCCTGCGAGAAAAATCAACATAATTTTTCATACAAACTTTCATCCCCTAATTCAGCCCCTAGGGGTTGGTTTAAGAAAAAAGTAGCCTACGTGTGACCTCGGGTCTTCCACTATCTCCATGCCAAATTATATCAAAATCGGTTCAGCGATTTGGCCGTTAAAGCGTAACCAATAGACATGTAGTTTTTCGCATTTATAATGTTTGTATGGAAGTATGGATTTATAACTGATAAAACCCCATTCATAATATTATGTGGATAAAATCATTCGTACAATAATCTGATATTAGATACTGTTTGAGACATAAATTAAGCTGAATTATTAATAATTAACAGAATTTTACCGCGATTAGTTGATGGATTATTTTCCAGATATTTTTGTTGCAAGCATCATGATTACGAGGGAATAGTATAATAGTCTGTGGGAGGAACTGAAGTATTGCGGGTAGTTGAACCATTATGAGCAGACAAACCTGTTTACCCTCATTCTTAGTCGTTTTACTCGTACTACTGGAACTTGCACGAAAGTCACTTTGACAATACACACTAACCACATCACTACGTTTATTAGGGTATATCGATTGTCTTTTGTTTTTTATTGCACTGATCACTGGCTTCCACGATCTCGACAATTTAAACCCGTTTTCCTGGTTGAAATTCAAACGTTTTTTATTTCAGTAGTTTCTTTCATTAGCCGTGGAATGTAACGGCGTTCTGTCGATAATGTATATTAGATAGGTATCTTCAGAGCATACATGTCGGGTCAAGGAGCATATCAAAGCAGTCAAGAATAACGACGTTAATATCTCAGTAATTGCTAAACATCTACTGTAGTCGGGCTGTAATCACTGGATTGAATTACATAGGCCACGCGTATTATCGACAGAACGCCCATTACATTCCAAAGCTAGTAAAAGAAGCCACTGAATTAAAAAAAAATCCGAATTTCAACCGGGAAGACGGGTTGGTTTATATTGTCAGGATCGTAAAATTCAGTGGACAGTGTAATGAAAAACAAAAGACAATCGATATGCCCAATGATTTTGACCAACACAAACAACGGGCCACTCGACGACCGTAATAAAGCAATAATTTTCTATCACCTATCTTCTATATATATAAAAATCTGTTGGTGTTCGTTAGTCTCGCTAAAACTCGAGAACGGCTGAATCGATTTGGCTAATTTTAGTTTTGAATTAATTGTTGAAGTCCAGGGAAGGTTTAAAAGGTGAGAAAATATAGAAAAAAATAAGAGTAGTTAAAAAGGCAGAACAACGTTTGCCGGGTCAGCTAGTATAAGATATATTTAAGTCAGATTTCTTGAAGTTGATATGTCTAAATTACAGACAAGTGGTGCCGAGTGTAAAGCCAGGATATTTGCGTCCACTCGTACCTGAGCAGGCGCCTGAAAAGCCAGAGCCATGGACCGCGGTGATGGCAGATATTGAGCGTGTGGTTATGTCTGGAGTGACACACTGGCACTCCCCGCGGTTCCACGCTTACTTCCCAACTGCACAGTCTTATCCTGCCATTGTGGCTGACATGCTTAGTGGAGCTATAGCATGTATTGGATTTACATGGGTAAGTCCTAGTAAACAAACATTACGATAGAGTATCTTCACGCCCGTATCTCCGAAGAGGTAGGCTGAGTTACAACCCACGATTAGCCGAAGATACTTAGTCCCACAATGTAATAGGTGGCAAGCCTATCGCCAACCGGGCACTTAACCAATCCTGGGCAACGCTGTTTTTATCAGAAAACTGAAAAAATACATTTTTGATTTGCTAGACCCAGGAATCGCATTTTGGACCTCATGTGGTCAACATCGACTCCGGAACACTAGACCACAAAATATAATAAATAGAGAATATTATCACTTAACTACATAGTAAACCTCAATGAAATTAGCATAGTAATATTCAGAAAATATGGCAACCGCGTGGATGATAGTTACGCACTAATAAGTCTAGTCACGAGTTCGACAAATCGTTGTTTGTAAAAAATGAATTTTGATATCTATGCGCGGATGTTCACCACATAAACATTATCATTGGTTAATTAGATCAAAATTTAAGAACCTAATTTTTAAATATTCGGTATCAGAATCGATTACTGAGAGCCCTCCTTCAGTATATGCAGTTTTTAAAAGTCATTCTGTAAATAACTAACGTCGAGCTAAAGTCTAGCCCTCCAATTACGCTTAATTGAGTCAATACGCTTAGGGCACTCACACACATAAACATGATAGAATGTCGAGACGTGCTACGACGCGGCATAATATACAAAAAAATATGTAAGAGTCCTGAGGGCACGTATTCGTTTCGTAACGAAAACTTCACGTTTTCAATTTTTTCCAGAGCCATATCGTAATAATGTGAGCAGATTATTCGTAGGGTATTACAGTTTTTGCAAGATTAAGTCTTGATTATTCGATTTATCGCAGGTTCAAAATTTGATCGGCAAAAATTGTGCGCGAGCATTTATAGTGTTTTTAAAATAATTCTTCTAAATAAATGAGTTCATATATTTAACATCAGTATACTAAACATTACTTTATTTCACATATAATAAATATTTTAGGTCTCTATTGAAATACTTACTTGTGAAAAAGAATGTTAAAGTGAGCTGATTTTGTAATGTTTTTAATATTATTTTTTAATATCTAACAACCATATTCTCGTCCGTCATTTTGGCTCTATAGTACACTTTAGGACCGTATATCCTGTTAGAAAAATGCATAAAATAAAATATTTAGGCACATTACAATGATTGTATTCGTCTTGAAAGATAATACTGACGCCTATTTTCGTAAAACGCTAAGCAGGAATTGTCTTCATCTTAAAAAACTGTTATCAAAAATTATATTCTTGCTCTGTAGTGCACTAAATCGAGACTTAATCTTGCAAAAACTGTAATATCCTTTGAATAATCTGCTCACATTATTACGATATTGCACTTGAAAAAACTTGAAAGCATGAAGTTTTCGTTGCAAATCGAATACGCGCTCTTAAACGCTTCGATTCGATTGCCGATTGACTACGTGAATTAGGCCACTGAACTTCGTATCAGAATATCTGCCGCTACAATACATAAGTGACAAACCCTGGTATTGCAGGAAAAGTCAATCGCTTACAACAAACCTGAACGAAGCCTAGTAGAACTCTACCTCTCTCTACTTACACTCACTAACCACGATGGTAGTGACACGTTTAGGCAGTTATACGCTATTATATTTATATTTTATTTATTCAAACAAGACCCTGACCAACACGGAGACATTATTTAATTACATAAATTTATAGACCAGTCAGCGATCTTCATTCATAATTAAGCTATCTGTGGGCCATCATTTGGTGCATAAAATCGTATATTTAGCATTTATCTTCGATAAACATTTTTACTGATAACTAATCTTCTTGTGATACTAAGTTACAATAATTGCTCAACACATTTGTAATCTCGTTATGTAATCTAATCGAAAAATATTATTGCTATTGGACAAATGTTTTATAGAATAGAATAGCAAAAAAGGCGGTTAATCTGATGGCAACAGAAACCAGTCATCTGTAGACTACAAAAATGGTAATAATGACAAAAGTTTTAAAAATAGACCATCTGCCTTTCTTCCAGGCAGTTCGTAAAAGACGAACAATTTTTTTTTATCATCGATAAGAAAGCGCTTGACCTCGATCTCGCCTGATGGTACCTAAGCTAAGATGCGGCCTAAGATGGAACGCGCTTCCCTACGTGTTACTACTAACGTGACAGTTATAGTGATCAGCAAAGTCCCGCTTTGATGTATGCTTCTCGTTGTCGTGACCCAATTTGGAAGGTAAAGAAGCTGGTAGACTATGCACGTAGCAATGCCATCCCATCGCACGGATAACAACGCATCATTAACATCTGCTTGTTTGCTGTCTAATGATATATGAAAAAAATAGTGGTGAATTATTAAATTGTTTTTTATATCATGAGATAACGAACAATCAAACGGTTTTCTTAAAGGCAGCCAGG
Organism: Apodemia mormo; assembly: GCA_036924255.1. Taxonomy (NCBI): domain Eukaryota; kingdom Metazoa; phylum Arthropoda; class Insecta; order Lepidoptera; family Riodinidae; genus Apodemia; species Apodemia mormo. The sequence goes on along the minus strand of JAUPFN010000003.1, from coordinate 29,655,021 downwards.
ACTTTTTAAGATCAATTAGTTAAGGTCTGGCTTTACCTTATTACCTCAAAGAGATTTGAATCACTAAACGTTTGTATAGAAGTGTTTTTTTAATCTTTTTTTGTCCCAATTTTTTGCAGCACTGTGTGTGTCTCAAAAAATAGCAATATGTAGACTACAATTATTATATAACTAGCTGTTGCTCGCGATTTCGTCCGCGCGGACTTCGTTTACTCCGCACAGCTCCTCCCCGTAGATGAAAGCGTGATAATATGTAGCCTATATGTTGACCCGACCTGTTAGTAATATTCACGCAAAATTTGAAGTAAATACATGCAGTGATTTTTGAGTTTACCCCGGACATACATACAGACAAACAGACAAACAGACAAAAATTCTAAAAACTATATTTTTGGCTTCGATATTGTTTGTAGATCACGTCCCAAGTATTCTTTTAAAAAAGTATTCAATGTGCAGTTTTGACTTTCCTACGATTTTATTATATGTATAGATTTTAATGCAATGAAACTGCAACAACCACCTTCCAATCTCCTTTTTTTACCCCTTCATCTTGTTTCTCTGAAAAGCTGAATCAGATCTTTCAAACAAAAAAGAATTTATTCACTCCATCTAGGTATATATGACATGACACGACTGAAACGCTATTACGAATGGAATAGGTGAGGCGGTTGTATCGAGCCTGGGTTAGATGTAACAGAACTCTACCACCGATATTAGGAGGTGTCTCTAGATGCAGGCAACACACTTCTCAGTATTTTAATTAATACAATTTTATTTTAATTTAATTAATATAATTTAAGTTGAACCACTAGTGCCGGTGTGTTTACACCCCGGAATTCGCAAAAGCATGCAAATTTTGGTGGTCCTGATTATTATTTTTCTAATAGCAAACTAGCGGTTCTTTCACGTGATCCAAAAATATTTTTTTATCAGTTAGGCAAAAAGTAGCTCATATGTATGTGGCTATTACACACAAAAAGAATTTTAAATCCAGAGATAAGCACGTCCAAACAAATGATAATGTGAACATGTCGGTAAAATGAGGATCACCACCTATCTGTGACAAGTGTGACAAACCGGTGAATAGTGGTGAACTGGAAAGTCTATGGACTTTCGGTTTACTCTGCATACTTCGCAAGGGAATCGGGCATGATGATACTCTAAGTACCTATATTATTTTCTTTTACGACCTTTATCCTCCATTTACATGAGATTATTCTCAGTTTATGTATTTTCGATAGATTCATCATAATCAAATATTCTTATTCATTGCATTACATTACATGCAACATAACGACTTACTTATTCGACAAGTATCAAATATAGAACCGTTCTTGTGGACTGCCGAACGTAGAATGTAGAATGGCAGAAATGAATATCCTACCCTCGCCAACCGTTAGGTTAAGGCGGGATTCTAATCACGCCACCAACGGGTGACAATTGACGCGGTTTAGTTTAAAATTTAAACGGCCTTACCGTTAAAATTTAAACATCCGTTATTATTAAAATATTAGTTAATATAAGTATTTACGTAATAAATCGTACGCATTATTTATTGCGTAAATATATACCATATTAAAAATATCCTAACACCCGGGACCAACACGGGGGAAACCAACATGGTTGCAACAAGTAGACTCCTGATGGAAAGCCATCTGCTTGTTTGCTATCCTATAATATAAAAAAGTGTGTGCGTATTTATGTACGCACGAAAGAAGTTATACTTCTTTCGCGTAACAAGATAAAAATCTTTCTAAAATTTTTATTCTTCGCGTTATTCTGTTTGTAGCGAAAACGACATTAATAATAGAAAAAAATGTATTTAGTACATTGAAAGAAAGTTTTATTATAACGCATTATCTAGTTAAATAAATTTTGTTTAAATATCATAAAATAATTAATAAACTACATACTAGTATATAATTAAAAAACTAAAGTGTTGACTAGCTAATTTCATGCTGTCGGTTTTTCGCGACGGTGTGCGCGCGCATCGTAAAAATTTATTCTCATCATTTTTCTCTAACACGCCAAAAGAAGTATAACTTCACAAACATACATTATTAATTAAATAAATAATACAACCGTAAAATGCGATTTCAATCGTACGTGATGTCTGCAATATAATAACATTTTCATTTGTGATTTTTCTTCTCATTAGATAGCAAACGAGAAGATGGCTCACCTGATGGAAATGGACCTATAGACACCAAAGATGTAAACGGTGCGTTGTTACCCGTATGGCGGGATGGTTTCCACATCCATAAGTTTACCGGCTACCTTATTGCGGCAAGAATAAAGTGAGTAAGGCGGTGGTACAAAATAGCCATGCGAGAGGTTGTGGGACTATATCACCTAGTAGTCCCGATAGTAGTGACACGTATAGAGAATCTTTCGCCTCTTATAAACTACCGGGCAGAGCAGCTGATAGTCTATTCTTCTAGCCCGAACCAACACGGAGTTCATAGAAAAAATTGTCCTCAATATTGCCAATTATAACTACATTTTTATAATGTGTTACTTAGTAGATGAGGTAATAATTAAAGCTTTTTCCTGTAACCACTGTCAATGATATTACCAGGGGCGGCTCTAGCTCGTGTAGAGCCCGTGTGCAATGAAACCCTGGCGCCCTAATGGGTCCAAGACGATGCTCTTACTGTTTCAGGGAGCTCCGCGGCGTGGTGCCCCCTGATACGGTGGCGCCCGTGTGCATTGCACACCCTGCACTATAGGTTAAGCCGCCCCTGGAATATCCAGGGGCGGCTTAACCTACAATCTACCGACAGTATCAAACACGAACAAGGCGATCAAGTATCTAGTTTATACGTTAAAATCAATGACGTGATACACGTCATTAGTTAAAACAGTTCAATCGTAACTGTTGTCACAAATCTGTAGTCTACAAGATAATAACATTTTCATAAAAACAATTGCCCCCAATATAGCCAATTATACATTTATAGACGAATACAATACAAAGTAGATGAAATAATCATTAAATCATATTCCTGTAATCACTGTCAATGCCATTACCAATAGTATCAAACACGAACAAGGTGAACAAGTGTTAATACCTTTACGAAGTAAACAATATCTTATCGACGGTTCACTTGGCTGTTTTTAGCATTTCAGATCCCTAAGAAATAAAATTATAATTGCTTAAATAATAAAACCAATCTTTGAAACAACTAATTGTTATGATTTGCGAGATAAATCACAACGGTTCTTAAATATTTCTTTGTTTCAGAAACAAAGAAAAATTAAGCCTTGTGGTATTTATACTGTTTATTTGTTCATTCGAGATCGTGAATAGAATGTATTCTTAAATTATTCTTTAATATCATAACATAGCAAACAAGCAATTTGCTCTCCCGATGTAATGGATGGATGATGGAAAGAGAAACCATCGCCTGTAGACAACAAAGATGTTAATGGTGGGTTGCTATCCGTGCGACGGGGTGGCAATGTCATATGAATATGTCTACCAGCTATCTAACCCTCCAAACCGGAACACGACAATGCTTGTCATATCAATCAATGCTAGCCAATTGGTCGCGTTTTACGACCTGCCTGGTAGAACATCAGTTGGCCTATTCTTCAAAGGAGTTCGGACCAACACGGGGGAAAACTAAAAATATCATTAAGTCAATTACCTTGTGGGGTAGGCAGAATAAACCGAACGTCTAAAACTGCTCCTGATTCACGGCTTTGTTGGCTGGTAAGTAGGGAACTAAGCCTTTCGCTGCATTTGATGGTCAATGATTGTATCGAAACAGTTTTACTTCCTTATCCGAAGTAGGTACGGGGATTCTAACATACGACAAACGGACCCCGAGTTTATACCAAGGTTTTTTTTATAAATAGATAGAAACCTAATAAAAATTTTCCCAATTCAGGCTGCATAATCTGAGCAGAATAAGCGAATTATAGCGAAGTTAAAATATGTAAGCATAATTTCTTAAAATAAGATTGTTGAGCACTTGCTTTAGTTTACTTGGTTCCGATCCCAAAAATATCAAAGTCCATGTAGATTTTACACTTTCAATCGTCGGCACTTGGTGAAATTCCATTATTATTAGTTGAAACTAGTTTATACTAAACTTGTACTTTTATTTCACTATAAGTATCTATCTTCTATACATATAATAAAATCGTAGGAAAGTCAAAACTGTACATTGAATATTTTTAAAATGAATACTTGGGGCGTGATCTACTATCGATATCAAAGCCAAAAATATAGTTTTTAGAATTTTTGTCTGTTTGTATATATAATTAAATTGATAGACGGGGTTCGTTAAAGCAACTTTAGGACTTATATATATATATATATATATATATATATATATATATATATATATATATATATATATCATTTCAATTCAATTATTTCATATCATAAAGTTAAGTGCCCGGTTAGTGATAGGCTGGCCACCTACCTATCCTCCCTGGAGTATTATTGTTGTGTGTACCTATCACATTGTTGAACTAACGACCGGTTTCCGCAACACAATTAATCTGTGTTTAACCTATTTTTACAAGCAAATGATCTGTTAAACACAGATTAATTGCTTGTTAAAATTAATTTGCGTTCCGGAAACCGGCCGTAAGTATCTTCAGCTAATCGTTGGTGCACTTCTGGTACCTCTGCCTATTTCTTCGGGGACACGGGCGTGAAGTTACTTTTGCATAGAAATGATTTTTATAATTTACAAAATTTCATTTTTTTGTTTAATCGAAATGTTTAGAAATTAACAAAGTTATTTTATTAATATAAAATTTAAGGTGATTAATTATTACAATTTATATAAAATTTAAGGTGAATTTAAAAGTTATATTTCTATTTGTGAACATTTAATTTTTCGGCCAAATATATCGTAGTATGTTTCATCTTGGTGATTAATTATTACGATTTATATAAAATTTAAGGTGAATTTAAAAGTTATATTTCTATTTGTGAACATTTAATTTTTCGGCCAAATATATCATAGTATGTTTCATCTTGGTGATTAATTATTACGATTTATATAAAATTTAAGGTGAATTTAAAAGTTATATTTCTATTTGTGAACATTTAATTTTGTCGGCCAAATATATCATAGTATGTTTCATCTTGGTGATTAATTATTACGATTTATATAAAATTTAAGGTGAATTTGAAAGTTATATTTCTATTTATGAACATTTAATTTTGTCGGCTTAAAATATCATAGTATGTTTCATCTCATAGCAAATCAAAAACGTTTTTCGTGTGTCTAGATACTATTGAAGATATCTAGAGTTATTACTCCAAACATCTTTAAAATATTGAAGACTAGCTGTTGCCTGCGATTTCGTACGCGCGGACTTCGTTTACTCCGCACTTCGTTCCTCCCCTGTAGGTGATAGCGTGATAATATGTAGCCTATATGTTGACCCGACCTGTTACTTAGTACTTTTTGAGTTTACCCCGGAGATACAAACAGACAAACAGACAAACAGACAGACAAACAGACAAACAGACAAACAGACAAACAGACAAACAGACAAACAGACAAACAGACAAACAGACAAACAGACAAACAGGCAAACAGACAAACAGACAAACAGACAAACAGACAAACAGACGGACAGACGGACAGACAAAAATCCTAAAAACTATATTTTTGGCTTCGATATCGATTATAGATGTACAGTTACTGTACAGTTTTGACTTTTCTACGGTTTTATTATATATATAGATATCTGGTGTAATAACAAATTTAATTTAACAATAAAAACATTCGGTTTATAAAATGCGCCGTTCCAATAATTTGTGCAATGGTGTATTGAATGGAAAATAGTGGAAATCTTACTTTAACGTTTTTAAAATTTATTTATTTTTAATAATACATTTACTTCAGATTGCAAGTCCAGCATGCACAGAATTAGAAGTTGTAATGCTGGATTGGCTGGGTCAAATGCTTGGTCTACCAGAGGAATTTCTGGCACGGTCGGGCGGTGAAGCTGGTGGTGTCATCCAAGGAACGGCTAGTGAAGCTACGCTTGTAGCACTACTTGGAGCCAAAGCCCGTACGATGCAACGTGTGAAGGTAGAACACCCTGACTGGTCAGATGCAGATATCATCTCGAAGCTCGTAGGATATTGTAACAGTAAGGATCCATTTTTTAAATTAGCTGGCAAAATGATAATGAAATACTACATTACTACAATGAGGTTGAGTTCTGCAACGTTTTTGCTTGCAACTTGTATCAATCCGTTACATCTTTTTGTCGCTTGTCACTATGTACTAGGCTAAAATAGCCGGCAAAGTAATGCATCTGGTAATAACGTAAACGTTTACTACCTACGTGTTTTATGTTAATGTCGTTCAAAAAATCAATCAATCAATCATCATCAACATCAAAGTGTGTTTCTTACATAGGTACTTTGAATGTTAAATGTGCGATGCTATCCGTGTGGCAGAGATGTACTTAGATGTATCGGAATTATCACGTATCTCGCAATGCGCAATTATTGTTATTACATCTAAGTACATCTCTATCGCACGAATAGCAACGCACCTTTAACATCTTTGTCATATATAGGCGATGTTCATTTCTTTCTGTAAGGAAATCCATCTGTCACCACCTTATCTATTCTTTCGTCGTCATAATGTGTTCCGGATCGGAGGGTAAGTTAAGCCATGTGGAATTAAATACGGGTAGTAACGCACCATTACCATCTACCAGTTTCTATAGGTGATGTTTGCTATTCTGTAACATGAAAAAAATATCTAAAGGTTGCAAAACATAGTTCAAGGAAAATTATCGCCTATGGTTAAACACCTAAATAAATTTTAAAGACGTCTAATCTGCATCGATTCTTTAACTTACTTATGAAAACTCTTCGCTATATACATCTTACGATAGGGAAGCGCTTGACCACGATCTTACCTGATGGTGAGCTAAGATGCGTGGCCACAACGTGCCCACTTTAATAAATAGATAGATAGATAGATATATGCTTCTTAATTTATTATCGGTCCTCTTCGAATTCTACCTGCTATTCGGTAGAATAGTCTCCGGACAATTAACATGAATTGTCCTAACCCCAACCCAAAGTAAGCAAATTATTTGCTTGTGATATAGGTGTTAGTCAACGACATTAATATATGGAAATACATACATAAATATTCAAATATATTTAATAAACACCTAAACCCAGAAATACAAACATCTATGCTCATCACATAAATGCCTGCCCCTGTCGGGAATTGAACCCGAGCCCCATTGATTGCGTAGTCAGGGTTGCCAACCACTCGACCAACGGGGTGGTTTCTTGTTAGTTTACACTGCTATAAATATGCATTTAGTTAGTCTGATGAGATCCATAAGGAATTCGAGCCTAACCCGAAAAAAAATTTAATGCGCAGCGGTTTAAAATTTTCTCTTTGTATCGATGAACGGTAAACAGTGATTTTTACGAGTATGTATAATTATATCGTTCAATAGTAATTCTGTATATTATTCGGAGCTCTATTTTAACAGCTACATTGCCCTCCAAAGTGACAAGCAATATTGTCCAGTAAAAATTTTAATGAAACCATGATCTGACCAGTTTTGGCGCAATGAGTAAAAAGGTGTTCATTAATACTTAAATAATGATATTATGAAAGAAATTCTGATTTAAATTTAGGGGAAAGTGATGAAAAAAAAAAAGGGTTGAAAAATGCCTTTTTTTAAAATAACTTAATAACGGTAGGAAATAGAAAAAAAGTTTCAAGTAAAAGTTGTAGAAAAAAAAATTCTACACAAAAAAGTTCCTCTTCATTTTTTTGTTATCTACTTTAGTTTAGCTACAAAAAATAAAAATTAAATTTGTAGTAAAATATGTAAAAATATATAAATATGGGAAAACATATGTAGTAGTATTAGTACATATTTATGTGATGCGCGCGCTGCATGGTAAGGGCCGTAATAATTCTGGTAAGTTTTTATAATTAATTACAAAGCAAATTTAATTTTTATTTTTTGTAAGTAAACTAAAGCAGATGACAAAAAAATGAAGAGGAACTTTTTTGTGTAGAATTTTTTTCTCTACAACTTTTACTTAAAACTTTTTTTTCTATTTCCTACCGTTATTAAGTTATTTTTAAAAAAGGCATTTTTCAACACTTTTTTTATTTTTTTCATCCCTTTCCCCTAAATTTAAATCAAAATTTCTTTCATAATATCATTATTTAAGTATTAATGAACACATTTTTACTCATTGCGCCAAAACTGGTCAGATCATGGTTTCATTAAACTTTTTACTGGACTAATAACATTATTACAACAAGAATAAGCTAGGCGGTGGTAACAAGCCCCGGCGAGACGTAGCAGAACTCTACCACCAAGTAGTTATGCCGGTAATGACGTATTTAGCGTCTTTATAATTGTTCACATATTACAAACTATTTGGCCCATGGTCTTTACTTTCAAAAGGGTCGGGAGTCCAGACCAACGCAGAAACATGATGATGTTTTATAGATTCAGGCTTTACTTTGCGAAAAACCATAACTCAAAGACGGATTTAAGGTATTTATTTGCAAAATTACCGCGAAGTCTTCGCAGAAATTTTGCATAAACGCGATGCAGAATCGATACAGTCGTTAAAACGCGCTATTCGGATACCGCGACCGATCGCAAAAAAAGTCGCTTAAACGCGATGCAGCATCCATGCAGTCGCTAAAACGCACGTTTTGGATGCTACAAGTAGCACGTGTGCTGTGTCTGTTAAATACCTTAGTTTCATATTTGAATGTTAATGATAAGTATCTCCGTAATAAACATGTAAATCATCATACGCAAGTTTACACAAACTCACACTCCAAGTTCAAAGGTGTTATGGCAACATAATGCGTACCTACTTGACTTACGTGCCTAGATGGGTCATTTAATTTTGGTAAAAGTTTGGGTGATAATGGTTTTTTTTTTAGAGTAGAGGGGGCAAACGAGCAGATGGTGCATCTGATGGTAAGTAATCACCGCCGTCCATGGACATCCGCAATACCGGCGGTATTGCAGCTGCGTTGCCAGCCTTTTAAGAATGAATAAGCTCGTTTCTTGAAGGTCCCTAAGTCATATCCATTCGGAAACACCCATTCAGGTGATAATGGTAAATGATTTCACAATAGTAGTGACATTCCTAGTCTTTGTAAATAACCATTTCTACTTAATACAAATCCTTATGAGATCACGATGATGTTTAAACATGTGGTATTTGAATTCACAGAGCAAGCCCATTCATCCGTGGAGCGCGCCGGACTTTTGGGTGGTGTAAGGCTTCGTACTTTAAAACCAGACAGTAAGAGACGTTTACGAGGGGACATTTTACAAGAAGCTATTGATGAAGATATTCGCAATGGACTCATTCCATTTTATGTGAGTTTGCATTTTTTATTGAAATAAACTAGCTGAATCAACACTCTCCCGCCCAAATATTTTTCCAATCTATGTTTCAAATCATATTCAAGTAACAATACCTAGAGTTCGAAAACTAGTTTTTAGCAGTTTATCTTAGATAGATCTCACAGATTTTTAAAAACATATATAAATTATCTATGTTTTTAAAAATCTGTGAGGAATTGTAAACTTCTAATACCTTAAAACAGTATATTATGCTTAATCTTAGTCTATAATATTTTATTGTATTATTACGTTCTGGGGTTGCTCTGGAAAATCAAACATACTGCGCCTAGAAAGACGGAAAGGGCCGTGCTAAAGGTCCACATGAAAATACCTCTTCATTTTTCCACCACAGAGCTATATTTGCCATGTTAGGTACTGCCCGTAAGGCAGCTTTTTTATATTACAAACTGTTTTGAAAAAACATTTTCGTCTTACTTATACCTAAACCTAAACTCAGTGTAATTAAGAGACGATCTGATAAAGTTTGCACCACTAAGACGTACTGGCATTGCAAATCGTCGTTATTATTATATTAGTTCATTGCTATATAATAGGGTAAATAAACAGTTATATATTTTTACCGCCTCTGCGGTCTAGTGGTTCGTTGTCCACGATGACCACAAGAGGGTCACTCCCGGGCTTGATTCCCGAGTCGGACATTTCAAAAATGTGCTCTTCAGTTTTCTGATAAAAACAACGTTACCCGGTGATAAGTACTCGATTGGCGATAGGCTTGCCACCTATCACCTTATGAAACTAAGTAGGTATTATTAGGCCAATTGTAGCTGCAGTTGTTGAGGATACTTTACTACTTTTATATTTTTTACTTACACTATATAAATGTAAATTAAAATACCCTGAACGGTTTAAATCTTTATCTTAGCAAGGAATGGAAGACCTCTTAGTCCATTATTAATAATACATCAAATCATTTATTATACATTCACAGACTTAAAAATTTTAATAATATCATACACTCATACACCGACACACAAAAACACATCCAAATTTACCAAAAATATGTTAATGTTTTAATTCTGAACTTAATATTTTTAGATAAGCGGTCGAGACATTATGAAAGCAAAGGTTATGAAACACATTAATAGTTACTTTCAATATTTCAGGTGGTGGCAACTCTAGGTACAACCTCATCCTGTACGTTTGATGCCTTAGACGAGCTAGGTGATGTTTGCACTAAACAAGGAATATGGTTGCATGTGGATGCAGCTTATGCTGGCTCATCATTCATTTGTCCAGAATATCGTTATCTAATGAAGGGTATCGAAAAAGCAGACTCTTTTAACTTCAACCCTCATAAATGGATGCTTGTAAACTTCGACTGCTCTGCGATGTGGCTGAAAGAACCCCGCTGGATAGTAGATGCATTTAATGTAGACCCACTATATTTAAAACATGATCAGCAAGGATCAGCACCTGATTACCGTCACTGGCAAATTCCTCTAGGACGTCGTTTCAGAGCACTCAAGTTGTGGTTTGTTTTGAGATTGTATGGAGTTGAAAATCTTCAAAAACATATTAGAAAACATATTGCATTGGCTCATTTATTTGAAAAACTTTGTTTGTCTGATGATAGATTTGAATTATTTGAAGAAGTTACGATGGGACTTGTGTGCTTCCGCCTGAAAGGCAACAATGACATTAATGAAGAGCTGCTTAGGCGTATTAATGGAAGAGGAAAAATTCATCTTGTTCCTTCAAAAATCGATGACGTCTTTTTCTTAAGATTAGCCATTTGCTCCCGCTTAACTGAAGATAGTGATATTCACATTTCGTGGGAAGAAGTGAAAGCATCAGCAGATGAAGTACTTGCAAAAAAGTAATTAAAATTTACTAGACAAATTTTAATGACCAAAACTATTATTTGCATGATATGAATTGGCTGAAGGCATTACAAAAATATTAATACAATATATTAGAAAAAAGTAGATATTTGAAACCATATAACTCCTCAATCATATAGCTCCTCAACTAACTTAGAGACGTATTATTCGAGAGTCGTTTTATTCGAAAATTTAACTATTAGTTTTAAAGTTAAAGACTTCAGCTGCAAAAGCACTAATCATACTGTTTATAAACAAATTTTCAAAGCTGTGTCATTGGAGATGGATGTTTCGGACAGATTGCACTATTTTGTTTTCTTGCCATGTCAGAGATGAGGAAGTGTTTTGGATTGTAATGCTGCTATTAATTATACCCTTAATTAAAATCTTAATCTGAATGAGTGATATTAGAATAGGTATATGATTTTCTAAGTTACCGAAACTTAAAAATAAAAAATGTAATTAATAAAAATGTAATGTTGTCATATTATATGTTATGTTACATGCCTGTGTTTAAAAATACTCTTATCATGACTTGTTAAACTATTGATACATAAATTATATCAGTCGAATGAAATTATAAATTTATAATGAGGTAAGTTTATTTTAGTCAAATAGTAAATTTATCACAAAAAGAAGTGTAACTTTAATATTAACCTTTATTTATGTTTTACCCAAAACTCGAAAGTAAGTAGTATCTATTCACTATTACATCTTCTTTTCTTGTATTCATCTAATTTTTGTTTCTCATCTATCATTAGTTAGCAATTAGTATTTATTACGTGAAACTGTTTTTTAAGTTGTGCTACTATCGTATTAATTAACTAAACTACATATTTTAAGCATGACGCCGCTAAACATCAAATTCTTGCGACTGACTATACTGGTGTCAGCCCAATAGATAAGCTTAACTTTACAACTGTGTGAATTTGTGACTACCTCTTGCTAAAATCTACTTTAATATTTTAGAGGTAGGTAAGATTTGTTTCTTTGTAATGAAAAAAAACTCAAAACCTTCTGAACCGATTAAAAAAAATCTTTAATCGATATAAAGCTACAAGTAACATTGGTTATTTTTTACCTGAATGAATAATGTGACGCAAATAGTGTCGCAGGGAACAACTAGTATCCAGAAAATAAGAACAATTAACAAACCATCAAAATAAGTAGTCACTTTTACACGTTTGATTATTAGCATCATAGCCTCATGGGTTAATGAGCAGAGAGATAGGTGGTAGGGGTATGGGGAGATAGGGATTAGAACGCCGCATATTTTTGTTCTTACTCCTCATCAGTACCAGAAAATTACACTCGTAATAGGTATGTGTACTTTCTCATAGCCATTGCTAAATGACTAATTTGCTTTTTTTATTAAAAAAAAACAATGGGCCCAAAAAGGTATGCTTTATTCGTCTTTTAATAGACTACTAGTAGAAACGTATGTATTACTACGAAGTTAACTAGGTAATAATTATATTAGCAATAAAATAGAAAATTGTATGTGGTAATACATAAACATTTGTATGAATTATATTATCAATATAATCCTTATCTATATTATTCTTGTAGTTGTTAAACATATAATATTGTGTGTTTAATATAGACGGCTTAGTAATTTTATTGAAAAGAATGTGAATTTTTATAATTTATCCTATGTTTTTTATGATAATTGTTGTTCCTATTTTTAAGGCGTAAATATTTTAGTGGGACCATTTTCTTTGACAAACTATAAATTTTATGAAACTTGTTAAAACGTTATCAATGATTTAATTATTCGACAATAAGTAATAAATGTTCGATGGCAATAAAATATATTTTATTTAAAACATTATCCCGTAATCTTTATACATAAAAACTCGGCTTCTATGTTTATGTCCGTGTTTATGTCCATAAAACTCAGATTAGTCGATGCATGCCAACTTGATTTTTTTCGTAATGAATTGACTAAGGCAGTTGGTCTATATTATGACCGTTACTGTGAAAAGTGTCTTTTGTCTTTTGGTCGAACAGACTGCTTAACCAGAGTTTAAGTAATTATAGGCTCAGTCCGGGCCTAAAGTTTATTTATTTATTTATTTAATGCTTTATTGTACACAATTAAAAGAGAAGTAGTACATAGAGACTTATTAAAAACAGACTGTACAATGGACGAGCTTATCCCCAATAAAAGAGATTTCTTCCAGTTGACCCGAATAAGAGTAACACAATAATAATTGAAATGTTAAGGCGAGGCATCGCGACAAACGGGAAAAAACTGGTTTGTTTAATCACGTTTTTTGTATTGATTGTTAAATAACAATTTTACAAAAATTACACGATATACCTGAAGATATTATCTAAGGAATGTGTTATCATGTTACATGATAGAATGTACTTTACTGGATCATATAAAATTCCGAAAACAGGCTAAAAAATCTCTAAAACAAATAATTTGTTAATCATATTTCTAATCTTCCAAATGATTTTATATAATAAAGTTGTATATTGTAAAACCGAATCTCATCTTAAGATAGTACCTTGACGATAAGTGGAAGACGAAGTATCTATCTCTCGCTATTATAAAACAGCTAATGAGTTTTGAACAAGTGAACCGCAAAGGTACAATTTGACTTTAAGATCATAAGCCTCATAAAGCTGGTCATTTTCAAATAGAAATTTAAACGTTTTACGTAATGCTACATACTTTAATTTACCGGCTATCTTACTCTTCAAAACGAGAATAGAACCAGTCACAAACATCAACGCTATTGCGGCTGGAATACATAGGGCCATAATATCCAGTGAAAATGCTGCTGGATTGCAATCCCTAATATCCACCAAACCGGGCGACACGTTGTAGAACTCAACCGGGTAATTCACTCGGTTTTTATGAGATTCTTTGCTGTAAGGCACTTGATATATTTTTAAAGGGTCCTAGATCAACAGGAAGGGTAAAAATTGAATTCCAACCTCAGTAAGAAATATACAATAATGGACACTAATAAAAAAGAAGATAAAATCCTTTTGACTAATTGAGACGTTTACTGTCTTGTGTCAGAGTGCGTATTTGCTATTTCAAAATTATAGTTATAACATATCCAGATGTATATCTGCAAGAAAAAATAATTTGGTATTACCAGAACAAGATGAAATTTTCTTGTCTAACATTTTTTGGTTCCACGCGCTGGGTTACGACATTTATATGTCTCTGTAAAAGGAATGTGAAAAGCGCCTGTGTTTTCCCATTACCAAGATGTAGATTTTACAGCAGTGTTTTAAGTGCGGCAGGAAACGAACAGTGTATTTTAGATTCTTGTAGTATCAGCCCAAGTTGCAAGGAGCCACGAGTAATTATTATAGGAGCTGGTATAGCAGGATTGTCAGCTGCTCACCGTTTGGTACAATGTGGTATTCGCAACTTTGTCGTGCTAGAAGCTAAAGAAAGGTTTGTTTTTATATGGTTTTGTAGCAAAATAATAAACATGCGCTTCCTATATGTACTTGCAGTAGAAGTACCGGTTTTGGCCATTTTAATATCGGTTTTTGCAAATAAAGAACATTTCTTATAACTTTTCAAACTTTCGCACATTAATAAATTAAATCTATAACGGTATTGTATACATATAAAATTATTTTTATAAAAAGGCAGTACAGCGCATTAATGTTGTTTTCTTTAAATAATGATTAATACCACCTGAAAAACTTTTTATCAATTTGTGTACTTCTACTATAGCGGTGGTTACTGTCGTACTCTTATTTGGAAGGCAGGATAGCTGATAGTAGCGCATTCAAGTCGTTGTTTTCTTTAGGCGATAATTATTATTTTTCACCGCAAAAGCCATCAGTTTGCAACCATCGCTTATATTCATCTCTGATGTATATAGGCGATGGTTGTTTCTTAATGGTGCGTAGCTATCTGCGTTGCGGGATGGTAATACCACATGCATAAGTTAACCGGGTACTTTACCCTCCAAATAGAAACAAGATTGTGACAAGCACTGACGCTATTGTGGCAGGAATAGGTAAGGCGATGTTACCTACCAAGCCCCGGCGATACATTGCGGAACTCCTAGTAGTCACGACGGTAGTGACTCGTATAGCCAATCGTTCGTTTTTTACGAACTGACTTGCAAAATGACAGATCGTATTTTTGGTGACCAACATTGAGAAATTGTGAACATGTCAAATATACAGTGCTGAAAAGAAATCTTGCTCAACTCTGATCAACGGCTAGGGCTACTGCTCTACCTCAGTCATCTCTTCAGAGGTATATGCGTAAGGTTTTTTTTTATATTATTAGATAGGAAATAAGTAAATGGCTCTCCTGATGGAAACAGAAACCATCGCCTATAGACATAAAAGATGTTAATGGTGCAATCCGTGTGGCTGGATGGCAATGCCACATGGATAAGTCTACCGGCTACTAAGGAGTTAGCATTGACAACTCGCCACACAGATAGCAACGCACCATTACCATATTTGATGTCTTTTCATCAAGAGAGCCATCTTCTTGTTTGCTATCTTATAATAAAAATAGGGGTTTTGTTATCCTGCTGTCAACTTTTGAATGTCACATGCATTGGTCTACCGGCTACCTTACTTTACAAACCAAATACGACAACGACAAGCATTGGCGCTATTGCGGCAGGAATAAGTAAGGCGGTGGTACCAAAAACCCGGGCGAGCTGTTGCGCAACTCTACCACCTAGTAGTCACGATGGTAGTGACAGAAATAGCCAAGCGGTCGTCTTTTACGACCTACCTGGCAGATCGGCAATTGGTCTAGTCTTCAAAGGGGCATGGACTAACATGGAGGAGGAGGACGGCATTTATTTTTGATTTGTCAGAAAAAATGTCTTACTTCTCGATCTGAGTTGATAGATTTTAGAGGTAGATAATCTAATTAGATGTTCTATTTTTGTAAAGTTTGAAATAAAAACTTTATTCTTAATTTCCTTTATTCATGTGGTTGCTGACGACCTAGACAACGCAGTCAATGGGCAAGATTCGATTTCCAACGGGGACAAATATTTATTTAATGAACATACACCTTTGTATTTCTGGGTTTGGGTGTTAATTATATTTCAGTGTTTATATACATATTTAATAGCATTGTTGTCGAACACCCGTATTACAAGTAAATAATTTGCTTACTTTGGGGTTAGATCTACTAGACTTACAGTAATTTGTATAGCGATATTTGTCTATTATTTAAAATAATATACTTATGGTTTTCTATATACATAAAGTCAGCTATAATATAACACGTAGGCTACCTACCTATATTGAGTAGATAGTTCTGCTCTTATTTGTTTAAGTACCTACAAGGTTATGCTACTTATAAGATGTCCGCTTTTGCAAAACCAATTATACCGCCTCTTGAAATGTTATTTTTGTCATTATTACTAGTAGAAATACTTATTTTACAACGTTTGCAGACCTGGAGGCCGTATTCATTCTTGCTGGCTTGGTGATTCAATTATTGAAATGGGCGCTGAATGGATTTACGGAGCGTGTTTGCCAAATTCAGTATACACACTAGCATCACAAGACAGACTTCTACAATCACCATTACCCCGCCTGGATGCGTCACGAGGTTTATTTTGCACAAGCGAAGGTCGAGCTGTAGACTTACCGGTGACCATTACAGCGTATCACACATTTCGACAAATAGAACAACAGGCCGCCAATTTATTTAGATGTGGAGGTGAAAGACAGCACGGCACTTTGCTGAATTTCCTGGGTTTGCGAATTCAACAAGAGCTACATAACTTTCCAGAGGATCAACGGTATGACGCTGCAAGGGTAATGTTTGGATTAACAAACATTCTTAGAAATAAGTGTGGGGATGATCTATCCCTGGTTAGTGCCGATCAGTATGGGAGTTTTATTGAACTTCCAGGCGGGAGTGTTCGGATACCTTTAGGATATGTTGGAGTTCTAGCACCATTACTACGTGGCTTACCTGATAACTGTATCCGCTATACTAAACCAGTAAATGTTATACGATGGGGCAGGGGTCAAACGGGTGCAGGTCGTGTTTTAGTTAAATGTTGTGATGGAGAAGAATTGAATGCGGATTATGTAATTGTAACAATGTCACTTGGATGCTTAAAATGCCAAGCTGACAAACTTTTCGCACCTCCACTTCCAGAATGCAAACTGAACGCAATCACCAGCTTAGGATATGGTCTTAGTGACAAAGTCTTTCTCGAATATGCAGAACCTTTTTGGGTCTGTCATGAAGGAAATCTAAAAATGGCTTGGTCAGCTGAGGAACTTCAAAGCAAAACTGATTGGTTGCGAGGAGTGTGTTCTGTAGATGAACTTCCTGGCAGTAAACACGTACTATGTGCATGGGTCTCTGGACAAGAAGCAGCATTAATGGAAACTATGTCTGATAATGATGTTGTTGAGGGTTTAACGCAGCTTCTACGTAGATTTACTGGTAATCCTTGTTTGCCGTATCCACAAATGATGTTACGATCAAAGTGGGCATCAGATCCGCATTTTTGTGGAGCTTACTCATACATGAGCTGCTGTTCGCTAGTAAGTCACCAATGTGAATTAGGAACTCCAGTCCCTGGCCCTTGTGATCCTCAACCACCTTTACTATTATTTGCTGGAGAAGCAACAGTGCCGGGTTATTTCGCCACTGTTCATGGTGCTAGACTCAGCGGAGTCAGAGAAGCTGAGCGTGTGATACAATTAACCAAAAAATTCGAAGGTCCGCCTCACTAAATTTATTTTTATAAACCTGTCCTTAGCTTGTCTGTTAAAACCATAAAAAGGACACATACACATAAAAAGGATTTGGCTATTGAAATGAATAAAAATAAATAACAAAGGATACAATACTGTAAACAGCACGGGTATATCATATATACGAGTATCATTAGATATTTTGAGCCATATCAGATAATGCTTAGAATACAAATAAAATATTAGTAAAACGAGAAGAAAGTACCTACTTCAATATCATAAATTCAATATTTTAGTATAACGGCGCGACGCGGCGCGGCGGTTAGTCGACTTTTAAACAGTAGTTTAAAACAGGTAACTATTCTAAACGGTTTCTTATAACATATCACTGGCGGTTGGCATGTCCTTGCTTCTTGTAGCATTATATAAATATTTTTGTGCTCAGTCTCCTATTTTAGTAACATGTAGGACGTATCACGTAGGTATTAATTTTTAGCTTGTACCGGTCGTGACTTGAGGGTTTTGTGTTGGCATTTATTGGTCTAATTTGTTTCTATTTACATATAGGTGTGTATTTATAAATAAAAATCAATTGTCACCATTAACACGAAAATTGGTTTTCTTCAAAACGACTGGACCTATTCGGCTAATTCTTTTTTTGTGTGGTATTTGTAAAGGATTGATTTGTATGAAAAAAAATATTTGAAAAATCATACGAAAAGGGATTTTTGTGAGTGTGAAGTTTTGAGTATAAGTAATAGTAATATTTAAAAATATAAGTAATAGTACTGTAAAGGAATGATTTGTTCTCATTTTCCTTAGTACAGCCGTACGAAGCCGCATCGGGCAACTAAGATAAACACTGTAGGTTCCGGAAAGCTTCCGTCAAAGTGAATTTTGACGAAATATTGGTTTTAATAGCTTATCTTGTGGAACGTTTTGTTTGTATATTGACATCTGTTTTACGTGATTTATATTTTTTGTTTAAGAATTTTTTACAATTCATTTTGAAAAATATAAAATTGTAATGTATACAATTATGTTTTATTATAATTTAAATCCCAGTAGATAATAATATAAGAGATAAAGTGTGTATTTATGTATATTTGTTATTCCTTAACAAAAAATTCTGCACCTATTTGATGAAATTTAGCATACAAAGTAGGTAGGTTTTTTATTTCATCAAAAAATTTACAAATTTTTTCAACATCTTTTAAATCAGGTAGGTTTGTGTGGATGTTGCAATGCAATGTGGTATATGTTTAGATTTAGTACCTATCTTTTACCTCTAAAAGTGCATAGTTTAATTTCCCAAAAAAACTTTTCACCCAACGGGTAGCGAAGCGCAGTAGTAAACATGTTTTGGATCGACATAATATACCTATTGCGAAGTAGGTCTTAAAGAGATGAGAGAGCATTAAAGCGCTAAAAGATTGAAAAAAATTTAAACACAGTTTCTGCAACTACTTCTATTGTAAAACGCTTTATGTGTATCTACACAACTGTACTACACGCTTTATGTGTAACTTAGTAAAGATAAATTCCGCAATTTTCAAAAAATTCAAATGAGTTACACTTATACATCAAAATATCGTATCTATTTAAATAATAATTTTGATATGGAGTTTGTTTAACAAATCGAACAAAAATTCATCAACTTATATTTATAGATACGTATGTGGTAGGTATATGAATTAATAATGACGCGAAATAATAACAGCTATAATCCCACGGCTTAATATGTCACGGGCCGTACTAGGCTGAACTACTTTCTTAGTAAGTACTAAGCAGGGCTCTATAACATTTCAAAAATAAGATAATTTGGTATCTTCCTTATATTAGTAGGTAGGTCTGTAAATTAACCCAAAGATGGCTCAACAACAGCTGCAATTCTGCGGCCCGTTATATTACCGGCCGTGCCAGGCTGAACTACGTCCGTGGTAAGTACTAAGTCGAGCTCTATCACCTATCAAACCTAATATAATTTGGTAAGAATACAATATAACTTTTTTATATTAGTAGATAGATATATGGTATATGAAGGAACCCAAAGATGAAGCAAAATAATAACAGTTACACTTCCAAGTCCAACGGCCTGATATATCATCAGTTATGATTATATCACGGGCCGTGCCAGGCTGAACTACGTCCGTGGTAAGTACTAAGTAGAGCTCTGTCACCTATCACAAATAATATAATTTGGTAAGAATATAATATAACTTTCTTATATTAGTAGACAGGTATATGGTCTATGAAGGAACCCAAAGATGAAGCAAAATAATAACAACTACACTTCCAAGTCTCTCGGCCTGATATATCATCAGTTATATCACGGGCGGTGCCAGGCTGAACTACGTCCGTGTTAAGAACTAAGTAGGGCTCTATCACTTATCAAACATAATATAATTTGGTAAGAATATAATATAACTTTCTTATATTAGTAGACAGGTATATGGTCTATGAAGGAACCCAAAGATGAAGCAAAACAATAACAGCTACACTTCCAAGTCCCACGGCCTGATATATCATCAGTTATGATTATATCACGGGCGGTGCCAGGCTGAACCATGTCAGTTTTAAGAACTAAGTAGGGCTTTATCACCTATCAAACATAATATATAATTTGGTAAGAATACAATATAACTTTCTTATATTAGTAGACAGGCATATGTTCTGTAAAGGAAACCAAAGATGAAACAAAATAATAACAGTGACACTTCCAAATCCCAGAGCCTAATGTATTACGAGATGTATAATTATGCTGAACTACTCTCTACTTCTGTAGGAAGTTGGGCTCTATCACCTTTTTTTTTATGTCATAAGATAGCAAACAAGCAGATGGGTCTCCTGATGGAAAAAGTCAACCATCGCCTATAGACACCAAAGATGTTAATGGTGCGTTGCTATCTTGTGGCGAGGTATAATGCCACATGCATAAGTTTACCGGCTACCTTACCCTCCAAACCGGAACACGACAGCGACAAGCACTGACGCTATTGCGGCAGGAATAGGTAAGGCGGTGGTACCAGACCCGGGCGAGACAATGCAGAACTTTACCACCTAGTAGCCACGATGGTAGTGACTCGATAGCCAATCGGTCGCCTTTTACGACCTGCCTGGCAGAACGGCAGTTGGCCTATTCTACAAAGGAGGCCGGGACCAACACGGCGAAAAATAACAATGTTGGTAACAATATAATAGGTACTTGTTTAATGATTTTGTTGTTAAGAAAATAACTACCAAACTAATATACCGATTGATATCAAAATCCAAGGAGCTCTTTTTTTTAAATACTTCATCGAATGCCACAAATTGGATCAAAATCAGATTATTGATTCGAGAGTTAGAGAAAAAAATGACAACTTCGAGATTATTGAAACAGTGATTCAAACAATCAAATTTGTACAGTTTTAGAGCTCAAAAAATTCCGTTAAATGTCGTTTAAAAGATCGAAATCGATCATCACATTCTAAGTTTTAAATATTAAGTAAGTACAAAACGTAAAAAACTGCATAAAGTTTTCCAAATCCTAAAGAACTCTGTAACGAGTAGGCAGATGTTCTATTTTTCCAATCGAAGCAACGCGGAAAAATGGGGTTATAGCGAACGTTTAACGTGAAGAATACTTCCTTAACATTTTGGCAGGTACAAATAACTTTGTATATTTCGTATATTTCTGTAATAACTTAATAACTGAACCCAAAAGTCAGACCAAGCAATGTTATTTTTTGGAAGTCAGAAGAGGGGCTTAGTATAAAATTAAATGCATATTTGTGGGGTGAAAACCCTGGTCCCGCGATGTCAATCTTGTAAAAACGGGTGTGAATTAATTCATAAATTTTTAAGTATCTATATACTTTCCTTAATAACTTTATTGTTTTAGGCCATCCCATTGGTCGAGTGGTTAGGGACCCTGACTACGCAATCGGCGGGGCTCGGGTTGGATCCCCGACGGGGACAAGCATTTGTGTGATGAGCAAAAATGTTTGTATTTCCGGGTTTGGGTGTTCATCAGATCAGTAAGTGTAATTTGTCCCGTGAATAAAAAAATGGTTTTAATCAAACAACCAAAACTACAGAGAATTTAGTTTGCTAAAAAAATGATTTCACGTCTGTATGACGAATACCATGGAATATAGAACAAGCGGAATAGGCAAGTACAAACATTTGTATCAGGACCGCGATCGCCATACTCACACATAAAATAAGCATTATTGCATATAAACTACTAATGCAAACATTGTTTCATTGGTCGTTTTCATTTTAAACAACAATAATCCGAAACACACAAACAGAACATTTAAAAATATACCAAACTGCGTTACAATAAATTTTATTTTGCTACAAAAAAAGAGAGTATTTACGTCCTTTTGTAGTCTATTCAAAACAGACTCATCTATTTGTACAATAGTGAAACTTAAGATCTTAATAGTTTCGCTATTCTACAATAGATGGCAGTATTGATTTTTCCGTAGTTTTCAGTCTATCATATTTGAGTAGAGAACTTTCTAGAACGATATACGTAATGACTGTCATTACGTATATCTTTCTAGAAAAATTAGGTCAACCTAAAATGAACTTTATATGTAAGTTGTACGGCTGATTTTAACTTGACTTTCTATTATATATTTAGAGATTATATTAAATCAGGAATTTAACTAAAATATAATGAAAATTGTACTTTCGAATGATATGAAATATCTCCATTTTTAATCATCTGTATTCTACTATCATTACTGCATTCAAGGATGGCACAATACGGCATAATTCAGTGTATAATAGATTTTAGACGACTATCTCCTAATGATATGGTAAGTATCACTAAGGCAATTTAGAGTAAAAGCGCATAATAGTGACGCACGCGGCACGCCCACTCTTCACTTCCCCTTGTTCTATGTTCCATGACGAATACCTTATAACAGGATATTTGGCCTAATGTAGCATAAAAACTATTCGAACCCCTATTGACATTTCAATTTTATTGCGTGCTCTCGCTCTGACTATTCCAGTCGCTCTTGTTGTCTAGTGATCCGGTGTCGGTCTTATTCACATGAGGTCCCGGGTTCGATTCTCGGACCGGGCAAATATTTTTTTTAGTTTTCTGATAAAAGCACAGTTGCCCCGGATGGAAAAAGTACCTACTTGCCACCTATCACATTGTGGGATTAAGCGTCTTCGGCTAAATGTGGGCGCACTGGTTGTAGAGTGGTGGTGGTGTGGTGTTAGAGTGTTGGACTAAGAAAAATTTCTATTTTACGTGTAGGATAATGTTACCCTTGAACTATAATAACAATAATAATTAACAAGCTGTTGTGATAAAACTAGGTTGTTATTAAATTGATTAATATCAGTTAAAACATCTCATAATTCCGAAATTTTAGAGTGAAGGACTCGCCAGAAAAACCATCGAATGTGTAGGACAAAAGTTTCATTGTGTTTTTCATAGTATAATCAAGCGATTAAAGTCAAAAAATAATTATTGTTTAATGAATATTTTTCTTTCACCGAATCAAAATTTTCAAAGCCCCATAACTTTATTATCTACCCAATTTGAGATTTTTCAAAGATAGAAAAGATGGTTTTGTCGTCAAAGCGAAGCTGTTTACAAAAATTCAGCTTGTTATTAATCAAAAAGTTTGTTCCTGAGATCCCGGTCTATTAATCATTACTATTTCTAAACTTGTGGCTGGAACCAATGCAATCGCTTAAAATCGCCCTTAATATATCATTTTATCGCTTTACCTACCTATTCCTGCCGCAATATCGTCAGTGCTTGACACTGTCGTGTTCCAATTTCGAAGGTAAGGTAGCCGGTAAACTTATGCGTGTGGCATTGGACCTCGCCACAAGATAGCAACGCACCATTAACATCAAAGGTGTCTTTAGGCGAAGACCCATCTGCTTGTTTTCTATCTTATGATAAAAAAATACTATGTAAATATAGATCAGACTGCGTAAGTCCACTTGTGTACCTATAGTATAATTATTAATTCATATTTTTATTCATTGAATTAATCTCGATAATATTATGCTTTAAAACTGACACGAGTTATGGTCGATGAGGTAGAGTTGGAACTAGTGGATGAGTTTTTATGTCTTCGCTGGCTTTCAGTAGGGATGGACGGTACACCGCTGATGTTGAAAGAAGAGAATGTGTCGTGAACAGATTGAATGGAGCGTTAGGGAAGTTGCTGAAAAGCACAGTCAGAATGCACATCTTAACCTGCATAATCATGTGCTTATTCCAACGCTATTGTATAAAAGTGAGAGTTGGGTATAGTCAGACACGGTATTAAAGCAGTATCAACGTGGTCGAGATGAGATTGCTACAGAAAATATGTGGCGTAACACTCGTGAAACAAGTTCGTAACATTAAAGTAAGAGAGGTTGGGCCTGAAAGTGTCGGTGTAAAAATGAGAAAGGGAAAGGCTTCTGTCCAAACCAAAGAAAGGCTTATTTGGTTTGGACATGTACAAATAATGCCAGATGGAAGGCTAACAAAATACATATACAATGCGAATGTGGATGAACGTAGGTACCGGGGAAGAACGAGACTGACATTAACTACGTTAATTGATCAGATTGATCGGGGTTTCGTCCGAGGGTGGCGTCAAGATTTATATCGCAATCATCGTGTTTATATGAAGAGAATTATGAATGTGGTGTAAGTAGAACAAGTCTGCAAGAATCGTGACATATGGCAATCGGTTCTCTCTGTCTAACCTGCAAGGGATCTGGCGTGAATAAATGTATATATTATGATTGCGAAAGTTTCTGAAAACTTTTAGAAGTCGTCGTGTCGTGTTGGTCCGGACCAACAAGATGGCAACGGCAATTAGTCTATAAAAGTCCGGACTTTTTTAAAGAAAAGACCAATTGCCGTTCTGCCAGGCAGATCGCAAAAGGCGACTGATTGACTATAATACGTGTCACTACAATAATTGTGGCTACTAGGTTCCGCAACGTCTCGCCCGCACATTTGATAGCACCGCCTTAAGGCGATTACAGCTGCGAACGACCTTGAGTTTCTAACAGAAGCAGCGCAAATATTATTTAGCGCGCTGGCATGGTCCAAAGTCAAAGAGTATTTACACAGTGGATGCAGATACCTACGTTTTAACATTTTTGTTCACCTATATGAACTTTTATCATCATGAATCGACTGAATGTTGTCAAACTCAAAACCAATAACCAGTAATCGCTTATTTATCGATTACATATACATTCATTTTAGGAAAACGATAAATATCTAAAGAAAAAAAATATACCGAAAATCGACAAAAAAATATATAACAATTTACGCAATAATAACAGTTACGTATCCTATTTCTTTGAAAGTGTTGTAATATACAATACATCCCGTGTAGCACTTTATTTTAATACATACATTCAACAATTAATATTTAACAAAACCTTTCAAAATTGATTTTGTAAAATGTAATCTCTTGAATAATATTTTAAAACTAACTAGCTTCTTAGTTTTTGTTTCAAAATCTCGTAATAAAAAAGAAGATATTAATTGATTTATTGTTTATAGAGGAAACTACTAAATAAGTTGGTTTATTTAGACTATTTGTATGTATAATATATTTAATTTATTTATTTTTTGTTGCGAAGTCCTTACTACCTTCAAATAGTACCAGTTTTTCTTTTTTTTTCTTTAGAGTTTTGCTTTTTATTCTCTTGCTTGAATTATCTTCGTTGTTTATATGTTTTATTTTTTTTATTTTTGTACATTTATACAAAATATTGACAAAATACTAATCTATCTATAGCTAATAAAAAATTCACGCGTAAACGTAGGTAAGTATATGAATAGTCTCAAAATATTATTCAGCGTCTACTCGCAAACAAAACTATTTATAAAGTACTAGCTTTCAGCCCCTTTAATACCCTCTTTTACCTCTTTAAGAGATAAAACTCACAGCATCCTTACATGCACGTTTATTTAATTATATTAAAGAACATGACTTATAAATTTGAAGAGATTTTGATTAAACATATTTTTTTTTACAAACTTTACCACTTTTTTCATCGTTTGAAGAGATGACATTTGAAAACCTTAAACTCGTATTCATTTAATTGTATTAAAAATCATAAATACTACGTTTTAAATAATTTCTACAATATTCTACAATAAACAACCTATTTTTTATACAAACATCAATGCTTTTTTTACCCTTTAAGGAATGAAATTTAAAAAATCCCCAAATATATGATTTTTAAATTGTGTTGAAGAACGTAAGTGCCGAATTTCAAGTTATTTCGACCATAAACGTTTGATTTTTCACACATTTTTACTCCTTTAATGGTCGAAACTTCTAACATTACATGCATGATTCTTCAATTTCGATTGAAGAGCATAAGTACTAAAAAATCCGAAAATTCGTACATCTTAATTGTATTAAAAATCATAAATTTATGATGTATTATATAAAAATTTATACTAAATTAAAATAATTTAGATTTTATAGTAATGCAATAAATAAACAATTCATTTTTGATACAAACTTTAAAGCCTCTTTTTACCTCTCTATGAGCTAGAATTCAAAAAATATTAAATTTGTATTTAATTTTTTTTCAGTTAAAGGATAATTTAATTACGGTATATCATTCATTTCAACTCAAAAATGACAGAGTTTCAAACAAACTTTCACCCCCTATTTCACCATATTAGGGGATGAATTTAAAAAAATCCTTTCTTATTCCTTGTCTATATCATAAGAACAACATCTGTAAAAAAACAGCCTTCTCGGTCCAAGCTCATTATCTACTATAAAAAAAACATCCATGCGTAAACGAAATGTTCAATTTCCAAACGGCACAACCTTACTATTGTGCCAAACGTTCTATCTGTACTATTTATTACTCTTTGACTCGAATATGAAGAGCGGAGCACGCTAACATGCGACACAGCCTCCCCGTATGAACGCTACCGAGAGACTGACTTTCGACGCGAGCGCTGTCCGCGAATTAAATAATAATGTTTTTATTGATTTAATAGCACACTATAATGATTTTGTAAAATTTTGAACTTAAATTTTATAAAGCAATAAATTGTCTGTAATAAAAAGAAAAAAACATCAAAATCGTTACAGTAGTTTGGAAGTTATAGGCAAATTTTTGCGTAAAAATAAGAAAGATATTCGATTTTTTTCCGTCAAAAATAACAATAAAATTTAAAAAAACGAACTTAAAATTTAAACTTAATTATATTATACGCATAATGCATATTTTTTTTAAATTATTGGACCAACCGGTTAGCAGTAGTAGGCTTTCAAAGAGGTGTCTATTTCGTAGTTTGGCATTACCTATCGCCTTAACTATTGTTGCCGAAATAGCAACAATGTTTGTCATTATCGTGTTCTAGTTTGTAGAATAAGGTAGCTGGAGGCCGGTAAACTAATGCATGTGACATTCAAGTTGACGGCAGGATAACAAAATCCCTATTTTCTTACACAGGCCCCGACCAACACGG
The DNA here is from genome assembly GCA_036924255.1 of Apodemia mormo. Taxonomy (NCBI): domain Eukaryota; kingdom Metazoa; phylum Arthropoda; class Insecta; order Lepidoptera; family Riodinidae; genus Apodemia; species Apodemia mormo. The sequence continues at coordinate 29,627,616 of JAUPFN010000003.1, read as the reverse complement.
GGAAAAAATATGTGTTGCCGCTATGTAGGTCGAAGCTAAGAATCCAAGTTTCCTGTCAAATATTTTGGATGGATACAAAGTAGCGATTTTTTTAAAGATATTGTTGGAATAAGCGTTTGTCTTCCATCGCACTTGGTGGAGTGTCGATGAAGACGAAGGTGGTACACGCCCATCCAAAAGAATCCTATTCACTCTTCTATTAAAGGTTCTAGGACTATATTTGTCAGGAATAATAGACCAGGCAGTTCGTTCCAAGAATTGGCGACTCGAACCAAAAAAGAGTTGTCATACCGTTTTCTTCGATTTTTTGGTATATTAACAACGTACAGTTGGAACTTCATCCTGCGTCTAGTCTAGTAGTCCGATAAAGGAATGGTGAGTATCCAACAAGTTCGAAGAGAGCTTTCGCACACTCACCAAAGTGCATTCTGTAAAAACTGATAGGCTAGCGACCTTGCGACGATGCTCAAGTGTTTGTAATTTTCTATTTGTGAGCTTGTCGTCGTTTATTAGCCTACGAGCTCTTCGGTCTACAGAATCTAAAGCTTCTAGTTGATATTTAGCTGAACCTTCCAAAAGGTGTCTGCAGTACTCTATGCATGACGAGCCTGGGCCGTGTACAGGTTTAGTAACTGTTCAGAGCTGAATTACCGCCGGACCTTCGAAATGATTCATAACTTTTTGGAAGCTATGTGCGCCATAGACTCAATTTGTTGGCCGAAGCTGAGACTGGACGTGATGTTAATGCCCAAAAGCCCTAAATGGTTACTAAGCGGTATGGATACACCACGGAACTTGTGTGTTATATCGAAGTTACTCTTTTTTGCAGAGAAGAGACAGACCTGTGTCTTGGAAGAGTTAAAATTTACAAGATGGACGTCACCCCATTCGGACACCCGTTGCAGTGCTAAATTAACCCGATCAATCATGGACTCTCTCAAGAACTGTATTTCACGAGAACTTGTTCGCGAGTTGGACATACATCTCTTTACTACGGTGCAGTCATTGGCGTGGCGTACCCAATAATGTTAGATGTTAAAAGATCATTTATGTGCAACAGAAACAAGGTTGCACAGAGAACAGTAGGGCTACTCTCGAAAACCGATTTCAATTTTAAATGAATATTTAATGAATTTTGAAGTATTTCGTACTCTGGACAACCATATTCAATTATTGGATTCGGCGACAGCGCCACACGGATTTTGAAATTTTTTGGAACTACTCATAATTGCTTTTATTCGTTATTTTGTTTAAAACGATACTTAAAATTTCCACTTGTAACACTAGCTGGACATGTAACGATGACATCTATTTCCAATAATTAGGTCGTTACTATACTGAATCAATGTGGGCAATATTGATTTCACGAGTACCGTTTTTTGACGATATTCGAAACGTATTGTTTTTATCAATATTGGTTTAAGATTTATATTGTTTTCAAGAGTAGGCCTGCAGATCCAGATTGCGGAAATCCATAAATTAAACAAGGAATTAATTTTAGTTATTGCAAATTTCCTATGCAATAGCATAATATATTACATATTATGCTATTGCATTGCTCTTCAATACCAGTGAAATGAGAAAAGTACCTATTTTAAGGAATGGAATGAACTCACCGAAGGTCTGAAAAATACATTAAGACTACCCCAATAGGTACAGTAATCCTCCCACATCCGCCACACTTCCACTTTTTCAGCAGCATAGATAAAATCACAATAGAGTTTTTCATCGTACGTTTCACTAAAGTATCCTCAGAAGAAACGAATGCCAATTTACCCAACGAGAGTTGAGATTAGTATATTCTACACTTCATCGTCGGCACGTGCCTCCATTTCAATACAATATATACTTGTAGGTACCTGCTGTTTCACAATATCGTGCGGGCGCATCGCTTGTGGATGCAACGATGGTAGGGAAAACATTTTTTTGTGATAGTAAACAGGTGATAAACTAGTAAATGGTGTTGAATTTACAAATTGAGCGTCAGTTGACGTTCGGTTTATACCACTGACCACATGGTGGTTCATACCTACTACTTACCTCACGTGAAAAGTGAAAACCGTCGAGACGATATGTAATTAATGTGACTACTATACGTTTTGGGCGGGATTGTCCCGCTGCCTGTCCTGCTGTCTCCAGCAAGATCAAAAATGACCCGCTTTTGCAAACATATCCTATTTATATATTTATTTACAAATCTACATCAAATTAATTGCTTTTAAAGTGCGCGAAAGACAACAGACAGATAGGAATTAGCGAAGGTTAGTAACTGACTGACACAGGTGAATGATTGTTTAAATATTTAATTGAAATTGTTATTTTTATTTATTAACAAAAGTTTAAATATCTTCCACCTTTTAAGTAAATTATTTACCTATATACAAAATTCATAAGCGTCCCACTCTGACTCTGAAGGAAAAATGGTCACATTATATATAACTCTAGGTACAGCTATATTCAAATCAACTGCCAATTGCCTTTACAACCCCTGGGAAAACCACATGCTGCTAGTTTAAGAGGTGATTTTAAACTTTGACTTATTGATTCCACTTCACAGAGCGTGTGATATTTTGTTAATAAGAACGTCTTTTTAAATCGTACTTAGAATTTTTTTCCTAATTTTAATTTTCAATATACCTATTCTTTTCTCGAAATATTTTTCTCTTGTGAAAAATATTTCGAAGTGTCCAGCAGAGCTACAGGTACGATTGTTTTTAGAATGTGAAACATTTCATGGTAGTAGTATAAAACTATGTATGATGAAGTTTAAAAAAATATTTTCCGTGTTGAACCCGGGCTCCTTTGAAGAATAGACCAAATGCCGTTCTGCCAGGCAGGTCGTAAAAGGCGATTGGGTACACGAGTCATTACCATCGTGGCTACAAGGTGGTAGTTTTGCATTTTCTCGCCCGGGTCTGGTACCACCACTGTACCTATTCTTACTGCAATAGCGTCAGTGCTTGTCGCTGTCGTGTTCCGATTTGGAGGGTAAGGTAGCCGGTAAACTTATGCATTTGGCATTACACCTCACCGCAAGATAGCAACGCACCATTAACATCTTTGGTGTCTATAGGCGATGGTTGACTCTTTCCATCAGGAGACCCATCTGCTTGTTTGCTATCTTATGATATAAAAAAAAGCCTCCTGCAAATAAATTTGTTTTGTTTAGTATCTTACATAGTATTGTTTAATCTTCGGTTTAGTAGTATTAAGCTGTAATAAACATTGTTGCCAAGGCAGTACAAAATTATTATATTTACTCAAAACATAATCCTACTGGAAGATTTTTGGGTAAAACAGAAAAAGTATGTAAATAATGTTTATTCTCAACATTTATTCATAATTTTCACATGCATAAATATTTTTCTAAGTTAATTCCATTGATTTAACAGTCAAAACATACAACTAATTCATTACATTCCAGTTAAATGTTCTTTTGGCATATAAAAGGATTGAAGTAATGTATTGAATTTATATAATTACATACAATACTTCAATCCTCTTAGAAAACTTCCGGTATCTGAGAGATGAGAAATGTCTTCAAATTCAATTTTAACTATTCCATTGTTATAGCTTCTGTCTCGGCTTTGTACAGCATAAGTTGGTTGAGTAAATCTATAAGTTTTAGGCCACTGAAAGCAAACTTTGTACCACAAGTCTCTTTTTAATAATATTGGATTTAAAAATTCTATGTCAAAATTTGTATCATATCTCAATGGCTTCAGAAAATTACTAACATTAATAATACTGTTATCAGCTTCGCAAGTTATAGATACAGTAATTTGTTCAAAATACTCAGTATGTGCAACTGGATTAGCATTACTATACATAGGTGCTGTTTGTGACTGAAGATTAAGCGACTTTACAAACATTGATTTATTAGTTTTTAATTTTGTATAAATAGTATGATTATGTAATCCTATTACTAGAGGAGACTCAGACCGTATTGGTGAACGAAGACAGAGATTCCAAACAAATTCAAGTGGTTTCCTTATTGTTAAAATATCATTAAGTTTTTCACTAAATATTTTACCATTGCACATATTGTTAAACTCACAGTTTGATAAGAGATTATGTTCACTATTAAGGATTTCACTCCATTCTGCATTAGACAATAAATGAAATCTTAACATTTTATGTAACCCACTCTTAATAAACACATCTCGTCTATTATCTAAGGTTTGTGGTATATCATTTTGTTCACAATAATATAAAGTCCATTCAAAAACTGACATAATAAGATCCTTTTCAGAAATGTTTATGTTATTGCTTTCTAATATTTTTTTAATACATGTTAAGGAAATGTTTTGCTTTTGGTCTTTTAATAAAAAGCTAGCATGTTGGCAAGCTAATTTTTGTGCTGATAGTGTCAATTGATTATTTTGTAGGTGCTCTGGATAGTTTAAAATAGATATAACATTATCAATACTCATACTTTTATCTATATAATTAACACACATTTCAGACAAATATTCTAACATGTATTTACTTGAGACATACAAAAGATCATAGGCTTCTTCAATAGAGCCTAGGTCGACTTTGTCAGTATATAAATAGTTAAGCAAAAGTTGAAAAGTATTAGGTTCAATGTCAGTTATTGTAATATCTTCATTCGTAGATAAAGGTCCATATAGCATTGCTTCAAACACAGGACTACTGATACCTAAAATCAACTTGTGAGCTTTAAATTTTTTACCACGTACTAGAAAATTGCAGTCACTCCATTCGTAAGAAATTAGAAGTTTTTTAACACGTTCATACAAAGAATTGTTTTTTAAAACCTCGTTATTCTGATAGCCCATCTGAAATAACGAAAAAGGGATTAAATCAACTACTAAAATTTTTTTTATGCGTGCAATATGTGTTTATCTAGTTGCTTTATCAATAATAGTTTATACGGTACTAAAGATAGTAAACAATACTTAGTATTTCTAACTTTCATGAATACGATATACACGACTTTAAATAACGGTAAAACCTGTTTATGCTGATGAATAAGACCTTGAACTTGGTTTCATAAATTTTCTCAGGACAAACTAGGTACCTCTACAACTAGGTAATTACTACAACTAGATAATTAAATATTAATATACATTTTATGAAAATATAAACTTAGTTTACTAGCAAAATATGAAATAAAACAAACCTTGAATGCTATAATAATTTTATCAAATGTAACAAAAACTAGATATTTCCTCCGACTGTTTATTTTAACAATTATCAAACAAAACAAACTAGCACGGATTAGTAGGTACCTACCATACAACATACAAGACACAAGTCACAAGCACAAATTCGAATTCTAATCTAATATCCTAATCTATTCGATTCGACTGTTTCTGTTTCACAGGACTGTTTCAATCTGTATTCTGTATTCTGTTTGCAAAAATGCAAACAATAAACATCTTGTGTCTATCTATGGTCTATCTGCAATCTGCTGTCATTTTGTTATCTGTTATTGTCAGTGCTGAGCATAGACCAAGGAAGTTACATTCTACCCGGAATGCTTACACGCGCTTCAAAATCGTTCCGAAGAGTACCACGACATGAGTGGAGTGTGTCTCTTTCTACTAAATAAAGCGCCAATCGCCATATATAAGTGTGGCCATGCCTAGTTTGCAAATTACTACTAAGTAATTCTACTAATTTGAGAAACAGTTTTTGCATTGCATAAGTAATTACGTAATAATTAAAATAAGCACATTTTAGAACTCACTATGTTAATTTAAACACATTTTATGCTAATGTATCTATCGACGTTTATGAATAAAAGGGATTTAACGATTACCAAATATATAAAAATCTACCATCCGAAAGTTTTATTTATAATGGCAATTCCAAGAAAGGGACAACATCCACTCATGTCGTTGTCTTGCTCAGAACGTTTTTCCCCTCTGTTATGTAAGAAACAAATGTCAACTTTATGAGGAACGAAATAAAGTACATTTTTATTTTTCAACTGTTGCTTCGTAGTAATTCCAGTTATCTTATATAAATTCCTTGGCATAGACAGAAAAATCTAGTTATCTCTGGTACTATCCGAAACCAAGGAACTTATATAATTGGAATTACTACGAAGCAATATTTGAAAAATAAAAATATACTTTATTTCGTTACAAATAAAGTTGACATTTGTTTCTTACTTAACAGAGAGGAACGCTCTGAGCAAGACAACGACAAGAGTGGATGTTGTCCCTTTCTTGCAATTGCCAGTGTAAATAAAATCTAGTCGGTAATCGTTAAATCCCTTTTATTCATACACGTCCATAAATAAAAAAAAAGTATCTTCACGCCCATATCCCCGAAGAGGTAGGCAGAGGTACAACAAGTGCACCCATGAGTAGCCGAAGATACTTGGTCCCACAATGTGATAGGTGGCAAGCCTATCGCCAATCGGGCATTTCCAATCCCGGGCAACTTTGTGTTTCTCAGAAAACTGAAAAAACACTTTTTTTATGTGCCCGACCCGGGAATCGAACCCGGGACCTCATGTGGTATATATATATATATATATATATATATATATATATATATATATATATATATATATATATATATATATATATATATATATATATATATATAGGATATAATGCATAGGATTTCCATAAATACATTAGCATGAAATGTATTGTAATTAACACAGTGAGTTTTAAAATGTGCTTATTTTAATTATTACTTAATTACTTATGCAATGCAAAAACTGTTTCTCAAATTAGTAGAATAACTTAGTAGTAATTTGCAAACTACGCATGGCCGCACTTATATATGGTGATTGGCGCTTTATTTAGTAGAAAGTGAAGCGCGTGTGAATATTCCGGGTAGAATGTAACTTCTTTGTCCGAAACCAAGGAAGTTACTTTCTACCCGGAATTCATTCATGTGGTTAACTCCAACAACGGACCACTAGACCATAGATAAATATGTGTATTACTATATTAGACCACAGAGGCGATCCATCAATCATTATTACATAAATTAGGTTCTTATTTAATTATGTAAACCTTTCTTACGAATGTATTACGAGCTACTTTACACAAGAAAATTGTAAATAAAATAAAAAACTTACCTTAAAATGAAATTCCACAATCAGAATGCGCTTTACTATTACAGCACTTAACACTACAATTTTTCACAATTTTACAATAGAAAAAACTTATCGTAGCAAGCAGAAAGACAACTTTATCACACTTACATAAAGTATCCGCCATTTTGTTAAATAAAGCGCCATATATAAGTGCAGCCGTGCTGTCAACTTTATTAGTAAAGAAATAAAGTACATTTTTATTTTTAGGTATTGCTTGATAATAATTCCAGTTTTCGTATATAAGTTCCTTGTCCGAAACCCACTAAAGAATATGTAATGTGCTTAAACACACTAGGGCCCGTATTCATAAAGAACCCTGATAAATTGGATGGATTCGTATCAGTACCATGCTTACGTGAATGATCGGAACATAACCTATGAAATAGACTTGGGAAGCTGAATGAGAATAGAATGAATAAATGAGACATACAAATGAACTATTTTTTTGATTTCTATCTAGCTCTCAATTAGCTCAGTCCCTTAGTTGATAGTCCAACGGCTCTTTGAATCGTGTACTTCATTGAATCGCTAGCCAGCCGAGCACAGCTAGCAGCGCGTTGTTCGAAGCACGAGTTTCTCCGATCTATCCAAGAAATCCAAGAAATAAAAATTAGGTAACGCGTGTACATTTGTTTACAAAATGTGTGCACGCTAAATAAAGCTTAGTAACTCATAAAAATTAAGAAGAAAATGCCTCGGCACATTAAGTCTTGTAGTGAAAAATAATGTTTTTGTGGTAATATGTTACATAAATGCAAGGTTCGCACCATACAATCATTGTATGGACATCGTCTGAATCACAGGTCTGAATATTGTACTATTACACCATATTAGTGCTACTAGTAACTAATAGTATAGATATATGTAGTTGTTATAATAAATACTTTAAACTAAATAAGTATGAAACATAGATATATAAATTTTAGTAGCACGGAATTATCTTACAGCGCGCCACGGCACGCAGCGCGGGCTCGAGTTTCTCAAAAATATGTTTATTCTACTCGAGTAGGTAAAAACGTTGTAAAATAGGTACATAACAAATGAGTACCTAAGTATTGAGCGAATGACGATCCGTATCTAATAATTTTAACGGATATTTAGCCTATATACTTCTATACTATTATAATAAATAATACATTGGTTAAATACTAAACTTTATAATATTATTTAACCTATAGATAGTAGCCACTCAACCGTCCAAGCCCCGTACGCGACTTTCACGTCACGTGTCCACGCATTTAACCTTTTCAACCGCGCGCGGCTCTCTTAACAATTTTCGAATAAAAAATATTTACGGAAAGGTTAAGGGATGTATACTTTTAAATAATCAAAAATAAAAGGCTCAAATTAATTATAAAAGATTTAAAAAAAGGATGAAAGTTAGACACATGGGAAAAAAGTCTTATTTTTTTGTTTATATCGAGTTTTACAACACAAACTTATAGTTACTTGTCAAAAAAAAATTATATTATTATAGTACACAATATATCCTTTCAAGCGACATCAATATCTTATTATAAATATTTAGTTTACTATCCACAAAAATTAAACAAAATCAAGTACTCGCTAAGAGGCCCTCAGATATCTAGCGACGGTATTGATGTGACAAGATGGCCGCCCGGCTAAGGCCGTCCACACGCAGGGAGTTTGTTTCAATGTTTCAACACAAAATAATTTCAGAGGTTTTGAATCAATAATATTTATTTTCTTTAATTATTTCTATCATCATTTACCATAATATTACTTATTGAAAGTCCGTCAAAGTCGGTCCAGCCGTTTCAGATATTAACCGGAACAAACAGAAAGACAGACAGATAGATAAAAAATTAAAAAAAATATATTTTGGTGTATGTACCGTGCATACACGTGCATGGCATTTGGTAAAAAGCGGTTCTTTTAAAATAACAAACAGACACTTCAACTTTATTTATTTGTATAGATTACAAACAGACACCCCAATTTTATTTGTTTGTGTAGATGAAAGAAAGTGGCCTAAGTTACTTCCTATCACATCAGGTATCTGTCAGTGAAAGGCTCGTCAAAATTGGTTCAGCTGTTCCAGAGATTATCCGAAACAAACAGACAGACAGACAAACAGACAGACAGACAAACAGACAGACAGACAAACAGACATACAGACGAAAATTGTAAAAAATGTTATTTTCTTGTATGTACCGTGTATGCATTTGGTCAAAAGCGGTTATTTTAGTATTTTAAACAGACACTCTAATTTTATTTATTTGTATAGACGAAAAAAATATCCTTAGTTACTCCCTATCATATCAGCTATCTGCCAGTGAAAGTCTGGTCAAAATTGGTCCAGCAGATCCAGAGATTAGCCAAAACAAACAGACAGACAGACAAAAATTGTAAAAAATGTTGTTTTGGTATAGATACCGTGTATACATCCATATGAGATACATCCATATGAGATATAGTTCTTTTGCTCAAAAGAGCTATAATAATCTCTCCTTTCTTTTCAAGGAACCGTTTTTCGCATCTCTACTATGAAATGAGAGGTTTCGAATCCAAATTAGGACAAGTGTTTGTATGATTGATTAATAATTTAAGTACCTATTTTTTACTGTGCTCCCACATAAATAATGAAATATGTCAGCAATTATTACGTCAGGATATTTACTGCTATGTTTTTTATTGTTTAATTCGGGTTTGGAGGGTAAGGGAGTCAGTCAATTTATACATGTGGCATTTTCAGTTCTAGCCCCACCACTCGCATAGCAAAGCACCAATCCTGCATCTCTAAGTAGTCTGTGAAAGCACCATTTGTACATCTTTGGTGTCTATAGGTGATGACTATCTTTGTTCCTGAAGGATACGGTTAGGAGAACCCTCTGCTTGTCTGGCATCCCATTAAATAAAATTGAAAGGTATTTTCCTGGCTATAAACAAAAGCAAGACATCTAATAAAGATACACTCAAATTACAACATTAAAAATGGCAATCGACAGTTAAACCAAATTAAATTAAATCGGTAGTTTCGATAGAGCAGACATTATCGATTAGTCGATACTCTATCGATGTTTGAGGAACATTATGTACCCTCTACCTAATACTTCATGGTACTAATAAAGTGAAGTTGAGAAAACTGTACGATCGTGTAAATCGAAACCAAGTTGACCCAATGAAAGTGCCCTTAATTGGTGGTTGGACCCACAGGTTGAACCCACATTGGACCAGCATAGTAGTCTGTGTTTGACCCGATCGTGTGGAAGGCCTATTATTGTATATCAGTCTGTCATCTGTGCCCTATGGCGATAATTTTTATATTTTGTCATCTGTGGATAACATGTTTTTTCATAATGGCGCGCCGGTGAAATTTTCATATTTTTAGTGATAAATGACCTCAATATGTGATTTTAATTGAGTTAAAAGTGTTAAAAAGTGTGCTTAACAATGAATACCAATTTTAATGAAAACGACTTTGATTTTGATTTAAATTTTCTTCCCCAATCTACTATAAATGTCGTGGTGAGTTTTAGGTTATGCGATTAAAACAGTTAAGGTTTCTATTTAGTTTATTAATTCAGTTGAAACAGAAATGTTTTGGGTAGTTTTTTACTATACCTAACCTTAAAATCATATTATAAACGAAATGAAAACAGCTACTTGTAGTTTGAATTATATTCCATAATTCAAAAAATGTATGAAGTTATTGATTATTAATAGTATGAAGCGTGTAAATGTAAACATGTTTGGTATATGTATTTTTTTAAATCATATTTTCTGTTCGTTTCGATGGTTTGTCGAGATTCGACTTGAAAATACTCACTTCCTTCTACTCGTTTTTTTTAAAATACTAACTGTAAATATTAAACTGTAATTTAAATAACTTGTTGATCCATTATGAAATTGTAATATATTCATGTGCTGGTTTTCTTTAAAAGATGTGATTTTTTTTAGTAAATTAAATATAAAAGTAAGTAAAATATTATAAATTAATCAAATCAAATCTTTTGCTATTATATTATTACATAAATCGACAGTCCCTATGTATAAACTGACGGGTTGACGTTATTGAAATTCACATGTAGGTTTAAGGGCTGAAGTGGGGGAGGTTTACTAACTCCCCTGTACCAATCCCTTTCCCCCAGTGGAAACCCATGGTTGCTGAGATATACATGTTCAAAGTTTTGAGGTTATGTCACCTCCGGACCATCATTTTCTATCACGGATTGCATTAGAAACGGGCTGCACGAATTTGGAATTGTGGTGTGGAGGGGGGAGAGTCAGTGTCCTCCAGTAATATTTGCCCCCCCCCCCCCATCCAATCACGGAATCGTTTATAAAAAAAAAATAGTTTTATTTATAGGCGATTTCGTTTATAAGTTCGTTTATAGCCCAAAAACTTACCAAACCTTAAAAACCTAATAATAATAATATTATTAAAAAAATAATAATATTTGGTATTAGTAAGTGAACTGCTTAGACTTAGGTTAGGTTATAACTAGAAATATACAAACACAGGGGGCAAAATACGGGGGGCGAGGGGAGAAGGAGGCCTCCCACTCCGGGGTTTTTTTTAATATCATAAGATAGCAAACAAGCAGATGGGTCTCCTGATGGAAAGAGTCAACCACCGCCTATAGGCACCAAAGGTGTTCAGACCCGGGCGAGACAATGCAGAACTCTACCACCTAGTAGCCACGATGGTAGTGACTCACATAGCCAATTGGTTGCCTTTTACGACCTGCCTGGCAAAACGGCAGTTGGTCTATTCTTCAAAGGAGCCCGGAACCAACACGGGGTTCATGGGGCTAAGCCTCCACAGAGAAAGGAATCCATCTAACACCATAGTTGAAGTAGGTTAGTTATGTTCTCTTTAGATCACCCACCCAGAAATAGTAGCCCTTTGCAGTGGCGCAGCGGGGCTCCCTCGGATTGCTCCAACCCATATTCTTGCAAAAAATATTTTCTTTTTTCTCTTTCTTTTTAAACCTTTTATCGACCTTTTATAACAAAAAAAAAACAGTAATTACACAACACACGTGTCAATTACTTTTGGATCTTAAGTGAAATAATTTTACAGACTAAATAATCATAGACTATTTGAATATTTTGATTGAATGACGAAGGAAATATACCGAAGAGCGTAAGCCACATAACTTCTTTGAAGATTCAAAATAGAAATGCGGCTCGATCGGGCCTCTTGGGTGTCAACCGAACTCCTCAAGATATCGCGCATGACTTGAGCCTCCTGGTTCTACAAGGATTAATACAGTACTGTATGGTTTTCATTCAGTTCCGAACGAAACATCATACAAAATAACATCAAGTGGGCACTTTTTTTTCAAGCATGCTCTTGGTGATAATAAATAAAAGAAATTAGTCCACCATTTTAATCCACGGTGTGTGCTCTGGGTTGGTTGCAATTTATGATACAGGTTAATTTAAAAGTGTTTTAGCATATTAATCAACAAGTAAACTTTAATTATAATCAAGACTAGTTCAAGATCTAACAGTTTAGATATGGATTTTGTTCAGGATTCTTAAAAATAGATGGTCTATTTATGTGATAAATGATAAAGCTTGTTTATAAATACTAAGAATACAACTATCCATTATACATGGTATTTGTGGATTATAAGAAGGCATTCGACTTTTTGGAAAATCAGTATATTTGGAAGGCCTTGAAAAATCAAGGAATAGAAAAGAAATACATAAGGCTAATAAAAAATGTATATTCTAACTGTAAAGCACGAATTAAGTTAGAAATGGAAGAGAAAACCTTTCAAATACACAGGGAGTTAGGCAAGGAGACCCACTCTTGCCAAAACTTTTCTCAGCAGTGTTGAGGAAGTCATTAGAAAAATGGAATGGGACAATATGGGAATTAACATCAATGGAACACAAAACACCTAAGATTTGCAGATAACATAATACTCATAGCAGATAACCTAGGTAGCCTTCAAACCATGATCCAAGTTCTATCATATAAGAGCAAGAAGGTGGGTCTAACATTGAACTAAAAGGCAACTTGGCCTTTTAGTTCAATGTACGAACCAACATTGAGAGTAGGTGTTAAGGTGATACCAAGGACCTTGGGGTGGTCAGTTATCTGTGTGTAAGATGGACACAGGTGGAATGGACTCCATTTAGCGAAGAATACACACACCTGGATCTTAGTCGCATTAAACTTGACTAGATTGGCATCGCCCCGATCGGAGACTGTCTGTATGGGTTCATATGATTGACCATCACTTCTCTGAGAGACCGGATCTGTGCCGTATTGGCTTGCACGCTGGATCTTTTGTAGTATAGTATATGTTTTTTTTTGTATGTGTATGTTCACCAATTATATTAAAAAAATATAAAAATAATAGGTATCAAGTTACTTTTTGAATTAAAAATCCTTGACTGACAAGTAGTAATATTTTTTTTAAAGTATCATGTTACGCTTGATTTATTTTGTAGTTAAAACCACTTAAACAATTCTCACACCAATGTACTGCAGTATTCAAGACCTCTTCAAAAATATATGCTTTACAGTATCAGATTCAATCTAAACAACTCATAAATATTTTTTTATTACTGCGGTTCGGTTACTACATTTATTATTATGTGATTGTATAAATGAACAGTCAAAACACAGAGGAATATGTGCGCACAATTCCGCTCGCCACACACTTGAACGACATCACATTTACCAAAATCTGCTGGCAAAAAATGGAGCTAATAGGAAACAATAAGTTTCAGAACCGATAGTGGCCATGCCATGTAGCCAATTTATCTCAGGACAGGACAGGACTTGTCTCGTTTCCTCCATACTCATACAGAAGTTACTAAAGCTGTTTTGTTGTGTTCAACAAACTAAAGAATATTTTAGATTCAGATTTAAAGAGTCAGTCCTTAAATTTAGATTTGATTTCTTCTATTTATTTGTAAGCCATGTATCTAGTCATATTTTGTAAATGTTGTAACTTGAAATTTATTTTATTTCAGAATGAATGTAAAATAGAAAAGCAACGCCAAGCAGTTATAAGAGCAAAAAAGAAAACCATAGCTACTGAGTAAGTATACCTAGTTTTTAATATAATATATGATAACTATTTTATTATTTGTAATTTGACAATTATTTAATGCATATTAATATGTATATAATAATTATGCACATCTTTTGCTGCTAATTTACAGCTTTAAATAAAAATAATTCTCTTTTTATTTTTAACCATAGAAAGTATTAATTAACCACAGAAAAATGCAATCATATTAGATATAATCGTTTTCTTCCCATAGATCTGGATCAGTAGAAGATGCTATCACACATGCCTAGTGTGATATGTTGGAATTAGGATCATAGCCAAATTACTATTTACATTTAAACAAGACAAGGTGTGATGAAATTACTACTGAGTCTTTTTTTTAAGTGCCCGACCCAGGAACCGAACCCAGGACCTTATGTGGTCAAAGCCAACGCTGGACCACTAGACTACAGAGGCGATATCAAAAATAATTAATTTTTAATTTTCTATTTCAGCACTCTAATCAGAAAATATTATGCTCAGAAGGAAAAGTTGGAACAAACGGAGAATGTACTTTTTCTATCTAAGGAAGAATGTAAACAAGTCTGTATAGATTACAGAAGTACTTTAGAACAAAATGCAAGTTTAGAAAAGGTAATATATTTAAATTTAACAATAAGTATTGTCAGTTAATAAAGTAATAACTGCATGATCTAGCTTTACTTGGTACTGCAAAATTTCATTAAAATCTTTGGAGCCATTTCCAAAATTAATATCTATACTAATATTATAAAATTGTAGAGTTTGTTTGGTTGTATGTGCTAATCTCGAAAACTATTAAACTGATTTGAATAATTCTTTTTGAGTTGGATAGCCTTGTTTATTGAGGAAGGTTATAGACTATATATCATCTCGCTACGACCAACAGGATCAGAGTATCAATGAAAGATGTGGTCTAAATGGGGACTTTTTATGCTTTTGAAAGCATTCCTGGCGTGTGCTGCGGTAACGGTTAAAGTAACGCA
This sequence comes from Apodemia mormo, assembly GCA_036924255.1. Lineage (NCBI taxonomy): Eukaryota > Metazoa > Arthropoda > Insecta > Lepidoptera > Riodinidae > Apodemia > Apodemia mormo. The sequence continues at coordinate 29,612,524 of JAUPFN010000003.1, read as the reverse complement.
AAAATTATGTATGAACAAATTGTTTATCTTAAAAAGTTGCAAAAAAAGTCCACGACAGACAGACAGACAGACAGTGTTCATCTATCTATTAAGGTTCACATTTCATAACCCTTTTTATGGTAATCGAAATTGTTCTTAAATAATGCAATAATTGCGACGGTGTTTGAACAAACATAGTATCAACCTTTATCTAAATAAGTTAGTTATTCATCACAAGTATTCAATTTTGAATAAAATCGCCATTTGCTTCATTTGATTTCAACCAAGAACTTACGAGTTATCACAGTTTTAAGATATTATCAAGCATTGTGCGATGCGTGCGTGCGTGGGGAGAAAGAGTAGTAGCGAGGTCAGACGGTAGCCTGCTCTGCGAGATAGCTTGCGGCATATAGTCGAAGTAGAAAAAATCTGTAAACAGTTGACCCTGCAGGCCTTCCCTGAAACTTACCGCTAAATTAAGATATTATAAGCTCAAAGGAGTAAAATCTATAAGCATAGATTTTTTCAGTTTACACATTTATTTTGTTAAAAATTGCAGTATACTGACTTTTGAAAAGCTGTGTTTTGAAAATGATGATCGATTTTGATCTTTCGAATGGAATTCAACTTAATTTTTGACATCTAAAATATCAAAGCAATATCAAAAAACATTTATTTTCAAAAATTTTCGTCATTGATAAATCACAAACAAATTGACCGATTTTGATCCAATTAAACAGTATTTGACACAGTTTTTAAAGGAAAAAAGCTGATAAGATTTTTATGACAATCGGTGTATTAGCCTAAAAGTTATTTAAGTTTGGTAAAAACCAAGTAGACATAATTTTAATATTTGAAAAGCTGCAACTTTTGAAAATTAGTTTCGATATCGATTTTTGAAACTGCATTTGATGTAGTTTTTTATACCAAAAAATGATTGGTTGGAAAATTTCGAAGTAATGTCGAAAAAACACTTTTTTCAAAATTTATTCTCAACAATTAGTCCCAAACAGGTGAACCGATTTTAATGCAATTTATGCATTAGACGTAGTTTTTTTCGGAATAGAACTGATTAGTTTTTGTATTCAAACGGTACATTAATCTGGAAGTTATGTTAAAAAAAATACTGTTTCGCCAAATCCAATCCAATCTCCAGGGCTGATTTGGTTCAAATTTTCAAGAAGTCTAAGTTGAGCAGAATCCAATTGAATGCCATCAACCGCATTTCGATCGGTCAAGCCGTTCAAAAGTTTTAAGATGTTTACATCTACACATACACACACAACACACACACCTACATACGTAGTGGGAAGTTAAAAAAAGGCTACCAGTGGATGTGTCAAAGGGCAATATTGGCGGCTAGGAATAGCAGTGTTGACGAAATTAATGACTGAATACTCAACAAACTTCCAGGAGATAGCGTGAACTATACATCGATTGACACTCCAGTAGTGTTACACAACTTTCCTTAATTACTCATGTTCCCGGGCCATTTTTTACAATAATTTCAGTTTGAGTAATCATGATCATAGTGGGATGACTATATAATAGGCTTTGTTATACTTTTACCGTAGATATTAAAAAAACATAACCAAACTTCAAATGAATGTACCTACAAACATAGCAGACATAGGTACAAATTCTCCTGGTTTTAATTAGCACTGTAGGTATCATTGTTTGGTGGTTCAACAGTTTTGCAGTGGTTCGTGGATTAATTAAAGTTACAGTTCCTCTAGAATAGTATTATAGTTTCCTATGACCCACTCCCTCTTAGGGGCCATCCATAAATTACGTCACATGTTAAGGAGGAGGGAGGAAGTGTGACAAGGTGTAGGGAAGGGTCCCAAATTTTGTGACATCACATTTTTTCAAAATATAATATTTTATATTTAAGTATTACAACCCTAAATTTAAAAATCTACCTGTACAAATAAAAAAAATCGAATGAGATCATTATCCCAGTGTAAAATTGTAAAATATGTGATATCACAATAGGTAAGGGGTCTCACAAATGTAGCCAGCTGTGACAAGGACGGGGGAGGGGTCAAAATTCATGAAATTCGTGTGAAGTAATTTATGGATGGCGCCTTATGACACGTAGACGAAGTTGTGCGGGTCACCTAGTAATTTATCTAATACCTTTAAACGAGCAATTCTTGTATATATATAATTGGAATCTCGGAATCGGCTCCAACGATTTTCATGAAAGTCACAATTTAGGGGTTTTTCGGGTCAAGGAAGCGATTTATCAAGGTTCCAGGTCCAAGAAAAGCTCGGTTCCCAAGATATGGGTATGTGAAAAATCGAGCAAAGCTTGGTCAACCAGGTACAGAAAAAAAAAATATTTATTCTATAGGAATCGATTTATCAAGGTTCCAGGTTCAAGAAAAGCTTAGTTCCCAATATATGGGTATGTGAAATATTATATATATAAATTACACAAGCAAATTAAAAAGTGTTAACCCTGCCGGGTGTGTCACAAGTGAGTGTATGGCAGCTTGGGCTCCCTCTTCCTCCGCAAACCCCTCACGATTGCCCTGTCTAGACATGTCTGTTGGTCTGTCTGTCTAGACGACTGTAAGTGTATAGGCTGTGGTATTAGATTAGTTGATTGATTATAATAATATAATTTTATAAAAACTCATGTTATTAGTTTATGTTTTAGTTTCCATTGTTTATCATTGCAATGTAATATGTTACAGTACAATTAACAATAATATAACAAAATGACAAATACACTATGTAGTATAAAGATTTATTTGTAATGTATAAATATAAATTGATTGAATAAACAATAATTGTAAACCTATGGTCGAGTGGTTAGCGATCCTGACTACTCTATTGCGGGGCTCGGGTTCAATCCCCGACGGGGACAAGCATTTGTGTGATGAACTTAAATGTTTGTATTTCCGGGTTAGAGTGTTTATTAAATATATTCCAGTATTTATATATATATGTATTTCTATGTATTAGTATCGTTAACTAACACCTATAACACAAGCAAATAATTTGCTTACTTTGGGGTTAGATCAGTAAGTGCAATTTGTCCAGTGAATATTTATTATTTTATTTATTATTGATACTAATATCATGATAGATAGCAGAATTATGTTGATTTGCTCAAGGGTGCAACCCTTGAGATGATCCAACCACAGCTTTACTTTCCTTAACAAAAAGAAAAGATTAATTTTTGCCGTGTTGATGGAAACACACCAATAACATCTTTGGTGTCTGTAGGAGAGTTATTTCTTTCAATATGATAATTCTTTCTCCATTCATTGTTTCTCTTAAATAAAATAAAATAAAAACTCAAATAATTTAATTCTGATATTTATATAAAAGAAGTTAAACTTTTCAAAAATATATTCATTTAAATTTTATATCATAGCCTAAATTATAAACATTCTTCCTTGCAATATTATAATAATTATAATTTATATATATAAATTAGTAAAGATATTTGTGTTTGATCCCCTTTACAATTTACATATTAGCTGATTAATAATTTGAAAGTAAGTTTTGCCAAAACATCTGCTGTTTCATGAAATGGCACATACTATAAATTATATTACAGTACCCGGCGATAAATATTGCACATCGACCTTTGGAAAGAGACAATCGGCTAATTTCGGCTTCGTAGAGCGTTATCTCTGTCGCACAAAATACAAACAGTCCGGTACCTATTAGGAGCTGTTAAAACAAGTATGATTTGCTTCTTTTGATATTTTTATTCTTTGTATAAAATACACTAATTTTTCTATAAGTGATGGCTTTAGGTTGGGGTAAAATAAAATAAAAAAACATTTTTACATTATGTTTACGTATTTAATTATTTTGGAACATTACAGCTTTAGTGTACATAATAAACACCATTATACCTATTGCTAAAATGAGATATTGCAATAAAAATAATAATAATTCTAATTCTCAATTACTTCCATTTCACTATCTGTGCTCTCAAAGAGGTCAATATCACTGTCACTATCAGCCGTATTTATTACTAATCTATCAGTGTAATTGTCTAAACTGTGTTGAATGCTTCTATATTCATTCTCACATTTGATTGCATGATCGCAAACCTTTTTCCACTCTTCAGCGCCGATCATGTTTACTTTTTCAGTCAATAATGTTTTTACTGTAGTTAAGTTCATACCCACATTTCTAGAGGCTACATAGCCTTTCAGTTGAGACCATATATTTTCAATTGGATTAAAATCCGGACGATATGGTGGCAATCGCAACACAGTGTGCCCATGTTCGGCAAGTATTTTGTCCACAGAAAACTCTGTATACCTCTCCTTGTGCTGACATATAATAGCGTAAATCTGGGTTTTTGTTAATTTTGGATCAACTGGAATTTCATGTCTGTTTAACCAGTTGATCATTTCCCGTTTAATGGTGTTTGAGTTGGGGGGTCTCTCAACATACTCGTTGTGATAGGGTGCGTTGTCGATAACTAGAACAGAATCACTGGGTATATTTGGGATTAATTGGTTAACCAGCCATTTCTCATAGTTATCGTTATTCATTTCATTGTGATAGTCACCTGTAGTGTCAGTGGATTTATACGTTAAAAAAGCACCGGGTACAAAGCCTTTTTCATTTCCCGCATGAACTATTATCAAACGTTGACCTTTTGAAATTGGCTTTTTTACTCCTTTTTTCTTATCGTCACTCCAAGATTTCCCTTTAGTGTGGGATGCATGTATATATGACTCATCCATGTAGACGATATTTTTTCCTGTTTCGCGAAATTTGCGTATTTTATCAAGGTATTCCATTCGTTTGAGACTAACGTCGTGCTTTTCCATTAGAATTTTTCGATTATCTTCCATTTTAGTGAACTGAAATCCCATGTCATGAAGTATTTTTCTCAACGTTTTTTCAGACCCATTGTAATTAATAGCTTCAGATAACTTAGCTTTTAATGATTTTATTGTTGGCAGTTCATTAAATCGTAAGTGAAAATCATACACCATTCTTCGAACAACATCATAATCAAAATCGTCCATATCCAAACGAAATTGCTTTTTTGGTCTCCCTTTTTTTGGAGTGCTGAACTTAATTTCAGTCGAATGTGTTTCAGTACTGACTTCGTTTAATATATTGTTCAAAGTTCTTCTTGAAATTCCAGTGGCATTTGCAACTCGCTCTTGAATCTTCTTAAAATAACAACTTACATTTTCATCTACTTTTTTTTTAAATCTATCAGCTTCGCTTACAAAGTATTTATAAACATTGTAGATAATTTCACGTGACTGACCTCGTAAAGGTTTCCCTCTTTTTCCGAAAGATGCCATATTACAACTTTAAATTATTTAAATTTGTGGGTGTTATCAACTCTAAATATATATTTTTTTTCGGGACGCGACTGCACTCTATCGTACTTGAACAACGACTGACTAAACGTCACATAGGTAGTGTGGGACAGAGATAACGCTTTACGAATCCGAAATTATCCGATTGTCTCTTTCCAAAGTTCGATGTGCAATATTTATCGCCGGGTACTGTACTATAAATATTACACATACTATAAATATTCATAAAATTAGATGAGCGGTGTTATCTATCAAACTTATTGACATTGCTAGTCATTGTAGTTTATGGTATAGTGGATATTGCTGCTAAATGTATTCTTTACTTTTCAGGATGATAGAAGAATACTCATATATATTTGAGTATATGCAGTGCTAAATAAAACAGACGTAACATTAAGTCATTTTTGGCTAAGATTTTAAATAGTATTATTTTGAGCATGAAAATATTTTTGTTTTTATTTATTTACAGGACATTGAAAAATTAAAAATCCAAAATGATGAATTGCAACAAGCAGCTACATTGGCAAAAAATCAGTGTGCAGGAATGACATCACACACTCACCAATTGGAGGTACTTACAAAAATCACCTAAAATGATTATTGCCTTATTTATCAGTCACCAGTTTTTTGATAGTCATTTATATGAGGTCGGGCCAAAAGTATTTTCGTATTGTTCATACAAAGGAAAATATTTTTTTTAGGTATAATTTTTTATTTATTTATAATACGTATGTGCCGTTTTGATCAATGACTTGTAGCCATCTTGTGGGTAGTGCCATGATCCCATCCTTGTAGAAATTTTGCTATTTTTGTTTAAAAAAATCTTACATGTGGTGTTTACAGTGTTCTTTTGAGGTTAGCTTTATGCCTAAAGAGTTCTGCAATGACCGAAATAGGTGGAAATCTGATGAAACAAGGTCAGGGCTATACGGAGGATGCATCAACACATCCCAGCCAAGCTCTCTCAATTTTTGCTGTGTGACTATAGATGAGTGCGGTCTGGCGTTGTATGATGGAACACTGCGCCCTTCCTATTCACCAGCTCCAGCCGGTTTTTCTCAATAACTTTTTTAACTTCATCAGTTTCTGACAGTAGAGGTCAGAATCGATAGTTTTACCCGGTGGCAAAAGATAGTGGACGATTCCTTTCCAATCCCACCATACACATAGCATCACTTTGTTCCTAGTCAGGCCGGGCTTTACCATGGTCTGTGGGGCTTGTCCATGCATCGACCATGATCTTTTTTGCACATTCTTATTGTAAGTTACCCATTTTCATCACCAGTAATCAACTGTTTAAGAAATGATTCGGAATTGTTACGTTTCAATAAAGAATCGCAAATGGAAACACGTTTTATTAGGTTTCTCTCAATGAGATCATGTGGTACCCAAATGACAAGTTTTTTCTTGTACCCAAACTTTCGTAAATGACGTAAAACTGTTTTATGATCAACATCCAATTCTTCAGCAATGTCGTAGCTACTAATATGTCAATCTTGCTCCACTTTCTCAAAGATGGCACTGATTTTATCTGTGACTGGGCATCCAGAGCGAACCTCATCTTTCACACTAAAATTTCCAGACTTGAAACGCTTGAACCACATTTGTGCCACTCTTATTGATACCGCATTAGATCCGTAAACCGCACTAATTTTTTTCACCGCGTTCATCGCATTTTTACCTTTTTCGTAATAAAACTTTAAAATGTACCGAATTTATTCGTCACATACCTACGTTCATTGGGCTTGCTTGAAAAATAATTGAAAAATGGCGGGAACTAGTTTTTTTTCTTTATTGCATCTTCAGAATGTCACATTTTTAATGGTATTAAAACCAGACATTTACATTCACAGTCAGAGGCTTGATTACTAATAATACATTCAAATTTTTTTTTTTTTTATATCATAAGATAGCAAACAAGCAGATGGGTCTTCTGATGGAAAGATCCAACCATCGCCTATAGACACCAAAGATGTTAATGGTGTGTTGCTATCTCATGGCGAGGTCTAATGCCACATGCATAAGTTTACCGGCTACCTTACCCTCCAAACCGGAACACGACAGCGACAAGCACTGACGCTATTGCGGCAGGAATAGGTAAGGCGGTGGTACCAGACCCGGGCGAGACAATGCAGAACTCTACCACCTAGTAGCCACGACGGTAGTGACACGATAGCCAATCGGTCGCCTTTTACGACCTGCTTGGCAGAACGGCAGTTGGCCTACTCTTCAAAGGAGGCCAGGACCAACATGGCGAAAAATACGAAAATACTCTTGCCCCGACCTATTATCTTGGATAGCTATGCATAGATTGATTATAATATACCACAGACCACACAAATACTAATAGACACGGTGTTTGGCGCTAAATGCGTAGCCGCTCATATGAGCAAATGTATGTAAATGTCAAACAAAAAATTTTGCCGGCGTCGGGACGTGTCGACTCCATCGCTCACCGGAGGGATAATCTTCTAACCGGAGGGCACAATTGCGCTCTCAAACTTCGCTGCTCGGGGCAAACTGAACAGAAATCGAAAGGCACCCTCTACCACACTCCACGTGAACTATACTAATATTAGGGGTCTTCACTCAAACCTAAATGCCGTCCATTACCACCTTGAGACGGCTAAGCCGGCTCTGTTCTTTCTAACTGAGACACAGATATCTTCTCCGGCTGATACTTCATATCTCTCTAACCCGGGGTACAAATTCGAGCATTCATTTGTGCCCCAGGCGGGAGTTTGTGCTTATGTCAGAGGGGATATCTGCTCTCGACGTCTCAGCAGCCTTGAAGGCTATAGGGATCTATCCATCCTCTGGCTGCGTGTAAACTGCAACGACCATCCCCGCATTTAAGCGTGCCTCTACAGGTCCCATAGCGGAAATGCTGAAGTCGACAGGCACAGTTGAGCACCTTCCGGCTGTAGATTCCGTGTTACAACAGACCCCCTCCGCTGAGATTTTAATGCCCACCATGCCGAATGGCTGTGTTCACGCACTACCGATCATGCGGGGAGGTCTGTTCACGAGTTTGCCTTGGCATATGGTCTAACACAATTGGTAACCTCGCCTACGCGAGTTCCCGATGTGGACGATCATACGCCTTCACTGCTGGCCCTTCTGCTGACCTCCCATCCGAACAATTATCAGGTATCTGTGGACGTCCGTCTTGGTACGTCAGACCACTGCCTGATCCGGAGTAAAGTGCCGGTTACGCGCCTATCACGGCCTCCTTTTGTAGGCTGTCGTCGCGTTTGGCACTATAGGTCAGCAGATTGGGACGGGACGCGGTCTTTTTTTGCGTCCTACCCATGGGGCGGATGTGCTTCTCGCTTTATGATCCGAGTGTCATCGCTGACTCTATCGCTGATGTGGTGCTGCAGGGCATGGAACTTTTCATTCCATTTTCTGCGGTACCAGTTGGTGGTAAGTCTCAGCCTTGGTTTGGTCACTCCTGCAAAACGACTTCACGCCGAAAGCAGGAATGCTACCGGGCTCGGGCTGCAGCGTCGACATCTCGTGATGAAAAAACCAGCGCGTTACGTAAGGAGTACAATTCCGCCTCGAGGTTCTTCATAAGAGCTATCGCCAAGGCAAAATCTGAATATATTGGCAGAATTTGATAGCCATAACCTCCTTGTTCTCTAAAATTATGGAGACAATCATCAACTCGCAGCTCCTCAAGTATTTAGAAGAGCACCAGCTGATTAGCGACCGTCAGTACGGTTTCCGGCGCGGCCGCTCAGCTGGTGATCTTCTAGTATACTTAACACATCGGTGGGCGGAAACAGTTGAGTCCAAGGGGGAGGCATTGGCAGTTAGTTTAGACATAGCGAAGGCCTTTGATAGGGTATGGCACAAAGCACTTCTGGCGAAGCTGCCTTCCTATGAGCTTTCCGAGAAATTACACAAGTGGATCACCAGTTTTTTGGCTGATCGGAGCATCAAGGTCGTAGTTACTGGCGCGTGCTCTGACCTTAAATCTATCAATGCTGGTGTTCCACAAGGCTGCGTGCTATCACCGACACTGTTCCTTCTGCATATCAATGACATGATGCGAATTCGTAACAAACATTGCTATGCAGATGACAGTACTGGTGATGCTACATACTCCGGCCGAAGCGGTATTTCTCGGGAACACGTCGAAGAGAGCCGAAACAAGCTTGTGTCCGAAGTTGAGAATCGACTAACTTATGTCTCGGAATGGGGTCGTCAAAACCTGGTCACTTTTAACCCCAAGAAGACACAGCTTTGCGTGTTTTCCGCTAAAAAGACACCCTTTTTCGTGTCACCTCGATTTTGGGATACTCTCCTGGCAGCCTCAGCTAGCATCGGGATTCTGGGACTCGACATATTGAATTACGTTCAGTTTCGCGGTCATTTGGAATGTAAGGCTAAACTACCCTCCAAAAAGCTCGGTGTGCTCAGCAGAGCGAGACAGTACTTCTTGCCGGCCCATCGCCTTCAACTTTATAATGCTCAAATTCGGCCCCACATGGAGTACTGTTCTCATCTCTGGGGCGGGGCTCCTCATTACCAGCTCCTTCCTCTTGATGGCATTCAGCGTAGAGCGGTTCAAATCGTTGACGACCTGGCTATTTCGAAACGGCTTGACTCTTGGGCATTGCGCAGAGATGTTGGTTCACTCTGTGTCTTCTATCGTATCTTTCATGGGGAGTGTTCCGACGAGTTATTTGGATTAATTCCTGCCGCCGAATTCCATCAACGGACATCGCGTCAAAATTTGAAATTCCATCCTCACCATCTTGATGTCTGGAAATCCACAACTGTGCGTTTTTCGCAGTGACTACGTCACTAATCTGTCTCATTTTTTTAACTGCAAATGCTGCTGAACTCAGTCTACTCGTTAATTTGTCGATATGTGGTCCCCACTGTAGTTTTTTATCTATCGTAATCCCTAAAAAGACAGTAGAGTCCACAAGATCCAATCTATCGACCCAATTTTGTTCAATTATGTATCGAGTCCGGCCACGGTCTTTGACATATAATGAATATTAACATATATTTTTTGTGATGTGCTACAACAAATAGTTTTTCCTAAAAAACTGCTTAAAAAACATCAATTTCAACTAATTAGGTCTTGTCAGCCCCTTAGGGAATACCTCTAGATGATTTTATTTTATTGGTATGTATTATAACTCTGTATTTTTCTGTGTAAATGCAGACGACGATGACAACCTAAGAAATTGCCTTGAACGGCGTATCCAGTTTAATCCGTGTAATATACCTATATGTCGATTTCTTAAATTGTATTTAAACAGTCCATAGTTGATAGGTGGTTAAATTCCATGACATCTTGCCCTGGTTTCAGACCTCTGCATTACCTATTCCTGTCGCAATAGCGTGAGTGCTTGTCACTATCGTGTTCCTATTAATGGGAAAGGAAGTTGGTAAAGTAATGCATGTGGTATTACCATCCTGTCACTATTAACACATTTAGTGTCTATACTATATGTGATGGTTCTCTCTTGTTTGCTATCTTATCATATGAAAAAAAATATCGTAATTTAAGAAGTATAAGTACTGAAAATGAAATGGTTTTTATATTGGTTTGTCCAATGGTAGGCTGGTAGAGAATGCTTTATGCATTAAGCTTGCCATTTGTATTTAATTATCTCTGTGCTATATTATCTCTACATTTTGTACATAATTCAATAAAAATAAATATAAAAATAATATTTTAATGAAGTAATGTCATTATATGCCATTTAAAACAAATTAAAATGTTTATATGTATAGTGTAAGAAAAACATCGCTTATAGACACCAAAGATGTTAATGACCAAAGGGATGGCAATGCCACATGCATAAGTCCCTGAAGCTTTCTCCCATATCAAGGGGTTGCTGGGTTCCTGGAGGAGTTGGGATGGCAAGATTAGGTCAATCCTAACTACACACGAAAAGGCGCCAGTCATCTAGTTGCGGAGACCCGCCTGTGGTGAATGTAGTGAAATCTACCGACTACCTTACCCTTAAAATGGGAACACATCAATGACAACCAAATACCCGGGTGAAACGTTGCAGAACTCTACCACCTAGTAGTAACAATGGAAGTGACACGTATAGCCAATCGGTCTCCTGTTAAGACCTGCCTGGCAAAACCACCGTTGCCCTATTCTGCAAAGGAGCCCGAACCAACATGAGGGAAATTTATTGCCTTATATTCTTATGATAAAACATTGTTACTTTTTATAAAGTAATGCTTACTTTTGGAAAGTTTATAGTACATAGAATTTTCAGAGGATGCTTTGAGTTAAATAGGTGTTGCTTTTTTACAGTTGCTTATTAAGGAAAACGAGACTCAAATCCAGGCTCTCAAAATAGAAAAGCAGTTAGAGAAAAATGCTATCACCACTACCAATGGGAAAAATGCTCCACTATTAGATAAACAACATGAAACACTCATTAGTCATATTTGTTTATTAAGGGATGTAGTACTAGGAAAAAGTAAGTAATGTAAATTTGATTTGTTATATTTTCCACCGACTTCCCCAAAAGGAGGAGATTATCAATTCGGATGTATGTTTTTTATGTTTGTTACCTCAGAACTCATTTATAAACTGATTTTGAATTTTATTTTTGTTTGGGAGGGTATACTTACCATGTGGTCCTATTTTAACCCCTCACGCGATCGTCATAACAAATCGATCACTAGGCTATAATGTTGGATGTCTAACAGCCCGCACTTTTTTTGTAGGGAGTTTAGGAAATCCGTTTATTGATGTATTTTAGTTTATATTAGCTGTTGCCAGCGACTTCGTCCGCGCGGACTTCGTTTACTCCGCACAGCTTCTCCCCCGTAGGTGATAGCGTGATAATATGTAGCCTATATGTTGACCCAACCTGTTAGTAATATTCATGCAAAATTTGAAGTAAATTCATGCAGTACTTTTTGAGTTTACCTCGGACATACATACAGACAAACAGACAAAAATTCTAAAAACTATATTTTTTGCTTCTATATCGATTGTAGATCACGCCCCAAGTATTCTTTTAAAAAATATTCAACGTACAGTTTTGACTTTCCTACGCTTTTATTATATGTATAGATTAAGTATATATGAATTATACATCAATGTAATCTGCATTAAATTTCCTATTAACTTATCTAATAAAAAGTAATGTAAGCTTACTTGATATTAATATCCTGTGATGATTATTAACTTTGGGAAATTTGTTATATCCTCTTACTTTGTTCACTATATAACATTAATTGCTCACACTATCACTCAAATAACACTTACACTCCAATGTTTACACTATCAACTAACAATCACATAAATTACACACTTATGAATAAAGTAACTATTTCACAAAATCATTATAAACACACCGATAAAAACCGCCATTTTGGAGTGCAAATTGTCTATTGGCCACCGATCGATTACATAATGAGTCATTACTATCTTAGTACATACTGTACAGTACTGTGTACAGTTGCCAAAAACAAACTAAAAAGTAAAGAGGACATGTTAAACTTTGTCAAATCAATCAATCAATTGGAGCGTGCTTCTTATGGACACCCGTATGTTCGAGAATCACTACCCGTCAAAAAAATTAATGAACGCTCGCATGTTCCAAAATCGCGTGACGGGTTAACTTGCTGAAGATCTGATTTAGGGTTTCAGAGATACAGGAAATGGGAAGCCGGTTGCTGCAGCTTGACTAAGAAAAAAGTATCTGCACGCCCGTATCCCCAAATATGAAGGCAGAGGTACAACAAGTGCATCCACGTTTAGCCGAAGATACTTGATCCCACAATGTGATATGTGACAGGCTTATCACCAACCAGGCACTTCCTAATCAGACAACATTGTTTTTATCAGAAAACTAAAAAATCACATGTTTGAATTACCAATTGCCCAGGCAACATTGTTTTTATCAGAAAACTAAAAAAAAATACACATTTTTGAATTGCCCGACCCGGGACCTCATGTGGTCAACACTGACACCGGACCAGACAGTTTTACTGCATTAAAAAAATATTACAATGAAATTACACACGCTTATCACCGCTGACTAATATAGCTTAATATACAGCTAAGATATTATTGTTTCTTAAATTGTTGAAAATGAGCAATCAAAAATGGTTGCTGTAATAAAAGTTAAAATTCAGCTCAATTTTTCTGATCAAACAAGCCTTAGGGACCTTTAAGAAAATATTATACTCATTTTTAAAAGGCTGACAATTACTGCTAGGACCTTTAGTATTTTTGTTACTCATAGGCCGTGGTGATCATTTACTATTAGGTGAACTGTTCTTTAAGTTCCAATTGTAGACAAAAAGTTTTTCTTTTTCTCAAGATTCTGATAAGGTCGACAACTAGCTGCTGCTATCGTAGTAGATTTAAGGCATGGAATATTGTTGTTACCAGTCAGGTTAATTCTACGGTCTTATTTCTAGAAACCAGAATGTATGTATTTGAGGAGTTTGGGGATATAGTTAATGTCAAAAATCAAAAGAAAGTCCTAAAGCAGTCTAAAGTTCAGTAGACTATGTAATTCCAATAATATTTAGATTATTTCCTCTACTCTATAAAAATGCATGGGAATACCTTAATATATATCAATTATGTGTTAAATTATGTTTGTCTTCTATGGACTCTGAAACTACTGAACCGATTTTAATAAAATTTTGTAGTTATCTACTGTCTGGTTCAACTTAACAGATAGGTTAGTTTTCTCAGGTGTCCCACCAAAATATATGTATTGCAAAACGTTTGCCAGGTCACCTGGTATTTTATTAGATTCTTACACATTGACCATCAATCATTCTTATTTATTGTTTATTAATGTTTTATAATTGTAGAAGGTAGTTAAATTCTAAGCTATTTTGGCTATTATTCACCTCCCAGTAAATAATTTTAGTATTTCATTAGTCTGTTTATCAAACAAAGTATAACTATTGTGTTAATTTTAGAAAAATTAAATAAACAACATAAGGCAATATTACAAAAGTATCACAAAACTAAAAGTGAGACAGTCAGCGATGATGAAGAAGTTGACAACTGTAATGACTATGAGGAAGCTGATTACTTTGATTCTCATCCACCTTCTCCCTTGGATGATTCACATCAAGTCACTCATCAAAGTCAAAATGATAAGGTAAGTTTTTTGAATTATTAACATTTGAAATGTATTATGTATTGAATAGTCAGCTTTTTAACCAGAACAAGAATTTTTATTCTTGGTGTGATTATGAGTTCCTCTTTTTATTTAAAGCAAACTTCTTTTTTTGTTGATTTATCGCAGTATCGTAGTGATTTATCATATTGAAGTAGTATACAATAGCCATTGTTAACTACTTCAATATGATTTGCCTATACAAGCGTTTTTTTCACAAATGCCATTTATTTTCAAAGGTTGACCCAATTCACAACATTATTCAATATTTATCTCAATTTCGTCTAAGCTTGCAACAACGCTTATGATACTGTCTCTAATTTAATTTAGATGAGGAGAGTTTTCACCTCTTTGTTCATAGTTGTATATACATGTGTTTTATTATATTATATATTTATAAATATGTGTATGTATGCAGATATATATGTACAAGTTGACTGGTAAAAGATTGTACATACTGAAAGACACAATATTTAATGGTTATAAGTAAACAATAAATTGCAGTTGCATTGCCATCCCGCCACAAGGATAGACACTATTAAAATGGACACCAAAGTCTCTAGGTTATGGTTTCTTTCCGTCAGGAGAGCCATCTGTTTATTTGCTATCTTATGATATAATATCATTAGATAGTAGATTTTCTCAATGTCTTGCCTGGGTTTGGTACTATTGCTTTACCTGTTATCTGCCGCTTCATTTTTATCCATCTTGTCACTTTTATGTACTATATAATAGGGTAAGGTAACTTAGCCACATGGATGGTAACATACCATTGACATATTGAATTGTACAAAATAAATGTTTCATTTTAATTTTCGATTGTGTGGGTTTTACTAAAGTTATTGATTATTTTTTGCAGGATCTTGTAGCTTTGAGTGACTTAAATATAGAAAGAATAACAAAGCAGGAACTAATGTTTGATAAAGGTAAGAAATTTTGTTATTTATATTTAGACATTTTGAAACATTTGAGATTTAAATACTCATGCTAAAACAATAAATTAAGCAAGTATTAAAACAATACTACAATAATACAACTACAACTGTTAATATAATATATAACTAGACATTTAGAAACTTAATAATGTGTATGTACATTTTATGTAACTGTTAAAATATCAATTGATTTTATGAATTATTTTCGAGCTGCTTAATTTTATACGAAAATATTTAAAAATCTGCTATTTTCAGGGGTGAATAAAATCACAAATTTTGACATAGACTCAGATTGCAGTAATAATGAGTTAGTAAGTGAAGACACAGGTTGTGGATCTTCACCAGCATTTTCAGATGGAGATAAATGCCTCCACAGTCCTAGCTATTTCATAAATGAAAGCCCTACTAATATTGAAAACAACTCAGCTCAGAATGCGGGAAATAAAAGTTTAACAAACTCAAATACAGCTTATGAAACACATGACACTGCAACAAGTCCTATTTTATTTGACGATGAAATGCTCCTTCGTGATAGTCCAGTAGTAAATCAAAGAAGTTCAAGCCCAGAGTATTTTATAACTGATATTCCTTTAAGTAGTGAAATTGTTACAATCAAAGAAAAAAGAAAATTACAGGATGCAGGTACAAGTCCAATAAGAGATATAGGGGTAAATCATGTTGCTACAAGTCCAGTGACAATCAATAACACAGATTTGGTAGAAAATGATAATATTGGGGGTGATTTCTCCAATACATTGAATCATGAAATTAAAACAAATATGCGACTAAAAGATATATCAAAAAGAACTGAAATATCTCAAGTTCCTGATAATAGACATACTACTTTTGATAATTTATCAAGTCACTGTGAAATTGAAATTTTCCAAAAATCTAACCAAGAAAAGAAATGCTTAGAAGAGCACAATAGCCAAAATTCATCTGAAATCATAAATGATGATAATGAAGTTGAAATGATTTTAAAGAAAATGCGTTTTTGTCACAAGTTGGTAACCCCATTGCCAGACACACCTTCAAAAATGAAGAGAAAAATAAGCATTGATCATATACTCGAACCCGAATCTGAAAACGATATTCCCGAACACCAACAGTTAAATACTCCTCACCAAGTCTGCCCTGATGTAATGAAATTAAGAGAAGAAAACAAAGTATTACATAGTAGTATTTCAGATCTTACTAAAGAAATCTTAAACATTAAAACTATGGTTCAAAATCATATATTTAGTAGGGAAAATATAGATGTAAATAGGCAGTCGTATAATAAATCTAGTCAAAACAACATAAGCGTATTTTCTAATTTAGACTCTAATTTAGACTCCATAAGTACATGTGAAAATGTAATTAACAACACTAATGCATCAAATGCATTTGAAATTGATTCACAAGAAACTGATAATGAAGATACCTATGATATTTTTGTAACTGACAACAGTGTTAGTAATTTAACAGATAATAATGAAAGTGAAATGAGGCTTAATCAAAGCCATGCAGTTATAGATGAACCATGTATAAAACCCAAAGAAG
Source organism: Apodemia mormo (assembly GCA_036924255.1). Classification (NCBI taxonomy): domain Eukaryota; kingdom Metazoa; phylum Arthropoda; class Insecta; order Lepidoptera; family Riodinidae; genus Apodemia; species Apodemia mormo. Next base: position 29,595,607 of record JAUPFN010000003.1, on the reverse strand, counting down.
ACATTGTCAAAAATAGGAAGTTTTCCGATCAAGTTGTATATGAAAACACATTACCTTTTGATGAAATTGAGACTGAAAGTTTTGAAAATAAAAAGGTCGCTGAAGAAGTTATTCACAGTAGGAAAATAGCAAGAAAACCTAGAAAACTAACAAAACTAGACAAATTTAAGAATAAGTTATTACCAAAATATAAAGTTACAAAATCAATACATACAAAAAGAAAATTACGACCCAAACCCATAAATATAACAAGAAATAACAAAACAGATACAGAAGTTTTGCTTAACAACAAATCTGCATACGAAAAGGCATTGAAAGTAATGTCAGAAATTAAGGCACAAAAGAAAGATAACATAAGAAAAAGTTTTGTTAGAAGGCCCGTAAAAAGAAATAAATTTAATAATAATGACAATACAAAGACTAAAAATACCACTAAAAACGTCAAATTAGTACATTCACAATTACCTACTAACCACATTGTTGACATAAATCCTGTCAGTCCACAAGAACCACCTGAAGAATCATCAGTTATGATGAATGCAGTTGGCCCACAACCATCAAATGAAACAGTGGAAATGAATCCAATCAGTCCTACAGAACCACCAACTAAAAATGGCACTGATCTGAATTCAATCACTTCAAAAGAAACACTCAAGGATTCAATTGAAATGAACGCTGTAAGCTTACAGCAACCATCTGAATTAACCATTGATTTGAACCCTGTAAGCCCATTAGAACCACCTGAATTAGTAATGGATATAGTTTCTACTAGTCCACAGAAATCTTTTAATAAATCCATGGAAGAACTGACATCAACATGCTTAAATAGACCTCAAAAATCTAATTCCAAAACAGATACTAGCGTACAAGACCCGACTTATAAATGTAAAGATAAAGAAAATAATCACATAAACAAAACAAATCAATTAAACAATGAAATTACTAATGAAATAGATATGTTGTTTAATCTTCGAACAACAAGAAGTCGCAGTAAAATATTATATGACGTTGTTCATACAGAAGTTCCATTAGCTAACTCCAGGGAAATAAAACATAACTCATCATTGATAGATAATTCCCCACAGGCGCGGAAACGAAAAATATCAGATCGAAGTCCAGAGACATACAGTAAAAGAATCTTAAGAAGTTCCTTTGTCAAAGCAAATAATGATAGTGTAAAATCACCGGAATCAAATAAATTATCAGTTACATCTTTAGAACAGAGTCCTACAATACATAAAGAAACTAGAACAGAACATAAAAACCAAAAGACAGTCAGAGAAATTGAACAAAGGAATATTATTTCTTATGCGGAACTTGATGAAAGTATTTGTGAAGAAAATAACACCAATACAAAAGAAATTATTAATAGATATCCCAGAGGTAGTATTCTCTGTAAGATGATACAGAAGTATGGTAAAGAAACAGTAAGATATGCCTCTAAAAAAGTGTCAGGTAAGTTTTTTTAATTATATTAGTCATATTAATTTAATTAGTAAAACTTAATCCAGAAAATAAACATAAAATAACATTTTAATAAAATTTAATGAAAATGTATTTTATTATAAATTTCCCGAGGTATAATCTAGGTCCCGATCCCGCGCGAAAATTAACATATAGCTTTCTACAATTTTCCAAATCGGAAGTTCCGAAGATAACTTTCTATAAATAAATTCACAAACTACCTCTTCGTAACTTTATTATAGACTATTATATATTTGCTCCTGATTGCTCTTTTTGATATAATAATTAAGTTATTTGGCTGAGATCATAAGAGATCATGGGTTTCAATTTTAAGATGAACAAAAAATGATGTTTTTTTATAACTTCAATTTAAACTAATCTTTGTAGCAGTCTCCAAAGTCTTTGGGTTTTCTCACACATTCCTTAAAGGTAAGGAATAATTAATATCTCAGACAGTTGTATAGCTGTCTCAGATTTCGTAAATAAGATATTTAAAGTTTGTGAATGCTTCAATGGAGATAACAGTCCATCTTGTTAGACGACGTAGATTGTGGTATTATGTTATGACTCTGAGTAACAATTATTTGTCTACATTGTTTTCACCCCAAGAGATTGGGCTAAATAAAATGATTTTATATATAATTTATATGAATTTCAGATGAATTGACAACTTCCATATGCAAAAAGTTGGAGGAAGACATTTCTAATATATCAGAGTTAGCACCCGAAAAAGCAAAGAAAGCTATGGATAAACTAGTTGAGGATATACAAACGTATAATTTAAAGGCATTTTTGACCGGTTTTATTATGTATTTGAAAGCACCTGAAAGAAAAACTGAACTTTATAAGAAAATAATTTCGGCACCGGCACCACCTATGACCAAGGCGGAACAAGTACTACTCTACGTTATAAGACAACTTCAAAATTCTTCGAGTAGTACCGTCAATATTATTTTAACAAATATCGAATTTCACTTGTTTCAATTAAAAAATTCACCTGAATTTGATATAGTTGAAAGTATGTCTCATTTTTATGCACTGCTATGTAGATATTTTGGCTTGAAGAATAGATTACGACTTTTTATTCTGGACGGAATGTACTGCCTTCAATTCAAGGTCATCCCTCTTATTAAGCAGTGCTTAGATGTATGGATGCATGTATTACCTCTGGCGCATATGGGAATTGGTAAATATTTTTTACAGCATTTCTTTTAATATTTATTTCAGGAAAAAGATAGCTATATAGCATTTATAAAGGCAACACCTAGTGTAGCGACATTTTTATTATTTTAGTTCATGCCCTACATGTACCTATATATTTTACGTCATGTTGATGGTGGGCTCTTTTTGAAGAATATCAAAAGTAGAACACCTGCCTTCTAGTTTGTAAAATTGTAGTAAACTATTGATCAAATGTCAGAAAACGAGCAGATGAATTTCATGATGGCAGGTAACAACCATTGCCTATTGACACCAATGTGGTTAATGCCACTTGCATAAGTTTACCAAGTACCTTTACCTCTAAATTAGAACATGATAGTGACTAGTAAAGAGGGTATTTTGTCAAGAATTGGTAAGATGGTGTTACCAAACCTGAGTGAGGTAGTGTAGAATTCTGCGCTCTGGTAGTCATGATAGAAGTGACACATTCGGCCAGTCCTTCGCAATTAACAAGCTGTTTGATGCAAATACAGATAGTCTATTTTACAAAAGAATTTCAAAATGATAGAGAACATGCTAATGTTAAAATATAGTATTCGAAATTATATTGTTATTGTTCAGTGAATAACAAAATCCCTATCCTACCCGAAAGGGTATAAATAGGTAGGTTGATAACATTATAAAAAAAAATATAATGGAATTATGCTATTTATAAAAATAAAAATAATATGGTATTTTAAAATGCTTGTATTTACCCTTCAATTTTGGAGGTTAAGATAGTGGACAACACTGAGTCTGCAGTCATCACATCAAAGGAAGCCGTTTTTGATGTTGAGTTTGTAGGCAGTATCGTCACTTTGTCGTTTATACTTTCTGGTTGAAATTTTGTGTGGCCATACTAATATATCATCATTTAAGGCTAGTTATTTTGATAGGGTAAAATTTTATCTATCTATATCTGCAAAATAATAACATATACGATTGTACTAAGCTACCAAAAAGCCTTTGATGATCGGATGGGGTTTTCAATAAACACAGTCTTTTACCAGTCAATCAGTATACAGATTTATTTTTATTTTCAGCTAAAACTCCATTGGTCACCTGTATGGTATATTTGTTACACTTCTATAAATGCGAGGACAAGTTTAATCGAGTACAAGATCTGAGATTTATACTTCATAAAAAATTCTTTTATCAAATTACTGATTGGAATGAAATGCGGATCTTGGAGATGTTCAGGAATGCCATCAGAGATTTAAGAGGTATGAATATTTAATTATTTTTATTTTATAAGATATCAAATGAGAAGATGGCTCTCTCAATGGAAAGAGATGAGTGATGACCATCGCTTATAAGACACCAATGATGTTAATATTGATTTGTTGTGCAGTGATTGTTGCAGCGGATGTAATGCTACATGCATTTTCTGGTTACATTACTCACTTCACTGGATCTAGAAAATAACAAACACCGACTATTTGGAGAAAAGTGGTTGTGCCAAACTTGGGTGATATATTGCAGAGCATCTGATAGTAATGATTGTAGAGACATGTTTGGCCAAATCAAGTTATTAAACTAATTAATATAAAGCAAATTTCTTGCCGATCTTTATATATTATGTTACAAATATATTAATATTAATGAAACAGAAATTATGGTTGGAGTTCAAGTTTAGCTTGTTTCTAGTCATTATTATATAGTCTACAATAATTATCCATTCACCATATGAAGAAGACTAAAATTTATTTATAAATAATGGTAAAATAAATAAATAAATTTCCATCTTTGGGTAATTTTATTAAGATTACACATTCTTTCAGATATTGAAATTGAGAAGAAAATTCTAAGAATGGCAATAATAATACTAGCCAAAAGATTAGGGGCTAAATGGTGTCAGAAAAACATTATCAAAAACATGCTATTGCCAATGATCGACAATAAAGAGGTGTCAGATTTATCCAAACAGTTTTGTGTGGCAATGTTGGGCCCCCTGCTGAAACCATTCCCCCTTGACATGAAAGTACACTGTGAAATAATGGTGAATCAATTGCTCGATATGCTGGATCAGAATCGTAAGTAAATATTTACCTTATACATTTTTTTAATAAGCTATTTTTTGAGTCATAAAATTAGTCAAATATTTTTTTTAAAACTAGGTACCTGAAGATTTTTATCCTCGTTCAATATAATTAAATCAAAACATATGTATAAATGAATTTAAATAACAATTAAATACTATAAAGAAATGGTGGGATTGTTTTTGTTTGTTTAATGCAATCTCAGAAAAAAGTTACGAGATTCATTATAGGCTTTGTTTAGAAATTCAATTAAGTCTTTTCAAATAAATGTTACCTACGTTTAGATTAAAATGGAAGTATTGTTTAGGTGTATGGGTGCGGCTAATTGTAAATATCGGTCCTTATGACTTTATGGAGTTGTAAGGAGTGATGTTCTAAAACGCGTCGCATTCGCACTGCGTACTCTACGTGTTTGCGTGAATTCTTGCTTTTAAACTGTATACACCTGTGTTATTCTAAATCATATCTTAACAATGACATATGCAGCCTCGTCTTTTCCCCTTAAAAGGCACACACAAGTTAGTGCTTGTCTCTATTAAAATGTAATACACTAATTTCTTCCACATCAACCACCAAAATCTGTATTTGTATAACAGCAACATCCACAGAAAAATAACAATCTCTTAAAAATCAGCCAGCATGACCAATGTCAATGATCGACAATCGCTCAATTGCACTATACTTTTCCAATTTTAAATTATTTTTTCAGTAGTTAATAGTTTTATACTAACTTTAGTACTAAAAAAGATAACTAATCTAATATTGAATAAGTGTTAGGTTTGTTGATTATTGGGCCACCGGTCGCATTATGGGTCATAATATTACTATTGACTAATTGTGTTTGCATTCGTTGTATCTCTTTCTCTCTTGTTGATATATCTGTAACATTATCTAACTTTATTTCATTGTAAATATCAAAAATGTTACCTCACGCTCCTTAGCGAAAATTTAATGGAGATATTTGTCATTAAATCTTTGTAAATAGACTTTTGGTGTTGTGTTACACATATTTAATACATAAGTATTACGAAACATGGTAGAAATAAATTTTACCAATGTCATTGATATAAAAAACCCTAGATGCACAGTCCCGAACAAAACTGACACTGAAAAGTGTCCCTAATTTCATGTAAGTAGTTATAGATATGGCAAAAACCTGTGTCTTTGCATATCCAACGTTAAGTGCAAGACTTACAGTTGTTTTTACAAAACAATGTACGAAAAGAAATAAAATTGACAGTGTCGCGACCGACGCGATTCTATTTGAAATGAGCGCACAATTTCGAATTGTGTGCTCATTTTTGGAGAACGTTTTTGATACACTGATTGTGTATCTTGGGTTTTTTATATCAATGACCAATGTAAAACGTTTAATATATGTACTTTAAACGTTTTATGTGTACAACATTATTATATGTATATTGGGGGCCATTCACAAATGATGTCACACAAATTTCATGATTTTTTGACCCCTCCCCCGTCCTTGTCACAGCAGGTCACATTTGTGAGATCCCCCTACCTAGTGTGATGTCACATATTTTACAACTTTCCATTGGAATAATGATCTCATTTGATTATTTTTTATCTATACAGGTAGGTGGCTTTTTAAATTTACTGTTGCAATACTTAGATACAAAGTATTATATTGTTACGTACTCGGGTTCGCAATTGTAGAAAAACACCACTTATATTAAATCCGTATATTTACACAACACAACACAACGTAATACTAAAATACGTTTTACACAATAGTCACTCGCTATACTATCACTGAACTTAGAATAAAACACTTCCCGCTTCGCACTTGTCACTTGATGTATCGCTCTCGATCGCTTGATAAAAACTGCTCTGTGTTTGTCAACATCTCTGTATTTATAGGCAGGGGAAAGACCTAGCTGAATCCAGAAAAATCTAAATGTATCGGGAAACAATGAATCACTTCTTATCGTAAACATGTTATGAGTCATAAATCCTAGTACACGCTATTTTCAACCTTATGCCATATCCCACAAAGTCCATTATGGCATAGCCCAGGTGAACTATTTGTTTGTCAATAGGAGTAGCTATCTCTTTCCTTTATTTCTAGAAAGTTAGCGCGCGCGCTCCAATTCTACACGCTTCTAGATTATTCGTAACAATATTATAAAAAAATGTGATATCACAAAATTTGGGACCCCTCCCTACCCCTTGTCACACAATGTCACACTTCGTCGACCCCCTTCCTCCCCCTTAACGTGTGACGTAATTTATGGATGGCCCCTTGTGGTTGTGTGTATATTTGTCTTAAACATTGTTATTTTATTTTAGCACCAGACAAAATGAAAGAGGCTATCTTCACAAGTTTAATTTACATGAATAAACATAACCAATTTAGAGTGACCCAAACGCTACTGCAGTGGGAGCCAACATCAGTGTCTTCAGATTTTGAACAGCTTGCTTGCGATTTTGTTAGAGAAAAATCCATTAAGGTCTGGAAAAAAATATTACCAAAAATGATGTAAATTGTATAAATTTAATATTAATAGACAATATTTATATACATCCTCACTGTTGGGGCTAAGATCTCTTATTGGTGAAGGTAGATCAACCTACTGTCAGGATTTTAGGTCATTTGGCAGGGTTCTCACTTTTTGTAGTGATCATTTGTAAATATTGTAAACTTAATTTAGAAGTATCACTGGTCACATTAAAAAGTTTAGATGATTATAACAACTTTTTCATGAATAATATTAACATTTTAATATAAAATATTTCAGAATAAGTGGCTTAAATAGATTTGGTATTATCATAATTACAGGTCAGTTTTGACTTCATTTGTATTTTAAATAATCGAAAAAATAAAACTGAAAAATGTTCATCTTACAATTTTATATGTGACGTATATGCTGAAGTAGAACATACGTATAAAGTTCCAAACCAAGCTTAAACATAGAATATAATTTATATGTATAATTTCAACGTTTTGTAAAAGCACTTTCTATATGTATTGTTTTCTAAGCTAATATCCAAGTAGTTAAAATAAACTTATCATCACACGGCTAGGTTTGGAATCATATATATTTTAGCTGCTTAAAAAAAGTACTGAGACATCTTAGAATTTTAAGATTTGACACAGATATTTCATAAAGTATTTTACCAGTAGACCTACAAAATTGGAGGATAAAATAGCGCCAATAACCTGTCAGTTACCCGTAGTGCATCTATGATGTACATACAGGATGTAAAGAAAACCCTGTCCGGTCGTCAAAGGCATTATTTGGTATCTTAATACAAACATATTTGTGTCTTTATTTTATGGATATTGATACATTCATTTTCAAAATATTTTCTTGATTTAAGGGGAAGTTGCTCAATTTTGGTACTAAAATGAGGTACTTTTAACTACGATATGTTACTTATTTTAATAAAAATATTTTTTTAATTTTTTTTGTTAATGTCATTGACCTACCTATATACCTCTTTCGGATCGGACAGGGTTTTCTTACACCCTGTATAGACATGTTTATATTAACAAACTTCTTTAATTTGTGTAATTCATATAGGTCTTGGGTCCCAGGTCAGGCAATTCGTTGTGAACAGGATTGTCAGTTTTCCTAGAAAATATAACTTGCGCGAGACTGAATTGCACCCGATTTGTCGATTGCTTGGCTGCTTGTTACATCATGTGATTTAACATTATAGGCTACTCCGGGGTGCACTAAATGTACTTCCATCTACCTCTTTAGAGATTTAGGCGTGGAGTGATTATTATTTTTCATACAGGTACTTTGCTACTTAGAAAAAAATGTAATTATTATTAATGTCCTGTACCTCCATAAGTCTTCCAGGCGATACCAAGCTATAAAACGTCACTTTAAATTTCGCACAAGTTATAATAATTGTGTAATATGAATGTGTATTTTTTTATATATCATAAGATAGCAAACAAGCAGATGGGTCTCATGATGCTAAGAGTCAACCATCGCCTATAGACACCAAAGATGTTAAATCTTGTTGCGAGGTCTAATGCCACATGCGTAAGTTTACCGGCTGCCTTACCCCCCAAACCGGAATACTACAGTGACAAACGCTGACGCTATTGCAGCAGGAATAGGTAAGGCGGTGGTACCAGACCCGGGCGAGACAATCCAGAACTCTACCACTTAGTCAGGATGATAGTTGGATTATTCTTCAAAGGAGCCTGGGACCAACACGGGGAAAAATAATATATTGCATTTTATATTTCAAAAGCCTGTTAGTGTTTAGTAACACCACCATACCTTTTTTTGCCGCAATAGCGTTTGCGCTTATCATTTTCATGTTCCGGTTTAGAGAGTAATTTGTCCGGTAAACTTCTGGATGTGGCGTTACAACAATATAACACGAAAATATATATTTGTATACTTAATAAAAGGTTTATGAGCTGCTAAACATAATGAAAACTATCATACTATTAGTCTTATAAATTGCTAATACACGCAGTCGCCATTATTATGACGTCCGTCCTTAAAATATACTTTAAAAGTACCTTTAGTACTATCGAGAAAGTACGACAGGCGGACGTAAAAAAGCATCACGGCGTTAATTAGACATAGGTCCAGCACTTTGTGTGAAGAATATATATGTATTTATAAGATTATGTGTTTTGATACACGGTCAGAAATTGTAATAATATATGTCGGTTTTATTAGTTAGTAAAAATACTTACTATTGTAGACTATGCCTAGAGGCACTTGGGTTTCATGTATTTACCACAAGCAAGCGAGGTCAGCTTCGGTGATAAAATATTAAGTAAAATTATTATAAGCAATTGTGTACAATGTTTAAGAGATGTTAAAGTTACTAGTAATTAGGTTATCTAGACTATTGTTTCGTGTTAAGCTACAAAGTAAGTAGTGAATGTGTATTAATAAGATTGTATTTATTTTCTAAAATGTGAATAAGTATCCTAAGATTTTTTTCCCACTGAACTGTGATTTTTAATAACTTCATTTTCGAAGTGAATAAAGTAAAAATTTTATTTAACTTGTTTTATTTTATATGTATTGTAAATTGTATTTATATTGTGTACTAGCGTTGCTCGCGACTTCGTACACGCGGACTTCGTTTACTCTGCACAGATCCTCCCCCGTAGGTGATAGCGTGATAATATGTATCCTATATGTTGACCCGACCTATTAGTAATATTCATGCAAGATTTGAAGTCCATACAGTACTTTTTGAGTTGACCCCGGACATACATACAGACAAATAGACAAAAATTCTAAAAACTATTTTTTTGGCTTCGATATCGATTGTAGATCACGCCCCAAGTATTCTTTAAAAATTATTCAATGTACAGTTTTGACTTTCCTACGATTTTATTATATGTATAGATGAATTAAATGACTATTGATGTGAAACATTATTGCGGCGGGTCAGACCGGCTGTGGGCCTTGCGAGATGTCGCCACGTATACGTACTATGCGTTCCAACTGAGAATAGGACTGTCAGTGCGACATATTGCTCCACATTTTGCAAAACTTCATTAGTGATGAGTATGGTGAGCAAATACTAACAAATAAATTCATAAAATATAATAATTTGCGTTCTAATTGGTATAATATTTTCTATTCAGGTTCTTCTAATTCGTATATTCGCCCATGCTAGTATGTGTTAAAGTAAGATATAGAAAAGAAAACAAAATAATAAAAATACAAATAGATTTATTTTTATAATAAACAAAATACTTAAAAATGTAAAGTAAATTTGCTTAAAATTACGTAATTTTAATATTTGAAAAGCTGTAACTTTAAAAATTAGATTCGATTTTGATTCTTGAAATGCCATCTGACGTATTTTTTTAGTACTAAAATATCTTAGAATACTAAAAAATGATTGGTTGAAAATTTCGTAGCTATGTCGAAAAAACACGTTTTAAAAATTTTCGTCAACGATTTCTCCCAAACGGATAAACCGATTTTGATGTAACTTGTGCATTAGATGTAGTTTTTTTGAGGAATAGAGCTGATTAGTTTTTGTACTCAATCGGTCCATTAATCTGGAAGATATGTTAAAAAAATACTGTTTCGCCAAAATTTTTTGGGGTTTTTTCAAAATTTCTCAAAATCTAGGCCGACTTGGCTCAAATTTTCAGGAATTCTAAGTTATGCAGAATCAAATCGAATGCCACCAACTGCGTTTCGATCGGTCCAGCCGTTCAAAAGTTATGCGATGTTTACATACACACAAACACACACACACACATACATACATACATACAGACATACTGACGTCATCGCGAAAATAGTCGGAAAAGATTCCTAGGACCTCAAAACGTGGAGATCCGGTGAAAACTCGATTTTCGAAAATCGGGGCAAACTCAGTAAGTTTCTATGTACGTACACTACAGACTATGTAGCGGGAAGTTAAAAATTCGTGGTCGTATCTGAAAACTAGAAACTTGGTGCTACAATTTGTTTCTTTTTAACTTCCCGCTTGTTGTTGTATGTAAACATCTCATAACTTTTGAACGGCTGCAGCTGGACCGATCGAAACGCGGTTGATGGCATTCGATTGGATTCTGTTCAACTTAGACTTCGTAAAAATTTGAACCAGGTCGGCCTAGGAGATTTTGAGACATTTTGAAAAAACCCCATAAAAATTTTGGCGAAATAGTATTTTTTTAACATAACCTCCAGATTAATGGACCGATTGAGTACAAAAACTAATCAGCTCTATTCCTCATATAGTATTTTACGATATTTTAGTACTAAAAAAATAACGTCAGATGGCATTTCAAAAATCAAAATCGAATCTAATTTTCAAAAGTTACAGCTTTTTAAATATTAAAATTACGTCATTTTTAGCAAATTTACTTTATATTTTAAAATTATTTTCAAGCAAATACAAAAATCTTATCAGCCTTTCTTCTTTAAAAACTGCGTCAAATACCGTTAATTGGTTAAAAATCGGTCAATTTGTTTAGGATTTATTAATGATGAAAATATTTGAAAAAAAAAATGTTTTTTGACATTGCTACGAAATTTTTCAACCTATCGATTATTTAGCTAAATCAATATTTTAGATCTCAAAAATTAAGTTTAATGTCATTTGAAAGATCAAATTCAATCAGTGTTTTCAAAATATACAACTTTACAAAAATCAATATACTGCCATTTTAACAAAATAGATATTTGAACTAAAAAATTTATGTTTATAATTTTTACTCTTTTGAGCTTGAAATTATTTAGCGGGAAGTTTCAGGGATGGCATGTAGGGTCAACCGCTTACACAATGTTCTTTTTGCTGTACGATCATTTTCCGCGGAGATGCAGCTCGTTGAAAAATCACCCAAAAATTTAGATTTTTATATCCTTTAATTTTTGTGACTAGTTTATTATCATTAGCTGAGGCTGCGGGATTACCATTAACAGTTTGAGCATCGTGTGCTAAGCAATAACTGCGGGATTACCATTAACGTTTGAGCATCGCGTGCCAAGCAATAACTTCAAGTTCTATAATTTTAAATCTATGTTTAACATAGATTATAAATGTATATACATTTCAAATAAACATATGTGAGTGGTTACGCAAAAAGGGACCTCAAGGGAAAATAATTGATTTCGAGTAAATCACGTTTAAAATGTTGAGTCGAAATGAGAGAGGCGCGGGGTGTTTTATGTTAGTGTCGTTAGTGAGCGACTTCGTCAGTGAGAAATAGCACGTGTTTGCGATAGCTGTATTATTGGTGACTTATTTATTCGTCTTTTACTTGTCTTTATGTGCGCGCTAGAAAAAGAAACTAGTGTGCGCTGTGTATAAGGTGTAATATTTTCAAAACTGCCTCGGCTTACATAAAAAATCATTTAAAAAAAACTACGGCACCTAAAATTAGTTTGATTAGAACAAAACAAAGATGAAGGACCATAGAATCAGAATTTATCAAAAAAAAAAACCGTTTCCAATCCCTTCAGGTCCCTTTTTGCGTAACCACTCACATATTTATAATTATTGTTACGTGCTTCGGGTTCGTAATTGTAAGAAAACGCTACTTATATTAAACCGTGTATTTACAACACAAGTACACAAACAATAAAATGTAATACGTAAATACACTATACACTGGTCACACTCGCTGCACTAGCATTAAACTTAACCGACTACGTTTAAAGAAAACAATTCTCGTATTCACTTAAACTGGTCACTTCGCTTCGCACTGGTCGCTTGTACTATCGCTTTCGATCACTGTATAAAACTGCCTTCTATTTGTCAACACATATTATACCCGAAGAAAAGATCGACAACAATCGCGAATGTTCGGCAATCATCTCGTAAACAATAACAATTATGATAAACAAACAAGTCCTAGTACACGTTATTTTCAACCTTCTGCCCTATACCACAAAGTCGCATGGCTTCTATTTTTCCTAAAGCGTTTTATAATCAACCGTATAATTAATAATAAAACCGCGCCTATTTCTGATGAGGTGAGGGTCTAACAATTATTCAAGGTAATCTAAAACTTTTGTTTTGACTGTTGACCTACAACTCCTGTGTAGTCAATATCTTATTCAACTTCGTCAATAATTTCGTAATTGGATACTTGCTTTGAAATTTCAGCTTAAGACTTCTGGGCAATGATTATTAGCAACTCTAATCAACTGATGTTTTTTTTTATATCATAAGATAGCAAGCAAGCAGATGGGTCTCCTGATGGAAAGAGTCAACCATCGCCTATAGACACCAAAGATGTTAATGGTGCGTTGCTATCTTGTGGCGAGGCCTAATGCCACATGCATAAGTTTACCGGCTACCTTACCCTCCAAACCGGAACACGACAGCGACAAGCACTGACGCTATTGCGACAGGAATAGGCAAGGCGGTGGTACCAGACCCGGGCGAGACAATGCAGAACTCTATCACCTAGTAGCCACGATGGTAGTGACTCGATAGCCATTCGGTCGCCTTTTACGACCTGCCTGGCAGAACGGCAGTTGGCCTATTCTACAAAGGAGGCCGGGACCAACACGGCGAATATGTGTATATTTTAATTAAATTAACGTGAGACATCAGGCAATTAAAATTGAATTTTAATACAATAAAATCAAAATAAACATTTAAAATTGTATATTTATTCTTTAAATGTCATCTTACAATACATAATTTAAAATACTGTATTAAATGTATCAATTAAAAATTCGTTTTATATTTCCTAATTTCAACCATAATGATATGAATATTAACAAGTTGTGTTCTTGCGTTAGGTGTAAGTAGCTTAGCAAACTTATGGTAGTATTGGACAAAGTTAGTAAGCGCCATCTGGAGTAACCCAGATCCAGTCACAAGATTTGGAAAGGAAACAAGAACTTCTCTGTGAATTTCTTCAAGACTTTGTTTCCAATTAGCAGTGAAAGAAGAAACCAATGATAGTGATTTCTTCTCAAGACCAGCTAATTCAGTCGTTTTGTCATTTTCCAATAATTGTTCCCCCTCCTTAACAAATTGCATTAATCCTCCAAAATGTGGACTTAATATTTCTTCAACATATTCTGTGCTTCTTGCCTGTAATTGCTCTCTAAAACTTTCTGCTTCTTTGGTATTATCTCTTGTTCTTTCCATCAATATACTTAACACCATGTCATAATTGTTTATTAAAAATATTAATTGTTGTATCCTTTGAGGGAATTCTGCTGCCATTTTTAATAGTAAACAATGTACTTCATCCTGAAGAATCAATAGTAAATTACTGAGTTCTGCTGAAGGGAATTGTTCACTTAAACTAAGCATTGCAGCTGAAAATTCGGCATATCTTCTGGTAATCTGTAAACAGAAAGTGTAATTATAATTTATTGCAGACTTCGTCCGGAAAAAAACTAAAATAAAAGTAGCCTAAGTTACTCCTTAGTATATCAGCTATCTGCCAGTGAAAGTCCCGTCAAAATCGGTCCAGCCGTTTCAGAGATTAATCGTAAAAAATATTATTTTGGTATATGTACCTTGTATACTGTACTTGTTTATTATTATTTAGTATAAAGCGGTTATTTTAATATTACACACAGACGTTCCAATTTTATTTATTTGTATAGGTGTATAGATGTTGTAATTAACTCTGATCTATTGTTTAAGCTATTCGATGTGATAACGACGAGACGTTAGGCGGTTAGAAAAAAATGAGTAGTGGTAGGTAATGGTGTTTTACCTATCTTACCATCTTTGGTGTCTAGGCGATGGTTGACTCTTTCCACCAGGAGACCCATCTGCTTGTTTGCTATCTTATGACATAAAAAAATATCTACACAAATATTATAAAGAGGATTTTGATCTTTAGAATGGCAGTCAACATAATTTTTAAGATCTAAAATGTTGTTTTAACTATATAATCGATAGGTTGAAAAACATCGAAGTAATGTCAAAAAACATTTTTTCAAAAATGTTCGTCAACGATAACTCCTGAAAGAATAAACCGATTTGGATGCAATTTGAGGCATTGAACGCAGTTTTTAAGGAATAGAGCTGACTAGGCTTTGTAATCAACCAGCATATTAATTTGAAAGGTATTACAAAAAAAGTTTATCCGAAAAGAAATTTGAGTTTTTTCGAAATTTCTCAAAATCTCCAGCGCCAAATCTGTTCAGATTTTCAGGAAGTCTAAGTTTGGCGGAAACCAATCGAATGCCACCGACCACGTTTCGATCGGTCAATCCGTTCAAAAGTTATGAGATGTTTGCATACACACACACATATATTATATACATACACTAACGTTATCGTGGAAAAGGAAAAGGTTCCTAAGACCTTAAAACGTGGAGACCTGGTGCAAACTTGATTTTCGAAAATCGGGGCAAACTCAGTAACTTCTTTCCTTCCCTGCTCATCCGAGACACGGGAGTGGTTATACACCACTCCGCATGTCTCCGAGCAGCTACTGAGATATGGGGCATTTCACGTGAAGCGGACAACGAAAAAAAATGTTAGGTCCCGGATTTTGTTCATACTTGGATTAATTATACTCCTTGATTTTTTGAATAAATGTACGTTATTAATTTTTTTATTAATCTGTGTTGCCAGTTTTTATGAACCTTTAAAAATTGACGAAATTTTCGCACTTTACTACTTCTTCCACCAAAACCTATGCAGATCCCACTCTACAACTTTTCACATATAATTTGTAAGCCTTAAGCTACATTTTGAGATAAAAACAAAAAATTAAAAAAAAAAAATTACTTCCGGTTTTCTATATGAAAAAAAAAATTATTCAAATTTGTGATAATTTCCATATAGAACATTTTTTTTTAAAATAACACTTCCTAAATTAAATTTTCATCTTTAAAATCTATACTAACAATAGCTTTCAGAAAATCAATTTTTAAAATTTCGTCAATTTTTAAAGGTTCGTAAAAACTGGCAACACAGCTTAATAAAAAAATTAATGACGTACATTTATTCAGAACACTTAGAAGTATAATTTATCCAAGTATGAACAAAATCCGGGACCTGACTTTTTTTTTCGTTGCCCGCTTCGCGTGAAATGCCCCATATTAGATTTTCGAGAAACACCTGGAAAAAACCTCAATAACATTTTTGCCCGACTCCACGGGGATCGAACCCGGGATCTCATGATCTGAGTCAAATAGGCTAACCGCTACACCATAAGGCAAAAAACAACGATTGAAACTCAGCGACATTATATTGTGTTAATGTGAGTAAAAGCCCTAAACTCTTCAATTCGATCAAGGTTTTATTACGTGAATTGGAGTGCAGAATGAATTATTGTTTTTTTATGTTCCATAACTTACATAATGAGGACCCATCTCCTTGTTAGACAACTTGGCTGGATCACAGTCCCTCACACTCTGAATGTTTAACTTCAACACATATTCAAGTCTTGGCGTTATTGCTGTAAGTAGTGAATCCCAATAACTGAAACAATTGACATGAAATGCTTTTCAACCGTCGAAAAAATGGAAGTTATAAGTTTCAAATATACTATGCGTTCTAACTAAGAATATAATCACGTTGTCAACTTCATATCAGGTAAATGTGAATTTAGTAGTGTCAACAAAAAAAATCGCTTTAAAAATAGAGCTGCTGATTTATTGAAGCACAAAATATAATATTCATATAATCTATACATATAATAAAATCGTAGGAAAGTCAAAACAAATACTTGGGGCGTAATCTACAATCGATATCGTGAAGCCAAAAATATAGTTTTTAGAATTTTTGTCTGTTTGTATGTCTATTTGTCTGTATGTATGTCCGGGGTAAACTCAAAAAGTACTTTTTTTTTATATTATAAGATAGCAAACAAGCAGATGGGTCTCCTGATGGAAAGAGTCAACCATCGCCTATAGACACCAAAGATGTTAATGGTGCGTTGCTATCTTGTGGCGAGGTCTAATGCCACATGCATAAGTTCACCGTCTACCTTACCCTCCAAACAGGAACACGACAGTGACTAATACTGACGCTATTGCGGCAGGAATAGGTAAGGCGGTGGTACTAGACCCGATCGAGCCGATGCAGAACTCGATCACCTAGTAGTCACGATGGTAGTGACACACATAGCCACTCGGTCGCCTTTTACGACCTGCCTGGTAGAACGGCAGTTGGTCTATTCTTCAAAGGAGCCCGGGACCAACACGGTAACATATAGTAAAATATAGTAATATAGTATGGATATCCATAAAATAATGACATAGGTATTAAGTATTGTATTAAGCTACTAAATAATGCCTTTGACGATCGGACAGGGTTTTTTACACAGTGTATATAAAAAAAGTTGTGGTAAAAACAACACGCAAAAATTTACCTGTCCAAAGCTGCAACGGCCCTTTTGTGGCACATCCATCTGTACCTGTTTATAAGCTGAGTACACAAAAACAGGGCCAGACAATCATAGCATTCCAATACATAGTTCTCAACGTTTTTCTAAAAAAATAAAGCAAATATATAATTTGATAAATAACACATATTGATGAATAATTTCCATTGCCAGCAATTGGTGAAACTGCATTATTAGAATAGGCCAACTGTCGTTCTGCCAGGCAGGTCGTAATACACCAGTTGGTTAGGCGAGTGATTATCATTGTGGCAATTAGATGGTAGAGTTCTGCATTGTCTCGCCCGGGTCTGGTACCACCACCTTACCTATTCCTGCCGCAGTAACGTCAGTGCTTGTTACTGTCCTATTCCATTTCTAGTGTAAAGTAGCCTGAAAACTTATGCATGGCATTAGAACTCGCCTCAAGATAGCAATGCACTATTAACATCTTTGGTGTCTATAGGCGATGGTTGACTCTTTCCATCAGGAGACCAACCTGTAAAATAGATTTCAAATAAACTCAATCATTATGCTACTACTAGGTCAGGTTTAAGTTTAAAAAAATAAATTTTCAAAATCAGTTCTTATGACTGGGTTCTGGTGTAACAAACATACAGCCGAATTGAGAACTTCTTTCCATTGGAAAGTCGGTTGAAAAATTAACATATTTACCACAAGCAGCGAAAGCGTTTTTCCAAGAATTCTATCAAACAGTTCTTGAGCATGGCTTCCTTTGACATGAAAAAATTCAGTAGTAAATAAATATTCTCTGCAGCTGTTGTCAACTAAGGCATATTGTAGACTTCTGAATAGAGCTTCATATGAATACTGAAAAAAAATGTTACATTACTTACAACTTAGCGAGGTAGAAGAAAGATCTGTATCCGTATCCGTTTCTCTTTAGGTGGATTTTGAATGGATCTTTTACATTATTAGATTTTATTAGATACAAAGAGTAAAATTCTATTGAATTCCATTTAAAATATTATTTTATTTCTTAAGATTACTTGAATATGTAGAAACAAGATAATTTAAAAGTCTTTAAAATTATATCATTCACAAATCTATGTGATTGTTTTTATATCATTGGATACTATCCAATGCAGCAGCAGATGGCTCTCCTGAAAGAAAGAGAAACCATCGCTAATAGACACCAAATATGGTAATGGAATGTTACTCTCCCTGTGGCAGGATAGCAATGCCACATGCTTAAGTCTACCGGCTACCTTACCCTCCAAACAGGAACACGACAATAACAAGCATTAACTGACTCTATTGCGGAAGGAATATCTAACGGGGTAGTAGTGACATGTATAAACAATTTATCGCCTTTTACAACTTGCCTGGTAGAAAGGCAGTTGGTCTATTCTTCATTTGAGGCATTTGATTTTGTTTTACATAGAATTCTGTTGACAAAACTTGAAAAGTATGGCATCAGAGGTACAGGTAGAACACTTTCGGCAGCCTGGGAGGACAATCCCGTATACTTACATAAATTACATGTCACATTGTTAGTCTGCTATGGATACCTAATATGTATGGCAAAACAATGTTTGCCAGGTTAGCTAGTACACAATAAAATATCACTTAATACTCAGTATTAGTCAAAACAATAATTACAAAAATTATACAGTAGATGTCATTCTTAATTAATTGGGATTGTCATTTCATTTATAACATAATATTAGCAATATTATTATTTTATAAAATTTATTTTAAATCTTTAATATATTTTTATAGATAGTCAAAATTAAGCATTGGTAACACATTTTAGGTCAGGTTGTCCTTTGACACAGGCCTCCTCCAGATAGCGCCACTTTGTCCTATTCATGCAGTCTCTCCTCCAACCCTTAGGGAGATCATCCTCCCATCTTTTTACTTGTTGTCCACAGCTCCTTTTTCACTCTTGTGTATATCCACACAAATCCACATTTTGGAATTAAATTCACACAAATCCACACAGAATTGTGAAAACTTATGGCTGGTAATGAACTAACTTCCATTATTTTCTTTTTTTATTATATAGGTTAGCAGATAAACACGTTATTCTCCTACATAAGTATATCCCCATAGATAAAAAGAAACAACCACATAGTCAATGGTGCATTGTCATCTGGATGGCCTGGAAGCTTCTGTACGTATTTAGGGTAGCCTTAAATACGTACAGAAGCTTCCAGGCTATTATCTACAATTTTCAGTACAATCTGTATATGGACATTTTCAATATGGCATCATAGTAGCAGGAAAATGCAAGGATTATTTAACCTTTCTACTTACCTACTTGATGAATTGCCATTATTATATACAATTTTCATTTGTCACCTGGTTTTATATATATACATACATATTATATTTTAACCAGTTGACTAATGAAACTTGTATATCGAGGGAAAATACAAATGCAATACAAAATATAGCCAGTCATTTTATAGCTCCTGGTCACAAGAGTTAACAATCACCTATAGATACTAGATATTAAAGGTGCATTGCTACTCTTGTGGCGAGGTTTTAATGCTATATGCATAAGTTTACTGGTTACCTTAACTCCAAACCGGAACACGACAATGACAAGCACTGACACTATTGCGGCAGAAAAAGGTAAGTTGGTGGTATCAGACCCAAAAGAGACGATGCAGAACTATACCACCTAGTCGCCAAAACGAAAATGACTTGCATAGCCAATCATTTGTATCTTATGAACTGCCTGGCAGAAAGCAGACTATTCTTCAAAGGGGGCCTGAACCAACACATAGTAGAGGAGTTTACCAATTTTATCAAGCTTATTTTTGCTTATGCTTTATGTAATAATTTTCTTACCTTTGTTTTTTGTTGCGCGTGGGGAACAATAATCGGCGCTTCCAATTGCTGTGCTAAGACATCACCACGGTTTCCAATAGTAAATATTGTGCTTTTATTTCTGAGATTCGATTTTTGGAAAAATCCTCCTTTGGAACCATCTTCTATGCCCATTAAATCGTCTTTAGTGGGAACCTCTTCATATTTTAGCTTATCTAATCTAGATGCATATGTTTTAAAATATGAATAGTAAACTTTACTCAATGTGTCAATATATTCGTTACATATTTCCTGTGCTACATTTCTTTCATTTGCGAGTATAAACTCGAAAAAGAATTTGTATTTCAGCATAGCATTTTGTGGTATTTGGTAATTTGCCATTGGTTTGCGAAATTTATATATTTGTTCCAGTAAATATGTTCTTATTTTAGAGACTGCTTTAATTTTGAGTTTCTCTAAAACATCTTTTACATCATGACATGCTTTTGTCTCTTTGAAATCCTGTTCTTTGACAAATGTTAATTTTTGATTGAGAATAGCCAATTGGACCATAAATTCTTTATCAATTACAGGAACGTTAATGATGCCACTGAAAATAGAAATATATTTACTCATATATATTTGAAAATCATATGGCATACACACGCATATATTTATTTGAAAATTTTAATGCTGCAGGTCAAATCCATGTTAGTTTGTTTATATGAGTTTATCTTATGATGAACCAGTCAGATTTAAAATATATGTACACTCAGTATATAAGCCAAATTCATGAGGAACTTACTGACTAAGCAAAAGTAAAATTCTCTAAAATTAAACATACAATACAAAACTTCAAATAGTTCAACGATTTGTTGTTATGAGTAGATTGCTTGTTTAGGACTATATCAATTAAGTAAATAAATAATAAGTAACTTGTGTGATAAATTTTAAAGCATTCATTCAACATTCTATTATATTACTAACTGAACCGAGCAGCTTCGCTTGCAGATAGAGTAACACATCATCAATATAATCTGTCATAAAATTTTCATTACCTATTCCAGCCCTCTAGGGGTTGATTTTTTAAAAAGTAGCTTATATTTGACCCCAGCTTTAACTATCTCCACGCTAAATTTCATCAAAATTGAAAAATAATAATGCGTAACAGTAAAATCCTTTTAAATTTAATCTTTAGTTTCCAATCAACATTAATAGTCATTAAAACATCTGGATATAATTTAATAATTATAATTAGTCAATTACTACTTACAAAATAAGTGTTTCTGATACTGCCATGTCTTCAATGAATGATGAAAGTGGACCTTTAAGTGCTTGTCTGTTAGTTAACTGTACTGACATGTTTACAGAACGTTTTTGTAAACTAATGATTTCATTACTTATGCTGCCCAAGTCATTCTGAAAAAACACATAATTTAAATTGTGTCTAGTGGTCCAGCGTTGGCGTCGACCACATGAGGTCCCGGGTTCGATTCCCGGGTCGGGCACATAAAAAAAGTGTTTTTTCAGTTTTCTAAGAAACACAAAGTTGCCCGGGATTGGAAAGTGCCCGATTGGCGATAGGCTTGCCACCTATCACATTTGTGGGACCAAGTATCTTCGGCTAATCGTGGGTGCACTTGTTGTACCTCTGCCTACCCCTTCGGGGATATGGGCGTGAAGATACTTTTTAAATTGTGAAGTATCTATGAGTTGAATGGTTGATTTGGTGACAATTAGGAGAGTAACATTTCTTTGTTTTATTTGATCTCAAATTCCATTTCCCTCTAAGGTGATCCAAAAATAACATTAAAATAACTTTGATATTTAATCATGCAAATGACTTTTGACAGTAACATGCCCTGACATATTCAAGGCAAGAGTTACTTTTGCCTCGAACAACCATAATCAGGTAAATAAAACTTTAACGCTGCCGCTTACTACATAGATAAATCCATACAAGTTGCTTACAAGTGAGGTAAATAACTTTTACAGGAGGTACAGACCAATAATAAAACAATATTTTAATGTATTGTTTGGTTAGACATAACGAATTATGACATATTATATGCATATAATAATTATATAAAATAATCTTCTCTGTGATCCGGTGGTCTAGTATCGGTATTAAGTCAACCTAAAACCTCATGTGGGCAACACTGTTGACCACATGAACAGGTTTCAGGTTAAATTCCTGGATCAGGCCATTCAAAAATGTGTTTTCCAGTTTTCTAATAAAAATATTATTGCCCGGGATTAGGTATATGCCCATTTGGTGATAGGCTTGCTATTATTACATTGGTGGGACTAAGTATCTAGTAAATTATGGATTCACCGGTTGACCTTCTGCCTACCTCTTTCTGGATACGGGTGTGAAAATATTTAAATAATAAATACATATCACTGCACAAATTACACAAACTGATTTAGCCCCAAATTAAACAAATTACATGTAATACTAATACAAGAAAATACACATATAAATACTCAAATATATTTAATAAACAACTAAACTCAGAATACAAACCTCTACATAATTTTTTTTCTCTGTTGGGAATCGAATTTGAGTCCTATTTATGCGTAGCGAGATTACTCCACCAATGGGATGGTAATAATCACTGATGATAACACTCACAGAGCTCTATTAGAGAATGACATACAAACAAATCTATCAGTTGCAATCAATATGTACTACCTATGTATAATAAAAAAATGTGAAAACTAGTGTTTTACATATTTAAGTTACATATTACTGACAAGATTTGTGTATCTCCATATATTAACTTGCGGGATTGTCCTAATTTGAAACAACAGCAACATCATTATGGACTATTTATTTCATTTTGTAATTGATAATAAAAGGATGCACAGTGCTTACTTGAAATACTAGTAGCATACTTTCCATTCGTGCTAGAATAGCATCACAATCTTCAATCTTATTATGAAGAACTCCAATATTCTCACTTTCTTTTAAGTAGTCGGCCACAGAACTTTTTTCAGCTTCTTTGATGCTTTTATCAATTTGTAGTGCATATTCTCTGAGATCTGTACCATTTTTTAAAACTTCTTGAATCTCTATATCTTCAAGATTTTTGTCAAGCATTACAGTCATATCAGGTGTATTAGTCATTTTTACAATATAAGTATCACTAATTGTTAAGAATTTACCTCTTTGGATGCTGAAGTAAAATTCATTAGTAGTAATTAAATAATTAAACAGGCATATCCCATGAGCATCTGCCCATACTCTTTACTTTTGTATGTCTCTATTATTTTTAGGTTTTAAAATTCATTAAATATGTTTAAATGTCCAAAAAATACTATATATATTACATTTTTCCTCTATATTTAATATTTATTTTGTATTTTGATCTCGATTCTCGAATTTCGTCATTTGAGAATTGAGATTTGAGAGTTGATCAGTTGACACTTGACAACTTAACACCAGTGCTGCCAACTCCAAAAGATTATAGATCTGAGTCGCTAGACTCAATATAAAATGTCGCTACAAAGTAGCTAGAACTGATTTTAGTGTGGGGTGGACACAAGAGATTGGTGACGTTTAAAGAAGAATTTTTACATAAGTAATTAAGTATGAGCGCGTGTATTTATGTGTTTGAATGTCAAACTGCAAAAAAGTTATTAATTAAAAATTCCATTCCGATTCGGTAGTAGCTATAAAATTGACCACCCGTCAGGCCTCAAACTGGATCTCGTCGGTCTGACCGCGGCGGCGCTCAGAAAGATTGTTCACGCCACCGTCGTGCCGCTGTCATCTAGTTCGCTTCCATAACAATCTAAATGTTAGATCATGCCGCTCTCAGCGCCACGCCACAGATCACCGGAATCCAGTTTAAGGCCTCAAAAGTACCTGTAAAGTTTGACTATTATAGATTGACAAGTTATCAACGATAATACACTAATACTAACGTACTACAAATTATTTTACAGTTATTATGACCCTATGGAGTCTGTGAATCTGTTCAGCTGTAGTTCACAGTAAGCTGCAATAATTGCTATATCAAACATAGAAGTTAGTTAAAAACTTAGTTTGATATAGCTGCAACTTCAAGTTAAAGCATCTGCTATAGCGCTGAGCGCGAAATTTAGCTGTTTTATTCTTGTGTAATTCATGTCTTATATAAATATTTGGTATAATTATTCATTTTTCTATCAGTAGATGCTTTCTGAAAGTGTTTTTTAAAGCTAGTGAAAAATATTTGATTCAATAATTGGTAATAAATCTATATCTATATAAATATTATAAATGCGAAAGTTTAGATGTAAGGATGGATGTTTGGATGGATGTTTGTTACTCAATCACGCAAAAACTACTTAACGGATTTGAATGTAACTTTACAGTAATATAGATTATACATCAGAATAGCACATAGGCTACAATTTATAATGATTTCGTGTAATTTGGCGGTAATATAACGATAAGTATCAAGTAAGTCGGAAAAATTGCTGCCTTCTGAGACCTATCTTTGCGTGCGCTGAAAAAACCGCTGAAGTTACACGAAGATAATGTATGGAAGGATTGTTTGTCTTAAATAGTACTAAATAAAAGTCCTCGACAGCATATCTACTCTACCTTTTATGTGGAATCCAAAATATCCAAAATAGTGATCCATAAATACAATTAAATTATTATACTTTTTTACAAAGCATATTTCGAAGTATTTGTTACCTTTTTAGTAAAATTAGTACATTTGTCGCTTTCAGCATTTTATGTAAATGAACTTTGTCTTTTACACTAAGAAATTCGGACGAATAGTTAAAAAGTTATCACGATAAGATTAAACTAAATGGCGACCTCAAACCGGCGCTCCGAGCAATTGCCGAGCAACTGCAATTGAATGTTTTTTTTCTTTTTGAAATGACAAACGCTGATGGCCTTAAGGCCAAGGGCCGTAACAGCGACACTACTACTACTACTACTACGTACTAGCTGTCGAGTAGAGGGCTCGGTCAGAGTTTAAATCTTAATTTCGGCAATTAACGCCCGCGCTAAGGGTTGTTCTAAGACCGGACTTTGGCTTAGTGCGTCGTCGTCATCGGGGGAGGGGGACAGGAGGGAGAGGGGGGGGGGGGGTTTGACTAATTACAGGAGCAGTGGCATTTCGCTACAGGGTGCAGGGTTAAATAGGGGTCTTAGTCGTCGATTGAGAGCGGCGGCGGCCACGGTGTGGTAGTACAAGTGAACCCACGATCAGCCGAGGTTACAATTATAATTCCTCAATAAATCGACTTCAATATCAATCACATCGAGATTCATTTCTTAACATAACCCCGCTAAAAGTTCAATAATGTGATAGGTGGCAAGCATATCGCCAACCGGGCTTTATCATATCCCGGGCAATGTTGTTTTTATCAGAAAACTGAAAAAAATATTTTGAATTGCCCGACCCAGGAATCGCTCCCCTCTTGGTCATGTGGTCAACAACAACACCGGACCGCTAGGCAACATAATATGCGATATTATATATTAGAACAGTAGACATAATTATTGTTTTTATTTTAAGTACAAATATAAATTACTTTTTATTTTACTTACAGTTTTATTAGAACTGGCGATCGCCTGTGGCCGAAATTCGACCAAACTAAACAATAAAATCTCTTTTAAGCTTGCTTGACAACTGACTTTAGCCGTAAAGAAAATATCATTGACCTTTAAATATATTATATTTCTATGAATAATATAGACGTGTGTATAATGTCATGTATGTCACTTGAACTTAGTGTGTGTAATGTTTATTTTTGTTATTTTTGTTTATTTCTAATGCATTTTGTTTAAAAATATTAGATTTCTGCAGTTCTCCGCAATGTAAACGTTATCTGTGGCAAATTTAATACTCCACAGTTCATTCAATTGCCTTTATAATGGATCCAAAGTTTTCCCTTCACGTATTAATATATAGAAGAAGAAGATAGATGTATTTTTAACTTCCCGCTACGTATGTAGATAAAGAAGTTACTGATTTTGCCCCGATTTTCGAAAATCGAGTTTTCGCCAGATCTCCACGTTTTGAGGTCCTAGGAATTTTTTCCAACTATTTTCGCGATGACGTCAGTATATCTGTATACATATATATGTGTCTCTCTCTCTCTGTGTGTTTGTGTGTGTGTATGTGTGTATGTAAACGTTTCATAACTTTTGAACGGCTGGTCCGATTGAAACGCGGTTGATGGCATTATTAGATTAGATTAGATAGCATGACTAGATTCCTGTCAACTTAAACTTTTATGAAAATTTGAACCAAGTCAGGCCAGAAGATTTTTAGAAATTTTGAAACGAATTTTTTAAGCGAAACAGTATTTTTTTAATATAACTTCCAGATTAATCCACCAATTGAGTACAAAAGCTCTACTCCTCTTAAAACTACATCTAACGCATAAATTGCATCAAAATCGGTTTATCCGTTTGGGAGTAATTATTGACGAAAAATTTTGAAAAAAAGTGTTTTTCGACATAACTTTGAAAGTTTTCAACCAATCATTTTTTGGTATTCTACGATATTTTTTTACTAAAAAAGCTACGTCGAATGCCGTTTCTAAAATCAAAATCGAGTGTAATTTTCAAAAGTTACAGTTTTTCAAATATTAACATTACGTTGTTTTTAACAAGCTTATTTAATATTTTTGATATAATTTTCAGGTTTAGGTATACAGCGATTGACTTAAAAATCTTATCAGCTTTTTTCCTTAAGAAACTGCATCAAATACTGTTATGTAATTTAATCCAAATCGGCCAATTTGCTTGGGATTAATCAATGACGAAAATTTTTGAAAAAAATGTTTTTTTGACATTGCTTCGAAATTTTTCAAACTATCGATTATTTAGCTAAAGAAATATTTTAGATCTCAAAAATTGAGTTCAATGCTATTCGAAAGATAAAAATCGATCATCGCTTCCAAAATGTACAGCTTTTCAAAAATCAATATACTGCCATTTTTATCAAGATTGATGTTTGAATGGAAAAAGAATCTATGTTTATAGTTTTTACTCTTTTGTGCTTAAAATACCTTAATTTAGCGGGAAGTTTCAGCAATGGCCTGTAGGGCCACAATTTACAGATTTTTTTGTTTGTTTTAGTTATTTGAGTATGTTATTTGAGTACCAGTTGTAGGTATTTGTGAATATTAAGTAAAGTAAATTATTTTTAGTTTTCATTAGATTACCTACTATATTTTTAACTTCCTGCTACGTAGTACATAGTGTACGTAGATAGGAAGTTATTGAATTTGCCCCGATTTGACGTTTTGAGGTCTTAGGAATCTTTTCCGACTATTTTCGCGATGACGTCAGTATGTCTGTATATATGTATGTATGTGTGTATGTACCTATCGAAACGCAGTTGATGGCATTCGATTAAATTCTGCTCAACTTAAACTTTTTCAACGCTAAACGAAATTTTTCAACCTATCCATTATTTAGCTAAAAGCAATATTTTAGATCTCAAAAATTGAGTTGAATGTCATTCAACTCAACTCAACTCAAATTCAATCAGCGTTCCCAAAATATACAACTTTTCAAAAATCAATATACTGCCATTTTAACAATATAGATGTTTGAACTGAAAAAATCCAGTTTTATAGTTTTTACTCTTTTGAGCTTAAAATACCTTAATTTAGCGGGAATTTTCAGGGATGGCCTGTAGGGTCAAACGCTTACACATTTTTTTAAGTTATAAAACGGTTTAAGTTGTAGCGAAAAGAATAACGGTTAATATGTTTTGTTACATATATGTTAGCTATTGGAATTGTTTCAGTTTTTTGTTTAAAATAATCACCGATTTTGTTTTTTTTTTTAATTATTATTCACAAAGTACTAATAAAGCCCGAGCTATGAAAATAGCTAGACGTAATGAAACGTCTCAACGAATTGAGCTGCGAATGCTTGGGCAGGCGGTGCATGAGGCAGCTTATAGAGCTGCAGAGATACCAGACGTGGCCTAAGATCGGCGGCAACAACACGCTGAGTATCTGGCATCCCGACGGAGTGAACCAGACCAGAAAAGGTACGAGATCTGCGTTAACAGCACGCTGAGTATATGGTGTCTCAACGTGCTTCTGAGACGCCAGAATAATTCCAAGCTCGACATTTAAAAGCATGCGAAGTATCTGATATCACACCAGAACATTCCTTAGATCGGTGTCGGCAACAGATCTAAAGAGCTGTAGCGCTTTAAAAAGCCACAGAAATATTTAAAACGGCTGAATCTCGCAGACACGCTGCAGATTTTAAAGTAACTTTGAGACTAACGTACCTAATATTTAGTTCCAAAATCCTTACTCAAAAAAACAAAAATCTATGCTTTGGTATATTTATTACTTCTTTAAGCCATAAAAATAATTAGGCGGAAAGTTTCGGGAATAGCCTGCGAGGTGATGCAATTTACAGATGTTTATATTTTGCTGCTGCTGTACGACACGCTCTTCAATAAATTCAATAATATGCATTATAATTCTTACTTTGCATAATAATAATTTAAAGTGACATCTAATTGTCTGTCTGTCTATTTGTTTATCTTTGTAAATGTATGTTTCATGATTGATCTGCAAAGCTGTTTGTGATGATATTTCGTAATATGGGTATTCTAAGTTCTGGGGAAGGTCATAGCCTACTTATTACGAACACCACGCGGGAGAAGCCGCGGGTGAAAGCTAGTCATATGATATACCGAAAAAATAAAACATTTAAATTTTGCACTCGACTCTACAGCGCAAACTAGGAGTCTTTCTTTACCATTTTCGAAGTTAACAAAAAATTCACTGCCTAAAAATATTTACATTCGCACCCTAAAAGTCACCAGTTAAGTCGTTAAATATTTTTTGTCGTTAAAGCGTTATTGTCGATAAGGTTTCACCAATAGTTGTCATTTCTGGCGACATAGTTGCTACATTGGCAACACTGCTTAACACTATCGTTTGGTTGAAAATAAGGTTGTTTGGCGGAAATTAAGTCATAATAATCTAAGTTAGTCAAAATAAATATTTGTTCTGAGCGAAAAGTACAGCTTGGTACAGCTGGTTTCAGCCTAGATAAACTTTCTAACTTTTGATACTTAAAAGTACCAAAAACTATATCGAAGAGAGGTGTATTAGAACCATGAAGCTGTATTGTATCTGGAGGCTACACTTCTAATACCAGCTTGAAATATAACTTTAGATACCGCTGTCATCGTTTGAGTTCTTATCCTTTCCTTTTGTAACACAGCTGCGGTGTGATCTCATCACTGACATTTAAAATAGGTATTTATTTCAAGTGATTAATACGAGTGTTAGCTCCAGCTTTACTTAATAATTCATGGTCAGAACTATATACAATGGGTCCATGGCCTCCATGATGCACTAAGTAAAATGGTGACATTGGAAGGTTTCTAAGTATCTATAGAGTGTTCCGGCGGAAAATTTAGGTCCGAATTCTGAGTAATTAATTTTTATCACTAAGATTTTAGTTCAGCCGAACACGCCCAAAGATTCATTCATTTCTTTTTTACCCGACTGCAAGGGAAATATTAATTTTTTATTATGTTGCGTATAAGTATAATATTCTTTATTACTCACATCTTCCAAGCAACTAAACGAATTTGTTTAATTAATATATCGCTTGATACCTCTGATTAATCCAATTAGATAAATAATGTTAAAAAAGTCAACATGGCAACCGTGAGACGCTGTTGTTTAAAGTGAAAAAAATTCTCTGTCGTCGGTCTATCTAAGACGCAACATTTTAGCTGTTATTATTAATATTGTTATTAGCTCTGAGCCGCACTTAAGTCGCACGTTTTAGTCGAGTGTTTTAGTCTAGTGTTTGGATCGCGCGTCTGAGCTGCACGTCTGATGCCCGGTTTCTGAAGTCGTCAGTTAAACTATTAACAACTATTGATCGTTTAAAGTTAGCAAGAGGATAAACTTCGTTTATCTCGTAGATGGTTTCTGAAGGCAAAACGAACGGTTCAATAACTATTGAACCGATAAGTCATTTTTAAGTCCACCACTAGATGGGTCTGTTTATAATGCGGAAAATAAAATGCTATTTTGGTAATTTTACTCCCCTGTATGATTATTTTTATTTGTGGTAATATTTTATCTAACATAAATAAGTGTTTAAAGAAGGTTTTAATTGAAACTATGTAATTCACGACGATAACTATGGCTGTATACCAGTTACGCTAAAGCATTCAAAGTAAATCTTTATACCCTAGCATGAAAGAAGGTTTTCGCATGAATTTGGTCTTAGTGGAACCGAATGGAAAAGAATGATTTCGAATCAGGTAGCAGAAAGAGAGGGAACTATTATTTTATTAAAGAGAAATGAGATAGCTTTACACTAGTCACTAGTCACTAAATATTTTGTAAATTGTAATATAGTTAGTGTGAGTACCGATCAAAACAATGTTTGTCGTTTGCTTTGAATTAAGAATATTTCTTTTTGCGTCAATTTCTCTTTTAGATATTGTTGGTTGTTACTTGCATTTACCTAATCGACTTGTGACATGTGTAAGTTAATATAAAATCATTATAATGGTGACTCGATAGCGCAGTAAGAATTTTACAGAGAGAGAAAACTAAAAAGTAATTATTTTATTCGAGAAGACGCTTTTTTAAGTGGTAAAAGAATTTGTGCATATAAAAATACAGGTAGGAATTTTGTAGAAGCTTAGAAATAAGCTTGAATTGCCTTAACTAACAAATATCCAAGTAAAAGCTGTCTAGTGACCTGTTCCTCTTTGCAAGGATGAAATTTAATTATTTATCATGACAATATTAAACAAATATCATTATATCTGCTGTGAAAACAACGTTTGTACTTCGTACAGCAGTTTTTTTAATGTAAGAACAAACATACAGACAGACAAACAAAACTATTAAAATTATTATGTGCATTAAAAAGAAGCTACCTACAAGAGCAAAAAGCGTTACATAAAGTTATGGAATCGATAAACCGCCAAATTTGGCCGGTTACATTAACCTAAGTTTAAACGGAGTTTGTGTTATAATGCGTAGCTCAGAAACGCAATTCCTGTAGTTATCGGACCGATAGTGTTAACGAATGGATAAACTACTGTTAAAAGTACCTCAGAAACCGGGCATGAATCACATGTATTAGCCGCTGTCCGAGTCACGCATCTGAGCCGCGTGTGTGAGGCGTAAGTCCCACGCGTCTTAGTCGTGCGTCGTAGCCGCGCATCTGGATCACTCGTCAGAGCCACACGTCTGAATCTAGTACCTACTACCTAGCCGCGCGTCTGAGTCTCATGTTTTAGCCGCTGGTCTTAGCGATGCCAACGGGTCAACGGGTTTAACCGCCTATCTTACCCAATACGTCTTAGCGGCGCGTCTGATTTGCGCGCCACTAAGACGGACGGCTAATGCCCGGTTTCTGAAGTCGTCAGTTAAACTATTAACAACTATTGATCGTTTAAAGTTAGCAAGAGGATAAACTTCGTTTATCTCGTAGATGGTTTCTGAAGGCACAACGAACGGTTCAATAACTATTGAACCGATAGGTCATTTTTAAGTCCACCACTAGATGGGTCTGTTTATAATGCAGAAAATAAAATGCTATTTTGGTAATTTTACTCCCCTGTATGATTATTTTTATTGTGGTAATATTTCATCTAACATAAATAAGTATTTAAAGAAGGTTTTAGTTGAAACTATGTAATTCAAGACGATTACTATGTCTATATACCAGTTACGCTAAAGCATTCAAACTAAATCTTTATACCCTAGCATGAAAGAAGGTTTTCGTATGAATTTGGTATTAGTGAAATTGAATGAAAAGAATGATTTCGAATCAGGTAGCAGAAAGAGAGGGAACTATCATTGTATTACAGAGAAATTAGAGAGCTTTACACTAGTCACTAGTCAGTACTCAGTAGTGAGTAGTCACCAAATATTTTGTATTTTGTAATGTAGTTAGTTTGAGTACCTATCTAAAGAATGATTGTCGTTTGCTTTGAATTAAGAATATTTCTTTTTGCGTCAATTTCTCTTTTAGATATTGTTAGTTGTTACTTACCTGATCGACTTGTGGTATGTTTAAGTTATAAAATCATTATAATGGTGACTCGAAAGCGCAGTAAGAATTTTACAGAAAGAGAGAAAACAAAAAGTAATTATTTTATTTGCGAAGACGCTTTTTTTAAGTGGTAAAAGAATTTGTGTATATAAAAATATAGGTAGGAATTCTGAAGCTTAGAAATAGCTTGAATTGCCTTAACCAACAAATATCCAAGTAAAAGCTGTCTAGTGACCTGTTCCTCTTTGCAAGGATGAAATAATATTAAATATATATCTTATAGCTGCTGTGAAAACAACGTTTGTACTTCGTACAGCAGTTTTTTTTAATGTAAGTACAAACATACAAACAAAACTATTAAAATAATTATGTGCATTAAAAAAGAAGCTACCTACAAGAGCAAAAAGCGTTACATAAAGTTATGGAATCGATAAACCGCCAAATTTGGCCGGTTACATTAACCTAAGTTTAAATGGAGTTTGTGTTACAATGCGTAGCTCAGAAACGCAATTCCTGTAGTTATCGGGCCGATAGTGTTAACGAAAGGATAAACTACTGTTAAAAGTACCTCAGAAACCGGCCATAAGACGCGTAAAGCAAGTACCACTTGCCTGTCGCTTACCTGCAGCTGTGTTGAGCAACTCAGGGACATCAATAATTATTTATACGGATTACCTCACTAAAATACGGTTAATGAACTCGAGCTCGAGCTCCATTGATTGCATAGTCAGGGTCATTAATCTTTAATAAGTGTTTTTTCCCTATTTTTTTTTTCAATTATGATGTACCATTCGCCATTTACCATGACACTTTAGAATAAATAAAATTGTAATTTGAATTTAAGAGATTTCGTAAGAGTATAAACTTGGCTGTGGTAGGTGTGGAGGCGTAAACACTTCAATTTCCACAGTAACTGTAGGAACTGCTTACTTGTGCAGTTTTTATTGAACTTTTTATTTCATTTATAATATATTAGTTATTACCAATGATTCTTGGTGGGTTTAAGGGCCCTAATTCACCGGGACGTGAGTTAGCTGCCAAATATTTGAATACTATATATATATATACATGGGGCACACTAAAAGTTTTGCACTTCTAGCTAATCGGAACTATTTGAATTTCGATTGTTATATTTTTAAAACGTTGCAACCTTCTTAGTATTAAAAAAAAACAATTAGCGGGAAATGATTTGTCAATTGTTATTTTATCACACATCAAAATTCTACGTACGCAATGAAAATGGAATTAAATCGAAAGATTTTAGAGCGATGATTTTTTATTATTTTAAAAATTCTCTTTTCCGCAAGACTGTGCCGCTCGTCTTCAAAATACTTTTGGAAGAGAAGCACCTTGTTTGAGCACCGTGAGGCGATGGTTTGCTGAATTTGAGAGAGGTCGAGTTTCTTTACATGACGAATTTTGTGAAGGGCGGCCTTCAACTGCCGTCAACGAAAATAATGTGGCTACTGTTAAGCGGTTAATTGAAAAAAAACCCCGGATTACCTATGAGACAATTTGAGGACTATTGGGGATTGGTATGAGCTAAATTCAGAAAATTTTACACGAAGAATTAAAAGTTCGGAAACTTTGTTTTTGTTGGATCCCTCATGAACTGACAGCGGAGCAGAAGCAGGATCGCGTGGAATGGTGCTCACAGCATTAGAATGTCCGTGGTCGTACTTTAGTAGCATACTGAAGTACGACCACGGACATTCTAATGCTGTTTATGACATTGTCACAGGAGACGAAAAGTGCATTTATTGTTTTGAACCCGAAAAAAAAACAGTAATCTTTTGAATGGGTGTTTGAAAATGAGAACAGGCCAATAAAAGTGAGACAGGCGAGAAACGTTGGTAAAAAAATGATCGCGTTTTTTCTCAGCTACGGGTCCCATCTGTACAATTCTATTTGAAGATCAAAAGAGTGTTAATGCCGAGTGGTATTCTACCATTTGTTTACCCAATGCGTTAGAAAAAATTTGCGAAGACGACCCAAAAGCCGCATTCTCCTACACCATGATAACGCTTCTTCACACACGGCCAACAAAACAAAGACATTTTTAGCTTCCGAAAAAGTACATCTCGTCACCCATCCTTCGCATAGCCCCGACCTAGCACCTTTACTTTTACCAACTCCGAATAGGCAGTGATAGCGTTTAATCAGCACGTAGAAAACATGCATTCAGATCTGTGGTAGGAGGACCACAGATCTGAATGCATGTTTTCTACGTGCTGATGATTTAAAAAATGGTTCGATCGCACGAAAAATGTTTAAAATGTAAAGGAGATTATTTTGAAAAGCAATAACCATAATATTTTGGTTATAACATGTTGTTTTTTTAAGTTACGCTAAACTTATAGTGTGACCTACGTATACATATAATAAAATCGTAGGAAAGTCAATGTATGCCCGGGGTAAACTCAAACAGTACTGCATGGATTTACTTCAAATTTTGCATGAATATTACTAACAAGTCGGGTCAACATATTATCCGCGCAGACGGAGTTGCGGGCAACGCCTAGTATTTCAATATAATTGTTTGGATACGGTGGCCGGCGACATCGCCAGGGCGTTTCAATGAGTTAGGGCCTTTACTTGAGATTTTTATACCCCCTTTTACAAACCATATAATATATGGGCAACTCCTTGACAGATTTAGCTTATTATTTTTGTGTTATAGCACTCACCCCGTGCTTGGGAAAATTGGAAAAACTTTAAAAACAACAAAGAAAAATATCGACACGCAGGGATTGCACCTGCGACCGTCTCCCTAAAGCTGGGACGCTCTTCCACTGAGCTAGTGTCGACAGGTTTGACGTGGCGAAATTCTTCTTTGTTATATGATCGATTACGTCGATTGTATACGTACTTATCGCTAGCTACACATACGTATAACTACTTAAATGAGTTCATCGTTACAGATGAAATTCACATTAATTATAATTTTGATCAGTACTTTCATATTTCTTATTAGTATTTCGTATGGCTTTAGGGGGACGGTCGCAGGTTCAATCCCTGCGTGTCGATGTTTTTCTTTGTTGTTTTTAAAGTTTTTCCAGATTTAGCTTATATTTTTAAATTTTTTGAACCTCGAGCTTAATTTATTTAATGTCTTGTTGATTTGTACTTTTAATTTGGTTTGCACTAAAACATTTAAAAATGTATATTGATATAATAATAAAACAAGTTTACCTACATATAATTTGTAACATTTGCCTAGTAAAATATATTAATTTACTTAGACTTTACTTAGACTTACGTAAAATTAAATTTATTTTACGTAAGTCAAAGTTTCTTCTACATCAGCTTTATTGAACGAGCGAGCAGTCTTCCGAGTTATTTGTTTCGTGGTATCAAACTCGGGCAGGACGCAGGATGTTGCAGAACGCTATCACCATGGAGTCTAGAGTAAGGAAGACCAACTCTGTGGACAGAAGTGTCCATTCAAAAACATCCAATATTCTTATAAGCGCACGATTGGCTATACAAGTCACCACAATGGTGATAGAGTTTTGCAAGATCTCGCCCGTGTTTCGATAGCACCGCCCTATTCCAGTCGCATTAGCTTCAATGCTTGTCTCTGTCGTATTCCAGTTTGGAGGGTTCCGGGAAACCTATGCATGTAACATTACTATGCCGCCTCAGCGATAGCAACATGCCATTAACACCTTGGTTATATTTTATACAAATATATTTTTTCCATCTTATTTTTATATTTTTTTCATCACGAGCACCATCTATTTGTTTACTACCTTATGGTACAAAAGAACTGGCCAAGTGTGAGGACTCACGCGCACGAAGGGTTCCATACCAGCATCTATAAAAATTGGCAAAAAATTACATTCGTTGTATGGGTTACTTAAAATATTTATTTTATTTTTCTCTGTTTATTTTTAAAGTATTTATATAACTAAATATTCTGTGTAGTAGAGGTAAACAGGGGGGGGGGGGAGGAGCTGCCCCTCCCTGCCCCTCTCGGTACACCCATGGATAAGAAAATCCTTTTGTTTCCTGAACAATGCTGAACTTGACTCTAGCGACGTTCGATGAATCTGCTAATCATACAAGGTAACCGACGATGTTTTATTTTAAGTTATACTTTTATACGAATGAATATACCTAAATATCTACGTCAGATGCTGCTTAAATAAACCTATTTTTTATAAAAGTAGTAGAATAATTATCACGCCCGGTTACCTTGCGGGGTAGGCAGGGTACCGAACGTCTATAGACTTTCCAGTTCACCACGATTCATTGGTTTGTTGGTTGGCGAGATGAGTGGTTATCCCCGTTGACTTGATAACGATTATCGACTATTTCTAGCGATAACCGGGACCAATGGCTCATCTGAGGCATGGGAGTGGTAACACACCACCCGCCAGACTCCTTGCTGCTACTGGGATTTTGCATTTTAAAGAAAAGTCTCGCAAAAACCTTAAATCTTGTACTTGTGTAAGTTTTGCAATGCCACAGAAACAAAAGGTAGAGAAAGGAATGAAATAAACTTACCAAAGATCTGTAAATTAAAGGTGTCCCCCGCGGTACATTAAAAATTATAGAATGATAATTTGTATTATTTCATTTTGTTGGTAAGGAATTTTATTCAACTCACGAGGTGCATAATAAAAGACCAAAGTTTCACTTACGCTTCCGCGTTATTATTATTGTGACAAAATATTTACAAAGAAAATATAACATGTAACAAAAAGCACATCAATCTATCGGGTCAAAAGAAATGCAGTATAAGTCATAAGTTTCTAAAATAAATTGAGATTCATTTAAACAATAATATCTTTATGATGGTTTATGATTTTAAAAGCGAGTCATCGGCTATCTTTTCAGAGCTTACCTACTTTTAATGATACAGCGAATTATTGTAATATTTTAAATGAGTAACTAATTTATTTGATTTTAATATTACATGTGTAAGTTCCTACTTTGAAATTAAAATTACATATAACGAATAAAAAAGTAATCGTGGGAACTAATTTGCCATCTTCATTTTTCCTTACTATCCTTGGAAGCTATATCTTAATTTTAAACTCAGATTAAACCTTTTTAAGACAAAAGGATAACTGGTAAGAAACTACAAAAACTAGATAAAAATTTTGAGACCATAGTTTAGTTAGGCATAGGTTATAGCTGGGTATTTTATAATTATTCTGATTTTAATATCAAATAAAAAAGTGTACATTTTGCACTGATAAGTAGGTAGGCATCTGAATCAATTGAATACAGAATGCTTTAGGATTTGGAATAAAATATTAATTACTCTTAAAAACCTATAAATTAACTACATATTATAACGGCTTTAGAGAAAAAGTTCAGTATTCACCGTAAATAATTTTTATTAAAGTATATCAATAGATAAGTATAAAATTATCACTTGTTTTTATATTCTATACATATATAATATATATCCTATCATTCCTAATAATTATAACAACGTTAGCATCTAAATAACAAGTTTGGGAACTTGGCAATTTGTACCTACATGTAGAAAAAATTATTTATATTTATTTTTTATAGGTAAGTAATAACGATAAATTTATGAATTATTTTAAGGACGAGTGCATGTTTCCTGTTTTTTGTAATATCAGATTCAGCAAATGTTAATTTGTATATAATAATAATATTGTAAGTGGGCATATATTTTTAAATATTTCCGATTCTATAATTTTTAAAATATAAAAAAAATCACGCATTTTCTAAATACCGCATTATTTACTACTTACAATATTATATGAGATTTCGTTATGTATAAATATGAACATTCTAAGCATTGGTACATTGATATGTTTGAACTCTTAAAGGTATTTAAGGGCATTTATATAATTAAATCAATTTCTAAACTATCTATCTAGGAAGGTACTTTTTAAGACACATTAGAGTTTAGGGAGTGTACAAATGATGCTGAACTTTCTCTCTTACCATTTTCATATATTTATTATAACAAATTACTTTAACAATCTAGCATCAATATAAAATAATTTAAACCTATAAGGTAACTTCCAACAATGTCTGGCTCAAAGCATACACTGTGAGCATTACGATCGGTTTTCTTGTAATACTTAAATTGATATCAAATGCCTTAAGTCATTCATTTTACTTAAAAAATTCGGTATTTATAAGCCAAATTTTTACAATCGTAAGTCTTGTGACTAGATTTTTCTTAACATTACATTATAAGTAACAAAACATAGGAATATTTGTACGACACGATGCCATCACGAGCGGTAACTCAAATGCAAAATTCTAAATAGACATTTTTTTAACATTAAAAGAATCACACTCAAATATACATTTACAATAAATTAAACTTATCCCAAGTCACTAGTGCTAGGACTTATACATTAAGATTGTCGTTTTTATCTAAATTAATAATGTATATAACAAGCATTAACCGATTCCGCAGAGATCGTGTTCTGTGGTCAACTAGTCTCTAGAAAAATATCTTCAATCTAATTAAACACTTACAAAAATAACAGAGTCGGCTCTACATAGTTGTGAATGCGGTTCCAAGGCGGGAGTGGTCCACGGGATGTCGGTGCGGGATTCGTGCGAGCTGCTTAGAAAGGCAAGCTTGCACGAAACATGTTCTCGATAAGTGGTGGTGCTGGCACTAAGTCTTCTAGTTTCAAATAAAAAATGCGTTGAAGACCCTGCACTGAGAGTGATCTCAGTTCAGGTAAGGCCCCCAGGACGCGACTGAAGTGCGGCGCTCCCATTGTGTTGGCATTGCCGCCACCTGGTATGTGAGCTCGTAAACATCCTATTATTTTCATTTGTAGTTGTTCCACTCGATGAGGTTCTTTTAAACCGTGTCGTTCTGAAACAAAGGAAACAACCCTTTAAATTTTAGTTTTGAGATTAGGTATCTCATCATCTCTCGTATGTTAATTTATTTTAGAATAACACGAGGATTATCTTGATAGTCTAGTGATAATGCTGTGCAGTTATAGTTATGAGATTCCAAATTCGAATCTCGGGTTGGAAAAACCATTTGTATTATACGATCAACCAACCAGCGATAAGCCATTGGCAATCGGCTAACAGACTGTTACTGTTGTGAACTGTGTTTAAGGACGTTTTCTCTGACTACCTGACGTCATGATATTTTTTAACAAATTTATTTCAACTAACATATTGCTTATATTTATATTTTACAAGTATAATAATATTTTGGTTGTTAAGCAAATACTATATTGAATCATAGGGCAAGAACATGTTAATTTTTTTTTATCTGCGCCGATATTTGCTTTGTATATAACGATTACGCCTCTGTGGTCTAGTGGTTCAGCGTTGGCGTTGACCACATGAGGTCCCGGGTTCGATTCCCGGGTCGGGCACATTAAAAAAAAGGTGTTTTTTCAGTTTTCTGAGAAACACAAAGGTGCTCGGGATTGGAAAGTGCCCGGTTGGCGATAGGCTTGCCACCTATCACATTTGTGGGACTAAGTATTTTCGACTAATCGTGGGTGCACTTGTTGTACCTCTGCCTACCCCTTCGAGGATATGGGCGTGAAGATACTTACTTACTTTTATAACGATTAATCGTTACCAACGAACAGCTTTATTAATGTTATAAATGCGAAAGTTTGGATGTTTAGATGACTGGATGTTTTTCACTCAATCACGCAAACTGACTACTGAATGGATTTGAATGAAATTTGTCACACAGGTAGTTGATAACCTGGAACAGGACATACTTTTTATCTCGGAAAAATGAGTTGTTCCCGTGGGATTTACCAAATTTTTTTTTACAGCGGGCTGAACGGCAAACCACTATAAATACAAAAGATAATCCCCACACAAAATACAATGAATATTTGTTACGATTTGGATTTTAGGAAACTAAATATAAACATCATTGTATACAATTATTTTTAGTTAAAAAGGTTTTTTCACAAACAAGTATTTATACGAATAAAAATAAAATATAGGTAAATACGTCTGAATTTTATCTTCAGAAATAAAAAGAAAAATTTATCATCAAATAATTTTTTTTGGAAGTATTCATTTGATAGAAAGGCTTCATTAAATCCTAATTGAAAATTGAAAGATTGCAAATGTCTGGAAAAAATCTGGGTACTATTTTGGGTAAAGGCGACAAGTTGACTCTGTATACTCATCCCACGTGTCACGTTTTAAAGAAAACTATTAAAAAAAACTACTAGTAATATAAAAACAAATATTTTACGTACCTGTAATCAAAGTTAGAGCGCAGAGGCAAGCAAATGTTGATATGTCGATATCCATTGAATGCAAAGTGTTGCTGAAGTCTAAAACCGCATGAAGCCAGTCTCCAAATGATCGCTGGCATTGTCTTTTATCAAGCACCAAACCGTTGCAGAATGTAAGCTTAGTATCTTCAGGACGGGTCCGGTACGCTAGCCTCAGTACAAATAATTCTAGTCTTGCCGATGCAAATAATTGTTCGCGATCTTCCGGACATAATTCACTGTATCCTGGAACTTTTTCGGCAAAATTTCTTATCATATCAATTGATGTTGTAAGTAGGGAATAGAATTGTTGAATTACTTCCAAATCTGATATAGGAAGTTCCATAGGATTAGGTTCTCTATATTGAGAATAATCAAGATTTGAAAAATCAGGAGATGTATCGACATGGGCTCGAACGAGAGCGGTGATTAAAGAAATTGGCGGGCTTGGAGGGGATTCTTGTGGACATTTTGGTTTTGAGGGCAATCGTCCTCGTCTGCCTTTCAATGAATCGGTTCTAACAACTTCTTTGACCATACCTACAGCAAGACATTTTTGAAAACGACAAAACTGACAACGGTTCCGTCTTCTTTTGTCTACTGGGCAAGATTTCTCTGCGAGGCACACATATTTTGAGCCTTTTTGTACAGTTCTTTTAAAAAACCCTTTACATCCTTCACAAGTCCGTACTCCATAATGCTGACAGGCTGCCGTATCTCCACAAACAGCACAAAGTTGACTTGGTGATGGCGGTGCTGCTCTAGCGGCGACGTTATCTTGTGGTGCGCCACCTGGGGAACTTGATGCAGAACTAGGCGCTGATGCTTGCATACAATGAACCCTACTGCCATGAACCTTTGGGCTGTCGTTAGAGCTGCTAGATTCGGACCTTTGTACTGGTAATGATGACCTTCGTTGCCTAGATCCTTGATCTGTAGTCACATGTAAATCAACTGAACTTGGAAAAGGTGGCAAGGAGTAAGAATCTTGAGCGTTATTTACTCCACCGTTGTCAAAAGTAGGACTACATGGTTGTGCGGCTGCGTAATATGGTGAAGGGACGTAAGGTATTGACGGCTGATGATATTGATACAATAGCTGCGTCGACGTATGTCCCTGATGTGAATATGCACTGACGTTGTAACAGTCTTCATCCATCTTTATGCCAAACTCTGCCATTTCTTGTTTTGGATATCGAACCGAGTAAGTTTCTTCAAAACTTGGTAATGCGGGACCTAAAATTGGTGATGGTGTTTCACTAACAGGAGTTTCTCTATGCGACTTAGCTTCAGGGGGAGCCGGAGCATGGAACTCGACGTCTGGGAATGGGTCTAAATTTTCTTCTAAGATTTCTGACGAATCTTCGTGGTATTGTGGTGATAATAAATCAGTAAAGGACGAACCGTAGTTGCTCTGAAACGAAGAAAAAGAAATATTATAGAGGCGTTACAATAACAGTAGGCGGATCGTGAACAGGGGCGGTCACGGCGCACCAATGGCGTGCTGAATAACCATTGTGTCGCAATGACTTTTTTATGGTGACATCGTCCGCTATAATGCAGGTGTTCTAATCATGTTTCAGTTACTATCAAATATTCAAAAGGGGGAGTCTTTAAATGCATATTTTATACTATAATTGAATATCTGTATTATAATGTGTAAGCTTTTTAGAATTTTTTAATATTTTTAACGAGGAATTTGAATTTAAGGTTTTTGAACTTCATTTAGCCTTTTTAAGAAAAAACGATTTCAAAATGGGGTTCAAGTGTACTTAGACTAACCAGTTAATAATGGATCTAGATGTTTATTCCTATGTTATGCAATCAGATAACTAGTACTAGAATTTATCTTGGGCAAATAAGTTATTTTTCCATACACATTTAGTAACAAAAGACCCTGTCCGATCGACAAAGTCATATCTATTAACTTAGTACAATCATAGATATTTATGGATATTTTATTTTATGAATATTTTATGGCTTAATTAATTAAAAGACGCACTCGTACTGTTTCACAAAACACTATTTATTTAGTTTATATCGCAATCGGTTTCGCGCTTACGGCATCGCGGTCCTGAAAATCGCGTAAAAAGTGAAACCCGGTGGCGATATAAACAAAATAAAAAGTTTTTGGTGAAACAGTACAAATGCATTTTAACTAATTTGCTATTTTTATCCATAGAATTATTTTATGATTTTTTTGAAAATCGATCTCTTCCGGGTCGGACAGTTTTTTTTTTAAATCACCGTATATATATTTTATGAAGAAGAATGGTATGTTTAAAACTTACGTGTGTTTGCAGCAGTAGCATGCTGGAGGAGTTTGAAGTAAAAGCGCTTGGCGAGCGCGGCTCAATAGCGCTCGACCCTGAAACAACCAAATAACCAGTTCAAATTTATGCTTATTTTTAAAAACAACACGTACAATTTCAGGAAAAAAATAGTAATTACGTAGCCATTTTATTTTGGGAAGTGCCTACATGTAGTGACTAACGACTGAGCGGTAAATAAAGAGGGCTGTTTTTGAGTGCGTCTGAAGTCACTCCGGTCGGTATAATGATGGCACTGGACTTTGAACTATCACGCTACACGATACATGCATCATTTATATTTACCCCCGGCGAACATACTTTGATTCCTATAACGTTAGCACGTAACTGATGAATCGATATCTCTTGTTAGGAGAACCAAATCCTACCCTTGCTGCACAGACAATGACGCTGAAAACTAAAGGTTCCCTAATTTATATGGCAGTTTCGTTGGCCAAATATTGTCGTTTTGAATACATTGTGTCACGGTGCTTGATTCGCCACGCCCCGAAAATTGAATCTTATGTATACACCTCATCTATGCTTATTAAAAAACTTCTACATCATAATCCACAGGCTTTTGTATTTTAAGTCCTAACGTTAAGACTTAAAGCTTAGAGTGGAAAATTTTCACGCATGGAAATTTTTGGGGCGAAAAAGCGATAGGTCCCTTGGGAGCTTATAGAATCACTGGCATTTGCAGTTTCTATTATGTCAAGAACCATTAATTTCAGTCTTATTAAGTTATAGACAATACAGCATGCCTCTAAAAAATGATTACTTGGGTATTGTTTATTAATATTTTTGAATTAGGTACCTTAAATGGCATGGCGACGCCTAAGTGTTGAAGGATTTTTATAAGACAATTCGGTATTATAGTGTCATTTGATATTGTAATAATTCCGGTAGTGAA
This sequence comes from Apodemia mormo, assembly GCA_036924255.1. NCBI lineage: Eukaryota > Metazoa > Arthropoda > Insecta > Lepidoptera > Riodinidae > Apodemia > Apodemia mormo. Next base: position 29,551,870 of record JAUPFN010000003.1, on the reverse strand, counting down.
TGCTCTTACTTGAATTGGTACGAATGGTGTGATAGTTATTTAGGAGTCAATATCAATTTGCGTTATAGAAGTTGTCAATTTTTGAACAACGGTGATAAAATCGTAGGAAAGTCAAAACTGTACATTGAATATTTTTTTAAAAGAATACTTGGGGCGTGATCTACAATCGACATCGAAGCCAAAAATATAGTTTTTAGAATTTTTGTCTGTTTGTCTGTATGTATGTCCGGTGTAAACTCAAAAAGTACTGCATGAATTTATTTCAAATTTTGCATGAATATTACTAACAGGTCGGGTCAACATATAGGCTACATATTATTACGCTATCACCTACGGGGGAGGAGCTGTGCAGGGTAAACCAAGTCCGCGCGGACGAAGTTACGGGCAACAGCTAGTTTTCTATATTATAGAAATATACGGCGATACGAATAATACGACCCAACCTGGACACGAGTTTTTACTAAGCAAAATTGCAATAATTTTTGTCCGAGCCCTCTTTGCCTCAAGGATAACCGTCGCCTATAGACACCAATGATGTTAATGGTGCACTGCTCTCTGTGTAACGCGATTTAATGCCACAAGCATAAGTTTATCGGCTACTTTACCCTTACAACCGGAGTATCACCAAGTACGCTGTTGTGTCAGGAATAGGTAAAGCGATACTAAATTCGGCGAATCGTGGCATAACTTTACCACATAGTGGTCATAATGGTAATTACAAGTTCGGCCAATCGTCATCCACTTGCGGACTGCTAAGTAGAATGGTATCTAAGCTTTAAAGGACAAAAAATATTAAGCAAGCATTTTTAACCTTTTGGTATCACCTGGTTCATCAAAATTTCATGGCACCCTGAATAAAAAGAGTAACTACGCGTACCAGTCTCATTTTTTTTACTCAATAGTTTCAATGCAGCTTACAATTCACGACACACTTGAACGATTGGATACCGTGCCGGTCCGGCAAAAACCGGTGTTATAGAGGAACCGATATCTATATATATATATATATAAAAATCAATTGCTGTTCGTTAGTCTCGCTAAAACTCGAGAACGGCTGAACCGATTTGGCTAATTTTGGTTTTGAATTAATTGTTGAAGTCCAGGGAAGGTTTAAAAGGTGAGAAAATATAGAAAAAAAAATAAGAGTAGTTAAAAAGGCAGAACAACGTTTGCCGGGTCAGCTAGTTATGAATAAATTCATGAAAATTGCAACAAAAATTTAAAAAAATGTGTCAAATATACATTCTCCTCTTTTTGAGTGAATTGTGAGTACAAAAGAGAAAGTAAAAATAGCGTAATTGCATTTCGCATTACTGCACAGTGGAGCGGGCGTGACTACTGGAGGGATCGGATGGTAAGTATTGGTTTTTCGTTCTCTGAAAATTCCATTCACAGCCCAGAATCTACCTATGGTAAATCAATATCTTTGTGCCGCGCATAGATCATAAAGTGGCAGTAATTAATATAATAAAATAAATTATAGCTATTGCAAAACATGTTTTTGTTTGTTGTTATTAAATTTCGCTTTATTATTTTATTTTAAACACTTGTACTGTTTCATGATCACCTTTATACTACACTATTTATACTATAACGATTGGTTGACAATTTAAGTTTTAGTCCCGAAGATGCAGTGAAATGTGAAACCGGCTATTTAATCTATATATATATATATATATATATATATATATATATATATATATATATATATATATATATATATATATATATATAATAAGAGTAGTTAAAAAGGCAGAATAACGTTTACCGGGTTTGTGATCGTAAAAAAGTACAAGTGTTAAAAATAAAATAAAATAATAATTATGACGGAGTTTCACCAAGTGCTGACGATGGGGAGTATAAATTAAATTTCGCTTTTGTGGAAATAACTATTAAAATTGACTAATTAGTATGTACGGGCGAGAGTACGAGAAGTAGTTAGATAGAGTAGAAATAATGTTCAGTTTACAAAGGAACCCGTATCTTTCTTTTATACCGAAAGCAAAACCATTGCCTGTAGACACCAAGAATGTTAATGGTGCCTTGCTATCTGTGTGGCAAAATGGTAATGTCAAATGTATAAGTTTACCGATTACCCTCCAAACCGGAACACAACATTGACAAACACTAATTGCAGCAGGAATAGATAAGGCGGTGGTGGTACCAGACCTGGCCGAGATGTTGCAGAACCCTATTACCTGTATCTATTTTATTCAATATTAAATACATCAATCAATGTTAATACTAATTCTTGTTATAACATTGAAAATATTATTTTGAAAATGTTGATTTTGATTGCAGATTCCAGCAAATAGAATGAAACTAAAATTTGAAAAATCCACCAAGAATTAATTTCGGGTTCATTTTCCATTACGCTTGTATTTATTTAAATTATGGTCAATTTTATGCGAAAATTTCGCAGCGTGCACCGTGATATACAATTTCGACAGTTTAATATTTTATTTTATATATTTTGTTATAAAATATAATATAATATTTTAGATCATATAAATTATGTGTAGTTAATATTTTTATGGGCTAATGTCATCGACATAGAATACCTCATGCATAAGTTTACCAGCTACCTTCCCCTTCAAACCGGAAGACGACAGTGACAAGCACTGACGCTATTGGGGCAGAAATAGGTAAAGCGGTGGTACCAGACCCGGGCGAGACATGCGCAGAACTCTACCACTTAGTAGCCACGATGGTAGTGACTCGTATAGCCAATCGGTTGTCGTTACGACCTACCTGGCAGAACGGCAGTTGGCCTATTTTTCAAGGGAGCCCGGGACCAACACGGGGAAAATATAGGAGATTGAAAATTCGGGGTCATAGGTATTTTTTAATGCCAAATAAAAAAAACATCGTCAAAATAATATAAAATTTTATTTAAGTAGGTTAAATAAAAACCTAGGTCTACCATTGTGTCAATAATTTATACTATTACTAATACGTTTTATTTATGTTATTCTTAAGCATTTTTTTTTACACGAGCCTTAACTTCAAAGAACGTAGGCGTTGCATGATATATCTATGAGGCTAAAACCAACTTTGAAGAAGGTCAAATAAGTCAACGTTATCAGATCAGGAGTTGATTTTGTAATTTTAATACATAGATGAATATAAATATTTTTTAAATAAAAACGGGACCAACACGGCGGAAAATTAATTTTCCGCCGTGTTGGTCCCGGCCTCCTTTGTAGAATAGGCCAACTGCCGTTCTGCCAGGCAGGTCGTAAAAGGCGACCGATTGGCTATTGAGTCACTACCATCGTGGCTACTAGGTGGTAGAGTTCTGCATTGTCTCGCCCGGGTCTGGTACCACCGCCTTACCTATTCCTGCCGCAATAGCGTCAGTGCTTGTCGCTGTCGTGTTCCGGTTTGGAGGGTAAGGTAGCCGGTAAACTTATGCATGTGGCATTAGACCTCGCCACAAGATAGCAACGCACCATTAACATCTTTGGTGTCTATAGGCGATGGTTGACTCTTTCCATCAGGAGACCCATCTGCTTGTTTGCTATCTTATGATATAAAAAAAAAAAATAGCAATGATCAAGGGAATTGGCTTAATTCTCTCATTTAAAATTAACATAATTTTTTTACAAATATTTGTTTTGTAGGATATTTGACACAGTTTTAATTATAAGTGATACGTGTTAAAAATAGTCATTAGAGCGTGGAATTTTGCTTCCAGGTTTAAAAATATATATTAAAACATTTAATTAACAGACTGAAAACCGCAAAAAAACTCGCAAGTTTAGAAATACAAGCAAAAGTAGGTAAATATGTCAAAACCTTGCCGTGTTCATACAGTCGTAGAATATGTGAACTGTATATCACTGTTTTTTTATATCATAAAATAGCAAACAAGCAGATGGGTCTCTTGATGGAAAGAGACAACCATCGCTTACAGACACCAGAGATGTTAATGGTGCGTTGTTATCTTGTGACGAGGTCTAATGCCCCATGCATAAGTTTACCGGCTACCTTACCCTCCAAACTGGAACACGACAGTAAATAGCATTGACGCTATTGCGGCAAAAATAAGTAAGGCGGTGGTACTAGACTCGGGCGAGACAACGCAGAATTCTACCATCTAGTAAGTAGCCACGACTGTAGTGACTCGCATAGCCAATTGGTCGCCTTTTACAACCTGCCTAGTAGAACGGCAGTTGGCCTGTTCTTCAAAAGAGCCCAGGATCAACACGAGCAAAAACTGTAGGATGTTTGGAAAATGTGTATATCACACACAACTGAAAAGGGTTATATTATATATGATGATATCTTGTCTCTTCATGAGCACTAGCCTTCCGGCTTCGTTATAAACGAACGAGGGCCTGTATTCGATGAATCTGGGATCGATTAAGGGTCCTGAATAAGATTTTCAGTTTTTCTAGAATATGCCACTCGTTGGAAATTGAAAGCATGCTCTATTTTTCCATTACTTGGCGTTGTATCTCTGCCTATCGTATGTGGATGTAGGCAAAGTATATCCAGGTGTTATAGTGTAAGATATTATTCAATACGTAATCGATAAAACTTCAACTGAAAAAAGTTGGGAAGCTATATGAATCTTTGTTAGTGATCACCTAATAATTATGCCCACGACTTCATCCGCGTGAATTAAAATTCTATTCTATTCTATTTCTATTCTATTATAAAATAAAAGTAGCCCAAGTAACTCCTTATGCCCGTGGTTTAAGAGAGACAGGGCCAGAGGGTTATCCACATAGTTTCCATTCCCGTGGGATTTCCGGAATAAAACTTTCTTTATCGGGTCTCAAACTATCTTTGTACTAAAATTCATCCAAATTGGTTCAGTGGCTTAGGCGTGATGAAGAGACAGGCAGACAGATAGACAGACAGAGTTACTTTCGCATTTAAAATTTTAGTCTAGATAACGAATTTATTAAAATTTTTATATAGTTTAATTGCAATGAAAAGCCGCTCAAAATGCAAAAAATGTAACTTTATTATGAGTTTCAACAGAGGAAAAATATACTCGATTTTTTCAAAAAAGCCATTTTAAACACAGAATGATGTAAAATGTATGTTGTACTAACAAATTAGTTGATAATCCTTAAATATATTCCTGTATTTATACGATTTAACGTACACAAATATTTTTAAAATACCTAATATTAGCTGCTTTTTTATTGTAATTTCTTTTTACAATTAAGAAAAAGTAGGTAAATAGAAGAGACAATTTATCGCGCGCCATCTATTGTAAAATATAAGAATTGCGTTTGGAAAGTTTACGTCAGCTTTGTAGAAATTGTAGAAGCTCGCAAAACGCATGTAACATAATGGTCTACCCATAGATGTCTCTACCATATACGCTTATACCAAACCATATTGATTATTTATTCAATTGCGTCAAATGTATTAGGTATTGTTAGGTATTTTTAACTGGTAAACATATTAATATATGCTAACGCATACAACGGTGGATAGAAATATAAACTGATTATAATGGATTGCAAATAATTTTAAATACATTATAAATATAGACCTTGAATATTCGTAGAAATATTCTAGGGAGTCAATAATAATTTTATTATTTTAGGAATAATATTATGAGTTGTTTGTGGACAAATCTAAGTCTATTTTTGTAGATATAATTTGTGTTAGCGTATAATTAAGTAAAATTTAAAGTAGTTTTAAGAAATGTAATCTTAAGACTGTTCACAAACCTCATGCACTTTATTAATGACAATGTTAGTATATTTTAAACATGCTGCCCTTAGATTTGCAGCTTGTAATTAATAATGTTTCAACATTTATGTCACAATAAGGACGGTTAAAATAACTAAAAAGTATGTTTCAAGTGCGAAGTATTGCCAACAAATTTACATGTGTTTTTCTATAGGTACACATAACTTATATAAAACATGGTTTTGTATGTAGCACTCAAGAGATGTAAAATATGGAATCAAATCTCACGGAAAAAAGGGGAAGTCAATGTTACCCGGTTTGAGCGAAATTCTCTACGGCATATTATGTATAGTGCTTACGTACTACATATCTATTAAATATTTTATTTCATTAGATAGTTAATTATATTAGAACGATAACAAAATTATATGCATCTTGCAGTACTAATTACATAAACCGTTTTTGAGAATCTAAATGCAAAGTAGTGTTGTTGTTGTTTTGTGTTTTTGAATAAATTAAGTTAAAATTAAGTAACGGTTCGTGCCGGCTAAAGTTTTACAATTTACTTACCAAAGGCCTGAAAGGTAACATGCTTAAGGGATTTCCATTTCGGCTGTATTGTATAAATAAATTAGTATTATAATATTTAGGGTTTCAGATTGAACAGGTTAATTCTATTAATTAGTAATTACGTATTATTAACACTTTCATTTTTATCTCAGATGCCGTTTGAATGCGAACACAGTTCAGATTAACGGTGGGTAAGTTTTTATTAACAGCATCACAAATGTAGAGTCCATTAATTAATCGCGCAACCGATAATTTATTGTGTTTCTTGTTTTTTAAACTTGTCTTAAATATTCGTATTTCGAAGTAGTATTTGATCAAAAGTTTTAAAGTTCAACTATTCGTAGTATCCACGTTATTGATTGATTGTATATTCATTTTAAATTTTTGATTTTTTACTGGAAAAGATTTATTTCTCAATGATTTAAGTTAAACAATTTATCTATAATATGGAATATTAAACAAAAAATTCAGCAAAGAATACAAAATATTATGAAATGTAGCGGATGATCAGCTGTGTAGTGGCGGGGGGTGGGCTCTGGGGAAGGTGTGTGAGTGACGTCAGCCAGCTGACGTCACAGCAATCCCGATACCAAAGAATACTGCTACAATACGGTGTACGTCATTACATTCAAACAAACTATATTGTGACGGTATCATTTTTCTTAGATCTTTAAATAAAAACGTTTTTAATTGTTTAAATACAGTGTAATTAAATATATACCTAGTTATAATTATTTTGAATATCAAAAAAGTAGTTGGCTTTCTTGATAGAAAATGTTAACAAATTAATAAGTTCATTTGTAAGTCTGAGATGGGATTCCAATATTATTATTTTATCTTATATAATTTTAATGTTTTATTCAGGTACAATTTTAAGTTTTTTTTTTTAACATAATACTTATTTTTTATTTATTTTTATTTTTATATTGTGTTTATATAAACATCTCATAACTTTTGAACGGCCTGAACGACGCGGTTGATGGCATTCGATTGCATTCCGCTTAAGTTTAACTTCCTGAAAATTTGAACCAATTCGGCTCACAAGATTTTAAGAAATTTTGCAAAAACCTGGTGAAACAGTAATTTTTTATTATAACTTCCAGATCAATGTACCGATTGAGTACAAAATCTAATAAGCTCTGTATCTTAAAAAAGTGCGTCCAATATACAAATCGCATCAAAGTCAGCGTATCCGTTCTGGAGTTATCGTTGACAAAAAAAATAATTAAATATAGTTTTTTGACATAACTTCAAGATGTTTTTTCAATCATTTTCCGATCTTCTATTATATTTTAGTACTTAAAAAACTACGACAAATGCAGTTTCAAAATCAAAATCGAATCAACTTTTCATAAGTTATAGCTATTTAAATAGCAACATTTTGTTGTTTACAAAAAACTTACGTAATATTTGTAAAATAACTTTCAGGGTAATATATCGTTGACTTAAAAATCAAATCATCTTTTTCGCTAAAAATGCGTCAGATACCGTAAACTGGATCAAAATCAGTTGATTTATTTGGAATTTACTGAAAAAGAAAAATTAAAAAAAATGTTTTGACATTTTGCAGCCTATAAATTATGTAGCTAAGAAAAAAATTCCGAGCTCAAAAATTACGTTAAATGCCATTCAAAAGATAAAAATCGACCATCGTTTCCAAAATATACTTACAGCTTATCAAAAATAAAATTACAAAATTTAGATTTTAGAATTCTGAAAGAAATCTATGCTAGTATAGTTTTTGTTTCTTTGAGCTTAAAATACCTTAATTTAGCAGGAAGTTTAAGGGGTAGCCAGCAAGGTCAACTGATTTACAGAATTTTTAATTATACGATAGAAAACAAGCAACTGGTTGCTGATGGAAAGAAACAACCATCGCCTATAGATATCAAAGACGTAAATGGTGCGTTGCTATCCCTGTGGCGGGATGGTAATGCCACGTTCATATTAATCAATCAATCAATCAATCAAATATTTATTGCAGAAAATAGCGTTAGTTACATGTGCTCTTATTTTATGTTAGTAGTTCCTCCTATTTTGCCGTATGAACAGCAATCAAAGAAATTTTTTATTCGTGGCAAAATTAACATTTTTAATAATATCTATAATAGTATTTTTAATAATCATAAGTTTATTGGCTACCTTATTCTTTAAACTAGAACACGGCAGTGACAAGTTCTGCCGCTATTGTAGCGGGAACAGGTAAAGCGTTGTAGAGTTCCGCAACGCCTCGGTTTAGTTTAGTACAAACTCGGGCGGGACGTTACTCTACCACTTAGTATTCACGATGAGAATTGCAGATAGTTTACAAGAATAAACTATAAAGAATAAACCATTAGCAGTCCATACCAACACGAGGAAAACGTTTGTCGTATTCCGGTTTGGAGGGTAAGGTAGCCGGTAAAATTATGTAAGTGGTATTACCATCTTGTCTCACGGACAGCAATACACCATTCACATTTTTAGTGTCTATAGGCGATGGTTGCCTCTTTCCATCAGAATGCTGTCTATAGGCGATGGTTGTCTTTTCATATCATCACATTCATTCTCTACTATCTTATGATATAAAAATATTCCGGAAAAATAAGCTAGGCATTTTAATATCATTTTGATCAGATCAGATTTCACTAAGGGTATTGCAGGAGGGAATTCTATGTATGCTGTTGCAATGTTGCTAAAATGAAAAGGTATTTTCACCCCCATATTCCCGAAAATGTAGGCAGAGGTAGGTACAACCAGTGTACCCACGATTAGTCGAAGGTAGTCCCACAAAATGTGATAGGTCGCAAGTCTATAATATATAACTGGGCACTTATCTAATTCCGGGCAACGTCGTTTTTAGAAGACTGAAAAAACGTATTTTTAATTGAAATTGCTAAAGTTATTCGAGAGAAAAAACATTAATAACGAAAAATCAACGTCATAATTTAAACAATGATATTAAAAATCGGGTCATTAAAATTATTTGATTCGAAATCTAGGTCATATTTCGAAGCTTTGACAAGTCGAAGATAATTCGTATTTATTGATATGACTATTAGTTTTAGTTTACTGTTAATTATTATGTGTCAGTAGCCATTACAGGCCATCTACCATCAGAAGACATTCTCAAATAAATCAAACTTTCTTAAATGCGTGTAGTAAGAATTATCTAACACAGTATATATAAGTAATATTTAGTTATACCTAAAGTCATTCATTCTTGAAGTTTATAATGTAAAAAAAAAATACAAAAACTTTACTTAATTAACTCTCTTGTCAACGTGTTAGTCCGGGCCCTCAAGCCGGAGCTGCGCAATGTCTCGCCCGGGTGTATGATACTACAGCCTTACCTATTCCTGCCACAATAGCGTCACTGCTTCTCATTTTTGGCCCCGTTTTGGAGTGTAAGGTAGACGATAGACTCATACATGTGGCATTGCCATCCCACCACACGGATAGCAACGCACCATTAAAATCTTTGGTGTCTATAGGCGATGGTTTCTCTTTCCTCCACGAGAGCCATCCGCGTTTTTGTTATTTAATGATATAAAAAATGTTATACATACTTATGTAATCATACCTAAAGGAGAAAAGCTGCACAAACCCAAAAACTTTACGTAATAATTTGTACAGTTACTCATAATTATATAGGCATACCAAAAGTCTTAACGTTTATATGCATAAATTAAATAATGCATGCTTAAGTTTTATTTGAAGAAAAAATAATCTAAAGTTTCCCCAATAAATTATGTTCTAATTTCGATCAAAACGTAATCATTGTTCAAGCAGTATTAAAAAAATTATGATTAAAACTTATTAGACCATTTTTTCTACTATTTACATATTAGAGATTGATATAATATTTTCTGATAAACAAAATTTTTCAGGTCTATTAAGAACGTGTTTTAGCAGGATTACTAATTGCCGCTCGTTTTGTCACTTCCGTTCTTATGACAGTTGGCGTTTACAAGATAACGTCGTAGATTACAGCTTAGCATATTTTACTGTTCCGGATTATATTATCAACTTTTGCTTTATAGATGAATTTAGCTATATTTCTTTGATTACATCTAAATTTTAAAATCCTGAATGTGACACACGCACAGAGGGATTTACTTTCAAATAAATGATCCCTCTATTATAGTAAAGTATGTAATTTCTTACTTTACCTTATAGTAAAGTAAGAAATTAATGCCGTTACCTACATCCATGTCTCTAAAGAAGTAGTGCAACGCATTCACTAAAGTCAATTTTAAAGTTTAACTTAACAATTAATTATTAAAGTCAAAGGTGACCCCTACTTATTAAAAATAATAACAATACACTTTTTAGTGTTGTTAAAAATACAAGTTAGTTGTTAACAATAAACTTGTTAGTGTTAGTTGTTAAAACACTAATAAATAATAATGAATATTTGTTAAAAACACGTACCAATCGATTTGTTTTTCGTTAAACTAGCTGATTTGTGCAGCTTCGCCCGCGACTAAATTGATATGTCGTCAATATAAAAAAATCTTGCACTATTTAACATCCTGTTTCACAATTTTTGGGGATGAATTTAGGAATTTCGAGGAATCCTTTCATATTACTCTATTATATTGTAAGAACAAATTCTGTGATTTGTATGGCCAAGACTTGTATGGTTTAGGCTGGACGTTGATATGTCAAGCAGTGAGTAAGGACTTTTTGTTGTATATATTGTACAGATGAAAAACATTGATATATCTTAATATATCAGGAAAAAGTCATTAAGACAAAAAGATATTTCAATGATTTTTTTCCTGCCCGTGTTTTAGATAGAAATATTATAAATGAGTTTGTCCTCTTCATATTCATTAGAAAATGTGGTTACCCGGAAATGCGGTTGACCCGGTGACCCGGTGACTTTTTCCGGGTCAAATTATGGTTTAAATTGATAACATTGTATCAATAACTCAACATCACCCATAACTGTACTTAGTAAGTTTTATCTGTCAACCAACGATATGATGTTATAAATTATGATCTTGTTTTACTATCTAACGTCAATTCTCATAAGAAAGAAAGTATCAGTGTAAAAATGAGAACCTGCGTGTTTGTGAGAATAGAGTTAAGAACGTGGAGGAAGTAAGGCAATATACGATACTCAGTTTTCTCTGCCTTCCCAGCTAGGGATTTATTTTCAAAGAAAATCAACATGATTATAAAATATATTTATTTTTAGAAGTTTAAAACTAAATAAAGCGTTCAAATTACTAGCAAACTATAATAAGTAATTGCTGTAAAGTCCAAAACCTGTTTAGTTAGGTTATTTTGAATAAATATTCAAGGTACCTATTAAAATGCTTTTAGCTATAAGAAAAACAAAATCAACTTCCATATTATTATTTAATTTAAACATTATATATGATAACGACTTAGTTGTTTCTCAGATCAAATCACGTGCAAATTAAGGTAGATTTAAATAAGATTTCAACTTATTATCTATATTAAAATAGCCCCGTTAAATGTGGAGACCGAGTACGGCTCGGGTTCGATTCCCAATTTGGACAAGTAATTGTGTGATGAGCATAAATATTTTTAAGTTACATGTTTATTAAATACGTATATTTCAGTATTTACTATTTTTAATTAAGTACTTAGTACATAGATATCCATTCTAAAGAACAATTTTTTTACAGAAAAGCTTAAATTTAAAAAGAAAAAAGTAAGGCTGTTGCCCTTAGACAAATTGAGTTAGTACAAATCGAATCAGATTTTGACACACCATATAAAACGTAGGCACTGGGAAAATCCAAGATGTTTCAAGATCAAAACGACAAAATATCATCGAATGGTGTCCGTGTCTATCAAATTAAGAATGTAAAGAAGCATAAATAACAAAAATTGAAAATTGGAATAGCTAGATAAAAATTCGGTGACCTGTGGTAAAGTGGAATATCTAACAACATTTAGTTTTCTCTGCCCCCGCAAACGGTGTGAATATATTTATTCCTTTAATGCTACCATATAATTTCAGCTAGATCCAGAGACATCTGGATCTCTAACATTAACTTGAATATTAATATGATTAAAATATTATTAATATTTTTGACAAAACTATTTGTAATGTGTGAAAATCGAACTGAAATAAAAAAAATGGATAAAATAATCGCTTCTGTGGTCTAGTGGTCCGGTGTCGGTGTTGACTACATGAAGTTCCAGGTTCTATTCCCGGGTTGGGCAATTCTTTGATAAAAACGACGTTGCCCGGGATAAGTGCCCGGTTACCGATAGGCTTGCTATTTATCACATTGTGGGACTTCACCTCTGCCTTGTCTTTGGGGATGCGGGTATACTTATTTTTGAATAAAATACTATAATAAGATACAATTTAAAACAAAGGTGTGATAAAATAAATATGTAATTCATTTTTTAAGCATATCAAAGAAAAAAGGCAAGGCGTAGAAAAAAATTAAAATAATCCGATTAGACTTCTAGTTTAATTATTATGTGAATACAAATGAATACTAATAGATACGTCATTATCACTGTCAAAAATGTCATACATTTTTGACAGTGATAAGAGCGTTAGGCGCCAATGACGTATCTATTAGTATTCATGTGGTCTGTAGTGTGTCATTCAATATTGCGGCAGTAACAGATAAAGCGGTGGTACCAAACCCGGCTAAGGCGTTGCAGAACTCTACCTCCAAGTTTATCAATTATTTCATGTGATAACCAAAACCGGTATTTTATTTGATCATTCGAGACCCGGGAATACCTAATAACCTTATAACTTTCTATTCATCAAAGCCGGGACCTGGAATTCTGAGCCAAATAAGCTAACTAATATACCGGGCAGTTTAAAAACAAAGAACAATAAATTAATTAATCAATGTAAATAATAATCATCTACCTTGTTTTTAAGGTTCATTAGTCATATGGTAAAACACTGAACCCTTGGAATTTCATGTCCGTCCGTCTGTCTATCTGTCTATCATTATAAATTATACGGAGGTGTCAATTTGTTTTTGATTAAGCTAATATTTTTTGAGGTAATTGCTTTAAAAGTGGTAAAAAAGGTTTCCCCCTACACCGACTTTTAAATTATGGAGTAAAAAATTGTAAAAAAATTGCGGAAATAGAATTTATCAAAAACTCCAAATGAAAGTTGGTTTGAAGAAAATCGATTATGTAATTTATGAGATAGTTGCATAAAATTGTTCGGTAATTGTAAAAAATAAATTGTTTATATAGTGTCTTGGAAAATACAAACTTATTTTCGCTGCCGTGAGAATGGTTAGATACACTGTGGTATAAAGTAGCTATTTTGCTGCTACAGAACCTTTCATAAGCGAGTTCGACTCGTTCTTAGACGATTTTTTTAAATATGGGCAAATGATTCATTAGTCGGAAAGACATCTAGCAATGTCATACCTGTTAAATTAATAGACTCTTGTTAGCCCTGAACAACTAATTTGTGTAAATTTGAATAAAATAAGTTTGGTTATTGATAAGGAAACACAACTTGTATTTGCAAACAGGCTAGAACTGGCAATCTACAGTCTTCCTAATATGGAAATTAGTAGTTATAAATATATTAATATCCTAAAAAAAACAGATTATTCCAACATAAAATACTCTTTTATATCATACGATATTAAACACACTAATGATTCTCCTGATGGCAAAAGATAACCATTTCATGTAGTCGCTGAAGTAGTAGCCTATCGCCAACTGGGCACTTTCTAACCCCGGGCAACTTTGTGTTTATCAGAAAACTAAAAAAACACTTTTTTATGTGCCCGTCCCGGGAATCGAGGACCTCATGTGGTCAACGCTAACGCTGGAACACTAGACCACAGAGGCGACAGAAAACAGAGGCGGCTATAGGATTGCATAGAATTATAAACCTACATAATAATATCAATGAAACATATTTATTAAAAAATCAAACCCACAAATACAAATATACAGGTTGATTGGTGTTTGACTTGCTTGATGTTCCGTACTCGATGGCGATAAATTTAAATTTTGACCTAATTATCCAATAAAAAATTTAAATACGGACCCCCGTGCGTAGATATCGAAGTTTACAAACAGCGATTTGCCGCTTCCGCACGTATAAGTCAAGGCGCGCGCTGTCACTTGCATGGTGACCATGTTTTTTCAATAGTACTACAATAATTTTATTAAAGTTTTACATGAACTTAAAAGCAATATTCTCTTTTTATTTTATTTTTATTAGTTACAGAAGACCATTCACTATTGTGTTCTTCAATATGTAAAGTATTTTACAGTCCGTCTGTATAATATGCACATTATGCTCATCACACAAACGCTTTTAACTATCTGGAACTAACAGGAATCGAACTCGAACCGCATCAATTGTGTAATGAGGTAATGTGTGTATTTCTGGCTTTGGATGTTTATTAAATAAATTCCAGTTTATTTTCATATTTTTATGTATTAGTATCGTTGACACACACAAGTAATTTGCTTACTCTGGGATTAGATCAATTATTTATTACTAGCGATCGCCTGTGGCCGAAATTCGACCATAGTCTAAACAATAAAATCTCTTTTAAGCTTGATAATTGACTTTAGCCACAGAAAACATATATAGACTTTAGCCGTAAAGAAAATAGCATGCATGTGTGTATATTGTCATGTATGTCACATGAGTGTAGTGTGTGTGTGTGTAACGTCTAATGAATTTTATTTAAAATTCCCGACCCGGCAAACTGCCTTTTTAACTGCTCTTATCCATACTATTGTATACTCTTTGGCTCTTATTTTTTCTATATTTTGGACTTCAACAATTAATTTAAAACCAAAATTAGCCAAATCGGTTCAGCCGTTCTCGACTTTTAGCGAGACTAATGAACAGAAATTGATTTATATATATATATATATATATATATATATATATATATATATATATATATATATATATATATATATATATATATATATATACAGATTAGACTTATGCAAATATTTATAAAATAATAATTAATATTCATTTTTCATTGTTTTATCAAAAGATGTATATAACTTGAAGTTAAATAATTCTCATGATAAAAACTCTTATGTAGTATTTTTTGTTAGATCGCTACTTTGATCGAATAGTTTACATAGGTACCTAATATGTCGATCGAGACGAGGGTCGTCGAGCTTGATACTCGACAGGGATACGCTTTAGTGATACGAGTTATGACTTATGTGTATATCTTGCACTTCTGGAACTGGGTACTTATTAATAAGGAAAAAATGCAATTTCTCTTGTTTGTCGCCTCTTTGGTCTAGTGGTCCGTTGTCGGCGTTGAACACGTGAGGTCCCGTCAATTCTCGGGTCGAGCAATTTATAAAATATGTTTTTTCAGTTTTCTGATCAAAACAACGTTTCTCAGGATTGGATAAGTACCTAGGTGGCGATAGGCTTGCCAGCTATTACATTGTGGAACTAAGTATCTTCAGTTAATCGTGGGTGCAATGGTTCTACCTCTGCCTACCTTTTCGGGTATACGGGCGTGAAGATGTTACTACTACTATTACTACTATTATTTTGTGTAATTTGTTTGTTGAATAAAAATCCCAAAGAAGACGGTGGTTAGTGTGTGAGTTTTTTTAGAATTAATTCTTTACATTACATTAAAAACTCACTCCTACAATTGAGACGAATTCAAAGAAACCTTGTAAGTTAAACTGTGTCAAGATATATTCTATACTGTAGATCTGCCACAAAAACGAACATACATAGGTAGGTACACAGTTACGCTGCTTGAAAACCATTACCCTCCCGGCGAATTCGGGTTAAAATTGAAAGTCATTGTTACTTTTTACCAAAGGGTAATATAATCATCAACTGTAATGAGTATTTTTGTAATGTACCATTTAATAAAGTTTTTTCGTAACGATTCATGGATAAGGTATTTAGTGCGGGTGAAACCGTGTGCACCTCCTAGTAATAAATAAAATGAAATAACGAGCTTCGTTATACGCCTCAATATCTCAGATTACCTGTATTAACTAGTTTAAGAAATCTGACCTTGGCGTCCACTTCGCTAAAGCTGCGGGCGGGTTTTAAGAACTTTATTATATTCTGTATCTTTTCGGAATAAATTAAAATGTATAAAAGTACGTTCGTAACTGATGGAAATGTTGCTTTTGCCTAATTCGATATCGTATTTATAAGATGTTCGAAACTTTATAACACGTATTTACGTTTTAACTATTCAATATTTTAGGTATGATTGGAAAGTATTTATACTTTATTTTCTAGTTTAACGAATAGAATATCGTTTTTTTTTGTAAAATGTTTGTTGTAACTCTTTTTTTAATAGTCTCTATCGTTTATCTAATGGTTAGTGTTCCGTTTCAACGTACCTAAAATAGTTGAAACGTGTTCGCGTTTCAACTATTTCAGGTACGATCGGTGTTCTTGAAACTTTATTTCATTTTCATTTAATTTTTTAGTAAAGTATCTTGGGTATTCAAATTCTTGGCGATTTCCCTCGTTGACCTAATTTTTAGTCACTTCGATACATTATAATAACGTGTCAGTTATTTAAGTATGATCGGAGTGTAGGAACTTTATTTACTAGTTTTGTAACTAGGCTTCATTTTATTGTCATCATCACCCTTCTACTTATTCATGGTCATCTTCCTTATTGACTTAATTATTATTTGTCGGTTAGATACGTTATAGTAATGTTTCAACTACGATTATTTAGGTACGATTGGAATATAGAAACTTTATTTCTAGTACCATCACTAGAATCTCGTTTCTGTTTATTCTGAATAGATTTTATTACTTTTTTTTAACCTTTTCAATCAAGTTTGTTTGTACGAAAGCTTATAATAACGTGTTAATATTCTAACATAATGTAGATATATAGGTTCGATCAAAATGTGAAAATTTATTTTCAGTATCGTGGCTACAACCTCGTTTTTTATTGTTATTCGAACCTTAATATTTCGAATAGGTTTTCACTTTTCTTACAATTACAAACTAATATTCCTGTTCTTTATTTCTTTAGTTCTCTATTGGAAATTATTATTATCCCAGATTTATTCTGTTTTAAGGAATTTAAATTTTCTAGTGCGCGTTATTGGTCGTTATTGAGTTTGAAAGTATGATAGTGCCGGAGTTTTGCCAATTTTGGGTAAATGTATATAATTTAAAATATTTAAAGTATCTTCACGCCCGTATCCCCGAAGGGGTAGGCAGAGGTACAACAAGTGCACCCACGATTAGCCGAAGATACTTGGTCCCACAAATGTGATAGGTGGCAAGCTTATCGCCAACCGGGCACTTTCCAATCCCGGGCAACTTTGTGTTTCTCAGAAAACTGAAAAAACACTTTTTTTTTAAAGTGCCCGACCCGGGAATCGAACCCGGGACCTCATGTGGTCAACGCCAACACTGGACCACTAGACCACAATATTTAAAATTTATCATTTGTCGAGTATCTAACTAAATCAAAATTCTACTCCTTCAAACAAACCTTATATTCAGATTTAGTTTATAGTTTTGCCCAAAATAAAGGTTTACTTTAAGTAAGGTTTGTTTTACACTATATTAACTTCATGATAATGGTTTGTCACTTCAGCCCTGAAAATGCTGTAGGGGCGAGACCACTTGACTAAATATACAAAAATATTAGTATAATCTTTGTGAAGTAGAATATATATTTTTAAACCTTTATTTACTTTCGGGACTTTTGTCCACAAGGACATGCCAGCCCCATCATACCCTATAGCTAATTGTTAACATTAAGATATAATGCTACGTAGTCTCCTAGCAAAGCTCGAATTGGGAAGTTGAATATTAAAATTAAATTCAGGTAATTACTTACTGCGTATAGTATACGAGAATTCAGACAAATTAAAATATGCCTAGACAAAGTCTCTATACGCAGAAAGTTATATTTTCAGGAAGTTTTATCAACTCAGCAAGGTCGGCCTTGAAACGGAGCGCGGGTCGATGTTTGACGTAACACGCCATGTGACGTCACGGGCGTCGTTCGATGCAGAGGCCGAGGACGCGAGCTAACTGCGCCTTCCCCACACGACACCCCCTTACTGCCGCTTTTCAGCACCACTGGGCTATTTTTACACTGTGACGTAATTCCGCTTCAGAAACGTTATAGCAGTACAGACTACAGAAAGGCTAAAAATATGCAAGAGGCTTTTCCGTGAGTGCTTAGTTGGACTTAGATTTTAAATTGGATGGATATTATTTAAGTTTGATTGCTATTGAGGCCTATATGGTTCTTACTAGCTGTTGCGCGATAATTCGTTTGCGTAAAAATTTATTTATTTATTTATTTGTTTATATAATCTTAAATGAGGATAGTATCGCCTCTGTGGTCTAGTGGTTCAACACCGACGTTGACCGCTTGGGGTCCCGGGTTCGAATCCCGGGTCGGGTGAATTAAAAATGTATTTTTTCAGTTTTCTGATAATAACAATATAGCCTAGGATTGGATAAGTGCCCGGTTGGCGAAAGACTTATCGTCTATCACATTGTGACTTTGGTATCTTCGGCTAATCGTGAGTGCACTGGTTTGTTACCTCTGCATACCGCTTCGGGTATACGGGCGTGAAGATACTTCCAGTTTTTCTCCTGCCATTCAATTTAAACGAAACAAAGTCTAACTTAATTTTTCAGATTTAGATTGAATGAGGTTTGGAATAGAATCAAAACAGTTTAAAATTTCTATTTATCTGTGAAAATCGGCACTATAATTTCTGAAAGCAAGTGAAAGTGCGCGAACAAATAGGCAAAAAAAAAATCATTGTTATGTATTCCAATACTAAACGTTTTACCTTTAGGTTATATATAACCCCCTTTTAACATTTTTATATTTTTTATTAAGTTCCATTTTTAGGGTTCGGTTCCCAAAGCTAAAAACGGAACGCTATTACTAAGCCTCCGCTGTATGTATGTCCGTCTGTCTGTCTGTCACTAGGCTGTATCTCGTAAACCGTGATAGCTAAAAAGCTGAAATTTTCACAAATTATGTATTTTCGTTGCCGCTATAACAACAAATAACAAAAATAAAAATAAATTAAAACATTAAGGGGTCCCCATACAACAAACGTAATTTTTTGCAGTTTTTTATAGATGAGAACCCTTCATGCACGAGTCCGACTCACACTTGTCCGTTTTTTTATATTATATAATTAAATGGATAATATTTATCCGTCGCTGTAAAGAATAATTGGAAGGAATTGTTGCTGCTTGAGTGTTAATAAAAAATATATTTATCATTTTTAACTAGCCTAGACTCAAATGTCAGGCAAAGTGTGAAAAACGAGATATTTATATAATTTATTAATTGTAAAAACAATGAAAATTTCGCCTAAAAACGTACTGATTGATAAAATGTATGATAGTTTATGTAGAGCCGCCATACGTGGTGTTCGTGTGTTCGTCTACTTTTAGCTGTCGTTTATTTAGGAAAATGATACAAAAATTTTATATTATGAAAATTAAGGATATGTAGGATAAGTTTTGGAGTATTTGTATATAGGATGTAGCTGCCTCACGTACCTTTGAGTAGAGTAGTAACATGTAATCAATATATTTTTATATAAATTATTTTACCTCCTAGGGGTTGAATTTAGAAAAAGGAGCCCATTGTTTAACCTGGGTTTTCAACTATCTCCTTGCCAAATTTCATAGAAATCGATTCATAATATTAGTTTGGATTTTTGTGAATATCTGCAACGTAAATTGTAAAACAGATTTTAAAATGTTATGTTAGAATTCTTTTAAGATTTAGTATATTTTAAGATTCGTGTTTTGCAGCTATAGGATAAGCTAGCGATTCTTCGCCATACAGTCCGCTATCTGATTGAAGTATGCTTTTGAATTTCACGGAATCAATATATTCCGGGATTGTTATTTATTATCGTATTTATTTATTTGATCTGAATCAAATCTTCACAAAATTTATATTGTAGACACTTAGATCAATAAAATATTTCTTTCTTTTATCCGAGTGTAAAAAACATTTTTTGATCATTCAGATGAAACTTCTCCGTTTCGGAAGTCGGAATAATTAGCCTTCCTGCTACAATTATAGATAGCTGGCTTGTAAAATCATGGTGTATTTTTTACGGTATATGGTTTACACTAATTTAAACATCGACTTCCTCCCTCCTACATCTCTCAAATCATGAATCAGATGTTCCCCAAATTTATATAAAATCAAATCGTCTATACTTATGTAGTATATGGCGAAGTTATGCAGGAACATATTTAAATGAAGAACATATAAACCTGATACAAAAGAACTGAAGAACGTCTTTTTTGGTAAATTGGTTGAAAATAAACATTTTTTTTAAAGTACCCAAGTTCCTTTTCATTTTGGATATTTTAAGTATTTTTACTAAACAGATTTTTATACATTTAAGTACTTATTTTTTTAATGCTTTATTGTACAGAATTAAAAGAGAAGTAATACATAGAAACTTATTAAAAACATATTGTACAATGGGCGAGCTTATCACCACAATACAACACAGTTATCGAGATATTAAAATAGTGTACAATAATCATGAAACTAGATACATATAAATATAACAGTCTTGAAACATTAAATTTAGCCATATAATATTTAAAAATGAACAACAATCAATAGAAATAAAAAAAAAAATGTAGACCCAGCAACAAAAACTTCTCTTAGACTCTTTTTGAAAGTTGGAAGAGATTGACTTTACGAATCTTGAGCGTTAGTGAGTTCCATAACCTGACAGCTTGAACATGAAAAGAATTTGATTAAAATTTTGAACTGTGTGGGTACTGTGTGTGAAACAATACTAAACTGCACTAAAAATCCTAACTTTAAACTCTACTAAAAAACTTAGTAAAAATAGTGATATAATAAGAGTGATATAAAAAACTTTTCAATGACGTCGCCTAAGTAACAAGTGGGAATAACAATCAGATAAACTAATGTCTAGTTTTTCTTTTCTATACATATATTTTTACAGCAACATTTATTTGATTTGCTTTGGTAATATTAAAAAAATTGGAGGTAAAAAAGGTAATTTGATTCCGTTCGAAGCTTTTTGATTGTAGGAAGCTGGAAGGATAAACTGTGCATAATAATAGTTAATATTTACTTCATAGTACGCTGAATTAAGCCATGTTTGAGTTAAATGTACATGTAAATAATAAAATAGCAACTTTAATTTTAGAATAAGTAAGAGCTAATTATAAAAAAATTTAAACGTGACTGAAAACGTGCAAAAATTTGACTAAGTATTTAATTGTTATACTAAGTTACTACTTGACCTGCGCAACTTCACCCGCGAGTAGAGTTACAGATCATGAATATAACCTTTCATACACACTTTTGACCTCTTTCAGCCCCATAGGGATTGATTTTCGAAAAAAGTAGCCTACATTTGACCTCAGGTCTCCAACCATATTTTTGCCAAATTTCTTCAAATTTGTTTCAGCAGTTTAGTCGTGAATGCTTCATAGGCCGGCAGACAGACTTTCGCATTTAAAATATCATTATGGATATGTATTTTGAAAGCAATTAAATTCAATATATCCGCTTAAGGGGTGGCAAAAGTTCCCTTTAGGACACGTATGTGACGTAAATGAATGTTTAAATTTAGTCTCGACTGACGTCACTACAGCTGACGAGTGACGAGTAATATCGACCATATTAAGGCTATCAGTGCTATAATTATGGGTATGGTTATAGGATTTTAAATGCACGTGTATGGGACACGTGGACATTTTTGTTTTTAGTAAAAGCAAAATTAGTTCGATGTGCTGCATAATCTAAGAAAATCCTTCATGGCTTTGTCGGCTAAAGTCATGCTGTACTCTTAAATTTCCATATAGTTATAACTTATTTATATTAAACATTTAATTACAATATTAACCTACAAATATGTGTACTATGTAGTCCATATTATTTAAACTAATTAATCACAAAATAAAAAACAAATTTTACGAGATTTTAATAGCCAAACGCTTAAATAAGTTAACATAATGTTTTATATTAGGTATGTAATATAAATGTGATATAAAAAAAATATGTAATATAAAAAAAATTGAAATTTTCGCAAGGAAATCCGCATTAAGTATGTAGTTAAAATTTATTTCGAATTATGTTCACGCTACGTAATTTCTCACAACTTTTCTGTAAAGTGTAAATGACAGAAAGTAAAACTTGAATTTCCTCTTATTCGATGTATCTAATATAACGTATTCAATTTGTTTTCGACACACAATTTAGTAGCTTATGGGCAATTTATATTTTATAGAGCCACTTAAGTTTTATTTAAAACCCAGATAACGTTATGATATTTTGTATGTCCATCTAATATCCGATGATAACAAAAGTGAAAGTATTCAAATGCTCCAAACCGGAGTTCAATCTGTGGGTATAATTGTTTATCACTTAGGACGTCGAAAATAGTGAATGGTAAAAGTTGTATTGGGTGCATATTGTGTTAAGACATGCTACATTATGCCGATATGTGATCGTTGGAAATTTGCGGAGGCACATCTCGTGGCAGGTGCAACGTCTGCCGGTTGCGACAAGCGATTGGGCAAGTGGAAGGCTGTTTTGGTGAGGCCATCGGCTTCGGACCGGAGGCGATCTCGACACAAGCATCGCATGTTATTATACCTACTGACATTACTTAACTTGCTGTGAGCACAACAAAAACAATTTTAATCTTGTAAAGCTAGTCACACGAAATATGTTTCATTAGTTTTTATCACTTGTAAAGATTTGTTAACAGTCTTGCAATACATAGGTGACAGTTAAATAAAAAATCAAGAGCCGTGTTTTTTGTTGCTTACATTTAACTTAACTGACACTTTACCTTTTCATTAATATTATAGAAACAACTTACAAACATTTTTTTGCATTATATCACAAGAGTACCTTATTTAAAGTATACAAGATATATCTTAAATGATACTTGATTGTAACATCAAATAGCAACTCGTTATCATTTTATTTTTTAATATAAAAATTTATTTACCAAAAGTGTCTGTTTGGGATAGTTAGGAAATTTTAATTATGATTTTAATAAGTTTTTCTAGTTAATTAAATACGCGTAGTTAGTGTCTTAAGTGCTGGCTAAAATCGATTTATGTAAAATATGCAGAAAAAAAACCCAGTAAGAATACTAATAATTTTAGTTAACAAGGTGTAATTCTCAAATCATATATTATGTATCTAATTTAAAATTTAGTGTTCCTAGAAAAAATAACGCTAAAATCACATGTAGCTTACATTTTTTTACTAATATTTAATATATTTTTCATTTATATCTGAAACAATTTATATTGGTGACATGGATTGTTTTGTAGTGCCGGTTTACAATAAAATTTAAATTTGCTATTATATTTAGGTGTTTATTTTATACTATAAGGAAGTCTCAGGCATTCCATTGTAAAGGTTACAATTCACACGTTAGTTCAAATTCATGCGCTTTTTTACACTAACTGGAGATTAACAAGTTGAAATGTGTAATAACCGTCATAACAAGGTATTGTAATGTATTCTAAATTAAGTCATCTTTTTAATTATTTAATAAAATATTAGTGCCTTTCTTTGGTATATTAAAATAATGATTTTGAAAATAGTATTATAAAAGTAAAATAATTAATTACTCGATTTATAAAAGGTTTATTATTAAATGGACTTGAAAATAAAGTTTTATTTTATTTAAGGCGATTACACTTGCGAACGACCTTGAGTTAGTGACAGGCGCACCGTAAATACTATTCCGCACGCCGACATCTCCAAAAGTCAAAGAGTATATATAATATACAGTGGGTGCAGATACGTTTTAACATTTTTGTTTACCTATATGAACTTTTATGATCATGAATCAAATGAATGTTAGCAAACTCAAAACATATAACCGATAATCGGTCTTTTATCGTTTCATTTTATAAAAACGATAAATATCGAAAGAAAAAACAGTAAATATCGAAAATCGACAAAAGAATTATATGACAATTTTACACAATAATGACTGTTACGTATCCTATTATCTTATAATATACAATACATCTCGTGTAGCACTTTATTTTAATACATACAATTAACAATTTTAACAAAACCTTTGAAAATGTGATTTTGTAAAAAGTGATTCCTTAAATAACCTTTAAAAATTTAAGTTTTTGTTTCGAAATCTCGTAAGAAAAAGTAGAGATTTAATTTAATTGAAACCATATCTGTATGCTTTCAATTAAACTAAAAGGAAAGTTTTAAACAGGTTGATTAATTTAGACTATTTGTATGTATAATATATTTAATTTATATTTATTTCATTTCTTATAATAGCAAACAAGTAAACAGTTTTCTTAATAGAAACATATAAACATCGCCTATAGACACTAAAAATGTTAATGGTGCTTTGCTATTCATGTAGCAGGGTTGAAATGTTACATGCATATGTTTACCTTGCCCTCAAAACCGAATCATGACAGTTAAAAGCACCGACGCTATTGCGGCAGGAATATGTAACGCGGTAGTTCCAAAACCGGGTTGATGTGTTACAAAAAACCAAGGTCGAAAAAAATAACTACTGAATATAATAACTGCCTCGTAGTCAAGGGGATAACCTAAAGTTTGGTTTAAGGTATTTTTCGAAAATTCAAAAATCTCAGTAGCAGCTTGGAGTCTGGCGGTTGGTGTGCTACCACTTCCAAGCCTCGGATGAGCACATAAAGCAGTCGGTCCTGGTTATTGCTAAAACAACAACAACAACAACGATATATATTCACGCCAGTCCCTTTACGAGGTAGGCAAAGAGAACCGAGTGCAGTACGTCACGACCCTTGCAAATTTTTCTTGCTTCCTGCACGTTCATTACTCTCTTCAGACAAACATGCTGGTTGCGAAGACTTCACTACCTTCAAATAGTACCTACCGTTTTTTATCTTTTTTCTTCAGAGTTTTGCTTTTTAGTCGTTTGCTTGAATTATATTCGTTGTTTATTTGTTTTATTTTTTGTACAATTATACAAAATATTTACAAAATACTTATCCATCTAAAGCCATTAAAACATTTAAGCGTAAACGTAGGTAAGTACCTGAATAGTCTCAAATATTATCAGCGTCCACACGCAAACAAAGTTGTTGATAAAGTACTAGCTTTCAGCCCCTTAATACCCTCTTTTACCTCTTTAGGAGATAAAACTCAAAGTTTACTTACATGCACGTTTATGTAATTGAAGTAAAGAGCATAAGTAATAAATTTGAAAAGATTTTAAAGATTTTGATGAAAGAAATTTTATTTGTTATACAAACTTAACCACATTTTTGATCCTTTTAAGGGATGAAATTAAAAAAAAAACCTTAAACTCGTATTCATTTAATTGTGTTAAAAAACATAAATACTAAGTTTTAAATAATTTCTACAATATTCTACAATAAACAATCTATTTTTCATACAAACACGCTTTTTTTACCCTTTTAAGGAATAAAATGTATGAAATCCCTAAATATATAATTTTTAAATTGTGTTGAAGAACATAAGTACCAAATTTCAAGTTATGTTGACCATAAGCGTTTCATTTTTCATATGAATTGTAACACCCACTTTTACTCCTTTAAGGAATGAAACTCCGAACTTCATTACGCGCATGTTTCTTCAATTTGGATTGAATTGAATAAGCAGGTACTAAATTTTATGAGAGTTTAGATAATATAAACTTTTTATTTTAATACAAACTTATACACTTACCCTTTTAATGGATGAAATTTAAAAAAATTCTAAAATATGAATTTCTTTAATTGTATTAAAAAGCATAAATACTAAATTTTTAGTAATTTCTACAACAAACAATTCATTTTTCATACAAAAATTAACTCTCCTTTTACCCCTTTATGGGATGAAATTCAAAAATGCGTATTTACTTAATCGTATTAAAAAGCATAAATACTAAATTTTAAGTAATAAACAATTTTTTTAATACAATCATTAACGCCTTTTTTACCTCTTTAAGAGATTAAATTACATCATAAGAACAACCTTTGTAAAAAATCAGCCTTCTCGCTCCAAACTTATTATCTACTATAAAAAACGTTCAAGCCTAAACGAAATGTCCTATTTTTAAACAGCACAACCTTATTACTGTGCCAAACGCACTATCTGTATCATTACTCTTTGACTCTAATGTGGAGAGCAGTATACGCTGACGTGCGACACAGCCTCCTCGTACGAACGCTACCGGGAGACTGACTTTCGGAGCGAGCGCTGTCCGCGAATTAAAATAATAAGGTTTTTATTGATTTAATGACACACTATAATGATTTTGTAAAATGTTGAACTTAAATTTTATAGAGCAATAAATTGTCTGTAATAAAGTGAAAAAATCACCAAAATTGTTTCAGTAGTTTAGAAGTTATAAGAAAATTCTTGCGTAAAAATAAGAGAGATATTCGATTTTTTTTCGTCAAAAATAACAATGAAATTTGAAAAAACGAACTTAAAATTTAAAGTTAATTATATTTTACGTACAATGTATATTTTTTTTAAATTATTGGATTAACGGTTTAGGAGAAGTAGGCTTTCAAAGAGAAGCATATTTCGTAGTTTGGCGTATGTTATCGCCTTAATGGAAGATCGAAGTTTTATGTGAAAAATACACGTTATTAATTTCAAGTGGCCTGGTAATGCCCTGCTTCACTCATAAAATTCACTCATTGCTTAATGATATTATTATGATGATATTTTGTGTTAAACAAAATTAATATTTAAGGTGTAAGTAACGCTAAAACTATTAAGTAATTAATTAGCACTAAATTTTATTACATAAAAGTACATAACTTACAGTTGTTTTATTTTAATTCAATTATTTTAATTTTTGTTTTTACAAAGTAATAAAAGAACAGAATTAATAAAATCATAATAACGTCTTATTTATATTGATAATTGTGTTTCTGATTGCCAAAAGTTGAATCATCATTACTATACAATATATTTACCTCACTAAATTCTCATAAATATTAATTATATACCAATTACTAACAAAATAACCACTAACAATAATATTTTATTTCGTTTCTGTTAGATTAACGTCAGAAAGCCACATTCAAACATTATTTAAAAGATTTAATTAAATTTTATATAGATAATAATAACGAGTTGTAACTTCAATCACGATTACTATTTAAAAAAAAAGTTATTATTTAATAACAATTTATTTAGTATTTTTATCTAACACCGGTATATTCACTATGTTTATTTAATACCGATTATATTCACTATTTTTATTTAATTTTGGTATTTAATACAAATATATCTTATAAACTGTGTATTTAATAAATTATTTTAAGCTCACGTTATTGTTAGTTGTTTTTTTTATAACATATCAGTTATTAGCGTCGATCAGTAATCAATTTATTTACCTATGCTTATTATAGGTTGGCCTTAATATTGTAAAGCGCATTAAATTAGCGTAATTTACACATTATATCGACTTTTTAATGAATAAAGTATATCATTCAATTTAGTTATAAAATTTAGTTGTAAACAAATAGAAACAAAATATGTCACCAGGGAATGAAAGTTGTTAATAAATTTGTTATATCAATTTATCTGTAGCTCTACAATTTATTTAATTTCAAATAACAGCTTGTAAATACCCTATATAAGGCTTAATAAAATATATGGTATAAAGTAAACACTTAAAAAACAATAAAGGGATATAAACATTAAACGAAAATAATTTAAATAAAATTAAAATAAAATAAAAAAGGAAGTACGTACTTGTAGTAAGGAATTGTCTAAGGCCGCAAAGTTGGCTGGAGGGCGTCAGCAACGCACCTCGCATTCTAGCCGATGGCCATCGTCACGACAGTTCCACACAGAGTCTACAACACCCAAAGGTTCTATACAACGAAAACGAAAATAAACACAGAAGAACAGGGACGTCTATCGTGATGCGAGCGCTGACCTGGCGCTGGTTTGTCGGGGTCCAGAGAGGTGGCGCGCGGCTCCAGGGTAAAGCCGAGGCACGCGCCAGATAGTCCCAGTTCGCTCAGTAGGATCCTCATGCGGCCGAGCACATTGCACTCACTGCACGCGCACTCACTCACAGTCAGTCGGTAGTAGAGACGTTCGCGAAGGGGCGCGCGGAAGTACACACTGGCGGACAAGCGGTGCGATACTGAGGCCGCCGCCGCCGAGCCTGGTGGCTATATCGCAGCGTCTGACGTCATGGCCGCGACGTCATGACGGTGACGTCACTAACGGTACCTCCCACGGCCCGCCCGCAGCCGCCTCGCGCTCGCCGCCCGCCCGAGCCTGCGCTAACGGCATCGCTAGTACGGCACGGAGCTTTCATAAGCCCGCGTCGTCACTGCTATTGCGGCTACCCACGTACACTTTATTGGCTTGCCTCCATCACGTTTTACGTTTTACATCACACCTGCTAATAAAATAAAAAATAAGTTGGTTTTGGATTGTAATTATACAACATATTTTTACCTTTTATCTACGTTTATGTTGCGTAATACTTATGTAGTTTGAAAATTTATGTTAGATGTATAATTATTCAATTTCGCACATTTAATAAAAATATGGGTATAATATTTATTAATATAATATCTTAAGCACAAATACATATACAATCGCCTCTGTGGTGTAGGGTCCGGTCTCGGAGTTGATCACAGAGGTCCCGCGTTCGATTCCTGGGTCGGGCAATTCAGAAATGTGTTTTTTCAGTTTTCTGATAAAAACAACCTTGCCCGGGATTGAAAAGTGCCCGGTTGGCGATAGGCTTGCCACCTATCACATAAAGGGACCAAGTATCTTCGGCTAATCGTGGGTGCACTTGTTGTACCTCTGCCTAACCTTTCGGGGATACGGGCGTGAAGATACCTTTTACATATACAAGTATAACTTAGTATAATATTTCTTCATTTTAGTTCACAGCCTCCGTCGGATTTCATTGGTTCCATGCTGTCTCGATTAAATAAAATTTAGCTGTAATGATAAAATAATATGAAAAGAATGCATGAACAAACAAAACAAGGATTGTAACACTTTTTTCCTGATGGCCCTCATATTTCATATTGA
This sequence comes from Apodemia mormo, assembly GCA_036924255.1. NCBI lineage: Eukaryota > Metazoa > Arthropoda > Insecta > Lepidoptera > Riodinidae > Apodemia > Apodemia mormo. The sequence goes on along the minus strand of JAUPFN010000003.1, from coordinate 29,522,615 downwards.
CACGATTACATTTTTAATATTGCGTATTAAATAATTTTTGTAAAATACTTCTAAAACAATCGCTTCACTTAAAACGAACTGTAGGAATAGTAGTAATAAAAGAGGTAATTCAGGTTATAAATGAACTAATAAATCCAATAAGTAACAAATATTATAGTATATAGTAAAATATTATTTTGCATTATAGATATATTTTTGAAAATCACAAAGAAAAACACAAATAAAATAAGAATTTCAAATCATACAAACGACATCGACGCAGCTCGACGAAAAGACAAAATAAAACTTACATTTTTAATGAGCTGCCGTACTGTCCCTTACACATAAAGATTTAAGTAAGATGCTCCACTTACTCTAAATTTTTGTTACTTTTAATAATACTAGCGATTATTCTATGGTCGAAATTCGGCCATAGACTAAAAAATAAGGCTTCTTTTAAGTTTGACAACTGATTTTAGCTGTAAAGAAAATATTATACTTAGCTATGTGTGTATAGGATAATGTATGTCACATTAATGTAGTGTGTGTTTTTAATATTTTTCTTAAATTGATGTAGTTGTGGTCGCCTCTATGGTCTAGTAATCCAGTGTCGGTGTTGACCACACGAGGTCCTAGGTCGATTCCCGGGTCGGGCAAATCAAAAATGTGTTTCTTCAGTTTTCTGATAAAAACAACGTTGCCTTGATTGGATAAGTGCCCGCTTGGCGATAGGCTTTCCATTTAGCACATTATGGGACTAAGTATCTTCGGCTAATCGAGGGTACGCTGGTTGTACCTCTGCCTACTTCCTAGGAGATACGGGCTTGAAGATACTTTTTTCTTTCTTTTTATAAGAAAGAACTTAAAAATTTCCAGCTACTCACAAAATAAATCATAGTTAAAAAAACTGTTAAATTGCTTTGTGCAATTTGTAACCGCAAAGTCAAGTGATTTTACAAATAAAACAAAACTGACACTTAAATGTTGATCTCATATTGGCTACAAGGATCAAGTGGTCATCGATTACGTGAAATTAATATTATTCGCTTTGCTATGCTGCTATTTTTTATAATTTCGCTAATGCTGAAGTCGCACTTGCATCTGTCGTCACAAAGCTTCTTGCAATGACACAATAAATGTAAATGTGACCGGCTATTATCGGCTATTTTCACATACATTTGGCCTGCATGTGCCTCAGCGCGCATATGACTTCGGGACGATAGACGCAAGTACGGCACCAGCATAATAGTTTATATTTATTTAATCATAAACAAATATCTACGCAGGGTCCTTTGCGGAATAGGCTGAGTGAAAATATTCTAGTTATATAAATACTAGCTGTGCCCGTGGCTTCGTCCGCGTCGAAAAATTTCTAAAATAAAAGTAGCCTAAGTTACTTCCTATTACATCAGATATCTGCTAGTGAAAGTCCCGTTAAAATCGGTCCAGCCGTTTCAGAGATTAACCGGAACAAACAGACAGAGTGACAGACAGACAGATGGACAGACAGACAGACAACAATTGTAAAAATTGTTATTTTGGTATATGTACCGTATATAAATCCATATGCATTTAGTAAAAGCCGGTTATTTTAATATTACAAACAGACATTCCAATTTTATTTATTTTTATATAGATGTATCTATATAGAAGATTATATAAATATAAAGTGATCTCTATCGCGGTATATGGCAAATTTATAACGATTTTCTGATATGCATTTGATTGATGGTCTTGTTTAAACTATTTTTCATTTAATTTTGTATTTTATTATAACAGAGGAGCCCAAGATGCTAAATAGAAATTTACTCGAGCGTCGCGGGGACATATTGGATTTAGTAGATTAGATGATAGGAAAAAAAAAGGTTATACCTACATATTATTTCATTTCAATTGTGGGGAAAAAACTACAGATAAAAAAAGTGACATGGAAACACTAATCGCACCAGATTAAGGTATGATGGGTTAATTGCGAGCTAAAATTTAAAAAAGTTGACGTTTTGAGTGTACCGTAAGGGAGTAAGAGGGTTACAAAGTTGTAAAGAAAAAGTTGACTTTTTGTCTCTCGAGTGCGTCTAAATTTTCCTTTCTTTTAAAGGAAACAATGTAACAATAATGGAAAAAAAAATAATCTGACAATTTCCACAAGCCGAAGTTATTGTAATTTTTTTGCTTCCCTAGATGCTCGGCTCTATATAGAGGGCTTATATTTGGTAGGTCACAGCCTCAACAGTCTTCGATGTACACTCCTATGTTATTCTGAGGCGGTCAAGTAAATTCAAAAATCACCTCTTGGGCTCGTTTACTATTACTATGATAACCGGTTTCGCATACATATTAAATCATCATCAGAGCTTGTAATTAAATAATTTAAAAAATACAATTAAAAATTCTTATTTTTCCTAGTTGTTAAATTACAAGTCTCGAAAAGATGGTTAGTACACGAAATTGTTAGACTTTAATAAATTAAATTGATGAAACCAGTCCAAAATAAGTATTCTTAAAAATATTGACAATCATTCGTTACTTACGATACTTAGGTCCAACGGATTAACATGTTTTTGAGCACACCTATAGCACTAATCCGAGTTATTTTTTTGGAATGTCCGTATAGTTATCCTCGCACTACTCCTTTGTGCAATCAATTACCCTCGGGGGTGTTTCCAAATGGATACGACTTAGGGACCTTCAAGAAACGAGCTTATTCATTCTTAAAAGGCCGGCAACGCAACTGCGTACCCCCGGTATTGCGGATGTCCATGGATTACCGTCAGGTGCACCATCTGCTCGTTTGCCCCCTCTACTATAAACAAAAAAGTTTCTGGCCATATGGGTCTTCTTATCTCGAGTTATCAGCATATCTCCACGTTTTGAGGTCCTAGGAAATTTTCCGACTATTTTCACGATGACGTCAGTATGTGTGTATGTATACGTCTGTGTATGTATGTATGTAAACATCTCATAACTTTGAACGGCTTGACCGACCAAAACACGTTTGACGGCTTTCGATTGGTTTCTTCTCAACTTAGACTTCCTGAAAATTTGGGCGGAATGTCCAGATTTAAAAAAAAATTGAAAATACCTCAAAAAAATTGAGCGAAACAGTATTTTTTAATATAACTTCCAGATTAATGTACCGACTGAGTACAAAAATCAATCAACTCTTTTCCTCAAAAAATTACGTCGAATGCACAAATTGAATCAAAAATCGGTTTATCCGTTCGGGAGTTACCGCTGACGAAAAACTTTGAAAGTGTTTTTTTTTTGACATAACTTCGAGATTTTTTTAACCTTCTAAAACATTTTAGTACTTAAAAACTACGTCAAATGCAGTTACAAAAAAGCGTACATAAAACTTATAAAAATATAAACTAAAAAAATATCTTTTGAGCGTGAGACTTACAAGTATATGTTAAATATGCTTTTAATTACCACAATAATGCTAAATTTTAATACTTTTCAAAAGCTGAAATTGCTGCGTAGTTTTTTTTAAGTAATGTATGGATGTAAATGAAGAAGCAAAACCATATCCTTGTTTATAAGAAACATAATATATGTATTAACCACAGACCACATGAATACTAAGGGTTACGGATTGTCTAATTATCGGTCAATGCTGATTAATTCGATATTTAGTAGTACCCTAGTTTAAGCTATCGATAGTCGATCTCCGACAAGTGTTAATTGCAATTTTTTATTTGTAGCTTACCATGTGCATACACTGACGTATTTGTGTGCGTATAAAATTTAGCTACGCTTGATGACTTAGAAACGTCACAAGAAGACGCCTCCATTTACTCCGTGGTATTAACAGATACTGAAAATAATCGTTGCTTTTTCTTTTATTTAACTTTTCATCATTTTTTGTCAGTTTATAGCTGACAACCAAATAACTCTGCTGACAGAAAGAGAAAACCATGTTCTAAGTAGGTATGCCAAAGGTATATAAGTCAACAAAGGGGAATTCTTGTTGATTACTTTTTTGAAGAAAAGATCAACAGTTTTAACGATAGGCATTACGTAAAAGGCGCCATCTCGTCTACTAATTATGTGATTGAGTTTCACAACGTCTCGATCGGGTTTGGTGCCGCCGCTGTCGCAATAGCGTCAGTGTTTATTAATGTTGTGTTTTGGTTTGCAGGCTAAAAAAGCCGATAAACTTATGTATGTGGTATTTCAACACTACCATACGGACAGCAAAGCAACATTTTATCTTTGGAGTCTATAGGCAATGGTTATCACTTTTTATCAGGAATGCTATCTGCTTGTTTGCTATGAAATAAATAAATTTATAAAGTACGTATCAGGTCACGCGCAATGTAGGTTCCTAAGTTGCCCACCAATAATGCTGACTAAAAAAGGTCTTTTATTGTTTCATACTATATTTATCTTATTTAATATCAGTGACGGATATATCTGTACCACAGGTTCATCGCCTTCAAAAATTCACCAAGTACATTTTATAAGTTGGTCAACTATTACTCAAAAACATGTACTTAAAGCCTTCTAAGTCAGGATAATTTTCCTTTTGACTTCATTATACTACAACATTAACTTTTCCCACCCTCACAACTAACCTTTTAGCTGGCAGAGAGGGGTGGGGACAATTGACTAACAAAATTTAGCACTTTAAAGCTTAATATTTAACAAACGAGTCTCTTAACCGGAAAATTATTTTCACAAACCTGCAATATTTTCTAAAAACCTATTCAACCATACTCCACTACTTTTATGGGGTTCACGAGAAAAAAATAAACATCCCCACGTTACATGTAAAGGAACTACACTAAAAATATTTTTCAAAATTTTGTGTTACTAGTTTGTTGCCGTGACTGTATATATGGTATATTCATACCAAATTACAGCTTTCTAGGAGTAAGGATTTCTGAGTTAGACTGCGGACGGATGGACAGACGGATATAGCGAAATTAATGGAAAAAAGCGAAACGAAGGGTTCTTAATTCATTTCGGAACCCTAAAAATAGATAAATAAAATCAAATCGGCTTCTTACTCTTTAGATCGAAATGTCGTGTCATGTACAAGCATTTTTTTTAAATTTTGCGGTAAAATAGGTTAAGCGGTGATGTTAAACCCGAACAAGACGACACAAGAGTCTATCTTTTTTATATCATAAGATAGCAAACAAGCAGATGACTCTCCTAATGAACAGGACAATCATAGCCTTATAGCCACCAAAGATGTTAATGTGACGAGGTCTTAATGCTACTTGGATAAATTTATCGGCTACCTTAACCTCCAAACCGAAACACGACAGTGACAAGCACTGACGCTATTGCAGCAGGAACAAGTAAAGCTCTCTACCACCTAGTAGCCACTACGATATTGACTAGCATAGCACATCGTTCGCCTCTTACGAAATACCTGGCAGAGTCGCAGCTGGTCGATTCTTCAAAAAGGCTCGGACCAATACGAGGGAAAATCACCTATCTATACATATAATAAAATCGTAGGAAAGTCAAAACTGTACATTTAATATTTTTTTAAAAGAATACTTGGGGCGTGATCTACAATCGATATCGAAACCAAAAATATAGTTTTTAGAATTTTTGTCTGTTTGTCTGTTTGTTTGTCTGTTTGTCTGTTTGTTTGTCTGTTAGTCTGTTTGTCTGTTTGTCTGTCTGTTTGTCTGTTTGTCTGTATGTCTGTTTGTCTGTTTGTCTGTTTGTCTGTTTGTCTGTTTGTCTGTTTGTCTGTTTGTCTGTTTGTCTGTTTGTCTGTTTGTCTGTTTGTCTGTTTGTCTGTTTGTCTGTTTGTCTGTTGTCTGTTTGTCTGTTTGTCTGTTTGTCTGTTTGTCTGTTTGTCTGTTTGTCTGTTTGTCTGTTTGTCTGTTTGTCTGTTTGTCTGTTTGTCTGTTTGTCTGTTTGTCTGTTTGTCTGTTTGTCTGTTTGTCTGTTTGTCTGTTTGTCTGTTTGTCTGTTTGTCTGTTTGTCTGTTTGTCTGTTTGTCTGTTTGTCTGTTTGTCTGTTTGTCTGTTTGTCTGTTTGTCTGTTTGTCTGTTTGTCTGTTTGTCTGTTTGTCTGTTTGTCTGTTTGTCTGTTTGTCTGTTTGTCTGTTTGTCTGTTTGTCTGTTTGTCTGTTTGTCTGTTTGTCTGTTTGTCTGTTTGTCTGTTTGTCTGTTTGTCTGTTTGTCTGTTTGTCTGTTTGTCTGTTTGTCTGTTTGTCTGTTTGTCTGTTTGTCTGTTTGTCTGTTTGTCTGTTTGTCTGTTTGTCTGTTTGTCTGTTTGTCTGTTTGTCTGTTTGTCTGTTTGTCTGTTTGTCTGTTTGTCTGTTTGTCTGTTTGTCTGTTTGTCTGTTTGTCTGTTTGTCTGTTTGTCTGTTTGTCTGTTTGTCTGTTTGTCTGTTTGTCTGTTTGTCTGTTTGTATGTTTGTCTGTTTGTCTGTTTGTCTGTTTGTCTGTTTGTCTGTTTGTCTGTTTGTCTGTTTGTCTGTTTGTCTGTTTGTCTGTTTGTCTGTTTGTCTGTTTGTCTGTTTGTCTGTTTGTGTTTGTCTGTTTGTCTGTATGTATGTCCGGGGTAAACTCAAAAAGCGCTGCATGGATTTACTTCAAATTTTGCATGAATATTACTAACAGCTCGGGTCAACATATAGGCTACATATTATCACGCAATCACCTAGCGGCCAGGTGCTTTGCGGAGTAAACGAAGTCCGCGCGGACGAAGTCGCTGGCAACAGCTAGTCACTTAATAAAATATGCGATTGCTCAGATAATTTTAGGCTTTAATCAGCTAAAAAATAGAGTTCATTGTCCTTAAGATCTCCTGTTAGAGCATATAATGGAGATTGAGCTTTTTAATCTTAGTATAAACTAGCTGTTGCCCGCGACTTTGTCCGCGCTATTATACGGAAAATGGAAAACTGCTTTTTAAAAAATGAAAACTTTACTTGCTAGAAAATATAACACAAAGAAATTGTAAGATATTGTATAGAGAGAGCCGACTGGTACTGATATTGAATATTAGCTTTGAAGCTTATGACTGATCGAGACGGACTGCCTCGCCCGCGAGAGCGGGTTTGTATATATACTATCTACTTTGCCTATCTGGCATATAGGGGATGATAGTCAGCACTTCTGCCAACATCCCCAAGGTATAACAACCCCCCGCGGAAGACTGAAGTTCCGGGTTGAAGCCGAACTTCAGGAAGTTATACTATTTCCCTTAGCCTAGGAGTAGGCATAGGTGACTCTTCGCTCTGAATGTTATCCATCTGTACTGAATCAGTAACAGTCGGTTTTACAAAATAGGATCTTAGTCTACCTTTTGACTTCGTGAAACAATTATAAAATTTAAAAATGACATACGCAATTAATATGATTATAATTATTGTATAAATTGAGAAGAAATGTGTCCCATATCTTATAATTAGTGGTTTTTGTTCAGTGATTTTATTTAATTCTGAAAATATTTTGTTATTTTTATTATTTAACGTAAAACTATCAAGATTTATATTCTGGAGTAAAATAGGGGATGCATTTCCATAAGTATACTTTTGATCTATGTCTAGTTTGCAACATGAGTCATTAATAATGCTAAAATCTAGATGGGGTGTAGGAATAGTGAAGTTAATCATATTCCGGGCGGAAATGAGCCGGGTGCTCTTGGTATATACTAGACATCCTCGGGGTATGCTCAAGATACCTATGCCGAAAACGATTATTTCGGTTGAACTTGAGGCCTCGCAGTCAATTGTAACTTTACTCGAACGAGATTGCACAAAAATCCACTGATTATTTAGTATCGGTTCCCAAATGTCGAGTTCACTAACGATTGTTTGGGTTTCACACAACGCCGGGATCGATTTCACAGTCTTGGTCAGCAGTTCACTTTCACACGTAGGGCTGTCACTTGTTTTAAGCACTACCGATATTTCACAGAGAAAGAACTCAGAGTTTATATTTTTACATTTACTTAAATTACCTAGGTTACAGAAACTTATCTTATCTTTAGATATAGCAGTGTAAGTACTAGACGGTACTATAAGACTAAATACATTAGGTTTGTTATCATCGTGTGGTGTTGGTAAAGCTATATTATGATACAAATAGTATTCTTCGGTACCAACTAGAGGGATTTGTAATATAAATACTAACTTATTGTTATAATAGTAAGAAGCAACATTTGATATATTTAAAATAACGTGAATATTTTCTAAGGCCAAGGGTAGGGGAATTCTGGTGTCCCTAGGCAGATGTCTGTCGTTGTTTGTCAGTTCTTGGTATAATTGGGTTGGCGTTATCACACTAGGATGGAGAATATTCTGGCTTGTTAATATAATAGCGTTAGTTAAATCTTCTAACTGAAAAGATAGAGCCAGCATTGAGCTTTCTAAGCTGCTGAATAGAGCTTGGGCTTTTGAGGCCGTTACCAAGCCAGTTGTAATGTTAGTGAGCTGGTTCGTAGTATTCGCTAACGTATCTAGAGCTTTATTAAGTTTATTTTCGTTATCCCTTAGAGTATTTAAGGTCTGTTTTAGAGAGTCTAAAGTAGAGGTAGTAACTAAAATATTTTCTTTCATTAACTGAGCGAGGTTTTTCTCATCCCTTTGGATGGATTCGATAGCCGCGTCATATTTAAGGGCATCGTCTTCGTCAAGCGTGCCGAATATGTGTTTAAAGGCTGTACCTACAATGCCGAACCAAGCCGATCTTTTGCTACGATTTGTAATAAGATGGGAAATAGAATCGTATTCTCTTTTCATGTCGTTAAATCTAACTGTAAGTGGAGATAGAATGTTTTCGCATGGATAATCGTGTGATTTTTGGCATATGAACCTAACGGTTCCGATAACTTCGTTAATGTTAGTGAGATGTGTCTTTATATATGATATGTCTATGTAAGTAACAACATTAAGTTGACCTGTAATAAGTTTAAGTCTCCCTACTTTGTCGAAGTAGATGCCGGAGTTAGACGACATACGTCGCACAAATTCTGGTTGTGCTTCGATCGAGGTGATGCTGAAATAGGATGGACGAAATGTTACTTATTTTAACATTATAATTTAAAGGAATATTATTAAAAAAAAATAAAGATATTTATGTATGATTTGTATATAAAAACTTAACAGCTACTATATTTTGTAAAAGTATAAAAGATTAAAATGTATACTTATGAACTAAAATTGTAAGTATATAAGAGAAAAAAGGGAATTGTATATAGTAGGTGTATGATGTATATTTGGGAATATCACATAGGTGGGACATTCGCCGGTTTCATTTGGTCAAAATGATGGGTGACGTGGCGCCTATTTATAAGCAGAGTGGCGGTATGATTGTTATTGACCTTGATGATTTTGTAAGGGCCTTTCCACACGGGTGACAATGCTTTCCTAAGTCTTAAGTGATTCCTAAGGTAAACGTAGTCACCGACTTTATATTTTGGAGGTGGTTTGGCTCTAGCGTCATAGTACGATTTGGAATTACTCTTTGATTGTGTGATGTTTTCTAGTGCCTTTGCTCTTGTGTACCTGAGCTTATGACGCAACATCTTGATGTAGTCTGTATACGTCGCACCAGAGTCGCCTTCGTATAGGGAATTTGGGATAAAGGGTTTGTGGCCAAAAACCAGTTCATAGGGTGTGAATTTTGTCGTGGTGTGTGGTGTAGTGTTGTACGTGAGCATAGCCGTGTATACGTAGGAAGGCCAATTATCCTGGTTCTCATTCACAAATGATTTTAGGTACTCCTTTAGGGTTGAATGACTGCGCTCTAACGCGCCCTGTGTCTGAGGGTGGTAAGGTGAGGACCATAGTTGTTTTATTTTGAAAAATTGACACGTGGTCTTGAAAAGTTCTGCAGTGAAGTTTGTACCTTGGTCGGTAAGTATAGATTTGGGAATTCCGAAGAGTGATATGAAATGAATTAGGCACTCGCTTGTTTCTTCGGCGAGAGTGCTACGAATGGGATAAGCTATAGAGTACTTAGTAAGGTCGTCTTGGACTGTCAGGATATATTTGAATTTAGCGGAACCGGATTCGGGTAATGGCCCAACGATGTCGAGTGCTACACGCTGAAAGGGAGTAGTTGAAGTAGAAGTGATTTCCATTGGAGCTCTGTTAATCTTCCGTAACGCTTTATTCTCTTGGCATAGTTTGCATTTCTTTACGTAATCTTCTACGTCGCCTCTCATACCCTTCCAATAGTAGAGGTCCCTAATTCTGTTATACATACGAGTAGATCCTAGGTGTCCCGCAATTGGGATGTCGTGATTCTCCCGAAGTATTTTAACGATTTCAGATAGTGTTGGGTAAATTATTTTATTTAGGTATATATGTATTGTAATTTTGGTATTGTGAAAGATGTAGGTGAGCATGTTATAAATTTTTATGTAGGAGTGTTTGTCGAATGGATTTTTAAAATCTGTTATCGCGATATCTGTTAGGTTTTCGAGTTTTACAATTTCGTTACGAATTTGTTTCAATGTTTCGTATATATTTTCAATGTTTCGTATATATTTCGTATATATCAGGGTACGTCGACTCATCAAAATGGTGAACTTTCGTGAATATAAAATATGTAATTTTGTTTTCGTATGTAGTTTTCAAAAACGACTGAAGTTCTTTTTCAGAGTTTATTATTTCATCGCGGTTTTCAGTGTTTAATAAGATGTCTGCAACATAGGGGTTGGTTTCATCCAAGTCTAAGGAGGTAGGGATTATAATTACGGCACACGGAGATTTAAGGAGGTTTTCGTTATGTTCTTTTAGGGTAGTATTGAAGGTGACGTCCTTTTTTGACATTGTTTTTAAGAATTTGGAATAATCGTCATTATTTAAATTAGGGTGTGTATTAGCTTCAGCGTTACTCTCAGAAGGTGATGGTATTTCTAGATTTTCAAAATCGATGTTGACGTCTGAACTAGTAGGGCTTGGTAAGTATGGACCTAAGTCGATAAGTTGTGGTGAAGGTTGTAAACCTAAATCGTCGAGTGTGATGTGGTTTGGCGGGTTTTCAACGTTTTCAGCGCCGCCAAGGTTAGGATGTTCGTTATTCGATGTAGGGTTTGGCAGAGAGTTTGGCATAGGATTTGACGTAGGACTTGGTACGGGATTTGGTAGAGGGTCTTTTGTGATTAAGTCTTGGTCGTCAAAGGCAAATGGGATCGGTGATGGTAGTTCCATTAGGGAGTCTTCTAAAGAGTTGTCAAGTTCGTCCACGTTTGGCAGTAAAGAGTCCTGTGCGGGCTCGTTACCTATAGGATTCACTGGAAAACGGGACAGGGCATCCGCATTGGTATTAATTTTACCCTTTTTATGAACGATGTCATAGTCGAACTCTTCTAGCTTAAGGCGCCATCTTACTAACCGCGAACCTGGGTCTTTACAATTAAATAACCACTGGAGTGGTTTGTGATCGGTAACTATAGTAAAACGGCGACCATATATGTAAGGACGAAAGGCTTTTGTTCCAAAGACAATGGCTAAACACTCTTTCTCTGTAACACTGTAATTGCATTCTGCTTTGTTTAATGTGCGAGATGCATAGGCGATGGGTAGATCCTTTCCTATAGGGCCTTGAGAGAGAATAGCGGAAACAGCGTAGTTAGAGGCATCGCAGGTAAGAATGAAAGGCTTAGAGAAGTCGGGATAGGCTAGGATCGGGGACGTGACTAGTTTATTTTGCAGGTTTTCAAAGGCCAATTGTTGTTCGTTTTTCCAGTTAAAAGGTGTATCCTTTTTTAGTAATGCAGTCAAAGGTTTGGCTAGTTTTGAAAAGTCGGGAATGAATCTTCTGTAATATGTGACTAAACCCAGAAATGATTTTATGTCTTTTGCCGATTTTGGTATAGGAAATTGTGTTATAGCCTTAATTTTTTCTGGATTTGGTTGTACGCCGTCTTTGTTGATAAGGTGACCCAGATAGGCGACTTCTTTTCTCAAAAACTCGCATTTTTCCGGTTGAAGTTTCAAGTTATAGTTACGAAGCCTTTCGAAAACGGCTGATAGGTTTTGAATGTGAGATTGTAAGTCAGGAGAGTAGACGACGATATCATCGAGATACACGAAGCAGCGTGAGCCTTGTAGGCCCGAAAGACATGTGTTCATGAGTTTTTGGAAAGTTGAAGGGGCATTTTTTAGCCCAAACGGCATTCGGGTGAATTGAAAGTGTCCTTGAGGTACGGAGAAGGCGGTTTTCGGAGCGTCGTCTTCCGAAACACGGATCTGATGGAAACCGGAAGTCAAATCTAACGTAGTAAAATACTGGCTTTTCCCTAATTGATCTAAAATTTCTGTGATTTGCGGTATGGGGTAGGTTTCGCCTATGGTGACATCGTTAAGCTTCCTATAGTCTATGACAATTCTCCATTTGCGTTCTCCCGACGCATCTGCTTTTTTGGGAACTATCCAAATCGGTGATGACCATGGTGAGTTAGAAGGTTTGATGATTTCTTGTTCTAGCATCTTATTAATTTGTTTTTCTACCTCCCTTTTATGGCATTCTGGGAACCTGTAGGACTTCGTTTGGATAGGGACGTCTGTGTTTGTACGGATTTTGTGTTCAGTAGCCGGGGTGTAAGTAAGTTGGTCATCTGGTAAGTAGAAGATGTCAGAGTAGTTAGTACAAATGTCTAAAAGAGCATTAGTTTCCTCTTTATTGAGGTGCGATAATCTTAATTGTTTCAGGACTTCACGAGTTCTACTGTACGTGCTTGTATAAGGTGTTTGAGAGTGGCAAGGGTAAGTTTTGTTATCTAAGGGTTCGATGGTAAGATTTAGGTTAGGATGAAGTGTTGCCGGTTCATCGGAAGTGTTGACAACCGTTATGTTAATTCTTTTGTTTTCTTTAACTTTAACTATACAATTTGCTAGGAGCAGAGTGTCGGAGATGTGTTGATCTAGAATTGTGCCTACAATAACGTCCGGATTTTTCACCGTACATTCAATCACGGTTTCAGTACGTGGAGGTATGGTATAGACTGGTTCACAAAATTCCAACTTTATTAATTCGTCCCTTATTTTTAAAGTCCCTTTACAATAATCTATCTGGCATTCTAAATTTTTTAAAAGGTCATTGCCTATTATTCCGTCATGATTTAGGGCAATATTTTCAATTACGTGGAATTCATATTCATAATTTTGATCTTCGTTACAGTGAAATTGCATTTGGAAACTACCCAATGTTGGGGTGGTTTCGTCCCCTGGATCTATGCCTTTTATTCTTATTATCCGGGTAGTGAGATTTGGCATATGTGATAATGAATTTAATTTTATTAGACTGATTGACGAGCCAGTATCTACTAGTAGTGATAAAGGGCGTTCTGCTAGATGAGTTTTTATGATTATATGTGGTAAGTACCTTTTTTCTGTATTATTATGTATTTCATATATTTTAATTTCTTTGTTTTCTGTTTTCAGGTGCTGTGGAGTGGTGTTTGGCGTTTGGATATTTCGATTTAGTAATGCAGAATTCGCTTCAGGTAGTTTGGTAGTTTGGGCCGTAGTTAGCTTAGTGGTCTCGGATGTAGAAGATTTGACAGGTTTATTGGTCGATTTGGTAAAGTGTGGTTTAGGTTTAGAAACAGATTTGGTATCATTGACGTCGGATTCAGTGGATTTAGTATTACCAACGTTGGAATCAGTGGACTTAGAAATCGGTTTAGTATTGTCAACGTTGGATTTATGAGATTTAGAAATGTTTTTTGTGACGTCAGCGTAAGATTTAGTATTTGAATCAGTGGATTTGGTATCGACTTTCATTTCATAGATATAATTTCTCGGGCGACACCGACCGAGAAATTTTACTCGTTTAAATTATCGAATTGGTCGGTCTCGTCGATTCCTTGTTCGTATTGTGTAGTAAAAACTTTGCGAGGGGCGCTAGGACCAGGCTGATCGTAATGTCGAGGTACAGGAGGGTGCGTGTTATTTAAATTTTGTTGTTGTTTGTATTTATTGTGATTGAACTGCCGTTTGCGACAGTTCTCGATAGTATGTCCTATATTTTTGCAATACCTACAAATTGGTGGGCGAGTGTCGTTAGGCCTAGACGGCGGTAATTTAGGCCTCTCGTTCCAGTTGTTTGTGGGCGTCCTCCTGTGAAGGCTGTGAAGAATTTTCTCTTCCGCCACGGCAAAGCTTATAGCTGCGTTAAGAGAGTCTGGATCCCTGCAGCGAACTATTTGTGCTAGTCTGGGATGTAACCCTACCAAGAAGGTGTGGAGGGCTAAATCCTCCATAGCTGCTACCCTACCTACGAGTTCTGATTTTTTCTTTCTATTAGAAGCCGATATGTTTACTTCAGTTAGAAGTTTAGCCAAGCATGTCTCCACCCTGAGCGCGAATTGGTTTACTGGTTCGGTCGGGTTTTGCTTACAGTCCTGTAGCTCTGACAGGAGATGCGCGTAGTGTTTTCTTTCGCCGAAGTAGTTTTTCATAAAGTCTACGAATTGGTCAAAGGACTCGAAGTCCTTTATGCTACAAGTGGCTTCCGCCTTACCTTCTAACTGGCTTAATATGTATTTAAATAATATCGGTTTTTGGGTTTTTGTAGCAAGCGAGAAAGCATTTTGACAATTTGTTATAAAAGGATTTAGAGTTTCCCTGTTCCCATCAAAGGGCTTAATAAATTTAAACAGAATACTAAGTTCTAATTTTTCTCCAGGTTCGGTTGGATTTGAGGAACCCGACCGAGTGGTTGGGGTGGTTTTGGTAACACCAGATGTTTCCTCTATTTCTGATTTTGTGGCCATTTTAAAAACAATAATACACTAGTACAAAAATATTTTTTAAAATATAAAGTAGCAGCCCTATAAATTTTGCAATCTCTTTCTTAATTATAAATATTGTACACAATGCTTATCTTAACTGCGTGTGGTCTAGACGGTTGCTGATAACAGGACTTAAAGTATAACAATTGATTTAACTTATATAAAAAGATGGTAATGCTCTGAGTTCTTGTCTGGAAATATGTATAAATAGTCTAGCACTTACGACAACGCCAGCAGGATAATTGTGACGATCATATTCACTTTAATCATAGGATGTAGCACAAAAGACGGTGATGAGACGGTGATGAGTCACTGGTGATAACTTGATACGGTGTTGGTAAACGTTGTTTCACTGCACTCCAAAACACTGCACTTTTAATAACTAGTATAGTTTATTTATAATTAGCTTTTCGCACAACCAATTTCTAAAAGTTTTCGGAAACGTATTCGGGTAGGGGATTTTCGTATCCCACCGCTGCCACCATTTATTATACGGAAAATGGAAAACTGCTTTTTAAAAAATGAAAACTTTACTTGCTAGAAAATATAACACAAAGAAATTGTAAGATATTGTATAGAGAGAGCCGACTGGTACTGATATTGAATATTAGCTTTGAAGCTTATGACTGATCGAGACGGACTGCCTCGCCCGCGAGAGCGGGTTTGTATATATACTATCTACTTTGCCTATCTGGCATATAGGGGATGATAGTCAGCACTTCTGCCAACATCCCCAAGGTATAACAGCGCGATCTTTGTTTACTCCGCACAGCTCCTCCCCGGTAGGTGATAGCGTGATAATATGTAGCGTATATGTTGACCCGACCTGTTAGTAATATTCATGTAAAATTTGAAGTAAATTTGAAATAAACTTTTTGAGTTTACCCTGGACATACCTACAGACAAACAGACAAAAATTCTAAAAACTATATTTTTGGCTTCGATATCGATTGTATATTACGCGCCAAGTATTCTTTTAAAAAAATATTCAATGTACAGTTTTGATTTTCCTACGATTTTATTATCTATACATATATGGTAGGTGCGTATATGACATTGTATTATGTGCTAATGTTCCAGAACGAAGCTCGAAAGTAATTCCTACTGTACCGAGAATATCGTCTATATGATGATACGAGTAGCCTGTAATAACTAATGACCGATAATAAACCAAAACTAATCCTCATAATTTAAAAATAAAAAAATAAAAGTTCGGTATTGGTTGTATATTATATTCTATACATTAATACATGAAGCAAAACTTTGTACTCCCTTTTACGACAATCACGCAAACAGAAGAGTATGATACTTGACACGAAACGTGAAGATATTTTTATATAGTGAAAATGAAAAAATGAAAATGAAAAATATATTTATTTTCACCACTACAATTTGAATACATCAACAACAAAATATGGTTTATAATTTAATTTCATTAGTGCAGAGTGGACTGGAGCCTAAACTAGGAAAAACCTGTATTTCAGGACTCCAGGATAATATGAATAAGAAACCCATAAAATTAATAAAACTAAACAATACATAGGTACTCTACTATCCATTTGACTTATCTATATTACATATAATAAAATCGTAGAAAACTCAAAACTGTACATTGAATATTTTTTTAAAAGAATTATTGGGGCGTGATTTTACAATCGATATCGAAGCCAAAAATATAGTTTTTAGAATTTTTGTCTGTTTGTCTGTATGTACCTATGTATGTCCGGGGTAAACTCAAAAAATACTTTCTGGATTTACTTCAAATTTTGCATGAGTAAAATACTAAAAGGTCGGGTCAACATACAGGCTACATATTATCACGGTATCACCTACGGGGGAGTTGTGCGGAGTAAACGAAGTTCGCGCGGACGAAGTCGCGGGCAACAGCTAGTATCATAATAAACACGCATACGCATATACTATTTTGTTTATGGTTAAAGTCTGTTGTCAAACTTAAAAAAGAATTTATCGTTTAGTCTATAGCCAGACGGCGATCGTTAGTCAAATAAAAAAAAATGTAATTAGCTGTTTAATGTTTTTTAAAGCCCAATTTTTACAGAGTTTAATTTTAGGTATATTTTATTCGTTTCCGTCGCATTGCCTTAGATGTCTTCTTAGGTTGTTCATTATATCCTTGACATGGAAACACGAAAGAACAAAGTATTATCTGTTTTATTAATTAATTAGGTACCATTAAGCTTTACTTCCAGATCCTGTCGGATATCCGTTGAGACAAAATTGTCAGTTATTTGTACGATAGAATCAAGAGTACATAATAATCACCGTCGCGTAAGGTGGCAGTAATCCCTTAATTGATCATTATTTGATAGCTATGAAGATTTTTTATTAATTGCAAATTTTAATTACCATAAAAACACAGAAATTTTTATACATAGCGACAAATATACCAGCCTTTGTGAGGTCATTTATCCATTATGACCGTGACTTTTACAAATCGCTCGAAACCTGGAGACATAATAATTATTTATATTATAATTCTTTGTTCATAATTGAAATTGTATATGTATAATTTCTTAATAGGGTAGACAATTTTTATGGTCAATAGGAGACGCTGAAAAAGTTTATATTTTTTTAGTGCCGATTCACTTTTCATGATTGACCGGTTTGTCAGTTGGCGAGATGAGTGGTAATGATTATCGACTATTTCTAGCGATATCCGGGATCGACGGCTTTACGTGTTATTTGAGGCACGGAAGTGGTACCTACCCACCAGACTTCGAACTGTTACTGAGGTTTTGGAGTTTCGGTAAAAATCTCGACAAAACCTCATCAATACCCGATCCTCAGATCGAACCAAGGAATCTCATGACCTGAGCCGAACAGGCTTACTTCTAGACAAGATTTTTTACAGTAAAATGCAATGGTGATCGAGTTTGTTTCATTAAATAAATCAAATAAACTCAGTACTTACAGCGGCTGATTATAATTCGCAGTAACAGTGACATAATAGGACCAGCCATATTTATATGAATTGATTAAAAACTGGGGCACAGGGCCTGATAATGTTTTCTTTTTCCTCCAATACTGATATTACTTCTCCCCGTGTTGGTCCCGGGCTCCTTTGAAGAATAGGCCAACTGCCGTTCTGCCAGGCAGGTCGTAAAAGGCGACCGATTGGCTATGCGAGTCACTATTATCGTGCTTACTGCGTGGTAGAGTTCTGCATTGTCTCGCCCGGGTCTGGTGCCACCGCCTTAGCTATTACTGCCGCAATAGCGTCAGTGCTTGTCACCGTCGTTTTCCGGTTTGTAGGATAAGGTAAACTTATGGATGTGGCATCAGACCTAGCTACAAGATAGCTACGTACCATTAACATCTTTGGTGTCTATAGGCGATGGTTGACTCTTTCCATCAGGAGACCCATCTACTTTTTTGCTGACTTATGAAATAAAAAAAATAATTTGCATGTGGTTGTCACATTGTATGCACAAACTTTTCTTTAATCCAATGAATAAAAAATCGTTACCTACATATAAATATGAGTATATATTGTATAAGAACCCATAAGCGGTTGTTCACCGGGGACTGCGATTCGTCTTTATCGACTTTATCGTGTGAAATGTGTAAGTTTTTGGATCTAAAATAAATTAACGTCTATATTATTTTATAAATTGGATGTATCTCATTTTTATAAATTTTATTCTTCGCTATATTTTTATTCGCTTTCACTTTTTGCTGTAAAAAGCGAAACTGGTATAAATAAATTTTAATAAAAAGCATATAAAAGAGTAAAAGTTTTAAATAAAAAATAAAGTTTTATCAAATGCTAATGCTTAAATTTTGTCTTACGAATTAATGTTTATATAATTTCTTGTGCAATATTTTTTGTTTTAGTATCTTTTAAGAAAAACAATGCCTGCTAATCACATTGCTAATGCAAATCGAACATTTATCATATTTATTTTAGATTACGGGTCACTTTTTCCTCCTTGATGCCTTCTGAGCTTTTAACAAATAAATTTATAATTAATTAAAATAAATATATTTTGACCAGCTAGTTGCTATTTCAATATAAAATTTCTTTTAATTTGATGGATCCTATGTGCTAATTCGTAAAAAATTTGGAGTTAGAATATTATAACTTAAATTCCTCACGGATTTATATGTGTACCAAATATAAGCTTTAGTGCTAATAGTTGGATGCAATAACTGAGCATCATTGGTTAATCTATATATATATATATATATATATATATATATATATATATATATATATATATATATATATATATATATATATATATATATATATATATATAAATCAATTGCTGTTCGTTATTCTCACTAAAACTCGAGAACGGCTGAACCGATTTGGCTAATTTTGGTTTTGAATTAATTGTTGAAGTCCAGGGAAGGTTTAAAAGGTGAGAAAATATAGAAAAAAAATAATTAAAAAGGCAGAACAACGTGTGCCGGGTCAGCTAGTATAATATAATAATCAATACACATATATGTGGTTAGAGAACAATATCCGACTAACACTAAGGAGACCTGAGTTGTTTTATTATGTTCCAACAATAAAGTATTTGAACTAATTTCTAAGCAATTACGTGTGCATCGGGAGACAAATGCAGCGGTGACGAAGGCGGAGCGGCACGGGCGTCCATCGCATCCCGCTCCCATTCGGGGCAGACCGAGGAACATTTCCGCATTGATTGCGCCCGCCGTCACATGAGGATATATCTAGAGCAGACATTTCATTATAT
Organism: Apodemia mormo; assembly: GCA_036924255.1. NCBI lineage: Eukaryota > Metazoa > Arthropoda > Insecta > Lepidoptera > Riodinidae > Apodemia > Apodemia mormo. The sequence continues at coordinate 29,503,185 of JAUPFN010000003.1, read as the reverse complement.
TGTTATAATTTCACCGAACTTTCAACGTTAAATTTTATGTTAAAATAGCTGATCGCTGGTAAATTAACATGCTATGAATGTAAAAAATTTCATACTATATTTTATTCCCTATTTCACCATCTTGATGATGATCGGGGATGAAGTTGAAGAATCCTCCTCTACATCGCAAAAATTACCCCTGTGAAATTTTTTAGCCTTATTGGTCTAAATGTTTAGGTTGGCCGTTAATATGTCATTCAGTGAGGCAGGACTTTTAATTTTATATATAAACGTATATATAAACGCGTAAGTTTTTTATTATGTAAAAATGTGCTGTTTCAAAAATATATTTGAAAATATCTTAAGACCTAAAATAATAATACTAAAACTCTAGGATAGATTCTATTATTTTTGTAGAAAAAAATTTTTGGCAGTCTGTAGAAGGCTTGTAGAAGAATATAATCTAAGTCCTTACAAGCTTATTTTGCTTACAGGGCTGGGTAAATATACATATTTTTGACGTTTAGCTTACTTTGCGTTGCTTGCAAAAGTACCAGCGTTCACTAATTAATTTATCTTTTTATGTATAAATTATCTTCATTGCTCTCAGTGGCAGACCTGTATTAATATTGCATCCGTTATTCTAGATCTGAAGAACTAATGACATTTTCGAAAGGTCTAATTAATTAATTTTTGTTGCAATATAAATTTTCGAAAGAAACTTTAATTTCGTAAGTAAAAATTTCAATTAAATAGTTTTTTTTCAATTCTTTATAAGAAGAAGGATATTATTAATTTGATTGACATATGATTACGATACGATTTTGTCTATTATTATTATATGTTTTGTCTGTGCATCGGAGATTCCGTAAGATTTTTGTCGATCCCCGAGAACAATTCATTTTTCCTGGGATAAAAAGAAGCTTGTGTTGAACGCAGGCTACCTTTATAACTTTCACCCAGTTCGAATTGAGTAATAAAACAGGCAAACATAAAAGCTTTCACATTTATAAAGCAGGATCAATCTTATTTTTTATCTACAGTACGTGGTTTAACTAATGATTAGTTTAAATATGTTATTAAAGATTTTTTTCTCCAAGAAAAATTTTTTTGTTTGCAAAATTCGTAAATAACCTAGTAGTATATACAATTTAATGAAAATCTATACAGCTATTGGGACACGAGTGAGTACAAATCATTTCCACAAATTTTAACATTTAGGCTTTAACAAGTTCGATTAGCCGCAGGCTCACTGCGCGATTGAATTTTTAACAAAAATCCTTAAGGCCCTTGGAACCTTTTAATTTCTTAAAAGAAAGTGTATCGTAGTTTACCTATGTACCAAATTATATGTAAATTTGTCCATTAATTGCAGCGTAATTTCAATATTTTTACAAAATTTTGCATTTATTGTAATATTAATAAAAGGGTTTGGGATTTTTGAAAGAACATTCTGTTCATTTACAATTATATCATATTCATAAACAATACAAATACGTATAACAAGTACAGGGGAGTACCTAGCAATCGTCATATGGGCTTTGCATCTATTTTGGTCAAAAATTGACGGTGCTTCTGTGACGATCAGCAACATTTAGTTTCCAATATTGTTTTTACTAAATTGGGCAAGAAAAACGGAAAATTATTTTATTATAATATTGATGGATTGATTGTGCATTTCTATCATATTGAATAAGCAATATTATATTCAAACATATTCCTACTTTCAACGGAATTTAGGAGTTTATAATCTGTGCTAATATTAAAAACGATTTTAATATTAGTACGGATTTTAAAAAACTTTGACGGTTAAACCACTGCACCGGAACAATTTTATTGAAATTTGTTACGTTTTCGCTTTGTCCGTCTGTCCGTCCGTCCTTCTGCACGATAGCTCAGAGATCCTTATTACTAGAAAGCTGTAATTTGGCACGAATACACGAGTCGTCAGAATATATTAGTCACCTCAACAAAGTGGTAACATAAAATCTTGAAAAGTATATTTTTTAGGGTAGCTTCTCTACATGTAAAGTGGGGTTGTTAATTTTTTTCTCACTTATCCCATTGTGTGTGGTATCGTTGGATAGGTTTTCTAATTTTTGTTAGAGTCAAGTGTCCCCTCTTCTGCAGGCTAAATGGTTGGTTTCGGGGGTGGAAAAAATCATAGTAGTAGTAAATATAATGAGGTTAAAAGGAAAACTATCACAGCTTAGAAAGCTTTACAAGTTTTTAAGTAATAGTTGACCAACTTATAAAATGTACTTAGAGAAATTTTAATAGACGGTGAACCTGTGGTGCGCATATATACCTATTTGTCATTGACGTTGAATAGCTTAAATGTTCTTAGTAAGAAACCATAAAGGCCCTTTTTAGTCCGCATTATTGTGACAGGCAACTTCGGAACCCTACGTTGCATGTAGCAGGACACGCACTTCACCTTTTTTTTTTTAAAAAAAAATCACCTCCTAATGGTTTAAATTATAATGATGAAATGTTACTTTACATGCAGGCAAAGCTGCGCGGGTGAATTAATAGTATGAAAAAGTAAAGATAATGTCAGTTACATGTCTCAAAGGTAATAGATGCATTATATTTATATCACTTTGCTAATCGTTGTGCAGTCGAAATAACTTTGGCAATTAAAAACAAAACACACAACACACACACGTACTCACTTGTTATGTCATTTACTTAACTTATCCTGTTTTAATTCAAATAGAGACCAACTTCCGCGACGGAAGAAGTATTAACTAATAAGTTTGTGTATTATTTTATGTTTTGATTTTTTTTCTTTTGTTTTATATAAACCGACTTTTTAACTTCCCGCTATGTATGTTGATAAGAAGTTACTGATTTTGCCCCGATTTTCGAAAATCGAGTTTTCACCAGATCTCCACGTTTCGAGGTCCTAGGAACCTTTTCCGACTATTTACACGTTGATGTCAGTATGTCTTTATGTATGTGTGTGTGTTATGTGTATATGTAAACATCTCATAAATTTTGAACGGCTTGAGCTTTCGATTGAAGGCATTGAATTGGATTCCGCTCAACTTATTTTCCTGAAAATTTGAACCAATTCGGCCTAGGAGATTTAGAGAGATTTTGAAAAAACCCAAAAATAATTTTGGCGAAACAGTATTTTTTTAATATAACATCCATATTAATATACTTACTGATTTAATAAAAAATCTAATCGGCTCTATTCCTCAAAAAACTACGTCTAATGCAATAATTGCATTAAAATCGGTTTATCCATTCGGGTGTAATCGTTAACGAAAAAATTAAAAAAAGTGTAAAAAAACCCCAAAATTTTTTAACCGATCATTTTTTGTACTCTTCGATATTTTATATTAAAAAATAATAAAAACAACGTCAAATGCCGTGTCAAAAATCAAAAATCAAATCTTATTTTCAAAAGTTAAAGCTTTTCAAATAAAAATTACGTTGCTTTTAGCAAACTTACATTAAGTAAATAAGTTTTTGAAATAACTTTTAGGCTAATATACCGATTGACTTAAAAATCTTATCAGCTATTCTACTTAAAAAACCGCGTCAAGTGCCGTTAATTAGATCGAAAACGGTTAAGTTGTTTGGTATTCATTAATGACAAAAAATTTTGAAAAAAAATGTTTTTTAACATTGCTTCGAAATTTTTCAATTTACCGATTATGTAGCTAAAGCAATATTTTAGATTCAAAAATTGAGCTGAATACCATTCAAAAGACCAAAATCAATCATCGTTTCTAAAATATACAGCTTTTCAAAAATCAATATACTGGCATTTTTAACAAAATAAATGTTTGAACTGAAAAAAATCTATGCTTAATTTAGCGGGAAGTTTTAGGGATGGCCTGCAGGGTCAACCGTTTACAGATTTTTTTGATCGTGTCGTGTCATGTTTTTATAAAAATAATTTAAAGATTTATTGAAAGAACTAAATAAGACAAAAGTGCAAACAGCTGAAATCTGAGTTAGGGTTAACATTAATAGTTACTGTTAAATCTCGGGTATGAATTCTTGGAAAAAGTAATGATGAAAACATTAAAAAAATCTTATTGCTTTGTATTGTGTGGAGATGAAACATCCCGTTACATACGTAGATAAGGAAGTTACTGATTTTGCACCGACTTTCAAAATAGAGTTTTCACCTGATGTTTGCGGTCCGAGGAACCTTTCCCGACAATTTTCACGATGACGTCAGTATGTAAACATCTCATAACTTTTGAACGGCTTAACCGATTGAAACGTAATTAACGGCATTTGATTGGTTTCCGTTCAATTAAGAATTCTTGAAAATTAAAACAAATTCGGTCTAGGAGAATTTAGATAAATTTTTAAAAAACTTTAGAAAAATGTTTTGACGTAACAGTATTTTTTATATAACTTCCATATAAATGTACCGATTGGGTACAAAATCTAATCAGCACTTTTCCTCAAAAAAGTGCGTCCACAGCATTAATTGCAATAAAGTCGGTTTATCTATTCGGGAGATATAGTTGACAAAAAATTTTGAAAAACGTGTTTTTTCGACATAAATTTGAGATTTTTAAACAATCTTATATCAATTTTCTTACAAAATATTAAAAGTACTTAAAAAAACTACATCACATGCAGTTTCAAAAATCAAAATCGTATCAAGTTTTCAAAAGTTACAGCTTTTCAAATATTAATATTTTTTGTTTATAGCAATTATTTTGACCGCCCCGTTGGTCGAGTGGTTAGTGACCCTGACTACGCAATCAACGGGGCTTAGGTTCGATCCCCGACGGGGACAAGTATTTGTGTGATGAGCATAAATGTTTGTATTTCCGGATTTGGGTGTTTATTAAATATATTCCAGTATTTATATACGTATTTCTATGTAATAGTATCGTTGACTAACACCCATAACACAAGCAAATAATTTTCTTACTTTGGGGTTAGATCAGTAAGTGCAATTTGTCCCATGAATATTTATTTATTTTTTATATCATAAGATAGCAACGCCGTGTTGGTCCCGGCCTTCTTTGAAGAATAGGCCAACTGCCGTTCTGCCAGGCAGGTCGTAAAAGGCGACCGATTGGCTATCGAGTCACTACCATCGTGGCTACTAGGTGGTAGAGCTCTGCATTGTTTCGCCCGGGTCTGGTACCACCGCCTTACCTATTCCTGCCGCAATAGCGTCAGTGCTCGTCACTGTCGTGTTCCGGTTTGGAGGGTAAGGTATCCGGTAAACTTATGCATGTGGCATTAGATCTCGCCACAAGATAGCAACGCACCATTAACATCTTTGGTGTCTATAGGCGATGGTTGACTCTTTCCATCAGGAGACTCATCTGCTTATTTGCTATCTTATGATATATAAAAAAAGCAGATAGCTCTCTTGATGGAAAGAGAAACCACCACTTACAGACACCAAAGATGTAAATGGTGCATTGCTATCCGTGTGGCGGGGTGGCAATGCCACATGCATAAGTCTACTGGCTACCTTTTCCTCCAAACCGGAACACGACAATGACAAGCATTCACGCTATTGCGACAGGAATTATAGGTAAGGTGGTGGTACTAAATACCCGGGCGAGTTGTTGCGGAACTCTACCACCTAGTAGTCACGATATTAGTGACACGTATAGCCAGTCGGTCGCCTTTTACATCCTGTCTGGCAGAACGGCCGTTGGCCTATTCCTTAAGGGAGCCCGGACCAACACGGGAAAAACTAACTTAATATTTTTAAAATAACTTTCAGGCTAATATATACATTGATTTAAAAATGTGATCAGCTTTCTCACTAAAAACTACTTCAAATACCGTAATTGGATCAAAGTCAGTCAATTTATTTGACTTTGATGAAATTAAAAAAATGTTTTTCGACATTTCTTAACTTATAAGCTAAAACAACATTTTAGAGCTTTAGAATTGCGTTGAATGCCATTCAAAAGATCAAAATCGACCATCGTTTCCAAAATATAGAGTTTATTGAAAAATTGTATTACTGTCATTTTTAACTCTGAATTAAATATTTTGAATTAAATAATCAGATTATAGGTTTTTTTCTTTAAGCTTAAAATACTTCAATTTAGCGGGAAGTTTCACGGATGGTCTGCAGGGTCCATTCACAGATTTTTTTAAGTAAAATGATTTTATGTTAATAAAAATCTTATAATCTTGATAGTCTGTTTAGATCGTGATGCATCAAAATATTGTATTTCGACCACTAAACAATATTTGTAAGCTCATCACAACAATAGTGACTTAAAATTTTATTTGATTTGTAGATAGGTGCATCCAAGAACATTCACATTTAAATTTAAAAAAAACTTACGAGTTTTTTGTTTGTATAGAGGGAAAAGTTATTTGCAATTAATATTTCTATTGTAACAATATGGCGTAAGTTTTGTGCAATTTGCTTCGCTACGTTCGTTAGAAATGTTAATATCGTAATAGAAAACTCTTCAAGGTTTGAAGAAATTAAGTAAAACTATAAGAAAACTATCTACTAAAGTTTTAAAAATATTATATTCTCGTAAGATAGTACCGTTATGAGTTGTTTTTACACAGTTGTTTTTAAATAGTAAAAATATTTCAAAATGGTCATTCCCTTTTCACTAAATCCTGTTAAAAACATCACATTTGCATATTTTTAAGGATCGATGTATTCAAGTTGATGATACTTTATGAAATTGCTTGTGACATAATCTAAAAACCTGTTTTGATATCTGTTCATACATTTCGGTGAATCGAATAATATCTTATCTTCATTTTAATATTCTGCTATATAGAGCATTTGTTATGTCTATATTTGACGAAATATATAATTTTTTGGTTATATAAATACTAATATTTCAAATGACCTCAATTTTTAATGTTTAATTATTAAATTATAATTTTGACGATTTCTTTTTTAAAAGCCGACATTTAAGATGTTTCACATTATATCTTCCTCTTTTCTATGGTTAGCAAACATTTTTTAAAGAAATGTCTCAAGCAGGATTCGTTTTTATCATGCAATCTGAATAAAGAGCAAGGTATATTTATATTAATATGAATAATATCTTTATATCTTTATTTGAGGACTCGCCCTGATCTTTCAACGCAATGTTTGATAATCGTTGCGCTTAGTCTATGTAGAGAACGAAAAATTGCCAGGTTTGTTTTTTAAATAATTTAAAAGTCTATAACTAATTTTAAAATGTACCCCTAAATATTAGTATGCGAAGGTCGAACTTTTTGTCTAAATTTATGGACTCAAGCAAAGGTATTTGGAGCAGATATATATTAAAACCAAACTTAAATCCTATTTCTTGAACAACAAGCAGTTTTCAAGAAATGTGATTTAAGTTTTTGAATGAATGTATACCTATAGGTATAACTATTGTGGTATTATCTCCGTGTCTTATATGTATTGTACATAAAATTAAAACAATCTAATGGAAACGGTTAAAAATCGAACAATATTACATAAAATATACGATTTTATTTGTTTAAACAATCAAAATCAGTAAATTTTTTAACCGGGTGGTGCTATTAAGAAATTTTGAATAGCGCCACCCGGTTTTTCGCATTACAGCATAGCCATTTCGTATTCTCCAATTAACGACGAATCTAACTATGTATATACCATCCGGTAGTCTTATGGGACTAGGTTTAGTATCGTGGGCTCCCGTACTATATAATGATATTTTAAAATTAATGTGTAGTATTGCCCAATATAAACCTTTGTTTTTTTTTAAATACTACTATAAATAAGTCAACTGTTATTTATGCATTTTTTTTTAATTTAATTTTTTTATTTTAAAAAATGTAATTACACTAGTTTATAAATCCTATCCGACTTGAAATGGGCATACTATAGGATTTCCACACGTAGGGTTTGAACCTTTTTTTTTTTTTTTTTGTTAACGCAGGGGAAATGCATTTACGCACGACCGGGCCACTGAGCGAGGCCCGAGTGTGGGACTCGCCGGCTTCCACCGACCGGCCATACCCACTAAAACCCCTGCGGTGTTCCTACTCGATGCTTTTGTAGGCGGGGTGATGGGTACGCGTGAGCATTCTTCCACTACCCCGCCAGCATCCACATTCGCCTCGGACCGAGGCTTTTCACAACCCCGGTGGACGGCTTTGGCCATTTTTTAACGAGGTTGGCTTCCTCACACTCGTGCGCAGGCGGGGGCAAAGCCCCTGCCTTTGCACCGCGGGCCTTGGAGGCCCGCCACCCCACGACCTGGAGGTCCTCTGGGCAAATGCCCTAGGCAGAAGCCCTGGGCAGGTGCCCCTCCCCTCGCGGCCAATTTTTTAACGAGGTTGGCCTTCCTCATATACTGTGCGCAGGCGAGGGCAGAGCCCCCACCTTTGCACCGCGGGCCTTGCAGGCCCGCCATCCCACGACCCGAAGGTCCCCTGAGCTGAAGCTCCCCATGCGCGCAAAGCGCGCTGCGCACCTCTACCCCCTCTTCAAAAAGAGAGGTTCGAGAGCGCCCACCTCGGTCCAATTAGCTTCTCCAGGGTGCTGGATTACACCTCGGATACTGAGCCCCCCGCCACGACAAGGCTTGTAACCATGGGGGGGTAGAGTTTGAACCTACGACATTCCCGTAAGTCGTCCCTCGAAGCCTCAACGTCGCAGGTTCAAACCCTATGTCTCGAAATTTTTCTTTGATGTTTTTAAATTTTTTCAAGTCTCGAAATTTTTCTTTGATGTTTTTAAATTTTTTCAAGTTTTCCCAAGCATGGGGTGAGTATTGAAACACGAATATAAATACGATAGAACGTCGATAACATTATAAAAAATAATTAATTGATTTAATTTATCAAAGTATTATAATTTTGTTAGTCCGGGCTCCTTTGAAGAACAGACCATCTGCCGTTCTGCCCGGTATTTCGTAAGAGACGAATGATTAGTTATGCGAGTTGTAACATTCTGCATTCTCTCGCCCAGGCCTGGTACTACCGTACTACCGCCTTACCTATTCCTGTCGGGTCCTGCCTGTCCTCTTCCGGTTTGAAGGATAACGTAGCTGGTAAACTTATGTATGAGGCATTAAGACCCCGCTACAAGGATAGCAAAGCACCATTAACATGTTTTGTATCTATAGGTGGTGGTTGTTTCTTTCCATCAAGAGAGCTATTTGCTTGTTTGCTATCTTATGATATAAAAAAAATGCTGTAAACAAAAAAATATGAATATTTGAAAAGCTGTAATTTTTGAAAACTTGATACGATTTTATTTTTTAAACTGCATTTGATGTGGTTTTTTAAGTACTTTTAGTATTTAAGAAGGTCGAAAAATGATTGGTTAAAAATCTCGAAGTTATGTTGAAAAACGATCTGCTCGTTTGTTATCTTATAAAAAAATATATGTATTTTAGTATTGATCCCGTACTAAGAAAAATTAAAAAATTTGTCCAAAGACTAAATTATTATATTATAATAATATGCCAATTTTAGCGAAATCTTATATGTGTTGCAACTAAAACAAAAGGTATTGTTAAGAATGGAACGAACATACGGAAGATCTGAAAATAAAAGAACACCTCAGCTGCACAGTTATCAATCCAAGTCCACCACACTTTCACCCACGTCAGTAACCAATGCAAAAGCACACAAATTATCTACTAAACGAACGTTTCACTTTGTTTCTGTAGCTGGAGTTTCTTCATGAGAGTCGAATAGATCTTTAATCGATAGAGTTTTTAGACCTCTGTTAAGTCCGTTTCATTTCTTACACCTTTTGTTCAGTTTAATATTTCTTCAAGATTTTTCCACCAAACATTTTTAGAAAATTATATTTTTAGGTCTTACAAAACTGTGTTAAATGCCTTTCAAGAGATAAAAATCGATCAGCGCATTCAAAAGCTACGAAAAGCTATAGCTCTTCAAAATATAATATTGCGCCATGTTCAACATACATAAATTTATAAACTTTTTGAGCTCAAAAGTGTATGTTTAGGTCCACTTTTAGCTGATTTGAGCTCACCCCAAACTAATGCAAAGTTTTAGGGATGGCCTGTATTTTTTATTTAAATTTTATACAACCAGATACTAAACAAACCGATTTCTCTCCTGATGGAAAGATACAACATCGCTTATACACACTAAAGATGCTAATATTGCTTTGCTATTCGTGTGATGGGATTATAATGCCACTTGCACCTAACCCTGCCAACCGGAATACGACAGTGACAATCACTGACATTATTGCGGCAGCATGATTGCCCTATAAATATTTATAAATATATTTAAAAAAGCCTTCGCCTTAGTCCGCGTCATTGAAATGGATAACTAAAGAACCCTACATTCTGCGTGGCTCGACACGCACTTGGCCGATTTTTTTTCAAGAGTTGAGATAATTCGTAGTGATCAAATGTTACAGAAGTGAAGTATGAAGTATCTTCACTCCCGTATCCCCGAAAAGGTAGTCAGAGGTGTAACCAGTGCCCCCACGATTAGCCGAAGATACTTAGTACCACTAACTAGACTGATGCCAACGGGCAATTATCCAATCCCGGGCAAGGTTGTTTTTAACAAAAAACTGAAAAAATACATTTTTAATTGCCCGACACGGGAATCGAGCCCGGGACCTCATGTGGTTAATACCGACACCGGACCTCTAGACCACAGAGGCGAAAAAAATGTTATATCCTAGCCAAATCAATAGCAACAAATTATTACTAACTTATACGTCATGTTGTAGACAATAGTAAAACCGGTAGAGCTAAGCCTTCGTATCATCAGAATAACAATTAATAGTTCTGCGTTATAAAGATTCATACTCGGCTTAATCATTGCATTAACGCTCTTTTACCCTATGTTAAATATGTTGATCAAAAGTGTAGTCGAATTTTTATTCCAGTTCTTTTCTTATAATATAATTTATTTTGATAGCTCATATTCAGCACCTTGCATATATTTGCGAGTGTTACGATTGGTCGCATGCCCTAGTACTATTTGTTGCTCGCTGAACGGGCAAACGTCCAGTTATTCTAATTTTACATAATCGATGCCGTCGCAAAGCCGACTTAACGTTAAAAGACTTGTTTATCCGTCTAAGGTGAAAATTGGCAAGACTTATGTCACCCATCTGTTTAATTTAATTAATTTTATAACCATGTGAGCTTTATCAAGCAAAACTCATAATGATTCGAGCTTTATCTTAAGAATGTTAGATTAAAGATTTATTTACGATATTAACCATCTTTCTAAAACATTTCTCTGTGTTGTTCTGAGCTTCTTATTAAAATCGGTTTCCTTTAAAAGGAGCTCAAATGGCTTCTTCTCAAAAATAGCTTCTCATAAAAAATAGCTTTTTATAAAATATAGCTTCTAAGAGTATAAACTTTACATGTTGTCTATTTTACTACTATCGTGTAAATTCATAAATTGGTACAACTATCTTACCTGTCGCCAATATCGTCAGTGCTTGTGATGTTCGCATTCTAGCTTAGAAGGTAAGGTGGCGGGTAACAGAGCGCCAATAGCCTTACTAGTCAACCGCGCGGTTGCAAAGCAATGTTAATCTTTGAAGGTGGCAGGTGAAGGTCGCTATCCAGCAGATAAGCTGATTTTCTACATTTCATATTTTAGACTGACTTCTTTCTTTTCCGCCGTGTTGGTCCCGGCCTCCTTTGCAGAATAGGCCAACTGCCGTTCCGCCAGGCAGGTCGTAAAAGGCGACCGATTGGGTATCGAGTCACTACCATCGTGGCTACTAGGTGGTAGAGTTCTGCATTGTCTCACCCGGGTCTGGTACCACCGCCTTACCTATTCCTGCCGCAATAGCGTCAGTGCTTGTCGCTGTCGTGTTCCGGTTTGGAGGGTAAGGTAGCCGGTAAACTTATGCATGTGGCATTAGACCTCGCCACAAGATAGCAACGCACCATTAACATCTTTGGTGTCTTTAGGCGATGGTTGACTCTTTCCACCAGGAGACCCATCTGCTTGTTTGCTATCTGATGATATAAATTAAAAAAAACCTATTCACGATTAATTCCTTAACATATTAAATTTGACATAAAATATTTTTCATCAACGACTGGTGAAGGTTGCTTTCCTACTTTGATCATCTACTAATAAAAGGTCAAGATGAACGCGGGGATAACATCATCAGTCTTCAGAATTACTTACCGATGAAATAAAATCACTGAAAGGGTAATTTTTAAACCTTATCATCTCATTCAGTACGATAAAACAGTACAACATGGTTTCTTTCTATTTTTTCACGATAAAACTTTACGTTGACAGTGATAGGTGCGTTTGCTCATATGCGCGGTGACACATTTCCTTCCCAATGGTGCGTCTATTAGAAATCATGGGGTTTATGGTAATATTAGTATAGAAGTAATATAGAAGGTAGACGGTAAACTTATGCATGTGGCATAAGACCTCGCCACAAGATAGCATCGCACCATTAACATCTTTGGTATATATAGGCGATGGGTGACTCTTTCCAGACCCATATACTACTTTGTTATCTTATGATATAAAACTTACTTCTTTTTATATTAAAAGATAGCAAACAGCTATCTTTTAATATAAAAAAAGAAGTAAGTATAGATAGAAAAATACAAATTTACTAAAATGAGTTGAGTTTATGAGATGTTAAAGCTAGAAGATAGAAGATGATAGAATGATAGAAGATAGAAGAGATAGAAGCGAGAAATACTCTGGTTTGTCATTTTGAGGTCAAGTTTAAATTTATACTGAAAGGCATCGATTGATTTTACCATACATTGCACCGTATCCCTCTAAAGGTCAAAAGTGGGTAGTGTGCCTGGAGATTTTTTCATGTGGAATGAGTCATGGCTGGTGTGGATTTAGATCAATCGACCGCTTACCCTCTTTATAAATATTTTCAATGAAAATTAATTTTATCAATGAAATATCTGGGGTGTAAAAAATGTAAAAGATGGTGTCTCCCTAGTTAAAGTAATCGACCTTTTGTATGAAAAGTGTAGGCGTAAAACTTATAAGCCCTAACTATGTATATTAAGTGCAACAATCAGACTATATGATTGTAGTTAATGCACGCGCCTTCGTCGACATGAAATTTTCTTTTCACTATCAAAATGTAGGTAGTATTTTGTTTATAGCGAGTGTGTTAACTTCTATATTAAGTTATTCCTACGCTCGGACTCGTCCAATTACCGTACTTGTGTACTTAAGAAACTTATTTAGGGTAGCAACACATTATTAACATCTTTGATGTCAATAGACGATGGTCCTTTTTTCCCAATTGGGGAACCATCTGCTTGTTTGTTATTCTATGAAGTAAAATAAAATACATTATAGGGTTTAACATCCATGACTAATCGTTTTTTTTATTATATCATAAGATAGCAAACAAGCAGATGGGTCTCCTGATGAAAAGAGTCAACCATCGCCTATAGATACCAAAGATGTAAATGGTACGTTGCTATCTTGTGGCGAGGTCCAATGCCACATATATAAGTTTACTGGCTACCTTACCCTCCAAACCGTAATACGACAGTGACTGGCACTGAATCTATTGCGGCAGGAACACGTAAGGTGGTAGTACCAGACCCGGAAGAGACAATGCAGAACTCTAATACCTAGTAGCCACAATGGTAGAGACTTGTATCATCAATCGGCCGCCTTTTACGACCTGCCTGGCGGAATGGCAGTTGGCCTATTCTTCTAAGAAGCCCGCGACAACACGGGAAAACTCTTCGTTGGTGCACTAGTTGCACCTACTTCTACAGGGATACGGCGGTGACGACATTCATTTACATAAATATTTTGTAATTAATTCAAATTATCCTTGAAAAATCAGACAAATATCAATTTAATGTCGTTAAATTATATAAATATTTAAAAATTATTTTTATATATATTACACGTTCATAAGTACCTAATAATATTAGTAATTGGTAATTTATTAATATCTTTACTAATGTTACACGCTAATTGAGGCCAAATATTTGATATTTGTGGTATGCATGATAACATCTTTGAGTCTGCAACATTGAATGCCATCAATGATTGATTGATATGAAATATCTATATAAAAACATGGGTCAAATCTAGACCCATCTTACTAATATATTCAAAGCGCATTCCACAATTTTAGATACCTGCATTCCATATTTAAATGGATTGGATGCGTTTTGTAACGCTGACATTAAAATAATTAACAGTAGGAAAAAGAATTAATTTTTATATTTTAATATTGTAATGTATTTTTTCCTGTGTTGGTCCCGGGCTACTTTGAAGAATAGGCCAACTGCTGTTCCGCCAGGCAGGTTGTAAAAGTTGATTGGTAATACGAGTCACTTCCATCGTGGCTACTAAGTGGTAGAGTTCTGCATTGCTTCACCCGGGTCTGGTACCACCGCCTTACCTATTTCTGCCGCAATTGCGTCAGTGCTTGACACTTCCATTTTGGAGGGTAAGGTAGCTGGTAAACTTATGCATATGGCATTAGACCTTGCCATGAGTGATCAACTCATAATTAAAATCTTTGGTGTCTATAGGCGATGGTTGACTCCATCAAGAGACCCATCTGCTTGTTTGCTATCTTATAATATAAAAAATTTAATATATTTTTATATTGTAAGATAGCAAACAAGCAGATGGTTGTCCTGATTTAAAAAGAAAACCATCGTCTATAGACACCAAAGATGTTTAAGGTGTGTTGATATCCGTGTGGCGGGGTTGGAATGCTACATGCATAGTTTACTGTCTATCTTGCCCTCTAAACTGGAACATGAAAGTGAAAAGCGCGGACGCTGTTGCGGCAGGAATAAGTAAGGCGGTCATGATATTTTCCGCCATATGAACCAACCCGCTCGTGATATTTTTTTTAAAGGGCAATGGGCTTACCTCTCGTTCCCACTACTGTAACTTCTGTAAACCAGAATCAACAGCGGCAACCTTCCTGATAACCTCTGAGTTGCGAGCTCAGAGTGCCTTGGGGGAAAAGATAAGCGTCTTGGAACCCGCATCGAATTTAGTCAGAAGAGTATAGGAGGAGTAGGAAAATACATCCAGTTTCCCACCCTTTACAGCAGGAGACAGCGTAAAGATAAAGCGAAAAACTGCTAAGAAATGAGACGTTTACAATCAGGTTAAGCCTAATTGCTATTGCACTACGGTAATTTAGGTATTTGAGGACCTACGAAAATGGCCTACTTATTTCTGCTTTCAGTAGTATGTATGACAAAATCGTTTGAAGGCACGGAAATTCCCACGTGTTGCTACAAGGTCGGAATAGTAGATTACCCCGGATATACATCGTATACTATCAAGCATTTGGCTGCGTTCATTTTGCCAGAATTACACTCCCAAAGAATATGATGTGCAGTTGTTCATATTTACAGTTTATGGTGGAACATTCGCAAAATGGAGAAGGAACTAATTTGAACGAGAATAATTTAGCTTTAAAATTACCATGACTAATAAGGAACTGTGCAACACAATGATCTATTTCTATCCGCGTTTTACTTAATCGTTCCCGGACGCAGGGGAAAAAGTTATATAAATGCCATCCTTTAGGTGAGCATCACCAACGCGACTGCCATTCATTTAATAATTCATTAGTAACGTCCATCACAGAATTAAAGAGGCGACGTATTTTTGTTTGAGCTTGCGGATTGATAAATTCTGGGCTAGTAAAGTTTTTAGAATTATAGTACATTGCGGCCCAACGCTGAATTTTTAAATCTAATGGAAATATACCTGATAAAACGGGTAAAGCTTCAGAGCTTAGAGTGCGATATGCTTTACACAAAAATATAAAAGCCAAACGCTGATTTTGAAGTAATTTACGCCGGGTCGCGCCGCTTGTAACTTTATCAGCCCATGCTGAACATGCATAAGTAATACAACCTAAATAAGTTGCGTTATAAATTATCTTTAAAGTGTTAAAAGTTAAACCCCACGTTGAGGTAGATATGCCGCCAAAGGACAAGTAATCCGTTTAGCCTTTTCACTGATATAGTTAATATGATTTATAAAAGTATAGTTTTTCTCTAAAATTCAACTTAAATATGTTACGGACTCCTTTTTCTTTACTGTGCTATTATTTAATTTTATACTAGGAGACGATAGAGCGAACCTTTTAGTATTAAGTAGAATGTTTTATGAGGCGCAAATTTTAAATGATTTCTGAATCCCCAGTTGGATATTAAATTAAGACTAGTATAAGCCAGTGACTCTATCTGTGCTCATGTGTTTGCTTGTATTATTAAAGCAACGTCGTCCGCATAACCTATAAGTGAGCATCCTTCAGGCAAGGCTAGTGAAAATAAATCATCAAATCCTAAGTTCCATAGATATGGCGAAAGTACCCTGTGATATTGTCGGACTCTATTAACTAGTTATGATGTTAGATAAATAAATAGTAAATAAATATTCACAGGAAAAATCACACTGACTGATCTAACCCCAAATAAAGTAAATTATTTGTTTGTGTTATGGGTGTTATTCAACGGCGTAAACTAAGAGCCCTGATAATGCTCTTATAGTCGAAACGTTTGGCTATGCGTCTCAACTAAGAATAGGACTGTCAGGATGACATATTGCTCCGCATTATGCAAAAACTTCATAAGTGATGAGTACGGTGTGCAAAAAAATTCTAACAAAGAAATACTTTAAAATATATTTTCATTCTAATTGGTATACTTTTTATTCAGATTCTCATCATTAGATTATGTTACCATGTATTAAAATAAGGTGTAAAATAACTAACACGACTTTTATATATACATAGATGAACGGCTAGACTGATATATTTTACTATTTTTTTAATTGATGAATATTATATTTTAATACTTTTTAGCCTATTCTGGACAAATACAACCCAAACCCACGAAAATCGCAACAAAATTGTCCCCGTCGTTTTTGACTTATAAGTGGTGTAACTAACACGACTTTTTTAAATTTATATAGATGAACAGCTAGACTGATGTTTTTTAATATTTTTTTATTGATGGAAATAACATTATCAAAACGTTATTTGTTCTTCAATAAATCAGCAATATTTTTTGAACAAAATATTTTTATGCTGACATTACTAATTTCACACTTGTGTTATGAAGTTGATAACAAGCGCGATCCTATTTTTATTTGGAACGCATACTAAGATTGAAATGGATGTGATTTAAATAAATTATGTTTTTTAAAACAGTACAAGAGTTTATATTTAAAAAATATCGATCGATCGATACGGAAAGAATTCATATATCTTATCGAAGTGAAAACTTTAGTCACGTTAAGAGATTATTTATTTATTTAATACTTTATTGTACACAACAAATCAACAGGAAAAAAATTACAACAAGCGATATTTTTAAAAAGGTACAAAAGGCGAGCTTATCTTTAAAAAAGAGTTTTCTTACAGCCAACCTGATTTTTGTGAGGCAAAACGGGCGTCGCCAAGGTCCTGTTCCGATTTAAGGAGCAGGGAAGCAGCTGCCCCCCCCATAGATTAATAATAATAAATATTCACGAGACAAATTACATTTAATGATCTAACCCCAAAGTAAGCTAATTATTTGCATGTGTTATGAGTGTTAATCGGCGATACTAATACATAGAAATACATATATAAATACTAGAATATATTTAATAAGCACCCACTCTCAGAAATACAAACATTTATGCTCATCACACAAATGCTTGCCCCCGTCGGTAATCGAACCCGAACCGCGTCGATTGCGTTGTCAGCGTTGCTAATCATTCGACCAATGGGGCGGTCCAATGAGATTTTTAGGAAGTTGTCAAATGGAATGCAATCTAAGTCCTAAGTCTTACTTGACTTGCATGTTTGATCATTCCTCTGGCATCTTAAATTTATTGAATTGAATGGCCCTCTTTCAACTCCTTCAGCCTCTTCTTATCATGAGTGATAGAAAATACTTATAAACACAAAGTCAACGAGTTCAAGCTTGCTATTAGGGTACTTTCTATCTCTGAGTTTCAGACTCTCTTCATCATGAGTACTTGAAAGTACTTATCACATCACAAAAATCGAGCGCAATTTTGACTGTCACCATCACACTTTCCACCATGAGTTCCAATGGCCTTCTTTTGGCTCCATTTTCAGGCTTTCCTTATCATAAAAAATAGGAAGTGCTCATAACCATAAAACCAACGAGCCCAAGTCTGACTTACTTAGCACTTTCTGTTTGGGAGTTCTAATGGCTCTTCCGGCTCCATCTCCAGTCTCTTACCATCAGGTGTAATTGAAAGTATCATCACAATATAACCAATGAGCCCAATATCAACTATCTTAGCACTTTTTATATGTTAATTCCAATGACATTTTTCCGGCTCAAACTTCAGACTATCATCATCGAATAATATAAATTATTTAAAACATCAAAACCAATGAGCCCAAACTCAGCTGTCACAGTCCTCGGCATCGGAAGTTCAAGTTCCTACATCCAGACTCTATCATGAGATTAGGGTCGGTGATGCCATAATATTGCATTGTCATCGAATTTACATAAGCACATATGCTAAATGTCAACTTAGTCAGATATCAGAAAATTGTTAAAAAATGTTTTGTAAGATTTGAAAACTCTGTTACATACAAACATAAAGTTAATAGTAGGAGAGCTACTGAACCATCCAACTTACTCACTTCCCACAGAGTTACAACTTTTTTAAATATTATTTTACTATCGGTCATTTGAGAAAATGCCGTTCTGGCAGGCGCTTTGTGGTTGCGTCACCATCGTTTTTTCATAACCTGTTCCCACAAGGCTACAATTTTAATTTGTAATTTACATATTATGTTTAATAGTATATGATCCCACTATAAGAAGACCTTCACCGAGCTGGTTAAAGGATGAAAAGTATTTTATGTCCAATAAAATATGTCAATAAATATATTGCAAATAGGTTGACGTAGGTAGGTTGACTATTTTTAACTAGGTGGTAGTTGAAGGTCGTTCTATAGAGGGATATTAGACTAAGTCTTTAAAAAAATTGACAACCTATTTTGATGGCTGCAAGTATACGCCGGTCGACAGCAAAGTTGTCATCGGGATTATAATTCATAACCTGCTCCCACAAGGCTGAAATTATGAGGACGTATTCTTTTAAAACTTTAAAAAGTATGTGTAAGCAGCTAATCTATTCTGGTAGTTCCAAGTGTCTGCCAGATGGGTATAAAGTTTGACTAATAAAAGGCTGTACAGTGTACATACTGAACGAGAATGTTCCGAATTTAATTCTGATACCGAATGTTTAGGAAAAAATTGACCTAATAAAAATATTTACAAACATACTTTTTTTTCATTAATAACAAGCTGAATTTTTGTAAACATCTTCGTTTTGACGAGACAACCATCTTTTCTATCTTCGAAAAATCTCGAATCAGGTAATTCCCCCGTGTTGGTTGCGGGCTCCTTTGAAGAATAAACCAACTGCCGTTCTGCCAGGCAGGTCGTAAAAGGCGACGGATTAGCTATGCGAGTCACTACCATCGTAGCTACTAGGTGGTAGAGTTCTGCATTGTCTTGCCCGGGTCTGGTACCATTTCCTTACCTATTACTGCCGCCATAATAGCGTTAGTGCTTGTCGCTGTCGTTTTTTGGTTTGGAGGGTAAGGTAACCAGTAATCTTATGCATGTGGCATTAGACCTTGCCACAAGATAGCAATGCACCATTAACCTCTTTGGTGTCTATAGGCGATGGTTGACTCTTGCCATCAGAAGACCCATCTGCTTGTTAGCTATCTTATCATATAAAAAAAACCCAAAAAGAATTAACCCACACACCGCCAAACAGATAGTAACACCCCCTTAACACTTTGGTGTCCATAAAGGATGGTAGAGCCATTTGCTTGCTTGCTATTTTATGCTATGCTAGCTTAATGTGTTCTTTAGTACATAGAGGTCGTCGCACGAATCGATATAATTTCTATTACTTAGTACCAATAAATCCGTTGCGAAAATTAAGAAGTTACTTAAAAAATGTTAAGAGTTTGTCAGCAATTTTGATTTAAGTACTTATATTTAGAATTAAAATTTCGATATATACTTAAATTGTGCAATTTTAATTTTAATCAACTTTTTCTAATTGAATAATCAAAATCATCAAAATCCAAAAGTGCTCGTAAAAATAATATAATGTTTGACGTTGATTATATGGATTCAATGTTAACAGTATTTTTGCAGTACGAGTAAGTTATTGAATTGTGCAAAAATATTTAGCTTCGTGGTTTTGATATTGATTTACAGAATATATTTTACACAATACAAATGTAAAAAGAAGTAGACAACGCGACAGTATGGAGACCAATGTACTACTGTATCATGATAAAATTATCGATCGCTGCGTAAGAATGGTGTCTTTGTTACCGGAATGCTGTATGAAGAGAGTTATGAATGTGGGGGAAGGCAAGTCTATCTGAACCTTTCTTCCCAATTAGAAGCCGTAAAGATTTGTATGTCTATTTTAGAGCCTATAGAATGAAAATCTGATTTCTGATTTAGACTCTTATTATTGACACGATTCTCGTTTAAAAAAATAGCGTTGGAATAAGCACATTTAATGTAGAGTAAGAAGGGAATAAGCACATTTAATGTAGAGTAAGAAGTAATTAATGTATTGTTAAAGTAGACTTTGAAGTAATCTACCCAACTTTCCATTCACCTACTCTGTTTCCTGCTAAAAAAAAATTAAGCTTGCAATAACTAGAAACTTCAGCGTTATGTTTTCAATGAGACACGGAGGTATAGCCGACTCTAGATCACTGCTGCGCTTTACCTAGAAAAAAAAACAAACGACGTAAGCACAAAACCAATGAGGCCATTAACAGATTTTAAATCGTTTTATTACTTAGCTATGATTTCCATTTTATTGTTAGTAGAGTTCTGTACCGTCTAAGTACAAATACCTTATTTTTTCCTGTTTCGATAACGTCAGTGCTTGCCACTGTCATGTTCCAATTTGAAAGATAGGGTTTGGCTACCTTATCTGAACTTAAGAATGGTAGCATAATATTCCTGCCACACATTTTAACCATCTTTGATTTATATATGTTATGTGATTTCGTTTTATATAAAGAGCCATCTGTTTGTTTGCATTCTGCATCTACGATGTAGCAAATATTACAATTAAAATCAATCTTATACTTTAAACGAACAATTTGTATATATTTGTACGAAATTGGTTACTCCGGAACGACGTTCTTTATTTTGACGAAATTAATGGCCGATTGCACTAATATTGTCTTAGTTTAGGACTATCCTAAATAGTATGCTGTCACTTCTTGTCTTAAGTGAAAAGAATGTGATAACATGTCACTAAAAAGTGTCCTAAGTTACGACAATGTTAGTGTAATTAGCCATTACAGTCTTCTAATATTAAAATTGTTCTAGGTAAGTGTCATCTCCGTGATAATCCATTTTCTCACGAAAAAATATAATTCGACTGAAGTTAGTCTACGACACTAACATATACATAAATACTCAAGTATTGACAGACATCCAAAATCAGACATACAAACATCTACGCTCATCACACAAATTTTTGTCCTTTTCGGGAATCAACCTTTTCGGGAATCGTGTTGCTAACCACTCGACCAATATTAATTAGTTAATTATCAAAAAAGATTCAGAATTACTGATCTTAACAATAAAATGTCGGTGTTTTAAAACCAATTCAATATTGATTTTAATTTACTGAGCACAGCATTTGGGCAATCAAGTGTTCTTATTGTATATTAATTTTCATCAAGGCCGGTTAAGCCTTAATTAAGGTTATAATTATCAGTAAAATTAATAACAGCAAATATTTATTTCAAATATTGACAAAAAATTGAATGTACAGATAGACCTCACAGATAAATGTAATATAGATAGTGCCAGATTAAGACTACTTGGTACACTAAGTAATTCTGTGCGTGTCTATCCTTGAGTAAAATAGTATCAGTATAAATAAAATGTGTTTATTACGCAAGATAGATCATTATGGGACCTCGTAGATACGTCAACGCTTTATGCCAGGTTCCTAATCAGTAAAACGACTCGTTCTAGTTACGAGTATAACATTTTATACGAGGCGTAAGCCAAAATTGTTCCTATAAATGTCAAATTATCAAAATGTCCAAACAACTTATGGAACACGTTATTATTATTAAATTGGTTTTTAACAGTTAGTGCTATGAATGACGGGTAGCAGATAATAGTAATAAGATATAAGTCTATTTAAAACGAAAGTTTCTCAAACACCAAAAATTTGCTAGCACATGAATGCTAGCAAATTTTTTTGTGCTGTTTGTGGTGGCCCCAAGATGTGATGCCCTAAGCAGTTGCTTAATTTGCTTAAAACAACAAAAAACGTAATAAAGTAAATATTACCTACAATTATAAAACGATTTGAATGTTAAAAGTTAGAAATATTTTGTATGGTTGTATGTACCTCTCATGAATCATGTATTTATAGTAACTAAAGATGAACAATGTACAGTTCAGTACAATCAGGTTTTACATCTGGTGCTTCTCGTAACGAGTTTTTGTTATGTCATCTGTTACTGTATTAACGCCATGATGTCTGACAATAATCTATAAGTACTTTTATGCTTATAGTAGGGGAGCCCAAGATGCTAAATATTGTGTAGTTACACGAGCGTCGTAGGGTTTGTAGATTAAAATATAGGAAAAATAAAAGTTTAAGTATATATTTTTCATTTCAATGGTTGGAAAATGTCGGAAAGAGAAAGGAGGAGGGAGTGTAGCGTAAGGGAGTGGGAGGGTCACAAAGTTGCAAAGAAAACGTTGTCTTGACATTCTCGAGCGCATCTGAATTTTCTTTTATTTTAGAGGAAATTATGTAAGAATAATGAAAAAAATATAATCTGACAATTTTCACAAGCTGAAGTTATCAGTTTTTTTTGCCCTAGTCACCCGCCTCTATTAAAAGGCTTATTTTTTTTATTTTTTTTATGTTATAGCAAACAAGCAGATGGGTCACCTGATGGAAAGAGTCAACCATCGCCTATAGACACCAAAGGTGTTAATGGTGCGTTGCTATCTTGTGGCGAGGTCTAATGCCACATGCATAAGTTAACGGGCTACCTTACCCTCCAAACCGGAACACGACAGCGACAAGCACTGACGCTATTGCAGCAGGAATAGGCAAGGCGGCGGCAACAGACTCGGGCGAGACAATGCAGGACTCTACCACCTAGTAGCCACGATGGTACTGACTCGCATAGCCAATCGGTCGCCTTTTACGACCTGCCTGGCAGAACGACAGTTGATCTATTCTTCAAAGGAGCCCGGAACCGACACGGGGAACCAACCAACCAAACTTATACGTGTATTGGGCGGAGAGGCTCAATAGTATGAGATGTACGCCCCTATGTTAATCTGACGCGCTCGAGTAAATCCCAAAATCCACTCTCGCCCAAATATTATATTATACAGAGAAAACATTTTTATTTTTGTATCAGTAGTTTTTCAGTTTATTCGTTACACACATCTTAAAACTGTGTAATGAATAAACTACTGAACCGATCTTAAAAGTTTTTTTTATTACAAAGCTACACTATCCAAGACTGAGATAGTCTATTTTTTAGCCGATTGAATAAAAAGAAGTAATAATTTTGAGTCACGAGTAATAGCTAGTAAACAAATAGTTACTTATAGTTAATAATCTAACTTCAAATTAAGCAAATTATTTGCTTGAGATATAGGTGTTAATCAACAATACTAATACATTTAAAAGTATTGATTTTTGACTTCCCGCTACGTAGTACGTGGTGTAATTTACAATTTTGCCCTGATTTTCGAAAATCGAGTTTTCACCGGATCTCTACATTTTGCGGTCCTAGGAATCTTTTTCGACTATTTTCGCGATGACGTCAGTATGTCTGTATGCATGTATGTGTGTGTATTTGTGCATGTAAACATTTCATAACTTTTGAACGGCTGAATCTATCGAAACGCGGTTCATGGCATTTGATTGGATTTTAACATAATTTCCAGATAATAATTTTCAGGCTAATACACCGATGGACTTGAAAATCTTATCAGCTTTTCTCCTTTAAAAACTGCGTCAAATACCGTTAATTGGATCAAAATCGGTCAACTTGTTTAGGATTTATTAATGATGAAAATATTTTTGAAAAAAATGTTTTTTGACATTGCTACGAAATTTTTCAACCATTATTTAGCTAAAGCAATATTTTAGATCTCAAAAATTGAGTTGAATGTCATTCGAAAGATCAAATTCAATCAGCGTTCTCCAATCAATCCAATCAAACAATCCATGTTTATAGTTTTTACTCTTTTAGCGGGAAGTTTCTGGGATGGCCTATAGGTTCAACAACTTACATATTTTTTAAAATAAAAATAGTTTATTCGGAACAAAAATCATAATTCATACAAACAGTTTTAAAAATGTAGTGCAGTAGGTACAGTAAAACTGTAGCGCAGTGAGAGTGCCCCCTCCATAAGTTAGTGAGAACAACTGCTTCTTATAATTTAAATGTATATTAATTAATCCCGAAACCCCTAAAAAACTGAGCTTTTTCCCTTGCCGTGCCGTGTTACAAGAAAAGTAATTGTTATAGCGTTATTTAGGATTTATTTGAATTTTTGCATACCTATTGTAGATTTGTAGATTGCCTGACCGCTACAAAATCAAGAACAAACAGAAGATTGCCACCAATTTGTACTTAGAGCAGTTGAATTTGCGTAGTATACCTATCAATACATAAATTTTAATTTCAATGTATAAAACTGTTGTCAAATTAAGCTTTAAACTTTAAAAATATCATTATGCCAATCATTTTGCAGGATACGCTGAATATATCGAATGTTAGAACACGAGCTCATCAAGACGAAATAAATGAATGATGATCATTAACGCCAAATCTGTCACCTTAGTGATTACCTACTTTAATGTGCTATAGTAGGTGTTGCGTTATGGGCAGTCTCAAAGATTTGGCTACAGTTGACCTAGAAGATTATTTGTAAATTATATGCAATTAGCTGATCAGCGCAGCTTCGCCCGCGAGGAGATTAACATGTCGTCAATATAGTTTTTCATACATTTCATATCCCTACTTCAAACTCTTAGTGAATTATTTTTAAAAAAAACCGGCCCATGTTTGATCCCGGATCATCAACACTCTTCATGCCAAATTTCATCAAAATCGGTTCAGCGGCTATACAGACAGACAGGCAGATAGACAGATAGACTGATAGACAGAAGGACCGACACACTTTCGCATATGTAATATTAAATTGGAAATATTAGTGTGGAAATATTAGTATGGACTAGTATTAGGAAGTATTAAGGAATAATAAATTGACAATTTTAACATTTATTTTTAAAATATGGATAATTAAATTTACAGATTAATCTTTTATTTTTAAAATAGTCATCTACTTACTAGTAGAAAATTTCTATTAACTAGGTTATGGGGAATTTTAGAAACTTATTTTTAAGCAAGTCTTGTAAAATAGTAATTGCTGCTGTACGGTTTAATAACTACGGCACACGGGGATGTTAATATACCAATCAACACTAAACTTTGACACACGATTGAGGTTATTTTAGATATAAAAAACTGTAAAACTTTGTTCGACACGAGAATTGAACTTGAGATTTAACATAAATAACATTATATTATTTAAGAAGTAGGCAGACATTTAACAAGTGTACACCTTAGTAAAACATCACGGTTAATTATAATAACCATGAACTTTGCATATTATGTGTACGGCATGTCAGTAAGTCATGAAATCGCTAAAATACGCTTAGGTACCTCGTTGATAAGACCATATACACGTGATGCTGTTGCTTGTCAGCTGACTTCCCAAAAGCACAGAATACTGGAGATTACAAAGTTAATGTACATACATACATACAGACGCGATATCCCGGAATGGTTCGGAGCAGTGTGTTCCTAACCATTCCGAGATATCGCGTCCGTCAGGGTTGTCTATGTGTGTGATACTTGAATATTACTTGTATGTACTTTGACTTCTCATTTGTTCTATATTTTTTTATGTTTGTTATCTCAGAACTCGGCCATTTTAAATCGATTACATTTTTTTTTGTTTAAAAGGGTAGGTACACTTGCCATGTAGTTCCATTTTAATTTGGTGAAGATCTGATCCAGATAAAGGAAATGGGAAGTCGGATGCTGCATTACTGCGTTAAAAATTATTTTAAAAAACAACGCAAATGAATATTCTATGGTATAGTGAAGTCATACCACAGAACATTCATCGTTTACTCTAAAACTTGTGTATAATCAAATAACTAAATATATTTAATAGTTCGGAGATTTAGCCATTTCAATTTGTATAACTTAGTTAAGTCATTAAAAATACCGATTTATTTGAAATTTTTTAGTCGTTTCCATCGTTAACTTTTAACTAATATTAGTTTATACCACGAAATATTATGTTTTCTGTGGTTTATACTGTGACTATCTTATGTCATAGTCACTACAGTTCTTCTTGGTGTAGTGGTTACTATCTTAGTAAATAAAATTCGGTCTCACTGGAGATACTCTTAGAGCCGGTTCCAAGCTCACTAAAATTAAATTTTTGCTAAAAATTTTGCCCGCCCATAATGCATGGCTTCGCAGTAAAGGTTTATATGGAGAACAACTGCATAAATTCATTCTGAAAAAAAATTACATGTCTATGTTTTGTTAAATTCTGATATTCTTAATTTTTGAAACAGTTTAGTTTTTTTAATAATAGCTAAATATTGCATACTAAAGCACTTTCAATTCTAACCTAATTGTATAATGTGTAAATAATTTTAGTACCTACAAATAAATACTTATAACGAAGAATAAAATTATATTATGTAACATTTAAATAATATGCGCAATAGTTTTAGCACAGCCAGCTATATTTTTGTATAGGTACCTGTTTGTTTTAAATCTGTTGTAAATTACGTTGATAACAGTTTTTACTTTATCAGTAGCGTTGTGGCATCGGCAACAAGCTGCGTCATTTATATTTGATACGCGTGCCTGGATGTGTATCGCATGGGTGAGAATGTGTGCGTGCGGGCTATCATTGAAGCGCGTACGCAGCGGCATCTGTGCCTTGTGCGAGAATTATTATCGTGAACGCGACTAGTATGTTTCGATGCCGTCAGCCCATGTGTCTGAACATCGAGTGAGATTGTAAATTGTTCTAATTGGGCATGGCGGTCACTATTATTAGAATAGTGCTTTCTTCAATTGCAAACCTAGTGGGCAGGTTAAGCAATGAACGCATAATACACCAGTGAAAAGAGAGCCCGTGTTAACATTACAATTGGCACGCGAAGCCATCGCTAGGACGAGTGCAATATGCACATTAGCATTGTATGTGTGTGTGAAGTGATCACAAATAGTCAGTGCGAAAGGGGTTCGACGCAATGATCTTTATCGTAAGTAAATATTGCGATTTCATTCTAACTTTTGAGGTTATGTCAAACAATCGTGGAAATGTTTGGACGTGTAGTTATAGGTACGCCTGTTTACGTATTGATATTATTCTGTTAACATTTATTACTACACCAATGACTTTCTTTACGAATATTTCACTAATGATTATTTGTGCATTAAATAAATTTACTTTTATGTACTATTTTAATCGTATATCATTAACCATTTTTTTATTAAAACTGCATTCATTCTAATTTGATTTTGATTTTTAAGTAACATATGAAGAATTTTATAAAGTAACACTGCATATCATACCTATTTGTTGTTTAATTTAACATTAGCGTAGGATCTTAAACATTAATTTAAAACTTATCTATATAGTTATGTAAAAATCGTATTTCACCTTGAATAATTTAAACTCAGAAGGTAGGTTGGTGTATAATTATTACCTATGTATCGATTCACGATATAGACAAAGATTTGTATGTAATGAAAAACTATATTTACTTATTGGTATTTTACGTATTAATTACGTCATACCTATATAAGAATGTAAGTATTTCATTAAATATAAAATAATATTTATTTCCACAATATTATAAATGCAAAATTTGTTTGTGTTTATGTCTGTTACTGTATTGTGTTTATGTGTGTTGTATATGTATATGATACACACACACTCACGTTATGCTTATGTATATTTTTATGTAGGTACCTATTTACTCTTATTAAAAATGTCATTGACTAAAAATTCACTAATCGACACATATTAAGATAATTATTTTTTTTGAAAAAAATATTTAAATACTTTTTTAATGAGTGTTTGTATGGCTAAATACATCTAAAAAGTATTTACCCAAATATATAAAGGTAGCACTTGGTGCAAGGGGACCTTAAAGTGACACAAGAGACACACCTGGGGTTCAATGGCATATCCATATTAGGATAACGTCTTGCAATTTCACCAAATTGCACTAACTATTTCGATCTATGTTTATAACTAAAAATATTACTGGTGTTTTCTAAGCTAAGCATTCGTATCAAATTTATAAGCATATTACCTAGTATAAGCATTTGAAATCAAGATTAAATATTATCTCAATAATAAATCATATATAAAAAAATATTAAGTACCATTAATTTGACTACAAAATATATTTGTTGTCTTTTCAACCGACTTTCCTAAAGGAGAAGTTTATCAATTCAGCTGTATGTTTTTAATCTTAAATTACTTATATTACAAACACCTTAACACAGTGTGTATCAAAATCCTGTCCTATAATCAAAGGCATTGTTGGTATAGTGCGCGCGGAACTAGTTGGCCGCGCCATACGTAATACGTAAGGCGCGGCCAACTATAGTGCGCGCGGAACTAGTTGGCCGCGCCATACGTATTACGTATTACGTATGGCGCGGCCAACTAGTTCCGCGCGCACTATAGTTCCGCGCGCACTATAGCTCAATGCAATAATATACCTAATATAATACATTATTATGTATTTTATAGACATTAGATAGATCATTTTTTACCGATCGACATAATTATTAATATTTGAACTATCATTTAAGATAATGATACTTTAAACATTAGATTGGCAATAGGTACAAAATATCGTCCAGAAAATGTAAGCAGACACAAAGGTGACTGCCTACAACCGCAACATCAATGCGGCTTTTTTACTGAGACGACCGCGGACCCGACGTGGTGTTGTCCGGTTAAAAATATACACAAAATTTTAACGAAATTGGAGGGTACAAACAATTTAAAATACCATAATATTTAACTTTTGATCCGCCCCATTGGTCGAGTGGTTAGCGAACCTAGATACGAATCGTTGGATCCCGGGTTCGATTCCCGGCAGGGACAAGCATTAATGTGATGAGCATCGATGTAAATCTGGGTTTGGGTGTTCATTATGTATGTTACAGTATTTATATATGTATTTCTATGTATTAATGTCGTTGACTAAAACCCATAACACAAGCAAATAATTTGCTTACTTTGGGGTTAGATCAAATTGTGTAATTTGTTCAGTGATTATTACCGTTATTAGTATTTTATAAATAGAATAATTTCATTTCTGATAATGTCATTGACTGGTCTATATGCCCCTTTCGGGTGTGACAGGGTTTTTATTACTCTCTGTATACCTATCTCAAACTTGCCATTTCCCGCGATATAACTCCCGTGAAAATTGGGATAAAATGCTTTCACCTCATACTCATATCAATATCACTCAAACAATATAGATTTTTAATGGTATGATATTTTCAAAATCGGTGCAATAGTTCCAGAGATTAGAAGTTTGTTTGTAGGACAAACAAATATATAAATATTACCTCATTGTAATACTAGTAAATAAGTAAAGATACTTACTAAATGATGCTAGATTTGTAACTCCTTATCTGCGACTAACATTTATACACATTTAAAAATGTTTCATTGTCCTACTAGTTTCGTCTCTTGTCCTCATGACTGGTAACAGGTTCATGACAATGACAAGCCCTTTTTAGTTTAGATGAACATGTATAAATTTCCGGGGAATGATATGATAATTGATAATACATATCACTCGCCGAAGTTTTCATTATGCTTCTTGCGTGTATATTTTAGATCTAAGTGCATGCAATTCTGGGATTAATATACATATATTTTCCCCATGTTGATCTGAGCTCCTTTTACAGAATAAACAATCTGCCTTTCTGCCAGACAGTTCGTAAAAAACAAACGATTGGCTATACGTGTCACTACCATCGTGACTAACAGGTGGTAGAATTCTGCAATGTCTCGCCTCGTCTCGTCAATTTTTGGTATCACACCCAAACCTATTCCTGCCATGCTCCGGTTTGGAGTAAAAGGTAGCCGGTAAACGTATGAATGCGACTTTACTATCCCGCCACACGGAACGCGTCATTAACATCTTTGATATCTACAAGCGATGGTTCTCTTTCCACCAGGAGATTCATCTGCATGTTTGATGTCTTATGGTATAGAAAAATTTGTCATTAAAATTCGAGAATGAAATCATGTGTTGCACAATATATTAAAGACTAGTGGCCCGATACGTGCTTCGCTACGTATAATGTGAAATATTAAAAAAAATAATTCGAACATCAAATTCACAAAAAATGTGATAAATGAAGAACCGCTCTACCGATTTTGTGTAAACTTTACATTAACCATCTACTAAATAGTCTGAACAAAGCCTAGCCATTTGGTTTGAATAGGTGAGCCCGTTCTTGAGTTATAAAATTACAACGAAAAGTGGCATTGATTTTTATATATATATAGATAACGCTAACAGTGGGCTGACAATGCGTTTGCAGCTTTTGTATCATTAGACAGCAGAAGCAGAAATTTCTCCTGATGAGAAGAGTTTGACACCAAAGATGTCTGCTAACCATTAGGCGAGATGGTAATACCATACAAGTATAAGATTATCGGTTGAAACTTTCTGGAAAAAGTCGTCTTGCCTTTACAAACTGCAACGCCACAATAATATTTGATGCAATAGTGATGGGAATAGGTAAGGTGTTGGTGTTAAATCCGAGCGGACGTTGCGGAACTCTACCACCTAATAGTCACAATATTACAGCCAGGGTCACGTGATCTTTTTTTATATCATAAGATAGCAAACAAGCAGATGGGTCTCCTGAAGGAAAGAGGCAACCATCGCCTATAGACATCAAATATATTAAAGCGTTGCTATCTTGGGGCGTGGTTTAATGCCATGCATAATTTTACCGACTACCTAACGACGCTCTTATTATTCTACTGTACTATTGCGGCAGGAATAGGTAAGGCGGTGGTACCAGACCCGGGCAAGATAATGCAAAACTCTACCACCTAATAGCCACGATGGTAGTGCCAATCGATCGCCTTTTACGACCTGCCTGGCAGAACGGCAGTTGGCCTATTCTTCATAGTGATAACGTGATAATATGTAGCCTATATGTTGACCTGACCTGTTAGTAATATTCATGCAAAATTTGAAGTAAATCCATGTAGTATTTTTCGAGTTTACCGAGGACATACATACAGATAAACAGACAAAAATTCTAAAAACTATATTTTTGGCTTCGATATCGATTGTAGATCACGCCCCATTATTCTTAAAAAAAATATATTCAATGTACAGTTTTGACTTTC
This sequence comes from Apodemia mormo, assembly GCA_036924255.1. Classification (NCBI taxonomy): domain Eukaryota; kingdom Metazoa; phylum Arthropoda; class Insecta; order Lepidoptera; family Riodinidae; genus Apodemia; species Apodemia mormo. The sequence goes on along the minus strand of JAUPFN010000003.1, from coordinate 29,471,704 downwards.
CTACGATTTTATTATATGTACCTATAGATTACTTTCTTTTTAATTTTACTTGCTATGCTTACTTATAGTTTTAATGTAGGCATTTTATTACGAGCTTGTGTAAATGTTTCTATGTATGTTTTAAATAACCAATTAATTTAAATATATACATTTTATTTAAAGTAATAGTAACTGAAATATAAAGTGCTATTGACACAATTAATTTAATTTTATACTAGGCCCTAGGGCATTTAAATACTTAGTAATAATAAAATAAGTTTAATAAAAATCAAATTTCAAACAAACTTATTGGTTGTTATATTTGTACAAAAATTTAAACAACCTTTGCAATATTTGTGTACTAACATTAAATTCACTGTCGTCATACATGATTCGTTATCTTTTGACCACGGCTCTTCAACTACTTCCATGCAAAATTTCATGAAAATCGGTCTAGCGGTTTAGCCGTGAAAGCGTAACAGACAGACAGACAGACTTTCGCATTTATAATATTAGTATGCATAGTATTGATATCTGGCCGTGTTCTAGTTTAATATTGGAATTCTGATGATCCCTATTTATAGAACATATTTTAACAACATGGATAAAACACGTCAGTTCGAATATTGCATACAAATGCTCGTGGTGAAGCTGTGAGCGCTTTTCAATTGATATAATTATATATATATATATATATATATATATATATATATATATATATATATATATTAGGGTGGAGTGAAAAAAAAAATTTTTTTTTTCTTCTTAGCCTGGGGGTCAAATTTGTAGCTTATAAAAAACAAAAATTTTTGAAAAAAAAATAAAATTTTTTACTCAACGTCTTGAGGCAGCCCACTCATTTTTAAAATTAATTACGAGTAAAAAATATTTGGTTGCAAAAAAAAAAATTTTTTTGTCTTTTAATGTCTTAAAACATCCAAGAATTGGCAATTATGATCATTTCCAACTCAAATTTTATTCTAGTGCCCTAACGAGGAATGTTACTTTTTTGGATTTTTTTAAATATTAAAACAATAGTCACAAAATTTTTTTTTAACTTGTGATTTTTAATTGGCATAAAAGAGGATATATTGAAGTTTTTAGAACGCTTTTAAAAATTTTTTTTTGCAACCAAATATTTTTACTCGTAATTAATTTTAAAAATGAGTGGGCTGCCTCAAGATGTTGAGTAAAAAATTTTATTTTTTTTTCAAAAATTTTTGTTTTTTATAAGCTACAAATTTGACCCCCAGGCTAAGAAGAAAAAAAAAATTTTTTTTTTTCACTCCACCCTAATATATATATATATATATATATATATATATATATATATATATATATATATATATATATATATATATATATATATATATATATATATATATATATATTAAAATTAAAAAAACAGTAGTGACAGTAGCATAGAAGTAGCTTATTAAATAAAGGTACACCTATAGAGGGCAATTTATAAAAAAAAAAACTCAATAAATATCAAATCTAGAAAATTAAAAAAATATCTACATATAATAAAGTCGTAGAAAAGTCAAAACTGTACATTGAATATTTTTTTAAAAGAATACTTGGGGCGTGATCTATAATCAATATCGAAGCTAAAAATATAGTTTTTAGAATTTTTGTCTGTTTGTCTGTATGTATGTCCGGGGTAATGCAAAAAGTACTGCATGGATTTACTTCAAATTTACATATTTACATGAATATTACTAACAGGTTGGGTCAACATATAGGCTACACATTATCACACTATCACCTACGGGGGAGGAGGAGGGAGGAGGAGGGAGGAGGAGGGAGGAGGAGGAGGAGGACTGTGCGGATTAAACGAAGTCCGCGCGGATGAAGTTGCGGGTAACAGCTAGTATATAATATTGATATAACCTCATTGATATAAAAAACCCAAGATGCACAGTTTAGAACAAAACTGACTAGGTATCAAAAGTGTCGCTAATTTCATTTATCTAGTTATAGATATATGGCAAAAACATACTGTCTTTGCATATCCAACATTAAGTGACAAAGCAATGGACGAAAATATAAAAATTGACAGTGACAGTGACTCCAAAAATGAGCGAACAATTTTAAATTGTGCGCAAAATCTTGGAGGAGGTTTTTTGAGATCCTGATTGTGTATCTTGGGTTTTTTATATCAATGTAATACCTACGTAAAAACGCCTATACTATTTAATGAAAATTTCACTATAATAAATTGAGACAAAAAGTATTTTAGTCAAATAACAACACCAAATAGAATAAGTCACCATCAACAAACAAATGGATAAAGCCAAAAAACACAAAGAATCTAGCTGATAACGTAGCGTTTGGTGTCCACGGTCAAGTCATTGAGTGGCGTCATTTCCCAACACTCGGCTAATGTTGATTGTTGACATAATCATCGCAAAGCTGATTTTCAGTGATAGGCAAACCATGCTAAACATTGCCGAAAGCTGGCTGGGTGATATATATTAATATAAAATATAGTTCATTGATATGTCAGTATTTAATTAATTAAACACGATATTTTATTGAAACAGTAAATTAAAAAAACGTGTGTATGTCCTTATGTGCACGTAAGAAGTTATACTTCTTTGCTGTATAAATATAAAAATCTTTGTAAAAATTTTATCTTTCGCGTTATCCTATCCCTAATAATAGAAAAAGGGTATTTAAACATTTTAAATAACGTTAAAAAAATATCGCAAAAGAATTATTTGTGTACAATTAAAAAAATGAACAAACTTTTTTGTCTTGAACTAAAATGTTGACTAGCTAATTTCATGATTTCGGTTTTTCATGATGGTGTGCGCGCATCGTAAAAATTTACTCTCATCGTTTTCCTACGCGCTACAAGAAGTATACCTTAACAAAATAAAGTAAACTACTTTGATTCGTATCCGATTCTGATATTTCAGTATTCGATTCTGATACCGATTATGATACGTTTTAGGCAATTATGACCTCAAAAACTAATGGTATTTGTTTGTTCAATAAGAAATTGGAATATATGTTATTAAATCATAATTATTAATACTTTACAGTCATCTAATGGACTTCACATGGACACTCATATACACATTTCAATTTAGTATAGTGCGCGCGGAACTAGTTGGCCGCTCCATACGTAATACGTAATACGTATGGAGCGGCCAACTAGTTCCGCGCGCACTATACTAAAGTTTTGGTGTGGTAATAGTAAAAACTTACACAACCATCGATTAGATCAACGTTAAGACTTTTTTGATAATCTTGATTTGATATAAGCTTTACTCTATACTTCAAATATGAAGTTGATGAACAAAATAACGTTTAGAAACCGGCATCGAATTGGCAACTACGTTGTGGATGTCCATGGTTGGTGAACGGTGGTGACTTTGATAACCCAGTAACCCAGTCGCCCATATGCCGGCAAATACAATAAAACATAACAATGTACACAATTCACAAGATAAAATGAAACGAAACATACTCGTAAATTACGCCATAAAAAGTTATAGAGACGATAGATATTGATTTCTTAGTGGAGTGATAAACAAAAATGTCGTAAAGGTAATCTATCTTTACGACATTTTCAACGTCGATGTTTTGAAATAACCTCAAAAAATAACAATTTTGGAATATCCAAAAATGCACTTCCTACAAAGCTCGTTTTACTTTAAAATTAAATAGACGACACTGAATTAGAAAGTAATTTTTAAAAAAGGAAACAATCCCTTGACATAAATACTCAAGCTGTGAAAAAATGTCACCGGTAGGTAGGTAGGTTTTGAGCGTAATCGTCACAATTATACTCCGTTCTTCTACTTTGTCATAAGAAACGAATAAAATCACAAAAATAAAATTATTAAAATCCAGAGTTCGCAACCACTCAATCGTCGTCGTGTGGTAGGCAAGTATCTACTGGGTTCGATTCCCGACAAGTATTTGTGTCCGTGTCCGTAGTCGTAGCCGTAGCCGTAGCCGTATCCGTACCCGTACCCGTATCAGTATCAGTATCAGTATCAGTATATCAGTATCAGTATATCAGTATCAGTATATCAGTATCAGTATATCAGTATCAGTATATCAGTATCAGTATATCAGTATCAGTATATCAGTATCAGTATCAGTATCAGTATATCAGTATCAGTATCAGTATCAGTATCAGTATCAGTATCAGTATCAGTATCAGTATCAGTATATCAGTATCAGTATCAGTATCAGTATCAGTATCAGTATCAGTATCAGTATCAGTATCAGTATCAGTATCAGTATCAGTATCAGTATCAGTATCAGTATCAGTATCAGTATCAGTATCAGTATCAGTATCAGTATCAGTATCAGTATCAGTATCAGTATCAGTATCAGTATCAGTATCATTATCAGTATCAGTATATCAGTATCAGTATCAGTAACAGTATATCAGTATCAGTATATCAGTATCAGTATCAGTATCAGTATCAGTATCAGTATCAGTATCAGTATCAGTATCAGTATCAGTATCAGTATCAGTATCAGTATCAGTATCAGTATCAGTATCAGTATCAGTATCAGTATCAGTATCAGTATCAGTATCAGTATCAGTATCAGTATCAGTATCAGTATCAGTATCAGTATCAGTATATCAGTATCAGTATCAGTATATCAGTATCAGTATATCAGTATCAGTATCAGTATATCAGTATCAGTATCAGTATCAGTATCAGTATCAGTATCAGTATCAGTATCAGTATCAGTATCAGTATCAGTATCAGTATCAGTATCAGTATCAGTATCAGTATCAGTATCAGTATCAGTATATCAGTATCAGTATATCAGTATCAGTATATCAGTATCACTATCAGTATCAGTATCAGTATCCATGCCCGTGCCCGTACTCGTACCCATCATATCCATACTAATAGTATAAATGCGGATGTTGATCCGTTTATCTGTCTGTCTGTTTATCACGGATTAACCGCTGGACCGAATTCGATGAAATTTGGCATGCATATAGTTGATAGTATAGTTGGGTCGTGGTCAAACATAGACTATTTTTTTTATAAATCAATCACTAAGGGGCTGAACAGGTGAGGAAAGTTTGAATGAAAAACTATATGTATGAAATGTTTGTCTATTTGCATCGAAGCTGCGCGGGTCTACTATTATTAAATATTTTAAACTAGCTGACCCGCGCAGTTTCGCCTGCGAGTTTAGTAACGTGTCCTCAATAAAAAAACGCCTTACAGTAATCGCATATGATGTGCAACACCTGATATCTAAGTGATTAAGTTGGTATAATCTGAAGGCCGACTCTACCACCGCGCGAGCTCATTTGTTCATTCCACTGATTTAATGGATACGCCTTTCAAATCTGTTTCTTAGTTTGTCAGTGTAGCTTGCATTCACATAGAAATACAGAGTTATATTACTTACCGATGAAATAAAATGATTTCAATGGTAATTTTTAAACCTTCTTATCTCATTCGGTACGATAAAACAGTACAACATGGTTTATTTCTATTTTTCACAAAATAATATAACCTGCAAATGTATAAATTTTTTGACAATACTAGGGGAGTTAGCTCTTTCCTTAGCTTAGCGACACGTTTCCTTCCCAATGGCGTGTCTATTAGTATTCATGTGGTCTGTGGTTACTTCAAATTAGTATTGTTCAAATGAACTATTTTACGATGACGTATTATAGACTATAAACTATAATTTTCAGCGCGCTATGTTATAGACTATATTATAACGTGTAACTGGAGAACTATGATCGTGTAAGTCGGCAAAGATAGCGCGTGACTCATCAACGTCATATAGCGAGCCGCTATAAACTATAAGTTATAACGTCTAAAGTCTACGGTCTAGCACATTTCGTACTCGTTATAACGCGTAATTCGTAACTTCGTATATTATAAAGTTATAACTACGGCCTACGCTAGCCGCTAGGTATATAACGTGCCGTTATGTTATAGCACCGAATGGGAATCTGTCTAGCGTACGCTTTAAGTTGAATATAAATAGCGCGCTATAATATGGCGTTTTGCGTTAATTAACCACCATTTCTTCAAATAGCGCGCACATCCCCGGCTTCCTCTTAAACACTTTCGGTGCATTTTACGAAATCAGTCCTATAGATTGCAGGAAAGCGAGAGGAAAAATGTTACACATCAATAATTTTCATACAAATTTTCATTCCCTATTTCAACTCCTTAGGGATACATTTTTGAAAAAGTAGCTCTTGTCAGCCCCTTACAGGTTGATTTTCCTAAAAAAATAGCCTATGTATGTATGACCACGGACCGTCAACTATCTCCTTGTTATATTTCATCGAAATCGGTTTATTAGTTTATCCGTGAATGTGTAACAGACCGACTGACAAAATTTCGCCTTTAAAATATTAGCATTGGTATATTCGTTAATAAACTAGTTAGTGATTCATATTAAAAACATGTGTGTTTGCAGAGTAATGTATTTAAAACGGATGCAGCTAAAGTTCTTATCGGGGTTAACATAAGCACTTAATGTGTTTGTAATTGTTTTTCTTATTTGTATACTGTTTTTTTAGTATAAAATATGTATAATTATAAAGTTTTTTAAATATATTGCTTGATATGCATCTATGTTACTGAACACGTCTAGAATTTATTTAAATGAAAATGTTTCTGGCTTTTGCAGCATCTGACATGTTTATAATTTTAAATACAGTAAATTTCAAATACAGTTTAGATACGGAGCTTATTAAAAGTGTCTTCAGGTCGGATCCCTTGGAGGTTGACAGAGTGAAGCAATCGTTTATGGACATATTGGTTTACCACGATTTATTGGTTCGTCGCTACCACCACCTTGAGGACCACCACCCTTGGTGATCCCCATGCTGGGTAGGATGGATCCTAATAAAGATTAGACTGACCTCTGGGCAGGCTGACATTTTATAAAGAAATGAAACATCCGAAAAACTAATTCGTTGTCTGAGTGGTTAGTCTATTCGGTTTAGGTCATTAGGTCCACCTGGGCTCATTTACACTACTTCTCAATAGTACAGGTAAGGTATGATTCCTAAGTTAGAATATAGAAACTATTAGCCTAACAAAGGTAAATTTAAAATACTTAATATACGATGGTATATAAATACTTTAAAATGAGCGCTAGATTTTCGTTTACTTATTTAATGTTGTAACTGAATGAGCAAACGAAGCTAAGATTTTGCTTAACAACATAAAAATTCTAATATTAGGTATAAACACAAAAGTCTGTCTGTCTAACTGTTACACTTTCACGCCTAAACCACTAAACCGATTTAGATGAAATTTTGCAAGGAGGTAGTTGCCGGGCCGGGCCGGGGTAAAACATAGGCATTTTTTTTAAGAAAATCAACCTCTAAGGGGCTGCAATAGCAAAAAAATAAACTACATCGACGACAATCTACTCACGGGTGAAGCAAGGCGGGTCAGCTAGTGTTCCACATATGTAACTATCAAGTACTGGTATTATTAACTCACAACTAAGCCTTGAAGGTAGTTGAACGCTATCCTATCATCATTACCTCATAAGGTAGGTTTACTGTAGTGTTTAATTTTATGTTTCTATGAAATATCAAATACCCCTATTAGTACAATATTTGGACAGTATAATATTCTCTTCCCGCGCACCTAAAAGGCTGGCATCGCAACAGTAAGACTTCTCGTTAGTAGTGTATTTGTTCTTGAGGCTTGAGCGGCAAGATCGCTCTTCCGACCTAGTTCGTTCACGAACTCACAAGACGACTATCTTGAGCGGCGATGATCACTTACCTTACCATAAGTACCTGACCGTTTCCACGCTCTTCTATAAACAAAACCTACCTTATTTAATGTAAATTAGGTATAATAAGATTTTCAAATTTCAAACTTTTACAGCAACTTTATGATTTCTGTACCTTAATAATCTCCTGCTTCATTTATATTCAGTAACTATGTAAGTGTTAGTCATCTCCTTTAGGTCCGATATGGTTATATACATTAAACTTTATCATTCTTATATGAAAAAATAGTAAAACCTAAATAAAAAATTAAAAAATCTAATTAAAAAATCTGTTAATAGATTGGCTCTGCAGACTATCCTTGAACCTTTTCGCTAAGCTTAGGTATGTTCAGCTTAGAGTAGTTAAAATATATCTAAGTATACATTTTTGAGTTTGAAGAATGGAAAAATCTAAAGTTTGTTGAAAAGAAACTATTTTATTTTACTTTTAAAACTCTTGTCGTACTTATGTAGGGATTAAAACCGGGACTTCATGATCTGAGATAAATAGTTTAACCATTAGACGAGTAGAATATAAAAACTAGAAATAGAATACGTACTTTATCTGTAAAAAACATTATTCCTACGTTATTAGAAATCCTAAGAGGTAAAAACCATTGTCTATAAATTCGGAGCCTTAGATCATGATATGATCAATAGTGGGTTCCAGCAGTTCAGTTTTAGCTTTAGCCTATTGATCATGTTATTTCTTTGTAAATGTCATTTTTACACTATAGAATAAGCTCTGCATATGCCTGGATATCTATCAAGGCAAGTGCAGAGCTTATTCTGTAGCCTATGTACGAGTAGGTTACCGGCGCAGCACTAATGGCTGGTTTCCGAAACGCAAATTATTTTTAACAAGCAATTAATCTGTGTTTAAAATAATTTTTACTCGCAAATGATCTGTTAAACACAGATTGCTTCTTAAAATTAATTTGAGTTTCGAAAACCGGCCGTAAGTATAGTAAAGCACTCCGCAACTATAGTAAAGTATATGATATAGTATATATGTTAACGGAAATTTATGTATTCCGTTATTGCATAAAATTCCTAGGAGATGTATGTAATTCCTAAAATCACCCGGAAATGTGTGAAATGAATCATGTTAGACACATTTCTTATAAAATTTATACATTTCCTAAATAGCGAGCGGAAATGTAGAAAATTTAAGATATCAATGGGTACGCGGTGATAGCGACGCGAGGGGAGGGTATTGCATCATCCGATCAGGCGATCGCGCTACCAATTGGCACTTCTGTACGAATTGCAGTTCCAGAGGTCGATAGAGAACGTGGTGATGCCCGATATTATAGGTGTAGTTTTGACTAAGAACGATGATGAACTGTATCAAATTATTGGTACCAAGACCGGAATCTTAAAACAATTATATTGTCGATCTCAGATTAATTTATGTCCAAGAGTTCTTCTTGATGCAGAGGATGTACCGGGTGTATTGTTACCGGAATGTCAAGTGACTTAATAAAAATTATTATTCTCATTTTAACAACGTGTTTTATTAAAGAAAGCAATCTTTTTATACATTTCCTAATACGATATTGGAATTATATACAATTCCTAGGATATGTTTACGTTTCCTAGGATATGTATGTATTAAATAATTTTTAAAATAATATTTTACATTTATACAATTCCTGGATTTCATTTATTTCCGGTAATATATACAAGAGAAATTTATTTTAAAAATTTTAAGTGAGTTTGCTGTGAACAAAAACTGTAATCAGTAACTTTTCAAAACTTTATTCGATTTTTGAAACTGCATTTGAAATCGTTTTTTAAGTATCTCCTAAAATATTGTAGAAGTTCGAAAAATGATTGGTTAAAAAATCTCTAATTTATGTCAAAAATACACTTTTTCCAAATTTTTTGTTAACGATTAATCCCTAACTATATACATTGGACGCAGTTTTTCGAGGAATAGAGCTGTTTAGATTTTGTACTCAATCGGTACATTACTCTGGAAGTTATATTAAAAAAACACTGCTTCGCCAAAAAAAAAAATTTAAGGTTTTTTCAAAATTTCTCGCAATATCGTGGACCAAATTGGTTCAAATTTTCATTCATTCTGCAATAAGGCTAGCGCGGCAACACGAAGTACTGATTATTACCTACGTCTGCATTTGTAAACAAGGAATAAAACGTTAAGTACAAAAATGTCCTTTTCCTCGTAAAATTTTGTAATTTTTAGGGTTCCGAAGTAAACTAGCAACCCTTATAGATTCGCTATATCTGTCCATCCGTCCGTACGTCCGTCCGTCCGCACGATAGCTCAGAGATCCTTCTTACTAGAAAGCTGTAATTTGGCACGAATATTTAGTCACGATAATAAAGTGGTAACATAAAATCTTGAAAAAATTTTTTTTAGGGTGCTAAATGTAAATGCTAAATGTGGGGATGTTAAGGTTAAATTGGGGCATTACGTGTATGTTGTATCGTTGGATAGGTTTTAAAAAAATATTGTAGGTTTGTGAAAACAAGTTTTCGATTAAGGGACTTGTTTGAAAATATTAAGTTTTAAGTGTTAATTTTTGTTAGATTCTAGTGTCCCCGCCTCTGCAGGCTAAACGGTTGCTTTTGGGGGTGGGAGAAAAGTCATGGTAGTAGTAAATTTAATGAAGTTAAAAGAAAAACTGCCATGGCTTAGAAGGCTTTACAATTTTTTTAATTATAGTCGACCAATTTATAAAATGTACTTAGAGAAGTTTTTATAGGCGGTGAACTTGTGGTGATTAGATAAATCCAACTGTTAATAGAAACTTCATTGTTATCTTCGTGATATTAAAAAATCTATAAAAGTGGAATCATATTCGTGAATAAAACAAATATCGCATTTTTTAAATTACGACAACTTACGTAGGACCCGTCGATTTGTCATTGACGTTGAATAGCTCGAATGTTCATAGTAAGAAATTATAAAAACCCTTTTCTTAGTCTGTGTTATTGTGATGGGCACTTCGGAACTCTACATTACGCCTGACGCAACACGCACTTTACCAATTTTCTTATTTAATTTTGTCATTTGATCATTTGTTATCTTGAAGTCCGTAATTTTTAATTAACGAAACTACTTACACGAGTACATTATCAAAAAATTAAAATCTAAATTAATTAACCTAATAGTCGCCAATATCCATGATTGGTCTTAATTACAAACCATTAAATATTAGTTCACGAGCTAAATTTTATCCTAAGTAAGTTCCACGGAAAATAGTTCTAGGCCATACGAAAAAGGCGAACGATTGGCTATACGTGTCACTACCATCGTGACTACTAGGTGATAGAGTTCCGGAACGTCTCACCCGGGTATATGGTACCATCCTTACTTATACCTGCCGAAATACCATCAATACTTGTCACCTTCGTGTTACGGTTTGGAGTAGGGTGGAAGGGTAAGACAGACGGTAGATGTATGCATGTTGCACTGCCAGTCCGCCACACGATTAGCAACGCACTCTTAACGTCTTTGTGGTCTACAGGCAATGGTTTATCTTTTCATCAGAAGTAACATCTGCTTGTTTACCATCTTATAACATATAAAAAAATCTACAGTATCTATAAATGGTGGATAACTCTCTTCCATTAAAGATAGAAATAGAACTCACAGTAAAAAGTAACGCAAGCGAGTTTAAACCTATTATTTATTAATGAACAATTATGAAAAATTATGCTCTATTCTCAATGTGAATGCTAAGTCTAAAAACTGTAAAGTAATCATAGATAAGGCAACAAAGCAGCAAAATTTTACTTATTGATGTTTACAATTATTAAATAATTTTCCCACTTAAAATGTTCCATCTTGCACATATTTCGGTGATAATATTTTATCTTATCGTCATGGTCTTAAAGATAAGTGGGTATAAAGTATTATTTATCGAAGAGATGACAGAATTAAGTACGTATTAACTGAGATTTCGAAATAATTATGATTCAATGACAACATTAAAATTTCCTTATTACTGACCAATCTCAATTATTATTACACAGTAAACTGCAATGATTATTACGTAACTAGGCTTATGTTATGACTTAATGGTTCCTAATTTCTCTTATTTAAAGTTTAATAAAAACGTAGGTAATAACTTTACTAAAATATATATACCTATATATACTAGTCATTGAATTTTGCAAATACAATAAAATACCTTATTTCAATATTTACAAATTTAAAAAATATACAACACATTACGTTATTATCAGATCACTTTCTTGCATCATGTGCATCATTTGTAGAGCAAAACAGAGATTTTGGATTGAGACTCCTAAAGCATCGAATTTTGCACAAATCGCATACTGATTAAATATGAATATGTAAAATAATGCCACATTGTTTTGAGGTAACAGTCGGTTAGTATCTATTGGCAACAACACAAGTGATTATATCTCAGTTGATTGAGTGGTTAGCGAACTTAATTAATGGGGCTCGGGTTCGATTCCCAACAGGGACAAACATTTGCGAGCATAGATGTTTGTATTTCGGGGTTCGGGTGTTTAAGTAACAGTATTTATAAGTGTATTTCTGCGTATTAGTACAGTTGACTATCACCTATAACACAAAAAAATAAATTGGATAGTTTCCATCGTCGGCACTTGGTAAAACTGCATTTTAAATTATGTATTACAAATAAACTCACTTGTACTTCCAGTTCACGTATATTTTTAATTTCATTTTTTTTTTAATTAAAATTAAAAATATACGTGAACTGGAAGTACAAGTGAGTTTATTTGTAATACAAAACAAAAAAATAATTTGCTTATTTTGAAGTCAGATTAATTTGTGTAATTTGCTTAGCGATATTTTTATATATGAAAATGTGAGCATGAGAGCGGATATTTATAAAAATAAGACTTTTTGGTGTAAATAAATATTAGAGCCTGTTTAATAGAAAATCCAATAGTAACTAAATAGAATAAAAACTAGATTGGAAAATTTGAAAAGGAAAAGCTTGTTTAATACAACATTTTATCCCAATCTTTAGATCTGTTTCAGAGATAAGCAAAATAAACTGGTACTAGCGATTACCTGTGGCCGAAACTCGACCATATACTAAACAATAAAATCTCTTAAATTTGGCAACTGACCTTAACCGTAAAGTAAATAGTATACATGTGTGTATAGTAGCATGTGGTAATATGTATGCCACATTTAAATGTAAAATGTAAGAATGTTTATATTTATTAATGTAATGTATTTCTAATGTATTTCATTTAAAAATATTAGATTTCCACAGTCCCCCGAAATGTAAATTTTAACTGTGTAAAATTTCATACTCTATCGTTCGTGCAATTGTTTTAAAAATGGATTCAAACTTTTTCCTTCACGTGTTAATATATATGTAAATACCACGTAAATACCAATGTTGGAAAACTATATTGGAAAATTTAAAAATTAAAAGCATGTCTCAATATACATCCAAATCTTTAAATCTGTTTCCGAGATACGCAATTTATGAATGTTATGTTATGAATACACAGAACCGTTCATAAAATACGCCATGCTATATAATCAGCTTTTTTTGACTCCCTTCCCCCATTGTCACGCTGTGTCACACTTTCTGTGACCCCCTCGAAATATTAAGCCACAAAAACTAAGACCCCCTGCCGAATATGATAAAATGATAGTACATACATTTTGATAAATTAACCAACAAATATATTTTATCACGAACAAATAAATAATATTTCTATTAATAGTTAATTTGTAAATGCGCCGAAATAACTAAAATCGGAATTGTTTAAAGGAACGGCAAACGTCACGTTGCCGTTGACGCCTCCGTCCTCCCTGTCACATCTTGTCACACTTAGAGAGACCTTCCCTTGTATGCAAACGTATTTTATGAAAGCGAAAGTTTTACAGTATGTAAATAAATAAATAAATAAATAAATATATATATATATATATATATATATATATATATATATATATATATATATATATATATATATATATATATATATATATATATATATATATATATATATATATATATATATATATATATATATATATATATATATATATATATTATATATATATATATATATTCAATTCAATCTACCTGCTTGAGAGTTCAAGATAAGTCACTTATGCCGTAACATTCTCCAAAGAATAAGAAAAATATCATTATATTTCAAACATTGCTATGGAATCACAAATGTTGACCAAAAAATATTGGAAGATGACGGAAAGCTACATCAAACAGTGGTCACTCCGTTTGATTTTTTAGCCACCCGATGTCTACGCGTGGCCCTTGACTCAACAAGGTGTTCTGTGTGTTTAAAAATTTCCCAATTTTCCCAAGTGAAATTAAAGTGTAAAAACTAACGTTTTAAAATTCCCTATTTTTTAAATTTATAAATAGAGTAATTACCTAATTTTTTTTAAATGTTATCGACCTGTCTTTAATACATATTATGCTTCTTTCGGGTAGGACAGGGTTTTTATTACTCACTGTATATTAAATTGTCTTTTACTTACTTTTATCATGCGAATGGAATACTTAAGAACATGTCATAGATTAATAATAATAAATAAAAAAATATTTGGATCCGTACATAAAAAAAATCGGTCATCGTTTCCAAAATATACAGCTTTTCAAGTTACTTTCATTTTTAACAAAATTTAGATTTTTGAACTCTGACAAAATTTATGCTTAGGTATATTTTTTGTTCCTTTAGCTTAAAATATCACAATTCAGCGGGAAGTTTCAGGGATGGTTTGCACGGTTAACCGGTTTACAGATGCTTTTGCAATAGTTCAGGCTTGCAACAACAGTAAGATTATTGCAAAACACAATAATAGAAAATAGACGTTACCTTGAATGGAAATTAATAGTACTTTTATGTAACCGTATGGTGTTTGAAGTAGGTACATAGTTAAGAGTAATTTATCTTCATCATTTTGTTGTGTAGTTTCCATGAATAGTACTACTACTTTAATAAAGGAAATGTGATCATCGCACGCGGTTGGGTATTTAGTAACAAACCAGTATGGTTAATTATTCGGATTTTGAACAAGAAATATTTATTAGCTCGTGGTTTAATACTTAACTTATTTGACTCAGATCATGAGGCCCTGGGTTCGATCCCTAGCCTGGACAAAATTATTTTCGAGGAAAATATAAGTCTCAATGCAAGCTTGGAGTTTGTCGGTGGTGCGTTAAAAACTTTGTGCCTTGGATGAGCACGTGACGCTGTCGATTCTGGCTAATGTCTAATAAATGTCGCTTGCAATCTACATCGGTGGCCCTAAACATAAATTAAGTATTGTTGTCTCATTTATTATACAGGCTGCATTCAATAACGCTAAACAAACTGTCCAAAAAATATCTATAATATTCTGTCTGACTACTTGACTAACCGACCGATCACTATAAACCTCGCTGACGCCAGTACCAACAATCCCATGACTCCTGGTTGCGTTCAGAGTTCTATACGCGGCCTGACACTGGAAAATAATATTGGAGGAACTTTTGAAACTAAAACTTACTGAAGGATGCTCTATTCAAGCATTCGCTGACAATGTCGTACTTACTGCCTCAAATAAATTTATTCAAATGCTACATAATAATACTAACCTTGCTCTTAAACAAAAGGCGAATGGGGGGAATCGTTCAAGTTAAAGTTTGGTCCACTGAAAACTAACGTCATGGCAATGCCCAAAAAAGCACCCAGTGCCAATTATTTAAATAAATAACATTTATATACCGTTCAGCAAAGAAACAATGATACTGGGAGTCGGTATAAATAGGCAATTAAATTTAATAAAAAAATCACTCAACTTTTGTAATAAATAAAATACTCAAAATTTACGAAAAACTATTTCAATTCGTCAGACCCACGTGGGGCCTCAAAAAATGAAAATGTTAAAGTCAAGTAATCGACATAGCAGATTATAAGTTCGATTATTTGACTAGACCAAAGTAGACTAAACAATAAAATTCTAAGTTTGAGAACAGAATTTAGCTATAAACAAAATATATGTGTCAAATGAATGGTATAACGTGCTATGTATATTTTTATTACTTTAATGTGTTGCTTATTCATATTATATAAATATATTAGCTTTCTCTACTCTTTCACAATGTATCTAAACTTAGATTGTGCAAAATTTCATACTTTGGATTGCGCGTAATTGTTGTAAAAAGTATACAAAGTTTTTGCTTCAGGTATTAATTTAGAATATAGATGAAAGTTACAAATGAAATTGTGTGGATTGGCAAAACGAAATTCATTTGCCTACATTCATAGTCATTCCAGTCAAAAAATTTGTTTAGCTTTATGTTTATTTATCAGAGATACTTTCAAGTAATTCGTTAGTTTCTATCTGCTGGTTTTTTAATTTACGTGTACATTGTGGATATTACTGCCCTGTGATAACTTTCTTTTTTGTAAGTCAAGCGGCAGGGCAATACCTTAAAATGTATTTAAGATTATTAGGTACGTCGTTACTTGATTGAAAAAGATAGAGTTTTGCTTAGATTCTAAGATAGGCGTTATTCGTTCATTACGTAATGCTATTTTTACTAGTTTTTGACCCCCTTCTCCCCCATGAAAAAAAAATAGTCTCACCCCTCCCTCTTGTATGATATTTATTACGTAAAAATCTAAAGGAAGAAAATATGAAAATTGTTTAAGAATATTTGTTTGTATGTTACTTACAGAAGCACTAGTAATTCTTATTTTTTGGTAGTAATAAACGTTGGTTTTAACCACGGATTAAATGAATACGTCATTCAAGACATTTTCTTAGTATGGCAGCGTAGCTTGCAATTACATGCAGAACGAAGAAAGAAAATATTTAATTGCAAGAATATGGGTGTTACAAGTTGTTAAAAATTAATTAAGTCACCAACTTATTCTAACATTATATGGTGCGCAAAAATTTAGAAATTATTATTATATAATATTACATTGATTTTTTGCCCTTTTTAAAAAAATATTGCCCTTTTAAAAAAATATTACATTGAAAACTCTGTATCGTTTTTCTAGAATTACTACCGGATCGGAACGCCGCCGCACACTGGGAAGATGCGGCGGAAAAAAACTCAGTGGGCTTGTTTTTCTTTCTTTATTTATAGAAATACAAAGTTATACAACTACCAATGAAATAAAATCATTTCAAGGGTAATTTTTAAACCTTATCATTTAATTCGGTACGATCAAACAGTACAACGTGGTTTATTTCTATTTTTTCACAATATGATGTAATCTACAAATGTATGAAATTTTTGACAGTAATAGGAGTGTTTGCGCAGCGATACGTTTCCTTTCCAATGGCATGTCCATAAGTATTCATGTGGTCTGTGGTTTTAATCATTCAAGACCTTGTATAAAAATTAAGACGTCGTCGATCCCTCTCCCCTCTAAATTGTCTTACGTGATAAAATTAATGGCCCCACAGATATTTTGGTTGGACTTTGCCAATGTTGCCTCGAAAGTGCTGTTAGTTTTGATGTGTGTTTTTGTATTAATAAGAATGCCAATTCTTCAAAAAGAACTCGGACCAATACGGAGAAATAACTAAGTTTTTAAAAAGGATAGAAAATAGATTAAAG
Source organism: Apodemia mormo (assembly GCA_036924255.1). Lineage (NCBI taxonomy): Eukaryota > Metazoa > Arthropoda > Insecta > Lepidoptera > Riodinidae > Apodemia > Apodemia mormo. The sequence continues at coordinate 29,454,398 of JAUPFN010000003.1, read as the reverse complement.
TATCAATAAAGTTGCTAAAACTCGTGGGAAAAAACTAGAAGCATTGATGCAGTAGAGGTCAGCTACTAGCTACACTTAATATTAGAAATGCCACAACATATTAACTCAATGATGTACGGATGACCGGTGCTATTATATTGCATAACGCAAAAGGATTGAACACGTGAACTACCGACCCGTGATTCTAAAAGGCCGCTTATACTTCTCACTAATCAACCATTGCTAGACTGAACGAATATTTTTAACACTGGGAGTTTATTGATCGAAGGGGGCATCCCTTTCCCTTAGCTACGTCATTGCTGGTTGCTACCCGCACGTCTCTATAGTTATGACGTCGTAATTTTATGACGAAATACTACGTCATCATTTTGCGCATGCGTTTCGAGGGAGCTAAAATAAGATTGTTGCCGTTAGGTGAGTGATGACGTAAAATTGACGTATTTTTCAGCTAGCATTATAGTACACATTTGGAAAAATTGAGTAATTTTATTCATTACGTTACTATTCTATGAATTATTTGATACATTGTATTCCTATCAAGTAATTATCATAAATGGTCCTTGGGGTTTAGTTTGTCTCTTGGATTTAGTGAGATTTATCCATACACTTTAAAATGGTAGAGATAAGTTGAACGGTCATCGAACGCTTTTTAGACATATCTAGTACCTCAACTCTCGATCGATAGAATGCTCGTCGTTGTGTGAGTGCTTTTTCAAAATTCAAAAACGATTGGATATCATGCGCAAAAGGCGCTTGAAAACTTTTTTTTCATTGAATTTACGTTACATAAGTAAAACCAAACCACTGGTTTCAATGATAACGGTTACTAATAGCATATATATATATATATATATATATATATATATATATATATATATATATATATATATATATATATATATCTATCTATCTATCTATATTGAAAAATATGGTATTAGAGGGAAGGCTTTAGATTGGATAAAGAGTTACTTAGAAAATAGGAAACAATGCGTCGAAATATCTAAAATATACGGAAACCGTAAAAAAATATTTACCTCAAACTACCGTGTTAACAACTGTGGTGTACCATAGGGCACAGTTTTAGGACCCTTGCTATTTTTAATTTATATCAATGATCTTCCTGATAGTTTACAACATGATTGCTTTTTATTTGCTGATGACACTACCCTACTTATTAAATGTAAAAATAAAAAAGACTTGGTAAACGAAACAACTGAAACCTTACTTCAAGTTTCAGACTGGTTAATTAATAATAATTTAAAAGTTAATGTAACTAAAACAAAATTAGTTGAATTTCAGAACTACCACAGTAATATTACTAAAAACACAAATGTATTTTTAAATAAAGTAAATATAGATGATGTAGATTATACAAACTTTTTAGGAATAATTATTGACAAATATTGTAATTGGAAAGCACACATTGAATATCTATGTAATAAGATTGATAGATTTGTCTATGTCTTAAGAAGACTAAGAGAAGTAGGAAACGTAAAAGCCTCCCTATTAGCATATCATGGATATGTATCTTCTAATTTACAATATGGAATTCCTATTTAGGGAAATTCTGTTGAATTGATACGAATTTTTAGAGTCCAAAAGAAATGTATTCGAGCAATATGTAGTGTTAATCAGTTACATTCCTGTAAACCACTTTTCAAGTCTCTTAAGGTACTTCCCTTACCATGTTTGTATATTTTAGAGGTATGCGTATTTGTAAAAAAGCACCAAAAGTTATTTAAAACAAATGCTGAAGTCACTGGTAACTCATATTTTAGGAATAGTAAAAAATTATATGTGCCTAATCAAAAATTAAATATTTTTACAAAAAATGTGTATTGTATGTCTATTATTATATACAATCATATTCCTGATAGTCTTAAATCATTGCCTATAAATAAATTTCGCAAAAAGTTGTTTGATTTGCTGTTAGATAAAACTTATTATGATATTAAAGAATTTTTAGCCGATAAAATTAAATATTAATGGATAGAAATATAAGTTTGTTGAATTGTCCTTAAAAAATTTCAATGTACCTAGTAAAATTTTGTAAATAGTGAACATTTTGTAAATTATAAAAAATTTAATTGCACAAAATATGAAACTTGTAATTATAAAAAATTCTTTTGTAATATGAAATTGTACATTTATAACAAGTACATAAAATAGAGAAAAAAGACCAGCCCGCTGAGTTTCTTCCGCCGGATCTTCTCAGTGTGTGGCCGCGTTCCGATCCGATAGTAATTCTAAATATTCGATAGAATCTTTTAAATGTAATATTTTATAATAATAATTTTTTTAAATATTTGCACACCATATAATGGTAGAATATGTTGGTAACTTAATTTATTTTTAACAACTTGTAACACCCATATTCTTGCAAATAAATATTTTCTTTCTTCTTTCTTTCTTTCTTTCTTTCTATATATATATATATATATATATATATATATATATATATATATATATATATATATATATATATATATATATATATATATATATATATATATATATATATATATATATATATATATATATATATATATGTCTGCGTGTGTTTGTACTAGGTCATAAATAACATTGTTAACATTGTGTAGGATTTTATCGGACACTAAGTAGGTATGATCAATTGATAATATTAATAATTTTTAAACAATCTAGCAAAAATGAACTATAAATATACTGATTTCTGTCTCAAAAACACAAATGCTAAATGCGGCAATATTGCAGTGGAAGACATACACATACTCACGAGTTTGCAAGAATGTATTAATCATTTAAAATTAATTTAGTGTGGCGGCATACGCATTAAAATATATTATTTGAGTAAAGAAAATTACATTTGTCATTTAAATTTAAGTATTTTGAAGTTAATATTACATATTAAAAAAATGCGATAAATTAATAATTATCAATGAATATATTAGAGTTGTAGACTCATACTCAATCAGTTTGTTAGCACAACCTCTTTTTAAATATGTTTACTGGTATTTCTATTGGCACCGAACAGTTAAAAACAATTGAAAGTTGTGGTGTAATGTTCTACCTATGCCCGGCAGACGTCGGCGTCATCCGGCTGTGGCGATTGAGAAAAAATTGGCAGACGAGTCGACGCCAAACATACGAATATCTAATTAGTTGCTATCACATGCCTTACGGTTTATATGTATTAAGTACTATATAAAGTATTTTAAACGTGAGTAGGTAGTTACGCAAGAGCTGATAATAGGAAAATGAGAAATAAATATACCTAAGCAGATTTTGTTTTTAATCAATTTAGGGAACATAGTACACAAAATGGTTATAACATCATGTAGTAAGATGTAATTAAAATATAAAGTACTTATTCTACCCGTAAGCTTAGTTTTATGAACAGGTAGGTACATATTTTTGAAATAATATGACGTAGAGTATTAACAAATTTCAACGTCTCCTACAGCTTTAGATGACATCTTACGAAATGCATTAAAAGTTCAACATAAAAAGTTTTCACTTTATTCAACTCCCTATTCCTTAAATAACTCACGCTGGTTACCAAGTTTTTCTACTAGTTCTAGAACCCGCAGCCAGATGTCACTACATTTTCATTGCCAAATAACAATATGGCGTTCGTTTCACGTCCGACGTGAATTACTCACAATGCCTGTTAAACAAATTCCGTTTGGTATTTTTTTTTAGTTTTTACGTTAAATTAACATTGTTGTTCTATTTCAATATTATGGTTATTCAAAAAAGAAATGCTGATTAATCCAGGTACGAAAATATTTATGTAACTGTATTTGTCATACCGTTCACCCGAGTATTGATTAGTCGCACATTTAATGTACGCAACTCGTATTTTAGTTGATCTATTATTTTCTTGCTAATTTTGTTTGCATTTAACTTATATAAAACAATGACACGTATTTGAATTGAAATTGAAATGTGAATTGTATTTATATTTATCAGTATTAACAATAAAAATTAAACAGTGGTGCATAATGTTACTGCAATCGTTGCCTAGCAACAAATTAACCCTGAACTTTGAATTTGGTCCCATGTATATAATTATACTCGGATGAATATTAGTAACAGTTCCATGTAATTATACGTATTAAATATCTATGTCATCCAAGATACCATAGATAACGAACTTGCCGTATTACTCACACTTAGTTCATTACGTTTTTCTTAAAGGTTTTTCCGTAGACACTAGACAGTATACCTACCTACCTTTCTAATAAAATATTGAATTAAGTAAAAATTATTTTTATAAGCTTTTTCTATACCGAATAAGAATAAAAAATGCTCTAATATCGTTATATTGTGCCAGATATTTTAAAGTTTAAGCTTATTTAAAGCTAAATTAATCAACACGGAGAAAAAATATTATTTATATTTACATCGAAAACTGTTAGGTTACAAAGTATTTCTAAAATCTCTACTTTTTACTGGTATATATACCTTTATGTTACAGTTATGGCTATATTATAATCGAAAAATAAAAGATAAATGTGAACTATAATAATGTAATTACAGAAAATTAAATTGTCTGAATACCTACCTATGATCTGAAAAGAGAAAGCGGATGACAAAATATACCTGAATAAAAAAAGAATTAATGAATTCGTAAAAATGTATTCAATCTAGTAAAGACTTTTATTTTAAAATAATTGAATACATACCTAATAAATACGATTACATAATAAGAGATTAATAATTGGCTTAATCCATGTCGCATACATATCTTATTATCCCATATATCCACGGATATTACTTACATGACTGTAGGAGTAACTAACTTTTATATAAGTACTTAATTCGTTACTGTCCCTTTGTATTAATGCATATTATATCTACATTAGGTATATTCAAAAGAAAATGTCTTGGTGTTAAAAATTTGGTTATGCTCTATTTAAGGCGTTTCCTTAAACGTTTTTCCACTCGATCATAGTGGCGAACTCTTTTATTAAATTTCAAAATTTTCTTGACAATTTTATTTATAATAAATTTATGAGGGTATTAGATGTTTATTTAGATTTTTAGACTTATTATACCTAGTGAAGTAATTTTGATGAAGAATGAAATTAAGTGGAAAGTGGCTCAAGAAAACGATTCAGAATACGCATATTATATAATAGTGTCTAACTAGGTATAGACAATTTGTATCATAAATCTATATTTATATTATAATTGCGAATGTTTGGATGTTTGGATGGATGGATGGATGTTTGTTACTCAATCACGTAAAAACTATTGAACGGATTTGATTGAAATTTGGTACACAGGTACAAAAAAAACAGGGACAAAATGTAGCCTATATGCTATTTTTTTATATCATAAGATAGCAAATAAGAAGATGGGTCTCCTGATGGAAAGAGACCAAAGATGTTAATGGTGCGTTGCTATCTTGTGGCGAGGTCTAATGCCACATGCATAAGTTTACCGGCTACCTTACCCTCTGAACCGGAACACGACAGCGACGATCATCTGACCTGGAATAGCATATAGGCTACTTTTTGTCCCGGAAAAACTAGGTGATTCCGCGGGATTCGCCAAAAATTTTTATAATGCAGCGGGCTGCATGCTGCAGCTAGTATTATCACATCTTTGCAAAATAATGAGAGTTTTATTTGTATCATTATAAAGCCTTTAATAAGAAATAGCTCAATTGCTCTAGGACCTATTAATCGATGCTAATCAACGAATAGCATTTTATGTTAGTAAGTAAATAAGAGTAATAGGTAAGGGTACCAAGTATTTATAAAGTGTAATTTTTAAATTATAAATGTATAAAACAATAATTGTAATGAAATTACTTTCTTACATTATTTTGGTAGTTTATTTAAAGGAGCTTGAACAAAGTGATATTTTAAAGAAAGATGATGATGTTAATACACTAAAATCTTGCATCAAATATTCTGTTTGAACTCTTTCGGTAGGTTTGTAACTCTATTACTGAAAAATACAGAGCAGAAAAGAGGTATGGTGGTAGTATTTTTGCCTTCCCCTTGCGAGGTAAGCAGAGTAAACCGAACGTCTGCAGACTTTCCAGTTCACCAGGATTCACCGGTTTGTCGGTTGGCGAGATGAGTTGTGATCCCCATCGCCACATTTTATCGACCCGATTATCGACTATTCCCATCGATAACCAGGACCGACGGCTTTACATGCTCGTGTGAAGCGTGGGGGTGGTACACACAACCCGCCAGACTCCGGCGCTGATTTTGGATTAAAAAAACTTCAATAACAATTTAGCCCGACCTGGGGATGTATCTGAGTTGGATAGGCTTTCGTCTAACCCACAAGGTAGTCCCCTAGACCACAGGGCTCAAATGTAAGAAAACAGAGTGCAAGATATAACCACACATTCTTACAGAATAGTCCAGTGAAATAAACACCCACAGATGCTCCTGGTCCTTCTTCTAAACGAATCAACTTAATAATGTTTAATATTTATCTCACTATTTTCGTTTGCAGGTATTGCTTCTGCACGCTACAGATTATGGTTTGTCATAAAATAGAATTTAATATTGTTATAAAGACAAGAATTATTAATGGATCCCATTTTGGAAAATGAGGCAGCTTCGTTGGAGTCACCAAATAAACATGGAAAGTCTAAACATCGAAATAAGAAGAAAAAAAATCAGCTTGAGAGTGAAAATGAAAACCAAACTGTCGTTGGTTCAAAGAAAAGGTTCGTAGTTACTACATTAACAACTCCAGAAGAGAAAAATATCCCTAACGAAAGCTTACCCCAGAGTAATGTCCATACTGTACATTTCGGAACACGTGGGGTAGAGTCACAAAGACCTCATGTTAGATCAATTTTTAAGGAGAGACCAGCAGAAGCTGCTAGATCTTCAAGTGTTGAAAGAGGTTCATCTAATAAAGAATATGAAACTTTTCATGGGACTTCATCCAGCCCAAGAAGTTCTATTTTTGACATTTTTCGAATAAGAAGAAAAAGTGATGCTAAAAAACATCAGTCTCTAATTCAAAATGTTAAAGGAGCTGTAGGTGGTACTTCTAAAGCAGCAGAGTCGCCAGAAAGTACAAAAAATGAAAGTTCTGGGGAGAAAAAAGATTCTCATAAGAAATATTATTACACAGTTACAGGAGTTTCATCCAGAAAGTATAGTCCAATTACAAGAGTTATGGATATATTTAGAAGTAAACCTCAAACACAAACTGAGCAAAATACAACTGAAGTAGCTAAAAACAAACCTGCAAAAAAAACACGACGATCTTCAATCGGGAGTACATCCCCAACCTATCAAAAAAATTCCTATGCCTCGTTCGATCCATCACAAGCAAAACAATTATTTAGAGAAATTCGAGGATTACCTAAATATGATCCATATTTATCAATAGTTCAAATTTCTATAGGTGGTAGGGATAAGACTAGGCTTTTATTGAATTTCTTTAAATATCACAAATGCTATGAAATATTACCAAAGTCTGCTAAAGTAATTATATTTGATACTCAATTTTTAGTTAGGAAAACTTTTCCAACCTTAGTCTCACATGGTATTAGATCTGCACCCCTTTGGGATGCTAGTAAAAAGCTCCTTGTAGGCATGATTACTGTTACAGATTTCATAAGAATACTTTTACATTTTGATGCAGAAAATTTGTCAATGGATGATTTAGAAAAGCACACTTTACACAACTGGAAAAAAATATTAAGACCCACTAGAAAGCCTTTATGCAGTATTGGTCCTGATAAATCTTTGCATGAAGCAATTAATTTACTTAGTCAAAATAGAATTCATCGTCTTTTAATGATAGACCCTTTTACTGGTGATGTATTGTATATATTGTCTCACAAAAGAATCTTACGATTCTTATTTGTTTATCTTAATGAGTTTCCTGAACTTACATTTTTCCATAAATCGCTTTTAGATTTGAAAATAGGTACGTTTGAAGATATTATTTCAGTTACAGACAATACCAGTATTAGAGAAGCCTTTCAACTTCTTTTAGAAAAGGACGTATCTGCCTTGCCGATATTAGATGAAAATGGTATGCTTATTAATGTTTATGCTAAATATGAAGTATTAAATTTAGTCAGTGAAAAATTGTATTTAAATTTATCTTTAACAATTGCTGAGGTAAGAAATAAAAAGAAAGACTGGGATGAAAAAATACAAAAATGTCATTCGAGTATTACATTGTACGAGGCCTTAGAAGTTATTGTGAGAACCGAGAGTCATCGATTATTGTTAGTAAATAAGGACGATAAGCTTAGGGGAATTGTTTCACTCTCAGATATTTTAGTGTATTTAAATCGAGTTATTCCTTCTGAGAAAAAAGTTTCATCTTTGCAAGAAATCTTTAGACCATTAGAAGTTAACAAAGTACCAGAGTCAGCTAAGGAAAGTGAAAATGAGGTGATATCCATAGAAGTACCTATCACTGGAGTAAATAATGTACCTGAGGCAAATGTAGCCATCATAGAACCAGATATTCAAAACACAGCTGTTGAAAATTTGTCGAAAAAAGAGGTTGAGACTGAAATAACAGAGAGTACTATAAATACCGAGGAATTCGTTACCGCTACAAATGGGAAAGAACTGCATTCTCAATCTAATCAATCTCAATCAAATCTAGTTTTACAAAATGATGCTACGTAGAGATTTAAAATTAATAAAGCCGCCATTAGTGTAATCATGTGAATTACTATGCTTCTTGCTTGTAAATTGTGACATTGTAAATTAACTTATTACTTATTCAGTAATAGTTTTGTCGATACCACGTCAATGCCTTATTTATTGTTTAATCCATTATTATATATTGCTAAAACATAATAAATTATTTTAACAACAAGGTTTGTTACTCAATTTTTCTTATAATTTTAACACATGTATTTGGAAGTATATAATATCTATTGAAATCGGATTTTATATTTTTATCTGCTTAGGACAAACTAGTATATTATCGCATGACCTTGATGTTAAAACTTTATTGGCGTGAATTTTACGTCTTTAGCTTTAAATAAAGCAAGATTTACTTTCAGCGGAAGCTTCTGCAAAAGTAAAACATAAACTTGTTTTAATATATCCACAAGGTCAAATGGATCAGGTTGTGGGAGCATATAATATTCTACGAGCTCATAACAAATTTACACTACATGTTTGATTTAATTTGCAATATTTTAGCTTTATTTTAAATAGCGGAAATTACAGTAGATATTTCATTAGTAAATGGAATAAAAAATGTACTGTATCTATAATTAGCTAAACAAAAATAATAATATCGTGTCTTTATATTGCGTAAATATAAAGGAGGATTCGGATTTCTTTATATTCCTGTAACGATATGACAAATGTCGTGTCTATTTTGTTGCATCGCCATCCCCAGGACCATAGGACACATTACAACTTCGGAAAAGTTCGTCACCCTAACAACTTGAGCCGGGCCCAACGAGAACGGGAACTATGCGGGTAAAACCCCAGGACTTTTAGATTTTTTTCCACGCAGACGAAGTCGTAGGCACAGATAGTTTTAAATGTATGAAAGTGATCTAGGCGGATATTTGCGATGCGGCCCGACCCATTGAGATCCGCCTTAGTGTGCTCGGTCTTTTACGGCTTGCCTTGTGCTGACGTCTCTCAGTACCTGAGCTTACAGCACATTACTGTCTAATACGAGAAAGTTAGGACGACGCGACGTCGCCGTTACTTGCTTACGTTAGGTTAGCGAGGCGAAAGGCGATACGGTAACAATAATAAGTGTGCTAAGACCCTTATAGAAATATAAAAAAAAACAGTAGCAGTCGTGGGACTGCCGATAGAAGTGAAAACGGAACTATTAAGTTGAGAGTAATTAAAACTATATTTATTTATTTATTTATTTTATTTATTTATTTATTAAGGAAAACATACAGCTTACTATAACACATGTGATTACAATCATTTTTAGGTTAGTTCATAAGCCAAAAAAGTTTTCACCACTAGTTAATACAGCGTGTGTGCTATAGAAATAAAAAGAATACAAAATCGAAAATGAAAAAAAAAACACAATAATTACTAAAAAAACTACTATTAATTTTGATACGTTAAAGAATAATGTTATGTATAAATATTAATACTTTCGTTATGTTATTTAACAAAGTTTTTGATCATGTACTACTTTTTTAACAAGAGATACATATATTTTTAGTTTATAATAAAATATATCAATGTGAGAATAATATTTATTATATGTATTACAAGCTCTTATTAAGAACCGATTCTGGGCATACTTAGTTCGGCAAATAGGGACATAAAACACCATTTTGGAGCGAACAGTCAGACGAGGACAATTAAACAGAATGCGTGCGAGGAGTAAAGGAGAGTCTATATAATTATTTATTATTTTAAATAAGAAAATTTGGTCTCTATGTTCACGGCGCAACTCTAACGACACAGGTTGTGATTTGATTCGGTTACCAAATATATAATTTAACCTTCGAAGAAATTTATTTTGAATTGCTTCTATTTGATTCTTATATACCATGTATATGGGATTCCAAATAATGGATGCATACTCTAGATTACTTCTGACTAACGAGTTATATAAAATATAATATGTTTTAATATTCTTAAAATCTTTACACTGTCGAAAGACAAATCCTAACATTTTGTAAGCTTTAGCAGTAATTTTGTTAATGTGAGACGCAAAAGAAAGCTCACTATCTAGAAGCACCCCTAGATCTTTCACCTCAGTCACTTTTTTTAGAATTTTGTTATTTAAAGTATAATCATAATCAATTTTATTCGTTTTACGAGAAAATGTTATAGAATAGCATTTTTGAATATTTAATTTTAAATTATAATTAATGCAAAACTGATGAAAATTAGCTAGATCATTTTGAAATAATATGCAATCGTCGATGGATTTTATAATGGAAAAAATTTTTGTATCATCTGCGTATAGTATAATTTTAGAATTTTGAAAGCAATTGATCACTGAATTAATAAAAATATTAAAAAGCAATGGACCGAGGTGGGAACCCTGAGGTACACCAGAAGTTATGGGTACAAAGCTAGAAGTATAACCTTTTACTGCTACTGCCTGAGATCTGTCACGTAAATAAGATATTAACCACCTCAGTAAATCGCCGTGTATACCAATACTTTCAAGCCTTTTAATAAGCAGATTATGGTCAATTTTATCAAACGCTTTTGAAAAATCAGTGTACACGGCGTCCACCTGGTATCCCTTATCCATAGCTTCTAGAACCACATCAAGAAATTCACACAGGTTGGATTCAGTAGAGCGGCCGCGAACAAAACCATGTTGATTGCAAGAAATTAGTGGCTTTATTACTGAAAATAATGAATCATAGACTATTTTTTCAAAAAGTTTTGGTATTACTGATAATTTAGAGATACCACGGTAGTTTGTAATATTATGCTTGTCTCCGTTTTTAAAAATAGGTACTATAATAGATTTTTTCCAAATTGGAGGCATAATGCCATTTTTTAGTGAAAGATTGAATAAAATAGACAGTGGCTCAGCCAACTGTCTTCTGCACTGCTTTAAAAATATTGGATGAATTCCGTCTGGCCCGGGACCTTTATTTGTATCAATATTTCTTAAATATTTATCAACAATTTGTTCGTTAATAATTACTGTACTAATAACACAGTCATTATTTTCATTAAAGTTGTCAATGTAAGTATTTTGGTTTGGCTCAAAGACCGAAAGAAAAAATGAATTAAAACAGTCTGCAATATCCTGACCGTGCGTGACATGAATGTTATCTAAATAAAGTGCATTAGGAATATCACTGACATTACGTTTTGATTTCATATATGTCCAAAAAATTTTTAGTGCGATTTATAAATAGTTCATAGCACGTTATTTCTAATGATTTCACTTCTTTACGTAATTCCGAATACTGATGATAATCATTTATTCTACCATATGTTTTCCATCTCCTATGCAATTTCATTTTTTTATTTATTGTTTTTATTAAATTTTTATTGAACCAAATTGGATATTTAGCATGTTTGTAAATATACCTAGTAGGAACATTATCATCAATTATTTTATTAATAATATTATAAAAAGTGTTTACTGCTAATTCTACATCATCAGTTGGCAATTGTACTTCCCAATCAATTTTTGCCAGATCGTTATTAATTTTATTATAATCTGCAGCATGAAAACGACGCACAACACGTGCTGCTGGACGTAAGTTTTGCAGATTAATATCAATACCAACGTCAATGCACAAAGAGGGGTGGTGAGCATCCTCTGGTAATGACAAGGGATTCACACGATATACTGTACAAGGTATATCAGATATTATAAGATCTAGTTGCCTATTGTTTATATTACGTATAGAGTTATATTGAGAAAAACCATTAAAACACAAAAACGTGAACAACTGTGAGGTTAGTATATCTTCCTGGGTATTTTCCAATATCAACGAGTTATTCATAGAAATAGTCACCGACGACCACTTAGCCTGTCTTATATTAAAATCTCCTACAATTAAAAACCTATCATCGGGGTAATTTAACTTTAAATCAGATATATGTTCATATAAAGCAAGTTCTGCTAAATGTTGGTTTTGATTTTGAGGAAAGTAACAACAATATAACCTTAACAAACATGTCGATGGTGCCTTTTTTAGTAAAATATGAACGCAGGTTACATCAGCATCATATAAGGAAGGCAAAGGAATTAATCTAAGCATACTCACATTAATACCACGACGGATGGCTATCAAGGTACCACCTCCCTTGGTACTGTTTAGTTGATCATAATTGCGATCCGTTCGGTAAACACTATACCGCGAGTCAAATAATTCCGCATCAAAAATTCCCGGTAATAACCATGTTTCGCTTAAGCAAATAATGTCATAGTCTACATTTAATATGTTGCTGTAGAACATTTTAGTTTTCGACCGTAATCCACGCACATTCTGATAAAAAATTTTAAGAGCCATTGTTAAATGGAGTATGAAACTTATACGTGTGATTAATAACTATGAGATTTTTTACAACAACTGTAGTCCGAGATGCTGGCTCCAAGAGTAAGAGCATTATATTATAAGCCCAACCAAATATCATTAAAAAATAAATAATATTTTTTAAAATATTTTTAAAATTATCCACATACCGATCATAAAAATTAAAACAATCCAATATATATTTTAAACAGTAAATAATCTCGCTTGTAATACATAATAAATGAAGTAAATAAAGAATAATTACATGACATGAAAAATTATTACTCATATAATTTTGTTTAAAGATTCAGCTGAAGTTATATGAATGATAGGCGATTGTTCGTTACGCCTTACCATTATGGTGCAGTTTCGAACCCAGCAAAAGGTATATCCTTTTTCTTTAGCAATTATTTTCGCCTTTTTAAGGAGAATTTTATTTTCCGGGGAAAGATGATCATTAAAATAAATTCTATTATTAGTCTGAGCACCCGTAATACCGATGTCATTCCCAGTACAATTTTTGATCTTACGTAGTAATGACAAAAAATCATCTTTCTTGTACCTTGACTGCATTTTTAGAATAATGGGCCTAATATAATGATCAGAAGTATCATTTTTGACAGCTACTCTCGTTACAAAGTCGACGTCAGTATCAAAGTTTAAGGTATAACCACATTTAGAAGCTAAATTTTTGATTATTTGATTCAGATTTTCTCCTTTTTTTTGGGGGATACCATTAATTTGAATATTCGAACGGCGGACCCATTGATCATTCCTATTACTATTCTCTGTAAATTCCTTCATTTTAGATTTATATTCTTCGAGTTCCATTTTTATGTTATCCAACTTGCTGACCTCCTTATCTAATTCATTTAATCTCTCCGTAACAGAGGTTATAGAAGATTCCACTGATTTTATTTTTGTTGACCAAAAATTTACAGAGTCTGAAAGTTTCTTAAGCTCACCAGTAATGAGAGATTTAAATGATTCTATTATAGATTGTAAACCATTGAAACGATCATCAAAATAGGAAATCAATGACTTGGCGTCGGTCTGAATATGTGACTGAGACTGAGATGATCGACTCATTGGTATGGCCTGAGCTAGAAGTTAATCTCGGGCTGTTATTACATTTTTTAGATTGTTTACACGTCGGGCATTTCCACTTTGCTTTATTCATAGGAAGAATTTTTTTGAAGTCGGTTTCATTTATATTAACACATAAGTAATGATAAATCCCTTGACAGGCAGAACACTTCATCAAATCATCAGTTTTCAAATCTTTCATACATTGCTTACATTCCATTGTTATAAATTATCTTATTTTGTTGTAGACGGTAGATATCGGCACAGTACTAAACTTGTACTGCAATTGATGCAATCCTAGCGTCCAAAAGGATTTAAGCGCCGTGTATTTAACGTCACTTACGCGTTTATCTGAGTAGCTGAACAAACACTGCACTTGAAATAATTTAACGTTTGTAATTGTATTAAATTATGAATTTTAGTGTTAATCACTGTATTAATTCCAGTTACACTTCTTTATTAATTTACTATATGGTCCATTTCAACACTATTTAGCTAAATTCGTTGTAGAAACCAAACTGTTCTGAATTATAATGAATTTTTTATTTCAACGATAGAAATTGTGACATGCACACACCGTAGTTCGTTCGCGTATATGCAAAACATAGCTATAGATATACTATTATCATTAGCATGTCGGTGACGCGAACCGAGGATTTTACCCTCTACCAAAACGCTCAACGCGCCTAAAGAAGTTTTCACTTCAAAACTAGATGCATTTAACAGTTTTTGGTGAATCCCGCGGGATCACCAAATTTTCCGGGATAAAAAGTAGTCTATGTGCTATTTCGGGTCATCGCCTGTGTGCCAAATTACATTCATATCCGTTCAGTAGTTTTTGCGTGATTTAGTAACAAACATCCATTCAAAAATCCACCCAGCCAAACATCCAAACTTTCGCATTCATAATATTAAATATTGATTTACCAGGTTAGCTAAATATTTTAAATATGATTTTACGAACAAATTGGTCATGTTCTATTATTGCTGCCGAAAATATTAATTATATAGATGCATATTTTTATATGTATTATAAGTATTTATTATAATATAATGTAATTTAATGTTTATTAATTTGTTATTTAAATATTTATTAACCTCGTGACTTGGATGAGTACGTACAGTTGCTGGTCTCAGTTATCGCTAGAAATTTGTTATCTTGTTGCAATCGTTATCAGGCTATATATATATATATATATATATATATATATATATATATATATATATATATATGTGTGTTTATCCCTGATTAGCTATTACTCGCGACTTCATTCCCGTGACCCAGAACCATTTTTTTAAATTTTTTCTTTTGGATAAAAGTGTAGCCTATGTCACTTCTGGATAGTGTAGCCTTCTAATTGTAAAATGTATTTTAAGATTGGTGCTGTAGTGTTTGAGTTCGTTACAAACATACAAAAATACAAATGTTTTTATAATATTTGTCACTGATTCCATCGTAAGAAAACCCTAACACATGCTAAACAAAACTTTCTTTATATTATTAGTAGTTATCTGGTCGGTAAAATTTGGCAATGGGGTTCATTCATCTCTTCAACTGGCAACCAGTAAATCATAATGAACCGAAAAGTCTACTGTCGTTTGGCTCACTGTGCCTAATCTGCAACTGATTCGGCGTAATGTCTACTCTTTATTACCTTTTTTTGAATAGTTTATACATTTTATATGTGCTTGAAATACCCTCAGATCCAGTATCCCAATTTCGTCTATATTAGTCCGAGCCCTTTTGAGGATAAACCATCCACCATTACGCCAGGCAGTTCGTGAAAGGTGAAAAAGTAGCTAAATGTGTCGTTACTGGTGATGAAAATTGCCGGAAATATTCCCAAAGTTGCCATAACTGCCAGGAATGTTTCTAAACTTGTCGGTAAAATTGGCAAGAAAAGTGTAAATAAAGCTTTGTTTTATAACATTGCTTATTCTACCGCTACCGTTACACTACACTTGTCGCTACCGTCGTGACTACTAGGTGGTAGAGTTCTGCATCGTCAAAATATTATAAAGAAGCAGAAGAAAGAAGAAAATAATATTGACTGTAGAGTAATTTCTATTGTTTACAAGTTCGATTTTTTTTTATGTAATAAGGTAATAAGTAAATAAGTAGATAGCTCTTCTGTTGGAAAGAGAAACCATCACCTATACACGCTAAAGATGTTATTGGTGCGTTGCTATTTCTCAGTAAACTTCGCACCCAAAATTTTTTTTTCTTTTTCTTTAGTGAAGCTAATAATTTCTTCTTTAGTATATCAGAAATAGCTAAAATTGTTCCACACAACATTAATTGGTGTTCCATAGCAAGTACGTCTATTCAGCACCACAATTTCAAAACTACTGTCGAACTAATATGCGGTGAGGAATATAGAACATCCCGCATGCGGGCGCTAATGAAAACAGTTACCTCATGCGGATCATATGGCATGCTTAAACATAAATCTCCCGTACCGCGCATGCGCGTCCCATCGAGACGTATGAAAACGGTTATCGCATTCGGCCCCTACTACATGCAGCATGCTTAAATTTAAGCATGTAGTAGGGCCCGAATGCGATAACCGTTTTCATACGTCGATGGGACTCGCATGCGCGGGTACGGGATATATATATATATATATATATATATATACATACATATATGTATATATGTATATGTGTATATATAAGTAATATGTATATATAAGAATTCGTATAGTATATATTTAATTTATTAAGATCTATGTTCTTATGTGACGTATATTGTCTGAGGCACCGTTTATATACTTTCTGTTTGCCCAAAGGTTGACTGGAGGAGAATGCCAATAGGCATTATGTCCGCCTTTTGTACAAATTTATACAATAAAGTTAAATAAATAAATAAATAAAGTAATCGGTAACCTTATACAGCCACATGGATAACAATGCACTATTAACATCTTTATTTAGGTATATGCGATGTTTGTCTCTTTCCATAAGGAGAACTATGCAGATAGTTTGTTCGCTATCTTATGATAAAAAAAGCTTAAAACTATTAATTATATTTACAGTTAGCCCGGGTGGAACAAGATAAAATTAATCCTTGCTTAAAGCAAGATATAGTGCAACCTTGAGACACAGTCCACACTCAACTCTTCCGGGTCGATTCCTATACCAGTGGCCGGCGGCGCCAAGTTTTTTATTCCATATTAAATTGTGCATAAAAACGGTGTAATTAATTATATATAAACAAACCTATAAATCGTACATTTTAGGCATGATTGAATCAGTATTTGTAAAGTATTAACTTAGATGATTCTTTATTAGGATATCTTACAAAACTTAAAATTTAAATCTATCGTAAAGAGTTTATATTCTTACTAATTGCACCCTGCAGACCGTAGTAGTATTAATGTTTTTGATGATTCCCACGGGAACAGCTTATTTTTCCGGGATAAAATTAACATGTGTATCAGACTTCATCCAAATTGGTTTAGCCACTTTAACAGATATCAGATAGAGTAACAAACATCCATCCACACATTCAAACTTTCGCATTTATTAATTTCTTTAAAGAAGATAGTTTCTTAAAGAGTTAAAAAATATCTTTTACTTTTGCAAGCTACATTATCTAGGAATGATATGGGCTACTTTTTTTACCAAAGGGTAATTATGTTTATTTGTCATTCGAACGAGGAAGCGAGCAACTGCTAGTTGTAATTAAAACCAAAAAGAAGTTAAGCAGTGTAGGAGGACATCGAACTTTATATATATATATATATATATATATATATATATATATATTTCTTTGTCACGCTTTGTACATTAAACGGCTTGATGGATTTAGACGTTGGCTAATTTTGGTTTTATTAAATTGGCTTTTTTGTTTTTATAATAATTACGTGGATAGTAACAAACAGATGGTTCCTCTGATGGTAAAAGACAACTAACTAACAAAGACAACTAACTATAGATGGTAAAACAAAGTTATGTGTTGCCATGCGTATGGCGAATGACATTACCAAAACGAATAAATTCACTAGCTACATTATCTTTCAAGCCATAACACGACAGTGATAAGCGCTAGCGTTAAACTACTGACGATACTCTGACGAAAAAATGACCTTAGTACCAAACTCGGGCGACTTTGCAAAACTCTACCACCTAGTAATCACTCTGACAGTGACACGCTTAGAAATTTATTAGGATTATTTTTTTGACACGAAAAGTTTGAATGATCAGTATTATAAATGTGAATTTTATCAGTAATGATAAACTTATTTAACTAGTAGATATATATGTATGTATCTATCGATCAGTATAATTGAAGAAATTGGTCAAAAATTAAAGACGAATTTTACCACGTTGCGTGACTGAGTTGGTTAGAGTGTGCCGGCCAGGGGCAAGATCGCTGGTTCTAATCCAGTTAGGTCACAAAAAATTTTCTTTGTTAATGTTTTCCCTAGCAGTTAGTGACATGTTTGTCCAATAGTTCACCTTTCATAATCTGCTAGCCATAAAGAAAAATGGTGTATCCTTCAAAATGAGCGATTATCAACCTAAAAAGTATTCTAGGTTGATAATCGCTTGTCGCGTCTCACTAATTATATTACATAGTGGGAGCGAGAAAAATATATAGGGAAACGTTAATTTAAAGATACGATCATAAAATATGAACCGTTGCAATAAAAAAAGGCCAAAGAGAGCCATAGGAATAAATAAGGTGAATCATATCCTTGTGGAGAGCCGAAATAAGTGAATAAATTCACACCGAGGAATAAAGATTACTACTCATCGCTATTTGATACTACCGCCTCACATTTTCCTGCCGCAATAGTGTTAGAGCAGCTATACTCAACCTTTTTTTACCAGGGCCAACAAACGTTTCAGTCATGGGATTCCGGGCCGCAAGCGAGAAATTATTAGGTCATAAATAAAACGTAAATCAAAGGTAATGTATTTGCTTTATTGATGAAAAGATTGAAAAAAAAAAACTGTATTTTAAAGCGATATTTGATACTGTGAACACTTTTTCACAATTTTTTCAAGATCTTGCTACATGCTACTTTTATTACATCATCCAGATGAGAATCTGTGAGTTTATTTCTGTATACATTCTTTGTATATTTAATTTTAGTAAAAGAAGATTCGCACATATACGTAGACACAAGAGGGCCAATTAAAAAGGCCCGGCGGGCCGCATGCGGCCCGTGGGCCGCAGGTTGAGTATAGCTGTGTTAGAGCGTCACTGTCTTGTGCCGGTTTGGGAGGTAAGGTGGCTGGTAAGTTTACCAGTCACCGTGCGGGTAGTTACTCGCACGGATGGCAAAGCATCATATTTTTGGTGATAAAGAAGAAATCAAGTTAATTTGGAATCTTCCGCAGATCCTCACATGTGACTTCTGCTCCCTGAAAGTCTCACTGAAATATTAGAATTAGAGAAAGATAGAAGGAGAGGAGCATTTTGTTAATTCAAAGAGTGCTATCACTATCGTTAAGCGTACCGTAACCGTAAAGCATATTGTCATTATTGTTCGTAGATTAATACGACAATTGTAGTAGACTAGGTACGGTAAATTAGTATCTGGCAAGTGTCACAACAGTGTCATTTATGCCCTGGCTATACGAGGCTAGCTTTTGAAGCGTGGACAGCAAGCAAGTTTTGTACTGAACTGTCCTGGCTTGCTGACCTGGCTTGGAACGTGCTAGTTCTATTTATATGAGGCTAGATAGTATTTTTGCAGTGACTGAGGAGACCACATGTTCAAAATGAACTACATGCAAAAAAAACACTGTTAGACTGAATAGGTAAGGCGGTGGTACCAGACCTGGGCGAGACAATGCAGAACTCTACCACCTAGTAGCCATGATGGTAGTGAATCGTATAGCCAATCAGTCGCCTTTTACGACCTAGCTGACAGAACAGTAGTTGGCCAATTCTTCAAAGGACCCTGGGACCAACACGGGGAAAGTGTGTGGACAAGACCGTTTAGACTTGTCTTTATAATTTGGAAGTGTCGCGTTCTACAGCGATTCATGGTCACAGTACATATGTATAAATTTTAAATTCATTTCCGCACTTAGTATGGGCATCTTAAGTCTCAAAAACACGTCACGGAAAAAATCGAAACGCGTGGTTTCTGCTTACTAGTCAACTGAAAACTAGCTTCGCTGGCCACATGGAGCTAGTACATAAGCCAGGATAGTAAAAATCAGTGGTGGGAGACGCTACTAGCCTTAAAAATAGAACTCCACCCTTTTAGAAACTGTTCTGGCTTGTAAACTAGCTTACTGCTTAGAAATGAAACTAGTTTTCTCTACACGGTGCCAGAAGTACTTGCTTCCTAGCTTATTAACATTAACTTGTTATCCTAGCTTAAAAACTAGCCTCGTTTAGCCCGAGAATTACAATTTTAAGTATAAGTTAAAGGTTTAGTAGGTCCTATTCAGCTAAATTACTACTCAAAATGAATTAGTTCGGTCATTTTAGCACTAGCTTCTTAAATAAATCTTAACAGTGAACAGCATTTAAATTTATTAATATGGATAGATTTGGATTCATGTTGCTATTATAATGTTTACCTGGTAACGACTATCATTTGTTTTTTGAGACCATAGGGACCGAAAGCTTTACATGATCTTGAAAGAGTTATGTTATTTAGTCACCAGTTTAACTATTCGAAATGTCGAACTTCTCTTGAGATTTCGATTGATAAAGAATATTAAAAATGCGTTGTTATTCGTGTGACAGGGTTGCGATTCCGCATGCATAAGTTTTTGGCTATCTTACCCTGCAAACCGGAACATGACGGCAAAAAGCACTGACACTATTGCGACAGGAATAGTAAGCTTTTTCTAGTACGGGATCAATAGTAAAATACGTGTTATATATCGGATGTAGATTATTCATTCCTAGGCTGAAATCTAGGGTCAGATAAAAATTTTAAGTTTTTTTTATCTGGGAAAATTTAAGTAGCCTCGGATAGGGCTTAAAGATGTATTTTGTACTGATTATCACGAGTAAAAAGTAATAGGAGTTAAAGCTGACTAATGTGGTAAGTCCTATTTCTTTCGTTAAAAAATCAGTAAACCATGGTGAAGTTAATATAAGGATGTTCAATAAACTATTCCAGAGAACAAAAGAAACTAAAAAGCATAGAGATATTATAATTTATTTGGTACACACACAGCATAAGTAATGTAAAAAATAAGGCATCAATGTTACACAATCTCAACATTGATGATAACAATATAAAATTCTACCAAAATTAACATACAAACACAAACCAGTAGCTGCCCACACGTATGGAACCGGTAGGACACTTGACGCTAGCTAATTAAATATGGAAGCTTGCTGTGCGATTGTGTGACAAATCTTCCCACACGTTGACTTGTTACCGGACTCAAGTTTACGAAGTGGGTAAACCGATTATTATCAAGCCGAAAGCAGCTACCAGGAGAAGATAGATATGGAGCAAAATTAACTTCTACACAATTCTTTATATTATTAACTATTCAAGATCTACCAAACGGTTTTAAAACCGTATAGCATCAAAACTAAGATACTTTAGGCTATGAACATATTTATTATTATTTGAATCAGACCCTTTCTTTTATACTATTAAACCAATATTTTAAAGAGCTCCAAAAGTAGCATTCTTGCAGATATAACTTTATTCTAGGGACGAATCGATATATATATATATATATATATATATATATATATATATATATATATATATATATATATATATAATTTTTGTCAGACGCTTTAAAGGTAATAGGAAACATGATATCTTGAGGATAAAACCGAAATTTAAATCTTTAAGATCATTTAGCCCTAGAAGGTTTTCTTTTTTAAATATTTTTATTTGAAGGGTTTTACCCTTACAGCTATGTCAGCCTAGAAGGTTTTCCTTTTTTAAATAGTCTATCTAACTTAAGCTTTGCCTAGTATCAATCATATTACTGATTACCGGACGGGAAAATGTTTATTTTAATGATATTGTTTTCATTTGAGTATTAGTTCTTATTGCAGAAACAGTTTTCGTTAAATTATGTATTTAATAAAAATAAAATCATACATAAATTCAATGTACTAGCAAATATATGCAATAGAAACTTTGGAACAGTTTACCTCACACGGTTTTAGCGAAGCTTTGATATTTGGATTTTTAAGAGGAGAATCAACAGAGTCCTTAGAAGCCAACGTCGTATTGACAACTAATTCTTTATGTGTAAATTTCCATGGACAGTGCTGACTGCTATCTCTCAGGTGGCCCATTCGCCCGTGTGCCTGCAAATTCAATAAAAAAAGTTGCAGAAAGTAGACTTAAAAATGTTTCAATCGTAAATTACTTTCGAATGCTTGACGTTATGAGTCGAGAAATTTTCGTCGTGTTCATCGTATACATGCTTGCCATCACAGGAAACGAACCGAAGTAGATACAGAGGTTAACGACTTGTAGTCAAGTCATTAACCAATACAATGACAAGTATACAAACATAATTAATATGAATAAATAAACATTTTATTTTATATGAGTATTATTGAATATTTTTTATTTCATAGGATAGCAGATCAGTTGATGATTTTCCTGATGGAAAGAAAAGTCATGGCCATTTGGTAGATATGGAATGTAAAATGCATAAGTTTACCGGCTCACTTATACCCTCCAAGCCAGAGCATGAAAGTGAAAGCACTGACCACATAAATACTAATAGACACGGCGTTTGGCATTGAACGTGAAGCCGTGCATATGAGCGAATACTCATTTCACTGTCAAAAGTATGGAAAATTATTGACACTAATTGTAATTGAGTTTTTATTGTTGACATACTGTTGCACACATTGACGTATTTATGTGAGTATCAAATTTAGCTACGCTTGATGTCCAAGTAATGCCTTAAGAAGGCGCCTCCATATACTCCGTGGCACTGACACTATTGTGCCAGGAATTGTTAATTAAGGCGGTCGCACCGAAATCCGGGTAAGACGTTGCACTTCAGAACTTTACTACTTAGTAGTCAAGGTATTAGTGACACGTATTATTAGTCTTTTACGAGTTACCTAGCAGTAAATACTTAAATTGGTCTGTTCTTCGAGATAGGGTTCCCATCAATACGGGGTACTCAAGTTCAATGGTATCACTTACTGCCAAGCTAGAAAGGTAAATGAATATATACTAGCACTAGCACTAGCTATCAAACTAGCTTGCAGTAACAACAACAACAACAACAACAACAAACAAACATCAGTAACAAACAAGCAGATGGCTCTCCTGATGCCTATTGTTAATGGTGCGTTGCTATATTTTGGTGGAGTTTTAATGCCACATGCATAAGTTTACCGGCTACCTTATTCTCCAAATCGTAGCACGGCAGTGACAAGCACTAACGCTACTGTGGTAGAAATAGGTAAAACGCTGATACCAGATCCGGCCGAGACAATGCAGAATTCTACTACCTAATAGTCACGATGGTAGTGACTTGCATAGCCAATCGGTCACCTTTTACGACCTGCCTAGCAGAACGGCAGTTGGTCTATTCTTCAAAAGAGCCCAGAACCAGCACGGGGAAAAAAGTTACGATGATCGTGGTACGCATGGCCAATTAGTCGTATTTTCCGACCTACCTGACAGAACAGCTGTTGGTCTATTCTTCAAAGGAGCCCGGACCAACACTGAGACTCTATCAGAATATTGCTGGTAATTATATAAGTTGATGCAACCGTCTTACCTATTCCATTCGCTAATCATTTGATGCTTGTCGCTGTCACATTTTATCAGCCAGCTATGCCAAATGCATAAGTTTACCGGCTACCTTACTTTCCAAACCAGAAAAAAACAATAACAAGCATTGACGCTATTGTGGTAGAAATAGGTAAAACTGTGGTACAAGAGCCTGTATACACAATGCAGAACTCTACCATCTAGTAGTCACGATGGTAGTAATTTGCAAAGCCAATTTGTTACCCTTTTACGCACTACCTGGCAGTCCGGCAGATGGTTTATTCTTCAAGGGGGGCCTGGACCAAAACGGTAAAGTTGGAGTAAAATGGGATTATGGGAAGTTTACAAATTCTGTAGTTTAATTATCACAATTTACTTATCTTATAGGTTATCTATTTCTAATACTTTAATAGTAACAGCTTTTTGCTAGGATGTTGACACGCTACGTATACCAAAATAAACTTTTTTACAACTTTTGTCTGTCTCTCTGTCTGTCTGTTTGTTCCGGCTAATCTCGGATCGGACAAGGAGTAACTTAGGCTATTTTTATTTACGTAATTTTTTCACGCGGACGAAGTCGCGGACTCAACTAGTCAATATATATATATATATATATATATATATATATATATATATATATATATATATATACATACCTGCCTACCTGCTTGAGAGTTCAAGATAAGTCACTTATGCCGTAACACTCTCCAAAGAATAAGAGCGCAAATGTTATACAAAACATTCTTACACACTAACACAAATATGATATGGCATTACATTCTGCCGCATGTATAACAATGCACTATTGACATCTTTGGTGTGTTTATATGATTGTTATCTCTTTTTGACCTATGATAAAAACACGCTCGTATACATACATGCTTTGTTTACATTTTCACCTCCTTGCTTATCCAAGGGTTTCGTACCGTTGATCCTTGTATTGCATAGCGTAAATATGACGTTATTCATGTTAGGCTCAAAGATGGGGCAAATGAACAATAATATCTAATAATAAAAAAAAAGATGCCTTGATGCATTTACGCAATACTGGGCCACTCAACGCGGCCCGAGTGCGGGACTCGCCGGCTGATCGGAGCCTGAATACCCACTAAAACCTCTGCGATGTCCCTCCTCGGCACTTTTGTAGGCGGAGTAACGGATACGCCTCAGCATTCTTCCTTTACCCTTCCATCATCCATGTCTCGGACCAGGATTTCATCAAAACCACGGCGTGCAATTTATGATCAATCTTTAACGAGGTTAGCCTTCCTCACACTCTATGCGCAGGCGAGAACAGAGTCCTACCTTTTCACCGCGGGCGTTGGATGCCCACCATCTCATGACCCGAAGGTCCCCTGAATAATTGCTCCCCTTTGCGCATGAAGAGCGCATTGCGCATCTCTACACCAGTCTTGTAGGTGCAGCAGGTGCACCTCAGTGCAGTTAGTTTCCACAAGGTGCTGGATTGCACCCAGGTATTGAGCCCTCCCGCTGCGAGAAGGCTTAGATCTATGGGGGCGGGGGTCGGGCAAGGAGTGCTACCTACCTGTTCATGATCTTAAAATATAAAAAACACAATCAAAATAATCTGTGAAGTTTCGTTTTAATTACTTGCAAATCAATATTTTCATTTCATGTCATAGAGATAACACTTTCACCTTAAGTGCTTCTTACCCTAGTGTAAAATATTAAATAAATTCAATTCTCCATCCAGCCATACTATTAAAATACGCACACCAGAATGGAACTAGTGTGGCCGGTTTTTTTTTTTCGGAATGTCTGAATTAATGCTGGCCTTAAGGGCCGTTACAGCTTCACCGGTCGCGGGGGCGAGCAGAGCGCTCAGCCAGAAGAGTACAATGTACGACGTAAACTGGCTAAAAGAATTAAAATGTGCTGACTGGCTGTCTCATTTGAGCTTTTTTGGCCCCTTTCTTAAAAATGTCCCGTTGGTACAGCAACGCCATATTTCTTTAAGGCGGTTTCAGAAGCCCTTATTGTATAATGTATATGTGCTCCATATCTTTACCCTCCATTGTGCTTTACTTGTTGCGTCTCTCCGTAATGTCGGAGTTTATTTTACACACTTACTCTGCCTACTAAAATGCTAATATGATGTCATCTACGTCAGGTTTAGAGGTAACGTAGCCGTGCTGTAAAATTGACTTTGTAATTAAGGTATCCGACGATAAACAATATTCTGATGGTACTACTATCGGAATCCTTGAGCAAAGATTTTGTAATTTATTTTACTAAATCTAGACATCGCACCGTATAAATGATATTCGAATACTTGTGAATTTTATATCTTAGAAACATCGTTAATGATTTTCAACATCAAAATATGGTGTAACTAAACATACTTATAACAAATTGAAAATGTGGAATTTGGTCACAATTATTTTCAATTCAAATTTTAATTTTCTTTACTCTCGTATCTAGCATAAACATGGCAAATAAGCAGTTAGCTCTTGCTGGTAAGAGATAACCACCACATATATACACCATATGGAAACGATTCTTTATCATATTTTTAATAGAAAAATATTAACTTCTCCTGTTTCGCAATTACAACTTAACATTTAAATGCATGTCGATCGGTATTTCTTTTTTGCTTTTACAAAATTTTTGCTGGTTTTTAAAGCTGTAAATGTTTTCAAAATGAAACTGATAAATAAATATAAAGGGATTATAAAACTGTGCTGATTTTGCTGTTATAAATATGATAATTTTTAACTAAACGCTATTGTATAGTGTGATTTCCCGTACTGGTCCCTATTGAAGAACATACCATATACTATTCAACCAGGCAAATTGTACAAGGTGAACAATTGGCTTTACGTCTCACTGCCATGGTGACTACTACATATTAGAATTCTGCAATGTCTCGCTTAGCTATGTTACCACTGTCTTACCTATTTTCGTCAATGCTTTTCATAGTCATATTCGGGCTTGGAGGGTAAAGTAAGGATTAGACTATGCGTGTGGTATTACCTTCCTGGCATACGTATAACAATGCCATTAATCTCTTTGGTGTTTAGACACCATAATAAAGGCGATGGTTTCTTTTTCCATCAGAAGAGCGATTTGCTTGTTGGCCTAAATGGCCATAAAAAGTATAGAATATGTACATTGCCATTCTATCAAAAGCCCACTTTTCCAAAAAAGTTCCAGGCAAAAGTGTTGTTAAGGTTTTTTCGAGGTTTATTAAAAAGCCAAATTTCAGTTGTAGTTCGGAGACTGGAGGTTTTGTGTTAACATGGCCATGCCTCCGATTAGCAAGTAAAGTTGTCGGTCCCGTTTATCGCTAGAAATAGATATAGGTAGAAATAGGTTCAAGTGAAGTGAAGTACGAAACCCTTGGATAAGCAAGGAGGTGAAAATGTAAACAAAGCATGTATGTATACGAGCGTGTTTTTGTAAGAATGATGTTTTATATCATAAGAATGAAGTTTACATATCATAATTGTCTAGTTATGATATGTAAACTTCATTCTTACTAATATTATAAATGCGAAAATGTGTTTGTTTGAACGTCTTTCACGGCAAAACGGAGCTACGAATTGACGTGATTTTTGAAGGGGAGATAATTGAGTGATGAGCATAAATGTTTGTATTTCTGGGTTTGGGTGTTTCTTAAATATATATTCTTGTATTTATATATGTATTAATATCGTTGACTAACACCCATAATACAAGCAAATAATTTACAAAAGTATTTGTCCCTTGAATATTTATTTATATTCATTATTTATATTATTATAAATTCATAGACATCGTGGTGTCAGAACATTTATCACATCTAACCGGTAAAAAATAACAAAACAGAAACAGTTACAAAAACAGTAATAAAATGTGGGATTAACCTGTTGATTTAAATTTCTAATAGAAATAATTATGAACCAGAAATAGACATCCTTGAGCTAAAATATTAAATAATCACTCGTCGTATTTATCATCACATCATATCAAAAATAAAACTAATTTCAATTTGACTTCAATGCTATTTAGAGTAATTGACCTTAGCCAATATTAATAAAATGATAAAACTAGATCACAAGCAAATTAACTGCAAAATCGATCACCATATATTATCCAGATGATTAAGATATCAATTTTGAAGTGATGTAAGATGACATTGTCAAAATTAAGACTGGGTGTGGTTTTAAGCACTAACATTAAATTTATTGTATTACTTTGACCGACACGTATAATCTTAATATTATCTCGATCGTTATATTTAAATTACAATCTTGCGATAGATGTTATCTTTAATTAATTTTCTTTGTCTCAGTTATAAACCATAATTTGCATATTATTATAAATAAGATAAAACGAACATTATTAAAAAGGAAGTTTTCGTTTTAATCCAAGGATTTATCATGCGCACGGAAAAGGCCAGATTAAGCATAGTACAAGTTTTAATGGAAAACAAGTACAGAATAAAAAGAATAGTTTAATGACACTTGGTCAACTTTATGCACTGTATCGCATATATTAAATGACTATTATTACTATTTACTAATATCATAAATAAAAAAAATTATATGTTTATTAATAAATAACGAAAAAGGCTTAACGGATTATGATTAAATTTGTTGCAATCTGAACTAATCTATACTAATGTAATAAAGAGTCAAATAGTTAGTGATTATCCAATAATACCATATGTATCTTCTCTGTGGTCTAGTGGTCCAGCCTTGGCGTTGACCACATGAGATCCCGGGTTCGATTCCCGAGTCGGGCACAAAGTGTTTTTTCAGTTTTCAGATAAACACAAAGTTGCCAGGGATTGGAAAGTGCCTGGTTGGCGATAGGCTTGCCACATATCGCATTGTGGGACCAAGTATCTTCGGGTAATCGTGGGTGCACTTGTTGTACCTCTGCCTACCCCTTCGGGATACGGGCGTGAAGATACCATATGTATATTATCTAACTTGTGAAGAAAAACGCATTTTTGCAAGTACTATTTATTGTTGGCAGGAAAAAATTGTGGCTCTTTAAAAACTTTGAAACTGAAACAAAAGGTTGCCGACCCTTTATCAATAACTACGAAATTTGGCAAGTAATATTGCCATATACACGAAGTACGTAGAAAAACCTGAAAAATATACGTAAATTTGTAGTTAAATGATAAAAAAATGTTTTATTTGAAGTGTTCTTTTGTAATGGATAAACTTAAAAACTACATTATCACTGTAGTTTTTTTACCCGATAAAGTAAAAAGAAGTAATAATGTGGGTAACACTAACAAAATCGCGAGAAGTAGCTAGTATAAGCTTACATGTGACTACCGACGACAAAACGTAGTCCACTGTGTAACTTAATTTTTTTTTTGTGAAATATTGAAATAAGCCGTGTCTTAAACCTGAGCCTAGTCTTTCTAGGGTCGAAGTACCGGTTATGGCCACTGCACCATTTGTGGCCATATTTTAATGTCATTTTTTAAATAAAAATAACTCTATACGAATACATTATACATATTATACTCTGGTTAACAAGTGCTTTTTTGGGTCAAAACTTTTTCTAATTTTCCAAAAATTATGATTTAGGCGTCATTCAATTCGAAATGGCACGTAGAAACTTTTTGAAAAAGTTGAAGGGCCGTTCGCAAAAATTGCAAAAGTTATAAACAATTAAGTGAAAAATAAACGTGGGGTACGGTTTTTCGCAAATATCTCAAAAATTATTTGAGATTTTTTAAATTTGAAAAAAGAGAGAAAGAAATTTTCTAAAAAAAAGTCTACACTCCTTGAACTGTAGGATCAAGATTTATAGTTTTCCCAGAGGGTTATAAATACGCTCAAAAACGGACATTCCGGCTTGCGCAAGCCACACCAACTTTGGACTTTTTTAATAAATAAATTAAAAAAATTGAAAATGTTCACTTTGTTGTTAACAATTATGAAGCGCGATTAAGCATTTTTTTCATAATAATATTATTGTTTCGTTTTTTAATGATTAAAAGCTAAAAGAAAAAATTGTTATAAACAAAGATAATTCAATTATTTTTTTTCAGAATTATAATCTGATAAAAATTATGATTTAAATAACCGTTTCTTAAAAAATATTGCATAAAGACGGATTTGTTAATTGCAATTATTTTCCATCATTTCTAGTTAATGTTAAAGAATCATTTTTTTAAATCATTATTTTTCTTGGTCGTTGATATCAAAAAAAGATTGATTATTATTTTAATTTTCATTGTTTATTATTTAAATATTCATTTGTTTATAATTTGTTATAAACAAATGAATTGTCTCACTGTATTTTTAATCATTTTCTACTTCAAAAATCTAAAACAACCATGTATTATTTTTTTCTGTTTCTATCGTTTTGTCATTCTCACTTGGATTTTATCTTTAATTTTATTAATTTTTTTTTATCATCGACAGGGAAACGTTTGACCGCGATCTCGCCTGATGGTAAGCTAAGATGCGGCCTAAGATGAAACGCTAGAAGGTACCTGCTCACTCTTCTCTTGAAAATCCCTAGATTGTACTCGTTGGGGAAAACAGACTCAGGAAGCATGTTCCAGTCCCTTGAGGTTCGAATGAAAAATGTGGAGTCGAACCTCTTTGTTAGAATCTGTGCGCCTCGACGATCGATAGAAAAGCGGCGATGGCGGAATCAAGTCGTGCAATTCCGCAGCGCACTTTCCAAACAATACAAATCTTATTTGTTCTTTATTAATTAAACAATAAATTATGTCCAAATTTAAAGCTCTTACTCAATAATTTATTTAATTCATACCGTTTGTTTAAAAAAATAATCTTCGAGAATTTTTTTTCTACTTTTACCTACCATACAACTACCATACAACTCACATAATTTTTGATGGAAAATAATTGTTAATCAAAAATCCGTCTTTATGCAATATTTTTTTTTGAGAAACGGTTTTTTTAAATTATAATTTTTATCAAAGATTATGTTTTTGAAAAAAAAAATGGATTATCTTATAAACAATGCATTTGTTTATAACAATTTTTTAAACAATAGGAGATAAAAATGATTAAAATCGTTTTTACATAGCTTTTGATCATCAAAAAACGAAACAATAGTAATATTATATTAAAAAAAAAAGTTTAATCACGCTTCATAATTTTTTGTTCCAGTAAATTGTTAATAATAAAGTGAAAATTAACATTTTTTTAATTTTTTTAACAGGAATCTATTCTAAAGCCTTTCTCAAATAGCTCCATGAAAGGAAAAAAAATAATTATCGCACTTAAAATGTTAACATTAGTACTACAAAAAATTGTTAGGTAATTAATGGATAACTAATTGTAATTTTCATATTTAATAAGTTAAAAAATATTTATTCATTAAAAGTCCAAAGTGGACGTGGCTTGCGCAAGCCGGAGTATCCGTTTTCGGGCGTATTTTCAACCCTTCAGAAAAATAATATAAATATTTATCCTATAGTTCCGGGAGTAAACTTTTTTTGGGAAATTTCTCTCTCTGTTTGAATCTTTTTTCAAATTTAAAAAATCTCAAACAGTTTTCGAGATATTCGCGAAAAACCAATCCCTCCCTTTTTATTCACTTAATTGTTTATAACTTTTGCAATTTTTGCGAGCGGCCCTTCAATTTTCGCAAAAGTTTCTACATGTCATTCCGAATCGAATGACACCTAAATCATAATTTTTAGAGAATTAGAGAAAGTTTTGACCTAAAAAGCACTTGTTAACCAGACTATTATAAATTTAATAAAAATAAGTCATTTGTCAGTTTGAAATTTAAAAAAATATTGTTTTTACGTTGATTTCAGTTTTAAGTGGTACCTACTAAGATGGTTAAAACCGGCACTTCTACTATATCTATAGCAGATTATAGACGGAGCAGAACCTGTATATTAAATATATTTTATCTGTCACTCTTGACGCTTTTTTATAGGTGTATTTTATACCTCTATTACATGTATACTGTACGAGATTTCATACAAAGGGTATTGTCCATTACAGGCTATATGGTGACCATGTGTTTTTTTAAAAACCATTTTTACCAAAAATCATTATTTTATTTTTAAAACACGATGGTACTATTTTAAGAACTGGAATTTAAACTTAATTAGAAAATAAAATAAAAAGTTATTAACGTTAATTTTTCAATTCTAAAGTCCCATTGCGGCATAGGTCTGTACCACGTTGATTGTAGAATTTAATCGATTTTAACATATAATCGATTCGCATTGGTGTCGATTATAATATCGTACATAATATACCTAAACATGCATATTTGTTTCTTTTCTTGTTTTCTTGTATATTCTGCTTTTATTTACAGACTTTTGTTTATAGATAAAACATAAATAACTAACAAATACTAAACTAATAAAATACAATCGTGAAAATAACGAGTTTATTTAATAAGCGAATAGATAGATTTTGCACGTTATAAGCAGTAAAAGTACTTTTTTAATGTAATTGATTATCATCTGTTTTAGACAAAATGACTGAAGCACTATTTCCTAGTTAAATAAAGTAGTATCGGATTATTTGTACAAATCGATTGTTTTTGCAATCTAGGATATTCAATTTGAGATGGGTGGTATAATCGAATGACTTCACTAATATTAACATTGATAGTCTATTAACAGATTCGGTAATCGGGAGCCCAAGTCATTTTTTGGATGCTACATGGAACAGATCTTTTTTTGTTCTAGTGGTATGAGTTTTGACGCATTATTGATATAGTGGTAACATTAAGTTTACATATTTTAGTTTCTTAAAAATACATAGAAAAACAAATAAAAAACATAAAAACAAATGATTATAATATGAAAATATATTTTTTCTTATATTTTTACTTCTTCAACAAAAAGAATGAAGCTCCATTAACCTTACTATCTTGTGAATTTAGTGATTTGTTTAATTTATATGTCTGTTTTAAATATCTTATCATTCACACTATTAGTTTGCTAGCCGGTTTCAATTTATATCGATCTCATTCGCGAATTACGATTCCTAACTAAATTAACAACTAAGAACGTATTTGTCCAATCGAATCATCCCGAGACGAGAAATTATAAAAATTAATCGAATGATTTCGTTAGATGTCATATTCACCCACCGCTACACTAATAAGCATGTGTCAAAAATTGACATTAAAGGAATAAATAAACAGTAAACACGAAACAAACACGAAATAACAAATAACAATAGCTTATTTTCAATTTGCGATCTAGTATTCGGTTAATGTAAATGATTTTCCGGTTCTTTTACTTGTCGTTTTGAATTGTTAGTTATCAACCGCTGCAAATGATGAGCAGTTTTTACTTTTGGACTTGTAATCTGTTTGTAATTTTGACCCCGGCGTTATTTTAAACACTAAACCCACCGACCAATCGGACCTGGGCATGTTATTGGATTTGGATTCAACTGTGTCTGCGCCTTCTGTTAATTCGACTAACAATTGATGGCATTGATGTTTTGCATCGCAGGAGACGAAATCTGGAGCTTCTCGTAGTTCGATAATTATCTATGGATTGCTCCCCATGTGGTAAGACAATTTTTATTAAGATTACATTATTTTAGTATAACAGGGCGAAGATCTTTGTAATATTGTGCTTATATATAATATAATATAAGTGTGACAAGCAGTATATGTTCACTTTGCAGGTGACAAATCAAAGTGCAGTCTGTCAATTTTACTGGATATTGGTACTTCACAACTCAACAATTCTAAAATCCAGCACAAGTGAAGAACATCCTCGACAGTTGTGTGGGAATTGTATGTCAATATTACACAGTAGAAATCATGTTCTCAATGCAACTACACCAAGAACAATACACATAAGAATTTTGATTAATGAATGGATATCACCTTGTCAGGTAAATTAATAATAATCTTGACACATTCATCTAAACATACCTTGTACTATGTGTACTAAATATATAGGATAATTATATATTTAGTAGAACTCTTTCACACACACAAATATATTTTATCCAACTGTTATTTTAAACAAAGACCTTAGCTTCATAGTAAGGAGCTGAAGTCAACTATTGAGATAGCATTAATAATTTGAGTTTGTTTGTTTGTACATCTTCAAAAATACCAATAAAATGGAAATAAATGTGCAGTTAGTAATGACTATAAAGAGCATGGGGACTATAAAAGTTTAGGTTTGTTAATAAAGATATTCCGAGTAAATACTTACTGCTAGTTCCGAGTAATTACCAACTATCTAGGTAGTTAGTTTGATTACACACAAACATGTCTCACATTTTAAAAGTTAATAATTATATTTTTAATGAATTTTATCTGATGAAAATTCAAATTGTTACAGATCCATGAAACAGATCACATTTGCTATCTATGTTGGCTCCCTGTAAATAGAATACCCGTTTCTGGAGTCCCAGCAAATCCAGTACAGGTTCAGGAATTATGGTTCCTGTATTAGAGAGATATGTAGATCGAGCCAGCAACCTACTTGAAGAAATAAGCATATAGGCAATTGCACATTCTCAAGGGGAAGAATACAAAGCAACCACATAAGCTATAATATATATTTGTATTTTATATAATAATGATATATTAGACAGAAATGTTTTATTACAATATTGTTGCAATCATCATGTGTAGGAAGAACGTAGGTTGCTCACGTAATGACCATTATCTGGTATTTTGTTTGGACAAGGCATGATAATTATATACAGCCCCCTGCCTAGTTCTTATAAAGTATATTAATAATCTAAGATAATTTATAAAACCATTACAATTCCTTATGTGAGTTTTATTTTAGAACATAATAACTTTGTTTGATTTTGTGTTAAAATCTCATGATATTATGATATGCTTCAATATATAAACATAATACAACATGTGTATCATATTATAAATGTAAATAATTGACATCATAATAAAAGAATTTGTTTTTAGCATGTTGATAATTATAAATAAATACACTTCTGCCGCACCAAGACTACAACTTTTACCATGCTGAATATGACATATTTTTACA
Organism: Apodemia mormo; assembly: GCA_036924255.1. Classification (NCBI taxonomy): domain Eukaryota; kingdom Metazoa; phylum Arthropoda; class Insecta; order Lepidoptera; family Riodinidae; genus Apodemia; species Apodemia mormo. The sequence goes on along the minus strand of JAUPFN010000003.1, from coordinate 29,419,726 downwards.
TTTTCCTGTTATTTCTTTATTATAAATAATTTTGTTTAGATATCAAGCATACAAAATACTAGTTAATAAATAGCTGAGTTAATGGTCACATGTAGCCGAACAGTCCATACAAAGTGGTCGATTCCCTTTGCCAAACCATTTCAGAGTGCTTTGCCATCTACCATTCCAGAGAGTAATTTACATATAAAATGGTTCGTTTACAGCATTACGACTGTTACTGGAAAATTCAGTATTTGTTGGATAAGCGAAACGCTCAGCCAGAGTTTAGGTAGGTTGTGTGTAAAGCAGCCCCCGCAGGGGTGTCTCCTGTGTGGCCGAACCTTGGCTTAGGGCATTAGTTAGACGATGGGTAGGAAAGGAAGTGGAATCGTGATTTTAACCCGGTTCTGACTCATGAGTGTTAGTGGTCCGGAAAAATGAACACTGATGTATGAATATTCTGAAGTAAGATCATAGGATCGAATACTGATAAACTTTTTTTTGCAACATGTATATCGCTTCTGGTGATATAGTCTGCCGCTCAGCCAGACTTCATTTGAGTTGGGCTCTACACTCCCACCTAATTGTTTTCTTTGAGACTGAACTTCGCCTTAAAATAGGATCGTAATTTAAGATAGGAGGGTTTTTTTTATTTTTTTGTTCTTCACCTGGTCTAACATTTTCGACTCAGTTCGTTATGGTTGAAACAGAGATCCTCGTCACAGACGATGGTGACGGTGTCATGGCTGTCGGTGTGCTGTGTGGCTGTGTGTTCCGTTGGCCAGGGATATCGGGTCATCAGATATTTTTAGTAATGTACTTCGGCGTGACTAAATCATTTTGAGTTATAGTTCAAAGAAAAATAAAATTAAAGCGTGATTTAGGATTGGCTCAAATTTACGAGAGCTTTTATGTCGCAGCGGTCGATTTATTCTACACTTGTATTGTTAAAGGGAAAGATTTGAGTGTTTCTAAGTTTGTACCTAATTGTTAAATTTAAAACTACTAAACCGATTAAAAAAATCTTTCATCCATAAAAAACTGAAATAGCATAGGCTACTTTCTTACCCGACTTAACAAATGAAACGATTGTTACTAGATTACATTAACAAAGTCGCGGACAACAGCTAATTTGTATTAAACTTATTGATTCGACATGTCAAAATAAAATAACACAGAAAACTAAACGTTCCTCGTGTTTCATTTGTTGGTCCGGACTAAACGGGTCGTAAGAGGAGACCAATTAGTTATACGTGTAACTAGCATTGTGACTAGGTACTTTACGGTATTTCTTCCCCGTGTTGATTGCGGGCTCCTTTGAAGAATAGACCAACTGCCGTTCTGCCAGGCAGGTCGTAAAAGGCGACTGAGTGGCTATGCGCGTCACTACCATCGTGACTACTAGGTGGTAGAGTTCTGCATCGGCTCGACCGGGTCTGGTACCACCGCCTTACCTATTCCTGCCGCAATAGCGTCAGTGCTGGTCACTGTCGTGTTCCGGTTTTGACGGTAAGGTAGCCGGTAAACATATGCATGTGGCATTAGACCTCGCCACAAGATAGCAACGCACCATTAACACCTTTGGTGTCTATAGGCGATGGTTGACTCTTTCCATCAGGAGACCCATCTTAGGATATAAAAAAAATGGTACAGTTCCGCAATTTCTCGCCCGAGTATATAGTAGCACCGCCCTACCTATTCCTGCCGATATAGTGTCAGTGCTTGTTGTTATAGTGTTCCAGTTTGGACTTTGGAGGCTAAGGTAGTCGGTAGCGCTATGCATGTGACATTGCCATCCCCACACATGGATTGTAATGCACCATTAACATCTTTGGTGTCTATTGTTTATCTTTCCATCAAAAGACCCATATTTCGAACCTAAAACCTCATGATTTATAATAAATTAGCCATTCAACAATGGAGGCATAAGTAAGTTATACCATTATTATTCAATGTTAAGAAAGGCGAGAGCTTCAATATTTTAGTCGTCATTGAAAATATAATTTGTACACGAACAGATTGATTACTTTTTAAGCTTTATGATTATGTTGCTTGTAACAATATGCCTAAGGCAAAGACATTAGCGATATCTTCGTGTTATTAATGATCGTTATTTTTCGTCATCATATAAGTGCGTTGATGTTAGCTATTAATCGGTTATATTAGAATTCTTTTGACAGTGTAAAATAATTATCAATGTTTTCACAACATGTTGCGTATTTATGTCCAACTAGCTGTTGTCCGCGACTTCGTTCACGTCAGCTAAGAAAATTACTCCCTTTTATGTCAGGTAAAATATTTGTCACAAGAGATTATTTTTGTTAGTTTTTGGCCACTTCTATTCTCTTTATAAGAAAAAACAAGAATAAAAAAATAGGCTGACCCCCTTCCTACTGTTTAATTCGGTTGTTTAGGCATTAAAGCATATTTCATCTTGCCAAGCCCGGACCAATAAAGAAAATAAGTAAAAAAAACGTTTTATAACTTCCATAATAATATAATTTAAATGCAACAAAATTACAACCACTAACTTCCAAGAAAGAAAGAAAGAAAGAAAGAAAATATTTATTTGCAAGAATATGGGTGTTACAAGTTGTTAAAAATAAATTAAGTTACCGACATATTCTACCAATATATGGTGTGCAAATATTTAAAAAAAATATCATTTTATTATATTACATTTAAAATTATAAATTGTATCGATTTTTCAGAATTACTACCGGATCGGAACGCGGCCACACACTGAAAAGATCCGGCGGAAGAAACTCAGCGGGCTGGTCTTTTTTTCTCTAATTTATGTTCTTGTTATAAATATACAAGGATGATTCCATATTACAAAGTTATTTTTATAATTACAAGTTTCATATTTTGAGTAATTTTTTTTTTTATAATTTACATAATGTTCACCATTTACAAAATTTTTACTACATTGAAATTTTTTTTTAAGGACAATTCAACAAACTTATATTTCTATCCATTAACATTTAATTTTATCGGCTAAAAATTCTTTAATATCATAATAAGTTTTATCTAACAGCAAATCAAACAACTTTTTGCGAAATTTATTTATAGGCAATGATTTAAGACTATCAGGAATATGATTGTATATAATAATAGACATACAATACACATTTTTTGTAAAAACATTTAATTTTTGGTTAGGCACATATAATTTCTTACTATTCCTAAAATATGAGTTACCAGTGACTTCAGCATTTGTTTTAAATAACTTTTGGTGCTTTTTTACAAATACGCATACCTCTAAAATATACAAACAGGGTAAGGGAAGTACCTTAAGAGACTTGAAAAGTGGTTTACAGGAATGTAACTGATTAACACCACATATTGCTCGAATACATTTCTTTTGGACTCTAAAAATTCGTACCAATTCAACAGAATTTCCCCAAATAGGTATTCCATATTGTAAATTAGAAGAGACATATCCATGATATGCTAATAGGGAGGCTTTTGCGTCTCCTACTTCCCTTAGTCTTCTCAAGACATAGACAAATCTATCAATCTTATTACATAGAGATTCAATGTGTGCTTTCCAATTACAATTTTTGTCAATAATTATTCTTAAAAAGTTTGTATAATCTACATCATCTATATTTACTTTATTTAAAAATATATTTGTGTTTTTGGTAATATTACTGTGGTAGTTCTGAAATTCAATTAATTTTGTTTTAGTTACATTAACTTTTAAATTATTATTAATTAACCAGTCTGAGACTTGGAATAAGGTTTCGGTTGTTTCATTTACCAAGTCTTTTTTATTTTTACATTTAATAAGTAGGGTAGTGTCATCAGCAAATAAAAAGCAATCATGTTTTATACTATCAGGAAGATCATTGATATAAATTAAAAATAGCAAGGGTCCTAAAACACTGCCCTGTGGTACACCACAGTTGTTAACAAGGTAGTTTGAAGTATATATTTTTTTACGGTTTCCGCATATTTTAGATATTTCAACACATTGTTTCCTATTCTCTAAATAACTCTTTATCCAATCTAAAGACTTCCCTCTAATACCATATTTTTCAACTTTTGATAATAAAATATTGTGTGAAACAAAATCAAATGCCTTACTCATATCCAAAAATACACAAAGTGGATACATTTTCTTATTCAGACATTCAGTTATGCTCTTTACTAAATCAAAACATGCTAATGTAGTAGACCTACCTTTCCTAAATCCATATTGATTATTTTTTAGTAGGTCAAAATCAAGTAAATAATTATAGAGCTTTTCATACATAATTTTTTCAAAGATTTTTGAAATGACTGGAATTAAAGTAATAGGTCTATAATTGTTCATATCGCACATATCTCCTTTTTTAAACAACGGTTTGACAATACACTTTTTTAATCGTTCTGGATATTTACCTTCCAAAAATGACAAATTAATTATATGGCTAAGAGGTTTTGATATTACACTAGCAACATTTTTCAATAATTCTGTGCTAATATTATCATAGCCAGTAGCATAAGTATTTCTCAATGAATGAATAACTTTTTTCACATCATGCTCATCTACTGGTGTCAAATACATGGTTTTACTACAATTTGGTAAAAAATATGATTTTGAAGTATTTGTAGATTTGACTTTTACACTACTTAATTTTGTCTGGTTTATAAAAAAATTATTAAATAGATTACAGATTGTTTGAGTATTTGTGTACTTTAAATTGTTTACTTTGATTTTTCCTATTTCTCTAATATTTATTTTGTTCTGAAATGTACTTTTAATCAGATTCCATGAAGCTTTACATTTATTAGAGGAATTTTCAATATATTTCAAAGCAGACTGTTTTTGTGATTCTAATATACATTTAGACAAAATTTTCCTATAATGTAAATATTTACATTTATTTTCTTTTTTATTAGATTGAGCATGACGATAATTAAGGTACAACTGGCGTTTTACTTTGCAACATTTTAGAAGACCTTTAGTTAACCATTTATTTTTTATTGGTTTATTTGAAACTTTTACACGGATCTTAGGAAAACATAACTCAAAAAACAACAGTAAAATATCATGAAATTCATTAAATGCTTCTTCATAGTTTGACTTTGTAAAAACTTCATTAAAACTTAAACTTGATAAACATTCATGAAACTTTTTAATATTTTCCTGTCCATATATCCGCTTTGTTTCAAACCAAAAAGCTCTTTTTTGTTTAAATTCTAAGACTGACTCTATATTGGCTTGTATACTCTGAGCAGTTTCATGATCAGACAAAGCAAGTGTATGAGTGTTAGACTGAACATTATTTATGTTACTTGCTATTACATCCAGACATGCATGCTTCCTAGTAGGTTTTAAAATATGTTGATTTATGTTGTTATTTGAAAGAATGCTTGTTAAATTTTTATGTGTACAGTTATCCTGCATCAGGTCTATATTCCAATCTCCACATAAAATAATTTTCTTTTTTGAATTTATCATAATATTTTCTAATAATAATTCTAATTTATTTAGGAATATATCAACATTTGAGCTGGGAGTACGATAAATACAAATTACTATTAGTTTATAATTAATAATTTCAACAGCGCAACTTTCAAAGGAAAATGGTAAGCGTATTTGTAAATCTAGCATTTTAAATTCAAGTTCATTTCTCACTAAAATACAAGTTCCACCCCTACGCTGATTGTCACGAGAAAAATGAGATGCCATAGTGTAACCGTCAAGTTTAAATTTTGTTTAAAAGGACCTTGCTTAAGAAAAGTTTCAGAAAGACATATAACATCAATTTTACCTAGTGTTTTGCTAAGCTCACTAATAGCTACTTGCAAATAATCTCGCTTTTTTAATGCACCTGCTATGTTTTGGTGAAGTAGCTTAAATTGGTAATTATTGACGAAAAAGCTGGTTTTTGTTGTTCATACTTTCTAGACTTTTGGTTTTCAAAGTAAAATAGTATGGTATTGTACCCTTCCTGACTGTTTTATTGAACAAAAGATTATTTGAATTATTTTCCGGTTTAATTCTTGGTTTAATACTAAAAAAATATGGTATAGTACCTTTCTTCGGCTTTTGTATAGATTTGTCACTATTTTTTATATTAATTCTATTAGATACCAACTTTTCCAAATTTTCTTTATATTCACTGTATGTAATTTTTTTAGAGCTCAATAGTTTATTCTCAGTTACATTGTTATTTAGTTGACTAACTTTTAATTTTGAAAATGACAAAAATTTATTTTTATATTCCTGATAATCTATCTCAATTTTTAATTTTGTATACAAGCAGTTAATATAATTTTTGTGTGTGTAACGATTATATCTAGTTAAATAGGTGTCCAAGTCAATAAGAGTACAATTATTATATTGATTTACAATTAAATTCATTTTATAATTAAGAAGTCCTATATTTAAATACCTGTTGGACTGAATTTTTAACAAGAACACTTGTTTACAATGCCTAAGTTTGTCTAAGGTATTACTTAAATTGGTAAAAACAGAATAAGGATCACGATCATGAGTACCGATTCCAAGAATAACATAGTCTTTGTTACCTAAGTTAGAAAAGTCACTATAACTATGTAATATTTCCATTGAGGTCGCATTAGGCTTGATTGTTGACACGATGGTGTATTTATTTGATCCAAAGTCCAATAATTTGGTAGATAGGCCACGTAGTTTTTGGTCCCCTAATACTATGATTTTATTTTTCTGGTTATATATGGGATCTATATTACAATTTATTGAAGAATGTTTGGTTGTCGTACATACATTTTTAAGATTTTGAGATAGTCCAATATTAGTCTTAGATTTATTCTTTAAATTTTCCTCATAGTCTAAGTTTTGTATTCTAATCTTACTGACACTATCTTTATTGTTATTTAATTTCGTACTTTTTGGTGTAGAACACTTGTAGTTTTTATTTTTAGTAGAACTCTTACACGGTGTGGTTTTTGCGACTTGTTTCAATATTACAATATTTTTGGATTGTTCTTCGTTTATTTTACGTAAAGAATTATTTTCTAATATTAAGTTCTGGATTTCGTTGTGCGCACTTTCTAATTGACACCTAAGAGAATTTATTTCTTCCTGCAATTCCTTATTGATACTGTCGTTAACGGCTGATAAATCCGGCAAACTTCTGGCTAAGTAGTCTGAGGTTGTCGTTTCAAACGATTCGATTGACGCGTTCGACATTGATACATTTTTCCTTCTCAAAGTAACATTTTCAAAAGTAAAATCCATTGCAACGTTTATGGGTACTAAAAGAAATATATTAAAAGTTATTAATACAACGAAAGTGTAATAAAGACAAAAAAAATATAACTAATACTTCCCCGGTTTTCCGTTCAAGGATTTGAAACTTTCTTCTTTGTTCAAAAGAGGTTACCGTTACTGTCGATCAATATTACAAACTTTGTTTCTTCAATTTTTGAAAACTATTATTAAAATCTATTATATCACAACGTTATTTGCCAATTTTTATTTATTTTATTGTACTTTTATTCCTTAAATACGCTTTAAATTTATAAATTAAGTAAAAATTAAAACAGCTGATCTAATTCGCTTTTGACAGGTTGAGTGTTGCCAACCAAACTCCTAAATTTCTAAAATCATGAATCAGATCTTCACCATTTATGTGGGATCAACTCGGAAGTAAATTCTCTCAAACAAAAAATAATTTTGCAAATCCACCCATATGTGACTGAGATATGCCCGAACATACGTATAAAAAAACATATAACGACGCTCACCGCGAATATTCCGGTAGTAAGCTACTGATGGTATTACTGAGATTTTCGCGTTATGAGTTTTTCAGCATTAAGAGTTCATGATTCACCTTTTGAATTTTTCTATTGATATTTACAAAGATATGAAAATACTATTTAACTTTATGCAAACAAATTATACGGTTTTAATTTAATGCATACTCTCTATCGATGAAAAACATATCACTTTTGTAAACAAATGTATTTTACCTCGATGTGAAGAGAGCTTAAAAAAATTAGCCTTCTTTTGAGATCCAAAGCTATTCGAAAAGTAAATATTAAAAAATACTAGTTTATTTTTCCTGAACAATTTGTATTTTTCTATTACCGGAATATTCGCGGGGGGCGTCGATAAGCTTTTGAATAGAGAGACCCTTCTTTTTGGTAAGTCAGTTGAAAAAGGTTTCTTGTGGTTTTTGTTCACCGTTAATAATAGCATGCATCTACTACAAAAATAAATGTTTTATTTTCAAGTTCAAGCATAGAAAGTCGATTGACGTTGTTGATAGCATTTTATTCAACATAAATTAAATTTAAATGTATAAAATAGAATTAAACGGGCCGTATTAACATGCATAGACAAGGTTAAACCTGATAGATGGCCACGAATGGCAGGTGCTTTATCATATGACGGTAACACAATGCATAAGCTTCTTGGTTTTGTCGTCCATAATGGAATGAAAAGAATTGGCTTAGTCTTGTTTGACAACACAATGACACTTTTGTTATAGAGTACTAGAGCTTTAAAGTCAGGCAAGGTATCAGTTTATCTTCTTATCAGTAATAGTATTATTAATAAATCGATTTCTTCTCAAATCGTCTTTTATATTTGTGACAAAATGGCTGGTTTATTTTTTTTTTAGTTATTAGGTACTCAGTAGTTCAAGATTAATGATTCTTCACTTTCGATTTTTTTTAAATAGTCTAAATTATTTTTGCATTTTTCGTAAGACTTGTCATGTTGATAATATTACAGAACGAATAGAGATAAGATTTAATAAATTAAATATCCAGTTTCAATATAAATATTGAGATAAAGGCAATCGATGTGTCCAAATAAACCTAGTGATGTGGTTAGTGTGTATTGTCAAAGTGACTTTCGTGCGAGTTCCAGTGGTACGGGCAAACGAATAAGAAAAAGGGTAGTTAGGCTTGTCTGCTCATAATAGTTCAACCACCCAGTACCCGCGATACTTCAGTTCCCCCGTGATCCACAAATTATAAAGTATTATGTACTAGTACAGATAGGACAGCTAGTCGTCGTAGTGAGTTTGGAGGGCAAGCTTTTTTCCGCTTGGTGGCGCCTATGAGCCGACGCGCTGTCAAATTGCGTTTGGATTGATAAAATCAAGTTAAATTTTTTATTCTATTAAGTAATTTTTAAAATATGTAACTAAAATTAGTTTACATGTCATTTATTTTGTTGTGTGTATATAGTTCACAATCTATTTTAATCAAACGATAAAATATTTCACTTTTGAATGAAATAGGTACACTACTAATATATTATTTAGGGTGACAATAATTAAAAATTGGTTTTTGCCCCAAAGAAGATAAGGCTTTCTTATTGTTTCTTCTTGATATAAAATATTCTTATTCTCAACTATTCTAAATTACTTACGCTTAAAATAATTTCATTTCCTAATAGTGTTATCCTTTATTACAAATCATGTATTATTAAAAATGTATTATTTGTTAGGTCTACAGAAATCCTCCAGTAAATTGTTAATCGTATACCAATTACATTACTGTCTTTCATATATTTTATACACTTATATTGTATACACATTGAGATGTGCGTAAATGTTGATATTTTTTGTAGTAATATATTTTGCGAATAGCGTTGCTTAAATAAACACTGATGTACATATTATTATATCATAATCTGCGGTGTGATACTCACGGATCACGTTTGTACTTTGTAATACTAAGTTGAGAGAGACAGAGAGGATATGATTGGAAGACAGAATCGGTGTGATAATGGGAAAAGACATGCTTCATTGGTTCGGACATGGTGAAATAATGACAGATGAACGATAAAAAAACTGTTTTTTTTTTTAAATGTTTGGTATCCGAAACACTACCTTACCTGATTCTGCCATAATAGTGTGGGAGATTTTTACATTAGCGTTATCTTATGCATGCGGAAGTACATCCTACTAGTCGGATAATCAGGCTCCATTAAGCAATGGTTGCTTCTATGGTTGCTTCTATCAGATGAAATTTCTGCTTGTTTGCTATCAATTTTGGTATAAAAAATGGTTATCCGTATATCATATCGCAAGCACAAGCAATCCACACGATTGCTAGAGAGTCAGTCGCCAGTGTCAGAATTTTTTAATATATAAGGCTTTAATTTCACAGATGATTAACTACCTCCTTTAGAACAGTCACTCTCGTATCGGACTGTACAGTCATGCTAAAGCTTGCTATACGGACGCTGTTTAGATCATCTACTTAAGATATAAAAGCCTGAATGATGATAGAACAATGCAGTGAATTAACGCAAGTTGCATTACTTTATGCCACATTGGTGACAACGCTATATAAATATTATGTTTTGAGAACCATCTGCTTTTTAATTATATAAATAGATATAAAAAAGTCACTATCAACCGTCGCTGAGGGATGCCTGATGAACCATCGCAAATCGAGATAACAATCTTTGAAGTTATTAGACAGTTAGGATTCATTGATTTATATGAATGAAAAGTTATTTATTCAATCTGGATAGTTTTGCAATAAAATTTAGAACACTAGTCGATCTTTACTTGGATTACCATGTAGATTACTAAGTACTTTACGAGCAAAGCAAAAATATGCGATTTAATTCAAAATGGGGCTTAAGAATTTATCGCTGTTTTTTAATTTTGGAAATAACTTTATAATTCAAAATTGCAAAATAGACGCCTCTTTGCTTGGCACGCCACTCAATGTATACTTTCTCAATGCCAAAAGCTTACAAAACAAATTGTTGTCAAATGACAATATGCGTGTTCAGTGAAACTTTAACTCAGAAATCTAAGCTAGTCAGAAACCTGAGCTGAGATTCCACCAGAAAACTTTTTCGAAATTTAAAAACATTTCAATACCGCCATTTCATTTTATATGTCACGGTGACATTGTATCATTCCAACACTGCTTCTCTAGGTCCGGCCTGAAATCGTCTGCGCTCGGATGCTTAAAATAAAATGTTGTTGATTCTTATTATTTAACTTAAAATTCTTACTTAGAAGTTACGTTTGACACACCCAGTAGCGCCACCAAGCGGAAATTGTGTGTGCTCTCCAAACTCTTAAAATTCTTAAAAATGTTCTAGCTGTCAACCCCGTGCCGTGATCATGGTGCTTGCAACAGCTCCGAATTATCGGGAAAACAATACATCACATAATCGCGGTAAGATCCGGTTAATTATTAATAATTCAGTTCAAAAATGCCGCGAAAGTATAAAATATTGAGATCTAATAAATTTTAAATTAAATGGAAGTACAAAATACAACAAACAATTACAATAAGCAAGGTGAGTGATGTTACGTCCGACTAACATCACTTTGAACTGTTTTGGTGTCTTCGTTCAGCATAGGCATAATCTAATGTATAGACGTACCTACTAAAACCTTATTACTTGCGAGGTTTCATGCACATAATTATTTGATTTTACACTTTCAATCGTCGGCACTTGGTGAAATTCCATTGTTATTAGTTAAAACTAGGTTATGATGCACTGGTACTTTAATTTCACTACAAATATCTATATATATAAAAATCAATTGCTGTTCGTTAGTCTCGCTAAAACTCGAGAACGGCTGAACCGATTTGGCTAATTTTGGTTTTAAAATATTCATGGAGGTTTAGGTTAGGTTTAAAAGGTGAAAAAATGTAGAAAAAAAACGGAAAATCAGACACAAAGTTTGCAGAACAACGTTTACCGGGTCAGCTAGTAGAAAAATAATTTTAATTTAATAATTTTAATCGACTGATGAAGTTAAGCTGTCAGTATAGAATATTACGTCCTTAAGATGCTTTAAAAAGTGAAACCTTTCCATTAATTTAAAATTATTTGTCTAGGTATATTTGTAGTAAAATTAAAGTATAAGTGCATCATAACCTAGTTTTCACTAATAACATAATTATTTATTTAAACTTAGTTATTACTAAATTATCATTATTTTCTCCGTGTTGGTCCCGGGCTCCTTTGAAGAATAGGCCAAATGCCGTTCTGTCAGGCAGGTCGTAAAAGAGGACCGATTGGCTATACGAGTCACTACCATCGTGGCTACTAGGTGGTAGAGCTGTGCAATGTCTCGCCCGGGTCTGGTATTACCGCCTTATCTATTCCTGCCGCAATAGCGTCAGTGCTTGTCACTGTCGTGTTCCGGTTTGGAGGGTAATGTAACCGGTAGATTTATGCATGTCGCATTGCCATTCCACCACATGGATAGCAACGCACCATTAACATTTTTGGTGTCTATAGGCGATGGTTACTCTTTCCATTAGGAGACCCACCTGCTTGATTTTGATTTTGATTTATATATATTTTTATTTTTTATATCTTATGATATAAAAAAATAAAAATATATGTAAATCAAAATCTGCAAATCACTTCAGATGATTTTGTATGCTATCCTTGACACATTCCCACTAACTCTAGGTATTTTAAGTACAAAGCAGTCAAAAATATAACTAAACGGCCTAAGCGCACATGTATGAGCTTGAAGAGTGCAAAGACTTTGTAGAAAACGTTATTTTTCGAAGGATGTATTTTTAAATATGATGTTCGATTTTGATTTTTCAAAACCGCATTTCATGTAGTTTTTAAGTTCTAAAATTGTAGCTACGGTTACAAATCGATTGGTTAAAAAATCTCAAAGTAGTGTCAATTTCTTCAAAGTTTTTTTTTATTTCTTTAAATCTGAGTCGAATCAGTTTAAAATTTAGGAGTTTTAAGTTTCGTACAACGTTTAGGCCGTCAAAAGTTATGAGAGGTTTACATACACATGCACACAAACACACATACATTCAGATATATTATCTTAAAAGTAGCCAGAAAATATCTGGGGTTAAAAAAGTCTAGATTTTTAGAAATTTTAAGAAGTTTGTCAAAACAGTATTTTTGTAAATAACTTGCAGATAAATTTACCGATTGATTATATTCTCTATTCAAGTCCTTTTCCTTAGAAACCTGCGTCGAAAACATCGAATCAAAATCGGTTGATTCGTACGGGAATTATCGTTTAGGAAATTTAAAAAAAAATGTTTTTCGACTAACTTCGAGATTTTTCAACCAATCGGTTATACTCAAGACAATATTTTAGAGTTAAAAAATTGCATTGAAGCTGTTTAAAGAATCAAAATCGATTATAAAAAATTACATACATTTCAAAAGCTAAAATAATGTCATTTTTAAACAAACCAGTGCTATTCAAGAAATCACTGGGAATTTATTACACATTTTTAAAAAGAAAGTTACTGATTTTACCCCGATTTTGGAAAATCGATTTTCCACCAGATGTGTGTGTGTGTATGTATACCTCTCAAAACTTTTGAACAGCCTGATCAATTACAATGATACATGACAAATTGTGACAATTTGAAACGTATCAGTTTTCAAAATTTGTTAACCTTCTCTCGCCTCTTTAGCTTATGTCTGTCCAGATCATAGACTACATAAATACTACTGGACTTGCCATTGAGAAGGAAAGGTGTCGCTGCTCATATGAGTATTCGCTCAAAACACTGTTAAAAATCTTATACATTTGTGGATATATTATATCGTGAAAAAATAGAAATAAACCATGTAGTACTGTTTTGTCGTACCGAATTAGATGACAAGGTTTAAAAATTACCATTGGAGTAATTTTATTTCATCGGTAAGTAGTATATCTTTGTATTTCTGTGTGTAATTGCAAGTGGCACTGACAAACTAAGAAATTTTCTTGAAAGGCTTTTATTTAATCCGTGGTGTAGATCAACAAGGGGAATTAATTATTTTCTTTGTATCTTCACGCCCATATCCCCGAAGAGGTGGGCAGAGGTGCAACAAGTGCACCCACGATTAGCCGAAGATACTTGGTCCCACAAATGTGATAGGTGGCAAGCCTATCGCCAACCGGGCACTTTCCAATTCCGGGCAACTTTGTGTTTCTCAGAAAAACTGAACACTTTTTATGTGCCCGACCCGGGAATCGAACCCGCCTCAAGTGGTAAAACGCCAACGCTGGACCACTAGACCACAGAGGGAATTAATTCTTAACCATAATTTAGTTTTACTAATTGCTATAACACAGTCTCAAGTGTCTAAGCCCTAGTAGTCTAGTAGAATTCTTAGTGGTCAGAGTAATGATCTATTTAGCTTTCACTTGGCATGTAACGAGTTACTTGGCAATTGGTAAGTCGGCAGATGGTTTCTACATTTGTGCACCGGAACGGCACATGGAAAATGTGTTTGATACAAATCTTAATTTATGTCAGTATTTCATAAATTACATTTTAATAGTACCGCTGCCTATGTGTAAAATAATGGTGATGATTTATGATTTATTTTTGTATGCAGTGTGGAGTGCTGTTCAAAATTCTTTTGAATAAAATATTAATTTTATAGAATTTTATTCCACGTTTGATATTTTCAATACATATGTTGAAAGTTATAACGATTATATTTTGAATTTTTGAAAATTTCATCATAATCGTATGGATTTCCATTTAGAAGTCGTCCATCGTTAAAAGTAAGTAAGCTTTTTTCTTGAAGGTTCCCAAGTCCGCATCTGTTCAGAAACACCCCCGCCGGTAATTGATACCACAAAGGAGTAGTGAAAGACAGTAAGTACCGGCAAAAGCGCACGGTTGTGGATTTCGAGACATCGAGGCGGTAAGGATGGAATTTTAAATGTTGACGCGATATCCGATGATGGAATTTAGCGGCAGGAATTAATCCGAACAACTCATCAGAACACTCCCCGTGATATACGCGATAAAAGATGCAGAGCGAACCTACATTTCTGCGTAACACCAAAGAGTCAAGTCGATAAGAAATAGCCAGGACGTTAACAATTCGAACCACTCTACGTTGAATGCGATCAAGAGGAAGAAACTGGTACTGAGGAGCTCCGACCTAGATATGAGAACAGTACTCCATATGAGGTCAAATTTGGGTGTTGTAAAGTTGGAAGCGATGAGCTGGCATGAAGTACTGCTTTGCTCTGCTGAGCACACCAAGATTTTTGGAGGTTAGTTTAGCCTTTCCTTCCAATGACCGCGGAACTGATCGTTGTTTGATATGTCGACTCACAGAATTCCAATACTAAATCCATTAAGTTCAGTTCTCTCTAGCTTACACGCAAGGAAACCGACGTAATGAAATTTATTTATGTACTTAGATTTAACTAAAATAAGTTTATTAATATGTTTCAGATAGCAATCTAGCAGATGGCTCTTCTGATGGAAAGAGAAAGCATCGCCTGTAGACAACAAATATATTATGGTGCGTTGCTACCCTTGTGGCGCGATGACAGTGTCACATGCATAATGTTATAGCCTTACCCATAAGGTGTAAAAATTTGTTACATGGAATGTGTCCAGATATGAGACGAAGAGCTGTAACTAAGTCACGTCTGCTAAGTCCTGTATTGTTTATCCAAGATCGTTTAAGAGGGTGTGGCTGAATCGTACGGTACCATACACCTCTTTTTTTTGATCCATTGTTTTGACCTGTGGAATATTCCTTCCACAGGTCAAAACAATGGATCTTCAATGTAGGTATGTAATCATGATATGATGGATTTATATTGAAATCAAATCCGTCGGAAATTGCTTCTTTAGCTAATGAATCCGCCATTCCATTACCACTGACACCGACATGTGAAGGTATCCACTGCAAATATATTACTTTGGAGTCAGCTTGCAACTTCACAAGAAGCTTAATATAGTGTGTTTTAAAAAATTTCCACAACATTTATTTGTGGAAAGTATCTATATATTATATCCTTTTTAAGATAATTAGGCGAACGGTGGAGTATGAAATTTGGAACAAATAAAGTTCACGTTGCAGATGACTACAGAAATTTAATATTTTTAAATAATATGCATAAGAAATACATACATTAAATTACTAAAAGTAAACACACATTACATTCATGTGGCATACATGATGATACAATATACACACATGTATACTATTTTCTTTACGGCCAAAGTCTGTTGTCAAACTTAGAGATTTTATTGTTTAGTTTATTAATTACTAACTGCCGCGTGCAGCCCGCTGCATTATAAAAGTTTTTGTTGAATCCCGCGGGATCACCTAATTTTTCCCAGTCAAAAAGTAGCCTATATGCTATTTCAGGTTGTCATCTACCTGTGTGCCAAATTTCATTCAAACCCGTCGAGTAGTTTTTGCGTGATTGAGTAACAAACATCCATCCAAACATCTAAACTTTCGCATTTATAATATTAATGTAGATTATTTATATTATTATAAATTTCGACCTCAGGCCGATTGCTAGTAGTATGTTAATTTATTGAATATGACTTACTTGCTAGAAGATTGATTTAGATAGTGTGGTTGTCCATGGGCGGCGGTGATCATTTATCATCAGGTGAGCCTCCTGTCCATTTGCCCCCTTTTTCTACAAAAAAAAAATAATCAAAGAAATGGAATGCTCGTAGGTAATAACTGCTCGTAATAACAACTTTTAAAAACTCATAATTTAAAATTCAAAGTATTTATTTCGATAATAATTTTAAAGCAAACGTTTTAAAGAAACCTTTATTATTTGTTTATCTTTGAGCCAAGAAAAGAAGGCGGGTCTTAAAAGGTGAACGACGCCTGCAATCTTCTGACGTACTAATATAAACATAATATCACTGGGTAGTATTCTGCAAGATGCTGCAAATGCACGACTTGTCGGAGTATATAACCCCGAAAACCCGATAAACCCCAATAATAATATTGCCCGGGGATCAAATCTATGACCTTATGATACAGGACGGTCTCATTTTAAAACCTTTTAATAAACAAATATTTAAAAAAAACAGTAGCAGTCGTGGGACTGCCGATAGAAGTGAAAACGGAACTATTAAGTTGAGAGTAATTAAAACTATATGCAAAACATAGCTATAGATATACTATTATCATTAGCATGTCGGTGACGCGAACCGAGGATTTTACCCTCTACCAAAACGCTCAACGCGCCTAAAGAAGTTTTCACTTCAAAAATCTAGTGTCTTTCGTAATATTATGTCAAACTAAATTGACATGCACTAGAAGAAATTGAATGTTTATTGATGGCATTTCGGATTCATATTATTTTTGTTGTAGTCTACGTTTAATAATAAGTAATTATTACATAAATAAAAACCTGATTGCGACTCAGAAAAAAATATAGCCTAAGTCACTTTCACAATTAAGAAGAAACTAGCGATAAGAGGTATCGCTAGATTCATCTTACGCTTCAATTGATCAAAGTGTGCCAAAGATATGTATATCTTCTTACAATATACATACTAATCGGGTAATAAGACCTTTTATCTTGAATTTAAATAAAGAAGTGGAGCTAATTCTTCCATTATAGGTATACAGAAAACTTAAAAAATCAGTTTTGTTTGTAAGTATTTGGGTCCCACCTTCGGTATAGATGCATGAGATTCCAGATTCGCTTCATAAGTAGAGAAAATCTCCGAGAATAATATAATAAGTTCAGTTTTTATAAATAACTTGCCATAGACTCTAGACCCCAATATGACGTTAAAACAGTATTATCCTGTCTTCACACATTATACTTTAACTGTTGAACAAAAATAAAGTACACAAAATACTGTTTTCAGCATCACTGGTATACATAGACCTATTTAAAAAAGTATCTAAAGTGAATGGTGTATTTGCTTATGGTGACAACATTATCAAATAAACTACTTTTATTTTCTTTAAAATGCTGTTTATATTTCTTTTCAGACCTAAATATACTTTATTTTAAGTAAAATAGTTGAAAACCCTATGGCCACCTGTTACACCATAGAACTTGATATCATTGATTGATTGTGGATGCGTTACACCTCTGTCTACGTCCTTGGCAATATATACGTGAAAGTATATTTGTTATTAGGATAGCATATGGAAAGAATTATTTTTCTCTTGAATAGTGGTCCTATTAACCTGTAAAATATACATCAGAAAAATGTTATTCGTCAAGATACTGCCCTAAGCCGAGGTTCGGTCTCACAGGAGCTACCCTTAGGGCGGGCTCTTAGCCCACTTAACTTAAATTCTAGCTGAGTACTTTGCTCGCCCCAAAAGCCCGGTTTCGCAGTAGCGGTCATTGGACCAACTGCTTAAGTTCATTTCGAAAAAAAAACCACAAAAGTTTAAAAATCTAAAGAGAAGTAGAACAATTTCCTACCTACATGTAATTGTACTGATGCGACCCATCAACACCTAACGCAAAATCTATCTCCGTTGTCGCGTTACGTGAGTGAGAGTAAGCGTTTTGTAATCGCAAACTAAAGCTGATGTCATGCTGATTGGATGCCAGGCGATGACCCCGTGACACGGTGTTCTATTCGGAGAGTAGACAGTGACCGACGCGATAATTCGAAGGTGCATATTAGACACATGTTTGTAATTATACACATTTGGATTTGATCATTAATATTAAAGATATCTTAAATTCTACACTGGAAGTATAATTAATTGAGACTTATTTTGTAAGTGACGGATTCTTACGTAACGATTATTACATGAAAATTTATTTAGCTAAGGTAATGAATAATAGAGCGAAAAATTTTTAAGAACGCAAGCACGGAAGATTCCTAAGAATTGGTATAGGGACTTTCGTTTATAAGGAGATGAAATGCAAAAAATAAACATTTATGTAAGAAGTTTCAAATAAAATAAACCTTTACGTGCAATTTTACCCCTCATGAAATTTACAACAACTACTGATCCGGCAGAAGCATTATAAAAAGTGCAGTTGACACTATCATTCAATCTATTGCACTAATCCTTGACTAACAAGGCCAAATATTTTTCTGGACTTAAATTGTATATATTATATTCATATTTCACTAATGTAATATTATGAGTAATAATATATAAAAACCGGCCAAGTGCGAGTCGGACTCGAAGGGTTCCGTACTATCATAGCAAAGTATACGAACAAAACGTTCATTGTATGAGGAAATACGGGCCGGGCGTGAAGATGCTACTGCTATACTACTACTACTTATGAAGTCCTTGTTAGAAAATATTTTATTAAATCAAAAACATCTTTATTAAGCTTTATTAAGACAAGTAGATTATTATTACTAAACAAATTATTACGTTTATGTATTTGATTTCCCGTGTTTATGTATATAAAAATATTTCAAACTATTTCTGTTAGAATAAACTAACAATACAAAATTCTTCTAAATATTACCTAATAAACGAAAAAATCCTTACTTATATTACAAATGCATACTTGCATACTACGCATACTAATATTATAAATGCGAAAGTAGCTCTGTCTGTATGTCTATTATTCAAGCCTAAACCATTGAAACGTTTTGGATGGAATTTGGTATAAAGATACTTAGAGAGCCGAGAAAGGACATGGGATAGTTTTTATCCCTGAATCCCACGGGAACGGGAACTATGCAGCTTTTATTTTAGAATCTTTTCCATGCGGACGAAGTCGCGGGCACAGCTAGAATAGAATAGAAGTTATTCACAAACAGCATATTATATAATTTAGTTAAATTTTGTGGATTGAAATTAGGTTAAATTTTACCGATTTAATTATATGTGAAAAAAGTTGCAACTTGCAAAACGCAAAGTGGATTAATCAATGATTTCAAATATCTTTTCAATTTCTCCTGTGATATTTTGTGTCATATCCTGGGAAATCGTAAAAAATATTACAATCGGTTTGTTTTTATATTCAAAGAAGAGGAGGCAAATGGACAGGAGGCTCACCTGATGGTGCGATGGTAATGGTGATTACCGTCGCCTATAGGTGACTACACTACTAGGGTCTTACGGTTGTGTTGCCGGCCTTTTAAGAATTAGTAAGCTCTTTTATTGAAGGTCCCTAAGTCGTATTCGTTTAGAAAAATCTATGCCAATAACTGGTTCTACATAGTGTGGCAAAAAGTGCCTCAAGATTTCGAGACATCAAGATGGTAAGGGGTGAAACTTTGATCAAATTCAAAGTTTCACCCAGTGATGTGATTGTGAAATTCCGTGCCAAGAATTAATCCAAACAGTTCCTCGGAACAATCCCCATGACAGAGCCGATAGAAAATGCAGTGTGATGCCACATATCTACGTAGCGCCAAAATATGAAGCCAATTTGAAATATTCCTATCATTGACGATTCGAGCGGCTCTACGTTAATGCAATCAAAAAGAAGGAGCTGTTACTGGACAATTCCCACCTATAAATGAGAGCAGTTCAAGTTGATTCAGAGCTGTTCATGTGTAAAACCGACATCATATATTAAGTGAAAATCATAGCTGTTCAAGTTTAAAGACGACATCTATTATACGACATATATTGAACAAAATTTGAACTGCCTCTGTTCTTTAAATAATATTTGAGTTCTAAACTATTTCAAAACCTTGCAAAACCAATACAAATACTAAAAGACGCTTATTTGGATTTGGTTGTTTATTAATCTAGTATTTAAATGAAGCTACTTTTAAAGGAGCACAGACTGACCTAAAATTTAACTAAGTCAAATAAAACACTTCAGTGAAGCCATATTTTGTTATAGTAGTTGGTCTGCACAGCTTCGCCCGCAATCAGATTCATCAATGTAAGAAATTCCACATTTTCTATGTTTTATGTATATTATTCATTCATTAAAGTTGGGTATGTCAGAAGAGGAACGAAAGTAGAATCAACGCGGTCGAGATGAAATCGCTACGAAAAATATGTGGTGTGACACTCGCGGACCGCGAACACGAAAGTGTCAGTGTAAAGATGAGAAAGGATATGCTCCGTTGGTTTGGATATGTAGAAAGAATGGTAGATGAAAGTTAAACGAAACAGATATAAAATGCGAATGAGGAAAGATGTAGGTACCGGGGAAGACTAAGACGACATATCATAATCAGATTGATCGAGTGCTGTCCGAAGGTTATGTCAAGAGTCCTCGCAACCCGCGTGTAGGTATGAAGAGAGTGATGAATGTGGAGGAAGCGAGACAAGCCAATATATATATATACTCTGACTGGTGAGTTACCTTCGATTCGATACTTCTGGAGAGTACTCGGTACTCGATTCTCGTTAAAATGAATTACGAAAAATTAGCGGCTTGATTTTTGACCAAAATTTCTCTAAAAATAAGTCAAATTTGGATATTATACTCTCTAAGCGCGCCACGTTAGTCAACATCAAGGACACGCCGCCGCCACCCCTCGCCCTCAACCTCACTACCTGCGCGACACGTGCATCCACGTGGTGTCCAAGTATGACACAGGTAAATATAGAATTCTCGGTGTGCTGTTTACTAAGTTTACTAAGAACTATTTTAATAATTATTTAATATTTTTAATGTTATTTTTTCCCATCATATATGATCGCCAACTATCACATCCTTAAATATTGAAGGTAATTCACCAGTCAGTCTGTATATATACTCGTATATATTTATTCATTCCTTTTCAACCGTCTAGGGCCTATGGCTGGCTGGAGCTCTATTTCAGGAGTCAATTTTTGAAATAAGTTATCAATTATACAAATATTTGACCCTACGAAAAATTAAGCTTATCTTTCTTCTTGCCTAATTTCATCAAAATTATTTCGAGACTTTTTTTCGAGACATTCGAGATTCATAGAAATTGAGCAAATGTCAAGTTGACCCTGAATTGCACCCTAATATTTTGTTATACGGGTATAATTAGACCCCGTGTTAGTCCGGGCTTCCATTGAAGAATAGGCCATCTGTCATTCTAGCAGGCAGGCGTTAAAGACAAATGCGCATTATAAGAAGAATAGGCCATCTGTCATTCTGGCAGGCAGGCGTTAAAGACGAATTTATTCTTGTCAATATCATTATGCCTACTAGTTGGTAGAGTTCCACAACGTCTCACCCGGGTATACGCTACCAAGTATTCTTGCCGCAATAGCGTCAATGCTTGTCATTGTCGCGTTTCAGTTTGAAGTATAAGGTAGGTAGCCGGTAAACTTAAACTTATGCATGCAGATATAACGTTACAAATAGAGCGTGAGGATTATTATTAATAATAATATTGCTGGACAAATTACACAGACTGATCTAGCCCCAAAGTAAGCAAATTATTTGCTTGTGTTATGGGTGTTTATATATATATACATCTATATATATATATATATATATATATATATATATATATATATATATATATATATATATATATATATATATATAATAGGACGGATACTTTAGTTATGAAATAATTGTGTGTGAAATAAATAAAAAAAAATAAAACAAATAGATGTACGTATATTATGGTAATATTTTATTTTATAAATCGTCGGCGTCATTGCTATCGCTATCGTTGTCACTTTCTGTAACATCAAATGTGTCTGTGATGTTGTTCATCACTTGTAAAATTTAAAATAGTAAATTGGATAATAGTTTGGAATCATTACTTATTACACTAGGCCACGGTCTATGCACTTTTGTGGTACATTTTATAGAAAAAGTATCGCATTTTTTAGGTTTGAGCTTCGACCTGGTAGTTTATATTCATGTCTAGATTTGTTATTTACCATAAAAATACCATTTTATAAAAATAAAAAAATAGAAGGTACAATTGGTATTAGAATCTTATTACTACTAACGCCATCTCTTATTAAATTAACGAGTATACATTGATAGAAGATACATTTTGTATTAGAATTTTTGTATTAGACAACCTACTTCATGAATTGTTTCTTCATATTTGACTGGCGGCGCGCGGTCATCGTGCCATCGTATAAAGCCGAGGTTCAAGTATAAACTGCAATAGCTATAGGGCCATCAGTTTGATCAGCTTGGCATCGAAGGTGTATGATAAAATCATTGAAAGGAGAATTTAGGTCTAGAGCAGGGATGTTTGCGGGGAACAAAGTAAATAGAGCGTTAGAGAGTTTCACAATATGGTTATTGAGAATCAGTACAGATGTATTAATTGATTTATATTGTATTGAGATCAATTCCCAATCTTAGCCCGAGGGCGAGGGTAAAAAGGTATATTCACGCCCGTATCCCCGAAGAAGTAGGCAGAGGTTACAACGTGTGCATCCACGGTTAGCCGAAGATACTTACGAGGGCTCACAATGTGATAGGTGGCCAGCCTATCATCAGTAGGGCACTTTTCCAATCTCGGGCAAAGTTGTTTTTATCAGGAAACTGAAAAAACACATTTTTCATTTGCCTGACTCTGGAATCGAACTCCGAGGGTTTCTCTGAGAGAAAAATTCGAAAAATATATTCGCTGCGTTTCTACCGTCAATTTTTCGTGCCTGCGTTAAGTCCAATATTAAGTCCAAACATTTTGAAGGTTTATTTAAATAAAACATTTTTTGATTTTGATTTCGTAAATCGACGTAAAACCAGGAAAAAACAATTATTTCAGCAAAATGTTAAAAATGTGTTTTTTTATAAGATCTACCTGCATTTTTAATACCCATTTTTCCTTGAAAATACCAACAAACAAAAACCAAATATTCCTAGTCCAAAGCCTGACGACGCGGGCCTTTGATGCGAATGTAATGTTTAGATGAAAATACGCTGAGTTTTTTAGGTTACATAATTATAAATAAAGTCCATAAATTAAAAGATGTCATTCTCATAAAAATACTTTTATAACAATATTACTAGATAGTATAACTTTGCGAGCCCTTACAAAGCTCTGCTTTTTGCTAGTATATAAAAGATACATAGGTATAAAATAATACCGTCTGACTGATTGACTAACCTTTGCAATGATTGGAGGTTCATTTCGGTAAAAGAACTGATGAACAATTCTTCGTATTGCGGAGAATGTAAATTCATCAATTTTATTTTTGAAACTTCGCTTTGGTCCAGTTTTTTAGGAGGAGTTGGCGGCGCACATTTATTTACTTCCTTAAAACGTTACAAATAGAGCGTGAGGTTATTCCCAATATGTCAGCAACTTTGCTCATACATTCATTTTCTTTCACAACTTCAAAGGCCTCCAATTGCGCAAAAGTTTCATTTTTCACGTACTTGTAGGCGTTGCGGATCATTACTTTTTCAGTAACAGTGAAAGCTTTTCGTGGACGTTTTTTTCGTGGGGACAAGAAAACATCCATGTCCTTTTGTGATGTACTTGGCTGAGGATCCATTTTGATGGAAAATCGAAATAAATAGATTCATTCAAAGTTCACAAAAAACATAACAACAAACCCAACAAAATAACAAAATATCGATTCGCAATGAAACAAGATATTCGTGCAGTCAGACTGGGAGCAAAGAGTATACAAATACTACGTAAGACTGGGAGAATAATAGATAAACAAAATTGCGATAGCTGCATGAGCACGCACGGGTTGCTAATACAGAAAACTGTCTAGACTCTTTTATTGTAAGTTTTGTTTTTTATATAAAAAATTACTTTTTATAAAATAAAGTAGTGGTTACTAATTAATAAATATTTTTTATGAATAATTATGTATTTATTTAAATAAAAATAAATAATTTAGTCTTTAATTGGCACACCAATATTATAATTATATAAACATAAATCGCGATTGTTTATCGATTTTTGTGTTCATCGCTACACTATTATATGTAGTACAAGGAAGTTACATTCTACCCGGAATGCTTACACGCGCTTCAAAATCGTTCCGAAGAGTACCACGACATGAGTGGAGTGTGTCTCGTTCTACTAAATAAAGCGCCAATCGCCATATATAAGTGTGGCCATGCGTAGTTTGCAAATTACTACTAAGTAATTCTACTAATTTGAGAAACAGTTTTTGCATTGCATAAGTAATTACGTAATAATTAAAATAAGCACATTTTAGAACTCACTATGTTAATTACAATACATTTTATGCTAATATATCTATCGACGTGTATGAATAAAAGGGATTTAACGATTAACGAATATATAAAAATCTACCATCCGAAAGTTTTATTTACACTGGAAATTGCGAGAAAGGGACAACATCCACTCTTGTCGTTGTCTTGCTCAGAACGTTTTCCCCTCTGTTATGTAAGAAACAAATGTCAACTTTATATGTTACGAAATAAAGTACAATTTTATTTTTCAACTATTGCTTCGTAACAATTCCAGTTATAGTATATAAGTTCCTTGATGTAGTATCATCAAGGAACTTATATACTATAACTGGAATTGTTACGAAGCAATATTTGAAAAATAAAAATGTACTTTATTTCGTAGCAAATAAAGTTGACATTTGTTTCTTACATAATAGAGGGGGAAAACGTTCTGAGCAAGACAACGACAAGAGTGGATGTTGTCCCTTTCTTGCGATTGCCAGTGTAAATAAAACTATCTAGATGGTAGATTTTTAAACATTTGGTAATCGTTAAATCCTTTTTATTTATACACGTCGACAAATAAATTAGCATAAAATGCATTGTTATTAACATAGTGAGTTCTAAAATGTGCTTATTTTAATTATTACGTAATTAATTATGCAATGCAAAAACTGTTTCTCAAATTAGTAGAATTACTTAGTAGTAATTTGCAAACAACGCATGGCCGCACTTATATATGGCGATTGGCGCTTTATTTACTAGAAAGAGACACACTCCACCCATGTCGTGGTACTCTTCGGAACGATTTTGAAGCGCGTGTGAACATTCCTAGAATATAACTTCCTTGAGTATCATTATTTTGCAAAATGACAGTAGCTAATGTCAAATATGGAATTGAATTATAATTCCGAGTATAGGTTCGCTAATCACTCGACCTATTAACATCTTTGGTGTCTATAGGCGATATGGTTGTCTCTTACCACCAGGAGAGCAATCTATTGGTTCAATCTTATGCTATAAAAAAAACGTGTGCAGGTAGACCATCCTATATTTAGCTATTCTAATATTACGTTTCAGTTTAGAGCTTCTGGCCTTCAGTAAGATTTTACTTCTCTACTATAAATAATGATAACTCACGACAGATTCTTATTCATAAATTCTTACACGATGTTCAACGAGTTGAGTTGACATAAATGAATAAGGCTAGATGGCAATCGCCGCAGTGTCTAGGATAATGAATGGACTTAGTATCACTAACTAGATTTATGTTTGCACAATTTGATGCTTAGAATTCTATACAACATACTTTAGATTTACAAGTTAACAAGGAGCCAACATAATCTTTACTAGACTATTAATAGTTTTATATTTACTAATATTAATAGTTTTAAGACTCTTTTATGGAGCAATGTACGTGCTTTTACTATAAACTTTTGAAAATATAAGAGATTTGTCCACCAGTAAATAATTTTAAAATGTGTAAAAACGATACTGTGTAAAAAGGGGTATTATAAAATCTCAGATTACTTAGAGACAAAAACCAGGCCTTAACCGCCCCGTTGGTCAAGTGGTCAATGAACCTGACTACGTATTAATGGGGGTCGGGTTCAATTCCCGACAGGGACAAACATTTGTGTGATAAGCATAGATGTTTGTACTTCTGGAATTGGGTGTTTATGAAATCTATTATTTATATATTATGTATCCCTATATATAAGTATCGTTGACTGACACCCATAACTCAAGCAAATAAATTGCGTGCTTTGGGGTTAGATCAATTCGTGTAATTTGTCCAGTGATATTTATAAAAAAAGCCTAGGATTATTTGCTCCTCATACGAAGTGACATAGGCAACTTTTGTCCGACTGAGAAAAAAGAAGTAACGATTTAGGGTCACCTGAACGAAATCGCGAGAAACGTCTAGTTGTATATTATACGGAGGAAGCTGTGACAGCTATCTGATGTTAGCGTGTATACCATAAATAAATACGATATAGTAAAATTTTGCTAATTTTCCTTCTTGTCATCTTAATTATTGCACTTCCCCCTTTGGTTTGGACCATTGACTAAATATAATATAATAATAATAATATAATATTCACGGGACAAATTACACTTACTGATCTAACCCCAAAGTAAGCAAATTATTTGCTTGTGTAATGGGTGTTAGTCAACGATACTAATACATAGAAATACATATATAAATACTGGAATATATTTAATAAACACCCAAACCCGGAAATACAAACATTTATGCTCATCACGCAAATGCTTGTCCCCGTCGGGGATCGAACCCGAGCCCCATCGATTGCGTAGTCAGGGCCGCTAACCACTCAACCAACGGGGCGGTCAATATAAAAATATGGCTTAGACTCATAACGGAGTATAGTCTGGGTTTGAATTCTCGGTCAGACAATTTGTTTTGAATGAGTTATCGTAAATTATTCATTTTTCGATAGGCTAGCAACCTAGTTTAACGTGGTTTTTTTATATCGGTGGGTAAATATTCGTACATTGGCAATAACCTTGCCTATCTCTACAGAGATATGGATATGAATGATAACCACGATATATAATAACAGCAGTATATTAATAAATATTCATCGGACAGACACGAATTGATCTAACCCCAAAGTAAGCAAATTATTTGCTTGTTATATGGATGTTAGTCAGCGATGCTCATACATGGAAATTCATATATAAATACTGAAATATATTTAATATAACATCCAAACTCATAAATACAAACATTTCTACTAATTAAACAAATGTTTGTCCCTTTCGGGAACCAAACCCTAACTCTATTGATTACGTATACAAAGTAGTATTTACTAGGTGATAGAGTACTGCATTTTCTCGCCCGATTCTGGTACCACCGCCTTGCCTATTTCTGCAGCAAAAACGTCAGGACTTATCACTGTCGTGTTCCGGTTTGGAGAGTAAGGTAGCCGGTAAACTTATGCATGTGGGATTAGACCTCGCCACAAGATGGAAACGCACCATTAACATATTTGGTGTCTATAGGCGATGTTTGACTCTTTTTATCAGGAAACCCATTTGCTTGCTTGCTATCTTATGATATAAAAATCTGACTAATAAAGAATCTCTTAAAAGATTTTTTTACTATTATCGGATAGAAAATAAGTAGATAACATAGAGCCATCAGTAGATGTTGGAAGGTGTGTTTATCTGTTGCTATTTTGAAGAATAAAATATATTGCCTTACAGACTGGCATCAACATTACAAGACCAAACGTGTAAGTAGGTACCGTCAGTCGTTAAACTGCCTTGCCTATTTCGGATGCAATAGCGTCATAAGTAAGATAGCCGGTAGAATAAGGTTTTACGATTATATACCGAAGGTTTTACTGTACCATCTAGAGAACCATCTGCTTTCTTGTATTCACTTATAAATATAAAAGCAATATAAGGAAAAGAAAAAATATCTTAACATCCGTATCTCCGAAGAGGTAGGCAGATGTACATACTGTGCACTCACGATCAGCCGAGGATACTTAGTCCCACAATGTGGCAGGTGGCAAACTTATCGCCAAACGGGTATTATCCAATCCCCGGCAACGTCGTTTTTATCAGAAAACTGAAAAAAACACATTTTTGAAATGCCTAACCTAGGAATAGAACACGTTCAACAAACCGGCACACCGATGCCGGTTCACTAAACCATAGAGGCGACAAAAAACAACAAAATATTTTTAAATATCGTACCGGCTTTAACAACTGCAGAGATGGTAAAACTGACAATGTACTATATATATTTGAACGATTAATTATCTTAAAAAATACGAATTAGTGTTTAAGTATACCAATTTGAGATAATTTGTACTTGTAACGATAAGATCTATATGCTGTTAATGATTTTGACAAGCAAGTATTATGAGTAATTAATTTTGAAAGACTATAGTCTTATTACAACTTGTTTTAATCCACATTGCAAAGGTATTTCTTTCGAACGCCTTTCGACAGCAGATAAAAAAAACATTTTTGTATTATGAGATTTAATTAGAAAAACCTCTAGTAGATTATTTATTGAGCAACACATTTGGTTTGGATCATAAGGTTCATGGTTCGATTTTCAGGCTGTTTAAAAAAAGTTGCATTCGTTAACAGTTTATAAATGCTGCGAAGGGAACTAACCGCCCAATAGCAAAACGGTGAATCTTGGTGAACAAGCCACTTTATTGACGCTTAGTTCATAATTCTGATTACCCCGCACGTAAACCAATGTGATAATAAATACACCGTGAGGTGGTGACAAAATATTTAATCATTTGTATCAGTATGGCGATTCTTCAGGGGCTAATTAGTTAGTGACAAAAAGGAAAATGATGGCTATAGCGCTGGTACCGGCCGCGGCCAAATTGCTTGAGCGTTAATTGAACATGTCAAATAAATTACGAGTAATTTCCGATTGTCAATAAAATAAAAAGTAGTGTATTATGTATACATGGGGCACACTAAAAGTTTTGCACTTCTAGCTAATCGGAACTATTTGAATTTCGAATGTTATATTTTTAAAACGTTGCAACCTTCTTTGGAGTTTTTGGTGAGAAGCACCTTGTTTGAGCACCGTGAGGCGATGGTTTGCTGAATTTGAGAGAGGTCGAGTTTTTTTACATGACGAATTTCATGAAGGGCGGCCTTCAACTGCCGTCAACGAAAATAATGTGGCTACTGTTAAGCGGTTAATTGAAGAAAACCCCCGGATTACCTATGAGACAATTCGAGGAATATTGGGGATTTATATGAGCTAAATTCAGAAAATTTTACACGAAAAATTGAAATTACATTTTTCTACACCCCCTGTTATCCTTGATGATTGTGTTAAAGCTTCGACTCTTAATGATCTGTCTTTAAAAACCCTTCCATCTTGTGCTTCTTTCACCTTCCAACCTGTTACTGAAAGTGATGTAAAAAAATATGCTCTCTCGATTTCTTCCCCTGCTGTTGGTAGTGACAGTATGTGTTCTCGAATGTTCACCCCTATCCTTCCTGAAATCACTTCGATTCTTACTCATATTTTTAATTTTTCTCTGTCATCTAATACCTTTCCATCTGTATGGAAAAAAGCACATATCATTCCACTGCCGAAAGTTCCGAATCCTTCTTCTTTTTCACAGTTTCGCCCTATTTTTATTCTTCCCTTCTTGTCAAAAGTTTTGGAGCGTACTGCGCACTCTCAGTTGGCTGATTATCTGCGTACTAACAGAATACTTCATCCCTTGCAATCTGGTTTTCGTCCTGGTTATAGTACGGTTACTACTTTAGTGAGAGTTACAGATGATATTCGCCTTGCTATGGATGATAAGCACGTTACTGTGATTGTTTTTCTTGATTTTAGCAACGCTTTTAACTGTGTTGATTGGGACGTCTTACTCGGTATACTTCGTTCACTTAATTGCTCTTCTTCTGCCCAAAGTTGGTTTGACTCCTATCTTCGTGGACGTTCCCAAAGAATTAGTTATAATGATTCATTCTCAGATTGGACTTACCTTAGACTGGTGTACCGCAAGGAGGCGTCCTTTCACCCCTATTATTTTCTGTATTTATTAATAAGATAACTGAGATTATTTCATCTAACTTTCATTTATACGCGGATGACCTCCAAATTTATCGTCGCTCTTGTATCATGGATGTAGCTAACACTATAAACCTAATTAATAATGACCTTAGCAAAATTGCTGCTTGGGCCAAGGCCTTCGGCTTACAGCTGAATGCACAGAAATCTCAGGCTATAATAGTTGGTAGCCGGTATATGTGCAAAGTGCTTTCAGATTTACATATTCCACCAGTAGTTTACCTTGGGACCCCAATTCCATTTGCTTCTTCTGTTAAATATCTAGGGGGTACTATAGCTGCGGATTTATCTTGGGATTTACATATAAATCAGATCAGTAAAAGAGTACACTACGCACTTCACTCTTTAAAGCGCCTCCAAAATTTTCTACCCCTAAAAACTAAAATTTCCTTGATGCAAACGCTTATTTTACCGATAACAGATTATGCTGATTCATGTTTCTTGGATGCTACGGAAGTGCTTGTGGATAAGCTGGAAAGGCTACAAAACACCTGTATTCATTATATATTTGGTCTTCGAAAGTTTGACCACATATCCAAGTTTAGAACCCAACTTAAGTGGCTTCCGATACGTTTGCGTAGGAACAATCATATCCTTTGCTTACTCTATAACATTTTATTTAACCCTTCTTCTCCCGCTTATCTACGTGATTCGTTTAACTATTTACACCCTCCTGATTCTACTTGTAGGACTAATGTCAGCAATTTTCTCCGTTTTCCATCTCATAATTCCAGTTTTTTCTCTAACTCTTTTACGATTCAGGCAATAAGGCTTTGGAATTCATTACCACTTCAAGTTCGCATGAGTCAATCTATAAATTCTTTTAAATGCAATCTAAGGAATCATTATTTGTCTATTCCACATTAATATAATTTGTAATTTGTTTTTTTTTTCTTATTTTATATGGATCTTACGAGTTCCTATTTTTTGAGCGACACGTACTCATCTCGAGAGGTTAATATCATTTAATGTTTCACAGAAGTTATATATTTTTTGACGTGACAACGTCTTATAATTCGATAGAGCTGGCTGCACGCACGAAAAAACATGACTCATGCGGCGTTACCTCGCTCTGAGGCGTTCCGTTTAAGGCTTGGAGTACAAGCGAGAGCTTAAGACGTTGTCACGTTCAACTATCGTCTGTAAACCAACTTTACAGACAACCGATTTTTTTTTGTTTTAATTTCTAGTAGATACCTAACGCTGTAAACAATTTAAGTGCCTGTCTTTATATTGCTGAAGTACTTTAGGTTTCATTAATAGATGTGTTTAAATATTTTTAGTATATTGTACACTTCGACTTATATTAATGGTCAAGTATTTCACTTAACGAGTTGGCTGTAAGAAATCTCTTTTTTAGAGATAAGCTCACCTTTTGTACCTTTTTAAAAATACTGCTTGCTATAATTTTGTGTGTTGTTCTATTGTGTACAATAAAGTATTAAAATAAAATAAATAAATAAAGTTCGGAAACTTTGTTGTCGTTGGATCCCTCATGAACTGACAGCGGAGCAGAAGCGGGCTCGCGTGGAATGGTGCTCACAGATGCTAATGAAGTATAACCACGGGCATTCTAATGCTGTTTATGACATTGTCACAGGAGACGAAACGTGCATTTATTGTTTTGAACCTTTGAAAAATGATCGCATTTTTTTTCTCAGCCCCATCTGTACAATTCTACTTGAAGATCAAGAGTGTTAATGCCGAGTGGTATTCTACCATTGTTTACCCAGAGTGTTAGAAAAAGTTCGCGAAAGACGACCCAAAATACCGGCATTCTCATACACTATGATAACGCTTCTTCACACTCGGCCAAAAAACAAAGTCGTTTTTAGCTTCCGAAAAAGTACATCTCGTCACTCATCCTGCGCATAGCCTCGACCTAGTACCCTGTAATTTCTTTATTTTCTCCAAAATCAAAGATTTGATGAGAGTTTTTACTTTTACCAACTCTGAAGAGGCAGTGATAGCGTTCAATCAGCACGTAGAAAACATGCCTTCAGATCTGTGGTCCTAATGTTTTAAAAAATGGTTCGATCGCATGAAAAAATGTTTAAAATGTAAAGGAGATTATTTTGAAATGCAATAAACAAAATATTTTGGTTATAACATGTAGTTTTTTTAAGTTACGCAAAACTTATAGTGTGACCTACGTATATACAGTGTGTAAAAAAAAACCCTGTCCGATCAGAAAGTGGCATATAATTTGGTTAAAGGCATCACCAAAAAAAATATTAAAAATGACTCTATTTCTGAAAATAAAAAAGACATCGTTTTTTTAATATTTGTATTTTTACATATGTCTCCCTAGAATTAAGCAAATATTTTAAAAATGTCAACACCTTGTCGCTGTTTGTTATATTGTTTCGCTTTGGCGGCTTTCGCACAAACACTGCGCGAAGGCGCGGTGTTCGTTTAGAAAAGGAACTTTAAACGTGCCACGCGTCCTTCGGTAGCATCCGACTTGCGTAGCATTCTTTGATAACAGAATTTACTTATTTTTAGGTGTCGTCATACTTAATGTATGAAAATATCATTTAAGATTACTTTTTTTTGGGAAAGCTAATTCTTTAATATCCATAAAGTAATTTTACATATGTAACCGTATTATGGTACCAAATAACATCTTTAATTATCCGACAGGGTTTTCTTTACACACCGTATAAAAGTGGGTTAAAGCAATTCCCACGTGGTACCGCGTATCGCTATGGCACGCGATGAAGGTTTATGGTTAACATGTTTGTAATCCGTCAATACCTAACATACGAACACTATATAAGTGCGTAAAGACTACCAGCGACAACTTATATTGAATTTCCTTGCCGTTTAGTGTGAAAACACGGCCATATCTAGGTTCGATACCTACCACTATCACCACCTGTATTAAAAATATATAACAGGGGCTGTTGTATATTGTGATCACAATCAAAAGAATTATGTATAAGATTGACAATTTCCAACAATTAATAAAAAACGATTAAAAATTTAATTCCAAAAGTGCCCAATATACCTATGTGTAAAAAAATTATATTAATGATAGTATAAAAAATTAACATCGACAAGATAATGCTGTATTCAATTTAAATGATTTAACAAATACATTATTACCAGTAATCGTTATTTTTGATATCAATTCCTTAGCAAGTTATTTCTTTACACGTTTAAATATTTGATAATCATCAGCAAGGTGTAATACTAAGTGGTACTGTTAAAATTCTATGTAATTTACTTGTGTTTAAGATACATATCGTTGCGGTAAACATATTTTTTTAGTTTAAAGTTATTAAAGAATTTCATAAAAAAGTTCGAACACATCTACTCAAACAAGCATGTGTTAACAAACGTTACTTAATAAAAACGCTTGGCTTCAGTCACAGCAGTGTGGAAGAATGACCACGTGGCTGCTAACGAAAACAACACAACAACAGAAGTGAGAGAGCAGGTTTTTCGAAATGACTTTAAAGCAGTTGGTCTGTGTGACCGTTACTGGCTACTGCGAAATGATTTGGTTGAGCAGAGTGCTGAGCTAGAGATAGTAAAGCCTGGGGGCCTCTTTTGGTTTAAAGCAGTATTTTGTGGATAGCGGGAAGGTACGTTTTATTAGTGGGCTAGTTATTAACTCTTGACTACGATCTCGGCAAAGGTATAGGCATTATAATCCTATATTTTTTTAACTAGCAATCTACTCTGATTTCGCAAGTGTAATCAATAATACGAGTATGTAGTAAAAAATCGCGAAATTTTCGAATATTTCTACTATTTTAAATAAGTATTATACATGTAACTTTCCTCTCTCCTCTCTATGTTTTTTGATGAAAAAAAGTATATTTCCGACCGTATCCCCGAAAAAAAAAGAAAAAAGAGGTACACGATTAGACGAATATACTAATACCCAATACTCAATACTTTATTGCGTCATACGTTAAACATTTTTAGGTGTTAAATAATACATTCTAGGACCAACATAGTATGTACCCTGATAAGGTGTAGCCACAGACCACATGGTGTAGCAATGTAGAGGCGGACCGATTCACTTTTATGAATAAATATATGTTTCTTATTAAAATTTATCGTTTCCAAAATTCATTCAAAGTATAGTAATATTTACCTAAAATGTGATAGAATAAAACAGAATAGAATAAAACAGAATAGAACAGAACAGAGCAGAGCAGAGCAGTGCAGGGCAGAACAGGGCAGAGCAGGGCAGAGCAGGGCAGAGCAGGGCAGAGCAGGGCAGAGCAGGGCAGAGCAGGGCAGAGCAGGGTAGAGCAGGGCAGAGCAGGGCAGAGCAGGGCAGAGCAGGGCAGAGCAGGGCAGAGCAGGGCAGAGCAGGGCAGAGCAGGGCAGAGCAGGGCAGAGCAGGGCAGAGCAGGGCAGAGCAGGGCAGAGCAGGGCAGAGCAGGGCAGAGCAGGGCAGAGCAGGGCAGAGCAGGGCAGAGCAG
The DNA here is from genome assembly GCA_036924255.1 of Apodemia mormo. Taxonomy (NCBI): domain Eukaryota; kingdom Metazoa; phylum Arthropoda; class Insecta; order Lepidoptera; family Riodinidae; genus Apodemia; species Apodemia mormo. Next base: position 29,385,005 of record JAUPFN010000003.1, on the reverse strand, counting down.
GTCAGAGCAGGGCAGAGCAGGGCAGAGCAGGGCAGAGCAGGGCAGAGCAGGGCAGAGCAGGGCAGAGCAGGGCAGAGCAGGGCAGAGCAGGGCAGAGCAGGGCAGAGCAGGGCAGAGCAGGGCAGAGCAGGGCAGAGCAGGGCAGAGCAGGGCAGAGCAGGGCAGAGCAGGGCAGAGCAGGGCAGAGCAGGGCAGAGCAGGGCAGAGCATGGCAGAGCAGGGCAGATCAGGGCAGAGCAGGGCAGAGCAGGGCAGAGCAGGGCAGAGCAGGGCAGAGCAGGGCAGAGCAGGGCAGAGCAGAGCAGAGCAGGGCAGAGCAGGGCAGAGCAGGGCAGAGCAGGACAGAGCAGGGCAGAGCAGGGCAGAGCAGGGCAGAGCAGAGCAGAACAGAACAGAACAGAACAGAACAGAACAGATTTTATTTGCATTAAAATGGGTTACAATAAATAGGATAGTCGCTCTGCATCTTTTATCGTATGTATCATGGGGAGTGTTCCGAAGAGTTATTCAGACTAATTCCTGCAGCTAAATTTCATCATCGGACATCGCGTCAAAATTTAAAGTTCCATCCTCACCACCTCGATGTCTGGAAATCCACAACCGTGCGCTTTTGTCGGCACTTTTTGCCTCGCACTACATCACTATGTCACGCACTACGTCGTACCCTTCAAACTAGACACTATAGCGATATTTTTTTTAAATTAAATGTAAGATAGCAAACAAGCAGATGGGTCTCCTGATGGAAAGAGTCAACAAAGATGTTAATAGTACCTTGCTATCTTGTGGCGAGGTCTTTGACCACGTGCATAAGTTTACTGGCTACCTTACCCTCCAAACCGGAACACGACAGTGACAAGCATTGACGCTATTGCGGCAGGAATAGGTAAGGCGGTGGTAACAAATACCCGGTCAAGACTTTGCGGAACTCTTGTGTAAACAGTTCATTGATATAATATAGCTTCATGATTATAGCTTATGAATCACAGATGACACTATGTGCTGACATGTGTCATCTATTCATATAGACACAACTTCATAAATCCGTGCAAATAGGTAAACCATTTATAGAAATAATGAGTTATGATAAAACAACGGTATTTAATATTGATAAATGCCGCGATAAAATATTTGTTCATATATGTAATATACGCTGACATCTGTTCATGTATTTGTCACTAAGTAGTTAATATATTCATTTGTATTTTTATTGAGAAAAATTAGAAGACATAAAATATGATTTGTTAGTTTGATTAATATAATACTAGTTGTGCGCTCCGGCTTTGCACGAGTGGTGTACTTAATGAAACGAAATAAAAAAGAATAAACTAACTATTAAAAACTCTCCCCCCACTTGGTGTTGATCCCGGGCTCCTTTGAAGAATAGGCCAACCGTTCTGCAAGGCAGGTCGTAAAAGGCGACCGATTCGCTGTGCAAGTCACTATCTTCGTAGATACTAAGTGGTAGAGTTCTGCATTATCTCGTCCAGGTCTGGTACCACCGTCTTACCTATTCCTGGCGTAATAGCGTCAGTGCTTGTCACTGTCGTGTTCCAGTTTGGCGGGTAAGGTAACCGGTAAGCTTATGCATGTGGCATTAGACATCGCCACAAGATAGCAACGTACCATTAACATGTTTGGTGTCTATAGGCGATGGTTAACTCTTTCCATCAGGAGAATTAGTTTTTATTCTTTTTTATTTCTTTTCCTTTCTTTCTTTTCTTTTAACTTTTCCGGGATATTAAAATATATTTGTAGATTATCATTGGATTTGCGAGTTATGTGTTCAACATCCGTGATGTTTTTTTATATTGTATCTTTAAGCATTGCCAAATCATCCTGAGTGCTATCATGGATAGAGTAAAATTTTCCTCCGATATTACATATCACGGATGTCGATGCGTTTGTGGTCAGCAATATGGAGAATTACTAAAATTTAAATTTAAGTTCTAGACAACCAGTCTAATTCATTCATTCGGTCATTTAATACTATATATATATAATTGTGTAAATTGTGAAATAGTATAAGTGTTTATAATCATTAAGATTGTAATCCTTCAGAATATATAGAAATAGTAGAACAGATCAAAGGCACTGACGAAAAAGAAACTTAGTAAAAGTGGTAACTGCGCAGGTAAACATTACTTACTAATTAATTACACAAATATAATACTATAAGGCAGCAATACATAGTTCAAAAAGAATTGAGGAAGTTAAAACTCAATGTTCGGACTGAGGCTAGTGAATACCCATTTACGTAATGTAATTTTGTTTAACAACAAGTGAAACGTCTTCGATGATATAATACATTGCCGTACTCAATACTCGTGTTTGTTAGTGAGGCTGTATCCTTTAGAGATCTGTAATGATGTGTATTGTGCTTATCAATTGAAGGTTGATAAAAATATCTAACCGTGTAATGTAAAAAAAATGCTGTGTTATGTTTTAGGAGCTTAAATATGTATTGATGTGATATAGACGAATATGTCTTACAAATTTGTATTTTAACATCGATTTTTGTCTGATCTGTATTCTTTTTATTATGAATTGTATAAAAAAACGTTTATCTGTAATTTGCCTTCTGTATTAATAGTCAGTAAGTTTAAATTATAAGTTCTATAAGGATTTTGTGAATTAATAAAATAGTTTGTCAAACTAGAACTTCTACAACTTATTTCTATTACTTTATTTGCTATGTTATGTTCAATTTACATACGTATTATCAACACATTTATTAGGTATTGAGATCAAATTTCAACAAAGGTCAGAAAAATGCGGCCATGGGGATTATCACTCGTCTCGCCAACCAACACACCGGTGATCGTGATGAACCGGAAAGTCTATAGATGTTCGGTTACTCTGCCGGTCTCGCAAGAGAACCGAGCGCTATAATAATTTTTACCAAATATCAACAATATAATTCATAATAGAACGCCTATAAATTATCTGTAAAATTAAAATCAATTACCAATCATGTTTGTCCGCACCTATTTAGCTAATTATTTTTTGTTTTATTTGTTATTTTAAGACCTAAGGTTAAATCGTAAACGGTGTTTAAAAATCAATTTACTTCATTTCACCGTATGCAAAACTTTGTGTCTTAATCGAATGTTTTACTTAAACGTACTTTTTCAAATTGGTAAACTCGAACTTATTCCTATTTAGCTGTTTTTTGTATTTGTAATTATCAGAACATGGTTTATGTGATTGGAACAATTCAAAAATCAGACGAAAAAAATCAAAATTTTAGTTTAAACCAAACATATTAAGGGGAGATTTGGTTTCATTTTGTAGCCTTACGAATTCTGCCGGGTAAGGTATATTAACTTTTACAACTGCGGCGATGGCGATAGCTATTTACGCCGCTAGTCAATAAATTGAAGAATCTTGGTAAATTGGAGTCCATAAAGAAATTTGTTCTAAATTACCTGACCTGCAAGGTGTGATTTATTATTGGAAAGTTACTTCTTTCTCAAAGTCGCCAAATCTTTTATATTATATAATATAGGATAACAAATAAGCAGATGGCTCTCGTGATGAAAAAAAAATACCAGCGTCTATCGATACCAATGGCTAATGGATGTTAAAATCATTGCTATCCGTGCAGCGGGATGATGAAATTAGTTAGGTTATTGACCAGTGTTGATACTATTGCGGTAAAGGAATAGGTACCAAACCCGAACGAGATGTTGGGGAATTTTACCATCTAGTTGTATCGAAAGTATTGACAGTTGCAGTTAAGCTGCCAGACAGTTCGTAAAAGGCAAACGAGCCTTTTGTAAATTGCCTGGAAAAATAGCAGATGATCTATCTTCAAAGGGGGCTCTAAACAACACGAAGAAAACCGTCTGATGATTTTAATAGAGAATTGTTAATAATTAAATAGTATTAGCAGTTTGAGCGGTATTGTGTTGTCATTATCATTAAATGGTTTTATAAAATATTAAATATAAATATCATCACGCTTGTTCTCTTATAGGGTGGAACAAAAGAATTAACGCCCAGCAGGCTTAGGATAAGCAACACGATAAAATTTTATCAACCCGTTTTCTCGACTTTTATGTCACTTTATTCGATTCGCTAACGCATTTGACACTTGATTCGACACGATACTTCAAAGGAAGAGAAAATGATCAATTTTACTCGACGGTAGTTATTTTCTCTATCGATCGAAACGTCTTGCTGTCATTTTATCGATTTGTCATTTGACACTTCGTTAAAATGTTGATAACTTTATCCACTATTTCATATTATTATACTTTGATTATACAATAATTACAAAACTTTTTGATTTCTATTCATTATATTAAATATAGATTTCGGTCCAGTGTTGGCAGTAGTATGTATGGCAGGCAGGCAGGCAGGCAGTATGGCATATATGTATTTAATAGTGGTGGCAGTTCCATATTATACCTATTATGTGCTAAATATCTACGGATAACGGCAAGCCTGCAAAATACAAAGAAGGCACATAGGAAATTTGTGTGATCTTTTTACACAACGGACGGAGCATTCCAATCACTATAGCGTTTCAATAAACCCAATAACCATGGCTCTAAATAATATAGACCCTTGTGAATTTTGAAGTTTAGAGCCACACACCGATCAAGGCATGCCTCTTTAGTTAAAGGTAAGTGAACATAAGAGACTTGTAATTCAGTTTCTAATAGATATGACAGCCATCCAACTTCATTAACTGTAATAACAGAATATCTTTGTAGTAAATACTAATTTGACTTAGGTGAACTCAATAAAGTTATATTTTTTCAAAAGTTATCTGTAGTTTTTCGAGTTTCTTTTTTAAACAGCTAATATGTTACATATACATGTCAAGTGTATGTTAAATTTCAGCTGGATACAAGTAATAATCCTTTTCTTGGTGGTCAACTTTTCACAATACTTACAGCCACATACCAACAAACAACAACAATGCTTACATCATAGAATAATGATGCAAATGTGTTATTCCTCTAAGGCTTGCATTGATTATGTATTTAAGGAGTTTTTACTACCCATTTAAGTTATATTTAGTAAAAAAAGTATTTGTTTTAATCAGTAGTTTTCAGACAAGTTCCATGTATGATTAACATACAACTATGATGTATTATTTTCTGTAATATTCTTAACTTAAAATATCCAATATGACACATGTAGTTCTCAATTACCTAGGTACCTACATGTGTAAACATTATTATTTTATATTTGTCTACATTTAAAGATAATTTACCATACAGGAAGGCAGTCAGTTCTTGTTATTATTGTTTATTACAATAATATATGTAAATAAAAAATATAATTATTATTTGCAGATAAGACTTCAACTGCAGAATTTTTAATATTACAAATATCCTAGAAGAACAAATGATGCCCTCATATGGCATAATTGAAATGGATGAAATGCGAAGACTACATAATAGAAGATATTGACGGATCCAATGTATACTGGTGCAACTTGCAAAACAACGGAAACCATTTTCTTGCCTCAAAAGCCTTAAAATTACCTTATTTTTGTCCTAATGTAGTAAAGTATTTGAAAATTTGTATACTTCTATTGATTTATGTCAAAACTAGCTGTTGCCCGTGACTTTGTTCGCGCAGACTTTGTTTACTCCGCACAGCTCCTCCCCCGTAGGTGATAACGTGATAATATGTAGCCTATATGTTGACCCGACCTGTTAGTAATATTCATGCAAAATTTGAAGTAAATCCATGTAGTACTTTTTGAGTTTACCCCGGACATACATTGACTTTCCTACGATTTTATTATATGAAGGTATAGATTACAAGCTACAGAACATTTAATCCGGCCTCCAGTAAAGTTGTGTCATTGCACTTGCACTAGTATACGTAGGACCCTTCGATATGATAATTACAAGTATTTTCTTTTAGAAGTGTTAACTTTGTTACTTTTGTTGTTGTTTTTTAATTGAAGTGATTTTGGTAGTAACAATACTTAGTGGATTATTGGTATAATAAAATACTTTAGTGTTGTATAAGATTTATTTAAAAAAATATATACTCTAGGCAAACCTTCTATCTAAGTATTAAATAATTTTATATAATAAAAATGAAATTTATAGTCATCAATGGCTAATTTTAAGTATAAGTTTAATGACACACTATTCATAGTATTTAATGTTTTAATGCCAAACTTAGATTTTACTATATGGAAAAGTCTTGAGAAATAATTTTTATTTTCTTTAATAAAGTTACAAAATGAATAAATCACACAAAATACAAAATGAATAATTATAAAAAGTGTGTAATATGAAGCAGTCTTGTAAAGAAAATTAAATTTGAGTTTTAAAAAATATACAAACACATCTACTTTACTAAACTAACAATTATTATTAATGTTTGTACTCAGAATAGATAAATAATTTTCACAATTTATCACCTTATGACTTAAATTTATTAACGTGTATCTTTGAATTTTCACTAATGTAACAAACTTATAGAAGATTACACGCACTATATTAAAGCTATTATATTTTAAATTTAAATGTTTTCTACAATTTAAATATCTCTTGTTATCTCGCATAATTAATCAGTAATGAAAATTCAATATCAAAAATTAGTTTACTATATAGTATGAGTAGTATGGAATTTCACTTGAAAATAAAAAATCAACAAGTAAAATATTTTTTCCTAAGGTAACATTAACTTTCTATTAATTTAAATTTTAAAAATTACACATATTAGGTACATTAAGACTATCATGTTATAAACTTAATTGTTTTCTACAAATTAAAATTTATTTTTCAATCTTGCACAACCATTAAAAACAGCAAGAAAAATATAATATTCAGCATTAACTTATAAATCTTCTTAATCAACAATTTCAAAAAATGTAATAAATAGAAAGGCTTCTTTATTCTATTTCCATTACTCGCTGTTTAGTCAACCTGTAAACAAATATATCTTATCAAAATGTTGTTATATATGTTTACTTAATATATTTTTTTGTCAGTTAACTCAGGACTTATGACTCCAGTCTTGCATGTTGCATTTTGTGTAGTGTTATTTATATAGATTTGCATTGTAAATTACATAATGGGGTAGAAAAAACAATTGGTTACATTTATAAAAGGGAGTGAAAGAAGCCCTACTACCCTACACTATTCTCCAGAGAAAGCTTCTCATATTATTCAGGATTTTTACAAGAATCAAGTTTTTGATATAATCTTGAATTTATGATATTAATTTTGTAAAAAACCACAACTTTTACAATGAAAGAAATATATTAAAATATGTTTAAAATTTGATTCTTTCAGTCTACCTTTTTAGATGATTTGTCATGGAGATATGTATGTAAATAAATACTTACACAGTGTTCCATTGTTTTCCTTTCTTCATCTAGAAACTATAATGTATGAAGTATTTGTAGAATATATGGTGTTATATTATGCTTTCCCAATATTAAAGACTTTAATCTTTGGTGCCACAAGTCTAGTCCATGAATCCATTAAGATTTGGAATGTGGAAGATTAGCCATATACATCCATAGGTACCCACCATGGTGACAAAGTTAATTTATGCTTATTACTTCTTATCCTGAAAAAAAAATCATAATTATTTTTAATAACCTATATATAGGCTTTTAAAAAATATAAGTATAAAGAAGTACACTACTTACGTTTTATTTTGTGTTCCCATTTCACATACCTAACACAATTTAATTTTGTACTAGAATCGGAAGAATGATGATTTTAGAGATGTGAGAACCAAACAGTATAAATCAATAATTCCTTGTACGTAATGGTTAGATAAATAATTAATTACAAAATACAAATTAGTTAAAGAACAATACTTTTTGACGTAATGTAAATAAACTTTTAATTTTTCGTATAGAGAAAATAATTCTACGAATTTTCGTGCTACTCAGTGTTACCAACTCTATTCAAAATTACAACTACTTACAAGGTTTTCTACAAAATTCAGTAGAAAACTAAATGTAAAATAAAAGGTTAATTTAAAGCTGGTGCTTATTTTGTATTATTTAATGTTACTATTAATAACATATACTCAGGAAAAATAATACATAAAAACATATTATAATAATCAAAATATTAATTAATCAAAAATAACAAAAAAATCGAGTGTAGCTCACACTCGTTTTTTCGTTAGAAGTAAATGTAAGAAGACAAAATAAAATAAAATTTATATACTCTTTGAGTAAGTCTTTGAAGTTTGAATCAAAGAGAGATAAACTGAAAAGTCGAAAAAAATGTTTTTCGTTCTTGAGATGTAAATCACAGACCGTGGTCCCACAAACTAACTTTTTTTTGATTAACAACAAGCTGAATATTTGTGAAAAGCTTCATTTTGACGAGACAACCGTCTTTTCTATTTTAGAAAAATCTCGAATCGGGTAACTAATAAAGTTAATGCTTTGAAAGATATTGGGTTCGGTAAATAATAAATATTTATTAATAACAATAATTATTTTTCGACTTTAATCGCTTGATTATATTATGAAAACTACGATGAAACTTTTGTCCTACATATTTGATGATTTTTCTGACAATCCCACTTATGACATTTTTAAATTGATATTAATCAATTTAAAAATAACCTAATTTTCTCACAACAGCTTGTTAATTATTATTGTAATTCAACGGTAACTTTGTCATACACGTAAAGTGGAAACTTTTCTTCGTCTGACACTCTAAACTTTCCCTATTTTATCTATCTTTATTAGTTACCCGATTCGAGATTTTTCAAAGATAGAAAATATGGTTGTCTCGTCAAAACGAAGCTGTTCACAAAAATTCAGTTTGTTCTTGGAGACCACGGTCTAACAGAAGTCTTAGGTTGGACTGCTTGCATCTGGCTGATTTTTGGAGCTATTAATAGATAACATTATTTGTAACATAAAATACTGTGAATTGTATTCTGTTCTATCTTATTTTCTAGTTGGCATAATACTATACATTTATGTTTGTTTATCGTAATGCATTTTCGTGTCATTGTCAAATCACAACAATTCTATGGAAGTTTCTCATCAAAAAAATTAATCAAAAATGTTGATTGTTTAGTCTAAAAGAAGATGTTAATTTACTCAATAATGTTAGAATTATAATTGAAAGGAATAATTATAGTGGAAAAAATAGCTTGTTAATAATAATTGTTACGCACTTTTACGCATAATTAGTTACGCAGTTATACACCCAGAAATAAATACACGCTGGCATCTTAATTGCCCTTTACATTAAAACATCTTATGAATCATAATTCATTGTTTCAGTTTTAGAGAATAAAAAACTAGTTTTGATGGTCAAAACTAAAAAGAGAGAATAATTCAAAAACCTGTAAAATATCTTTAATTACAATTGTAAATAGGTACGGCTTCACTAGGCTTTGGTTATATTTTCTTTGACTCTGACAAAGAAGACATATGATGACAGGAAGTTATAAATGTAAACAAAAGCTCATAATGATTAACACAAGTTAAATGCACCAAAGGTGTATCTTAAAAATCAGAATTAGTATAATATTTTTGTCTTCTAGTGACAACATTAATTTCTCTATTCGAGTAAACTTTTTGTTTAATTTATCTCTGACGTTTTAAATGTTTATCGTGGCATGCTTAATAACGTCCATCGAGATATTAATAAATGTCAAGCAAACGTCACTTTCTCGATCGATATATATCTCGTGCTGCTTATCCTAAGCCTGCAGATACACAGTTTTTTCAAAGGCAATTGAGCAAGTATGATGGGGTAATTGTAACGATGATTTTAATTAGGATAATCGGAATTAACAGTTTTACTTAGTTCTCTGAGGTGTTAAATTTCTTCTCTTCTACACAGATTAAAACCATTGGTGTCTCTAGGCGATGGTTATCTCTTTCTATTAAGGCATCTATCAGATAGTTTGTTGTCCTATATAAAATTCATGTGAAATTGTCTACAGATATTTATTATTATTATTATAAAAAATGAGATATACAGAACCATAATTTCATGCAGATTTTTTCAAGAGCCGGTGTCTTGCATTTCAAATAAAGTTATGTAAAGCGCAAATATACTATTTTTAGCCATCAATCGGTACGCTAATGAATTTGACGGTTGTCATTGTATTTTTATAGACGTTGAAGAATCATTGTTTAACATGTATATATTAGTAAATTTAAGTTTAGTTGACCACTTGACCCCGTCTATCTGTACTTTGCATATACTTGAAACTTTAATGATCATACCTCAATATGAGGTACGGTGTAGAGTTTTATTGTTATATTCATATTTATATTATATAGCAAGTCAGCCCAGGGCATTTTTGAAGGATAAAACGAAGATTTAATATCTTTTGAAGAACAAACTTTTATCTTCCTGATAAGTAGTTTGCAAAAAGCGAATGATTAGTCAAATGTGCACTACCACTTTTATTTGGTAAATATAATTAATAATGCGTTTGTACCTTTCTCTCCATCATACATATTTTGGTAAATAATCAACCAATGCTTTTAAATTAAAACATCTTTAGAATTTAACAAACTTTACCAAACTGTTTATGCTGGCAGACATCCAAAATTGTTTAAACAATTAAACCTATACAATATATGTACTTATACAATATACAGAAAACAATTTCTATTCCGTGTCTGTAAATACTTTAATAAACAAGGGCAAATTATGATACTTCATTACTTATAAGTACATAAATATGAATAGCGACATATTTCCCATATGATCGCGACGCGCCATTATTATGATACAGATATGACGCAGCTTCACAAGTGCACTGTATGACGTTTCTTTACAAAAGCTTTGTCAAAATAAAAATTACGTCAACTACATCATTTACGTTCGTCACTTTACAAATGTATAAATAGTTACTGTTAAGTACAAGCTTTGCCTGCTAGTAGATTAAAATGTCGTCGATGTTATATTTCACATAAACTTTCAATTTCTATTCCAGCCCCTTAGGGGTTGATTTTTAAAAAAAACGTTAAACTATGTTTGACCCTGAATCTGAAACTGTCTCCATTCTAAATTTCATCGAAATTCAGCGGTTTAGCTATGAAATCTTTGCAAACAGACGGACAGACAAATTTTTGCATAATGTATAACACTAACAGACTCGCATAGCTTCACTTGCGAGTAGATTAACATGTCAATGTAAAAAATGTCGTTACACAGTTTTTCTTCCCCTAATTTGCTCTAAAGGATTGATTTTTGTAAAAAGTAGCCTTTGTTTGACACTGTGTAACTACGAGTTTCGATATTTAATGCGTGAAATCGTAACAAAAGGACAGGCATTTGCATTTATAATATTAGCATGACTTGTGTCGATATTTTATTATAACTATACAGTAGTCACGAAAACCCTGTTAGAATGTTATAATAAATTATATGTTAAAGCAATCAGCTCTCTGAATCATTTAATGAATATTGATAATTTTTTTAACTTCCCGTTACGTTTGTTGATAAGGAAGTTACTGATTTTGCCCCGATTTTCGAAAATTAAGTTCACCAGATATCCACGTTTTGAGGTCCAGGTTTTCGACTATTATCATGATGACGTCAGTATGCCTGTATGTATTTATGTGTATGTATGTACGTCCATACGACATATACATAAACATCTTATAACTTTTGAATCGCTTCCGATCAAACGCGGTCGATGGCATTCGATTTGATTCTACTGAATTTAGACTTCCAACGAACCAATTTTCACGACGACGTCAGTCTCATGTCAATATCTGTTGCTTTAAAATCGGTTAATCAGTTCGAAAGTTATCGTCGATAAAATTATATGCGCCGTGCGCGGGGGTATTAGGTCAAACTTTAAAGTGCCTTAAGCAATTTTTTTTTTCGCTTATTTAATATCAGAACCGAGTACTGAAGAACCTTCTTCAGTATGTATAATCTTTTATTAGTCAACCTGTATTTAGGACACATATAAGTGTCCTAAATACAGGTTGACTAATAAAAGATCAGCTTTTACACAACAATTTTAAACAATTTTATACAGCACCACCTCGTGGATTTTACCGCAAGTATAGTCACGGTAAAAATAAGTTCGTCACCTTAAGATCCAGTTTCGCTTGCACTAGTGTACGAATCAATCATGCCAACATACCAGTTCAAAAAACAGTTCTAATAACATTAAATAAATGTGACGTTTTCTATCAAATAAAGTTTATCTCAATTGAATAGATTTAACTTTTACTACGAGTACACCTTCACCGTGTCTCCTTATCCAGAACCTTACACTATCCCTGGTCACATTCAGACGACGTGATATCTCACTGGTGTTGTAGCCAGCTTCATGTTCGGCAATTATTGCTGCTCGTTCTTCAATTCTTAAATAAATAAATAAATAAAATATTGAATAACACTAAAAATCTAAAAATAACAACGGTTACATTAACCGTGACAATTGTTTTATCATAAATACTAATGGCAGGTCAAATCAATAAAAAGGTTTTAATTAAAAAAACATAAGAATCTCTTTAGATAATAATCATTTACACAAGATAAAAAAAGAAAATAGTGTTGATGCAAGCAAGTCTGAACTCTGTTATCGAACAGTTAATCATAATCTTCTATGCAACAGTCTTATTATGTGACAAATTTACAAAAGATCACATGTGCTCGCAGTTTGTTAAATGAATCAATTTGAAAACTGACGAACCTATTCGTACCGCTACTGTACATGTAGTTGCCAATGGACGATAAACATTTGCTGCCTAAAAATGTTGTTTGACATTGTATGACATATTCATACTGAATTAATATATGGACCGTATCTAAATAATTAACGGCTATTTAATGTTTATATTGTTGTTGCTCTTTTGTGTGGAAGTAGAATAATCTTAACATCGTTAGGCATTCAGCTTCACTAATAAAATGAGCGGTGATTCTCATTACCACATTTACTTAACGTCTGGTGCTTGTTGCTTGCGACACCTGGGACTGCTAGCATTTTGTTTAGAACTTGGTATTACTCGCGAGTCGCGACTACGTTTGAGTGATATAAAATCATCACTTCCTTTTGCGCAGTTGGGTAATTCCCTATTGTTACTCATCGATAGTGTATTTTTAATATTTAGTAATAGAGACAAAAATGGTAAAATTGACGTTAGTTAAAAATCGTATGTTTTAACGGAATTTGACAAAAAAACCTGAATGCACACTCTACAAAATATTTATAGGGTAAATTTATCTTAAACTGACTTGGAGTTGACCGTTATAAAATATTACGATAAACTATTTTCCCCGTGTTGGATCCGGGCTCCTTTGAAGAATAGACCAACTGCCGTTCTGCCAGACAGGTCGTAAAAGGCGACCAATTGGCTATGTGAGTCACTACCATCGTGCTAGGTGGTAGAGTTCTGCATTGTCTAACTCGGGTCTGGTACCACCGCCTTACCTATTCCTGCCGCAATCGCGTCAGTGCTTGTCATTGCCGTGTTCCGGTTTGGAGGGTAAGGTAGCCGGTAAACTTATGCATGTGACATTAGATCTCGCCAGAAGATAGCAACGCACCATTAACGCCTTTGGTGTCTATAGGCGATGGTAGACTCTTCCCATCAGTAGACCCATCTCTTGTTTGCTATCTTATGATATAAAAAAACAAAAAATAAATTATTAAAGACACAAAAAGAAAAGACACAAAATAAGTTGCTACTATGCCGTAAACCTCAAATGCTATGTTAATTTTAAACATAGATATAACATACAATTTAGTAACAAAGTCTCTGTTTAATGAATCATACGATTCTACTACATTCAGAACAACAGTTATATTATATGTGTGTCATTTCTGTGTAGTCTACATGTGCCTTTAGCTATACGAAGATAACGGCTGATTACAAACAATACAGGTTGTGTTTTTAATACGTAAGTCGTAAGTCACTCGATAAATTTTTGATGTTAATAATTTCAAAATGGAACGCACCAGTGTTATATATTTATAAAAAGTAAATTTATTCAAAAATAGAACACAGCTCTATTAAAAAAAAACAATGTTCCCGGCAATTGACTATAACTAGGTGGTAGAGTTCTGCATTGTCTTGCCCGGGTGGTATCACCGCCTAACTTAACTATTCCTACTGCAAAGGCGTCAGCGCTTGTCACTGTCGTGTTCCGGTTTGGAGGGTAAGATAGCCGGTAAATTTATGTGTGTGGCATTGTATCTCGCCACAAGACAGCAACGCATTTTTAACATCTTTGGTGTCTGTAGGCGATGGTAGATTCTTTCCATCAGGAGACCCATCTGCTTGTTTGCTATCTTATAATATAAAAAAATACTGTTCCTACATTTTTTTTTGAAATAATTAAGCTTAACCGCGTTATTCGCGTGCTACGATATGTTAACTTTGGTCTAACTGGAGAACTAAATTTAGATTGATTATAATCAGTATGAGGGAACCTTGCTCCATACTAGCCAACAGTTTCTAGATGGTTAGGTAGTTTGAAAGAGGTAAAACTAACTTCGTCGATGACCACAGAAGTGGTCAACCGTAAACCGCGTTAACTGGAGAAAACGTGTGGACTATTAAAATGGTGGTGCGAGAAGACTCAATTATTATACCACACGGACACCAAAAACATTTTAGGCGGTAGTTCGGGGAACGTTAATAATTAATCATTATACATCAACATCTTAGTGCGAGGAAGAAGTTGTTGTTGGATCCCGCGTAGGTTCTCGTAAACTGAAAAATAGGTGTGGATTAGTGTCGTGAAATGCGTCAAGGATTAAAAAAAATACGGGCTATCAAGACGTAACAAGAATTATCACAGGTGACCTATATTTATAAGTATGCTCCAGAAAGTAGTCAAATAAACAATCGTCAGTATGTGGGTCTTCTCAGAAGACAAGTTATCCTCAAAACAAACTCCAAAGAAGACGAAAAGTGAACATCTGCTGATATCAATCCGGCCTCATATGGAGTACTGCTCTCACTTGTGGGCGGGGTCTCCTCAGTACCAGCTCCTTCCTTTTGACCGCATTCAACGTAGAGCGACTCGAATCGTCAATAACAGGACTATTTCTGATCGGCTTGATTCTTTGGCATTGCGTAGAGATGTGGCTTCGCTCTGCATCTTCTATCGGATCTATCATGAGAAGTGTTCCGACGAACTGTTTGGATTAATTCCTGCCGCAGAATTTCACCATCGGATATCGCGACAAAATTCAAAATTTCATCCTCATCATCTTGATGTCTGGAAATCCACAACTGTGCGATTCTCGAGGCACTTCTTCCCCCGCACTATTCCTCTGTGGAACCAATTACCGGCAGGGGTTTTTCCAAGCGGATACGACTTAGGGACCTTCAAGAAAAGAGCCTACTCTTTCTTAAAAGGCCGGCAACGCAACTGCAAATCTTCTGATAGTGTGGTTGTCCATGGGCGGTGGTGATCACTTACCATCAGGTGAGCCTCCTGTCCGTTTGCCCCCTTTTCTATATAAAAAAAATCAATGCTGGAAAATTATAGACTTGTTACCTTGGATAGTATGCTACAATAGCATTGTTAAAAGTTTTTCAAGAACTCCAAAAAAAGAGACCAAAGGGTTAGGGAATTATGCTCTATCACGACAACACTTCTTCACATATTATGTCTCTCTGAATAAAGACGTTTAAAGACGCACGGTTTATTCTAGTATCGAAACCTTACTTCACTCACTCTACAGCCTCAAATTAGTAGCCTGTAATTTATTTTTGTCCCCGGCAGTAAAAATAATAAAAGAAAAGTTTTTTGAGTGCTGAAGAAACTGTGGCTGTCTAGTGGTAATATATCTATCTCATCGATCAAGACTGAAGAGTGTTTATACACATTTTCAACAGTAAAGAGGAAATATAAATATCTACAAATGTGAGGTAATAGGCATGTATACAACTAAAATGATAATTAACCCTTTTTTTATTGACTTTACGTAAAAGAAAAAGAAAGAAAATAAAAAAAATGCAGTTTTCATAACTTACTAACTGGGATGGCTAAGTTTTAAAAGTAAAATGGTATGCAACAATCTAAAAGTGACATTTTACGTTCTGAAAACATAAAATTAAACATCGTTACGCCAGTTTTTTTGCGACATAGGCTGAGTTAATCGAACACCAACGGATGTTTTATATCACCATCACTTTATCGATTAAAAATTTCCTCTGACCTTTTTTCCTCAGAAGCAAAGTGCTTGATATTAGCGATAGACGTGTCTGATAGTTTTACGTACTTTACCGAAAATGGGACTTCTAACATACCAACCTGGAGATTATGTAAAGTACTATATTATGTAATGTACTTTTTATGCAGTTGTACCTTTAACATAAAGCTATTTTAACCAACCAGTTTTAATAGTTTGGCTTAATATGTAATAGTTTAATATTTCTGAATTTTCAATATTTTGAATCAATGAGACTCAAGTCATGAGTCAATCAAACTTATGCATGTGGCATTAGACCTCGCCACAAGATAGCAACGCACCATTAACATCTTTGGTGTCTATAGGCGATGATTGACTCTTTCCATCAGGAGACCCATCTGCTTGTTTGCTATCTTATAATATAAAAAAAAATGACGTCATCAAGTAGGGAAGCCCTGTCCTCAAGTTTAAAATTGTGTTAATCCTTATCCAAGACCAAAATGGTATTTTAAAGTTATACAAAATCCATCCTGTATATTGAAGTATCGTTTCTAAACTACACTTGGAGTAGTAATGGCTAGAAAAAGTCTAGAATGTAGCACCTGTTTTTCATGCCATACATCATAATACCCGTAATAGTCGTTGTAATGCATTGAAAGGAAACGGTTTCTCTTTTTTATAGTTTCAATTTGCATTATTAGACTTTGTAGGATATAATATTATAGTAAGCTTTAGGTTAACTACGCTTTATTTGTTTTATATACTGTCTTCCCTGTGTTGGTTTAGACTCAATTACTATCTGCATAAACCAACAATCATCTGCATTCTTTCCAGGTAGTTCGTAAAATGTGAATGAATGCTAAATGTGTCTCTACCATCATAATTTAAGTGGTGAAAATCTCATTCGGGTTTAGTGCCATCGCTAAAGTTTTTTTTAACGCCGCAATAACCTCAGTGCTTGTTACTGTCATGTTCCGGTTTATACGGGTAGGTAGTCGGTTAAGTTATGTTTTTGATTTTATCTGCCTGCCATATATGTAACGCATTCATAGGCGTGTATAGCCTCTTTTATAAATGCTCATTTACAACTGTTGGTTTGGGGTCTTCCCCCATAGCTAGAAAATATGTATGTGCGGAACTACATATTATTTGTGACTATAACCGCCCTGTTGGTCGAGTTGTAACTTGTGAGCGAAATTGAATACGCATTGATGGGGCTTGTCTTAGATTCCCGACACGATCAAGAACGTAGTGCACTTTGCGCCATAACCGGATTCGACCTCTCATTGCCCCGATTCTTTGACATGTATAATATTACCACTGGACAGGTTATCCCATACAAATGACAGCTAATTTTATATGTCAATTTGAAACGCTATCGGCGGGGGTACCGAGAACTAATTTTGACGTATGTTGCATATGGTTGCCGCGGTAATTTAAATTAATAAAAACAGTAGCTTATTTTTTTAATTTGTGGACGTTATAGTGAATTTTTAAGTTCATATTTTGTATATTCTGGAATTTAAAAATGAGGAAATGTGCAGTTTGTAATCTTTGATACCAAAAGGGGAGCAAAACGACGTTTCACAGGTACGTGCATTTAGTCGCTGTTTTTGATAAAAATTGAGTGAAATTGTATTTTAAGCATCTGATTTTAATATATATTAGCGAGAACGATATAGATTTTTGGCAGAATTTATAATATTTATTTAATATTGTTTTGCTTAGAACTGGCTAGTGATATCAAGAGGTCATATCGATAATTTCAATATCGATATTCTATTTTAGGTCTTTAATAGTCCACGCGGTTTTATTTATACATGCTTGCATATTTAAGTCACTTTATGTCACCTTATTTCCTTCGCATATTAATTCAGTTGATTTTTGTAGATTTCCAGTAGATTCAACGCTTAGAAACATATGGCTTTGCAATATGAAAGCAGTAAATTGAACTCCAAAAGAGTCAGATACTCTATGTTCAAAACATGTTGATAACAAATGTTTTATCGAACATTACAATAGAACAACACTGAAGTTGGGTAGTGTGCCAACAATATTTGAAGGATTATGTGAAGGTGAGTAGTTTTTTGTTTGGTTTTCATTTAATTTTGTTTGGTTTCATCTAATCTAACATGCCGAGCAATGTATGTTTTAAACTTGTATGTAATTACGCTGATAATTTAGCAACTGGACCAGTGCAGTTTTGAACAATATAACATGCTAATAAATATACATCATGTCCGGTTTCGGATTGGATTTTTAACTTCCCGCTACGTATGTAGATAAGGAAGATACTGATTTTGCCCCGATTTTTGAAAATCGAGTTTTCACCAGATCTCCACGTTTTCAGGTCCTAGGAACCTTTTCCGACTATTTTCACGATGACAACAGTATCTCTGTATGTATGTATATTTTTCCCCGTGTTGGTTCCGGGCTCCTTTGAAGAATAGACCAACTGCCGTTCTGCCAGGCAGGTCGTAAAAGGCGACCGATTGACTATGCGAGTCACTACCATCGTGGCTACTAGGTGGTAGAGTTCTGCATTGTCTCGCCCGGGTCAGGTACCACCGCCAGGTACATATTCCTGCCGCAATAGCGTCAGTGCTTGTCGCTGTCGTGTTCCAGTTTGGAGGACAAGGTAGCCGGTAAACTTATGCATGTGGCATAAGACCTCGCCACAAGTTAGCAACGCACCATTACCATCTTTGGTGTCTACAGGCGATGGTTGACTCTTTCCAGGAGGAGACCCATCTGCTTGTTTGCTATCTTATGATATAAAAAAAGTATGTGTGTGTGTGTATGTGTGTGTAAACATCTCATAACTTTAAAAGGGCTTGACCGATCGAAACGCGGTTGGTGGCATTCGATTGGATTCTACTCAACTAAGACTTCCTGAAAATTTGACCAAATCGGCCTAAGAGATTTTGAGAAATTTTGAAAAAACCTCAAAAAAAAATTTGGCGAAACAGTATTTTTATAATATAACTTCCAGATTAATATACCGATTGAGTACAAAAACTAATCAGCTCTATTCCTTAAAAAAATCTACGTCGAATGCATACATTTTTCAACCAATCATTTTTTGGTATTCTACGACATTTGTGTACTAAAAAAGCTACGTCGAATGCCGTTCCTAAAATCAAAATCGAATTTAATTTTCAAAAGTAACAGCCTTTCAAATATCAAAATTTCGTTGTTTTTAGCAAACTTACTTAATAATTTTTAAATAACTTTCAGACTAATACACCGATTCACTTAAAAATCTTATCAGCTTTTTTTCCTTTAATAACTGCGTCAATACCGTTAATTGGATCAAATCTGGATAATTGCCAACCAATTATCCGGATTTATCATGACGAAAATTTTTGAAAAAAATGTTTTTTTGACTTTTTTTCGAAATTTTTCAACCCTTCGATTATTTACCTAAATCAATATTTCAGATCTCAAAAATTGAGTTGAATGCCATTCGAAAGATCAACTTCGATCATCGTTTCTAAAATATATCGCTTTTTTAAAATAAATATATTGTCATTTTAATAAAATATATGTTTGAACTGAAAAATTTTTTACTCTTTTGAGCTCAAAATACCTTAATTTAGCGGGAAGTTTCAAAGATGGCCTGTAAGGTCAACCGCTTACACATTTTTTCCTCCAAACCCTCCAAACCAGTACACGACAATGACAAACATTGACGCTATTACGGCAGGTAGGCAATAGGAAAGGCGGTGGTACCAAATTCCCAGATGAGACGTTGTGAAACTCTACCACCTAGTAATCACGATGGTAGTGACACGTATAGCCAATCATTCGCGTTTCACGACCTGCCTGGCAGAACGATAGTTGATCTATTCTTCCAAGGAGCTCAGACCAACACGGCCAATTGTTCTACATATGGGGTTCTAAGCCCCACTCATTGTTTGGCAGCCATTTTGGTTTTATGTTAGGTTCATATAGTCCAAAACCGGAAAACTTGTATTAATTTTAGTGCTAAGAAGTATCAATAAACCTAATTAAGTATACAATTATTTCAGACCCAAGGTTTTACAAATCAGTTAAAATAGCTGACACAAATGATAAGGTGTCCGAAGAAAAAGGAATAGAAGTGGAAGAAGCGCAACTATTAATGCAAAATAATTCGAGCACAAGTTCTTCTGTATTTAAAGCACCAGTCGCAAAAGCAATGTGGGGTCAAAATGTTGCTAAGCGAAAATATCTGGGGGGAAAATAAATTTCATTAAAGTAAGTAAATTTAAATTGTATGTGTGCGCTAGTAAATGAAATTGTAAACTTAAATTGCATGCGGCAAGACTACTCGTGTTAAGTGCAAAAAGAGAACCGTCACAGGAATAATTAAAGTAGTTCTTGAGCTTTTTTACCATTTTGTTATACTAACAAAAAAGTTGTTTGACACATTGTAGTAACTTACTAGTACGCCTTGTTATTTGACTGTAACACCACGGTGGTTACTTTTTTATTCTGACTAATAATTTGAATTTTTGCCATCTACTTATATAACTCACTTTTCAGACCCAAGTGCAACAGACAAGTCAGCTACGGATCTACAGGATAAAGCAAAGATATACAAAGAACAACAAATCAACCGGTTTACAGATTTTTTGATAAATTGGAATTCGTAAACAGCTTGATGAACAGAACAAATTGATAAAACCATTGGCTTACTTTAGGCCAAGATTGTCAAAGAAAAATAGAAAAATGAGTCATTTACTTTCAATACACAAAGACATAATAAAATTCCCGAAGAGATTTTACAGTTTTATAAAATTATATTTCTGGAATATTTGACCTTTTCTTTAATTTACTCATAGTCTACCTCCATGCCAAATTTCATCAAAATATGTTAAGTCGATATTGCGTAAAAGCGAAACAAAAATGTTCAAATTTACAGTGGAAACCCGATTCACGCGAATACAGAGGATTCGCGATTATCCGGAGAGACCACAAACAAATAATGTTTTGTTAGCACACCCACCATAACTAGGACCCATAAAACACTTTTATGAGCTCATCTCGTGCAAAACCACTTCAAATCTTGAAAGTAACCTGCGAATATATTTTTAGTACCGGCAAAAATATATTTGGTGAGTTTTAAAGCCACTAACATAAGTTTAAGCTACCTTAACCTCCAAACAAGAATACTATAGTGACAATCATTGATGCATTTGCGTCAAGAATAGGTAAACCTATCATCCTCATCCATCATCAAAGGTAGAAACTTATCATCAACAGGCGACGTCTTTAACGGGCTCTATCACCTAGTAGTCACGATTATGTATCATAAGATAGCAAAGAAGCAGATATCTTTCCTGATGGAAAAAGACAACTATCACCTATAGACACCAAAGATATTAATGGTGCATCTCTATCCTTGCGGCGGGGTCGTAATGCCACATGCGTAAGTTTACCGGTTATCTTATCCTCCAAATCGGAACATGACAGTGACAGGCACTATTGTGACGGAAATAGGTATGGTGGTGATATCAGACCCGGCCGAGACAATGCAGAACTCTAACAGTGTATTCACTACTGTAATATATATATATATATATATATATATATATATATATATATATATATATATATATATATATATATATATATATATATATATATATATATTTTATTGCATTGCCTTAACAACGAGTTCAAAGTTTTTCCTACACGTATTAATATATAGATATAAAATATATATGTAAAAATAAAAGTCGCATTTGCTCATACACAGTGCACATACTACAAGGATATTGGGTGAGGCCAGACTCTTCCTAAATTATACAATACATATTAATATTATGTGCAATTACTTTTCTTTATACATAATATTATATTCAGTTATCCGGACTTTCAAGTATATGGATGCCTTGTCAATTAGTCCGGTGAATCGAGTTTCTACTGTATAATATTACTAGCGACCCGTCCCTGCTTCGCAGGAGTCAATTTCTCAACTATACCAAATACTAGAATATTTGTGCATATGAATCTTCCTCTGCAATCACAATATTTCATAGTATTTCTATTAATTTTTTACATTTGCGCAAGTTAATAATACAATAATTAAAAAAGTATTTACATGAACCACAGCCCAACTGGTTGTAAATATTGAACGATCGATAAACTTATCCAAGCTGTCAACAAGAGGGCATCACTAATTTTAGTTCCACGGACGCTCACATCTGTCTACAGCGCCAAAATGGCGATATTCAAATAGGCACAAAAATTCTGTGACAGCAGCCAGTCCAGTGGTAATATTATACATGTCAATGCCCCGATTGCTTCGAGGCATGGTGACAAATGAGAGAGATGACAGGTGTCAATCAAAGTGTAAACATTAGGCTCCTTATTAAATATTAATATTTATTAGAAAATTAACTAATTAATAAAAAAATCATATCCAAAACTTTACTTATAAACTTATATATATGTGTTAGTGTTTCCGCAAGAAAACTAGTGATCTTTGAAATTTTACAACCTAATAAGTGAATTATGTTCAAAACTTACCTGAACAATGGATGTTTAAGCTTTATTAAAGTGAAAAGTTGAATACTTTTAAAGAAAGGTTATAATCCGGAAGACAAAAATATCCATCATCAAACGAAATGTACTTTTCAAAGTAACAATTATCACAACAAACTACGTTAAGGTGAGAAAAAACGTTTGGGTTTTTTAAATTCTTTAACGTAAACAAAGAAATTCAAATTTACAAGATTTTTAACAACTGATAAAATCTAGTACCAGTATAACAATTGACAAATGACAATTATGAATATGACATATGAAACAGATGAAGTAAGCTGACATTTCAATGTTGCTAGTAAAAAATATAAATTTATACTGAAAATTTAATTGCTAGTGGAAAAAATATATTTGTACAGAATATTGAATCCAATAAAAAATATTTTTATTCATCGTAAAAAATACGACATACGTTGGACTTAGATAGATTTTATATTTAAGTATAAAACCGCTATTGAAATAAAAAATGACATCAAGGACTGTAACTCGAAATATGAGTAAAACTTTGGACCTAGAAAAAAATTACAAAATGCACTTGAACAGCTCAGTGCTAAACAGACAATAATAGATCAATTACTAACAGAGCGTGAAGAGCATGAAAAAGAAATGGAAAAAATTTTAGCTTAGAAAACAAATCTTAAAAAGGAACTAGTGGAACTTGATATAAGTTATATGGATGTATTAGACTAAAGAGACAACCTTCAACGGGAGTTGAATTCCTTGTCACAGTGTACTTTACAATATGAACAAGCCTTAGATAGAATCCAGTGTTTGGAACAGGAACTGGAAAAGACTAGAGATAGATTAGAACAGCATGAAATTAATTTGAGAGCTCAACAAACCGAAAATACACTTGCACTATATGATAAACTAATTGGAATAAAACATAATCAAGTGACAGTAGAGAAAAAAACATATAGCAAAAGATTTAGAACGAAACTAAAAAAACTTCAAAAATGTATCAATAACTCGACTAAAAATAGGAATATATTATTGAAATTAAATAAAAAACTACGGAATGAACGTTTAATGTTAATAGAGAAATTACGAGATACAAATAATGAAAAAAAATGCATTAATGAAACATATGTGGCAGAGACACAAACATTAAAATCTCAAATAGAATCACATGTTTCATCCCTAGAATCCTTAACAATAAAATATGAGTTAGCGAAAAATCAAACAAATGAACATATTTTGGCCGCTGAAAAATTATTAGAACTGTCATCCTATAATGCTGACAGGTTTGATTCACTTGTGAAAAATCATACATGTACGTGCTCTCGTGTGGAAGAAGTAGATTATAAAGATAAAGAAATTAACAGTGTCAAGGGCAAAGTTTTTGAAAATGGCTGCACGAAACCAAAATTTTCTCACGAAACTGTCACACTTACAGATGCAAAAACAGTAATATTCTCCGATGAAATGGGTAAAAATTTAGGGTCATTAATTCAAAACCGAACCAATTCCTCAGTGTTGAATAACTGTTTACTACACAAGAATTTTCGTCAAATAATGGATGAAATTAAATCTTGTAAATTTAGCAATATTACATCAATAATTTTAGCAGTAGGTAATAGTTTAGGGACAACATGTAAAGATATTATAAAAGGAGTGCAATATCTGTCTAGCCTTAGCGTAAGAAAAGTAATTATTTGCTCATTTCCATATTCGACAACTTTTACTCAAAAACAAAATGAGCGTATTTATTATCTTAATAATTTACTTTATAAGCTTGTCATAATGATGATCCTTTTTTTTATTAAACACTAATAATTTTATTAGTAATTTAGTTTTGACAAAATATACAATGTATATTCCAAAGAAATGTATAAGACAATTAGCTACTCTATTATCATACAATTTACAATCTTTACGTAAGTGCAATCGCACGATGATACCTTTACATACTGACTGTATAAACGTAACTCAGAGTAATTTAAATACAAGTAACTTTAGAATGTCGGACAGTAAAATCCCAACTGAATCAAATATATCTGATTTAAAAAACTAGTTTTAAAGACAATGGAAAAGCCGCGTGAACTAATAGTATTTCATCAAAATATTCAAGGCTTTTCCAGCAAAGAATTAGAAATAGAACTATTTCTAATTAAATATAAGATAGATGTGTTTTGCGTAACAGAGCATTTCTTTAAAAAAAAAACAGATGTATTTTAACTTTTCAAACTATGATATTGGTAGTACATATTATCGAAATGTTTTAAACCATGGCGGTTCTTTTATATTAGTTAAAAATAATATTAACTCTAAAGAACGCAAAGATATTCAAAAATTGTCAGTAGAGGGGAAAATAGAATTATCATGTGTTGAACTTGAAAAATATATAATAATTTGCGTATACAGGCCCCCGAAATCGGAGAAAAAACAGGACAATTTTACAATATTTGAATCAATAATGGACGATGCGTTATCAATAATATCGAAAAGTAAAAAATATATTTTGATAGCTGGAGATTTTAATGTTGATTTTTTAAATTTAGATTCACAGTATAAGACTTCAGACGTTATTTAAATCGTATAACTTAAAAAATATTTTTTTTTGAACCAACCAGATTATTTAATAATTCAGCCACTTGTATCGATAACATCTTTACAAATGCTGAATGCTTGAATTATCAGGTAGTCAATTGCTTAAAATCAGATCACAGAGGTCTTTTAGCTATGTTTCCTAATTGCATTAGAAACATGAATCGTGAGATAACTGTTAGACCTACGTCAGTTAGTAAGATACATAAATTTAATAATGTTTTAGCTTGCAAATTAACTACACTAAATTTTGAACAGTTACGGGCTGACTATATTTATGCAGATTTTTTTTCAATAGTGCATGAAGAATTTCTAAGAACATTTCCTGTTAAAAATTTCGGTGTAAAAAATACTTATAAGTTCAGTGAATGGGCTACTCCTGGAATTCATAAAAGCAGAGATAGATTATTCGAATTATATGACATGAAAACTTATAATGCCACACCAACATTTCAAACTTATGTTAAAAAATATTCAAAAATTTTTAAAGAAGTATGTAAACTTGCCAAGTCATTTCATATTGCTAAAAAAATAAAAAAAGCTGAAAATAAAATTAAGATGACTTGGAATATAATTAATAATGAAACAGGCAAAAACAAATTTAAGGACAATAATTTTGAACTACAATCTACACAAAGTTTAATAAATGTCAGCAGTGAAATTGCTAAAGAGTTTGAAACTTTTTTCACAAATATATGGTAAATATAATATATGGTATATGGTATATGGTATATATAAAGACTACCAATTCTTTAAGCTCGTCGCCTGAACTCGCTGAATGTTTATTAAAAAAGAATGTTAAGAGAAATTCTAATGAGTTTAAATTTAGACATATTTTCCCTCAGGAGGTTATCAAAATTTTTAAAACAATTAAATTAAAAGGTACAGAAGATTTATGGGGCATGTCAGTCAAAGTAGTGTCGAATATAATTTATACGATTGCGCCCACGGTGGCTTGTATATTCAATAAATGTATTGACGAAGGAGTTTTTCCAGATTTACTTAAGTACAGTAAGATAATACCGCTCTTTAAGTCCGGTGATAGTAATGATCCTAATAATTTTAGACCAGTTTCTATTTTACCAGTATTTAGTAAAATATTTGAAAAGCTAATGCTTGACCAGATGATTATTTTCTTCAACGAAAATAATATTTTTAATATTAATCAGTTCGGGTTCACAAGAGGTTGTTCTACTACTGACGCGGGTATGACATTTGTAAAACATATTCTGGAGTCTTGGGAAGTATCACATGATGCTATTAGTGTATTTTGTGATCTTTCCAAGTCATTTGATTGTGTTGACCACAAAACCCTATTAAGAAAACTGAAGTATTATGGCGTGGTAGGGAATGCTCTGAATATAATAGAATCATATTTGAAAGGAAGAACTCAAAAAGTTCATATCAATGGCATCAATTCTGAGGGGTCTGAGTTATTAATGGGTGTACCCCAGGGATCCCTGTTAGGACCATTTTTATTTCTAACTTATGTTAATGATCTTCCATTCATTATCCCTAAGCACTCAAATATTGTAATGTTTGCTGATGACACGTCACTTATATTTAAAGTTAAACGGAATCAGCAATGTTACGACGATATAAACAAGACCCTTATGGAACTAAAAAATTGGTTCACTATAAACAATTTAGTTTTGAATGCAAAAAAAAAAACAAAATGCGTTGTATTTTCTCTTCAAAATATCCTTAAAGTCCATACTGACATATCAATAGATAAAGAACCAACAGAAATAGTAGATAGTACTTTATTTTTGGGCATTACAATTGATTTTAAACTTTAATGGGGTAATCATATTAAAAATCTGGCTAGTAAATTGAGTTCAGCTGCATATGCAATTAGAAAAATAGGACAATTAACAAATATAGATACAGCTAGGCTAGTGTATTTTGCGTATTTTCACAGCATTATGTCTTATGGTATTATGATTTGGGGGAGGGCTTCAGATTTAGAAACTATTTTTATATTACAAAAAAGAGCCATTAGAGCAATATATAATTTAAAGTCGAGAGACTCTGTCAGAGACTTATTTAAGAACATAAATATACTGACTGTGCATTGTCAATACATTTATGAGAACATAATATATGTACCTACGTAAGAATCTGAACTTATTTTCAAAAAAATTCGATAAACATAATTATAATACACGTAACAAAAATAAGCTTGATGTTCCAAAGTTATTCTAACAAAAGCAAAAAAATCATTTTTAGGAGATGGTGTACAATTTTATAATAAAATTCCAAATAATATGATTGAATTACCTGATAATAAGTTTAAAAAGTATATTAAAGAAAAATTAATAAGTAAAACGTATTATAAGATACAGGATTTCTTGGATGACGACTGGAGTATATAATTCTCGCGATAAATTAATTATTTTTAATTTTATTTGTTAATATTATTTTTAATGATTTTACTGTTCTGTTAGTGACATTTTATGCTTAATTTTTTTTTTTTGACAATTTATATACTATGTTAATTAGATTTTAAGGCATAATTTATTATTATTAGACATATAAAGGATTATATTTATTATAAATCAGTGTTACATGGAATTATTCTAAGATGACTTTCAAAAAGAGATTGCAACTAATCCTATTTTGAATAAAAATATTTGACTTTGACTTTGAGACTATATGGAGAGCGGCACTTTCATTCTGTGAAACAGTAATGTCACAGAAAGAAAGTGCCGAACGCGATCGTGAGCGGGAAAACCCTGCCCGTCACGGGACTCGTCGCGGGACTCGTCGCAGGGGTGCCCTTACTCAATAACCGGCACCCTTGCATACTTAGCAATGCATAGTCAGTAAGGCGGGGAACTTGTGAGAGAAATATGGAAGAATAGAGGTCGCCAATTTTTTCTGTAGGAAAACACAGTGAGCATTTTGAAAGAGGAATGCATTTTTCTCTTTCGCGAATAGTTGCGTATCGTAGCTGAAAGCGCTAGGGGGCACCGTGTGCGTTCCTATTGGAGATCCCGGAGCTCACCTACATATATGCGCTGTAGTCGGCAACCGTGGGGTTTTAGTCGGTACGAGTCCGACATAACCATTCTACCACCCCCGTGATATGAATGGTACCCATGACGAGTTTCCCCACGTAAAAAAAAATGATTCCCGACACGATAAAAATTTGCGAGATTGAGCATAGAAGTTTGTATTTCTGGATTTGGGTGTTTATAAATATATTTAAGATTTTATATATGTACTTCTTTGAATTACTATTGACACCCATATCACAAGTAAATAAATTGCTTACATTTGGTTAATCAGTTCATTCAGTTGTCCACTGATATTTGTTTTTTATTATTCTTTATAATTACCAGATATCGGATACGCCTGTTTATAGATAAAATAAAATTAAATGATTTATTCCATCAATTCACCGTGTTGGTCGGGGCACCTTTGAATAATAGACCAATTTTCATTCTGCCAGTCAGGTCGTAAGAGGCGACCAATTGCCTATACGTCTCACTACCATCGTGACTACTAGATAATAGAGTTCCGCAATGTCTCAATAAGTTAACCGGGTACCTTACCCTCCAAACCGGAATACGACAGTGACGAGCATTGACTCTGTTGCAACAAGAATAAGAAAGGCGGTTGAACTCCCGTGTTGATCTGGGCTCCTTTTAAGAATAGGCCAACTGCCGTTTTGCCAGGCAGGTCGTAAGAGGCGGCCGTTTGGTTATGCCAGTCATTACCATCGTGGCTACTAGGTGGTAGGGTACTGCATTGTCTCGCCCGGGTCTGGTACCACTGCCTTACCTATTTCTGCCGCAATAGCGTCAGTGCTTGTCACTATAGTGTTTCGGGTTTGGAGGGTAAAGTAGCCGGTAAGCTTATGCATGTGGCATTAGATCTCATCACAACATAGCAACGCACCATTAACAACTTTGTTGTCTATAGGCGATGTTGATTCTTTCCATCAGGAAATCCATCAGCTTGTTTGCTATCTTATGATATAAAAAAAATCTATATCAGCAGTTGATTTATATATATATATATATATATATATATATATATATATATATATAAATCAACTGCTGTTCGTTAGTCTTGCTAAAACTCAAGAACAGCTGAACCGATTTGGATAATTTTGGTTTTAGAAATAAAAAAAAAAGAATAGTTAATAAGGCAGAACAACGTTTGCCGGGTCAGCTAGTAAAAAATAAATTACTAAAGCACCGGTAAGACGCTGCGAATCTGTACTACCTAGTAGTTCGTACACAGTAGGTAGTGACACGTGTGGCCAATTGTTTGCCTTTTACGAAGTGCTTCGTAGAATGGCAAATGTTCTATTCTTCAAAGGGGGACCGAGCAAACACGGGAAAAAATATTTAATAACCAGTATTTTAATATTTAATTAAGATACTGGTTATTAAATATTTTTCCCGTTTAAACGTTTTTATAAAAACGTTTAGTTTTAAGTTGATTTATATGATCCCCTGTCTTACCTTTCCTCTGGATGACTAAGATTTTCATGTTAATATCACGGGAACTTCACATTTTCCATGACAGCAAAAGATTTTTTATATCATTCGATAGCAAACAAGCAGTTAGCTCACCTGATGGAAAGAGAAACTATCGCCTATAGACACCAAAGATGTTAATGGTGCGTTGCTATCCGTGTGGAGGGATGGCAATGTCTACCGGCTACCCTACCCTCCAAATTGGAACACGACAGTGGCAATCTCTCAATCAGTGACGCTATCGTGGCAGGAATAGGTAAAGCAGTGTTACCAAGTACTGTAACGTGTATATGGCCACGTCTGTATCGTATATAGGCCACGTTACATTTTTGGAGCAGACCGGAAGTGCGGGCGCTCTTCTAACGGGGTATCTTCTCCAGCGCCTCCCACTTATTGCCGTACTTGCCGTATAAAGGCAAGCGATCCCTTGCGGATCGTTCTTTTAACCACATGAAATCACGGCATAGTGTTAGCTGTTCGAAATTTGCTAAGCTTACAAATTATTTAATTTGGTAGCAATTAGCAATTTCGGCTCCAAACGTTAATTTCTGTGGTTTTATTTATTGTAATTTTCAAATATTAATTGAAACGTGGGGCTAGCCGTGCCATTTGTTTTATAACTAGTGAATTGTTCTAGTTGTGTACAATCTGTAGCGTGTAATAAATTGATTGAGTAGTGTGACTCCATAACCCTATCCTATATCCTAACTATCTAGATTGTTTATTTCTGCTTATTTATTTTATTTATTTATTTATTTTAACTTTATTGTACACCAAAAACATACATTTTCGTACAAAAGGCGAACTTAATGCCTATTGGCATTATCCATCAGTCAACCTTTGGGCCAACAGAATGAAGGTGTGAAGGTGCCATTGAAATTTATATATTTTATTATTATCATCATACACATACATACATATTTAAATATTCATATACATATATAGATAGATACACATACATACATAAGCATATACATATACATACATATACAAATATATAAAATCATGTCAAATTTGCATATACTAGATTATAATACTTCAGTTATTGGAATTAAAAATAGAATAGAATGCGTATAAACCATATAACTACGTAACATGAAATTATTTGCGATTCAGCATGTGAGCTTTGAGTTGCTTTTTAAACTGGAACTTATTATCAGCCTGTCGCAACGACAGTGGTAAATTGTTCCACAGCCGCGAGGCGTGCACTGTAAATTATGTTGATTTTATTGTAAATACGGATCATCCCGCATGCCACATAACAGCATGGGGGTGTTGCCAAGGGTCATGGGTGACATTTAGCATCTCGCGTTCCAGTAATCGGTGGCGGTCTTTTCCTTCACACCGCGTGGCAGCTGAGACCACACAAGGAGTGCCTGGTTCCCTTGGAATATGACTGACCGGCCTAGAACTACAGCGCCGGGTCAACTGCTGGCACTACCAGCTAAGTCTACCCGCCAGCTTGAACGCGTGTTGTTTCATCAGCGTTTTTCGTTTATTTTCTCTACGTCCGTACTTGCGTAATACTTGTGCAATTTTTCGGTAATACATCTGTTCATACAACCGTTTATTATTTTTTATAGTCAATTCTAACTTTACCGAAATACATTTATACATTTGTTTTAAACTAAATTGACTTTTGTTTCTCCGTAAGAACCTTGAAGCCGTGACAATACCCGGGCAAGACGTAGCGGAAGCAGAACTCTACCGCCTAGTAAGTTGGTCATGTTACCATTGTTCTATGGCGAAATCTGGCAATGGAATATTCACATACTAAATTTCATGCAAATCGGTCAAGTCATTGAGACAAAAATTACAAACATATACACATAAGTTAACACAGACATACGAATTTCAGAATTTATAATAATCTTGGAAGTTGGATTGCCATACCCTTGTAAATTCATAGTTTTTGTCAGTAACAAAAGCATCATAAAACTTGTCATGAACCTCCAACCTTCGACATAACATCAACATAAAACCGAATGTATTAAGCGTTTTATGTCACAAGTATGTAAGGATATAAATATTATTAATGCAGTGAATTGGCAATGATAGCATATGAATTTAAGTGCCAGCGAAAATCGTGACGGCCTTAGGTCACTGATAAAGGCGCAGCTACGTTTGCTTGTGAGGCTCACATATGCCATGTATATTTACAAGACGGCAGATTTGTTTCCTGTCATGCTATCTATCTTTGCTCAAGTGTTGTCACGTTTAGACGAAAATTTTACAGCAGTGAATTAAGTGTGTGCTGTTTTTAGATGACTAGTTGCCTCTTGCATTTGTATTGAGTGAATTTTAAAACTTCGTTGTGTACAGTCAACATCAGATTCATTTAACAAATTTATTATGAGATTGGATATTGATAAATCTCCTATAGTCCGTACTCGCTACTGTTTGTGCTTTCGTACGACGTTTAAATGAAAATTTTAGAACAGTGACGTCTGTGCTGATTTTAGATGATTTTGTATTTCATGAATTTTAACTTAACAAGTTCTCATTTTATTGTGTACAATCAGCATCAGATTCATTTAACAAATATATTATGAGGTTTGGTGATGCAAATGGTGATACCTAATCCTTCTTTTGTCCGTGCTTACTGTTGCTCGTGCTTTAGTTCCACGTTTAGATGAAAATTATATCTGTCACTGCGCCTAAACTAAATGCTTCACTCTTGTGCATGCCAAAGTTCTATGTTTATCTATACCTGAATTATTACAGGAAGAACTTCGATAACTTTGTCATTATCAGTTTCTTAATTGTTTAGTCACAATTCACTACAAGTCACTCGGCATTAACATCCTTTTGATCTTCAAGTGGAATTGTATAGATGGGACCCGTAGCTGAGAAGAAAAAACCGCAAACATTTTTTTGCCTGGTGCCTGCCTGATCATTGGCTTGTTCTCATTTTCAAACACCCATTCAAACGATTGCTGTTTTTTTCGGGTTCAAAATAATAAATCCACGTTTCGTCTCCTGTGACAATGTCATAAACAATGCTGTTTATGACATTGTTTTGTTGCTAGAATGTCCGTGGTCGTACTTCAGTAGCATCTGTGAGCACCATTCCACGCAAGCCCGCTTCTGCTCCGCTGTCAGTTCACGAGGGATTCAACGACAACAAAGTTTCCGAATTTACAATTCTTCGAGTAAAATTTTCTGAATTTAGCTCATACAAGTCCCCAATAGTTCTCGAATTGTCTCATAGGTAATCCGGGGTTTTCTTCAATTAACTGCTTAACAGTAGCCACATTATTTTCGTTGCCGGCAGTTGAAGGCCGCCCTTCACGAAATTCGTCATGTAAAGAAACTCGACGTCTTTCAAATTCAGCAAACCATCGCCTCCCGGTGCTCAAACAAGGTGTTTCTCTCGCAAAAGCATTTTGAAGACGAGCGGCACAGACTTGCGGAGAAAGAGAACTTTTAAAATCATAAAAAATCATCGCTCTAAAATCTTTTCGACTTCATTCCATTTTCGTTGTGTACGTAGAACTTTGATGTGTGATAAAAAAACAAGTGTCAAATCTGTTCCCACCAATTGTTTTTTTTTTATTACTAAGAAGTTTGCAATGTTTTAAAAATATAACATTCGAAATTCAAATAGTTCCAATTAGCTAGAAGTGCAAAACTTTTAGTGTGGCCCATGTATCAATTACAGCAGCATAGTCTATTATTTTGGTGGGTCACCATTAACTCTGCTTTACAAAATTGCAATTATAATCAAAATAAAGTAATTATTGGCCTAGTAGGAGAGACTTTGGACGCGTAATTAAACATATATAAAACAGCAATACGCGGCGTACTGTAATGCTAAGATATTATTGTGCTAATCACAATAAACTTTTTTGAACTGATCATCAATCTTCATTTCCGCCTGCAACCGGCGCCATGCGATTTATTTTACATGAGAACAAGTGAAAGTTTAGTCATTACTGACTCTATGACACAGCATTATTATGTCAGTCCTTCCATTATTGAACTATACCTGCTTATTACGATTTAACAAATCCTACTATTATTATAAATAAGAAAGTTTTTCTGTATGTACTAATGTGTGTATGCAATTTTATTTTACTTTCACCCTGAAACGAAACTTGGATTTCGATGAAATTTAGTATACAAATAGTCATGGGCGTACCAAGGGGGGGGGGGGGGCAGGGAGGGGCAGCTGTCCCCCCCTGGAATTTTTTTACTTCTCTACTAACTATCTACTGTTGTAGATAAAAATATATTAACATAAAAATATAGTCTTAAAATGTTACGGTTGCCCCCCTGGACCAGAACCTAGGTCTTAAAATGTTACGATTCCCCCCCCCCCTGGCCCAGAACCTGGGTACGCCCATGCAGATAGTTTATGTCTAGTTTTGACGCATGCTTTTTATCGAAAAAAAAATGTTGTCTATTTTTTATATGATTTACAGAAACTTTTAATCACGCTGCTGCGAGCGCAGTTATTAACTGTTTCGATGAAATAAAACATTTTTTTGCACGCATTTTAAACGTATTGCTAGACAGGTTTTTTATAGTTTGTCAGCTTGTTTTTAGTAAATTTATTTTAATTTATTCAAAACGTGTTATAAGTATATTTAGTGCTAAATGTAATATATTAGTCTGCCTACTAAAACAAAATTCTAAGTTTTAGCTTCAACATTTTTATGTCTGGAAATTTACAATATGTTCAAGGCTTTTACTTCACACTGTTCCTCTGCAGAACCTGTTACCAGTGGGGCATCTTCCTAAAGAATACGATTACGATTTTTGTGATCGTATTTTTTGAGGCGACAATCACCTCTAGTAATTTCGAGAGTTGTCCACTTTCATCTTCTAATATATAAAAATCTCGTGTCACGGTGTTTATAGACGCACTCTGAAACGATTTACCGATTTTAATGTTCTTTTTTATTTGGAAGTTATTAAAATAGGCCATAAATTATATTTCATACCAGTACGTGATTAGAGTGTTTACATAGAATTCTGTTTTGCTA
The DNA here is from genome assembly GCA_036924255.1 of Apodemia mormo. NCBI lineage: Eukaryota > Metazoa > Arthropoda > Insecta > Lepidoptera > Riodinidae > Apodemia > Apodemia mormo. The sequence goes on along the minus strand of JAUPFN010000003.1, from coordinate 29,350,360 downwards.
TTTTTTGTTTTCTTTTTAATGTGATATAGGCATATTTTGATGCCTAAAACCTCCAATTTTCCCTCTCTTACACCCCCACCATAATATTCACTACTAATAATTTATGCGACAGAATAACGTTTGTCGTGTCGGCTAGTAAAATAAAAAACAGATTACTTTTAGCGATTAGTACTGTTAGCTAGTACTGATTTCCCCCGTATTGGTCCCGGGCTCCTTTGAAGAATAGACCAACTGCCGTTCTGCCAGACAGGTCATAAAAGGCGACCGATTGACTATACCAGTCACTACCATCGTGGCTACTAGGTGGTAGAGTTCTGCATTATCATGCCCGGGTCTGGGCAAACTATTCCTACCGCAATAGCGTCAGTGCTTGTCACTGTCGTGTTCCGGTTTGGAGGGTAAGGTAGCCGGTAAACTTATGCATGTAGAATTAGACCTCGCCACAAGATAGCAACGCACCATTAACATCTTTGGTGTCTATAGGCGATGGCTGTCTCTTTCCATCAGGAGACTCATCTGCTTATTTGCTATCTTAAAATATTTTTTTAAATATATAAATATAATGCAATAAAATATTTTTTTAAGCTGATAAAAGGCTTCTTAAAATGTTACAAGTTATATATTAGAATGGCAGATTCATCTTGGTTCGCATACTTTTGGAAAAGTCTGTATTCCTGCCAGTTATGCCGTGAAAATGTGTCACTAACATCATGACTCGAGTTAAGATACAGTTTTGTAATTTCTTGCCAGCAGTTTCGTAAATGCGGAGGCACATTTTTCTAACCATACCTATAGGGAATGCGCACAGTATTAGAGTGGTATTAGCGTTGCCTAAAATGCGCAACTATTAGAGATTATCTTTATTATAATATTATAAATGCGAAAGTTTAGATGTTTGGATGTTTCTTTCTCAATCACGCAAAAACAGCTTGGCCGATTAAGATGAAAAAGTACTTCAATTAACATACAACAATACATTATCATTTAATAATATAAGTAATATATATTAATAGAACCATAATTTAACGTTATGGAGTTTATTTTTCCCTTTTACATGAATTAATCCCTTTTACATGAATTTAATTAATTAATTTTACATGAATTAATTAATGAAATGAAAGATCTGAGAATAAATATTCTCAGATCTAATTTCTAGGCCTTTGCAGGAAAAAATTAAAATATACATCCACATTTTTGTTCTCAACATAACATCAATTATATTTCTTGTTAAATTTCCCGAATAATCGAAACTGCCACGCTGCTTCTGTCATGTAATGCGCTGCAACACATTGCTATACCATTGGCGGTAGCTACAGCTTTGCTGTAGGGGTGTTCAAGAGTTCTAAAACGTATACGCTATAACTTTGTTATGGGGGGTGTCTGAAAAATATAAAATGTACAAGCTGCAGCTATGTTATGGGAGTGTCCAAAATTCTAATTAGTAAAAGCTGCGGCTTTGTTATGGGGGGTGCCCAACGATACTAAAATATACAAAAGTTAACTAGTTGTATCCCGAATTATTAAATGGTGCGTTACATCATTTAATTTTATTTTATATATAAGCCCGGATAAAAGGGCAATGGGCCCACCTCTCGTTCCCACCACTGTAACTTCTGTAAACCAGAATCAACAGAATATGAACCCGGATATCCCATGCACGAATAGTCAGTATCTACGTCACGCATACTGATTTTTTCGCTTAAGGATGGGAGGGGGCAGACGCACTAAACCCTCCCTCCCTATTTACGCCCATGACATCACTAACTTACGGCGCCCCTGGCAGGGTTAATCGCACGGGGTGGCGTGAAGAAACCGGAAGGGGAGGATGAGAGAGAATAACTACAAATTTTAAATCAGACAAGCTTAACCAACCCAAATCCTATTTACCAATAGACCCACCACCGTGCAAGCTGACACCCCAATGAGCCGACTGTCAATCCATGGTAAGGGGGCCAACAGCCCCAACACCATCTCCCTATTCCCCATACAGGGGATGAGAGAAGATAACATATATAAAAAAATATACACATAATCTGGAATTCGAGTCTTCGTGGATTAAAACCAAAAAGAATATCCAATAGATTAAAAATTCACCCTCTTATACACCTACTACATTAATATTTCTTCTCGCTGTTTAATTATATCTAAAATAGCAAACAAGCAAACGGTTCTCTTAATTGGGCATAGGCATTTCTGGTACATGTATCCAGCTTGCATACTTATGCAAGTTTAACAAACACAAATGCCTCTCCTGATGGAAAAAGACAACCATCGCATATAGACACGAAAAATGTTAATTATGCGTTGCTATCCATATGGCGGAATAGTGATGCCATACGCGCAAGTTTACTGGTTACCTTACCTCCTAACCGAACTCGATAATGGCAAGCATTGACACTATTGCGGCAGGTGTAGATGGCAGGAATAGATAGGGAACTTCGCCCTAAATAAACCAGTCAAGACGTTGCAGACCTCTACCACCAATTGGTTACGATAGTCGTAAAAAAATTAGTCAATCGCTCGCCTTTTAAGAATTCTCTGATAGAATTCTTAAAAGGATTCTGAACTAACGTAGCCTAAATTAGAAAGAGAAAAGAGAAGAGGGGGCGGACTTGATGGTTCGCGATCTTCACCACCAACTATACTATCTACCAAAGGATTTGCAGTAGCGTTGCTGGCCTTTAAAAAGCGAGTAAGTTCTTTTCTTGAAGGTCCTTAATAGTTTGGTAAAACCTCTGCCACAATTTGTACCACAGAGGAATTAGGTATGAGTAAATTATGCCTTAATTTAAAAAAATAATGGATATATTTTATGTGTTACTTTAGAAATAAACTTATTGTAACAAAAACACCAGTGCCACATGGCACACCTGCTATGAATGAATTTAAATATACCTAGGTATGTTGTTAAACTTAAAACACAACTTGCCTATAGTTATCGGCAGTTTTGATAATATCACATTATAATGTTGTCATTAGTTTTACGCTTAATTTATGTTAGAATTTTGAATATTTTGTAATTTTAATAGATACGTTAGATTCCTTTACTTTAAATTTTTTTAAATGTCATTTAAAAATTCCGAAATTCTATCAAGTTTCCTAGCCATAGTATATAAGTGTCAAAAGCAATTGGTAGTCCGCGTAAATCTATATACATCAACGTGAAATTGTAAATATCGTTAGATTATAATCTACCGTAGTACCGTATAAAAAACTGCTTATATAACATAACCAATTATAAACTCCCTAGGTAAATTACATCTTATCGGTTTTACAATTTCACGGTGGCATATTATATACATATACAAAACAAAGTCGTGTTAGTTACACCATTTATAACTTAAGAACGGCTAGTCCAATTTTTATGATTTTTCTGTGATGTTACTACCTATATCCGTTTTAGACTTTGAAACCATTCAACTGATGCACCTCAAACTGGTTTCATTTGAATGGCAAGTGGAAATGAAGCGGTCTATACCATCATAGGCTGTTTTCTTTCTGACTAAGCAAAAGTTTTTGGCTTAGACAGACAACATTGGGGGCGACACGTAATTTGTAATATTTAGAGTTAGAACCAACACGGGAATACTTTATTGCAAACAAAATATTGCAAAATTTAAAACAAATTTTTATTTAGTAATCGTTTTGCATTATCATTATTATTCTTAGTACCAAAAAAATTACAGTTCTAATACCAATACCACAAAACTTGGTAAAAGATAAGTCGAAATTAGAGAATTTTCAACATTATCTTTTACATTCCATTGAAAAATAGACCATCCGCCGTTCTGCCAGGTAGGTCATAAAAGGCGACCAATTGGCTTTACGTATCACTATCATCGTGACTACTAGGTGGTAGAGTTCTGCAAAGTTTTACCCGGGTATCTCCACGGGTACCACCGTCTCACCTATTCCTGTCGCAATAACGTCAATGCTTTTCATTGCCGTGTTCCGGTTTGGAGGGAGAGGTAGACCGGTAGACTTGTGCATGTGACATTGCCATCCCGCCACACGGACAGCAACGCACCATTAACATATTAAGTAGAAACCTATAGAAATAGGCGACGCAACAGTTTCTCTTTCCATCAGAAGAGCCATCTGCTTGTATGCTATTTAAAATAAAAAAAGCAAATAAGTTTACAAATTTTACTTTCTTTTAATACTATAATATGTTGCTCACAACTTCGTTTTGGGTGACCCAAAAACATATTTATTTGGCCAATAAAAAGGAGTCATGTCTATCATGGTTGTCTACAACCATCTGCGCATGTAGTTTTTTTAATGGAAGTGTTTTGCGCACATCGGTTGGATGGTTTTAAAGCCTATAATGGATATATCAGATCTGATGACTCAGTGCCAATGACACTCGAGTTACCGTCGGAAAAACATTTATACATACACACAAATGTCAGATTGTAAGTAGACATGAAGAACATCGCTCCCTCATTCAGTAAAACGTTAATACAACGGTTTTATTGGCCGCAATACAGCAAGTTTCCTCATATTACACTTTTGGTAAACAAAATACAATTATTTGCAGTTGCAAGCTCGTCGCTATGTCGGGCGAGCGAAGCACGGGCCGAGACCGTGCGCCTTTCACCGCGGGTCGTAGGTCAGGGCGCGCTCAGGTGCTCCGCCCTCGCCGCCCCCTGCGCCCCTCAGCACCCTCCGCGCAGCACTAACGGCCCGCCACTATTGCCCTATTCAACTGTCGTCGCCCGACCAACATCGCCGCCGCTGGGAACAACACACCTTATGAATTATTCCACTGCTCCAGTCTGCACCGTTTCAGAAACAATTACAAAACAATACTTATTCATATCATAAATTTCAAAGCACCTTGTTGTGTCTACATTGTCCCGCTATGATAATGCATAAACCATGATCCTTAGTAATTCCACTAATATTATAAATGAGATAGTTTGTATGTTTATTTTTTCGGATATTTGTTACTAATTCACTCAAAAAGACTGTTTTGGTTGAAATTTGGAATATAGGTAAATTATGACCTGGAATTGTAATCAGAATACTTTTTATACCGAAAAAATACGTTGTGGTATTCCAAAACACTTTTATAACGCAGCGAGCTACGGGCTATAGCCTATAGGTATATAGTAACCAACATTTATCTATTCTAATATTATGAAGAGAGATTTGTGTTACTGTATGTTTGTAATGAATATTAGAAATAATTCGAAAACTACTAAACCGATTTTAAAATTTACTTCTTCAATGTTATTTTATTTTTGAATAATATTATATAATAATATAGGTATTAAATAATAGGTAGTAAATATAATAATAATAATATAGGTATTTTATTTTAAAAATTGTGGATTTCTACTAAAACTTTTACAATTTCATCTGAGATATAAAACCCTATATCGGTTGCAAAAACAAAGAATAAATAAAAAAAATAATGAACCGATTTTATAACATCTTTCACCGGACAGTGTTATATCTTTTTTATATAATATAGCATGTTTTATGTCAAAAGTTGTTAATCTCTACATTTAATTTAAGATCTAATTTTTACAATTTCATCTAAGATTTAAAACCCTATATCGGCTCCAAAACCTAAAGCACATCAATAACTTAGAAAAAAGTTCACGGTATTATAAGTCTAACTACTATAGTTATGACACTTTAACCATGTACTTTTTGATGTTAAAAAAGTTTAAAAAGCCTCTAATAAATAGATCATGGTTTTGCGTACTTTGGTACTGATGCTTATTTAAACTCCTCATTGAGATTTCTTACAGATTTCTTTGTAATAATTAAATTCATAGATTTAATTAAGAAAATATAACGTATTTGAAAAAATACTAAACTGAAAATATTGTAAAAATTACAACTATACCATCAGATGTGCCTTCTGTTCTTTTGACCCTTCTTCTATATAAAAAACAGGAATATTTTACCCAACTACGCTAGAAGGCCTTTTTTCGGACCGCGTCGTAGAGGGTTTCCTTATTTTTAAAATAATTAATTATGTCACATTTATTATAAATATTATTACAACGGTTCTCCTGCCGTGAAACCTTAAAAAAACGTTAAAGATAATTAACTATTGACGCGAGAGTAATCAAGCTAAAACTAATAAGTTGGTAATCTACTCGTATTAAAAGCCAATCTTACATTATTCTTTTTTTAAATACGTACCTGTAGAACCAAGGTACTTTGCAGCCTAAACCCGGGTTCGATATACGTGTCGGGAAAATATAATGTAATCTTAGAGCTTTAATAGGAAACAGCAGCACATGTTTCCTTTGACGAAAAGAGCTGCAGCATTACAGATATTAAATATGTTTATGTAGTGTACTCTAGGCTTGGTTAGCCATGATTAGGCAATATTTCGCTCAAGATTAACAGTAACGTTTTGTAGAAATTTGACATTAATTATTCCTTATGATACCTGGGTCCCCACAGCTCTATCAACTGCGCATCGGAGGTGAGGTACAAGGGTTTCAACACGCTACTGGATTGTATAGGATTTTCGAGGATAACCTCGAGAAGCCGTTTTGTATAATTTCAAAATTTATATTACTACTGCCATCCGCAATAGCTTCTCATTGGTAAGTTTTAAGAAAGGTTAAGCACATTACATGTTATTATCGTAGCTTTATCCCCCTATTTATTATATTGTTGTGTTGATGGCATTGGATTTGATTTCACTTAACTTAGACTTCCCATAAATTTAAATCATTTCGGTTCAGAGGAGATTTTGAGACATTTTTAAAAACCCTCAAAAAATTAGGTGAAACATATTTTTTTCAAGTTATTATCCAGATAAATTATCCGATTAAGTACAAAAATTTATCAGCTCATTTTCTTAAGAAACTGCGTCCAATACCCTAATTTGCATCAAAATTGGTTTATCTGTTCAGGAGTTATCGTTGACGAAAAATATTGACTAAAGTGTTTTTTCGACATATCTTCGAAATTTTTCAACCAATCATTTTTGGTCTTCTACGATATTTTAGTACTTCTACGATATTTAATTAAGTACGTAAAATGCAATTTTTAAAAGTTATAGTCTTTCAAATACTAAAATTACATTTTTACAGAAAACTAACTTCATATTCTTAACCTATCGATTTTGTAGCAAATAAGCAATTTATAATTCAAAAATTGCGTTAAATGCCATTCGGAAGATCAAAACCGATAATTTATTGAAAAATATACATCTTTTCAAATATACCTCAATTTAGCGGGAAATTTGAGGGTCACCCGGCTTACAGATTTTAGTAGTAAAAAATGCGTGCATGTCGTAAAACGTTCGGTTAGACCAACGTTTTTTAATTTCCCATTCTTTTGTTCTGGCCCCCTGTACCCATCTCTCTTCCCCTCCCTTTCTATCTACCTCTCAATCTCTGACTCCTTTTTCCCCTCCCTTTATCTCTTCCCCTGTAACTCTGCCCCCTGCTTTTCCCCTCTTTACGATCTTTTCCCTCTTTCCTATCTTTCCCCCATTCTTTCCCAACCTGTGTGTGTTCTCTCCCCTCTTTTTCCATCATTTGCTCTCTTTCTTCTTCTCTATCTTGCTCGCTCCCCTCTCTCCCCTCTCTCCTACCCTCACTATCAATCGCTCTTTCTCCTCTTCTTTCACTTTTCTTAAATTTCTTTAATATTTTTTTTGGAACGAGTTTTTTACGACTTTTACGCGTATTTTAAAATCGTCTACACCAATTAAAAATTCGTGACGAAAACTCGTGGCAGAAAATTCTTATAATTTTTTCACCTAGCCCTTATCCACCAAGTCCATATCGTCTGATAAGGAACTTCATATCATAACGTAAATATTGTTACTCGACAAAGATTTCACTTTCTCTGAAAACATCCGTAATATTTCTTTAATAAAGCTGATTGTCTTTATAATTGTTCCTCGGGAAATAATCGATTTTACCAGAAACTGTTCGTAGATTTACTTTAGCGATCGCCTGTGGCCAAAACTCGACTATAGACTAAATAATAAAATCTCTTTTAAGTTTAACTACTGACTTTAGCCGTCATTGACATATTATTAGTCAATGTTAGCCGTAATGAAAATAATACCTTTAAATGTGTATCTTACGTAGTATTGTATAATACTCTTTGCATGTGTATATATTATTTTGTATGTCACTTGTATTTTGTGTGTGATATTTACTTTTATTAATTTAATGTATTTCCAATGCATTTTATTAAAAAAATATTATATTTCTGCAGTCCCCCGATATGTAAACTTTCGCTATGCCAAATTTCATACCCCACCGATTCTGCAATTGCCTTAAAAAGCTGATGATATATACAAAAAATACCATAAATATTGTAAACTATAATGAGGGTAAGTTTGTTTCTCAAATATAATTAAGTTTTTACAAATCACTAGCTACTTTAGTAAAGCTGACAGTCTAATTCATAATAAATAGTGTAAATTATATATATTACGAATACTGTTTCTTGAAAAAGAATTGAGTTTTTTAGAATTCATTAATAAATTATATTTGATAATAATAATTTTATCAGTGTGTCCACTGATAAAATTTATCTAATCCCGTTTTTTATAATATAGGTGTTTATATTACAAAAGATAGCACACAAGCAAAGGACTCTTCTGATGGAAAGAGATGACCGAGGCCAACAGACGCCAAGATGTTAATGGTGCGTTATAGTTAGTGCAGTTTCTCAAAAAATAATTCAATTTTTTAGAAATCACCGGCAAAATTTCTTTAGTTCTAAGGCTTTTTTTCAATTTACGATTAAGAGTGAAGATTACGTAATAAGTATTATTTCTGAAAAAGGATGTACTTTTTCAGTTCACATTCATAAAAAGATTACCATAAATAGTGTAAAATATATAGAGGTGCAGTTTCTCAAAAAATAATTGACTTTTTAGAAAGTGGAAAAATTCTTAGGATATCATTCGTAAATTTCTTCGTTTAAGCCTTTTTTAATTTACAGTAAATAATCTAAACTACAAAATAAATATTATTTCTCGATAAACAATTAACTTTTTAAGTAATTACTCATAAATATTATTCATAAATAGTAGGAACCACATAGTTACAATTTCTCAAAAAAATATTCACTTTCTAAGAAATCGCCCGTAAAATTCTTTAGTTAAAGCTGATGCTTTTTTCAATTTACGATAAATAGTGTAAACTACATAGTAAGCATTGTTTCTCGAGAAAGAATTCACTTTTTCAGCAATCACTCGTAAATTTCCTTTTATAAAGCTGATGATCTATTCAATTTATGTAATTTGCGTATGATTAGAGTGGCGTGTGAGATGCATCGTTAGGTTAATTCGACCGTAGCGGCGGAAGCTAGTATGGCAAGCTTTCGGAGGTTCCCACGGCTCCCCTCCCGGCGGCGGTCCGCTTACCGCAGGTCTACACTAAGCGGTTACACAATGAGAGGTGAACGCGGATCTAAGCAATCGCTTAACCTCGCCCACTGTGCCTTCATACTAGTGCAGATTCGATGCGTCTTTAATACACTAATACTCAAGGAAAATTGTAAGATCTGTGACGAAATTTTGCATGTCTATTTCGTTTGTCAGATTTCGTCATTATTAATTTTGTTAGGTTTTTGTACTTATATAACTTATATGGTTATAACTTCTGCCAGTAGCCTCGTTGCAGCTGAATTCAATTTTACTTTCGTTTTAATTGAAAGGAAAAATCATCAAGCCGTATCCCTTGCACACTTGCTTGTAAACAGAGTAAAGCAAACGTCCGTAGACGTTACTATTCATCACGGTTCTCCGATCTCCAGTGTATCGGTTTGCGAGATGTATGGTGATCTCCATCGCGATATCTTACCAAACTGATAGCAACTATCCGACTGACCGACCGAGTTTTTACGTGTTCATCTGACACATAGTGAATTAATATACAGTCATAAAGTACCAGGATGATGTTGAGATTTCGATTTCCAAAGATAAACCAGAAAAACTCACTAGTACTCAGTAGTGCTTGGCCTGGGGATAGACCGTTTTCCTTTTTTTCGGGCCGGACTTAACGGGTCTAATACATGCACATTTCGCTTCGCAATCGAAACATCCTTATAGACAAACCAATAGTACTTTATTCTCAGAAAGAGTTGAAATGTATTTTTTAGTTTCAATGACACTGAAGCCTTATATATATATATAAATACTAGAATATATTTAATAAACACCCAAACCCGCAAATACAAACGTTTATGCTCATCATACAAATGCTTGTCCCCGTCGGGGACCGAACCCGAGCCTGGTCGATTGCGTAGTCAGGGTCGCTAATCACTCGACCAACGGGGCGGTAAAGTATAAAAGGTTATTACTTATTTTGTCCTATGTCGATGGTCTTATCAGCTGTTACTGTGATGGCGAGTTTTTGCTTAGTCAGCGTTTAAAGTTAGCTACTGCTATACGCGCGACCTGCGTGACCGAATCTCGGCTTTGAACAGCGTTAATGTGGCTTATTATGGAGGGAACTTTCATGGCACTGTAATTCTCTTTTGGTGCGAGGGTCTGCAATTTATGAATTGTGTTGATGTTTGACCACTATTAAATCGTATCTTCGTAAGACAATGCGATTTAAGTTATGCCCGTCGGCGATTCACGTTTAAAAAAAATCAAAGTAAAATAAAAAAATTCGTAGACCTGTAGCCATAGTATGAGTAAAGATGTGTGGATGGCAGAGTAAAAAGAGCGTTGCAAATTTTTTTTTATTGATTTAGATAGTAACTCTAAGGTCCGAAAGTTAAAGAAGTTGTCAGGGACGCAATGGTATTTCCAAGTCTACCACATTCATAAATGTAATGGTAAATGTGGCGATGAGGATCACCCTTATCTCGCCAAACGGCAAACCGGTGAATCGCGGTGAACTGTAAAGTCTATAGACGTTACTTTGCCTACCACGCAAGGGAACCGGGCGAAATGATACTACATTCAACATTTTGGCATAAACATTAAATTGGTAAAGTGCGTGTCGGACCAAGTGTAATGTAGGTTTTCAAAGTTGCCCATTACAATAATGCGAATTAAGAAGACGGCTTTGATTTATTATATAGATATAGATTAAAAAAAAAAATATAAGTTATATGTTCATACCACATACTATGAACATTTTCCTTATTTAACGTCAATGACGCATCTATCCGCACCTCAAGTTCACCGCCTATAAAATTTTCTCCAAGCACATTTTATAAGTTGGTCGACTGTTACTCAAAAACTTGTAAAGCCTTCTAAGCCGTGATAGTTTTTCTTTTAATTTTCAAATATAAACTGTATTTACTACTACGGTGAATTTTTTCCCCCTTCCAAAACCAACTACTTAGCTGGTATAGGTGAGGGGAGCACTTTACTGTAACAAAAATTAGCACTTAAAAAGCTTAATCTATATTAATAATTTTGTCAAGGGTTACGGCAGACTCAATCGAAACCTTACATCTAAATTATAAAGCGTAAAAAAATAATAATTTTGAGTTGACAACATAAATATCCGCAAAATTCGGATTTATTTTATTTTACTAAAATAGTGGTTAAAAATTCTAACCGTGCTGACAGACAAATCGGCCATATTTCTTTAAAGGTTACAAATATGTGGTGTAAATGGCGTGAACATTTATTAAAGAATCGTAGAACGGAACGCAGATTATCGGTAAACTTTTTTCTTTTCGTTCATAAAAGAGTAGAAATTAAATATAGTAACACTATATAGTGTTGTCTTTATTAAACCAACGTAATAGTTGATTGAAAGAAGACGTCAATACAGTGTTGCTACTTTTTAATGTCTACTATTTGAGTTAGTATATAAGATTGTGTATTATGAGACTTCCGAGCGAAGCCGGGTTTTCATCTAGTATTTTAGAAACGAGTCCCTTAATTAAAAAAAATGATTGACAAACTTAAAATATTATTTAAAAATCTATCCAAACGATGTCCCACACTACAGGGTACACGAGAAAAAAATTAACATCCCCATTTTATATGTAGAACGACTACCCTAAAAATGTTTTTTAAGATTTTATGTTACCACTTTTTTGCTATAACTATATTCGTGCCAGATTAAAGTTTTTTAGTACTAGGGATCTCTGAGCTAGACTGCAGACGGACGGATGGACGGACATAGCAAAACAATAAGGGTTCATAGTTTACTTCGGAACCGAAGTATCTTTACTCAACCCCTTGGGGGCTGTTTTTTGTGTTGGGGGGTACAATGTATCGTCCTTGTATAAAGTTTTTAAAACTGATGACCTGTTACTCTGCAAGTGAAGACGCGCGGGTCAGGAAGTGCTTTATAATATCAAATAACCTGCGTAAGTACACTAGATAAACACTAACTTATATGTTACAAAATATCATCAATAAAATTCGGCGTTGAACATTGCATAATATATTTATAAAAGTTATATTTAATTGACCTTACTTGTAAACATAGCCAAAAACTGTCAAATGATTAATTATTTACTGCCATAATATTTCCAGTGCGCCTCGTTAATTATAACAGCACATGGAATGGTGAGTTATTTTTATTACATTGGTAGCTAATTATAGTGAATAGTCTATTTCATGCAGATCACAAGGTCCCAGTTTCAATCTCTTAGATCGGAAACAATTTTTTAATCATAGAAATTTAAATTTTAATATTAGCTTGGAATCCAATCGTGTTGTGTTAACGTACGTAGCACGTGAAGCTACGTAATAGCTCAATTACCGAAAAAAACGAGAGATAGTCGTTATAAGTTGGTAAAATGCGGCTGTGGGATCACTACTCATCTATTCATCAATCAAACCGTGGTGAACCGCAATGTCAATTAGCGTTAAGTTAACTTTGCCTATTGCGCAAAGCATGTTGATAATTTTTTTTTTTTTTTATATCATAAGATAGCAAACAAGCAGATGGGTCTCCTGATGGAAAGAGTAAACCATCGCCTATAGACACCAAAGGTGTTAATGGTGCGTTGCTATCTTGTGGCGAGGTCTAATGCTACATGCATAAGTTTACCGGCTACCTTACCCTCCAAACCGGAACACGACAGCGACAAGCACTGACGCTATTGCGGGAGGAATAAGTAAGGCGGTGGTACCAGACCCGGGCGAGACAATGCAGAACTCTACCACCTAGTAGCCACGATGTTAGTGACACGATAGCCAAGTGGTCGCCTTTTACGACCTGCCTGGCAGAACGGCAGTTGGCCTATTCTTCAAAGGAGGCCGGGACCAACACGGCGTTCCAGTGAGGTCCTGTGAAGATTTTGTAATTAATTTTATGTTGACGTCAGTATGTCTGTATGCATATGTGGGTGTAGATATGTAAACCTCTCATAAGTTATAATTCTTAAAGAGCTTGACTGATTGAAACGTGGTTGGTGACATTCGATTGGGTTTCACCAAACTAAGACTTTCAGAATGGTTTGTGTAATGTACCGATTGTTTTCAAAATCTAATCAGCTATCCTCCTTGAAAAACTGCGTCTATTGTTAAAGTTATCGTTGATAAAAAAAAACATTATTTTGAGATTTTTCTACCAATCAATTTTGAAACTAAGACATTTGTAGTGCTCAAAAATTTCGTTAAGTGCCGAAAGATTAAAATCGACCATCGTGCTCAAGAGTTACGGCTTTTCAAAAATTCATAGTGTCGTTTTCGAAAAACTTTAGATGTTTGAGCTCCTTGAGCTAAAAACCTTAAGTTAACTGAAAGTTTCAGAGATGATCTGCAGGGTTAATCGGTTCATAGATTTTTTACTACTAATTTTTAACTTATCCCTCTCTAATCATATCTTATAGACACAATTAAATTCGATGTTTATCCGATATTACATTTTATTCGTTATGTATAAGTAAGTATTCCATATGCGTGTTAATTTTTTTTTCTAATTAACATTTTACTAATATACATAGTTACTATAACTTTATAAATAATTCATAGCAATTACTAACTAATATAGTCGTATCGTACGTATTCTATCTAATGACGCTGGGGAAGTCGTGAGTTGAACCTAGGTTTTTAAGTTACGTTACGTTATTATAGCCTGGTTCACATGTACTTTTTTGTAACTTTTTTATATAGTCTACGAAAATTACGACCAAAGTGACTATTCGATTCGTGTTGTCACGTAGAAAGTTTAAAGAAAAGTCCGTAAAGGCGCTGAAAAAATTGCAAAGTAAACGGGTAAGCGAAAAAAAAGCAGGGGTTTGGTTCTTTGGAATATCTTGAAAAATATTCGAAATTTTCGAAATTTAAAAAAACATCCAAAAAGATCATCTCTATACAAAAGTTTCAACTCCCGAGGCTGTCTCTCGAATATTTATAATTTTTACAGAGCCGAAAACGGATATATTAGCTTTCGCGTGCGTTGCGTTAATCTGATGTAGTAACAAAAAATATATTTAAATGTATCAAATATGAAAATTAAGAAATAAAAAAATCATGTAGTATTGGAATTCATCAGTAAATAATAATCCGCGGTTAAAGAATTTTTATCTCCATTTTTACATTAATTATGCTATTGTTAATTAATTAGTTTTTCTATATTTAAAGTGAAAATAAAAACCCCGATAATTATCACACTAAAATTCTAGAATTTTTTTCACTTAGTGAAGTTATTCTAAATAGGCTAATGAATAGATTACCGTTACAAAAGTTACAAAATTTTAAGTTTCCACTTTTTATTAACAATTGAAAATTATAAATTTAAAAAAGTAAATAATATTTTTTTTCTATTTCCTAAGCTTTTAACCATTAGACATCGAATCAATCAAGATTTAGTAATAAATTCCTTTTCAGGGAGGCCATCTCTGAAACCTCCCGCTAAATTAAGATATTTTAAGCTAGAAGGAGCAAATATCATTTTAATAACATTTTTTCAGAGTAAAAATTCAAAGTTTGTTAAAAATGGCAGTATTTTGATTTTTGAAAAGCTGTATATTTTGAATACTATTATTTACCGGTTTACAGATTTTGTTATTTGATTTTTCATTGTTTTTGTGTTGATAAAGTGGTTACAGTATGTACCCACTACATACCACGCAAATACTAATAAATATGGTATTGGGCGAGGAACGTGTGAGCAAATGCTTGTAAATGTCACACGCTTGTAGATATATTATATCGTGAGTAAATAGAAATATGCCATGTTATGCTTTCTTGTCACGCTGGATAAGGCTTGAAATACCCCTTGATTGAATTTATTTCATCGGTAAGCAGTATGACTCGGTATTTCTGGGTATAAATGCTAGCTACACTGACAACTGTATCCTGTAACTGAAAAATGTATCCAGTTTAACCATGTACCCACGTAAGTATGTGAGTACGGTGAGTATTGTTTATGCTTTGTACATTTGATGAAGATTGAATGTTTGGCTTTAGAGACACAGTAAAATTGTTGTTTTGTTAAAGTGTTACTGCTTTTCAATTATATTCAAATTGTATTATTAAATCCTATTACTATTAATAATTTGAAAGTTTGTTTGTGTGAGTACCTACTGCGTATAAGTATCCGGACTAGAGATATGCAAAGTTTGGCGCAGGCGAATAATTCTCGATTAGAAGCACACTTTTATTTCAGTACTCACCGATGGCTTTCCGAGAAATTGTGATGTGACCGAAATATACGGCATTTCTATAACTTCGCCCGCATCACAATACGTAGGTCACACTATAACTTTTGCGTAACTTAAAAAAACAACATGTTATAACCAAAATTTTATGTTTATTGCTTTTCAAAATAATCTCCTTTACATTTTAAACATTTTTTCATGCGATCGAACCATTTTTTAAAACAGGAGGACCACAGATCTGAAGACATGTTTTCTACGTGCTGATTGAACGCTATCATTGCCTCTTCGGAGTTGGTAAAATAAAACCTCTCATCAAATCTTTGATTTTGGGGAAAATACAGAAATTACAGGGTGCTAGGTTGGGGCTATGCGCAGGATGAGTGACGAAATGTACTTTTTCGGAAGCTAAAAATGACTTTGTTTTGTTGGCCGTGTGTGAAGAAGCGTTCTCATGCTGTAGGAGAATGCGGCTTTTGGGTCGTCTTTCGCGAACTTTTTCTAACACCCTGGATAAACAAAAATGGTAGAATACCACTCGGCATTAAAGCTCTTTTGATCTTCAAGTGGAATTGTACAGATGGGACCCGTAGCTGAGAAAAAAAACGCGATTATTTTTTTACCAACGTTTCTCGCCTGTCTCACTATTGTTGGCCTGTTCTCATTTTCAAACACCCATTCACAAGATTGCTGTTTTTTTCGGGTTCAAAATAATAAATCCACGTTTCGTCTCCTGTGACAATGTCATAAACTGCATTAGAATGTCCGTGGTCGTACTTCATTAGCATCTGTGAGCACCATTCCACGCGAGCCTGCTTCTGCTCCGCTCTAAGTTCATGAGGGATCCAACGACAACAAAGTTTCCGAACTTTTAATTCTTCGTGTAAAATTTTCTGAATTTGGCTCAAACTATCCCCAATAGTCCTCGATTTGTCTCATAAATAATCCGGGGGTTTTCTTCAATTAACCGCTTAACAGTAGCCACATTATTTTCGTTGACGGCAGTTGAAGGCCGCCCTTCACGAAATTCGTCATGTAAAGAAACTCGACCTCTCTCATATTCAGAAAAACATCGCCTCACGGTGCTCAAACAAGGTGCTTCTCTCGCAAAAGCATTTTGAAGACGAGTGGCACAGTCTTGCGGAGAAAGAGAACTTTTAAAATCATAAAAAATTATCGCTCTAAAATCTTTTCGACTTAATTCCATTTTCGTTGCGTACGTAGAACTTTGATTTGTGATAAAAAACAATTGACAAATCATTTACCGCCAATTGTTTTTTTTTATTACTAAGAAGGTTGCACCGTTTTAAAAATATAACATTCGAAATTCAAATAGTTCCGATTAGCTAGAAGTGCAAAACTTTTAGTTTACAGGGGGCTGTAACTGCTACCTATTTGAAATAAATCATTGACAATAGTAGGGGAGTCCAAGATGCTAAATGGGTAGTTACTCGACCGTTGTAGAGACCTATTGGATTTTGTAGATTAAATTATAGGAAAAATAAAAGTTATGTGGCGTTTTTCATTTCAATGGTGGAGAAAAAATCTATGGATAAAAAAAATAAAAAGAAAACTGATACGGAAACACTAAATCGTGTCAATGAAGGTATGGTAGGTTAATTGCCACCTAAAATTTAGAAAATCGGACGATTCAAGTGTTTTGTAAGGGAGTGGAAGGGTAATAAAGTTGTAAAGAAAATATTGTTTTTACATTCTCGGGCGCGTCTGAATTTTATTTTATTATATAGGAAATGATGTAAGAATAACGAAAAAAATGTAATTTGACAATTTCCATAAGCTGAAGTTATTGGAATTTTGTTTTTTTTTTCTGCCCTGATAACCCGCCTCTATATAAAAGGCTTATATTTTACGGAGAGCTTCAACAGTATGCGAGGTAACCCCCCCTATGTTAATCTGACGCGCTTGAATAAATCCAAAAATCCCCTCTTGGGCTCCCCTACTATAAGACGAATTAACAATATAGGAGATATATCTCTGGTGAAATAATATAGCTGGTAATCTACTAGTTATGTTGAAGGTAAACCAAAAGGCAAGATTTTAAAATAATTATAGTATTTATTACACAATAAAAATTTGTAGAGTTTGTCTTATATTTAAACAACGCATATTCAATTGTCATCGAGTGATAATTTTTACTGAAATCACCAATTTAATCATATCTGTTATTCCATAATTGAATTCTGCCTTTGAGCATGCAAGTACATTATATCTTTATTACAGAGAGTGACATGTGTTTTTATTTTATTATATAAGTTAAGAAGTCACGTCCGCGAAATAACGAATATAGATGCTGACACATAAGATACTTTGATTTTTACTTGAAATTAAAGGTATTATTGGAGTTTTTTCGAGGATTTTCTCGAAAATCTAAAATCTCAGTAGCAGCACGGAGTCTGGCGGAGTGGTGTATTACCACTCCCGTGCCTCGGATGAGCACGTAAAGCTGTCGGGCCGGTTATCGCTACAAATAGTTGATTTACGCTAACATGTCGATAAATGCGGCGATGAGGATCACTACTTATCTCACCAACTGACAAACCCGTGAATCGCGGTGAACTGAAATAAATGTTCGGTTTACTCTGCCTGCGAGGGAACCGGGCGTGATACTTTTTTTTATTAAATGAGTAAAATTTATCTCACACAAAATATTTTTATGTAAAATGTTACCAAAACGTGATGAAGAGACTCGCATTGTCTAAAAGATATCAGATTTCATGTAGAGTCAAGATTCTAACTCTACGCGCCGTAGTTTAATAAGCTCTAACTTCACAAACTTTACACCTTAATCAAAATATATGGTTTGATCGTTTCTTTGTTGCAAGAACTGTTATGTAACAGTAAAATTATGAACAAACACAATTTTTTTTTTAACTTACGCCTATGTGACGGTAGCAAAATGGCCAAGACACATATTTTGACTGAGGTGTGGAGTTTATGAACTTAGGGTGAGTAGTATTAGAAACTTGGTTCTACGAGAGCTGATGACTTTTCGACATTGTGAGTCATATGGTCCCGTCTTGGCAACATTTTACATGAAAATGTCTCTTGTAGGGTTTTAGTTCTTTTTGTACGTTGCTTATGACAATCATTTTTAATTTGTCCTTCTTTTCTTTCTTTTTTTTACAAAACCCTGATATACGTATTTTTAAATTTGTTTATAAAAGTGTCTATGTAAATACTTGTATAATTTTACGGTCTCTGTTCATATGGGAATACCTGCATGAGTTTCCAGCCCTTAATATAAAGGGTGAGGGTAATTTACTAAAAATTCTGAAATAGGTTTTTTACTAATTATAAGTCTAGAGTCGCTATTTTAAGTTTTAGAATCTCTAGCATAAAACAATTGCGTAAGCGGCGTACTTAATTTCAGTCCCTATATTAAGGGATTGGGGGGTAAAATTTTAAAGTTTTAGTTTTTTTTTTCGTTATTTGTGTAATAATACTAGCTTATATATTAAGCAAAGTTTAGCTTTTTAGGAAGAAGTATTTTCAAGAAATATCCTTAGAATTTTGATTTAAGTTAGTCAGTGAGGAAATTGGGTTTTTTTACATATCAATAAAATCTTTGATTTGGATCTTTAAACGTTTAATAAATCTTCTAATGAAATCGTATCCCGAGAATTTTGCTTATCTGGTTTATATGTGTATATCTCATATAAACTACGTCTATTAACTTTTGTTTCAAATGTATACCATACGTAACATCAAATCATTATTGTAAAATCATGTGCACAGGTTGGTTAGTTAGTTAAGAAAAGATCTATTCATTGTACCACACAATAGCCACCCAGGGGAAGTTAATTTTGTTCAATTAGAATTATTAACTGTCACATATTTCAAAATTGCATTACGAAGTTCGCCGCGGGCGGGCGGTTGTAGTGATGGGCACTTTCGATACATCCGGCAGGTCGGAGAGGTCACGACCGTTCTTTTTGTCCGGTACTAGCTGTGCACGCGACGTGGTTATGTTCGACGCGGATAATTATGCTGTCATATCGTCACTTGATGGGTAATAGTGAAAGCGAGTGATACTGGCCGTAATGATAGAGGAAAAATATACATTGTGCACGGTCGTAGGCTGGTCAATATGTTGCTTAATGAAATGTGAGCTCGGATGTGAAGTGTTTTTAAAATGACGATTAGCTTTGATTCTGATGTAGCATTGAAAGCAAGCATTGATAAAGTTTTCAACATAAAGCGTATCTTTTATATGTAATAACAGCTGGGCGAGGAAGCTTCGCTCGGATAATAATATTTGCCCTCCTCCCCTTGTATGCGAACGTATTTTATGAACAGGCCCTTATACCTATTACACATTTTCTGCACTAAAAAGTTCATCTACACGTGCCTAAACAGGTGACACTCACGCTTCCTCACGCGCCCTTCCCTGGTTGGGAAGGGCGCGTGAGGAAGCGTGAGTGTTCCGAATTCTTTTGTCTGTGAGAGGTGTCTATGTGTGCGTTGCTCGTGCGCCCTTTATATGCAGATCAACTTCTGTTCTTATTTGTTTTGTGCTTTAGCGTCAGTGAAGTCAGTAAAGTATGACACTTGCTTCTCTCTACCTTTTTTTTTAGCAAACAAGCAGATGGGTTTCCTGATAAAAGAGTCAACCATCGCCTATAGACACCAAATATGTTAATGGTGCGTTGCTATCTTGTGGCGAGATCTAATGCCACAGTATAAGGTTACCGGCTACCTTACCCTCCAAACCGGAACACGACAGTGACTAGCATTGATGCTATTACGGTAGGAGTGGGTAAAGCGGTAGTACCAGACAATGAGCGAGCGGGCGAGACAATGCACACTCTACCACCCAGTAGCCACGATGGTAGTGACTCGTATAGCCAATCGGTCGCATTTTACGACCTGCCTGGCAGAACGGCAGTTTGTCTATTCTTCAAAGAAGCCTAGGACCAACTCGAGGGAAACCGTGTGAAACATTTGCATGAACATAAAAACATTACAAATGGTGTATGAGTGTGACTGACTGATTGACTAATCTATTAAAGTATAGCTCTAATTAGTAAATGTTTTTGTCAACGTGTTTTCTAAAAAGCTAAAGGGGTTTAATAATTTAGAGTGGTCGAAGTTGCAGTTACATGCAAATATGTTACTTGAGCAGTATAATAAAAGAGCGAAATCAAATGAAAATCAGGGTATCTCAAGAAATTTATTAACATAACATATGCAGCGTGTAACTGACCGTCTACCGAAAAACAAAGAAAACATACCATTTTACGTTATTAAACTGAATCCACGCTAATATTATACATGCTAAAATAATTCTGTTTGCCTGTCTGTCTCTTCTTCATGCCTAAACCACTGAACAGAGTTGGATGAAATTTGATATAAAGCCAATTTGGGACCCGAGAAAGGACATGGGATAGTTTTTTATTTATCTTTTAAATCACGGTAATAAAAAGAGTAACTTAGGCTACTTTTATTTTAGAAAAAAGTCGCGCATTTAACTGGTAATCTATATATCTATTAATACGTGAAGCAAAAACTTTGTATCCTTTTTTGAAATAATCACGCGAACGGCGGAGTATGAAATTTGACACTTGGCTGACGAGACTGGAGAAGACACACCCTGGTGAGACTGGAGAATTCTGCCATTTAGTATTCGCGATGGTAGCGGCATGTTGGCTTATCATACACACTGTTAAAAATGCTGCTGTTATTTGAACGCCTCGTTGGTCAAGTGACTCAAGTGGTGACCCTGACTACGCAATTAATGGAGCTCGGGTGTGATTCCCTATAGGGCAAGGCATCTGTGTGATGAGCGCATATGTTTGTGTTTGTGGGTTTGGGTGTTTATTAAATATATATAAGAATTCATATAATATGTAGTTTTATGTATTAATATTGTTGACTAATACTCATATCACAAGCAAATAAACTACGAACTTTGGGGTTAGATCAATTCGTGTAATTTGTAACTATTATTAATATTTAGAGGTTTGACGATATTCAAAGTGAGCTTGTTTTAATTAATTTTTTAGTAACGTATACATTAAGGTAATACACGTACACCTACCAACTTGTTTACCATATTTCTTCAGTTAATGATTTGATATATTCTCAAGGTTAAGGAAGATCACGATTAGTGCAAATTAATTCAGCTTATCATGTAACACGTGTAATAAATCTAAGCCTAGTGACAATATTATCGAGACCCATTAGAAACACATGTCACTATACAGATCGTGTTACTTTGAAACTTTATCTAAAAACAAATGTATATAACATTAAAATGTATATAACAAACCTTTAAAAGAATTTTATTTTTCGGTCTAATTTTTAGGGCAGAAAGGCACTGTAGGTACGTATTAGGATTAAGTAATATAAAATAAGTCTTTTTTGTACACCTATTGTATATATTTGCTAAATTAATAATCTGTACACGTGTATTCTACATTTCTTTTACGCTTACTCACTGTTTTGGGTTTGTTGGAAGAAATCTATTACAGAGATAAGCTCGCCTTTTGTGGAGTTTTCAAAAAATGAAATGTGATTTTGCCTCTATGTGTACAATAAATATTAAATAAATAAATAAATAAAATATGTAAATATTTTATTTATATTTTTAATTTTGTATATAATTTTAATATTATCGTTAATGGTCATATGTAACCAATAAAAATATTATAAAAAGATCTGTAAACCAGTTGCCCCTGCAGGCTATTCCTGAAACTTCCTGCTAAATTGCGGTATTTTTAGCACAAAGTATGAAAGAACCTACGCATAGATTTTTTCAGAGTTCAAAAATCATAATTTTTTAATTATTGAGAGTAATTTTATTTTTGAAAAGCTGTACATTTTGAAAACAATTATTGATTTTGATCTTTCAATTGGCATTCAACGCAAATTTTGAGCTCTAAAATATTTTCATATCTACATAATATATAAGCTGAAAAATGTCGAAGAATTATCGAAAACCATTTTTTTTCCATTTTCATTATTGATAAATCCCATATTTTTTTTCATCCATTTTATTGCATTGGACGCAGTTTTCTAGATAGAAAAACCGATTAGATTTTTAAGTCAATCGGTATATTGGCCTAAAAGTTATTTTAAAAATATTAAGTAAGTTTGCTGTAAACAACAAAATATTAATACTTGAAAAGCCGTAACTTTTGAAAACTTGATTCGATTTTGATTTTTGAAATCGCATTTTAGGTCATTTTTTTAGTACTAAACTAGACGTTATGCACCATCTTCGCCGACGGCGCTTTTCACATTCCTGATACCAACGGACCGCGCATGACGAGCTACCGCCCGCAGTTCCGGACGAGACGCTACCGAGCGAACGTCTAAAGTCACCCTGAGGAAGAACCTCATATAGGTCCGAAACTAGTCGGAACCTACACCGATTAAACGTGAGTGTAGCCGATTTTAATTAATAGTTACAATGTCTCACGATAGTTTTAATAATTTTATTAGTACTAAAATATTGTAGAAGGTTGAAAAGTTATTGGTAAAAAAATCTCGAAGTTATGTTGAAAAAATACTTTTTCCAAAATTTTTCTTCAACGATAACTCCCGAACGGAAAAACCGATTTTGATGCAATTTATGCATTCGATGCAGTTTTTTAAAGAAAAGAGCTGATTTGATTTTGTTGTAAATCGGTACATTAATCTGGAAGTCATATTAAAAAATATTAATTCGTCAAGGCTTGAGACTTTGTCAAAATTTCTCAATATTTCCTGGAACGAATTGGTTCATATTATCTGCAGTTTAAATTGAGCAGAATTCAATCGAATGCCATCGACGGCGTTTCGATCGCGCGTTATGAGACGTTTACACACATTCACACACGCACACACACACATTTTTTTAAATAATAATAATCTTTATTTACATAAGGTTAAATAAACAGTTAATTGTTGTTGAAGTCTCCTATTAAGCATATAAGAGCTTGTGTCAGAAAACTCCACTCCTCTATAACTATGTTACAATATTGATAAACCTATAACTAATAACTAAAGATTTTTTTGTTTTTCTAATTTTTATGAGTATGTGTAAATATGATGCTATTTACACATACACATAAAAAACAAAAATGCATGAATCTAGAATGTCTGTTGCGAAAGAATCTAGGCGCACGTATGTACGCCCATGTGTATGCGTGTGTGTGTGTGTGTAACCACAAATACACACATACGCGCGCACACACACACACACACACACACACACACACAGACACGCATACACACACTGACGTCATCTCAAAAATAGTCGGAAAAGTCCTCCACAATGTAAACTTTAACTGTGTCTAGTTTCATACCCCACCGATCGCGCAATTGTCTAAAAAAGGTGTACAAACATTTACCTTCACGTATTAATATAAAGATTATCTTAGGGCTGGCTATAGACTTTCTGTGTACCAGATTTCATCTAAATCCATGTAGCCGCTTTAGTATACTTACCTACACAAATAAATAAACCCTTACACGCATACACATGCACAAACACACGAACGCAGACACATACACACACAAAATTTTGTGTTAGAATCGAGAAATATTATTTAGTTAATTGTTTTTAGAATAGTAATTTAGGCATGCCCCAGTTTCTTTCTAGGGACTATCCCTATTTTAATCCCTAATTTAGATTCTTATGAAAATATTTAAAATATTTTCTTAAGAATCTAAAATGGACTATCCCTCAAAAGATTATGTAAAGGTTATATGAAGATCACCAACTGTCTCAAATTAATTCGTCTAATCAACCAATAACTGGTTTAATTAACATTAATAAATCGTCAAAATTAAAACAGACACATAAAATATCAATATCACGTTATTAAATCAATCGTGTTATGCATTATACTATGTTACTTATTTTTCATGTGAATAGTTTCGTTCAGAGACAGACGAACACCTGCTAACGTAAACTTCTACTTACAGATAGTTTCTAGGTATGAAATGGCAAAATACGTTAAATAATATTCCAATGTATACTATTGGTACATCACAATATACATTGCATCTTAACGAAACCAACATACTCGTATCAACTAACAAAACCAGTATAGAACTGCTAATGCTGTGGCTAGATAATCATCCTGCGGTAAAAATTCGCGTTGTCGCGATGTGTGTAGCCAACCAATTCACAAAATCTCGAATTTTAAGACTTTTGACAGTTTTCCACCGCAACTAATCTCATCTCACATTCTCAAGTTGAAGTAAGAGACAGTCCAGTGGTTGGCCGTAGCACAACCATGAAGTTTTATCGCGATAACGCTCTGTGAATTTTCGAACCACGGGGAACTAACATAATGTTAATTTACATAAATTAACATAATAGTTTTTTTTATATTCCTATACTTACGCAATTTAAAAACATAGATGTGACTGTATTTTCTTTTCTTTCACTTACTCACTTTCAATTTCTATTGTAGATTCTGTCTCACTTTCACTTTTTATAGAAATTATCAAAGAAGCAATTTTACCTTGCATTTATCCTTGATTGTTATGTTAAAATTTGTTTTAGTTAGTTTTTAATCTCAAATGTCCACCCTGCCTGCTGTTTATATCTAGTGATTTTTTTCAACAACCTGTATGGCTGGTTTTGCTGAAAGAAATCTCTTAAAGAGAAAAGCACGTCATTGTACATATATTTTCTTTTAAAATAAGTATTTGTTTGTTTGTTTGTTTTGTATTTATGTGCGTACAAAGAATAAATAAAATAAATAAAATAAATAAAATAAATAAAATAAATAAAATAAATAAAATAATATATTAAATATAAATGTTTTTTGTGATTAAAATAATTTCAACTATTCATCAACTTTTTCTTTAGAAATTAAAAAAAGAATTTCAGTAAATAAAAAGTTGTATATATCCAAAACAGTCCAAAGTATTACCATTACATATACAAGACATCGGTATTGTATGTTACTTTGTGTAATAGTCCTTCCTTATAGTCAGATATCTGCAGGTTAAAATTATTAGAACTGTAGTAGTATCTGTAGTGAAAAATAAGCTCAGCTTATCTAGACCATAGTCTATTTCTTTAGTCACCATATTTTTTTAAGCGTAAAATAAAAATATTCAAGTAAATAAAACAACTTTTAAGGAAATTTCAGAGTGACTAAAAATAGCAATATAAAAATTAACAACTAATATCTTGTACAGATATTGAATTGTACCCTTAATCGGATAAATATGAAATGCTACAAATATTAATCAATTATTAAAAGTACAATTGCAAAATTTCATTGAAATTGATACTTTTTTTAAATAAAACAAAACTTTAATGTAAAAAAAACTCTTCAGCTGTATACTATATATACTTTCACTTTTTAATTCACTTTAATACTAATCTATATACCCTTATTCTGTTTGTATGTGTATTTCTTTAAAACAAAGCCTGGAGTGTCAGGGAACTCATTATATACATATCCATACATCTCATAAAAAAAAACTTAATATTTATAAGAAAAATAATATTGCATTTTAAATAATATAATATATGTATACAGTATAGCACCATTAAAATATACCATATACCATTTAAAAAGTGTACTAAAATCTGCTTGCTTGCTAGATAAAATTTAATTAAGTATATTAATTATTTTTTTGTTAAAAGAGTAACTGTCGTAAGTGGTAATATTTTAGTGATAATAGTGAAATCTCAGTTTTATATGGGATCCTAATGTAATTTCTTAGTTTTTTTTATATCACATAATAGCAAACAATCAGATGGGACTCCTGATGGAAAGAGTCAACCATTGCCTATAGACACCAAAGATGTTAATGGTGCGTTGCTATCTTGTGGCGAGGTCCAATGCCACATATATAAGTTTACCGGCTACATTACCCCTCCAACCGGAACACGACAGTGAAAAGCACTGATGCTATTGCGGCAGGAATAGGTAACGCGGTGGTTCCAGACCCGGGCGAGACAATGCAGAATTGTAGTGACTCGCATAGCCAATCGGACGCCTTTTACGACCTGCCTGGCAGAACGGCAGTTAGCCTACTCTTCAAAGGAACTCGGGATCAACACGGGGGAAAATAGTTAATTTTACAGATTGATTTAATAGATTAGTAAAAAAAAAAGTAGTAGTACAGTAGTAGTGAAGTGATCTTTTATACAAATAATAAAAAGTAAATATCATTTGTAATTACTTGTAGAATTCCTATTATTTCAATAAACGTAATTTCTTTATTTATTGAAACAAAATTACATACGCCCAAATATAATTATGTCGGTTATGTTGGATATAAAACGAGACAGTCATATTCAGCTTGAATATACATTTGAATAACTTATATACAATCAAGAAATGCAATCTCAGCGTAGATAACTGTCAGAGATCTGTCAACTAGGTCATTGATAATTATTCCTACTTGAATACATTTTTACTGAGTTATTTCTAAAAGCTTTTGGTTTTATTTTTGCAACAATTAAATTTTGTCAACTGCTAGTGATTCCAAAGCTGTCTCAGATACGTTAAATATGCGAATCTTGTATATTGCGAACGGACTTGTCGTTAGGGTTGGCCATAAATATTTCGTTACATAAACTAGTTATGTAAAGTTGTATTTGGGATATGTCGACAATTCTTTTTAATTATTATTAAATCGGGATAACGACCACACTAAAAGATGTCGATGAAGAAACTCAGTGATTTGGTACATACACATACTTTATATTTTTATATCATAGGTTATAAACAAGCAGATGGCTCTCCTGATGGAAACAGACAACCATTCCTACCGACACGAAAGATGTTTATTTATTTGCATTCCACAATGTAATATATTATTATATTAGTTACAAAACAATCTTTAATCATTGTGGACCCAGCAGGGCACAGCAAACATTTTAGAATATTATGGAGGAGGATATTATACAATAATTATATCTATAATAATAATAGTATTATAAAGAGGAAAGATTTGGTTGTTTGTTTGCAACGATTTAATTCAAAAACTAGTCGATCAATTTTAATAGTCCTTTTACCTTTAGAAAACTACATTATCCCGGAGTGTCATTGGCTATTTTTTTACCTGACTGAGCAAACAGGAGCAATGTTTTTTGATCATGCGAACGAAGTCACGGGTAACTGCTAGTTTTTTTATAAATGTCCTTAATTATTATAGTCAATCTTATTTAAGTCTTTGTTAATAAAATTATATAATATTAAGAATGTAACAAGTATGTTAATAGTGCGTTTCGTACTATTTTTTTAACAATTAACAACTGTTATATTAGCAAATTCTGTTAAAAGTAATTTTTATGCATCACTAAAATTATCAATAATTTGATATATGATAATAATGTTATTAAAATATTTGAGAGAGCGTTTTTTTGCTCGCTAACTTGATTTACGATAATTCTGTTATTAAAAATATTTTCGAGAGACCGTGATAATAATAACTGTTAAAAGTTATCAAAGCTATTTTAGAGGATCATTTTTTGTAGCTTCGTGTTTTTACAGCTTCTAATACTTGTTATATATAGGCCACTGATATAATATAACATAAATAAATAACTGTTAAATATTAATTAACTTTAACAACGTAACAGTTAATATGATTTAAGAATAATTTCCATGCTTAGTGCGTTGTCATCCATGTGGCACGACGGTGATGCCATATTTATAAGTTTATCGGCTACTTTACCCTCCAAACCGGGAAACGACAGTTACGAGCATTGACACTATTGCAACAAGAATAAGTATGGCGGTGGTATCGAAATTTTGCTGAATTGGGCGAGATTTTGCAGAACTCTAACTAACATCTGGTAATCATGGATACTACTCTAGTACCTACTAGCACGCTATCGTTGTCTTTTTACTCATTAACCTAACCTAACCCAAATGGTTCAATAACACCAACAATAGAGCGGATCTGGCGCTCGGCGGCCGCTGCTGCGGCGCGCTCGCTTTGCTTGCTCGTTCACGCGGTGGTCACTGAGTGGCTGACAGCGGTGCGCTAACGAGTCTAGTCACATGTTCGGCAAATCACTGTGTGTAAACAGTTGATTATTCCCGTGTTGGTCCGGGCTACTTTGCCAGGCAGGTCGTAAAAGGCGACTGATTGGCGATACGTGTCACCAACATCGTGACTACTAGGTGGTAGTGTTCCACAACGTCTCGCCTGGGTATTTGGTACCACCGCCTTACCTATTCTTGCCGCAATAGGGATCGTGCACGAACTATAGAGGCAGCACTGTTGCCGAAAGTTGTGCGCTCTGGTGTCAAATAAAGGAACTTTTGTGATGTAATTTAATAAAATCAATATTGGAAAAACATGCAAAAAATAATAATATTTGGTTTTTTACCTATAAAAAATGACCGGATTATGAGTCAGAATCATACTAAAGTCAAAAAGTTAATTGAATCAGGTCATGTTTTAAATGCAATTGAAACTGAAGAAGAAGTAAATAGAAATAAAAAATCTACTATTACCTGTTCAGTTGTCACGCAAACCAGTATTTCAAATACTTATAATATCACAATTATCATACATGTTAAAATAACTTTAATTAAATTAAAAAAAAAAATATATATTATATTGAAAATAGCAAAATCTAGCAACATTTAAGCTTTTTGAAAAATATATTTAAAAACTTGCTGTTTCAATTTTAGCTGCTTAAACATAGTAAAAATAAAAACCAGGGACTTAAAAAATGGCTCATTATTAGTGATAGCATGAATGTGTTGTCAAATTTAAAAAAAAAACAATAATCTACCTGCTAGTGTTAGTTATGTAATTTAGCAAATTAAAGAAGTTTGGCATAATCTTTACAATATTGACAACATTATAGTTAGCTTTATGTGGGTTCCATCTCACAAAGGTGTTCTTGGAAATGAAAAAGCAGATTACCTCGCCTAAATTGTCAACACTTCACCCCTAAAAACTAAAACTTTCGATGATGTCTTACTACCATATTCTGATGTTAATACTATATTGTGTTGTTGGATGAGCTAATCGTAATTTATGGTAGTTCCGATTTGGTTCTGCGATCGACCTTGTTAATAATTGTACATACGTGTTTTTGTACAAATTTATTATTAATACGGTAGGGGAATTGTATGTTTCTATTTCGTTTTAAAAATTTATAAAAAAACTAAAAATAGTTATCCATGGAAGAAATTAATAATTATTATCTCTATTAGGCGGCCCCTAGACTTACAATAATTCAATATTATTCAATATTATGGCACAATAAAAGTATTGCGCAGTATTATTGTGGGTCTGTGGGGCACCTTACTCACGAAATACCATAGGTAACGACTGATAAGGCAGCATGACCTCTGGTCTTAGCCTGTCATTTTGGGACGAAAGAAAAAAATAAACAAGTTTTAACTTTAATATTGGAAGTACCAAAGAATCAGATGTGTTTTCTCAAAAAAGTAGAAATTACAACAAAGTACCTAGTAGATGTACTTCGATATTTTGAAATATTTCCAATGTAAACAACCAATTGTTAATATTTTTTGCATGTTTTGCCAGTATTGATGTTATTATATTATAATGTTTACATCACAAAAGTTCCTTTATCTGACGCCAGAGCGCACTACTTTCGGCAACAGTGCTCCCTCTATAGTTCGTGCACGACCCCAAGGCGTCTATGCTTGTCATTGTCTTGTTCCAGTTTGGAGGTTAAGGTAGCTGGTAGACTTAAGCATGTGGCGTTGATATTCCGCCACACGGATAACAACGCACCATTAACATTATTTTAATGTCTAGACAATATTTTATCTTTCCATCGGGGGAGCCATCTGTCTTAATTGCTATCTTATAATATAAAAAAAACCATACGCGCCGCGAGGATGCCTACAACATTGTACATAAATATTTTTATTGGATAATTGGGTCCAAAATTAAGTACCTATTTTTTATATAATCGGTATCAGAATCAACTACTAAACATCCTCCTTCTGAACAGTTTTGCCAGACAATCTGTATAGGCAATGGTTGTTTCTTTCCAATCAGGAGAGTCATCTAATTGTTTGCTATACTTGAAATAAAATAAATAGTTGGTAGCCCTAGCTTGTCGTACCCAAAGGCGACGCTCAAGGAGGACCGGGCCATTCCGAAGCCGGAACCGAACCGCTCATGCATATCACTAACCAACTCAATCGAGTCGAACAATTTATGATGTTGTCTCAAATCAAGTCTCCTATCATAAAAATCCAAAAAACATTTTGTTGCATTTTTATTGCATAATCTATATTGGTTTTGTAACTGTTCACGTTGATACCTATGAGCAAATATAATAAATTTATCGCTATTGATTTGCAATGGGGTTTGTGCACATTTTTATTCAAGTGAATCAAATAAAAATCTAAGAGTTAGCCTATTTGGCTCACAGCATGAGGTCCCGGGTTCAATTCTCGGGTCGAGGAGAATGTTACTAAGCGTTTTTAGAACTTTTTCTCGAAAGTACTAAATCTCAGTAGTAGCTCAGAGTCTGACGTGCATTACCACTCTCGTACCTCGGATAAGCACTTAAAGCTATCGGTCCCGGCTATCGCTAGAAATAGTCGATAACCGTTAATATATCAGCAAACTGCGGAAATGAGGATCACCACTCATTTAGACAACCGACAAACCGGTGAATCGTGGCAAACCGGAAAGTCTATAGACGTTTGCTTCATTCTGATTACCTCGCAAGGGAACGCGGCGTAATGATACAAACTTTTTTTACATAATATTGACCTGTTTATTAATTTTGGAGCTTAGATGCATTTTTTCCGTGTTGGTCTAGATACTAAAGAATAAGTCATTTACCTGCTACGCCTTTCTGGAACAGACTATATACAGGTCGCGTCAGGTAAAACGAACGCTGAGCGGGAGGTGAAGGGGGAGTTCTGCACGTGGGAACAATTACGTCCAATCACAACTCAGCGCGCGAAAAACTAACTAATAGTGTGCGCGCATATTCCTGCTACAGAGCAACCTCTCCCCGCAACCCTTTTTAGTTCTTACCACCAGTTGCGGTTGCGTCTAGTATTTGCATACTGCGCAGGCACATCACCAGCGTTCTTTTTATTTGACGGGAGCTAAACTAGCTTCGTAGCTATCAATCACCATCGTGACTACAAGGTACTATTAGGTAGAGTTCTGCAACAGCCCGTTCGGATTTTATAGGATAAGACCATGTTAAGGTGGTGTTATATAAGATGGTGTTGGTCAGCCGCAATAACGTTAGTGCTTGTCGTTGTCGTGTTTCGTGTGGAGGAAGAGGTGTCCAGTAAACTTTTGTATGTGACATTATATCCCTGCAATCCATAGCAATACACCATTAATACTTTTGGTTAACTCTCTCGTGAGAACCGTCTGCTTGTCTGCTATTTAATTATATCTTTGGTAGGTATATAATATAAAGTATATATTAGGTATTAATTATAATATGTATTATAAAATTATGTTTATAGTAGTAGATTCATTGATATAAAATACCCAAGATATACAGTTCCGAACAAAACTGACATTCAAAACTGTCGCTAATTAAGTCTAAAAAGTTTATAGTTGTGGCACAAACGTGTTTTTTCATATTCAACCTTAAGCGCAAGATTTAAAGTTGTTTTAAAAAAGCAATGTACAAAAAGCAATAAAATTTTTGGCTTAAGTTAACCGGTAGAACACGGTATCAGTGGAATCGAATATAAATATTTTTATGCATTGACTTAGGTAGTATTTTATGGGTTTGTAAATTTTACATAAAAAAAATCTGACCGAAAATCTGTTTTTGCGTAGAACATTTATATATCAATAAAGCAAATAATGATCATTAAAATAATTTATTTATATTTCAAACATTGTAGGTTATTGATTCTATTACACAGAACCTAAACATATCGGCAAACTGTGGGTGTATAGCCATGTAGTATTTGACGTTTGATATTAATATATTTAGTTTGCATAGTCTAATAGATTTAGAATATATTGAAATAAAAAAATTACTGCAATGGTGACTATGACTACGTTATTAAGTTCATAGATTCTTACATTTTTCTTCAGACTTATATTATGTATCGACAACATAGTAGGAAACGCATTAATTTCCTAGAACTTACTTTAGCTTTTCGTAGAATTCTTTTTTTAATTAGATTTCAGTTTTTCTGTCGGTTATTTTTTGCAGTATTATGTTAACGAACATTTATTTAGTTATTGTATTTGCAGGCGTACGAGCGAACATTGCCCATAGACATTTGCAATACGAAAGGTTAGTTACCGGCTTTTGAAAATTTTATTGACCCTCCTGTAAAAAATTCCAATATCAAGGCTGGTCGGAAAAACTGAGTGAGATAAGCTGATCCAGAGTTTGTCTGTTTGTATAAAGAAGGTACAAGCAAATTAAACTGGATGTAATCTCTCACTACGGCGTAAGCCAAATTCGCCAAAAGAGTACGGCAAAAATAATGACTTACCTACGTATTTCTGTGTTTTCCAAAATACAACCTCTTAGAGGGTAAAATAGGGGATGAATGTTTTATATAATTTCACAAGTAAAACGCTTAGTGCCAGAAACTTAAAATTTCGCAAACGTATTCTTATGATGTAGGGATACACTAAGGAATGATTTTTCAAAATTCAATTCCGATGGGCATTAAATAGGGTATAAAATTTGTATGAAAATTTTTATTCCTTGGACATATTTGCATGAATTTCGCACGAATTGACAAAAAATTAAAAAAGTGTTTTTTCGGCATAACTTATCATTTTTCGGCTTTCAACAATATTTAATTTAAAATTACACTGTTATAAATTATTTCGTATTTTAAAATAACTTTCAGGCTAATATACTGATATATTTTAAAATCTTATCACCTAGCTCCTCTGCTTAAAATACTGCGTCAAATACTGCAAATCGGATTAAAATCGGTTGTTTCGTTCGGGATTTATCAATAACGGAAAATTCTGAAAAAAGGACTCAAAAGTCTATGCTTAGGCATAGGTTTGGAGTATAGTTTAGTACATATAATATTATTGCCAAAGGTAATTTTAGATTAGATATTTCCTTTTAATTATAAATTTCTTTTATAATTACGTTAGTTTGTTCGATAGATGTGTTACTAATAGGTATTTTTAGTTTGATGTATAGTTAGTTATGATATTAGGTATAAAAAATTTAGAAGTTATAGGAAGTTCAGGTCTTACGTTTTTTACTTAATTTTTAATAACAAAAATGTCGTATATAAATAATTAAGATGAATATGCAAATATTATTTTTTTAAAGTACTAGCGGCCCACCCGCCCACCGAGATTTTTAATAAAATAAAGAAAGGTTAAATAAGTTCTAAAGTAAATATGCGCGAGCAAAGCCGGGGGTAACAGCTAGTATGCAAATAAAACAACTCGTATATATAAACAGTCACTTAAAATTTATACGAGACTAGCTGCAGACCTCTGCATTAGGATAAAAGAATTCTTTGTGCTATTCCAGGTCATCTTATATCCGCGTCCAAATCCAAATTGGTACAGCCATTTTTTACGTGAGTGATTATCAAACATCCAAACATACAAACTTTAACATTTATAATATGTATAGTATAAGATATCCGCAATCAAAAACAACATTCTATTAAAATTAAATTATTAAATTAAAAAAACATTCTTAACGCAACCTGTTCCTACCACTTAAGAAAGCTTTATCAACAACACGTGTAAACAGAACAAAATTCGATGCTACTTATGATTTCCTATTGTTATATTAAAAGTTTCGTAACATATCTCCAAGGTTTCACATTCCAAATAATTGTGATTCTTACGATGAATCACAATTATATATTGTTATTTTATATTCGTACAAGTAGAATAAAAAGAATATCCTAACTTGGTCCTTAAAATAAGTAATCAATATAATCAAACATTTTAAAATCGTCAAATTGATGTCCTCTTCTCTTTTGGCAGTTGGTTAACAACTATAAAAGGTATTCAAAATTATTAATGAAAAAAATTAATCTTCTTAATAAAAAAATTAACTTATTAATAAAAAAGAATCGACTCCACTAATAATAACAGGATCAATTTGTATTATTCGACTAAATTAAAAGGAGGTTGTAATGCAGTGTCCTTTTACTGAAAAAGTGACTGAAATTTCGTCGCATTATATTTGGAGCGTCCAGTAAATTTTTAAGACAAATAAAATAAAAAACATACATTACACCCTATATTTAGTCACATAAACAACAAAAATATATTGATAAACTCTTATCCTTACCGAAAATACAATATATTATATTTTTTTAACGTTCATGATGTTGTATTTTACAATTTATCAGATAACAATTCTGTATTTTTGACGTGCGGGCAATGACGTGAGTCACGGGATTCTATTTGAAGTGAGTGCACAATTTTAAATTGTGCACTCATTTAGAGGACGTTTTTGAGACACTGATTGTGTATCTTGGGTTTTTATATATCAATGAATAGATTACAATAAGTTTTTGTGCATCCCATCCTAAGTACTGAGTGCTAAGTGTGAGTTTTTCTTTTCGCATTCGATCGTGAGCGCGTTTGGAGTTTACTAGGAATTTGTATGTGATTTGTACAGCGCCACCTAGTGGTAAACGTGAGAAATCAGTTTACCACTAGGTGGCGCTGTACAAATCACATACAAATTCCTAGTAAACTCGAAACGCGCTCACGATCGAATGCGAAAAGAAAAACTCACACTTAGCACTCTGTTCTCATTTGATTAAGGTTGACTGGTAGAGAATTCCATGTAGTACTAAGTGCACCTCTGTATATATTTGTGCATAAGTTTAAATAATAAATATATAAAATAGAAAAAATATAAAAGGTTTATAGGCGATGGTTATTTTTTTTTTCAATAAGGAGATCTATCGTATGGTATACTTTTTCATTATAGGCCATAACGAAAAAAAGTAATGTATGTTTCATACTAAGTGGTCATTGCTATATTATAGACATGGGTAACTCAGCGAAATTTCTTGCGTTAACTCAGTAACTCAAGCGCAGTGTACTGCGCCGGCTCATTGCGCTAACTCAAAATTGCGCCATGGCGCAACAAATCTGACGCAGCCCGCGGGTAAAGGGAAGTGAGCAACGAGCGAAACGTGCGCCGTGCGCCATGCGCCATGCTACAAATTCATAACACAAACTGCGCACAGCGCTTGAATTGCGTTGGTTCATTGGTAACTCAACGGGTGAGTCGCGACACATAAGAGTCATGACTCATGATAATTGTGCAACTGAATGAGAGTTTACTGCGTATAGTCTCTAAGTAGTCTGTGGTATAACCAGCTGCACCGGGCGCTAACACATTTTGAATAAGTGAGTTGACACACCCGCTCAGTGAATTGAGTTAGCGCAATTGCGCGGCGCAGCGCAGTGTTACACACTACTATATTAAAAAGGGAAGATACGTTACGCTCTAACATCGCAATCGCTAAACCAAGCTCGGTTGCCGAGCGCAAAGTGATGCGACAAACATAGCAGACTACGTTTCTCTCACTTACTTTTGTATTGTACTATCTCACTCTTACAAGCACGGTGAACTAAACAATAATTTAAACTTATTTCAAACAAATTGTATTAGTCGTACTAACGAATGGAAAGTAATCCTGTGTGTCTTATTTTTTTCCTTGAGTTATTATGACCCTGGTTGAATACACAAGAAAGTATTTTGGTGCGTGTTTAATGGTAAAATCAGTCGGAAAGTATAAGCGTATGATACGATGTTCCGCGCCTGATTGATTGTCACTGTGTCCTCGGACCTAGTTTTTTAGGACCAGGCGCTGTGACTAGGTAAAGTATCCTCCTCTTTTATATCAATGTAAGTGGTGTTGATTATTGGTCGAGCTACCTATACGAGTACGAGTAGGTAAATACTTTAATAAAATAGTGGCAATACTGAGGCGTTACTTAATGCTTAATGACAATCAAGCACTAAAACTTTCCACACTAGAGCATGATGAATTTTATAGAGGTCATTCATGCCAGTTTCTTTACGAGGTAGGCAGAGTGAGCCAAATAAATGCGGCGGTCAATAACAAACAAGCAAATGGTTCTCGATAGGAAAAGGATATCGTTGCCTGTAGATGCCTATAGGCGACGATTATCTAAATCCAAAAGATTTTAATGTTGGTGGTGTTCCACCATTACCTTGAAACTCTTGCGGAAGATAGTGTAACGGTAAAAGTTTTAATTGTTTTCAAAAGTATGGTTAAACATTACTTTTTATACGTATAGAAGTTAAGTTTAAGTTTTCATTTTTGTAATTACCATATTTTCATTTTGCTATTTATCTTATTTTTCAGTTGGTTTTTTTTACGAAATTTGGTTAATTTGTTTTACGAAATTTGGATTAGACTGTGTCATTTTCGTAAAATAACTGAAGGTTTTGATGAACACTAATGATGCAATTTGATAATTGAAAATTTGTTTGATATATTTTGTTAGCTTTCTCATAAGTTTGAAATTAAAGATTTTTTTTTATAAAATTATATTTTTTCATATAAACCTACATAATACAATTCTATGATTTATGTAACCATATATTTTGGTGCATAATAGTTATCGTAGGCGATTAAATATAATTTGCACCCATATTTGAAATATAGTAGAAGTACCGTAAGTATTTGGTCAATGTTTTTTACCGTTCTTCAAAAAAAAAAAAACTTATAAAAAAAATATAATGTAAAATAATATTCTTATTAAACTTTTTAACTTTTGCACTAAAGTGAATCAAATTTATAATTATATTGTATGCATAAAGAGTTATTTTTAAGGCATTGAATGGCCAGAATTTGTACAGTGGCCACAATCGGGTCTTTATAAAAAAATCGGTACAAACAAAAAATCGTTTTCGGTTTAAATGTTCAGTTAATCAATGTTTGTAACAAGTTCGATTAATGAAATATGCGCGACAATATATTCGTTAAACTTTGCATGTAACATAACGAAGATAATTAATTAATTCATCATAATTTTATCAAATTAGGTTACTACTTATTTCATAATTAAAACTAGCTTCTGTAGCAATAATGAATATTAAAAATGTAGATGATGCAAATAAGGATTTCCTTTTCTTAATTTTATTATTAATAAAAAATTTACGCTTGAATGCTGCCTTCATACAAATTCAGTAGCAATTAAATCGGCGGATGGTGTAAATAACACAAATTTGACAGACGATAATATAATTATATATGAATATTTTATATATTTTGCTAAAGTTACAGAAAGATAAACTCATTATTTACATAGGTGACCGATTCTTACTAAAAAATGAAGTGGAAATTTACAAGCATTAATGAATAAGTAACAAATGAATATATTTGTCATTTACCTTTTGTGCAAATAAGTTCTCTGCTTTTATAGTAAGAAGGTATTAAACCAAGTACGCAAATATATTGACCATTCAAATGGGTGTGTTTATTTTAATATAAACGAAAAAAAACATTACAGGTACTTCGTTGCGGAAATCTACAAATAAAACAATAATTGATAAAATAAAAAAGGACAATGGGTACTTCGTTCGAGAATTTTACCGACGGTGTACTACTACTACTACTAACTGTACCTAATTTCGTTTTACTACGCACTCATAAGTTTAAAGGTCGGGGAAACAAGCTACCCAATAAATATAAAATCTACCCAGCTTTTTATCCGTCTGCAGTTACTGGCGACGAAAAAATTTGCAAAATATTTTTTGGACATGATTTCGAGTTTTATCAACGAATAATTTTTTTACCTTCTACAATAAATTAGAACTTAACAAAAATTTTGTCATACTCCTGGCTTGCATCTGACATTGTGAGGGCGTGCGTTGGATATCGTACAAACAAAACACTTTAATTTAGCGCCTGCCGCTTCAAAAATCAAAATCAAATCAAGATTTTAAAAGTTACAGCTTTTCAAATATAATAATTGAAATACAGGTAAATGACGAAAAAATTAAAAAAAAGCGTTTTTTTAAATTACTTCGATATATTCAACCCGTTGATTTGATAATTAAGATAGTATAATATGTAGTTTTTTATCTCAAAAATTGTAACGAATGCCATTCGCAAGATCAAAATTTGTCATTATTATGAAAATTTACAGTTTTTCAAAGATTTAGATGTTGTAATGTTTAAAAAACTGTAGATTTTTGAACTCTTTTAGCCTGAGTCAACCAGGTTATAGATTTTTATAATAGTGTTACTGTTATATGTATAAGTACACACAACACCCGCCCGCAATGTTAGGCGTAAATTCATTGAAATTGTTTGGTCTATAATTTGCGCCAACACGTATTTCGCACTGTGTATTAAGATTGGTCAAGGTATTCTTGAGTTATAACGGGACATACATAAAGATAGATGAATATTATGTTTCTACTTTTCGTACCATCACGTGTTCTCACTGTTGCCCTCATAAAGAACCATCTAGCCGTTCTTAAATTTTAACGGGAACGTCAGAAGGCCTATTGGAATGTCAAACTCCTGACTTGCATCTGCTATGGTGAGGGCGTGCGTTGGATATTGTACAAACGAAACACTTCATTACAGCGACACATTTTATTTTAATTACAAATCACTAATTAATGCTACACGGCAATTATATGTATGTGAATTGTAATTCATGGGGAGTGCACTGAAGAATTGTTCAGTTAATCCCTAAAATAGCATTTCACAACCTAACTATTTGCCTCAATGAAGGCTTCCATATTATGCATCTCCTAGATTCGCCGTTAACATCTACTAATCGATATTGGCGTGCGCACAGTTAGTCTATTAAATAACTTTCCTAATTCGGTTTTTCCGTGGAGCTAAGACTTAGTGGTTTTAAGAGGTAGATAAACAGACATTTCGGAATCACATTGCCAAACAGCCCTTAAGTTACAAGGCCCATGGGCAATGGCCTTTATTTAACATCGGGTAGCCCGACAGACATCAGGTAGCACTTAATTTTTATCATAAGATAGTAAACAAGCATATGGCTCTCCTGATGGAAAGAGACAACCATCGGCTATTGACAAAAATTGTTAATGGTTTGTTGCTATCCTTGTGGCGGGGTCTTAATACCACATCTATAAATTTACCTGCTACCTTACCATCCAAACTGGAATACGACAGTAACAAGTACTAACGCTATTGCGGCAGGAATAGGTAAAGCGGAAGTATCCGACCGGGTGAGATGTTGCAGAATTCTACAATTTAGTAAATACAATGATAGTAACTCGCATAGCCAGTCTTTCTCCTTTACGAACTGCTTTCCACAATTGCAAATAGTCTATGGTTCAAAGGGGCCCCGGCTTAACACGAGGATCAGCTCATTCTGTAGAAAAAAACAGACGGACAAATATCATATTGCCTATTATTTGCACAATGGCGTGTTCTCACTGTAAACCGACTTTAATCAAGATCGGCCAGCCGCTCTCGAAGTAATGTTACATACTTGTATATAAAGACAAAACTTTTCAAAACGGTAAAATTTATGTTAGTGAGACATAAAACGAATATTTATCCCGAAATCTCACAAAAAATATTATTTATATTTTTTTGAGCTCAGATAAAGCTATTTTTAAGCTTAGATAAAACATCTAATGAAATAAAAACTGAATAATAAATACTTTATTTTATGAATTAAAGAAAAAACAATTTTTATGTAGTATTTTTTGAGCTTAGATAAAACGTCAAATTTAGTTATAACACATAACAATTATTATTATGGCATTTTTTTATAATGCCATAGTCATATTATTATAGTATGTAAAGTTTTACATGATATATATATATATATATATATATATATATATATATATATATATATATATATATATATATATATATATATATATATATATATATATATATATATATATATATATATATATATATATATATATATATATGTACATAATATATTTTATCATGTAAAGTTTTACATGATATGTATAATTAAAACCGACTAATTAAATAAAAAAATGATGAATACTTTATTTTTATTAGGTGCTGAAATGAACAAATTGTTCATTTCAGCACCTAATAAAAATAAAGTATTATAAGAACAAAATGTTGTTGTATGTTGTTGTTGTTGTTGTACCATTTATTCAAGTTTTATAACGATAACTAATAAGCTTTTTTTATTAAATGTATAATTACATCACAATACTCCTTGTGATTTTATCAACATTAAAATAAATGACTTATTCAAAAACATGCAATCAGCAAATCGGTGGTTATTTATAAAAATGACTATTTCAATAGTAATACTCGTTTAATATGACAAAAGACTGGGTTGGCACACCTTCAGCATCGATTAAACAGATTTCAACACAACGATGCCATTCTAGCGATAATAATTTATATTATTTTTAGTTTTATATTTATGGATAGCAACTAGCCCGAAGCACAATTTATTGTGAGCTTTGGAATATACGAAACCAATTAAAATTACGTAATGTCTATTGGCACGCAGAAGGACAAAAATGACATTTGTAAGTTACAGTATACAGGCGAAGCTGCGCGGGTCAGCTAGTAATATATAAATAATACTTTTGAAAAGCGCGGGAAACATAAAATTTGGCGGACGTCATTTTTGGTTCTGCGACTTTTTAAATTATTATTTAGCGAAACAGAGGATCGATATTAGTTTTATTTGTGTAAATATTTAATTTTATGTAAATATCATTGTAGTTTTACTATCAGTTTAAAGTAGGTAAGTCTCCTTTTCACTTTTTAAAATGAACAAACCCCCTGACGATCCTGGAGGTGGACCTCTCCAGGTAGCGCACTATGTTACTATAGACGATAGTAGTGTCGATACAGATACTTCGCTTTCTTCAACTCAAACTACTAACAGGAAAAGATCTCATACATCTAATAAAATATGCAAACACTGCAATAAACGGCGCAAAAAGCGCAACAATGAATTGAAATCTACTGACTGTCAGTGCTCTCACTCTGTTTCTGAAATCTCAGAGATAAATAATGCTTCGGGTGCCTCATTTATTACTGGTGATAATAATGTAAATGACAATGTTACAATGAAAGATTTGTCAAACCCCCTAACAGATAGTAAGGAACCCCAAAAACCTAAAGATTATATTAACTACCGCACACAGTATGAATGTACAGACCTTGGACCTTACGTTATTCATGTCCAAAGAGTTATTACATCTCCGACTGATAATGTTACTCTACATCCAGTCTCGTTTGGGCGATTCCTTAAAAATAATACTTTCAGAAATATAATTGATGGTAGCCTCAAGAAAATTGGACGCAACCGATTATCTCTATCATTTTCGGACCACAATGACGCAAACCACTTTATTAATGACCCTAATCTCTCAAATAAAAACTTCAAAGCTTTTATCCCATCATTTAACGTTTCACGAGTAGGCGTAATTAGAGGTGTTCCCTCAGACTGGTCACCTGAGGAAATTGCTAATAATGTTAAGGTTCCCATTGGTTGTGGGAAAATAATAAAGGTTAGAAGAATAAACCGTAAAATAACTATTAATGATAACACTACCTGGAAAGCAACAGAAACAGTTGTCGTAACTTTTGATGGACAGACTTTACCGAAACGTGTCTACGTTTGTTATAATGCCCTCCCAGTAGATTTATACATTTACCCTACTATACAATGCTATAAATGCTGTAGGTACGGTCATACTAAAATA
Organism: Apodemia mormo; assembly: GCA_036924255.1. NCBI lineage: Eukaryota > Metazoa > Arthropoda > Insecta > Lepidoptera > Riodinidae > Apodemia > Apodemia mormo. The sequence continues at coordinate 29,308,206 of JAUPFN010000003.1, read as the reverse complement.
ACTTGCAGATCCAACCCAAGATGCTTTAAATGTGGAAAGGATCATTGTGGAGACTCTTGTACCAGCGAGGCTGATTTCAATGTTAATTGTTGTTTATGTAAGGGATCTCACTTTGCCACTAGCAAATCATGCCCAGAACATTTAAGACAAAAAAACATTAAAATGTTTATGGCTCAAAACTGTGTCTCTTATGCCGAGGCATCAAAAAATTATCCCCCAGTCTCCAAATCATATGCTGATGCCATCTCAACACCTATTAAAACTGCTCTTCATCCACTTTTGAAAAAAAACTTAGATTCGCAAGAACACTCCCATAGATCATACAAAAAAACAATATTTCAGAAACCTAAACCCCATACAAAAGTCAGTAAGAGTTATGACTATGATTTCCAAAATTCAGTTATTAATGAATATAACTCCACTAATTCTAGAGAAAATGGTACTTTGTTGAAAAAAAATGATAACAATAATCAAGAATCAGCCTCAATAGGCATGATTATATCTTTTATTAAATTTTTATCTCAGTCCGACGTAATAACACCGTCCAACGCTGCTTTAATGACAGAAAGTTTAATTAATTATTCTAAATTTAATGGTGATCATGGACAGTCAAGCCAAAATTCTTCAATGGAACTCGCAGAGCATCACCAACAAGAAAAGTGAATTAATTCACTTATTAAATAAATATGAGCCATTTTTAGTGGCTCTTTCAGAAACTTGGTTAAGACCAAGTTGTACTTTTAAATTCTCTGGATACACTAGTATCCGAGAAGATAGATCTGATGGTTATGGAGGTGTAGCCATCATGATCAAAAAAGGATATAATTTTTCCATTGTTAATCTTCCTGTACATACTGTAAATATGTCTATATTAGCTGTTAATGTAAATAATATTTGTTTTGTGTCACTTTATATTCCACATCCAAATTTGAATATTTTGACAGAACTTAATAACATATTAGCCATACTACCTAAACCCTTTATTGTGTTAGGTGATTTTAATTCTCATCATCAAGCCTGGGGTTGTTCCTCCAGTAATTATTATGGTGAAGAGCTTTTGAAAGTCATTGAAGAATTAAATTTATGTATTTTAAACAATGGTTCTTCCACTCGTCGTACAAAACCCTCCGAAGGCAAAAGCGCTATAGACCTGTCCATTTGCAGCCCCAATTTAGCACCTTCTTTGACATGGTACACACTCCCATTTACGTTTGGAAGTGATCACTTCCCCATAATAATAAATTTCCCTTCTGCATATCATAAAACTTCACCTAAATTTACATCATATTTCAAATATAATTTGCATAACCCGGATTGGCACAAGTTTAATAATTTGATGGAAGTTGGTGTTAATGTTTTGCCTAACATTTCCTCATATAATGACTCTTCTTGTGCAGAAGCCTTTACTCAATTAATTATAAAATCAGCTGAAAACACTTTTCCCATTAAAAAACAATTAACTAAGAAAATAAATACGCCACCTTGGTGGGATAAAGAGTGCTCAGACGCTATTAAGGAAAGGAAAGCTGCTGAAAAATTTTATTGTCAGTATACAACTACAGAAAATTTTAATATTCTCACTAATATTATAAAAACTACTCGTCGATTATTAAAAAAGAAAAAAGCTGAAGGTTGGAAGAAATTCTGCTCTTCCTTATCACCCCAAACAAAACCTTCAAGTGTATGGTTAAACATAAGAAAATTTAGATCTGCATATAAGGTTTCTAATAATAATGAAATGTGTCCATTGTTAATAAATCAGCTGATAGATCATCTTGCTCCACCTACAGTACCAGAATGTATCCTTCCTCTTCCTTCTACTTCTTCTTCAGACAATTTTTCCCCTTTTACGTTATTTGAGCTTAAAGGTATCCTTCAAAATGTTAAAGACTCTACTCCTGGATGGGATAATATTAACTACTCATTTTTAAATAATATGACTGATAAATCTCTATCATACTTATTAAAGGTTATGAACTCCCTTGTTTCTACAGGTAATATACCTCAGACATGGAAGTCACATTCTGTTATCCCTATCCTTAAACCTGATAAAAACCCTTCCGACCCTTTTTCATACAGACCCATTGTGCTTTCATCAGTTATGTTGAAAATTCTAGAGCACCTTGTTAAACTTCGCTTAGAATGGTTTATTGAAAGCAGAAATTTATTAAGTCAAAGTCAGTATGGTTTTAGGAGAGGAAAGAGCACCATAGATAATATTAGCTTACTTATAACTGATATTAGATTAGCTTTTACACATAACAAATCTGTTTTAGCAGCTTTTTTAGATATATCCTCAGCATATGATAATGTAATTCTATCAATTCTGAAAAATAAGCTAATGAAATTAAATATACCATTTTATTTAATTAATGTTATTATGAATATTGTATACAATAGAACTATTAATTTAGCAAATGACTCTAATAATCTAAAAAGACAACAATATAAAGGTCTTCCACAAGGTTCTGTTTTAAGTCCAATCCTTTACAACATATACTCATATGATATAGAAACTGTAGCAACTAGCAATGTAAATGTTCTTCAGTATGCTGATGACCTCCTTTTATACTCAACTGACAAATCTATACAGATGGCTTGTGATAATCTTTCCATGTCTATTCTATCCCTACAGACTTGGCTTAATAATAATGGTCTTGATATCTCTGTTTCTAAAAGTTCCATAGTTTTATTTTCTCGCACAAAATTTCCACCCCCTATAAATATTACTTACAAAAATAGTTCAATTCCTGTTAAATCGAAAACAAAATTCTTAGGTATAATACTAGATAATAAACTCCAAGGACTAGATCATTGTGAGTATATAGCAGCAAAGTGTGAACGTAATATCAATTTAATGAGATGTGTTTCTGGGGTTTGGTGGGGTGCACACCCATCTACATTAAAACTGATGTATAATGCATTAATAAGAAGTTTATTGGATTATGGAATGTTTTTACTAGAACCATGTAGTAAGATTGGTCTAAAGAAAATTGACTCTGTTCAAACTAAAGCATTACGAATTGTTCTAGGAGCAATGAAATCCAGCCCTGTTTCTGCCTTACAAGTAGAATGTGCTGAACCTCCATTAAATTTACGACGTAAATATCTATCTGACAGGTTTTTCCTTCGCACTTTGGAATCACAAAATCACCCTCTGCTTACAAAGATCTCTAGTCTTAGTGATTTAATGTCAGATAAGTATTGGAAACACAAAACAATCCCAGCCCTTGTATACAGCTATATGAAATATCATAGCCTTAAGCCTTTTACTTTTACATCCCCTATAAATCCCTTATATAAACACAATTATGAATCATTAACTCTGCAGCCTGTTGTAGTAAATTTAGGTATAGATAAACAATCTTTGTATGCCAATCAATATTTTAACAATATTATCAATGAAAAATGGCAAGATTTTCATTTGATTTTTACTGATGCATCCAAAAATAATAGTAATGTTGGAATAGGTGTATACCATAAACAGTACAATATTGTTCAAAAAATCAAATTTCCACCGGAAGCATCTGTATTTACAGGTGAATGTTATGGACTTTATAAAGCTGTAGAATACATACACATTATGAAACTACCCAAGTGTATGATTCTGACTGATTCACTGAGTGCTCTACATTGTTTGCAAAAGTTTCCTTTAAAATCCAAATTTATTCCTCCTATTATTTTAGACTTAAGAAATCTTTTATACAAATGTACTTTTAAATATAATCATATTATTTACTTTGCCTGGGTTCCAAGCCATTGTAATATCACTGGAAATGAGCGAGCTGATCGGTGTGCTAAAGAGGCAGTTCAGTGTGGTGATTTATACCCCTACATTAATTATTGCCATGATCTAGCTGCTCTCCCTAAACTCCATCTTAAGCAGTCATGGCAAAGTGTCTGGGATAGTGGTACATTGGTGAAAGGCAAAACCTATTCCCAATTACAACCATTGATACCCTCTAAACCTTGGTTTTCTGTAGTGAAATTAAATAAGTTGTCAACATCTGTTATCACCAGAATGAGGCTTGGTCACACTAATACTCCTGAACACCTCTTCAAGCTACACATCAAAGATAGCAATGTTTGTGAGTGTGGCACTGATATTGGAGATCTCAATCATATATTTTTTGCTTGTCCTAAATACAATCATTCATCATTATATAACAATCTATATTCTAATGACATTCCTTTACCTACATCCATTCTAACCCTGTTATTAAACCCTTGTATGTATAATATTCTTTCATCATTCATTCAAGAAAATAATATTAATATTTAAGCGTAGTTAGATACATTTAGTATCTAATACCAAATTAATATTAACCCACTTGTAAATATTATACAAATGACTAAGTATTATCTTTGTAAATATTACATAAATATATTTAAATATTATTGTTGTAAATAATTTATAATTTTAGTATCTATGTTATTTTGATTTGTTCCTGATCCTCTATTTTCCTGTCAATCCAAATTCCAAATTCTAGTTTATTGTCTAAAAAAAATGTTTCCTCGTTTTACTTGATCATGGCAGTTGCTTAACGCCCATGCCAAAAAAAAAAAAAAAAAAAAAAAAATAATACTTTTCCCGACCGGAGAAAACCAGAGGTCTTAAGATCTGAGCCTACCTAGCCACTAGCCTACGATGCAGTCAAAAAGCCAGTAAGAATAACACACGAACTTTTCAAAAATCATATCATTTTTACATAAAATTTCAAATCTCATTATTTGTATATCTTGTTTATGGTACTGATGAGTTGTTGACTTTCTCTGTATAATGATAATACATTGTCCAATTGCATCAATAAACGTTTCGTAGAGCTATTAGAAAATTAACAACTCCATAGAATAATGTAGGTTACACAGTAAACACGCCAAATTAATAATTATTTCGAATTATGTAAAACGTAATGGTATAACGTAAAATTTTTTGTAAGATAGGATAGAAAACATGTAGATAATTCACTTGGTGAATTAAAAAAAATCGCCGCCTCTAAACATCAAACATGTTTATAATGCTTTGCCATGCCAGCAAACAAGCAGATGGATCTTGGATCTTGATGGATAATGGAAAGATACAACTATTGCCTATACACCCAAAGATGTAAATGGTGCGTTGTTATCTGTGTGGCAGAGTCTTAGTGCCATATGCATCAGTTTACCATCCCTTACCCTCCGAACCGGAACACGACAGTTGTAAGCATTCACGCAATTGTGCCAGGAAATAGGTAAAGCAGTGGTACCAGAACCGAGTGAGATAATGCAATACTCAATTACCTACTAGCCACAATGGTAGTGACTCCTATACCCAAGTGTTGGCCTCTTACGAACTGCCTGGTAGAATGGCAGATGATTTATTCTACAAAGGGGGCCCGGACCAACACAGGGTAACATCTTCATGTGTGAGATGACCGGTTATTAGAAGTACAAGTGTTTATTGTAATATTACAAATTAATACCGGTTACCATCTTGTGATCAACGGTCCTATAATCAACGATCCGTCATTCGTAGCAGTTACCACTAGCAATCAATTAAATAAAAACGAGGCTTTCCATAAGTTTTTTGGACCATTTAGTAATTTCATACTTTTATACATCATAAGATAGCAAACAAGCACATAGCTCTCATGATAGAAAAAGAAACCATCACCTATAAACACCAAAGATGTTAATGATGTGTTTCTATCCATGTGGCGGCATTAAAGATCCCACATTGTAATACCAGATGCACAAGTCAACAGTCTACCTTATGCTCCAAACCAATACACGTAAGCTTTGATGCTATTGCGTCAGAAAAAGAAATTAAGGTGGTGGTACCACATACCCGGGTGAGACGTTACGAAACTCTGCCACCTAGTAGTCAAGATGGTAATGACACGTATAGCCAATCGTTTTCATTTTACGAACCACATGGTAGAATGGCAGATGGTCTATCGGACCAATCCCCGTAGGATAACAATTAGAATTATAGTAATAAATATACAGCTTAATCGCCTCTGTGATCTATTGTTCCGGTGTTGGCATTAACTACATGACCCCGGGACCCGGGATTCCATTTCCGGTCGGGCAATTCAAAAAAAGTGTTTTTTCAGTTTTCTGATAAAAACAATGTTCGCCGGGAATGGAAAGTGCCCGGTTGACAATAGGCTTGCTACCTATCACATTTGTGCGACTAAGTATCTTCGGCTAATCGTGGGTGCAATAATTGTACCTTTGCCTACCGTCACCGGTCTCGACGACGAAGACTTCTTTATCGCCCCGCGCTTATCGCGGGGCGCAATGCCACGACTCCTCCCACCACCACTAGTCCGGGCGTTTATAGGCCCAATATTAATTTAAGTTCTGGCTGAGCACTCTGCTCGCCCAAAAAGCCCGGTGACGCAGTAACGACCCACAAGGTCAACTGTAATAGCCATTTCGAAAAAAAAGGGGCGCGCTCATTTTGGTGTCGGTGCTCGAGACATTCTCGTGTGAATGCCTAATTCATATGTATATTCTAAATCGTTAATTTACTTTTTTAGGTTATATTTTCAGTTAAAAAGAATGGAAGCAGCCAAAAATAGCTATTAGTATTTAATATGTAGTACAATAAAGAATAGTAATTACCAATTATGTATTTATTACTAATAATATTGATAATGCATGTTTAATAAAATCTTCTTTGATAGCTTTTAGTAGAAGAGTCCAAGATGATAAATGGGTATTTACTCGGGCGTCGTGGGGACCTATTGGGTTTTGTAGATTGAATAATAGGAAAAAAATATAGGTTATTAATGTTTTTCATTTCAATGGTGGGAAAAAATCTACAGATAAAAAATGAAAAAAAAAACAGTGACATATAAACACTGAAGTGCGTCAGATTAAGGTGGTGTTGGGTTAATTGCAAACTTAAATTTAGAAAATCTGACCCTCGCACTCTCTTAAGATTCAAGTGAAGATTAAGGCAGTGGGAGGGTCATAAAGTTGCCAACAAAACCGAATTAAATCTGAATTTTCTGTTATTTTAGAGGAAATGATCTAAGAATGAGCAAAAAATATAATCAATTCCATTTCCGATACAACTTCAATAAGCCGAAGTAATCAGAATTTTGATTTTTTCCTACCCAATGTGCCCGGCTCTATATAAAAGGGCTTTTATTTGATGGAAAGCCTCAACAGTCAACAGTTGCGAGGTATCCCACCTATTTTATGTTAGCGCTCGAGTAAATCCCAAAGTCCCCTCTTGGGCTCCCCTACTATTATAATGATTTTATTGGGAAAACTAAAGGGATAAATCAGTCGTAATAAAATATTTTATAATTTTTTTAGTATTGCAGGACCTGTTTTTTTGCTAATAACAAGAAAAGACAACTATCACCTATACATCTAAATAACTAGTTAAAACAGTTTCTACTTGTGATAAAGAGTAGCACTGATATCGTGCCATATACATATATATGCTTTTATTGATTTTTATTTTGTCGTTATCAGCATTTTGTAAAACCGTTTCAAGTGACAGACAAAGGTAGCCTAGTAAATCAGCTGTGGGGTTGATAATACTTGTTACCCTCAGAGACAGTCGGCTTGCTTAGCGCCTAGAGCTTAGCAAATCACCTAGTAAGTAGCTTAGGAAAACGGACGTTTTAAAATGTTCGCGAGCAGCCGCATTGCGCGCTTGGCGCTTAGCTAATTGCTTAGCGACCTATCGAAGTAAACAAACATGTTGGTTTTTTGTCACGAGGCGCGAGGCACTAGACGTCACAAATTACTTATACCAGACGCTAAGCAGGCCACCTGACTGTGCAGAGGTGGTTAGGCTACGTCTGTACAGACAGTTAGCACTAACGCTATTGCGGCAGGGATAGATAAGGCGGTGGTGCCAGACCCGGGCGAGACAATGCAGAACCCTACCACCTAGTAGCCACGATGGTAGTGACTCATATAGCCAATCGGTAGCCTTTTATGACCTGCCTGGCAGAACGGCAGTTGACCTATTCTTCAAAGGAACCCTGGACTAAGACTGTTAAGAAGGAATGTTTCTTTTTTCATGTATGTAAATATGCTGTATAAATCTATATTTATTTGATGGCGTTTTGTTTTTTTTGTCTTATTTGTACGCTTGTTTTTGTTATTTACAGTATATGTATAGTGGTCTGTGGCAAATAAAACAATTCTCATTCTTATTTTTATCATGGCAAGATTTCGCAGATATCAACTACCGGTATCGCAAATCACTTCAGTGCTGACAAACATAGTAGCCTATGCTACAATTACTGATATTTTTACGGGCTATTAAAGTCTTTACAATACCGACTAACATTTTAAAAACAACATTTAAATTTCTCTTCATTCAAGGTGCGAAGCTTTCACACTAGTTTGTATAAAACAAATATCGCTAAATCCGTGGAGCATTATGTGATTAGTGTAATTAAATAATTTATCCAAAACATAGATACAAATAAGGAAGCTTGCTTTAATTGCTTAACACATTTTTTAAATGTTTAATGATTAAACAACTTTCATGTATTACAAGTATGTATTACGTACATTATTATTATGAATTTTATTCAAAACTTAGTATAGTAATAAAAACGTACACTTACATGATCTGAGTGAGAAACTTTTCTACTTTTCAACCAACTTCCAAAACAGTGGAGGCTAACAATTTGACTGAATGCTTTTTAGGGTTTCGTATCTAAAAGGTAAAAACGGGACCCTGTTACTAAGCCTCCGCTGTCTGTCCGTCTGTCTGTATGTCACCAGGCTGTATCTCGTAAAACATGATAGCTAGAAAGCTGAAATTTTCACAAATTATGTGTTTCTGTTGCCACTATAAAAACAAATACTAAAAATTTATTTTAATAAAAATGAAAATATTAAGGGGCCATCGGCAACAAACGTGTTTTTTTTGTATTTTTTTGCTCAATATTAATAATGGTAACAGTTTGACGCTTAAAATTTTCACAGAATATTTAGTTGTACCAGTATATTAACTTTCAAAATAAATAAATAAAAATAAAGTAAATATACAGAAATAAAGCAATAAACAGGTAGAAACTTAAATAGGGATGGCTCGGAACCCTTCGTGCGCGAGTCCGTATCGCACTTGATCGATTTTTTATGTTTATAACCACCAAACATTCCAAAGTCGGTCATTTAAACCTATTTTGAAAAATTCTTTTTTTGTTTGGGAGACTGTACTTCCCATGTAGTCCCGTTTTAGTTTGGTGAATAACTGATGCAGGGTTCTGAAGATGCAGTAAATGGGAAGTCGGTTGCTGTAGTTTTAATGCGTTTAAAAATCACATTTATGTTACCAAAAAGGCGGAGGTTCTGAATTCGTCTATGTTTTTTATTTAGAACTCGGTCATTTATAAGCCGATGTGGAAAATTCTTTGTTGGTTTGAGTGAGTATACTTCTCATTTGGTCCCATATGAGTTTGGTAAATACCTATTTCAGGGTTCCAGAAATACAGAAGATTGGAAGTCAGTTATTGCAGTTTTACTTAGTTTAAATTAATATATCTGCCTAATTATTATATTTTGATTAATAAAAGTTTTAAACATTTAATTAGGCGCGTGAGATCATACTGCAATTAATTATTAAACGTAAAACTAAGTATTAAACATTAGATTTTACATTTTCAATCGTCGGCGCTTGGTGAAATTCCATTGTTATTAGTTAAAACAAAGTTATGTAATTAAAAATGTATTTGTATAAAACTGTCTGCACCTCGCATCCCGTTGCGAGATAAAAGTAAAAAATATAAAATCCTACGAAAAAACTATGTGTAATTTTAAATATAGATTAATCTTTATAAAAACGTTATACCGTCGGTATATCGAATTCCATTTAAATCCATCCAGACGTTTCGATGAGAAGTAGTAACAAAGAAATACATACACACAAGTTTTTGCATTTACCTATGCTATCATTCATTTATCAAATGCAAATCAATTAAATGAAAATAAGACAAAAAACAAAAATACTCGTAATATAAAGAAACTACAATAGACTACAAATGTCTTGGTTTTTTCTAGCCATTTAACAGGTTATCTAATTATTCGGAAGTTGTTTATAGCGTGCGCAATACAACCGTTACGCTAATTGCAAATTGGTAACCATAAAAGGTGATAGAGCTAAATGAAATATCTATCGAACATCGAACATTATATTCTCATCTTCGCAATACCATGGGATTTTACGAGTCTCTGAAGAAACACTATAGCGTTAGGTCATGTCTGCTTATTAATGTTTACGATTATTTCATCGGTATGGCTTCGTTCAAATGATTAATTTGGTATTTATCGATTTGTGAGCAAATTTTTATATCATAGGATACCACACAGGCAGATGGGTCTCCTAATGGAAACGGGCAAACATCTTCTCAAGACATTGAAGCTATTAATAGTGCATATACCGCATAACCGAAAACCATATGCAATATGTATAAGGTTTTCGTTTAACTTACACTCCAAAGTCCAAACCAGGAAACGTGGCTGGAATAGGTAAAGCGGTAGTACCGACCCGGTTGGTACTAACCCGGGCGAGACGTGACGGAACTCTTCCACCTAGCAGTCACGATGCTAGTGACGTGGTTAGCCAATGATTTTCCTTTTACAAACTGCCTGGCAGGTGATCTGTTCTTCAAAGGGTACCCGGACTAGATTCGTTATGTACTAGAACTAAATGTTACAGCTTACAACGAAGCTTAAAATGGTTGCTAGCCAGTTATAACTGTATATATTCACTTGAGTAAGTATTGTTGTTTTTTAACTGTTTCACATAATTTGGAACAAATAATATAGCGTCAGTAATTCACGGGACATATTACACTTACTAATCTAACCCCAAAGTAAGCAAAATATTTGCTTGTTTTATGGGTATTAGTCAACGATACTAATACATAGAAACACATATACAAATACTGGGATATATTTAATAAACACCCAAACCCGGAAATACAAACATTTATGCTCATCACACAAATGCTTGTCTCCGTCGGGGATCGAACCCGAGCCCCGTAGATTGCGTAGTCAGGGTCGGTAACTACTCGACCAACGGGGCGGTCAATTATATATTTTTATATTTATATCATAGGATATATCTATAGGTCTATAGGCGAAGGTTGACTCTTTCCATCAGGAGACACATCTGCTTATTTGCTATCTCATGTTATAAAAAACCCTTTAAGGGTTGATTTAAAAAAAATATCCTATGTCTAACCACGGCACTTCAACCACTTCCATGCCAAATTTCATGAAAATCCAGAAGTTTAGCCGTGGAAGCGGACAGACAGGCAGAGAGACAGACAGACAGACAGACTTTCGCATTTATAATATTAGTATGGGTGTATTTTTTATACAACTATATTGACAATAACACACACGCACACGTACACACACTATTTGGTTAATTAACGTCAATTATTTGGTTAGCCGCTTCTCTCATGGTTTTTTTCTCTTCTCTTTCCTCTTTTATATAGATTATGTATGGTGAATATATGTATATTTGTTTGTTTCTATACTCTATGTAAATTGAATATTATGTTATAGTATGTATTATAAATATATTGTGGTTGACCGTGCGTCGTCCACAGTTTAGGCTGAAATCCAGCGCTGTAGTCGTCTGCAGCATTACGCTGAGCCTAGACCTTTTCTGACTACATTGTACTCGGCAGCCATCTATATTAACATAATTAATATAATTTATATCTGTGTTAGTTTCTAAAATGATATTTAATAAGTAATTGTGTCTGCTGTGTACGTCGGTTAGATTAAATGGTTTCTTTCTTTCTTCTTTCTTTCTATATAGCATCAGTGCTTGTTACTCTCGTTTTCTGGTTTGGGGGTAAGGTAACCGAAAAAAACTTAAGCATATGACATTAACACCGCGCTACACGGAAAGCAATGCACTCTTAACATATTTGGTATCTATAGGCGATGGTTGTCTTTTTCCATCAGGAGAACCATGTGCTTGTTTGCTATCTTACGTATAACCGAACAACAGTTTTGCCGAATAAAACGCTTGACTCATTTTTACACACACAGTATAATTTTTGGGCAGAGTAACGCCCTCAAGAAGCGATAGAATTACAATCAATCGAAATTTCTTCGCCTATTTATACTCTCTTTATTTATCTTTGTTCATTGTTGTTAATAATGACATTATTATCTCACAATAACGGATGCATAAATCACACAGATGCGCCACACCTGTGTGATTGATTGGCACACCGGCTAGTACTTGTCGTCAAGCGCGGTTTCTAACATAATGTGATATAAAGAAAATATTACATAAATAGAAAATTGATTTAGGATTACAACGGGTAGGGACTTGCTAGACCAATATGCAGTAGATTTGTAGATTTGTTGTTTCCGACACCGAAAATTATAAGTGTCGTGCTGCAATAAAGAATACTAATTTATGGTACCTACTTTATATGGCCGTATTAGTTTGCCGCTAGCAACTTGCGTAAGCTTCATATCGGGTGTAGACAAGACTACTAGTAGAATAGTAAGATATCGATTTGACGTAAGCTTTCGTTTGTGCTTATATGAAATCTATACATTTATCTTCCTATTTTACTCAAGTTTATGTCACTTGTCTAGAACCGCAGACTGTTCTTTAATGATAGGGATATAATGTAGCTAATCGCATTCTGTGCACTTCCAAAATAATAAATCAACACCACGCTCATAGATGATAATTTATCAGATGGGACAAATCATATACACCGTAAATAAATGGAGTAATATTTGAATTTAAGTGTTTCTAATAACAGAACCTACATACTGTCGTTTTTAATAAACTTAAATATGTGTAGTGGCTCTGTAGTGATAGAATTTACCTACAAATGTTATTTGGGTAAATATAATGAGTTATTCATGCTAAAACATTACCATCACGCTACACACAGCTATACTTACTTAAAAAAAGAACATAACAATAGTTCGCAGAGTAAATCTAATTATTACTTAGTTTTGCTAATGCATAGTATTTACTTGTATAATAATTCGCTGATCTAAATACGAGGGAGCGAATCCAGCCAAGTTCAAAAAAGGAACTGGCAACGCGGCAACCTTGTGTAATATTACACGAACCATTTTAAGCTTATTTTGACCTCTCACAATTAAAAAGTTTAATATATGAAATCTGGCAAATTTATTCAAATCTCTTAGCTTGTTAAGAATTCAAAGTTTCATAAATGCATCAGTAAGCTTTAGCTAGAATTATGTGCTAAGTGAAATAAATGCATTGAGTAAATAATTGTGTGTTAAAATACAAGAACTTAATAAGTAGTATATTATACTACTTTTTAAGTAGCAAACCGCAAATAGCAAAAAGTAGTACAAGGACACAAGAAATTGTTACATAAATTTACATAATAATTTTGCATGTTCTTGTAACAAAAATTTAAGGAGTTTATAAAACTTGGCACCAAATAGATCCAGATTCTTTTGTCTGTGAAGTTGACGAGACGCGAGAGAGAGTTAGTAGTATAAGAATGTTACTGATTTTCTACCGATTTTCGAAAATCAAGTTTCCACCTGATCTCCACGTTTTGAAGTTCTAGCAATACTTTCCGACTATTTTCATGATGACGTCAGTATGTTTGTATGTATGCATATCTGTTTGTATGCATGTAAACCACTCAACTTTTGAACGACTTGACCGATTCAGTTTTGCCAAACTTAGATTTCTCCAAAATTTTAGGCGATTCCGAATTTTAAAAAATTTAAAAAACACAAAAAAATGTCGATAAAAAAATGTTTTATAACATAACTTCTAGATAAATGGACTGAGTATTAACGAAGTCGAATTAGCTTTTTTCCTTTAAAAAAATCGTTTAATGCTGCAAATTGCATCAAAATCGGTTTATCCGTTTAGGAGTTATCTTTGACGAAAAAGTTTGGCAAAGTTGTTTTTTCGACATAACTTCGGGATTTTTAACCAATATTTTTGATGATGATTTTACAATAAAAGGTTAGTGATCATATTTTAACACAGTGTTCGGTACGTCTAACTAAAGATATCTAAATAAAAAAGAAAGTGATTCAAGGGGCTAAATCTTTTTGATTTTACGAGTAAAATGATTTTGTCTCATAACGCTTTACGCCTTTCTGCATAAAGCAATCCCCTTTTTACGCAAGAGTGAGTAAGTAGTAAGGTGCGCACCATATCAGTATTTATATGATGACGTAGGTGCTTACTACGCACTGGCTCTGACGCACACCCACAGATATTGCACGAGGTTAATTACCTTACTACTCACTTATATTTTGGTACTTATTTAAAAAACTAAACAAACTGACGTTTAAAAATCAAAATTAAATCAAGTTTTCAAAAGTTAAAGCTGTTCAAATATCAAAATTATATTTAAAAAAAATTAAAAAATAGTCGCCTCGGTGGTCTAGTTACACCCGAAGTATCGGAGTTGACCACATGAGGTCCCGGGTTCGATTTCTGGGTCGGGAAATTAAAAAATGTGTTTTTTCAGTTTTCTCACAAGAACAACGTTGCCCGGGATTGGAAAAAATGTCCGGTTGGCGATAGGCTTGCCACTTATCACATTGTAGGACGTAGAATCTTCGGTAAATCATGGGTGCACTTGTTGTACCTCTACCTGCCTCTTCGAGGATACGGGCGTGAAGATACTTTTAAAATTATATTACTTACAACAAACTTATTTTAAATTTATAAAATAACTTTCAGATTAATATACTGATTGTTTTCAAAATTTTATCAGTTCTTCTTAACAGTTTGCGTTAAATACCTTCAACCTTCCACCTAGTTTTCATTTTTCAACTTATCGATTTTGTGGATAAGGCAACAACTTAGAGCTCAAAATTTGCATTGAAAACCGTTCAAAAGATCAAAATATATGTACATCTTTTCACAAGTTAAAATGCTGTTATTTTTAACAAACTTTAGATTGTAGAACCTTTTGAGCTCTGAAATCTATTCTTAAGTATAGGACTTGCTTTTTTGACTTAAAATACCTCAATTTAGGTGTAAGTTTCAGAGATAGCCTGCAGAATCAACCGGCCTACAGATTGTTGTTATTAAAATGTGTTTTTAAGGTTTTGTACACAAATAGGTAAGGCGATTTCCTCGTATTGGTCCAGATCTCCTTGAAGAATAGACCAACTGCCATGCAGGCAGCCCGTAAAAGGCGATTGATTGGCTAATCGTATCTCTCCATCGTAACTATTTGGTGGTATAGGTCGCAGGATGGCAACGTCCCGCTTGGGTTTGGTACCACCGCCTTACATATTCTTGCTATAATGTCATCAGTGCTTGTCATTGCTGTGTGCTGTTGAGAGGGTAAGGGAGCCGGTAAACGTGATTGTTTACATCAGTACTTTTGTGTTTCTAATTATTTTTGTAATATTGAACTCACCCCGTGCTTGGAGTACTACGTGTTAGCAAAACTAAGCAACAATTAGATTTATTCAGCGATTGCACTCGGGACGTGCACTCCCGAGCTTACATATTTATGTGGCATTAACACCCCGCCATTACACACACCATCTTTGATGTCTATAGGCGATGGTTTCTCTGTCTATGAGGAAAACCTATCTGCTTTTTTGTTACCTACCCTTTGAATTTAAAAAAACAACACAGAAAGCAAACGTTATGTAAACAATCATAACTTACATTCACTACGTTACGCAGCAAACAGTTTGACATACCAGAATAATTGGTTGCACATAAATCAAAGGTGATACATTGCCTATTGTATTATTGGTGTTTGGAAAATCAATTCAGTGTGATTAGTGAATAGGTAATTATTTGTAGCAATAGTTTCGCTGATTATGAAATATAGTATTCCACTTGATGTTGCCTATAACTTCGTTCTAATTAAGATTTCTTTCCGTTTGATATACCTAGAACATAGGCCTATATCTAGTTAGTCGAACGCTTTGTTATAGACAAATATAAATTAAATCTATTATAACTGACTATGATAGAAAAAGAGTGCGAGTATATACGTGTATATATGTCTGTGTGTGCGTTCGTGCATGTGTGCGTACATATTCAGTTATTTAAAATTGCCGACATAGTGACATGACTGACATAATTTATTTAAGAGTTGAAGCATCGTTTTGATTTGTATAGTTTTTGTCCAGTGTTTTTCCGCCACCCTTAAATAATTTACCATCTGCGATTCAGCCAAGCAGTTCGTAAAATGGGAACGATTGGTTATATACATTACAATCATCATGACTACTAGGTAGAAGTGATCTGCAATGGCTCGCCCGGGTAGTTGGTACCACCGCTTTACCTATTCCTGCCGCAATAGTGTCAATGTTTTCATTGTCGTATTCCGATTTGGAGGGTACGGTAGACGGTAAATTTATGCAAGTAGCATTAATACCTTTCCACACGGATAGCAACACACCATTCACATCTTTGTTGACACGCGATGGTTGTCTCCTTCATGACGAGAGCTATCTGCTTATTTGTTATCTTATAATATAAAAAATATTTATCGCAAGTATCTGATGCTGAAATTAGACCAATTAAAGTTATTATTAGCCACTTCATTACGTGCAATAATTGTCTTTATGGGACAAACGAGCAGAAGGCTCATCTGATGGTAAGTAATAACCATACAAATATATCTACTAGCGGACCCAGCAAACGTTGTTTGTTTATACAAGTTACTTGTATTGAAGATTTTGGTGGGGTAGATACTTGAGAGGGTGGATATAGTTCAGTCATTCTAGGGGGTTCACTTTGGAAAATTGACATACCCAGTATATTACCGCGTAAAAACTTGTAATTTGGCATCCTAAAATTGTTCTCAAAATTCACATATAATTGGATGGTCACCAGTTTTACAGTCAGGGGTCAAAGGTTACAAAAACCGTTTATATCTCATTGTGGACGTCGGAAATTGGCTGTACGCAGAAGAATGTGGGCTCTGCTTTTATTTGCCATCAATAAGGATGGAATACTCGCGATACTGGTACTCAGGACGTGCGCTCTCGAGCTTACACCAGTTTTCCCGTGCCTATTTTAGCATTCGTAGACCCATAGTTTGGTCCCTAATGCCTGGAAGATTGCCATGGTAAACCCGATCTCCAATAAAGGCAACAAATCTGATCTGGATAGTTACAGATCTCTTGCAATTACTTGCAATTACTTGCAAAAAAATGCGTGTCGAGCGCAATGTAGGGTTAGGAAGTTGCCCATCACGATAATGCGGACTACGTTAATCGTCAATGACGGATACATCCATAGCATAGGTTCACCGCCTTTTAACACTTGTCCAATTACATTTAGCCAAGTGCCAGCGGAAATAAATACAAAGCCAAGTCCCGGAATGCATAGACTTTTGTTATAAAAAATCATATATTATTAAATGAATCGGCGACTATCATAGCGTGATCTAATTGTTGTGCAGCACTATCTATGAACATCATAACGAAAAATATTCTGCACACACTTTAAAAAATTTGCAAGACAACTTTTATATGTTTTTATATATAGTAGATAGGGCAAACGAGCGGGTAGTGCACCTGATGGTAAGTGATCACTGCCGCCCATGAACAACTGCAGTACGGTTTTTTAAGAATGAATAAGCTCGTTTCTTGAAGGTTGAAGGTCCCTAAGTCGTATCCGTTCGGAAACACCCCCGAGAGTAATTGATTCCACAAAAGAGTAGTGAGAAGCAAAAAGTGTCGACAAAAACGCACGTTTGTGGACTTTCAGACATGGAGGTGGTGAGGATGGAACTCTAAAATTTGACGCAATGTCCGATGATGGAATTAAGCGGCAGGAATTAGTCCGAACAACTCATCGGAGCACTTCCCATGATAAATACGGTAAAAATACAGAGAAACTACATCTCTGCGTAACGCCAGAGAGTCAAGTCGATTAGAAATTGCCTGGCCGTCAACGATTCGAACCGCTCTATGTTGAATGCGATAAGGAGGAAGAACCTAGTACTGAGGAGCTCCGGCCCAGAGGTACTCCATTTGAATTTGGGCTTTGTAAAGTTAGAAGCAAAGGGCTGGCATGAAGTACTGCTTTGCTCTACTGAGTAGGTACACCAAGCTTTTTGGAGGCTAGTTTAGATTTTCCTTCAAATTACCGCGGAACTGACGTTGTTCGATATGTCGACTCCCAGAATTACAATACTGGCTGAGGCTGTCGGGAGAGTGACGTGAACGATGTGACGTGACGTGATGGGACGTGAACAAACGTGACGACAGCCTGCAAATGAAGGCAGTGATGAGTGCGTGACTGGCACTTTGCTCCGGATCAGGTAGTGGTCCGACGCGCCGAGTGGAGCGTCCACCAATACCTGATAACGGTCCGGGTCCGGGCAGGAGATTCAACAGTGAAGGCGTATGGCCATCCACATCGGGAAATCGCGTAGGCGAGGTTACCAATTGTATTAGATCATACGCCAAGGTAAAATCGTGAACAAACCTCCCCGTATGATAGGTGGTGCGAGAACATAGCCAGTTGGCGTGGTGGGCATTAAAATCGCCCAAGATCACGATCCCTGCAGAGGGGGTCTACTCTAACACGGAATTTACAGCCGTTTGTAAATGCTCAACGAGCCGGTCAACTTCAGTATTCCCGCTATGGGACCTGTATAGGTACGCGTAGCTCCATGGATGATTGACGCAAGCTACGCATAACCAGACGATGGATAGGTCCTGACCTTCAGTCCTGACCTTCAAGCTTGCCGAGGCGCCGGTAACAGACTTCTTCTCTGACGTATGCGCAAACACCAGCCCGCGGCACAAAGGAATGTTCCAATTTGTACCCCGGGTAGGAGAGATAGGAAGTATCAGTCGGAGAAGATATCTGTGTCTCGGTCAAGAAGAGCAAAGCTGCCTTCGCTGTCTCGAGATGGTAGTGGACGGCGTTCAGGTTGGAATGAAGCCCCCTGATATTACAGAAATCCACAGTAAACGAGGTAGGGGATGCCATGGCCTTCTTGTTCTGTTTGCCCCGGACAGGTTTGTCTATGAGTGCAATTTTGCCCCCCTCCCAGAATACGCAGGATAGCCCGAGCATCCATGACCTGGCTGGAATCCAGAGCACGGACGCCTAGGGGGATTCTCTACTGCTGGCGCAAGTGGTACCCCTTTGGGTACTCCTGGACTCTCACAAATCGAATGAAACGCAGCAGCAGAGCTGCTTGCTACTTTACGTCGGTGTCAAGTGAGAGAGTGGTATCTCCCCGGGTCGAGCCGGGCTATTCAATTGCAAATGCAGGCACTACCACTAATTTGGTTGACTGACTGCACTGACGTTAAATAATTTTTGTCACAGAAAATATCCCACCAATGGGCAATGGGGTCGTCACATCCCTACGACGCCGGGAGAACCAGTCGGTCGACCATTATTCGTAAATAAAACCTGCCTTACCTTGATAGTTTTCCTTTTGAATTCATTATAATATTTACTAGTACCGCAAATTTGGCCATAAAAAATAAAAAAAGTTGTCTTTTTAAAATAAAACAATTATTCATGTATTAATTCAATGTTACACCGAATTTGTCGCAATTATAATCGCATTGTAATTTTCTGTCAATTTAATCGTAATCGTATGACACTTCACTTAAATAGTAAACTTGAGCCCCAGATTCATTATTCATGATTTTCACTGATGTTTCATGGTTATAATTTTGTTTTATGGTAAATAAAAACATATTTGGAATTAAAACAGACCAAATTTAAATAAAGGAACAAGAATGTTGAACTTTATATTTTATCAGCTGTATCGCATTTACTTATATCACTTGGGATCTATGAAATACTGGCAGAACTGGCGTGAGAACATTCAACAGGGCCGAAATTAAAAAAAATTTGGATTGGATATATACAAAGTCAAAGAGTATACAATAATACTAAGTAAGAACATAGTGAATCGAACTTGGTTTTACTGGAAATTGTGCTTGACTTTCTAGGGGTCCGCGGACTGTAAAAGGTTAAGAAAAACTACCTTAAGGCGCGGAATGACTACGATTTAAAAACGTTGAATTCACTCACACAACGCCTATTAGCATGTAATCTATTTTGACATTTACATTACGTTAAATAAGGTTAAAAATTGCAAAGCAAAGCAAACAAGAATATTTTGTTAAACTGTAACTAGACTAGAAATAAACGTTTAATTTGTAGGATTTCCTTAGATAACTCAGAATATACGCATTAAATTTAATATTTGTCTGGTTAAAGTTGTAATAAAACTTTATTTCTATTATATTCTTTTTTTAATTCTTTTTGTAATTTTTGTATTATTTTTTATTTTATTTTCTTTTCCTTTAAAGTGTGTTATTGTTTTTGTCTCTTCTTTTTAGTTTTTTTTTTGTTAATAGCTTTTAAGGCCACATTTGATATTAATGGTATGCTTTATTTTTATGTCGTGTTAATAATATGTGCACAAGTGTCTTTGTTTGTCTACTGTTTTCTACATATGGGTTAGCTGGAAGAAATCTGGATATGAGATAAGCTTGCCTTTTGTTTTAATATACATCATTTTATTGTTTACTGTAAATGTTTTGTGTACAATAAAGTGTTTAATAAATAAATAAAATAAATAAAAAAACTTGCTGTTGTTTATTCGGCTAACATTTTTCTTTGACCTTATTCTGTACTCTGCATTTTTTGCGTGGGATATTTTTCTTGGGTTTCCTCGTACGCGAGCGTCAAAGAAACCCAGTTTTGTTAATGTTGAGCTAACACCGCGCCTTTAGGAATTGCTTAGTTTGCTTATGGGTTAATCCGGCACTGTAGGTGGTAGAATTCAGCAACGTCTCACCGTGGTAAGATATCCGGTAAACTTTTGCATGTGACATTCTAACTACACACGGATAACAACGTACTAGTAACATCTTTGGTGTCTATAGGCAATGATTATTTTTTTCCATCAAAAGAATCATCTGTTTGTTTGCTGTTCTATAAAATAAAAGCAATTTTAAATAGTAGATAACATTATTAAGCAGTAATTGTTCGAGGTGGTCCATAACAAGCAAAGTGATTCTCTATTGTAATTTTTTAACTGAACGCGCCATGCAAGCCCCGGGCGATTCTCAGCCGAAATCCACACTTCGGTAACCGCTCACTGCAAACTGACGGTTCAAATTAATTGTGTACCTACAAATATAGCCACAGGCTTGTTAAAGATGCGTACAATATGATATAAGGTAAACCATTGATTATACTTGTTATGATAAAACGTTGATATAACCGTTAACTGATTTTACAATAGTAAGTTTAGGTTTACTGAGTGTATGTCACACGATTTCAATCGACGAATAAATGGAAGATATCAGATTGACATGTATGTAGGTATGTAATATTATTGGAATTTGGTAATATTTAAGTACTAGCCGTTGCCCACGACTTCGTCCGCGCGGACTTCGTTTACTGCGCACAGCTCCTCCCTCGTAGGTGATAGCGTGATAATATGTAGCCTATATGTTGACCCGACCTGTTAGTAATATTCGTGCAAAATTTGAAGTAAATCCGTGTAGTAGGTACTTTTTGAGTTTACCCCGGATATACAATGACTTTCCAACGATTTTATTATATGTATAGATGAATATCTATTTAGGCGTCCGAGCACGTATACTAATTTCGTGTTTGTATGTTTATTTATATGTTTTGTCCATGAATTTCTCGAGAACTAAATATCGAGATAATTCCTTTTAATTTAAATAAGGTATATATTTCAACTTATGGTACCAGTACTTTTAAGTGTTCCGAAGTAAACTAGGAACCCTTATATTTCGCTGTGTCCGCCCGTCCGCCCGTCCGCCCGTCCGTGGTCTAACTTAGTACTTAGATATTTAGTACTAGAAACTTGTAATTTGGCACTAATATACACATTAGTCACATTAGACAACAAAATGGTAGCATAAAGTTCTGGAAAATATTTTTTTAGGGTAGATCTTCTTGATGTATAGTGGATGCTCTTCATGTACCCCATGGGTTTTAAAAATATTGTAGGTTTGTGAAAACAATTTTTAGAATAGGGGACTCGTTTGTGACATACACATTAAGTTTTAAAGTGCTAATTTTTGTTAGTCAAGTGTTACATTCCACAGAGCCCACTACCAGCTCAACGATTGCTTTTAGGGGAAGAAAAAAATAACGGTAGTAGTAAATATAACTAAGTTAAAAGAAAAACTATCACGGCTTAGAAAGCTTTACAAAAGTAATAGTTGACCAACTTATAAAATGTACTTCAATAAGTTTTTTGGTCATTCTAAGGAGTACAATTTTTGAGCGTAACACACTCTTATCTCCTATATAAACAAATAATATTAGCTTAAATCTACTATAACATTGTTTAGATATTATATATGCATCGTATCATATAGATTTCATTATTTAATAACCATGTATATAGGAGTTATTTACCCTCATCACCTTAAATCCGGTTAATTTTACACGTTTTGCACGCGTAAAATGTGCGCTGTCTTCTGATCAATCGCAGGTATTTTTAATTTACTCACACTTTTGATCAGATTTATACACACAAGTGAAAAATACATATCATTTTATATCATGATCAACTTTCCCATCTTATTGCAGTGAAAGTTTTTATTTTGTGAGTATAACTAAGTATGTAACACACTTGGCCAAAGATTCTCTCGTTTCAATGGTTACTACTCTAACTGACGAGGTCCAGACGAATCGGATTAGTTTTAACGAATCTGCAATTATGCTGCAACATATGGAGAGTAAGGTAGCCGGTAAACTTATGCACGTGGCATTAGACCTCGCCACAAGATAGCAACGCACCATTATCACCTTTGGTGAATATAGGCGATAGGTGACTCTTTCCCTCAGGAGACTACTTGTTTTCTATCTAATGATATAAAAAAATATGGGTCAGGTAGCTGTGGTTCTGATTCTTTCCATTTCGATGCAAAAGTGTGTTCTTCAATTTTTTAATTTTTGGTTCTCAATTTTTAGGAATTTCCATATCGCATATTTTGGATATATTCGTTCTTTTTTAGTAAACGGGTATTGAGGTATTTATTATACCTAACTCCCAAATTTAGATAAGTAATAACAAACTATCTTTCCAATGGCAAGAAATTTCAAAATATATGCTTTTTGGTACTTTCCATGTATAAAACACCATGGAAATTACTAAAAATCCATAGAAATTATTTTATTTCATTTTGTTTGCAATGAATAAAATGAAATATCAATGTGCATACTGTAAATAATGCAATCATGATAAATATTGTATCAGTATTTTTTTATTTAAATCTGTTAAACCAAAGCTTATTAATTATTATTATATAGAGCGTCTAAATACCATGTTCATAGTGCCGAAAATGAGTCTATCGCATTTATGTTTTGATGTTAAGGAAAATATTCAATGTAAAGCGTAGTACTCCAGCTAGGTTAGGCTAGCTAATTGCTCGGTTGAGCATACATCTATGTTTTTTGGCTAATTTTTCATAACTCAACTACTTACTTATGTACCGATATTATTACGTCGCTACAGTTACAATGATTTTTATGAAAATTTCAACCCTCTGAGTTTTCCACACACTTTCAATTGCATGGCTTAGAAAAGCAAAAGGTAATAGGAATCGTGTAGCACACACACTTTATCGCTAATTTGTTTCGCTGTATATAATTGCTGTGTCTAATTTTGAGGAACTGTGTGCTCTTGAATCTGTTTGCTAACTTATTTGTTAATGCTATACCCATGTACCTAACGAAGGGTATGTAAGCACTACAGTAGTATATAAACACTATAAGGTTATTAAAATTTTAGAAAAAATTGGTAATGTGTGTGTTCTGAAGTTTTTCATCACAGTAATGCGGTCTTGGAAGAGGGCTTTTATTGTTTCATATTATGGACATTTAACCTTTTTAACGTCAATGATGGATGATATCAATACACAGTACAGATTTCACCACTTATAAAAGTTCTCTAAGTACATTTTATAAGTTGGTCAACTATTACTCAAAAACTTGTAAAGTCTTCTAAGCCGTGACATTTTTTCTTTTAATTTCATTATAATTACTGCTGCCATAAATGTTTCCACCCCCAAAACGAACAGAGGGGGATACTGGACACTTGATTCTAAAAAAATTAGCATTTTAAAGCTTAATATTTCGTAAACGAGTCCCTTAATCGAAACATTGTTTTCACAAACTTACTACTCACAATATTTTTTAAAAACCTATCCAATGATAATACCCACACTCTGGGATACAAGAGAAAAAAATCAATTTTATCATTGTCATGGAGAGAAGTTACCCTAAAAAATATATTTCAATGTTTTATGTTACCACTTAGTTACCGTGACTAATAAGTATATTCATGCTAAATTATAGATTTCTTAGTACTAAGGATCTATGAGCTAGACTGAGGACGGACGGACGGGCTTAGCGAAACTATAACCGTTTCTTGTTACTTCGGAACCTAAAAAAGCTAGAGTGTGTTTAATCAACAAAATTAAAATAAAAAACAATTTTCACGCCACTAACTTAAGCACAAGCGTCACGTCAGTTTCATGTTTGAGGTTTGGTATTACTCGTAATTTTGAAAATGGTAGGCTATTACTTCCAGTAAGAACAACATGCCAATCCCTAAGTTTAGTGGAGAGGAGAAACTCAGAAAAATAGGTCGCCGGAAAAATTAGGGAAAGGAGAAAATTAAGCTCAAACGAATTTAGGAAATAAATGTAAACGAAGATATTATATAAGAAGTTATCATATCCAGAGAAACATTTGGGAGAGAAACATTCTCTTACTATAGAAAAAAAAAATTGTCAATTATTTATATTATTATTAAGCTGAATAATAATTATAGAATGTGACTCAAAGGACTAAATTTTGTAATTTTTATGAACAAAATATTTTTTTCTCATAACGATTTACGCCTTTTTGCATAAAAAAATTCACTTTTAACGCAAGAGTGAGTATTTAGTGGAAAATGATTACCAAGTGGATAATTTAATGCAAAAAAGTAGTAAATAGTTATGAAAAAATGTTTGTAAAAATCAAAAAGTTTTAGACCCTCGAATCACATTCTTTTTTGGCTGGATATCTTTCCTTGGCTTTAATTGTGTTAAAATATGTTCACCTATTTTGCAAGGACCTTAGATTGAACGTAATAAATCAATAATTATGGTCGACGCACGATTTACCAACAAGTAGCTGCGATTCGGTAAATCGATATTTGTAAATAATGAACTTGTATGCGTAGCGCGCGGGTGTCCGATCTTAAAATTTTTATATAATTATTAGGTAAAATTGTTTACCTAATTATTATATTACCATTTTATTATATTATCTAATTATTATATTTTTACTTAATTATAAAGTACATCGCGGTCAGATTAACTTGACGCATGTCGTTGATGACGTCATTTGGCGCAAAACGTAACAATAATGTCTAAAAACAATATAACAATAACAGAAAACTAACCAAATTATCTACGCGCGTATCGGTAACAAAAATGCTGACCATGGCCATACTGACCCTTATATTATTAACCGGGCGAGCTAAGGGAAGCCCCTCCTTACATTCCAGAGATGCGTCAAGTTAACGTGTCCGCGTTGTAGGTACCTAAATTTTACATATTTGGTATCAGAATCGAGAACTGAACACCCTCCTTGAGTAAGAACAATATTTTACCAGTTAACCTGTGTATGGATGATTTATAGTAAATTTTTATGAGGAAAATTTTATTAACTGTAATCTTTTTACAAGTGCAAAATAAATAGTTTATATAAAATTTATTTTAATGTATATTAATGTCAAGGTAAATTTTTGTTTTCCTATTTTAGTTTTCTCCGATCATCATAATTTGGGTATTTTAAAAGCATGAGTCAAAAAGCATATTATAAATAAGAGTATCTAAAAACCAATTTCTTCTTCAAATCGGGTAGGTAGAAGATAAGCACTCAAGGTTTGGTCCGTCAAAAATTCCTATGCTACATAGAATATCTGGTCATAATATCATAACGATACATCTATTCGTGCCTAATATCCGGTCTTATCTAATCCGAAACTAATTCTGAGAAGCATTCAATGTCACCGGAATTATAGTGTGTACCAATCTATAGATCGAACATTGAAGTACAATGGCGTACAACCCACGCTTACTCATTATTCAATAAATGCGTAAGATGATCGAATCCGGCATGCTTTTCTATGAAGAATAAAGTACCTACAGTTAAGTATTACAAATACTTTTTTGTTCTTAAGGATTTTAGAGGCGTTATTATAATTTTGTTGCAGTGCTAAGAAATACTCATGTTGTTTTTGTTTGTTACCAGATATAAGATTTTTCTCGTAAATTGCCACTCGAATAGACGGCAAACTGTTAAAATACACTTACTTAAATCTGGGAACTTCCAGTTTTTTATAACGTTTTATGTATTAATCGATAAGTTTTGAGGAAATCTCGAATATTTCTTTTAAATATTATCATGTTAAAAACCAGGAAATACATAATTATCATTTGCATAATATGTAAATTCTATTAATGGTTTTTATGTTGTAAATATAAAATTGTAATAAAAATTGTAATAAAAGTAGACACGTATGCCAAAATATATTTGCGATAAGACATTGAAGGTAAAACAGAGATAATTACAACAGTAATAACAATTATAGCAATACATTTTCAAAGAATTTATCATATATATGTTGAACTAATGGAGACAACTTACCGCTTAATAAAAACAAGCTTTAATTTAAATATTTCTTAAATATGTAGCGCCTAATAAATCCTAATTTTTAACCGATTTCCCAAAAAAGGTGCTTAATTCAGCTGTAGTTTTTAGGGTTCCCAAGTAAACTAAGAACCCTTACAATTTCACTTCACATGTAGGGTTGTTACCAAGTGGTAACAACCCTACATGTGAAGTGTGGATGTTTTTTTCACATACCCAGTTGTGTGGGTGTATCGCTGGATAGGTTTTTAAAAAATATTGTAGGTTGTCGATTAAGGGATTCGTTCGTAAAATATTAAGCTTTTAAGTGCCAACTTTTGTTAGAATCAAGTGTCCCTCCCCCTGTCCCCTCTCCTCTGTGTAGGCTAAATGGTTGGTTTTGGGGGTGGTGAAAAACATGCTAGTAGGATATAATGAAGTTAAAAGGAAAACTATCAGGGCTTAGAAGGTTTTACAAGTTTTTGAGTAATAGTCGACCAACTAATAAAACGTACTTAGAGAAGTTTTTATAGGCGGCGAACCTGTGGTGCGGTTATATATTTGTCATTGACGTTGAATAGCTTAAATGTTCATAGTATTAAACTATAAAAACCCTCTTCTTATTCTGCATTATTGTGATAGGTAACTTCGGAACCCTACGTTGCGCATGGCCCGACACGTACTTTACTAATTTTTTATGTTTGTTATCTCAGAACAATTTACAGTTAATAAATGACTGAATATTATGACTCCGTCATAAAATTCTTTTTCTGCGTTTTCTCATCTCTGAAGTCTAGTGGTCTATTGTTGGTGTTAACCACATGAGATCCCGGTGGCGTTATGACGTAACTCGCAATGCAAAATTATCGTAATTGCTTAGTTATCGCAAGACACATAGCAGCCTTGTATGTTAGTGGCAGTCGTTGCCGCTTGATTAGTTTTGGTGCTGTGGCAAAAAGTGCATCCAATGACCAGCAAGCAATTGGCGACGTTTTTAATGAGTTTTTCGTTACGTTTAAATGTCATCGCTGATCGCTGGCGGATTGCAAACGTTAAGTGATACAGCTGCGGGTTTGATTCCCGGGTCAATTCAAATTTTTTTTTTAGTTTTCTGATAAAAATATCGATGCTCGGGATTGCAGAAGTTCCCGGTTGGCGATAAACTTGTCACCTATTACATTGTAGGACTTAGCATCTTCATTTAATCGTGGTTGCACTAGTTGCATCTCTGCCTAACTCTTCGGGGATAGAGGCATAATGATAATTTTATTTATATATTTTCTTCAGAGAATATACTTTGCGTTTGATCCTATAAAATTTGTCGTTCTATTTATTGCAGTTTTACTGCATTTAAACTAAATGGATAAGATTCGCATTGTTTATATTAAAAAGAGATGCACAATGCGAATGTGGAAGGATCGGGGAAGACTGACTAAATATTATCAAGCTATTCGAAGTTTGTGAAGAATTTGTATTTTTTCGGGGTCGGGGTCGTTTTCGGGGTGTTTGTATAAAGAGAGTAATGAATGTGAAGAAAGAAAGACGAAGCTGTAAGGATCATGATTCATGACGGCACTCGGGTCCACCCCGTAAGGGAGCTGTCGTGAAGATATTTTATCTGTTAGTGTTACATCAAACAATATTATTGAGGTCGCTGCCTGTTATAACAGTACGTTTATTTTAGCCTTAGATTGTGTTTTGACTTACCAATCTTATTCAACTAGAACGAAACGTCTTAGCGTGACTGACTAATATCATGAATTCCCAAGATCCATTTTTGTTATTCCAGGATCGCTTGTGGCTGAAATTTGACCACAGACTAAACCATAAAATCTCTTTTAAGAACTAAGTTTTTTTATGCTTATCCGCATAGGTACAAGTGAGAATGGACCCCGTCAGGGGAGGACCATCCACTCTTGAGTCGGTTGGAGCAACGCTCACCAGACCAAGGGCCGCTTCAGCGGTTAGGATTGGGACCCGTTCCGTTCTGCACAGCTAATCTCATAAGAGAGAAGCAAAGCAGAAAAATTTTTGAAAAAAGCTTTTTTTTTACATGCTTTCGACATTTTTTACCTAATAAAACAATTTAGAGCTAAAAAATTGCGTTCAATGTTATTCGGAAGATCAAACTCGTTGATCATTTTGAAAAAATATAATTCCGATTAGCTAGAAGTGCAAAACTTTTAGTGTGCCCCATGTATACTGTAACTTTACCTTATAACCAAACTCGGGCGTGACGTGGTGCAATTTTTACCTTGCTCACTTATTACCTACAAGTCGCTTAGAAGGAAGTTAGATTTTTCTCCAGTATTGGTCTGGACCTTCTTTGAAGAATATACTATCTATCATTTTTACCAGGCAGCTCCTAAAAAGCGTATAATTGGATAAACGTTTCACTACCGCCTGACTATTAATTATGTCCACATTGTCATTTTATCTCCAACTTTCATTGTCATCATGCCATTAAACTTCAAATGAAAATTAAAAGTTAGAATGAGGGTCGCGCTTTTTTTTTCGATTAAGGGACTCGTTTGTGAACTACACATTAATATGTATTTCACAAACGAGTCCCTTAATCGAAAAAAAAACAAGTTTTCGACCCTAACTTTTTTAAAAATTTTAAAAATTAGTATTACTAATTCATTGATATAAAAAACCCAAGATACACAATCAGTGTGTCAAAAACGTCCTCCAAAAATGAGTGCACTTAAATTGTGCACTCATTTCAAATAGAATCGCGTCGGTCGCGACACTGTCAATTTTATTTCTTTACGTACATTGCTTTGTAAAAACAACTATAAGTCGTGCACTTAAGGTTGGATATGCAAAGACATATGTTTTTGCCATATCCATAACTACTTAAATGAAATTAGGGACACATTTGAGTGTCAGTTTTGTTCGGGACTGTGCATCTAGGGTTTTTTATATCAATGTACTAATTAGTATAATACATATACTAATTTTTATATAATTACTAATACATATTAGTTTTAAAGTGCTAATTTTTGTTAGGGTCAAGTGCTCCCCTCCGCAAGCTAAATTGTTGGTTTTGGGAGTGAGAAAAAATGTACGGTAGTAGCAAATATAACGAAATTAAAAAAAAAACGATCGCAGCTCTAAAGACTTTACTAGTTTTTGAGTAATAATCGACCAACTTACAAAATGCACTTACTTGGAGATTTTTTTATAGGCGGTAAATCTGTGGTGCCGATATATCCGTCATTGACGTGAAGTAGTTTAAAGGTTCATAGAAAGAAACAATAAAGTCCTCTTCTTTGTCCGCATTATCGTACGAGGTTCTTCGGAACGCTCGCACGACACGCACTTCAACAAGTACTTATATAAACAGGTAGCAGATTTTTTATTAGAAAGAAGTAACCGTCACTTAAATGTATTGTATAAAATATGTTAAAAGTGCGACGCTATCTCTGTATCGGAGTCCTTTGCTAAGAATAGATCAATTGCCTTACTGCTAGACATCTCGTTAAAAACGAGAAAATGGTATTAAGTGTACTAACATCGTGACATCTAACTAGGTGGTAGAGTTCCGTTATGTCTTACCTAGTTTTTGGCACCTTGGTTTGCTTGTCACTTCGTGTTCCGGTTTTGATTGTAATGTAGACAGTTAACTTATCGATTTTGCATTCCATCTTTGCTACACGATCAATAATTCACTATTTACGTATGTGGTGTCTATGGGCCATGATTTTCTCTTTCCATCAGTAAACATTAGCTTTTTTGCTATTCTATGATATATAAAAATAATGTAAACTTTAATTATTAGTTATTTATAGTATCATTATTCTTCACCCTAAAACAGCATTGCAACAGGAAAAGGTGAAAAAATGCATTAAAACTCAGACGAGACATTGCAAAATTCTATAAATTAGCACTTACGATAGTAGTTGCATATTTAGCTTCATTTGCTCTTTACTACATGTCTGGCAGTAGAGTAGTTGATTTTGAGTGATTGAAATCTTCTCAGAACAGAATTACTTATACAAAATATTGTTGACACTATCAATTTAATTTTATACTTGGCTTTCACTAGTCTATATAAATGGTTCTTGGTACGGAAACAACTGGAATTTCAAAAATATAAAGAAATAATTTGAAAAGTGTATTTAAACTGAAAACAATTTGAATTCATTTTAAATTAAAAAAAATTTGAAACACCTTTTGCAATACTTATTTACTAACTTTAAGTCTCATTATGTTACTTAGGATAAGTTTTCGCTTAAATAATAAAATTATTGTTTGGGTTGGTGTAGTACTAGATTGTAAGCAAAAAATTACAATATCATTGACGAACCAGCATAATAATAGATTGATATTGAAATTATTAAAACGAAATGGCAACGTTTGGTAAACAGAATATACAGGTGTGAATAAATTATAAAATCCATAAAATTATCCTTTTTTTAACCATAGAATTTCTAAAGTTAACATTTTTTATGTACAGTCTACAAAAGTGATCCCATGATTATATTGAGTCATAATGCAAGCTCGTTGAAATCTTTTGAAAGAGTAAGAAAGTAACATATATATATGTGGATAACATAAGATCATAAAAAGAGAGTTTTAATGAACTTGCAAAAATGCGGGATAAGAAATTTTAAAATGGCTCCCATTCAGGGGGCTAAGGGGTGCGACCCCCTTTTGTATGGTTTTTAGTCGATAAAATTAGAAGTACAATACGTGGGTAAAATATTGGAAGTCCGTTCCAAAACCCACTGTATATCCGCTGACATATATTGGCGAACACTGCTTTTAGATGTCACAGATACATTACTTAATATATAATAGTATTTTGTTTTTCATATCATAGCAAACCAGCAGGAGGTTATTCTAATGGAAAATGATATCGTCCAGACACTAAACATGTTAATGGTACGTTGCTATCCGTGTGGCACGGATGGAAAGCCATATGCATAGTTAATTGGCTACGTTATTTTCCAGACCAGACAGCGACAAGCACCGACGCTATTGCGGGAATAGGTAAGACGGTGTTACCGAACCCGGGCGAGACATTATATAGAACAACTCTAGTGACGTATGTCATATAGGTATGCCGTCTCTCCCTTTTAAGAGATGCTTACCAACTTATTTATTACTCATATCTATAGTAGTGACAAAGATTTAGATATACTAATGCAGACTGCAAATTATTTTTAACTCATATGAAATTCTATATTTGATCTTTTGTACACATTATTATACATTTACGTAAAGATCAATTATGAAATTTACATGTGCGACCAAAGTAATCTGAATTTTTAAATATTTGGACCTGTGGGATTAAATAAATTGCTCCGCTAAACTATTAATCATAATGTGTTATAAATGGCATAATTTTTGGAGGTGGTATCACGAATAACGGCGACATATTGAATTAATGTTGTTATGTTTCCCCGTGTTGGTTCCGGGCTCCTTTGAAGAATAGACTAACTGCCGTTCTGCCAGGCAGGTCGTAAAAGGCGACCGATTGGCTATGTAAGTCACTACCATCGTGGCTACTAGGGATAGAGTTCTGCATTTTCTCGCCCGGGTCTGGTACCACCGCATTGCTTACTCCTGCCGCAATAGCGTCAGTGCTTGTCGCTGTCGTGTTTCGTTTTTGAGGTAAGGTAGCCGGTAAACTTATGCATGTGGCATAAGATCTCGCCACAAGATAGCAACGCACCATTAACACCTTTGGTGTCTATAGGCGATGGTTGACTCTTTTCATGAGGAGACCCATCTGCTTGTTTGCTATCTTATGATATAAAAAAATTGTTTTAGATTGTTTAAATATATTTTGTAACAGCTTTGCTTAAAAAATAGAGCTTTTATTATTATTGTAGTTATATCTCGTGTCTAAAATATAATAAAAACTCTCTACGAATAAAATACCTGCAAACTAGGTAGTGGAGATCTGCAACGTCTCGCCCGGGTGTCTATGCTTCTCACTGTCGTGTTTTGGTTTGGCGGGTAATGTAGCCGGAAAACTTATAAATGTAACATTAACCAGATTGCAACGCACCATTTACATCTTTGATGTATATAGGCATTGGCTGTCTCTTTCATGTGGAGACATAAATTTAACCAAAATGTATTCAAAAATGTTAGCTTGAAGAAGCAATAAACAATTACATCCACATAATTTCTCTAATATTAGTTGGACTTAAATTGCAAAGACAGCACATGGAACCAATTTCCCGAGGAAAGTCAGAAAAGACCCCAGTGGTAGAATTACTATCTACACGCACCGTACTACAGGACCTCTTATTTCTTGTGTATTCAAAGCATAAAACACTCTTTTTGTTTGACTTAATATGCCAAATTGTAATAACAATGCCCCTTGATTTGAAATAAGATTTCCATATTTTATGTTAGTAACTAACTCTCTTCCAGGTACAACTTGCGGTAGGCCCCGTTCTTGCTAAACAGTTGGGACAAGATGTAGACCTTGTCACACAGGAATAATGTAACTTTGTACTAGTGTAAGACTTTTCAAACTTTAAATGAAAAAATCAGTAATTCCAGAATTTACTTCCTGTAAACAAACTCACAAACTAACATACTTTACCTCTTTAATAATATTAGTATAGATGTAAGAATTACGTGATTTAATTAAAGTTTATAGCGTAATACTAGAATAGCACGCCAATGTGGCAAAATAGGAAGAAGCTGTATCAATTAGATACCTATATATTACCATCCGTGTAACCCTATTTGTATAATTAATGATTTTGATTCCGATTCAATATGCTTGCGCTCATTAGGTTGGGTAATCACGGATTCGAAGTTTATTCACATGACAGTAATATTAAGTTTCATAAAGCTTAGAGTTATCATTTTATATTTTAAAAACGTTTATATTTTGTCTTTATCTTCGTAAACAGGTAAGTGTATCTCGTTATTATAGTAGGTGGTTGTAATTGTACTGTTTATGAAGTTAAATATTTGCTGTCCGCCCCGAACCATTTTCAACAACTTACAACTTCCAGGAAATAATCTTATTATGATTCTTTAACTGTCTTAAAAGCAAAAGTCTCGCATTTAAAAATTGTGATGCAATTATTTTAAACGCTGACATTGAAAAAGACAACTTAAAATAATCCGAGAATTCCGACTGCCCTTCACTTTGTTGCGCTGATGCATAGTGATGGCCGCTTTATTTAGACCGAATGAATTCAAGCTGACTATTTAAATCCGCTTAAATGATAACAGTCTTACGTGCATTGTCTAGACAGCTTCACAGTGCACTAATTCTTTAGTCACTTTCTTGAAATGTTAGCAAACAAGCCGATGACACTTTTTATTGCAAGAGGTAATCTTCGCTCTTTTTAAACAACAAAGAGATTGATATGTAGGCGTTATAGATTCTAGCACCTACTGTCGCAACGTGATTGCATATTACTGTCATATTTTTATATATGTAGAGATATATATGTAGGCGTTATCTATTCTAGCACCTACTGTCGCAACGTGATTGCATATTACTGTCATATTCTGACAGTGAATTTACTGTTACTGTCAGGATTGATGATAACATAGTATGGGCTTCTACATGACTATAACGACAGAACTGATATTCGGACTTGTAGTAACTAGTGACATGGACTTTTTCTTGCATGCAAATAGATGAAAATATATGATTAACATATCTTTAGGTGGCGCAGCGGTTTTGTCTTATTTGCACCTGTTTGGTTTAGTCAGTCTGCTTGTTTATTATCCTAAATTATGAAGATTATTCATATGGTCTTGTACCCGTTAAAAATAAAGTAAATGTACATTCAAATTTAAGTCAACTTGGTACATATTATGTTATTTTGATTTGCAGATATTTACAATAAAGCTTGTTTATTTAAAGTTTTTAAAGTTTTATCTATTATATATATATCTGGGCCTCTTTTGAAGAAATATTTATTTCCTGATGTGTCGTAAAAGGCAAGAAAACGTGCACATTTCACAAAGGGAATAGGAAAAACATTCTATTTGGTTGTTATCCTAATATCGACTCAAATATATATTACTTTCCGACTTTTATTTCGACGTTTTTTAATCTGCGGTTTTAATTTGCAATGTTTATGCAAAAGTGTTCATGTCTCTAAACAAGATCGTAAAAAATAAAATGTACGTTTGACTTTTATATTCTTGGTCTAAATGTACTAGGTTCTTGTTATAAGAATTATCAATACCGGAAAATTTTTGGGACACGTTGTTTAGTAATTATATTATTTCATATTATTAGTTATAGACGATGTTTTTTTCATGTCACATGGCTTGATTGATAATAAATGAACTAAGTGGAACTAGAATACGAAAATTGATACGTAGTGTAAAATATGCTACACATTGTAAAACACAACATCATATATAAATAGATTAGAAAAACAAATTTTTATTTATACATATCCCTTATATGCGGCTAAGATGTACAATGTGTCTTGATTCTTGACGTCTAAATATATAAAAACTATTCAGTAATTTAACTTTCTAGATGATCTGCGCAGTTTTGCACGCGAATAGATGCCACCGACGTAAGAAATTTCATACATTTTTTTATCCGCTAGCCCCCGAGTCTTCAACTACCTCTTTGTCAAATTACATTAAAATCAGTTTAGTAGCTTAGTCATGAAAGTGTAACAGATTAACAAACATTCAGGATTTCGCTTTTTTATTTTAGTATGGATAATATGGTATACCTATAACCTGCGCTCTATAACTCTACAGCTGCATTACAACAGTTTTTGGCGAAACCCACGGAAACATTAATTTTTCCGGGATAAAAGTACCCTATGTGCTATTACAGTTTTCATCCACATCGGTATGGCCGTTTTTGCGTGAAAGAGTAATAAACATCCATACATTAATCAAACGTACATACGCATTTATAATACTAGCAGCACCGTGCAACCCGCTGCGTTATATAAAAGATTTTGTTGAATCCCGCGGCAACAACTCATTTTTCTGAGATAAAAAATAGCCTATATGCTATTCCAGGTTATCATGTACATGTTTTCCAAATTTCATTTAAATTGGTTCTACCGTTTTTGCGTTATTAAGTACATCCTTCGATCCATCCAAACATTCAAACTTTCGCATTTATAATATTAAGATAGACTTAATATAAATTAGTAGGAAGTAATAATTATAGTATATGATCTGTGGTATGGATACATTTGTATAACAGGTAAGCGTAATGATTTGTAAGTGAAAAAAGTCGCGGGTGTCCTTAAATTATTTTATGTTGACCCACACAGCTTTGCCCGCGAGTAGAGAAACAGGTCACCAATATAACAAATATACTTTGTTACACCAGTCCAAGAGTTTAGGATAACAAACACCTGTCGACTAGAACCAAGGCAATCGTGTACCAAACATGTATCTTGAGTGTGCTCTAGTACAGTGCGGAAACCTGGACATCGTATACCAAACAGGAAAGATGGTTAAACTTCTCCTTTCATATGCGTTATCTTTGAAGCATTTTAGGCATATCATGAACACATACATTGTATGGACTCCTCTCATTTACCCAGACATATAATCTTGGGTCATAGCCCAAGCAAAGCGGCCGGTAGGTCGTCCTTTGCTGAGATTCAAAGACTGTAAAACGCGACATGTTTTCCTTTGACATTGACTTCTCTCGCTGGGACAAGATGGCACCGGATCGCAGTCACTGGAGAGAATCCACTGCTGACGACCTAAAATCTCAGGACGATGCTTGACTGAAGGTACTGGCCCATAAACATAAGCTTAGGCACAGTCGAAACACCAATACAGTACCACCAACACACCCCAAAAGTAATGTTACCTGCTAACATTGTGGTCGCTATTACGGATCCCGAATTGGGTTGTATAGCCATCAGCGTAAGTGTGGTAGGTACTTATACAGCCATTACCTTTAAGTGGCGCTGTTTGAATCATTTGATAAGATGAAAAAGGCCTGTGATGATGATGATTTAATTTAAAAATTGATTTCTCGTGTTTTTTTTTATATCATAAGATAGCAAACAAGCAGATGGGTCTCCTGATGGAAAGAGGTATTGTAATATTATTAATATTAAAAATGTATTAGACAACTACAACAATTATTTATATCATGACATATTTTAAGAGGCTGACCTAAATACTAATTTAATTTAAATAAAGGCTGTACTTTCCTCTAATATTTTTAATTCACATTAAGCACTACTTTCTCTAAAAATACATATTTTGTATTATTGTTCAGCTTGCGGTATTTAAATTGCGATATTAAAAAAAGTTTTACAAACATATTTAATTTAAAATTAAAATTCGCGTTTGATTTTTACATTTTTGATCTAGATGTGCTAAATTCTTTGTCAAAAAATTATTGAAAGTGAAAACCAGTGAAAACCTGTTTATGAACACCTTGTATATTTTTTATTCTGTCATATTTTAACTGTAATAGGCCTAATCTGACTTTACAGTCTTAAATGAAATATTTTGGATAATTTTAAAAATGAGGGTGGGACACATTTTTACAAATTTAAACTTTCATTATTTGCGAAATATCAACTTGTAAATAAAAATACACCTATTTATCAATATAAAGAGAGTCAGAATGTCATACGGTAAAAGACAGGTGTAACTGTCCTGTTGTCTGTAAAACCTATCGGAATTGTTGCTATATGATAATTAAAAGTTTCTTAATCCTGAAAGTTTATCAGGAGTTTGTGTCAAAGCAACACCTGAATGGCGAGAAATTTATAGTAAGTGTCTATAGATAGAAATTAAGACTGCGTTATCGCTAATAATCTCATAATGTCAGGTGCGGTAAGCTTAAATGGTAGTCAAACACTTGTAGTATTGACAGGTTGGTTTATCATCCGTATGTAGATTATTTAAACAGGTTCAATGTGCACGAGAATACGAGTACGAGTATTAATGTAGGAAAGTTATGTATTTTGAGTGTATTTGTGAATTTATGTATGTTTGTCATTTATCATCCGTAAGTAGGCTATTTAAAAAGGTTTTACCGAATACCGCGTAATCTAATTTTATATTTACAAGACGTTGAATAAAGTTGACAATTGCAAAGCAAAGCAAACAAAAATATTTTGTTTAAACTGTAACTAGACTGCAAATAAACATTTAATTTGCGGGATTTCTTTAGATAACTCAGAATATACATACGCATTTAATTCAATATTTGTCTGGTTAAAGTTTTAATAAAACCATATTTCCATTATATTCTTTTAAAAAAGTTGTTGTTACCGCTGTATTTTACAGAGAATATCGACGCCAAAGTTTATTTTTATGAGGCAAATTACGATTTTTTTATTGAAAATATTAAACAGATATTTAATATTCAGCTATTCGGTTAACATTTTTCTTTAGACAGTTTTCTACGCTCTGTATTTTTTGCGTGGGATATTTTCTTTGGGTTTCCTCATACTCGGGCGTTAAAGAAACCCAGTTTTGTGAATGTTGAGCTACCACCGCGCCTTAAGTAATAAAATATTGCACTAAAATGGAGTTTAACCAAGTACCGACGATGAATAGTGTAGCATGTGGTTGGTAAACTTACGCATGTAGCATTGTCATCCCGCTTCACGAATAGCAACATACCATTAAAATCAGTAGTATCTCTTGGCAGTGGTTACCTCTTTTTAGATCAGAACACCAAACTTCTTGTTTACTATCCTATAAAATACTAACTGCCACCAGCGCTTTAGTAGCCAGCTTTAGCTGGTACGACAAGTAGAAGTCAATTGTTTACTCATACATTGGTATGCGTGACATACGCACGTATACGCATGTATAAATATAATAGAAAGACACAAAGAGGAGAGAGAGAAAGAGAGAGTCTTATATAGGGACATAACTCCTTCTTTCTAATGTTACAAGTTCTATCAGCCCATCGCAATACCATTGTAATCCTACGTGGATATGGATATAAGGAACGTCGTTAAAAAAATAAAGAGCCTGTGCGTACGTGTAAGCCTACGTGTATAGACTAATTACATAACCTTTAAATTATTATATTAGTACTTATAAATTTTTATATAGCAATGTGTTATTAAAATAAATTAATATACATATATTATTAAAAAATACATGCACAAAAAAACCTGCTAACTTTCTTTCGCCAGATCTTCTCAGTGGCTACCCGTAACTTGTTGTCGTCAAAAGTGAATGAAAATGATAAGTGGAATATTTTTTTTTACTTTGAATTTTAATTTGATTTACGTTTAGACATTTTGGTACAATTGAGTAACAAACATACAATTTTTTTTCATTTATTATATTAGTATAATATAAGCCAAAGATTTCAATGATGTGATCTTATACGTCAGTAACAATTTTTTTGTCAACTTACTGGGTATTTTTCATTTCAAGCCAGACAGTAACTGACACTGACGTAATGGCGAGAGAAATAAATATGGTGGTGACAGTTTAAGCATTTACATGCTTTTTATAAGCTGTCCAGGTGCCCTTGTCTTTATAAATTCAATAAGATATATTTTTTAATCAAAAAATGTTAACACTAGCTGAACTGGTATCATCGACATTAATCCTAAGGGCCTTTATACACTAGACCACCTTGTAACTGATTCAATCTGGTGAAAACAAACCACTTAGTCTATTTATGTGGCTCCAAGAAACATGGAAAAATTATATAAAATATATATATTATATTCTGTTTATCTGTATGCAAATTTGTGCAAGAAAAGTGAAATGAACCTAATTTAATAAGATATTATTATTGACTGTTCACTAGCGATTCCAACGATAAGTTGGGTCGTAACTGTTGACACCATAATATTACAACTAGCGATGAGCGTTTTTTTTTATTTTTCAACATCGATGCACATCGTTGTTACGCTAATGTCACCCATTGGCAACATCGTTGTTTCTGACAACGGTGTTAGACATTCAACTTGTATACTGGCCGGGGAACATCAAACATGTTTAATGCTTATAGTTTGGCGTTTTCTTAAACGTACCTACTTCAATGTATAAACGTGAAAATAAATGTGAAAATGTGAAAATAAATTGGCAAAATAATATAGTTTTTTTATTTTTTTATTCGACCGCCCCGTTGGCCAAGTGGTTGGCGAACCTAATTTAATAAAATATTGTTATTCACTGTACACTGGCGATTAAAACGATAAGATGGGTCGTAACCGTTGTCGCCATAATATTACAACTAGCGATGGGCGTTTTTTTTTATTTTTCAACATCGATGCACATCGTTGTTACGCTAATGTCATCCATTCACAAATCGAGAGGGCTCGGATTTGATTCTCGGCGGGGACAAACATTTGTTTAGTTTACTTTGGAGTTACAGATTACTTTGGAGTTAGATCAATTCTTCTAATTTGACCACCGATAATTATAAAAACAATAAATAATTATAAATTATAATTTATTTAGTAAGCTAAAACTTTGCATTCGCATTGAAAAGGATGATCCTCTATTTCACGAAATTAATTCATATATTAATCGCTCGTAATCAGCCATCGGGCATCGCCATGTTGTTATTGACATCGGTTTTTGTCTGTTATTATATATATATATATATATATATATATATATATATATATATATATATATATATATATATATATATATATATATATATATATATATATATATATATATATATATATATATATATATATATATATATATAATTGTCATATTTTTGGTTCTACAAATAACATAACCGTTTTAGAAAACAATTTTTTTTATTAATGCACTTTATTAAAAAAAAACAAGGTCATAAAAAGTCGAAACAGAAACTACAGTACAATTTGTTTAATCAATTAAAATCATGCGACTTATGTGTGTTATCATAAGTTTCGACTTCAGTGCTTATTACTCTGGATGGATTTATAGTCCATATTTATAAATAATACAAATAATAATTTGAACATAAGAAAATAGCATTAATAGGAATTAGTAAAAACGCGGAAATAACAACTTAATCCAGATGTGAATACAGTAAAGGTCAAATGCAGTTTTCATAAAGTGTCATTATATAAGGAAGGTGTTATTGCATTCGATTGCACGAATATTTAAATCACTTCTGATTTTTAAGTGCTAATATATGCACATTTTGACAACCAAATAAAAACACTCACCTTGATGTATTAAAGTGTAACAGATGAATAACGATATTAGATGAAATGTGGGTAGAGCTGGCAGACACGTTGACATTTAATTATCTTGCTGCATTACGTTACCATTATAAACAATTAGTCAGTGAAAGTATTTTGATCTTTAATTTTAGCTTGCTTAATGATTCAAGATCTAGACACTGTCTAGTCATATAAAAATCTAGTTAAGCTCAGACCAATAAAACGGATTAGCAACCGAGATATTTCTACTTGACTGATCAGCTTAGATACTGCTTCAAATTAAATGCCAGATTCCCAGTAGCTAATTTCAATAATATATCTGCGTTTCAGACGAACATGACTAGTGTTATTGAATTTAAATTAATGCTTTTAGGTGTTACTCAGTGCAATAAACATGGCCAATTAACCTGGAAATATGTTAATTTCGATAATTACTTACACGCCGATTAATTAAATGTTTAATTTGTTGAGTCGTACACAATTAAAATTATAAAAACTATGAATATAACGAATTGTACATAAAATTCTGTTAAAATTGTTTATAATTTATAATGAGTGTTTTTTCCCGATTTTAGTGTTGAGAAACGTGTACCAACAATGTTTTTGTGTCTCATCAGAAAACAAGCAGATAACTCTTGTAATGAAAACAGATAATCATCGTCTATAGACATAGATAGTTTCCAGGCCTTACTAGAACAAACGTATTATTTATAAATGAGAAAGATGTCATAATTTTGTAATAAATGTATTTATCAAAATATCTACCCGTATATTTTTATGACATTAGATGGCAAATAAGCAGATGACTCTTCTGATGGATATAGAAATCATCGTCTTATTCAAACAAATCTATTAAATGTACCTCTTTGTTAGTATATGGATTTGCTCTGCTTAAATAATCAGATGGCAGGTCCGATTACCAGGTTGGGCAAGGTGTTGTTTCTTTTTTATTTAAAAATATCTTATTAGCAATTTTAAGCGTTGTGATGCTTTAAATCCGCAGAACCACTGAAAATACGTTGATCGTCCTGATTG
The DNA here is from genome assembly GCA_036924255.1 of Apodemia mormo. Lineage (NCBI taxonomy): Eukaryota > Metazoa > Arthropoda > Insecta > Lepidoptera > Riodinidae > Apodemia > Apodemia mormo. The sequence goes on along the minus strand of JAUPFN010000003.1, from coordinate 29,266,428 downwards.
GAATAATACTCAGAGAGTCAATGGTCGATCGTATGAACCTGTCCTTACAGACAGTCTCCGATTGGGCCACTGCCAATTTGGTCAAGTTTAATGCGGTTAAGACCCAGGCGTGTCTATTCTCCGCTAAGCGGAGTCCATTCCACCTATCTCCGTCTTTTTAGGGTGTGTCCGTGCCGATAACTGACCACCTGGAGCTCCTTGGTATCACCTTAACGCCTACTCTTAACTTTGGTTCATACATCGAATCGAAAGCCCAAGTTGCCTCAAAGAAGCTTGGTATTCTGGCCAAGGTGATACAGTATTTCAGCCCGGGACAGATACTCAATCTTTATCAAGCACAAGTCCGTTCGTGCATGGAATACTGCTCTTACCTCTGGGATGGATTCGCCTAAACAAGCTGGAGACGCTTGAGGCGATAGAGAGGCGTGCCAAAAGGCTCATAAACGACGATGATCTGGTAGGCATAAAACTCCAGAGCCTCGCTCACGCCGCCGAGTGGTTAGTTTATCGGTCTTTTATCGGATACATTTTGGAGAGTGCGCTGCGGAATTACACGACTTAATTCCGCCATCCCCGTTTTTCTATCGATCGTCGAGGCGCACAGATGCTAGGCATTGCCATGTGGTGGACGTTCCACGTACCCGAACAAAGCGTTTCGACTCGACATTCTTGATCCGAACCGCAAGGGACTGGAATATGCTTCCTAAGTCTGTGTTCCCCGACGGGTACAACCTGGGGATCTTCAAGAGAAGAGTGAACCGCATCTTAGCTTACCATCAGGCGACATCGTGGTCAAGCGCTTTCCTATCGGCAGTATAAAAAAATACATTTTTGAGTAGATTTTATGAAAATGTTACTGTGATTAGATTATACGACATGTAATAATAAAAAAAATGGAGATTCCCAAGATATAGTCACGTAAAAGGTAATATGTTACGTTAATGTCATAAACTTGCACAAATAAAAGATATAGAATTTAGATTGCTACCAAAATAAATAAACACTTTGCACAAACTCACACACACAGACTAAGTTAATTTATAATATTTACGGAATTAATACGTTAAGCAAAATTTGTAATTTTATTTTAAGCCGCACGCGGAAAATTTTAATGCTCGAATCGATCGAAATCAAATGAGCTTTTGAATTTTACAAACTATCTGTAATATTCGATCACTCAACGATCAACATTACAGATTAACGCATTAAATAGGATTTTCTCAGCTATAGCGAACAATCTATGAATGTTTCTAAGTCCTTTAATTACGATTTATTGCCTCCCAAGCCCCATATTAGAGAGTAGGTCAATGACATTTTAGTTCAGTAGGTGAGGCTCTGTAATAGATGAGTAGGGCGATTATAGGTGATAAAATATCGAAGCGAGCAAGCTCGGAGTCGATGGCTCGAGGTGAGAAACGTGGTAACGAGGCGTGAGATAGAACAGTCGATATCGTCCGCGACTGAAACCCGCCAACTGCTACAGCTGCACCTTTGTCACTATTGTCATAGTATATGATCATTCAACTAGATTTAATGGAAATCTGTACAGCGAGTAACGAAAATACAGTCCAATCATCAAAAGAATTATTTGATAGCTTAATACGATTATATGTTAGTTATTATTTTGTGTCTGTCTGTGATTTCAAAATAACTAAGTTTTTTCAAGTTTAATGTGTTATTTTTAGGATACTAATACCTAAACAACCATTTTTAAAATATCTGTCTGCCTGTCTATATATATATATATATATATATATATATATATATATATATATATATATATATATATATATATATATATATATGCCGATTTTAATGAAATTTCTACCGAAAGATAGAGGATTTTATAAAGCGGGACATAGGATACTTTTTACCCGAGTGAATATTCTTTTACTCACTAATGATTTTGGATCACTCGAACGCAACTAATTATGACCGTTAATTATTCAAAAACTACGGGATAAAAATTAATGAAATTGGGCATGATAGCTGGACTGGAGCAACAAATAGGGTAGTTTTTATTCTGGTTTCAGTTCCCGTAGGAGAAATAAAACAATAAAGTTCGTTAAAAAGCTTATTACCTGCATATTATTGCGCGAGCTGAGCCGCGGAAAAAAGTTAGTCTTAAATAATATTTTTCAATTTACCTATGGTAACACAAAATGTGTCATATGTAATCGTAAGTAAAAAGGTTGCTCCTTTACAGTCATAACATCCCTATCGAAGCGGTTACGACATAAAAGACATTTAAACTGAACACGACAGTGACAAGTACTGACGCTATTGCGGCAGCAATAGGTAGGTAAGGCGATGGTACTAAACCCGGACGAGATAATGCAGAACTCTTTTTCCCTATGTTGGTTCCGGGCTCCTTTGAAGAATAGACCAACTGCCGTTCTGCCAGGCAGGTCGTAAAAGGCAACTGATTGGCTACGCGAGTCACTACCATCGTGGCTACTAGGTGGTAGAGTTCTGCATTGTCTCGCCCGGGTCAGGACCACCGCCTTACCTATTCCTAACGCAATAGCGTCAGTGCTTCTCACTGTCGTGTTCTGGTTTGGAGGGTAAGGTAGCCGGTAAACTTATGCATGTGACATTAGACCTCGCCACAAGGTAGCAACGCACCATTATAACTTTTGGTGTCTATAGGCGATGGTTGACTCTTTCCATCAGAAGACCCATCTTCTTGTTTGCTATCTTATGATATAAAAAAAACAGTTTTGAATTTTTGTATTTCATATATATCTGCTACTTTATATATAATAATAATACCTTTTAGAAGTGGAGCTAATAGGAATTGTTACATTAGGAATTTGGAACTATTGGGAATTTCGTATTTTTGACTGAGGAAATAAAACTTTCGTATTTATGTAGTGCACCCCGTAATAACATCAGTATTAGTCGTAAATGGTCATGTTTACTTAGCCAGCCCGCTTAGGAGAAACAGCTATGATATATTACACGCTACAAAGGACCTCTCCTTTGACCAACATCAAGAACTTTTATCTCATTTAATGCCATGACATACGTTTCCTTGTTACGTTGCGTCGAATAACTCCCTCACAACCCTGCCACAAGGACAGCAACGCGCCATTGACATCTTTGACCATCCCTGGTTTGACACGAGAGCCAACTGCTTGTTTGCTATCTTATATTATATAAAAATATCTGTATGAGTCGCACTTAACCGGTTTTTATCTATATATTTAGTTAGAGAGGTAAATAAATTCTAGGGGGAGTGGGCAGCTGCCCCTCCCTGACTACCCCCTTGATACGTTGGTATGATATGTATTAAATATGTTAGAGCCATATACTACATGAATATTAATAGACACGGTGTTGTACAGAGAACGTGTTACCGCGCATAGGAGAAAATGCTCCTATCACTATCATAAATGCTTCGTTGATATCTTATACTCGTATCATGAAAAAATTGAAATATGCCACGATTATAAATACTAAAAAAAGGATGTTTAGTAACTACTCGATTCTGACACCAAATATGTAAAAAATAGTATTTAAAATTTGATCAAGTCATCGAATGAAAATGTTCATTACGGACATCTGCGCGTAGGCGTCGAAGTTCATTGTTTAAAAACGGCGATTTATAACTGAAGTCGCGACTGAATCGTTAGTACAATTACTACACTAATTTCGTTGCGTTTTACTATGTGGTTAAGTAATATTCTCTTTTTTTTATTGTTTACATACGCACACTATCATGTCCTTCAATATGTACACTCTCTTACCAGTGAACTTGTGCCTATATGTATAAGTACGTAACATATGAAATCATCGAATCTCCTTCATAAATAAAATACACAATCATGTAACAATGTTACCAGTCTTGATTTTAAAAACAATGACTATTTCTTAAACATTTAAAAGTTTCACTAAATAGGTGTAATAATAATTTATCTCGTTATTAGCATGATTAAGATGACTTAGTTTCGTAATATTTCAATATTGCAAGAACAACGATCACGATAAAATGCTTCGGACAGGTTGATGAAATATAAGAATATCTATTTATTTAATACATTGTTGCACAAATAAAGGTCATATTTCAAGTGATTTATATAGACTAAATAAAATACATGCTTATCTTTGCAAAATGTTTTATTATCATTGTCGTTCAAATTTATGTTCAATTATAAATTATAAATAAGTAGGTATTCACGGGACAAATAACACTTATTGATCTAACCCCAATGTAAGCAATTTATTTGCTTGTGATAATAATACACAGAAATACATATATAAATACGAGAATATATTTAATAAACACCCAAACTCGGAAATACAAACAATTATGCTCATCACAAATTATTGTCCCCGTCGGGGATCGAACCCGAGCCCCGTCGATTACGTAGTCAGGGTCGCTAACCACTCGACCAACAGGGCGGTCAACTTTCAACAATTAAATCATAGTAAGATAAAGAATATTAATAAAAGGGCAAATATTAGAAGAATAAGAATATATGAGATTTCTTTCAGTAAATCCAAAATACTGATAACTTTTGAGAGACATGTAGGATATCCTCGTGCTGTACTTCAAAATATATTGCACATGGCTACCGGCTATGTTCGTAATTTACACCTTCTCAAAGATCTAGAACTATCAACATCACAATATTTCAAGGAGACGTCACAATGTCACTTTGACAAAGCAATTTATGGACCGCCTTTGAAGTATAGCCATTCTGCCTGACAGTTCGTCGAAGGCGAATGATTGGCGAAAAGTGCCACGACTATTATGACTACTAGGTAGAAGAGTTCTGTAACGACTCGCCTCGGTTTCATACCACCGCAATACTTATTATTGCCACAATAGCGTTAGTGCATATCAACTTCGTAGTTTAGTTTGGAGAGTAAGGTAGCCGGTTAACTTATGCATGTGGTATTACCATCATGTCACATAGCTAGCAACAAACCAATAACATCTATGGTGTCTATGGCCGATGTTTTCTCTTTCCATCAGGAGAGACTTTTGCTTGTTCCTTATCCTATTATATAGGCATACTCAAAAAAAACTTATAACAAAATAAAAAGAGTAAGTTGATTAATATTAATTAGATGTTTTGTATGGTTAATAACATACAAAACATCTAATTTGATTGATTAGCCTCTTCAGCAGAGTTCCAAGATTCGATTCCGGGTCAGAAAAAGGTAATTAAAGTATTTTGAAGCTAAATCTCAGAAGCAGCTTGAAGTCTGATAGTGGTGTACGTTATATAATAATAGGTCAATTAATTGAAAAATCAAACTAAATTAAGTCTCATCATTATTATTATTATAGTATTTGTATAAAATATAATCATCAAGTTGGTTTCCTTTCAGAGTAGTAGATTTTTTTTTTATAACATAAGAGCAAACAAGCAGATGAGTCTCCTGATGGAAAGAGTCAACCATCGCCTATAGACACCAACGATGTTAATGGTACGTTGCTATCTTGTGGCGAGGTCTAATGTCACATGCATAAGTTTATCGGCTACCTTACCCTCCAAACCGGAACATGACAGCGACAAGCACTGACGTTGTTGCGGCAGGAATAGGTAAGGCGGTGGTACCAGACCCGGGCGAGACAATGCAGAACTCTACCACCTAGTAGCCACGATGGAAGTGACTCGATAGCCAATCGGTCGCCTTTTACGACCTGCCTGGCAGAACGGCAGTTGGCCTATTCTTCAAAGGAGGCCGGGACCAACACGATTGGATATTTAGGCCCGCATGCTTCAAACTGTAAAATATTTTTAAATCAATTTAACTATATTAAAAATCATTTAAAAATATTTGACTTTGCAAAAGGAGGAGCTTTTAATTCAGCTGATTTAAAAAAAATACAACTTCAGATCTTTTTCGTTTATTTATTGAATTTCAAAACTCTTTTTTTTTTGTTTGAGTGGTATATACCAGGACCTAATGCATAGAAGTTTGATAAAGATCAGATTCAAGGTTCATCTAAGGTGATACAATAAGTTGGGCGTGGATTTCAATTATTGTAATTTATAGCATTTTTATCATCGATATATTTAAACAAAGTTGCGATGGAGACATTATACAACAGTGCGTATCAACAAGACGGTAATACCACTAATTGGTGTATAGTGAAATAACTATAATTTGAGAAAATGTTAAGCAGTAACTGTACATATTTTCGAATTGACACCATGCAGTAATTAAACTTCGTCACGCAATCGTGAGAACAGAAAATAAAAGCTTAATCGATTTACGATACAGGTTTGCGAACCGAACTGTCATTTTTTCGAGCCCTCAGCGCAACGTCAACCTCGTGTTGATATTATGTTCCGCTCCAACTGATCTCTCTGGTATTTTTATTTTAGTCTAAGAGCTTGTGAACTCTTTGATTAATGTTTATAGATTTATTATTTATTTACAGATTATTTTTAAGTTTAGATTTAGATATTATTTCTGTTCTCGAGGAATAGGCAAGCTGCCTTAATCTCAGATGAACAAACACTAACCCATCCATACTTATTTTAAATGGTAGTATTTTCAGTGTTACTTTAGGGTTTATTATTATTATTAAGTATTATTAATTTGCAATCCTATGATATAAAACACACTAACGTCTGCATTGATTGAGTTTTAAACGGACTTGATCACGCAATAGATTTAATTCATATAATTTATTAAATACTAGCGGCCCGGTACGTGCTTCGCTACGTATAAAGTGAAATATTAAAAAAAATTAATTGGAAAATCAAATTCACAAGAAATGTGATAAATGAAGAACCGCTCTACCGATTTTGTGCAAATTTCACATAAACCATCTACTAAATAGTCCAAACAAACCCTAAACATTTGGTTTGGATAGGTGAGCCCGTTCTTGAGTTATAAAATTACAACGAAAAGTGGCATTGATTTATATACTATTTATACACTACTATTTATAACTATTTATACACATTATTGTCAATATATTATATAGCCCCTAGTGTTTAAGCAAAAGTTATTTAGCCATTAAGGTAACCACGACTTCATAGCCTAAGATATTAGAAAAGTAAACAGCTATTCTGATATAATAAACTGTCGCTTTTGGATATAAAAGATGTCAATAAATCGTTATTATAAAATAAGTGTAATGGTTATCGGCGACAGGAATAGCTTAGGCGGAGGTGTTGTACCCGTGACATTGCAACGCTTTACAATATGGAAGTAACCTTTCAATTTAATAATATTTAACAATTTTAAAAAATTAATCAAGAAGCTCTGACTACAATATTATAGTTTTAGTTTTGATTGCCGGTCTGGCCACAAACAGTTACGATCCTCACATTGGTGGACTTATAAATCAAACTTCGTATTCTTAGAATAAAACCGCTATCACGAACATTTTTATTATTATTCTAAAACTTATATGTTACTAGAACTTAAATGTATAAGGTATGTGTCGTAGTCTCCTAATACGTTATCTTTGTATACAATAAAACGAAATCATTTACAGAGCGAGAACTATCCAGTATTTGGCTTGCAATATAAGTATATAGTTCTTATACAGAGTTCACAATCTCTCTAGCTATTACCGGCTTGACTTTATCGTATCTGAACCTCAATATTTCGGCGAGTTGAAATAATTGCTGATGGCGGTTGGAAATTGTTCACGCAGTAAGGTAGTAACGACAGCTGTGCCCTGTAAGGCAGATATTTCCAAATCAGCATACAAACAATCCATATCTACATGAGTAATCTAAATACGGTTCAGAATAATAAAATATCTTTATAAATCATCAGAAAGTCATAAAATTATTGTTATATGTATTTTATGTAAATACATATAAGGGAAACCCTACTGTTTGACTGATTCATCACTAGATTTCTGAAATTATCCATTTCGTTCTTTTTAATATCATAAAATAACAAGCAAGAAGATGGCTGTCTTGATCGCAAGAAACAAAAATTGGCTACAGATATCAAAGACGTTAATGGTACGTTACTATCCATGTGGTAGTGGATTACCACATGCATAAGTTTACCGGCTACCTTACCCTTCAAAATAAAACATGACAGTAACGAATATTGACGCTATTGCTGCAGGAACAAGTAAAGTGGTGGTACCGGAACCCGAGTAAGACGTCAGGGAACTCTTCGGCCTAATAGTAACGATGGTAGTGACTATGTGTCACTACCATCGTTACTATTCAAGTCAAGTCAAGCTCGCCTTTTTTAAACTACCTGTCAAATTAGCAGATGGTCTAACCTTCAAAGGGCTTCTAAATCAAATAAGCATCGCGACGCTATTTTGATAGAAAGTAGTGAGGTAGCTTAACCTTCTGGTGAAGATTGCGTACTCCTTTTCTGGTTCCGATCACAGTTGGTAAGTAAATAATATTATTCGATAGGCGATCGAGACCACCACCAAATTTAATAACAGGCAAACGGATGACTCCTATTAAACCAGGAGCGTTTTTGGACTTTAAGTTTATACTGCTCGCAATGTAAGGCCGAAGATACATGAGGGGTTCTTCCGCCGAAACCGGGAAACCGCTCCCGATACAAATAAGTATGAAAATTGTATGCTGCATACTAATTTCTAAGTTTTTCCGTCACGGTTCACAGGTGGGAAGAAAATCGACCGACGCTTGTTATCGTCAAACCCCGTATTTACCACTCTTTCAAATAATATGATAGCGTTTTTTATTAAGCGTAGCAAAAGCATCTATTATTGACGGATCCATGTTAAATAATGAACAAATTAGCGATAAACCGCATTCCGTGTAGTGTGATGGTTTTTAGCAGCTATTTCGGGGGAATTATCCCTACGATCGAACCGCCCGTATAGGATCAGCCAAAGGGAACTGGCATTTCCCTAGAATCATATCTACTGACTTGAAGGACTTACGCAATTTCTCGCCTAAATTTGGTACCACCGTCTTATTTATTCCTGACGCAGTAGCGTCGGTGATTGTCGCTGTCGTCTTCTGGCTTGGATGGTAAGGTAACAAAAAAATTAATTCAAATATCATTACATCCTTGCCACACGAAAGCAACGCACCACAAATATCTTCAGTGTCTATCAGCGATGGTTGCTCTTTACATTAGAAGCGCCAACTACTTATTTTCTATATCATGATAAAAAACCTCGTAAACAGAATTTTTTTCTGTGTAAAAGGTTTTATGCTAAGCTGCTGAACCAACTTTAATGAAATTTGACATGGAAATAGTGAAAATCCGAGGTAAAAAAGGCTTAAAAAGGATATGTTGATCTACTCGCGTGTGAAACTGCGTGGGTCACCTTGTATGTTTATAAATAAAACAGATTAATATACTCGCGGGTGAAGTTGCGCGGGTCTGCTAATAAGTTTATAAATAGAACATGTTAATTAATTCGCGGATGAAGCTGCGCGAGTCTGCTAGTAAATATGTAAATAGGCTATGTTAATCTATTCGCGGACCAAGCTATGCGAGAGTGTAAGTTATAAATAGGACATGTTAATCTACTCGCGGATCAAGCTCCGCGAATCAGATTTTAAGTTTGTAAATAGTACATGTTAATCTACTTACTGGTGAAGTTTCGCGGGTCTGCTAATAAGTTTATAAATAGACTATGTTAATCTATTCGCAGGTGAAGCTGTACGGGTCTGCTAGTAAGTTTGTAAATAGGCTATGTTAATCTACTCGTGGACCAAGCTCCGCGGATCAGATTGTAAGTTTATAAATAGGACATGTTAATCTAATCGTAGATCAAGCTCCGCGGATCAGATTGTAATTTTATAGATAAAACTTGTTAATCTACTCGCGGGTGAAGTTCTGCGGGTCTGGTAATACGTTTATAAATGGAACATGTTAGTCTGTTCGCGGGTGAAGCTGCGCGGGTCTGCTAGTAAGTTTATAAATAGGACATGTTAATCTACTCGCGGATCAAGCTCCGCGTATCAGATTCTAAGTTTATAAATAAGACTTGTTAATCTACTCGCGGGTGAAGTTGCGTGGGTCTGCTAATAAGTTTATAAATGGAACATGTTAATCTATTCGCGGGTGAAGCTGCGCGGGTCTGCTAGTAAGTTTATAAAAAGGACATGTTAATCTACTCGCGGATCAAGCTCCGCGGATCAAATTGTAAGTTTATAAAAATGACATGTTAATCTACTCGCGAATGAAGCTGCGTGGGTCAGCTAGTAAGTTTATAAATGTAGTTTTACTATTTGATAGCTGTCAACAGGATAATTATAAAACACGCCCAGTCTCACGAACACCACATAACACTTAAATCATTTACCAGCACTGGATCTTATCAAACTCTTCGCACGTACCAAAAGAGTAATTTAGCATATCATTATTCCGCTTGTACGCTGTAATTATCTGTTTAAGTTAAAAAAGAAACTGTAAAATATGCAGTTGCTGCATATATCTTGTTAATTATGTTAATATAAATAACTGCAAAGTAAATTGATTTTATAATTATTTTCCAATGGTTGTGTAAATACTGAATAAAAGTGTTTTTGCCTGTTCCCACCGCAATAGCGTCGCGTGTGGTTTTAACACAAAGCCACACGGATACCAACGCATCATTAAAATTTTGGGTATCTACAGGCGATGGTTGTCTCTTACCATCAAGAGAGCCATCTGCTTGTTTACTATTCTATAAAAATAAGAACAGTTAATCTATATAAATAATTTAATTAAAATATATATATTTATAATAGTAAATAAGCAGATGACTACAGGAAGGCGTAGGCAAGGAGGCTTACTGTGGTACAAGGATATTTTAAGCGACACTTATTATTCCTTTGGACTCTTGGGAGGTGCTTCCCAAACAGAGAAATGTATAGCGTAGTACTATCAAAAATGCTACCACCACTTTTGAGCGAAATCATTTGGAAGATCTTGATGTCAAACGTCTCAATAAAAAGACCCGCTCCAAACCCACCTATTGTTATACTTGTAATAGCAGAGGTTAATTGCACTGTCATCATTGCAATAGGTCGTTTAAAACCAAATTTGGGTTCTCAAGTTACTTTCGCTCACAACACACTAGCCAGGTTAGCCATTGACGGACACGTCAAGGAGGACATCATCATCATGTGAAATGAATAGTGTGTAATATTTATTTTATTTCTTATGCGTATTTACTTAACAGTATGAGTTTTTCTGCACTCCTTCTCTAAGTAAACTTTAATTGTGCCAAATTTCATACTCCACCGTTCGCGTAATCACCGTAAAAAGGACTTTTGCTTCACTTATTACTTACACACTTACTATAACAAAAATTATCTACTGCTCTTCATATGCGTCCTAGAACATAATCGTTACTTATAAAACTGAAAGATTTTTTATAGAAATAGATAATCTATTTGGATGTGAAAAATTAATATTAATACTAATAATAATATCGCTGAACAAATAACACAAATCGATCTAATCCCAATGTAAGCAAATTATTTGCTTGTGTTATGGGTGAGTACATATTGTATATAGCTAGTTTTGACCACCACCACTCGACCAATAGGGCGATCGCTCAATTATAATAATCTATACATATAATAAAATCGTAGGAAAATCAAAACTGTACATTTAATAATTTTTAAAAGAATACTTGGGGCGTGATCGACAATCGATATCGAAGCCAAAAATATAGTTTTTAGAATTTTTGTCCGTTTGTCTGTTTATCTGTTTATCTGTTTGTCTGTTTGTCTGTATGTATGTCCGGGGTAAACTCAGAAAGTACTGCATTGATTTACTTCAAATTTTGCATGATTATTACTAATTGGTCGGGTCCACATATAGGCTACATATTGTCACACTATCACCTACGAGGGAGGAGCTGTGCGGAGTAAACGAAGTCCTCGCGGACAAAGTCGTGGGCAACAGCTAGTTATTTAATATTTTTTTTTAATACTCGGATAGTCAACAAAGTTACAAACTGATGGGGAAAGAAAACTACTGCCAATTGACACCAGAGATGTTAACGGAATGCTATTCGCATTGCTGGAATGAAATGTCAAATGCATAAATTTACCGTCTACCTTACCCTCCATACTGGAATATGACAGTGACAAGAACCAACACATTTGCGGCAGAAATAGGTAAAGCAGGCGAAATATTGCAGAACATTACCACCTAGTTAGAAGCCATAACATACTTACCATTATTGGCACTGGGCTCTTCAAGAATGCATTCAGTTACTTAATAACTTTGGCAGTGGGTAATATGAAAATTTTGCTCTATTTAACAAAACAAAATTTGCTTAATCTCATGTTTTAGTTCGCCCACTTGCGCACGCGCACGCTTACGCATATCTTAACACACAAGATTTATTTGTAACATCCAATACGCTTATGGAAGACGTGTATTGAAACCTATCATTTATAATATTTTACGCAAGGTAATATTTTCTAGGAATATTTTTATTTTAAAATAGATGTTTAAATTTTTTTTGTTATACGTTGCATAATTTTGCGTTTATTACTATGCTATAGAAGGTGTGGAAAGTGGAAGTAGATCGCTCTAAAAATATGTGGTATAACTTTGGCGGATTTGATCGATACTAGAAGTAGGAGGGAGCTGAGCCATCTAAACCGGAAGATCAATTATGTTAATGTCACATTTATTTAAGTTAATTGACTATCTTTTTGTCGGAAATATGACAGTAACAAGCACTGACGTTATTGCGACACGAAAATATGAGGGTTTTATAGGAATTTTCCCTCATTTTGTTCCATATAAAAGGCGACCGATCGATTATACGTATCACTACCTTCGTGACTATTAGGCGGTAATATCCTGCAACGCTTTGCCCGGATAAATGGTACCATCACCTAACCTATTTTGGCGCAATAGCGTCAATGCTTGTCATTTTGGCTATCTACATGAGGCTACCTTACCCTTCAAAGCAAAACAGCTTTGAAGGGTAAGGTAGCCTTATGTAGATAGATAGACTTATGTATGTGGTATTGCCATCCCGTCATACGAATAGAAACGCACCATTACCATCTCTAGTGTCTATAGGCGACAATTTCTCTTTCCATCAGAAGGGCCATCCGCTTGCTTGCTATCTAACGAAATAATAAATAAAAGAATTATTATGATAATAATGGCATGTTTAACCTTCGTTTGTCTTTTACGGACTACTTGGCAGAAAAAAAGATGGTCAACTCTACAAAAAGAACCAACACTCGAGAGCACATATCACGTGAACGTATTTATATATTTTCAACACAATATTTAAATTTGACATTATCTCTCCCTATCAAAATGAGGCCAACAATAAGTAATTAAAAAAGTGAGAAGCTGTTAAAAACCTAAATATGGCGTATTCACTTCGCATGTTCGTAATCAATTAAAAAATATTTAAGATATAAATTACTAGAATATTATATTCTGCGTACGCGTCTTACCTACATCAAGTAAATGTCACTTTGCGTTATTAACGCAAAATTACATGTCACCCGGGTCTCATAATTACGTACAGCACCTTGGCTCGAGAGGTCAAAAAGAAATTCACTTAAAACTGTATCACGCCCTTTGCGAGAGTTGCACCGCAAAATAAAGTCCGGCCATTTTCGAAAACCAGTGTCTGAAAGTGAAACTACCTGCGCATTTATTACCAAGTAAAATATGTAGATTGCCGGCGAGATAATAATGATATGTGCTCGTGGTAATGAAATTTCCCGCCGTCAAACGATGCCAAAGTAATTTGTGTTGCTTGTCTCTGCCAAAGTGCAGACTGCGAACCGAGTGCCGCTTTCAAGCTTACGCAAAACGTTAATGAGGGCCATGTCAACTTTTTTCGAGAGCAGTTTAACCTATCAGGGTGGCCTATCGCCTTTTTTATTTTAAACTCTATGTCTAATAATCCTTTTTACTGACTTTCATGATCACATCATTTTCACCGTATTAATCCATATTAACCTTTGGGCCATTTTGAGCATTAAATACGTGAGGCGATTTTAACGCTTTTTCAACCCTACTTAATAAAACGTCAAGAGATTTATTTGTCTCCTGGCATAAAAACGTCGGTGCTACTTATTGTCGTATTTGGTTGAAAAGTAAATTTAGGCATTTCCTTTGAAGAGACTACATTACATACACACTCTCCATACTAAAGACTACATTACATACATTACAAACTCTCCAAACGACAACAAGGCACAAATGATGTTTAAAGTAGAGATGCCACGAATATTCGATTACTATTTATTTATTTTTATGTCATTAGATAGCAAACAAGCAGATGGGTCTCCTGATGGAAAGAGTCATTGGTGATCTATACACACTAAAGGCGAGGTCTAATGCCACATGCATAAGTTTACTGGCTACCTTACTCTTCAAACGGGAACACGACATTGACAAGCACTGACGCTATTGCGGCAGGAATAGGTAAGGCGGTGGTACCAGATCCGGGCGAGACAATGCAGAACTCTACCACCTAGTAGCCACGATGTTAGTGACACGTATAGCCAATCGGTCACCTTTCACGACCTGCCTGGCAGAACGGCAGTTGGCCTATTCTACAAAGGAGCCCGGGACCAACATGGGGGACCGGTTTTGAAAATTCTTTTTTTGTTTGGGTGGGTATATTTCCCATGTGATCTCATTTTAATTTGACGAAGATTTAGGATGAGGGTTCCGGAGATACAGGAAATGGAAAGTCGGCTCTTGCAATTTTACTGCCTTTGAATTATTTCAGCATTTTTGACACGGATTATACTTTGGACAATCAGTGGACAATATTTTTAGCATTACAATATAGTAAGATATAATATAGCACTAGAATACAGCAAGAATTATTCAAATTGTCATAAACAAATAATACGTGGCGATCGAACGAATGATCAACTCGCTAATGAATCAATACACAGCTGAACATTCGGTGACCGAATATCATTCGGTAGTATTTATAATATTCGGCGACGGCTTGGCCAGACACTCGGTATTCGAGAACATCACTATCCTTGGCATATCTAATTTTTATTACCTTTTTCTATTCGGAGAGCCATCTATTTGTTGTGATATAACAAAAAAATCAGGTTTACAAAAATGTACACATCAAGAATTCGTTTATAAAAACTTAATAAAATTATAAAATATTAACAAAACACTTGAACACGTATAATTACAAATCTTACATTTTAAATTAAGGAAAAATGAAAAAAAATTAAGAGATTTATTTATAAACGCATGACCTTTCAACATTATCAGAGATATTATTCAATTAAGTAGATAATTAGCTTTTGCACCAATGGCCTTAACAGGGCGAGACCGGGTCAGTGCTTTTTACAATAACTGGGTCTACTATGACCGTTTATGTCGATCGAGTCTTTCGCGTCACTTTCAAAGATTATTTCTTTTGAAAGTTTTAAACATGAACATTTTAATCTTTAATTTTGTTTAAAATTGGCAAATATTTAATGGGCAAATGTATTGGTTCAGAATAAATACCATACCCGTTAAGAATAAAAAAAACTAAGATAACATAAAAAACCTAATAAATGAAACAAAATTTAAAAAAAACGCAATAAAATTGCCGGCAGAAGTGTGAAGAAAACTGCACACGTAAGCGAATGAAATACATTGGTGTATTCAGAACAACTGCTGACATAAGTCGTTTTAGTTAGATTGACAGAATTATTAACTAAGTTATTACCAGGACTTCCTATAGATACTTAGAAATATTACAATGTTGCCATTTGACATTGTAAATCAAAGCAACATCACATAATTTAGTCATTTCTATAGTTTTCGACAGTTAAATATAGAAAGTGTGTCCAAGATTAAACCAGCTAAACTCAGATGCATAGAAATTTTGTTTGCTCTGATAGGTCTGAGTAAGTTTGTTAGGCATGTTAGATTAGTAGTTGTTTAGAACACACTCAATGCACAGTCAAATTTATACTGTCGCGACATATTATTTGCGCAACACGTCTCGTGACAGAATAAATTCGACTTAGTCACTGGCGAGAATGTCACGCAAACTCATAAGTTTTGTCCCTACTAAAAATCACTCAACGCGGTGAAAGAGGTTTTCACTTTCAAAAATAATTTGTAAAGTAAATTGCAACAATTATGATAACCATAATAATAGCAACTCGTTATTCGAGTGGTTTTCACCAGTGTTGGTCAGGGCTTCTTTGAAGAATAGACCAACTGTCGTTTTGTCAGGCAGATCGTAAAAGGCGATCGATTGGCTATACGTGTCAGTATCATCGTAATTACTAGGTGATAAAGTATGACTTTGTATTTGTATTTTACTTTGTATTAAGTCGTCCGGGTATTTGATACTACCGTTTTACCTATTACTGTCAGCAATAGCATCAATGCTTCTCATTGTCGTATTTCGGTTTTGAGGGTAAGATAGCCAGTATATTATAAAGCGTTTCGGATTTCATGTATTTATCAGATGGGCGACAACCTCTTACGTCGTACGTTATGCTTACCCGAGTAGGATACAAGTAAAAGTGGACCCACATGGGAGGACCATCCCTTTTGAGTCTCTAATCTCGTAAGAGAGAAGCACTGCATATGTAGTCAGTATACTTGCTGCCACACGGATAGCAACACACCATTAACATATTTGATAACTTTAGGCGATGATTTCTCTGTACTTCGGCAGAGCCATCTGCTTTTTTGCTATATTATAGAATAAAATAAAAAAAGCAAAAATGTTAGATCCCAAAGAAATAAAACTAATTACTCGAATAATTTTACGCAAATATATTTTTGAGTATTTATATATTTTGTATTTCTTTTTATTAGCATCGTTAATTAAAACTCATATTGTATTATGTAAGAGTAAACCCCAGAGTAAGCAAATGATTTGCTTACTCTGGGGTTATAATAATCTACGTAATTTGACCAAGGACATTTATTTATTCATTTTAATTTTATAGTACTAATATTATAAAATTTCAAAAGAATATTAAATATTTCAGTTTTTAAATTAATAATATACCTTTTTAATTTATGTGGCTTTCCGATCTAATTTGATTCATAAATATATTTCATTAATTTATGTAGGAAGGTGTATTTTAAAGATACAGTGTATTTACGCTTTGAATGCACGTTTCGAAATCGATAACACCAAACCTCGTATCAATGTCAACAAAATTAGTATAAAAAATTTTCATGACTCCTTTGTTTTGGAATTTTATTTCTAAAAGAATTGAGTAATGAAAAAAAAAAACTAATTATACTTGTGAAAATACTATTTTAAATGAAACGTTATTTTCAAAACGTAAAGTAATACTGAGTTGTAAAATATTTTGTAAGCGTACCTAGTTAATCAAATTAAAACAATAAACATTAACTATTGTAATTATTGAGTGGTGCGAATAAAATAAGACCTTTTGAAATAAAAACACATTAACTTTTAATGATACAAATATTCTAGGAAATGTTTACTTACTTTTGCATTTTTGTTAGGAAAAAAACATTAAAATTGTTTTTTTTTATAACTCTCTTTTTAATAAAATTGGATTTTATATCATATATATGGGCAAATATAAATATAACTGTTTTTTTAAGAAACACTATTATAGTTTGAAATATGATGCATGTCTGAAATTTTTTTCAATGATTTCGATAATTATGAATTTTCTTCAAGTTATCTGCATGTCATAATATATTTTCAACAGTAAATATGTGGGAGACAAGAAAAATATTTTGTATCCCAAGTTTCAAAAGCTTGAATCAATGTTGCAATTAGTAAACGTACAAATCCACTTTCATGGGTATAATAAATTAATATTAAAAGCCACTGAATTACCATTTCAAAGAAGAAACATTCGCCCACCCTGAGAGGTCTACCTGAGCGATTCCTTCATATTTGTTAAATCAACAGAACCCTGTAATTTTGATCGATATCTTTATTGAAGGTACAGATTTATTGGTCATTTCTTCACAAACATGTGATCCAAGACCATACAATATGACGACTATTGGTGTTGTCAAAATTGCCGTAAGACCTGAGTTCGGCCTTACGCATGCCGTGATTATTGCCATTGGTTTCGTTTTTCAATAGCGCCTTTATATCAGATTGACCTGATTCACTGCGGAGAAATTGACATTCTTGCAACACTTCACTTCAATAAATTGCCTCGTAAATAAGTTTTGCTTTTGTTATTTAAATTGACACCTTAATTGAATTGTTATCCGAAATAGTACAATTTAAGTAGTCATTAAGATGACTCACCACACACGCATTGTGAAGATTTAATATAATCTGTTTTACTGAATTACGACACACTTTTAATTAGCAATTAATTCACCCTAATTACTTAAAAATTAATCGGATATATGTCATTATTTTTTTTATTTATGTTTAATATCATGTTTCTTCAATGAAGGCAGTTAAATCCAAAGGTTTTCATACAAATACCTAAACAGAGATTAGTGGAGAAGACAGGAAATCTAAGAAAGTTATCAAATGCTGCTACGTTTTTAACGAATTCAATGATATACACTAAAACGTAAACGCTATCTTTTGCTGTTCGTGGACGAAGATTCGATTCTCGTTCCACTTGTAACGGTAAAATAATAAATATCATATACTAAAGGGTCAAGATCCGGACCCTCTTTATCTATATAATAGCCTATCTGCCAGGCTGTTTGTAAAAGATTGGCTATACGTGTCGCTATAGTGACTACTAAGTGGTAGGGTTCTGCAACTTTCCGGGTTTTGGCAAACGGACAGGAGGACAGGTAAGTAATTACCGGCGCCTATAGAAAAACATAGATATTACCAGGGGGTCTTGTAGTTACGTTACCGGCCTTTTAAGAATGAGTAGGCTTTTTTATTGAAGGTCCCTAAGTCGTTTCGGTTCGGACAAATTTCTGCCGATAGCTGGCCACATAGGAGTAGTGTTGGGCAAAAAGTGGACTTCCAGACATTGAGATGGTGAGGATGAAACTTTAAATTTTGTCGCGATGTTGTGGTGAAATTCGGGGGCAGGAATTAATCCAAACAGTTTCTCGGGACATTCCCCATGATAGAGCCGATAAAAGATGCAGAGTGATGCCACATCTCTACGTAATGCCAAAGAATCAAGTCGATTTGAAATAGTCTTGTCATCGCGCAACGATTCGAACCTCTCTACGTTGAATGCGATCAAAAGCAAGGAATTAGTACTGAGGAGCCTCCACCCACAAATGAGAGCGGTACTCCATATGAGGCCGGATTTGCGCATTATAAAGCAGTAAACGATGGGCCAGTGTGAAGTACTGCTGTAACAAAAACTCATTGTCATGTTTCGGTTTGGATGGTAAAAGTAGTCAGTGAACTTATGCATGCGGTAGTACGGTCCTGCTACTTGGATAGCGACACACCATTAACATATCTGATGTCTATAGGCGATAGTTGTCCCACCTGTTTGTTTGCTATCTTATGATATAAAAAACTCCGCCTCGCTTGATAAATGCCATTAAATCCCGTTATGTGACAAGTGACCAAACTATCGATATATTGGGTACATATTTATGTTCGGCATGTAATGCTTAAAAAAATCTAAAAACTTATTTAGAAAACAAATTAAATGAATGCACAGTGAATACGCAAGTTCAGTGAGTCTGCAGTTGATGATATCACTTAAAAACAAAGTATCTGAATGACCAAAGTTTTGCTTGGTATTTTTTTAAAGTAAAAACGACGTTTTCTACAAAATAAGATTTGACTAGGTTTATTGCCTCCGAAACTCCCTACATACTAAATTTCATAAAAATGGTTGGAGCCATTTCCGAGATTCAGTTTTTTTTTATTTATTTATATGTGCATATACATACAAGAATCGCTCGTCGGCTAATCGTGGGTGCACTTGTTATACCTCTGCCTACCTTTTCGGGGATACGGGTGTGAAATTGCTCGTTCAAAGGTATTAGATATAATTTTCAAGTGTTACCATCAACCGACGCACGATTTCTCTATTTCGTCAGCTTTATATGCTTTCTTTCTTCTATTATGTAATAAGATTTTTTTAAGAAAAAAAATTTTTTTGCTAGGCTCAAAATACCTTGAAAAATAAATTATAACACTGGTTTCCTTACGGGTAGATAAAATAAGTTACGCGTCCAAAGATATTAATGTTTTCATAACTGTGGACTATTGTAGTTGCTGGCGAAATCCTTACGTGCTTAACCGATGCGCTGGGGTACTAACACATTAACACCAGCTGCTACTCTTAGCCAACTCTTAGCTGCTAGAAAGCTTTTTCCTTAAAAACGTTTTTTGACTAATTAGTCAATTTACTTTTAAAGGTAATCGAAAAAAATATATTTTATAAACCCGCAATATTTTTTAAAGACCTATTCAACATCAATTACTCCATGGGGCACGCGAGGAAAAAAAACATCTCCACTTTTCCTGTAGAGATAACTTCTCTACAGGTAAAGTGGAGTTTATTTTTTCATTTTACCAATTGGTCAGCGTGACTAAAATTTATATTTATACCAAATTACAGCTATCAAATACTAAGAGTCTGGACTAAACTGCAAACAGACGGACAGTCTGTCGTCTGTCAGTCAGCATTAGTGTTTCATCAAGTAGAAAACTCTTAACGACTTTTAAATAATTAAATATTTTCTCACTTTTACTTACTAATCGTGATAAAAGTTTATATCAAACTTAATGTCATCAGGTGCTATGAATAATGTTTATAAATATATTGATTTAAGCTGTCTGTTCTTGTCACAGTCATTCACACATCATCTGACAAAAAAATGAAGGTGACAACCAAGCAATCATTACAAATCTTGTTAAAATACGTTTGTTATTAGTGAGCGTAGTTTGTATTCCAAGCGTAGGTATTTTAAATAACAGAACCATTAAACATGTTTTGTGTGTCATAATTATTAAATCGAGAGAATTAAAAACAAAAACTTTTCATTAAAGAAATTCACAAGTGGTTGATCTAAGATTTGTTTTATACAATTAGGGAATAATTCTCAGACAAAAATTATTGCATTAAAACATTATTATTAACATTCTTGATTGCATTGAACTCGTTTTAAAGTAAATCTAAGTTGTATGCAAATATAAAAAATGTTGATCTAAGTGTAGTACATTTGGATATGGATAGTGTAATTTAACCATGAATATTTTCGCTTAACATTATAGTTCAATTATTATCTATTATTTAATTGTAACATATTAGGTTTATTATGCATGGTTTTACAGTAACTTGTAATCATAATTAGCATACAAATAATCGCCTCAGTGGTTTAGTGGTCCAGCGTTGGCGTTGACCACATGAGGTCCCGGGTCGGGCACATAAGAAGTGTTTTTTCAGTTTTCTTAGGAATACAAAGTTGCCCGGGATCGGAAAGTGCCCGGTTGACGATAGGCTTGCCACCTATTACATTTGTGGGACCAAATATCTTCGACTAATCGTGGGTGCACTTGTTATACCTCTGCCTACCCCCTCGGGTATATGGGCGTGAAGATACAAATAATTTAAACTTGCATGCCATGGCGGAACCGTGCATTGTACCTTTTTTTATTACAGGTTTAATTGTATAGGTGGTAAAACTATAGGATTTAAAATATAATTTATGCAATGTAATAAATTAAAAAAAAATATTTGGCGATCGTACATATTACTGTTAGGACCACCACATACGTGTTGTAATTGAATGCTACTCAAGAATAGCCTTTACGTAATTGTTTTACAGGACTACACTCGGATAATATTAGTAATCTTATTTTATTCTATCTGTTGCATTTCTTACTAGCTTTTGCCCGCGGCTTCGCTCGCGCAAAGAGACAAAAAGTAGTTTATGTCTCTCTTCATCTCTTTAACTATCTCCACTTAAAAAAATCACGTCAATTGGTCGCTCCGTTTTGCCGTGAAATACGGACAAACAAGCATTCACACTTTCCCATTTATAATATTAGTATGGACTATGGATATTTAAAAAATAAATGTGTTTAAATGGATGATTTATTTCTAAAATACATTAATATTATTACGCCGAAGAGAACAGCAAGACAGAACTCACTCTCCGCTTTTTACGTAGACTAGAAAACGATGCAGTCAAATGTTCCTTTGGTTAATTAAAATAATATCAAATGAAAACCCGGTCAATACTTTGCGGCAGGAATAGGTAAGGCGGTGGTACCTGACCCGGGCGAGACAATGCAGAACTCTACCACCTAGTAGCCACGATGGTAGTGACTCACATAGCCAATCGGTCGCCTTTTACGACCTGCCTGGTAGAACGGCAGTTGGCCTATTCTACAAAGGAGCCCGGGACAAACACGTGTGTGTATGTAAATATCTCATAACTTTTGAACAGCTTGACCGAGACAAACGCGGTTGATGGCATTCGATTGGATTTCGCTCAATTAAGACTTCCTGAAAATTTGAACCAATTCGACTTCACAAATTTTGAGAAATTTTGAAAACACAGACAGTTTTTGGTAAAACATATTTTTTTAATATAACTTCTAGATTTATGTACCGATTAAGTATACAATCTAATCAATTATTTTTCTCAAAAAACTGTGTTCAATGCATAAATTACATCAAAATCAGTTCATCCATTCGCGAGTTATTGTTGACGATAAATTTTGAAAATAGTGTTTTTTCGATATAACTTCGAAACTTTTTAAGCAATATTTGTTTGATATTCTACCGTAAATTAGATTAAAAACGGGTGATTCGTTCGGGATTTATTAATGACGAAATTTTTTATGGAAAAAGTTATTTTTACATTTTTCCGACATTTTTAACCTAATAAAGCAATTTAGATTTTTTTTTTTTTTTTTTTATATATCATAAGATAGCAAACAAGCAGATGGGTCTCCTGATGGAAAGAGTCAACCATCGCCTATAGACACCAAAGATGTTAATGGTACGTTGCTATCTTGTGGCGAGATCTAATGCCACATGCATAAGTTTACCGGCTACCTTAACCTCTAAACCGGAACACGACAGCGACAAGCACTGACGCTATTGCGGCAGGAATAGGTAAGGCGGTGGTACCAGACCCGGGCGAGACAATGCAGAACTCTACC
Organism: Apodemia mormo; assembly: GCA_036924255.1. NCBI lineage: Eukaryota > Metazoa > Arthropoda > Insecta > Lepidoptera > Riodinidae > Apodemia > Apodemia mormo. Next base: position 29,243,462 of record JAUPFN010000003.1, on the reverse strand, counting down.
ACCTAGTAGCCACGATGGTAGTGACTCGATAGCCAATCGGTCGCCTTTTACGACCTGCCTGGCAGAACGGCAGTTGGCCTATTCTACAAAGGAGGCCGGGACCAACACGGCGGACAATTTAGAGCTAAAAAATTGCGTTGAATGTTAATCGCAAGATCAAAGTCGTTCATAATTTTGAAAAAATATACATTCTTTCAAACACTGAATAACTAAGTATAATTTTTAGAAACTCAAAACTATGCTATGCTTAGGCATAGTTTTTTCTTTGAGCTTAAAATATGTCAATTTAACGGGAAATTTCAGGGATGACTTGCAGGGTCAACCGGCTTACAGATTCTTTTAATACAGTTACGTTAGATGGTTACATAGGTGTGTTACATACATAGCAATCGTAATAGGTATATTTAGTTTGGGGTTATTAAGTTTAGTTATGTATAGTTCGGTATATACAATATTATTGTCATCGGTAGTTTTATGTTAGTTATTTCCTGTTAATCACAAATTTATTTTATTATTACCGTTAGTTTGTTCGATAGGTGTGTTACCAATAGGTATTTTTAGTTTTGAGGTGTAGTTAGTTACAATATTAGGTAGGTATAGGAAGTTTAGAAATTATAGGAAGTTTAGGTTAGTCTCACGTTTTATACTTAAACTTTCATAACAAAATACCCTATATAAATAACTGACATGAATAGGTAAATATTTTTTTATACAATACTAGCGGCCCGTCCGACTATGTAGAGATTTTTAATAAAGTAGCTTAAAAAGAAATGTTCAATAAGTTCTAAAGTGAATTCGCGAGCGAAGCCGTGGGTAACAGCTAGTGCACCAATAAAAATAGAATACAATGTTGAAGTGCGTAATAACTAAAATTATACGATATAAAAAAGCCTTAATATATCTTCAATGCCTTTCACGTTAACGTGATAGATAACGCCCTTTGAATATACTTTCTTAATTTTTTAAGTGAATAATGATGATTTCTAAGCTTTTACTTATGGAGTCATTTTAGGTTTAATCCTTCGAATACAATTATTTTTAATGTAATATTTTTTTTTAATACGTCTTGTTGTTCCTAAGGTTTTTTTATCTATCTGTATATCTGTACTTCGAAATATAAATTGACCTGGAAAAAATTGGTACGATGAGAACACGTAACAACGCAAATGATATGCAATATTTTTTTCTTTGTATATCTGTTTATATGCTTCGTTATAAGTGAAGTACGGTTTGACCAATCTTTTTGAGAATTGGTATGCAGTTAGAACGCATAATTTTGCAAAAAAAAGGTTACATATTTTTTTGTATATATGAATGTATGCCCCGTTATAACTCAATAACTGGTTGAATGAACTCATTCATGTGACTGCGCAAGTGACATATATAACATATATATATAATTATTTATAGTAATGTGTATTTCTATAATATAAGAAGCACTTATACTGTTTTTTTATGTTTTTATTTATTAACACCGACCGGTTTCGCGTTTAAATGCATCAGGGCAACAAATCAATACTGTTTCTTTTAGTCAATGAATTAAGCCCGCTTGAAGTTAGCTAGTAACTTTTACCTTACCTAATATAAAAAAGTCGAATATTTTGCTAAGTAAAATAAATTGAACGCAACTTATACTCCACACTCTGTTTTATCACAATCGGGTTTTTGAAAAAACAAAAATCTATTTGTTTTATAAAAAGCTGTCACTGTACACACCCCCCAAGTTGAAAACTATGCATTATTAACGACTTTAGTGTCTATAAGCGATGGTCGTCTCTTTCCGTCAGGAGAGTCATCTTATTTAATAACCGATGGTATGAACTACAAAGCTAAACTTTCCATAAATAAATACCTACAAGTTGTCTACTAATACTTACTACTGGCAATTTCTGGTTGTAAAATATAATCGTGTAAAATGAAAGGAAATAAAAGCACGATTTTGTTGAACAACGTTAGGATCGCTGTATAATCTTGCAGGTGGTGGCGCAAAGTTCATCGGAACACAGTTTGCGATATGTCACGTTGTCTTCTTGTTCGCTAAACGACACGGACACGACTCGTATATCATCGTTGCGCTTATCTCTACCATGTTCCTTTGGCAACTATGATTTATTCCGGCTCTGTCGACTCGAGTTGGTCGTTGGTACTACAATTCTTGCCTAATTAATACAATACCTACAAACTTAGAATAATTTGTATTTCTATTATTTTCGGGATCTTTAAAGAATCCATTAATTATCCAAGTCAATTAGGTATAAACGTGATGGCTTAGATTAGTAAAACCCTGTAAAATGATATTTTCTGCAGAATCCGATATAATAGTTATGTATTAATAACCTATATATACATCATCATCTTCTCCTTGTTGGTCCGGACTCCTTTGAAGAATAGGCCAACTGTCATTCTGCCAGGCAGATTGTAAAAGACGACCGATTGGCTATGCGAGTCACTGTTATTGCGGCTACTAGGTGGTAGAGTTCTGCATTGTCTCGCCAAGGTCTGATACTACTGTCTTATTTATTCCTGCCGCAATAGCGTCAGTGCTTGTTGTTGTTAAGTTCCGGTTTGGAGCATAAGGTAGCCTGTACACTTATGCATGCGGTATTAGGCCTCGCCACAACATAACAACGCCCCATTGTCTTTGGCCATCCATCAGATGGTCAATATCTGCTTGTATTCTATCTTATTAAAAGAAAAAAGATATCCATATCCATAAGTTCCATATGAGGCATATAGATGGAACTCAGATTCATCAAGTTTAATACAATATCACAAATGATGAAACTATATTTCTTCAATTATAATTAAACTAATAATATGATTAACTAGGTAATATTCGCCCACTTTGATTTGCGTAAAAAAAATTGTGTAATCTCGTGTTCTTACTAAATACCACTTTTAATCTAAATCGATGAAGCTGTTTGAATGAATGAATGAAGATGAAAAAAATGAAGCTGATGAAAAAGAATAAGGACCTCCCAACTACGCACGAACATTATAAAGGAATCTGTATACTGCCACGCTCACTGCTCCTAGTATATCGTCATGAGTATTGAAAAGGAAAAAACAAATTCGGAGCCGAATTTAAACTGTACGGCAGACAAACACACAACTCCTACCAGCTTTGTGTCTCATCGTCCTAAGAGAAGACGAAAGAGTTTGGCTACCGATGACTTCGAGGAATTCAAAACACAGATGAAATTAATGTTTGAATCTTTCTTATCTACCAGAAAAAAGAAATACAAAGAATTACTAATAATATTCAACAATCTAATCACAATATTGAAAATACTGTCACCTTTTTAATGACACAAAATGAAGAGCTAAAAAAGAAGATATGAAAGTTGGAAATCCAAACGCGAAAGGACAAAGAATACATTACAATTTTAGAAGATAAATTTGAAGAAACACAGAGATCCTGTAGGAAAACTAGTATAGAAATAAAAAATGTTCCGAGATTGAACCAGGAGTCTAGGGAAGACCTAATGAACATGGTTCTTAACCTAACAAAAAGTATCAACTGTCCTATAGATAAAAGAGAAATAAAAGATATATATCGCGTAAAACCTAAGAAGGACAGAAATACTAACACACCTATTATTGCCGAGACGTGCTCCACTATTATAAAAAGTGACATTCTCAAAATGTGTAAGTCCTTCAACGTAAGAAATAAGGAGAAACTTAGGGCTAAACTTCTGTCTGAATAAACAGTATGGTTTTAGAAGAAACCTGTCGACCGAAGATGCCATTTTAGCTTTAAGCTCACAAATAGCTAAAACTATGGATAAAGGTAGGAGATATTTAGCGGCCTTCCTGGATTTAAAAAAAGCCTTTCACACTGTCTCAGTGCCAACCCTAATCAAGAAATTTGAAAATATCGGGATCAGGAACACTCCACTCATTCTTTTGAAAAGTTATATGTCAAATCGTACACAACGCGTAAAGATAGGAGAATATATCAGTCAGATAGAAGACGTTTCCTATGGAGTTCCGCAGGGAAGTGTCCTTGGCCCTACGCTCTTTCTAATCTACATTAACGACCTTTGTAATATGAAAATCAGTACTGAAAATATTTTTCATACGCCGATGATACTGCCGTTGTTTTCTGTGGAGATTCGTGGAAGGAAGTTTTTGAGCAATCGGAAAAGGGATTGGCAAAGATTTTTTCGTGGTTGAATACTAATCTTCTTACCTTAAATATAACTAAAACTAATTACATCTGATTCTCCATATATAATTCTTTTTAACCTAACTTAGACTTACAACTTAAGATTCATAATTGTTACAACCCCTTAAATACTTAATGTTACTGTCCCAAACACTATCATTACAAACATTTCTAATGCCAATATTATCCTAGTATGGATTTGCAAACGATAATTACCGACCATTATTATTATATAACTTGTGAATTAATAATGTTGACAATAAACATCTCTGTAAAAAACTAAACCTGTTTTTGAGAATACGGCGCTCTACTACAGATGAGTATAGTACTTATCGTGTCAGTATTTAGTGACCCAGTGATTTATTTTTAATCGAAAACTAGATCATCTTGTGTCTAAGCTCAATTCAAATATTCGTTGCTCAAGTACTTATAGCGATTTTTAAGGATCACTTTTAAATTCATTGGAATCATGTCAGACTAAAAAATTACCATAAATGGAATTATAAATTATTGTAATGTGTATCAGTCAAAGCGGTATTTATATCGTTTCAAAAATGCTAATGTTATGGCCGAAAATAAAAATTTAGCAATAGCGACGTCTACTGGGTGATGTTAGATTACCGCATTTAAATGAATACCGTGATTTATAGATGTCTGTGTTTTATTATATAAGTGGAATATGTTTAAGGTATGGCATTATTTAATCATGATGTCAAATTTAATTAAAAAATCACTGTCGTTTAACCTAAATGACTCCTAGCTGACCCGGCAATCGTTGTTTTGCCATACAATTTACTTTTATTAAATATTTTGGTTAGGTGCTTGAGGTAGGTAGCCCCCCTGGGTCACCTAATTTCTAAGTTGGACCAAACAGTAGATATTTACAAAATTTCATTGAAATCTATTTAGTAGTTTAGAAATCTATAGCGGACAAACAATGTGACACGTAATTTATAATATATCAAGGCTAGCTGACCCGGATAACTTTGTTTTTCCATTCATTTTGATGGGGTATTTGAGAGAGGGGACCCCTCCCCTCTCTCAAGTACCTACATCACCAAAATGAAAGTTTGGAATGTGGTGGGATTTCACTTCTTTTTGTTAGTTACTTGTGACAATTCTTTTTTCTTTCTTTTCAAATACCTAAAACACGTATTTTTTAAATTTGTAATAAGATGGCAAACAGGCAGGTGGTTCTCGTGATGGAAAGAGACAACCTTCACCTATAGACAACAAAGATGTAAATTGTGTCTTGTTATGCTTGTGTAAGGGTCTTAATGCCATATGCATAAGTTTACCGTCTACCTTATCCTCGAAACCGGAGCATGACAATGATAAGTTTTGCGGCAGAAATAGTTAAAGCAGTGGTACTAGACCCGGGTGAGACAATGCAGAACTCTACCACCCAGTAGCTACGACGATAGGCTCGCATAGACAATCGTTAGCTTTTAATTAACTGCCTGGCAGAACAGCAGACGGTATATATATATATATATATATATATATATATATATATATATATATATATATATATATATATATGAAGTTTTTGTATAAATTTTCAGACCTATAGCATCAAAATTTGGGAAACCTCATACAAAACTGCATGCATATTTCAGTTAAAGGGTTGTAAGGTAAAGCTTCTAATTTTTATATGCGTACTAATACTTGCATACATACACAAATTTCAGCTTTCTAGGACTTTAAAAAGTTCCCCTAAGAGTTTTTTATTTATTCATCAGTGTGTCAGTGACGAAATCGGTGTGTGGAAAATTAGTCGAGAACAATTCGCCGAATCGTAAATCGGGGTTTTGATTTTAGTTGACATAACAATACTCCAATATTTATAATTCTTAAGCTTACCCTTTTACAGACAATATTTATGTTTGTTTATATTTTATAACAGTCAATGATCAGTTAAGTAATTAATTAATAAGATATATTCTATACTTTCTATGTTAATCTATTTTTAATTTTATTTTATTTTAGTTGACATAATTCGTGTGACATATTTAATTATTTCACTGACATTTTTGTATTTTACATACTTTTGCAATATTTATAGTTCTTAAATAGTAAGTACAATATAATTATAAATGAAGATTTCCCACATCTTAAGGGAGAATCGCTTAGACTAACAATACTCCAATATTTATAATTCTTAAGCTTACCCTTTTACAGACAATATTTATGTTTGTTTATATTTTATAACTTTAATTTATTTATTTGGCTTTGCTAGCCTTATTTAGCTTATATTGTATGATTGTATGAAAAAGTGTATCTACCTGTAATGTACAAAACACTGGCTTTATTTTTGCGAATTGTAGATTACAATCAAGTTTAGGTGTAAGTCTGCTACGTTAATTTGTTACACTATGTTTAATTAATATTGTATTTTCTTTATAAATGATCCTTGTAATCTTTGGAGAAATAAAAATATAAACCATAAACCGTTAATTAAAGTAAAAGATCATTGTTAATTGTGTCAAGAAGAGTTTCAACAAGAGATATGCAATTGACACTTTAAGTGTTTAATAAATCTGCTATTCCGAGAATTTTGTTTACCTGGTATAATACAAATCCAAGTAACGAAAGTTCAAAAAGCTCTTTGAGAAAATATAAGTAGTGTCTTTGCACTTCGTTTGGCTCGTTTTGGCGGGGACTACTTTGATCCCATAGGAATTGATTGCAATTTCGGCACAGTAGGTAGCCTATTCGCCTCAGATCATGAGGTCCTGTGATCAATCCTCGGGAGAGGCATAATTAATTTTATTATATATGTATACTACAACCGTGAATTTTCTACACATCCATAATCAAACATATAGTTGACATAGCGTCGGTGCCCTTAGCTGTTATAAAAATCAAAATACAATAAAATTTCCAAAAGGAACAGCTTTTAAAATACCTAGCAAAATTGTTGTTTTAAAACTTAAAACTTACTTCATGTTATAAAATATTTTTCAGACTAATATACTAATTGATTTTTAAATTTCATATTTAATATTACCGCTCTCCCAACAAAATATTCACTACAAATAATGTATATGGCAGAACAACGTTTGGCGGGTCAGTTGTCAGGTCGGCAAATATAATTGAAAACCCAGAGATTCCAACCCAGGACGTTTGAATCTATACCAAAACCAGTACCACTCGACAAAGCCACCCATGTAAGATTAATTATATAAAATCAAAGCACCGCATTAAATGAAACGAAGTATGTCACAAAAATGAAATAACTGCTGTTGAATGAGACTCAAATGTCAGTAAAATTATGAATGCGACCGAGGATAATAATGTGGCCGGGTCGAAGAAAGTGTCTCAACCTGTAGGCTTACGTTATGTAGTCGATTCGCAGGTCAGCGATCTTCGCCGCACATAAATATGTCGATAGCTCGCTCCTGCTACCACTTTGTTTGTTAATATACTGCCAATTATAATCAAAATGTTCAGCCGTCAATTTCTTAATCCATATATGGTTAGATATTCTTGAGTTTCTTTCAATAAAAATTTTGAATTTTAATATTAGGTATATTTACACCAGATCCCTTACGAGATAAACAAAGAGTACCAAATGCCTTACATTATTTAGGTAGAGTAGTACTAAATCTTTAATTTAGTGACATGAGTTCCAAATATTATCTGCTGTATTTTATATATATATATATATATATATATATATATATATATATATATATATATATATATATATATATATATATATATATATATATATATATATATATATATATATATATATATATATATATGTATTTCCATATATTAGTATCGTTAACAAGCACCCATAACACAAGGAAATTATTTGCTTCCATTGGGGCAATATTTATTTATTATTTATATAAGGTAACCTAAAAATGAATATGTCGCACGCTATTTCAAAGTACCTGTAAATATTACGACAATTTTAATTAAACATTTATTATAAAATAGTGCTCGGCGAATAGTTTGTATCAGCAGCGCTACTCGCAAACTATTTTGCATATTACAATTAATGTCTTAATGCATGGTTAGAAGTATTAGCAGCCTCGGGCTGCGGTGATGGTTAGATAAATAATTTGGCCGTTGTTAAACTTATAATTATAAATTATTATTATAAAACGAGTTTTATATTGTCTCTAGTTTTTTACAGCAGAAGATAGTAAACAACTCGTGATTTTTGTTTATATTATTAGGTAGCAAACAAGCAGATAGCTTACCTAATTTAAAGAGAAATCGTCACCTAAATCAAAGATGTTAATGTTAATGATGCACTGCTATCCGTGTGGCAGAATGACAATGCCACATGCATAAGTCTACCGGTTACCTTATATCCGAAACCGGAACATGACAATGACAAGCATTGACGCTATTGCAGCAGCAATATTTAAGGAGATGGTACCAACCAGGCGAGACGTAACTGAACTCTTCCACTTAGTAGTCACGATGGTAAGGACACGTACAGTCAAACGGTCGTCTTTTCCGACCTGTCTGGCAGAACGGCAGGTGCTCTTCAAAGGAGTCCGGATCATCTTATATGAAAAAAAAAATGAAACATCGCCTGCTGCAATAACGTCAATGTTTGTCACTGTCGTGTTCCGGTTTAGAGAGTAAGGTAACTGATAAATTTATAAATTTGGCATTACCGACTCGCTAAACGGATACCAACGCACTATTTACATCTGTGGTTTCTAAACGCGATGGTTGTCTCTTTCCGCCAGAAGAGCCATAATTTTTTTTGCTGTCTTATGATATAAATATACATGAAAAACTTTTGAAAAACCCCAATAACACTTGCTGCTTTTGCACGCTTGTGCCCGACCCAGGGGTTTTTATAGATTCAAAATCTTATGAACTGATCTAAATGGGTTAACTACCAGCAAAAATGTTATCGAAAAAATGTTCCAAGCAGCTCTGAGTCTGGTAGAGATGTGTTAACGTCCTAGGATCTGGATTTGCACGTAAAGGTATCGATGGTGGGTATCGCAAAAAAAAGTAATACTTAGTCACATCACTACATGACATAAAAAGGGGTGATGGAGATAATCTCGTCAATCGACAAAACCTGTGAACAAATTATGAATACACACCTTCATCCCCTATTTTAGCCTTTTAGGTTTATTTTCAAACGTTTTTCCCCTAAATCTTCAAATATCTTCATGCCTTTGATCGAAATCGGGTCAGCGGTTAACTTGAAAGCCTTGAAAGCGTAACAGATAGACAGATAGATAGACATGTATGATATAAGTATGGATTTTAATAATAAATTATATTGTGAAAGGCATTTATAATATATATATATTTTTTTTATGTCATAAGATAGCATACAAGCAGATGGGTCTCCTGATGGAAAGATTCAACCATCGCCTATAGGCACCAAAGATGTTAATGGTGCGTTGCTATCTTGTGGCGAGGTATAATGCCACATGCATAAGTTTGGCTACCTTACCCTCCAAACCGGAACACGACAGCGACAAGCACTGACGCTATTGCGGCAGGAATAGGTAAGGCGGTGGTACCAGACCCGGGCGAGACAATGCAGAACTCTACCACCTAGTAGCCACGATGGTAGTGACTCGATAGCCAATCGGTCGCCTTTTACGACCTGCCTGGCAGAACGGCAGTTGGCCTATTCTACAAAGGAGGCCGGGACCAACACTTAGAGATATAAACGTTTTAAGCTCTTTCCTACCAATTATTTTTGGTCGGATTTAAACCCGTATTCCATTGATTTGGTAAATGGAGTCGCAAATAACGCGAAGTGTTGAAAAACTAGAGGATAGATTTTTCACTTCAAAAATTAGCAGAAAAAATAGGTATATTTTTTCTAGTTTACCGTTTTTCAAATTCTTACTCATACTAAAGTAAAATAAACTATAATGATAATATAATAATGGAAAAATGGTTGCGTGCTTAAAATTGAATGTTTATGCGAATGTAATAATAAAATCTAGTGAAAGGCACAAGAGAAGATTTGGGCCTTGTTACTTTGTTAGCATTCGAATGTTATAATTTAAACATGTATATCCAATAAAATAGTTTGGATAGATCAGAAATGATTAGCTATTGCAAAACATCGCAATCATGCGCCGAATATTATTCCCACGGTCGGCGTGCGCCATGGCGGGGCTTTGTTGTTCATCAACATTATTATCTGTTAAAAGTATCTTGTCATATTGTTAGCTTTCTGAATAAAGAATTTTTGAGGGCCACAGCTCGTTATTCACCCATTATCTTATCGTCGATAAATCAACGTTGTAAATATTGTGAGACCACTCTCCCTTTCTTCGCTTGCAAGCAGCATCTTAAATAGAACTTGTTTGAATATACAGTCAGAATCATAGATTAAGTTAGGATTACAAATCCTATGTATCAATAATATATGAACCAACATTTTAGGAAGGAAGAAGTACCTATGAGCTTTATTTATATGCCGAGGTGTAAAAATCTAATATATATACCTAGTGGTATACGTATTAATACGTAAAGTAATAACTTTGGACCCTTTGGAAACTTTGAACTTTTAAAAACATTTTGCGATCGGTGGAGTATGAAATTTCGCATAATTACAGTTTATATTCTGAAGGATTGCAGAAATTTAATATTTTTAAATAAAATGCATTATAAATACATTAAATTAATTAAAAATAAACATTACACACATTACATTCATGTGACATGCATGATAATTATACACACATGTAGGTATACTTACTATTTTCTTTACGGCTCGTCACTTGTCAAACTTAAAAGAGATTTTATTGTTTAGTCGAATTTTGGCCACTGGCGATCACTAGTTTTAATAAATAGGTATGATTGAATGTTGACCATTACTGAGCATTAAATATAAAAAAGTATATTTTTTCTTAGATTAAACAAATAAGTAATAGTTACTAAATAAACATTTAAACATTATATGTTATTATGAAAATTTATATCTTTGTATGCGTGTGTGTGTGTGTGTTTGCGCGTCTCTCTCTTTCTCTCTCTCTCTCTCTCTCTCTCTCTCTGTGAGTGTGTTTTTCTATGTTTATTGCCATCTACCAGGCATGTCGTAAAATGCTACCAATTGGCTATGCAAGTCACTAACATCGTGGCTACTAGGTGGTAAAGTTCTGCATTATCTTGCCCGGGTCTGGTACCACCGCCTTACCTATTCCTGCCGCAATAGCGTCAGTGCTTGTCACTGTCGTGTTCCGGTTTGGAGGGTAAGGTAGCCGGTAAACTTATGCATGTGGCATTAGACCTCGCCACAAGATAGCAACGCATCATTAATACCTTTGGTGTCTTTAGGCGATGGTTGCCTCTTTCCATCAGGAGACCCATCTGCTTTTTTGCTATCTTATGATATAAAAAAAATCCTCATGCCGAAAAAAAACTAAATTAATTTTGATGAAATTTTCTTTACAGTTTAATTCTTTGCTAAGCTTTGCTTACAAAATTTAAAACTTTATCTTTTAACCCCGAAAATTATTGTTCTGGTAAGGATCATAAGACATTGCGAAAGATTATGTATGTGTATCCTTGTTATTTTTTTTCACGAACTAGCAGAATTATATATATATATATATATATATATATATATATATATATATATATATATATATATATATATATATATATATATATATATATATATATATATATATATATATATATATATATATATATATATACATATATATATATATATATATATATATATATATATATATACATATATATATATATATATATATATATATATATGGGCGATTCCGTTCTAACTGTGATATAATGTCAGTACCGTGTCATGTCCATTTCTAGAATTTATTTATAAATTGTTAGTTTTTTTTGTCGTAAACATTAGAATTTATGAGGTAATTAGTTTAAATCATTTATTACGACAAAAAAACTAACAATTTATAAATAAATTCTAGAAATGGACATGACACGGTACTGACATTTAACTGATATATTGTAAGTTTTCTGTAAGTGGCAAGTTATATTATATGAAAATAATGTTGAAATATGTTTATAATTTCTCAATAAGCACAAAAATATCATAAATTAATTATTAATTAATGACCTGTGAGAACAAACAATACAGGACATTGAATATCACAGTTAGAACGGAATCACCCATATATACATATTCAGACTGCTTATCACGATGAAAAAATAAATTGATCCCGTCGGATTAACAAAAACTTAAGCCGCAGCGCATATGTAACATTCAGCGGATTGCGAAGCGCAGCTAGTAAAAATTAACGATCGCCTGTAATTTTTTACTTAAAAACATGTCAATGAGAGTCAAACACCATTACAATAATTTGTATTTTTTTTCCATAATTTATTTTTACAGTCGTAACCATGGATTAAATGGATTTTCAAGACAATTTCTCAGTTTGGCAGCGTAGCTTACAATTACATACATAAACACTGAGGTATTATACTTACCAATGACATAAAATTATTTCAAGGGTTATTTTTAAACCTTATTATCTCATTCGGTACGATAAAACACTACAACATGGTTTATTTCTATTTTTTGATAATTTAATATAACGTACAAATGTATGTAATTTTTGGCAGTAATAGGAGCGTTTGCTTATATGCGCAGCGAAACGTTTCTTTTCCAATGTTGAGTCTATTAGTATTCGTGTGGTCTGTGGTCGTAACTCTGTATTTATTTTTTATTTAAAATTAACAAATATATATAATATAATCTGGTAGGTAATTTATTTTAATCAAAATTGGTCTAATATTTTCGGGTGATAGATCAAAATCCAATCCAATGAATCTTATGTTGTTTGTAATTATAAAAGTAGAAGTTACCTACCGAAATATAGAAACTAACGTGTGGATAATTTACTTTCAATATTTATTTATTTAATCAATACAAGCATTTGGCCGTCTAGTAAAGTTGTATATAACAGGTTCTACTCGCCACTGCTTATAAACAATTGCACCGTGAATTTCATGCAAATACCTTGTAAAGAATTTTTACTGCTGACTGTATTCGCTGAAGTGGCATCGTTGTTACTCGTTAGAATAGTGACTTAGTGCGTAGTGCGATGCTAGCTCATGTTTTCCCGCCCTTTAATTACAAATTTCCATATTACATTTCTATGCATGTATTAGCAACGTTAGGCAACTTTATAATTACGCTAAGAAAATTAGCATCTCATCCTCTGTTCGTCCAGATCTCCCTTTTTAAAAATTAACCATCTGCCTTCTTGTGGCACTGCTTATTAAAGTGAACGATTGGCAAAACGTGTTTGAATCATGACTGATGTGATAGGTGGTAGAGTTCATCGGCGTATATAGGAAGCGTTTTTATAAGATAACAAAGAAGAAGATGGCTCTCCTGGTGGAAAGAGAAAGCATCGCCTAGACAATAAAAATGTAAATGGTGCGTTGCAATCCGTGTGGCAGGATGGCAATGCATACGTCTACCGGCTACCTTACCCTCTAAACTAGAAAACGACAATGATAAGCATTGACGCTGTCGCGGTAGGAATAGGTAAGTCGGTGGTACCAAATTCATTTGCACCAAACTCAGGCGCATTGTTCCAGAACTCAACCAGATAGTAGCCACGATAGTAGTGACACATATAACAATGGCAGATCGGCTATTTTCCGAAAGGGACCCAGACCAACACGGCGGTTTTCGGTTGATGGTTGTTTATCTATATATTCATACGAGAAGGAAAAATTTTGGACCCCTTTTTAAGGCAATTGCACAAACGGTGGAATAAGAAATTTGGCACAGTGAAAGTTTACATTACGGAGGACTGCAAAAACCTAATACTTTTAAATAAAATGCACTAGAAATACATTAAATTAATAAAAATAAACGTAGCACACACCATGAAGTAAGATTATAGCTTCACGACACACACTACATCCACGTGACATACATGATATTATACATCTTAGATGAAGGAAACTACTACTAGGTATGAAATAACCAAGGGAGAACCGTGTCATTTCGTCCCTAACCATGGCGGACTTAAGAACAGCTGTTTATTGTCTACATAACAATTGATAAATTAAATTGCAATTGAGCATGTTATTTTAACAATTAGTTTTTATTTTAGATTTAAGGTACACACTAAAATTATAGAAAAATACAAATAAAGCTAAAATCAATTAAATATTTTGTAATCAAAGGGTTATTAGACATTAAATTCTAACTTACCTACATTGACTCCGTATTTTAGTAATGGTGTTTTGGCCGCAAGCTGTTTAAGGTGACGTTAATTTTATTAAATGATTTGAATGACAGAACACTGACAAAATTGTAGTACAGTACCCGGCGATAAATATTGCACATCGAACTTTGGAAAGAGACAATCGGATAATTTCGGCTTCGTAAAGCGTTATCTCTGTCCCACACTACCTATGTGACGTTTAGTCAGTCGTTGTTCAAGTACGATAGAGTGCAGTCGCGTCCCGAAAAAAATATATATTTAGAGTTGATAACACCCACAAATTTAAATAATTTAAAGTTGTAATATGGCATCTTTCGGAAAAAGAGGGAAACCTTTACGAGGTCAGTCACGTGAAATTATCTACAATGTTTATAAATACTTTGTAAGCGAAGCTGATAGATTTAAAAAAAAAGTAGATGAAAATGTAAGTTGTTATTTTAAGAAGATTCAAGAGCGAGTTGCAAATGCCACTGGAATTTCAAGAAGAACTTTGAACAATATATTAAACGAAGTCAGTACTGAAACACATTCGACTGAAATTAAGTTCAGCACTCCAAAAAAAGGGAGACCAAAAAAGCAATTTCGTTTGGATATGGACGATTTTGATTACGATGTTGTTCGAAGAATGGTGTATGATTTTCACTTACGATTTAATGAACTGCCAACAATAAAATCATTAAAAGCTAAGTTATCAGAAGCTATTAATTACAATGGGTCTGAAAAAACATTGAGAAAAATACTTCATGACATGGGATTTCAGTTCACTAAAATGGAAGATAATCGAAAAATTCTAATGGAAAAGCACGACGTTAGTCTCAAACGAATGGAATACCTTGATAAAATACGCAAATTTCGCGAAACAGGAAAAAATATCGTCTACATGGATGAGTCATATATACATGCATCCCACACTAAAGGGAAATCTTGGAGTGACGATAAGAAAAAAGGAGTAAAAAAGCCAATTTCAAAAGGTCAACGTTTGATAATAGTTCATGCGGGAAATGAAAAAGGCTTTGTACCCGGTGCTTTTTTAACGTATAAATCCACGGACACTACAGGTGACTATCACCATGAAATGAATAACGATAACTATGAGAAATGGCTGGTTAACCAATTAATCCCAAATATACCCAGTGATTCTGTTCTAGTTATCGACAACGCACCCTATCACAACAAGTATGTTGAGAGACCCCCCAACTCAAACACCATTAAACGGGAAATGATCAACTGGTTAAACAGACATGAAATTCCAGTTGATCCAAAATTAACAAAAACCCAGATTTACGCTATTATATGTCAGCACAAGGAGAGGTATACAGAGTTTTCTGTGGACAAAATACTTGCCGAACATGGGCACACTGTGTTGCGATTGCCACCATATCATCCGGATTTTAATCCAATTGAAAATATATGGTCTCAACTGAAAGGCTATGTAGCCTCTAGAAATGTGGGTATGAACTTAACTACAGTAAAAACATTATTGACTGAAAAAGTAAACATGATCGGCGCTGAAGAGTGGAAAAAGGTTTGCGATCATGCAATCAAATGTGAGAATGAATATAGAAGCATTCAACACAGTTTAGACAATTACACTGATAGATTAGTAATAAATACGGCTGATAGTAACAGTGATATTGACCTCTTTGAGAGCACAGATAGTGAAATGGAAGTAATTAAGAATTAGAATTATTATTATTTTTATTGCAATGTCTCATTTTAGCAATAGGTATAATGGTGTTTATTATGTACACTAAAGCTGTAATGTTCCAAAATAATTAAATACGTAAACATAATGTAAAAATGTTTTTTTATTTTATTTTACCCCAACCTAAAGCCATCACTTATAGAAAAATTAGTGTATTTTATACAAAGAATAAAAATATCAAAAGAAGCAAATCATACTTGTTTTAACAGCTCCTAATAGGTACCGGACTGTTTGTATTTTGTGCGACAGAGATAACGCTCTACGAAGCCGAAATTAGCCGATTGTCTCTTTCCAAAGGTCGATGTGCAATATTTATCGCCGGGTACTGTAGCTTTTTCTATTATGAAAATTCAAACTTGTTAGACAGAGATAAAGCCGTTTTTATATGTTCAGCGTTGGAATGCATGCAATTTTATAATTTTGATTGTTTATGGAAATTAATACCAAGTCCTTATCTTTCTCTTGTCAAAGTTATACATACGTCTAATGTTTTCTTTACGGTTAAAGTCAGTTGCCAAACTTAAAAGAGATTGTATTGTTTGGTTTATGGTCGAATTTCAGGCACAGGTGATTGCTAGGAAATTATTATACTACTAGATGAAAACCCGGCTTTGCTCGGAAGTCTCGTAATACGCAATCTTATCAGGGCGAGCGAAGCGAGCCCTACACTAGGCGACTTTCTATGCACTTTTGTGATACATTTTACTAAAAAAGTATCGCACTTTTAGGTTTAAGATTTGACGTGGTGGTTTAAATTCATGTCTAGATAGGTTATCTACCATTAAAATGCTATTTCATAAATATTAAAAAAATAGAAGATACATTTTG
This sequence comes from Apodemia mormo, assembly GCA_036924255.1. Lineage (NCBI taxonomy): Eukaryota > Metazoa > Arthropoda > Insecta > Lepidoptera > Riodinidae > Apodemia > Apodemia mormo. Next base: position 29,226,568 of record JAUPFN010000003.1, on the reverse strand, counting down.
TATTAGAATTTTATTACTGCTAACACCATCTATTATAAAACTAACGAGTTAAGATGCTACAAAGCTACACTAGGCGACGATCTGTGCCCTTTAGTGGTACATTTTACTGAAAAATATCGCACTTTTAGGTTTAAGCTTTGGCGTGGTAGTTTGATTTCATTTAATTCATTTTCATTCGCTTCATTTTAATACATTATCAATCTATTAAATCACTTGTACTTTTTAACTTCCCACTACGTATGTAGATAGGGAGGTTACCGATGGAGAACCGTTTCAAAATTGGAGTGTTCACAATATGTCCACGTTTTGTGGTTTTAGAAACCATTGTCGACTATTTTCGCGATGACGTCAGTATGTTTGTATGTATGTGTGTCTGTTTGTGTATGTCAACAACTCATAAGTTTTTTTAACGCCTGGACCGATCGAAATGCGGTTGATGGCATTCGATTGGATTCTGCTCAACTTATATTTCCTGAAAACTTGAACCAAATGTGCCCAAGAGATTTTCAGAAATTTTGAAAAAACCAAAAAAAAATGTGGCGAAACAGCATTTTTTTAAATAATTTCCAGATTAATGTACTGATTGAGTACAAAAACTAAACAGCTCTATTCCTCAAAAAGTTACGTCTAATGCATAAATTGCCTCAAAATCAGTTTATTCGTTTGGAAGTAATCGTTTACGAACATTTTGAAAAAAGTGTTTTTTCGACATAACTTAGAAATATTTCAACTAATAAATTTTTGAAATTCTACGATATTTTGGTACTAAAAAAGTTACGTCAAATGCCCTTTTAAAAATCAAAACCGAATCTTATTTTTAAAAGTTACAGCTTTTCAAATATTAAAATTACGTTTTCTTTATCAAAGTTACTTAATATTTTTGAAATAACTTTCAGGCTAATGTACCGATTGACTTCAAAATCTAATCATCTTTTCTCCTTTAAAAACTGCGCCGCGTATCGTTAATTGGTTAAAAATTGGGCGATTTATTTGGGATCTATCGATGACGAAAATTTTTGAAAAAAATGTTTTTTGACATTGCTTCGAAATTTTTGAACCTACCAATTTTTTAGCTAAGCAATATTTAGATTGAATTGAATGCCATTTGAAAGATCAAAATCGATCATCGTTTCCAAAATATACAACTTTTCAAAAATCAATATACTGCCATTTTTATCAAAATAGATGTTTATAATGAAAAAACCTATGCTTATAGTTTTTGCTATTTTGAGCTTAAAATACGTTAATTTAGCGGGAAGTTTCAGGGATGGCTTGCAAGATCAACCATTTACAGCTTACAGACAGTGACAGGTGACCAGTCTATCACTAACTGGGTACTTTTCCAATCTCGGGCAACGTTGTTTTTATCAGCAAACTGAATAAAACGCATTTTTGATTTGCCTGACTCGGGAATCGAACCCCGAGATATTCTCTGAGGAAAAAATTCGAAAAATTTATTCGCTGAGTTTCTACCGCCAATTCTTCGTGCCTGCGGTAAGTCCAATATTAATTCTAAAAATGTTGAAGGTTAATTAAATTAAATTTTCTTTATAAGATCAACTTTTATTTTTAAAACTCATTTTTCCTAGAAAACTCTTTTACAAGAAATTTACCATAAATAAAAATTGATTTCTATCAATATTAGACTTCAAGAGCGAAGTGGTGGTGCGAGATAGATCTTGAGTTGCTACATATTATAGGTAGATACTATATTATAGGTAGACCAGAAAATATGGTGTAAAATATGTAGATAACCTTTATAATTTTTCTGTGTTTATTTGTTAAATATTTATCAATGTATGTTTACTAATTATCAATGTATGTTTACATTGATAATTATAGAAATCATGTTTTTAACAAATCAAGAAAATTGTAAATAATTTTTCTTAAACATAAGTAATAAAAATTATCTTAGAAACATTTTATTTATTATTTTGGTTTTATTTTTCTGCGCCTCTCTAGATACAAAGCCTGACGACGCCTTTGATGCGAATATAATAAATAATTTCCATGATAAATTAAATATGTTAAAATCCATAATACATTAAAACATGTAATTCGCATTTACTTAATACTTTCCTAAGAATATTACTAGGTAATATAACTTAGCGAGCCCTTACAAAGCTCTGCTTTTGCTAGTATACTAACAGCAACACTGTACACTGTAGTGACGTCTTCATTCAACTATTACGTTGGTTTAATAAAGACAACACTATAGTGTTGTTTTTTTTTTAATTTCTACTCTTTTATGAATGAAGAGAAAATATGTTTCACGGTAATCTGTGCTCTGTTCTACGATACTTTAATAAAAGTTCACGCCATCTACAACACACATTATTTTGTAACCCTTAAAGAAATATGGCCTACTAGCTGCAGCGTGCAGCGCGCTGCATTATACACAGTTTTTGGCGCATCCCGCGGGATCACCTCATTTTTTCGGGATAAAAAGTAGCCTATGTGCTATTTCAGGTCATCAGCTACCTGTGTGCCAAATTTCATTCAAATCCGTTCAATAGTTTTAGCGTGATTGAGTAACAAACATCCATCCAAACATCTATCCAAACATCCATCCAAACATCCAAACTTTCGCATTTATAATATTAATATTAATAATAATATAGATTTGTCTGTTAGCACCGTTAGAATTTTTAATCACTATTTTAACAAAATACTCGACAATCCGAATTTTACTGATATATGTTGTCAACTCAAAATTATTATTTTTTTACGTTTTATAAGGTAAGATTCCGATTGAGTCTACCGTAACCCTTGACGAAATTATTTATATAGATTTCCGGTTATTTATTTTCTCGATGACAGTTCTAATTTTAAAGTTGTAGTGTTGTGACCAAATAAGTAATGATATCGATTGCATATATTTATTATATTTTGAACAAAAACAAATATAACAAAAACATCCAAATATTTTTTTCAAGGTGGGAACAATCAATGGCCCAGCACTATTTTGTGTTTGTTTTAATCTGTCACTCGCAACAAAACGGTCGTGCTAGTCACTACATTTCTGTTCCCTGAGCCGCCGCAAGGATCTGTTCTAAAAAGGTAGGCGAGAGAACTGGTGATCAAGGTTCGTAATTACTTTGAAGCAGAGTATCAAAATGGTGGCCCGCTTTTACCACTGTCGCAAGTGCGAGAACGTGTTGCGGCCGCATTAGGTTTTAGTGGATTTACTGTTTTAAAAATTACTATCGAAGCTTACGGTACAAGCGGCTTGCAGGAAAATAAGCTTCGTATGCCGATGGAAAAACGCCAACCACGTCGTGTGATATCGGTTGGCAACTTCGACGTTGATGCTATTCGCCATCACATATATATATATATGACTATTACTTGCGCAAAGAAAAAAAACTTGTTGTTTCTTTACGTGAATGTGGTTTGTTTTGTGGCTAAAAATGGTCATTAGGCTTGGTTTTGAAAAAAATTCGATTTTCTTATAAAAAATCGGACAAACGTAAAATAATGATGGAGCGTCACGATATTGCTATGTATGGCTCGCTGCGAATATTTTAACGAAGCCAAAAAGATATCAGATTGGTCAAATGTTATTTTTACTGACGAGACTTGGTTAAATGCAAACCGCACAGTATCTAAGAACTAGACTCACGACCCCACCGCTTCCAATAGTTCAGTGCCAATGGGAAAATGTGATGCCTTATCATATGCTATGCAGGGTCTATATGTGAATTTGTGTCAGATACTTTACTGGCCTTTAAATACAAGAAAACAGTGGACTATCATGGAGAAATGAACGCGGAGATTTACGAAGGATGGTTTAAAGAAATGGTGCAATCTCTGGAAAAATCGTCCATAATTAATATAGACAACGCTACATATCACTCCAGACAAATTGATAAAATGCCGACGCAGACAAATTGATAAAATGCGACAAAGTCATGGCGAGATTGTGAATAGTACTTTATTAAAAGTACAATTAGTGAATATTTTAAAATCGAAAAAAAGCCTTTCTAAAAGATATGTTGTCGACGAAATAGCTGCCAAATGTGGTCATTGGGTTCTTCGACTTCCGCCGTATTATTGCCAGTACATTGCTTTAGAACTAATATGGTCACAAATCAAAGGACACATCGCTCAAAACAATACCCATCCCCCTTTTACGGCAAACAAGATGTTAAATTTATAAAAAAAATGCTTGTGCGGAAGTAACTGGCGCAAACTGGGAAAAAGTTGTGAAAAAAACCCAAAATTCATGTGGCATTCGATTATATACAAGAACAGAAACTTGTAATAAATGTTGGGGAAAGCTCATCGAGTGACAGTGACGATTCATCAGATTTTGATTAAAATAAATAAATAAAGATTACCTGTGTTTATAATTATTTCGTTTCATTCGCGAGTACCTACCTATACCTATATTTTACAACAGCTCCGAAAATTTTAAAGAAGTAGGAATCAAGAATGTATACGTGTAACATCTATATATGATTTCTGTGTGTAACATCTTGTAATGAAATATAATATTATCTATAATATAATATAATGAAATATAATAAAATTGTAGGAAAGTTAAAACTGTATATTGAATATTTTTTTAAAAGAATACTTGGGGCGTGATTTGCAATCGATATCGAAGCCAAAAATATAGTTTTTAGAATTTTTGTCTGTTTGTCTGTATGTATGTCCGGGTTAAACTCAAAACGTACTGCATGGATTTACTTTAAATTTTGCATGAATATTACTAATAGGTCGGGTCAACATATAAGCTACATATTATCACGCTATCACCTACGGGGAAGGAGCTGTACGGAGTAAACGAAGTCCGCGCGGACGAAGTTGCGGGCACTAGCTAGTACTTATATATAATAAATATTACATTATCTATACATATAATAAAATCGTAGGAAAGTCAAAAATGTACATTGAAAATTGTTTTAAAAGAATACTTGGGGCGTGATCTACAATCGATATCGAAGCCAAAAATATAGTTTTTAAAATTTTTGTCTGTTTGTCTGCATGTATGTCCGGGGTAAACTCAAAAAGTACTGCATGGATTTACTTCAAATTTTGCATGAATACATACTACATATTATCTCGCTATCACCTACGTAGGAAGAGCTGTGCAGAGTAAACGAAGTCCGCGCGGACGAAGTCGCTGGCAATAGCTAGTAGTTCATAAATTTGTATAAAAGTATCCGGCAGTGAATTAGTTTCTTACATTTTGTAAAAAAAACGGGTCTGTTATAGTGTTACATTTATAGATATAGCTCCTATAGTTTTCATTATGTGCAACACATCGCTACCCGTCCATGAAGTATAATATTATTTGTGAGATATTTTAACGTAAACAACACAAAATTACATGGGCGTTGATCTATCATCGAGAAAATAAAGAAATGGAAATAGTATAGTTGTGTGCAGGGCTGATTACGCATATAAAGTATGATCGATTATACTCGAAGTGTAAAAAGCAACTCGTTTAGATTTGACTTCATTAAATGTTTTTGTAACAAGTCCATTAAATGACTTCAAAATAAAAGCACGAAAGGGAGGAACAAAAAATATTTCTCATTACGATAATTAGTAAATTCCACGTTGGGTCAAACAAGATTGAGTTGCATATACGATTCAACTGTAATTGCAGTCAATCCTGGCTTCTCGTTACGTCCTAGAAATCTGCGCGCATTGCTTCGTTACGGCCCCTTGCGACTGATTTATGGGTGCAATAAATATTTTTTGAAAGTTCCAGTGCGATAATAACTCCATTAAATTTGATTAATGACCATTTCTTAAAAGTGATTTTTAACAATACTACGTTCGACCTGTCCTGACCGAATTGGTTGTGAACTTTTTATATTTTAATTATTAAGCTTAAAACATGATTGTTCTTGTTTCAAGTACAGTATCCTGTACATCAATAATAATTATTAAACTCCGAAAACGTGTTTGTATGGCGTTTAGTCTCGTGGTCATTTTCTCGAGTTTTATGTTTCTATTATACTAGCTGTGCCCGCGACTTCGTCCGCGTGAAAATTTTTCTAAAATGAAAGCAGTGTATTAGTCGGAACAAACAGATTGTCAAAGAGGAAAAAAATGTAAAAAACATTATTTTGGCATATCTACCGTGTGTACATCCACATGCATTTAGTGGGAAATGGGTATTTTAATATTACAAACAGACACTCCAATTTTATTTATTTGTATAGATGTGCAATATCTGTCGCTGTCGTTTCAGCGTTAGAGCAGTAAATCCGGTCACCATTAATTCAGGAGATATTAATTTATTAGGTATGTACCAAAAAATTTTGAAAAAAATTGCTTGTACATTACTTCTAGAGCTTTCAACCAGTTAAATTTGTCCTAATGCAACATTTTTAAAGCTCGCTAAAACTGTAATTAAACCTGTTTAAAAGACCAGAATCGGTAATCACTTTCAAAAGTTACAACTTTAAAAAATTAAAATATGTATTTTTGGTTTCAAAAATCTTAGATATATATATATATATATATATATATATATATATATATATATATATATATATATATATATATATATATATATATATATATATATATATATATATATGACAAATTTTTAACTTCTCGCTACGTTAGTAGTATAAAGAACTGCTGATTTTGTCCCGAATTTCGAAAATCGAGTGTTCACCAGGTCTCCAGCACCTAGCACCTAGGAACTATTTCCGACTATTTTTGAGCACCTAGAAAATATTTCCGACTATTTTTACGATGACTTCAGTATTTCTGTATTTATGTATGTAAACACCTCATACTTTTGTGCGGCTAGACCGACCGAAATACGATTCATGGCGTTCGATTAGGTTCCGTGAAACTTAGACTTTCTGAAAATCTGAATCGATGTAGCCAAGGAGATTTTGAGAAATTTTAGAAAAACCTTATATAATATCGGAAAAACAATGTTATTTTATAATAACTTCCAAATTAATGTACCAATTGAGTACAAAATATATTTTATTTTTCATGTTTCTTAAAAATCTACGTCCAGTGTCTTAAATTGCATCAAAATCGGTTTATCTGTCCAGAAATTATCGTTGGTGAAAAATTTTTAAAAAGTGTTTTCTAACTAAACTTCGAGATTTTTCAGTGAATCAGTTTTTCAACCTGTTTAGCCCAGCAAAAAATTGGTGAATGAAATGTTTTTTGACATTACTTCGATATTTTTTAGCTAATAAGACATTTTAGAGCTGAAAAACTGCGTTAATTGCCATTAGAAAGATCAAAATCGATCATCATTTTTGAAATACACACCTTTTCAAAAATTTAAATACTGTTATTTTTACAAACTTTAACTTTTTGAACTCTGAGCTCAATAATGTGCTTCAGTGTAGTTTTTGCTTTTTTGAGCTTAAAAAAGCATCAATTTAGTAGGATGTTTCAGGGATGACCTGCAGGATGAACAGGTTTACAGAGTTTTATAACAGAAAAACACTGAAGGTAAAAATATCGGCTTCTATTCAAGCTAGTTTTAAAATCCATAGTGTATTTTTGATCACTTAACATCCTTTGAAGTAGTCTAAATTTGACAACAGGCCTATTGACAGGGAGAAATAACATATGCATTCAATAAACGGTATAACTGCAATTTTATTGGCTTAAGAATTAGTCAAATATATGTTTAATGTAGGTATATGTAACACAAACCTAATATTGTAGAACGATAGGAACATTTTATTTATAACAAATTATAAAAAAAGTGTTTTTTTTTGCACTTTTTTGCCAATATTTCGCAAAATACCTATGTAACCGACAATGAAGTAGGTATACTAATAAATTTTTCTTATAAAATTTCACGTAATGGTAGGCTATTGTGAAAATTCGCAATTTTGTTTTTATGTCGCAAATTAACATTCAAGGTAAAATTGTAAACTTTTCAAAATTGGACTAATCTTCAAATTATGTAGTTTTCTAATAAGATATCAACAAGAGACAAAAAGTAGTCAAAAGGTTATATTTAGTGAAAATCATATTATGTCGCTTTAGTGGTGGTGTGTTCCGATATTGGTGTTGACCACTTCAGGAGGCAGGTTCGATTCCCGGTTCGGGCAAATAAAAAAATGTGTTTTTCTGGTAAAAACAATTTACTCGGGATGGTATAAGTGCCCGGTTGGTGATTGATTTGCCACCAATCACATTGTGGGGCTAAGTATCTTCAGCTAATCGTGGGTGCACTCTGGTAAAGTGGGTTGTACCTCTGATAAAGATAAGTAGTCCAGGGCTTTTTGTCTTTAATTAATAACAAACTAAAAAACCATGTTAATTTTTTCTCGCAAATTAGGAATGTTGATTACTTTTTGTTAAATGCCAATATCTTATACTGAACTGAAGTTATTACACGTTATTATTTTGTAACTAACAATTTTTCAGTAGGTTACGATATTGATTTTGGAGCCTATCTTTAGTGAGTATACAGAGTATTTTAGGTATTGCAACATCTACAATTTCCAGAAGTTTCATTTATTTTTAAAGAAAACTGGGTGATTTATCTAATCTTAAAACTTTTACCCCTTATTGCGTCCCAGACTAATTTTGCAATATAAAAACAAAATTGCAAATTTTGGCAATAGGCTAGCTTTGCGTGAAATTTAACTGTATTGGTCACCCGGCAACCTTTAAAACTTATGATGTCTGTAACTTCTGAATTACAAGTTGATGACCTTGAAATTTTTATTATGGGACAATCTTTATAGTATCTCCTTTTGAACAAAAAAATAATAAAGTTTTTCAGGCAATAGGTTAATAAATTAAAGCTAAATATGTGTTTTGACTTTCAATTCCTATCCCACGGGAACATTGCGGAATTCTGTCTGGAACTCCAGGCTCTCAGCTATCACCATGCCAAATTTCATTATTTTCTGTCTAGTAGTTTTTGCGTGATTGACGCACAAATTAACAGACAGACAGACAGACAGACAAAAATTCTAATAATTGGTGTTTTCGCTTCTGTTATTGGTCTTTCAACCGACCCAATCAATATTTTTCAAAAAATTTTAATGTACAGAAATTACTTTTCTACTCTTTTATTATATGTAATGTAAGTATGTAAGTATAGATAATACATCACATAAATTTCGATCGCTTGAAATAAGCTACGAAGCTAAGAAAAAGAGAGTCAAATGAAATCAAATAATATTTTATTCGACGTAGGTACACATAGGAACATTTATCGACATCAATTATAAGCAAAAATATACATGCCAAGTTATTATACAACAGTTATAAAATACAGTAAAATAAAGTCAACTAAAGATAATTCTTTGTCTACAGAAATGACATATACTTAAATGTTTTGAAAATAACATATAAAAATTAAGGAAATATAGAAGCAAATATTATTATATATAAAATTTATAAATTGGTATAAATTGAATTTCAAGTTTATTAAAAAAAAATTTAGTGATGTAAAATTTAAATCACAATCAATATGCATAAACAGTTGTAACGTTCAATTAATTAAATCAAAATAAAGTAAAAATCGAATACATATGTATTAAAAATCATAATAAATTTGGCAAATTAACAGATAAAACTAGCATAAAAATTGCAGTAATGTCAAAACAGATGTCAAATGAAAAGCCAAAAAAAAACTTAATTAAAAAAGAATTACAATTACTATAAAACAAATTCAAGTACAAAATAAAATATAACGTTCATTCAATTAATACAAATTATATTAGCTATATCCATGCCTCCTTATCTATACATATAATAAAATCGTAGGAAAGTCAATGTATGTCCAGGGTAAACTCAAAAAGTACTGCATGGATTTACTTCAAATTTTGCATGAATATTACTAACAGGTCGGGTCAACATATAGGCTACATATTATCACGCTATCACCTACGGGGGAGGTGCTATGCGGAGTAAACGAAGTCCGCGCGGACGAAGTCGCGAGCAACAGCTAGTTATCAATAAAATCTTGTATTTTGTAATATCCCGGGATTTCCGCTTAATTGTTGCTTCACAAATTTTTTAAATTTACAGTATTGTAAAACATGGTCTGGAAGCGTGTTATAAAAACATACATTTTAGCATAAAAAGGACTATTTATTTGGCATATAAAAGTTTAACTTTACTTAATCTGGAAAAGTGTGAAACGATCTTATTTTTGTTCCTAGTATTTATACTGTGAGTTTCACAATTTTAACTCAAGTTATTGATATTTTTTACATACAATATATTTTCCAAAATAAATTGAGAGCTCACGGTAAATATGCCTATTTCTTTAAATTTATTTCGTAAAAATTCTATTTTGCGCATGTTATAAAGAAAGCGAAATACTCTTTTTTGTAAAACAAAAATCACATCAATATCTGTGGCACTGCCCCATAATAATATTCCATAAGACATGACGCTATTGAAGTAGCTAAAATAAACTAAACGAGCTGTATCTATGTTAGTTAGTTCACGAACTTTTTTAACTTTGTAAGAGTAGAAATAATAAATAAGATTTATAAAATTTAATATTTTTAAACGCAATAAAACTGTAGCAACCGTCTTCCTATTACCCATAGGTATTTTCGGAACCCTGGATCAGATCTTTACCATATTAAAACATATAGCCGAATTTGATACTTCCTCCTTATAGGAATTCGGATGAAAAGACAAAATTTTGTCTTTTAACTAGAGGTTCTTGTCTCGAAATGAAATTGCGGTTGAATAATTTTAACATAAGATTTTTGAACCTCATTTTTCAATATAAACCAAGATATACTCGGCAGCCCCTTATCCAATTTGGCATATATTCAAACTTATTTTTTAGTTTCATTATATAGTCTAATAAATTGCACGCCGATGATCATTTCACGTTACAAACATTTATACATACATAATATTTAAATATAAGCATTAACGAAGAATTGTTCTAGTTACAACATTGATATCTATACATATAATAAAATCGTAGGAAAGTCAATGTATGTCCGGGGTAAACTCAAAAAGTACTGCATGAATTTACTTCAAATTTTGCATGAATACTACTAACAGGTCGGGTCAACATATAGGCTACACATTTTCACACTATCACCTACGGGGCAGGAGCAGTGCGGAGTAAACGAAGTCCGCGCGGGCGAAGTAGCGGGCAACAGCTAGTAAAAAATACAAACATGAAAATTTAATAAACGAGATATAGAAAGTGCTTTAACTCCTATACCGGGTTTATTAAATTTTCATTTGTTTAAACATTTTGTGATCATTCATTTGTTTAATTCATTTTGTTTTGTTTAATTCATTTGATTCATTTGTTTAAACATTTTGTGTTCTTGGAACGCGAACGTGGAGATTAAGGGGTGCTTGTAAAGGCGTCAAATATCGAGACGATAATCGACGATCAATTCGCGACAAGTACAAGTTTTTAAAAATATTCACCATTATGTGAAAACTGTATAAGTTTAAAGTATGAAATAGAACGTTATCGTTTCATTTTGTTACAATTCATTTAAAAATATTTTAAATGTATCGTAACATAAAAGTAATCAAGTTATAATAATCGCTTATATTAATAGCGGTTAGTAAATTAGCATAATGAGATTAAAACAATAATCAGTCGTAGACGAATATATTAAACAGGTTTACAATTGTACTAAAATATTCTTATTATAATCTTTATTATATTTAACAAACTAATCATATACTACATTTAGTTTCCATAAATTTAACGACACTAAAAATAAACTATCGATAATATTTTATGAAAACTTTTGCATATATATATATATATATATATATATATATATATATATATATATATATATATATATATATATATATATATATATATATATATATATATATATATATATATATATATACATACATACATACATACATACACAAATATATGTATACATGCAACAGTTCAACTGAAAATAACGGACATTGCCTGTGAATAAGACAATGAAGCTTTTACTATGAATTATTGAATTTAGAAACGTATTCAATTAAATATAAAAATTTATTTAGAGTACTAACTGTTATAGTCCACTCGACATTACACTATTTATTAAATGATAAATATATACTTAATACCTTATACTTACCTTACCTTACCTTATAATATATTATACTTAATACCTACCTACGCAATATAATGATACTTCAACAAAAATGGTACTGTCCCGCGGACTATTACTATACAGATTGACTCGTAAAATATTGTATATATGTACTGAAGGAGTACCCGATTCTGATACTGAATATGCAAATAAATAGGTAATCAAATTTTGCCTTAATTTTACAATAAAAATATTAAATATTTCTATTAGTAGTTCCTTTACATCATTACGAACAGCGATTTACTGAAATCATGATTAGACACGTTAGTACGTAGGTCATACTATAAGTTTTGCGTAACTTAAAAAACAACATGTTATAACCGAAATATTATGTTTATTGCTTTTCAAAATAATCTCCTTTACATTTTAAACATTTTTTCATGCGATGGCACCATTTTTTAAAACAGGAGGACCGCAGATCTGAAGGCATGTTTTCTACGTGCTGATTGAATGCTATCACTGCCTCTTCGGAGATGGTAAAAGTAAAACCTCTCATCAAATCTTTGATTTTGGGGAAAATACAGAAATCACAGGGTGCTAAGTCGGGGCTATGCGCAGGATGACTGACGAGATGTACTTTTTCGGAAGCTAAAAATGACTTTGTTTTGTTGGCCGTGTGTGACGAAGCGTTATCATGGTGTAGGAGAATGCGGATTTTGGGTCGTCTTTCGCGAACTTTTTCTAACACCCTGGCTAAACAAATAGTAGAATACCACTCGGCATTAACACTTTTTTGATTTTCAAGTAAAATTGTACAGATGGGACCCGTAGCTGAGAAAAAACGCGATCATTTTTTTACCAATGTTTCTCGCCTGTCTCACTTTTGTTGGCCTGTTCTCATTTTCAAACACCCATTTAAAAGATAGCTGTTTTTTTCGGGTTCAAAACAATAAATCCACGTTTCGTCTCCTGTGACAATGTCATAAACAGCATTAGAATGTCCGTGGTCGTACTTCAGTATGTAGCAGCTCAAACAATCACAAACGCTACAAGAAAAAGTAATACAAAATGGTCAAAAATCAATAACAAATGGAAAAATGAAATTCAAAATAAAATCCTGAATCGCGATATCACAATTATTTTATCTTGTAACACTATATACAAGTTTCAATGCCTTTCAAATGGACTTGGTCCCCAGGCAGTACACTTTGCCTGGCTGGGAAGATCTTCTTTTTCTCTTACTTGTCCTTGTGTGACGTCATCGACCTCCACAGTTATGTCATCACCTGACAAGCAGCTGGCCCGCTGGTTCTATCACTATGACGCTTCGGAGGTACGAACCAGTGGCGCCACAAGTAGCATCTGTGAGCACCATTCCACGCGAGCTTGCTTCTGCTCCGCTGTCAGTTCATGAGGGATCCAACGACAACAAAGTTACCGAACTTTCAATTCTTCGTGTAAAATGTTCCGAATTTAGCTCATACCAATCCCCAATAGTCTTCAGATTGTCTCATAGGTAATCCGGGGATTTTCTTCAATTAACCGCTTAACAGTAGCCACATTATTTTCGTTGACGGCAGTTGAAGGCCGCCTTTCACGAAATTCGTCATGTAAAGAAACTCGACCTCTCTCAAATTCAGCAAACCATCGCCTCACGGTGCTCAAACAAGGTGCTTCTCTCCCAAAAGCATTTTGAAGACGAGCGGCACAGTCTTGTGGAGAAAGAGAACTTTTAAAATTATAAAAAGTCATCGCTCTAAAATCGTTTCGACTTAGTTCCATTTTCGTTGCGTACGTAGAACTTTGATGTGTGATAAAAAAACAATTGACAAATCATTTCCCGCCAATTTTTTTTTTATTACCAAAAAGGTTGCAACGTTTTAAAAATATAACATTCGAAATTCAAATAGTTCCGATTAGCTAGAAGTGCAAAACTTTTAGTGTGCCTCATGTACATTTGCTATGACCATAATTTTTGAATATTAATTTAATTAATAAATAAATACTTAATAATATAGTATAAAACAAATACCGTCATACTACCAATTTCAATGCGGTTTACCATGTGTTTTAGTGACAGTCTCTTCGTATTATATTTTTATTGTTTACCTTTGACCATCAACTATCATGTCTCTCAATATGTACAATTTTTTACTAGTTAACCTGTATATGAACAATATGTTGAGCTAAGGACAAAGTCATTTTAGATCGTAGTCCCACAAACAAATTTTTTTTTTATTAATAACAAGCTGAATTTAATTATATTAATTTAATTAATAAATCCTAAGAATCGTGATATTTCATCACGGTTCTTAAGACTTGAAACAACTGAAAATAGAATAAGTTCCATTAAATTTAAATAAGACTAGCTGCAGCGTGCAATCCGCTGTATTATAAAAGTTTTTGGTGAATCCCCCGGGATCACCTAATTTTTCCGGGATAAAAATTGCCCTAAGTGCTATTTCAGGTTATCATTTACCTGAGTGCCACATTTCATTCAAATCCTTTCAGTGGTTTTTACGTGATTGAGTAACAAACATCCATCCATCCAAACATCCACCTAGTTCAAATTTAAATAATGCATTCGTTGTAAAATAATTTTAATATACATATTTTGATTATTTTCGTTATTAGGTAGACCATGAAATGAAGGCTCTCTAGGTTTGTATCCTCAATTGTTAGTAGTTTCCTTATACTTTTACAGAATATTTTTTACATTATATTTATTGTATCCGCCTTTGAATAAAATTACTAAATTTAGTACCAGGTTTGTAAATTAGTTATTATTATTTTATTATTTCTCTGAATAACTGGTATCTTTTAAAGTACCGCCATATTAGGTCATTAATAATAATTAATTAGTATTTACCTTGCAAACGTGTAGATAAGGCAGTAGCACAATAAATTAATATCAATATCAGAAGTATAATGAGCAAAGTGATAAAAATATTGAATAAATGTTTAAGAAATAGGTACTTTAAATTATTTATAAAAATGAATAATAAGATCATTTTATTGCGCTCTATTTATATTCTAAATCATTAAATTAATATTCTAAATCATCGTTTTTAATTTTTAATGGCAGAGTTTTGGAACGAAGTTCCTTATCGTGCGTTGTAAAAGGGGGCTAGACGGAAAAAATTCTCATGAAAAGTTGTAACGACACTTTTTGCAATAGTAAGCTATTGTAAGCTGTGCGGCGTGCGCATGTTTCTCTCTCTCTCTCTCTCTCTCTCTCTCTCTTATAGAAAACAAGCCAGATTTACATTTTATTACAATTTAAAATTTTATTACAATTCCTTCACTAATTAATCGAAAGGAACTTAGTTCCATCCGGGTGTCCCTTGACACCTCTCAACTTTTTTAATGTTTTGTATGGGTCAATAAATTTTTTTTATTTAATTGTTTGACACTTTATTATTCATATTATAAAGTAACATAAATAAAAAAATAAAATTCTTATTTTTTATATAGGGTGCTACTCTATACAAAAAATAAGAATTTTATTACAAAGAGAACAAGCAGATTGGTCTCCTGATGAAAAGAGACCACCATCGCCTATAGACACCAAAGATGTTACTGATGCGTAGATATCCGTATGGCGAGATGTTATTGCCACATGCATAACTTTACTGACACCTTACCCTCCAAACTGGAACACGACGATAATGAACATTGACGCTATTGCGGCAGGAATAGGTAAGGCGGTGGTACCATACCCGGTCGAGACGTTGCGGTACACTACCACGTAGTAGTGATACGCCATGATAGTGATATGCCAATCGATCACCATTTACGACCCGCCTGGTAGAACGTCAGTTGGTCGAAAAATTAATTTTAAAAATAATTAAACGGCACTCTTAATTTGATAGTAATTTTCAATAGTAAACAATGCTAAAGCTGCTAAAAGAAATGGTATATACCGATAAGTTATGCATTTTGAGCATTATCGTGGTTCGTGGCATATCTATTCATACAAACATCTGGATGTACACGAAAAAACGGGTTTTGGCTGTGTCATGGATACAGCCGTGTGTCTTTTACGTGAATAGGTCTACGTAACAGGCAATATTTTGCGATAGTAACTCTTATAATTTGTCTATGTCCTTCCGAAGTTTGCAAAAGTAAGCGTAAAATAAGTACAATGAGTCATCTTATCTGTATTTAAACATTTACTTTAATTAAGTTAAAGAAATTAAAAAGTAAGTAAAAATGGGCCTGGTAAATAAATAATATAAAGTATATCGATGCTGGAAAGAAATAACGTTGTCATCCACAAAAATAAAACTAATTTACTTACAATAACCATATTTGGACGTAAAACTTATTATTTTTGCCTTAATGTCGTTCCAGCTCTCAAATTTCATTTTAATAATTATCTTCCAATATTTTATTGACGACGACAATTGAAATTATTTTTCACAGATTGTTAAAATGCTATAATTGCAGTAACGAATTGTATCGAACTAGGTCAAATATATTTTTTTGAAGAAAGCAAAAACGTTAAAGTGTTTACTTGAAATATTATGATTGTCCAACGGTACGTTGTAATTTACTTTTTTTTATAATAATAAGATAGCAAACAAGCAGATGGGTCTCCTGGTAGAGTCAACCATCGCCTATTTTTTTTTATATATATCATAAGATAGCAAACAAGCAGATGGGTCTCCTGATGGAAAGAGTCAACCATCGCCTATAGACACCAAAGATGTTAATGGTGCGTTGCTATTTTGCGGCGAGGTCTAATGCCACATGCATAAGTTTATCGGCTACCTTACCCTCCAAACCGTCCGTATATAAAACAATAAAATAAAAAAACTGATTAGATTTTTAAATCAATCTGTATAATAGTCTGAAAGTTGTAATACACAATATTTATATTTGTAATCTGTAACTTTTGGATATTATATTATTTGATATAAATTGTTTTAAACAACATTCGTCGCATTTATAACTACTAAAAAATTGTAAAAAGTCAAAAATCAGTTGGTTGAAAAAAATCAAATTATGTCGAACAATTAAACTTTCGAAAATTGAATGCGATTTTTACTTTTGACACGTGATCTACCGCAGTTTTAAAATATTTCACAAAGTCAAAAATCACGAAGTTATGTTAAAACACTTTTTCAAAATATTTCGTCAACGATAACTCCCAAATATATAAATCGATTTTAATGGAATCGGAACGAAATTTTCTAAAGCAAAGAGCTATTTAGATTTTGTGATCAATGGGTACATTCTTAGAAAATTACGTCATTTAATGCAATTTTCTAAGAAAAAAAAGGCTGATTATATTTTCAAATCAATCGGAACAATAATCATTAATCTGTTTCACCGATTTTTTTAAGTTTTTTCAAAATTTCTCTAAATCTCCTGGGCCAAATCAGATAAATTATCAGAATCAAACAATGGAATGCCATCAATTACGTTTCTATTGGTCAAAACGTGGAGATCTGGCGAAAACTTGATTTCTGAACATCGGGGCATAATTAGTGACTTTCTTTTACTACTAACGTAGCGGAAAGTTGCAAGTGATATTCCGTCCCATGATGTGAATACTTTTATCGAATGGTTGAAAATGAATTTTCAATATTATGTTTTACTACATTCGCACCAATACTTCGCACTTAAGGTCTAATATTGATATAAATCAATTTTTATTTATGGTAACTTTCTTGTTAAAGACTTTTCAAGAAAAAATGGGTATTAAAAATTGAAGTTGATCTTATAAATAAAAACACATTTTTAACATTTCGCTAAGATAAATATTTTTTTTTCTAAAATCGGGAAGTTCATGGTTTTACATCGATTTTTGGAATCAAAAAATGTTTTGTTTAATTAAACTTCAAAATTTTTGGAATTAATATTGGACTTACCGCAGGCACGAAGAATTGGCGACAGAAACTCATCGAATAAATTTTTCGATTTTTTCTCTTAGAAAAACCCTCGGGGTTCGATTCCTGAGTCAAACAAATCAAAAATGTGTTTTTTAAATTTTCTAATAAAAACAACGTTGCCCTGCCAACCTACCACCAACCGGGCAATTTTTCAATCCCGAAAAATTGCCCGGTTGGTGGTAGGTTGGTCACCTCTATCACATTGTGGGACTAAGTATCTTTGGCTAGTCGTGGATGCACACGTTGTACCTCTGCCTACCTCTTCGGGGATACGGGCATAAATATACTTCTTTTTAGCTTTTTACCCTCGGGCTAAAATTGGAAATTGATCTCAATACAACATTAATCAATATTTGTACTGTTTCGCAATAATAATATTGTTTTTTCAGTTCTGAGAAATATTGAAATGTCTCAATTGCCAAGTTACAAAAGACAGCAAGAAAACACTTACTTACTTACTAAATCAGTAACTTCCTTATCCACATAGGTAGTGGAAAATTAAAAAGTTCAAATGTATTAATAGGTTAATATTGTATTAAAATGTAGTGAATGAAAATGAATTAAAACAACAACGCCAAAGCTCAAACCTAAAAGTGCGATACTTTTTCAGTAAAATGAGCATAGATCATCACCTAGTGTAGCTTTGTAGCATTTTAATTCGGTATTTTTATAATAGATGGGGGTAGTAGTAAATAAATTCAATATTCACTCAAACCTAAAAGTGCGATACTTTTTCAGTAAAATGCACCACAATAGTGCATAGCAAGTCGCCTAGTATAGAGCTCGCTTCGCTCGCCCTAATACGTACTTACATTGATAACCGCTTAAAATAAAAGTAAAGAATATATTCGTCCTTGAGAGACATCTGCTTGTTATGTGTTATACAAAATGAAGTACACTTTATTTAGTTGGGAAAATTGGTGGTAATCTTATAGCTGTACATTTAGAGCCTTTTCGAGGCTCGTCACCACCAGATTTTTCCCACTTTTTTTCACCAAAAACCATAATACGTGTTGGTCCGATTGAGGCGCTGTCGAAGCGCATTCGGAAACTTATGAGTAAAACTGGATAGACTACCACCACTAAAATATTTTTTTATAATAAAAAACGCAAGTACTGCAATAAATAAATTATTAATAACTTAGATGAATTTTGGATAGAAGTAATAAGACAAATAACCACGAACAAGATTTAGAGCGATTATTGGTTACCATTCCATTTACTAAGCATAAAGATATAACATTTCCTATGAAGTATTCACCAGAAATGCGCTTATTTTACAGCAAAAACGTTCCTTAGAACGCTTATCGTAAACGGTCCGTTGCGCTAGCGACACATTCAGTGAATTTGCAATGCGCGATATACCGCATTACCATAAACAGTACTAGGTGGAGGGCACGCCATCTATCGCACTTAGACATATAAATTATTCAAAATAAAGTATCGCTTAACCCCTGACCCGGTGCCGCGAGCCGCACGCCTGCCGCGCTACGCGGGCTTCTACTCTTTTTGTTTCGACAAGAGCTACTATGGGAAATAAGTATATTTTTTTTTTGTTGATTGATTTAGTGAGGAAGAGAATATGTTATTGTAAATTACATTTACGTTATGGCATCTTATACAGACACATAGTAATAGTAACAGATAGTTACTTCTTAAGGTAATATAGTACTTCTTGTACATAATAATTATTAGATACAAGTAATAGATACAAATTGTATGTTCTAGGCGCAAAAGTTCTAGACGATAAAATAGTTAGGGCCGATGATTTGCGTAATCACGTATTCTCATATTACACGATTTTTTTTAGGTCGTTTAAGCGGTTATTGAATTATAACGGTAATATAGAAAAATAGAAAAAAAACAGTGAACCGAAAAACGAATATTTATCACGAAATTTGGCAAACAAAATTTAATGCACAAAGTACAAACATAATTATTTAGTAGTTGGATAAATCAAACTCGGTAGTATACTTATAAACACACTCATTTATTTCTTTAATTTAGTAAGTAACATTTACTTTACCAGTTACATAACAATACTCTCGTTTTCATTAGCAGGTCCTCAGTATAAAGAATCGTTACAGAATAATCGGTTCACTGCCACTCGGTCGGCATTACAGAAAACCGCGCTCAAAGAAAGGAAGTGGTGGATCATGAAAGCATGCGATTGGTTTTTTCAACTAATTCCGTGTAAGAGGCAGTGTTGCCTGTATAATTTGGATTAAAGAACATTACTATTTCGATTATATTATACTCAAAATAATTACAAAATTTTTCAAACCATCATATTTGGCCATCCTAACTAAATGTCGACAAGTACTATAGTATAATAATAATAATTTATTTCAATATTCGAATTACAAGTAAATTACTTGCACTACACTACTACAACTACTACTACTACAATACTTGCTTTAATTAGTTTGTGGATTAACGATGAGTGTATAATCTTCTTATATATGTCGCAGTGAAATTGTCAGTACCGTTAGATTATAATCTACCAAAGTGATATTATAATTTAACTGCTAACCTAACCTAACCAAATTATAAAATCCCTAGGTAGATTATAATCTAACGGCTATTGACAATTTCACTGCGACATATATAAATTTCTCGTGTCACAATGTTAGTTACCGTACTCCTCTGAAACGACTTGACCGATTTTGATGAAATTTTGTATGCGTATTCAGTAGATCTGAGAATCGGCTACTATCTATTTTTCATACCCCTAAGTTATAAGGTTTGTCCACCCCTAAAAATATTTTTTTATTTTATGGACAAACTTTTTTTTTTTTTTTTGATTCAACATTGAAAAATACATACAATTCTAAATTTTTACTCTTCTATCATCAACCCTTATTTTTTATTTGGCAAAACAACGTTGGCCGGGTCAGCTAGTTATTTATGAATCTTTAATGCATTATATCTCATATTTTTTGGGAAAAAAAATATTTTCAAAATTCTTAGAGGTTAAGCAGAATACTTTTTCAGTAAAATGCACCACAATAGTGCATAGAAAGTCGCCTAGTATAGTTAGTAGAGCTTGGTGGTATTTACTAGGTGGTAGAGTTCTGCATTGGCTCAATTGGGTCTAGTACCAACGCCTTACTTATTCCTGCCGCAATAGCGTCAGTGCTAGTCACTGTTGTGTTCCGGTTTGGAGGGTAAGGTAGCCGGTAAACTTATGCATGTGGCATTAGACCGCGTCACAAGAGCAATGCACCATTAACACCTTTGGTGTCTTTTTTTATAGAATAAGGGGGCAAACGGATAGGAGGTTCACCTGATGGAAAGTGATTACCACCGCCCATGGACAACCACACTATCATAAGAAATTTACACACATTCATTCACAATATCACTGCATTTTAAGAAAGAGTAGGCTCTTTTCTTGAAGGTCCCTAAGTCGTATCCGCTTGGTAAAACCTCTGCCGGTAATTGGTTCCACAGAGGAATAGTGCGATGAAAAAAATGCTTCGAGAATCGCACAGGTGTGGATTTCCAGACATCAAAATGGTGAGGGTAAAATTGTGAATTTAGTTGCGATGTCCGAAGGTGAAATTCTGAAATAAATGTTTAATTTTTGCTCACAAAATTATAGAAGTTAAACGCAAAAAGTCTGCAACAACCGATTTCCGACTGAGTTTATTTTTGAAACTTTGAATCAGATTTTTGCCAAATTTTATTGTGCCAAACGGAAATTATATACTTTCAAACAAAAAAAGTTTTTTTTGTATCGAGGAAATACGTAAAAAAAACAATTTCGTAACCTCCTACTTTGGACAGTTAGTTGAAAATTTTGTGCTTATAAATTTAATAAATGTTTGAGCTATTTAATTAAATTAATTAAAGTTTGTCAAGTCTAGAGCATATAATAAATTATGCAAACATAATCTTAATGGCGTTAAAACTCGTCAAATACTTCGCAGTAACAGATTCAGATTTGAAGGCCGGTGATATAATTATAAGCGATTGATAATACTTAATAGTTCCTAGATCCATTTAATATACATTATGTGTATTTTGATGTTAATCGGTACCATTTACTTAATTTGCTAAACACACGTGTTTACTTCAAATTTTGATTGCAGGTAATTCCTTTAAATTTGCTGCCGAACACAATTTATTCTTCAACCTTTTGCCTGAGTTGGTGCTTGGTACTACCGCTTTATTTAATCCTTTTAATATAACGTTTTAGATTAAACATGATCAACCGTATTACATAATATGTATGTATTGTATCCCTAAATATGCGTATATACCGTCAACACCTTGGCTAATTAGAACATTTTATCTCTTGTCATCAGGCGTGTAGTTTGTAAGTTAATTTACGCTAAATAAACAAGTTTCAGTACTGCGTATTTCTGGATATATTGAAAATGCTTTAGTTTAATTGAGAAATTCCTCTTGGTAAATAAATCGAATGAGTTCTAAATATTGTATGTACTAAAGCACGAAACAGCTGTTTAAACCTACCTACTTAGTTAAATATTGTTATTAAATAATTTTACCTTTGCATATTTGTACATTTTATTCGTTAATAATTTAGTAAGAGTCGCCAAAGTACGATGCTTTTGAAACACTACTGAATGCAACATTGTAGGTAGGTATGTTCCATACGTTATACAGTTACTACAATATTACTACATATTAAATGTTATTAATAGCCAGGTTTACTAACAAGAATCTAATAATCTAGGTACCTAGAAAATATTTAGTTGTGGTATAAAAATATTTAAATAAGATCCCGAACATTCATTTTTACATTTTATTATCAATGATTTTATTACCTTAAAATCCAATTCAACAGCATAAAATGTCAATAAAGGTATAATTTTGGATTTTAATTATTTAATAGTCCGCGGAACATCACACTATTTGATAAAAGATAAATACATACTTGAAACTTAGTTAGTGGTTTTCTTTTGGTGAGTCTAATAAATTTTCTATCAACGACTTTTTTCGAAAGTGCTGCGAAAGGTAAATCTCCCTGTAACATCGCATATCTATCTATCACTCTAAAACAACGCAGCAAGCAATTTGTCTGGCACTATGACCACTTTATAACATTAATAATTATCAAAAAATCAGCAAAAGCTATGTACTTATCTTTTGATTCCTGTTCCAAATACAGATGCTTAAATACACCTACGGTATTTTTACGTTGGCAGACAAACTACAGGGGCAGTATTTTTATTGGACAAAACATTTTTCGAATTGCTTATAATATTATTTATAAATATGTACATTGAAACTAAGTTTATACTCATGTACTATAATTATAAAAATACTGTACGTATAATTATAAAAATATTAAAAAATAAAGATATATCAATTGGAAATAAAATTTGTATTTAGTAAATTTATATTATTCTTACAGATTTTGTTTGACATATATTTCAAATGAAACAAATTTTAATTTAAGTCTACATTTCTTAATAAGATTATTTATGTGCTGCTGTCAAACGGATCAATACTTCCTGAGGTTATAAATAATCTGGTTTAGTCGTGATCGTAAATAGTAATTTAAAAAATTAAACCGACTTAAAATATCAAATATACTCATATCTCAAAAACTACTAAACTGTATATATAGAAACGAAATATTATGTCAATGGTGCGCTGTCATCAGTATGGCGGATTAAAATGCCACATGCGTCAGTTTACCAGCTACTTTTATTACCCTTACCATTTACCCTCCATACAATCACTGATGCTTGGTGTCGCGTAGACGTAGGCGATAGTTGTCTTTCTGTTATAAAAATTCATCTGATTGTTTGCTATCTTGAACCCATTCATTACACCAACAATGAAGTTAAAAATTAAGACATTCCTTTTTTGCAGAATGTATAGAAAAAGTTAAAACATAACAATACAATTGTTTATTGCTATTTAAAAATAAACAAAAAGATACTGTCATTGAAAAATTGTCTTTTTTTCGCGCATTGTGCGGGGAAGCCGCGTGCCACAACGCGGGTGTTTGCAGCGCGTGCGCACCCGGCAGGGCGATAGGACAAGTTGACGCTTATTTACTCAACAGCTTTTGCAAAACAACCCATTAGAGATAACTGTACTAAATAATTACTGCAATGTGCCTTTCTATTTCTATGCGCACGTCGCAGTGCGCGTGCGCGTCCACCTGCCGTTGATCACTATAATTATTTACTATGCATGAATGCGACGGCAACGGTGGCGGCTGTCTAGGACGATGCGGACAAAGAACGGTCACTTACGACGAACCATTCGCGGACAGGTTCCTGTGTCTACGGGCGTGTATAACAATTTTTAATAAAGCTCATTAATTCACATTTGCACAAACCACTCTAACTAGAAATAAAGAATTTATAGGACAACTTTTTTGTTTGAGTGGTTTGGTTTCTGTTCTAATTTATTGCAAAAAGTACAAGTGCTTCATACAGAAGACACTAACACTTAAGAGATATTAATTACTTTGTACAATGTTGATTAAACATTGTTATATGTATACAGGGTTACTTTAAAGGGTTCGGCCAAATTTTTAAATTTGTAACTAAATATTGAATTGAAATAGCGTTTTTATTATTATTGTTAAATTAATACCTACAAGATAATATAAAAATATTTATTTACAAATATCCCACTAAATTCATGAATTCGATGCACCGAGTCTTGTGAATAAACTCTGTCGTGTTCCGGTTTGGAGAGTAAGGTAACCGCGTGTAGCATTAGACCTCGCCACAAGATAGCAGTGCACCATTAACATTTTTGGTGTCCATAGGCGATGGTTGATTCTTTCCATCAGAAGACCCATCTGCTTGTTTGCTATCTTATGATATAAAAAAATGCTGGCAGTGTATTTTTTACATTTACCTATAAATACGATAGTAACTATATTATGTAATCGGTCGCTCTAAGTACATTTTTTCCGATCACTTTTAATATGGAATGTTTTAGTTCGATTTTTGCGTTATTGAAATTATATCTATGCGTTTTGTTTTTTGTGTCGGATAAAAATAAATTTTAAATTTTTTAATTTTTTTTATGATATAAATCGAACATATTATCGACTCCGAACGGCCTCTGAAAATTTTGCCGGACTTTTAAAAGTAACCCTTTATATATATATATATATATATATATATATATATATATATATATATATATATATATATATATATATATATATATATATATACACATATATATATATATATATATATATATATATATATATATATATATATATATATAAAATAAATAGTTGTATGAAGGTTCCTGTTTAAAAAAAAGATTAGGCATGTTAGTAAACAAAATGAAAAATCTATTGAAAAAATTATAATAGTGTCGTCGCTCCCTATAAAAAATATTGTTACATATATATATATATATATAAATCAAATTTAAGGTAAATAAATCGCCGATAAATCATAAATGTCTAGCGCTTTTCGCTAAGCTGCCTTCCTATGGGCTTCCCGAGAAATTATGCAAGTGGATCACCAGTTTTTTGTCTGACCGGAGAATCAAGGTCGTTGTCGACGGTGCGTGCTCCGACCTTAAATCTGTCAATGCTGGTGTTCCCCAAGGCTGCGTGCTATCACCGACACTGTTCCTTCTGCATATTAATGACATGATGCGAATTAGCAACAAACATTGCTATGCGGATGACAGTACTGGTAATGCTACATACTCCGGTCGAAGCGGTATTTCTCGGGAACACGTCGAAGAGTGCCAAAACAAGCTTGTGTCTGAAGTCGAGAATCGACTTACCGATGTCTCGGAATGGGGTCGTTAAAACTTGGTCACTTTTAACCCTAAACTTTGCGTGTTCACTGCTAAAAAGACGTCCTTTGTCGTATCACCTCGATTTGAGGATACTCTCCTGACAGCCTCAGCTACTGTCGGAATCCTGGAGTTGACATATCGAATTACGTTCAGTTTCGCGGTCATTTGGAAGGCAAGGCAAAACTAGAATTTTTAATTAGTTTAACTTTAGTATAATTAAAAATAAAATATTTAATTTTAAGTATAAATTAATATAATAAAATAACAAATTTGCATGCTATCTATAGCGAAATTGGCTTGTTCACTAACATAAGAGATCTCGTTACCCTATTTCAGGCAAATAAAGAAATTTAATTTAATTTAAAAGGCAGGCAACGCAACTGCAAGACCTCTGGTATTGCAGATGTCCATAGGCAGCGGTGATCATTTACCATCAGGTGCACGTCTTCCTCGTTTGCACCCTCTTCTATAAAAAAAATATCCCACAATAATGTACCGCCCTGTACACGTTGTATATCATGTCTTATAATATAATAGGTATAGGTATATGTATTTCTATATAGAACATAATTTAAACGTAGTAAAACTGCAATAACCAACTTATGCATCTCCGAAACCTAATGTCAGATCTCCACCAAACTATACCACACAGAAAAGATACCCTCCCAAACAAAAAAAAATAATTTTCAAAATCGGTCATTAATGACTGTATTCTGAGGTAAAAGAAATAAAAATATACAGTCGGATTGACAACATTTCTCCCTTTGGGATGTCGGCTGACAATGATGCTGTCACAGTGACACAATGTAAGCTACTTATAATTACCGTACCTAAACATAAATCGCAATATTTATTCAAAATATTGACATTTCTAAAATTAGCTGTAAACGATTTTTATCAGTAGTTTTCTCTTGTATCAAGGAATGGAAATGTTTACGGATTTTATAAACGTTAATTTTGAAAATCAATTTTTATTTTTGCAAGATGGCGTCCGAGGAAATAGGGTTACGACCCCACAAAAATGCATTTAACTTGAAACTTACATCCTCTTGGCACTAAAAAATAAAAATGCGTGCTCTGAACTTTGCACGCTAAACTCTAATGATGTAGATTAGACAAAACGGTCTTTTTTTTTTGTTTCGCTGCTGTAACAATTTCGCTGTTTGTGTAGGTCATGTAACTAAAAATGGATTTCTTCTTAGCGAATTGATACTCCAAAATCCTACGGTAAAAATGTTCTTCCTCTGTAAGTTACACGTATTTGTTAACTCAAGTTTACCGACCGACTTATCTGTGATAAAACGAAGTTAGGATGCCTGGATAGTAATAATGAAGCCAAGAAATTTGATTTAAATGGTTGTATAAATGTATACACAGACGCATACGCACTAGACTAACGAACAATACTATAAGAGTTACTTTTAATTTGTTTTTTTTTTTTTTTTACTTTATGTTATATAGCATTCTGTATCATTCTTAATCAAATGAGAATAGTATTTAAGCAATTAGTAATTTTCCCTGCTCCTTATTTTGACGGTTTAGTGATTCGCTCAGATTATTTGTTTGTAAGTGTGGGTTTGTAGACCGTAAAATCTACATACAATAAAATTAGAACGGTTTTTTGCGGAACAAAATATCATCTTGTATATTGACCTTACAGATCATGGCTATAACCTTGTCAAATTACAATCTTAACCCAATAAGACCTTGAAAATTAAAATTGACTAGATGCACCGTTTCAAATTGTTCACAATGTACGCGCTAACAAGAGATGATTTAGTGATAAAACAACGTCTACTAAAGGCCGAATCTGTCAGTTCGTAAAATTAAAAATCAATGCCATGAATCATGTCAAGCTCGTAGTCGTCATAAGATGTTTATGTTTGTAAATTAAATAACGTATATAACAAACAGCATCATTCAGTATGAGATTAATTGACAACCTTATCTCCTCGTGAAGCATCTCAAGGCTTCATTAGCGACTAGGCTTTTGGGTTTCTCGAACATTTCTTCTTCTAGAAGTAAAAGTACTCTCGAACAGGATTTTTTAAGTTTCTCGAGAAATTTTGTTCTTTGTATAAAACGCAATGTTATTTTTTTAATTTTACTTTATTAAATCAAATAGTTTTTTAGTTAATTAGCAATACTATTACTTATTAATTAGCTATACTGAGATAAAATTCATTTTTTTAAAATTAATTTATACAAACCTGAGCAAAATTTACTGCCCTAACCAAATTGAGTGGCAATTTTTAAATATTTGAGAGCTTTAAAAGTAGATGAAGGGTTCTTGTGGTAGCTTGGGACTTTAGATCAGTCCGTTGAATCGTTGACTACGTAAATTGTTTATATTGTGTGGTACTTTTGTTTTTATTTGAGTTTGTATTGCTGGTATTATGTGAAAATTATAATGGACATGGGCAGACCATTGGACTGCTAGTATTTTCTTAAATTTTTGAATTTTCGGTGTTTATTTCATTTACTTTTTTTCAGTAGATGTCAACAGTCACACATAAAAATCTAAGCAAATCTACAAGTTATATAACTTTAAATATTTCTTCTAATTACTCTCCTTTCCAAGAAGGGACTAAACACTATTCTAAGCCGAGTTTTAGTGTTGCAGGAGACAGCCTTGCACACGGCAGTTATTAAGCATAGCCTCCTTTTATAAACTCCGGCTCAGCACGATTCATAGTTTACAAAAGGAAGCTATCTTCTAGCCACAAACACCATAGTCGTAAATTAACCTTGAACGCTAATTAATATAATTAAATTAATTCAAGTAGAAGCTACCGTTATACAAATTAGGCATACGTAAATAACGAAATTATTCTATTTCGACATGATATGTAACGTACTTAAATTCTTTGGCACCTGTCTTGTCAGGAAGTATTTTAAGCATATTTTATTTTATATAATTTTTATTTTATTATATGTATATGGCACGTCATTACGTGCAGTTAATTAAAATGAACAAAAAGGAAGTATTTATAATTTCTTCACTGATATCTGTAATATGTGTCGTATTTTTTTTATATTAAAGACCGTTGCAGGAGTCATCTGCTTGTTTTGTGATCTTCCTAATAAAAAATAAATAGTAAAAAGTAGTTGAAGTTAACGGTGGCAACGGTCCGGGGTGAATCGTCACATTACTCTTTTTTATATTATAAGATAGCAAACAAGCAGATGGGTCTCCTGATGGTAAGAGTCAACCATCGCTTATAGACACCAAACATGTTAATGGTGCGTTGCTATCTTGTGGCGAGGTCTAATGCCACATGCATAAGTTTACCGGCTACCTTATCCTCCAAACCGGAACACGACAGTAACAAGCATTGACGCTATTACGGCAGGGATAGGTAAATCGGTGGTACCAGACTCTACTCTACTATACTATATATAATACTCTATTAGTTTTTAGTCACAAGCCCAAATTAAGCAGCTACTTACCCTCGCTTCAAATTAGAAGAAAATAACAAATATTTGATAATATTATTGTGGCAACATACCCGGGCGAATCGCCACTGTACTCTATTAGTTTGTAGTTTCAACCCCTAATTTAACAACTACCTACCTTCTCTTCCAAATTGGAAGTAAATAGTAACATGTTCCGAATATTATAATGATGACAACGTACCGGGACGATTGTTACAGTAATCTATTAGTTGCTAGTCCCAAGCACAAATTGAGCGGCTAACTACCCTCTCTTCCAAATTGAAAAAAAAAAATAACGATCACGACGTAGCGGGACCAATCGTGACAGTACTCTACCAGTTGGTAGTCACAAGTTCAAATTCAGCAGCTAACTACCCTCTCTTTTAAATTGGAAGAAAATAGTAAAAAGTAGTTGATTTTTTTTTTTATATCATAAGATAGCAAACAAGCACATGGGTCTCCTGATGGAAAGAGTCAACCATCGCCTATAGACACCAAAGATGTTAATGGAGCGTTGCTATCTTGTGGCGAGGTCTAATGCCACATGCATAAGTTTACCGGCTACCTTACCCTCCAAACCGGAACACGACAGCGACAAGCACTGACGCTATTGCGGCAGGAATAGGTAAGGCGGTGGTACCAGACCCGGGCGAGACAATGCAGAACTCTACCACCTAGTAGCCACGATGGTAGTGACTCGATAGCCAATCGGTCGCTTTTTACGACCTGCCTGGCAGAACGGCAGTTGGCCTATTCTACAAAGGAGGCCGGGTACGTTAACAACGTACCGGGGGTAAATGTCACAGTACTCTACCAGTTGGTAGTTATATTTAGCCTCCACTCGTCTTAACATTAATTGCAGGTTAATATTTAATATTCCGTTAAAATTATACTAAACAATTTCATAAATTCTTTTTATGTATCGAATTTTTTGGCCCGGGTTTCTTTTGAAGAATAGACTGCTTCCTTCCTGCCAGGCAGTTCGTAAAAGGCGAATGATTGGCCAACCATGTCTCATATGTCGTGCCTACTAGGTAATAAGTTTCTGCAAAGTCTCGCGAGGATTTAATTAATAAAAAAAAATTAAGCATCAATGCTTGTTTCTGTCGTGTTCCGGTTTGGAGGGTAAAATGGCTGGTAAACTGACGCATGTGGTATTTCAATTCACCATGCGGATGACAACGCATCATTGACATCTTTAGTTTCTATAGGCGATCGTGTCTTCTTCCACCAGGAGAGCCATCTGAGATATACAACCATTTAAATTAAATTTCTTACTAATTAAAATTATTACTATCCAGGCATCCTGACTTCGTTTTATCACAGATAAGTCGGTGGCACTATTTTCCTATTTTATATTTACACATAAGATTACCTTACGTAGATGAGGTAAACTTGAGTTAACAAATACCTGTAACTTACAGACGAAGAACATTTTTACCGTAGGATTTTGGACTCTTCTAAGTATCAATTCGCTAAGAAGAAATCCATTTTTAGTTACATGACCTACACAAACAGCGAAATTTTTACAGCAGTGAAACAAAAAAAGACTTCGTTTTGTCTAATCTACATCATTGTGTTAGATAAGTTTATATACTATTTTATTTCATTGATTAGAAAATCAACAGATAGCTCTCCTGACGAAAAGACTTAATACCTAAAATAACGAGGATGTTAATGGTGTGTTGCTATCTGTGTAACGTTGTTGTAATCCCACATGCATGAGTTTATTGGCTACGTTATCCTCTAAACCAAAACACGACAGCGGCAAAGCTAACTTTAAGATTGTCTGAAAACTACATTAAAATCGTGTAAGGCATTTTAAAACACATGGATTTGCGATAATATATAAAATATATTTGTGAATTAAGCGATCAAAATCTTATAAAAATATACACACGAATAAATGTTTGCGTGTTATTTATAACTTTAATTTTTTTAGAAATCTAGCGAAAGTGTTATTTAGCATTCGTTTTTTAAATATGGTGCATGTTGTCGACAAAAATATGTAGTTACTATTAAAAATTAAATCAAAGCTGCAACCTAATTTGTCAGAAATGGCATCGATTAGTTAGTACAGAGCAATAAAAATATTTCGAATTTATCAGCACATCAATTTTAAATTCCAAGGTTATTGAAAAATCAAAGATATGCTTGACGGATATCGAATAACATTGGACTCGCTTCATTAATATTCATAGTGATGTGTTCTTGAATAAAAGTAAAAGTAAATCCTGTACCTGCGATTTAATCATCTTACATTGTTATATTATTGCAAACCTTAAATTAAATCTCGATCTGGCAATGCTAATATGCGACATAATACATTGAATACACATTTTTTGTCTTCGGAAGCTTCGTGGCCTAGTGATTAAAATTTTCGTTTCAGATCAAGCGGTCTCAGATGAGATTAGGTTGAACAAAAATGTTATTGGTGTTAATTGGAACAAGATTTCTTATCACACGGTACAGACTTGGCAGATGGGGCCTAGGTGAAAAAAAGTTGAGAATTTTCTGCCTAGAGTTTTCGTCAGGAGCCTTTTGCGAGGAGGAGAAGGGATGAGAAGGCGGAAAGAATGGAGAAAAGAAAGAATTAGAGGGAATTGAATATAAGGGGGGAAGGGAGAAAAGAGTTTGAAAAAGGTGAAAAAAAACGCGAAAAGAGGGGGAAAAGGGGGAAAGGGGGAAATAGACGGAAACAAGAGAAAAGAGGGGGAGAGATAAAGAGAGAAGAGCAAGGAGAAGGGGAGTAAAATAATACAAAAACCGGCCAAGTGCGAGTCGGACACGTGCACGAAGGGTTTTGTACCATCATCAATAAAAAACGGCAAAAAAAAATCCCTTTTTTTGTACTGAAGCCTTAAATATTTATTTTATTTTAACTTCATAATTTATTTTTAAAGTGAATATATAAGTACTAAAAAATAACGTTCTTTGTATGGGAGCCCTTAAATACCACTGCTCATGGACATCGGCAACAAAAGGCGCTTGCTACCAATGCGATGCTGACATTGAAAGAAACTGTTAACCCTCTTAAAAATAATCGTGTCAAAGCTCCTCTGGAAACAAAGAATGGGATATTATACCAGAGTTTTACTGTTCGAGCCAAAAATGTGCGTTAAAAATGAACAGTGGTAGATGACCACGCTTCAAGGTGGTCATAATGTATTTTACTAGGCGTGTAGTACGACGACAAAATATAGAGACAGATACTAGTTGAAACGTTTTTTTCAGAAGTCGGGGTTATCCTCGAAAATCGAAATTTTAGAAACATCTTAGAGTCTGGTAATGGCACTCTCCTGATGATAAGAGACGACCGTCGCCTTTAAAACCCAATATATCAATGGTACGTTGCCTTCCGCACTATAAGTAGAAATGCCACATTCATCAATTTACCAGCTACCTTACCTTCCGAACCGATTAGTAACACTAAGGTTATAACGTAAGCGATAGTTACAAACGTGGACGAGACGTTGCATAACTTTACCACCTATTAGGCACGACATAAGAGACATATTTGATCGTTCATACGACTTTTACAAACTGCCTGGCAGGAAGGCAGATAAATTGTTTATTCATCAAAAGTGATTTGAAACAACACAATACGTGCACGTATAAATTCTATGCATAAAAAAACTTATGAAACAATATACATATATTTTTGACGTAATAGAAAATATTAACACCTGAAATAAATGTTAAGGTGAGCGAAAGCTAAACCTGATTACCAATTGGTAAAGTACTGTGACCATTCGTCCCGGTACGTAGTCACCATTATAATATCAACCACGTATTTCTATTTTCTGCCAATTGGGAAGAGAAGGTAGGTAACTACTAAAAGGCTTGTGACTGCCAATTACTAATAGATTACTGTTGATATTCGCCCCGGTACTTTGTTACCGTTATAATATCCACTACTTGTTCTTATTTTCCTCCAATTTTAAAGTACGGGCTAGCTAGTAAATTTAGGCTTGCAGCTACCAACCTCAAAGTACCGTGACGATTTGACTCAGTAAGGTCACCATTATACTGTCAACTACTTGTTGAAGAGAGAGTAAACATTTGTTAAATTTGGGCTTGTTCCTTTATATCCTTGTTACGTAGATAATAACCCACTATCAACATCCTTGATATCTCAGATAGGTGGATAGGCGACGGTTTTCTAAACATAAGAAGAGCCGTCTGCTTATTTGCAATTCTATGCTATAAAGATAGAATAAATTTTGATATTTGTTATAATTTTAATGGCAGCCTTTAAAAGCAACAATTTATCACACTCTCTTAACTGGATATCACAATCTGAGACTCGGCCGCAAGGTCGTCTTGTACAAAAAAATGGCGACGTGTTTTTTCGCTCTATTTTTTGTACGAAAAAGAATATCAGAAGTCCGCAGTCCGTACACCATTTTGGAAGTGCCCGCCTCGCCGATGTATGCGATACTTGTCCATGCAGGAAGTTAATTGAATTTAATCAACTGCGGATTTGTTTGTTTTTTAATAATTATAATCTTGAATATTGATTCTAAGCTGGCGTTATTTACCTACGTAATATTATAAAAAAATGTTTTTGTAATGATTCAATTCAAAAACTACTGGACCGGTCTTATATTTCACTATTATAAAATAATGATTTTGTGTCACGTGAACGAAGTTGCGAGTAAGAACTTTTTAATTTAGCTATAAATATAAAAGTAAATTAAATTATCCTAAATTATTAAAAAGTATCTTCACGCCCATATCCCTAAAGGGGTAGGCAGAGGTACAACAAGTGCACCCACGATTAGCCGAAGATATTTAGTCCCACAAATGTGATAGGTGGCAAGCCTATCGCCAATTGGGCACTTTCCAATCCCTGGCAACATTGTCATTCTCAGAAAACTGAAAAAAACATTTTTTAAATGTGCCCGACCCGGGAATCGAACCCGAAACCTCATGTGATCAACGCCAACGCTGGACCACTATACCACAGAGGTGACTCTACGACCTAAATTATTCTTTGGAATAATTTAATCCTTCCATCATCGGCACTTGGTGAAACTGCATCATATTGATTTAATATTAAACACTTTTACTGTTAACCAAATATATTTTTTATTTATATCACAACCACTTGATTTACACATCTTAGACCAACCGGTTTCCCCTATTAGAGCAACATCAGTGCTTCTAGTTTACATTATATTATTTTAAAATTTTAAATAAATAATTACTTACTGTAAACACACAACGACAACAACTACAATATATATAGTAGAGCAGATAGTTTTTTCCTCGTGTTGGTTCGGATTTATTTGAAGAATAGACGAGCTGCCGTTCTGTCAGGCAGGTCGCAAAAGGCGACCGATTGGCTATACGTGCCTCTACCATCGTGACTACTAGGTGATAGAGTTTCGCAACGTCTCGTCCGGGTATTTGCTACCACCGCCCTAGGTAGCCATTCCTGCCGTAATAGCGTCAATGCTTGTCAGTGCCGTGTTTCGGTTTGGAGGGTAAGTTAAGTCGGTAGACTTATGCATGTAGCATTGGCGATCCGCTACACGGATAGCAACGGACCATTAACATCTTTGGTATTTATAGGCGATGGTTTCTCTTTTCACCAGGAGAGTCATCTGCTTGTTTACTATCTCGCTATATAATATATAAAAAATAATAAGGAAAAGGTAGACAAACAATAATTATTCGGTAAGTACCGTAATATTGCCAACGACAACTTTTTACCCTAAAAATAGGGTAAAATAATAATAAAATTCAAAGTGAACAAATAAGAAAAAAATAAAAATATTGCCAATAAAAAATATCATTATTTATGCCATATAATTAATTTGTCATTTTTGGAAGGTAAATTTCCAGAACGATTAAAAAAGTGTATTGTCAAACCATTATTTAAAAAAGGAGATATGTGCGATATGAACAATTATAGACCTATTACTTTAATTCCAGTTATTTCAAAAATCTTTGAAAAAATTATGTATGAAAAGCTCTATAATTATTTACTTGATTTTGGCCTACTAAAAAATAATCAATATGGATTTAGGAAAGGTAGGTCTACTACATTAGCATTTAGTGAAGAGCAAGAGTTTTGATTTAGTGAAGAGCATAACTGAATGTCTGAATAAGAAAATGTATCCACTTTGTGTATTTTTGGATATGAGTAAGGCATTTGATTTTGTTTCACATGATATTTTACTATCAAAACTTGAAAAATATGGTATTAGAGGGAAGGCTTTAGATTGGATTAAGAGTTACTTAGAAAATAGGAAACAATGCGTTGAAATATCTAAAATATACGGAAACCGTAAAAAAATATTTACTTCAAACTACCGTGTTAACAACTGTGGTGTACCACAGGGCAGTGTTTTAGGACCCTTGCTATTTTTAATTTATATCAATGATCTTCCTGATAGTTTACAACATGATTGCTTTTTATTTGCTGATGACACTACCCTACTTATTAAATGTAAAAATAAAAAAGACTTGGTAAACGAAACAACTGAAACCTTACTTCAAGTTTCAGACTGGTTAATTAATATTAATTTAAAAGTTAATGTAACTAAAACAAAATTAGTTGAATTTCAGAACTACCACAGTAATATTACTAAAAACACAAATGTATTTTTAAATAAAGTAAATATAGATGATGTAGATTATACAAACTTTTTAGGAATAATTATTGACAAATATTGTAATTGGAAAGCACACATTGAATATCTATGTAATAAGATTGATAGATTTGTCTATGTCTTAAGAAGACTAAGAGAAGTAGGAAACGTAAAAGCCTCCCTATTAGCATATCATGGATATGTCTCTTCTAATTTACAATATGAAATTCCTATTTGGGGAAATTCTGTTGAATTGATACGAATTTTTAAAGTCCAAAAGAAATGTATTCGAGCAATATGTGGTGTTAATCAGTTACATTCCTGTAAACCACTTTTCGAGTCTCTTAAGGTACTTCCCTTACCATGTTTGTATATTTTAGAGGTATGCGTATTTGTAAAAAAGCACCAAAAGTTATTTAAAACAAATGCTGAAGTCACTGGTAACTCATATTTTAGGAATAGTAAAAAATTATATGTGCCTAATCAAAAATTAAATATTTTTACAAAAAATGTGTATTGTATGTCTATTATTATATACAATCATATTCCTGATAGTCTTAAATCATTACCTATAAATAAATTTCGCAAAAAGTTGTTTGATTTGCTGTTAGATAAAACTTATTATGATATTAAAGAATTTTTAGCCGATAAAATTAAATATTAATGGATAGAAATATAAGTTTGTTGAATTGTCCTTAAAAAATTTCAATGTACCTAGTAAAATTTTGTAAATAGTGAACATTTTGTAAATTATAAAAAATTTAATTGCACAAAATATGAAACTTGTAATTATAAAAAAATCTTTTGTAATATGAAATTGTACATTTATAACAAGTACATAAAATAGAGAAAAAAGACCAGCCCGCTGAGTTTCTTCCGCCGGATCTTCTCAGTGTGTGGCCGCGTTCCGATTCGGTAGTAATTCTAAATATTCGATAGAATCTTTTAAATGTAATATTTTATAATGATAATTTTTTTAAATATTTGCACACCATATAATGGTAGAATATGTTGGTAAATTAATTTATTTTTAACAACTTGTAACACCCATATTCTAGCAAATAAATATTTTCTTTCTTTCTTTCTTTCTTTCTTTCTATGTTAATAATTGAGGCGATTGTTAGATTAAAATCATTAGTAAGTGTCAATTTAAAATAATCGATTTTAAATATGAATTTCAAAAATAATAATAAA
Source organism: Apodemia mormo (assembly GCA_036924255.1). NCBI lineage: Eukaryota > Metazoa > Arthropoda > Insecta > Lepidoptera > Riodinidae > Apodemia > Apodemia mormo. The sequence goes on along the minus strand of JAUPFN010000003.1, from coordinate 29,189,677 downwards.
ATACATCAGAACCGATTAATACAATAATAAATCAATATCAATTTAATATTTGAAGTGATTTTTAAATTAAATTGGTTGATTATTAAGTGTCAAATTAAAATAATCGACTTTAAATGTCGAATTTTAATATAAATAGTATATGTAAGAACCGAATCATAAAATAATCATAAATACTGAATAAATGTGATAAAATATTTATATTTAGCAATGGAGAACTATTTAAATCAGTTTGTTCATTTAATAACACACGACCGGCAACGCAACTGCAAGACCTCTGGTGTTGCGGATGTCCATGGGTGGCGGTGATCCCTTAGCATCAGGTGCACCTCTTGCTTGTTAGACCCCTCTTCTAAAAAAAGAAAACAGCGGACTATTCTTCCTGTATCAAATTTCTTAAGCCTCCAAATCATCCAGCTTCCTCCCTTTGTCACAAAAATATATTGTAAAAAAGTCACGACCGTGTTCGAAGGTATGATTTTCTAGGTGCAGTTGTTAGCGAAATGCAGATTCCCCCTTTGATCCGTGCTACACTCTTACATGTTCTTGCAATCGGGTGGAAAATTGTTTCCCTCTTTGGGCTATATAAGTTCCCTTACATACACTGCACTCTAGTCTGTATATTTTACTCCTGGAATGGAGATGTTTTGTCCTTATTTATTTATTTAATTTTATTGCACACCTTAAAATGACTTTACAAAAGGAACTTATTGCCTAGTGGCATTCTCCTCCTGTCAACCTTTAGGCCAACAGAGAGTAGGTATGCAGTGCATCTAAATTGTAAGGACATATTATGTAGCCCTAAGGAAATCCTAAAATATACTACGTACACTATATATACGTAATATAATATATTTAGACTAACAATAAAATTTATAATACATACCTACACATAACTCAAACTTATAAAAATTCTTTAAAAAAATACATAAGTCAATACGGTGTTACAAATACTTAAATAAAATATACATATTTATTGAAGGTAGGATTATTCATATCTTGGTTTGGAAAATTCAAATAATTCTTATTTACTAAGACCTTTTACTCCCCAAGAACTATTTTCTCTGTTTTCTTTAGAAAGGACACTGCTTTTCGGTTAGATGGTATTTCTTACAAAATTATTAAAAACCTAAATGAAAATTTCATGTTGATATTTTTAAATTTATTGAACAATCTTCGAATAAATAATAAGATTCCTATTTCCTCGAAAACTGACTGGTTGATGAGTCCAATTACTCTTACTTTTTGTATTGGCAAGATTTATTAAAGCAAAGTTCCATATAAAAAAAAATTACCTTCAAATTAGTTCTGCTTCTATTTTCTAAATCTGTTTCTATTTTGTTTTAAATATTTATAATAAAAAAAATATCTAAAAGCACTTATCTACGGAAGAAATTAATAATTATCTCTATTACTCACGAAATAAGGTAACGACTGATAAGGCAGCATGGCCTCTGGTCTTAGCCCTTTGGGACGAAAGGAAAGAAAAGACTTGACTAAAATTTTTCCTCCTTTATTTATTTTTGTTAATAGGCATGAAAAATTATTATTACCTACCTATCAGTCATAGTTATCAATAAAAATATTTTACTTACAAGTTATTTTTCACTGCATTTATCCAGTTTTTGCCTTTGAAGATTATCGACACAGCGTTTAAAAAACTTAAAGAACTTAAAAAACTTTCCGGGAAACGGTAAAATATAATCTCCGTATTATTTTTATATGGCATATGTGAACACTCACGAATACAGCAAGTAATTTTTGATGAGGACATGACGAAAATTAATTTTATTTTAAAAAAGGTAACAATTGATAATACTCTTATTTATTTAAATAGTATAAAATATTCAACAAACTGTTTACATCACATTAGTTCTGATTTTTCCCACCAGATGGCATCATAGTCATCTTGCTCAATCCCTGTTATAGATTTTAAACTATTATGTTTTTTTACATCTAGATAGCAGAGTTTTAATTTAATTACTTCGAAAGAAATAAACTTTTTAAGTAGGTAAAGATGTAAAAAGTGGTGCACATCTAGTAAACAGTTTATTATATAGTAGTAGTTATCTGGTGGTTAGAATATTCAACTCAGATCATGAGTTCAATGTCAGGCGATACTAACTTTAGGTCTTAAGATCAGTGTGAAGAAGACCAAATTCACAGATCTTGAAAAACTGAGCATTGCCCCAGTGAATATTGAGTCTTGCTAAAGCGGGTAGATTAATTCAGATATCTGGACAACACTTAACATCTAAGTGTTTCCTTGATAGCGAAGTCGACAGCAGAATTGGAGCAGCTGCTGCGTTCTATGGGAGACTTCGTACTAAGGTGTTCCGCTTGCATGACATAAAGCTCTCTGCAAATGTAACTATTAACCGTGATAGTTCTGTTAAATCTTCAATATGATTCCAAAACGTGGTATCTATACCGCAAGTACATTTGCACACTGGATAGATTCCATCTTAAATGCCTAAGTAACATTATGAACAACCATTTTCTTAACACAGAAGTACTACGATGCGCTAATTTTGACATATAAGAAGCTTATCTAAAGCGGCACCATCTGGTGGCTAGTCATGTCTTCCGGGTATTTTATAACAGAGTGGCAAAGCGCATCTTCTATTCAGAACTGCAGGATGGCTAGTGGAAACAAGGTGGCAAACTCCTGCGGTACAAGAATGCGCTTAGACACCACATAAGGCGATGTGACCTGTAGCCTTTACAATGGACCTATGTGTCGATTTCCTGGTAAGTTGGTCACATAGAATTTAATGCCATTAGCTAATTGTGGCTCACTATTTCCCCCTCAGCATAACAAGGCTATTGACGTAATGATATTGTAGAGTTTCAATACCTCCAGGAATCTTCTTTTATATGTACTTATTCAGGAAAGTAACACACACAATAACTTCTAATTTATATTTAATTAATATTGCTATGAGTACATTTATCATTTCCTTATCTATACATCTATATATATATATATATATATATATATATATATATATATATATATATATATATATATATATATATATATATATATATATATATATATATATATAATAAAATCGTAGGAAAGTCAAAACTGTACATTGAATATTTTTTTAAAAGAATACTTGGGGCGTGATCTATAATTGATAATGAAGCCAAAAATATAGTTTTTAAAATTTTTGTCTGTTTGTACGTATGTCCGGGGTAAACTTAAAAATTATTGCATGGATTTACTTCAAATTTTGCATGAATATTACTAACCGGTCGGGTCAACATATAGACTACATATTATCACGCGAAGTCCGCGCGGACGAAGTCGCTGGCAATAGCTAGGATGAAATATATCTAACGTATTCGATATTCGTATAGAACAGCCAGCCAGTTACTATATGAACTATGTAGTAATTATTTCTGTTTTAAAAATACAATAACAAACAGTTGAACACTTAGAAGAAAAGTAACGCGCTATTTCATTTCGACGCTACAAATAGTATTGTACTAGAAACGGTATCCGAGTAATAAAGCTTGGATCTAAATTTATAATACGAAGCGCCCGATCCTAAAGTATTTATCCATAAATAAAGACAACAGATCGTGGGATTGCGCAGTGAATGGTGATTTTGATATATTATTTAAGTAACTCTCTCATAATGATTTAATATTTTTTAAACTATCTTTATATTTATATTTGAAATTATTACGTTATATGTATATTTATGCTGTAAGGTGTAAAATAGTTTAGTTTTATTTTTTGTATCAAACAAGCAGATAATTATCCTGTTAAAAAAATAACCGTTGCCAATAAACAGCAAATATGTTAATAGTGCGTTACCATTCATGCAGTAGGAACATGATGATACATGCACAAACTTATCGGATATCTTATCTTATGAGTTACCTTCCCAAAGGTATCCAAAAGCCATACATCGTGCGCATAATTCTCTAGGTTCGTTCGGCCCCAGTGGTAGAGACGTTGTAGAGCAGTCTCACTTAGTATTTTTATTTATTTATTTATATTCATGCACAACAAAAATGTACATGGGTTTTACTTTACGCCTAAGAACATTCTATACTAGCCAATCTTATGAAATACAGAAACGTAATTAAAGGAGTAAACTAGTAGACAGTTATCTCTCTAAATTATCTACAATTTGGAAAAAAATGACTACCAAATTTATGGAAAGAACACAGTGTCAAACGTAAGGTCCCAGATTTATATAAGCGTATTTCCTGCAAAAAAGTATCTGCTAAAAAGTAAGAAGAACAACGCATTGAAGCTTAGCCGATAGCATTAAGTATTATAGTGTGAGAAGAGGCTAACCGATAAAAAAAGTTGACACATGTATATTCTTTGGCAAGAACTGTTTTCCAGAAAACTAAAAACTAATTCAGAATGAAGTACTGGACCTAGGATTTGAAAGAAAGAACAGAATTTTAAGCTGATACCAATAGATCACCGCGATATGGTACTTTTCTCTCTGGTTTAAAAAATGTATGACATGTGAAGACAATATTTTATCATTTAATGCTATTAATGAAAACTTATAAATAAGGTAATCAAAACTGTGATCTCATGTGAAATATTTTAATTGAAAGTTAATTCTCAACGGATATGGCCGCATGGCTAGTTATTTTAGACTATCTCATGTAAATATAAAAAATTAAAAATAATAGGATGGGTAGCTGGTTGCAAAAAAAACTTAAACATGTTTACTAATTTAGAACGCAACTGTGTTCAACAATGTAACAAGAGCAATTCAATCTTTTGTATTTATGATTGATTACGTACGTATGTGCTGGAGTGAACAACTTTCAAAAACACATTCGCGAAGTCATAAAAAGTGCAATAATATAGTGATAACAATCAAACGAATGTATTGAAACGCTAAATCTTTCTCTAATACCGTATCTTAATAGCATCGCTCTATCTCTCCCCGCTGACACAGCCCTCTATGACTGTTATAATCACATTGCTATTAACGGTGAGCGTAATGTTTTTAATTAATAATTATTTTTTATTGCGCTCCAGTCACGAATACTTTTTAAATACGTGAAATATTAATTGGCTTCTGATCTTCTTTTTCGTTTATCGTTATTGGGAAAATATTAATAAGTTGTTTATACTTGGAATAAATTCAGTAACCACCCGGAGTTAGATGGCTTAGTATTAAGTGGCTTTTTGCTTTATAGTTATATGTATTTTTTAACTTCCCGCTACGTATGTAAATAAGGAAGTTACTGATCTTGCCCCGATTTTCGAATAAAGTTTTCAACAGATCTCCACGTTTTGAGGTCCTAGGAATCTTTTCCGACTATTTTCGCGATGACGTCAGTATGTGTGTGTGTGTGTGTGTGTGTGTTTGTATGTGTATATGTAAACATCTCATAACTTTTGAACGGCTGGACTGATCGAAACGCGGTTGATGGCATTCGATTGGATTCCGCTCAACTTATTCTCTCTCTGAAAATTTGAACCAAGTCGGCTTGGGAGATTTTGAGGAATTTTGAAGAAACCTTAAAAAAATTTTGGCGAAACAGTATTTTTTTAATATTACTTCTACATTACTGTACCTATTGAGTACAAAAACTAATCAGCTCTATTCCTCAAAAAACTACGTCTAATGTATAAATTGCATCAAAATCGTTTTATCCGTTAGGGTGAAATCGTCGACGAAAAATTTTGAAAAAAGTGTTTTTTCGACATACCTTCGAAATTTTTCAAACAATCATTTCTTGGTATTTTACGATATTTTAGAATTATAAAATCTACGTCGAATATCGTTTCAAACATAAAAATCGAATGTAATTTTCAAAAGTTACAGCTTTTCAAATATTACGTTGTTTTTAGCAAACTTACATAATATTTTTGAAACAACTTTCAGGCTAATACACCGATTGACTTAAAACTCTTGTTAGCTTTTCTCCTTTAAAAAAAACTGCGTCAAATACCGTTAATTAGATCAAAATCGGTCAATTCGTTTGTGATTTAACAATAACGATAATTAAAAAAAAAAATTTAACATTCTTCGAAAATTTTTAACCTATCGGTTATTTAGCCAATGAAATATTTTAGATAGACAGCTTTTCACAAATCAATATAGGTACTGCCAAAATAATGCCAAAAAATAAAATTAGGAATGCCAAAAAATTAACAAAATAGATGTTTGAACTGAATAAATTTATGCTTATAGTTTTTACTCTTTTGTGCTTAAAATACCTTAATTTAGCGGGAAGTTTTAGAGATAGCCCGCAGGGTCAACCGTTTACAGAATTTTTTGATTGCCTTCTTGATTTTGTGGTAAGCGAAATGTTCACATTTACGAATCTGCGTTGCTGGTGAAAATGTATTGCTATCAACGCAGTGTCATTATTAAAAACTAGCTGTTGCCTGCGACTTCGTTTACTCCGCACAGCTCCTCTCCTGTAGGTGATAGCGTGATAATATGTAACCTATATGTTGACCCGACCTGTTAGTAATATTCATGCAAAATTTGAAGTAAATCCATGCAGTACTTTTTGAGTTTACCCCGGACATACATTGACTTTCCTACGATTTTATTATATGTATAATATTACGAATCTGCGTTGCTGGTGAAAATGTTTTATCAACGCAGTGTCATTATTAAATACTAGCTGTTGCCTGCGACTTCGTCTGCACGGACTTCGTTTACTCCGCACAGCTCCTCCCCCGTAGGTGATTGCGTGATAATATGTAGGCTATATGTTGACCCGACCTGATAGTAATATTCATGCAAAATTTGAAGTAAATCCATGCAGTACTTTTTGAGTTTACCCCGGACATACATTGACTTTCCTACGATTTTATTATATGAATATTACATAGATAATGCAGGCGAAGTTTGTAGTATATACAACAAAACGTAATAATATTTATAAAATACTAGCTGCCCTCTTCCATAAAAAAAGGCTGCAGCGTGCAGCCCGCTGCATTATAAAAGTTTTTGGCGAATCCCGCGGGACCACCTAATTTTTCCGGGATAAAAAGCCTGTGTGCTATACCAGGTCATCATCTACCTGTGCGCAAAACTTCATCCAAATCCGTTCAGTAGCTTTGGCGTGATTGAGTAACAAACATCCATCCATCCAAACATCCAAACTTTCGCATTTATAATATTTATATAGATAAAAATGTAATATAATTTGTATTTGCAACCATAATAACTATATTAATTCAAAATGATAAAAAATATTTGAAGTCAATAATAAATACTCGAGCTCATTAATAAAAAATCAATTACAGCGGATAAAAATTTTTTACGACTGCTTTTAATTTGTGTACAAAAACAGTTGATTAATTCTTGTTTTTTTTGTTAAAACCAGATATTTATAAATAAATTCAGATAAATTAAAAATCACATTGCTCAACAACCTGTTTTGTCACTTGCAGGGTTTTACGGTCATGTAAGTCGGGCAAGTATTCAATTTCCTTGGACAGTTTTAGTTGATGTATATTGTATACTATACATAGGGTATTTATTATGATTCTTACTGCTTAGTTAATAAGTAATATTTTCCAGGCAAATCGTAAAAGGCGAATACACAAGTACACATGCTAAACTTATAGCATCAGAGGTTAAAAAAATATCCATGTTGCTCCTTATGGATAATAGATATCTACTTACAGGAAGCTTTTAAAATAAATAATACCTTGACGCACAGAATACTAGAGACTAACAAAAGTCAATGTACGTACAAGTAATATTCGAGCAACGCATACATAGACACCTCTCACGGATGTGATATCTCAGAATGGTTTGGAACAAACTGTCCAGAGCCACTCCGAGATATCCCGTCCGTGAGAGGTGTCTATGTGTACGTTGCTCGAATATTGCTTGTATATATATTGACTTCTGTTAGTTTCCAGTATTCTTGTATTGTGCTGTATTCTTGTATTGCTTGTACTTGTGTGCTTGTGTTCCAGTATTCTTGTATTGCTTGTACTGTGCTTGACGCGTATATTATTGAAAATTAGGCTAAAGCTGGTTTTAGTGTCACGCTGACACCACGCTGACGGTCGGCGCTGATGTATGTAGCCTACGGCCGTCAGCGCTGAGTGGTCAGCGTGACTCAAAAACGCTACCTATGACTACATACACCCATCAGCGCCGACCAACAGCATGTGTTCAGCGTGGCACTAAAACCAGCCAAAGATGCAATTAGTGCATCCATGATTAGTCATTGTGATTAGATGCCATGACAGCTAGCCAACTTAACGATAAATTAAAACATGTACAATCGGCGTTAAAGATGAATATGTATAAAAGCTGAATGTGTAACAACTTAGTATCTATCCATCGTTTAAGCCGTGATGTCGAAGTCAACGGGCTAAAGACAGCAAAGCCGGCGTCAGTGTGGCATTGCTTTCAGTACCTTTGGGAGTGAAAAAAAAATAGTTTCACCGAGTACCGATGGTGAAAATTGTAAAATATATGTGTATTTAATTAGATCTTTCCTTTATACTATAGGATAACAAACAGGCAGATGGTTTTCCCGATGAAAAAAGACACCATCTCATATGAATACCAATAATGATAATGGTGCGTTGCTATCTTTGTGACAGGATGGAACGCCACAAGCATAAGTTTACCGGCTACCTTACGATCCAAGCCGGAAATACGACAGCGACTATGTAGGGCGAATATGTAAGGCGGTGGGATCAGACCAAGACAAGACGGCGCAGAACTTAACAACCAAGTAGTATGACATGTTGGCTACACATGTTGTTCGTCTTTCACGAACTGCCTGGTAGAAGAAAACATGGTCTTTTCTTCAAAAGCGCCACGGAACAACACAAGGGATAGCCGGCTTGATGAATTTTAGCTTGAGAAGTGTCGTTCTTGATTGTGAGAATGACACGGGCTATATATTTCTTAGAAGATTTATTTGGATAGGGTTGCATTTGGGTTTTTGATTTTATAATTATTACATGTTTTACAGGCAAAAGAATAGGAATAAGTAAATCCAAAAGAAGTCTATTGGATATATATAGCGTTTCTCTAGGTTAAAGAAAAGTAGGACAATTTTATTTTATTATCATAAGATGGAAAGAGTCAACCATCGCCTGATACCAAAGATGTTAATGGTGCGTTGCTATCTTGTGGCGAGGTCTAATGTCGCATCCATTAGATTATCGGCTACCTTACCCTCCCAACCGGAACACGACAGTGACAAGCGCTTACGCTATTGCGGCAGGAATAGGTACGGTGGTGGTACCAGACCCGGGCGAGACAATGCAGAACTCTACCACCTAGTATTCACGATGGTAGTGACTCGCAAAGCTAATTGGTTGCCTTTTACGACCTGTCTGGCAGAACGTGGGTCTATTCTTCAAAGGAGGCTGGAACCAATACGGGGAAATTACTTTGAAATTAATAAATTTAAAAGCAAATGTATTTACTTTTATTTCTCTGACTAGGTAATCTTTACTAATATGTATTTTTTAACAAATTAGTCAATTTCACTTTTCAAAGCATCTTCATAAATTTATATTACATTCCTGATAGTGCTTTAAAAGAAGCTTTAAATTAAAAAAATATTGTATATCCTTAGAGAAAACTAAACTCTAATTATCCATTCCATTCCATAATCTTATTGCTCTCTAAAAAAAAATTAAGAGAATTGTACTGTTTTAGATTTAGGTAAGAAAGAGATTATACATAATCATTTTTTTATCTAAATCAATGATAGATGGGTGAAATATTATACTTTATCAGACACATTGCAATTCACTTTAGCCAGTTATAATGCAATGTTCGAGGCCCCTCAAGTGAATATGAATTGATTGTAAAATTCTCTATACATTATAGCAGAGACAATATTGTTCGCGGGTCACAGCAGGGGTTCGAGATGACATCTCGCAGCGTGCAGCCTCTAAACTCGTGCGCCGTTCTAAACTGTTCCCTCTACTTTTGCACCATGTCATAAAGTTCATTTTTCTTTATCACAATAAGTAAATCACAAAGTAATTCTTAAAACAAAGAGTTAGAGTTCATTTTAAAGTTTCAATAGGCAAGAAAAACGTAGATAAAAATGAATAAGTTACGAAATTAAGCAACCAAATTGTGTTCGATTACAAAGTTCATTGTTTGATTCGCGACGTAATTTCTTAGAGCGGAGCTTCGGGCGCGAGCGGCACAGGGTTATCTATGTTCAGGCGCCTGTCACGGTTCCCACGGAGAACGGCATTTTAAATACCTATTTATCTATGTACGGCGACAGAATCGATGCATTCTATTTGAGTAGCCTCTTCTGGATGGGTCAAGGATTCAAAGGTGATTGCGGATCTATACGCGTTTGTAGATGGAGAGTGATCTGGCCTTGTAACTTCACATGTATCCTTATAATGGCATTTTATCGCTAACACAAACAGTGATAGCTGGTTTTTTTAATTAATGTCAGCATAAAACTAATAAAAGCCTTTTTTGTTAACGTTTTGTGATCGTGTGTAATGTAGATTAAGATCGTTTCTTCACGGCAAATCACGCGAAACCACAAATAGCAATGATGACTCAAATTTTCTCATAACTAATATTTTTATAGTGAAAGCGAAATTGTTATTGTAACACATTCATTATTTTTAATGGATGAAAGTAATTTTAAATGTATTTCTTAGTTGTTATAAGGGATTTATATGTTTCATATTCTCATTCACATATCAATACAGACATATATTCACGCCAGATCCCTTAGAGGATTGGCGGAGTGTCCGGTCCGTAGTCCGGTAACCGGGTGTCATACGTCACAATCTTTGCAGATTTGTTTTGCTTCTTCCACATTCATTGCTCTCTTTTAACAAACACTCCGGTTTGACTCTCGACACCACTTTTGACGATACCCAATCAATCTTTTTTTTATATCATAAGATAGCAAACAAGCAGATGGGTCTCATGATGGAAAGAGTCAACCATCGCATATAGACACCAAAGGTGTTAATGGTGCGTTGCTATCATGTGGCGAGGTCTAATGCCACATGCACAAGTTTACCGGCTACTTTACCCTCCACACCGAAACACGAAAGCGTCAGGCACTGACACTATTGCGGTAGGAATAGGTAAGGTGGTGGTACTAGACCCGGGTGAGACAATGCAGTCTATCACCTAGTAGCCACGATGGTAGTGACTCGCATAGCCAATCGGCCGCCTTTTACGACCTGCCTGACAGAATGGCAGCTGGTCTATTCTTCAAAGGAGCCCGAAACCAACACGAAGAAAATCTGATGGTATGTTAGTCTTGATGTTCCCCAGTCATTCCATATTGCCATTGTATGTAGTTCTGTTTTGTCAATCTTTAATTTACCATTCTTTCTACCGTCATTCATAGCAGTACCGTCGCGATTACTCGATTGTAGAGTTCTACAACGATTCAGCCTAATTTACTACAATTTACCTTATTCTACTAATAAAGCGTAACATTTGTTACTGTCGTGTTTTGGTTTGGGGCTGAGATAGCCGGTAAAAGTTATACATGTAGCCTTACATCTCTGAACCGCTAATGGTAAAGCTTGCTTATTTCGCAGATTTTTATAGGCGATAGATGTACACTTCGATCAAGATTATATTTTTATTTTGGTATTATATACCACCCCGTTGGTCAAGTGGTTAGCGACCCTGACTACGCAATCGACAGGGCTCGGGTTCGATTCTCAACGGGGACAAGCATTAATGTCTTGAGCATAAATGTTTGTATTTCTGGGTTTGGGTGTTTATTATGTATAAAACACTATTTATATATGAATTTCTATGTATTAGTATCGTTGGCCATATACCATAATACCCATAACACAATTTGCTTACTGTGGGGGATTAGTAAATGTAATTTATCCTGTGAATATTTATTTATTTATTTTGAAAAAAGAATAAGTTTCTTTCTTTTTACTCTATATGTCAATTATTGTTACGATGTTGTGGCTTGACTGTGGCAATAAAACTATATGGTTATGTTTTTATAAACTGTAAAGCTTATAAAAAACTATAATATTACCCCGTGTTGGTTCGGGCTCCTTTGAAGAATAGGTGAACTGCCGTTCTGCCAGGCAGGTCGTAAAAGGTGACCGATTGGCTTTGCGAGTCACTACCATCGTGGCTATTAGGTGGTAGAGTTTTGCATTGTCGCGCCCGGATCTGGTACCACCGTCTTACCTATTCCTGCCGCAATAGCGTCAGTGCTTATCTCTGTCGTGTTCCGGCTTGGAGTGTAAGGTAGAAGGTAAACTTATGCATGTTGCATTAGACCTTGCCACAAGATAGCGACGCACCATTAACAGTTTTGGTTTCTATAGGCGATGGTTGACTCCTTCCATCAGGAGACTCATCTGCTCGATTGCTATCTTATGATATAAAAAAAATCTCTAAGGCTTAATACCTGTCATTATAAAAATGTTTATATTTTAGTATTTGTATTTGTAAAATGTATACTTTCGGGCAATCTCTACATAGAATTAAAAAGATTTTTTTGAAATCTCTTCAAATAAGTTGATCTCTGCGACCGTTACTTACAAATGTATATTTTTACGTAGGTATTTAAAGTTTGTGCCTAAGCTTACCTTAACTTTTTTTTTATAATTGCCTTTTCTTGTTAGACTAAACCTCGGCTTAGGATACTATCTGGATGACGGGTATGAAAACTGATTAAATATATGTGGGGAACTTGAATAAATCTAGTAATCACGATGATAGTGACCTTAATATTAGTTAATGGTATAGAGTATGTAAAAAAATATGACAAATTCTACTTCTACAATTAATATTATTCCTGCCGCAATAGCGTCAGTGCTTGTCACTGTCGTGTTCCGGCTTGGAGGGTAAGGTAGCCGGTAGACTTATGCATGTGGCATTAGACCTCGCCACAAGATAGAAACGCACCCTTAACGTCTTTGGTGTCTATAGGCGATGGTTGATTCTTTCCATTAGGAAACCCATCTGCTTGTTTGCTGCATATATATATATATATATGTATATATATATATATATATATATATATATATATATATATATATATATATATATATATATATATATATATATATATATATATATATATATATATATATATATATATATATATCGGGAATCGGCTCCAACGATTTTCATGAAAGTCACAAATTACTTTTTTTTTTCGGGGTTTTTCGGGTCAAGGAATCGATTTATCAAGGTTCCAGGTCCAAGAAAAGCTCGGTTCCCAAGATATGGGTATGTGTAAAACCCAACTGGTTGCCCAACTGTTTGCCAAACTGGTTGCCCAACTGATTGCTCAACTGGTTGCCCAACTGGCTGCCCAACTGGCTGCCCAACTGGTTGCCCAACTGATTGCCCAACTGGTTGTCCAACTGGTTGTCCAACTAGTTGCTCAAATGGTTTCCCAAGTGGGTATCCAACTGGTTGCCAAACTGATTGCCCAACTGGTTGCCCAACTGGTTGCCAACTGGTTGCTCAACTGGTTGCCCAACTGGTTGACCAACTGGTTGACCAACTCGTTGACCAACTGGTTGCTCAACTGGTTTCCTAACTGGTTCCCCAACTGGTTGCCTAACTGGTTGCCCAACTGGCTGCCCAACTGATTGCTCAACTGGTTACCCAACAGGCTGCCCAACTGGTTGCCCAACTGGTTGCCCAACTGGTTACCCAGCTGGTTGCCAAACTGGTTGCCCAACTGATTGCTCAACTGGTTGCCCAACTGATTGCCTAACTTGTTGTTCAACTGGTTGCCCAATTGGTTGCCCAACTGGTTGACCAACTGGTTGCCAAACTGGTTGCCCAACTGGTTGCCCTACTGGTTGCCCAACTGATTGCCCAACTGGTTGCCCAACTGGTTGCCCAACTGGTTTGCTCAACTAGTTGGTAAACTGGTTTACCAACTGATATCCCAACTTCTGGATTTTGATTAGTTTATCTTATTTAGTTTGTTCTCATGTGGTTTCTCTCTTTGTTACAAAGGTAACCATGAGAACATGTCATCAGATCTGGAAAATCATTCAGCACTAAGGTGTTGGCCAATACCAGACAATTAAGTGCCAATTCAAAAATATTACCTCGTTTAGTTTAGGAGTTCATTATAGTTCCATATTGAATCTGGATTCTTGAAGTTAATGTCACTTTTTCGGCTCAATTTTCAGAGCCTTATCATCATGAGAAAGATCTTACTGTAACAAATAAAATGACTCAAAACTCCACTACATTAGAAATTTCTATCTGTGAGTTACAATTGCACTCTTACGGTTCCATCTTCAGTTCTTCGACATTATATCTAATGGAAATTTCCCATCATCGAAAATCCATAGAGTGCAAACTTGACTATATTACCTCTTTCTACATTCTCCGCGTAAGCTTTAGTAGCACTTTATCAGTTCCATCTTCAGATCCTCGTCATCATAGGCACTAATCAAACTTAGTATTTATAGCAACAAATTCTCGTCTCGTTCGTTTTAAAACTGTGCATCAGAGAGTTCCAGTCCCTACATCCAAGCTCAGTTGGATGGTACCATAGTATTGCATTGTCACTGAGCTTTCACAAATCTACCAACTTTTTGTACAAATGGATATCAGAAAATCATTAAAAAGTGACTTGCAATATTTGGAAAATCTATTATTTAAATACAAATATTGCCAGTTAAATAGATGATCTTCGAATGATAATGTAAAATATTAGGTTACTCACACACACAGAGATACACAGATAAACACCTGAAACTTATAACACCCCTCGTTTTGCGTCGGGGGTAAATAGAAGCACACACTCTTTCAATGGGAAAGTTCTTCACTGGCCATTGCCATTGTATAGATTGTTGTAGAACTCCAAATTGTCATGGAATTTAGTGCAAGCCATACTCTCTAAAACTGATCACAAATCATAATCCAGAGGATTAAGATCGGGACTATACGGCCAGTTTTTAATCGTGATGAAGTTCGGGACATTGGTTTCTAACCAAGATTGGGTGGATCAAGCTTTACGACCCGGTGCAGATACTTGCTGAAAAGACCATTCCTGATTATCTAAAACATGGTATTGTTAAGGGACCTTCTCAAGAATAGTACCTTGATATACTTGTGCCGAATTTCTAATACCTTTTTCACAAAAATATGGCTCAGTCACTCCTTCATAGCTAACACACCACCATAATATTAAAGTCGATAATGCCCACGTTGTACTCTGTTAACTAACTGGGAAGCTTCCTTAGAGCTTTCAGCATAAATACGGTTTTTTTGTTTGTTAGAATATCGCTCAATTGTAAAAAAATCTCATCCGTAAACAAAATTTTTCTGTGACCTCCCTTTGTGTACCGCTTAAGTAGTTGTTTTGATTTTACTACTCTATTCTTTTTTTAAAATACGTGACATGGTTCTAGGTGCTATTTTTATCTTCCAAGATAAAACTTTTGCTTTCGGTGGGGATTTCTTCGAATTCTTTCCCTTACTGCTTTCATCGCATTTTTCGTACGAACACTACGTAGACGGCCAGATCTTTTTCTGTCACAAGCTGAGGAGGTTTCATTATATATATCAATAGCCCGGTACACAAACATTTGACTAATATCAAGCGTATAGAGAGTTTTAAATGTGTATTTGGCTCCATACCTATTTTGTGCAATGCAATCACAGCGATACGGTTCCCATTCCATTTAAATATCACAAAATATTTTACAATGTATTGGCGCGAAAATGAGGAAACACAATAAACAATCATATAAAAATGACACATTTCCAATTCAAATGTAATATTTTGTTTGTTTTTAGTCGTAGCAGTATTTATGGCAAGACTTCATATAGTAGACTATAGTCTGGCCATAAAAACTGTGACCTGACCTTATATATGTAAGTACTACTTATATACATATATAAGGTCAGGTGTTATTTTCTTCTTGAAGCATAATAATTAATGACACAATGTATATACTATCTGTCATTCTGCCAGGCAGTTCGTAAACGCGAATGATTGGATATACGTTTCACTACGCCATTTTGACTATTAGATGGTAGAGTTTCAGTATGTCTCGCTCGCACCACCTCACCTATTCCTGCTGCAACAGCGTCAGTAAGTGTCACTGTTGAGAGCCGATTTGGAGAGTAAGGTAGCCGGTAAAATTATGCATGCACTTACTTAACATCCCGCCATACAAATGCACCATTATCATAGATGTACATAGGCGATGACTAATATAAAAAGGACATATATTAGGCTACAGCGACAAAGATATTGTGTTCATTAAACCGTGAACAAACGACATTTTTCAATCATCTAACATTCCTGTCCCAAAACTTCCTTTTGCGGTCAATGTTAAAGCGGTGAAAGATAATTACTTCCTTAGTGTAAACTTTTTTTTTCTCTGTAACCTCTGAGTTAAAACATACCTACTTAAGTCAGAATAATGCATACGGAAGTGTGTGAATTATGTGGCCAATTAAAGAGATCTTACAATTATCGTGATTCACAATTCACATTGTATGTGTAAAGTAATTTTTCACCACTAGTGTCATTTTGAATTGACCATAACGAAAATTTATATACCACGTATTTATTTATCTTGTGTTAAGCGATTTTTTCAACATTGATGGTTTTTGTCACTTTTTTATGGAACTTATTAATTATGGTCTCAATATACTTACTATCTGACCCGCATAGCTTAGCTCGCGAGTAGAGTGACATGTCATCAACATGATTTTTTTACCAACTTTCATCCAGTTTAGTCTTATGATCTCCATTAGCTAGGCTAGGCTAAAGCGTTTGATTTTTAGAAAAAACCAATATTTGACACTGGCTCTTTTTGGCCTGGCTCAGCGGTTTAAGAACTAAACTAAATTTTATATCATAAGATAGTACACAAGTAGACGGGTATCCTGCTGGAATGGGTCAACCATCAATTATGACACCTAAGATGTTAATGGTGTGTTGCTATCTTGTGGCGAGGTCTAATGCCACATGCGTAAGTTTATTGGATTAATTACCCTCCAAACTGAAACGTGACATAAGCACTGACGCTACTGCAGGAGGAATAGGCAAGGTGGTGGCATCAGACCCGGGCGAGACAGTGCAGAATTCTACCATCTAGTAAAAGTACCTAATTAGTTAGTCACGAAAGCGTAACACACTGCCGCATTATAAGTATAGAAACATTTAGATGTATTCTTAGCTTATAGCATGGCCCTGTATTGGTCCGGGCTCCTTTGAAGAATAGGCCAACTGCCGTTCTGCTAGGCAGGTCGTAAAAACCGACCGATTGGCTATACGAGTCACTACTATTGTGAATAAATTCCACCATCCCCGTTTTTCTATCGATCGTTGAGGCGCGCAGATACTAGGCATCGCCATATGGTGGACGTTCCAAGTACCCGAACAAAGCGGTTTGATTCGACATTCTTGATCCGAACCGCATGGGACAGGAATATACTACCTGAGTCTGTGTTCCCCGACGGGTACAACCTAGGGATCTTTAAGAGAAGAGTGAACAGGTACCTTTTAGAGAAGCGCGTTCCATCTTAGGCCGCACCTTAGCTTACCATCAGGCGAGATCGTGGTCAAGCGCTTCCCTATCGACAGTAAAAAAAAAGACTATTAGGTGGTAGAATTCTGTGTTCTGCGGTGGTAGAGGTCTCGTCCGGGTCTGGTACCACCGCCTTACCTATTCCTGTCCTACGAGCGTCAGTGCTCGTCACTGACGTGTTCTGGTTTGAAGGGTATGGTAGCTGGTAAACTTATGCTTGTGGCATTAGACGTCGCCACAAGATAGCAACGCACCATTAACAACTTTGGTGTCTATAGGCGATGGTTGACTCTTTCTTTCACGAGACACATCTGTTTGTTTTAAAAGTATTGACGCTATTTATACGAATATATCATTAACTCCCCTGTATTGTTCCGGCCTCCGGACTCCTTTGAAGAATAAACCAACTGTCATTCTGCCAGGCAGGTCGTAAAAGGTGATCGATTTGCTATACGTATCACTACCATCGTGGCTACTAGGTAGTAGAGCTCCGCGATAACTTGTCCGGGTGTTTAGTACCACCACTTTACATATTCCTGCCGCAATAGCGTCAATGCTTTTTTTTGAAGTATTCCGGTTTGGAGGATGAAATGATCCGTAGACTTATGCATGTGGTTTTGACATCCTGCCACTCGAATTGTAACGCATCATTAACTTTCGTATCTATAAGCAATGGCTGCTCTTTTCATTAAGAGAGCCATATTATGCTTACTTGCTACCTTTAAAAAAAACGTGAATTTTAAGATAATACGTCGCTAGTAAAATTCATCAGGATTTTGCTTGAATATAAAGTATAAAGTGTATTAAGGCGAGGTATTTCGACGCGCATCAATTCTATAGGAAATGGGTGGCGTGGTATGTTCTGAAACCGCTAAGAAACGTGTTAATTTTCGGATAACTAAATATAGGAAAGCAGAAAACAAGCTGAAAACCAAAATTTTAGCACATTCTTTTTTGTATTTTCAACTAAATATCACCATATAAAAATCATGTGGAAGATTAGAAATATTATTAACAAATTATTTGTTTTAGAGATTATTTTAGCCTGTTTTCGGAATGTTATATGATCAAGTAAAGTACATTCTATCATGTAATAAGTTATCACATTCCTTAGATAATGTCTTCAGGTATATCGTGTAATTTTTGTAAAATTGTTATTTAACAATCAATATAAAAATCCGTGATTTAGCAAACCAGTTTTTTCCCGTTTTTCGCGATGCCTCGCCTTAAATCATAAAAACGTGCAAACTTTTGTATTTACTTTGTTCGATGGCTTAAGCTTTTCAAGCTCTCCAAACTTCAGTGATAGCTATAAGCGGTTATATGGTTCGTCTAAGTAAGGCTAAATATACTCAAGCGAGTAAAATATTCATTTCGAAATGTACAAGATTTGTACATATTTACAAATACGATATCAGATGCATTTATTAACATTAAAGTACCAATAAATAAACGTCACAGTATCGACATTATACTTTACCATTTAGGCCCTACCTTTTATTCTTATTGGAGGTAGTCACAGTTAATTTCCTATTGAAAGTCTTATCTCAGATTGATGGGAATGAGTAAGTTATATCAGTACGTGGGAATCATCTTGGATTGAAACCGAATTACGGCGATAGCTATCAGTTTATTGTTAAATAATCATCTTACTTATATTGAAATATAATAATGCTTATTGTGATAATTACTTTTTGTTTTTAACCACCTAACTAACTTCTCAAAAAGAAGGTTCTAACGGTAACTGCCGCAATAGCTTATTTCTTATTTTTACCATATTTTTTATTTTTAAGTTTTGTTATGTATCTGTACATTTTTTGCTTTATTGTCCTGTAGCTCTTAAGTGTAGTTTTTTTTGTTTTGTTTTATGTTTTTTTTTTGTTTTTTTTTGTTCTTAATTTTGATGATATTTAATTTATGTAGTGTTGTGGTGTATGTCTTAAATAAACAACTGCTATTATATTATATTCTAAGTTGTATTTTTTATGTTTCTTACCTCAGAACTCGATTATTTATAAACCAATCTGCATGTGTACCAATATATATTTCTTTATATCATAACAAACTAGCAGATGGTTCTCCTTATAATAATATACAATCGTCACATATAGACACCAAAGATGTTAATGGTGCGTTGTTATCATAGTGGCGGAGTTTCAATGCCACATGCATAAGTTTACCAGCTAACTTACCCTATAAACAATGACGAGCACTGACGATATTGTGGCAGGAATAGGTAAGGCGGTGGATCAGACTGGGGCGAGACAATGCAAAACTCTACCTCTCTCGCATAGGTAATCATTCGACTCTTGCCTGGCAGAACAGTAGATGGTCTATTCTTTAAAGGGGGCGGAATAACACGGAGGGGAACGTATTTGTTATTTGGTTTGATACTTTCCATTTGGTCCCATATAAACGTAAGCCCCAAATAAACCCAACGATTGAAAATCGATAAATTCAAATAAAACAGATTCTTTTTTATAAAGATGCACTATTATAAAACATATTTTCTATATACACAACACATATATTATTTTACGTCTGAATCACACTTTGTCTTGAAGGTTGTTTACATATTCGTTTTTGAGTTGACATGTTTTTATTACCTTAAAAGTATATTTTATTAAAAGCTCCGTTATTTTTGAAAGTGGATTGTTTACCAATTATTATTTTCGAGCACATAGTTTATATAATGTGAATATATTTTTTCTTATCGCATTCAACTTCAACGAATTGACGGATTCGAAAGAAATGGATAAAAATTATGTTTTAGCTTTATAGTCCAAAATATCGCACGTATGAATTGTGCAAGATGTTTTGACTGGAATTGATAAATTATATTATTTATGGTTTCAATATATTCTGATTATACTAGCTGATAACTAGCGGTTACTCGTAACTTCATTCGTGTGACCCAACATAATTTCTTCCTTTTGCTCAGTCTGCTGTATACCACTTCTGGATAATATAGCTTTCTAATAGTAAACTAACTTTTAAGTTGGTTTAGTAATTTTTGAGTTTATTCATTTGCCATCATTGATTTGTCATTGAGGGCCAAGAAGTATGGAGACAAAGTGAAGGGATGCCTGTGGATTAAGATCATGATAATCATTACATACTATTGTGGAAAAGGTAAATGCCTATCGACCTGCCTGAGTTCAGTTTTCTTGTCACTTCCCTTTAAATGTCATAACAACCGCAGCATCCATTCAAAGTTATGAGTCTTATGAGTTTTTTGAATTGTAGTGTTTGAAAAATATTCAACGGTTCGTCAACAAATGGTGGTTGCTCATTGTCATCGTGTTCATCGTCGTCATCGTTATGACAATGATGACTATTAGTTACATCTTTAATGGAGACTTACCAATGGACAACCGAAGGAGACAATTTTTTGACACGGGGCCCCTCTAAGGTACTTACGTCTCAGAGAGGCCCTGTATCAAAACTTTGTGGAGGAGCCCAAATGAAAGGTTAAATATTTTTTACAAAAGGAATGAAAACACTTGTGTTAAATCAAAAGAATAAAATCTATACAAATAAATAAAATTGGAGTATCCGTTTGTACATAATATTAAAATAACCACTTTTTATAAATGCATATGGATGTATACACGGTACGTATACCAAAATAACACTTTTTACGATTTTTGTCTGTCTGTTTGTTCTGGCTAATCTCTGGAACGGGTGGACCGATTTTGACGGGAATTTCACTGGTAGATAGCTGATGTAATAAGGAGTAACTTAGGCTACATGATTCGCGGCGCAGCTAGTATATAATATAGGACATGCTCTGACGGTTCACATTGAACAGATGAAAAACTAAGAAAACAAAGCGCATAATAGGTATGTGGGTGTGGAAGGCTTTAAGTACTGAGGAAGACCAAGACTAAAAAACATAGTTTTTTTTGACAGACAGACTGATTCTCCTAATGATCAATATTCTTTTATAGTGGGGTATTTGGTATAATGTTGGGATTTTTTCTTATCGTATGATTTTTTTGCCAGAAAGTACGGTGCAAGAGTTTAAGAGTGAATGTGGATAATATTTTCCAAATTTTTGCTTGCTCATGTTTGAGGGCCCATGTATTCCGGAGGGCCTGCCATTGGTACGGCTGGTATACCCGTATAACCGGTAGCTACGCTCCTGTAGTAGTATAAACCATCACATTCCCAATTGTAAAGTTTTCCCCGTGTTGGTCCCGAGCTCTTTTAAAGAATAGATCAGCTGCCGTTCTGCTAGGCAGGCCGTAAAACGCGACCGATTGGCTATGCGAGTCACTACCATCGTAGCTACTAAGAGGTAGAGTTCTGCATTCTCTCACCCGGGTCTGGCACCACCGCCTTACCTATTCCTGCCGCAATAGCGTCAGTGCTTGTCGCTGTTGTGTTCCTGTTTGGAGAGTTAGGTAGCCGGTAAAGTAACTAATGCATGTGGCAATAGACCTTGTCACAAGAAAGCATCGTACCATTAACATCTTCGGTGTCTATAGGCGTGGGTGACTCTTTCAATTAGGAGACCCATCTGCTTGTTTGCTATCTTATGATATGAAAAATAAAAAATAAAAAGTAGAACTTCAAAGTAAGCTACACCACATCCACTCTATTCTGAGCTCATTAAAATTGATCACTGGTTTCTACAGTTGCAACTCTGTAGGTATGACTTGATGGAGCTCAATTAGAGACTCACTGAGGACGTTAATATTTTGCTTATTTCGAACGTCAAGTTAATACATAGTGTGAAATATATTAAGGTAACAGGTAAATTATAGACTAGGTAAAATATATATTTTTACTTTCATAATTCTAGTTAAGTAATATTAATATTAATCCAAATTAATTAAGTTGTATAAAATAAAATTTTCCCATTGTCATGTCTCAAACAATTTCATTTCATTTCAGTAAATTTGCAGCTTAGTTGAATTTGTGTATTTTGTGTGTGAGAGCGCGTTTATGAGAGTTTGCGTGTGTGTTTGTAAATTTTTGTGCGCGTGTGTATGTGTGACTGGCTATACCCATGTATGTTTACCTATGTAAGTCATTTTTATAAATATAAATGTTTTATAAATTATAATATAATGTTAAGAATAGATTGTTTTAATGATTTTTTCTGTACTATGGGGTCTGACACTTTTTATCCAGTTGTCTTAATTTTGTATTTAAGTTTTAAATTGGTTTTATTATGAAATCTATAATAATTGTATTAGCTTTTGTTATAGAGATAAGGCCCAAGAAATAATGCATTTCGATGCGCTAATTTTGAGTTGCATGAGTTAAAGATGGTGTTTTTTCTTATTCTTTTGTATTATGAGATTCCTCTATTATATAGATCTTTTCCTATGTTGGAGTATTATCATAGTGTGAATAAAGAGTTGTCTCATCGACAACTCCACAGTAAATATAAGGTTTGAAAGTACTATATTGATATTATTCACAAGTTGAAACCTTAAAAATAGCTCTTTGTGGTCGTTCTAGAGGTAACAAACTCATATATGATGAACAGGCGCCTCCCTAAGATATGTTACAGTATGTGAGAATAGACTTTCATAAGGCATCATCATGAAAATAGTGTGCGGCCTGCCATGTCTTATAATTTAAAAAAATATAAATAAGGTAACGAACTCTGGAACATAGGATATCAATGTGAGGTTTCCAAGACATCCTATAATTATCCACTATTATACCTAAATATTTAAATTTACTCACACTTTCTAATTTTTGACAGTCGCAATTAGAAATAATACAGTTGTTATGAACTTTAATACCCAAATTTGGAGTTATGTAAGGTGCATTATTGAATTGACTAGATCGGTTAAATAATTGTTTGCTTTTTACAAACAGACAGGAACTTTTGGTTCTACTTTTCAAAACGTCGCAAACAAAAATAATTCACTTCAAACATATGGCAGTAGAATTTACCTTTCAGGCAATATACCTGACATTTACGACCACATACAAGATTTGAAAAGATCAGATACACTGCCTGGAATCATCATCTTTCACGATGACAATAATAACATACCTTCGTTTTCCGATACCGTGCATAAACCGTTAAGGTATATATTTTGACAGCGGTCTCATTAACCGCAAAACGAGAAGTTTTATATGTTTTATATACCTAATTAAGACTGACATGGTAAACTAACGATAAAATAATTAAATTAAGCAGGTACTTCCCGTTTTTTAACCAATATAAACCAACAAATTAGCATGAGCAATTAACAGCTATTAAAATTAAGTGAATGTTTCAACACGTCGTCACGTCGCATATGTCGTTGTCTTTTGTTTTTATTTTGTCAGATCATTTTCAATAAGACATGATATTTTTTAATTAACATTACAAACACGAAATCATTATATATTTTTTCTGTGATTACAAACTTGCCGCTTGCTGTTGATATTTTCTATCATTTTCATTCCTGTAGTGGTTCACGTTCAAAAGACTGACAACGGAACTGAGTAACAATTAACAACATAGTGAAATATAGTATTGAGCAAATTAAAGTCCTTTATTGATATTTTAACAATTTCACTTTTTGCTCGCTCCATAACTTTAGAATTATATTACACCAACATAACGTATATAATTTTACTTTACTACATAAAGCGAAAACAAACTGAGTGCTAAGTGTGAGTTTTTCTTTTCGCGTTCGATCGTGAGCGCGTTTGGAGTTTATTAGGAATTTGTATGTGATTTGTACAAAGCCACCTAGTGGTAAACGTGAGAAACCAGTTTAACACTAGGTGGCGCTGTACAAAACACATACAAATTCCTAGTAAACTCGAAACGCGCTCACGATAGAATGCGAAAAGAAAAACTCACACTTAGCACTCAGGTGGCTCCTCTGATAGAAAGAGATCGCAATAGACATCAAAGATGTTACAATATTATGTAAATGGTGCGTTCCAATCCATGCGGCGGCGGGGTGGTAATGCCCTATAGATGCATAAGTTTACCAGCAGTCTTACTTTCTTACCGGAACACGACAGTAACAATCAACAAGGCTATTACGTCACGAATAGATAAGGATACAGTGGTACCAGATACATGCGAGAAGATGCAGAACTTTACCACCTAGTAGTTACGACGGTAGTGACATCTATTGGCAATCGTTCGATTAGAAACTGTTTCTATATAAAAATAAAATTCACGTTTTTAATATTTTCGTTGCAATTTTTCCATTTGTTCTCTGCATAAAAATCTTTCTCGGACTTCAACGATATCTACAAAAAAATTAGCCAAATTGACATAGCCGTTCTCAAATTAGTTTTACACTTAGCAACACATTTGGCGATTCATTTCTATTTATTATATAGATATAAAACAACCAATTCCAAAAAAAACCGTTAACATCTTTGGTATATATAGATGATGGTTATTGGTTTCTATATCAAGGAAATCATCTGCTTGTTTTCAATCTCATGATATGTATATCAAAAGAAAAACTACATTTAAAATAGAAATAAATTCATTTTGAAACCTTTCGTGGACTCACACATGAGACTTCTGCGATGCTTTTGAGGGGAAAAAAGCGCTGTAAGAAATAGAATAACCGAAGGTCCTGAACATATACATTCTCACCCACTTCGACACACTCCCATTACGTCAGTAGCAAAAAAAACACAAGGCATGTTTCACTTCGTAACCGAAGCTTCTTCAGGATAAACGAACATTACTCAACGAGATTCGAAGTTATATTATTTCGAGTGATGTTGATCTTTTCTCGTACCTTCTACCATCTTCAACACTAATTCCACATCGTCTCGCCCGGGCTTGTGTGTTACTAAGCCGTACAACTGTGTTACCAATTTCTGGCACAATAGCGTTAACTTTTGACCCTAATGTGTTCCAGATTTGAAGTAAAGGTAACCGGGGCTTTCTAGGTGCAATCACGAAAATATTGTAACTTATTTACAATAAACACCTTCAGAGGGTTAACCCTTTGTAAACCCCTGAATATTATAAAATGTAGCTGGTAAACGTATACAGGTTGACTGGTAAAATAACTGTAAAAAAAAGTTAAATGTACAGTTTTTTTAACAGTATTTTACCAGTCAACCTGGAAAAAAGGACACAATAGTTATTGGTTATATGTAACTACCAAAATATAAAAAAATAGAATAATGTTTAACTACATAGTAAACAAAATAGTGTACCGCTTAAAAAACATAATCACCGGTAGCATTCTAACGAGTCTAGTTATTAGTGCAACAAATCGCTGTTAGTAATAATAAGCAATGAACTCCGATATCTAAGCGCGGGTGTCCGCAAATAAATATTTTATGGATAATTAGGTCAAATTTTAAGTAACTACCTATTTTTTTCGAATATTCAGTATCAGGATCAAGTACTGTATACTTACCCTCTGTTAGTAAGTCATAACAACATTTTACCGGCCAACTTATATATGTAATATTACCATTCCGTCACACGGATCAACAACATCTTTGGTGTCTATACGCGACGTTTAGCGTTTTCCACCAGAAGAACTGTGCACTTTTTTACTATGTTATGATATAAAAAAGTTATATTATTAACAGTGATAAAGGAAATTTATATTACACTTATCGACAAGTGCAAGGATACACGAATCAGATCTTGTATCGATTACGATTGCAACGCCAGTGAGAGTTGCGCCACTAAAATATCTACTTTACGAGGACTTGTCTAATAAAACAATCATATAATTTGGTATTTTATTCTTAAACTTAAGCGTCAAGCCATATATGAAACATAAACTATGGCCATTTACTTTACTTACCTACTTAAATTATATAAAATTAACTATAATTTTAATCGATAAAAATCAATTCGTTTCCGTCTGACTGTGATCTTTGTGCCACAGATTCGATTTCCGAGTCGAAATATGTGTTATTGGTTTTATCTCAAATGTCTGCTTTGACCCATGTGGAGGGCTTATTTCCAACAGTGTGGCTCAGTTTTTAGCCTTTCAGCTCAACTTATGCCGTTCCATAGCAAAATTTTTACAAGTTAGAGTTAATTTTATACAAACAACAAGGGCGTATATATAGTTCAGAGCATGATCCATAAAGAACGGCCTTAATGCTCCGACCTAGAGATCCAATCGCATAGTTTCACGGGATGTCCACAAAAAGGGAACTTGGAGGAGTGCTTTGTGCTATACCCGATCAAAGGCCTTCGCTATAAAATAACTGCGAAAGCTTCCCCCTAGTTCTCCACAGCCTCCATCCGACGGTACGTTAGGTAAACTAAAAGATCACCAGCTGAGCGACCGCGACGAAAACCGTACTAATGATCACTAATCAGATGGTGCTCCTCTAGATATCTCAAAAGCTAGCTGTTAATAATGAATTCCATTATTTTGGAGAACAAAAGGGTTATCGCTATAGGCCGATAGTTTGACGTATCTGAGCGATCGCTTTCTTAGGGATTGGGCACACTAAACCCTTTTTTTTCAAGATTTTGGGACAACGCCAGTTTTGTATCAGAGCCAGAAAAGACGCATTAAAACCGGTGTCAATTCGGGAGCCCAAATTTTAAGCATGATTGGAGAGATGCCATCAGGCCCACTCGACTTATGGACGCCCAAAGAAATGTTACGCACTACTGTTTGGAGGAATTGATCTTTGGGCATGAAACTATCATACTGCTTGATGGTAGGTGGCCCTAAATGTTCCCTTAGGTCATCCAGAGTCGAGCTGGCAGCAAAAAATGAGCCCAAATAGTTGACCTTCTCCTTAGTAGCATGGGCCAGAAAGCTTTCAGCTCTGCACAGAGGTGGAAAGGAGGGCAGACAGAAATTCCCTTGGACAGCTTTGGCGAGAGACCAGAACTACTAGTGGACTAGCCTCTCACCAATTCTGCCAATGTGCTTCAAAATTTCCATGTTCTGCAGCACCCCTTCAAAGATGCAGTTGGCAACGACATCTGCATTATCCATTGAGAAGCCTATTTGCTTCCATAGGTGGGATGCAAAAATGGACCGCAATCAGTTCCAATCTGCTGAACTGTAAGTACCAAACGCGACGACAGCCTGGAAAACGAGGCCGCAATAATCGCAACACCGGCACATCACTCCGTATGAGCCAGTGACCCGAAAAACCTAGCGGAGCATTTACGAAAACTTAGTAACTGTCCAGCTGAGAGGTCAACAGAAGGTCTAACAGAGAAGGTAAACGGTCATCCACATCTGGAACACGCGTAGGCGAAGTAACCAGTTGTTAGACCGTACGGTAAAGCAAAATCGTGAACAGATCTCCCCGTGTGATCACTGGAACATGAACTAAGCCAATTCAGTACGATGGTCGCTAAAGTCATCAAGGATTAAGATCTCCATAGAAGAGATCTGCTATCTACCTATCAAAGCGGGCTATACCGCACTGAGCTGCACTGCGGGCCATTGTGCGTCTTACGTATAGTGGCTAATCCTGCCAACCCAGCTCCCTTTAGAAGTTCAAGACAGTATGGGGATGCTCAAATATCTCCACATACGTCGTCCCGTCCTTCAGAGATCTGCTATATCACGGAATCTGTTGCTATTTGAATATGCTCTACGAGTCGGTCTACTTCAATGAACAAAAAACTTTATAAATATTAGAATAAACCATCTGACTACCTGCCAGGCAGGTTGCAGAAGGCGAAAAATTTGCGAAAAGTGTTACTACAATTTTGATTACTTGATGAGTGAAATACGTCACCTTACTTATTCCTGCCGCAATAGCCTCAGTGCACCGCAATACAATAGTAACAACTCTTGTGTTCCAGTTCCGGATAGTAGTTGATATATAAGTGCATGCATGCATACCCCGTTACACGGATAGCAAGGCACTATTAACCTATCCGATGCTGATGATTCCATCAAAGCCTACACTTTACAATTTACACATACATAGGAGCGTTACCGCCGGCGGCGTCGCGGTCTATTGTTTCGGCCTATATACCAGGGTTTCATTCGAAGCGTATTTGAGATGAGAGCGCTTCATAAACCCACATAAATCGGTAAAGCCAAAAACGTGAAATTGCACATCACGTCATGTACAGACAAGAACTATGAGCGGTAAATCTGAAAGAAATATTTCTAGAAAACCTTTATAAGCTAGGTTTTTCAGACAAAACTTTAACAATTTTACTCCATAAGGAATCCGGTATTTTTGAGGTTAAGGTAGAGTCAAACCTTTATTAAATGCTCCTTATGTACTTGTGCTGATTTAGGTTTGAAATTAGATGGTTAGCAATCAAGTCCACTTAACCTAAATTCTGGCTGAGCACTCTGCTCGCCCAAAAAAGCCCGGTTTCGTAGTAACGGTCAATCGGACCAACTGCTTACGTTCATTTTGAAATAAAAAAAAAATGCACCATTACTAGGTAGTAGAGTTCTGCATTGTCTCGTTCGGGTCTGGTACCACCGCCTTACCTATTCCTGCCGCAATAGCGTCAGTGCTTGTCGCTGTCGTGTTTCCGGTTTGGAGGGTTAGGTAGCCGGTAAACTTATGCATGTGGCATTAGACCTCGCCATATGATAGCAACGCACCATTAACATCTTTGGTGTCTATAGGCGATGGTTGACTCTTTCCATCAGGAAACCCATCTGCTTGTTTGCTATCTTATGATATAAAAACAAATAATATTTTCAAAGTTGGTAGACAATATGATCTTTTTTCACCAGAAGAGCCATTTGCTTATTTGTAATATATGATACAAAACAGCGATACGGATACATAAGATATAAAACAATATATTTAACAGCGTTTATTATTGTCGTCACGTAGAGAAGTAATATAACAGGTTATAAAGTGAGAACAAAGTAGTTCAATTCGCCACATAATTAATGGCGTGATTATGTAAATTTATTATAATTTCTTTTCCTTTTAAATGTTACCGATTGCATTGTCTTCTGATTCACGACGTTTAATTAGCTGAACAAAAGTTATATAAGATGGTCAAAAATTCTAGTGATATGTCATTGAAGTGTAAAAATGGAAATGGAATATTCACTAAAGATAAGAATAGTATTGTCTTTTGTCATAAGATCCATACCTTACTAAACACACTTAAACACTAATAGTTTCAATGAGTTAAATACAAGGATTATCAGATAACAGAAGTTATTACTAAAGTTATTATTGTAGCGATATCTCAGTAACAAAATTATTTTCAAACACTAGGTGAGTATATGTATCGCTACTCAAATAGCAGAACAAAATTGTTAACGCTAAATAACATTATAATATTGATATGTCTACGACGTTGTCCCTTTTCATACTGTTTCGTGATTGGTTCGACAACTAGCCCTAGAAGACAATATCATTATACCATACCTATACCATAACGTTGATTCGTAGTGTATAACAGAAATTAACTACTAACTTTATCCGGAATGTATGCGACAATAGCTGATAACATCCGGTCACATCTGCATTTATCGTGACCTTGCACGAAGCTTTGTGACGATAGACGCAAGTGTGGCCGAGCCATTATAAAATAATAAAAATATTTACTATCAAGTCGAAAAATGATTTATTCAAATAAACCTGTTCAGGTACATTTGTCCGTCAGTGTTTTGATAATTACTACCGGATCAAAACGCGTCACCCTAACCTAGTAGACTCACGGTCACACATTGAGAAGACCTCACGGAAGAAATCCATTTATTCAAGTTAAATGCATAGAAGTACCAAAATTAATATAATGACGCCAATTTCCAAGTGAGCTAGGTAGATAGCAGAGAGCTTGTATATAGCATTATGAGATAAATAATTTGAACTTTTACGCATTGTTCTTTATAGGATAAAAACAAGCAGATGGCTCTCCCGATAGCAAGAAAAAGTATTGCTTATAAACACCAAAGATGTAAATGGGGCGGTGCTATCCGTGTGACGTGAGAGTAACTCTACATGTATAAGTTTACTAGGTACCTTAACACTGAAACGGGAACACGACTGTGATAAGCACTGATGCTTTTAGATAATGTGGTGGAACCAGACTCGGGCAATACGTTGCAGAACTTAACAACTACGAATAACACAAGACATTTATTTATTTATTTAATATTTTATTGTAAAAAACTTATAAGATTTTACAGAGAAAAAATATAACTAAAAACATACAAAAGGTAGACTTATCTCTAAGGTAAAAAAGAGTTCTTCCAGCCTACCCAGCTTATGAAGCGATTACAGAGAAACAACAGACATTGTGCACAATCAACCTTAAAGTTAAAATGAGATAAGCAATTATCATGATAATGAGATTGCACATGAGATAAGCAAAACAAAAAAAATGAGAGTAGCTTACTAAACTATGAAATAAAAAAATAACAAAAATAAAAATTATACACAGAAATAACTGAATTTTAAAAGAGAAAGACAGATAGTGATTTCTTAATCGTTTTTTAAAAACTGGCAGGGATGGGCTATCACGAACATGAAATGGGAGTGAATTCTATAACTTAACGCCCTGAACACTAAAAAAGCGAGAATAGGTTTAAAAAATGAGATTCAGGAAACTTCAATAACGAACGGACAGAATTGCGACAAGGAGAATCAGGGGAATGTAAAAAGGAGAACCGTTTATAACAAATAACGTAGGGTACGTAAGTGAAAAACGGATAAACACCATACATTTTCAAATACAGGTGTTTCGTGAATTTATTTTGGATACACTCCAGCATTCTTCGCTTTATATGGAGCCCATATGATTGCATTGTGTTCCAGATGACTCCTGACCGGTGCATCATGTATGTACGCATGTATATTATTATATACAATCATATTCCTGATAGTCTTAAGTCATTGCCTATAAATAAATTTCGCAAAAAGTTGTTTGATTTGCTGTTAGATAAAATTTATTATGATATTAAAGAATTTTTAACCGATAAAATTAAATGTTAATGGATAGAATATAAGTTTGTTGAATTGGTCTAAAAAATATTCATTGTAGTAAAATTTTGTAAATTATAAAAATTTTAATTACACAAAAAATTAAACTTGTAATTATAAAAATAACTTTTGTAATATGAAATCGTTCTTGTACATTAGTAATAAGTACATAAAATAGAGAAAAAAGACCAGCCCGCTGAGTTTCTTCCGCCAGAACTTCTGTGTGTGGCCGTATTCCGATCCGGTAGTAATCCTAAAACATTACATACAATGTTTTAAATGTAATATTATCCGCTCACACCACCAACCATTTTCGTATTTTTTTCTAAAAACACACGGACCGTTACGCGCACGCGTTTCGAGTCCGTTCCGGTGGACCGTGGTCACAAAATGGTTTGTGAGTTGTTTGGATTGAATCCGATACTGTAAAGCGTATATTTTTTAAGAGGTCTTGAGCACTGCAATACACTGTTGTTAGAATTGTTTAATTTAAATGGCTTAAGCTACAAAATAATTCAGGTGTAACACGACACTTTGAGAAAAATATGACTACTTGTTATTCGAGGATTTTTAATTCAAAAAGTAAATTGATGACCTATGCTTTTTATATTTTTTATATAATTGATAAACATATACATACGGAAAAAAAATAAACAACATATATTATAGTACAAAAATATTTATTTACATAAATATTAATATCTTTTTTTTCATAATTAATACGTAATTTTTTTCGTAATTTTTAAATAATTTATTTCTTTTTCAGTTTTACAGCTATGTTAATTTTTTTTAAATATTGTTTAGGATATTTCACATTCACATCATATGATTTTTTTGAGATCATAGATATCAACACTAAAATTTACGAAAATAAATAAAAATAGGTACCGTCATACCCAAAGCGCTGATATCATTAAGTTGGAAGAAGAAATCAATATCTTAACTGTGATTTCTCAGTATATATTCGAAATCTTGATGTACGTTCGTAAAAATATTAGCTTATTTAAAAAGAATAGTGATATTCACTCCCTAAATACAAGGAACAAAAACAATCTTCTCCACAGAATAAGCAACTCTTTTATGGGGCAAAGTATACGCTTCTACAATAAGCTGCCTGATGCCATTAGAGATTTACCAGTTAACAAATTCAAAAAATGTGTTAAAACAAAACTGTGTAGAAAAGGTTACTATAAAATATCTGAATACCTTGATGACAGGAAAGCATGGGATTAACTGCTCCTCATATCGGCAATCCTTATTATTAATGTAACAATTAGATACTAATTAAATATTATGTAATATTTTATTTAAAAAAATGTTATGAAAAAAAGACAAGCCCGCTGAGTTTCTTCCGCCGGATCTTCTCAGTGTGTGGCCGCGTTTCCGATCCGGTAGTAGTTTAAAAAAAATGTAAACTTATATAATAACAAACAAGAGTGTTATATACATTATACGTTCTTACAGGACCTCGGAAACTCTTACAATTACAGAGTTGTACGCCTTTTCAGGTCGTACTATCCTGTTAACTATCTTTATTCACTCGAAAAGTGCGTAAACATGTGCCTAAGGCTTATACTTACATTGTACATACTATTTACAATCGATAAACATTTGCTTTCATAAATAATTTTGCACTTTTCGGGGTTTTCGTAATTTTGGATTCCCGCATATAAATACAATCTTGCAAGAGTCGACTCGTAATTTGTCGTCTGCGTGGAACCCCTTTTGTTCATAATATGCCTTTAGGCAAACAACTTAACTACATAAAGCTTTATTATCTCTGTACAACAAAGCTGTATGTAGGTCTTAGGGCGAATAAAAGACGAAAACGAACATTATTTATTACAAAAAACTTACGAACTAAACGAAATATACAATTTATCCTGCCTTAATATCTATTTACATTAAATATTTACACCGGATATGTCTGTGCTGCACACACAGCACGAATCAAAATGGCGATCTATGTTCTTTTATTTTTCCCCAAGAGCGTAATTGAAAAAAGAATGCCAATTGGATGTTATTCTATACAATGTTTCATTCGAAAACGATAAAATACCATAGAGTATTGTATTAAAACTGGTAAATAGTGAAAATGGTGTTTTTTTGTATGAAGTTAGCGTTGGTCCCTATAGAGACCATAGTGTATTAACATCATTTTCTCAGAGGTCTCATTAGTTGCCAAAGTGATGTGAGCGGTTATATAATGATATTGTTTTAAATATTTGCACACCATATAATGGTAGAATATATTGATGACTTAATTAATATTTAACAACTTGTAACACCCATATTCGTGCAAATAAATATATTTTTTTCTTTCTTTCAAAAAATTGTAATATTTTTAATACTACCCTTGGAAACGGGAAAACACCGACCAACCTGTTATAATATGAAAGCAGTGAGTGATAGTCATCGCATTTTGTTCCCAATTGATTAATACTTCTTAATCCCACAACTGATGTGTTTTTACTTTTCCATTTGATGTCCACTGAGCTTAGAACTTGACACTCTGATGGTTGCAGTTGTCTCAAAGTTGCGGTTCGTGTATAAGAGCTTTTAATATAAATACGCCAATGAATCCCTCTATCACAGTAGTTATGTCATACAAGCCAAAATAAAACTAGTGAATTTTTTAAAAGTGGTAAATTTATCTATACCTGCGTATTTACTATATGAAAAAAAATTTTGTAAGATTTTTTTTTGCCTTTTATTGAAGTATTTATTCTTATTTTGCCACGGAAATTAATAAACCTATGACAATCGAAAGATAAAAATAATAGAAGTGAAAAATGTTCTAAAGTAAAATCTAGTTAATTTGACGGAATAAAGTTATAGGATTTCGTAAAACTACAATATCATTAATACCGAATCATAACTTACATGCTAAGATAGGTTCACTTAATCCCTGCAAATTGCACTATCTATTTCGTTATGACACAATATTTATTAACTGATAACACTTGTACTGTTTCACAATATTTTCCCCCGAGTTGGTCCCGGGCTTCTTTGAAGAATAGGCCAACTGCCGTCCTGCCAGGCAGGTCGTAAAAGGCGACCGAGTGGCTATGCGCGTCACTACCATCGTGACTACTAGGTGGTAGAGTTCTGCATCGGCTCGGCCGGGTCTGGTACCACCGCCTTACCTATTCCTGCCGCAATAGCGTCAGTGCTAGTCGCTGTCGTGTTCCGTGTGAGGGTAAGGTAGCCGGTAAACTCATGCATGTGGCATTAGACCTTGCCACGAGATAGCAACGCACCATTTAACATCTTTGGTGTCTATAGGCGATGGTTGACCCTTTCCATCAGGAGACCCATCCGATTGTTTGCTATCTTATGATATAAAAAAAAAAACAAGTTAATTATATTTAATTTCCGACCAGTTTCGCTTACACAAGCATCCTCAGTGTATTTACAGTTATTAACTAACAACGAAATCTAAATGTCACAAATAACAGATTTGAAGGCAAATGCACATCCTACCTTCAATAAATATTATAGCAATACCAATGTTTTGATGATAATTGAAAATCGGTTGACCTTGCAGGCCATACTTGTAACAGCCAATCGTTGACCTTTTCCGAACTGCCTGGCAGAATGACAGATGGTCTACTCTTCCCGAACCCGAAAAATTTGTTCTTCGAAATTTTGTATTTTTTATTATAATGTAGCCTACATTATAATAAAAATATAAATAAAACATAAAAGATTAAAAATAAATCTACCCATTTATTGAATGAGCGAATTATTATAAAGGAGATTGATGAAGCCCCATACAAATTTGGCCTAAAACGTAACACATGATGATAACAGCTTCTTACCGTATTGTAATACATTAATTAATTTCTTCTGAAATGTAAATTGTATTACGGACCCTTTTTATAATACTAAAATTCACGAAACTCCTTCAAAATATTACTTGATTTTACAATTGTTACATTCCATTTTAAACCATTCACATCGCAATATATCGTCAACACAAATATTAATTTTTGTATTACTTATCATGAAGATTATATTTGATTTTAACCATTTAAACGTTAAAAACGATAAAATTTTTGTTTACATAAAATGTTTATTACTCGCTCACACTTTCTGCGAAAATAGATGACACTTGTTTTTTTTTTGTTTCTTTCGGATGATGCTAAGAGTACTTATTTATACGGCCTTCTATGTTGTAGATTTCAATTATAATAATAAATATTTTTATTTTTGGTTGCATTTTATACAATAGTAATAATAATAATAAAAATAATTATAAATTCGGCGTGTTGGTCCCGGCCTCCTTCGCCGTGTTGGTCCCGGCCTCCTTTGTAGAATAGGCCAACTGCCATTCTGCCAGGCAGGTCGTAAAAGGCGACCGATTGGCTATCGAGTCACTACCATCGTGGCTACTAGGTGGTAGAGTTCTGCATTGTCTCGCCCGGGTCTGGTACCACCGCCTTACCTATTCCTGCCGCAATAGCGTCAGTGCTTGCCGCTGTCGCGTTCCGGTTTGGAGGGTAAGGTAGCCGGTAAACTTATGCACGTGGCATTAGACCTCGCCACAAGATAGCAACGCACCATAACATCTTTGGTGTCTATAGGCGATGGTTGACTCTTTCCATCAGGAGACCCATCTGCTTGTTTGCTATCTTATGATTTATTATGAAACAAATTATTTTCAAAATATATATCAAACAAACTTATGAAACAAAAAACAGTTTGTTTAAAATTTTGCATCTTATCTAATCAACATTTTTATAATTTATTTGGTTGGTCAGAAATAAAAGAAAGTGTTAATTTTATGGCAGAAACGAAAAATCTTTGCTAGAATTAGAAATAAGAAAAAACGTACAAGTTTAATTAGTTTCATGACTTTCCGACTAAAATCCTTTTAAAATTATTTTTTTATTAAAAAGTGTCCGTTGAATTCTAATATTGACTTATTATGAATAAAATTAATTTAATAATTTCGTCTGACGCTATATTCTTGTAGTCCATTTAGGCCGATCTCTTCAATCTCGTTTAAAAATTAAAAAGTATAAAAGTAATTAGAACATTGTAGAACTAATCTCCTAGATAGATATTGTTTTCCTAAACAAGCCTAATTTATGAGAACATCGCTGTCTAGCTGTTAGCGTATATAACAACTAGACAGCTGTAATAGCTAAAGTCAATTTTTATGGAAATAAAAACGGATAAAATTACGTATTATATGTATTTCGATAGAACAAATATAAAACTAATTATGTTAATTTACACGACATGGTCATTCGACAAGTACAAATAATTTAATAATTTACTCGACTTTTTTCACAATTCAAAAATCAACTTGGTTAAAATTTATGGTGTTTTGATTTTTGAAAACTGTGTATTTTAAAAAAGAGCGTTGATTTTGATCTTTCAAATGGCGTTGAACGCAATTTTTGAAATCATAAGTGATGTTTTAGCTACATAATCGATAGGTTAAAAAATGTCTGAGTAATGTCAAAAAAATACTTTTTTTAGACCGAGTTCTGTAACGTCTCGCTCGATTTTGATACCACCTTCTTACCTATTTCTGCCGCAATCGCATTAATGCGTTTCAGTGTCCTGATCTGATTAGGAGGATAATCCTGTACACTTAGGAATGCAACATGCCGTCCCTACAACACTATTACAATTTTTGAGATCAATAGGCGACAGTTTTTTGCTTCTATCAACATAACATTGCTTTCATTATTAAAACCATGAAGTATTAGGTATAGGTGGAGCTAGCACGCGTATTAATCACTTAAAATACATATTTATGTTATATCTCTCTCTATGAGGTCTCTCCGTCTTTTTTTATACAGCTGTGTCAGAAAGAGAGGGTAAGACCTCAGAAGATGACAACAGTATTTAAAATTGTGTTTCAAGTAGGTATTAGAATTGCTGCCTCCAGATATAATAGAGCTTCATAATTAAAACGAACGAACACATCTCATACTAAAAGTCATCCAGCTGTATAGGCTTCACAGCATGCCAAAGAAATATACACACGTACTTAAAATCTATACATACATACATACTCAAAAACAACCTTCCATCTAACATAGTCGAGTAAAGAAACATCAAATGTTTCCACAGATGAATAAATACGTATCTTTATATCTATTTTGTGCTTACAAAATATTTCAAATCTGATGTCTTAGAAATTAAAAGTTGACACGGAAGCTTACCTTGAATCAACTATCAGCACTCGCTCAATTCGTGAATCATACATAAAAACTATATTGTATCCTTTATCAGTCCATTATGCCAACAAACAGGCGAAATCGCTTAAAGCCTTTTAGTGCAGGCGAGAGTCGTGAGTCCTCGTCAGAGTAATTAACCACACGGCTATTATGTCCAATGACTAAGTCCGATCACTGAATATTTAGGTAACATAGGTATAAATATGCGGATTAAGGATGTAACTTTCCGCGTTAGTCCGGGCCCTTGAAGGGCCTTTGAAGAATAGAACATGTGCCATTCTGCCAGGCAGTTCATAAAATGCGAAGGATTGGCTATACGTGACACAATCAACGTGACTATTTGGTGATAGAGTTCCGCAGCGTCTCGCTCCGCTTTACCTATTCCTGCTGCAGTAGCGTCGCGTTTGAAGCGTAAGATAGCCGATAAATTTATGGAAATGGCATCGCCATGAGTCGTAAAGTCTGCCTTCCAACGCGCCGACTGGAGCGTCCCCGAAAGAGTCGTCTAGGAAATAACTTTGTGTTGTCACCTGCAGTATGAAAGAAAAAAACTGTGAGCTTGCACAGTTCTGGCAACATCTGTTCGGCGTGCTGGCAGTTATTGTATCAATAGCGTGAGGCCGTACCGTGCTGTTACTGTGCTTCTATAATAATATGTGATCGGCATTATCGGCACTAAGTTCTTAGGTCGACACCTCCTTAGTTATCATGAGTTTATTTCATCATTTTTAGGTTGGTTTCGAAGTTAACTAGGAACTCTTATAGTTTCGCTAAAGCCGCACGATATTCAGAGATTGATATTGCCAAAAAGCTGTAATTTGGCACGAGTATACATTAGTCACGTCAACAAAGTGGTAATATAAAATCTTGAAAAATATTTTTTTCAGGGTAGCTCCCCTACATGTAAAAGGGAATGTTTTTTCTTTTTCTCGTTCTCTATTGTGTAAGATATGGCTGGATAGGTTTTGAAACAATATTGTAGGTTTATGAAAACAAGTTTTCGATTAAGGGACTCGTTTGTATAATATTAAGCTTTTAAGTGCTAATTTTTGTTAAAGTCAAGTCCCCCTCAAGTCAAGGCTAAGTGATTGGTTTAGGGGGGGGGAGATCATGGTGTAACGGTTTAAGCTTGTAGATTTTGTTCAAGCTTGGGCAAGTTTGTAGATTAAATGCTACCAGAAAAAATAATAAAAAAATTGAAAAAAAAAATCCTGAATCGCGATATCACAATTATTTATCTTGTACCCACTATATACAAGTTCACAGTCAACAAGTTCAAGTCAACAAGTTCTGCCAGGCAGGTCGTAAAAGGCGACCGAGTGGCGTATCCGTGTTACTACCATCGTGACTTCTAGGTGGTAGAGTTCTACATCGGCTTGACCGGGTCTGGTACCACCACCTTATCTATTCCTGTGGCAATAGTGTCAGTGCTAGTCAATGTCGTGTTCTGGTTTGAACTGTAAGGTAACCGGTAAACTTATGCATGTGGCATTAGACCTCACCACAAGATAGCAACGCACCATTAACATCTTTGGTGTCTATAGGCGATGTTTAACTCAGGAGACCCTTCTGCTTTTTGCTATCTTATAATATAAAAAAAGACTAATTAACCTGATTTACTCGACTGCGCTAACTCATTTATATTAAAAGAGATAAAAAAATGGTTTTAAACACCATCGTTCTGGTATGTAAATTACAGTAATGAGAAGGAATGAAAGTTTAAGCCGGAAAAATAAATAACTGGAATTAATTGATGCGATAAGTCTTTAAAAATATGTGTCACAACTTGTAAAGTACATAAGAAAACCCATTAAATGCAACTTCTTGCCACTAATTTAGTCTTTGGCTAAATTTCTTCGAAAAGCTTTTTGGAGCTTGTGACAAATTGTGCGATAAATACAATGTATATTGATTGCACACTTCGTTGGCACCATTTTCATGTATTTGCGAATTACCAGTATTTATAGTATTTTTTCAAATTTTGGTAAAAGAGAAGAAAATCTATACATATAATAAAATCGTAGGAAAGTCAAAACTGTACATTGAATATTTTTTAAAAGAATACTTGCGGCGTGATCTAAAATCGATATAAAAGCCAAAAATATAGTTTTTAGGATTTTTGTCTGTGTGTCTGTATGTCTGTTTGTCTGTATGTATATCCGGGGTGAACTCAAAAAGTACTGCATGCATTTACTTCAAATTTTGCATGAATATTACTAACAGGTCGGGTCAACATATAAACTACATATTATCACGCTATCACCTAAGGGGGAAGAGCACCTAAGAGGACGAAGTCGGGGGCAACAGCTAGTATATTATATCTAGGTTATAATGTTTTAAGTTTTCGATGAACGTAAGTATACCGACTGCTTTGATGAAATTTTTGACTGGTTTTTGGGATCTCTGTTTTTACTTACATATACGTTTTGACGCTCTTCGATATAACAGGGGAAAATACCTACATATTCGGTTATACGTAGTTTTGCGTAACTTAAAAAAATAACATATTATAACCAAAATATTATGTTTATTGATTTTCCAAATAATCTTCTTTACATTTTAAACATTTTTTCATGCGATCGAACCATTTTTTTAAAACAGGAGGACCACAGATCTGAAGCCATGTTTTCTACGTGCTGATTGAACGCTGTCACTGCCTCTTCGGAGTTGGTAAAAGTAAAATCTCTTATCAAATCTTTGATTTTGGGGAAAATACAGAAATCATAGGATGCTAAATCGGGGCTATGCGCAGGATGAGTGACGAGATGTACTTTTCCGGAGCTAAAAATGACTTTGTTTTGTTGGCCGTGTGTGAAGAAGCATTATCATGGTGTAGGAGAATGCGGATTTTGGGTCGTCTTTCACGAACTTTTTCTAACACCCTTTGTAAACTAATAGTAGAATACCACTTGGCATTATCACTCTTTTGAACTTCAAGTAGGATTGTACAGATAGGACCCGTAGCTATAAACAGCATTAGAATGTCCGCGGTCGTACTTCAGTAGCATCTGTGAGCACCGTTCTTCCACCGAACACCGAGCTTCTGCTCCGCTATCAGTTTATGAGGGATCCAACGACAACAAAGTTTCAATTCGTCGTGTAAAATTTTCTGAATTTGGCTTATACCAATCCCTAAAAGTCCTCGAATTGTCTCATAGATAATCCGGGGGCTTTCTTCAATTAACCGCTTAACAATAGCCACATTATTTTCGTTGACGCCAGTTGAAGGCCGCCCTTCACGAAATTCGTCATGTAAAGAAACTCGAGCTCTCTCAAATTTAGCAAACCATCGCCTCACGGTGCTCAAACAAGGTATTTCTCTCCCAAAAGCACTTTGAAGACGAGCGGCACATTTTTGCGGAGAAAGAGAACTTTTAAAATCATAAAAAAATCATCGCTCTAAAATTTTTTCGACTTAATTCCATTTTCGTTGTGTATGTAGAACTTTGATGTGTGATAAAAAAAAAACAATTGACAAATCATTTCCTACCAATTGTTTTTTTTATTACTAAGAAGGTTGCAACATTTTAAAAATATAACATTCGAAATTCAAATAGTTCCGATTAGCTAGAAGTGCAAAACTTTTAGTGTGCACCATGTATTACAGTCAGTACCTATTTTGGAGCACTACTGTGCCCTACCTTTTCTCTTTTTTTTTTGAAATAAATGAAATTCTCGGGATATGATGTCATAGTAAACTTAATAAACACTAGCTGTGCCCCGTGGCTTCGTCCGCGTGGAAAAAGTAAAATAAAAGTTCCCGAAGTTTTATCCGCATAGTTCCCGTTCCCGTAGTATTTCGGGGATAAAAAAACTATCATATGTCCTTTCTTGGGTCTCAAACTATCTTTGTATAAAATTTCATCCAAAACAGTTTAATGGTTTAGGCGTGAGGAAGAGATAGAGTTACTTTCGCATTTCTTATATTAATATGGAGTATGGATATAAAATTTCAATAGCATAGCTTTCATACTTTAGATTTTAGTGTTATCGAAAAAAACCTCAATTTGTCACTGACTCACGCACTAATGATCATCAACATTTTTAGAGCACTTCCTGTAGTTCTAGAAAACTGAAATTTGATATTAAATCTAGTAGTTTTACATGAACTTCTAGTCTAAAACTTGGAACTATTCTTCTCTAAGTGGTCTTAATCTAGGGGCTAGAATTCCGCAAATTTCGTAGCTAATGTCTGAAAATTAATATAGGGATAGGAATCATTATAACAAATATTAAAATACTAGCTGCAGCGTGCAGCCCGCTCCATTATAAAAGTTATTGGTGAATCCCGTGGGATCCCCTAGTTTTCCGGGATAAAAAGGAGCTTATTTGTTATTTCAGATCATCATCTATTTGTGTACCAAATTTCATCCAAATCCGATCAGTAATTTTTGTGTGATTGATTAGAACAAACATCCATTCAAACATCCATCAATACAAACATCTAAACTTTCGCATTTATATTATTAACTAGCTTACCCGGCTAACGTTGTTCTGCCTTTTTAACTACGTTTATTTTTTTCTATATTTACTCACCCTTTAAACCTTCCCTGGACTTCAACAATAAATTCAAAACCAAAATTAGCCAGCTCAGCAGCCAGCATATATATATATATATATATATATATATATATATATATATATATATATATATATATATATATATATATATATATATAATATAGATAGATATAGATTATTTTATGATTTTTAATAAATAGAAATTTGTATAATTTTTTAATATGATAAGATAGCAAACAGGTAGATGAGTCTCCTGTTGAAAGGTGTACATTGTGTATCTTGTGGCGAGTTCTACTGTCACATGCATAAGTTTACCGGTTACCTTATTTTCCAAACCAGAACACGACAGTGACAAGCACTGACGCTGTTGCGGCAATAATACGTAAGGCGATGGTACCAGACCCGGGCAAGACAATGCAGAACTCTAACACCTAGTAGCCACGATAGTAATATCACACATAGCAAATCGGTCGCCTTTTACTACCTGCCTGGCCGAACGGCAATCGGCTTATTCTTCAAAGGAGACCAAGACCGACTCGGGAAAATACGGGAGAAAACGGAGAAGTTTTGTTTGTTTATTTTTAACTCAATAACTACTGGACTGATTTTAAAAGCTGCACTATCCAGAGGGACAGGCTATTTTTTATTCGACTGAGAAAAGGGATTTAATGACTTTTTGTTACGTGAACGAAGTCATGAATAATTGCTAGTATAAGATATAGTAACATAGACTCGTCACTGTATTCCACAAATAATGTGGAATTTGCCCCTACTGTAGATACATAATAACCATTAATAACATTGATACCGTACCATTAAAACAATAAGAAAACCTCAATAAATAAATATATTATAACTCTTGTTTTGTTGGAAATCGGTAATAACCGTATTGTAGGAGCTACATTATTAACGTACTCCGCGGGTAATATTTTGCGTGCATGAATACATCAAGGCAGCACTGCATTCAAGCTTGTCGTAAATATGAC
Organism: Apodemia mormo; assembly: GCA_036924255.1. Lineage (NCBI taxonomy): Eukaryota > Metazoa > Arthropoda > Insecta > Lepidoptera > Riodinidae > Apodemia > Apodemia mormo. The sequence goes on along the minus strand of JAUPFN010000003.1, from coordinate 29,146,631 downwards.
TATAATCAACATTACCGGTTGATGCAAGCATTTTGAATAAGCATTAGCTTCGCTTTTCTGGAGTCAATGAATGTCTGAGCCAATCTCTTTGGTACGTTCGTTACTATTTGCACATTACGGTCGCTTGAATAGGAAATGCTATTAGAGGAAATGATTTCTTTTATCGATGACACGTTAAATGCGATAGAGTGCGGGTAGTTAAGCACGAGGTAGGGACGTGGTGCGATGAGCGTGTGCGATACTATTCATTAGCTGGCGGTAAGTTGCTCTCGTGTCAAATTAGCCGGAGTTGCGCTTAATTAGACGGTACATTGGCACAAGCTCGGCGCACCCGCCCGTCTTTATGCCACTAAATACAACCCACGGCTTCTTAAGATACTTACATAATGCCGACATCATTAGCACTAGTATTAAAATTTAACTTCAGAGGTAAACATCTAGTGTTTCTAAATATGGTTATATAATAGAATTGGAAGCCATTAAATACTTTGGTCCGTCAACATTGTCAGATGCTTGCATCTCTAAGTAGTCTTTGATTGTCAGCGACTTACTACTTTATGAGTTAATATCTTTATTAACTAAACATAATATTTTGAATAAAGCTTATTTAACATCATTTTAATACATTACACCATGTTGATTAGGGCTCTGTTTCCAGTAATATATCTGGTTGATTTTACTGCCAGGCGTCTCGTAAAAAGCGATCAAAAACTGATCATGTCACTACAATCGTAAATTTTGACTAGATGGTAGAGTTTTATAACTTTTTATCCTGGTATTGTATGTGTCTTTCCCTTATTCCAGCCGCAATAGCTTTTCAGTTCTTTTTTATATTATAAGATAGCAAACAAGTAGCTCAGCTCTCCTGGTGGAAAGAAACAACCATCGCCTATAGGCACCAAAGATGTTAATGTTACGTTGTTATCCTTGTAGCGAGATGACAATGCCATATATATAAGTTTTCAGGATAACGTAGCCTTCAAACCAAGATACGACAGGAATAGGTAAGGCGGTGCTACTATACCTGGGCGAGGCGTTGTAGAATCCTACAACACACACACACACACAGACACAGTAAGATACTCGTTCGCCTTTTACGAACTTCCTAACAAAATAGCAGACGATCTATTCCTTAAAGGCAAATACGGTCAGCAGTGTTTTTTTGGGGATAAGTTCATGCTTTCTTGAATAAAGTTCTAAAAACATTTAAAAAATAATTATCTGTAGTAACGTAGATTATAGTTCACAAAACCATAGCTTATTAGGGTTCCAAAGTAGAATAGGAACCATTATAGTTTTGCTATAACCGTCTGTCTGTCCATCCGTCCGCAGTCTAGCGCAGAGATCCTTAGCACTAGAAAGCTGTAATTTGATATGAATATTCGTATTAGTCACGGTAACAAATGGGTAACATCAAAGCTTGAAAAATATATTTTTCACTTTAGCTCCTCTACAAGTAAAGTGGGGAATGTTATTTTTTTCCTCACATACCCCGTAGTGTGGTATATCTTTGAATAGGGTTTTAAAAAATATTGCACATTCGTGTGTTCGCTCCACTTGGTAAAAGGGTATAAGATTTATCAATTTAAACAACAACTGACGGAATATTGGATTATATTAATTAAATATTAAACACAAAATACACGTCTGATGACACTTTATTGTATGTTACGACACTTCACTTCTCAGTTTCACAAAAACGAATGCCTGGAAAACATATCTGTCAGGCCTTTTATAATATTTTATTCTAATAGTTTATTTACTTAATTATTATCTTAATCAAATAGTTGACTTCATTTCAGCTCAAAAATCATATTAATTTTAAATATGTTAAATAATTAACAAATCTTAATATTCCATTAGATATTTTAATAATAAGTAAAAATTAACACTTTATCTTTATCTTGACATAACAGTTTAGAAATTGATGGCCGCATATACTCATTTTAAATACGAGTGTGTAAAATATTGACAACACGTGACAACAATTTTTCGATTAAGAGACCCGTTTATGAAATATTAAGCTTTAAAGTGCTAATTTTTGTTAGAATCAATTATCTCCCCACTCTGCCAGCTAAACGGTTAGTTTTGGGGGTAGGAAAAAAATCGTGGTAGTAGTAGGTAAATATAATGAAGTTAAAATAAAAACTATAACTGCTCAGATGGCTACACAAGTTTTTGAGTAATAGTCGACCAACTTATAAAATGTACTTAGAGAAGTTTTAATTGGCGGTGAATCTGTAGAGCCGATATATCTGTCTTTGACGTTAAATGGGGTAAAATGTTCATAGTATGAAACAATAAAAACCCTCTTAGTCCGCATTATTGTGATGGGCAACTACATAACCTGCGCGTGGCAGGACACACACTTTAGCAATTTTGTTTGTTAATTGATCAATACACACCTTAAGTTTAGCGAGCGGCTTCCTTTTGGCAAATCTACCAAACATTTTCTCTGAGACTTATGAAAGTACTGCAAAACGTATTTTGCGATTACGTCATATTTAACCTTTCTGTCTGAAACAAAGCAGTGGGGAATCAACACTCTGACTACTTGATAACATTGATAATATTTTTTTAAATCCCGTCTCAAACAAATATGCTTACATCAGCCATTATCGCATAGTAGACAAGCTCATTGGTGCAGTATTTTTGTCTGACAAATAAGTTTACAAATTACTTATTACATAATGTTGTTAATACATTAAAACTAAGTATGTATCCGCCAAGAAAGAAAAAATCATATACTCAACATATTTCTATTATGTTCGTTCAAAAAACGCATGCCTTTTGTTAAAAATTTTAGAAAGAAAGTTTGGTAGATTGGCCAAAAGGAAGCCACTCACAAGTTTCAAGTTTATATTGATCATTTAACGAAAAGATTGGTATCACGATTTTTTTCGAAATTAACCTAAGCAATTGGTCAAAATGACAAAATGACTGCGAAACCGGGCTTTTTTAATGAGCAAAGTGCTCAGCCAAAGTTTATAATAAGTGGGCTTAGAGCCGAAGGGTATCTCCTGTGAGACGAAACTTCGGCTTAGGGCAGTACCTTGACGATAAGTAAGTGAAATCAGGATTTTGACTCGCTAATAACTATCCGAGGTCTCGAATGTTGACGAGCCGAAACAATGGACCGAGTCGCCGCCGCTGGCTACTTTGGCGTGTGCGTGTAAATTGCGGATCATCAGGATCATCTGATCGCTAAGTCTGAAGTCGCTATCCTACAGACTATTATGTAAAGCTATAATAGGATTTTCTAAAATCCTATACAGCTCAAGATGTGGATTTTACTTTATTTTTCAAGCCAAACTATTTCGTACGGATGTTTTACTCGTATTATTTGTAAACAGAAGGTGATTTTAATGCATTTATGGCTAATGTAACTTGTTTCAAATAAATCAAGTAATTTGGGAGTTTATCAAATATTTTTTTCTCTTGATTATAAAGTATAAAGAAACAGAGTAGGTAATGTATTAACTTGTAAATGTGTATTTCTGTATTTAGGATTCTGTATTTAAGATTTTTTAATTATAAACAATTTCATTTAAACTTAACAAAAAGTTCATTTAATTTCATTCACTTGTTTTATCTATTAGGAAATCAAATGCTAGCTGTTCTGTGAAATTTATTTAAGGTAAGATTTATTATTAACTTAGTTTAAAAGTAAAGTTACAATAGCTTAAATTCTTATTGGACTCCACTCTAGGCAAAGAAATGTATAATTTTATTTTCATGTATTGTTCATATATTTTTAAATCGGAATTGACTTTTAATAAAAACATTTTAAGCGCATTTTAAACGTATTTTAATAGCCGGTAGCTCTAGTTATCGTTAAGTATTCATTACCACGTAAGGTAGTTTTAACTTATTATCCTAACCACTATATGACTATGAGTGAAATAATAAGCACATAACGTTTCTGAGTTTAATTAAAGGACGATAAAAAATTGCTATTTTCAGCTGCTGAGCCGTTACACCTTCGCACGCGAACGCTCGTATAGCAAGATAGGCTTGGCCTGCGATTTTCATAGGTACTAACTAGATGGTGGCAAATTATTTAAAGTCTATAGGTATAAATATTTTCTAAGACTGTTTTTACCCTGGGTCAGTTCGGGCACTTTTCGAAGAATAGACCTTCTACTATTTTGGTAGGCTGTTTGTAAACGTAAACTTTTGGCCAAACGTGATACATGTTACGTTACTAATATGTAAAAATTTTGGAAATATAATGTAAATAGCTGTGTCCGCGACTTGTCCGCGTGGAAAAAATTCTAAAAGTAGCACCCGTTACTAGTTTTACCGGTATAGTTCCCGTTCCCGTAGGATTTTCGGGATAAAAACTATCCTATGTTCTTTTCTGGATTTCAAACTATCTTTGTAGCAAATTTCATCGAAATCGGTCTGGTGGTATAGGCGTGATGAAGAGACACACAGACAGAGTTACTTTCGCATTTATAATATTAGTATGGATTAAAAATTGCGAGTTAATTTCGCCCGAAGAGAGTTCCGAATACGATTATGTAAGTTCATTTATACTTTGTTTGTTATACTCTACTACTCTACCCTACTCTGTTTCTAAACCAATCTTCCCTTTTTCTCCACGTTTGTACGGGCAAGTTTGTACTCTTTGAAGAATAGTCCGTCTGCTATTCTGTCAGGTAGTTCCTATAAGACGAACGATTGACTTAACATGTCACTACCATCTTGACCACTAGGTAGTAGACTTCCGCAACGGTGATATCACCACCTTACCTATTCCTAGCGCATTACTTTCAATACTTCTTACTGTGCTGTTCCGTTTTGGAGACCATAGTAGCCGGTAAACTTCTGCAGGTGGCATTACTATACAAATAGCAATGAATCAACAACATTTGGTGTATATAGGCGATGGCTTTTTTCTCCATCGAGAGAACCATTCACTTGCGTGTTATGATATAAAAAAACGTAGAAAGAAAAAACTTTCAATCAAATCCAGTATATTTTCACTTGAATGAATTTGTTCGAACTTATGGTAAATGAAATATCTACTTACCCTACTCTACCCTGCCAGTCGGCTCTTAAAAAGCGAGCGAAGGCTAAACGTCTTACTACCATCGTGTGATGATAGAATATTACAACGATTGGCCTGAGCTAGTGCCACCATTATTTCGATTTCTGCCACTATAACGTCAGTTTTATATCTGACGTATTCCAGCTTGGAGGTAGCTGGTAAATATAGCCAGCTGGTAGGTAAAATTTTGCCACACTGATTAACAAATTAAGTACCTATGAAGACAGTTGTCAAAGTCAAAGTTAAAAGTGTTAAGTTTTTTGACCGGTTTTGTCTTCTTTTTGAATTTGGTTTGCTTTATAACATTTTTTTTTAAAAAACTCCTGGATTGGAACGCGGCCACATCGTCTTATCTGTTACCGTTAATAGAACTGTGTCCTTGTTTGTTCCATGCTGTTAATAAGAGAACTAATGTGTTTTCGAACCGATTTGAGTTCTAACGTAGTCTTGTGCTGACCTAAATAGCACTTGATTTCATCTTCTTTAGCACACTTTCAGTTTTCACTATCGTCAGCAGTCCTCATAACTGCTTCCGATTTTTCTTTTTTTCACGAACCAGCAGCTAGTATACATGCACAGCATATGGGGCATAATACATTTCTTATTTCGCGTATTTCCTTGAAATTTACTATTTTTGTTTTTTATTTACTATTATTGTTTATTACTGTAGAATATTACAATAAATCAAATTACACAAAATTAAGGTATACAAAAGGTTTAAAAAAAAATCAAAAATTTCCCACACAAATTTCCAACTGTATTAATCTCAAAATCATAGTCAAAAGCTATTATTTTGATTTTCGATAGACCGTCCCTTACATCCCGTATATAACTAAGAACATACACAAAAAAAAACATAACCGGTGAATATGAGCGTAAGAATTGGAGAAAATATTAAAATATATTTCTGTGGGACTACAAACGATTTGAGCAAAACTTAGTTGCGCTTCTGCTTACCACTTCAGGAATAAGGTCGTGATGATATTTATTTATTTGTTTAGCGTAGAAAATAAGCAAAATTTAAAAATTTGAAAATTAAAATGCTTTTTACTCTGATTACAAACTTATCAATTAAAACTTGGAAAGGACAACGACTTTGAAACGAGGAATTAAATATAGACACCTGTATCAAATAACTGACCTGTCCACGGCTTATCAACATAACACCGCTGATTCCAATTAAAATGGATGCCCACCTAGTTATTGTAGCGCCTCGTGTGTCGACGATTACTATCCTTTAATAGCTTGGAAACATCCTGCCAATATTGAGAAACCAGTTAAACTGCTTAGCACGCGATATAGATGATATTTACAGATAGGCGCCTCAACGGCTGCTGATGGATACAAACAATCTAGGATTAAAAACATTATTTTATAAAGTTGCCGCCTTATTAGTGTAGCACATTACGATTGCCATGAAATCCCGGGCTTGATCCCCGAATTGGGCAAAATATTATCAACATCCTCAAAAATTAAGATTTCAACACAGTTAACCAGTTACTTCAATCATCGGGTCAGGCGAAATGAACTACTTATTTGAATCTAAGTACTAAGACTCCTCGGAGTCTGGTAATGCAATGTTCATAGCTCCGTGTCCCGTATGAAGACCCAGTTATAGCAAGAAACAAGTGATGGCCGTTCTAAGTTCAGTAAATTGCGACGATATTGATCACCAGCATCTCACCAACTCACAAACCAGAAAATTTTGGTGAACCGAACGTAAATAATTTTATTGTTTTGTTAGCATATTACCGATAAACTATTAAATAAACTTGATAGGCTGCTTAATTTACGCATTCGATATATTATATTTGGATTGGGTTAATATGACCGTCACCCATTTTCGGTCACAATTAAAATGGCTGAATATTCGTTTCCGGCGGGATATGCACGCCCTCTCATGTTTATTTAATATTCTTATGAATCTATTATTTCCAATATATCTAAAAGAACGTTTTGAATACATCTCAAGTCAAGGTAGCGTCAAGGACCACAATACCTTAAAATATATTGTTTTTCTAGACCACTCATACCGTCGTACGATACAAATCAGTTTTGTCAACATTGGTTTTTGCAAAATACTTAAGTCGCACTGATATACATAATTGGTAGAAAATTCATAAGATATGTATTTAAAAAGTATACATCATTTTAGTCTCCTCAACATCATTGTTCATTAAATTTAGACAAGAATATATAATAACGCGATAAAGTACGAATGTTCCGTACCTAACCCCAGCTCAAGCTATATTATAAAAATATTTTTCATCTGATTATTTTAAATATTCTTTTCTTAAAATTGTTAGTACATTTTTAAAAGCAGACTTGATTTAATAATAATTTTACTACGAAAATAAATACTTAGGATACAAAAATATTTAACTAATCTTACGCAAAATATCGATTGCCAACATTTAGTTTACTACATAAAAAAGAATATTATTTGATCGTAGCCAGTTTACTTCCTTTTAAATTAATATTTAACCTGAGAGATAAGACTCGAGTTTTTAATTTTAAAATAAGTAACATTAAAAAATAGTTTTATGAATATAATTGGTATTTCAAGACGCTATAGAAAATGAAGTAAAATTTTTCAACATGATTAAATGTTGATAGTAAGTCATGAAATTAAAATTTAATATGAAATTTGACAAACAATTGAATTTACAGACATCCACAACATATCTAATGATTATTTTAAATTTAAACCCTTATATACTGTTTCACAATTCACAAACCAGGTCTATTTGTTTTTATATAGACAAAAGATTTTAGATTTTACTGCATCATCAGGGCTAAAACTTAATGATGTAAGTACTAAAGTGAACACCCAGTTGGCTATTTAACTAAGAACAAATATATATATATGTTTGTGAATTATAAAACAGTAGAAGTGTTTATATTAAAAATAATTATTATGACGGAGTTTCAGCATCCTCATCAGTATAAATTATAGCAACATATTTATGTTATAATACGTATAAGTACGTATGGATGTATAGCTAAAGATGTATTTATATAGAAAGTGTGTTTTGTTATCTATAGTATCCTAGAAAAATCAAAGCTAAGCATTCTGTCAATCTTAGAATTATGAGTTTAGCAGTTGTCCGGAACACACTCAATCTAAGTTAGTTTGAGTGTGCAAAAGGACGAAGACGAAAAGATATCAACTCTAGTTTGTAATAAATGCGAGAAAAATGTAAGGAATTAGACAATTAATATGTCCTAGTAATATAATAGAATTACGTTTTAAAATGGTCAAGCAATCATAAAAGTTATAATCATTCTACCTATTAAACTAATTTGTTATTATTTATGCCGATGTAAAGTGTCTATAAATTTATAAATAGTATTTGGTTTACATTGCAAATACATCTACAAATTAAACTCCACATTATAGAACAATTAGTGTAATTACAGCAACGGTTTTAAGAGCAGGTGTAAACTGCGACAGCAACTCATAATTCCTAGTAACGGAATTGGCTTAAGGCTGTACTATGGAACGTGCTTGTAGCATGTGAAATTACTAGTTCTATATAATCGATCCTTTTATAATTCTAAGTTAGTTCACCTGACTACTTTAACGGCAATTGTTTGTTAGGTAAGTGCGTCGGGTATATGGAGTTGGTTGTCTCTAGAGCTGAAGCGTTTTTACCAAACTATCGATAACTTTTCAGAAATACACTGCTCTTATGTACATAAGAATAAAAATGTGTTTGATTAACTTTAATGTATAATGATTTACAATCTAGTGCAATATCTACCCTTGTACCCTGATGATGCTTGTGTAAGCGATATCGGTTGGATGTTAATTATAAAAGTTTTACAGTTGGTTTACTTGTTAGAATAACCTTCATAAAAAAATATAACTATCCGTTATAGGGCTGCAAGAAAAAGCATTGGGATTAATTGATAGTGAACATTTTTAAACAAAGATCTTATTGAAGTTAATTCATACTGTTTTTTATAAGATAGCAAACAAACAGATGGATCTCCTGATGGAAAAAGACGATCATCGCATATAGACATCAAAGGTGTTAATGTGCGTTGCTATCCGTGAGGCGAAAATATAATGTCACTTGTATAAGTTTACCGGCTACTCTGCCCTCCAAACCGGAACACGACAATGACAAGCACAGACGCTATTGCAGCAGGAATAGGTAAGCCAGAGTTAACAGACCCAGGCGAGATAATGCAGAACTCTACCACCTAGTAGCCACAATGGTATTGATTCGCATAGCCAATAGTTTTCCTCTTACGGACTGCCTGCCTGTCTGGAAGAACGGCAGACGGATTCTTGAAAAGAGCCCGGACCAACACGGGTGAAAATTCGACTTAACGTTTATGTTTTGAACTTTTTTACTAAAATATCGATGCTTAACTTACATCCCTAGTAATTTCATATAACTGCTTGCTTTATTACACTGAGGCTTATATTGGTTTGAAAGTGCTTATTTTAAATTAATAATAGAAAACGATAGAGAACTGCTGTCAAATTTTAGTATCATGTGTCAATAATACGTGGTTGTTAATTCTATAAGGATTAATAACGTATTTAGTAATATTATATAAAATGAATAACCCAGATTCCACCAAAAAGGAGACAAGACCAACGAAGAGATGTTTTTAGATAAACAATAGAATTTCGTCTTATTTAATATCTCGTTTTAAAATAACTTTTGCTTAAAATAAGTTTTAACTTCGGCACTAAGCAAAAGTGATTTTTTTATCATATATTGATAACATCAAGGCCTTTGCTTTGCATCCTTACCTATATATTAATACATGAAGTATTAATATATAGGATAGGTAGGTAGGGTAGGATATATAGGATAGAGGAATACTTTGAACCTCCTTTTACAGCAATTATGCGAAAGTATAGAACATAGTTCTATGAAGAACTATGAAGTTAGGCACAGTTAAATTAGAGAGTGATCGGCCGAAACACGCCTATACCAAATCACTGGGACTACTAGAGTGCTGTAACGAATCGATCGGGCTTGTCACAACTGCTTTCTTTTTCTTGTTAAAGTAGCGTCAGTGCTATTCACTACCGTGTTCTGATTTGGAGGGTTAAGTAAACATATGCATGTATTTATCGGACTGAACCCAAATCTCGGTATTACAACAAGCAAAATTTTAATAGTACGACGGCAACTCACTATTAAATCTCTGATGTCTACAGGCGACGTGTATCTCTTTCCATTAATAAAGCTCTCCCAATTCACGTAATTGATTCAATGTGCTTTGGACTCTCACACACGTAAACACGATAGAACGTCAAAATGTGCTATGACGCGGTATAATATTCTCTCTTAAAGCGCTTCGACTCGATTGCCTTTTAATTATGTGAATTAGGCCCCTACTTGTTTGTTTAATAAAATAAGATAACAAACGAGCAAATTACTCTCCTGATGGAAAAAGACAATCATCGTCTGTAGACACCAAAAATGTTAATGGTAGTTTGCTATCCGTGTGACGAGATGATAATACCATATTATGCTTAAGTTTACCAGCCACTTTACCCTCCATACTATTGGTATTACCTACTCATAACAGGAGAATGTAAAATAAGCTGAAATGTTTTTGTACTATTCCATTCTTTATAACTTTCAATAAAAATTAAAAAACCTCGACATATTACCATCATTAGGCAATCTTCCCGCTTCAATTTTCATATGGATCATTCATGCAACAAAACTTGTCCAATTAACCCAAACTAATGGATTTCAATGGATTCAATATTTTAGATTTCAATCGGTCTATCTTTTTGGAAATTATGATACCACAGACACATACAAATACAAAGACAGACATATGTCTTTTATGAATGTAAATATTCTCAGTCTACATATTGTGTATCTGAATATTCACAGCAAGACAGACACAAGTGTATGTTAAAAGTATAACATACCTCGGTTTGTCGTCTGGGATTAAGAAATCGCCGCAAAAACCATTTTCAGACTAAGTTTATGAGTGACAGGCATAAATAATTAGTACTGCTTGCCACTTTTGCATAAAAATACCTATAAATAATGCCAGCGTGTCTGTTATTGAATGTCGTTGAGTATCGACCGTGAGTGCTGAGACAGGCAATTTATTCTGTGATAACTTAATGGATTATTCAAGTGGCTAGAATACTTTGTTTTGAAGTTATGAACTATTATTATTGTGCATATAAATAGTTTAGTGGAGGATATATTTAAATGATTACGGAACTGTCTCAAATGTTCACAGAATAAATAACTTAAACGACAACGAAACTGCGACAAATTACATTCCTCTGCATTTCTACCAATAAGTACCAAAATTATACTAATGTTATAAATGCGAAAGTATGTCTGTCTGTTGATTTGTTATCCTTTCACAGCTAAATCACTGAATCGATTTTGATGAAATTTAGCAAAAAGATAGTTGAAAACCCGGGTTACGATAGTAACTATTATATAATCTGTGACCTGGGGTCTATTTTTTTCAAAAATGGGGATATAGGAATAAAGTTTTTATGAAATATTAAATTGATAACATGTTAGGTATTCTAAAGGGTTATTCTATGCGCGAGCGAAGCTGCAAGGGTCAGCTAGTTTACCATATTTTTGAATATCTTTTTCAATTCTTAAATTAATAAATGTTGTCGTATAAATAATACATATGAATCACATATAATCACGTGCTTGTCGAGTTATATCTTATACAGACTGACTGGTGAATTACCTTCGATATTTAAGGACGTTATAGTTGGCGATCATATATGATGAGAAAAAATAACATTGAAAATAAATATTAAAATACTTCTTACTAAAGTAAGTAAACAGTACACCGAGAATACTCTATTTACCTGCACCATACTTGGACACCGCGCGGACGCACGTGTCGCACAGGTAGTGAAGTTGAGAGCGGGGTGTGGCGGCTTGTCCTTGATGTCGACTAGCGTGGCGTACTTAGAGAGTATAATATACACATTTCACTTAATTTTAGAGAAATATTGATCAAAAATTCAGTCCCTAATTTTATTAATTCATTTTAACGAGAACTTCTGGAGTACTCTCCAGAAGTATCGAAGCTAACTCACCAGTCAGTCTTTATAATTCGGAACCCACAACTTCGTTTGTGTGACCCTAAAACATAACTTGCTTTTGCTTCGTTGGGTAAAGACTATTCTCTGTTACTCCGAAATTTAACTTAAATAAATAAAAGAAAAATATTTTTAAGTACATTTGATTTTTAGTAGTTTTGTCTTGAGTTTTGTAATGGGTGGTACATTACAAACATTCAAAAGTATCTCGAAGGCATGCCAAAGTCATTTTAAGGTTATTATGACTTGTTTACTTTTAAATGAAATCAAACTTTGTTTTAGAAATCTAAGGCAAATTGGTCAATCGTATATCAAAAGAGCATATCCGGCATTATATGTTTTTTAAGTTTCGCAAAGGTAATAAAACTTTTGCGATGTTTATCCATGTGCATTAGACGTTCATAAATGCTAAAGAATTTTTAAAGAATTCCAATATTTATTACTTTAAAATGGAATAATTGGCAACTCACATACTTGCAATGCTAGACGCATTATCTACACTCGAGACACGGCCAAGAGCCATTAACGAGTCGAAATCCTGATGCCACTTACGCTCCCACAAATCGTCAAAATACTGCCCTAAGCCGAGGTCCGGTCTCACAGGAGACCTTTGGGCGGGCTCTCAGCCCACTTAATTTAAGCTCTGGCTGAGCATTCCGCTCACCCGAAACAACCGGTTTCTCAGTAGCGGTCATTTGGACCCACTAAGAAAGCAACCACTAATCTATTCCATGCAAGGGGACGTCCCTCAGGTAGAATGGTTGTGATTTGTGAACTCTACATAATAGATATGTTTGTTTTTTACTTTATATATAGGGCGTACCAAATTAAAAAAAAAACTCAGAACCAGGCTCCTAGTCCAGGCTAGTTTTGTTTAGATGCCAAAATAGGCCTCTGAAAATATGAGCCATTAATATTAAGGTTGTTCGCATCGCACTTTTCGGTTTCCCATAAGAACACTTCTGATTTTTGTAACTAATGAACCATACCCCCCATAAGGTATATAGGGTAAGGTATACCGCGGTTTTTTCAAAATCAAAGATTTTTTTCAAAATTTCTCAAAATCAACCGCCTTTTGATTGGTCAAGCCGTTCAAAAGCTATGAGATGTTTACATACACACACCCACACATACATACATACTGACGTAATCGTGAATATAGTCTAGATTTCTAGGACCTTTCTTCTTTCTTTAAAAAAGGTTCCTAGGACCTCAAAACGTGGAGATCTGATGAAAAAATCAGTAACTTTCTTATCTACATACGTAGCGGGAAGTTAATACATAATATAAATTATAAGCGTAGCGTGTCAAATTATTAACAAGTTCAAAATATCTATACATGCCCTATGATTCCCGTAAAATGACACTTGTGCCAATTGACAGAAAGCCAGAAAGCGTGCATATTTATCGATGCAAGATTCACTGCATTTATTACAAAAATGCAATTAATCTTGCATCATGTTGTGTCACTACCATCATGAGTCACTACCATCGTGGCTATTAGGTGGTAGTTCTGCGTTCTGTGGTGGTAGAGGTCTCTGGTACCACCGCGGTATACCTTACCCTATATATACGGTGGTACCAGAGACCTCTACCTAATATTTGATTTGTTGAAATAACTATCAGACTAATACACCGATTGACTTAAAAATCTTATATTTTTTTACATTGCTGCGAAATTTTTCTATCTATCGATAATTTAGCTAAAAAATAACTTTAGATCTCAAAAATTTAGTTGATGTCATTCAAAAAATCAAAATTGATCATCGTTTCCAAAATATACAGCTTTTCAGACATCAAAATACTCTCATTGGTGACTAAATAGCTGATGGAACTGAAAGAAATCTATGCTCATAATTTTTACTCCTTTGAGTTTAAAGTACCTCAATTTAGTGGGAAGTTTCAGATATGGCTTGCAATGTCAACCGTTAACACATTTTTTTTCTAAGCATCACATTTTAAATCCGAGTAATTGGCATCATAATACATAAGAATTTATTTTTCAGCATAATGATAAAAAAAATTACACTTACAGTTAACTTTTGTAGCGAAAAGACAACCGTAACAAGTTGCAATAAAAATTAGTAGGACAACATTTTCCTAGTACTTTTTTATTACACCTTGTTTCGTTCAGATATGCTGCATATAAAATACTAGTCAATAAATAATTGTGTTAATAGACGCATGGAGCCAAACAGTCTATACAGAGATAAAGTGCAGAAAGCTTATACAGCAATATAATACCTTTATAAAAATGTGTATTAGAAATAAATTAAATAAATAACAAAGTACACTACCATAATATGTTTGACACACGTATTTCGTTTACGGTTGAATTATTTTATCAAAGTTAGAAGAGATTTTTATATTATAGTCTATGATCAAACTGAGTCATACTCATAATATGATATTCTTTAATTTGTCTAGTAGATATTTGTGCTTTAACATTAATATAATTATAATTGAATTTCGACTAGAGTGCAATTGCATATATTTCACATTTTTATATTTTTCTCTCTTATAGCTTCGAATTACATCAGTAACTTGAAAAAGTCTAATCTAGTTTGGGTCTTTAGGATTAACAATAACACCAATATGTCATGTATTTTGACACGACGATATAGGATTTTATTTATATTATTATTTGATTATCTACAAAAGTTAACTACGGCTTTAATTTTTTTGCTATGATTATCACAGCATGATAATTATTTATACATTTCGTTATGCTCGGGTAAAATGCAGCTGTATACAAGTTTCTACAAGCAACCTCCATAATTTATTTATTTAAATAAATTGAAGTAAATTTAAACAATGAAGTAGCAGGGAATATTCATATGTTTGTTCTTCTTTATTACTGCCGTGTGCTAAGCAAGAATATAGGAAAAATTACCTAATTATCATTTGGCTTTTAACAAAAATCCTAATTACAATATAAAAGTTATGTTGAACGTTGTCGTAAAATTTAATGTACTTGCAGCTGTCATTTATTTTACTATATTACTGTTTACCCCTGCGGAGGTAATGGGGATTTTTTATCGCATATGGTAGTAAACAAGCTTATGGCTCTTCTAATAGGAAGAGATATCCATCGTCTATTGACTTTCTTTTAGGCTTCTTTTTAGAACTCTTTTAGGGCGCCATTTGAAGCTTTGACCTTTTGACTTGGTATTACTTAAGGTAAATTATATTTCCACCATGGATCACGCGAATATTTGGTATTCTCACCCTCGTAGAGAGAAACAGAGATCTCATTAATATTGCTGTGCTCAAATAGACACGGAATTTTTCGCAACGTGACTTAAATATTTGCAGCCAATGTTTTTGAAAACAAGCCCATAATATTGGACTTAAAAAGCTTAACTGAATGTGTGGATCTTAGGTAAGTAAATCTTTAAATTGACACCAAAGATATTAATGGTACGTTACTATCCGAGTGACAGTGATGTAATGCCACAAATTTACTACTAAATAGTAAAAACGCTAACGTTATCGCAATAATAATAGTTACGGTCACCGACTAAGCCCAACTAAGGCGATACAGAACTGCCCAACCTAAAGGTTTTTTTTATAGTACAGGGGGCAAACGAGCAGGAGGTGCACCTGATTGTAAATGATCACCGCTGTCCATGGACATCCGCAGTACCAGAGGTCTTGCAGTTGGGTTGCCGGCCTTATAAAAACGGACGCTCTTTTCTTGAAGGTTTCCAGGTCGTATCATACGGAATAACCTTCGCTGGTAACTGATTCCATAAAGCAGTAGTGCGAGGCAGAAAATGCCGAGAAAAGCACGTGGTTGTGGATTTCCATACATCAAGGTGATCAGGATGGAACTTCGGTGTTATAACTTCTAGGTTAGATACGACCAATTAAATAAAAATAAATTAAAATTACCTATGTTAGCTTTGTAGGACAATATAAAATCGTAATGTTAGAAACAATATTAACACTTACGTTAATTCTTAGCAACTATAAATGACAAAGTAAATTAAGTCTTTGTGTTGGTCTGGGCCCTTATTTGATTGGCATATGCCAATCTGCAAGGCAATTCGTAAAATGTGAACACTTAGGTATACGAGTCAATACTATCGTGACCACTAGGTGGTGTAGTTCTGCAACGTCTCGTCCGGATCTAGTACAACCGCCTTACCTATTCTTGCCGCAATAGCCTTAATGCTTGTTACGGTCGTAATTCAGTTTGGAGAGTAAGGTAGGCAGTAAAGTTGTAATAATAATAATAATAATTCTTTATTTGCACGAAATAGGAGTACAAAAAGATGTATATAAAGTGAATTACAGTTTTTCCTACTTCACCATATAATGGCATGCAAATTTTCAGTTATATATTTATTTAAACATGCAAGACCTGTATACATTTATATTAGCAAAAAAAAAATACCAAATTCTGAAATAACCAGTAGTCAGTGCTAAATTAAAATCTTACAAATACCTGTCATATAATACAATGCTATGTCAAACAATATAAATTTACAATTACATGTCATTTATACATTTAAATATTGGTAAATTTTACATTTCATAATACTTACACAATATAAAAAATAATTAAAAAAAAGAGTCAATATAATATAAAATATAGGGGTAATTAATTTTATCTTTGCACTTACTACTTTGTATGTCTAACACTTAAATTGAATTTTTAATTAAACAAAACGTATTATCTATTTTACATTATAATATTAATTAATACTTAAATTTTAAATTATGAAGTTAATTTACAGATTTTTATAGATACTATACATTTTTTAGAGAAAAAGCTCCCTTAAATCATAAAAACATGTGCATATTGCACAGTTAACATCTTTTGTGTTTACAAGTAATGATTGTATCTTTCCGTCACGAAAACTATTTATTATTATATATACATATATATAAGGCAAATGTGACTGACTAAGGTATCAACGCATCTCTTAGGGCTAGAAACTCGAAATTTCGCACACGTATTTTTGTTATAATGTAGGTCCACTAAGGAAGGATTTTTTGAAATTCAACCCCGAAGGGGGTGAAAAAGGGGATAAACGTTTGTATGAAACTTTTTATTCCCTTAACATATTTGCATGAAATTTCATACACATTGAGTACAAAAAAATAATGAATTACGTGTTTAAGCGTTTTTTAAATTCGATTCCTAAGAGGGTGAAATAGGGGTTGAAAGTTTTATATAACCGCACAAACCATTGCCAAACCTTAGGGGTTAGACACTTGAAATTTTGCCCACGTACTCCTCTTATGACGTAGATATCTGCTAAGAAAGGATAACTAAAAATTCAACCCCCAAAGGGGTGAAATAGGGTATAAAAGTTTAAACATTTGATTCCTTAGACATATCTGCATTAAATTTCGAATGAATTGAGTATGGCAAAAATAATGAGTTATGTATTTCAGCGTTTTTCGAAATTTAGCTCCTCAGAAGGTAAAATAATGCATAAACGTACATGCTAAACCCTTAAGGCTAGAAATTTAAAATTTCGCACACGTATTCCTGTTATGACGTAAGGAATGATTTTTCAAAATTCAACCTCCAAGATGATGAAATAGAGGAAAAAAATTTTGTATGAAACTTTTTATTTATTGGATATATTTGCATTAAACTTCATTCGAATACGAATACGAATTGAGTGCAGCAACAATATTGAGTTCCGTATTCAAGCGTTTTTCAAAGTTCAACGCCTAAAAGGGTAAAATCAATATAAATTTTATACAAACGCACAGGCCGAACTTTTAGGGCTCGATACTTGAAATTTCAAACAAATATTCCTCTTACGACCTAAGCATTCACTTATGAATGATTTTTTTACTATTCAACCTCCAGGGGGTGAGATAGAGGAAAAATTATTCGTATAAAACTTTTTACTCCTTGGTTAGCTTTGCAAGACATTTCATATGAATTGAGTACAGCAACAATAATGAGTCATGTATTTCAGCGTTTTTCAAAATTCAACATCTAGGGAGGAGGGTAAAATAGGGATTGAAAATTTTATATAAACGCACAGGTCAAACCCTTAGGCAAAAAACTTAAAATTTTGCACACATATTCCTCCTACGACGTATACAACCACTAAGGAAGAACTATTCAAAATTCAGCCTTCAAGAGGGTGTAATAGAGTATGAAATTTCTTGAAAGTTTATGTGCCTTGGACATACTTGCATACATGTATGAATTGAGTACGGCAAAAATAATGAGTTACGTATTTCCGCATTTTCCAAAATTTAACCTCTTAGAGGGTAATACAGAAGATGAAATTTTTATATAAACTCACAAGCCAAACCTTTAGGGTTAAAAACTTGAAATTTCGCGAACATATTCCTCTTATGATGTAGGCATCCACTAAGGAAGTATTTTTCAAAATTCAACTCCGATGGGGATGAAATAGGGTATAAAATTTGTATGTTTTTTTAATTCCTTGGACGTATTTGCATGAAATTTCGTATTAATTTAGTATGGTGAAAATAAATTTCTTATGAATTGCATCATCAATTCATAAGAAATTTATTTTCCTTTCAGGCTGATATACTGATTTATTTTAAAATTTGATCAGCTCTCCTGCTTAAAAGACTGCGCCTTATCAGCTTTTCTCCTTAAAACTGTGTCAAATCGGATTAAAATCGCTTGAGTTGTTCGGGATTTATCAATGACGAAAGTTTTAAAAAAGTTTTTAAAAGCTGAAAGTCGAGTGTTATTCGAAAGATCAAAGGTGGTCATCATTTTGAAAAAATATACATCTTTTCGAACACTGAATAACTATCATTTAAAAAAAAAACTTTAGGCTTTTGAACTCTTTGAACTCAAAACTCTATGCTTATGCAAAGTTTTTTTCTTTGGGGTTAAAACACCTCAATTTAGCGGGAAGTTTCAGGAATAACTTGTAGAGTCAACCGGCTTACAGATTTTTTTAATATAGTTACGTTATTTGGTTAGACACATAGCAATCTTAATAGATATATTTAGTTTGTGGTACAGTTCGTTATATATAATATTATTGTCATAGGTAGTTTTAGGTTAGATATTTTCTTTTAATTACAAGTTTCTTGTATAATTACGTTAGTTTGTTTAATAGATGTGTTGCCAATAATTATTTTTAGTTTCAGGTATAGTTAGTTACGATATTAGATATTGACACAGGAAGTTTAGGTTATTCTTACGTTTTTTACTTAAATTTTGATAATAAAACATGGTATATAAATAACTAAGGTGAATATGTAAATTTTATTTTTTACGCAATATTATCGGCTCGCCCAACTGCAGAGATAGATGCAGAGATAGATGTTCAATAAAGTAGCTAATAAAGAAAGGTTAAATGAGGTCTAAAGTAAATATGCGCGAGCGAAGCCGCTAGTAACAGCTAGTCTTTTGATATACAAAAAAATCTTTATGATCACAAAAACAGTACCTACTCAAAACTTTAGAGTACTAATAATCTAGGTATTTCCTTTGTATTGGGATTCCTCCATAAACTCTCACAGGACGGAAACTTACTAGGTTACATTGTGAAAGCCAATTCTTTGCACCGAACGAGGTCTATTTCTAACATTAAATAAATTACTCCGATATTACAAGACGAATCGACTAAACTTGCTTTCAATAGACGTGTCTGCTCACACTCTAGTGCAACCCATACAGAGTGTTAACTTGGTCAAACGAAACAAAACATAAAATAATTCTATTTGTCTGTACGTAAAGGTAATAAGTATTTTATACATCAGTTTAGGCTTATTTTATTCTGAAAAAATAATTAACTGAGCGCTTTTGAGTATTTTTGCCTCATTGGGTAAGAAAAGGTTTTAATTATAGGCTAAGTCTTATTTTGTGTGTGTTTGTAAAATGTTTTATAATATTATAAATGTAAAAGTAATTTCGTCTGTCTCTTCTTCACGCCTAAACCATTGAACCGATTTGGATTAAATTTAGTACGTAGGTAGCTTGAGACCCGAGAAAGGACATAGGATAATTTTTATCTCGTAAATCCTATGGTAACGGGAACTATGTGGGTTTTATTTTAGAATTTTTTGTACGTGGAAGAAGTCGCGGGCACAGCTAGTATAGTTTAAAAGTAGACTAATAAACTATGCTGCCACGTATCAACGTATTTGTAAAGCAAATACATGAAAAAGCCTTAAAATGTCCATCAACATTCAATATAATGCGATAGTTCCCGCAAGTAGATATTGGCACTGAGTGATCACTGGAAAGATCAATTATTTATACAACACTACAGCTGCTACTCGACTCCATCTAAACGGTACACAAATTGATCTATCCTGCATGTAAGACCAACCCGCTAAGACTATGACGCGTGAGAAAATGTTATGGACTCTTTTTTTGCCAATGAATGAGCTCTCTATACTTGACCGTTGTTGAACCGTTGAGATTTTTGTATTTATAATTCAATTTAATACGTCAAAAGTTTTATTGTAGACATTGACATATGCTATAAGTGCGACATATTTAACGTACATATCATAAGCAGGCAAGATACATTTTTTTGTAGTTTGTAAATAATTGTGGTATTATTAGGGATATACTTGCATAATATAAACTGAACTGTCTGTATTAAAATAGTTCCAAATGCTTAATCGCTAGCATCAATTTTGCCCTCGTAATGTTGAAGATATAAAAGTCGATTTCGTGAGTTAATTGTTCTATATGTATAAAACATAACAGTGTATTGATTAATAGCTACCTGAATTGACTTTAGAATTTTATAGCATATAAGTTTAAAGCCTTTATTGATTCCGTATAAATTTCCCACATTTAAACAAGCAGATCTTAAGAGATTAGATAAAGCTTAACGAAGTAGCATCCTATTAAAATTCATCTACCCCTATACCTTTCCTTTTGTACTGTGTACTGTTTAATCCATTTGCGTATGGTTACTTCACGGAATGTTTTTTTTTATATTGTATATAATGTTATAAGATAGCAAACAACTATCACATATAGACACCACAGAAGATAATGGTTCGTTGCTATCCGTGTGGCGAGGTGTTAATACCACTTGCATAAGTTTACCGGCTATCTCACCCCCTAAACCGGAACACGATAATGTCAAGATTGACGCTATTATAGCAGGGGTAAGTAAGGCCATGGTACCAAATACCTGGGCAAGACGTCACAGAACTCTACCATCTACTAGCCATGATTGTAGAAACAGGTATAGCTAATCGTTCGCTTTTTACGAACTGCTTGGCAGAACGGCAGTTGGTCTAATACGAGTAGCATTAATTTTTTTAGACGTAAGACAAATAAAATCAAGCAAAATTTTTATTCTCACGAACCATCCTATACTGTTAAAGCTATTAAGTTATTAGACAAACTTTCCACAGACCTCAGACCTGTATATCTTTAAAATCTATAAAAAAAATTAGTCAAAACACATTACATAAGATGTTATTGTTATATAATGGGTGTGTTCCTGACGAATATCTAAACTCAGTTTTGTAACAAAATTGACAGATGGCTCAACTGTATTTATTATTGTAGGTCTATGGGGCGCCTAAGACACTCGGATGAATAATATACATAATCCAATGCCGTCATTTTACTTTTTAAGTCAAGACGCTTTTATTCTTTAGTGTTAGTATAATTCTGACAGTTTTTCTATAGGTTTTGATAGTTAAGGATAGAAAGTGTGTTTCGGACACAGAAATCGGCTAAACTTAGATACATTTTGTTTACTCTTACAAGTATATAGTATTATGTTTGGTAGACAGTTATTATGTTTTAGCTAAAATTACATCCAAAAATATATCTTTCAATTTAAAAGTGCTATCTTTAAATCATTTTCAACCGTCTTCTGAAAAGGAGGTGGCTCTCAATTCGCTATTTTTTAACTTCCCGCTACATATGTAGTTAAGGAATTTAGGTACTGATTTTTTGTGAGAAAATCGTGTTTCGACCAGATCTCCACGTTTTGGAGTCCTAGGGAACTTTTCCGACTGTTTTCGTGATGACGTCAGTATGCCTGTAATCTGTATGTATGTATATATGTATGTGCTTTTGTGTATGTATATTTGTGTATGTATGTGTCCAAATATCTCATAACTTTTGAACGGTTTGAGCGATCGAAACGTGGTTCAAGGCATTTAAATGTATTCCACCATACTCAGAATTCCTGAAAATCTGAACCGATTTGTTCCAGGTGATTTTGAGAAATTTTGAAAAAAAACTCAACATTTTCTTAATTTTATAAAAAAATTTCAAATTATAAAAACAATATTTTTTTACAATTTTAAAATTAATGTGCCGATTGATTATCAGCTCTATTCCTTAAAAAACTGTCTTCGGTTCGTTTCAAAATAGATTTATGCGTTCAGTTGTAATCGTTGACAAAAAATACAACTTTTTCAAAAAAAGTGTTTGTTTTATATAACTTTGAGATTTTGCAACCAATACTTTTTTTTATTTTTACAATATTTTAGAATTTATTGTTTCTTTTTATTAATTTTTATAGATTTTTAACGCATGTTATCAAAAATATTAGATTTCTGCAAGCCTCAGCAATGTAATCTTTTAACTGTGCCAAATTTCATACTCCACCTTTCGCGTAATTATCTTAAAAAGGCGTACACAGTTTTTACCTCACGTATGAATAATGAATATATAGATTTACTATGCATTCCAACTGACAATAGGACTGTCAGGATGACATATTGCTCCGCATTTTTCAAAAACTTCATAAGTGATGAGTAAGGTGTGCAAAAAAATTTCAACAAAGAAATACTTTAAAAAAATATTTTCATTCTAATTGGTATGTTTTTGATTTAGATTCCCATCAGATCATGTTACCATGAATTAAAATATAGTGTAAAATAACTAATAAGACTTTTATAATATATACATATATAGATGAACGCCTAGACTGATATATTTTTCTGTTTTTTTTAATTGATTAATATTATATTTTAATAATTTTTAGCCCATTTTGGACAAAGACAAACCAAACCCACAAAAATCGCAATAAAATTGCCCCCCTCCGTTCATGACTTATAAGTGGTGTAACTAACATGACTTTATATTATAGATACAGATGAACAGCTAGATTGGTTTTTTTACTTATTTTTTAATTGATAAAAACAATATTATTAAAACGTTATTTGTTCTTCAATAAATCAACAATATTTTTTGAACACATATTTTTTGCGGACATTACTAATTTCACACTTGTGATATGAACAAGCGCGATCCTATTCTCAGTTGGACTAGGTACATAGTTATGAAGTTTAAGGTACATCAGCTACGAAAGTTTAGCCATTGTTGGAATACGACGTTAATTTAAACAAACCACACGTTAAATGGCAACTGTTTAATTAACAGACATGAAATCAAACAAAGCTCATCGATACACACAATCGTGTAATTTATTCGTGCCGATAGCGCCAGTCGTGTCAATGGTAATTAATTTATCTAAAACATAAAATTCTACAATTTTTAAATGGTATATGAGTAAGAATAAATAGCTATTTTAAATTCCCGCTACGTTTGTAGTACAAGAAACTTTCTGATTTTTCCTGATTTTCGAAAAGCGAGTTTTCACGTGAAGGTCTGGCTTTCACGTTTTAAGACCCTTTTCCGACTATTTTCACGATGACGTATGTCTGCATATATTTGTGTGTGTTTGTAAACATCTCATAACTTTTGAATGATTTGACCGATCGAAACGATTGATGGCATAAGACATTTCATTGGGTCCTACCAAATTTAGATTTTCTGAAAATCTGAACCGTACGGCCCTGGAGAATTTCATAAAAGAGTTTTTTTGACAACTTCGAGATTTTTTAACCAATACCTTGAAATACTGCGATTAATGTTGTTTCGAGAAACAATTCAACTTTCCGAAAATTCAGCTTTTTAAATATAAAAATTATGTGGTTTATGAGCTTACTTCATATTTTTAAAATAACTCTAAGGTATTAACCATAAAGGTATTTTAAAAGTATATAGATATACCAAATTGGATCAAAATCAGTCTATTTATTTGAGGATTATCACTGACGAAAATTAAAAAAAATATATTTTTGAACATCACTTTAACATGTTTCAGCCAATCGATTATGTAGCTAAGACAACATTTTAGATCTCAAAAATTGCTTTGAATCAAAAGATCAAAATCGCTCATCGTTTTCGAAAATATATACTTCAAAAATCAAAATATTGTAATTTTTAACAAACTTTAGACTCTCAAAAAATCTATTCCTAGGTATAGTTTTTGCTCCATTGAGCTTAAAATACTTCAATATATTGGAAGTTTCAGGGATTGCCTGCAGGGTCAACCAGTTAACAGATATTTTTTTAAATATACGAGCATAGCAGTAGCTTATATGGAATTGTTATTTTTAGATAAACTATGCTACTACTTCCATACTTCCGACTTGTACCATGTCCTTTTTAAGAATAATCTAACACCCTTTCTATCAGGCGTCTCGTAAAAGGTAAGGGGAAGCTAAAACTGATCCTATCCCTATCACTTTCAGGAATATGACTTCTCAATAAACAGCAACTTCTCTCCGAGTTGATTGCGACCCTTTTTGAAGAATAAACTAGACCTGCCAGGGCCCAGGCACTTCGTAAAAGACAAAAAACTAGCCACAACTATTTGGTTGTAGAGTTCTGCAACATGCGCTCGGGTTATTTGAGATTGAACTGCATGTAATAGCAAGCTATTACATGCTGCAAATCGACGAGAAAAACTCTACTACCTAGTAGCAACGATGTTAGTGACTCGCATAGCCAATCGGTCGCGTTTTACAACCTGCCTGGCAAAGTGGCAGTTAGCCTATTCTGCAAAGGAGCCTGGACTAACACGGGGGAAAAGATCTCGAACAAACTTTTTTATATATGTTATAAGATAGCAAACAAGCAGATGGGTCTCCTGATAAAAAGAATCAACCATCGCCTATAGACACCAAAGATGTTAACGGTGCGTTGCTATCTTGTGGCGAGGTCTGATGCAACATGCATAAGTTTACCGGCTACCTTACGCTCCAAACCGGAACTATTACGGCAGGAATAGGTAAGGCAGTGCTACCTGACCCGGGCGAGACAATGCAGAACTCTACCATCTTGTAGCCACGATGGTAGTGACTCGCATAGCCAATCGGTCGCCTTTTATGACCTGTCTGGCAGAACGGCAGTTGACAAGTATTAGCCTCATCTTGGTTCGTATTAGTTAATCTATTATTCAAATGAGCCCAGCTCAACTCGGGAAAAATGTTTCGACGCTATTGTGGCAGAAATATTATGTTGCGGTTAAAATGGTTTAAAGTTATTGCGGCAGGAATATTAAAAAAAAGTATTTTTAAGAAGATATAGATGTACAATCAGTGCACTCACGATTAGCAGAAGATACTTAGTCCCACAGTGTAATAGGTGGCTAGGCTAATGCCAACTAAATACTTATTCAATCCTGGCCAACGTTACTTTTATTACAAAACTGGAAAAACCCATTTTTGATTTGCCCAACCCGAGAGTTGAACCTGGGACCTCACGTAGTCAACACCGACAACGTAACACTAGACCACAGGGGCGAATATTATATTGCGTTTAAAATGGTTCGACGCTATTACGACAGGGATATTATATTGCGTTTAAAATGGTTTGACGCAATTGCGACAGGAATATTATTTTGCGGTTAAAATGGTTCGATGCTATTGCGGTAGGAATATTATATTGCGGTAAAAATGGTTCAACACTATTGCAGCAGGAATATCATATTGTGATATAATATATTATATGGAGAAACATTATATTGTGGTATAATATAGTACATGGAGGAATATCATGTTGTGGTATAATATATTAACCGGGTCGAGACGATGCGGAACTGTATTTCAGTTCTTTTATCAATAAAACTACTCGTTTTAGTTACGAGTAGTTACATTTTCTACGAGGTGTAAACTAAAACTGTTTCTATATAAGTAGGTATATCAAATTAAGCAGGTATATCAAATTACCAAATGGTCAAAAATTTGTGGAACAATTTTTTTAAAATTTTATTTCATAAGATAGCAAACAAGCAGATGGGTCTCCTGATGGAAAGAGTCAACCATCGCCTATAGACACCAAAGATGTTATATGCGTCGCTATCTTGTGGCGAGGTCTAATGCCACATGCATAAGTTTACCGGCTACCTTACCCTCCAAACCGGAACACAACAGTGAGAAACATTGACGCTATTGCAGCAAGAACAGGTAAGCCGTCGGTACCAGATCCGGGCGAGACACTGCAGAACTACCACCTACCACCTAGTAACCACGATGGTAGTGACTCGCATAGTCAATCGGTCACCTTCTACGACCTGACTGGCAGATCGCCTGGCCTTTTCTTCAAAGGAGCCCGAGACCAACACGGGGAATTGTTCCCCGTGTTGGTCTCGGGCGAATTGTCGTTATTACTAAATTGGTTGCTAATAGTTACGAATACGAATGAGGAATTTTTGATTATAGGAACCCGGTATTGGTTATTAGTTACGATGTTGGTGACAATTATCAGCTTTCTCTTGCCTGTTACGAAAAGACTAGCATTAAAGCAGTTGATCTATTCTTTAGTTCAACATTAATATGGGCAAAATGGTTCTTACAGATTAAGGCGGAAATAATTAAAAATAAACACAAATCCATATTAATATAATATTATAAATGCGAAAGTAACTCTGTCGTCTGTCTCTTCCTCTTGCCTACACCACTGGACCGATTTGGATGAAATTTGGTACAAAGATAGTCTGAGACCCGAAAAAGGATAAATGATGATTCTTATCTCGAAAGTCCCACTGGAATGAGAACTATGCGGGTAAAACCCCGGGACTTTTATTTTAGAAATGTTTTCACGCGGACGAAGTCGCGAGCACAGACAGTTAAAAATAAAATCAAATGACATGAATCACAAAGTTAATCAACGATAACTATACACAGATATAACATACATAATAAATTAACCAAGTACTTATATAAAATGTTTTTCGTCCCGAAATCCTTGACAAATATGCGGGGTTTCTTTTATTACATAATGTTAGATGAGCAAACATTTTTCTTTACCCAATATACATTATGTAATAAACTTTTATTGCTCAACTCCTGAGGTTGACGAATTGGCCCACTCTAGTAGCATCTAGTTTATTAGTATTAAAAGCAATATTTAAAAGTCGATCGATCAATGTCACTTACCTAAATACTTGTAATAAAGCTATCGATATATTACACATATTATCTTTGATTTTATAACATACTAGCAGCCCGCCCCGGCTTCGCACGGGTATAAAATATATCGCCTATGTCACTCAGTGAAAAAAAAAATGATTAAAATCGATTCAGTAGTTTTGATTTATTCATTACTGCTCGTGGCCCGCACGCGTTTAATTTGGGGTTCTGCTGTCTTTGGAATATCTAAATTCATATAGGTACTACATTTTTTGGTTTTTACATTTTTACCTATTTCTTTTATTTTTACAATAAATATATTACAGAATGTCAGTCAAAGCTCAAATCTAAGCCTGCAACGTTGAAGGTTTGACCCTGCGATTTATTAAGGCAAGGCATTTGGACGAACGGGAAAAAATGTGTAAATAGTTGACCCTACGACCCATCCCTGAAACTTCTCACTAAATTAAGGTATTTTAAGCTCAAAAGAATAGAAAATATAAGCATAGATTTTTCAGTTCAAACATTTATTTTAATAAAAATGGCGGTACATATTATTAATTTTTGAAAAGCTGTATATTTGATGATGGCGTTCAATTCAATTTTTGAGATCTAAAATATTGTTTTAGCTAAATAATCGATAGGTTAAAAAATTTCGATGCTATGTCAAAAAACATTTTATTTTTAATTTTCTTAATTGATAAATCCCAAACAAATTGACCGATTTTAATTAAATTAACGGTATTTGACGCACGCATTTTTTAAAGAACAAAAGCTGATAATATTTTTAAGTCAATCGGTAAATTAACTTGAAAGTTATTAAAAAATATGTAAGCGGTTGACCCTACAGGCCATCCCTGAAACTTCCCGCTAAATTAAGGTATTTTAAGCTCAAAAATGTAAAAACTATAAACATAGATTTTTTCGGTTCAAACATCTATTTTGTAAAAATGGCAGTAAAAGTTTTATAATTTGGAAACGCTGATTCAATTTGATCTTTCGAATGACATTCAACTAAATTTTTGAGATCTAAAATATTACTTTAGTTAGTTAGTTAATCGATAGGTTGAAAAATTTCGTAGCAATGTTAATTTTTTTTTAATATTTTCATTATTAATAAATCCTAAACAAATTGACCGATTTAGATCCAATTAACGGTATTTGACGTTTTTAAAGGAGAAAAGCTGATAAGATTTTTAAGACCATCGGTGTTGTAACCTGAAAATTATTTTAAAAATATAAAGTAAATTTGCTAAAAAATACGTAATTTTAATATTTTAAAAGCTGTAACTTTTGAAAATTAGATTCGATTTTGATTCTTGTAATGCCATCTGACATAATTTTTTTAGTACTAAAATATCGTACAATGCTAAAAAATGATTGGTTGAAAAATTTTGAAGTTATGTCGAAAAAACACTTTTTTTTTTAATTTTTCGTCAACGATTTCTCCCAAACGGATAAACCGATTTTGATGCAACATATGCATTAGATGAAGTTTTTTGAGGAATAGAGCTGATCAGTTTTTGTACTCAATCGGTACATTAATCTGGAAGATATGTTAAAAAAATACTGTCACTTCAAAATTTATCAAAATCTCCTAGGCCGACTTGGTTCAAATTTTTAGGAAGTCTAAGCTGAGCAGAATCCAATCGAATGCCACCAACCGCGTTTTGATCGGTCCAGCCTTTCAAAAGCTATGCGATATTTACATACACACATACACACACACATACATACAGACATACTGACGTCATCGTGAAAATAATCGGAAAAGATTCCTAGGATCTCAAAACGGAGAGATCCGGTGAAAACTTGATTTTCGAAAATCGGGGCAAATTCAGTAACATCCTATCTACATACACTACGCACTACAAAAAAATTAAGTAAGTTTGCTAAAAACAACGTAATTTTAATGTTTGAAAAGCTATAAGTTTTGAGAATTAGTTCGATTTTTATTTTTGAAATGGCATTTGACGTAGTTATTTTAGTACTAAAATATCGTAGCTATGTCAAAAATACACTTTTTTCAAAATTTTTCGTCAACGATTACGATAGCATAATAATATGTAGCCTATATATTGACCCGACCTGTTAGTAATATTCATGCAAAATTTGAAGTAAATCCATGAAGTACTTTTTGAGTTTACCCCGGAGATACATACAGATAAACAGACAAACAGACAAAAATTCTAAAAACTATAAATTTGGCTTCGATATCAATACAATAGATCACGCCCCAAGTATTCTTTTAAAAAAATATTCAATGTACAGTTTTGACTTTCCTACGATTTTATTATAATATTTATATATATATATATATATATATATATATATATATATATATATATATATATATATATATATATAATTTCCTACGATATCGAAGCCGATATACCGCCGATAAACCGTACTCAACGTACCCAGGCGGGCACAGAAAATTGCTTTCGTTGCTCTATAAGCCTCCAGACCTCCTTATCTGACCCTGACTAACTGGCAGGAAGGCATATGGTTTTTTTTTTCTAAAACAGATCGGACCAATATGGGGTCACGCACAAAAGAGTCTTGGCGATAATTGAATCTAAACATGAATTCATCTACGCTAATCACTTAAATAAAGAACAAGACTGACAGTTTTAATAATACCATGCACAATAATTGTACATTATTAAAAAATATATATTCACAATTGTATTAATAAAGATGTAATGTACAAAATACAACATAAAAAACGTAAGTAATTATAAAAAGCATGATCTTCGTACCTTTCATTATTTATTTAGATCTTCAGATAGCCTTTTGGGTCATGTCTGGCGGTACAAATAAAGAGGTTATTTGTAACATAAACAAAAAATGCAAAAGCATTAATTGCCAACTTTCCTTAACGTGGTTTAATGAATCTCATCAATCATGTACACAGAATAAAGTCGCGTTAAAAATGCTTAAGCTCACTAAAATTGAAAGAAACTGTATACAAACGAAACAGCCCAATTTAAAGATAATTCGACCAAGGCAGCAACGCCACTTAATTTACAAGAAAAAATTTTACGAGGCAGTCATTGTCGGACAATACACATTATTAAAGACATGTTAAGAGTTTGTGTAGCCTTGAAGGCATCGAGCTTTATAATAAATCTAGCTAGCAATGTTCCGACTTTGGAATGACTTTAACATTCTTAAGTAATTAATTGTTTATTATACCAGTGATTTAATGTTTACTTTATTAGTAACACTGATACAGATTAGGCATACATTATATATATATATATATATATATATATATATATATATATATATTAATATGTCTGAATAAATTATACAAAATCATCTAACAATAAAGGTGCGTCCACCCTTGTAACAATTTACCGAACATTATCCCATGACCGTATCAGACAAACGTGTCAATACCGATTAATGTGGACGTATTTTGTTACGCGAATAATTGCTCATGGGAGCTGCAGTACGGTTTAATCCATTCCGAATACTGAAAGAAACTGTTGAACACAGAATAAACGGCAGGACAATTGCATCGTCTTGCTCTGGTCTAGTACCACCCCCTTACTTATTCCTGTCGCAATAGCCTCAGTGGTTGTCTTGTAAACTTGTGCATGTGGAATTAAGACCTTGCTATAGAAGGATATGTCCCCAGTGTTGGTCCGTTCCCCTTTGAAGAATAGATCTACTGCTGTTCTGCCAGGCAGGTTGTAAAAGGCGATTGGTTGGCTATACGTGTCACTACCTTCTTGACTACAAGGTGGTAGAGTTCCACAACGACTCGCCCGGGTATTAGGTACCACCGTTTTACCTGTTTTTGCGACTATAGCGTCCATGCTTGTCATTGTCGTGTTCCGGTTTGGAGAGTAAGGTAGCCGGTAGAAATGCATGTTCTTTTTTTCCTTTTACACCCCCATTAATACCTTTAGTGTTTATAGGCGATGGGCGAGTTGGCGACGGATATATCTTTCCATCAGGAGAACCATCTGCTTGTTTGCTATCTAGTAATATAAAAAAGGCAGCAATTTTTTTTTTTTTTTTTTACCACGCACCATTAAGATCCTCGGTGTCTATATGCGATGTTTGTATGTATGATATAAATATTCACGGGACAAATTACACTTACTGATCAAACCCCAAAATAAGCAAATTATTTGTTTGTGTTATAGGTGTTAGTCAACAATACTTATACATAGAAATACGTATATAAATAATAGAATATATTTAATATACACCAAAACCCAGAAATACAGACATTTATGCTCATCAGACAAATGCTTGCCTCCGCTGGGGATCGAATTCGAGCCCCGTCGATTGCGTAGTCGGAGTCGCTTACCACACGACTAACGGGGCAGTCATAAAAAAATAAATTGACAGGTTAATTTAATAATTAATGCTTTAGCACTTATATTTCACTACACATATACATAATTTTGTATATTACTCAACCGGTTTCACTTTCTAAGCGTCATCAGGATGTAATGATGAAATTTCACCAGGTTCAACGATTGAAAATTTAAAATATATGATAGTGTTTAGCTATTTTAAGACATAATAATTGCTTTATACTAAACTAGCTGTTGCCTGGGACTTCGTCCGCGCGAATTTCGTTTACTCCACACAGCTCCTCCCCCGTAGGTGATAACGTGATAATATGTAGCCTTATATATTGACCCGACCTTTCAGTAATATTCATGCAAAATTTGAAGTAAATCCATGCAGTACTTTTTGAGTTTACCCCGGACATATATACAGACAAACAGACAAAAATTCTAAAAACTATATTTTTGGCTTCCATATTGATTGTAGATCACGCCCCAAGTATTCTTTTAAAAAAATATTCAATGTACAGTTTTGACTTTCCTACGATTTTATTATATGTATAGATTAGCTGTTGCTCGCGACTTCGTCCGCGCGGACTTCGTTTACTCCGCACAGCTCCTCCCCCGTAGGTGAGAGCGTGATAATATGTAGCCTACATGTTGACCCGACCTGTTAGTAATATTTATGCAAAATTTGAAGTAAATTCAAGCAGTACTTTTTGAGTTTACCCCGGACATACATACAGACAAACAGACAAAATTCTAAAAACTATGTTTTTGTCTTCGATATCGTTTGTATATCACGTCCCAAGTAAAATTTAAAATTTTTTAAAAAAATATTCAATGAACAGTTTTGACTTTCCTACGATTTTATTATTATACTACAAAGTAAATAAAAGAAATCGACTTACATTTTCTAACATACGTGTATAATAAAATTAAAGACCTACAACATTTATTCTATTAACATATTTAGTGCCTAAAGGCGACTGTCATCTCTCATCATAAGGTGTAACAACAGACTACATGAATACTAATTGACACGCCATTGGGCAGGAAACGTGTCGCCGCAAATATGAGCACATATGAGCAAACATTCCTATCACTGTCAAAAATATCATACATTTGTAGGTATATTATATCGTATTCGTAGGTATATTATAAATAAACCATGTTGTACTACAGTTTTATCATACTGAATGAGATGACAAGGTTTAATAATTACCCGTGGAGTGATTTTATTTCATCGGTATTAGTAGTATAACTCTGTATTTCTGGATGGGAATGCAAGCTATACTAACAAACTAAGAAATTGTCCTGAAAGGTGTATCCATTTAATCTGTTGATGTAACGTAAGAGTCTCTTCCTCTAGAACAGCGTTTCCCATTTGCCGAGTCGCGACCCGGTACCGGGCCATTTTATAAGGTAATTAGGTGATATCGCGAGATTCACCAAACACTATTACAATGCAGCGGGCTGCAAACTGCAGCTAGTATTGTATATAAAATAACTGCTCGTTTTAAGTAGTATATTTCTTTGGCACGCTCTGAAGTCTAAATGATTTCTAGGTGGTAGAGTTCTGCATCGCCTCGACCGGGTCTGGTACCACCGCCTTACCTATTCCTGCCGAAATAGCGTCAGTGCTGGTCACTGTCATGTGTTTTTTTTAAATAATATATTACATAATATTTAATTAGTATCTAATTGTTACAATAATAATAAGGATTGCCTATATGAGGAGCAGTTAACCCCATGCTTTTCTGTCATCAAGGTATTCAGATATTTTATAGTAACCTTTTTTTACACAGTTTTGTTTTAACACATTTTTTGAATTTTTTAACTGGTAAATCTCTAATGGCATCAGGCAGCTTATTGTAGAAGCGTATACTTTGCCCCATAAAAGAGTTGCTTATTCTGAGGAGACGAGACACATGCACAGCAAGATTGTTTTTGTTCCTTGTATTTAGGGAGTGAATATCACTATTCTTTTTAAATAAGCAAATATTTTTACGAACGTACATCAAAGTTTCGAATATATACTGAGAAATTACAGTTAAGATATTGATTTCTTTGAATTTTTCCCTCAGGGAGGTCCTTGGACTAAGATTGTAAATTGCCCTTATAGCTCTTTTTTGTAATGCAAATATAGTATTTATTTCAGCGGAATTTCCCCAGAGAAGAATACCATATGGTATGGTAGCCGGTAAACTTATGCATGTGCCATTAGACCTTGCCACAAGATAGCAACGCACCATTAACATCTTTGGTGTCTATAGGCGATGGTTGACCCTTACCATCAGGAGACCCATCTGCTTGTTAACTTTCTTATGATATAAAAAAAATGTCTACTACATTAAATAAAACTAATATCCAAAGAAAATCCCTGGAAACGCCATTAAAATCAAAACATATATATGTACGCCCTAATAAAATTTTGTAACTATGAGAACTATTTACGTAAAATAAAGCACCTGTTCTATTTTTCTGGTTATTCTGACCACAGAATCAAAAGTGATAATTGTACCGTGGTCCCACTGGCTGCACAGTTGACAAAGACTTCTATGTACTGTAGATAGGGCAGAACATCTTTTAATGCGTAAAAATGTAGATAAAGTGAATGGAACATTGACGTCAAATAATTAAACAATTATATTAAATTTGTTTTTTATATCCCCGTAATTCTTTTATAAAGGTAAATTAATATTATAAATGCGAAAGTTTGGGTGGATGTTTGGTACTCAATCACGTAAAAAATACTAAACAGATTTAAATGAAATTTGGCACACCAGTATATGATGACCTGGAATAGCATATAGGCTACGTTTTATCTCGGAATTAGGTAATCCCGTGGGATTCACCAAAAACTTTTGTAATGCAGCGGGCTGCACGCTGCAGCTAGTTTCTATAATTTCTTTCAACGTTTTTATATTGTAAATAAATATTATCGCTACATTGATTAAATGGTTTGCGACCATGATGACACAATAGATGAGGCTTGGTCATGGGCGTAATCATAACTCTGTTAAGTAGTAAGTATTATAAAATAAAACTAGTAAGTAAGTAGTTGTAAATGGAACCCTCGCACTCCCCGTAAGGGTTCCATTTACAAAGTCTTACTAGTTTTAACCCCAACTTCTTGCTGGTGCAATAAATCGCAAGTCGATACAAGTTGTAAATTCTTGAAGTCCGGACCCCCCTTATATATGCCTAAGAGCTTGTTTTTTATAAATGAACATATTTGTTTTTAGAACTAGGTGGTCTAAAGACATCTTGGCATTATTACCTTTCAAATAATACCAGTTAAGAGCACATCTGTTGGATGGTCTATAACGAACGTCTGTATAAACTTTTTTTTTATAGAAAATGGGGCAAACGGACAGGCGGCCACCTGATGGTAAGTGATCACCGCCGCCCATGGACAACCGCACTATCAGAAGATTTGCAGTTGCGTTGCCGGCCTTTTAAGAAAGAGTAGATAGGCTCTTCTTGAATGTCCCTAAGTCGTATCCACTTGGAAAAACCTCTGCCGGTAATTGGTTCCAAGTTGGAAGAATGCGGGGAAAAAAGTACCTTGAGAATCGCACAGTTGTGGATTTCCAAACTTCGAGATGGTGAGGATGAAACTTTGAATTTTGTCGCGATGTTCGATGGTGAAATTCTGTTGCAGGAATTAATCCAAACAGCTCCTCGGAACACTCCCCATGATAGATCCGATAGAAGATGCAGAGCGAAGCCACGTCTCTACACAATGATAAGGAATCAAGCCGATCAGAAATAGTCCTGTTATTGACGATTCGAGTCGCTCTACGTTGAATGCGGTCAAAAGGAAGAAGCTGGTACTGAGGAGCCCCCGCCCACAAGTGAGAGCAGTACTCCATATGAGGCTAGATTTGAGCGTTACAAAGTTGTAAGCGATGGGCTGGCGTGAAGTACTGCCTGGCCCTGCTGAGAACACCCAGCTTTTTTGTGGCTAATTTGGCCTTGCTTTCCAAGTGACCACGGAACTGAACGTTGCTCGATATGTCAACTCCAGGAATTTCAAGACTGGCTGTGGCTGTTGGCCTGACCCGGGCGAGACAATGCAGAACTCTACCACCTAGTAGCCACGATGGTAGTGACTCACATAGCCAATCGGTCACCTTATACGACCTGCCTGGCAGAACGGCAGTTGCCCTTTTCGTCAAAGGAGCCCGGGACCAACACGGGGAGAAAGAATTTAATATAATTTACCAAATTATATTAAATCTAATGTCTAATCTATAGCGTAATAATGTCTTTGGTTGTAAACCGAAACGCTACTGCACACGTGTTTAATAAGCATTAAAATAATTACAGAGCGGTTTTATATAAAGTTAATTACGGTAATAATGGCCTTTTGTGGCTACCGACTCGCTTCACTGCTTTCAACTAATTCGTGATGTCCTGTAAATTACAACCCTAACTGACAAAAGGATCGTAAATGTTTTCTCTTATTCTTCACTATAAATTACTTTTTACTTACGTAACACCTGTGTTGCAAGTTGCAACTGTTTTTTATTATATATATATATATATATATATATATATATATATATATATATATATATATATATATATATATATATATATATATATATATATATATATATATATATATATATATATATATATATATATATATATATATATATATATATATATATATATATATATATATATATATATATATATATATATATATATATTATATAATACAAGTTGACTCAAAAGACGTTTCCTGTCTTAGCTTTATTTAATATTTAGTTCTAAATAGAAAAGTTCTGTATATGTAAAACGAAAAGTTCTGCCTCTCTGACTGACATATTAATGCCCAGCCTGATCCAAGAAGGTTGATTTTTTTACAGAAGTTGTTCGTACGATGTAGACAAGATTATGACATAGAAGATGAAATATTGCATGGATTTTTTTACATTATCGATACGTAAATTTACTTGCTGGCGAAGCTGCGCGGGTCAGCTAGAAAATAACTGCAGTCATTGATGGCGAATAAACTGTCAAATGCGCTAAAGTTAAATAATCGTTAGGTTTTCTAAAATTTTCCAATATTCTGCGCAATTTCCTAAACTTTTCATTTTGTAAATACTTTGCAGAAGTTTTTTCTTCTGCAAAGTATTAGAAAACCTGAAAAAATATATGAATAAAATTGATAAAGTCGTCGTAAAGTTATGATGTAGCCTGTGGGCAAGAAAAATAAGTATTCATTTTTATATAATACTATATACTTGTGATGCTTGCGTTAAGTGCAGCTTACTACATGCTTAAAGTGTTTTGAAAACACTTCAAGCACAGGAACAAATAACGAGTTCCTTTTTTTTAATTCTGGATATAAACTAACAAATTTTATCAGAACCCGACCAGCTGTTGTAGTGTAAAGGAGTAACCAGTACAAACATACACACAGAGAAAGATACACAAACTTTAAACAATGAATATCATCGGTACTTGATAAAATTCCAAGTTAACTCGTATTTACATGATGTTATAAACACTTGTACTGTTTTATTTACTTTTTATTTACTATCATCAACCGGTTTCACGTTAAAACGCGAGTAAAACAGTACAACTGTTTATAACGAAGATATATAAATAAAAGGACACACACAAATTTCGCAGCACTACTCCTGTGTTTTAGGATAATTTCTTTGTTTGTTTATAACGGATAATGGGAATTTAATCTATATTTCCAACGTATAAATTAGCAAGATTCGAAACAATAATATTTTTTAATTACTTGTTTATACTGAATCGGGGAAAAAAGTCCATTTCCATCGGTAAATAAATATATATCCACTTATTTCAACAAATATTTTAAACGGATTGCCTTGTATTTCAATGCCCATAATTTAATTTGAGCAACAGTTTGATAAAACTATTAATAGAAAAACATCCGGTGGCCTTCTTTCAGTAATATATTTGCATTATATTCGTATTAATTCCCGTTATGAACCACGTTACGTTTTGTGTTTTTAATTTTAATAAATTAATTGTTTTTAGGGTTCCGAAGTAAACTAGGAACCCTTATAGTTTAGCCAAGTCCTTTGGTCCTTTCGCAGCCTAGCTCAGAAATCCTTAGTACTAGGAAGCTGTTAGTAGGCGTGAATGTACATATAAGTCACGGCAAAAAAATGGTAAAACAAAATCTTAAAAAATATTGTTTTAGGTGCATGTAAATTGTTGATAATTTTTTCTCACGTAACTTATAGTGTGGGGTATCGTAAGGTAGGTTTTAAAAATATTGTGGAGATGCAAAACATTTTCGATTAAGAGATTCATTTGTGAAATATAAGGCTTTAAAATGCTAATTTTTGTTAGATTAAAGTGCCCCCCCTCCATCTACCAGCTAAGCGATTGGTGGGATTGTGAAAAAAATTGTGGTAGTAGTCAACATAATGAATTTAAAAGGAAAACTATCACAGCTATGTAGGATTTACAAGTGTATGTACTAGTAATAGTCTACCAACATATAAAATGTACTTGTAGAAGTTTTTTGACATGAAAATTTTTTTTTTAATATTTTTTTGAGAACCACCATCCCTTGGCTCATCATCCGAAAACGGGTGGACGAACTTAACGTTGATTTCTGGGACACCTGCATATAACTTGTAGCCTTTGAAAACTTATAATTCCTAATTTAAATTGCGTGTATCTTCCGTTTATGTCAGCTAAACTTGGAAAAGAGTCCATGGAATGTCTTAAAATCTTTAAGAAGAAAGTTATTTATACTTTTTATCTTGAAGTTCTCACACGAAGCGTGTAGCTAGTTTGTCATAACTTTAGTTAGCGCTTGATTTATGTTTATGTGTGTGGATAAGAATAGCGTGAAGACCCATATTCCAGAATAGGGGTTAAGTGATGATTCCCGTTTTAAAACTAGTTTTAAGTCGAAATTTTATTCAAAAACATAATTTGTGGCAATATTAACAAAAGGATGTTTCGCCGCATTGAACAAAATTCAAAAACGACTAGCTGACCCGGCAAACGTTGTTTTGCCTTACATATTAGGAATCCATAGCGGATAAACAACGTGACACGTAATTTATATAAGTCTACGGGATTGTCCTTCCACGCAGCCAAAATGGCATTAAACTTTACATGGTGGTTAAGTATTCTTAAATTTTCAAATTTTTCGCGCAATTTTCTTAATATTTTCTTTTATAAGAACCTTCTCCTTACAATTACAAGCACAACAAAAAGAAATTACCGAAATTGGTCCAGCCATCATGCGTGATGTCGTGACCAAGGAAAATAGGGATTGATATATATATATATATATATATATATATATATATATATATATATATGTGTGTATATATATATATATATATGTGTGTATATATATATATATATATATATATATATATATATATATATATATATATATATATATATATATATATATATATATGTATGTATATATATATATATATATATATATATATATATATATATATATATATATATATATATATATATATATATATATATATATATATATATATATATATATATATATATATATATCAATCCCTATTTTCCTTGGTCACGACATCACGCATGATGGCTGGACCAATTTCGGTAATTTCTTATTGTATTGTATTGTAAGAATTGTTTAAAGGTATTAGATTAGGAAAAAAATGTATTTTTGCATTTGCATTTTTTATGTTTGTAAGAGATAAACTCAAAAACTACGCGAACGAACTTGTGAGTACTAAAACTTGTATATATTATCATAGACATAGACGAACTAATATTACGTATAATTAAATGCCACTATAATGTAAATTACAATAAACGTATTGTAATTAACGCAGTAATATTGGAAAATATTAATGCACAACTCTTTCCGTACCTGCCATCATTATACCATTGTTTTTATAAATATCAAAGGTTAGCAAGCAACCAGATGATTCTCCTCTGGACCAGATTTGGAGGTTTAAAGGCCGTAAAACAGTTAGTGGAGGCTCCAAGGCTGTAAGGTAGAGTAGGTGTTGGATTCCCTAAATCCAGCCCTTTCTTCAGAAGAAGAAAAACATCCATTACGTTTTACACACCAAAAATGTAAATAGTGCATTGCCATGCATGTGACGGTTAAAAATGCCACAAGCATAAATTTAAGTATCGGCAATATGACTTTTGTCTTGAAATGCGGCCCTTAAACTGATATCTTATAAGTGACAAAATGACAATTATGAGTCAACAGTAAATTTCACTTAAACTTCGCTGGCAACAGTCATTTAAACTAAAATAATTTGGCAATTAATCAGAGGGCCTGCGTCCTTTATCAGATGCCGCAGTTAAATTTAATTTGAATATAACGGCAGTGGTATTCAAATTTATATAATCAATCACCGAATCGTTATGAAAGCGTGCGATGCAAGCCGATTTCTCGGCCAAATTTGCATCATCATAGCAAGGAGGTTAAGTGTACGTTGCACCCACTCTATGATTATGTATGAAGTGTTGCTTTAAAGGGGGCTTCAGCTAATGCACTGTGATGATAGTGAATCTATCGTTTATAGCTGTTTAATAATACTTAATATTATAAAAGACAAATTAACAAATAGTATTGTCACTTAAATAAACAAAATCAAATTAGCATATTTTGTTTCCGAATTTTGTACTGGGTTTAAAAAAATCGGCCAACTACGAATGGGACTCACACACGAAGGGTTCCATACCATTATCTATAAAAAGCGGCAAAAATATCCTCCTTAAATATTTATTTTATTCTGTTTTTTGGAATTTTTGTTACAACGGCAATAGAACCTGTGAAAATTTTAACTGCCTATCACAGTTCATGAGATACAGTCTAGTAGCAGATGGACAGACAGATAGGCAGATAGATGAACAACTGCAGAGCCTTAGTAATAGGGACCCGTTTTACCTTTTGGTTACGGAATCTTAAAAACAAACGTCGTGGCTACTGCATGCTAGAGTTCTGCAACGTATCGTCTGGGTTATCTGTTCTATCCATACTAATATTATAAATGCGAAAGTCTGTCTGTCTGTCTATCTGTAACGTTTTCACGACTAAACTGCTGGACCGATTTTCATGAAATTTGGCATGAATATAGTTGAAGATCCGGGATCAAACATAGGCTATTATTTTTTCAAAAATCAGTCCTTGGAGGGCTGAAATAGGGGATGAAATTTTTATTAAAAGCTATTTGGACGACTTACTAATGTACTCGCGGGCGAAGCTGCGCGGGTCAGCTAGTATACATGTAAAAATACCGTCATGCCTATGTCCCCGAAGTGGCATGCAGAGGTGCAAATACTGCACGCACGTGAAGCAAACAGTATAAATTCCAGAATGTGACAGATGTCCAATTCTCGACATAGCAGGGACATATCCAATCCTGAAATCAATATTTTTGGATTTACCTAGCGCAAGATCTCTCAAACCTTGCAAAATTGATCATAGATTACCAAAATATTTCTTAAAAAAATAAAACTATATCTTCAGGGTTCTACCAATTTTCAATAATTTGAAAAATTGACATTCTCATTGTAAGTTTTCGCTATTCCTAATTTTAGGTCCCGAACTAAATTCACATAGGAACCCTAAAACATACAAGTTTTATATTAATATAAAAATTCAGCACGATTGTCGACACAGAAGGTCAAATTAATAAAATAATGTTGTGATCATAAATCATTAAAAGTATGGATATCTCATGACATCTGATTATTTTTATCAGTATTGGCAATTAAATTTGCTAAAAGTAATAAAATAATTATTATTTACTCTTGAGATTTTTATAGTTAATTAATTATCAGGTTCCTGTGAACGCTCCACTTGGATCATCAGAACACTGCCTGTAAATTTACAGTTATGTGCTTATCACTCCGTTTTTTTAGACTTTCCTCGTATTTGTCACTACAGGTCAGCAGAATGGGACATGAAGCGGTCCTTTATTGCCACCACTACCCATGGGACAGGTGTACTCTTCGCTGGATGGTCCTGATGGCGTTGTAGATGGCTTTGCCGATGTCGTGTTGCAGGGAATGGAACTTTACCTCCCGTTTTCTTCTGTATCCATCAGTAGCAAGTCTCAATCTTGGTTTGATTGACATGGAAAAAAGTGTCAAACGCCGAAAGCAGGAATACCACCAGGGTGGACCACTGCATCGGCATTGCGTGACGTAAATACCAGCACTCTCAGAAAGTCCTTTGTGTACTTCTATATAGAAATACTTTCTACTTTCCAGCTAAGCAAGGTGTACTGACTGGGGACCGAAGATCGTCTAAGAAGCGTTGAAACTTGTGTATATTGTTACAAGGTAAATAGGAGGATAAATTTAGGATTTACTTGATTTTTTTTCTTGTAGTGTAGTAGTTTGCTTAA
Source organism: Apodemia mormo (assembly GCA_036924255.1). Taxonomy (NCBI): domain Eukaryota; kingdom Metazoa; phylum Arthropoda; class Insecta; order Lepidoptera; family Riodinidae; genus Apodemia; species Apodemia mormo. The sequence goes on along the minus strand of JAUPFN010000003.1, from coordinate 29,104,649 downwards.
CTGCTACAGTATTTCTTTAGACCAAAAGTCGATCTAGTTCAGCCAGTGAAGCGTATGTACGTTGTGTGCCTTGAGTATTCAAGTTTGCACTGAATCGAGACGAGTAGAATATACACGGCCCTCGGTGAGTAGGAACGAGTATGCTCCCCTAAAGTTCGCGAACGAGCTCCTATGAGCTCGTCGCCGTTGGGGAATTCTGTGAAAGTGGAAAGTTCGCGGTGGACTCCGAAAAATGTAAATTTGGTGTACTTCATGACAGCTTGCCTGTTGGGGGTTAGTCAATAGACGTGATGGTCAGAGGGTAGTTGTATGTTGATTGACGGAATGACACTACTATGACGATAGTGTGGTGATTATATACGTAGGGATGACGTCACTGCTAAGGTTGTTGCTGATGCAGGTTTTTACTGTATCAGCGGATGCTGATGCTGATGCAGGTTTTTACTGTATCAGCGGATGCTAATGCTGATGCTGATTTTTAAATTACTATCAGTGGATGTTGATGTTGATGCTGATATTAATAAATCACTGACATAAAATACATCCAACTTTGAAATTATTTGCAAATATGATGTGTTACTTTCAATAAAACACAAGTTATACTTAATAATTGTTATATTTTTACTAGGTGGTAGAGTTCTGCATTTTCTCGCCCGGGTGAATTTTGATGTTGTCATGGACGGACATGACAAAGGGAAAATCCTCCCAGTCTGCTAAAGTGCACTGCTTGGGGATCGAAGTCCATCTGAGAAGTTTTCAAACTTGTATATAAAATTACAAGACAAATAATTGTTATCTATACATACATAAAATTAAATAAAAGTGTCTGTTTATAATATTAAAATAACTGCTTTTTTCTAAATGCATATGGATAAATACACGATACATATACCAAAATAACATTTTTTACAATTTTTGTCTATCTGTTTGTTTCGGCTATCTTTGAAACGGCTGGGCCAATTTTGACTGGACTTTCATTGGCAGATAGCCGATGTAATAAGGGGTAAGTTAGGCCACTTTTATTTTAGAATTTTTTCCACATGGACGAAGTCGCGGGCACAGCTAGTTGATAAATAATTATGTTATTTTTTTTTGTAGCGTTGTAGATTAATTGAATAACTTTATTGTACATGGAAAATAAAAAAAAATAAACGTAAGAAAGAACAATCGGCGAACTTATCTCTACACAGATATATTTCTTCAGCTAAGTCTTTAAAGTAGGTAGCAAAAATTATAGTAAAAAACTTGATGTACAAAACTCAAAAATAAATATCAAAATTGCATGATATTTTTGTAAAATTATATGTAGTTTTTTTATCAATTAAGTGTAATTATTATAAACTGAAATATAATTGTTATATAATTTTATTATGTACTAGCTGTGCCCGCAACTTTGTCTGCGTGGAAAAATTTCAAAAATATAATTAGTCTGAATTACTCCTTATTACACCTTATTAATTTCCGTCAAAATCGGTCCATCCATTTCAGAGATTAGCCCGTACAAACAGAGACAGATAGATATAAATTAAACTATTATTTTGGTATACGTAGGTCACACTATAAGTTTCGAGTAACTTAAAAAAACATGTTATAACCAAAATATTATGTTTATTGCTTTTCAAAATAATCTCCTTTACATTTTAAACAATTTTTCATGCTATCGAACCATTTTTTAAAACTGGAGGACCACAGATCTGAAGGCATGTTTTCTACGTGCTGATTGAACGCTATCACGGCCTCTTGGTAAAAGTAAAACCTCTCATCAAATCTTTGATTTTGGGGAAAATACAGAAATCACAGGGTACTAGGTCGGGGCTATGTGCAGGATGAGTGACGAAATGTACTTTTTCGGAAGCCGAAAATGACTTTGTTTTGTTGGCCGTGTGTGAAGAAGCGTTATCATGGTGTAGGAGAATGCGGCTTTTGGGTCGTCTTTCGTGAACTTTTTCTAACACTCTGGGTAAACAAATGATAGAATACCACTCGGCATTAACACTCTTTTGATTCTCAAGTGGAATTGTACAGATGGGACCCGTAGCTGCGAAAAAAAACGCGATCATTTTTTTACTAACGTTTCTCGCCTGTCTCACTTTTGTTGGCCTGTTCTCATTTTCAAACACCCATTCACAAGATTGCTGTTTTTGTTCGGGTTCAAAACAATAAATCCACGTTTTGTCTCCTGTGACAATGTCATTTTCGAACTTTCAATTCTTCGTGTAAAATTTTCTGAATTTGGCTCATACCAATCCCCAATAGTCCTCGAATTGTCTCATAGGTAATCCGGGTTTTTTTTTCAATTAACCACTTAACAGTAGTCACATTATTTTCGTTGACGGCAGTTGAAGGCCGCCCTTCATGAAATTCGTCATGTAAAGAAACTCGACCTCTCTCAAATTCAGCATACCATCGCCTCACTGTGCTCAAACAAGGTGCTTCTCTCACAAAGGCATTTTGAAGACGAGTGGCACAGTCTTGCGGAGAAAGAGAACTTTTAAAATCATAAAAAATCATCGCTCTAAAATCTAATCTAATCTAAAGTTCTACGACTTTGATGTGTGATAAAAAAGCAATTGACAAATCATTTCCCGCCAATTGTTTTTTTTTTATTACTAAGAAGGTTGCAACGTTTTAAAAATATAACATCCGAAATTCAAATAGTTCCGATTAGCTAGAAGTGCAAAACTTTTAGTGTGCCCCATGTATTTACCGTATATACATCCATATGTGTTAAGTAAAAAGCGGTTATTTTAATAATATAAACAGATACTGCTATTTGTATAGAAAATGTATAGATTTTATAATTTTAAAATAATAATAAATAAATAAATAAATATTCACGGGACAAATTACACTTACTGATCTAACCCCAAAGTAAGCAAATTATTTGCTTGTGTTATGGGTGTTAGTCAACGATACTAATACATAGAAATACATATATAAATACTAGGATATATTTAATAAACACCCAAACCCGGAAATACAAACATATTTATGCTCATCACACAAATGCTTGTCCCCGTCGGGGATCGAACCCGAGCCCCGTCGATTGCGTAGTCAGGATCACTAATCACACGACCAACGGGGCGGTAAAAATAATCTATGCCATTGTGGAAGTTATAATGAGATCAAATATTTGATAAAAAACGAACCATATTTGTTTAAATTTTTATAAGTATCTTCACGCCCGTATCCCCGAAGACATAGGCAGAGGTACCACAAGTGCACCCACGATGAGCTGAAGATACCTACTTGGTCCCACAAATATGATAGGTGGCAAGCCTATCGCCAAACAGACACTTGCCAATCCCGGGCAACTTTGTGTTTATCAGAAAACTGAAAAAAACACTTTTTTTATGTTGCCCGACCTGAGAATCGAACCTGGGACCTCACGTGGTAAACGCCAACGCCGGACCACTAGACCACAGAGGCGACAATTTTTATAAAAATGAATAAATTATTTTATGGTTACATAACATACACCTATACCTCAACTAATGATTAACATATAAATTGTCAAGCTCTATAAGTACTAACTTGTTTCACTAAGTCATAATGCAGAAACAAACTGAAATACTAGCTAGTTTAAATACAAAATAAATGATTTACAGAGTAACATTAGCCAAGTGATTTGTCAATTACGGGTTTGCTATTTAGCTAAAGCAAACTGGTAAAGTTAGTAATTGATAAATATTATTACAGATAGCACCTTATAAATATTAATTAAGAATAATTTGTTAGTGTCTACTTCTTATGCTGTATTTGTTACAACACTTGACACTACACGTCGATAATACTTTTACATTTATGTAAGTAGTAACTATTTTATCTTGTCGTCTGTAAAAACGATCGCGGTAAGAATATCTGTTGGCTAACGTCGACTATTATAGATAAAGGTATTTTTACCAAAGTATAAGTGCTACCTACCTAGGCAGTAGTCATTGGATTTTTTAAATTGTTTATAAATTATAAAGTTCCTTCGTCGATGCTTGGTTTCAAAATATTTGGTATGGTTGTTTTTTATGTTATTAGATAGCAAAAAGCAGCTCTTCTTATGGAAAGAGAAACCATCGCCTATGGACACCAAAGATGTTTATGGTGCGTTGCTATCTAGTGGCGAGGTCTAATGCCAGGTGCATAAGTTTACCGGCTACATTACTCTTGAAACCGGAACACGACAGTGACTGGCAGTGATGCCATTGGGGTAGAAATAGGTAAGGCAGTGGTACCAGACCCGGGCGAGACAACGCAGAACTCTACCACCTAGTGGCCACGACGGTAGTGACTTGTATAGCCAATCGGTCGCCTTTTACGACCTACCTGGCAGAATAGCAATTGGCCTATTCTTTAAAGGTGCCCGGGACCAACACGGGGAAAAAAGATTATGTTTAAAGGAATTATAGGTACGTGTTTACGTGTTGTTTTCAACGGGACTATAGCGATTTCAACAACACTGTCCCGGCAGTTTATTTCAGAGATGTAAAATATCCCGCTCTCCGGAAAACGTAAATATGCCACTATTTTTAGTGGTGGTGGTGGTAGTATCACACACCGGAAGTTATAAATTACATATAAATTTTGACGATGTTGGCTGATACTGATGAACTTAACTGGATGAAGTACCCACGGAATACCAATATTGCACGCGCAGCGACGCAAGTGCAAAATTAGGTCAAAATGACATAAGTAAGTATAAAAAACGCTATAAAAAGTACCAAACTATCATATGGAACACTGACTCTTTTGTAACTACAATAAATGCCACTAGATGGAAATAATGTTATACATTAATTCATCACAATTTTTTTTATTTTACCTACATATATTTTAGTGAAACAGTGATTTAATTGTAGGTGTCCTATATTTTGCAACTGTAATAGGTACCTACTTAAAAATGAAAATTAAAAAGTTGAAAAAAACAATCATCGTAGATATACCCTAAGTTGTATAATTGGGCGTAATGTATTGCGTTTTAGGCTTATGTTGCTTGTTTTAATAATTGTAATTTAAGCCACGTAAAGCTCCGTTCTCAGATAGAAACAAATGCTCATTGGTCAGTTTAGTTATGTTAAGCCTAAAGTTTTTTTTTTCCTGCGTGAATTACAACACCCTTTCGAAGAATAGATCATCTACCTTCCTGCGACAATTCACTTAAAGTGAACGGGTGGCAAAACATGTCACTAAAATCGTGACAACTAGATGATAGAATTTTGCACCGTCTCTCCTAGGTTTGAACCAACGCTTTAACAATTGAAACATTATTCCCCAGTCCAACTAGAATAAAGACTGAGGAACTACACCAACAAAAGAAGCTGTCACAGGTAATGAGGTCCCCGTGGCAGATTAAAATAAATCAAACTAATAAAAAACAAAAAGTAAAATTATTCTAATTTATATATTGTTCTCTATTCACGCCACAAATCACTATTGTTAATTTTTCTTTTCTGGCAATTTTTTCCGTGTCAATGAAAATGACATGCGCTGACATAAAATCGTAATGACTACAAAATATGTAGCTTATGAGTATATGAAGTAGGTAATCGAAGTATATAAAAAATAGAATTTAAAGTTCAAAATGTTATACCATTTGTGCTGCTATTGTGCTGCACATTGTCAGCTTTTCGGTTAACTTAATATAGTTGCATTTGTACCCCATCACACGAATAGCAATGCACCGCGAACATTCGTTATTATCTTTGATAGATATTTATATGCCATGGTAATTTCTTTGCATAGGAGAAACAACTTGTGTACTGTCTGGCGAGTGATGATATTTAAAAAAAGATTATACTTTGCCTATAACTTATACAGATTTCGAAACTGTTCGCAACGTTGTAAATTTTGACAGGAAATAATTACGTGATGGTTGTGATCTAACACAAAACTGGAACAATAAAAAGTGTCTCGCCATATCATAAATTTACGCGGGGCACTAATTGGTACTTTAGCGCTATGGCTCGAAACTTGCTAGAATTTCGTTTTTTACGATACTTACTGATTTTTGGCGTTTGACATTTGTATTAAAATTTAAAATCATTAACATTCTTACGTGGTTTGTGTGTTCACTGAACAAATAGCAATACTAATATATCACACGTTCAGAATTACAGCGACGTAAGTACAAAATTATCTCAAAATGACATAAGTAAGTAGGTATAATAAACGCTATAAATTATCTATAAAAAGTGCCAAACTATCCTAACCTAAACCTCCTAACGTCACTCTGACATGACGTGACACTCAAGATACTGTTTTTTTTTAAAAGTAAATAATTTATTGGTTCATGTTGGTCTAGAACCCTCTGAAGGATTGATACATACATTTCTGTCTGGCATTTCGTATATCTACCTAATGCGGACGATTATTTGTCCTATTAAAAATATATAATTTTAAGCGCAATCGGATATTACAGTAGTAGATTTCCTTATTAAATTCTTTAATTTTAAAGATCTAGATATATCTTACTATACTCTTACCAGGTGCCTCTAAATGATCAAGTATTGTTACGAAAGTTTACCGCAAAATGTTTATTTTAACATTTAAATTAAGCATTTTAATAAATATTGCTTGTTTTTTTTTTAAATCTGGTAAATGTAAATCAGCAAGGATTAGAATTTTATAATCTTTGTTTTGTTGCAACCTTCTGAGCTCCATCGGTGACTTCTTAATTAGTTGTATTTTTAAAATTCAAGTACACAAATTAAAAACTGGATATATAACTCGAATGTCCGCACGGACACAGACAACAGTTGAAATAAAACGAAATGGTCAATAAAAACATCTGCAGCGTATGGATACCAAAGATATTAACAGTGGGCTTTTTCATGTGTGACAGAAATGTACGCAAGACCACATACTCCTAACTTACAATGCCAAGTCTAAACAGGGACAATTTTTAAGGTAATGTGGCAGTAAAGCAACGGTCAGTCCGACGTATCCAAGGGATGAAGGAAATTAATGTACAGACATAAATAATGTTAATCAGATCTCCATAACTAAAAAAAATATTGCAATCGTCAATTTAAATAGAATTTTAAAACACTGGAATCTCATACACTTCCATATCAATTTTAATAAATGCGAAAGTCGGTGTGAATGTCCATCTGTCTGTTAGACTTTTACGGCTAAACCACAAAATAGATTTTGATTAAATTTGGCAAGAAGATAGCAATGGACCCAGGGTCAAAATTAGGCTAATTTTGTTTTCAAAAATCAACTCTTGATGGCAAAAATAGGAGGTGAAAATTTGTGTGTAAGGAAATTTGGCATGTATATAGTATTGAAAATCCGGAGTCAAACCTAAGCTAATTTTTCGAAACTCAACTCCTAAAGAACTGGAATAGGGGATGAAAATTTGTACAAAAGACTATATCGACTAATATATTCACAAGTGAAGCTGCGCAGTTCAGCTATATAAAAACAGAGGTGCCGTTTTTTCGTTAGTTGAAAATATTCATCAGTCAACATGCATATATGTCAATGTATGTATGTTACATTGTTGAAATTAAATAAAATTTTAATATGATTACCTATCTAGGCATCTTAACAGGTGTACTCAATTTCGTAAGTGTATGTGTGTTTATAAATTTGTATGTTTGTATGCTCGGTTATAAGCTTCTCTGGAACTAAAAGCCTATATCTAACCTATCGAGACAATTCTTCTTGATTCAAATCAATTATATTCCAACTTAAGAAAAATTCTCAGTTTCAACAAATTCGGTTCAGTAGTTGTTCAGATATGAGTGTAGTTAATATTTGAAGTCTTATATATAGTTATAGTATAGTATTATAGTGAATGAGCTCACAAACTTCTCTGGTACTAAAAGCCATATCGAAATAATTCTTCTTGATTTAAATCAATTATATTTAACCTTAGGAAAAAATCTAAGTTTCAACCAATTCGGTTCAGTAGTTTTTGAGATATGAGTAGAGTTTGAAGTCAGTTTAAATTTTTAACTACTGTAAAAAAATATGCACGAAGCTTAGTTTTGTTACAGCGTCGTCTGCGGTGAAAATAAGATGCAAATTCAGTTCAGATTCAGCCATGTTGAACTACTGGCGCTACAACAGTTACCAGAATTTGATTATATCATAAGTAAAATTTATAAAAGCAAACAGGTAAGGTAGTAACGACAAATTTTTATGACTTGTACAAAAGTTTGCATAGGAATTACTTATTTAACAGTCGCAAGAAACCTATTCAATCCACGTTTAAATCCATTAATTATCTTAAAGGAGACTGATACCGTTGCATACAATCTTGGGCCCTCTTGTATTAAGATGAAAATTATGTTAATTAATAGCTAGTTTAACATTATATAAATATTGAAAATTTTAGAGATTTTAGCAATCTGAGAACAGAGATATAATATATTCACTAGAAGTAAGGTTACGGTACTACGGTATAGTTTAACTCACTATAACCGTTTATTATTATATAAACAACTTATACTTGTAATACAGGCAACTGTGTTTCATATTTATAAATTGACACAACACTAAAACAAGATTTTTGGAAACCACAAATTAAAGGATGCCTCCCTGTAGGTAGGTACGTAAAATAGCTAGGAGTGAAGTCCGCACAGAACAAGCTATAACTAAGAAGTCCGCGACTTGAGACTTTTGCAAGCCGTCAGTGATGTCAGTTGTCATTGTCACTTTTAGCTGTATTAAATCCATAGACACTAAATCTTATCAAGTTCGATGTAATGTAATTAATCGATTATTTAAATTGTATCGATTATATTTTTTTCTTTTTATATTATAAATGGTTTGAAAAATTATGTGGTACTTACTGTTGATTAAACTAAATATTAATCAAGAATACACTTTAACATATAGTTAGAGCTTACATTGCGATTAAAATTATGTACATTAATCGATTATAATTTTATCGATTATACAATTATAGTACCGCAAACTTATTTTCGTAATTTCTTTTTTCTCAGAAAGCGGATCAAGCTCATATTTTGAACTTTGAAATAGAAAAATAGTACCATTTTTTTGAACCACACTTCAACCCTTTACATTTGGGCCCAAAAATCCCCCTCTCCTTTAAAATGTAAAATAATTTATTATAACACTTATCACGGTAAAATTAATGCCACAAGTAAATTTAAATAATGGACTTCCGCAAAGCATTCTATATTAATATTAGTTTTGATGTTTTGATGTTTGGATGTATGGATGTGTGGATGTGCGGATGTGCGGATATGTGGATGTGCGGATGTGCGGATGTGCGAATGTGCGGATGTGCGGATGTGCGGATGTGCGGATGTGCGGATGTGCGGATGTGCGGATGTGCGGATGTGCGGATGTGCGGATGTGCGGATGTGCGGATGTGCGGATGTGCGGATGTGCGGATGTGCGGATGTGCGGATGTGCGGATGTGCGGATGTGCGGATGTGCGGATGTGCGGATGTGCGGATGTGCGGATGTGCGGATGTGCGGATGTGCGGATGTGCGGATGTGCGGATGTGCGGATGTGCGGATGTGCGGATGTGCGGATGTGCGGATGTGCGGATGTGCGGATGTGCGGATGTGCGGATGTGCGGATGTGCGGATGTGCGGATGTGCGGATGTGCGGATGTGCGGATGTGCGGATGTGCGGATGTGCGGATGTGCGGATGTGCGGATGTGCGGATGTGCGGATGTGCGGATGTGCGGATGTGCGGATGTGCGGATGTGCGGATGTGCGGATGTGCGGATGTGCGGATGTGCGGATGTGCGGATGTGCGGATGTGCGGATGTGCGGGTGTGCGGATGTGCGGATGTGCGGATGTGCGGATGTGCGGATGTGCGGATGTGCGGAAGTGCGGATGTGCGGATGTGCGGATGTGCGGATGTGCGAATGTGCGGATGTGCGGATGTGTGGATGTGCAAACAAGCAGCAAGCAAGCAGATGGATTTCCTGATGGAAAGGAACAACTATCGCTTATAGACACCAAAGATGTAAATGATGCGTTACTATCAACGTAACAGAATGGTAATGCCACTTGCATAGCCTAGCCAGCTTACCCTCTAAACCGCATCACGACCGCGACAAGCAACAATCCTATTATACAAGGCGGTGGTACCAAATACCCGGGCGAGTCGAGTAATCACAATTATAGTGACATGTTAGCCAATCGTTTGCTTTTTACGAATTACCTAGCAGATTGAACGGAACAAAACGAGGGGGATTTGATTTAGTTATGATTTTCTTGAAATGGCTGATCCCCGCCGCAGTATTTGAGTGTTACTTTGTAACATTATTAGCCAGGCACTGCAGTCCACATGCGCCATATACACGAAAACGCCTTATTTTTCCCGGATAAAAGTACCCTATATACAATTCCAGTACATCATCTATATGTGTGTCAAATTTTATCCAAACCGATTTGGATATTTTTGCGTGAAAAAGTAACAAACACCCATCCATCCAAACATGCTGTCGCATTAGTGAAACTTCGCTGTGTATTAAATATCTGTGCCTACTATAATTGTGCTTTGCTAAATATTATTTTAATTTTTGAAGTCTATACAGTGAATGAGGAACATGGACAGAGCACGTGCTTATAAATATTTTGGAAGATAGTCAGAAAAATTTAAATAGTGAGAAAGAAGTTTAAACAAGAAATAAAAATAATTTAGATTACTGATTTGAAAAAACTTTATTGTGTAATGAGTCTAAGCAAAGCTAGCAAAATAAACAACAGTAGACAGAGTTACCACGCAACCACACGAGTACATGCTACACTCACGTTTTTCTGGGCTAGGTAACTGAAACAATACTGGAACACGAGTTCTGCCTGACCTAAGGTTACTAAGTTTTTTACTTCGTTGCAGTAAAGGCAATGAGAATACTAATTATTTGAGTGAGTTTTATGTATTGAAAAACAGTTTACATTTCTTATTTACATTGATATAAGGGTTTTTATATATCAATGCTTATTTAGCTATTTTGCTAGACTTAACAGCGTTAATATTTGTCACTGTTGTGTTCCGGTTTGCTGGCCGGTACAAGGAAAACATACATGTGGCATTACAATCACACTATACGAATGATCGAATAAAGAAATGAAATTTGTAATTATAAGCATTTTTAGTCGTCAAGCAAATATTTACCTATCTCGAACTTCAAACCCAAACCCCGTCACTTCTATAGTTAGAACTTTAAGTAATTCAATACTACACAATACGTACACTTGGGTCGTTCCAAAAAGAATTCTTTATGTATATAAGAGTATGTAATTACAGGTATGCACTAGTTTTTAATTAGTTTTTAAGTATCTGCACAATTTTAGTAAATAGTTTGACCTAAAAGGGACTGTGATAACTCTTAGTTATCACCACGGATTAAATTGGATACGCCTTTCAAGGAAATTTTTGAGGTTGTCAATGTCACTTGCATTTAAAGAAAAAATACAGAATTATAATACTTTCCGATAAAATAACATCACTGCAGAGCTATTCCATAAGGTTAACTTAAGGTAACCTTAAGCTTAGCTTTTTATTTGACACGATAAAATATCACAATATTATGGCATAGTTATATTTCTTTACAATATAATATATCTACAAGCGTTTGATATTTACATACATTTGTTCATATGAGCGGCTACGAATTTTGCGCCAAACACCGTGTCTATAAGTATTTGTGTGGTCTGTGGTTATCACAGTCTTTGTTTAGGTCATACTAAGTGAGATATAGTTTCCGCAGTCCCTTTAATTTTAAAAGCCATCCCAGTCTTACCCACAAGCTACCAACTTTATATTACCCTAAATGTAGCGTACATTTTTTTAAATGTAGAGTTTCAGCGTAAGCAGTATGAATTGATGAATCGTTTTACTTCATTTAATATCACAGAAAATGGTTGTTATGTCCTAACGTGAAATCTGTGAAGTTTACATAACAATTTTATCAAAATACCATCATATACATAATTATCATACATTTTGTAAATCATATATATTGGAAATAAAATATAGTTATTCAGACATACTATAATATTAGGTATAATTTTATTTTTAACATCGTATACAACACTAAAATATTGATTATTATAACAATTATTGTAAAAGTTTGTGAAATCTATAAGATCAAATATGTATAGATAATTATTATAATAAGAATGTTAAACAGGATTTTTAATCGAAACCGAAAACATGTATTTTGTTATTTTAAATTTTGGAATTTTGTATAGCTGAATATAATTTATAAATGTTGCATGCCGTTCGGTAGAATGCATGATACTCTACGTACTCTTCAAAACTACATCTTTCTATTATAACCGTGTTCTAAGCAATAAATAAATATTCTATTATATTTCTATTTATTCAAAAGATAGTCCAATTAACTAAAATTCAACGCGATTCGCCAACTGACGAGATGGGTGCCGGTTGTCATCGCTGCATTTTACTGACCTGATTTGAATAACCTAGAAAAATCTATATTATACTTGGACTTTATCGAAGAAAAATAAAAGTGCAAGTGCCCTATAATATGTTTATCAAAGTATTATTTTAAAAATGAAATTTGCTTTGTCAATTCTATTTAAATAATGAAAATAATACCTGTGTTAAAAATTTGTATTCTCCCGATAGTAAAACTAAATAATATAAGAAACCATTGTCAATACGCACGTTTTCACGTTTTCTATAAAAATATCTTAATTATAAAAAGAGAAATTGTTACGATTAAACCATATGGCTCTTAATATTAAGGCATGTCATTAAAAACAGACATTCAACGAACAGGTCAAAATTAACGGTGACATAACCTTAAATTCTTATAATTGGCGGCCGAAATTTCGCCCGTAATAATGCGGTGTTACGTTTTAATTTCTCAACAATACAGGTCATTTCTTCGAAATAATTCCGCTGATGGACGTTTATCTCGATTAATGTGCTATTTGAGTCAAGCTTCAAGTCATTACGTTTTAGGCGCACTGATCTATAACTGCATTGTCCTCTGCATTAGTCAACCGCCATCTTATCTGCATATCGTGGGAGCCGATATTCGTGACGCTCTGTATGATCATCTAAATCAGTATGGCGGTCATTTTAGTTACGTATAGGTAAGTCATAATGTGCCATTGTGATTGTCCTCACAGATAGCGGCACAATAAAATACATATTGCAACATATTGTGTACCCACTAGTAGTAGTATGCAGGTGCGATGTGATTTCATCATCTACATTTTTTATTATCATTTACGAAGATAAATCGTTTGTTTTACTGTCTCGAAGATACGTTAGTTGTTTTACTACCTTGCTATGAAGCAAATAAAGCTAAATAGTGAATATGTTGCAATCATTGTAAATAGAAGGTATTGATTCGGGCCCCTGTTTGAAGAAAAGATTGCCGGATAATAACTGCCTTAGTGCTAGGTATTTTGTTATAGAGATAGCTGACCGTGACTACTAACTAAATGGTATGTAACGTCTTGACCGGGTCTGGTACCACCGCTTTACTTATTCAATTTCAATCTTGTCTCAATTCTTGTTTCAATCGTGTTCCGGTTTGGAGAGTTAGGTATACAGTAGACTTATGTGGCATTTCGACTTCATTACTCAGCAAGGCACCATTAATATCTTTGATGTCAAGAGGCAATGGGTAACCTCTTTTTATCAGGAGAACCATATGTTTTCTTACTATTCTATGAAATAAAATAAAAATAGGTAGGAGAGTTCCGCACGGCAATGTCATTAGTGCTTGTCATTGCCGTTCTCGACAGTGACAGATATTTGTGCAATTAACATCGTGTTGGTATTTAGAACATTAAGCTGTATTATATCTGGAGGCAGCACTTCTAATAGCTACTTGAAACCAAATTTTAAATACTGCTGTTATCCTCTGAGATCTTACTCTCTCTTTTTAACACAGCTGAATAAAAAGAGATGCGGAGACTTCATAAACAAAGATATAATGTAAATATTTGTTTCAATTGATTAATACGAGTGCAAGCTCCACCTATACCTAATACTTCATGATTTTGAAAACCAGACCATCTGCCTTATTGCTAAGCAGTTTGTAAAAGGCGAATGAGTGATTAGCCAAACATACAACTATCGTCATAAACTAGGTGTTAAAGCTGTTGCTACGTCTCACTCGGATTTGGTACCAGTGCTTTATTCATTTGTTCTGCAATAGCGTCAGTGCAGTCAGTGTCACTGTCCTATTCCAATTAAGGAATTAAGGTAGTCGGTAAGCTTACGAATGTTTCATTACATTCTTGCCACACCAATGGAATTCTCTAATATTTTTGTTTAGGTAATGATCGTGCTCATTCGATGCACGAAAATGTTAACATAACACAATCAGATTACGAAGTTGTAATGATGTTTGATTTTTCGAGAAAGACCTCGAAAAATCCTTTATAACACTTTTGGCGGACCCGGAAGTCGAACCAGTGACCTCATATTCTAAGCTGAATAGGCTAACCTCATGGCCTCGAAGTTTACCTCATAAATATATAATCTATATATTTTTAAATTATCGATTGATGATAATAACTAATTTAGCGGAAAAACCAAAAAATTAAAAACCTGTTTTTTTGAAGTTTATTAATTAGGTACAGAAGGAGAAGTCATGGCAAACTTGATTACTAATTTCAATAAAATTTTGGTATGAAAGAATAATAACCAGCTTAAACTCGTGAGCACGACTTTAAGGCGATATTATACCTAATATTATATAATGGTAAATAATATATAGACTTTAGAGCTTTTATTATTTCCTTGTGCTAAATTCTAAAACACATTTTAAGAATGCAGATGCTGTACTTAACGCATATTGTACCGCTGCGTGTAATTTATTAAATTGTATTTTTTTTTTAGTTTTAATAAAACTTGTTATAATTTTATTCAATGTTTGAGGTCAGTTAGTGCAAAAGTAAAGTGAGCCATGATGAAACTTATTAAAACACTTAAGACATATTTTACTCACTTAAATGACATCAATAAAATTCTTTACGTATGTAGTATCGAAACTGTATGTAATCGTAAACTACCAAATGCATTCGGAATGTGTTAAATTCGTTTACGATTTCATATATTACTTTTTTATTGCAGGTGCAAATGTAGTTTTGGGGTTCCGTTCCAAGATTGTAGAAAAGTCCATGGAATTCCTGTGTGGGGCTAACACAGATTAGATTATACATAAAACTGCGACAAGGAACTTTCAATCTTCTCTATTTTTTCACCAAATTTATTTGGGATTTGGGATTATATATATTTCGTAGCTACCAGAAGAGTTATGTGCTTGGTATATCGTTGACGAAAATTTTAAAAGTGTTTTTTTTATTTTGGTTTTTTTATTGAGAGATTTTTAACCATGTATTTTTTTTTTGTTTTTTACAATCTTTTAGAACTTTAAAAAACTGTGTCTAATGCCGTTTAAAAATTTAATATCGAATCAAGTTTCTAAAAGTCACAGCCTTTCAAACATCAAAATTATGTTGTTTACAACATACTTAATATTTTTAAAATAACTTTTAGGCTGATATACCGATTGATTTTAATATCCAATCAGCTTTTCTTAGGATACTGCGTCAAGTAGCGTAGCGCATTGAGCAAAAATCGGTCAATTTATTTGGGATTAATGAATGACAAATCTTTATAAAAAAATTTTTGGCATTAATTCGATATTTTTAATCTATCGATTATGTAGCTAGCTATCAATATTTTAGATCTAAAAAATTGCGTTGAACGCCATTTGAAACATCAAAATCGAACATCGTTTCCAAAATAATAAACTTTTCAATAATTAATATACTTCCATTTTTAACAAACTAGATGTTTGAAGTAAAAAATCTATGCTTATAGTTTTTACTACTTTTAGCTAAAATACCTCAATTTAGCGGGAAGTTTCAGGTATGGCCTGCAGGTTCAACCGGTTTACAGATTTTTTAGTTTGTATTGTATTCTTCTGACATGTCGTAATTTTCGGTAGATTTTACATAAATAATTTTATAAAGCCTTTGTTCTGACATAAACCAACATAGTATTTGGTCCACTTTTCTCAGTTAATGATCTGTTATATGTGTGGCAATTGATTTTTATATAAAGATAATTTATATATTTTTATTAATAAAAAAGTACGAACAAAAAATTACGGCCCCGTACGATAATACTTTTAGTTTGATCTTTAAAATTATTTTGCTATTTTTTCTTATATTGGCTGTTTTCTTATATTGTTATAATACGGGACCCTCTAATTTACATTTATTTCAAGTGACAGAGTTTATCAGATACAATGTTGTTTCGTAACAATGACAAAGTGTAAACTTATTGTCTTATCTTCGTTCACGTGAAATATAAAATTATATCAATTGATAAGATTTAAAAAAAAAGGCTTATTTAGCCAACCTTGTCAATATTATAAAAACATCTCGTTTTGTCATTACCGGAATTTGTTTATTTAAATAGAGCCTTTGTTTAAAATGCACAATATTACTCATATTGTGCATTTTAAACAAGAGCTCTTTTGGCGGATACGAGTTGTTAATTGAATGTTGATTCGAATATTACAAACTTAACTAATTAATAAAGTTGATGAATTTAAGAAACTAAAAAGAAAATAAACATATTCTAATGTACATTTCACGCTTCCTACTGCTGGTGGCATTCCATAAGTAAGAGGTATTTTTTTTGTATCATTAAATAGGGAACAAGCAAATTACTCTGTTGATGAAAAGAGTTAACTATTGCCTATAATTACCATAAATGTTAATAGCACGTTGCTATGCGTATAGTGGGATTGAAATGCGACATGCGTAAGTTTAACGGGTACCTTATCCTTCAAACAGAAACAGAAACGTGACAAGTACAGGAATAGGTAAGGCGGTGGTACCAAATCAGGTCGAAACATTGCAGGACTCTACCACCAGTAAGTAAATAAAAGTAATGATGTTGGAGACACGTGAGCCTTCTTTCACCGTTTACGAGATGCCTGGCAGTAAGGCAGTCAATCTATTCTTCTAAAATCCTCCCGAATTGACATGGAGTACGTACGATAGTACATAGAAATCTTTGAGAAAATGTAATAAATGATGCACCTGTACTTTATTTCAAAATTTTTTTTATATAAGTTTATTTAAAAAAAAACTTTTTACTTTTTTTATGTATAACTTAAGATATTCATAGTTTTGTAAATTAATCGACTGGATGTAATATATAACGTACTTAATTTGTTGTAAAGTATATTAACATCCTATGTATATATTTTGTTAACTATGCACATAATATATGTATGTATCTATCATATCGCAGAGATGTTGGTTCACTCTGTGTCTTCTATCGTATCTTTCATGGGGAGTGTTCCGACGAGTTATTTGGATTAATTCCTGCCTCCGAATTCCATCATCGGACATCGCGTCAAAATTTGAAATTCCATCCTCACCATCTCGATGTCTGGAAATCCACAACAGTGCGTTTCTCTCGACACTTTTTGCCTCGCACTACTTTGTTGTGGAACCAATTATCGGCAGGGGTGTTTCCAAACGGATACGACTTGGGGGCCCTCAATAAAACAGCTTACTCATTTTTAAAAGGCCGGCAACGCAACTGCAAGACCTTTGGTATTGTGAATGTCCATGGGCGGCGGTGATCACTTACCATCAGGTGCACCTCCTGCTCGTTTGCCCCCTCTTCTATAAAAAAAAATCTTTGCAGAGAAATAAAAGTACTAGCGCGTTTTTTAAATCTTTTAATATCAAAACAGTATACTATCTACAGATATAACATATTATGGGTGTTAGTCAACGATATTAATACATAGAAATACATACATAAATACTTGAACATATTTAATGAACACCCAGGAAATACAAACAATTATGCTCATCACACAAATGCTTGTCCCCGTCGAGAATCGAACCCGAGTCCCGTCGATTGCGTAGTCAGAGCCGCTAACCACTTGACAAATGGTGCGGGGCGGGGGGGGAGAGTGATTTAATGTGTTACATCTATACGACGTCTATATACAGCAACACAGTTCGAATTTACTCTTAAGAACTAAAACAAATATTTATAATTGCATATTTATGTGTGTTTGACACATACATTTATTAAAATTGAAATAGTATTTATCAAGTAGTACCATTGGTAATAGGCCACAACTCATGTCCGCAGTCGGTACTAACCCGTGAGAACCTAACAATTCATCTAATCTTATCTATCGGACAGCGCCTTCGATACTTGTTTCTAATTTACAGCTTATTGAAACTAACAAAACATTCACGTCTGATTGTAAACGGTTGCTGTCTTCATTAATAATTTAAGGTTTTATCAAGAATCATACTGAAAGCTAGTCGAAGGAGACGATTAATATTTATCCATTTATTTAAGCAATAACATGCGCAAAGGGTGTATGTTTTATTGATCATACAACAGAATAAGCAAATACAAATTATTAAAAAACACATCAAGAGTATTTTTCAATTGATTTTTAAATAAAGAAAAATTATAATAAAATGCTTGACATTGAACCAATGTCCAATGTTCAATGGTAGACAATCTTAACCTTACGTAGCTTAAGATTGTACTATCTATTGAGATATAAGAATATTTATTCATTTATTTAAGCGAGAACATGCGCATGTAGATTTTATTGATCATGCAACAAAATAATCAAAATACAAACTAGTATTTTTATTCATTCTTAAATAAAGAAATATTTCAACATATTTTACATTGAACCAAGTTCAAAATAAAGGTGACAATGTTAAGGTTAAAATTATGATTGTACTAACGTTAATTAGGATTGTACTAACAAATTCTTTTGTCGGTATTGATAGTAATCATATCAGTTACTTTAGGATAGTCACAAGACCAAAAGTATACACACATACGAGAACTGTTATAAGCTCGTTCTATACTATATAAGATCCTTCCAAAATAGGTGATCATATTTCAACACAGCGTTCAATACCTGTACCCAAAGATACCTGTGGCACCTCTGGTCCGTACCGCTAAAGAGTCAAAGAGATGGAACCAGCGGGCCAGCTTTTGTCAGGTGACGTCATAATTGTGGAAGTTGATGACGTCATGCAAAGACAAGGAAGGGAAAAGGAAAATCTTCCCAGCCAGGCAAGGTGTACTGCCTGGGGACCGAAGTCCATTTATAGTGTGAACAAGATAAATAATTGTGATATCGCGATTCAGGATTGTTTTTTAACTTCATTTTTTCCATTTTTTTATTATTTTTTCTGGTAGCCTTTGTAGATTGCTGGAACCGCTACAATACCCGAAGAAAAAAGTGATACAAGGGACTAAAAATTTTGGTTTTTACGAATTTCATACTGCGTTTATAACTTAGAGTGGTGACTTTAGTCTCTTGAATTACTTCGTTTTTAGCTGGATATCTTTAGTTAGACGTACTGAATGCTGTGTTAAAATATGATCACCTATTTTGAAGGACCTTATACTTTATGCACTAGCAAACGAGCTGCTAACAACAGATGGAAAAAGGTAATCATTGCTTATAGACACTAAAGATGTTAATAGTGTGTTAATGTCTGTGTAGCAGGGTATGTACTTCATGTTGATCTGAACTCTACTTAAAGAATAAACCATCGGTTATTCTGTCTGGCAGTTCGTAAAAGGCGAACGATAAGCCAAACGTATTAACTCTTATCGTGACTACTAGTTGGTATAGTTCCAGAACATCTCGCCCGGGTTTGGTATCAACGTATTACTTATTCTGGGTGTAACAGTATTCACACATGCTACTATTCGGTGCCAGTTTAAGGGTTACGTTGGCGTTAAAATTATAATCCTACTCCATCTCTACGGAAAGCATGGCACAATTTGCGTTGTTGGTGTCTGCCATTCTATTAGTATAATTAAAAATTTAGTAAAAGTGTATATGACAGTAATTACTCAATGTGTAGTCTGCTCCATATTTAATATTTTCGTCAATCCCACACGAAAAATAATTATATTTGGGTTCAAAAATAGAAAATGTAATAAGTCTATATCAATATACAGACCGCCCCGTTGGTCGAGTGGTTAGGGACCCTGACTACGCAATCGACGGGGCTCGGGTTCGATCCCCAACGGAGACAAGCATTTGTGTGATGAGCATAAATGTTTGTATTTCCGAGTTTGGGTGTTTATTAAATATATTCTAGTATTTATATATGTATTTCTATGTATTAGTATCGTTGACTAACACACATAATACAAGCAAATAATTTGCTTACTTTGTCCCCTGAATATTTATAGAAAAAAAAACATCTATTTAATATAAGTATAGTATAACCAAATCCTTTCAAATGTTTTATTTCCTACATGAAGGAAAAACAAATATAAAAAAAGACTCACTCGTAAACTTTTGCATTTATGCTATCAATATGATATTGTAGGATTGACAGTTAGTCGTGGGTTGTTTTTTAAAATCCTTTTACCTTATTCGAGTTATGACTTTCAAATTATGTTCAAGGACTTGCTCGCTTATATGGGCGGAAATTATTTGCTTTTAGGTAAGACTCTTTTGATTTACGGGTAACTGAAATACCTGTTCTGAAAATAAATTTGGGTGAAGATTTTTATTTATACTTTTAACACTAGGATGCAACTTCCATATTTATAGTAATATAATTCTATAGTTAGTATATCATAGTCCAACACACGCCCTTTCACGAATCAATACGGAAATATATTTCCCATAATTAGTACAATTATTAATAAGTCTACGACTATATTAATAAATTGAATATGTAGAGTTCTGCATTGTCTCGCCCGGGTCTGGTACATCGCCTTACCTATTCCTGCCGCAATAGCGTCAGTGTTTGTCAATGTCGTGTTCGGTTCGGAGGGCAAGGTAGCCGGTGAACTTATGCATGTGGTATTAGAACTTGTCACAAGATAGCAACGCACCATAAACATCTTTGATCTATAGTCGTTATCGTCTATAGGCGATGCTTGACTCTTTCCATCAAGAGAGCCTCTGATTGTTTGCTATCTTATGATACAAAAAAGTCAATCAATATTTTCTTGGGTATTCTAGATATTTGCTACTAATCAATACCACATTTATAAATTTACTAGTTACCTTGTCCACTCAAAGATAGAACGACGGATACAAAACATAGATGCTTTTGCAGCAGAAATATGTAAGGTGGTCATAATGGTAGCGAAACGTTTTACTTTCTCTCGGTTTTTACAAATTTTCCCTTGTTGGTCCCGGGCTTTTCCCTGTGTTGGTCCCGGGCTTCTTTGAAAAATAGGCTAACTGCTGTTCTGCCAGGCAGGTCATAAAAGACGACCAATTCGCTATGCGATTCACTATCATCGTGACTACTAGGTGGTAGAGTTCTGCATTGTCTCGCCCGGGTCTGGTACCTATTCCTGCCGCCTTACCTATTCCTGCCGCAATAGCATCAGCGCTTGTTACTGCCTTGTTCCGGTTTAGAACCTAACTGACATATCAATAATTTTACTTTAGAACCGGTGAACTTATGCACGTGGTATTTGACCTCGCCACAAAATAGCAACGCACCATTAACGTCTTTGGTGTCTATAGGCGATGGTTGACTCTTACCATCAGGAGACCCATCTGCCTGTTTGCTATCTTATGATATAAAAAAAATCAGGCAGTATCAGTTCCAGCATACTTTTGAGCGCCTGGCTACGGTATGCGGATTGTTTGGCGCAGGGCAAAATAAAACGTATTAACGACATTATACGTTATGTATTTCACTTCTGCGTAATTCGAGGTCAGCGCTCAAGAAACGTTACGATAACAGCTATAAAGATGTTTATTTTATATTTTGTTTCTATGTATCTTTACTGCATAGTACCTAAGCTTTTTATATTTTGTACTATATAAAAACAACGTCAACGTTGAGCTAATAATCTTAATTTTAAAAGATTACAAGCTTCTAAAGCCCTGATTTAACTATTCCTTATGATATATTTACAATAAGTTAATTGTGAATACTTTGAGAATAAAGATTTTTAAAAGCGAATTCCTTTCAACAAAAAATAAAACGCCGTCTGCTGCTCGTGAAAGTTCTAATTTAGTTCTTAATCAAGTACCACTTAGTCATCGTGCTATCTTGATGCATTTATCTGACAGTGTGAGAAAATCTAATCGGGCTTTACGAACGTCTGGCGGCGGCGACCTAATCCTTGAATTTGGAGGTGACTAATGCTAAATATTCGCAAAAGCCAGACAAGCGAACTGATTGCATTACGGATCAAAAATGGATTGCGCAATAAACTTTCACGTATGTAAAAAATAGGTAACTGTCTTTTTATTTTTATGTAGAATTAGAAGTATAAAACTCTCAACTACAAATAATAAATTACCCAACCACATATAAATTTAATTAAATTTATTTCCTTTAATAAAGTATAAAGACAAATTAATGTATCTATGTGATGACTGATGAGCATAGATATTTGTGTTGCTAAGTTTGAATACATTCAAACATGCTACATTTCAGTATGCATTCCTGTATATTAGCAACGTTGGTAAGCTAATAATTTGTTTAATTTAAAGTAAGATTCACTAGTAGGTAAGGTCCACTTATATTTGTGCTAGCTGACCCGCAGCTTTGCCCACGGATAAATTATAAAGTTGTCAATGTAAGAAATTTCGTACAATATTTCATCCCCTCTTTCACCATCTTCGGGAAAAAAAAT
Organism: Apodemia mormo; assembly: GCA_036924255.1. NCBI lineage: Eukaryota > Metazoa > Arthropoda > Insecta > Lepidoptera > Riodinidae > Apodemia > Apodemia mormo. The sequence continues at coordinate 29,082,020 of JAUPFN010000003.1, read as the reverse complement.
TAAAAGATACTTTATTTTATATCGTATGAATAATCCTTGTGAAAATTTTCAGCCTTCTTGGTACAAGGGCTTAGGTTAGGCTCTTTTATGTCAGTCAGTGAGTCAGAACTTTTCTTTTTATATAAACAGACTTATTTATATATACTTTCTTTTCTTAGCAAGAACTGGTGAACAATTTGTGATATGTATTGCTGGATGAATTGTTATACCTACTAATTATATTCTGGCGATTTAGTATTCTAATTTGTAGACACCTATAGGTACTAATAAAGTAAAGAAAGAAGACTTTGTTTGTTAGTTTCAATGCGTCAATCTATGGATGTACCAATCTGACTCACAGTGAATTTTATTGGCTATCTTTTTACCCGACTGAACAAAAGCTATATTTAAGGTCACGCGACTGAAGTCCTGGGAAACAGCTAGCTTATAATATGATCACGATATACTCATCATATATTAATTTATTAAATAACACCGGCTTTGACATATTCACCAGTCTTAACAATTCTTTTTAACTTAAAAAAAAATATCGATGTCAAAAAATCATCAAAAAATTTTATTCAGATAAATAAATTGTGAATTACACTGCATTATATAAAATATCTAAAAACTATCTTATGATCTAACTTAACATGTATCTGCTTGAACTAGGTTGACCTGTGCTTCAGGCGATAGGGGCTAGGAAATACAATAATTTTAATAATCACTGATAAGAATAAATAAATAAATATTCACGGGACAAATTACACTCATTAATCTAACTCCAAAGTAAGCAAATTTTTTGCTTGTGTTATGGGTGTTAGTCAACTATACTAATAGTTAGAAATACATATATAAATACTTTTACATACATAATAAACGCCCAAACCCGGAAATACAAACATTTATGCTCATCACACAAATGCTTGTCCCCGTCGGGGATCGAACCCGAACCCCGTTGATTGCGTAGTCAGAGTCGCTAACCACTCGACTAGCGGGGCGGTCTATAGTGAGCTATATATATAGTCTATAGTGAGTTATATAATAAGTGAGCATAGTTTACAATGTTATTAAATTAAATTCAAACTTGAGTAATAATATAACTTAGGAAAACAGAGTAATTTATCAAAACTATCACAAATAACCACAAGAAAAAATAATTAAACACAGTTAAAATACATAACACTAAGTTTCGTTTATTTGCAAACTAATAATAACTTCTCAGTGTCATAATAAGACATATTTTGTAAAATATCAATTACAAATTTTTGCAATTCTTAAAATTTTGTAAATAAATATTTGTTAATGCATTAATTCTGTTATACAGAAGTGGACCTAAAATACGTCAAAATTTACATTATTTCATGATGTAATATAATAATATTAAGGACTAATAACTAATATTATTAATGACAAAAATTACTTTAAAAAGTCTATAAAAACTTACTACTACTAGTTTAAAAATCTTATAAAAACATTTTAAGAAATAAAACCAAGATCTTGCCTTAACGTTTAATTTTAAGTTGTTTATTATTGGAAAAAATAACCATACAGCTAACATTCCATTATATACAAACTTTACGAGTGAACAAGTCTTAAAGTCAAAAATGAAACCTTAAAAGAAAGCAAAGGTATTTTATGCAAACAAAGTTGCAGGACTTATTAATTCCTTGTATAATTTGCCCTACCATGTTTCCACTGAGGTAACTTCTGATAACCAGAATCAATGTAGGTATCATTGAAATATCGATCATTAATAACTAGGTTACTTTATAAGACAAGTTTATAATCTCCTGCAATATTTTTACAGGTTAAAATTAATCCGAAAAATTTAGTGAAGAAATAACCTATATATATAAAAATCAATTGCTGTTAGTTAGTCTCGCTAAAACTCGAGAACGGCTGAACCGATTTGGCTAATTTTGGTTTTAAATTAATTGTTGAAGTCCAGGGAAGGTTTAAAAGATGAGAAAATGTAGAAAAAAATAAGAGTGGTTAAAAAGGCAGAAAAAAAATTGCTAGGTCAGCTATTTTTAAATAAATATATTTTCTTTGTGTTGATTTTTTCTGAACAGTAGATCATTTGTTTATCTAAAATACTAATAAAGACTGAGAGAGCCACTAATAAGGCTACTAGCTGATAGAATTCTGCAAAAAGTTTGTGCATAGTTTTATGCACAAAGTAAGGTGGTGGTACTAAGCCCGTACGAGGCGGTACAGAGATCTACCCTCTCGTAGTCACAATGGAAGTGAGATATTTGGCCAGTCGTTCACCTTTTTGGACTGCCACAGCTTATGTTTACTCCATTCCACCGAACCAATTACTGAACTCCCAAGCCGATTGTAATATTTTAAAGTCTCGGAGATAACATAGGACATATGTTTTTAAATACAATACATACGTACTTATATTATCTATGGAGACGAAAAGGGTGAAACATTACGAATAGGTAAAAATTAATAAAAAGTATATTCACGGCCGTTTCCCCGAAGAGGTAGACAGGGGTACAACAAGTATACCCACGATTAGCCGAAGATTCCCACAATGTGATAGGCCTATATAGTATATAGCTTAACGCCAACCGGGCACTTTTTCGAATCCCGGGCAACGTTGTTTTTGTCATAAAACTAAAAACACACATTTTTGAATTACCCGACTTCGGTATCGAACCTGGGACCTCATGTGGTCAACTCCGACACCGGACTACCAGACCACAGAGGCGAATATTAAGAATACTAATATCAGACGAAAAATCACGTAATATATCGAACATTATATATTTATTTATTTAAATTTATGCACAAATATTTTACAAAGGTTAAACTTAACGCCTAAGGGCATTCTATCCTAGCCAATCTCATCTTATGAGATGAGGTTGGTTGACAGAGAAAGAATGAAAGATGTGCTGCATATTAAATATAACAGAGTAATTTACGAGTAATATAAACTTACCGTGTACAGTATAAATCAATCAATCAATACATATGTACATAATACGTACATAATCTGTATACCTAAATATATACACATAATACATACATACTTATATTTATAATTACAAACAAAAAACATAATATTAATTATAAAGCTATGAACAACAATAATTAAACCGTATCTAAAGTCACCCGACTATTTAAATGCATCAAAATGGGTCTTTAACTGTCTTTTAAATGATAGTTTAAAGGGGCTTTTTTATTTCGACGGGAAGTGCATTTCACAAACGAATTGTACGATGGGAAAAAGATTGACGAAGCAATTCTGAACGACAAAATGGAATGTGTAGGCACAAATTCTCATCAGAACGCAGGTTGCGGTTATGTGTATCGCTCTGCCAAGAAAGAGATATACTATCCTATTTATCTACAATACTATTGTCCTTGTGGTCTAGTGACCAGCTAATTATGAGGTCCCATATTTGATCCCGTATTAGATAAAAAGGTTTTTCGGGGATATATTTGAAAATCAAAATCTAAGTATCAGCTTGAACTCATTGTTACCTTTCGCATTAAATGAGCGCGTAAAATTGGCCTTGTTATTGCAACAAACGATGACTATTATTCGGTCGGTAAAATGCTTCGATTGGCATCACCACGAATCTCGCTAACCAAAAAACGGTAAAGTTGTAATGGACTGCAGCATCTATTGAGTATGATCTGTTTTCACTACCTGTACCAAAAGTGTTTTCCTTGTGGGCGTAATTATATTTATTTAAAATGTTTTCCAAAATAGTACAATACAGTTTCAAAACAGACGTAGGAATCATTTTAGATCCCGTTGAACTGGACCCCTATTGAAGAATAGATCACCTTCCCTTACTGATAGGTATCTTATTAAAGGCGAGAGAAAAATAATATGTTTCACCAACAAGTCATAAGACTTGAATAGGTTCTGTAACGTCTCGATAGGCTATTAACACCGCCCTAATTATTCCTGCCACAATAACGTTGGTACTTGTCGCCGTCGTGTTCTGGTTTGGTGGGTAAGATAGCCAATAAACTTATGTAGGTGGTGGTAACACAGCCACATGCACACCAAAAACAAAGGCGATATTTATTTCTTTGCTTCGGGGAAATCATCTGCTTCTTTGTTATCCTTTGAAAAAATATTAGATAAAAAGGAAAGAAAAACGGAAAGATCATATCTGCATATTCAGCTATTTCGGAAGCATATAAACTGGTAAACCATAGTGAATGGGAGTAAATCGCTTGTTAACATTGGGTTCACTCTGTCTACCACGCAAGATTACCTGATGATATATAGGTACGCATAAAACACATTTAATATTTTTCATGTTTCCGACATCAACGCGTTCCTAGTCATATTTTTTCCTTATTATATTTTTGTGTAGCTTATCTCTAATGCCGGGTCCCTATAATCTACAAACTGTCATTCGTAACAGTAACAATTCGTAACTAGCTTAGTAATAAAACGGTCTGTCATGCTGTCCCACAAGTTTTTTGGACTATGTATTTACGACAAGCATCCGTAGCTTGACTGCTTACCGATGGCCCTCTCGAATATAGTGTGTTATCTGTGGATGGCCCTCACTGCGTTCCATTATTCAGAAAGTTTTAAAATAGTCTCGAAAAAATTAAGCCCTATTTATAAACTAATTGATGTATAGTATAGAGCTAGATACAATGGATAGCCGTGTATGCATTTAATGCGAAATATAAATGATGTATACAAATAATCAATGGAAAAATTTTATCATTCAATATCAAAGAAAGAGTCATAAGCGTGAAATGGTTCACAATACTGACGTTAGCCGTCATCAAAGTTCAAACTGTTTTTTTCAAAATAATTTATTAATTATAAAATTGATGCGACTTACTAATGTTATAGACACATTTTTACAAGAAGCACAATTTTTAAAACCAAAATGGAACAATTTAAGAAAAACAAAACCAGAAAATGTCCCAGCAAAATTCACTATAACTTAAAGGTATAATATATATTACAAGAATTACTTTGTTTACATTGTAGAATGGCAGATATCTCTTTGGCTAATCTCAGATGGCTCAGAGACAGCCACCACCAAGAAAGTAACAATTGCATTACAATCCATGTGGCAGGTAGATGTGCCGAATGCATACTTATTAGCTATTAGCTACCTTACCTTTCAAACTGGAACATACGTTACAAGCACAACGTTAATGCAGTAGGAATCGGTGAAACGACGGCACAAAACCTAGGTGAGACGTTGTAGAACTCTAATCTCGGAAAAATTATTCAAATCATTTTTTATTTATTCATTACTCAACTATTTAGATCTGATTTTATCAGTTCTTATACATTATGAATATTGGGTATGTTCTATAGTCTATACAGAACGTGGCTTCGGCTGAAGGTATACTTTATTTTATTGTGTGTATATTTTTAAATTCTTGTAGTCAATATTTATGTTAACTAATTCACTTTTTTTTAATTATACGATAGCAAACAAGTAAACGAGTCTCTAGATCAAAAGAGTCAACCATCACCTATAGATACCACATATGTTAGTGGTGCCTTGCTATCTTGTGGCGAGGTCTAAGCCACACGCACAAGCTTACGGGCAACCTTACCTTTCAAATTGGAACAGGTCATTGACAAGCACTCACACTATTGTATGCGCAATATGTAAGGCCTAGTAGCCACTATGGTAGTGACTCGAACAGCCAATCGGTCCGCTTTTTACGACCTGCCTGGCAGAACGGCAGTTGGCCTATTTTTCTAGGGAGCTCGGACCAACACGGGGAAACGTCAAATGCATGACTGTGTGGCAGTATGAGCCAAAACTTACAAACTAGAAAAGATGCTATCTACATTTAAAATTTCTATCTAGTTTAAATTAATTTTAAAATAACTATGTCTCCTTTAATAACACAGGAGAGAACTACAAAATGAATGATGGACGCCAGGAACAAAACTTTGCAATAGCTAAATATGGCCACCGAGCAAATACGGCAATTTTGGAATAGAATTACTTAAAACTGAAATAGCGAAATCGCCATGACTAAACTTAAAGCGAAGAAATTATAATAGTTGAAAAATAATGCTTATGCCGTGGAAGGGTTTGTGTTGGAGATCTAAGCTGCTTTTTAGTTGTGCTTCTTTTTTCCAATTTTTTGTTTCCTTGCTAGTTATTAAGGCCTAATTATAGTTTCTTCGCATGTTAAACTTAGTATAAGTTATAAAATAAAACTTCAAATTTAAGCACTTTGGTTTTATTCATAATAAGGTGATAAACAAAATCCTATAAATATCCCCACTTTTTGTCTCAAGGCTGTATCTGATATAGAAATAAATGAGCCCCTGAAATATTCACAGAACGTCTGCCGTTGTGGTCGCTAACACGACAAACAATAAGGTAAAAAAGTTAGAATCCAAAGGGGTTCCTATACAAGAAACATTAAAAATCTGTTTTCTTCGTCTACCTTCCTGCATTCTTGTACGGACCGTATGCGTATCCAGCTTCATTGTTGCAAGCTGAAAAATAAAGAATTAATGATAAAAAATACAATGTTATTAAACATTTTCAACGATTTGTCCAATCACGTATAATAAATTTCGTAAATGTATGTATATTTGTCCACGAATTTCTCGGGAATCAAGTTATAAAAGATTTACATCAGGTATAAGGTAAGATAGCAAACAAGCAGATGGGTCTCCTGATGGAAAGAGTCAACCATCACCTATAGACACCAAAGATGTTAATGGTGCGTTGCTATCTTGTGGCGAGGTCTAATGCCACATGCATAAGTTTACCGACTACCTTACCCTCCAAACCGGAACACGACAGCGACAAGCACTGACGCTATTGCGGCAGGAATAGGTAAGGTTTTTTGTGATATGGGTACAGTTGACACATATTTGAAGTCAGTTTAATTTTTAAATTGCTAAGATCCATATCTTTGAGATAACCATTGCCTATAGATACCAGGTACCTATATTATTGTTACCCAGATAGGTATGTTAATGGTGCTTTGCTATCCATATGGCAAGGGTTGAAGTCAAATTTATGGTTCATTTCCGTAAGATTACTAGCTACCTTACCTTCCAAACTGAAACAAGACAGTGACAAGCATCGACACTATTACGACAGGATTAGGTAAGGGCAATGGGCCCACCTCTCGTTCCCACCACTGTAACTTCTGTAAACCAGAATCAACAGCGGCAAAAGGATTAGGTAAGTGCGGATGTTGTAGAACTCTACCATGTTAGTGATTATAGTTAGCCTGAAATTATTATTATTTATATTTCCCATATTGTTCAATACCACCTTTGAACAATAGACCATCTGTCATGCAGTTCGTAAAAGACTCGAAAAAGATTGATTTTCAGGTCATGAATATGGTGGTAGAGTTCCGCAACTCCTCACCAGGGTATATGGCACCACCGTTTTACCTATTTCTGCCGCAATAGCGCCAATGCTTCTCATTTTCGTTTCTCGGTTCGGAGGGTAAGGTAGCTGGTAAATTTATACATGTGGCATTGCCATTCCTCCAAACGGATAGCAGTGCATCAGCATCAGTAAGAACTTTGGTGACTATAGGCAATAGTTTATCTTTTCCTCGGGTGAGATATCTGCTTGTTTGCTTTACAATGACAAAGATTGGCTGGCTTGTGAATTAAAGTAATTCGTAGGCGAAGTAGGTGACCAATATGACGTATATTTATTCAAATTTGCACAAATTATAGGAGATTATATTCTAACGTGTGTTCCATCAATTGCAACTAGTACTCGAGGAAAGCGGGCTATTTGGCAACGTCCTTGTTATGTATCATTTTTGATTTTTATGTAGTCCGATTGCAAATGTGCTATTGCAAAGCTGATATCAAGTACTGTCCGCCTGGCGCAGGACTGTCACACCAATAAAGTCTTCTGTCAACAACACTGTGCCTATCGCATGCAATCGGAGGGTCAATAGCAGCTGGTGCAATGGAGATTATTCCATGATTTTTTGAACAAATACGAAGAACTATGAAAGTTTATTTATCTTGCAAGAGTCTACGAATAATAATTAAAGTTTGTCAGCTAGTAAATAAGAAAAATATCTACCTGGCTCCTGTTATTCGTAAATGGGGATATATTTCAGACAATAGTTGCTCTTCTGCCGTTATATCAAGCTGAAACCGCAGCTGGAATTATATGTAGTTTCCACTCTTTCCTTTATACTCTGATTGTTGATTTTTCGTCGGAACTAGACGTCACATACCAGTCTGATAATATGTAAAGCATTTCCGTGTCACTTTCTGAGCTTGAAGTGGTAAATTCACGCTAAATATTTTTTAAATTATTGTTCAACCGGCCGAAATCCGGGGGTAGCTATACGAATGACGGATGATGAAATTTTGACAGATTAATGACATTATATTTTTTATAGGGACATACCAATCTGTCATTTCCATACAATACACAGTAAAACCTTAACTGGCAGCCCTCCCACCCGTTAGCAAGAACCTTTGGTAATTTGACATAAGAGTCGTGCTTTTTAGGAACAGTTTTAGCTTACGCCTTGTAGAAAATCCTACTATTTGTCACTAAAACGAGTCGTTTTGCAGATATAGGGACCGGGCAAAATCAGTCATTTTAACAACCCCGGACTTAATACTCCATCACTATATAACTTTTCTGTAACACGAGAAGTTAGGGTGTCTACGGGCTCTCCTGATTGCGTCACCTCGTCACACCTGTCATTCTAATAAGATAAGACGATTCTAATTAGATAATCTTTCTGTAAGACTTAATAAGGGTCTAATTAAAAGAAAACAACCATAGACGATTCATTTAGAAGCTAACGGTGTCGAAAACAGACATGGATACACAGGTTAAACTTATAACACCCCATTTTTCCGACACTATATTTATATAACACCAGCAATACCAGCAAAAACCAAAGAAGTAATAATATATATATATATATATATATATATATATATATATATATATATATATATATATATATATATATATATATATATATATATATATATATATATATATATATCATGTTTGTCAGATGACTTTTTATATTATTTGATAGCTGACATGACTCCTGCTGGAAAGAGAAACCACCACCTATAAACACCAGAGATGTTAATGGTGCGTTGCTATCCGTGTGGCGGGATGGCAAAGCCAAACGCGAAAGTCTACCAACTACCTTAACAAATACCAAACCCCGGGCAAGACGTTGTGGAACTTTACCACCAAGTAATGTAGTTTTTAAATTTTTAGTTACCAGTGCGTAGAGTACAAGCTGCCCATAACTTATAAGCTCATAATCCTCGTTCTTATATGCAAATTTGTCGTTACCATATAACATCTGATTCCTTTATCTAATGTACAAGTTATGACTGAAGCGAAGACTAAAACTTAAGGGACCCATGTGTTTCTCAGGGGAAAGAGGACTCTATGTGTTTAATCTAGGATATATTTTCTCAAATTCATCTTTTTATTTCATCGTGAAGAAGTATAAAAATAAATGAACAAATTTTTACATTTATAATATTATTGAGACATTTCAACTCCTAGTCTATTTTTATGTAGTTCTAATCATAAAGTCGCCAGTTTGAACCTTGAATCGGACAAAAGTATTATTGAGGTTTTTCGGGCTATTCTCGAAAATCAAAATCTCAAATGCAGTTCGAAGTCTGGTGGTGGCGTGTAACCGAGTTGCCGCTGTAGACCTTGGTTGTTACAAGACGTAAGCAAACGTTTAATTCGAAAAAATGCAACGATGGGATCACAACCTATCCGCCAATCGCAAACTTAGTGAGCTTTTATTGATATTCATCCTCACTTTTCTGAAAGAAATCGGCGTGATGTCATTTATTTATGATTAAATGCTCTAATTTTAATGATTTTCTTTGCTGAATTGGAGTGGTGTTTTTTCAAAATGTGATGAGCCTAATGACATATAGAGAAGAACACTTAAGATCCTGGTCAAGAGTAATAACGAGTCAAAATCCTGATGTCACTTACTTCCACACTTATTATCACACTTATTGTTTAGATACTTTTAAAACCGCCTTAGGACGGGCTCTAAGCCCATTAAACTTAAACTCTGGATGAGCACTATGCTCACACAAAAGTCTATTTTCAAAGAGACTAACTGACTAATTTCATTTCGAAAAAAAATTCACGGTATCGTAACACAGTACACACAACTTAATAGAAAATACGTGTGTGGAGAGTCAGTGGAGTTGTCCAAAGTGTACATAACTCGAGAGCGTAATATTGATATATTAAATCTTAAGATATTTTGAAAAGAATAAATAAACGTAATTACACCAGTTACCTTGCGGGGTAGGTAGAGTGAATTGAACAACCATAGAAATTCACCACGATAAAATTCTTTTTTGGTCTGCAAAGCGGTAAAAATTCATCGCCGGATTTTAGTAATTTATACCGTTTTTTTATACAATAACCAGAAATAACAGTTCATGTGCTCTTTCAAGATACAATCATTAAGTTAACCGCTAATGAGATTTTTCTTCTGAAAACCTCAACAAAATTTGTTGCTCAACCCGTGATTAAGCCTTACGATCAGAGCCAAATATGCTAATCACTAACCTATTGGTCTCAAGATCATGAGGTTACTAAATAAATTATTTTTTTTTATAACCCTTCGATCATAATAATATGGTTCCTTTCTACAGGCAATATCTTATGTGCAAATAAATACTCAAAATGGCCGAAATTATTTATGCATTCGTATATCCAAACACGGACGTAACATATGTTGTGCACTACTAGAGTAAATAAACATGCAGTGTATACATCTTATGTGCACATAAATACTCAAAATGAATACATTTATATTCACATTTTTTAAGGTAATAAATAAATATCACTGGAATTTACACGAATAGATATACTAAATTAAAATACCAAGGTAAGTAGATTATTTGGTAATGTTGGTGCTAACCCACAAAACTAATATATTGCAATACATATAGTACTCGTAATTCTAAAATACATAAATTAAAACTAATACATAGAAATACATATAAAAATATTGAACTTATCTCACTGTATTAGACATTACGACTATAGCTTCCGAAAAACGATGTAACTTCAGTTTTCAGACTTACATAATGTGAGTTACATTTCCTTTTCTTTTGCGGCATTGTGATCTGCTACAGCAGTGACTCTGTAGTAATAACTAGGTATTTCTACTTCCGATTCGTTATAAATTAGTGGTTATTGTTGTTCTTTTCAATCGAAAGTAATGATACTAATGAACGTATACTCAAATTAATAAGTATATTCATTAACATTTAGTCAAATTAAGTAATACACCGAATTGAAAAATAAATAAAAATATAATAAATTAAAACCAATGAAGTTTATAGCAAATTAATTAAACGAGAAAACCTTTTTATAATTTATCTGATACCAATTACACTACATTATGTCTTATTTAAAAATAAACTAGTACCCATCCTCTATCTTTCATTCAAACACGAAATCAATCAACTTGACGAACGATCACCAATTTTACAAACAGGATCCAACAAGTTTATTAACAAGCTATTTGTGGCGATAACTATATTATTTTATTCATATACAATACGAGCTATTATGTCAACAAACTGACTTCAAACGTCAATTATTACAATATTGAAATATTATTACAAAGTTAACGGAGTATCGTTAGAAGCTCTCTACTCGTATCTCTATCAGTTTTAGTGTCCTAAATTGCAGCATATGATTTGTTCCATTACATTAGTACCCGATTTGTTACACAAATATAAAGCTGATTTGTGTGGTTATCTTTTAATATTTCATCTAGAAAAGAGAACCGGCAACTAGGACCTTACCAAAAATATTTTCTTACCAAGTAACTTTGCAGCAATACGTGACAGTTGCTACATAATGGCACTATAAACGGTATTGCTAATTTGCCAGAAGCAATGTGCATACACTTTACGGAATTTTATATCATTGGATAGCAAACAATTAGATGTCTCTTTTGGTGGAAACTGAAATCATCGTCTGTAGACACCAAAATGAGCAAATATTGTGTGGCGGGATAACAATGCTACATACAAAGTCTACTGGCTACCTCTCTACAAACCGGAACACGGCAAAAACAAACATTATTGCAATGCGGCAAGAAACGGTGGTACCATTTACTTGGGAAAGACGTTACGAAATTCTACCACTAGATGGTTACGATCATAAAGACACGTTCAATTGTTCGCTTTTTACGATCTGCCTGATGAGATGAGATGAGAATGGCGGATTATCTATTTTTTTAATGGGATCAACTAGAACAAAACGATTCTGTAATGATACTAATAAAAAGCCAATAGCCGCGCTGCATCGCCTTGAAAGTAAAAAAGTTACGTCCCAAGTTCAAACCAAAAAATAATAACAACAAGGAAATTATCGCTCAAACAGTATCGTAGAGATAATGCCTATAGGTTATAATGATTCAATCCCTATAAGAATATCTTCACACCCGTATCCCCGAAGAGTTAGGCAGAGACACAGCAAGTGCACCCGCGATTAGCCGAAGATACTTAGTCCCACAATGTGATAGCCAGCCTATCGCCAACCGGGCAAGTTTTCCAATCCCGGGCAACGTTGTTTTTGTCAGAAAACAGAAAAAACACATCATTTGAATTTCCCGACCCGGATATCGAACCCGGGACCTCATGTGGTCAACTCTGACACCGGACCACTAGACTACAGAGGCGACAGCATATACCTAAATACAAAAAATAAATTATAAGATAGTAGGTATGCAAATTTTTAAATATTATACAATATTATTTTCATATTCCCGGTTTTTTGCTTGATCGATTGATTCTCAATTAAAAACGAAAAATACACACATACAAGATTAATTGCCGTAATAAATTAGTTATAATTAAAAGATAAAACGTTGATGTCTGAAGATAACGACAAGGATATTTGAATGTAACCCTGATCAGCATTACAAGTTCTAAGTACAAGTTTTTAGGTGAAAGTATTAGAGTTATGATTTCACCTTTACAAGCTAAAAACATTTAGCTTCTGCCAATAAGCTACTATTTTTTAACCCACAAAAACATGGAAATTATAACTTTTATATGAATGTATGTAGTGTTGTTTGATTGGATAGGTATGGTATTATTGGTATGGTGTGGTATTGGATAGGTACATTTGAGTATGATGATCTATTTAGGCGTCCAAACACGTGTCCTAAATTTCGTAAGTGTATGCATGTTTGTGTGTTCGTATGTTTTTATGTTTGTATATTCTTCTCGGGAACTAAAAGCTATATCGAGATAAATCACTATGATTTAAAGTAGGTATATTCCAACTTAGAGACCAGTCTAAGTTTCATTACAATCGGTTGAGTAGTTTTTGGGATATAAGTACTTTTTCTATATTTGAAGTCGGTTTAAATTCTCAAATTTTAATTATTACTAGCTGTGCCCGCGACTTCGTTCGCGTGGAAAAAATTCTAAAATATCCTATGTCCTTCTCCTGGCTCTAAACTACCTCCCTGCCAATTTTCAGCTAAATCGGTTCAGCCGTTCTTGAGTTATAAGTGGAGTAACTAACACGACTGTCTTTTATATATATAGATTATTCTTACTTGAATTATTTATAGAGGAAAATAACAAGAAATAAAATATATTTTATTGTGGTGGCTAACGTCTTAGAATCCTTTAAAAGTACATAGTATACATGACACACACTGAGTAAGGTCTAAAACATCTCGGTGACATGTGGCGGCCCGGCGGCGAGAGCGGCGCGATCTAACACATAGATTCTTATGGAAGTGAACTGGATGACAGCGGCGCGACGGCGGCGCGGACAATGTGTCAGAGCGCTAAATCGCACCATTCTCGTCGCCGCGCCGCAGATCGATGACATCCAGTTTGAGGCCTAAGTGATATCGCCTTCAGGATCTATAATGTTAAAAAATATCCCGATTAATTCCTTTAAAATATAGGGGCTCTCTTTTATTCACGCTTGGAGTTTAAGAGGTTTAAAATCACAGAGCGTTTTTAAATAAACGTCGGTCTATTATTTATTCTGCTAGCTAGCTGTTCCCCGTGACTTTACGTGACGTTCGCTTGACCCATTACTTTTATTTACCCTATACTAGCCAGGTAGTACAAAAAAATTGCCTTTGTTATAAATATCTTCACGCCCGTATCCCCGAAGAGATTGGCAGAGCTACAGCAAGTGCACCCACGATTAGCCGAAGATACTTGGACCCACAAATGTGATAGGTGGCAAGCCTATCGCCAACCGGCACTTTCCAATCCCGGGCAACTTTGTGTTTATCAGAAAACTGAAAAAACACTTATTAAGTGCCCAACCCGTGAATAGAACCCGGGACCTCATGTGGTCAACGCCAACGCTGGACCACTAGACCACAGAGGCGACTTTGCCTTTGTTACTCAGTGATAATGAGCTTTATATTAGTAAAGGGTTTTTTTAATAGTTTATCCGTTACAAACATAATCAAATCTTCCTACCTTATAATATTAGTGTAGATCACGGATTAAACTGGATATACTTTCAACAAATCCCCCCCCCCCCCCTCACCGTGTCTATTAGTATTTGTGTTATCTTTTGTGTAGATTATGGATACTCGTAAAATTTCTTGTGGTAACTTTAAAAATTATTGGAATGAAAAGTGAAAATTTTTATTCACACATACTAAAGAACGCTATAATTACTGATAATTACAAAACCTATATTACCATACATAGGGTATATACCGTAATGTGTTTGTAAATACCCACTTTATGGTTTAAAGCTCCGTATGCCCATTTTTGTGTTTAAATAGGTAATGATAATAATTAACTCATTCGTACGGAAACACAAAACCGCATTGCCATTCCGAAAAGCGTATCAGACCGCACCCTGACCGACCGCTGACCTTGTTGCCTTAATGCACCCTAATTTCACCGCAGCCGCAATAATAACAGAGAAGACACACGTGCTAAATTTTGTGAAATGTGTGTGGCGTTTTTTCGACGGGTCTGACGTATACTGGTGCAACCCGCAGAACAACGGAAACGATTTTTTTTGTATCAAAAGCCTTAAAATTACCTTATATTTGTCCTAATGTAGTAAAGTATTTGAAAATTTGTACAAAAGTACAAATTTGTACGAAAATACAAATTTTCAAATACTTCTATTGATTTATGTCGAAATTACAAGCTATAGAACGTATAATTCGATCTCCTGTGAAGTTGTGTCATTGCACTTGCACTAGTATACGTAGGACCCATAGTTTTGAGTTACTTATTTTTTGAAAATTCTTATTGTTATAAAGAACAAGGTGTCAAATAAACAATTCTTTTGATGAAAATAAGATGATTAAACCAAGTCAGGCAGAGATGTGGTGATACATACATAAGTTTAACGGTTACTTTACTGTATTAACTTTAATGAATGGTGGCATCAACGAAGGCAAGTAATTGCAGATAACTGCCATTTTGTCACGGTGACAGTGTTCATCACA
Source organism: Apodemia mormo (assembly GCA_036924255.1). Taxonomy (NCBI): domain Eukaryota; kingdom Metazoa; phylum Arthropoda; class Insecta; order Lepidoptera; family Riodinidae; genus Apodemia; species Apodemia mormo. The sequence goes on along the minus strand of JAUPFN010000003.1, from coordinate 29,066,576 downwards.
TGAGGCCTCTGGTTCGATTCCCGGATAGAACAAATCAAAAATGTGTATATTCAGTTTTCTAATAAAAAAACAACGTTACCTGGAATTAGATAAGTGCCTGGTTGACGATGGGCTTGCCACCTATCACATTGTGGGACTAAGGGCGGCTTGCACCAAAATGCTTAAATCATTTTAAGTCACTAAATACGTTTAAAGTGACAGCTTTTAAGGCGTTTTGACATTTGTTAAACATGTTTATGGAACTAAATGCATTTAAGCATTTTGGTGCAAGCCGCCCTAAGTATCTACGGCTAGTTATGGGTGCACTGGTTGTGCTCCTGCCTACCTCTTCAGTGATACGGGTGTGAATATGTTTTTTTATCACGATGGTATGTTTTTGAGACATTTTTGCACACTAATGTTTAAATAATACGTGTTTACATGTTAAGTTTGCGAGAAACGAACTACTCTATATTTGTCATTATTTACCAAACAATCCCTGATGAAAAGGGAGAGTCGGCACCCATAGAGCCTAAGATAATAAGGTACGTAAGGTATAAAATATTATCCGTGTGGCGTGCAAAAATGTAAATGCATAAGTAAACTAGCTACCTTGCGGCAGGATAGAGTTATTACTGAACTCAATAAGACATTACAGAACGAGAAACATAATAAAAATAAATATAACGTATTCAATTCAATTTTTAATGTCTATCTAATGCTACTTTTTGTTTTAAATAATAATTTGATTTCTATAATAGTGAGTAGCAAAAACATTTTCATGAAGTGAGTTAATTTAGTATATTGAAATTAGGACTCTATCTTTTGTATTCATTGGTGCCAGAGGCGCACTATACCGCAGAAATAAATGAATGTTTTTTGACGGCATGGGGCCTAATTAAATGCCAATAAAATTACATTTTTAAAAACGTGACGCCCCAAAATAAATCCCGTATGGTTTCTCTCTAAATGCACGCCGAAAACCGGCACGTCACAGTTTTGCACGACTTGTCGATAAATTAATACTGTCCGAGTGCTCCCGTGAATAAGACACGCACGAACCACGCGCAATCTCCTCTTGTTGACAGCGGCACACGATGCACGATGATGGTCAATTTTTCACGTTTGCGCAAGGATTTTTTAATGGAATTTTATGAAACGATTTTTATGCGAATCTTTACTAATATTATAATGAGGTACGATTTGTTTGTAACAGATAAACTAAAAATCTACTGTACTGATTTTAAAAATTTTTTAGCAATATAAAGCTAAATTATCACTGAGTAACATAAAACACTTTTTTCCTAAAGAAGTAAGGTGTGCGGTATACGCGTATGAAGTCACGGGAAACAGCTAGGTAGTAACTTATAAAATTGTTATTGTTATTAAAATATTATAGCTTATGTATGTGAAAATATTATTCTATGTTTGAAATGTTGAGATTTCTATATATTAATTCGTGAACCAAAAATTATTTTACCTCTTTTTAAGACAATCACGTAAACGGTGGATTATGAAATTTGACAGCACTCTTAATATTTTTAAATAATAAACACTAGAAATACATTAAATCAATAAAAATAAACATTATACAAACTACATTACTTGGTGGTAGAGTTCCGCAACGTCTTTCCCGGGTACTTGGTATTTGGTATGGTAGCTGGTAGACTTATGCGTGTGGCTTTGCCATCCCACCCCACAGATAGCAACGCACCATTAACATCTCTGGTGTCTATAGGCGATGGTTTCTCTTTCCAGCAGGAGTCTTGTCAGCTATCTAATAATATAAAAAGTCATCTGATAAACATGATATATTAAATATCTAACATATATTGATATGTGTGATGGATGAAGGATTGAAATTCCTAAGCGATAATGCTTTTTAAGCGTAGGCACTTATAGTAGCCATATAATATTGAGGAAAATCGAACGTAGATTTCTAGAGAATTAGGCAATTGAGGTTAACTGACGCAATTTAATTACGTTTAAATTATTGCACCTAAGGAGTCACGTCGATAATTCTTATCTGTTATTGGAATCTATAGCAAAAAACATCGCACCTCTCCGTGTTAGTCCAGGCTCTAAAGAATCGACAATCTGCTATTCAAACAGAAGTTCGCAAAAAGTAAACGGTTGGCTATGCTCGTCACTACCATGGTGATTAATAGGTACAAGAGTTCCATTACGTCTCGCCCGGGTATTGTACCATCTCCTTATCTTACGTTATTGCTGGTCACTGTCGTGTTCGGGCTTAGAGGGTAAGGTGACCGGTTAACTTATGCATGTGGCATTACCATTCCGTCACCCAGATAACAACGCACTGATAATGTACCTCAAAATATTCACATAGCATATATATTCACCCAGTATAACAGAAATTATAAAAAAGCCATAATAAATAAATTAGAAACGCTGGCATGTGTAATACACTTTTTATAATCTAATATTATAGATGCTAACGACATAAATCTATATTATAATATTATAAATGCGAAAGTTTGGATGTTTGGATGGATGGATGTTTGTTACTCAATCACGCAAAAACAACTGAACGGATTTGAATGAAATTTGTCACACAGGTAAATAATTACCTGGAATAGCACAAAGGCTACTTTTTATCCCGGAAGATTGGGTGATCCCGCGGGATTCGCCAAAAACTTTTATAATGCAGCGAGCTGCACGCTGAAGCTAGTATCTATATTAAAATTATAAACGCGAAAGTCTAGATATTTGTATGGATGGATGAATGAATGGATGGATGGATGGATGTTTGTTACTCAATCACGCAAAAACCACTGAGCGGATTTAAATGAAATTTGGCACACAGGTAGATGATGACCTGGAATAGCACATAGGCTACTTTTTATCCCGGAAGATCTCGTGATCCCGCGAGATTCGCCAAAAACTTTTATAATGCGGCGGGCTGCACGCTGAAGCTAGTAATATTATAAATGTGAATGTTTGGACGGACGGATGGATGTTTGTTGCTCAATCACGCAAAAACTACTGACCAGATTTTAACGAAAATGGTACACAGGTAGAGTATGACCTGAAATAGCACATAGGCTACTTTTTATCCCAGAAAAATTAGGTGATCCCGCGGGACTCGCCAAAAGCTTTTATATTGCAGCGGCGGCATGCTGCAGCTAGTGTATCATAAAGATAAAAACTAGTGAATTATAAGAATAATACATTATTATGTCAATATTGTCAAAAGTGTTGTTTGTTAATAAAGATCATTATTATTATTATTCATTGAAAAGGCTTTTTTTCATTTACTAATTCTGCTTTACTTTCCTTTTATAATCACCCAGTATACAGATTGACTGGTAAAGAATTGTACACACTGAAGGAGGCCTTCTGAGGATTCTGAACCCGAATATGTAAAAAATAGATAATTAAATTTAGACCTAGATATCCAATAGAATGTTTACTACAAACACCTGCGCACAGGGCATAGATATTCATTGTTTACAAATAGCGATTTACCGAACTCGTAACTATACCATTTATTACAACCTGCATTGACCATACTTTTTGAATATCACCAAACCCCTTTTCTCTGAGATTTATTATGAAGAATACGATAACTATGGTATATATTTACTAATAGTCATAAATTAAACAATAAATATATAATATAATTAGAATATGGTTTTATTCTAATTATATTATGTATTTATTATTTACTTTATGACTATTAGTTAATATATACGATAGTTATCGTATCTATTAACTATCGTATATATTAACTAATAGTCATAAAATTTATTAAAAAACAATAAATATAATATATAATATAATAATAATGCACGGGACAAATTACACTTACTGATCTAACCCCAAAATAAGCAAATTATTTGCTTGTGTTATGGATGTTAGTCAACGATACTAATACATAGAAATACATATATAAATACTAGAATATATATAATAAACACCCAAACCCGGAAATACAAACATTTATGCTCATCACACAAATGCTTGTCCCCGTCGGGGATCGAACCCGAGCCTCGTTGATTGCGTAGTCAGGGTCTGTAACCACTCGACCAACGGGGCGGTCAAGGTCAAGGCGGGCGGTCAGAAAAAAACCATATTCTAATTATATTATATAGTTATTGTTATCGTATCCTTCAATATGTACACTGTTCAGTCTTTTACTAATGACCCTGTTAATACTTTTTGTAAATACTTTTTGTTCTTAGATCATGCGACCAAGTTCTTTGTAGTTAATCTGAATGGAGTATAACTTCAATTTCGATAATAACAAATTGTCTGTACTTGCGGGAGTGTTTGATATACGAGTAGTACTCTGACGACACTACAATCGTCGCGGAGTTCTTTTCGCATTGGCAGCTTTCAACGAAAGATACTCGGGATAATTTTATAACTATTTTAATAAGAAAGAAATTTCGATATCACTTCGTTTTATTAGGTAATTCCTCCGAGCCCGCTTAAAACAATTTTACAATTGACCAAATACAAAATGACTAGACATATCTACGAAACTATTTAAAAGCTGACAAGCTGCCAGCATCCTTGTAATACCATAGAGGTATTACTGTACCATCAACTTATTTATTTATTTATTTTTTTAACTTTATTGTACACCAAAAACATACATTTTCGTACAAAAGGCGAACTTAATGCCTATTGGCATTATCCACCAGTCAACCTTTGGGCCAATAGAATGAAGGTGTGAAGGTGCCATTGAACTTTATATATTTTATTATTATCATCATACACATACATACATAAGCATATGCATATACATACATATACAAATATATAAAATCATGTCAAATTTGCATATACTAGATTATAATACTTCAGTTACTTACACTTACAATAGGTGACGTGTGTTTCGTACAGGTAAATGCATTTCAAAGATCATTTTTGCGGCAGCAATGTGCCGGATGCGAACTAGTACGCAATAAAATACTTCAAAATGGTCGATCAATTGCACCATGAAACTAAAACAGCAGATAAACAAATTCACTTTCGCTTTTACAATATTAGTTTTTTTGCAATACGACCTTTCAACTTTACAGTGATCAATTATATGACGTTATATAACACCGCAAAATATGAATCATATCTGATTTTATCAAAATATTTAAACTGTCGACGCGATGAATTATTCTTATATGATTCTCATGGTCATTTATTATCGACTTACTAGGTAATGAAAAATTAATGTTTTAAGTTTGATTTGTGCAGTTTTTTTGTTTTTTAAAGCTCTTTTTATGTTCTACATTATCACAATATTTTTTTAATATCATAGGATATGTTACGCTTTTCCGTTACACAGTTAAATCATTGAACCAGTTTCGATTAAATTTAGCATAGAGATATTTGAAGATCCAAGGTCAAACATAGGCTAATTTTTCAACCCTATAGAGGTGAAATAGGGGATGAAAAATTGTATAAAACTATATCACCGACATGTTAACTTACTCGCGAGCAAAGCTGTGCGGATAAGTTTACTACTAGGTAGTATACTTATATTCCAAAAGGTCGACTTCGCTTTCTTTTCCAAATAAAATAGAGGTAATGTGATTTTAGGAAAAAACCTTTTACGTCAAATTATCGTAATAAATACCCTTTTGCTGGATATAAATTATTTATTATGGCACTTGGTTATCTCTGCCTACCCCGTAAATGATTTGGCGTAAAGATATATATGTGTGTATGCAAATTATTTCAAAATTATATATACTTATATAATTTACATAGTAAACATAATTTATAATTACTTATTTAATTAAAGATATATTCTCCATAAGGACTCGATGTAAATATTAACTTCCAAAAGTCGTTATTCACTAATATGAGATTTCACTGTATAATTGAGCACAGATGATCATTTACACCGATTCATAAACAATAGTCGAGTGACGCATAATAAATACATTACCACAATGCGTTCATTGAAGCCAACACACAAAAATAGTGACTACAATTGAGCTATTTTTAGTACGCACAGGGTCCATCCTTCTCTTTTGGCATAAGTAATTTCGCTTGTTATTGATATTGGTAACTCTTTCTCTTGGAACTAGTCAACGACGAAGTGAAGCTTGAAGTTTCATAAAAAAGAAATAAATAAGAAATTTTATTCGCTTATAATATTAAAATATCAAAAAGGTCGGAAAATATTTGGAATTTATAAGCGATTTCTCTTTTCGTTACAATAAAAGCTTGCTTTATATTCCTATTAAAGCAACTATTTCTATTGTATTCATGTAACAAAGATCGTCAGTTGTCGTAAACTTCGTTTGTAAGATCAACTATTTATTCAGCCAGTACAGAGATGGTCACTGCGAACGGATTGAGAACTGATTAGCCAAAGCGATCAAATCTTAGGCCGAAGGGCAGATTGTTGATAAGCCGACGACGTTGGCAGTGCATACGTAATTAGAGATAAACAGAAAATAATTGGCCGCAATCATGCAGTATAGGCGAACGTGCTAGGGTGGTAACCCACAGGCAAAACATAAAACATCATGCGGTAGAAGACTTAGGCTGTCTTCAATAATTATTTAAATACAAATAAATCTAACGTTTGATTTTAAGATAAAAACTTTTCTATGTCGCATATTCTTTTTTATACAAAGTCTTACTGACCCGCCCAGCTTCGCCCGTGAGAACAGTAAGAATGTCATCATTGTAATATTCTGTAAAAACTTGGATTTATATTGTAACAAAAACACTTGTACTGTTTTACTTGGTTTTTATTCATTAACCCCAACCGGTGTCATTATCAAGCAACAAATCTATATTTTTTACTACAGTTGACTATTCTTTTGTACAAAAACTTCTGTGGCCGTGTTCCGATCCGGTGGTAGTTTTGAAGAGTGTTGACGTGTCAAAATAACTTGTAAAAAGTTTTATTGAATAAAGTTCTTCTAATTTCTGATTTCTGTACAAACTTTCATACCTAATTGCAAAGGGGCTACCCAATAGGGATTGAATTTTGAAAACCAAGTAGACCCTGGCTCTTCAAAATTTTATCAAAATCGGTTCAGCCGTTTAACTGTGAAATCTTCAGAGCTATAATTATAATTTAATCTACATTTATCATACGTTAAGCAAAAGCTTTATACACTTTTTACGACAATTACGCGAAAAGAGGAGTATGAAATTTGGTAAAGTTAAATGGTCAAGGAGGGCAGAAAGCTATGATATGCGTTAGAAACAAACAAAATGATTAAAAATTAACATTGCAAACATCACCATGAATTTGACATACATCATAATATTCACACATACATATATTGTATACCTGTATTGTATACTATTTTGTTTATGGTCAATGGCGTGTATAATAAATATTGTACACGTCATTGTTTATGGTGAAAGTCGGTTGTCAAACTAAGAAGATATTTTAAAATAGTCTAAGGATCAAATTTATATAGTAAATTTAATTATACCATATCCTTGAAAATGCTGTAAAAAGCGAAATTCGTAGACACATATTTTATAAATTTCATAAAAAGAACTTGTTAAAGTACATCTTTACAAATTAACAAATTGATTCTTACCATAAGTTGACGACAAAAATTATACATAAATGTTTTAGATACGCTAAACTGGTTCTTAATGTAGATTCCATGCGAATTATGATGAAACAGTGGAAATAAAATATGTGTTTATTTTTTATATGAATAATAATGAAGTGTCGATGTGTTTCGATGGTGTAATCAGTGTCAAGTGCAAATGTTTATTTGATTTGAGTAGGCATGTGGTCAAATTTTAAAGAGGTTTTAGTCTGTGTTCAAGCTAAGTCTGATAGCGATAGTTGATTTTAATCATATCATTTATCTAATCCATATTTGTGTGTGAAAATTCTAACAATTTTTAAGAAAATTACGAGCATAGATGTCAGATGAGTTTCTGATTTGGCATACTTAACGTCGATAGATTAACAGAGAAGAAGAATAGAAAGCTTAAGTTTATTTAAAAATTATATGGTCTAATTTCTGTTATACAATAATAATGTATATAAGTTACACAAAATCCTAAAAACTAATTCAATCAATTGCAAATATTTTGAATTATAACGCTAATGCTATTGTAAAAATGAAATTTATATTAAAGTAGAATAAGTAAATTTGATAAATTGTGACTAACTTGTGATATTTGTAATAATATGTTATTTTAATAATAGATGATATTTGAATATCTTCTATGTCAATACACGGTTTTGAGCACAGTTTGAGAACATTTGGTTATATCCCGTGACTACCGCTGTCGGCTTTGCAGTCTCAGACATATTAGGTCTGTACCATTGTGCTCTTTGTGACGCGTACTGTGAAAAGACGTTATTTCAAATAGTAGGAGCCCAAGATGTTAAATGGGGATTTACTCGAGAGTCGCGGGGATCTATTGGAGTTTTAAATTAAATTATAGGAATATTAAAAGGTTATATAATGTTTTTCATTTCAATGGTTGGTACAAATCTACAGATAAAAAAATGTAAAAAAAATCAGTGTCATGAATGCATTGAAGCGCGTTAGATTAAGATATGGTGGGGTAACCGTGATCCGTAGGGAAGGCCGTAAAGAATGGCAATGTGCAAACTGCGCCCTCAGGCACCCCCACTAACCCAAAGTCTCCAGACTCAATTGCTTGAGCGAGTGGTTGAAGCTTTGTTTCCAACACATAACGGTAATGTACTACCGGTGATGACGACTGCCTTTGCAGAACAAGCAGATGAAGTGCCAACTGTTATAGAAGCGGAGGTCAGTGCGGCGCTTTTGCGGCTGAGTGCTAAGAATACGGCTCCTGGGCTCGACGGAGTACCCGAAAAGGTCTTATCTTTGGCAATGAAATGGCTGGGAACGAGGCTTCAAAACTTGTTTACCACCTGCTTGTAAAGGGGCAGCTTTCCACGTCAGTGGAAGGCTGGAAAGCTTGTTCTTTTGCGAAAGGAGGGGCGTCCCATTGACTCTCCAACAGGATACCGTCCGATATTGCTTCTAGACGAGATCTGCAAGCTATTAGAACGGATTATTGCCAACCGCATAGTAAAGCACCTAGAAAGCGAGGGACCTGATTTGGCTGACTGCCAGTATGGCTTTAGACGGCACCGATCAACCCTACACGCTGTGTTACGGGTCAAAAAAAATCCTCCCACAACGCCCCATAAAGAACATCGTTCCAAAAATGTATTAAAAACGCGCCGGGTGTCAACTGTCAAGGGTTAGCTAATCTAACAAATTATATCGTTACGTGTGGTAAACACTAAACTGCATTTTACAATATGAGTAAAATATGATACAACTATATACTAAACTAAACTACCCTTTTATGTCTGTGCAAGAATTCAATACTATTAATCACTAATACATTAATCAACAATTAGGTATTTGTAATGGTATTTACTAAGTAATTTATAAGCCGTACAAGCTAATTCGTTTCCGTTTTATGTACAGCATAAATTTGTATATAATTGTTTTGTAGGAAATAAGTTTTTGTCTAGTCTTGTGGCAAAATTATTCGGTTTTGGCAATGACGTCCCGAATAGGGTTTCTGAACCAAACTCGTCTAATTTTTTAAGTATTTTAAAGCTGAAATTAATAATAAAACTAATAATTTTGATAACTGATTTGAAAAAAGTGACTTATTTTCAATTATTAAAAAACAATAACTAATAAAATTTCGCGTGATGCTCCACGATCGATTGTCTTACACAGTACAGGGTCGACGTTTTTTACGTACATGTATTTCTAATACTACGAAATTGCTACGTTATCCATATTTCTATACTACGAGAATCTACTGCGAAATTGCTACGTTCAGTGAGTATTTAATTAACATACAATTTTTGATGTGTACATTAGTAAAGCGACTTTTAATTTTTATTTTAAATTTTTCAAAATCTACTAAACCTTATTGTTTCAAATTTTCAGGAAGTCGAATAGTAAAACCCGACCAAACTCTGTCCCGATCGGTATATCCATTTCAAAGTTAGAAGAGTTTCGTATACGTACATAAATACATACAGACATACTTACGGCTTCGTTTGTCATCACAATCAGTCAAAAAAATGCTAGCATCTCAAAACATAGAGATCTGATAAAGACTCTATTTAAAATAAATGTGCATTTCATATTTTTACTTTAATCTATATATATAAAAATCAATTGCTGTTCGTTAGTCTCGCTAAAACTCGAGAACGGCTGAACCGATTTGGCTAATTTTGGTTTTGATTTAATTGTTGAAGTCCAGAGAAGGTTTAAAAGGTGAGAAAATATAAAAAAAAAGAGTAGTTAAAAAGGCAGAACAACGTTTTCCGGGTCAGTTAGTATATACATAATTATATAAAGGGGGCTTAGACCAACACAGAGGAAAAAGTCTGGTGATAGGTGGGGTGATGGATGCTATGGGAAACCTTTTATCCTTATTAGAATTATCATCAAATCAAAACAGAAGTATCTCCCGTTTTAACAGAATAAATTTGCATAATTTATACATGAAATGGTGTTTGTCGGATAACACTTCACTCTAAGGCGACTCCCACGTGATACCGCGTACTGCCCCGACCGGCGGTAAACATTTTCACTGGCTTTTGTGCAATCCTTCGTACCTATATTATAATACCTAACACACGAAAACCACTTTTCCTTTTTTTATTTTTTTTCCATTTTTTTCCGTAAAGAATAGTTAGACTTTAGTTCCGTAAAGGAGATTGATGAGATCAGCCTCTATCAAAGTGCTACAAGGATATAGCGTTAGCCAAAATTATCAAATGAATTTAAAGTAAGTACAATAGAATTATTATATCTAAAATTAGAATTCAATGGACAATTTTTAATAGTAAGTAAATTTTAAAACGGAACCTACCTTTGAACATCATGAATCTAATCAAACTTGTGTGCTTTTTCTTATCTTTACTTGATTTAGAATCAAGTATGGCTTTTTTTCTTTTATTTACGATCAACCAAACAAGTTAGAAATACGTCGGATAAGACGCATAATGTTAAATAAACTATTGTATAAAATGCAAAAAAAGGGTAAGTAAAAAGAAAGTCTTATAACTTTTAAGTGGTTAAAATCAAATAATCTTCATGATGAGAGATACAAAAGCGTATTATATCTATGTTGATGATATATTGCGACGATGGCTTAAAATAGTATATAGTAATTGCGAATTCAAATAATATTAATCGTCAGAAGTTTTTCTTGAAGTTTAGCATTAGGAAAAGTGTCTGTGACACAATTTACTTTAAAATAATAATAATAATGTATTATGATACGATAAGCATCTATCAACATGCGTTGTTTCGAGACGAACGTTGTAGAGAGTAGGTACCTTCATAAATCGCTTTTGTATTGAATTTCCGCCCGTGCCGTGTGAAAACCACCTATATACGCCCTATAGGATGGGTCTTTTTCAAAGATAGGTAGATCTCAGTATATATATACTCCTTACAGGACTGGAAATGAATACACATAACTATGATTCATTTCATTGGAAACTTCTTTAATTACTGTAACCTATATAGACTTTCAAATGTTAATGTAACTTAGCTTCACATCATGTATTACTGCTGCTACTTGCCCAAATTGTATGCTAAGCAATTATCAATGCTTACAAATTACAAGTGTAAATTTAAATAATGTCGCATTAATTTTTGTTAGACAACTTAAATATGCAATTACTTATACGTTTGACATAAGTTTAAGTAACTTTAATTCGAAAAATAATTGAAGAGAACATTAAAGTAAAATTAACTTAATAACGAAATAAACAAAGAAAACTGTAAACTCTTGCACCAAGTCAAAGATAGTTAAATGAGGTAATAATACCAAACATGTAATACAGAATTTAAATTTACAGAATATATTAAGTTAGATTAGTTTTGCTTTTAATGCCATTTATTATTAATATTCATATTATACTCGTAGTATTATAAATGTGAGTATGATTGTTTTAGATGCTTTCACGGCTAAATTATTTTGTAATTTGATGAGGAGATAAGCAACGCCACTGCAAAACCTATAATGCAGACTTTGCAGATGTCCATGGCCAGCGATTATCACTTACCGTCAGGTGCACCTCCTGTTCGTTTTTCCCCTCTTCTATAAAACAAAGATCCAAGGTCAAACATTGCTAACGCATTGTACAAATGATTATACATATAGATGACATGCTACACTACTCGCTATCAAAACTACAATGGTCAACTAGTATCAGTCATTCATCCCCGTATTGGTCCGGGCTCTTTTGAAGAATAGACTGTGACAGGTGACTAATTGGCTATACGTGTCACTACCATCATGACTATTGGGTGATAAAGTTCAGCTACATCATCTGGGTATTTGGTACCATCGTCATACCTATAGGTAAGGGTAAGTCACATCCAAGTTTATATCATTGTCGATTTTGTTTGACAGATATTTAGAACCAAAGCAGTTTTAATCATTATTTCACAGGATAACAAGAAACAAATGAATTTCCTCATGGAACGAGATAAGCATCGCCTGTAGACACCAAAGATGGTAATATTGAGTCGCTATCCGTTTGCGATGTCACAGCACCAAAAATAATCAAGTGGCAACAACTGCCGCTAATATACAAGGCTATTAAAAATAAGATTAGAAGAAAAGATCGCTTTGCGAGTTACGTGATAACCCCGCCGGTTGAGACGTTAAAGAACTCTACCACCTAGTTAATACTCGCAATGGTAGTGATACGTATTTTTTCGCCTTTTTCAAATGACTTTCCAAATGGAGGAAGGTACCAATTCGGCTCCATTTTTTTTGTTACCTCAGAACTCGGTCATTTATGAACTGATTTTGAAAATTCTGTTTATTTTTATGTCTGCGAGGGTATACTCTACGTGTTGTTTTATTTTATTTTGGTGAAAGTCTGATATAAGATTCTGAAGATAATGAGAAGTCTGTTGCTGAATTTCACTGCGTCAAAAAATTATATGAAATACCTAACAGTAAGACATTTAATTTGTTTTTAAATATGTAGCCTGGATCAAAACGACGTAGGTTTTAATTTGATTGACGTTTGTAACTATAGCTACCTAAGAGTATAATTTTTCTTCAGAAATGACTACTACTAACGTGTAAGAATATTTTTTTTATATTATAAGATAGCAAGCAAGCAGATCGCTCTCCTGATGGAAAGAGAAACCAGCGTCTACTAAACCAAAGATGCTATGTGGCGTACCCTCCAAACTGGAACACGATAATGACAAGCATTGATGGTATTAGGACAGAAATAAATAAGGCAGTGGTATAAAAGAAAGGTGAGAGTAAGTATTTATAATATTAGTAGGAAGTAGAATTTAATTCCTACTTCTTACTTAATATTATAAATACGAAAGTTGTGAATGTTTGGATGGATGTTTGTTACTCTTTAACGCAAAAACTGGCGAACTTATTTAGATGAAATTTTGCACACATATGGATGGCATAATCGTTAGCCTAATTAGCTCAGATTGGACAAAAACATGATATTTTTTCAGTTACAATCTTGACTAACATCTCGAGATTTGGTGGTGGTGTGTTCACACTTTTATGCTTCAGACGAGCACGATTTGTTGTCGATCTTTTCATTTGTTTGTAACGATATCGCAAGAAACAAGTGAAACTCGTTACAAGTTGACAAAATGTGGTCGACATCATTCATTCATATATCAGAGTTTGGTACACCATGATTGGCTGTACAACGCGTTTATCTGTTCGCTTTGCATATTATGCCACAAGAGTAATTTATTATTATATTTTTAGTTTAATAATTATATTTAAATTCTATAATACTACTAATTATTCATAACTGCTATGCTCGCCTCACGTTTATGTAGTACCATATTGTATTCTTTTTCTATACAATAGTTTCAAACTCTTTTACGTTCGTATTTTCTTCGATACGAATCGGAATCGGATCTGCAAATAGTTATTTATTTATTGTTCACATAGAGGCAAAATTACATTTTATTTTATGAAAATTCCACAAAAGGCGAGCCTAAGGTAAGGACGCCAATATATATAATAATTGACATTTGTTTGTCTCGAAATGTAGTTTTTTAGTTAATTTAAATAATATCTCAATTAAGATGCAGTATCAGTTTTTTATGAGAATTTTACACATATAAGTAAATACCGTCTAGACTTCAGAAACCGGTCAACTATGAAAGTTATTTGCAGTTTCGTGGGTTCTGTGTAATAACATTGATTTAGCGATTTCTTTTTATTGCTGCCATATTAATTCGATAGTATGTGGTCGAACATCAGATTTTTTTAAACCCAGGTATTTATTCTTTATTTTATTTTGTATTATGGGATAGTAAACTGTCTGGGATGGAAAGCTTCGGCTTCGGTAAAATAAATGGACGGGCCTTTCCCTTACAAATGCGTTAAAAATAACGTGACAAAGCGATCGTTCTTTTAAACGTCAACATCTCAACCTAAGCGTAGATTTTAAGCTCAAAGAATTCAAATAAATTTACAGCCTATAAAATTGTCAGTATTTTAATTTTTTATAAGCTGGTTATTTTCAAAATGATGATTGATTTTAATCTTTTGAATGCCATTGCCTCAAATGTTTTATGACTGCCCCGTTAGTCGAGTGGTTAGCGACCCTGACTACGCAATCAATGGAGTCCGGGTTCGATTCCCGGCAGGGACAGTAATTTGTGTGATGAGCACAGATGTTTGTATTTCTGGGTTTAGGTGTTTACTAAATATATCAGAGTATATATAATTCTATGTATTAGTATCGTTGACTGACACCCATACTACAAGCATATAATTTGCTTACTTTGGGGTAAGATCAATTCATGTAATTTATCCAGTGATATTTATTTGTTATTATTATTTATTAACTACAAAATCGATAGGCCTAAAATGACGGACAAATGTCAAAAAACGATTGTTCAACAATTTTGCTATTGGTAAATTCCGAACGAATCAGTCAATTTTAACCCATCTCACAGTTTTGACAAGGTTTTTTTATGTTTTTTTTTTTTTATATCTTAAGATAGCAAACAAGCAGATGGGTCTCCTGATGGAAAGAGTCAACCATGGCCTATAGACACCAAAGATGTTAATGGTGCGTTGCCATCTTGTGGCGAGGTCTAATGCCACATGCATAAGTTTACCGGCTACCTTACCCTCCAAACCGGAACACGACAGCGACAAGCACTGACGCTATTGCGGCAGGAATAGGTAATGCGGTGGTACCAGACCCGGCCGAGACAATGCAGAACTCTACCACCTAGTAGCCACGATGGTAGTGACTCGATAGCCAATCGGTCGCCTTTTACGACCTGCCTGGCAGAACGGCAGTTGGCCTATTCTACAAAGGAGGCCGGGACCAACACGGCGTGGAAGAGTTATTTAGATATAAAAACCAGTCGGTGTATTAGTCTGAAAGTTATTTTACAAATATGAAGTAAGTTTCTTGTACAAACAACAAAATATTAATATTTAAAAAGCTGTAATTTTTGGAATCTTGATTCGATTTTGATTTTCGAAACGCTATTTGACGTAGTTTTTTTAAGTTTTAAAATACTGTAAAAGATTAAAAAATTATAATTCCAATTTATGCATGGGACGCAGTTTTTTGATGAAAAGCCGATTAGATTTTATACTTAATGGATCCTAGACATGGAAGTTATTTTAAAATAAAATGCTATACCGTCAAAAAATTTTTGAGGTTTATTCCAAATTGCTCAAAGAAAAATCTCCTAGACCGGATGGGTTCAAATTTTCAGAAAGTCTAACTTGAGTAAAGTCCAATCGAATGCCACCTATCGAAACGAGGTTTGGATAGGTCAAGCCGTTCAAAAGTATAATCGTCAAAATAGTCGGAAAAGTTTCCCAGGATCTCAAAACTAGGAGCAATACAAATGCAAAATCAAGCAAAAGCAAATGGGCAAAATGAGTAATTTCCTTACGTAGTGGGAAGTTGAAAATATTTTCAACTATGTCACTGCAGTATTTATATGAGCGGAGTATTTTTTTTTTTATTTTATTTATAGCCCTACCCTTGCATATAAAAGATAAACTTAAACATTGCTTCAAAAAGCGGGCCAAAAATATGCAATCACTAAATGTATATTTATACAAGCGTAACAGTAGCATATAGAAATCAAATCTGTATACGAAATATTTCTTTAAAAACATATTGCTGCGTATTGTGTACAGGACATAAACCACAAAACAACAGAAATTAAATTTTTTGTCTGTTTGTCTGTTCGCTTTTCACGTAAAAACTATTGAACGGATTTTAACTAAATTTTGTGTAACAATAGCTAATTACCCGGGTTAACGTTTAGGATACATTTTTTCGCGGAAAAATCTTTCATTCCCACAAGAAAATACAATTATTGGTTTAGCAAGTTCTAACAAAAATTTCAATGACATGATTTTTACTTATTACCAGAGAATAATAATATGCACGGAACCCTGTAATGGCTACATTCTTGATATTTTTTTTAAATAGTTTACATTTGCATTGATCAGTTTTTTAAAATATTTAACTAGGTTACTAGGTTAAGTTACTGTTTACTGCACAAAAACGTCGTATACTCATAGAGAAAAAAATATACATATATTTAAAAAATGTTCAAGAGCCAATTTAATTTAAAATCAATTCAAGAGATGTCGCTGTTACTATTTAAAATACGCTTCTTTAAGCAGGTATTATTTTTCAAGAATTAACAATAAAAGTCTTTTGCTTTCTATTGATTAGTTGTTGAATTGGGAATTTTGATCTTTATCTGCTTAGTACTTAGCTTTGAAAAGTGAAGACTGACATCGATTTTTGTGTTCACGATTTGGTTTATGATTAGGTTGGAAAAACATTATTGTTATATAAAATGCCTAGGAGAAAAAAAGTAATTTA
The DNA here is from genome assembly GCA_036924255.1 of Apodemia mormo. Lineage (NCBI taxonomy): Eukaryota > Metazoa > Arthropoda > Insecta > Lepidoptera > Riodinidae > Apodemia > Apodemia mormo. The sequence goes on along the minus strand of JAUPFN010000003.1, from coordinate 29,049,730 downwards.
TTTCAAGGCTCTAGCTCAGCCAAGAGGATAGGTTAGACCGATGAAGAACGTCAGTCTCGGTTAACAAGGGATTGCGAGCGCTATACCATATCTCGTGCCTTTGAAACCTTCACGAGGTATGAAATAAGGTTGACAAGCAATCGCAAACGCTGCGCTGGATCCCATGCCTCCTAGACCTTCACACAACGTAAATCTCGACTTAGCTCTCAACATAGCCGTACAGCTACCTTGCGATCACTACAAAATACTCAAGAGCGTGAAACTCGATTAACAAATGATCGCCAGCACCACACCGAGAGCCACGTCTCTGAAACATTCACGCAGGGTGAAATAGGATTATCAAGCGATCGCGATCGAGTCCTGCGCCTCTGAAATCTTCACGCAGCGTTAATCTCGGCTTAGCTCTCAGCGTAGTCGTACACTTAATTTGCGGTCACTGGAAAGTAGTGAAGAGCGCGAAAAGAGATTAGCAGACGATCGTCCACACCGAGTCCCGCGCCTCTCAGACCTACACGCAGCGTGAATCTCGGCTTAGCTATCAGCGTAGTCTCACAGCTACCCTGCGATCACTTGAAAGTTGTGAAAAGCGCGAAATGAGATAAGCAAATGATTGCGAGCGCCACACTGAGCCCCGTGCCTTTGAGACCTTCTCTCCTCGTGAGCTCGGCTCGGCTTAGCTCTCAGTGTAATCGCACAAATGCCTTGCGTTCAATTGAAACCACTGTAGAACGCGAAGAACGAATTCGTATTGATAGAGAACATCAATCTATTACGTTCACTAGAAATAGAAACAGCGTGATGAACGTAATACGGCTGCTTGGGAGTGGTGTGTTAGACATTATCAATATCCAGTAATCAAGGAACGCGAAAGAGTAAATCAGATTCGGCAATATCACTCTGAGGAATAACATAGTGCTCAGTAGGATACAGACCGTATACGACATTCTGTGTACAGATTGTCTGATGATGGAGGAGTTGTAGCTGTAGCTGTAGAAATTTTGCAGATTACAGCCAATTACTACAAATGAAGTAGCATATAGCATAGCACACAACGTTGAACGTAGTACATTCTTATCATAATTATCATCATATCATCTTGCTTATTTGATATTATTAGGGTCCTTTAGAAAAAGAGCTAAATGATATTTTAGTAATTTATAGTAACAGACAGACATAAACTAATATCCTAATACGAAAGTCACCACAACATGCGTACGAAGTTGCGAGCAACAGCTAGTATATAATATAATAAGTACTTTATATTTTAAAAACAAAACTCCAAACGCTATTAATAGTAGATCTTCTTAATTTGTTATTGAAAATATAAAGTACTCATTTTAATAAAAATAAAATGTGTTGCTTAAAAAATATATTTTTTTATTGTATTTATAATTACAGATTAAAATAAATACGAATAAAAATCAAATATCGCTGTATATTAACCAGTTTTGGCATAAACCGGCCGATTTAAAAATCGCTTCATGCGACGCCTTGGTACTAAATTTAATCAGGGCGAGCGAAGCGAGCCCTACACTAGGCGACTTTCTATGCACTTTTTTGGTGCATTTTACTGAAAAAGTATCGTACTTTTAGGTTTGAGCTTTGACGTGGTAGTTTAAATTCATGTCTAGATGTGATCTACCATTTTATAAATATTACAAAAAAATAGAAGATACATGTTGTAATAGAATTTTATTACTACTACCGCTATCTTTATAAAAATAACGAATTAAAATGCTTTATTGAAAAAATATCTTTTAGGTTTGAGCTTTTGCATGGTAGTTTTAATTCATTTTCATTCACTCCATTTTAATACAATATCAATATATTAATACACTTGAACTTTTTAACTTCTCGTTACGTATGTAGATAAGAAAGTTACTGATTTAGTAAGTAAGTAAAGTAAGTAAGTGTTTTCTTGCTGTTTTTTGTGACTTTTTTGCAATCGAGACATTTCAATATTTCTCAGAACTGAATAATCTATGCTTATAGTTTTTACTCTTTTGAGCATAAAATACCTTAATTTAGCGGGAAGTTTCAGGGATGGCCTGCAGGGTCAACCGTTTACAGATTTTTCACGATGTGATTATTGTCAAAGAGTACAAGTGTAATAATTGATTAATGTTGTATTGAGATCAATTTCCAATATTAGCACGAGGGTAAGTATCCATGCCCGTATCCTCGAAGAGGTAGGCAGAGGTACAACGTGTGCATCCACGATAAGCCGAAGATAATTAGGTCCCACAACGTGATAGGTGGCCAGCCTATCACCATCCCGACACTTTTCCAATTCCGGGCAACGTTGTTGTTATTGGAAAATTGAAAAAACCAATTTTTGATTTATCTTACTCGGGAATCGAACCCCGAGGGTTTCTCTGAGAGAAAATTCGAAAAATTTATTCGCTGAGTTTCTACCGCCAACTCTTCGTGCCTGCGGTAAGTCCAATATTAATTCTAAAAATTTTGGAGGTTAATTAAATAAAACATTTTTTGATTTCGACAATCTATGTGAAACCAGGAACTTCCCGATTTTAGAAAAAAAAAAACTATTTATCTTAGCGACATGTTAAAAATGTGTTTTCCTTTATAAAATCAACTTTCATTTTTAATACCCATTTTTCGTTGAGAACTCTTTTACAAGAAATTTACGATAAATAAAAATTGATTTCTATCAATATTAGACTTTAAGAGCGAAGTGGTGGCGCGAGATGAATCTTGAGTTGCTACATATTATAGGTAGACCGTATTATATTATAGGTAGACCAGAAAATATAGTGTATATTATATGTAGATAACCTTTATATTTGTTCTGTGTAGATAACATTGATAATTATAAAAATCGTGTTTTTAATAAATCAAGAAAATTTCAAAGAATTTTTCTTGTCAGTACTAAAAAAATTTAGTCTTAGAAACATGTTTTTTTGTTTTGGCTTTATTTTCCTGCGCACCCCTGACCTGACAACGCGTCTACACAAAGGATGCGAATATAATGTTTGGGTGAAAATACACTAGATTTTTTTAGGTTGGATAATTATAAATAAAGTCCATACGTTAAAAGATGTAATTCTCATAAAAATACTTTACTAACAATATTACAAGATAGTATAACTTTGCGAGCCCTTACAAAGCTCTGCTTTTTGCTAGTGTAACTTCTAAACTAATGGCGATCATGTTTTGTTTCTGTGAAATATGATCAATGAACTTGACGCTCTAATTTGAAATCAAAATATTTTAAAAAAATATGTCGAACAGTCTCAAAATTTTATGTGAAAACTTTATTTCCGGTTTTGTATAACAAAAACAAACAAAAATTTAATTTTGACCAAAAATTTTAAAATGCCGTATTTTTGAGTATATTTGAAAAAGCTTCATTTATATTTTATTATAACTTCACTGGTTTTTACAGCAACGTTAAAAATGTATTTCCTCAAAAATGTCCATTCTTCAGAAGACCATAACTAGACAAATTAGCGTTACACGAAAAAAAATTGTGTGTAGGTACGTATTAACGTAAGTAAGAACTGTAATTGACCAGAATATAAAGAAAATTCATCCTCACTTTTTTTTTCCTTGTCCGCTTGACGTGAAATGCCCCCTTTAATATATCGTAGAACAACAAAATACAATCACATGGTTTTTCGGAAAGAGATAACCATCACAAACAGACACCAAACCCATGTTGGTCCTGGGCTCCTTGAAAGAATAGGCCAACTGCCGTTCTGCCAGGCAGGTCGCAAAAGGCGACCGATCGGCTATTTGAGTCACTAACTACCATCGTGACTACTAGGTGGTAGAGTTCTTCATTGTCTCGCCCGGGTCTGGTACCAACGCCTTACCCATTCCTGCCGCAATAGCGTCAGTGCTTGTCACTGTCGTGTTCCGGTTTGGAGGGTAAGGTAGCCGGTTAACTTATGCATGTGGCATTAGACCTCGGCACAAGATAGCAACGCACCATTAACATCTTTGGTGTCTATAGACGATGGTTGTGTCTTCCCATCAGGAGACCCATCTCCTTGTTTGCTATCTCTAAAAAAAGCTAAAGATAGTACTTTGCCATCCATGTGGCGGAAATCTAATGTCACATGCATAATTTTGCCGATTACCTTATCCTCCTTACTAGTATATGACAGTGATAACCAATGGCACTATTTCGCCAAGAAAAAGTAAAGTGGTGGTACCAAACCTAAGCAATACATAGAACTCTACCATCTATAAGTAGTCACAATAATAGCGACACGATTGGCCCATTGTTCGCCTTTTACGAGTAGCATAGACCATGTGCCTTCGTTTTTAAAAGTAAGGCAAACGGTGTATTTTTCAAATCTACGTCCAGATGTAAACATTAGCTTCTCGAATTGAGTCATATGACAGTATTTTAAGGGCTTTTATATACGGAACTCCAAAAACAACAAAATCGTTCAACGCCTCATTTTAAGTAAGGATCACAGACCATATTTCATTTAGTCTGACGCGATTACGAATCCTGACCTTGTTTATTTAAAACCAACAATTAAATCAGAAATCACAGTCGCTCAGTAGCAATAAAGCTTTAATTTGATACATAAATATGTAAATGAAGCAATGTTCTAATAGCTTTATAAATGTAGCGGGCGGATCAACTGCTTGATGATAAATATTTGTAGTACTATAATATTCAATACTAGTTAAGTCTGTAATTTTCGTACATTTTTTTGTCAAATGTTGTGATGAATATTCGTTTTCATTATTTTTTTATATCATAAGATAGCAAGCAAGCAAATGGCTGTCCCGATGGGAAGAGAAACCCTCGCCTATAGTCACCAAAGGTGTTAATGGTGCATTGCTATCCGTGTGGCGAGATGGCAATGCCACACCCATAAGTCTACCGGCTACCTTACCCTTCAAACTGGAACACCACAATAAAAATAATTGACGCTATTGCGGCAGTCATCAACTATCCGGGCGAGTCATCAACTACTAACATACTAACATGCCTAAAAGAAGAATTTCCTATTTTGAAACGACTTTCCTAAAGGAGGATGTCCTCAAGTCGGCTATATATTATATTTTTATATCTCAGAAATCAGTCATTTGTGAATCGACTTTAATTTTTTTTTGAGAGGGTATACTGTGAACCGTTTTAATTTTTTTGAGAGGGTATACTGTGAACCGATTTTAATGATTTTCCTTGAGAGGGTATACTGTGAACGGATTTTAATTATTTTTTTGTGACGGTATACTGTGAACCGATTTTAATTATTTTCATTGAGAGGGTATACTGTGAACCAATTTTATTTATTTTTTGAGACTGTATACTGTGAACCGATTTTAATTATTTTATTTGAGAGGGTATACTGTAAACCGATTTTAATTATTTTTATGAGACCGTATACTGTGAACTGATTTTAATTATTTTCTTTGATACGGTATACTGTGAACCGATTTTAATTATTTTTTGAGACGGTTTAATGTGAACCGATTTTAATTATTTTCTTTGAGAGTGTATACTGTGAACTGATTTTAATTATTTTTTGAAACGGTATTATATGAACCGATTTTAATAATTTGTTTGAGAGGGTATACTGTAAACCTATTTTAATTATTTTTTTGAAAAGGTAGGTATACTGTGTACCGATTTAAATTATTTAATTTTAAAGCTTTTAAATTAAACTAGCCGAGTGACCAAAGTTCGCTCGGATAACATTTTTTTTCATATGAAAACAGACACATACCTAAATCATTTTTAATAATTAAAGTCATCTGAACATAAAATTTCGTCAAAATCGTTAGATCGCTAAAGTAGGCATAAGATATAACTGACTGACATCATTTTTATTATTTTAAGTATGTCCTATTTTAACTCGATAACGTCTTGACTGATCTTAATAAACATTTATAAACAGTGGAACACGTGATTGCATTAATATTAAGCGATATAAAGGAGAGGGGGATTTTTGGGCCCAAATGTAAAGGGTTGAAGTATGGTTCAAAAAAATGATACTATTTTTCTAGTTCAAAGTTCAAAATATTAGCTTAATCCGCTTTCTGAGAAAAAAGAAATCACGAAAATAAGTTTGTGGTACTATAATTATATAATCGATAAAATTATAATCGATTTATATAAATAATTTTAATCGAAATATAAGCTCGTAAACATATGTATAAGTGTATTTTTGATTAATATTTAATATAATCAACAGTAAGTACCATCATTATTTTACAAACCATTTATAATATAAAAAGAAAAAAATATAATCGATACAATTTATATAATCGACTGATTACGTTACTTCAAACTTAATACGATTTAGTGTCTGTGGATTTAAAACAGCTAAAATTGACAATTACAACTGACATCACTGACGGCTCGCAAAAGTCGCACTCGCAAGTCGCGGACTTCACTCTTCGCTATTTTACGTACCTACCTACAGAGAGGCATCCTTTAATTTGTGTTCTCCAAAAATCTGTGTTTTAGTATTGTGTCAATTTATAAACATGAAGCGTAGTTGCTTGTATTACAAGAATCAGTTGTTTATATAATAGTAAACGGTTACAGTGAGTTAAACTGTACCATAGTACCGTAACCTTACTTCTAGTGAATATCTTATATCTCTGTTCTCAGATTGCTAAAATCTGTAAAATTTTCAGTATTTATATAACGTTAAACTAGCTATTAATTAACATAATATTCATCTTATTACAAGGGGGGCCCAAGTTTGTATGCAACGGTATCAGTCTCCTTTAAGCGTTATCAGGGCTTCTTTCACATTAACGTTAACGCGAAAGAAGCCCTGATGATGCTTTAATAGGCGAAACCGGTTGGCTGTAAAATTAAAAGTGATTATGATATAAATAAAATTTAAATTACATTTGTGAAACAGTACAAGCGTTTATATTTAAAAAGTCAATGTGATGCAGTTTGACCGAATATCGAAGATGGAAAGTATAAATTATAGCTAAATAGTTAAGAAATCAAAAAAATATAGGTATCTGTTTTTGCTTTGTATATTTGTTTTACTGAATATTATTAAAAAATCCAATTGCAGTCAATAAAAACAGTTTACGAGTTATATAGATAGAATACGAAATAATTTACAATTATGCCTCACTTGAATGTTGGTCAAAACAAAATTATAGTTAACTGTTGAAAAATAAAAATAAAAAATAATCACGTAGAGCAAGCTATTTGTGTCTAAAATATATCATTACGATTGTTACAAGTCGTTATCTACACTATACGTGAGGTGAGCCTTCAGATCTGACTCTCACCTCGGAGACGATGCCTAAATTCACATGATACACAGATGGTTCATCTGTTGCAATATTTATATCAATTCTTCTAAGGCTCCGAAAAGAGTACTTCGTTAATTTACTTCTTATTTTACAATAAAATTATCATGTAATAATTATTATGATAGTCTATATTTATAAGAAACGTAAATTACCACCCCAATTATCTTGCGAGTAAAGACTAAATCAAGACCAAATCATTATTCGTATGATTTAATATAAGTCTTTGTTATTTTTTTAAAGATAACTTGTAATATGAAGCACAACGGCCCTTCAAGATTTAATTACTGGATGAACGCATTTGTGACGTCAGTGCATATGTGACAATCTGCTGATTCAAAATGTCAACTTCATCAAGTCATGGTGAACTCGCTCATTTCAAAATTTGGCACATGATTGTTATAGTTTACAAAGTATACTAAAACAAATTGTTGTAGAGTTCCGTAGGATACAGCAACTTAATTATAGACTATTCCCGCCAAGACTTATCACTAGAATAGTTCAGTTTTAAGAGTAAAGTAGCTAGCAATATATCTCATAATCCCCAGTGCAAAAATGGCAAAATATTGTTTACATAATTATTACCCCATAACCAATTAAGATTTTAAATAACGTCGTCTGTTACATTGTCAGCTTAATTATCGTTATCAAACTATGAAAAAAGCTACCTGTAAAAATTACGCACACATATCGTCGCCATGTAGTAGTGAGACCAAAACAAGGTGCACGCATTGGAATGAACAGTCTGTTTAGTCTGTGCCGTAGATTAACGACACGAAACCGATGTTTGTACACGTCCGACCTCTTCCAATAATAGGATCTGATCGATCTCTGAGGCAGTAAATTGCCAAGACACACTTAGATATAACGAAGCAGCTGCGTTTCTTAAACAAAGTACGTATATTTATAATACAAACAATTTGATCCTCCGTTAATTGGAATCAACTCCCTTAATTATTGTTAATCAGTAATTTTACCATCTCGTTGGTTGAGATGTAATCGCTACTGATTGCGCAATCGGTAAAGCTCGAATTCGATTCTCAGGGACAAACATAGATATATTTGTTAATCTTGGGATTGGAATTGTTCGTGATTTTTTTTCAATAATAAATCTTATTATTATTAATAATTATTTGTTATCATGTGATTTTTTATTAATCGCAAGATATCAAGCAAGTAGATGACTTTACTACCATACTATACCAATTATAGATACCAAAGATAAGATCTTGTTGCGTTGTCATCCATTAAACTAATTTAAATGCCATATACATAAATTTACAACCTTCTCTCCAAATCGGACCATGCATGTGACGGGCACTGTCGGTATTTGTAGCAGGAATGTTTATTTAATACTTACCCCGTGTTGGTACGGGCCAGGCAGGTCGTAAGAGGCAACCGATTGGCTATACGTGTCACTACCATCGTGACTACCAGGTGGTAGAGATTTGCAACGTCTCGCCCGGATATTTAGTATCTCCGCCTTACCTATTCCTGCCACAATAGCATTCATTCTTGTGATTGCCGTGTTCCGGTTTGGAGGATAAAGTAGCCGGTAGACTTAAGCATGTGGCATTGCCATTCTACCACGCGGATAGCAACACACCATTAACATCTTTGGTGTCTATAGGCAATGATTTCTCTTTCCATCAGGAGAGCCATCTGCTTGTTTCCTGTCTTTTAATTAAAAATTAATACTTGAGTTGATAATTTCCGACTATCAATTTTTACTTCTAGCATGTAGCGAAAAAGGCATGAAGTCTGTACTCCACGATCTTGGTAAGCAATTTTGTCCACCTGACAAGAAAAATATACTTTTCTGGGATAGAAAACTTATATGTCAAATCTGTACACAGAATACCTAAATATATATCTAATTTAATTCAGCCTTTTTTACTGATTGAGTGAGTAATTACAAAATATACAAACTTTTATTTAAAATTTTAGTGGCAAGAAATCGTAAATTATTTTTTCTCATGTTATCGGAACCTTTTTGAAAAACAAATCATCTGCAAAAGGTATATTGTAATCATCATCATCTGCTTTACCTATTCCTGCTGCAAGTTAGTGCTTGTCACTTTCGTGTTTCAGTTTAGTTGGTAAGGTAGCCGGTAAACTTATGCATGTGGCATCAAGACCTCGTCACAAGATAGCAACGCACCATTAACATCTTTGGTGTCTATAGGTGATGGTTGACTCTTTCCATCAAGAGACTCATCTGCTTGTTTGCTATCTTATAATATAACAAAACAAAATCTTGTAAAAAGCTAAAGATAAGTGTGTCAATAACATCATGAACCTTATCTAGGTGGTAGATTTCTGCAACGTCTCGCCCGGGTTTGATACCAGTAGGTACTATACCTATAGCACCTGTCGTATACATAATTTTAATGTTAGTCGTCAAGCCACTGCATGGTTTTGTTAAAATCCCTACCACATGAAATAAAATCTTAAACTTTTTTAATAACTACCTCTAAGTTCTAAGACCGTCACAAAAAATCTAAATCTTTATGACTTAAATAATGAACTTTGAGTCAATAATTTAAATGCAATAAAACTGTGACAGCCCACTATTTACCTCCTGTATCTAAGGGAAAACACATGTAATCGAATATAAAACAAAAAGAAATTTCCAAATCTGTTAATAAATTATCAAGTTCAAATACAAAAAAATACAACTCAATTGAGAACCTCCTGCTTTTAGTGACGTCATTTAAAAAAATACTGACGCAGTCACTAGTACGTTAACTTATCAGTTGCTTTACCACTTAAGTTCCAGTAAATGATTGTTTTATTGCATTATTGAGGAGAGACAAGCGATTTGTCTTTTACTTTCAAGGCTATGAATCAATCTTACGGACGTTTGGTTTCCACAAACATGTCCGAGTATTTGATCCGCAGCCGACGGCACTGAGAGCTTTAATTGACATGTGTCAGAATATGTACGGCTGACCCATGGGTCATGCGAAAATAGTGTTTCTTACATTCCTTAACTTTCGCCCATACACGCACTGGCCTTGAGCTATGCGGCTATTGTTATAAATTATAATCATGGAACATGTAAACACTATCTGCAATCAGTGAAATCTTATACAAACAGATCTGCACGCAAAATTCCTTATAGGATAGTTAGAGAGCCGTGTGGAATACATCACGACCCAGAGACACTTGCCTTTTATTTTATAGAATTTTATGCTTAGCTCAAGACAAATAAGGCAACCAAGTATAAATAGGTTATAAAAACTTTTTTATTACTTAGATGCAAGACCGGATCCTTAATGCCACCACGGGGCACTATTAAAATGCAGTGATATTGTTAATACATTTAATTAAAAGAAAGGATAAAGTAGCTGGCGGCTCACCCGATAGCAAGAACTTACCATCTTAGTTAGTATTTATTTCCTTAAAACAATTAAAAATTTAATTTTAAAAGCATTTTCGATAGAGCGAAGTATTTTTTTTCGAATTTGTCGCACCTGAAAATTTGTCGCCATAGGTACTATCCCGAATGCCCCTAGAGTAAATCAAGCGCTACTCAGAAGATCACAAACAAACAGCTGGTTCTTCTGATAAATAGATCTATATACACCTATAAACACCAAATGATGAGTTACAGATTCCAAGCTGCTCCTGAAATTTAGATTTTCAAATATAATAACTTTGGAAAACTAAGTTTGAAAATCTAATTAAGAATGCTTTAGCATTATTTATGTATTTATACTACCATTATCATTACCAACACCACGACAACCAATATTCCCACTATACTACCATCATCTTCATCATCTGCAGTCCGCACGCGAACTCCGAGGAATTGGGAACTGAGATAGGGGCGGGTATGCTCTGTGTAATATCGACTAATGCACTGCACATCAACATTCCGCAAAATTCCTCGGAGCTCGCGCACGAACTGTAAATTACTATATCAATCAAAACGAGTAATGTACTCGCGATAGCTTAATTCTATAAGAATTAAGAATTGTTTTGTGTATTATATGAGCTATCTCAAAGCTGTATTTAAAAATAACTAGTTGACCCGGCAAACGTTATTTTTCCATACAAATTACTTATATTGAATATTTTGGTGTGGTACTTGAAAGGGGGGGCTTATTAAGATAAAACCTATCCTATCTCTTAAGGTGGACCAAACAATAGATATCTACAAAATTTCATTGAAAGAGGTTCAGCAGTTTAGGAATCAACAGCGGATAAACAACGTGACATGACGTGTATGTTATATTAAGATATAAGACTGCTTGGATAACAACAAAATAAATTAATTACTGTTAAATAGACAAATATTAAGATTTGATGGATAAAAACCTAAATCATACTTTGAGCAACTCGGAGATCAAACCTGGAACCTTATGGGCCTAAGCCAAATACCCTAACCACTAGATCATGAAGCAGTCCCACAAAAACATACCGTAGTCAAATGTAATTTAAGTACTAACACATTGTTTTACAAAACGTTTAAGAATAAAGTTAAAATAGAAGAGCATTAAAATTGTCAATATAGTAGTAATCGTGATATCGCTGGTTCTGCAATGCTCACCCCGCGACTGCGCCCCTGCATTCTTGCCAAGTCCTGAACCGCGCTGAACTTTTGCTCTTATTGTCAATTCGTGCCCACTTGTGCGTCGCGTCGCGCTAAACATTATACCCATTCGAGAGGACTCCTGGAGATAAACGGCTTTGTTCAAGGGTGATTGCCGCCATGTTTAAGAAAATTACGATACACTCAACCATTGTTTTCTACTACCATATTTCCATAATAGACAAGTTACATAGAAACAAACGCCTTTAAGAGTTAAGAAATTCGAGTTCTTACAAAATATACTGATGCTTTTGAAGATAATTTGAAAATAAATAAGTAAGTAATAGCCCTTTGTTTTATATTAAATCTGGAAACTCAAATAATTTAGAAAAAGCCTAAACCTCGCTACTTTTTTCAGAAAATAATATTTTAAATGTTAATTTACAGACAATTGATATAATGTCTCTAAAGTTTTTACAGTATACTCTGATGCTTTTGAAGATTATTTTATATAAATAAGTAAATAATATCCCCTTTTTATAATTAATCTAGAAACTCAAATCATTAAGAAAAAACTTACGTCTCGTTACTTTTTTCAAAAAATAATGTTTTAAATGTAAAGTTAAAGAAAAGTGTTAGAGCGTCGCTAAAGTTCTTATCAAACACTCTGATGCGCTTAAAGATAATCTATACATCTATACTTTATACAAATAAATAAAATTGGAGTGTCTGTTTGTAATATTAAAATAACCGGTTTTAACTACATAAATGCATAATATGGATGTACACATACCAAAATAAGACTAATTACGATTTTTATCGGAAGAAGTCGCGGGCACAGCTAGTTTAAAATAAATGAATAAATAATATCCCTTTTTAGGGTTCTGGAGAAAACTAGGAACCCTTATAGTTTCGCTATGTCAGTCTGTCCGTCTATCCATCCGTCCGACCATCCGTCCGTCCACACGATAGCTCAGAGATCCTTAGTAGGTACTAGAAAGCTGTAATTTGGCACGAATATACATATTATTCAAGTCAACAAAGTGGTACTAAAAAATCTTGAAAAATATTTTTTTCAGGGTAGCTTTCCTTCGTGTAAAGTGGGGATGTAATTTCTTTTTCCTGCGTACCCCACTGTGTAGGATATCGTTAGATAGGTTTTTAAAAAATATTTTAGGTTTGTGAAAACAAGTTTTCGATTAAAGGACTTCGTTTGTAAAGTATTAAGCTTTTTAGTGCTTTTTGTAAGAGTCAAGTGTCCTCCCCCCCCCCCCCCCCCCTCCCTCCGCAGGCTAAACGTTTGGTTTTGGGAGTGGGAAAAAATATCATGGTAGTAGTAAATATAATGAAGTTGAAAGGAAAACGATCACGGCTTAAAAGGCTTTACAAGTTTTTGATTTATAGTCAACCACCCTATTAAATGTACTTAGAGAAGTTTTTGTAGACAGTGAACCTTGTGGTGCGGATATGTATTTGTTATTGACGTTGAATAGCTTAAATGTTCATAATACTCATATGAAACAATAAAAAGCCCTCTTCTTGTTCCGCATTATTGGGACGGGCAACTTCGGAACCGTATGTTGCGCGTGGCCCGACACGCACTTTATTTTATTTGTATTAAATCTGGAAACTCAAGTCATTAGGAAAAAAATTCCTACGGTTCACTATTTTTTTTCAGAAACTAATATTTTAAATGTTAAGTTAAAAACAAGTGCTAGAATATCGCTAGAGTTCTTACAGAAGACTCGGATGCTTTTGAATAAATAAGTAAATAATAGCCCTTTGTTTTATACTAAATCTGGAAACTCAAATCATTATGAAAAAGCGTACACCTCGCTGCTTTTTTCAGAAAAAAGTATCTTAAATGTTAATTAAAAGACAACTGATAGAATGTCGCTCCAATTCTTACAGCATACTCTGAATGCCTTTGAGGATAATTTCAAATAAATAAGTAAAGTATCATCACGCCCGATTCCCTTGCGGGGTAGGAAGAGTAAACCAAACGTCTTTAAAATTCACTGCGATTCACCGGTTTGTCGGTTGGCGAGATGAGTGGTGATCCTCATCGCCGCATTTATCGACACGTTAACGATTATGAACTATTTCTAGCGATAATTGGGGCCGACAGTTTAACATGCTCATCCGAGGTACGGGAGTGGTAATAGGTACATCACTCCGCCGGACTCCGAGCTGCTACTGAGGATTAGGTTTTTGAGAAAACCTTCAAAAAAGCCTCAATAACACTTTTTGAGATTGAACCCGAGACCTCATGGTCTAAGCCGAATAAGCTTCCCTTAGGCCAAGAGGCAGTATTTTTGATACTAAATAAGTAAGTAAGCCCTTTTTATTAATAACAAATCTGGTTTGTCCGAAAAATAATATCCTTAATGTAGATTTCCTACAGAAGACTCTGATGCTTTTGAATATAATTTAAAAATAAATAAGTAAATAAAAGACTTTTTATACTAAACTAACAGTTACTCGCGACATCTTTCACGTGATCAAAACTTATTACTTCCATGTACACAGTCGGGTAAAGAAGTATCGTATGCAATATACGATTTTCTGAATTCTGGATAATGAAGCTTCCTAAAGAAAAATAATTTTTAAAATCGATCAAGTAGTTTTTGAGGTAAATCGTAACAAACAAACGAACATTTAAATAATCAAATCTTTCCTCTTTATAAAATTAGTTTTGATCTGATCAAATCATTAAAAAAATGCCAAGACTTCGATTCTTTTTCCGGAAAACAATAACTGAAATGTTAATTTAAAGGCAAGCGGTATAGTAGCGGCATTTTATCACTATCTTCAAAGAACCTTAAAGTGTATTGATGTTTCTTACTGTAAATTATCACAATCGTTTATAGTACCAAAAATTAGTATGTATCAAGTATCATTGCGATATTACTTACTCAAATTTAATTACTTAATATAAGGTATCAATCCCGCGCAATGAGACTTCTTTTTATAAGTAAAGGATCTAAAGAAATCCAAAGAAACCCACTTCATATTTATATAAAAAGTCGGTTAGCAGCTAACTTGTGAGCCATATACTAATAAGACGAAATTTACGGCGCTATAACAGATAGGGATGAATTGTAGTAGGGGCCGTTCATGTATTACGTAAGCAGATGTTTTACAATTATTGACTCCCCCCTCCTCCATGTCAGCAAAAGTAAGCAAATCACTTACCCCTTCCCCCCTTGCTTACGTAAACATTTGTAAATTTATTTAAAAATCTGTTCCTTAGTTTTGTTATTGACTCATGAGTAGCAGTTTTTAAGTTTAAATGTAAGTAATAGGATGAGGTAGGTAAGATAAAAGAGTTTAGCAAACATTTAACGTAGCAGGCAGTAAATATATAGAAAACTTGAAAAGTAAAAAAAATAAAATTTTGCAGACGTAATCACCATTTACGCTCCCCCCCCCCCCATCCCCACCCCCTTGTCATCACAAATAAGCAAAAAAAAATATAATTCCCATATTAATTTATTATTAATGTCCCGACTTGAATATATATAACTATACCTATAAAGTTTCATGTTTTTAAACTTAGGCGTCTGTTGTCTGGGTAGCAGTCAACATTGCGTTATTAAGTAGGTAGATTTCACGCATGATTTTTTACAGACTAAATATCCATACTAATATTATAAATACGAAAGTCTTTCTGTCTGGCCATTACGCTTTCATATCTAAATTGCTGAAGCGATATCGATGAAATTTGGCATGGATATAGTTGAAGATCCGTAGTCAACATAAACATTAAAAAGATATCAACTAGTTTCGGACCTATATGAGGTCCTTCATCAGGGTAAGTCAGACGTTGTCGCGGTCGCGTCTCGTCTCGTACTAAAAATATAATTAAAATTGCTGCTTTTACCTATACATGAGAGTAACTATAACAAGTGATATGATTACTTATGTTGTATGTCAACTCGCCATTCAGCCCGAGCCCCAAATTGAATCGAATCATTTAGAGCTCTTACACATATAAACAAGATACAACGTGGCTTCGTTCTAAGACGGGACATAATTTGTAAGAAAATGTGTAAGATCCCTTTTGTCAATTGAATCGGGCTCCAAACGGCAACGCATATTTAACATCTTTAATATCTACAGCCGATTGTTGTTTATTTCAATCAATAATTGTCTACTTGTCATTAAATGACATGAAAAGTTGTAAGAATGAGAGTTTCATTTTGACATAAATAATTAAAAAAATTGAATAAGTAATGCCATTATTCCTATTTTGTGTTACTTTTACGAAAATAATGATTTAATATACCTATGTGTATATTTAAATAATGATTTAATTTTGTAAATATATTTAAATGTGGCCATGTATAGTATATATAATAAGTATGTAATTATTTTATTTATTAACATTTCATTATAGGTAAACAAATTTGGTTAAGGAAATTATTAAATAGCAATCACACACAAGCATGTTTGTTCGATACAAAGTAAACTTTGTCACGCATAACGCCTTGAGAGATTTGTGTGAATTTGAAATACAGGCAGTACCTATATACCCAAATAGTAAACTTAACTCTCTCAAACTTAATCTCGAAAAAAAATATTTACGTAGGTTCACAAAAAAACCTACTCACGCAGCGGGCTATAGGACGCAACTAGTAAGGTTGTAATTTCTAAAATAACCTGCACATACAATTTGAATTAGTAATTGTAACATAATTATATATAAAATAAATTAGTCACGCAATCACAGCAACAATAGTACGGTACAAATTCAATTCATTGTACCTCGAGGCAGACGATACGTTGACGCAACGCAAAACAATGGGGTTTCGGTTCACTGACCTTTTAAGATCTGTGACATCGCTGCGAAAATATGGGCACAGTTAAGATGTACACTTAATCTATGCTATAATAAAATTTTAATACGCAATCTGTACTAAATTTATTCTAATTTAAATATCCAAATCTAGTCACGCGTGTTTCGCAAATGGTTGCAGACGATAGCGAAAAAAGCGTATCGTCTCGATGTATGTCTTGCAAATACGATTACAAAAAATTTGGAAAAATCGATTTCACACACACGCAAATGTTTATCAGTTTTACATCTCGGCCGAGTTTAGCATCAAGTGGTCATCCTTTACCTCTTTACCTAGAGGAATAACGTTCAGAAGAGCGTTATTCCTCTAAGAGGTAGCATAGATATGTAGCATTTACTTGTATTTTTCCCCGTGTTGGTTCCGGGTTTCTCTGAAGAATACACCAACTGCCGTTCTGCCAGGCAGGTCGTAAAAGGCAACCGATTGGCTATGCGAGTCACTACCATCGTGGCTAATAGGTGGTAGAGTTCTGCATTGTCTCGTCCGGGTCAGATACCACCGCCTTACCTATTCCTGCCGCAAAAGCGTCAGTGCTTATCGCTGTCGTGTTCCGGTAGGAGACCCATTTGCTCGTTTGCTATCTTATGATATAAAAAAAAACTTATTCCTGCCGTTTTGTTTTCGGTGTTTGTTGAATCATGTTCCAGTTTGTAGTAAAGATATAAATAATTATTAAAATGTTAATTAGTTAATATTTAATTAATGGAATAATCCTTACTTTAAAAAAGGTTTACGTACGCTTGTGGCATTCCGCCACACAGATTGCAACACAATATTAACATCTTTGATGTCTATAGGCATTAACAAATAAATAAATAAACGTTAAATAGACATTTCAGAAAATATGTTTTTTTTTTGTTTTCTGATAAAAACAATGTTGCCCGGGATTGGAAAGTGCTCGGTTGGCGATAAGCTTGCCACCTATCACATTTGTGGGACCACGTATCTTCGACTAATCATGGGTGCACTTATTGTACCTCTGCCTACCTGTTTGTTTTGCAATGCTATGATACAAACATGAAATAAAAAATTGAAGGATATCTTCATATCTTCCTACCACGCGTGAGGTACAACATGAGCGAAAGCAAAACAAGCTACTACCACCTTGGCTTATTAATATAATAGCTGCCCAGCGCAGCTTCGCCCGCGAGTATATTAACTTGTTAATATAGTTTTTAATACAAACTTTCAACCCCTATTTAAGGATAGATTTTGTAAAAAAAAGTACCTGTATTTGAACCCAATTCTTAAACTATCTACATGCCAAATTTCAAAAGATAGACTGGCATACAAACATATAGAATGAAAGACAGATAAACAGACAAGCAGATAGACAGAAATAAATACAGCTAGACAGACAACCCAAGCACTAGTTAACTAACTGTCTCGTTGATCGAATGGAGCGTATACACGACTAAGAATGCCGATTGATATGAAGCGGCTTCATCGACGACAGAAACATATAATTAGTTGTGATATACGGTAACAAGATATTTATTTTTAATTTAAATGGTGCACAGAGTTAGGATAATGAAGTCCTTTTTGCCTTTTCTGTCTAAAGTATAGATAACACTTTCGGTCAGCACCTAATTAATCTCATCATGGTATGACAGTCTTGGTTTTCTCCGGCACTTATAACATTCGTCCAAATTTGTATTTTATGTCTGTTTTGGTTAACCTTACATCTACCATTCTTTCTATATGTCCAAACCATTGAAGTTTAAACATGCTTTTTCTCATTTTACCCCGTAATTATCTTTCAGATCTAGTCTTTCTCTTCAGTTTTACGAACCTAGTCTGTGAGTATTGTGACATATATTTTCCGTAGTGATCTCATCTTGATAACATTGATTTAACTTTCTTGTCTTGTCTGACATACCCAACTCTTACAAATACAAACAAAAGCATTAAGATAAGCACATTATTATTCAGAGCACGGACACGGGCACCCTGACTTAGAATAATTGTGCTTTAATTAACGCTCCTTTCTGTCTGTGCTTTGCAGACACTCATCTTGCGGTATCAGCGGTGTACCTGCCACCGTAAGAGGAATACAAATCCGGTACACCTTACGGCACATTTTAAATTTGGTTAAGTTTAACAGCATTGTATTTATCGTTGCTTAGAATATCTCTTTCGTGGTCTTCACGTCAAATCCTGTCCAATCACTGGAAGATATATTTTCAATCAGATACAACTGAAAAACTTTTAAGTCTTTCTTTAAAAAAGCAGCACAATAACTTTTAATAAGTCACAATACAACGTCCATGAGTAGTGGTGATTATTTACCATGGGATGAACCTATTTGCCTTCTTTTCTGTATGAACAAACGTAAGCGAAATCAGTTTCATAATATAGCACGCACGCAAATGTGAGATTTTGCATAACTAAAGTTTGTGCGGAAAAGACGTGCAGCAATCGAAAATACTGATTAATCACTTAATAACTGCTCCGCTGTCTTGTACTTAGTTTATTCGTTTCAGAAAATATCGAGGTGTCTTATGCATAAAGATATAGGGTCTTATGGACACTCGATTGGAACGCAGTACCTTTCGCTATATCTGAAACTGTGACATCACGACAAGTAAACAATAAAATTGTATGCAATAATGATTATTTCAATTTATTTATATTAACAAAACGTTAAAATTATAAAATGTTTTTGTATACTCTAAAATTTGACAAGCCGATCAGTATAAAAGTTTTAGTTTCTTAGATTATGAAAGTAGGTACGAAAAGTCAAAAATGACTGCAAAATGATGATACCCATGTATTTTTTATATATTATTAGATAGCTAACAACTAGATGGCGCTAGAAAGAGGAACTATCGCCTACAGCCGCCTATAGACACCAAAAATGTTAATAGTGCGTTGATCTCTGTGGTGGGATGGCAATGCTACGTCTATAAGTCTACCAGTGACCTTATCTTACAAACTGAAACACGACAATGACAAGCACTGACGTCATTGCGGCAGAAATAGGTATGGAGTTGATACCATACACCCGGGTGATGTTACGGAACTTTACCACCTAGTATATATATTCATAAATTTATTACTTTCTTTAAATTGTAAGATAGCAAACTCTCCTGGAAAGAGCCAACCATAGGCTATAGGCACCAAAGATGTTGATGATGTGTTCCTATCCGTGTGGCGAGGTGTTAATGCCACTTGCATACGTTTACTGACTACCTTATCCTCCGGCTCGGAACACGACAATGACAAGCACTCACGGTGTTGCGGCAATAATAGGTGATGCTTTTGTACCAAATACCCGTTCGAAACGTTGCGAAGCTCTACCACCTAGTAATCACGATGGTAGTGACGCGAATAGCCAATTGATCGCCTATGTCGAACTGCCTGACAGAATAGCAGATGGTATGTTCTTCAAAGAAAGTCCGAAGCAACACTGGGACTTAAACAATTACAGTCGAATTTCATCAATTAGACGCAAATCAGTTTCTTCTATAATTAAAATAATAAGAATTTAATAAACTATAATTATTAAATATTCTCTACCTTCAACTAAACTGTATTTAACTACACAACTACGGAACGAAAAGAGGTTGTCATAGAACGATGACGAGATGAATGGCACACAGCTTCGTGCCATGTTACGCCCCATTCAATTAGATATTGTTGTTGAATTTTAAATTAGATTCCGAGCATAGTAGAGCTCAACATGCTGCCTATTGGGTAATTGTAATGAAATGACGTTATGCATGAATCAGAGATGGACGTGAGTAACTGTACATGATCACATTATTGACATAATAGCAAATAATAATTGGTCTAAGAATGAAACAATGTTACACTCCTATCTGATATTTATGACAAAAGCTTTGAAGATTGATAGTGAGGTCGTCATCAGATATTATTATCATACATTTTCAATCGAATAGGGAAGGTTTTTATTCTTTTATAAATCTCTATGCATATAATTCACTAAACTACTTATTCCTAAACCTTTGGAATATTTTTATGATGTTTTGTGTGGATTCGAGTGGATCCCTAAATAGCTAATTTTCCCCGTGTTGGTTCCGGGCTACTTTGAAGAATAGAGCATATGCCATTCTGCCAGGCAGGTCGTAAGAGGCGACCGATTGCCTATGTGAGTCACTACCATCGTGGCTACTATGTGGTAGAGTTTTGCATTGTCTCGCCCGGGTCTGGTACCACTGTCTTTTCTATTCTTGCCGCATAGCGTCCGTGTTGGTCACTGTCGTGTTCCGGTTTGGCGGGTAAGGTAGCCGGTAAACTTATGCATGTGGCATTAGACCTCGCCACAAGATAGCAACGCACCATTAACATCTTTGGTGTCTATAGGCGAAGGTTGACTCTTTCCATCAGGAGACCCATCTGCTTGTTTGCTATCTTATGATATAAAAAAAACATTAACATCTTTTAGAGTCTATAAACGATTGTTATTGTTTTTCAACAGGAGAGACGTATATATATTAGAAGCACCGGTTTTGGCCATCTTAGTACCTTACTGTTCAATTGAAATTAGAAATTGAATTAAAAATATAATTATTACATTTACACATATAAATAAATCAAATTTAAAAGAGTATTGTTTAAATATTTTAATAAAATTTTAACATTAAATGGTCACAAAGGTACAGATGCCACAATCCGTACTTCTTCTACCTTACTTGTTCGCAAGTCTACGCTTTAAAAAACGCAAGTTTACGCTTTTAAAAAATACTTAAACTTTATTACTCGGTACAAAAATGATACAAAATACACTTAAAAATAAATAACCATCATAATTTATCAGACATATATCAATACTATTTGTTATTTATGTGAATTCGCGTGTTGTAAAATCGACAAACTGGGCCGACGCTATTGTAGCCTGCCCGCCTCCAGCTAGCAGATAATACTGGCCCTCGGGTCTCAATGAGAGTAATGTAGCCTCTTTACAGCTCTCCGCAGAGACGTCTTATTTAGACTCAAAAGGGCCTTAAATTGATGGCTTTCAGCGCAATCACCTCACCAAGTAACAGTAAGTATCAAAACCAAAATGATTTGCCTATAAATTCCTTTAGAAGACGCAATTTGTCAGAACTATAAACCAACGAGATAACTCTCAGGTTTTCGTTGTCAAGTAATATTCATCTATAGATACTTCTATATAAATATGTAGCGCCTCTCTGTACATTCAATTATTTATGTCAAATTTCGTAATAAATTAAAAGTGCCTAATCACTTTTGTTTCATGACTTACTAACAAATATTTAACTATCCATACTAATATTATAAATGTGACAGTAACTCCGTCTGTTTGTCTGTCTTCTTCACGCCAAAACCACTGAACAGATTTGAATTAGATTTGATAAAAATATAGCTTGAGACCCGAGAAAGGACATAGATAAGTTTTATCCCGGAATTCCCACGAGAACGGGAACTATGCGGGTAAAACCCGGGGACTTTTATTTTAGAAATTTTTTCACGCGAAAGAAGGCGCGGGAACAGCTAGTTTTCAATATTTTCTTCTTACTTTCTGGCTTAATCAAGATTTTATTTAATCTTACCGCTTAAGTTGTGTTTTTTTAATTCATTTGGTATCAACTTACCAACAAACACGATACTATTAAAGAAATGGGAGTAATCCACTTAAAATAAAATTATAGAAAACTCAATCGAGTACATTTTACATATGTAATGTACATTACATAAAACAATTACACAAGAATGTAAACAAATACATGTACTTAAAGCTTTTATTACCTTCTTCTCGCAAATGATGTGTGTGTAGTTCTTTAAAAGTTCTATAAACTGAACAATAAGTGTCAAACTTGCGTAACCAATTAACTGTATAAGAACATTCCAAATTTTAAAACTAAAAACCAGTAGATTATTTAGTTTTAGTTTATTTCTAATTTATCCATAAATTCCGTCACACGAATTTCATGATTTTTTGACCCCTCCCTCCCCCTTGTCACAGTCGGTCACATTTGTGAGACCCTACCTAGTTTGCCGTCACATATTTTGCAATTTTACATTGGAATAATGATCTCATTTGTTTATTTCTTATCTACTTAGGTGGCTTTTTAAATTAAGTGTTTAATTATATTTTGAAAAATGTGATGTCACAAAAGTTGGAACCCCTCCCCTTATCACACAATGTCACACTTCGTCGACCCCTTCCCTCCCCATAACGTCTGACATAATTTATGGATGGCCACTTATGAGTTTGTTTTTGTGTATAAATAATTGTTGCTTTTCACTTTTCTATCAATTTCCATTATCAACTATATAAATAGACAGCAACAAAACTTTTATGAATTCTCTTTAAACTTTGCGCCTAATAAAAATAACTTTTAAAACAAGTAAATAACCACCAGTTTATATGTAAATAGTTATATTAAATCCAGAAGTACAATAAATTTACTCAAGAGAAACAGAAAAGTTGCAAACACAAAAGCCGTACTTTTAGCATATCACGGTTATGTTTCTTCTATTTTACAATACAGCATCCGTAATCTGATTGATTTTCATTGAATCCAGAAAAAAATGTACAGCGTACTGGGCAGCCAAGGGGACTTTACTTTGAGGTCTGAAACTAGTTTGAACTTATTAACCCCTGTGTAAGTCCCAGGCTTCTTGGAATAATAGGCCAACTGCCGTTCTGCTAGGCAGGTCGTATACGGCGACTGATTGGTTATACAATTAGTCATTACCATCGTGGCTATTGGGTGCTAGAGTTCTGCATTGTCTCGGCCGGTACCAGAACCACCGGCTTAACTATTCCTGCTGCAGTAGCCAGTAGCGTCAGTGCTTGTCACTGTCGTGTTCCGGTTTGGAGGATAAGGTAGCCGGTAAACTAATTCATATCGCATTAGACCTCGCCAAAAGGTAGCAACGCACCATTAACATATTTGATGTCTATAAGCGAAGGCTGACTCTCTCCATTAGGAGACCCATGTGCTTGTTTGCAATTTTATGATATAAAAAATAATTAAAAAAACTACATTGATTCGACATAAGTTTAAAACATTTAACGTGATGATGTATTTTAAAATTAATATCGTCTCACGGAATTACACCAACGACTAACCAACGATTTTGTGTACATATCCAGTCAACGGAAGTTGCCTTTCCAAAAAAAAATTAAATTAAAATATGCTATCTATATATTAATAAGTGAAACGAAAACTTTGCACGCTTTTTAAGGTTCCGAAGTAAATTATGTCCGTCCGTACATCCACAGTTCAGCTCAGAGATCATTAGTATCTACTAGAAAACTGTAATTCGGTATTACATTACACGGACACTAGTCACGACAACAAAGTGGTAACATAAAATCTTGAAAAATATTTTTTTAGGGTAGCACCTCATTACGTAAAATGTTGTTGTTCATTGATATAAAAAACCCTAGATGCACAGTCCCGAACAAAACTGACACTCAAAAGTGTCCCTAATTTTATTTAAGTAGTTATAGATATGGTAAAAAGCAAAAACATAACCAACCTTAAGTGCAAGACTTATAGTTATTTTTACAAAGCAATGTACGAAAATAAATAAAATTGACAGTGTCGCGACCGGCGCGATTCTATTTGAAATGAGCGCACAATTTAAAATTGTGCGCTCATTTTTGGAGGACGATTTTGACACACTGAATGTGTATCTTGAGTTTTTTTATATCAATGTTGTTGTTAATCTTTTTCTCATGTATCCCGCAGTGAGGAGTATCGTTGGATAAGTTTTTAAAAAATGTTGCAGGTTGCTGAAAACAAATTTGCGATGAATGCACTTTTTTGTGATATATTAAGCTTTAAAATGCTAATTTTTGTTAGATGTCCCCCGTTTACCAGCTGAACGTTCTGAACCGAGCTCTCTTCTTAATCCGCATTATTGTGATGGGCAACTTCGGAACCCTACATTGTGCGTGGTCCGACACGCACTTTACTAAATTATTTACGTTATTAACGCGAAAGGAGGAGTATTAAACGTGGCACATGACCACATTAATAATAGGTGACTAACAACAAATTGTGTACTTACATAATACATATCCAGTCAACGCAAGTTGCCTTTTCCAGAAAAGCTAAATTATATATAATAGTAGAGTGGCCCAAGCATTGATATAAAAAGGGAAGATACGTTACCTAGTCACAGCGCCTGGTCCTACAAAACTAGGTCCGTAGACACAGTGACAATTGGTAACAATCAATCACCCGCGGGACTTCATATCATGCACTTATATTTTCCGACTGTTTTACCATTAAACACGCATCAAAATACCTTCTTGTATATTCAGCCAATGTTATATTCACTCAAGGAAAAAAAATAAGACACACGGGATTACTTTCCATTCGTAAGTACGGTTAAAACAATTTGTTTGAAAATAAGATTAAATTATTGTTTAGTTCGCCATGTACAATACAAAAGTAAGCGAGAGAAACGTAGTTTGCTACGTTCGTTGCATTACTTTGCTTGACGATGATGGAGGCTTTGGCTTATGCGCTGGAGTGCTGCAAGCATATGGATGTATAAACGGTACATATAACAAAATAACATTTTTTAAGATTTTTATCTGCCTGTCTGTCTGTCTGTTTGTTTCGGCTAATCTCTGAAACGGTTGGACCGATTTTGATGAGACTTGCACTCATAGATAGCTAATGTAATAAGGAGTAACTTAGGCTACTTTTTTTAAACAATCCTACGCGGACGAAGATGCGAACACAGTTAGAAATAAAATAGAAAGACTGGATAGTAATGTCACGTTTTTGTTTATCTAGTCTTGGACCTCGAGCTTAAGAGGAGCGACTAATGCTCTATCACTCCACTTCGAACTTAGCTACTACCTTTTCAAATAGTTTACCTTTTCAAATAGTTTCTCTTTGCATTCAATTGTAAGCCCATTCTTTTTTATAAAACTGATACTATACATATTGTAGACATATAACGTTGGGACGTAGCAAGAATGTTGAATATAATTTTCAACCAATTTTCCAAAAGGAGCAGGTCGACTGATCGAGCTTAGGTTTAGCAATTGAGATATTAGAGCGTAACATATCTTCCCTTTTTATATCCATGGGCCCAAGAGAGTATTTTGGGATTTACTCCAGCGCGTTAGATTAAAATAGGGGAAGACGTACATGGGATTATGTTGAGGCTCTCCACCAAATATAAACCCTTTATATAGAGGGTAAACAGGGCAGAAAAAACAAAATTCCGATAACTTCGTCTTGTGGAAATTATATTTTTTTTATTTGTAGATTTTTCTCCACCACCGAAATGAAAAACTTTATATAACATTTTATTTTTCCTTTAATTTAATCTACAAAATGCAATAGGTCCCTGCGACCCAAGGTGAGCCCAAGGTATTTATAATATAAGGGTCTATAAATTAGCTTTTAACGTTAACTGCGCGAAAGAGGTAGTATGAAATTTAGCACAGATGTTTACATACTGAAGTAGTGCGAAAAACCAATATTTTTATATAACTAGCTGACCCGGCAAACCTTGTTTTGCCATTCATATTAGGAATCCATAGCGGACAAACAAAACAACGTGACACGTAATTTATATAAGTCTACGCCCTACGGGATTGTCCTTCCATGCAGCCAAAATGGCATTAAACTTTATATGGTGGTTAAGTATTCTTAAATTTTCTGTTTTTCCGCGCAAATTTCTTAATATCTTCTTTTATAAGAATCTTCTCCTTACATTTACAAACACAAAAAAAAATACCGAAATTAGTCCAGCCATTCAAGCGTGATGTCGTGACCAAGGAAAATAGGGATTGATTTTTATATATATAGATAAGCAATGTTAGAAAAATACATTAAATAAATAAAAATAAACTTTACCCACTACCATTAAATTGACACACATCATAATATGTAAACTACTTATTTTGTTTATGATTAAAATCAATTGTTTACTTAAAGGAGATATTTTTATTGTTAAATTTATGGCCAAAAACATGGTTGAATTTCAACCAGAGGTCGATAACTAATCGTAGGAAAGTCAAAACTGTATATTGAATATTTTTTTAAAAGAATACTTGGGGCGTGATCTACAATCGATATCGAAGCCAAAAATATAATTTTTAGAATTTTAGTCTGTTTGTCTGTTGGTCTGATTGTCTATATGTATGTCCGGGGTAAACTCAAAAAGTACTGCACGGATTTACTTCAAATTTTGTATGAATATTACTAATAGGTCGGGTCAACATATAGGCTACATATTATCACGCTATCACCTACGGGGTAGGGGCAGTGCGGAGTAAACGAACTCCGCGCGGACGAAGTCGCTGGCAACAGCTAGAATATATTAATACTCGAAGCGAAAAATTTGGATCCCTTTTTAAGTAAATTGCTCGTAAGTCTATGATTCAGCACACTTAAAGATAAAATTATTTGAATAAGAAAAGTAGAATGTTTAAATTGACATTACAATTTAAGTAAATTAAGGTCTTGACTACTAGACTCAGAAGCCGAGTTTACGACACTCTTACAAGGTCATAAATTTGACTATTCGGTGATCACTATCCTTTCATAATTTTCAATAATCTTTTATAATCAAATCGTTACAGTTATTAACTATAATTACCCACGATAAGTACAAGAATCTTATCTGCGTGTTTCCTAAGACCATTGTTCGTTCGGTTAGCACACAATAGAACACCAAGAGCGAACCTGTCGACGGAAGTAGGACGCACGAGGAGCGTCGTACCGAGGTTGCGGTGGTGAAATGTATGGGCGGTCCTGAACACGCCGCCCCGCCCAGCCCTTTCACTGCCCCGCCTCCTCCCTCCTACCCCTAGCCTTCCATAAAACTAATATTGCATAACCCTCTTCTATACCTCCAGTTAGGAACACGCCTGAGGCTGCCCTCATTCAGGCTATAGAAACGTTATTACAAAATAAACCTACCCAATTTACTTAGATTGAACCTTAAGCTGTGAGCACAATTGGCAAATTACAACCTACAGGAATACCTAAATGAATTTAAAGAGTAATAAAACCCTTGTAATGCTCATAATATCTTTGCAACATATGTAACTCATTTACACAAAAAACTTTTGTACCTCCAGAGTCCAGTTAGAACTACATCTAAGGGCACCTTCATTTGGACTATAGAAATGTTATGATAAAATAAATCTACCCAATTTACTAAGATTGAACTTTAAGCTGTAAACACATTTGGAGGTACAGAGTATAAAAATAACTAATGTCTTTTAAATAAATTTAAGCCCCTTGATATACTTTTCCTACCTATATGTTCGTATGTTTAAATTGTAAGATGTCTAGATGTGCGTTATTCAATCGGGTTAAACGGATCTAGATAAAAATTAGCATGGAATTACACACATTCAGTCTTAACACATAAATTCCATTTTATTGCAAAATAGTATTGTTTGGGATTCACAAAAAACGTTAGTGTTATTATTTTATAATTTTAGTGGGTCGGGCAGGGAGGGGCATCTGCCCTCCCCGGAATTTGTTTATCTATTAACTCTATTGTTGTAGATAAAATATAATAAGATAAAAATATAGTCTTAAAATGTTTCCGTCCCCCCCCCCCTCCCCCCACCTGTCTCAGAGCCTGGGTACGCCCATGGATATATTATATCGTAAAAATAGAAATAAATCATGTTGTACTGTTTTGTCGTACCGAATGAGATGACAAGATTTAAAAAAAAATCCCTTGAAGTAATTTTTTTTTAATCTTTAAGTAGTATTATAACTCTGTATTCCTGTGTGTAATTGCAAGCTACACTGACAAACTAAGAAATTGTCTTGAAAGGCGAATCCATTTAATCCATGGGTAGGTACAACGATGCTTCATATTTAAACTCCATAAAGCCGTTTCTACTGTAGATCAGGCCAAAATAATAAAAAACCTTCACACACACGAGTGAAAAATATATCTAATATTTTTCGAATGTATGTACTTATATATGTATATGTATATATATATATATATATATATATAATATATATATATATATATATATATATATATATATATATATATATATGTATATATATATGTATATATATATATATATATATATATATATATATATATATATGTATATATATATATATATATATATATATATATATATATATATATATATATATATATATATATATATATGTCCATCTGTCATATGTAAACAACATTTCAGTCGACCCAGCCCGAGCGTGGCATAATGTGCTCTTAGCCTTATTGCCCTCACCGTGTTAATGCAATCGTGGATTAGCAAATGGGCAGTTTAAGCTTCACGATTACTCTATAAATTATTCGCCAGAATGAACTCAGAACGATCTTTTAATTATGTATGCGAGCTACCATTGTCATGTAGCTAAGCTTTGAACTGCTGGTTATGTGTTAATACAGCATTTGTGGAATTGGTCCCAAATTAATAACAAACTGAACAAAGGTATCTATATTACTCTGGCATATCAATGGAATTTATTGCTGGGAATATCCTTTTGTTGCGTATAAGTTAAGGATTTAATAGTTTCTATCGATATTTTAAAGGCTAAATCTCGCGAACGTAACCTCTTAATATTTGATAATAATATTGAACGATAAAATTATTCGTGTAGTGACAGTTGTGGTTATTTAAAGTTCTAAGCTTAAAAATGATGACTATTTATACATCTTTTATATAGTATACTTAAAATTTAGAAGAAAGTCTTCTTAAATTCATAAACATGTTATGATTGAAAAAATGCTGTATAGAATAGGTACAAAATATCAATTGATTTTCTCACCAAATATAATCGAGCATATTTTTGTAACTAGTAATTTAATGCCTTTATGCTATATAGTATTATAGAGTATCGAGGCATTAAATAATTAAGACTATATAGAAAAAAAAATATAGCGTTTTTAATATTATTGTTATAACTGCTTGGTTAAAATCGTGAGGTTCCCAGTTCGAGAATTCTCAATTTGATGGTTATGGGTTTACACAGCCGTTTCTAGTGCACGACACTATTCATTTTACATATCCCCCAGGAAAACGGCATGAGGATACTTATTTTTCAGAGATAAGGTGCGGCTACCTTATCTCTGAAAAATAAGTATCCTCATGCCGTACCTGACCTGCGCGTAGAACCATTATCAGTGGATAAAACTGCATAACACGGTCAACATGAAAAACCTCGCAATAATGTAATAATTTCCTGATTAGTTGTGCCATGTGTCGCACTCTTTGTGTAAGGGACCCTGAAAATATTATTTACAATTTCAGGATTATATTTTTCTTTATTAAGTTTTGTTGAATTGATATGGCATTATCATGCAATACCATGTCACATGGATTTACTCGTAAGTTAAGAAGTTAAAAAGCGTGTATTTTTATATCTTATATAAATTTTAAATATTTTTCAGAAGTAAGAGAAATTAGGCCCGAAAGAAAGTGTTAGTGTAAATATAAGAAAGGGCATAACTCCAATGGTTCGGATATGTAGAAAAAATTGCCGATGAAACTTTGACAAAACAGATATACAATACGATTGTGAAAGGATGTATTAAGCGGGATTGGTCTTTCCGATTCTTTTAGATTGATTCGGTGCTATCTAAATAATAAAAATAATAATGATTGAGGAGAAAACCACGTAAATTTGCAATGATCGTGACACATGACACGGGATTCTCTCTGTATTCTCCCATAATTCTCTGGTATAATTCTCTATGTATGTATGTATGTATGTATGTAACTAAAAATTAAAAATGAGAGACTGACGGCCGGTTTTTGAGACGCAAATAATTTTTTAACAAGCAATTAATCTCTGCTTAACAGACAACTTGCTTGTAAAAATGATGTTAAACAGTGATTAATCGCTTGTTAAAAATTATTTGCGTCTCAGACACCGGCCGTTAATGTTCCATTAGAAGAGAATCATACGAGCAGGAAAACTAACCCGACACGAAGTGTTACATGTAAATAATGGAAATAGTCTGCTATGATTGTCACGAAATTTTTTTTCTGAAAAAAAAATACATAGAAACACACATACCTACAACAATTTTCTTAGAAAGAAAGAAAGAAAGAAAATATTTATTTGCAAGAATATGGGTGTTACAAGTTGTTAAAAATAAATTAAGTTACCGACATATTCTACCAATATATGGTGTGCAAATATTTTAAAAAAATATCATTATATATTACATTTAAAACTATAAATTGTATCGATTTTTCAGAATTACTACCGGATCGGAACGCGGCCACACACTGAGAAGATCCGGCGGAAGAAACTCAGCGGGCTGGTCTTTTTTTCTCTAATTTATGTTCTTGTTATAAATATACAAGGATGATTCCATTTTTTTTATAATTTACATAATGTTCACCATTTACAAAATTTTTACTACATTGAAATTTTTTTAAGGACAATTCAACAAACTTATATTTCTATCCATTAACATTTAATTTTATCGGCTAAAAATTCTTTAATATCATAATAAGTTTTATCTAACAGCAAATCAAACAACTTTTTGCGAAATTTATTTATAGGCAATGATTTAAGACTATCAGGAATATGATTGTATATAATAATAGACATACAATACACATTTTTTGTAAAAATATTTAATTTTTGGTTAGGCACATATAATTTCTTACTATTCCTAAAATATGAGTTACCAGTGACTTCAGCATTTGTTTTAAATAACTTTTGGTGCTTTTTTACAAATACGCATACCTCTAAAATATACAAACATGGTAAGGGAAGTACCTTAAGAGACTTGAAAAGTGGTTTACAGGAATGTAACTGATTAACACCACATATTGCTCGAATACATTTCTTTTGGACTCTAAAAATTCGTACCAATTCAACAGAATTTCCCCAAATAGGAATTCCATATTGTAAATTAGAAGAGACATATCCATGATATGCTAATAGGGAGGTTTTTGCGTCTCCTACTTCCCTTAGTCTTCTCAAGACATAGACAAATCTATCAATCTTATTACATAGAGATTCAATGTGTGCTTTCCAATTACAATTTTTGTCAATAATTATTCCTAAAAAGTTTGTATAATCTACATCATCTATATTTACTTTATTTAAAAATATATTTGTGTTTTTGGTAATATTACTGTGGTAGTTCTGAAATTCAATTAATTTTGTTTTAGTTACATTAACTTTTAAATTATTATTAATTAACCAGTCTGAAACTTGGAATAAGGTTTCGGTTGTTTCATTTACCAAGTCTTTTTTTATTTTTACATTTAATAAGTAGGGTAGTGTCATCAGCAAATAAAAAGCAATCATGTTTTATACTATCAGGAAGATCATTGATATAAATTAAAAATAGCAAGGGTCCTAAAACACTGCCCTGTGGTACACCACAGTTGTTAACAAGGTAGTTTGAAGTATATATTTTTTTACGGTTTCCGCATATTTTAGATATTTCAACACATTGTTTCCTATTCTCTAAATAACTCTTTATCCAATCTAAAGACTTCCCTCTAATACCATATTTTTCAAGTTTTGATAATAAAATATTTGAAACAAAATCAAATGCCTTACTCATATCCAAAAATACACAAAGTGGATACATTTTCTTATTCAGACATTCAGTTATGCTCTTTACTAAATCAAAACATGCTAATGTAGTAGACCTACCTTTCCTAAATCCATATTGATTATTTTTTAGTAGGTCAAAATCAAGTAAATAATTATAGAGCTTTTCATACATAATTTTTTCAAAGATTTTTGAAATGACTGGAATTAAAGTAATAGGTCTATAATTGTTCATATCGCACATATCTCCTTTTTTAAACAACGGTTTGACAATACACTTTTTTAATCGTTCTGGATATTTACCTTCCAAAAATGACAAATTAATTATATGGCTAAGAGGTTTTGATATTACACTAGCAACATTTTTCAATAATTCTGTGCTAATATTATCATAGCCAGTAGCATAAGTATTTCTCAATGAATGAATAACTTTTTTCACATCATGCTCATCTACTGGTGTCAAATACATGGTTTTACTACAATTTGGTAAAAAATATGATTTTGAAGTATTTGTAGATTTGACTTTTACACTACTTGATTTTGTCTGGTTTATAAAAAAATTATTAAATAGATTACAGATTGTTTGAGTATTTGTGTACTTTAAATTGTTTACTTTGATTTTTCCTATTTCTCTAATATTTATTTTGTTCTGAAATGTACTTTTAATCAGATTCCATGAAGCTTTACATTTATTAGAGGAATTTTCAATATATTTCAAAGCAGACTGTTTTTGTGATTCTAATATACATTTAGACAAAATTTTCCTATAATGTAAATATTTACATTTATTTTCTTTTTTATTAGATTGAGCATGACGATAATTAAGGTACAACTGGCGTTTTACTTTGCAAACTTTTTTATTGGTTTATTTGAAACTTTTACACGGATCTTAGGAAAACATAACTCAAAAAACAACAGTAAAATATCATGAAATTCATTAAATGCTTCTTCACAGTTTGACTTTGTAAAAACTTCATTAAAACTTAAACTTGATAAACATTCATGAAACTTTTTAATATTTTCCTGCCCATATATCCGCTTTGTTTCAAACCAAAAAGCTCTTTTTTGTTTAAATTCTAAGACTGACTCTATATTGGCTTGTATACTCTGAGCAGTTTCATGATCAGACAAAGCAAGTGTATGAGTGTTAGACTGAACATTATTTATGTTACTTGCTATTACATCCAGACATGTATGCTTCCTAGTAGGTTTTAAAATATGTTGATTTATGTTGTTATTTGAAAGAATGCTTGTTAAATTTTTATGTGTACAGTTATCCTGCATCAGGTCTATATTCCAATCTCCACATAAAATAATTTTCTTTTTTGAATTTATCATAATATTTTCTAATAATAATTCTAATTTATTTAGGAATATATCAACATTTGAGCTGGGAGTACGATAAATACAAATTACTATTAGTTTATAATTAATAATTTCAACAGCGCAACTTTCAAAGGAAAATGGTAAGCGTATTTGTAAATCTAGCATTTTAAAATCAAGTTCATTTCTCACTAAAATACAAGTTCCACCCCTACGCTGATTGTCACGAGAAAAATGAGATGCCATAGTGTAACCGTCAAGTTTAAAGTTTGTTTCAGAACCTTGCTTAAGAAAAGTTTCAGAAAGACATATAACATCAATTTTACCTAGTGTTTTGCTAAGCTCACTAATAGCTACTTGCAAATAATCTCGCTTTTTTAATGCACCTGCTATGTTTTGGTGAAGTAGCTTAAATTGGTAATTATTGACGAAAAAGCTGGTTTTTGTTGTTCATATTTTCTAGACTTTTGGTTTTCAAAGTAAAATAGTATGGTATTGTACCCTTCCTGACTGTTTTATTACACAAAAGATTATTTGAATTATTTTCCGGTTTAATTCTTGGTTTAATACTAAAAAAATATGGTATAGTACCTTTCTTCGGCTTTTGTATAGATTTGTCACTATTTTTTATATTAATTCTATTAGATACCAACTTTTCCAAATTTTCTTTATATTCACTGTATGTAATTTTTTTAGAGCTCAATAGTTTATTCTCAGTTACATTGTTATTTAGTTGACTAACTTTTAATTTTGAAAATGACAAAAATTTATTTTTATATTCCTGATAATCTATCTCAATTTTTAATTTTGTATACAAGCAGTTAATATAATTTTTGTGTGTGTAACGATTATATCTAGTTAAATAGGTATCCATGTCAATAAGAGTACAATTATTATTAAATATCATATATTTGTCGATAAACTTAGTTTGAAATAAAACTAGTTTATATCTATCCAACAAAATCGGCAGGTACCTATTAGTTCAATATAAAGTAAAATCTTTGAAGGGTAAGGTAGCCAGTAAACTTTTACTTGTGGTAACCCCGCCCTAAAGATAGCAACCATTATCATGTTTGGGGCTTGTAGACAATTAGTACTTTTCATCAGGAGAATTATCTGCTTATTTAAAAACGTTATTTCCAATTGACGCTAGTTTTTGTTTATTAATAAAACTGTTAATATTGCCACTTCATCGCTGTACTGTGTTTGTTACTATATTTTAAAATAGAAATGTGTTTTTTTTTTAATTTTCTGATAGAAACAACTTTGAATGGGATTAGGTAAATGCCCAGTTGGCGATAAGCTTGCCACCTATCACGTTGTGAGACAAGTATCTTCAGCTAATCGTGTGTGAACTGGTTGTACCTCTGTCTGCCTGATACATGCGTGAAGATACTTTAAATATTGTCACAATTGTGTGTTGTTAAAATCAGTCAAACGAAACGAGACGTAGTTATCATCGCTTGTAAACCTAATACCAATCAAAATCACGTTCGCAATAATTAGGCGAGATCAACCACTTTAACTATCAGTTTTATGTTTATTGTTTAATGCTCCGAGCTTACAACAGATGAAAGGTTAAAAAGCTTAAATAAGCGTGCATTAGGAAAGAGGTGGCCCGCCAGGTCGCGGTTAGAATGCAAACTGCCGCCCATACATTAAATCTGCTGCATTGGAATTGCAAAGTCGTGATTTGTCAAAGCATAATCTAAAGAACCGCAATATTCGCACATCGTAATTATTATCTATGGTAAAATGGCACCCAAATCTTCTTAGGTATCTCACGGTCTAGGTGTATAAAGGTAGAAATGCCATCATTTTAAGTTAAACTTTTGTCAACACGATTTTATTATTAGTCGAAGAGTTTCACTTTCACTCATAATCATAAAATCTTTCAAAATAAATCATCACTATTGCAATTTAAAAGTGATCAAATGTATTTTCTATGTGATCTAATATATCTAATATGATATCATAATTCTGCATGTAACTAGGAAAAAAGCTAATCAATCAAAACCTAAAATCCTTATGTATGAAAATGATTTGTATTCCATTATTACGCATTAACAGAAAATAAAACTTCCTATAGATATAAGCTGAAAATTATCCTTAATAAACTCTTTATAATTCATTAAGATATTACATACAAACATTTTCATTTTAAAACAAATCAAATGGGCAATGGGTCCACCTTCCCCACCACTGTAACTTCTGTGAACCAGAATTAACAAACTTATAAAAACTTCTGAAAAACAAATTAGTGGTATGTGGATTTCAACCGTACATACGAACACCTGAAAAAAAATTTTGTGTACCTAGTGAAAGGCATAAGAATGAAAAAGATTTGGGCACCAACACCGATAGCCAAAAGATATATAATAATTAACATAATTACATATTTTGTTTTTGTAATTTTGGGACTTTGGGTATATATTAAGTATATTTTCTGAATTTCTTAAAGAATTTCTATGTTACTATACATTCACATCACAAAGAAATTAAAAACTTGCTTAGTTTGTGGCTAGATCATGTAATTTTTGCAAATGGTATTTTGTGTTTTAAAAATGATTTTAGGATTAAAGGTTTATCGCTTTTCAAAATTCACTGTTTATTGCCTGTGTGGCTTACAACACTTACAACATTTAAAAGATGTTTATCGGGATTTCTTATATTTAAACAAAGGTTAATAGTAACGCGCGTAACAAACACCATTTGATCCGACTGATGCAACAATCATCCAGAATGCGTAATGATTAACAAACCTGTTAATCTCAACATTCCTATTTTAACGTGTGCATGAATCGGTCTGCCCCACAAGGAAATTAAGATATTTAATAAGTAAATTAAATTTTTAAATAAATAGCCAACAAACGACAGTTATGTAGTTACAAGACAAGTGCAAATACATAACATAAAACAAATGTAAACAATTAGAAAACAAATGATTGCAAGTACATTTTTGTTTAAGACCTGCCATTGTATAGACCAATATCAATTACGCCGTCTAAGAAAGCTATTTATTATTCAATTTTACCCTACCCTAATAAATTGTGATAATTTATCAATACGCCAATCAATACACATTGTTTTCTTGCCTATGAAAACAATTTTGACCGGTAGGTATATTAACTTGCGAAAGATTTCTTACAAGTTTGTATCATTCGCCCTACCGCGCATAAGAACCGACGGCGACGTGATGATATTTAATTTATTTAAAATTTCGTTACTTATCGTAATGACAGTTTTGTAGACGCAAGACAAGTACAAACTCGAAATAAATGTAAACATTGCAAATACATTTGTCTTCAGTCTGCAACTACACTGTCCGACATCAACTAAATTGTGTAGGAAAGCTATTTATTATTCAGTATTATTATTTTAATGTTATTATAGTTTTATTTTAATGTTAAATACTGAATCTAAACGTAATCGAGAGATGGATTTGGGTAAAAATGTGTACATAATGTGTATATTGATATTCATTTGTTTATAGGTGATATTATTATCTATCTAAATAATATCGCTAGGCAATATTACAGGAATTAATCTTATCTGTAAGTAAACAAAATATTTGCTTGTTATTTTTTCATATTATAAAACAGTAAATAAGCAGAATATGACTCTCCTGATAGAAAGAGACAACCATCGCTTATAGACAAAAAATGGTAATGGCGCGTTGCTATCTTTGTAGCGCGGGCTTGGTTTTAATGCCTTATGCATAAGTTAACTGGCTACCTCACTCAAACCGAGACACGACTATGACAAGCATTTATGCTATTATGGCAGAAATAGTTTTTTTTATATCAAGGTAAGGTAAGGCAGTGGTACCAAACACGGGCAAGACAAAGCAGAACTCTATGATCTAGTAACTATTCGTTCGCCTTTTGCGAACTGCCTAAAAGAAGCCCGGACAACACGGGGGATGTGTCTAGGTGTTAGTCAAAGGTTCAAATTCAAACTGACATGAATTAGAAATTACTCTTTTTAAATTACAAGTATGTTGATTTATAAAATTGTATATTAAATAATGTAATTTATACACCATATATGGTAGAACATGTTGATAAATATACATTAAATTGTACAACTTGTAACACACAACTAAACTGTTACATATTATCTATTATCTTTCTTCTGTCTTTAAACTTTGTAAAATGTCAACATTTTAAAAATTAAGTTTGTAAATTATAGAATTAATTGTTGTGATGTGAAATAATGTTTGTAATTTGTATTATGTAACTATTTATTATATTATGTAATATTATGTAACTATTGCATTATATAAAAAAAAAACACAAGCCCGCTGAGTTTTTTCCGCCAGGTCTTAACAGTGTGTGGCCGGATTCCGATCCGGTAGTAATTGTAAAAAAATCGACTCACAACATTTTTAGTTTTATTAAAATAATTATAATTTTAAAATATTTGCACACCATATCATGGTAGAATATGTTGGTAAATTAATCAAATTTTAATAACTTGTAACTCCCATATTCTGGCAAATAAATAATTTCTTTCTTCTTTCTTTCTTTCAAATAAATATTATATAACCAGTGGTAATATGTAGACATACATATATTAATACTGAAATTAGAAAGAAATTATGTCCTCAATTAATTTTCTACTAAAGTGGTAGAGAAGTAGAGTAAAAAAAGTGGTAGAATTCTGCAACGTCTTGCCCAGGTATGGTACTATCGCCTTACCCATTCCTACCTTAATAGTGTCAATGCTTGCAAGTATCCTGTTCCAAAGTTGCTGTTAAGGTAGCCGATAAATTTATATACGTTGCATCACCATCCCGCCTCGCTCCATCAGGAGAGTCTTCCGCTTGTTTGCTGTCCCATAATATCAAATAAAATATAGGATATATTTATTACAGAAAAACAAAAAAGTTATAAATTCATAAATAAAATAAATACCATCACGCCACGGATCTGGTGCGGAGTATCGTGGCTATTATCATAGCTATTATGGTAGAGTTCTACAATAGGACACGCATGCACCATCGCCTTAATTTTTTAAT
The DNA here is from genome assembly GCA_036924255.1 of Apodemia mormo. Taxonomy (NCBI): domain Eukaryota; kingdom Metazoa; phylum Arthropoda; class Insecta; order Lepidoptera; family Riodinidae; genus Apodemia; species Apodemia mormo. Next base: position 29,011,225 of record JAUPFN010000003.1, on the reverse strand, counting down.
TAAAGGAAAATTGTCAGTACTTCCCTGTCGTATTTTGTTGAGGAGAGTAAGGTAGCTGGTAAATTTATGTAGGTATGTAGTATTGGATTCCTACCACAAGGATCACACTATACGAGCAACATCTACATATTGTGATATAAGTAGGGGATGGTATTCTCTTTGGACTTGCCAGATATTGACCGCCCTGTTGGTCAAATGGTTAGCGAACTTAACTATGAATCGAGGGGGCTCGGGTTCGATTTCCGACAGGGACAAACATTTGTGTGATGAGCATAGATGTTTGTATTTCTAGGTTTGAGTGTTTATTATGTGTGTAACAGTATTTATATATGTATTTCTATGTATTAGTTTCGTTCACTAACACTCATAATACAAGCAAATAATTTGCTTACTTTAGGGTTAGATCGATTCGTGTAATTTGTCCAGCAATATTTATAGATGTGCCAGAGTTATCATTGCATTTTCCAGATATAATAAAGCTTACTGAGCCGCGCAGCTTCACCTGCTTATAAGTTAGCCTATGTTGGACCCCGGATATTCAACTATCTCTTTGCCAAATTTAATCAAGTTAGGTATGGTAGTTTAGCCTTTAATTTTCTTTTTATTTGCCAGAACCGGGACCATTGGTTTGACGTATTTTTCTGAAGTTTTAGGATGTTAACACAAACGTCACCAAATTTCAAGTTGCTAAAAAAAATCTGTAAAAAAACAGAATAACAATTTTCCTGTATCCTGGAATTGAGCACGGGATTTTATGACCTGTAACCCAAACATGCTAAACAACAGTTATCATATTGTCGTAGTGTTGGTTGTGATTTTTTTTTAAGTGCTGCAAACAAGCAGATGGTTTCTCTCAAATAAAGAGACCATAGACCTATAGACCTATAGACAATAAAGATGTTTTTGATAAATGGTCATCCGTGTGGGATGATGTTATAAAACATGTAAGTTTACTGTCTACATTCTCCCATACCGAAACATGACAGTGTCAAGCATTGATGATATTGCGACAGAAAAGGGTAGCTTATGTGATACCAAACCTAGGTGAGACGTTACAGTATTTTACCAAATATTAGTTACGATTGTTATGCTGTTCAAATGTTACTAATTTTACGTGTTATTGCGGCAGAAAAGGGTAGCTTATATAATACCAAACCTAGGTGAGACGTTACAGTATTTAACCAAGTATTAGTTACGATTATTATGCTGATCAAATGTTACTAATTTTACGTGTTATTGCGGCAGAAAAGGGTAGCTTATATGATACCAAACCTAGGTAAGACGTTACAGTATTTTACCAAGTATTAGTTACGATTATTATGCTGATCAAATGTAACTAATTTTACGTGTTATTGCAGCAGAAAAGGGTAGCTTATATGATAGCAAACCCAGGTGAGACGTTACAGTATTTAACCAAGTATTAGTTACGATTATTATGCTGATCAAATGTAACTAATTTTACGTGTTATTGCAGCAGAAAAGGGTAGCTTATATGATACCAAACCTAGGTGAGACGTTACAGTATTTAACCAAGTATTAGTTACGATTATTATGCTAATCAAATGTTACTAATTTTACGTGTCATTGCGGCAGAAAAGGGTAGCTTATTTGATACCAAACCTAAGTGAGACGTTATAGTATTTTACCAAATATTAGTTACGATTGTTATGCTGTTCAAATGTTACTAATTTTACGTGTTATTGCGGCAGAAAAGGGTAGCTTATATGATACCAAACCTAGGTGAGACGTTACAGTATTTAACCAAGTATTAGTTACGATTATTATGCTGATCAAATGTTACTAATTTTACGTGTTATTGCGGCAGAAAAGAGTAGCTTATATGATACCAAACCTAGGTGAGACGTTACAGTATTTAACCAAGTATTAGTTACGATTATTATGCTGATCAAATGTTACTAATTTTACGTGTTATTGCGGCAGAAAAGAGTAGCTTATATGATACCAAACCTAGGTAAGACGTTACAGTATTTTACCAAGTATTAGTTACGATTGTTATGCTGTTCAAATGTTACTAATTTTACGTGTTATTGCGGCAGAAAAGGGTAGCTTATATGATACCAAACCTAGATGAGACGTTACAGTATTTTACCAAGTATTATTTACGATTATTATGCTGATGAAATGTAACTAATTTTACGTGTTATTGCAGCAGAAAAGGGTAGCTTATATGATACCAAACCTAGGTGAGACGTTACAGTATTTAACCAAGTATTAGTTACGATTATTATGCTAATCAAATGTTACTAATTTTACGTGTTATTGCGGCAGAAAAGGGTAGCTTATTTCATACCAAACGTATTAATTACGATTATTATGCTGATCAAATGTAACTAATTTTACGTGTTATTGCAGCAGAAAAAGGTAGCTTATATGATACCAAACCCAGGTGAGACGTTACAGTATTTTACCAACTATTAGTCACAATTTAGTGTTATGCTGTTCAATTGTTACTAATTTTAGGTGTTATTATCATCGAAATTAAGATTTTGTCTAAAATATTCTTCTATTTTAATATTGTATAACTAGCTGTTGCCTGCGACGTACAACTCCTCCCCCGTAGGTGATAGCGTGATAATATGTAGCTTATATGTTGACCCGACCTGTTAGTAATATTTATGCAAAATTTAAAGTAAATCCATGCAGTACTTTTTGTCACTGTCGTATTCCGCTTTGCAGGGCAAGGTAGCCGGTAAAATTATACATGTGGCATTAAGACCCCGAAGCATAGCAAACACAAGCATAGCAGCGCAATAGCAATACACAGAGGAGGTATTTTGACGCGCGCCAATAATATAAAAAATTAAAATTAAAATTAAAATTATAAAAAATTAAAAAAGTAAAATTAGCAATATTATAAACAAATTACTTGTTTTAGAGATTTTTTAGTCTATTTTCAGAATTTTATATGATCAAGTAAAGTACATTCTATCATGTAATAAGTTAGCACATTCCTTAGATAATATCCTCAGATATATCGTGTAATTTTTGTAAAACCGTTATTAAACAATCAATACATAAAAATGTGATTAAGCAAACCAGTTTTTTTCCGTTTGTCTCCGGTGCCTCGCCTTAACATCTTTGGTCATGGGTTTCTCTTTTCATCCAGAGAGCCATCTGTTTGTTTGCAATTTTATCATATAAAAAAGTCAAAGTTATTTACAGGCAATAAATATATAAAATAAATTTCATTTTTAGATTTTGTTTCTAAAACAATGTAAGGAAGTTATTGTATGATCATAGATATATTAAACGTTAACGTTAGATATATTAACTTCAAGTTCAAAATGGTATATTTATATGCATTCTTTTTAATTATATCTATTTAAATAACATACTGACGTATAATATTTAATTTAACCTTCACTTTTTATGTAGAAAGCAGGGATACCAAAAATTTAGAGTGGGCACACCAACCGCGCTAGTGTGCGTTGTTCGATTACGGTAAACTTACACAAGTGACACCCGTTGAAGTTCACACAATTTTTTGAGGACGGTATTAATTGTCAGTTGCTTAGGAATACTACATCTAGAGGTTTATATACTCAAAGTGTATGATTTAGTTAGGAAGACGGAAAAATGAATTTATAAAAATCTTAAAATATTAGCACTATGTATGCTATAGTAAAATAGATAGGCACTATTTATTAGTAGTTTATAAGCTCTTGTGTTATACGTATCCTTCTGTCAAAAAGATGTATATGTGTAATCTTCACTTGCGATTGTAGTAAGACTATTATAAAGTTCGTTATTACTACTCTCACTTTTAAAATATTTACCACTTATTAGTTCTTCAGTTTTATTAATTGTAAATATGTATATGTACAAATATTAGTCCAAGAAAAAGGTTTTTCTGTGGCTGTACTACTACTAATTGCATCTTGTTGGTTTTAAAATCATTAGTTCCTTAAACATATTTAGCAAATGTCAAATCGCCTCAAATGCTGTAACTTTAAGGGCGGCTTGCACAAAAATGCTTAAATGCATTTAGTCCCTTAAACATGTTTAGCAAATGTCAAAACGCTTTAAATGCTGTCAGTTTAAATGTATTTGGTGACTTAAAATGATTTAAGCATTTTGGTACAAGCCGCCCTAAACGTATTTATTGACTTAAAATGATTTAAGCATTTTGGTGCAAGCCGCCCTAAATGGTTGATGTTTAAAAATAAAATTAACTGTGAAATTAAGCTGTATCTATTGTATAATATAACCTTTTTATAAAACGTAATGTATGTATCCATTCTATTTTTAAGAAGCAGAAATTGCGTCAAATGTTATTTTTGTCTGAATAAAAATCTGAATTACTCTATAGTCGTGCCCAAAGAAGTTTAACTTCAAATATATTCAATATTCTCATCCATTATAAAAAATATAACATTTGATGTTAGAACGTAGCTCTTAAAATAGTAAGCCCCATAAATTTACAAAGAAACCTCTAAAATACCGTTTCTATCTTAAATATATCACCGACGCCGTCTTGCTGGCTGTGGTGTAAACTACAATATTAGGCTTGGAAACGAAATTATAATAGATAGAGCTCGGATAGCTCCAAGTCTTGAAGGAGTAATTTGAATATTTCCTTAGAGGGATAAATAATTCCTTGGCGAAGATGTTGTTCCTGTTTTGTCGCCATTCGTAATCCACAATATCGGTATCAGTAAATTATTTTCCGAAGACTCCACGATGTTACATCGCGACGAGGACTGATAATACTTTGATTTATGCCTCTGAATATATAATGACAACAGACAATTATGGGATTTATGTGACGCTATTTAGCTCAAAACGTAACAAATAAATTTACAGTTAGAACCAAGTTTACATATTCCCGGCGCCTTACAATGAGGCTAGCCTTGTTCACTTATGTATTCCACGTGCGGAATTTTATTCATAGATTAAAAGCTTCATTTAATACATTGTAAGCGATTACATTGTCCTAAGCATAAGATAAAGCTGTTAAATTATTTGCTCATGGTGATTTTAATCGATTTGTTAATATGAATATCTTAATAGAAATCTCAATTATGAAACTAGTACCGTTATAAAATATAACGACAAAATTTTTGCGATAATTTATAGTTTAAGGGGTTACTTTGCGGAATTGCGTTATTCGAAGAATAAATAAGTGTTGTTTAATTTTCAATATTTAATGGAATTTTAGGTGACTTTAAGAAGAGGTAAAAATGAACGTAAGAAAAAATCACCAAAGATTCTTAAAAACAATTAAGTTATTTAAATTTCTTTTTTAAAATGTTTTTCATTCTAAATTAGACAAGTTAAAAGAAATGTGGAACACATACAAGGAGTAAAATGGAAAATGAGGATGTATTTTTCAATCCATATTATACCTTCCCTTATATCTTATATATATATATATATATATATATATATATATATATATATATATATATATATTAGGGTGGCCCAAAAAAACCGACTATTTTTTTTTTTAGTCTCGGGTGAAAAAATGTAAGTTTATGATGTTTTAAGAGCCCTCTCCAAAAGACAGCTCGAAAAAAAATTTTTAAGAGGTCACTCCAAATTTTTTAAAATTTCAAAAATCGTGAAAAATCGAACTTTTTTTTTTTAAATTTTTTTTCTCGTTACGGTATAATTTTGTAGACCAAAAAAAAATAAGTTTCTGAAAGTTTTAGTACAAAATTTAAATTTTGAAAGGTCGCTCATAATTTTTTTCAATTTATTAGTGCATTAGTTTAGATTTTTTCGAGTGACCTTTTACAATTCGAATGAAAATTCCATGCATTTTTTTTAATATATTTAGTACCATAATCGATAAAAATATATCACGAGATAAACTAAAAATCAAGCGCAATACAGAAAAAATAATTTTTTTTCAATTTAATAATTTTATTTAATAAACTTCCAAGCGTGGATTCGAATCGTAAGCTGGTCTTAGAAACCAGCTTGGTTGAGATTTGACCTTGCAGCGTAAGTTAAGATTTTTTCAAACCAAAAAGACCCCAATGTACCACTCCCAACACGTAAAGTCGGCGATATGGCTAATTAACGAAAAATAAAAAAAATTATGAGCGACCTTTCAAAATTTAAATTTTGTACTGAAACTTTCAGAAACTTATTTTTTTTTGGTCTACAAAATTATACTGTAACGAGAAAAAAAATTAAAAAAAAAAAAAGTTCGATTTTTCACGATTTTTGAAATTTTAAAAAATTTGGAGCGACCTCTTAAAAATTTTTTTTCGATCTGTCTTTTGGAGAGGGCTCTTAAAACATCATAAACTTACATTTTTTCACCCGAGACTAAAAAAAAAAAATAGTCGGTTTTTTTGGGCCACCCTAATATATAATCATCATCAGGATAAAAAATATTTAATACAAATAAATAAATACAATATAATATATATATATATATATATATATATATATATATATATATATATATATATATTATATTGTATTTATTTATTTGTATTAAATATTTTTTATCCTGATTGTTAGAGACGCAATATGTAGACATCCTCCTAATAATTGTTACAAATAAAGAAATAAATATGTGAAAAAAAGTGGCTGGCCACCTATCACATTGTGGGACCAAGTATCTCCAGCTAATCGTGGGTGCACTTGTTGTACCTCTGCCTACCCTTTCGGGGATACGGGCGTGAAGATACTTTTTTTTTAAGAAATAAATATACCTGGACAAATCACAAGAATTGATCTGATTATACACTAAGCAAATTATTTGCTTGAGATGTGAGTGTTAGTCAACGGTATTATCTATAGGAATACAAAATTAGCTTATTTATTTGCTCATGATTCTGTCTCTTTTCTGTCTATCTATCAGTCTGTCTCATGGCTCACGTGTTTTTCACGACATTTAGCCGTTTCACGGCTGAATTGCTAAACAGTTTAAGATCCAAGGATATACATAGCCTTTTTTTTCGAAAATCAATTTCTAAAGGTCTCCCCTTAATAAAGGGGGAATTTTCATCACCTAAATTATGACTTGGAATTTTGTATGAAAAACTATATCAGTGATATCATAAACTATTCGTGGGTAAAGCTGCGCGGATCAGTTAATAATAAAATTCAAGCTCATGAGCTCTTAATAGTTTGTAGATTGTACTAGTTTATTGTATATTTGTAGTTTATCTTGAGGTATATCTAGCAAAAGTATACAAAATGTTGAAATTGATGTTGGTGAGACATATTACGTACCAGCAGGCTTTGGATAAACACCACGAGATACATCTCGATCGACAAAGTGACGTTTGCTTGACATTTACTAATATCTCGATGGACGTTAATATGCATGCCACGATAAACATTTAAAACGTCAGAGATAAATTAAACAAAACATTTACTCGAATAGAGAAATTAAGGTTGCCACTAGAAGACATCGACATTATACTTATTCTGATTTTTAAGGTACAGCTTTGGTGCATTTAACTTGTGTTAATCATTGTTTACATTTATAACTTTCTGTCATCATCTCTCATTTTTGTCAGTGTCGAAGGAAATATGACTTCTTTTCTGAATTATTCTCTCTTTTTAGTTTTGACCTTCAAACTACAGTTTTGTACTCTCTAAGACTGAAACATGAATTATGATTCATAAGAGGTTTTAATGTAAAGAGCAATTATGATGCCAGTGTGTATTTATTTCTGGGTGTATAAGTGCGTAACTAATAATGCGTAAAAGTGCGTAACAATTATTATTAACAAGCTATTCTTTTTGTACTATAACATTCCTTTAAATTATAATTCTAATATTATTGAGTAAATTATCATCATTTTAGACGAATCAATCAACATTTTTGATTTTTTTTTTTTTTTTTGATGGGAACCTTCCACAGAATTGTTATGATTTAACTCGATTTGACAATGACACGATAAACAAATATAAATGTATAGCATTATGCCAACTAGAAAATAAGATAGAATAGAAAACATTACACAGTATTTTATATTACAAATAATGTTATCTATTAATAGTTCCAAAAATCAGCCAGATGCAAGCAGTCCAACCTAAAACTTACTGTTAGACCGTGGTCCCAAGAACAAACGTTTTTGATTAATAACGAGCTGAATTTTTGTTAACAGCTTCGTTTTGACGAGACAACTATATTTTCTATCTCTGAAAAATCTCAAATCGGGTAACCAATAAAGTTAGATAAAATAGGAAAAGTTTAGAATGTCGGACTAACAAAAGTTTCCACTTTACGTGTATGACAAAGTTACCCTTGAATCACAATAATAATTACCACCACGGTCTATGATTTACATCTCAAAAACGAAAAACATTTTTCTTCGACTTTTCAGTTTATCTCACTTTAATCCAAAGTCTTACTCAAAGAGTATATATATTTTATTTTATTTAGTCTTCTTACTTCTACTTCTAACAAAAAAACGAGTTTGAGTTACACTCGATTTTCTTTTTGTTATTTTTGATTGATTAATATTATGATTATTATCATATGTTTTATGTATTATTTTTTCTAAGTGTATGTTATTAATAGTAACATTAAATAACACAAAATAAGCACCAGCTTTAAATTAACCTTTTACATTTATAGTTTTCTACTGAATTTTGTAGAAAACCTTGTATGTAGTTTTATTTTTGAATACAGTTGGTAACACTGAGTACCACGAGAATTCATAGAATTATTTTCTCTATACAAAAAATTCAAAGTTTATTTACATAACGTCAAAAAGTATTGTACCTAACTTGTATTTTGTAATTAATTATCTAACTATTACGTACACGGAATTATTGATTTATACTGTTTGGTTCTCACATGTGTTAATCATCATCATTCTTCTTAATTCTAGTATAATATAAAATATATAGTTATAGTTTTATATAATATAAATATATAGTTATAGTTTTATATAATATAAAATATATAGTAATAGTTTTATATAAAATGGGAACACAAAATAAAACGTAAGTATTTGTTTATACTGATTCTTTATTTTTAAAACCCCATATAAGTAGATAACTAAAAAATTTCCTTTCAGGATAAAAAGTATGGCACAAATTAACTATGTCACCGTGGTATGGGTACCTATAGATGTATATGGCTAATCTTCCACCTTAACCTTCATAGACTTGTAGCACCAAAGATTAGTCTTTAATATTGGAAAAGCATAATATCATATATTCTACATATACTCCATACATTATAGTTTCTAGAGGAAGGAAGGAAAACAATGGAATACTTTGTGTAAGTATTTATTTACATACATATCTTCACGAAAAATCATCTAACAAGGTAGACTGAAAAAATCAGATTTCAAACATATTTTAATATATTTCTTTCATTGTAAAGGTTGTATTTTTTTACAAAATTAATATCATAAATTCAAGATTATTTCAAAAACTTGATTTTTGTAAAATTTTCCTGAATAATATGAGAAGCTTTCTCTGGAGAACAGTGTAGGCTTCTGTCACTACCTTTTATATAGGCCTGAGTTAACTGACAATTTAAAAAAATATATTATGTAAATGTATATAACAACATTTTGATAAAATATATTTGTTTACAGGTTGACTAAACAGCGTGTAATGGAAATGTTTAAAAAGAAGCCTTTCTATTTATTACATTTTTTGAAATTGTTGATTATGAAGATTTATAAGTTAATGTTGAATATTATATTTTTCTTGTCATTTTAAATGGTTATGCAAGATTGAAAAATAAATTAAATTTGTAAAAAGCAATTAAGTTTGTAACATGATAGGCTTAATGTACCTAATATGTGTAATTTTTAAAATCTAAATTTAAAGAAAGTTAATGTTAAGTTATGAAAAATTATAATAAAAATTGCTATTTTATTTGTTGATTTTTTATTTTCAAGTGAAATTCCATATTACTCATACCATATAGTAAATTAATTTTTGGTATTGAATTTTCATTACTGATTATGTGACTTCACAAGAAATATTTAAATTGTAGAAAACAATTAAATTTAAAATATTATAGCTTTAATATAGTATGTGTAATCTTCTATAAGTTTGTTACATCAGTGAAAATTCAAAGAAACACATTAATAAATTTAAGTCATAAGGTGATATATAGTAAAAATTATTTATCTAGTCTGAGAAGTACAAACATTAATAATAATGTGTTTGTATATTTTTTAAAACTCAAATTTAATTTTCTTTACAAGACTGCTTCATATTTTTATACTTTTATATGTGATTTATTCACTTTGTAACTTTATTAAAGAAAATAAAAAATATTTCTCAAGACTGTTCCATATAGTCAAATCTATGTTTGGCATTAAAAAATTAAATAATATGAATAATGTGTCATTAAACTTATGCTTAAAATTAGCCACTGATGACTATAAGTTTAATTTTATTGTATAAAATTGTTTAATACTTAGATAGAAGGTTTGCCTAGAGTAAGTATTTTATAAATAAATGTTATACAACACTAAAGTATTTTATTATACTAACAATCCACGAAGCTTAATAATATAAAGTATTGTTATTACCAAAATCACTTTGATTAAAAAACAACAACAAAAGCAACAAAGTTAACACTTCTAAAAGAAAATACTTGTAATTATCAGATAGACGGGTCCTACGTATACTAGGCAAGTGCAATGACACAACTTTACTGGAGACCGGATTAAATGTTCTATAACTTGCAATTTTGACATAAATCAATAGAAGTATTTGAAAATTTGTACTTTTGTACAAATTTTCAAATACTTTACTACATTAGGACAAATATAAGGTAATTTTAAGGCTTTTGATGAAAGAAAATGGTTTCCGTTATTTTGCGAGTTGCACCAGTATATGTAGGACCCGTCGATATCTTCTATTATGTAGTCTTCGCATTTCATCCAATTCAATCATGCCATATGAGGGCATCATTTGTTCTTCTAGGATATTTGTCAGTAATATTAAGAATTCTGCAGTTAGAGTCTTATCTGCAAATAATTATATTTTTATTGGCATATTATATTATTGTAATAAAAATAAACAATAATAACAAGAACTGGCTGCCTTCCTGTATGGTATATTATCTTTAAATGTAGACAAATATAACATAATAATGTTTACACATGAAGGTACCTAATTGAGAACTCCGGTTGAGTGGATACCGTATCTATCTATCTCTCTAGCCTCTACATATCTATCTCTATAGACTGGTAAAGATTGTACATATTGAAGAAGACAATAGATAAAGAACATATGTAATCAAGAAAAAAATATTACTCAACTACATAGTAATCCGCAATAATAGTACTCGTAATATTCAAAAACTTTGCCCACCGTATGTAACGAACTTACTGCTAATGATTTAACTTAATATATAATATTATCTTGAAGATGCTTTAAAAAGCAAAACCGGTCGATAAAATTAAATAATTTAGTGTATAATTATAGTTGAATAAAAGTACAAGTATATTTTTAACTAGTTTCAACTAAAAATTACTACTAATGAGTCTAGCCGATTATTGTTTGAAAACAATGAATTTATAAGCCCTGTGTGCGAGTGTCCCACGTTATACATTTTATTGGATAATTGGGTCAAATTAAAATACCATACCATATCGCTTCTGTGGTCTAGTGGTCCGGTGTCGGTGTTGACCACATGAGGTCCGGGGTTCGATTCCCAGGTTTGGCAGGCAGCTAATTCAAAAATGTGTTTTTTCAATTTTTTGATAAAAGCAACGTTGCTGAGAATTGGAAAGAGCCCGAATGGTGATAGGCTTGCTACCTACCACATTGTTGGACAAAGTATTTTCAGGTAATAGTGGGTGTACTTCTTTTTTTTATAAAGAAAAAGGGACAAACGGACAGAAAACTCACCAGATGGTAAGTGATTACCGCCGCCTATGAACAACTACACTATCGGACTTGCAGTTGTGTTGCCGGCCTCTTAAGAAATAGTAGGCCCTTTTTTGAAAGTCCCTAAGTCGTATCCGTTCGGAAAAACCCCTGCCGATAATTGGTTTCACAGAGGAGTAGTGCAGGGAAAAAAGTGTCTCGAGAATCACACAGTTGTGGATTTCCAGACATCGAGATGGTGAAAGATGATGAAGAAGATGAAATTTTGAATTTTGTCGCAATATCCGATGGTGTAATTCTGCAGCAGGAATTAAACTAAACAGCTCCTCGGAACACTCCCCATGATAGATCTGGTAGAAGATGCAGAGTGAACCCACACCTCTACGTAATGCCAAAGAATCAAGCCGATAAGAATTAGTACTATCGTCGACGATTCGAGCCGCTCTACGTTCAATGTGGTCAAAAGGAAGAAGCTGGTACTTGGACGAATTTGCGCCTTATAAAGTTATAAGTGCTGGGCCGGTGTAAAGTACTGCCTGACCCTGCCTACCTACCTACCTCTAAAGCGATGACACTATTAAAGTACTATTTTTTTATAGCGTAGCATATTTGGTTTCAGAATCGAGTACTGAACACCCTCCTTCAGTATGTACAGCTTATTACCAGTCAACCCGTAACTAGTACCTTAGTACCTAACCCGTACCTAGATACTTTAATTTCACAATTTATATACTTATATTTATAATGTAATATATATTTTCATTAAATAAAAACGATTACATTTCTGTGTGAATGGAAGCGTGAGAGCGAACAACCCTCGCGCACTATTTTAATCAAAATTACAACAAGCACGAAGCACGACGCGGCAGTATCGCTCCCCGGACGGCGACTCCAACAATTTATTGGTCACTCGGACAATCACTCTTCAACAACATGATTCATTTTATTTACCAGCACGTAAATTAATAAAATAAATAATAAATAGCGTTAGGTACCATCGACGTATTATTAATATGAACATCGGGTCCGTGCTAAAAATGTCCGAAGCAAATGAGCTACAAAACGGAAAAAGAACTACAATTCCGCGTTTGTCGAAATTAAACCTGGATTTAATGATTTAGTGTTTAAATCACCTTGTTAGCATATCTATTCTTGTGATATGTAACTGGGACATTTTTTCGCGATTTTAGTATGAGACCCAATGTTCATAGTAATAATATGTCTATGTTAGGTATTTATGATGTAACAGAAATGCAATTGATGCAATGCAATTACAACCCACGATTAGCCAACGGTATTAAGTAATGACAAATTAGGCACAATAGCGCAGTAGTGTCCTCCTGCCGCAATAATATAATGCTTATCACTGTCATGTTCCAATTTGACCGGTAAATTTATGCATGTGACGTTAACATGCATGTAATTACATACACTTGTTCCGTTCGATTTTGCTTGCGCACTACCCGTTTTAAGGTTAACTGGTAGAAATACATTTTCTAAAATGTATTTAGACGTTAAGTTTGTCCATTGTATATTTTATGCATCCGTAAACTAAATCACTGGAACTGGTGTTGCTGTTTTTCAAGAATAGATAATCTGCCTACCTGCCAGGCGGTTAACAAAAGGCGAATGATTACTCCAACTAATCACTACCACTATTACTAGGTTATGGAGGTGTGCTACGAATCGCTTTTTCTTATTATCGCTGCCTCGATTATTTAAACCGTAATTTTCAGAACACATTATTTATATCTTTATCGTCTATAGGCTACAGTTATTTCTTCCCATCACAGGCACTGTCTCCTTGTTTGGTATCTCATTATATAGGAATAAACTCATATCGTGTTTTTAAAATAACATTACTTATCTATATTCGCATCAACATAAAAATTCATAAAAAATCTTAACATTTAAATTATTAATATATTTTATTAATTTAAGGCCGGAAATATAGCAGACTAGGAAATAATTAGAACCAAAAAATATTGGTTTTGATGAATGTAAGAAATTAATTACATATTCTATCAATTTATCTCTACACATATTTCAATCAAGAGATTTATCAACAGATAACGCAGGTATTTATTAGCAGTCGCGATTTCATATTAAAAAAACTAGTAATTTAACGCTAACCTCAAAAACTGTATAAGCTCAATGCATTTTTGTGTATGAGCTTGTTAGTATAGATATTGTATAGGTATGGCTACTCTGATTTGATTATATTTTGAAATACTAAAAAAGTTGCCGATATTCTTTTATGTCTGGAAAGATGTAAACATAATATTATAGTCGTTGTCATAACGGACCATTAATTTCCTTGCCCTTCGAGAAACGTTAATCACATTTCATAAATTAAAACTAAGTCTCACTAACATACCTAATACCCATAATTTATAGCAGTTACTTATAATAATTGATTAAATAATCCGAAATTTTCTTTAAAAAATTTTGCAAGAATATTCGAAAAAAACATGAGATTTGCCTAGATAAAATTTATATTAAAGAGACCTACAGAAACTTGACACAATATAATATCGACAAATAAAAAATTACAAACTATCTAAGAGTTATAAAAACTTTTAATTTAATTGCGAGAAATCAATACATTTTCTTCGCGACGCTATATCCCATGGCTACATCGCTCTGTAATTGAGATAAATCCAATGACACCATATGTTAAAAATTAAAAATACGTCAAGGCATTTGAACTACAGGACGCACCGAAGAAATCGACTCACGTACGTATGTCTCGTATATATCACTGAAAAAACATTATCCTTCTTCTAACTCGAATATGTAAGCAAGTTAAAAAAGCTTTTAAGAAATTCTATTAAAAAGCCAATACACCACTCAATAGATAAATTTATTAGAAATTGCGTATCTTTCTAAAAAAAAATATTGGCATAGTTATTATATCCATATTTTTTATGACAGAAGAGCAAAGCAGAGGATGGCGCTCCTGGTGAAAAGCAACAACCACTTTAGACACCAAATATTAATACATGATGAAAGATGATATTGCCACGTGCATGTTTACCGATTGCCTTACCTCCAAAACTGAAACGCGACAATGACAAGCATTGACGCTATTGCGCGCAGAAACAAATTAAGCAATGGAACCAAAATGGGCGAGTCGTTGCAGAACTCTACCGCCTAGTAGTTACATGTTTAGTCAATCACCCGCATCCCTCGAACTATTCATCAAAAAGTGTCGGAACGGCACGAAAAATAACGGGGTATAATGAGATAATATAAGCTTTAATGGTAAATCTCAAGAACAGAAAGCTAATATATGCAAACACCTTTCACAAAAGAAACTTAACAAAGAATGAATTACGGGCAAATTTAAACCACTGTGTGATTACCAATAATGAGGTTCTTAACCATTTAAGAGAAAACAACATTATTTTAATATACAACATTGTCACAGGAACATAAAATTAACTACATTCACTGCACAACGCCATTTGCTTTCAATGTAAGATTGTACAGTTGAATACAATCTGACAGGAATTTTTCACTAAGAAAACACTTCGTCATATTTTTTACATTGTTGGGCAGTAAACAATGGTTCAAAACCCAACAATGGTTCTACTTATAAAAAGAGATAATAACCTTTGCTTAAACAATAAATAGCAAAAACTCTTTTAATCGTCAAAGACTTTACTTGCAACCTTACTACGATTACATCATTAATATTTTATGGATTTTGGTATTTTTTATATTTAGTTAAGTACCAAATTTGTTCTTAAAATAAGAAAATATTTATTCTTATTTTAAGAACAAATTTGGTACTTAACTAATAAATTTTAAAAACACGGTAATATTTTCTATCAACGAAAAAACGGAGGTGAACAGTTTGGCATGTATGTATGTAATATTGTTGGATTGGATAATATTTATTTATTTGCATTCCACAATGTTTACAAGATGTTAAGTTAGAATAATGGTTAGATCATCGTGGACCCTGTCGGGTATAGCAATGGCAAGGTAGAAAAGAGGAATATACTTATATATGTTATTTAATTATCATTATAATAAATGTAATTATTTATAAGAAATGTTTTATTAGAATTGAATTAGATTTATTATTTACATTTTTTATTTTATAGAAATTTATCACTCAAATATTCATTTATATCATAATAGCATTTATTTATTAATAGATTTTTAATTTTATTACAAATTGATTAAATTTTGATTCATTCTTTATTAGTTCGGGTAATTTATTAAAAAAATTTATTGACATTACATAAGTACTATACTATACTCTCGACTCGACTACTCGAATAAGTTTTAAACGAGAAGTTGGCAAATTAAGTCTATTTTTATATCGTAATTTTTTGTCTGACTGTTTTTCTTCTCTTTTTGTGTACCAATCCTGAGGGTTTCGTACAAACTTACACATTTCTAAAATGTAAATACATGGTAGCTTCAGTATTTTGTGTTGTTGGAAATAAGGCTTACAACTGACGGTGTGGTTATTCGCTAAAACTCTAATAAGTTTTTTTTTGGAAGAGTGAAAAGTGTTGTCGCATTTGTGCGGTTACCCCATAGTATAATTCCGTAACTGAGCCACGCATATGCATATGCGTAATAAGTAGTAAGGGCAGTTTGGAAATCAGTGGTTATTTTAATTTCTCGTACCTAAAGCATACATAAATTTTGATAATTTTGATTTGATTTGATGTGATTTCTAATTTATAATTGTGTCTATTGATAAACCTAGAAGCGTAAATTCTGCAACATGTTCTATTTTAGATCCCTGGTAGGTACCTATGTTAGATTTTTTGCTAATAGGGATTTTTGGTGAGGATGAAAGGTCATTATTTTGGTTTTCGACCAATTTCCAAGTTATGATCTGTCATCCAATTAACAATTTTGTCAAATATTTGGACGAGATTTTCCTTTGGGTCAATATATGACGATGATGATCAATGTAGGTATCCAAGCACGTGTACTGAATTTCAGAAATGTGTGTATTCTTGTAAATTTGTATGTATATATGTTTGTAAGTTTGTATGTTTGTCCACAAACTAAAAGCCATAACGATATTTTTTTTTTAAATTTAAAGTAGGTATTTTCCAAGTTTCATTAAAATCGGTTCAGTAGGTTAGCAGTAGGTAGGTAAGATATGGGTGTAGTTGACAAATATTTAAAGTTGGTTTAAATTTTAATTTTTTTTTAATGTCATAAGATAGCGAACAAGCTGATGGTTCTCCTGATGGAAAGATTCAACCATCGCCTATAGATGTTACCAAAGATGTTAATGGTGCGGTTCTATCTTGTGGCCACATGCATAATGCAGAGGTCTAATGCCTCATGCATAAGTTTACCGGCTACCTTACCCTCCAAACCGGAATACGAAAGTGACTAACACTGACGCTATTGCGGCAGGAATATGTAAAGCGGTGGTACCAGGCCCGGACGAGCTAATGAGACAATGAGACTCTACCACCTAGTAGTCACGACGGTAGTGACTTGCATAGCCAATCGGTCGCCTTTTATGCTTTTATGACCTGCCTGGCAGAACCAACACCGGGAAAATATACTATTTTTCAATAAATACAATTTATTTTCATAAAAATAGTAATTTTTATGAAAATAAGTTGTGTTATTGCTGTTCATATGATGGGGTGTGTGTTGTGCTACATGCATAATAACTCATTGTATTGACATATATAGCCGATCGTTCGACTTTTTAACGAATGCCTGGCCGAATGAAAGATGGTCTATTCTCCAAAAGGGGGCCGCACCAACCAGGAGTAAAATCAATACACAACAAAATCCATTAAAATAATATTTATTTAATATATAATATTTTTCTAGGATAAAAAGTACCAAAGTAATAGTTGATATATTTCATACTATTTGTCGTCGGTACTTGGTGAAACTCTATTTGTAGTAACGTACAATTTTACTGTTTCTCAAAACACTTTTTAATCAGTTTACTTAAATCGTCAACCGGTTTCGCTCTTTAGGTAACCCTGAAGGTGTCGTAAAAGCGAAACCGGTTGGCAATTTAAGTAAATTGATTAAAAAGTTTTGTCATTTGTGAAACAATACAAGTGTATGCAAATGTACATAATAGTCTCCTATCTCAGCAACAGCCATTTTAACCGGTCATCAAATTGTTAATTAACAAAAAACTTGAATCGTGCAATGGGCTGCAGAGTGCAGCTACTAGCTACCGCTAAGTAGAAAATTACTTGCACATAAAATAAGACAGCAAATTAGTAATAAACATAATATAATTGTTATTAACAAAGTTGCTGTCTGATATTTACAATAAACTTGCATTCACGTATGAATGTCCATGAACAAAAAATGGCCGTCACGCGCGAAGAAGTATGGTAATGTAACTAGTGCACCCTCGATTATCAGTGGGATTTTTTAAATATTCACTGGACAAACTACATTATCTATCGCCTGTGGCCGAAATTCAACCATCGAAATTCGGCCAAAGAATAAAATCTTTTAAGTTTGACTGACAACAGACTTTAGTTAGCCGTAAAGAATAAAGTCACATGAATGTGGTATATGTAATGTTTATTTTTGTTAATTTAATATATTTCTAATGCATTTTATTTAAAAAAAATAACTCTTTGCAGTCCTCGGTAATGTAGTTAACATTATTTTTATTTATTAACTGTGTCAAAATCCATACACCACCGTTTACGCAAGTGTCTTAAAAAGAAGTCCAAAGGTTTTCCTTCACGATCTAACTTCAAAGTAAACAATTATTTGCTTGTGATATGAGTATAAGCCATCGATCCTAATGGATAAAAATGCATGCACATTTACTAAATTTCGCAAAAGTATGTATGTTCGTATATTTAAATTTAAATTCGTTCGTATAAACTAAAACCCATATCGAGATTATTCTTTATAATTTAAATCACGTATATTCCAAATTAGGGTACAGTCTCAGTTTCATTAGAATTAGTTCAGTAGTTTTTGAGATACGAGTAAAGGTGATATTTGAAGCCGTTTTTTTTAAAGTATTAAGTAAATTATTATTATAATATTTTATTATTATTACAATAGCAACATCAAAAGACACAACAATAAACAAATCAAACATATTACCTCTTAAACAAACTAAAGCTTCAGCAATTCTAACACGTAAGCGCGGAGTGGATAATTAAAAGGTAGCTTCATTGTCTGTTTTCTATTTTCTAGCGGCACCTCAGAAGTAATAATTGAATTTCCTCTACAGAACAATTGCTTCGATTACAGCGCAGGCCGACACGGATCGACGCCTAATGAATCTTCTGCTGTCTAGTTATTTACCGAGATAAACCCTGTGTTTACTGGCTACACGCGCATGATTGCACGAGCTTCCAATAAATTAGATTTATCGAAAAGGAAGGTTAGTGTTACACGTACATACGTTATGTTATTAAAGCCTTATTTTAATAACTGTCTATTAATGCAGCCTATTAATTCTGCACTTACAAATCTTTCTTCGTTATAAAATATCTCTTAATTATATTTAAGATATTATACTTTTCCCCGTGCTAGTCTGGGCTTGCTTTGAAGAATAGACTATCAGCATCAATAGAAAGCGGTAGAGTTCTGCATTGATCCCGACCAGTAGTCGTATCATCTAACGTTTGCAATTCGCCAGCGATCAGCGATGACTCTTAAACGTAATGAAAAAATCATCAAAAACGTCGCCAATTGCTTGCTGGTCACTAGATGCACATTTTGCAATGTCAAAGCATCAAAACTAATCAAGCGGCAACGACTACCACTAATGTACAAAGCTGTTATGTATCTTGCAATAACTAAACAATCACGATAACTTCGCATTGCGAGTTACGTGATCACCCCGCCGATCTAGTACCACCACCTTACCTAATTCTGCTGCATTAACGTTAGTGCTTGTCATCCAGTAAACTTATTTACTTTGAGTATTAAACCAACTTAATACTCAAAGCTTATTAATGTGGCGGTAAGACTCCGCCACAAGGATAACAAGGCACCATTACGAACTTCGGTGTATATAGACGATAGTTGTCAATTTCCACCAGGAGAGCTATCTGCTTGATTGCTATTTTATGAAATAAAAAAAATAATACTTTATTGAACACACTTAAAAAAGAAATACATATTTTTTTTAAAAACAAACAGTACAACAAAAAGCTTTTTTATAGCTGACCCAAAACACAATTATCGAAACATTAAAATAAAGTTTTTTTTAGTATCGAATATCAATAGGGAATCGCTTGACCATGATCTCACCTGATGGTAAGCTAACATGCGGCCTAAGTTGGGACGCGACTCAGATAGTAACTGTTCACTCTTCTATTGAAGAGCCCCAGATTGTACTCGTCGGATACACAGACTCAGGAAGCATGTTCCAATCCCTTGCGGTTCGAATGAAGAACCTCGAGTCGAACCGCTTTGTCCGGGTACGTGGAACGTCCACCACATGGTGATGCCTAGAATCTGTGTGCCTCAACGATCCATACAAAAACGGGGGTGGTGAAATTAAGTTGTGCAATTCCGCAGCGCACTCTCCAAAGTGTATCCGATAAAAGACCGATAGACTACTCTGCGGCGATGAGCGAAACTCATTTCTTCCCTTTGCTAAGTTATGTAAAAAACTAGCCTATGTCGCTCTTGGAGAATGTCTATAAGTTTTTGAGTTAAATCACAATAAACAACAAACAAATATTTAATCTTTATAATACTAGTTTAAATATTAGAAACGGCACTGTATATAAATTGATAGCTTTAACATTACTTAAACATTATTTGTTTATTTTAAGATAAAATAACTTCCTTTCATCATCAAAGCCTACCAGGCTTTACGTGAAATGCGAGAGAATGCTAACACTTCTTACCAATATCGTGACTACTACAAGTAACTAAGTGGTAGATTTCATCAATCCCTCGACCGGGTTTTGCTACCAATCCCTTACTTATTCTTGTCGAAATAACGTCGGTGCTTTTAACTATCGTGTTCCGTTTTGGAAGATAAGGTATCCGGTTGCCAGTAGCATTCTAACCCCGCCACACGGATAGCAAAGTATCAATAACATATTTGGTATATTTAAGCGATGCGATGGCTATCTCTTTCCTTGTGAAAAACCAATTCCTTGTAAGCTATACTATTAATTCTCCTTATTTTACAACGAAGAGATAGCAAAGTATCAATAACATATTTGTTGCTTTAGGCGATGCGATGGCTATCTCTTTCCTTGTGAAAAACCAATTTCTTGTAAGCTCTATAGATCTATTAATTCTCTTTATTTTACAACGAGAAGATTCACGTGTTTTTTGCTATGCCATAATATAGCCTCCACTTGTAGACTTGTAGAAAACACTGTCAAAATTAAAAAAAAATCTTATATTAACAATCTCAAAAAAATCTCAAAGATGGAACAAATTGAGATGAAATTATGAAAAGTAATATTACATTTTCTATCAGGAAATGTATTGTTCCAAAAAAATCCCCATAAAATAATTAGATAATTTTATTAAATAAAACTCTTGTTTATGTTTGCATCTATATCATATGAGAAAAAATACTCACTAAAAGTACAGGTACTTAAATAAAAGTAAATAGTAAGTATAGTGAAATAAAAGTACAAATGCCTTATTTACCTAACATTCATAATTAATATAAAAACAAGTATAATTTATTCTATACTAGCTGTGCCCGCGACTTTGTTCACGTGGAAAAAATTTTAAAATAAAAGAAGCCTAAGTTACTTCTGATTACCGTGGCTTAAAAATGACAGTCCCAGGGCTTTACCCGCATAGTTCCAGTTTCCCCGCGGATTTCCGTGATAAAAACTGCCCTATGTTCTGTCTCGGGTCTTAAACTCTCTTTGTACCAAATTTTATCCAAATCGGTTTAGGCGTGAAGATAAGACAGACAGACAAAGTTACTCTCACCTTTATAATATTCGTAAGGATTTGATTAAATGTTATACTGTAAATTCACCATGAGGCGAGGACGGAAAGTTTCAAAGTTTCAAGTTTCTCACCAATATTATTAACTAAAACTTCATGTGTATGTATGTTTTAGTATGTTTGTTGCTTTCTCGCGTTGAAACGGCTGAATATATTTGAATAAACTTTTTCTACGTAATAACGCTAAGTATATAGCTAGACAGCATACAGGTTATTTTTATACCGAAAAAATATTGAACGGTATTCCATGATTCCCAAATAACAAAACCATTTTAATTAAAGTCGTGAATTAATCAATAATATATCTTAATATAAAAATATTATTTACTACTAGCCTTGTTGTTCTTACCTAATCGGCTCAGGTCATAGACCCGAACATTTTTCTGTTTTGTATAGTGCTATATATAATATTTTTTCTATTATATATAGCACTGCTATAACAGACCCAGTTATCGCAAATAATAAGTGATAATCGTTAAAATCTCTGTTAGGGTAACTGCAACCATTTTTCATTAGCAAACTATTTGACAATACCATTATTAAAACTAGACATTTGTTTACACATATTGTTGACTAATTCACCCAGAGATTTTCGTGTTCAAACAAACAAGCTAAAAACTCTGCAGCTTTATTAAGAAAAACATACCTACAAAGATTATTTTTTGAATGAAATTTTGACAAACTAAGATTATTTAAAAACCGTCCATTCCCGTTAATAAAGACATAGATCATGTACAACTACTTTTGTTAAAGAGTCACTTCTACTGGGCAGGGTTATAATGAAATTCTGATAAACTTTATAGTCTACTAGCTGACCCGGCAAACGTTTTTTTGCTAAATATATTTATAACAGTATTTTTTTGCTATATAATGGATGTTATTATATATATAAACCTTCCTCTTGAATCACTCTTTCTATTAAAAAAAAACCGTATCGAAATCCGATGCGCAGTTTTAAAGATCTAAGCGTACATAGGGACATAGAGACATACTGCGAAAAGCGACTTTGTTTTGTACTATGAAGTGCTTATATGACAATAATTATTAAAATTAAATATTAATAAAAATTTACAATAATTTAAAGATATGAGACTTATTTGTAACAAATAAAAAAAATTGAAAATTACTTATAAAACTATACTACAAACCATTGATATATAAAAACCATGCTACAAACTTATTATTGCCTATTACAAACTTATTGCAAAACATTTTTAAGATTGACACCGCATAGATACATATAACACAACATAATTTAATCAACACAAAAAACACGTAGAACAACAAAGGTAGGCATGATCCCATATTGGTCTGTCCCCCCTATGAATAGACCATCTGCTCTTCTGCTAGGCATTTTGCAAAACGGCAAACGATTGGCCAAACTACCATTGTGACTACTAGGTGTTAGAGTTTTGCAACATCTCGCCCGGGTTTAGTAGCACCGCCTTACTTATTCCTGTCGCAATAACGACAATGCATGTCAATATTGTCTTCAGATTCGGAAAATAAGGTAGTCGCTAAACTTATGCATAGAGATTAGGTACCTTTCCGCCACCTACATTGCAACACACCAATAATATCTTTGGTGTCTATAAACGTTTCTTGTTTTTTTCCATCAGGAAAGCCATCTGCTTGTTTACTATCTTTAAAAAAAGATTTAAAAGAGAGCCACATCCGGTTTAAGACTGATCAACATCGTTATTAAACGAGTAGTCACTAATGATTTGTTAAACGTTCGCCTAACAATCGTAGTCGTCCTTGCGACACATAACAATTGATTTGATAAATACTCAGTGACATCATTACTGACACATTATTCATCATATGAAAGCACCTTAATAATAAATAATGGCAAGAGGTTTCGTAACTCGATACAAATCAATAACGGTAGGCAGTGTTCGACGCACGCGCAAGATCACCGGCACACCATTTCAATCAATTGGATGCAAGCTCCACTTCACGATTTCAATATAATTTTAATGAAATGTCAGTACTTAGTAAAATTTGCATTATGTAAGGGTAATAGAACTATTGCTTAGTTTATTTCAAAACGAGCTACTAGATTGAAATTACACCAAAGTTTTTTTTTACACCAAATTTAATATAAAGAAAAATGTAATTATATTTTTTTAGATCCTGGTGCCCTTGCTCACATTGAAATAAAACACTTTAGGCGCTCTACACGAAAAGTTTCCTATCAATTTATAAGACAACTCATATGACTATGTTTTTAGAAGTTTATGCAAGGATTTCTATTATTAAAATCGCATTAAGAAACACCAAAAATGTAAAAGATTAAATGTATTTTTCTGCGTTTGACCCACTTTAATTTTTAACGAATATCCTATATTTTTATGCGGCCCTGGTAATTTTAGTTCTTGTTTGCTTTTGTGCATAAATATATTTTTCTATGCTGTTAAAAAAGATGCAGGTTTGTGACAGACGAATAGAAAGCAGACTCTTGGTAGTAAATAGCATTTGCACCTTTTGGATAAGTGTCTTATATAATTAAATTATTTTGAATAGTCTTTTCAAGGCGAATCACGTGAGTGACATACGCTTACACGCAATAGAAACACGTAGGATGCTGGTTAGGTGTCCAGTCGTCATCGTACTACCACAGAATACTTAGAGGTACTACTCTACCAAGACACACTTAGCCTTCTTTTTGACAGGCTTTGTAGATAGTTATTCTTCACTTCGAGCACCCACTGTCTTCATCAACACGGATAAGATAAGGTTATGTATTTTATTATTATTTTTATTAATAGGATAGCAAGCAACAGATGATTCTTCTGACGGAAAGAGATAGCCAACGCACAGCTATCACAATGGCGCGTTGTTATCCGTGTTGCAAAGTTGGAAAGTCACAAGCATAGTTTGTCGGCTACCTTAGTCTCCAAACCGGAACACGACAGCGGTAAGCACTAACGCTATCGCTTAATACTTAGGGAATAGGTAAGGTTGTCGAGATTTTGGAGAACTCGTACTCCTAGTTAAAAGTCATGATATTAATGACACGTGTTATTCTGCTCTCGCATTTTATGGAATGCCTTAAGTCGGGTAGTTGATCTGTTTTTTGAAGAAGGGCAGGTCAATACGTATAGTAGTATTAGTAGTAGTATTTTCACGCCCGTATCCCCGAAATAGTAGGCGTAGAGAGAGTAATAAGTAGGTAGTAGAGAGGTACAACAAGTGCACCCAAGATAAGCCGAAGATACTTGGTCCCACAATGTGATAGGTGGCCAGAATATCGCCAACCTGGCACTTTGTTAGTTTTATATTCTTGTTTTCGTAATATATTATATAGGTAGACGTAATGTCTACTTAGAGGTAAGATCACAAAATCTTATTACGAAAACGAATACTAAATTTTAATAAATACGAAATTACGTACATTGAACAGTACGAAAATATTATATTACGGAAACAATATGTTAAGAAACTGTACGATCTGGGTGTGAGCGAGTTGGATGTTCAATATCTATTAGCGGTAATATCTTAGCGGAGAGATGGCTCTGGCCCAGTTTTAGAGCCGGTCGGACCAGTTCTCCGGGTATCCTTGCGTAATATTCAAGCCACCGTACGCTTGCAAAAATTTATTATTAATATCCTAAATTAATCACTCTTTAATTTGATATCGTCGGCTTTTTCACAACATGTTATTACAGTTAATGGTTACAAACATCTAAAACATACTAGCGATTGCCTGAGGTCGAAATTTGACATTAGACTAGACAATAAATATATTTTAAGTTTGATAACTAACTTTAACCGTAAACAAAATAATATCGACATGTGTGTATATTATCATGTATATCACATTTTTTTAATTATAAGATAGCAAACAAGCAGACGGGTCTCCTAAAGGAAAGAGCCAACCATCGCCTATAGACATCAAAAATGTTAATGGTTAGTTGCTATCTTGGTGTGACATCTAATGCCATATGCATAAGTTTACCGGCTACCTTACCCTCCAAACTAGCTAGAATATTTTCGGTTTCTAAATGGTTTCAGGAATAATCGGTCTAGATGTTGCCAAAATATAAGTTTTATATAGGTTTTGAGGGTAAGGCAGCCGGTAAATTTACGCACGTGGCATTAGACCTTGCCACAAGATAGCAAAGCACCATTAACACCTTTGGTGTCTATATGTGATGGTCGACTCTTTTCATCAGAAGACCCATCTGTTTGTTTGCTATCTTTTATGATATAAAAAAAAATATTCGGCGATTACCTTTTTATAGCAGGAGAGCCATCTGCTTGTTTGCTATTCCACTATATAAAATAAAATTAGCTATAACATCCGTAATATTTTATCGGTAAAATCATAGAATAAAAGGTAGGCGGCACCGCGCGTGCAACCGGTTCTTGTAAAATGGTGCATAGCCGCTAGACTACAATATCGTGCCCCATCTGCTTTCCTTCACAATAACGGGACTGCGCAGATGTGCAACTAAGTCCTGCTGTTTACGTTCATATTTTAAATTTCATATAATTTTAAATAGTATTTTGAGGGTTCCGTACATTTAAGTGAAATTTGATCGCCCCGTTGGTCGTGTGGTTAGTGACCCTGACTACGTGATTGACGGGGCTCGGGTTCGATCCCAGACGGGGACAAGCATTTGTGTGATGAACATAAATGTTTGTATTTCCGGGTTTGGGTGTTTATTAAATATGTTCTTGTATTTATATATGTATTTCTATGTATTACTATCGTTGACTAACACCCATAACACAAACAAATAATTTGCTTACATTGGGGTTAGATCAGTAAGTGTAATTTGTCCCGTGAAGACTTATTTATTTATTTATAGAAGACCAAATCACAGAACACGTATTAAGTATCTTGCATAAACCGATTTATTAGTTAACTAGGTGGTGCTGTTCTGCAATGTGTCGCCCGAAATTAGCGCTGCTTTACCTATTTCTGGCGCAATAACGTCACTGTCGTATGATAGTTTTAAGAGTTAGGTAGTAGCGTAGCGCCGCTGGTCAGTATCAATCAACAGATTAGGGATAAAACGAGCGAGTCAACTACAAACTGTTAGGATGACGTAATAACTGTGGAGGTTGATGACATCACACAAGGATGTTGTAAAAAAGATTTTCCCAGCCAGGGAAGATGCACTGACTGGAGTCTGAAGTCCATCGGAGAAGCATTGAAACTTGTATGTAATGTTTAAAATAGGTAAATAATTGTAATATTGCGATTTAGAATGTTATGTTCTATTTTATTACTTTTTATTATTTTTTCGTCGTAGCGCTTGTTGATGGCTTGAACTGCTACAATAGTCAGTAAATTTAATGCATGCAGCATACAGATGACTATTTTTAAATCATAGATAGTAAATAAGCAGATGGCTCTTCTGTTGGAAAGAGAAATCATCGCCTATAGTCACCACAGACGTTAATAGTGCATTCAGTTTGCCGGGGTAGCAATGCCACTTGCATAAGTCTATCGGCTATCTTACCCTCCGAACCGAAACACGACAATGACAATCATTAACGCTAGTGTGACAGGATAGGTAAGGCGGTGATACCAAATACCCGGGCGATACGTTGCACAACTCTACCACTTACAGTTAGTACTCACACTGTTAGTGACATATTTGGACCATCGTTCGCCTTTTATGACATGCCCGGCAGTATTGCAGATTTTCTAATCTTCAAAAACACGGACTAATACGGGAAATAGTATATATATATATATATATATATATATATATATATATATAACGGCTCCAACGATTTTCATATTTAAATAAATAATTAAATATGTTGTTTATTATGTTTAGTCTGTTGTCAAACTGAGAAAAGATTTTATTGTCAAACAGAGATGATAGATGGTTGAACAGAATTATTGAAATATAGTGAAATTTCGACCAGAAGTTAATGGCTAGCATTTATTAATTGAAAATATAAATTTGTCAATAAAATATGTACGTCCAAGTAGAAGTTACATACTCATTAATATACGAAGTGAGTATACAAAGTATCCGCCGCTTCGCCCACGTATTACGATTAACTAGTGACCCACCCCAGCTATGTGCAGGTGCGCAGTATATGCGCATAGCTAAAAATAATTTACTTGACTAGGAAAAACTCCGTAAGCTGCTTCTATAATATTTACTTAATATATTTAATAGTTACCCGTAACTTTGTTTGCATGACCCAGAAGCATAACGTCCTTATGATAAGGCGGTTAAAAAGTAGCCTACAGGTTTCTTCGTGACTGACTATCATACACAATAAGAATTGTTCTAATCCGACTGATTCATCCAGATATTAGCGTGCTTAATGAAACAAAAATTCTTCGGTTTTATTACACTAGTTTATATACATTATTTTTGTCATAATAATATTACATATTATTGGCACGTTTTGCGAAAAATTGCCATCATTTTTCAAATTTACTTTTTCCATCGCTCTATCTTGTGAATAGCTTAACTACCCTCACCAAAAATACCTCAAAATGTGCATTAGTAGAAACTAATAGTACTTACTTAAAAATTTAACAACAGACGCAGGCTTTGTTTTGTAAAAGCATTTTATGTCGTAATTGGAAAGTTCCTCAATCAAAATATAAATATCTTTTGAATTACAAGACCGTTCGTTAAAATTCAAAGTACGTTATGACCTAATTCTTAAATCTAAACCTCGTCGGTAAAAATAATTTTAATGAACAAAAGCATTCAATATAAGTAACAACAACAAATAACAATAACAACAACCTTACCTAGGTAATATCGCAAAAAAGTTAAAAGTAAAATTTTTATAACTAACAACCTGCAAATACGTGAAAAGTGATATATATTACGCATAGTGTCAACAGGCCTATCGCTTAAAAGATTCCGTCTTCTGCAACAATTTATATTTCTCAGATAAAATAAATCCTGGATAAGATTTTGCTGATTACAACAAAGATTTTTTTCCAAAAATTTGTTCAAAAAAACTGAGAGATAGACAAAGACACAACTAATGCAGTACGATTAGCCAGGACCCATTATATGATAAATCAATCTATCAATATGTCAACTATTGGTATACCCCGTTGGCATAGTAATCAGACATCTTGTTTAATAATCATAAAGCCACAAATTCACCAACTAAATTAAATTTGTTGGTTATTTTCTACACAGAAAGAATCTTATAAAGCTGGAACTAGAAAAACTGATACTTTATTAACTTCCTCGTTCCATTACGATGAATCTTGCAGCTAAGACTGAGTGTAAAGACTATCGTTAGAATCTTTGATTCATTACACATGTATACCAATTCATTAGGAGGTTGATGGATTGAGTTTAACAGATAGTTGAGATTCAAATAACAAATTTCGTCTGATCTAAAATTCAACCGGTATCTACCTAAAAATCTAAAATTATATAATTTACCTCGTAAACCAACTGTGCAGATTTTTTATGATACTGTTTTGCATAGTGTTCTGTGCACTTTTCCATCAAAGTTTTTAGTTATTGTTTTCCTTAAAACCTTAATCGGACTGTAATAAACATCTCATAAAAATGACCAAATAAGCTCGGCAGTTCTTAAATGATAGCTTTCATATGAGCAGTTTTCTATTTCTATTTATTCCAGCTATGAGCTAACTCATCAATTAATATCTTGCCCAAACTTTTTAATTATCAAAATTGTTCACGGCCCCTTTGATCGAAGGGTTAGCGAACCTTACTACGAATCGAGAGGGCTCGGGTTCGATTCCCAACAGGGACAAACATTTGTGTTATGAATTTCTGAGTTTGAGTGTTTATTATGTATGTAACAGTATTAATCTATGTATTTACATGTATTAGTATCATTGACCAACTCCCATAACACAAACAAATAATTTGCTTACTTTTGGGTTAGATCAGTTTGTGTAATTTGTCCAGTAATATTATTATAATCGTCCATGTTACCTCAGCAATTTATATGCCATAAGAACTATACTCACGTTCATAAGACATGGATGAATAAATTGTATTATAATAATAAAACAATCTACGAATACGTGAAATTAGCCGTTTTAATTATTTACTTACTCAGATTATTAGCAAAATTTTTGCAACAACAATATCTAGCCAAAATTGGACGAACGAACAAACACCGTTTCATTTTATTAATGTATATATATATATATGAAATAGCAACCGTGTGAAACGGGGACGGGTCGTTAGTAATAAATTTTAGATAAGTAATCAAAGCTTTACATATCAAACAACACGATAATCTCCCACGGCACTCTAATGGCTATCGCAAACTATAACAGCACAATAATGTCACAGCACCATCACGGCCGCGTCACCATCTTAGACTATCCATAGACTATAAATATAGTATACTAAGTAGGCTACCTAGCAGTCAACGTGCTTGCAACTAAGTTAACTCCTATCCGATCCTGATGATTTTATCACAGCTTACAATTCACAATTTACACGTCCAATTGCCGCCGGCGACTCGGTCTATCTTTTCGACCCGCCAACACTCATAACACCTGTCAAATGTTAATAGCAAGCCGAAATCTTGATGTTACTTACGCTCCCACTCATCGTCAAGATACTGATGCAAGCCGAGGTGCGGTCTCACAGTAGACACCCTTCAGGCGGGCTCTTAGCCCACTTAATACAAACTCTGGCTGAGCACTCGGCTCGCCGAAAATACCCGATTGAGTACAAAATCTAATAAGCGCTTTTTCTCAAAAAAACTGCGTTCAAAGCTTACATTGCATCAAAGTCAATTTTGCGTTCGGTAATTATCACTGACGAAAAGTTTTGACGAAAAGATGTATTTCGACATCGATTCGAAATTTTTCAACCAACAATTTTTTGAACTTCTGCAATATTTAGTACTAAGAAACTACGTCTAATGCTGCTTCAACAATTGAAATCGAGTGAAATTTTTAAAAGTTACAGTTTTTCAAATGTTAAAATAACGTTGTTTCCAGCAAACATACTTCATATTTAAGATATAACTTTTAGGCTAATATACCGATTGATTTAAAAATCTAATTAGCTTTTTCCTAAAACTACGTGAAATACCGTAAATTGGATCAAAATTGGTTCATTTATTTAGGATTTATCAATGACGAACATTTTTGAAAAAAAATATTTTTAATTTGTTCAACATTTCTTAACTTATCGATTTTGTAGCTAATAAGACAATATAGAGTTTAAAAATTGCGGCGAATGCCATTCGAAAGATCATAATCGATCATATCATAAAATGATGAAAAAAAATATAGTTTTTTTTCGAACATTAAAATACTAATTATGTATTATTTTTACAAACTTTACATTTTACGAACGCTTCAAACTCAAAAATCTACGCTATGGTATAATTTTCGCTTATTATTGTTAGTTCAGGGATGGACTACAGGGTCAAACGTTTTACATATTTTTATATGACACTACCTGACCCGGCAAACGTTGTTTTACCATACAAATTTCTTGAATATTAAGATGGTGTACTTGAGAGGTGGGAGGGCGATAATTGAGGTAAAAACTATCCTATCTCTTAAGGCGATAGGTAATGCCAAACTACGAAATAGACACCTCTTTGAAAGCCTACTACTGCTAACCGATTGGTCCAATAATTAAAGAAAAATATGCATTATACGTATAATATAATTAAGTTTAAAATTTAAGTTCGTTTTTTCAAATTTTATTGTTATTTTTGACGGAAAAAAATCGAATATCTTTCTTATTTTTACACAAAAGATTGCTTATAACTTCCAAACTACTGTAACGATTTTGATGATTTTTTCTTTTTATTACAGACAATTAATTGCTTTATAAAATTTAAGTTCAAAATTTTACAAAATCAGTATAGTGTGCTATTAAATCAATAAAAACCTTATTATTTAATTCGCGGACAGCGCTCGCGTCGAAAGTCAGTCTCCCGGTAGCGTTCATACGGGGAGGCTGTGTCGCATGTTAGCATGCTCCGCTCTCCATATTCGAGTCAAAGAGTAATAGTACAGATAGAACGTTTGGCACAATAGTAAGGTTGTGCCGTTTGGAAAATGAACATTTCGTTTACGTTTGGTTGTTTTTTTATAGTAGATAATGAGCTCGGACCGAGAAGGCTGTTTTTTTACAGATGTTGTTCTTATGATATAGACAAGGAATAAGAAAGGATTTTTTTAAATTCATCCCCTAAGATGGTGAAATAGGGGGTGAAAGTTTGTTTGAAACTCTGTCATTTTTGAGTTATTACAACTCAAATAGAATGATATGCCGTAATTAAATTATCCTTTAATTGAAAAAAAAAATATAAATTTAATATTTTTTGGAATTCTAGCCTATAGAGAGGTAAAAAGAGGCTTTAAAGTTTGTATCATAAATGAATTGTTTATTTATTGCATTACTATAAAATCTAAATTATTTTAATTTAGTATTTATGATTTTTAATACAATTAAGAAGTACGAATTTTTGGATTTTTTAGTACTTATACTCTTCAACCGAAATTGAAGAAACATGCATGTAATGTTCGAAGTTTCATCCATTAAAGGAGTAAAAGTGTGTGTTACAATTTATATGAAAAATCAAAGGTTTATGGTGAAAATAACTTGAAATTCGGCACTTATAATCTTCAACACAATTTAAGAATCATATATTTGGGGATTTTTTAAAATTTTATTCCTTGAAGGGTAAAAAAAGCATTGATGTTTGTATGAAGAATATTGTAGAAATTATTTAAAACTTAGTATTTATGATTTTTAATACAATTAAATGAATACGAGTTTAAGGTTTTCAAATGTCATCTCTTCAAAGGATGAAAAAAGTGGTAAAGTTTGTAGAAAAAATAAAATATGTTTAATCAAAATCTCTTCAAATTTATTAGTCATGATCTTTAATTCCATTAAATAAACGTGCATGTAAGGATGCTGTGAGTTTTATCTCTTGAAGAGGTAAAAGAGGCTGAAAGGTAGTACTTACTTAGTAGACGCTGAATAATATTTTGAGACTATTCATGTTTACGCTTTCCTACGTTTACGCTTGAATGTTTTATTAGCTATAGATAGATAAGTATTTTGTAAATTTTTTGTATAAATGTACAAAAATAAATAAAAAATAAAACATATAAACAACGAAGATAATTCAAGCAAGCGAATAAAAAGCAAAACTCTAAAGAAAAAAAAACTGGTACTATTTGACGGTAGTAAGGACTTCGCAACTAAAAATAAATAAATTAAATATATTATACATACAAATAGTCTAAATAAATCAACTTATTTAGTAGTTTCCTCTATAAACATTAAATCAAATTATATATCTTCTTTTTTATTACGAGATTTTGAAACAAAAACTAAGAAGCTAGTTAGTTTTAAAATATTATTCAAGAGATTATATTTAACCAAATCAAATTTTGAAAGGTTTTGTTAAATATTAATTGTTGATTGTATGTATTAAAATAAAGTGCTACACGGGATGTATTGTATATTACAACACTTTCAAAGAAATAGGAAACGAAACTGTTATTATTGTGTAAATTGTTATATGATTTTTTGTCGATTTTTGGTACATTTTTTTTTCTTTAGATATTTATCATTTTTCTAAAACGAATGTATATGTAATCGATAAATGAGCGATTACTGGTTATTGGTTTTGAGTTTGACATCATTCAGTCGATTCATGATGATAAAAGTTCATATAGGTGAACAAAAATGTTAAAACGTAGGTATCTGCATTCACTGTAAATACTCTTTGACGTTGGAACAAGCTAGCGCGCGATATAATTTTTGCGCTGCTCCTGTCAGAAACTCAAGGTCGTTCGCAGCTGTAATCGCCTTAAGTTGGACCAAACAGAATTTCACTGAAATCGGTTTAGTAGTTTCGGAATCCATCGTGGACAAACAATGTGCCACGTAATTAATATAAACCTATTAAGATTATGAAAAATATCATATAATGCTCATATGACAGTTTTGTTACTGGGTTAAAGAAAATGATGAGATAATTTTTATTTAATATCCTTTATATATGCATGGCTATTGTTTTCAGGGATGTCGTAAAGTTACTCTTAAATACTTCTTTCATACTCCAGTACTTGTTCCAGGTATTTTTTATTCTTCGGTTAATTTCTTTTTCTGTTGTTTTGAAGAATGTGATTTCATGACCTAGATATATGTAACGTTTCACATACTCTAAGAGTGTAGACTCTAACCGAACTTGTTTTCTTCCTCTGTTTGTCATTAATTTAGTTTTTTCCCGATTTATTTCTAAGCCTGTTGCTTTACTTTGTGTGTTCAGAGATTCAAGCATATATTGTAATTCTTCTGTATTCTCGGATAGTAAAACAATGTCGTCAGCAAATCTTAAATGTGATAAGAAGGTAGTAGGTACTAGGTATTGTAATAGTTTATCCAACATTATTATCAAAACACACCGGTATGTAAATGCACGATCACTTTTGATATCACATAAGCCGTGCCGTTATATTGAGCGATGGCCCTTAGTTGATTTTCCGTTTAATTTACAGGATATATGATAGGAATGTGATAATTTCTAGTTTAACGTCAAGTTTCTAGGCAACTACGCACTTTATGCAGCCAATAAAGTTTTACTACAAAATGTTTGGACGTAACCACTGCCAATTACATACTAAAACAGCCAAGTATATTATCAAAGATATGGCTATGTTTGTTGCGGGTTAAAATACCATCTCGCGATGTTAGGTCTCAAGGTTCATAAATATATGCTACCCGCGGCTTTTTTCGTGCGGATTTATGCGGGTATTTTTGAAGATATATAGTTTTCATGACTTCTACCAGATCGGAATCCTGGCCAATAGAAAAACTTCAGCGGAAAAAGCATTTTTTTTACAATTATGTTTGCTTTGACGCTTTGATGGTAATCAAAAACATAATATTAATCCTAGCTGACCCGACAAACGTTATTTTGACGTACAAATTACTTGTATTAAATATTTTGATTAAATGAGATAAAAACTATACTATCTTTTAAGTTGGACCAAACAGCAGATATACGATACGAACGATATATATATATATATATATATATATATATATATATATATATATATATATATATATATATATATATCTAGAAAAATTTCATTGAAATCGGTTCAGTAGTTTCGACTTATATATTAATAATATTAAGACTAATAACGGTCGTTTAAAATATATGTATTATTATAAAAGACTGCCACGAATTATGAGTAGAGAGGTAGAATAACATCACACGCTAAAAGGTCTGCAGCGATTATACAGTTTTACAGCAGAAGTTCTGCTGTAAGTGTTGCCATATAACTAGCAATTTTCAATGGTAACTCACATTATAAGTAGTATTTACCCCTAGTAAGTACATAGTCTATAATTAGGTGAGTGCTAGACTACACTGATGAGACCAATACACACATCAAGGTGGAAACTGATAATTTCTATACTCGGACAGATACTTACATCCAACTACTTGTGTTGAAGTGGGGATGATCAAAGACAACACCATCTTGATCCTAAATGTACATGTCATTTCCATTTTAACTTTGAATGACATGTCACTAGATTTTAACCACTTTGGTGCTAATCAAAAACATTTTAATCCTAGTACGCATAATAACGGTCGTAAAAAAATGTATTACTGTTTATAATTTTTTTAAATATCATAAGATAGCAAACAAGCAGACGGTTCTCCTGTTGGATAGAGAAACCATCACCCGTACATATTAAGATGTTAATGGTGCGTTGCTATCCTTGTAGCGGGATCGCAAGTATGTACGTAAGATAGATACCTACTAAGATCTTATTATGGATTATCTATATGAAACTGTGTAACAAACTTATTATAATTTTATTTAATTAAAATGGTAAAACTCCCGCAACTTCGAAAAACTTATAGTTAAACGTATATAATGTTACATATGATTATTTTGTTTTTTTCAATAAAGAGAATACTTTCGTTATAATGAACTTATTTAAATAAGTTTATAAGTATACATAAACAGCACGCCAATTCCCAGATGACAGAGTGAACTGAAACTTAGATGCGCCTAGTTCAGTTTTTTAACTACGGAGTTGAGCTATGATCATCATCGCCGTATTTGAGCAACTTTAATTACTGTTGCTTATCCTAAAAATTACTAAAATCAGCAACGTTACATAAAGCTGAAACACAAACCAATCACTTTTAACTTTTTCTTTGATGAATAATAGAACTAAAAAATATTTTAAAACTATTGATATTTAACATTTTAAAAAGCTTTTGACATTTTCATACAAAATCATACAATAACGCATGTGCAAGGTATTTTCGCCGTGTTGGTCCCGGCCTCCTTTGTAGAATAGGCCAACTGCCGTTCTGCCAGGCAGGTTGTAAAAGGCGACCGATTGGCTATCGAGTCACTACCATCGTGGCTACTAGGTGGTGGAGTTCTGCATTATCTCGCCCGGGTCTGGTACCACCGCCTTACCTATTCCTGCCGCAATAGCGTCAGCGCTTGTCGCTGTCGTGTTCCGGTTTGGAGGGTAAGGTAGCCGGTAAACTTATGCATGTGGCATTAGACCTTGCCACAAGATAGCAACGCACCATTAACATCTTTGGTGTCTATAGGCGATGGTTGACTCTTTCCATTAGGAGACCCATTTGCTTGTTTGCTATCTTATGACATAAAAAAAAACATGCGGAGTAATCAATTTAGACGGGGGAATACGTAGCAGTTTCTGCCCTAAAATTATGGTTGAAATATAATTTTTTGATTTGGGTTTGAATAAAAAACCTTTTTTTTTTAAGCAGGCGTGTCCATTATAATAGTTATCTATATGTGCTATATGTGCCTTTTGAACTAGAATAATAATAACTAGCGATTGCCTGTGGCCGAAATTCGACCACAGACTAAACAATAAAATTTCTTTTAAGTTTGACAACTGACTTAAAACGTGAAAAAATAGTTTATACATGTGTTATACACACCCGTGTATGTCACATGAATGTGTGTGTGTAATGTTTATTTTTAATAATTTGATGTATTTCTAATGCATTTAATTTAAAAATAGTAGGTTTCTACAGTCCTCCACAATGTAAACTTTAACCAATTTTTATACTCCACTGTTCGCGCAATTGTCTTAAAAAGGGATCCATTTTTCCTTCACATATTAAAATACAGATAATTCATGGAAGAAACATGAAGGCGGTCTTAATTCTAAAAAGTAATTTATTTCAGGCAATATTTATAAACTGTTAATACTCTATTACCCGTACTTAAGATGAACGATACAAGACGTTTGAAATAAAAGGCTCGGTCTGGTTTGGAGGTCCCTGGTGTTTTATATCAATATTAATGTTTTAGTTAAATTTTTTATAATAATATGTGTTTTTAATTAATTTACTCTAATTCGTACATTGCAATTTTAGAAGGCAAATTTATATATTTAGTTTTCACTCGTGACTTCGTCTACGTTAAAGATTATTTTGCTATCCTTCGTGAAGTAGGTATTTCTTTGATCACAGATATTATATAAGCCCACGTACTTTTCTAAGTCCCTGACGATATATATGCAAAATTTCATGATGATCACTTGAATAGTTAAGACGTGAAAGCGTAACAAACAAACTCACATTCGTGTCTATAATATAAATTAGGATTCTCCTAAGCGAAACAGAAGATGTAATAGTTTTACATGTGAGTCTGCAACGTCTCGTCGAGTTTGGTCTCGCAATGTTATAAATAAATATTCACGGGACAAATTACACTTACCGATCTAACCTCAAAGTGAGCAAATTATTTGCTTGGGCCCACCTCTCGTTCCCACCACTGTAACTTCTGTAAACCAGAATCAACAGCGGCAACCTTCCTGATAACCTCTGAGTTGCGAGCTCAGGGTGCCCTGGGGGAAAAGATAAGCTGTCTTGGAACCCACATCAAATTTAATCAGAAGAGTATAGGAGGAGTAGGAAAATATATCCAGTTTCATACAAAATACAGTTTCATATAAAATACATCCCAATTATTTGCTTGTGTTATGGGTGTTAGTCAACGATACTAATATATAGAAATACATATACATATAAATACTAGAATATATTTAATAAACACCCAAACCCGGAAATACAAACATCTATGCTCATCACACAAATGCTTGTCCCAGTCGGGGATTGAACCCGAGCCCCGTCGATTGCGTAGTCAGGGTCGCTAACCACTGGACCAAGGAGGCGGTCCTACCAAATCCTTACACAACTAGCGTAAGTGCTTTTTCAACGTCGTGTTCCAATTTCGAAAGTTAAATAGCGAGTAAACTTATGCATGTGACATTCCAACCTCAACTCACAAATAGTAACCACCATTAAAATCTTTGGTGTAGAAAGCGATGACTATTTCTTTCCATAATGAAAATTATCTATTTGTTTGTTTTTTTATGAAATAAAAAACTAGAACATAATAAACTAAAAATTAAACAAAACTTTTACGTAAAAATAAAAGATCCTATATACATACATGTTCAAAGAAAGAAAAAAGAAATAATTATATCTGATCAGCAGAATCTGGCTTGAAATTCCCTGTTCCGCTACAACTTTTACTAATTTCATTCCATGCGTTGTGATCAGTAAATAGAGTGTTATACTCCTTTACCTCTTATCTACTATCTACTAGAATAATTCTCGATCCCAATATCAGAACTAGAGTTTAATAACAATATAACCAGTCTGGAAGGTGGATATTATTATCTTTTTAAATAAAATCCAAATCTAAATGACAAAATTTGAGATAAACATTTTGAGGGTAAAAAGAAAAAGAGGATATCCATTCGCGTTTATTTTCAAATACAGCAGAGATACACTTTTTTGTTACAAAATTACTTGATATGTAAGGTTTGCTCCACTACCAAGAGGCTAAAATCTATGTGCCGTGAGACTTACAGAGACCTCTTTGGATTAATAAAAATATACGGAATAATGAAACTTTTAAGGCTCCAACATGCTTTTAAAATACTCCCGTTCATATGTAAATGTCCCATTGTATTATATTGTTTTAGTCTTATATGACTAACATAAAATTGTTAACAACAAAACTTTAAATGGCCATCACACACTGTTCACATAAATAAAATTAGCGTTTTATTATATGCATACCAGTTGCGTTAGGAGTTATTATCTAAGCAACGTTAAAACAACTGATGCTGTACAACTTTCTATTTCACAATGAACTTCATGTGTAGTTTACATTAATAACAACTATTTTAAACCCTATGAAATCTTTTACATAGCAGAGATGAAAAGCGACTCTTTTCTTTTTATTATGAAGCAGCGAACAAGCACATGACTTTCCTGATGGCAAGAGACAATACTTGCCTATAGGCACCAATAATTTTAATGGTGCCTTATCATCCAAGTAGCGGAGAAGTAAGTGTTTTGTATAAGTTTAGACAGACAGTTTATGACAGACATGCAATAACACAATTGTAACAGGAAAAGGCAAATATAAGGAATCAAACTCTGGCGAATCGTCTTAGAACTACCAAGTAATTCTAATAATTCTACTACCTACTAATTTGAACAATCATTATTTGCCTTTGACAAGCTCTGCTTTTCATGTGGTCTATTTTCTAAAAGGCGCCCTAAACAACACCGGGAAATAGAAAGGTGTAGCTATAGCTTTGTTATGGGAGGTCTTCAAGGCTTCTAAAATATACAAACTGTAGCTTTGCTATGAGGGGTGTCCAATGGTTCCAAAATACACAAAAAATACTAGCTGTTCTCTGAACTTCTAAGTGATGCAATAAATCACTTAATTTAATTTTATACATCAACAGGGAACATTTTATATGTCTCATGTCGGTTAATAATAGTAAATTCGGCGCATGCATATTTTTTCACCGAACTCCCTCGGAACCCTAACTCTCCCCCTTACGCCCAAGGGGAAATACATACACAGATACATAAATTATGCAAGATATAATATTTAGTTTTGCTCAAATAACACATAGCTGGCTAAACCAAGATAGTCAATTATTTTGGATACTTAGCTAAATTACTGAATTATTATTACTTCTTTAACTTCTGTCGGAAATCGAAGAACAACTTTCCTCAGCCTCAGTGGGGTCGACTAAACTTAGTGCACTTTAACCCCAAGAAGACACAAGTTTGCGCGTTTTCCACTAAAAAATCTCCCTTTGTTGTATCTCCTCGCTTCCAAAATACTTCCCTAACAGCCACAGCCAGTCTTGAATTTCTTGGAGTTGATATATCGAGCAACTTTCAGTTCGTGGTCACTTGGAAGGCAAGGCCAAATTAGCCTCAAAAAGCTGGGTGTTCTCAGCAGGTCCAGACAGTACTTCACGCCGGCCCATCGCCTACAACTTTATAAGGCGCAAATCCGGCCTCATATGGAGTACTGTTCTCACTTGTGGGCGGGGTCTCATCAGTACAAGCTCCTTCCTTTTGACCACATTCAACGTAGAGCGACTTGAATCGTCAATAACAGGACTATTTCTGATCGGCTTGATTCTTTGGCATTGCGTAGAGATGTGGCTTCACTCTGCATCTTCTATCGGATCTATCATGGGGAATGTTTGGATTAATTCCTGCTGCAGAATTTCACCATCGGACATCAGACATCGGACATGTATAGAATATTAAAAAGAAAACAAA
The DNA here is from genome assembly GCA_036924255.1 of Apodemia mormo. Taxonomy (NCBI): domain Eukaryota; kingdom Metazoa; phylum Arthropoda; class Insecta; order Lepidoptera; family Riodinidae; genus Apodemia; species Apodemia mormo. The sequence continues at coordinate 28,970,893 of JAUPFN010000003.1, read as the reverse complement.
GAATATGAGTATTCCTGCGAAGGCGGATAGGTAACCACTGAGTTGAGCTCTGAAAGCTGAAATATGATCAAATTTCCGGAGACCGAAGATAAAGCGGACCAAGACCAAAAAATTATGTTTGTTCACCTTTTGTTAGTATACCGATATATCTCCCACTTAGTTTCATATTATAAATTTGGTGAAGATCTGATCTAGATTCCTGAAAATACAAAAAAATTAGAAGTCAGTTGCTGCAGTTTTGCTGCATTGAAATTAACTAACCATTTAAATTATATACTACTATATCGAATGCAGTTTTTACTAATTGAATAATAAATCCCAATTATTCAATTAGTAAAACCGTTGGATTTTGGGTAAAACATTTAAATGTGTATAAATCCAATGCTAATTAACTCCCGTTGGTTACTTAATTAACGAAACGATAATTCCGTAGTTCAGGTAACCTGTTTTACATATTAATGATTCGCTAACGCAGCGAATGACTACTGTATTTTATTTTAAGAACCTAATAAATTTTTGTTCTTTTGAAAATGGAGGTTCATTTTATATGTATAAATAAAAATAAATTGGTCCTTGTTGAAAGGTGCGTCATTTCAGGGTAACAAAAAATGCCAGAGAAATTCAAAAATATTTCACCAGAACAACGGTGGTTGAGCTTGTTTCTCATAATTAGGTCTTAAGTAACAAACTTTATATTTTAACAAAATCTGTATATTTAAAATCTGACTTTGTGTCATTCTCTGATATTTCTTTCTCTCTTTAATTCCCTGGTAAACAGCTTTAGTGATTGCAAATAGTTTCTTTTTACCACGTAGGCAAACCAATTTCATAGTAACTACTGCCTATGGTCATCTACAACACTAAAGGTCTAGCTTGCACTTATAGCATCATAATATTTGTAGTTCTCAGCTATAGTTTGGCCTGATGCGCCCTATTGTAGAAAACCAGAAAAAAGCAGTCCTACGCGCGCATATGCACCTACATAAAATCAAATATTTTGTGTTGTCTAGTCTAAACAAACATAATTCTAAATCATATATTTAATAAAGCGCCGTAGTCTATGGATTTACGGCAGTTTAAAAAAAATAAAGTAAATATAATAAGTGTCCAGACTTAACAAATATAACTCTTAATTTAAAAAAAATAACAAATGTGTCAGGCACATTCTCTTACTATCAGACTACCCTTCTACACCACTAAAGCGAATTCAAACATGACATATCGATATTATTTTTCAAGAGTGTACTGGGGAGCTGGACATCGTGGCTGCAGCATCAGATCAAAAAAACCATTATACGAGTATTGTATAGTTATGTAGCATAAATAGGTGTTTCAAATTTTAGATCACACAAATGATGTACTCGAATGTTTGAAAGTGAAATACATTCCAATGATTATGCATCCAAGAACCCTACTTTTAAGAACTTTGAAACGGTTGAACCGATTATGTTAAAACATCGTCTACGAAGACCCAGTAGAAAACCAGCTTTTAACTAAAAAATATCCAGGTTGTATCACATCTACCTTGCCACAAATAGATGCACAGACAGACATACAAACACACGCACACACGTAGCGGCCAAACTTATAACACCCCGGTTTTGCATCGGGGGTCAAAAATGAGTTATGATTACTAATATAAAACAAATAAACTTCAAAATTTATAAAATCAAATTTTTTACAATAGTTTTAAATTTAATTTCAAAACAACTTCATTATAATGAAGTCCTACAAGTAACACTTTTACTATTATGTATTCTGTGGTAGCACTCAGATCCCAAGCAAGTAATAATTTACTTGTTTTGGGATCAGATCAATTTGAAATGTGCTGGTTTATTAGTATACGACATAAACATAGAACTGGAACCAATATATATCTGTATTAATATTATAAATTGAAACGTTGGATGTGTGGATGTATAGATAGATGGATGGATGGATGGTCATAAGCACTGATGCTATTGCTGCAGGGATAGGTAGGTACGGCGGCGGTACCAGACCCAGGCGAGACAATGCAGAACTCTACCATCTAGTAGCAACAATGGTAGTGAATCGCACAGCCAATCGGTCGCCTTTTATGACCTGCCTGACAGAACGGCAGCTGGGCTATTCTTTAAAGGAGCCCTGAGTAACACGGGGATATATAGTAAATTAATTTTTTGGCAAATATCATCAATTTTACCATTTTGAAAATGTTTACCTGTCAGTCTGTATATAATTCTAACTTGGAAAATTTTAATAAAAATTGATATACGCTGAGAACGCGTAATTGCCCAAATGATATGCCATATATATTTTTTATTATCATATAATTTACTCTCAACGAAACGACAGTTACAGTTACAATACTGACGTATTATTATAAAAATGATCAAGCAGGGTAACATCATCCCTCCGTAAGGGGTAAGGATAAACAACCGTCACAGATATACAAAATAATAATTATAATAAATATATTCATGGGACAAAGTAAGCAAAATATATACAGAAATTGCAGAAGTATATCAAGATATAGGTATTATATCTCAATACACTTATATAATTTCCGTGTTATTACTTGTTTGGTGGTATGATTTTACTTAAAAAAGTAATTTGTGATAATATTTGCAACTCGAAACATTATTTGAGCTAAAAAATATTCGATCAAATCCGATAAATAAGACAAAACATTTAATTGAAAATTTCAAATTTATTTTTATAGCACAATATACAACCGGCAGAACAAGTTACTTATAATTTAATTATTACCATATCATGAAATAATAAAAAGTCCTGCCTTTTAAAATAGACAGTGGTACCAGGACCAACCATTTTTGGTTAATAACAAGCTGAATGTTTTTGGACAGCTTCGTTTTGACGAGTAAACTATCTATTCTATCTTCGAAAAATCTCGAATCGGGCAACTAATAGAGATAAATAAAACTTTAAAGTATCGGAATAAGAAAAGTTTCCATAAAAAAATAATTATTGTTATTAATCAATATTTTTCCTACACCGAATTAAAATTTTCGAAGCAGGTGGCTTAGAAAATTTTAATTTATAAACACTAACTCGTTTGTCTCGTCAAAATGAAGCTGTTCACAAAAATTTAACTTGTCATTAATAAAAAAAGTTTTTTTCCTGGGATCACGGCCTAAAAGTGATTTTATGCATTACAATTCATAATCTCAGAAACTTACAAACAACATATGATTAAGTTAAGAACGAAACATTTTTTATACCATAGCACAACAAAAAAGTAGATAACCCTCTTGATGTGTACAAACAACTATCCCCTTGTTTTATATGACGAGCTGACAGACGAATAAGCGGGTCGCCAGATAGGAAGCGGTCACTGGTGCCATTGGGCATCTGCAACATAAAAAGAGATGTGCTGCCGACTTATAAAATGCATCAATCCGCCCCTTAGAACAACCTATGTCATAATGCTCAGAAAAGACTGAAAGCTTAAAGGCAAAGATTGCTTGGCCTTAATTGACGTCGTAAAAGCCGGGTGCCGAAATTCGACCGTGGGTCGAAATTCGACCGGGTGCCGAAATTCGACCGCGGGTCGAAATTCGACCGTGTGTCGAAATTGGACCGGGTTCCGAAATTCGACCGGGTGCCGAAATTCTATTTCGCATTGAACAGTGTGGTGTCGCGACGATTATTTTTGTTGAGTGTATACAGGTTTTTTGTAAATAATAATAAAAGGAACTTCGTTCCATTCTGGTGTCCCTTGACACCTCTCAAGTTTTTTTTTTTAATTGTGGCTTTAAAAATACATACAACCCTCATATTCACCCTTCTATCATCAACCCCTATTTTTTAATTCAATAATTTATATGACGAAACAACGTTTGCCGGGTCAGCTAGTATTATATAAAAAATGATGTGGTGTCGCGGGACACCAGGTAGGAACGAACTTCCTTCGGCTAAACGACACTACTCGCTTGTGTACGCGACTGTCGCGCCTGCGCACGTCTCATTTAACGCTTTTATTCCACGCATTTTTCTTACGGTTTTACTATCACATTTTTTTCAGTTCGGTCGCGCAGCAAAATCCCCATCCCCTCCAAGCCTGCCGTAAGGAACTTCGTTCCAATAATTTGTATTGTATTTGATTACACGTCATTTCTATAAGCTAGTAATAAGTAATAACACTAACAAAACCACAAAACATTAAACGCTTTTTTCAGCTCTCGGCTTTATCGGTCGCTACTAATTCACTTAAATCTTCGTTTTATAATTGACCTTCTCAACGATCAACAACTTTTGTTTAAAAAAGCGTTTAACCGAAAAGCACTTTTTAAGCACGCTTAAAAATATAAGCAAAACGTTTAAACGTGTTAATAATTAAAAGCCGTTTATCACATCTCTATTTAGGTATGCAAAGATTACATGTGTTTGTAAAAATACAACAATTTACAAACACGTGTAAAAATGATTGTTTTTTTTTTTCATGTTGTCTTAGACAACATCTAAAAATATTATTTACAATTAATTATTTTAATTGGGGAAAAATTAGAATCTACCGAAACCTGTGGAATAAATACTCGTAATATATTATCGCATTTAGGTAGAAGAGAGAGACGATCAGATAGAGTTTTGTTACTCACATTAAAAGCATTCTCTCAAATTTCAAATTTTTTTAAGGTTGATTAATAGAAATAGTGGATTTCCCACCAAATGTTAAACATAAATATGTCTATTTAGTAGAATGAAATCAGTACTACTTAGGGTCAGCAGAGCGACTCGTGACCGGGTCCGGGCATCGGCAACGTAGCGTCACGATCGCCTTCGCCCTCGTCGCCTCCAAATAACATGATATTACTTACTAACTGGCCATTTCACGCCAGGTTTGGAGCCTGCAACAATTTTAGCGAAGTAACATAATATTGTGTCAGATTAATCGCCTTTATGATACAGTACACGATTCATAGCAAACATAAATAAACAACGATATCACATTGAAACATCATACTTGTGGGAACACCAATCGCAAAATTATTGAATCGTAGTAAGACCTTACAAATCCGGCTTGTCTATATGTCATCGTGAATTTAGTATTAAGAGATCCTTTTAACTGATTTCAAAAAGGAACGGGTTCTCGTTTCGACAAAATCTTTTTATGTATGTTTTCCGATTACTCAAAGATGGTTGGATTTATTACGAGAATCCTTTCCTGTTACAAAGTATCATTCTTTCCAGTTGGTTTCTGATGATTGCTCATTGCATGTTGATGGTATGAGGAAAACTTCAAATATTATAGATGAATTGAAGTAAGTTTATTCAATTTTTCTACTTTTAAATTATATATATATATATATATATATATATATATATATATATATATATATATATATATATATATATATATATATATATATATATATATATATATATATATATATATATATATATATATATATATATATATATATATATATATATATATATATATATATATATATATATATGACACTCGTATATTTTGTCAAAATATAATAAAAACTGTTAATATTTGATTTCATTTTGGAAGAAATAGGTAAACTAACCTTAAACTTACAAAACAGTTGACTGACGCGTCAAAATAACCTATAAAAAGTTTAATTGAATAAAACATATTTGCCAAATATGTCATATCAACGTGACATTCCTATCACTCCTCATCATTGTTCCAATGCCAGGTATTCAGATACACGGGTTAAACTGGATACGGAATTCAAGGCATTTTCTTAGGTTTTCAAGGATAAATACAGAGTTATAATACTTACCGACGAAATAAAATCACTGCAGAGGTATTCCTTAAGGGATACGTTTAAAACGCATAATTTTTTTTCCTAATTTACTTTGTCATAATGTATATAGCATAATATGTAGTGTCATTATATAATTTAAGCATAATCTTTTTTTTGCGAAATGTGTTTTAAGCATAACAATCTATTGTACTACATTTAATTCGACTATTGATGATACGCATAATAGTCTTTAGACATTTTTTAATTTTCCTAATGTTATCTTACCATAAAAACACATGGCATAAGCCCCCCGCCACAAAGAAACAAAGCTATCCAATGCTACAGTTGAAGTAGGTTAGTTAGGTTCTCTTCAGATCCCACACCCAGAAATAGGAGCCCCGCCTAGCGGGGCTCCGTCGTCTTGGTCCAACCCCACTTGTTACGGGAATAGTATGCTGCTACAATACAGTCTGCTATTTGGTCTTGCTGCTACAATGCTGCTACAGTCTGCTATCCACCTATTTCTTGCATTTTAATTAGGACTTTTAAGTGTATGCCGTTGATCATTATATTTATGTATTGTTATGCTTTCCTCAATGTGTGCCTTTAAACATTATGCTATGTTATCTTTATGCTATGTTATCGTTATGCTAGTAAAAATTATGCGAAAACAGTTATGCGTTTAGTTGTTATGGTAAATTATCATTAGTTGTAAAAACGTGATGCCTACTTAAAATAGTACAAAAATTGTTATGCTACTAAATATAGACCCATTCCTTAAGCCTTAGCTTTTTATCCCACATGGTAAAATAGTATAATATTATGACATATTTCAATTTTTTTACGATATATTATATCTACAAGCGATTGATATTTACATACATTTGCTCATATGAGCAGCTACGCGTTTTGCGCCCAACACCGTGTCTATTAGTATTTGTGTGGTCTGTGTTCAGATAGAATTAAAGGTCAATAGACACTTCGGTTCACTCCGATACTCGAGTTTTTTTGGCTAGCGAGATGGGTAATGTTTTGGAGAGCAAATGTCGACGTCGAAATGTCGGCATTTAACTGACCTCATGGTGACTATTGCTCGTTTCTTGTAATAACTTGAAACGACAGCTTTACGAGCTCATTCAAAACACCAAACAAATCATTAGAGTGTGATCCAAACTGTCCGAAAAACTTTCAGTAACATCTCAGTACCCTTGACTACACAACCCAAGGTGACTCAAGCGCAATTTTTTGTGTTAAAATGAGATGAAATTAGATTTTTTTGTTATATTACGATAGTTAACACATAACACTACACACACAGATTCCTTGAGTAGCGTAATATGTCATGACTCGTCAATTAAATCTTTCATACAAAATTTCATTCTCAATTTCGCCGTGTTGGTCCCGGCCTCCTTTTAAGAATAGGCCAACTGCCGTTCTGCCAGGCAGGTCGTAAAAGGCGACCGATTGGCTATCGAGTCACTACCATCTTGGCTATTAGGTGGTAGAGTTCTGCATTGTCTCGCCCGGGTCTGGTACCACCGCCTTACCAATTCCTGCCGCAATAGCGTCAGTGCTTGTCACTGTCGTGTTCCGGTTTGGAGGATAAGGTAGCCGGTAAACTTATGCATGTGGCATTAGACCTCGCTACAAGATAGCAACGCACCATTAACATCTTTGGTGTCTATAGGCGATGGTTGACTCTTTCCATCAGGAGACCCATCTGCTTGTTTGCTATCTTATGATATAAAAAAGCCCCTTGGGGATTAATTTTTGAAAAAAAAAGCGTATGCTTGACACCGAAACTTTTTCTTTATAACACATGATTAAATAAACGGCATTATCTATTCATGTGCTTATAAGTTGATTTGCGTAATTTGTCATTTGATATTTATTATTATATCTTTATATGTCACGGCAAATATTTTTATTGCTTTATTTATTTATATTTATACACAATAAAAATGTAAAAACTTTTAATTTAACGCCTTAATTCTCATCTAGTAAAGAAAATAATTGAAAGGGGCCACCCCTTTCAATTATTTTCTTTACTAGATGAGAGATCTTAAATTTACTATGAAAATATATAACGTTCATTAATGATTCTCTAAACATTAAGCAGATCTCGGCCAGCCAGTTTGTATGATAAAATATATATGAACTAGATAACCAGTTCTATGACTTCTGTCTGTCAAATAATTAATTAGTGATTAACAGATTAACAAGACAGATATGGAGCCGTTAACATCGTTCATGTTTAATTACATTTTTAATAAATATTCTCCTAGTAAATTGTTAAGTTACGTAATAAAATTTATTTACAGAATAAATTAATTATTGAGAGAGCCCAATACTGACATGTAAGTACTAGGGACGCTAAATTGAGATATACTTAAGCATCGCGGAGAACCTATTGCATTTTGTAGATTAGATGATAGAAAAATAAGGATTACAATTGTGTGGAAAAGGGTGTAAAGATTTTCAAAATGTAAAAAATTAAAATTAAAATGGAAGTATTTTTATTTTTTTTATTTTTTTAACTATTTATTGTACACAAATAACAAAAGTAAAACTAAAGTCAAAATTAGTACAAAAGACAAGCTTATCTCTAAAGAAATTTCTTCCAGTGAGCCCAAAATAAGACAAAAAAACATAAGGTAGAAAAACACGTGTACAAAACAATAGACCAAGAAAACAAAATACAAAGAACTTAACTAATAAATTAATAAAAGTTTTTATGACTACTTACTAAGGCTACAAACAAAACAAACTATGAAATAGATAAATAGTGCTGTTTCAGGCGACTCTTAAAGGTAAGTACTTAAGCGCATTAGATTAAGGTATGTTGGGTTACTGTGAACTAAAAAATTTAGGTATATTTAGAAAATCTGACGATTTCGTAGGTAGTAGGGTCACAAATTTGCAAAAAAAAACGTTGTCTTGACATTCTCGAGCGATGTTGAATTTTCTTTTATTTTGAAGGAAAATATGTAAGAATAACGAAAAAGGTATATTCTAAGTATTTTCACTGGTCAAAGTTATTGGATTTCTTTTCATTTGCCCTAGATTCCCGCCCCTATACAAATGGCTTATATTTAGTGGAGAGCCTCGGCTTGTATGAAGATAAGTTTAAGTCTGGAGAAAGCAAGCCAAGTCTATCTAAACCATCATCACTAATTTCTCCCTGCCCAATCCGTAAATATGAAAAATGTTTTGAGTATTATGCAAATAATGTTTTTGCACAGTGCACACCTACTAAAGATAATGCATAGTAGCTAATAGACGAATCATCAGAATTTCGACTCGTTATTAATTTGACCAGGGTCTTGACTGTTCGCAGGCTGCGTTGCCACCGGCGGTGACGCTGATGTGTGTGTATGAACTTTGGTTTTTTGATTGTCATAGGATCATCAGAGTCGAATAGGGGCCAACACGTGAAAATATCCATTTGAATACATTTTAAAACTATTTAGAAGTCAATGAATAAACGAACATAAAAAATCAGGTAAAGTGTCGAGTCGTCCTAGACCTTATTATCGTTTCAGCCTACGAACGCCCACTCGACGCATTTGCATTCTAACGTGACAATAGATGGACACATGGATTGTGGGCCACACAGATTTTTCGCTTTCAATTTTATTTTTACCTATAATTTATTCAAGTATTTTTTATACGTTATTAAATAGTAATAAAACCTATGAACTTACCATATTTGTATTTAATTTCAGAGTGCTAATTCTAAAATTAAATGCAAATATGGTATGTTCGTAGGTTTTATTACTATTTAATACGTAATTAAATGACTAAATTCATCGGCTACAAAGTTATCTTAATGCTTAGTAAAATGACCCATAATAATTATATTAACAAGCAGTGGGTCGTCCCACATCGGTTCGTGTGTAGTGTCTAGTGTGCCCACCAAGATACACCGCAATACCACGATGGGGTTGTTTTCGTATTAAAATGCAGATTTTTTAAATGTATGTTCCATTGTGTTACGTGCAGTATAACGTAGGCAGTAAACGTCGTTAGAGTGAGAAGATGATTTTCTCATTTAATAGTCATATAAATTATAAGGTATTCTATTATCGTTCGTTTTCTGATCTGATCTCACTTCCTTGACCCCTTTTCCCTTTTTGTCGCAAAATTTATAAATCTGTCTGTAGGTAATCAAATATGTAACATGGAATTAAATATAATGTACTTAAGTTTATTATGTTCGTCTAATTTTTACCAAGTGATTGTAGTATATATATATATATATATATATATATATATATATATATATATATATATATATATATATATATATATATATATATACGTGCGAACTACATTTTTGTATATAGTTTAGTAACTAACAAATTGGGGATAGGTAGTGAAAAGTCCATTTTCACCAAGCCTCAATAAACACACTGCTACTTTATATATTTAATGTCTTCCTCATTAATCGGAGTAACATTGATAGAAATTAATCGGAAAGGTATGCTATGTAACGTCCTGGTGGTTACATGTTAATTAGTCGACAAATGTACTACAACATTGATTCACTAAAAGATGTTAAAAATGCTCTATATTATTCTTACACAAGAAAAAAATGAAATGGTAAAGAACATGTTTTAGTATCGCTGCATTCATAAAAGTCATTTATTGGTGGATTCAGAACATTGGTAAGGTACTTGAATGAAATACGTGGAAAAATATTACTCAAAAACAAACTAAATCTAAATAAGAATATAAGAAATATTTTTCCAGTAAGTTTCTGACAAGACACATAGTTTTTTCGTTATTAATACTAAGTTCAATTTGTTTGTTAATATTTATACGACGCTAGCAAGTTACTGATTTTGCCCCGATCTTCAAAAATCGAGTTTTCACCAGATCTCCACGTTTTAAGATCCTAAGAATCTTTTTCAACTATTTTCGCGATGGCGTCAGTATGTCTGTATGTTTGTATGTATGTGCGTAAGTAAACATGTCATAACATTTGAACGGCTTGACCGATCGAAACGCAGTTGATCGCATTGGATTGGATTCCGCTCAACTTAGACTTCCAAAACATTTGAACAATGTCGGACCAGATTTTGAAATATTTTGAAAAATCTCAAAAAAAAATTTGGCGAAACAGTATTTCCTTAATATAACTTCCAAATTAATGTACCGATTGAGTATAAAAAATAATCAGCTCCATTCCTTAAATAACTACGACTAATGCATAAATTGCATCAAAGTCGGTGTATCCGTTTGGGAGGATTTTTTATATCATAACATAGCAAACAAGCAGATGGGTCTCCTGATGAAAAGAGTCAACCATCGCCTATAGACACCAAAGGTGTGAATATTGCGTTGCTATCTTATGGCGAGGTCTAATGCCACATGCATAAGTTTACCGGCTACCTTACCCTTCAAACCGGAACACGACAATGACAAGCACTGACGTTATTGCGGCAGGAATAGGTTAGGCGGTGGTACCCGACCCGGGCGAGACAATGCAGAACTCTACCACCTAGTAGCTACGATGTTAGTGACTTGCATAGCCGATCGGTCGCCTTTTATGACATGCCTGGCAGAACGTCAGTTGGTCTATTCTTCAAAGGAGCCCGGAACCAACACGGGGAAAAATGGAGTAATCGTTGATGATAAATTTTGAAAAGTGTTTTCCGGCATAACTTCAAAATTTTTCAACTAATTATTTTTTGGTATTTGTTTTTTACTTTGCCTCGAAATTTTTCGATCTATCGATTATTTAGCTAAAGCAATATTTAAGATTTAAAAAAATTGAGTTAAATGCCATTAGAAAAATCAAATTCGATCATCGTTCCAAAAGGTTTCAAAAATCAATATACATGTATGTATACCATTTTTAACAAAGTAGATATTTGAACTGAAAAAAATCTATACTTATAGGTTTTACCCTTTTGAGCTTTAAATACCTTTATTTAGCAGGAAGTTTCAGGGATGGCCTGCAGGGTCAACCATTTACATATTTTTTTCTATGTACTTTACAGTTTCCACTGTAATTTATCTGTAATTTATTGGATAATATTCTTGCCATGACACTGTAAAACGAGTAGATACGAATAAACAGAAACGATCTTATTTTATAATAGTACCTGTAAATTGGGTTTACTATAGCTGAATTATTACAATAATAATGAAAAATGTATACTTACCTCAATGACTTATTGTACTGAATAAATGCTTCATTTATTAATATTATTTTTAAATTAAGCTATCACTATTAAACAAGTTTAGATTAATACGCCACAAAAAATTAGAGATTCCCTGATTCTCTAATTACCTCTACCACGACATCAAAGCTGTTTAAGGTATTAATGTCATAAGACTAAACTCAAACATATTTTAATATCACAAAAGTTTATCAGTAATAACTAATAACTTAAAACTAGGTTAGGTAATGTGGCACTGGTCTTTGAGCTGCTCTCGTAATATTCGGTCTACCTAGTCTACCGTGGAAGGGCTCAAATAATACACACTTCGTTCAGAAATTCTCCTTGAAACGTGTTTAGATTCTCTATCAGAGTGTCCAGATACTTTATAAGAATATGCTAACGAATGATAGATATAGAAGATAACGTCATGTTCTTTCTGATCCTAATGATCCGATCACAACTTCAATCCACTCAAACGCGCCAGCGCAGCGTCTCCACACACGCCACTCCGCCGGCTACTCAGTCCACTGTTTCGACCCGCAAACACTCGAGACCTTGGTCAAGAGATATTAATGAGTCAGAATCCTGATGTCACTTAGCCAATTATCATCATGATACTGTCCTAAAACGAGGTTCGATCTGACAGCAGTGTCGCCTGAGCCTAAAGCGAGTTCTAAGCCCTTCCAATTTAAACTCTGACTGAACACTCTGCTGGCCCAAAACTTTCTGGTTTCGCAATAACGGTCATTCAGACCAACTGCGTAAGTTCATTTAGAAATAAATATAAAAATGATAAATAAGAGTTTTAGATGCTAGCTCAAGGGCTATCAACTACTGACTTTTCTGTATTTTGTGAAAAATTACCAGATGTATCACCTTCTTATATTTCAGAAACATTACAACAATAAGAAATACAACAAATTTACCGTGGCAAAAAAATCGATGCAGTCGAAAATAATTTATGATTGGTATGCCACAATCTATCGCACGCTAGTTCCTCTGAGTAGGGCATAATAAGACCATATTTACTAGATGCCTTTAGTTCTTCACCGGAACACGACAGTCACAAACATTTAAATTACGACAACAGAAATTGGTAAGACGGTAAAACGGGAGAAAAATGTGTTATAAATAATGTGTCTTATACCACAGATTAAATGGATACGCCTTTCAAGACAATTTCTTAGGTTGCCAGTATAGCTTGCATTTACACCCAGAAATACAAAGTTATTCTACTTACTGATGAAATAAAAATACTTCAAGGGAAATTTTAAAGCTTGTCATATCATTCGGTTCGATAAAACACGGTTTATTTCTATTTTTTCATGATATAATATATTATCAGGGCGAGCGAAGCGAGCCCTACACTAGGCGACTTTCTATGCACTTTTATGGTACATTTTATTGGAAAAATATCGCACTTTTAAGTTTGGCTTTGACGTGGTAGTTTAAATTCATGTCGAAATATGTTCTAAAATTAAAATACCATTTTATAAACATTTAAAAAAAATAGAAGGTACATATTGTTTTAGAATTTCATTACTACTAACGCCATCTATTACAAAATTAATGAATGAAAATGCTACAAAGCTACACTAGGCGACGATCTATGCCCTTTTGTGGTACATTTTACTGAAAAAATATCGCACTTTTAGGTTTGAGCTTTGGCTTGGTAGTTTTAATTCATTTTTATTCACTCCATTTTACTACAATATTAATCTATTAATACACTTGTACTTTTTAACTTCCTGCTACGTATGTAGATAAGGAAGTTACTGATTTAGTAAGTAAGTAAAGTAAGTGTTTTCTTGCTGTTTTTTGTGACTTAGTAATTGAGACATTTCAATATTTCTTAAAACAGAAAAAATCTATGCTTATAGTTTTTACTCTTTTGAGCCTAAAATACCATAATTTAGCGGGAAGTTGCAGGAATAGCCTGCAAGGTCAACAGCTTACAGATTTTTACAATTGATTACTGTGAAACAGTACAAATGTATTAATTGATTGATATTGTATTGAGATCAATTTCCAATCTTAGCCCGAAGAAAAAACTAAAAAATGTGTTTTTCTTTATAAGATCAACTTTCATTTTTAATACCCATTTTTCCTTGAAAACTCGTTTACAAGAAAGTTACCATAAATAAAAATTGATTTCTATCAATATTCGACTTTAAGGGCACCACTTCGCCCTTAAAGTCTATTAAGGGCGAAGTGGTGCCGCGAGATGGATCTTGAGTTGCTACATATTATAGGTAGACTGTACTATATTATAGCTAGATCAGAAAATATGGTATAAAATATGTAAATAAGCTTTATATTTGTTCTATGTAGATAACATTGATGATTATAGAAATCATGTTTTTAATAAATTAAGAAAATTTTAAAGAATTTTTCTTGTAAAGTACAAAAAAAATTAGTCTTAGAAACATGTTTTTCTTTATTTTGGTTTTATTTTGCTACGCCCCCTAGACCAAAGCCTGACGACGCCTTTGATGCGAATATAATGTTTGGGTGAAAATACACTGGATTTTTTTAGGTTAGATAATTATAAATAAAGTCCATACATTAAAAGACGTAATTCTCATAAAAATACTTTCCTAACAATATTACTAGGTAGTGGCCGCGTTTCCATAGTAATTTTTTTTTTAAAATATGTTGACGTGTCAATATAACTTGTAAAAAGTTTTATTGAATAAAGTAGTTCAGATTTATGATTATAACTTTGCGAGCCCTTACAAAGCTCTGCATTTTGCTAGTCTACAAATGAATGACATTTTTGATAGTGATAGGAGCGTTTGCTGATATTCGTGGCAATACATTTTTTTCCCAATAGCGTGTCTATTAGTATTCATGTGGTCTGTGGTGATAACTGAATTTCTAAAATGATAATTACTTGAGAGTCAACGGAAACGTAAAAAATTTGAATCAGATGGACGCTAGCTCCCCTTCCTACTTACGACCCACATTACAAGGATTTTTGTGGCAGTAAATGTAAAAGATAAATAAAAACATTTGATCAAATTTATTTAAAGGTGACTATTCTCTATCTCCCTTCCATATTTCTGTCTCTGTCTCCCATGGTTTATCACGTCTTTAGTACGTTAATTGCCTCTTGTTATAATTGTCCAGTATTAATCCGGCCTCCTTTTGATGTGTAACATCTTTTCTCTCACTTTCCTTAAATCTATGGGAGGGATTTACTGAAACGCAATGAAAGTGTGTAACAGGGAAGCCGGGGAAGCCTGCGCTATTTGAATTGACTAATGTGTGCGCGCTATCTGAATTAACCAATCAGCGTGCGCGATGGTAGATTTAGTTATGAGGTTGTACCAATTTATTTACTTGAATGTTAGAAGTTACACATCATATGATCATATTATGCGAATATGCATTATTTACTTTTTATTAAGGATAGATTACTACTGTCAGGTATCTCATAAAATAGGAGCGAAGATCACTACAATAATGCGACAAAAAATTACTATTCACTACGTGCAATTTAAATGTATACCACAAAAATATTTTCGTGATCGAAATAAAAATTTATAATAAGCTACTATGTAATATATATGTAAAGACTTGTAATAAATATTACAAACATTTAACGTGCTGGTTGTTGAAAGAATGTTTTTATAACATTAATAATTTTTTTGATAAAAACAACTAAAACAATTATTTCTACCAAGAGTTTATTAATATTGAAGTACCTTTACACCCGTGTCCCCGAAGAACCAGCCACCAGTGTACTTACCAGTGTACTCACGATCAGTGACATGTAATCTTCTCTCATCCCAGCAATGGGACGGGGAAATGGTTTCGGGGCTGTTTGCCCCTGACCATGGTGTCGCACGCTAGCCGTGAAAACGGCTAGGTCCTTGGGTGGTTTGGTGGGTGGAGACGATCAGTGGCGTAGCGAGGACTAATATATACGTGGGCAAAGTCGCATCGGCGAGGCCCCTTTCCGTTCGTTCCCAAAAGCTACCCAAAAACATGCGCCAAGTTTAAAATAAGCGAAAAGCTATCGTGTCTTTATAACGCGTTCACTTAGAATCTAGTTGTTTTGTTTGTATTTCAGATACAGAAGAGTGAGGCCAATATTTTTCGGGCTTTTATTTAATTTAAAAATAAACAAATATTTTAAATCAGGTAGTGCCTCTAGCTACGCCACTGCTCACGATTAGCCGATGATACTTAGCCCCACAATATGAGAGGTGTCAAGCCTATCGCCAACCAAGCACTTATCCAATTCCTGGCAACGCTGTTTTAATAAGTTAACTGAAAAAACACATTTTTGAATTGCCTGACCCGGGAATCGAAACCGGGGCCTCACGTGGTCAACATCGACACCGGACCACTAGACCACAAAGGCAATTACTAATATTGATATTTGGCAATTAAAATATTGTAATCAGTTTGACATTTAATTTATCTCCTAATGATATAGCTAAATTTATTAAGTGATATTGTATATTAATTTTTTATGAATTTTAAATGAATATTAACGATTTTATATTAATTTATTTTCATATTTACATTTCAACATTTAATTATTTTGTATGTATAGTATTACAATTAATTATTTTTTACGATGTATTATTATTATTAGTATTTAATATGGTGTTATTTTGATAGATCATATTTCATCAATTTATTTAAATTTTGACATTTGCATGTCACTCGTTAGACAAAATTGGCAAAAAGAATAACCATGTCAGCAAAGTAGCATATTTAGGCAAATAAAGATAAGTACTAATTGACGTACATAATGACTAGTACTAGGTGGCAGAGTTCTGAAACATCTCTATCAATCTTGGCACGCTAGGAGCCAATTGCACTAACATTGTTTTAGCTTAGGAACATCCTAAATAGTATGCTGTCTCTTTTTGTCTTAAATGAAAAGAATGTGACAGCATTTCGCTAAAGAGCGTCCTAATTTAAGACAAGATTAGTGCAATTTGCCATAAAATGTTTAAATAGGTTTGAGTGTTTACTTTACAGATGATCTACCGGCACCCGGCACATCGGCTTCTTTATATTCCGATAAAATGCATGCATGTTCCAGTTTCAATAAGCTTTGATTTAAGTGTAATCAAAGAATGGACTGCAGGGTCCAGTTACCTTATTAGATATGAGATAAACATTTAAGGACTAGTAATTTTATTAATACGCCTCTACTGTCTTTCTGGCTCAATCTCTTAAACGGAAATAGCTACTTAGATACCTGAAATTTTCACAGAATTCGTCTTGCTGTGGCTATAACAAGAAACAATAAAAAAGTTAGTTGCCAAAAGGCCATACCTTACCAAGTAACCTAAATTGCTATCGGTGGTATGGAACCCTACGTATGCGAATCCAGGTCACACTTAACAGTTTTTTTTATTTAATTAGATGTATTTTGAAAAGGAACAAGTATGACGTGGTGATGCAATCAGGAAAGTCTGCAGGCAGTCTGTCTCGTGTTGCAGTGGAAGGTGGTTTAACAATGAGGTAATTAATCAGGGATTGCTTAAATTTATAATTATGTTATGCTACAGATACCTATGGGTCAGTGTTATAAAATCATACGTAGTTGAGTGCGTATATATATATATATATATATATATATATATATATATATATATATATATATATATATATATATATATATACATATATATATATATATATATATATATATATATATATATATATATATATACATATATATATATATATATATATATATATATATATATACTACTTCCCGTATTAGTCCGTCTTTTTGAAGATTAGAAAATCTGCAATACTGCCGGGCATGTCATAAAAGGCGAACGATGGACCAAATATGTCACTAACAGTGTGAGTACTAACTGTACTCGCCCGGGTATTTGGTATCACCGCCTTACCTTTCCTGTCACACTAGCGTTAATGATTGTCATTGTCGTGTTTCGGTTCGGAGGGTAAGATAGCCGATAGACTTATGCAAGTGGCATTGCTACCCCGGCAAACTGAATGCACTATTAACGTCTATTAATTACCTCATTGTTAAACCACCTTCCACTGCAACACGAGACAGACTGCCTGCAGACTTTCCTGATTGCATCACCACGTCATACTTGTTCCTTTTCAAAATACATCTAATTAAATAAAAAAAACTGTTAAGTGTGACCTGGATTCGCATACGTAGGGTTCCATACCACCGATAGCAATTTAGGTTACTTGGTAAGGTATGGCCTTTTGGCAACTAACTTTTTTATTGTTTCTTGTTATAGCCACAGCAAGACGAATTCTGTGAAAATTTCAGGTATCTAAGTAGCTATTTCCGTTTAAGAGATTGAGCCAGAAAGACAGTAGAGGCGTATTAATAAAATTACTAGTCCTTAAATATATATATATATATATATATATATATATATATATATATAAATTAGCTCTACAAAAGTACAGAAACAGGCGTTCAGATAATAATTTTTTTAACACAAACGTGTGCCTACTGGTTATTTCTATTTTATCTCAATTTATCTTTTATTAATAACCAGCTTTTTCCCGCGACTCCATTGCATGGAATCAGGAATCAAAATAAATTATTCGAACAGGAATAATTTTAATTTTTTAATTTAAAATGGAACCTATTTTAAATTAGACCTCTAGTACTGCATCGATGATAATTGCATTCACTATTATTTATTTAGGTAGGTACGTTATACGCGTACAAATATACAAAAGTAACAAAAACTTCTAAACATAGTTGTTTTGGCTTCTGTTGCTCTAATAAAGTCAGTGGTTTATCTTCAATATCTACAACGTACATACAACGACCTGTTACTATTTTATTATATGTACTTATAAAGTTTAACGTAGTAAATCCTCGAATGTTTTGGAACTGAAAATCTGAATCTTACATAAAAAAGATTCATCAAATGGTTAGATTCATTGACAAGACTTCAGCGATAATTCGTTGGTCTAATAAACACCCTCCCTCACTCCGCACAATCACAAAAAGGTCACAAAGAAGATAACAAATGCATAAAAGATAACTATTAAACAGAAATTAGATTAAAATAAAATTGATAAAGTACTAAAGAAATTTGTGTTCATCACTTAGCGTTAATGGCGTTATAAACGAAGGCAAAGAGACAAAACTTTCACAATCCCACCTATCTCAACCTTGAAATGAATGATTATCACGACCAACTTAATGTGGACAATGTTTCGCGGATCCAATTAGACTCCATTTTGTGGCGATTAAAGATAGCTTAGTTGGCCATTGTTTAGTCCTATCGAATATGTAGGAAGTCGTCCCAGTCGCAGAAACGATCGCTCACGACATGTCAAATCTAATGGTTACCACTCTGTGTGTTTGTTTAAGTGCTCAATCATGCTATAGCTATTTTATTGAGCCTTTATCGAAACATATATAACGTTTTAATAATTATAAGTTATTTAAAAAAAAATAGTTATATGTAAAACTCATTTTCCCGGGATAAAAAGTAGCCTATGTGCTTTTCCAGGCTATGTCTACTTGTGTGCCAAATTTTATCTAAATCCTTGCAGTAGTTTTTGCGTGATTGAGAAACAAACATTCATCAATTTATCCACCCATCCAAACTTTTGCATTTATAATATTCACTAGCTGACCCAGCAAACGGTTAGCCATATAAATTATTGAATTAAAAAATAAGGGTTAATGGTGGAAGAGTGAAAATTAAGGGTTGTATGTATTTTAATATCACATTATAAAAAAATAAAAATTAAAAATGACCAAAACTAAAAAATGCCAAAAAATGTTAGGAGTGGACAGCCCTTATTACTCATGGAAATGAAAAATAGATAGTAGCCGATTCTCAGACCTACTGAATATGCACATAAAATTTCAAAAAAATCGCGTATGGTAACTAACATTGTGTCACGAGAATTATATATATGTCGCAGTGAAATTGTCAATACCGTTAGATTATTATCTACCTAGACATGATATCGATTATTAATGATGATTACGTACTTTTCAATTTGGTGACAAATTTTTACGAGTATAGTAAACATTTAAATATACAGGCTGATTGGTTCTGATACCGAATACGTATAAAAAATAGTTTTTTTTTAATATACATAGCAAACAAGCAGATGGGTCTGCTGATGGAAAGAGTCAACCATTGCCTATAGACACCAACGATGTTAATGGTGCGTTGCTATCATGTGGCGTGATCTAATGCCACATGCATAAATTTACCGGCTACCTTACCCTCCAAACCGGAACACGACAGTGACAAGCACTGACGCTATTGCGGCAGGAATAGGTGAGGCGGTGGTACCAAACCCGTGCGAGACAACACAGAACTCTACCACCTAGCAGCCACGATGATAGTGACTCGCATAGCCAGTCGGTCACCTTTTACGACCTGCCTGGCAGAACGGCAGTTGGTCTATTCTACAAAGGAGTCCGTAACCTACACGGGGACACTTTAATTTTGATCTAATTTTCCAATACAGACGTTTGGCCCGTAACATATACAGGGTTACTTTAAAGGTCCGGGCAAGTTTTCAGAGACTATTCAGAATCAATAACATGTTCGATTTATGAAACAAAAAAAAATTTTAAAAATTCAAAATTTTATTTTTATCCGACACAAAAAACAAAACGCATGGATATAATTTCAATTACGCAAAATTCGAACAAAAATATTTTAGTATCTTCAACCAAATTAAAAGTAATCGGAAAAATGAACTTAGGCGACAGATAACATAATAGTACAACGCGGTCACATTAACTTGACGCATTTCTGGAATGTAAGCTTTGACAAGAGAAATGTTTCCTTCATCTAAGAATGTAAGGCGGGGATTCCCTTAGCTCGCCCGGTTAATAAGTGTCAGTATGGTCATGGTCAGTATTTTTGTTACCGATACGTGTGTAGATAATTTGGTTAGTTTTCTGTTATTGTTATATTGTTTTTGGACATTATTTTTACGTTTTGCGGCAAATGACGTCATCAACAGCATGCGTCAAGATAATCTGACCGCGATGTACTATCGTAATTTTAGGTAAATGTAAAATGACATACTACCAGCATTACCAAGTTCATTCACAAGATTCGGTGCATCCGTTTTGAATTTAGTGGGATATTTTTAAACAAATATTTTTATATCTTGTAATAATTTTACAATAATAATTAAAATGCACTTTCGATTCAAAATTTAGTTCCAAATTTTAAAATTGGGCTGGATCTTTAAAAGTAACCCTGTATATATCCGTCCTCATAATTAAAGAATGAACCAATCTTAATCACAATTGGTATACGTACAATAAAATGCCAATTCACAATCCATAGCCCCTCTAATATTTTAAATAAATTACGTCCAACGAAAGGGGTGGGCTTAAGAAGTGTTAGATATGAATATTATTGTAAAAGACCTTAGTTTCATACTCAGGAAACGTGATATAAAATTAGCATACGTAATTAGATCAAGCATATTTTGATTTCAAAACCGTTCCACTGAATTTATACTAAATTAATTCGTTACTTACTCGTATATCTATTCTAAGCATTTTAATGTGATTAATGTTTGTGACAATTTAAATTTGATAAGCAACAACCTTGTGCAAGTCATAAAAATATCATTTAAAATAAAATAAATTAGTCGTTATTTAAGGATCTTTTGTAATTTTAAGTTATTTATGATCTCATTTAAAAACATAGAATAGTAATATGTATTAAAAATTTAATGTTAGAATTATCAAAATGTTAATATTCAAAGATATATTTATCTTGATATGAATTTACTCATTAGAGTAACAATATAGCCATCTGCATTTGCAAATAAAAATATATAAAGGTATATATATCATTTTGTTTATGAGCAAAGAAAAACTAAAATCAGTTTTATAAGCTGGGATTTTTAATCTTCTTTGTATCTTTTATATCATACTAGCAATCGCCTTGTTCGGAATTCGACCATAGACTAAATAATAAAGTCACTTTTAAGTTAGTTTGACGACACACTTTAACCATTAACATAATTATAATACTTCCATGTTCAAAACATACATACAAGTAGATATGTATACTTGTGTATATTAAATGGAAGTATTACGTCCGAGGTATATTAATGATATATTATGTCAAATGAATCTATTATGTATAATGTTGATTTTTATCTTAATGTACTCCTAACTTATTTATAAATATTAGGTTTGTGCAGTCCTCCGCCATTAAGTTTATCATACTACCCGTTCGCGTAATTGTCTTAAAAAGAGGTACAAAGATTTTGCTTCATATTTATAATTTATAAATAATGGATGCAGAATTTGTAACATAATTGTGCACAATTTTAAATTGTGCACTCATTTCAAAAAGAATCGCGTCGGTCGCAACACTGTCAATTTTATTTCTTTTCATACATTGCTTTGTAAAAACAACTATAAGTCGTGCACCCAAGGTTGAATATGCAAAGACATATGTTTTTGCCATACCTATAACTACTTAAATGAAATTAGGGACACTTTTGAGTGTCAGTTTTGTTCGGGACTGTGCATCTAGGATTTTTTATATCAATGATACATAGTATGTATCTCAACGAAAAGCTATACTGTTAACGTGGGACACAAAAAATCTTTAATATCTTTAAGTTTTCGAGGTTTTAAATTTCAAAGTATATAATATAAGCGTTAAAAAAGAGACTATCAGGTCCACAGGCTACATGAAGTGTCGGGTCATAATTATAAATTATAAGCCTGTCGCCTTAATGGTACGGCGTTATCGTCTCCGGTATAGATATCTTGATTCAAATGTCGAGATGGGCAATTTATTCTAAATAAAATTTTCAGTTTTTCTAAAAAGCATAATTAGCCCGAAAATTTTATATGCCCCATTTGTCGATAAGTTTGCCATCACATATGGGACTCAATACGGTTAGGTATTATGGATGCCACTAGTTGCAACCCCGCCGGTTTTTGAGTCAGGTTTGGAATAATCATCGCTATAAATGTAGTAGTATTGGTTTTAAATGTTTAGCTTGGTTAGCTTCCTGCTAATTTATTCTTATTTTTAATTTGATCTTTTTTTTTATTTTGTTAGAATACCAAAACGAATTAAATATTATTTTAGAAAATATGTAAGTAAATTCATGTTAATGTGTCTAACATAATATTTCAATGGGTATTAAAAATTGCTGAATTGTAATAACCAGCCAAGTGTGTGTATGACGTCGCCAATCACAATAATTCGCACTAAGAAGAGTGCGTTTTAATTGTTATTAAGTGTGGTCGAATTCGTCTAAAAAGGTCGAATATTAAGTTCGGCGTATTAAAAGAATATGACTAAATATCTATTAATTATTTTTGTGTTATAGCACTCAGGTCGTGCTTGGGAAAACTTGGAAAACTTTAAAAACAACAAAGAAAAATATCGACACGCAGGATTTGAACCTCCCCTAAAAGCGGGGTACTCTGCCACTGAGCTAGTGTTGACAGGCTCGACGTAGCGAAATTTTCTTTACTCGATCTAACAATTGTACTGATCTGAATACTGCAATAGTAATACTGATGAATACATTTATCTGGGACAGGTAATAACACAAAAAGAAACTATGCTAAAAGAAGTGGAGAGAAGAATCACAAACGGATGGAAGAGATACTGGAGTTTGAGAGAGGTTATGAAAGATAAAACGCTTCATATGAACATAAAAAGTAAATTATTTAACACCTACGTACTACCTGTTCTTATATACGGCTGTCAATCGTGGACTTTAAACCAGGAAATACTAAATAAACTTGCAACTTGCCAATATGCAATGGAAAGAAGTATGCTAAATGTCAAAAAGTCTGACAGATTGAAAAACTGCGCCATCAGAAATAAAACTAAAATTACAGATGTAACAATCAAAGTCAAAAGACTTAAATGGAGGTGGGCCGGCCACGTGATAAGAAGACACGACAAATGGAGCAAAAGAGTGACACGTTGGTATCCCAGAGAAGGCAAAATGAAGAGGGGTAGACCACAGAAAAGGTGGGATGATGACATCAAACAAGTGGCGGGAGTCACGTGGAACAGAGTGGCTCAAGAAAGGAGCGAATGGAAAAGGTTGGAGGAGGCCTTTGCCGACTGGCAAACAGATCTAAGGATGGTAACCAAGGAGCAGATATTAGTTAGTTCAAGAATATTAGTTTTACGTTTAAATTTACTGTAATAAGTTTTTAAAGATCTGAATAAAAGGCTATTATTATTATGATCGATTCTATCGATTGTACTGATCGCTAGCTATACATACATATAATTAGTTAAATGAGTTCGTCGTTACAGATAAACAATAAATAAATAATATATAATTCACGGGACAAATTACACTTATTGATTTAACCCCAAAGTAAGCAAATTATTCGCTTGTGTTATGGGTGTTAGTCAACGACACTAATACTTGGAAATACAAATACATATAAGTACTAGAATATATTTAATAAACACCCAAACCCGGAAATACAAACATTTATGATCATCACACAAATGCTTGTCCCCGTCGGGGATCGAGGCCTGTCGATTGCGTAGTCAGGGTCGCTAACCACTCGACCAACGGGGCGGTCATGATATTCACATTTACAATTTCGATCAGTATTTTCGGTTTCTAATTATTTTTTTGTTATAGCACTCGCCCCGTGCTTGGGAAAACTTGAAAAAATTTAAAAACAACAAAGAAAAATATCGACACGCGGGATTTGAAGCTGCGACCTCCCCTAAAGCCGGGGTGCTCTGCCACTGTTCGCTCACGATCACGATGTTCGCAGTTATAAGACGGGGGAATTTTTAGCTTTCTCAGCCTGTGAGGAAATTTCCCATTTCACAGGAGCTGGTGTGCTACTTGGTTAGCTGTAACTTTTCCCGGGTTATAAGTGTCAGGTGGTTCATCGATAAGTCTCCTAATTGTGGCCCATGCTTTTTTACTGTTGTGGGTTTGATTGACACTGGTAACCTTATTAATCCAGCGCTCTTTACGGGTATCAGAGATGGATATCATGAGCTCCTCTCCAGCCAACATAGTGTCCTCTGAGAAAGGGTATTTATTATAGAGAACTTCATATTGTGCAAGTTGTTTTACAGATTCTCGGTTTAGTCCTGGTATGGTACATAGGTCGTGCGGCAGCCTCTTGGGTTACATCTACGCGAAGCGGACCCAATAAAACCCCACGAACTTTCCATATGGCGAAGGCTCAATACGTTGCCGGAGCTCGGAGCTTGTCTACAGTGGAGGCGTACTGACTGTTCCCAGTCTGCCTTGTTAAAATTAAATCTTCGGCTGAATGGGACCGATGCTGGCCTAACAGCGACATGGATCCGACAAACGATCGGTCTGTGTTGACTCTTAGGTATTGGGGAACATACGGATTTACAGCTTTTTGAATTTGTGTAAGCCGAAGTGAAAATCAGGTTTGGGTTGTAAGCCTTGGCTCCAACGTCCGCTGTTGAATGAAGATGGCAGTTTAAAGTTATGTAGCAGAGTCAGGTTATTAGCTTGTGGCGCCGCTGATCCGTACCGCTGAAGGGTCATATTGATGGAACCAGCGGACCAGCTACTTGTCAGTATGACGTCATTACTGTGGAGGTTAATGACGTTACACAAGGACAAGTAAGTGGGAACGGAAGATTTTTCCAGCCAGGCAAGGTGTACTGCCTGGGGACCGAAGTCCATTTGAGAAACGTTGAAACTTGTATATAGTGTAACAAGATAAATAATTGTGATATCGCGATTCAGGATTTTATTTTGAATTTAATTTTTTCCATTTGTTATTGATTTTTGTCCATTTTTATTATTTTTTCTTGTAGCGTTTGTGATTGTTTTTGAGCCGCTACAAGCTTCTGCCCATTCTTCAACCGCAAGGCCATCGTCATTCGTATCTCGATAGCCCCGCCCCACACAGAGCTATGGCTGTTGAAGTCGCCCACGACTATTTTGGTGCGGTGGTTGTCAAAATTTGAGGTTTGTGGAATTCAAAAGCTTGATTAGGAGGTTTATACACTAATGTGACTCAACAACTTCCGATGTCTAATATGATGATCTCTATGGAATTGTAGTTATTGGATGAAGCAGATATAACCAAAGCAGAAGGCTTTACAAACACAGTATTTTTTCTAATCTATATTTTAATATTATAATAGCGAAAGTTTGGATGTGTCCCCCGTTTTGGTCCGGGCTCCTTTGAAGGTTCTGCCAGGCAGGTCGTAAAAAGCGACCGTTAGCAATACGTTTCACTGTCATCGTGACTACTAGGAGGTAGAGTTCTGCAACTTCTCACCCGGGTATTTCGTACCACCGCCTTACTTATTCCTGCCGCAATAACGTCAGTGCTTGTCATTGTCGTCTTCCGGTTTGGAGGGTAAGGTAGCCAGTAGACTTATGCACGTGGCACTGCCATCCCGCCACACTGATAGCAACGCACCATTAACACCATTGGTGTTTATAGGCGATGGTTTCTCTTTGTATCAGGAGAGCCATCTGCTTGTTTGCTATGCTATGATATAAAAAATATATGGACGGATGGATGTTCGTTACTTAATTACGCAAAAACTCCAGAACGGATTCTAGTGAAATCTGGCACACGAGTATATGATTATCTGGAATGGCACATAGGCTACTTTTTATCCCGGGAAAATGAGTCGTTCCAGCGGGATTCACCAAAAACTTTTATAAAGCAGCGGGCTGCACGCTGCAGCTAGTATTAAATAAAAGTTTTTGATTTTGTACTATCAAATACGACGTGAAAATGTAAAATCGCCCTTTAAAAAAATGAATGCATCTTCAAGAAAACCAAATACGTAGGATATATTTGGTGAAAAAATCAAGGTTTTCCACTCCTGCAATGTAATATAATTATGACCTTTTCGTTACGAAAGCTATAAACATTATTTTAAACTCAAAGTTGCGAACAAGTGATAAGGCGTCACTTAAGCACGTTCTCCCTCAGTGACCTGCAAAAAATAAGCGATATTTAATAACCTTTAACACTGCTCGTAATATCCGTCTCAATAGTACAGTTTTCTCTTTCGACGAAATCGTGCAAGTGCAAGATAATAAATCAGAAGTGTAAAGTTGCCTCAATTTACGCTCATTATTTCAGTCTTATGTGCAATTTGCCGTGGGCTAATTGTATTAATTACTGTCCATTATATGTGTACGCGTTTTTTAATACATTGTATAATATCCATCACACATCATTTTCAGTCAAGTGTTTTCTTATATTGCTTGCTTCTATGAAAAAGTATAATTATGAAGTAAGTATAATAATTCTACTTGATAAGATAACGCATATAATAAGTTTTCTACTCGTCCACATGGAACATTATTAATAGTATAAATGTTTGAAAACAAAATTAATTTGACACACTTTCTTGCACATTTCAAGCGATTTCAAATAAGTAGGAGGTTCTCAATTCGTTTGAATCTAAAACTTATGTAAACAAATTAAAATGGACAAAAATATGCATGCGTACTGAATTATTTGTCGATTCAGTTTCGATTTATATACATTATTTATTTCCTATTTTAGTAATATTTTGAAATATTATGCCTTCGTTAAAAATAAATAGGGCCTTTAAGAAAAGTTTGTCCATAAGTCTGTGTTATAAGATGTTTTAAACTTTAACCATCAACGAATAACAAAAAGTAAATATAATGTTAAAATTATTACACAAGGCAAGCTTATCTCTAAAGAAACTGCTCTCTCTCTCTCTCTCTCTCTCTCTCTCTCTCTCTGAAAAGCCGCGATGCAATATTCAAGAGCGTTATTATTTATTTATTTCAGTGGTCCTTAACCTTTTAGGGATGATGACCACTTTACAAAAGGCGTGTATTTAACGCGGGGACAAACTAACCTGATTAAGAGTTTTAAAAATAATTAAAATGGGTAGGAAAAATAATAGGTTGGCAGCTACAGTAAAGTAGCATTTTAAACATAAATTAGCAGCTTTATATTGAGTTGTAAGCTGAGTTAAAATTTAAATTGGCTGTGATTTTTTGGTGTAGCAACTGAATTTATTCTTAGGCGACAATTTGACGGCGGATAAAATATAGAAAATAGGCTTTTATAAATTATACAATGAGATCGTTTATAAAATTAAATGAGATGAGAAGAAAATATGCACATGGTCATAAAAAACATACTATTTTTGAGGTCTAAATAAAGCAAATTGTGGCATGTAAAAAAATATTAATGGTTTTACTAGGTGGTAGAGTTCTGCATTGTCTTGCGCCCGGGTCTGGTACCACCGCCTTACCTATTCCTGCCGCAATAGCGTCAGTGCTTGCTTGTCACTGTCGTGTTCCGGTTTGGAGGGTTTAGACCTCGCCACAAGATAGCAACGCACCATTAACATCTTTGGTGTCTATAGGCGATGGTTAACTCTTTCCATCAGGAGACCCATCTGCTTGTTTGCTATCTTATGATATATAAAAAAAGGTTTATAATGTTATTTCTTGACTTAGTTTTTACATACATACATATCTTCACGCCAGATCCCTTACAAGGTAGGCAGAGAGAACCGAATGCCATACATCACGATCCTTGCAGGCTTGTCTCGCTTCCTCCACATTCATCACTCTCTTCATACACACTCGCCGGTTGCGAAGACTCGACACCACCTTCGAACAGTACTGATATATTGTTAGTTTTTTTAATGGTGAAATAGTAAAAGGCATAAAAGAAGAACAATTACATTTATTTATTTATGTAACATTATAAACGAAAGTAGTTATATCGGGGTAGATAGTGGAATAGGTACTTAAATTAACTCTAAGGGTGGAGTGGTTAGTTTCAGCCGAATAGCTAAACCCAATAATACTAATAAACTATAATAATAAACCCAATAAGCTTCCATCCTACGGTAGTTAGGTACGGTTTTCCAAAATGCAAAGTTTTTTACTTTGAACTTATCAAATGTATGCCATGATTCATCATATGGCATTCCCTTGAATAATACAAACAATAACAAGCAATAGCGAGTCCTGTCACTGTGTCGTTCGCCCGCCGCTTGCCATTGGCTGGCAGAGCTCTCCACCTCCCCGCACCGCGGCCTCTGCTCTAATTTTATGCAACCAACGCATTTATCGCTTTTTCACTACATTACAATTCTACAAACAAAAATTCTAATATCCTAATTTTTAATTACTGGACCCGTTTTAAGTTTTACAACTGCTTGCAAATCACTGCCCGAAAGTTTATTTTTATATGAAAGCCAATAGTTGCTAATAATACATAATACATTGTTTGATATCCCACTGTTAATATTAGCTGCCAAGTCATTATTTTTAATACCTCGCCTATTATTTCATTTGCCCTGTTTAATATATTTGCTATCTTAAAGTAGCAGCCGTTATTTAGTTTTTATAGATCTTACGTTTTGTGGCTTATTATAATATAATAAATGTTGTTAAAATATTTAATCGCTACCAAAGTTATTTTTTTGTAACCAAGTAGTTAGTCGCTTAATAAGTTCTTAGTCGCCTCAAAAATAATTAGTTAGTAAAGCTTTTACAAAATAGTCTTTTACGAAGGAACACCACTTACTTACTGTCAGAAAGGGAATATACCCATATAGTAAATTAATAAAGGGTTCTTTTATAGTTACAAATAAAACATTACTACTGGACTATTTCGGTGGCTTTCAAGGACCACTAATGGTCCCCGAATCAAAGGTAAAGAATCACTGATCATATCATCATCATCAATCATTGTATAATTTTGCAGTTCCCTAATAACTGCTTAGAAATTTACGATAAAAAATACCATACAAGCTATATGAATAAGGACATAAGTTTCAATAAAATTGGATTACATTTTTATAGTAAAAGCTTCTAAAGCCACGTTACACAATTTTTAATGGGGCAACGCTTCTGGGTTTGCTTACGCATCGCCCTAATGACATAAGCCAAATTCATACTGTGATGAAACGCGTTGCACCAAACATCACGTGACAGTATGAATTTGGCAGTATATTATATTGTATTAGTTTACTTGTGCAGCGAATTTGGGTTTAGAAATGATGAAATTAGGTTAGATTTAGGTAGGTTAAAACTTAATCACGTATCATTTGTTTTCACTTTTGTCGGAAGTTCCCATAACTACCTTTTTTTCTGTATAGCACGCGACCACACAGCTTTAATTGGTTTAGATTGAATATTGTACAAACAAAAGAAATTATTTCAAAACAATTTATGTATAATTATAATGTTTTTAAATAAATTGACAAGTTGTTCTACTTATTATTTTAATATATACCTAAATGTCACAGCTAATTAAAATTATACATAATTAAGTAATAAAAATTATAATATTGAAATAAATTTGGAAACTTTCAGCAAAATATACACATCCATTTATTTGATATCAAATCTGTCGTTGTGCGGGAAATCCATAAAGTATATTCCTCGTTGATCTAGTCTCTAGTCTCTCGTCTGAATTTTAAAATATTACAAATAAACTCATTTGTAAGTACTTCTTTTAGTTCACTTATTTATTATTATTTTATACCCCCAATCGGTTTCGCTAATTACAATTTTATCAGGGGTGTTCTACAGAGTTATAATATTTTAGGCAAGTTCTAAATATTTAGTTACTAGCTATATTTCGTAAATACTAGTTGTGGTATATAGTAAATACTAGGGTGGGTACTATAAACTAGGTTACCAACGTGATCATTTCGCACTAAAGACTAGGGAACTATATTAGTAATAAAAAATATTGTACTGCCTTCTTATTATACATATGCATAGGTACATAACTAACTATAAAATGAATCTTTGTTCAATATAATTTTTAAAAGAAAAGTAAATTAATTTCAATAAAAGTAAACTAATTAGAAATAACACATTGGAATTATGTACATTTCGTATTTAAATATAAACAATAAATTTAACATGTTTTGTCAATTATGTTTGCATGTCAAAGGAAAAAAATGGAAAATGTCAATCTAATATATTAATTAATGTCAATTTAATAAATTAAAAATAATATCAGAACTATTAATAATATTAAAATTTAAATAAATAAATTTAGTAGCTTAAACTAAATTTTGTTGTCATTAAGTAGAAAATAATATATTTAATTAAAAATACTGAACGGGGGCAAATTACTTAACTCTACACGGTCATTAATAGTGTTGGTTGGCTTTTCGTCTATTACCTCCAAAGCTTCAAGGCCGTCTAATTTCTTTCCTTTGATGTAGACACACGGAGTTGTATGTAATCAACCTAATGTCCTTCCGTACGGAGGCGTTGACCAAATGCAGATTCTCCTTTACCCACATGTCAAATTCTTAAGTTTTTTTTAATCCTTGTCGAAAAAGATCAAAGTGTACTGTAGTTTTGGTGTAGGCAGTTAACGAGGATGTGATTAAGGTGAATAATTTTCTGAGTGTCTAACTAAAAAAAATTCTTTCATAATATCACTAATAGTTAATACCTAATGTTGTCTAGTATAAACACTTAGGAAAAATACCTTTTGTACTCTCACATCCTTGATTCGGTTAACAGTCTAAACTTTTCTCTTTACTTTTCTTAATGATATTATAAGGGAGAAATGCAGCCAAATTTTTAAATACCTTGTTTATTTCTACTGCCAGCTGACCTATAAAAATGAAATGTAGGATAGATGGTGCATCTCTTTAAAAGTGAGATAGAAATAATAAACTCAAAAAGTAATAGAAATAAAAAAAATATTGCGTACTGCATTATTTGGGGTTAGATCAGTAAGTATAATTTGTCCTATGAATATTTATTTATTTATTTGTTATTGCAGGTTATGCAGGGTTATGTAAATGAAATAGATAGTGTTTGCTTTTACGTGGGATAATACCGTTTCTTTCTGCCTTGCTGCCAGGCAGTTCATTAAGGAAAAAAGAAAACAAAAAATGCGTACGATTGGCGAATCATATCGACTGTACGTGGTAGAGTTGGTATAAGTATACTGAGCGTGAAATAACGCAGTGATTTTGATTATTACCAATGTCTGAATAGTTTTGTTACTTACTAAGGCATTTTAATTTTTTAATTAGATTCAGCTTTCAAGGTAGTGCAGATGCTCCACCTTGCCCCACTGAGGGTACGCAAATAAGGATGTAGTTTATGAGAAGGTGACGTTAAATAAAAATGGTTTTTACGACAGGGCCAGACTCAAAAGATCTCTCACAAAGTTATATGAAAAATCTTGGTTTTTTGTATTTGAATTTAACTGAAGGGAGCGCCGCCAGCAACAGCTATATAAATTAATAAATATACAAATTCAAAATAATATTAGATTACACAGAACACATTATGACGTAAAGTAAAACTGTAATTGAATGCAATTAGCAATTTTGCACAGCGCTCTCGGCGCTACCTCGAATACGGCGATGACGCTTAGTGACCCTTCGCCGCGGGTCATTCGGGCCAACCGGCTAACACTTGCAACATATTATATCGACTTACTAGAGTATAACAACACAAAACCTACTTAAATTCAACAACGTTGTTGGACATCTATATGCGAAACATATCTGTTTAACATCTTTGTAAATCATATGTAGGATTGGTAACCAAATAAATTGAAATTATTTTTATATGCCGCAACGCAAATTGGTTGAGGTAGTGCTCCACTCTTGCTTTATCAAAATCAAGCAACTTTCTGAAGTCTAATATTAATATTGCACTTACGTAATATAAATACACGCATATAAAGAAAAAACACTCGTTAAAGGTATTTGATCATTTTAAAAGGCAATTATTTTATTTTATGAAAAAACTGATTTAAAAAGTACCGAGCCTGTCCGGATGTCAGTATTTCAGATCCGACGCGATTACGCCAGCAATACTTAACATAACGAGATAATTTCTTGTTATCTTCAGAATTATAGCGCGCTGTTATCAATTGCAAATAGCTGTGTAATTCGGTGTTGTTTGGTGGCGTGCACTTTTG
This sequence comes from Apodemia mormo, assembly GCA_036924255.1. NCBI lineage: Eukaryota > Metazoa > Arthropoda > Insecta > Lepidoptera > Riodinidae > Apodemia > Apodemia mormo. Next base: position 28,938,092 of record JAUPFN010000003.1, on the reverse strand, counting down.
TATTTTTATCATATTTATAATAAGCAATCCGTTAGCTCTCTTGATAGTATAAATGAACATTGCCAAAAAATACTATTAGTGTAAATTTAGTGATATCATCCGTGTGGCGCAGATGTTCTGAGTGCTCCTACTAAGTATAGTACCTATACTATGCACACTTTTCATCGTCGGCACTTAGTGAAATTTCATTATTTTTATATAAATGTATTAAAATAAATTTCTACTTTTATTTCACTGACTACTCCTACTACTTTATATTTACCTATGTTTTAAACTCGTTAGTAAACTTTTTATTTTCCCGCTTAAGAAAGTTACTACTTACTAATGTCAACCCGATTTTTCGAAAATCAAGTTTCACTAGATCTCTACATTTTAAGGTTCTATGAAACATTCCCCATTATTTTCCCGATGATGATGCTTGTGTGTATGTAAACATCTCATAAGTTTTTAACGGTTTGACCGATCGAAACGCGGCAACAGCATTCGACTGGGTTCCGCCAAACTTAAAATTTCTGAAAATTTAAACGGATTTGATCCTAGAAATTTTGACAAGTTTTGAAGAAACCTAGGAAAGTGTTGACTAAATATACTAAAAAAATTAAAATTTAAAATTTAATTTTTTTGTGTAGTTAACGGACTAACACCCATAACACAAGCAAATAATTTGCTTACTTAGAGATTAAATTAATTCATGTAAGTTATCCAGCGATACTTATTCTAGTCGCTCTAAGTTGTTGATTAGCTCCAGAGCTAGTATTGTTAATTAGTTCCTGTCACATTATATGGTAATAACAAAAAATCATTTTATGGTACGTTAATTTATATAGGTTGACCGGTAAAAAACTGAAAATACTGAATGACATGATAGTTAATGGTCATCTGTTACCAATGAAATCATAACAAAAAGAAAATATTCCTCAACCATGTACCTACTCAACCTCAACAGAATTAGCTTAGTAATATCCAGAAAGTATTGTTACTGCGCGAGCGACAGTGGCCCGCTAATCATTATTCATAAATTATGAAATTCGATATCTATCCATGGGTGTTTGTACGAAACATTTTTGTGGGCTAATTAAGTCAATATTTTGTTATATATTTTTTTATAGAGAGGGCAAACGAGCAGGTGGTGCACCTGTTTGGTACCAGTATCGAGTACTGAACACTCTCCTTCAGTAGTTTTTACATATCATAAGATAGCAAACAAGAAGAAGGCTCTCCTGATGGAAAGAAATAACCATCACCTATAGACGCCAAAGATGTAAATGGTGCGCTGCTAGTCTTGTGGCGAGGTCTTAATGCCACATGCATAAGTTAACCGGCTACCTTACCCTCCAAACTGAAAGACAAGAGTGACCTGCACTAACACTATTGCGAGAGGAATAGGTAAGGCGATGGTACCAGACCCGGGCGAGACAATGCAAACAGTACAGTCACAGCTTTTTATAAGTTTACCTGTTGTTTATTTCTTTCATTGAATGTCACGAAAAGTCATTTACTATATTATTAGGCCAATTTTGTGATTTGCCCATTGATGTTTATTATAATAATATGTTCATCTTTTAGATATCTAAACTCTTAAATATCCAAATTTTCGCAATTGTAATACCTAGAAATAGGATTTGGATCACACATCATCACTTGGCATGTCTTTGTTATGGTCTCAAGCTTGAATTATTATAAAAACTTTAACTTTTAAACATTATTTTTCATCAATCAATACATCATGTAAAATATTTATTTAAGAATAAATTATTTAATTTGTTCGATTTATTAAATTTAATTTTTGTATTTTATTTATTTTTCTTTAATAAATCAGTGTTTCCATTTCATTTGTATACCTAAGTATATGTATGTATGTAAAAACTATATCGATTAATATTAACTTTACGAATTGGGATAAAAACTCTTGCGCTATTCATACATAAATTCATAACACATTACTTAGGTACTCGTAGGTTTATTGATTGCACTACTTACTACTTAGAGAGTGCTTTACGATCGATTTTTCGTAGCCACATAGTAGAACGGGTTCCTATTGCAAAGATCCCGCTTCGAGTATGTCTGTCTATCTGTCCGTCTGTCACCAGGCTGTATCTCATAAACCGTGATTGAAAGTACCGTAGTAGACCTTAGTTGAAATTTTCAGATGATGTATTTGTGTTGCCACTATAACAAATAATAAAAAAAGAATAAAATAAATATTTAAAGGGTCTCCCATACAACAAACGCGATTTCTTTTTCTTGATCATTATAACGACAACTAATGGACGCTTGAAATATTCACAGAATGTTTAGTTATGTATTTACTTTAAAAATAAGTAATTAAATTAAAATAAAATAAATATTTAAGAGGGCTCCCATACAACAAACGTTATTTCTTGCCGTTTTTTATAGATAATGGTAAGGAACCCGGCTAGCTGGTTTTTATATACTTTTCACGAATACTTATGAATGAGTATTTTCAACGGACCTTTCAACCAACCGAGCGACGTAGAGGTTCTCCACTTTTATGTTTATTACTTCAGAACCGGTCATTTATTTAACCGATTCGGAAACTTCTGTTTTTGTTTGGGTGTGTATATTTTCCATTTGGTCTCATATAAATTTGGTAAAGATCTGATCCAGGGTTATAAGAGACTTGATGTCAGTTGTTGAATTTTAAAATCGTAGAAAATAACCTTTAGCTAAGATTAAGATTTCGAATATGTGCAAGAATTGTACGAATTATACGAATATAATATATGTATTATAAGAATTATACGCATTATACCAATTGTTATATGAATTATTTTGGAAAGTATATATATTGATTTCCCTTTTGTCTAAGGTAGATTGAACCAAACGTCAATAAATGCTGAGGTTTATCATGATTTACCGGTTTGCCAGTTGCCAATACAGAAATATATAATTGGACATCGCGTTGATTTTGATGCATTTAACGCAATTTTTTGTAAAGCAAAGCTGATTAGATTTTTAAGTCAATCGGTTTTAATATTCTAAAAGTTATTTTATAATGTTAAGGAAGTTTTCTGTAAACAACAAAATATTAATATTTAATAAGCTGTAACTTTTGGAAAACTTGATTCCATTTTGATTTTTAAAACTGCATTTGACGTAAAGTACTAAAATATTGTAGAAGATCGATAAATAATTGTTTGAAGAATCTTGAAGTTAAGTCAAAATAACACTTTTTTCAAAATATTTCGTCAACTATAAGTCCCAAACGGATAAACCTCTTTTGATGCTATTTATGCATTGGACGCAGTTTTGAGGAAAAGAGGTGATTAGATTTTATATTTAATCAGTACATTAATCTGGAAGTTATAATAAAACTGTTTCAATAAATAGATGTTTTCATAATTTCTCAAAATCTCCTGGAAGCCAAGTTAAGCGGAATCCAATCGAGTGTCATCAACGCGTTTGGATTGGTCAAGCCGTTCAAAAGTTATGGGAAGTTTATATACACACATACGTACAGACATACTGACGTTATCGTGAAAATAGTCGGAAAAGGTTCCTAGGACCTCAAAATGTAGAGATCTGGTAAAAACTTGAATTTCGATTATCGGGGCAAAATCAGTAGCTTCCTTATCTACGTAGGTACGTAACGAGAAGTTACAAAAGATATTTCTGTGGTTACCAAGATAGAGAGTAATGGCCCCATGGCCAATCTAAAAAGTTAGATAATCTTAAGAAAAGTAGATGTTTTTGCCTATGTTAATGTGTATGCATTAAGATCTCCATAAGCGCATCTTATTTTGCAATAATAGCTACCAAAAAATGATAATGATTTAAATCTCATATCATTCATTAAACATTCAATTAATTATAGATGTATTACATTCGCATGTAGTAAATGTAGCTGTTTATTTTATATAGAATGGTCCGAGAGTGGGCAGATTGCATGCCATTAAGGATACATTTCACAATTATAAATAGTAATCATTTTAGTAATTTACATGTAATCTTCTGTAACGAATACTAGTCGTTCCTCGCGGTATTATAACCTACATAAGTTTTGATTACCGATCCAGTAGGAAAATTGGAAAAAAATAAAGCCTACGTCACTCAGGAATATTAGAGCTTTATAAAAAGCTGAGCGCAAATATTGGTGAAAGGATTTTCAAAACCGCTTTAATAGTTTCAAAGATGACTTCCTTCAAACAAACTTACAAATTTTACCTTTTTATAATATCAGTATAAATACTACAGTTTGTATCATGTAGGTATTTATTATTAAATTAGTAGTTGCGCTTCGTTGCTTGCGGTGTCATTAAAGTTTATGCTGAATCCGATGAAAACAATGTATTTTCCATTATAAAAAGTAAGTTAAGTAGTTTTTATGGTCCGTCCCGTTGGTTGAGTGGTTAGTAGACCTAACTACGAATCGGGATCATGATTTGGTTGCTGAATACGATCATAATATTCTTATAACTACATATTTCATGAATATTGAATGACACATTTTAAAAATATTTGCTCAATTTAAGGTATAGTTACTTAATAATACAAACTAGGATATTCTAAAATACAATAACATTTTTTCATATTTTATAATTTTATTGACCTACGATAGATATACGTATATTTACGTAGGTAACTATATAATTCGATATACGTAACTATATGGTTATATATAAATATACATATAAATGGGCCGAGGTGGGGGGGCAGGGAGAGGCAGCTGCCGCCCCCTGGAATTTTTTTGCCTCCTTACTATCTATTGTTGTAGATAAAAATATAGTCTTAAAATGTTACGGTTTGCCCTATATGTACTAGCACTATACTACATTTGAACCTATAACAGGCACCAGTCTCTCACAAAACAGGTGCACCACTCATCACTAAAATGTTGTATGTTTATCACAAAAACAAACATTTTTCTATAACTGAAAATTTCATATAGTACTACCTCGTCAGTTTATATTATCTTCAAGCATAGTTGCCAATCAATGATAGTTTAATAAAATGTTTACTCAAAATTTGTGAGATGGCGCCATATGACATTAGACATACCTATATATCCGAATCTAAAGTCCGCTTGCACCAAACTATTTAAATACTTTTAAATGACTTTCACTATGGTTTTATTAATTTAAAAATATTTAAATAATTTGGTGCAAGCAGATCTTGATATATTTTCTTAAAAAAACAAGATAGGTCTTCAGATCTTCATTACGCCGAAATTGTTCTTCTTTTAAATATGTTGTAACATAAATATTTCGTTTACGCAATTGATGGCTGACTGTACATTAGGAAAATGACAAAATTACAATCGATAAATGATATCAGCTACCGAGGTTCGTGGTTATAGACCGGGGCCACAACGCACGCCTATCCTCCAAGGCGGGGCGGTAGGCATGCCTATTGGTTACTGCCAGAGCGTGACGACAACTTCATTGGATAATCAAACAAAAAGTGAAAGTGACGAGTCTACAGTACCTTGAACAAATAATTAGGTATGTTAGATAGGTCAACCACAGCCTAATTTCGCAATCATTTATTGTTTAGTGATCACAAATTCCTCGAACTTAGCTTTATTGATACACTCATACGCGCCAAACATGTTTGCATAATGGAAGCTAAGATATAGATCAATACTAGTCTAATTAAATTCTATAATTTGATATCGTACACATATTTTCTCTCCAAACTTCCTTACGGAGTAGGCAGGGAAAATTAAATGCTAATAGACATATATACATCACGATCCAGACACCTTTATGTTGCGTCCTTCACATACATGACTCTCTTCATTAAATACGCCGGTTTCGGAGACAGTATTGTATAATAATGTGACAGGTCACGTTTATATAATTTAAGAAAGCGAACGAATAGGTGGCTCTCTTAATGGTATTGATCGTTGAAGCACATTGTCAGCGGATATTTCTCCGATCGGATGTGCACCCTTCAAGAAAAACCTTCCTTACTCCTTAAAGGCCTGCAGTGTTTTTCTTTATCTCAAAAGAGAGTCAGCAGCTGGCTCAAATGATGAAAAAAGAATACATCGCCTATAGATACCAAAGATGTTAATGGTGCGTGGCTATCAGTGTGGCGGCATAGTAATGCCGCAAAAATAAGTCTATCGGCCACCTTACGCTACAAACCGGAACACGACAACGACAAGCATTGCCGCTGTTATGGCTATAATATATTAGACAATAATACCATATAAACGGGCTAGACGTTGCGGTACTCTATCACATACCAGTTACGATGGTAGTGATATGTCTCACCAATCGCTTGCCTTTTACGAATCACCTGGCAGAATAATATATGGTCTGTTCTTCAAAGGGAGCCCGTACTAACACGGGGAAACGTTGCAGATCAATTATCAACAAACAAACAACGCCAGTGATCGCCCATCAGGTGAACCTCCTGCTCGCTTGGCCCTAATTCTATAAAAAAGACTTATAAAATAAACTTGTTAAATTTTACCGTCTATTCTAATGGTTAACACGACTTGTAGAATTTAACCACAATCTTTGAATAAGTTGGTAGCAATTTTTTTTATCACCACTCCACCACCAGGACCATTGGCTTATAAGACGTTAAATTCTATAAAAAATATGGTTGTAGGTGAAACCGAAAATTACTAAATAAAAAATAAGCTTCGATACCCACAGTGTTCCACATAAAGCACATAATATGTAAATTAGTTCCAACAGAATTAGCATCATAAGCGACAATATTTGAATGACTCAGCATGTCAATCAGTCCATCAACTCGGTGATACAGTGACGCAAACAAGTTGACTAGAGCATGTACGCCCAAGCCCTCAGTCAACAACTGTGTAATCCAATTATAAAAGTAAAAAGTATGTAGTCATTCACACAATACTGTTGCCTATTCAATATTAGGTAAGCATTTGAAAATTTACAAAAGATTCTGATGTAATTTCGATGTACACTTTTCACGTCGCGTCGTTATGGTGGACATTAAAAAAGTATCGTTGCCAAATACCTAAGTATACCTACTTAATTTAGAGATCCTCGATATTCGAAGTTTTCGAGTTATAAAAGTAATAATTTTATCGCTGAAAAGATCTATTACCCATTATTACTACCTATCATGACGTTATTAGTCGCGGAAGGAAGTACTTAAAAATTGTTTTAACACGCAGGTTTGTTTTAACACCAAAATAATAATAATAATAAAGTTTATTCGGAACAAAAATCGTTACACATACAAACAGTTTGATGGATTGTATATTTGATGGATTAAGGTGAACGCACACTTATCCAAGCCGAACGCGTCGAGGGAGTCGAACGAAACGAATTTTACGATTATGTATATGAAATCTCATGAAACGTCGCACACTTGCCCGCGTCGAACAGACATCGAATTCATGGGATTTAATATACAGAATTCTAAAATTCGCTTCGTTCGAAGCGTTCAGCTCGGATAAGTGTGTGTTCACCTTTAAAGTAACCTGTAACATTACATAAATTATAGTATAAACTTTATTTTATTGTAAAAAATACTCGAATTAAAAATTTATAACTAGCTATCTTTAAGTAAGTATTCACGTTTGCACATCGGCTCAAGTGCCTACGTTCACTACCAGAAGCAGAGGAATAAAGTATCTATCTTATCCTCCGATCAAAATTATCGAAGATCTTATCAGAAAGAAAAACAACAGGTTTTTTTCACTTTTTTCACTAGGTATTTGAAATACCTAATTTAAGTTGAAATTTTCAACAAAAAGTTGAAATTTTTCAACAAAAAATGTTTCAAAAAAACGTTGAAATTTTCAACTCACAATTTTACTCAGTTCTACAATTTGATACTAAATCTACCTCTTTGTTTCATAGCAATATTAGGAAAATGTTTATTATAAAAGTAGATTTTCCGTTTTCTCCAGATCGATATTCGCCACTTTTTATATTTATCTACCTCCTACCTACCTCGCCGTGTTAGTCCCGGCCTCCTTTGAAGAATAGGCCAACTGCCGTTTTGCCAGGCAGGTCGTAAAAGGCGACCGATTGGCTATCGAGTCACTACCATCGTGGCTACTAGGTGGTAGAGTTCTGCATTGTCTCACCCGAGTCTGGTACCACCGCCTTACCTATTCCTGCCGAATAGCGTCAGTGCTTGTCGCTGTCGTGTTCCGGTTTGGAGGGTAAGGTAGCCGGTAAACTTATGCATGTGGCATTAGACCTCGCCACAAGATAGCAACGCACCATTAACACCTTTGGTGTCTATAGGCGATGGTTGACTCTTTCCATCAGGAGACCCATCTGCTTGTTTACTATCTTATGATATAAAAAACGTAATATTGTTTTCGAAATAACCTTGATATTATCACGATTGCTAACCAAAATTGCCAAATTAGTAAATGTGAAAATGTCCTCAAGTACGGACTGCGATATCAACCATCAATTGCTGATCGCCGAATTATGTACGTATACGAAGCAAAAAGACCCAGAGGGCAGTAAATCCTGGTACCCATCTAACAGTATCATGTGAAATCCCTCAAAATTAAACAGAGGCTAAACTAGGCCTTATGGCCTTTGGAAATCTTAAGAACCCACAGCAACAATGGTTTCTTAAAATATATTTGCAAATATATAAGAAACTTAGGTAACTATACTATATCATAATATATGTTTTATAGATTTGACAGAATGGCAAAACTCAACATTGATATAGGCCTTGACAGAATCGGTGAATATAGAACACTCCAAGGATTATATCAATTTCAATGTCTAATTGATTCACAATTGGCGATTTTCCGGTATCTGCACTAGATTTGAGATAATTTTCGATACATAACTGCTGCTCACTATTTTGATTGTGCTTAACCATTATAAGATACTTTCTGCTTTGTTAGCGTATACATATCACTGAGTGTAAATATTTTACTTTATTAGTTAGATAAAATATATCTTTGACCACGTCTCGTTTTCACTTTAATGGAGTTCAGATCATCTAATACTAATATTGTAGGTAGTTACTAACTACACCTTAATTTAGAACACTTAAAATAACACCGCTATAAAAGCATCTATAATGTTTATACTTGTAAGATCTCTCTCTCTCTCTCTCTCTCTCTACTTCCCACATTTCTGAAGACCATGCTAACTGTGCTGCAGCAGATAGCACTGATTGGTAAATATTAGAGATGTTCAAACCAAGTAACCGATCAACTTGTGATCCAATTGTTTGAATAACTGGTCTGATCATTTTCTCTTCGGGCTATGTGCTCTTGGTCTTTTTTGTGAACTATTATTTTCCAAGGTTGGAGTTTATTTTTTCTATATGCCCAAAATAGACCAAGTATCACGGGCAGTTCGTGAATGACTGGCCAAACCTATCACTTTAATTGAGCCTACTGAATGTCAAAATTCTGAAACGTCTCACTCAGGTTTGGTACTTCTTCATTATACGTCCTGTTGCAATAGCGTTAGTGCTTGTTACTGTCATGTTCCGGTTCGGAGTCTAAAGTTAATCCGTAAAATTATAAATCATCAACATTTATAAAAGCACCATAACCATAACTAGTATCTTTTGGCTGTGATTATCTCTTTCCATCAGGAGACCTATTGGTTTGTTTGTTGTCCTATAATGTAAAAAATATCAACACTGGTGTGTCGTTTGAAAAGTTCGACTTTTCGTTCTTTCAGAATTGACACGTTGATATTGCACGAGTCCGCAAACTGCAAACAATACTATGTAAAACTGCTTCTGTAACATTTGTAGTTGGTATGTAGGTACACGATTAAAAATTAACCAGTCACCTGCTTAATAAAAAATATATTACCTACTTGCTTATTTTTGTCAGTATCGCTAAGGAATCTAAGTGTAACTTTCCGCTACGTACCTATACTGATAAGGAAGTTACTGATTTTGCCCCGATTTTCGAAAATCGAGTTCTCACCAGATCTCCACGTTTTGAGGTCCTAGGAACCTTTTCCGACTATTTTCACAATGATGAATACTAACTAATAATTCCACGGATTTTTTTACCTACTGAAGAGATACCAAAATCGTAGGTAAAATCGTAGGTACCATTTGAACAATCAAGAACAAGAAATAAAATCGTAATCGATGGTATTTGTTAATAGGAATTTTCTAGGTATGGAACCTAAATGGTTGCCTTTTACAGGCCCACTGTTTTGTGCATCAATTCAGGTAGCGGCTATCATTGTAGCTATTTCGAGCCATATACGGCGATGTGACGCAATTTACGGCACTATTGCTAATAGGGATAAAGTGTCGTTAGCGACACTCTTAATGCTTCCTGAAAAATAGTAGGTACCTATTAGCAAATCATACGTTTTAAAATCATTAGTTCGCAGTATATCAGCGTTTATAATTATCGAATGAATAATAATTATAGGCAGGTACGTAGTAGTTCCATGCTATATAATTCTTATCCTTGCGGAATGAAGAGTAATACTGCCCTGCTAATTTAATTGACCGTAAGTGAGAAAAGCGAGAAAATTACGCCCAATTTACAACTCTACTTTTGACAATAAAAAATCTATAATAATTAAAGACATGAAAAATATATTGATCTACCAAATTTTTTTGTAGCGTTAAAAATAAAGGTGCAAATTTTTTGGGCACGAATTTATCTGTTGCCACCAAAATGCACTTACCATCCAAAGAGTTATACAATAACCATCGACTAACTAAATTAGGAGGGCAGAATACCACAGAGATAAATATTAAACATTGAGTGTGCAGTTCCTGACGAATATCTAAACTCAGATTTATAACAAAATTAACAGATTGACGTTTCCAAGACATTCTATAGATAGTAAGATATATTCCAATTATGCCATTTTACTTTGCAAGTCAAATCACCTTTCCGTAATTTTGTCAGTTTTTCTATAGATTTTCATAATTAAAAATAGAAAGTGTGTCCGAAAGATTTTGGCTAAACTTAGATAAATTTTGTTTACTCTGACAGGTCTAAGCAAAGACAGACAGTAAGTCAGATTAGGTGCCCCACAGACCTACAATACTATTGCGCAATACATTATATTATGCAATAATATTGAACACCTTTGTTTCCAGACGTTCAATAAATTCACTCAATAAAATTGACAAACCAGTCTGATCAATATTTTCGTGCGAGTAACGTGTCTGACGACAAAGCTTTGGCGGCAACCATGCTGGTGATTTTGTTAAATAAATCTATACAATTCTATACACTAAAAAACTTTCGTTCTTCATTTTTTATTGATTGGTTTTGTTTCGATCAACACTTATATTTCGACCGAAAGTTGAATTTCGATCGAATTTCGAAATTCAGCGGAATGACGTATTTCGGTCACATGTTCAATTTCGACCGAGTGTCGAATTTCGGCCAGTGGTCGAAATTTTGACCCATTCTAGTAACGAACTATTAAATTAACAAAATGAATAAAATTACCGCGAAATGACGAAAATTTCTTGCTCGCCATTTTGACTAAATTTACAACACGACCATACATTAAACACCGCGACTGACCGACCGCGACCGCTCCAATCTCTAAAGTAAAAAATATTATGCAATATTAAACCTACACAGTGCAGGAAATAAATATTGTACAATAAAAATTAAATCCGCTCAAACTTTCGTTCGATCATTGTGCAATCTTCAATATTAACTTTAAATGGTCAATAATATTGTACAATACGTAATATTGCGCAATATTATTGTAGGTCTAGGGGCTGCCTTAGAGACATCTGTGGTACAGCGGGCCATACAGTGGTAATACATACGAGTCAGATAGACTTAAGTCAGACAAATGATCTGGAACCAAGGAAGTTACATTCACACGCGCTTCATAATCGTTCCGAAGAGTACCACGACATGGGTGGAGTGTGTCTCTTTCTACTACATAAAGCGCCAATCGCCATATATAAATGCAGCTATACGTAGTTTGCAAATTACTACTAAGTAATTCTACTAATTTGAGAAACAGTTTTTGCATTGCATAAGTAATTATGTGACAATTAAAATAAGCAAATTTTAGAACTCACTATGTTAATTACAATAGATTTTATGCTAATGTATTTATCGATGTGTATGAATAAAAGCGATTCAAGAATTACAGAATATATAAAAATCTACCATCAGATAGTTTTATTTACACTGGCAATTGCAAGAAAGGGACAACATCCACTCTTGTCGTTGTCTTGCTCAAAACGTTTTTACCCTCTGATAAGTAAGAAACAAATGTCAACTTATTATATAATTACTTATTATAATAAAGTACATTTTTATTTTTCAAATATTGCTTCGTTGTAATTCCAGTTACCGTATATAAGTTCCTTGTCTGGAACACACCCATTATCTCTATGAGTCATGGAAATAATAAGTAGGTACTATGTACATTGTACGTAGTACTTATTACTTCCATGCTATGAGTACAATAATTGTAATACTCGGTCAATTAGACAATGCCAAATTAACAAATGGTAACTTTTAGAACAGTGTTGGCAGACTTACAATAATTACTGTACATGTTCTATAATTTTAAAATCTTTTCAATCCTAAACATTCATTCCATAGAAAAATACAACAATGTTACAATTTAATTGTTTGACGGGTTAGACGGGTTTCTATTCTAATCTTACAGCAAATTTTAAGCAAAATGACCATATACAAATTACATTTCCGATAAATAACGTCTTAACATGGAAACTAAATATAATTTTATAATGTACAATTTCGTCAAAAGTATATTAATATGACGGCTCGTCCTATATTTTTTTAGTGATCTGCCAACACTAGACACTAGACAGTTTATTAAAAATTAAGCAATCGTAATATATAAAATACCTACAACCAATCAGTGAACGGTATGTTTAAAACAACATTAAATCAAACAAAATCATGGTACAATTGGCTCATTTTTGTAAAACTTTACCGATTCCTATTTGTACCATGAAGCTGTATTATATCCCTAATAATACTTCATGATTTGTACACTGTGTGCCTGTGTTGACAAGTGACAGTTAATTCTTTCTTGTCAACTGTCATCGGTTCCTGAGATCCAAAAATAAACAAAGCTGAAAGCAAATTGAAATGTTATTTTGAGATTAGTGAGATTACATTACCATTACATTTACAAACTATAACCTTATTTTCAATTAAGTCATAATCATAAATAGGATTGCATAAATATGATAACTAATTTCGATAAATTGTGCATAGAACTAGAAAAACAGGAATTAGAGGTAATGTCTATAAAAATTAAGACGTTTTTCAATTTAAAAGGAATATAGTTCTGATGCAACAATTAAAACAAGATAGCTTTAAACCAGTTCAATATACTAATTATTCAAATACTTTAGTTTGTATAGAATTGTATTAGTTGTTTCTTTTCATACTATATATTTCTACATTTCAGGCTCCTAATGGTGTAGCTTCAGCATCGGCTTATGCACAGTTATTAGCCATATATCTTTTCCAAAATGACTTGTAAGTTTGTTTATTTATTATTTTCGTTGGGTTGGCATTCGAAACGGGCCGCACGATATTTGGATTTGTGAGTGGTGAATTGGATAGGGGTTGGCTTCCTCTTTCTAATTATACTACTCTCGCCACACGGAAATCTCTAGTTTTTTTATACCTGTTTTTGGCTTTTCGTATTTTTTTTTACTGTAATGGTATGGAACCCTTCATGTATGAGGCTGACTCGCACTTCCCCAGTTTTTTCTAAAGTACTAAGTAAACTACCTGTGTAGGTTAGGTTGGAACTAAAAATATTTATAAAAACGTGTAAAAGGCAACCTGGACAGAAGGAGGGGTGGAACCACCCACCCTGGGGGGATTGGGGGTGGAGCCCCCAGCCACCTAGAAAAAATCACTCAATGCCACAATTGAAGTAGGTTAGTTAGGTTCCCTTTAGATCCCACACCCAGAAATAAGAGCCCTGTGTAGTGGGGCTCCATCAACACACTCCTACCTAACTTGTTACAGATATAGGTATATTGCAAGGAATCACTTCAAAACAACATTGTATTATTGGTTGGCTGTATTGGCTGTCCATGGGCGGTTGTAATCACCATAAGGTGAGCTTTCTGCTCGTTTGCCTCTAGCTATAAAAAAAAAATTGTAATGCCTAACACAGGCCTGTCGTAACTGCCGCTGCTGTATTTAATGCTGTATTTTTTATCATTTAACAATATTTGGCTCCCTTGTAGAAGTCTAAAAACAGGTGTATTAGTCAGGGAGAAATTTTTAGGCAATATTTTGGAAAATATGCGTGTTATTGACATGTATATTAATAAATTTTCCCTATAAAATTTTACTTAATGGTAGTTAATTGGTATAATTCGCAATTTTGTTTTTAAGCCGCAAAATTGTCCTTTAACATAAAAAAGATAAACTTCTCAAAATTGTATAAGTATTCAAATTATGTAATTTTCTAATAAGATATTGACATGAGGCAAAAAGTAATCAAAATGTTATACTTTTGTTTAGTGACAATAAAATAATAATAATTTAAGACATGGTTTTTTAGTTTTTCATAAAAAACAAAATAGCTTTTGCCTAAAAACAAATTTTCTATTGAAAAAGTGGGCTAACATACAGGAGACTCACCTGATGGTAAGTGAAAAAAATATAAAATTTGAAAAAAATATGAGACAACCCTCGGAATGTATTCTATCTAATAAAAAAACTATCATAATCCAATTACTCTGTACAATGTTATGCGTCGTCTTACATTAAGATCAGTGAGTGTACAATAAACCATCTCTTGTTTTCGTACCCTAATGGTGAAATTTAAAAATAATCAAATAGGTCCACCCTTGGGGTATACCTATTCAAATAAAAAAAAGAATAATCAAAATCGGGCTACTCTGTAAAAAGTTTTGCGTAGTTTAACACAAAAAACGCATTGAATTGAGTTTTCCGTTGGTTAAAAAGATTTACATTAAAAAGTTATTATTTTAAATTTGCAATAATAATTTTATTATTTTAATCTCAAAAAGATGTTTTTATTGGTAATCTGTATCATTTGCTATAAGCAAGACAAGGCCTTTTTTTGTTTTTTTATTAATTACAAACTAAGATGTACAATTAAACATTTTTGATTCTCACAAATAAAGGAATGTCAAGTATCTTTTGATAACTTTTTGTCTAATGTTTTTCTGTAAGATATTGATCTCATCCTGGACTGAAGTTATACAGTATACACATTCATATTTCCTATTTAACAATTTTTTTAAACATTATCATATTGTTTTTTGGAGTCTTACTTTAGGAGGTATACTAAGAAATTTAAGCACTCCAACATCCACACTTTCCAGAAGAGTAATTCATTTTCTAGAAAACTGGTTGATTTATCTAATTTTGAAATTTTTATCCATTTTTAAGTTCTAGGCTAAATATAAAAACAAAATTGTGATAGCCTATTCTTTCGTGAAATTTTACAAAGAATAAATTCTGTTAGTATATTATGTACTCTATGTCGATTAGACACTTTTCTGAGATATTGGCAAAAAACTGAAAAATTATCCGTTTTACTTTCTTATAAATTAAATGTCTCGGCCTCCTAAGTGGCCAAAATTTTAGGCTTAAGTTGTACACATAATTTACTAATTTTTAAGCTAGTAAAATTGCAGTTATAACGTAACTAAAAACGAGTAGAATTTAGAACTGATTCTCTCGGGGTACATTCATTAAACAAAAGCTATGAAGTGCGAACGCCAACTTATATTAAACCATACGTTTAAAGGTTCCTGTTCAAACCGAGTGTCAAGTTTAACTGGTTTGTCCGCCCGGAAATGTTTGAAACTTGTGATGTCTGTTATTTTTAAATTACAAAACTGATGACCTTGAAATTTTTAAGGAACAATCTTTATAGTACCTACTTTTGAACAAAAAAATAATAAAGGAATTCGGACTACAGGTTAATGAATTAAAGCTAAAAATATGTTTTGACTTTCATCCTCTATCCCACTGGAACCATACTAAATTTCGGGATAAAAAGTATCCTACAACCTTCTTCGGAGTATGAACTCAAATCATGCTGCATTTCATTCGAATCCATTCAGTAGATTCGGCGTGATGCGCGGCCTTATACAGACAGATAGACAAGAATTAAAAAAATTACAGTTTTCGCTTCAGTACAGTACCTATTGATTAAATAATGGCTTGCAAAAAAAAATTTTCAAAATATCTTCAATGTACAGAATTCAACCACTTACAGTTTTATTATATGTAATAATATGTATAGATATACTAAATAATGATTATGATTTTTATTTTAGGCAAAATAGACTTATTAATAACATATATAAAAAATAGTGCAAAATAATTTAAGATTGGTAATTGAAATGTTTTTATGTATTTACATACATTTCAAGGTTAGGTTTGGGTAGTTTTTGGCCTATAACTTTTTTATAAATATTTCCGTAGGAGGGGAATTTTACTGGAGGGGAGTACCCCCAAATTCTTGCAGCCCGTTTTTAATGCAATCCCTTTTCATTTAATGTGCAACATTCTGTAATTTGTAACTACAACATTTTACCTACCTGACTCGCATTATCTCTTGTTACTCAGTCACATTTATTAATTAGTTTTTAATGATTTAACGTATTTTCTTAGCTCGAAAGTAAAGTGAATGCTCACTCCAAACACCATTTCTAACGTGTATAAATCTGTCATGGTGTATTATTAAATATTATGCCATTTCGAAAATAATGTAAATAAATAGTTAATGAACCTATTGATAGGTGTATAAAATAAAAAACCACAAGGCATTAGAATTACACCAGGATTAGTCCAAATTAAGAAAAAATTATAACAAAAACTTCCACAACCTCATAAGCTGAGCTGAATAGGATAACCCCCTAAAACTCTTGGCAGTCAGGTTTATATTTTGATTCTTTTTTCTGTGTTCTCTTTGACAAATTGACCATTTACTGAACTCAAATGAATGAACGAACGATACGAACGATAAATTAAGTCTTGAGGAAGGTTTTTGTATATAAACCCTTCCAATATTCACACACGAACAAATCTACGCGGGTGAAACCGCGGGCAGGTCGCTAGTTTATAATATTTTCAACTTCATGTGTATGTGTGTAAAAAATAGTGGGGATGGGGAACTAGAACATTCCTCAGTCAAATGTATTTTAAAATTTTTGTTTGTTAATTTTGTTGTCTTTAAGCAAGTATGGCTTTGTAGGAAAGTTGGGAATGTAACCAATGTTTATTCTTAATTAGTTACGTATATTAGGTATAATATTAAAGCCTGGTACTAATATGTTCTGGCTTCAGGGGTAGGGTAACTGGTATTTTTTATGTAGTTTCTCATTCTAATAGTTTAATAACACATCTATTACATCTTAAAGTCTTTAGCTTTCAGTTATCTTTTAACACCAGGACGTAATGTGCTTGTTTGCTATCCTATGCTACAAAAATAATTGCTTCCATTTTCGTGTGCTTTGAAATAATGGTGTAATCTCAGTCAAAGTAAATGAAAAATATAAGAAAATATAACATATTTCTAATTATTCATGATGAAGTATTAATCTGTACCAATAATCGCCTGTGGCCGAAATTCGACACAGACTAAAGTCTAAACAATAAAATCTTTTAGCTTTGACTCAGAGCTTTGACAACTGCTTTAGTTATAAAGAAAATAGTATATATGTGTGATGTGTGTTTATTATCATATATGTCACACGACTGTAGTGTGTGTAATGTTTATTTCTATTAATTAAAAATATATATTATTTAAAAATATTAGGTTTCTGCAGTCCTCTGCAACGTAGTTTACTTATGCCAAATTTCATTCCCCCATTCTAGTAATTGTATGAAAAAGGGATACAAAGTTTTTACTTCACATATTAACTTATTGATTCATAATTATTAAAAAATACCTATTTTCAATAGTATTGAAGTGTAATTTGTTTATTAATATAATGTGTATTATTGTCAGGTAGAGCATTAATTTTTTAATGTATGCATGCTAATTCATAGATAAGCAAAGTTTAACACTTTGAAAGTGAATCTTTGATTTTTATTGTATAACCAAAAATACAAAATTTCCTCCTTGTTCTAAACTCGTTTATGATGGCATTTTAGATGCAATGCAAAGTTTCTTTGGAAGAGAATTCCTCAAACTATCACAAGCAGCAATCCAGAAATAGCAGCCATATGGGCTATTGGTCAAAGTTTGTGGAAAAAGGATTTACCAGCCACATATCGAGCCTTGGCGGCTTTCAATTGGACAGAGCCAGTTGCTAACATAGTGAGAGCCCTTGAAGGTAAATACTCTAAATTTTTATTTCAATTAAGATGTAACTACAATAATAATCACAGTTATTGTATAACAAACCAGGGACTGGAAAATCTCTTTCTCCAATATATATTTTATCTTTACACTCAAAAATCCTAGATGAACTAACATTTTTTGATTTAATAGATAAATCTAGTGTAATTATATTAGAAGAAGAGGATGTAAAAACCTTAGAAAACTATGAATCCGTCTTTGAGCTTTTCATATGAGCAGTATTGAATTTATTTTATTTGACATTCACCATAGCTTCTCGAAGTCCACACCAGAATTCTTGGTAAGATTGTAAGATTACCATAATTATCATTAATTTAGCCTGTGACGCTATTTCTTCTTCTTAGTTGGCATCTTCATTACTGAAGGTTGTGTCTAGTTTGAGGAGGTTGCTTGAAACACTATGCTTCTCCACGTGCTTCTGTCCTCCGCGGTCTTGGTGGATTTGGTTATTGGCATGCCCGTGACCATCCTTAATATGACTGACTACGAGGTAGGAGGACGACCTCTTGGTCTCTTTTAATCGATCTGACTAACTACTATTAACTTTTCTAGGCTGTCAGGGTTTTTACATGCAATGTGTCCACAATATTGCAATATCCTCTAAGAAGACAGATGACAACCTTTTGGTTATTCCTAGCTCCTTTAAGATGGATACGTTGGTTCGGCGTGCTGTCCATGGGATTCGCAGCATCCACCTCCAACACCAGATTTCAAAATCTTCGATTTTTGTCCTTTCTTTTTGTCTCATCGTCCAGGATTCAGCGCTTTAGAAGAAGATTAAAAAAACTAACGTGTGTATCAGCCTCATTTTTATTTTAGAAAAAAGGTTAGTTTTACGAGTTTTCCATACCCTAGTGATCGCGACCAGTGAAGCTGTGACGGCCCTTAAAGCTAGCAGTAATTCAGACATTCTGAAAAATCCTAGTGAGTTTAGTTATCGCTTCCTTGGACATCTGTATTCTCCCTCTCGCTGCCGCCTTCGTGAGCGATTCACTATTGTGACACAACAATGTTTGTAGAATGAGACAATAAAAAAGAGATTTTATTGTCTCATTCTACAAACATTTAACTTATTTAACGTAAATGATGGTATATCCGCAGCACAGATTCACTGCTTATAAAAAATTCTCCAAAAAATAAGTTAATCGATTATTACTCAAAAACTTGTCAAGCCTTCGAAGCCGTGATAGTTTTCTTTTTATTAAGATAGTTTTCCTAGTTTACTTCGAAACCCTAAAAAGGTCAATGTCAGGTACTAATTACTGCGAACAATAAACACCTGTGTGCGTTACACTTTGTGCCCTCTCAAGAGTAGTTAGAAAAATATTTTCATTTATTGATGAGAAGTTAGATTTATATTAATGTGTAAACACAGAGTAATTCTATGAAATGGATAATTTATATGTGCTGCTTTCCTAACTAACCTCTCACAAACCTCTTAAAACATAGTATTTTTAATATATATAACTAATATGTATTTTTTTACAACCCAAAAATACCAAACAAACAGGAAATGTACCAAACGGAAAGTCCACAGAATCGTCAGTTATGCTTAGTAATTTGTTATAATTTTGGCTGGGATGTAATGCGTTATTTGTAAGTTTATCACCAACCTTCTTACTTTTTACATCAAGAGCATTAAATATTAAACTTATGGTCGCAGCAAAAGCGGAGGCGGCATGTACAGAAAATGAAAGCAGTTGAGGACCGTCTTACTTCCCAACTTTTTGCATGCATAAGTATAACGGCTACCTTACCCTCCAAACCGAAACACCACAATCACAAGCAATGACGCTATTGTGGTAGGAATATGTAAGGCGGTGAAACTCAACACTGTGGAAATCTACCACCTAGTAGTCACGATGGTTGTGACACGTTTGGCCAATCGGTCGGCTTTTACGACCTGCCTGGCAGAATGGCAGTTGGTCTATTCTTCAAAGGAGTCACAAACACTAAGTTTTACGAGTTTACTAGCAGAAATGCAGTCTAGGTCTGGAAAATAGCAAAAATGTACAAACCGCATTAGGTTTCATTTATTAGTTATTTTTGATTGCTAGTAAGTTAGGCATTGTATATAATACCAATAACTTTATTTTAAATTTTTGTTACAGAAAAAGTACGTGATAGGGCGTTTAATTTAATTGGAAGATCATATAGTTCCATATCCTTAGAAACAGTTGTATCTATGACTGGCCTGAGTAAAGAAGCTGTCTTACAAATATGTAGGGATCGGAAATGGGAACTACTCCCAGATGGTGTTACACTAAAACCAGTGCCTCCAACTCAGCCCGCCCCGCTACACACATCCAGTGAAGACCAGTTATTCAAGCTTACCGAATTCGTGTCATTCTTAGAAAACTGATGATTCTATATTATAGCGTAAGGTAAATACTTCAATATACTTCTTTATAATGAACATTGGCTGTTTTCGTTATTGTTCCATAAGTATGTCATGATTAAGGAATTGCATTTGAAAATGTTATTTGTACAACCTATAATCTTTATTCCTGCCTTTCTCTTAAGTTTTTAATAGTACTGTTACGTACTTCGGGTTCATAATTGTAAAAAACGCCACTTATATTAAATCCGTGTATTTACAACACAAATATACAAACGACACAATGTAATACTTATATACTCTTATGAACACTAGTCACTCACTGTACTAACACGAAACTCAACCGACTGCACAATAAAACACTTCTCGTTTCGCACTCGAGAAGTGTTTTATTGTTCACAGCGATCGAGAGCGATACTCGTTTCAAGTATCGCTCTCGATCGCTTTATAAAAACTGCTCTCTATTTGTCAATACATCTCTATTTATACCCAGGGTAAAGTTCTATCTGGATCCAGAAAAATCTAAATTAATCGCGTAATACAATGAATCACTTCTAATTGTAAGCAACTTATGATAAACAAATCATAGTACACGCTATTTTCACCCTTATGTCATTTACCAGAAAGTCCATTATGGCATAGCTATTCGGGTAACGGCCAACTATTTATTTATTAATAGGAGGAGTAGCTATCTCTTTCTTTTATTTCTAGATCCCTCCAGTGTTCCAACTCTTCACATTTCAGATTATTCGTAACAGTATATTCATATTTTCGTGGCTGACAAACAAATTAATTTGCCCATTGTTCGTACTTGTGCTAAGAACGCAAAAGTTTTAAAGTGTTTTATGCAATGAATGAACCTTTTTGAAACCTTTTTAAGCAGTAGGAATTATAATATACTAGCTGTTGCCAGCGACTTCGTCCGCGCGGACTTCGTTTACTCCGCACTGCTCCTCCCCCGTAGGTGATAGCGTGATAATATGTAGGTATTATGTTGACCCGACCAGTTAGTAATATTCATGCAAAATTTGAAGTAAATCCATGCAGTACTTTTTGAGTTTACCCCAGACATACATACAGACAAACAGACAAAAATTCTAAAAACTATATTTTTGGCTTCGATATCGATTGTAGATCACGCCCCAAGTATTCTTTTAAAAAAATAATCAATGTACAGTTTTGACTTTTCTACGATTTTATTATATGTATAGATAAACTCAGAGAAAAGAAATTACTTTTCTCTTATATATTGCTTATATATTTGAAATGAGGTTAAGACTCGTTCTTATTGTTATTCATTCTTATAGATTTACTAGCTGTGCCTGCAACTTCGTCCGCGTGGAAAAAAAATTAAAGTAAAGGTAGCCTTAGTGTTACCGTAGTTTAAAAGAAAGAGAGAACCGGGGTTTTACCTGCATAGTTCTCGTGGGATTTCCCGAGGATTGTATATGTACCCGGTTTATTTTTTGGATGACACCATCATGAGATACATCGTTGGCTAATTAAAAATACGCAGATGTGGCTGTATTTAAAGTGTTTTTTTAAAGGTTTTATCAAAAAAAAATATCATGCGGAATTCCCTTGTGGTGTAGGCAGAGTACCGAACTCCCAAAGATGTTCCCCGGTCACTCCGATTTATTGCTTTATCGTGAGGTGAAATGATAGTGATACCCATCGCCGTAATTGCCACATTTAACGATCACTGGTAGTTAGTTGCGATAACCAGGACTTACAGTTTTACATGCATTTCGAGCTACTGTTGTGTCTAATCTTATCAAATAATAAATTGCAGTTATCCATGCGTGCTATAATGTTCTAAAGGTGAAAACTTGTCTGTCTGTTTCGTTTTTTTGCTACGCCGTTAGATAGCAAACAAGCAGATGGCTCTCCTGATGGAAAGAGAAATCATCGCCTTTTGATACTAAAGGGGTTTAGCGTGCGTTGTGTGACGAGATGGTAACGCCACATGCATAAGTTTATCGACTACCTTGCCCTCGGAACTCTACCATCTAGTAATCACGATGTAAGTGACACGTATAGCCAAACGTTCTATTGTTATAACCCACCCGGCAGAATGGGAGCCGTCTATTATGGGGAGCTGGGCCTATACGGGGAATATAAAGTTTTTTTCGTGAGAATAAAAGACATAAGAAAAGGAAAGGCTCCTCTACTCCTGTTTAGTTGTTTCGTATATAAACAGGTATAGATGAGGGACTCACATACGCCTGTTTTTTGCTACTTTACTATATAAAAACATAGAGTAAAATACTTCTTATTCAAGTCTATGCAATTTTGGTCCAGCTACTTTACATTACAAGCTAAAAGACCTGTAGCTAACACCGATGATGTGGCGACAGGAACAAATATAGCAAAGGGTTTTTTGCCATAAGGTTCCTGCACAGTACATTGACAATATTTATATCTACCACAGAATTCTTACGATAATATTAACTTATTTACCGTTTGCTTGCTTCTAAGAAACTGTTATACTAACAGGATAGCAGATTGTTTTTTTAAAGTTCCTGGACAGCACATGACAAATATTTGAAACTACCACAGAGTTCTTCGATAAAAGCAAGCAAACCGAAGACAAGTTACTATTGTCGTGAGAACTCTGTGGTAGTTTTATTCGTTATAAAATTCCTGGACAGCGCATGATGATTTGCTCACAATGAAGTTCTTGGACAGCACATGCTAAATAGGTATTTAAATCTACTGCATAGTTCACCTGACAGAAATAACTTGTTTACTATACACGTGCCTCTTAGAAACAGCTGGACTAACAGAAAGATAAATAGCTTGTTAGCTATAAAATTTCTGATTAGTACCGGCAAAATGTTTTAATCTACCACGTAGTTCTCAATGGAGTAGTAATATTTGTTTGCCTCTTAGAAACTGCTAGATAGATAAAAAAGTACGTGGTTTTTTCGCTATTAAATTTCTGGATATCAGGCTACAAACTACCAAACACAGCCCATAGACGCCTAATAACAGGCAAAATGGCTCCTGTCAACACGTCTAAGTTCTGACTTATAGTTCTGATATAAATATCCACGCGGAAATGCTTAATCAGTGCCGACCAATCAGATGTTCTATACGTCACAATCTTTAAATGTGGCCTTGAGTTAATCAATCACGGCGTTGCAACCCCGATTTGTATTACCTCAGGTAGTTGCTAGAATGAATGCATTCAATACGGAAAATCAAATATTGGCGTCTATGGGCTGTGTGGTCGGTGCTAAAAACATACAAATATTTTAGGAACCATTTTTTATATCATATTGCGGCAAGAACATGTAGGTGGTGGTAAAAACCCTAGCGAAACGTTGCGGAACTCTACCACCTAGTAGTAACATTGGTAGTGATACGTATACCCAATCATTCGCCTTTTACGAACTGCCTATTCTTCAAAGTGTCCCGCACCAACACGAGAAATCTAAAGACTTTTCCACGAGAATAAAAGACATTTTTTTTAATTTCTTTTTTTTTCAATAAAAGACTTACAACAGGAATTAATAAGTAGTTTAGTGGCAGTGTAATTTTGTTCTTAATTAATCATAAATATTGTAATATTTGCGTAAATATACGTATTACATTCACAAGTTCTTCATCAGTACATGTCACTTTATATAAAAAAATATATCACAAGCAATATATGTAAAATTGTAAAAAAAATTACACGCTAATTAATGAGTATCTACAGTTTCTTAAAAGTAGCTGTTTCTTATCCTTTATAATTCGTAGAATTTGTCTAGCCTATTGACTTTGTATCTAAAATCTTCCTTGGAATGACACTTGGTTTTGTCTGGGTTGCAGTCTAATAGAATTAGTGTCGTCTTCATCGCCTAACGTTGTTTCATATCCTCGGTTAACCATTCCACCGTTTGGTTCAGCGAAAACGTCTTTCACTGAAATATTTGCCGTCGACGTACGATGCCTTGGAGGTGGGGCAAGGTTATTGTTAAGCTGTAAATAATTAAAATAATTTTATATGACAATCTATACAAATTACAATAGCAAACGAGCAGATGGGTCTCCTGATGGAAAGAGTCAATCATCGTCTATAGACACCAAAGATGTTAATGGTGCGTTCATATTTTGTGGTGAGGTCTAATGCCACGTGCATAAGTTTACCGGCTACCTTATCCTCCAAACCAGAATATGACAGTGACAAGCACTGACGCTATTGCGACAGGGATAGGTAAGACGGTACCTGATCCGGATGAGACAATGCAGAATCTTTGTGAATTTTATGTGCCTCTGTGTGTCATTACAACTACATGTTACACAATTGTTATCAAGTGTTCAGTTTTTATTACATCTGTACAGTATAAATCTGAATATACCTAATAAATTGCTTTGCCTTAAGCATAGTAGAAAATAAAGTAATTGTGCGTTATCTTAAATATAAGTGCCAGTTGCACTGAATCCAGTCTATTTATCTTGATTGAAAACAGTGACATTAAATGCAAAATATAAATGTATAACGAAGTATTCCTAATCAACAAATTATATGTCTGAGTAAAACCTTAGTAAACAACTATGTTTTTGGTAATTGCAGTAAATAGATTTGTAATAAACCTTGAACGGTCTTTTTTAAACACGTCTGGTGACCTTATGGATAAACAGCTCTAATTGAGGCTTCAAATTTTAAGATGTGGACAAAATAAATAGAATTATTGTGTTATTACAATTCCAGTCACTCCATATTCGTTATTAGCGCCAAGTGTTTGCATTTGGGATTTTCTTCTTTCGGCCATTACTGAATTTCTTCTAGTTTCCAATGCTTTTAATGTCTCCCTTCGTAATGTCATTTTACGATTCAAAACTGGTGTTCCTGCAATAATAAACAATATTTGCTATAAAAAGTTCCAATATTACTTGGTTTATAATTTTCTAAAATATTATTAAATACCTGGCCCATCATTTGCGTTCATATTAAAGAATCTCTTCTTGAACGCCACATCTAGAGTTCCTATATTTCTCTTCTTCTGTCTCGCTTTTTCCAAGTTATGTATAGTTTTCCTTCTACCTACATTATGCGGTCCTGATCCCGAGTCATTATCATAGTCATCATCTAATCCATTCAGTTTTTGGAGATCTTTCACTATAGCTATTGCATTCTTATCCAATAGCGCATCTTGAGATAAGTCTTCTGACTGTAAAAGTATAAAAATAACATGTTCAGTTTCATAGAAATACTAAATAAAATATGCCAGGTTGTCTTGCACAAATTTATAATATACTCGTATTATTATTAAAATCAGAGCTCAGAAAGCTTCGATCAGTAAATATTATAATTTGTTTATTTATTTATTTAATACTTTATTGTATACTTAATGAAAAATACACATGAAACAGGATAACAAAAATTGTACAAAAGGTGAGCTTATGTCTACTGGCGGATATTTCTTCTAGCTAACCCGAAATGTGGAGTAGGGATTATTAAATGGGAAGGCCTTGTGCACAACAAATAAAATAATACATAGATGAGTTTGCATACATACAAATACATTAAACATATTTATATATGAGAATTTATTTGTATAGTTACAATTTAATGTCCTACACTGGTACAAACATAAAAAATATGTATTTTTAGCTATTATATTATGTCGTGTTATTTTGTAATTCGCCTTAATTTCTAATGGTTTTTATAAATATTATCTGTCAGATCTTCCTATAATAATCCGATTATAATATAATTTACTAATAGACGAAACTTCTCGCCTCCACACACAAACACACACGCAAACTCACATACACAAATAAAATAAATTGATTACGCAAGAATTATAGAATGAAAAGAAAATTTCAACAAATGTTAAATTTTGTGTTAAGGTAAAGGCATCATGTTACTGTCATTTTTATAAATATTGTCACATTTCTTATCTACTTAATTTTTATAACAAACTTTCTTTCCACAATCTCAACACAGGTGTTTTCATACTTAAAAGGAGAATTCCTATCATTAATTAAATAATTAACTTAAACTGAAGGAAATAAATGATAAATGATTTTTAAAACAATAATACTTTACCTTCTTTGTACAGAACCAATTTAGTTCAGTGGATGCTAATATGTGTGATAACGT
Organism: Apodemia mormo; assembly: GCA_036924255.1. Taxonomy (NCBI): domain Eukaryota; kingdom Metazoa; phylum Arthropoda; class Insecta; order Lepidoptera; family Riodinidae; genus Apodemia; species Apodemia mormo. The sequence continues at coordinate 28,911,409 of JAUPFN010000003.1, read as the reverse complement.
TCCAAATCTATGGAACAACATAGCGGTGAATTGAATCACCAAAATAAGGGCGAAGAAGAATACGAATACCAAACCTATAGGTTCTAATTGCAAGTATTCTTTTGATATAAGCACCTGAAACATATTTTATAATAGTTAAGATAGTTAAAACTATGTACCTTTTATATATTTTTTATTACATTGTTTTTATGAATCATTAAATCTAACAAAGTTTTGATTGTTTGTTAAAAATTATAATGCCGCTACTCAGAAAATAGCTTACACAGTACTTGTACACTTCGAATTTATTTAGAAGTCACTTGTCAAAGGGGTGAAATCTTCGACTTTAATTTTTTCCCCGAGTAACCTTTGTCTAATAGCAGTATTCCTATAGTATTAAACTCATTTCAGTATTTATACATAAATAAAATATTATTAAAATATATTTTAATAAGTCTTTTATGTATTTAAATATTACATTTATTTATATTTCATAAAGTTCACATAATTAAATACGGAGAATGCATCGTAATAAAAGTGTTAAAGAATAATCAGGTTTCGAGTCTATGACAATTGAATGAAATGAGTACTTAAATGATACGTAAAATGTAATTAGCTACAATAAAATAAGGTGTAAATTGTACATTTACAAACATTTTAAAGAAAAACTTAATGATTGACATCTCTCAAAACAAATATGAATATTAATGGCTTACAGTTAATCTTTACGATAAAAATTGTTAAAATAATGTTGTTTTATATTTATTTCATATCTTATTAAAGTGTAAATGAAGAATTTAATAATAATCAGTTGAATCATGAAAATAACAGTAAAAATATTTAAAAAAATCTCTTAAAAATGCAGATTACTCAAGAAACACTACTGAACTATCTATACATCAAAATAAAACATAAACATTCAAATAAATTACACATAAAACTAAATAATATGTGCTTAAATTGGGAAGAAAAATAATTGAAAATTAATAAAATAAACCTGTGTTAAACAAATAACCATATTGGATTTTTCACAATTATATACAGTAAAGGATAACAGTGTCTGTTAAGGGGTATAAGAAGAAATTTAATTGAAGAAACTCCACCACCTTATAAACAGATATTGAGATAAATCGGAAAGTGCTATTGTTATAGGTGTATAGATTACCCACTAGCATAGAAACGTCATGCCTCTATGCTATGACTTCTTCTGTTTTTAATGGGTAGGATCACATTGCCTTGGATAAATAAGGTTATGTGTGGAACAAAGTTATTTAGTTTTCGGTGTAAAGGTTTGGTGTCCTCATGCTGGTGTGCCATCCCAAGACAGACCGGTTAGAAGAAGGTCGTTAGACTTGTGAAGTGACACACTTAATTGGTATAATTTGGCTGTACCTCGCCGGTTTCCTCGATGTAGGTAATGTTTGTCTTTACTCCCAAAGGCCAAACCACGTGAAGCTGATCTTTGTTGAGTTGTAATAAGAATACTATCAATATAAATAAAGCATTGAACATTACAAAGGCAAAAACTGATTTATTGCGAAGCTCTATCAAATCACCTGCGATTCGAGCCTGTAAAATTTCATACAATAAAATATTATTTGTATCAACATTCAACAGTGACCAAGGAGACCTTTTAGTATGGAGATTTCCCGAAAATACTGATAAAATAATTACTAATAACTTTGTTGGGTTTTACAGCGTCTCCTTACTTTGGGTATGCAAAATAAGCCAAAATTTTCGCCCTAGGTCATCATTGAAGGCCGATATCTGGTTCATTGTGTTCTCACATTACCTCTTGCGTAATTTCATCATAGGTTATATTAGTTTTAACTCCAAATGGCCACTTAATGTGTAGATTGTCTTTATTCAGTTGCAGCAAAAATACAATGAGGACAAAAAGAGCATTGCACATAAAGAATGAAAAAACAGAGGAATCTCGCAATTCCTTTAAATCCCTGGATATACGTGCCTAAAATTAGGTAAAATTAATTATATTTGTTACTTTAAAATAAATAGTTGGACGAAGGTTCCTGTTTAAAAAAAAGATTAGGCATGTTAGTAAACAAAATGAAAAATCTATTAAAATAATTATAATAATGTCGTCGCTCCCTATAAAAAATATTTTTACTATGTTTGCCATAAAAATCTATATATATATATATATATATATATATATATATATATATATATATATATATATATATATATATATTTAATTTAATTGTTTGTCAATTGCTTTATTTTATTTAATTGTTATATAAATCAATTGCTGTTCGTTAGTCCCGCTAAAACTCAAGTACGGCTGAACAGATTTGGCTTATTTTGGTTTTGAATCAATTGTTGAAGTCCAGGGAACGGGAAGGTTTAAAAGGTGACAAAATATAGAAAAAAAAATAAGAGCAATTAAAAAGGCAGCACGACGTTTGCCGGGTAGCTAGTCGAATATAAAAATCAATATGTGTGTAATACATTTTTTATAGTTTTCTTGGTCATTTAAAAAAAATATCATCTGCATAATATTCTGCACAACCTTGATAATTTAGTCCTTATCTATGATGAAGAGAAATATCGAAACCGGTACTCTTGTTAGAAAATTATCAACGAAAACAAACCCAAAAAATATTCGAACTGGTGTGAGCATAAATTTATAAAACTTAAAAAAATAATAAGATTATGATAAATGTAACAAAATCTCTACGCGCTTTCAATACAATTAATTAACTTTAAAACAAATATATTTAAGTGCATAAAATTATCACTTCTTTTAATAACATCTATAATTTTATATGTGCACATTTTACCTCTTCTTCTTTGTTAGCATCAATAGGATACAAGTATTTATCGAGAAGGTCTTTCCAAAATGTTAGTTCTGTTTGACTTAAGAAATCTACTTCGCCTTTTTTCAAATCAGGATCTTCTATCCAATATGGATTGATGAGGTCATCTCTTCGTTCCTGTAAAATTGTTTTAGAATAGTAATCAAGCAGAGGGTTATTCTGATGGATAGACATTTAATAATTCAACTGGTGATATTCAACGTTTACCACATTAAATACCACTGATTTTAACATATTTTACAAACCCTAGGTGACGTAGAAAGAGTATCTGTTTCGGACTCTGAATCACGTTCCTCTTCTTCTCCCTCTGCTACTGTCACCAGTGGATCTCCATTATTACTTCCTCTGTGACCTACAGATAGTTTACGCCCTCGTATTTGACCATGTGGATCTACAATCCTAAAAAATAATGTTTTATGAAGTGTCTCATAAGTGCATAGTACAATACTGGATTACGGCAGTATGCCATACTTTTTAGAATTTAGAGTATTATAGGTATCCGGGACATCAATCGAATTATGTACGACTTTTTTATACAAAGAATAGGCCTGTGGTTCTGTTAAATATTTCTGATCAAAACTTTAAAGACACTCTGGACCTTTCATAGATACACATTTTTACTACTTGCTATATAAGTAACGTTAATTCATCATATAAATTTGGAAAATTAAAAAAAATAACGCATCAGTGATTACTTTTTTATAACTACCACGCGACATAAGCCAATGCTAAACTTTGTTAATGGTACAATTTTTATTATTTTAAATTTACTAATGTTTTTTTTTAATGGAAAATACAACCAATCTCCGGAAAATAACGTCCTCGCTGTTTTTTACGATTTTCAAAATTTACGTATTTGCTTGTGTGATTATAATCGTATTTTATGCAAACTGCGATGGTGAACTAAATAAATATCACCATACCAGCTGTTTGCGTGTAAGTAGAGTGAACCAGATTGAGTTTTCATTCACCACCATTTCCAGACTGGCAAATGATTAGCCTAACATGTCATCACCATCGTAACTACTTCTAATTGGTAGAGTTTTGCAACATCTCGCCTTGTCATAATAACACCACCTTACTTTTTTTATATTACTTATTTATCTATTATAGAGTCAGTGCAAAAAGTGGCGACAAGCCATCGTCTTTTGGTCTAAATAGTATACCTTACTACCGGTAAACTTATACATGGATAGCAACGCATTAGTAACATCTTCAATGTCTATAGATGATCGTTGTACCTTCATCGGGAGATTCATGTACTTACTTTCTATCATATGAAAAAAAAAACATTTGCGTACTGAACTATAAAATACCTATATAATATATTTATTACCTTTCCATGTTATCAATTTTCTTTTCTAATTTATCAAGTGTCGATGCAATATGCATTAGTTGCACTTTCTCCTCATTCCCTTTAGGATGTGTACAAAGCAAACATTTAAATAGTCCAGCAAATGAAAACTCAATGGAACCTTCCTCTTCGTTGCTGTTAACTCCCTGGAGAAAACCTAAAAGAGAGTTTTGTTTTGCCTTCTTCTTGGCCTCCTCCGCATCCTTTTTCTCTTGTTCTATTTCCTAAAAACGTTATATCATTAAAAATATACTTTTAGTCTAAAATAATGAATAGAAACTAAAGAACCTATATTGTAATATAAATAAATGCAATACATAGAGCGGTGACAAATATTAAATTCGTCAGTTATCAAAAATTTCAATCAATTTAATGAGTGGCTGAAGTTTAAGTTGGCTGATCAGACCCAATAGCATTGAAATATTTTCTACGTTTAAAACCCATAGTTACTTTAAATCGGTATACTGGAAAGATCTGCCTCAGAAGCTTATCCTCTTCGAAGACTTAATACCATCGATTTATTTAAACTACATATCATTAGAAAATTTATTGGTTCTACAACAAAAAGTTTTCAGACAGGGAAGACCGACTCTATCTGGCATTTAATCTGTGTTTATCTAGCAGTCAGGCCGGATTGAATAAAAAATAATTTAAGCTTTATTAAAAAAAACAAAACTCTTCTCGTAAGACGAGAACGTAGTAATTTTAATTTTTTTTTTATAGTGTTTATACAGCAATATATTACAATCGCTATTTCGCGACATACAGAGAATTAGCAGTTATGATTCTACGTAAATAATTTTGCTTGTAAGACTTGGACAAATTTATTTATTATATTGTCTTATACGAGTATACTAATTATAAATTACAATATTCGCGTATGCGTACCCAAAATTTCGGCGTACCCGCGTACTTTTGACAGGTACCTATCCATACAGGTACCATCGCCTCTGTGATGTTTTTGTCCAGTGTCGGAGTTGACCACATGAGGTCCCGGGTTCGATTCCTGGGTCGGGCAATTTAAAAATGTGTTTTTTTCAGTTTTCAGTTTATGATAAAAACAACATTGCCCGGGTTTGGAAAGTGCCCGGTTGGCGATAGGCTTGCCACCTATCACATTGTGGGACCAAGTATCTTCGGCTAATCGTGAGTGCACTTATTTTACCTCTCCCTACCCTTTCGGGGATACGGGCGTGAAGATACTTTTTACTTTTTTTTCCTATCAAATATTTCAGGCGTATTTTTAGTTCCGTCGGGTGAAATAATTAATTTAGACAACACACAACAGAAACAGGCCAAGTTAGGTAATAACGTTCGTCAAGCGTTGTTCCATACATTTTTGTTTCTTATTTTCCGACCAACTCATCCAATTTCTGACCTTAAGAACATCTCCCTAAAATCGGTCTAGTCATTCTCAGGTGCAAAATAATATTACTTCGTTATTTAGAAAAATTACATTCAAAACTAATTGTTGCTTGCGGCTTCGCTCCGGCTGAACTCTAGAACTTTTTCATTAACTTAGTTCTTAGACATAATTATTTACAAATTTCATTTTTAATGGGTCTTGATGAATCAGTCCATGGTATTTTACTCTTTTAGAATTTTTATTTACAGATAAAAAGATTAAAAGTATCTTAAGGTTTAACCTTACCTTCTTAGTTTTCTTAGCTTGCACTTCCCTAGTACCCCATGATACAACGTTTAAGTTGATAATAGAATACAAAATTAACAACAAGTACATTGATGGAATAGATAAAAGATATATTATGCCAGGGACAATACACCAAAATTCTTGAGGATGCAAACAGGCAGCTATAAAGAAAGAACTGGATAATGATATTAAGAAAATTGCCGACGGTGATCCTATTCCATCCTCTCCCAACTGGAGCGCTGTACCGACGATTACTGCCATCATTATCATTGCATAAGCCGTTGACAATATTTGCGCCACTAGCAACTAAAACAAAAATAATATACAGTTAAAATCTGCGATATACAATGTGAATGTGTAGGTATAAGTTTGCAAATTGTTAATGAATGCTGGCTTCGTCACAGTGACGTCAGCTGTGGATAAGCGCGTTAGATAGCTTTTATTTAGATAAGCCCCATGAAGTATTAGGTATAGGTATAGCTAGCACTCGTGAAATCAATCATCAATTGAAACAAATATTTACGTTATATCTCTGTCTATGAGGTCTCCCCATCGAAAGAGAGGGTAAGACGTCAGAAGATGACAGCAGTATTTAAAATTTGGTTTCAAGTAGGTATTAGAACTGCTGCCTCCAGATATAATACGGCTTCGTGGAAACGCCCGCTATCGAGCAAGTAAGTAACGGTAAAAGCTCCGTTAGATTTGGTTTCAGCGCATTAACATTTGACGGAGAATTAATTATACGCGGGAAGACCAAGGCTATGTCATTATAGATTTATTGGATTAAATAGCAAACAAACTTAAGCCGTCTTTACCTTACCCACATATAACTTCAAAGCTGGAACATAATAGTAACAAACTCTGAAAATATGGTGGCTATTTCTACCACCATATTTTCAGAGCTTAGATCTTAAGTGAGGTGAGTCGTCTTTTTTTATAACATAAGATAGCAAACAAGCAAATGGGTCTCCTGATAAAAAGAGTCAGCCATCGCCTATAGACACCAAAGATGTTAATGATGCGGTGCTGTCTTTTGGCGAGGCCTGATGCCACATGCCTAAGTTTACCGGCTACCTTACGAACTACCTGGCAGGATGGTAGATGAATTTTTCGTAGAAGGCTTGAAACAAAATAGGTAGAAAGCATGTTTCTACCAAGATATTTAGTAGATATGCCTTCTCCAAACTTACCAAAATATTTGAAAAATGTCACTATAGAGTATAGAGTGATGACATATCAATAAACATGTAGCACAAAATTACCTGATATTCGGATTTCATTGTAAAACATACAAACATGAACAACATTATAGGGTATAAATTGTATTCAAAAGACGTCCAGTTGTCAATTCTAAATGCTGCCACGAAAGCACCCACCAACATAAGAAATATGGTGCCTGGTCCCAAAATTGTGCCACCGATCAACATCATCTATGGAAAAATATTGAAAATTTAATATGCAGTAAACTTTAAGAAGTTACAAAGATAATCTTTGCCTCTGGCCGGCACGCTCTACTGATTTACTGTCGACTGGTTCAAAGTGACGAAATTCTTTGTTTTGTGATCGATTCTGTTGATTGTACTGATCGCTAGGTATACATACCTACGTATATACTAGTTATATGAATTAATCGTAAAGGTAAGTAGGTATACATACCTACGTATATACTATATGAGTTAATCGTAAAGGTAGGTAGGTATACATACCTACGTATATACTAGTTACATGAATTAATCGTAAAGGTACGTAGGTACATATACATACCTACATATGTACTATATGAGTTAATCGTAGAGGTAGGTAGGTATCCATACCTACGTATATACTTGTTACATGAGTTAATCGTTCGTTACAGATCAAATATATGTACATTTTAATTATTGATCAATACTTTATTTAAGCAAGGGATAAGTGCTAAAACAAATATATAGCGCAGTGGAGAAATTAAAAAATAAGTATAAAAATATTTTCATTATACGGCCCAGATAAATAAGGAGATGCTCAATTATAGCATTCATCCATTTACCAAAGGCTACGTGGTACGGATTATTAGTTCATAAAAAACTAAAATTTTTATTATGATTCGGTGTACATTTTTATAAATAAAAAGTATCATCCCGCTTGTTCTCTTGCGGGGTAGGCAGGGTGAACCGAACTTCTAAAGACTCCGGTTCACTACGATTCACCAATTCAAGGGTTGGCATGATGTGTGATGATCCCTATCGCCACATTTTACCGACCTGATATCTATAATACCTTTAAACGAGCAATTCTTGTATATATATAATTGGAATCTCGGAATCGGCTCCAAGGATTTTCATGAAAGTCACAAATTAAGGGTTTTTCGGGTTAAGGAATCGATTTATCAAGGTTCCAGGTCCAAGAAAAGCTCGGTTCCCAAGATATGGGTATGTGAAAAACCGAGCAAAGCTCGGTCAACCAGATATTAATCGCTTATTTATAGTAATAATCGGGAGGCACAGAGCTGTTCACGAGAATATTCTTTCTTTACTTTAAACGAACAAATCTTGTATATTTGTATGTAATTGTTTCCTCCGAAACGGCTCTTATGATTTCGACGATTTTTTTTATTAAGATTATCTTTTACTATTAAAATAATCTATGTAAGTGTAATCTCCGTGACAAGCCGTTTTTATAGGAGGATACAAATATCCGAGCAAAGCTCGGTCGCCAAGCTAGTATGATATTAAATATTCTAACCATTAATTACAAAATAGTAATAAATATATCAATGGAAATATTGCACAAATCGAGCTTGATGTGATGTGCTTATTCAACGACACTAATTAATAAATACATAGAAATATACATTAACACCGAAATGTATTTTTAATAAACACTGAATAGAAACGTGTCTGCTCATCACACAAATACATATTCGTCGGGAATCGACCTCAAAACTCAATAGATTGTATACCACCCGACCATGCTAAAAAGTAATATTTTTTTATCAATACCTTTCTGGTAAGTAAATATTTGGTAAATTTCGCATTCTTATGGCACTAACGGAAATGACTAATTTAATTTCAACGGTATGAGTAGTAAGGGCATAACTTATTTCCTAAATAGCAATTCACGCTCGCACTAAAGCGGTACCGCACCAACAAGTGACCTGCGTGTACGTCCCCGATATTCTCGAAAATATTTGAAGTTTGATATATTATACCGCATAATGTCGTGTTGTTCTATTAGATGGTGTGGAAAAAGCAGCAAAACGTCGAATTATAAAACAGACGGAATTACGTTTCATCGGCATCAATAAACATTAATTTTATTTTAAAATACTTTCATATAATATGGCTCAAGTTAAACTGGACAGATAACACAAAACATATACTCTTGCCTAGGTGTAACCTATATACAACTACCTCATTTTATTCAATACGTGTTAACTATTGCTGCGTCATTATCACACTAACATTGAGTCGGCCAATCACAGCATTACAACCGGCGTAGTGTTTTGGCGGAATTTGTTTTCTAGCAAAACAACATTGCCACTCTAACTGGTTACATACTCAATGTCTAAACTGCACCCTTATCAAAACGCATTCAAGTGTTACATAAATGAAGCTATACCTGATAAGCAATATATGGCGATGAAATGTTATCATTAATTTTAATCGTATGTTTATAATCAGCCAGTAAGTCCATGATGTTGGCGATAGTGGAAGGTACCCAGCGACGGCGTTGATTGTAAAACTCATTGAAACCTTCTGGACAATGCGTGTAAGCGTCGGAAGCGGCCGAATACTCTACCCGATAACCACGTTGCAATAATAGGGTACACAGCCAACGATCTTCACCTGCAATAAGTAATACAGCATGTGTATTAGCACGGAATAAGTATGGTTACCTAATGGTTATGTACATTTCTCAGTTATATTAACGTATATTGTGTTTTCCCATGTTGATAACAGCCCTTTTTGAAGGAAAGATTGGCTGTCTTTCTATCAATCATCTTGCATAACGCAAGAGAAGGCTAAATGTATCGTTGCCATGACTACTTACTTATATTGAAATATTAATGAATATCCGAATAGTACGAAAATTCCCATTTCATATTTGTAAAAACTGTGGGGTACTACGGGAATGTGTTTTGAATCCCTTACTCTTCTTATTTCAAATAAATTAAGTGGAAAAATAAAAATTACTTGGTAAAGGAAACCACCGAAACATTACTCAAAGTTCCACAATGGTAAAAAAATGTAAAAGTTAACGAACAAATATTAAAAAAATAACTTAAAACAGATCACAGTCACAAAATTGAAAAATCGAATATATTTTTAAGTAATACAAATAAAGTGTAGAATTTAATATTGTTTAGAAATAATTATTGACAAGTATTGTAAACTAATATCACGCCCGATATGTCGCAAGAAATAAGCAGAGGCGCCACCAGTAAACCCACCAATTAACTCCCAGTATCCAACAGGTGACTAACATATTATATAACATAACAGATACACAGATATCCCAAAATTTCTCAAAAAAATTCAGATAGATTTTTCCAGGCTTTGGGTACAGCCCACCACCTCCTATGTCTAGTCTAAGGCCAGTACCGTTAGATTAATAAGTTAATTTTAATATATTAAAGTTATTAAATAATTATTTACCTTGATCATACTGTACATAATGCCTAGCTTCGTCAGATCGTAAAGTGTATTTCTTCATGACATTGTCGTCCATCAAAGCCTTTCCTCTGAACAAAGAAAAGCATCCAGGACTACAGAGTACACAACCAATCATGTGTTCAGTCGCTTTTTGCAGCCAATGCCCAATAGCGTACTCAAACATTTGATACCATACCATGGGACCTAAAATAATAAAAATACATTTGAATATATATGCATTGGTTTGAAGTTATTTAAAAATACTTAAGATTTGAAATGAGCGCTTAGCTCATAACGAAGGTCTTATTTCAAACAATCATTTTTATAGTGTAAGGTAATAACATCTAGACTGCTCGAATGGCAACGGACATCTTCTATAGACAACAATGATATAAGTGATGCATTACTATCCACTTTTAAGGGATGTGTGTACGTCAGTTACCTTACAGTCCAAGTCCCAAACGAGGCAACATCGAATACTGTTATCGGAAAAAAATACACCCAACACATTTTAACCACCTTGAAGAAGTGAAGGCGTGTAGCGCTTTTGCTAAAATAATGGGAAGTTAACCATCGCCTATAGACACTAAAGATGTTAATGGTACATTGCAATCCGAATGGTGGGATGGTAATGCCACATGCATAAGTTTACTGACTACTTTAACCCTCCAACTCGGAATACGACTGTCACCAGCATTGCTTCTGATGCGGCATGGATAGGTAATGCGGTAGTACTAAGCCCGGACCAGACGTTTTAGTTGTCTACCACCTAGTAGTCATGATGGTAGTGAAGAGTATAGCCGATAGCTCGCCCTTTACGAACTGCCTAGAAAAATTGAAGATGGTCTATTCTCCAAAGTGGGCCTGGACCAACACGGCTTGCTTGTAAGAGTTTTAGAGATTAGACGGTAGATTTAAAAGAAGTGCAGACTAACACGAGTAAAAACATTACAGTCACCACATAGATTTGAAGAACATAATATATATCGCCGTGATTCAAAGAACACTCAAAACCATGGCTCTTGATTACACATCTTTAGATTACTATCTCAAGCTGAACACTACTCGCCCTTATAAATCGGCTGTTACAGATGCAGCTCGCAGTCAAATAGACATTTCTAAAAAAAGCGATTTAATTACTTGATTTTTGGTTATAATGTCTTACCTGATCCAACAGGATGAATTCGACCACAAGCTGCCCCCAAGTTTTTATTCTTCTTCATTAAATCGATGAGTAAACGTACAGCGTGAGGTTGGAAATCGATATCTCCATCTAATGTGAGCAAATATGTATTTTCAGCCATTACTTCTTTGCGGTCTACTGATATTGGCAATTCCATTAATCGATGTCCCAAAAGATAGTACATGTACATCACCTATAATGAAACGTTATAAACATAATTAATACGTAATACGAAAGCTTTGGATCCCATTTAAAATAAAACCGCGCGCGTAGAGGAGTCTGAGATATGGCATATTTAATGTGTATTTGGAGAAATGTAGAAAGATAAAGTTTAGATTCCATCCAATGTGAGCAAATATGTATTTTCAGCCATTACTTCTTTGCGGTCTACTGATATTGGCAATTCCAATAATCGATGTCCCAAAAGATAGTACATGTACATCACCTATAATGAAACGATATAAACATAATTAATACGTAAAACGAAAGCTTTGGATCCCATTTAAAATAAAACCGCGCGCGTAGAGTAGTCTGAGATATGGCATATTTAATGTGTACCTATTTGGAGAAATGTAGAAAGATAAAGTTTATATACTATATCAAATTTTGAGGATACAACGATCACCAGTTCAACATTATTTTCCATAATGTTTGAAAAGCAAATACAGGGTAGAATAATTTAGCAGTGTAAATTTTAGATTCATGATACTTATTTAAAAAAAACATTTTGGTATGAATTAGGCCAAATCACGTAATTTTTATAACCAACATTAATAACTTATCCTTGATTCAAATAGACACAGTTAATTTACTGTTTAAAAAGAAATTTAAAGATATACGTTGAATAACATATTAAACTTTTGGCAAAGCTGAAGTCCTTATATAAAGAAATATTTATTAAGATGGCAGTAACAGCTATCACTTGCCCGTCACTAGGTGATGATCTGATGCATCTGGCATCAGATCATCACCAGAATTTGCATGGGACTAAAAATATATCTAAAAATAGAAACCATCCAGGGGCATTAGAAAATAAAATTTAAAACATTAGAAATACAAGACTAACGGCTGGTTTCTGAAAAGCAAATCAATTTTAACAAGAAATAAATATCTGTTTAATATAATTTTACAAGCAAATGATTTGTTAAACATAGATTAATTGCTTGTTAAAATTAATTTGCGTTTCGAAAGCCGGTCGGTAGGACTTAAACAAAAAATAACACTTAAATTGAGAAATTAAAAAACCAATACTGAAATGTTATAGACTATTGAATACAAATTGTTGAGTTAGCACTTTAAGCAGAATTACATGGAACAAATACTAAAAGATAACGTTAACGAACATTCGCCAAATTATACCTACAACTGTTACAATTTCAGAAGTTTTACCTGTGACCAACGTTTTCTATGACGAATCTTTGCCTTGTCTTTCAAGTGACAAATCATTTTCGTTTTGCCTGGTAAGACCCAATTTAACCGTCCTCCATAAGGTGCTGGAAATTTCTTCGGCGGTCGAACTCGGATTATTGTTTGATGTACTTCAGATGCAGCTTCATCAATTGTGTCGACTAGAAGTTTAACGAAACGATTTACTTGCGAGTCGTCATCATTGTGATCCGATATTTCAAAAGCGTCATCCAAAAAGATATGAGCTGAAATAAAAACAATAACATTACTACCTACATTATATTTGCATACTTATAATAATGCAAATTAGATAAATTAGCTGCTATGAATTTGAGAAGAATCCATTCTCCAATGGCGTTGGCCTTAACTGTACAACTAACATCGATTCAATAATTTATTCTAACAATGACTGGAATGAAATTTTGTCATACTAACTTTCAAATTCATAATAGTCTGGATCTACAACTCGCAAATACTTTTGAGCTACTCGTCGAGCACACTGGTCTTCATCCAACCGCAATATAGATTTTAAGAACTCCATCATCTCATCTTTTGTTTCGTGCCACATAGTAGCGCAAGCGTAAATTCTTGTTATTTGATCAGATGATTTTATCGTTTTGGCTGATGGTCCTGTATTGTCTGTGTGTACGGAAATCGTTTCGTAATATTCATCACCTTTCTCTTTTTCTAATTCAGCAAGATCCTGCAATTTTTGACACCAAATTATTGTCTATTTAAAGGTTATTACGTTTGATATAGATTAAGTTAGCACTTTTAACAACAAATATTAATCTTTCTTGTTAAAAAGTGCTTTATAAAAATGGCTTACTTCAGTTTTCACATCTTTTTGGTCGTCTCTTTTTCTGTTTAGTGCCATACTCTGATCTATGAGTAATCCATTATACATTGGAAGTATAAACAACTTTTCAGTCGACGCTAAACGTTCAGCCTTTGGTATCCAAATGTGAATAGTAATCCATGTTTGAGAAAGCAGCCATAATAACCAAATCCAGGCCATTTGCCGAGAGATAAAATCACTGAGTGTAAAAACTAAAATATACAATTTTAATTATTTAACTTTATAGGCAACTATTGCGCATAGACAATAGCATGGATATTTTTTAATAATTGATCTTAGATATTAGTATATTACCTGGGGGACTTTCAAAGAATAGATAATCAGGCACTGTTCCGTGGAATATGCAAGTGTCGCCATTTCGTAATCCACAAGCAGCTATCAAAAAGTTTACTACTAAAGGTATAGTCAAATTAATTGGAAAGGCGTAACTGAATCCTTGAATAAGAATTTTGCAAGCGAATTTCCCAAAAATGTAACAGAAATAAGCAGCGAAAACTTGTAAAAGCAGAACGTAAGAAGCCGATTTATATACTGCTGCGACTTCGACAGAATCTCCAGTAAGAGTCGCATTTGCGAGGTCAGGGATCATTGTACCACCCAACTGGATTTGTACCTGAAAAAATACAGATATATACACTACTTCAATCATAACAAAATATTCAGAATTTATTTTTGTCTCGCTAGCTGACAAATAATTAAATTGTGGTAAGTCTCTAACGATGTTCAATTCTCTGCCATCTGGCGAGATATAAAAAACAATTACATTACATATATTAAAAGAAGAAATTAAGATAATATAGGTCATCAGTGAGTTGATTACATTTGTTGCTTGAGTGGCATCATAACTCAATGACACATATAATATTGTTCGGGCATTATATCACGGCAGATGTAAGGGTAGGTCGCGAAACCCTTGACGGTTGACGTCTGTCGCGGTGACAGCGTCACTGTCGCGCAACAAGTCCTCTCGCAATCCTCCACGGCGGCGGTACTGTACGCGGATCGGTCGGTGGCGGCTACTTTACCCAACCAACGAACACAGACATCGTGGCAAGCACCAGCGCAGCGCAACCTAAAGGTGAGTGGACCTTTTCCTTGCATTTTGCCGTGATATAATTGTGATAAAATATATAACCCGAAAACCAGGACCAGCCATCCCAGCCTAGGTTTAGGCCACAACAAATATATAAATAAATAAGATTTTGATAAAAAAATTATATGTGTTCAAGTGGATTCGAGAATAGCTTAGAATTTAGATTGACAATTTGGTCGCGTTTTTAATGAAATTTGGCAATGAGATATTTGAAATTGAATTTGTATTAAAAACTATATTCAAGACAATTTTCTACTCGCGAGTGAACATGCGCGGGTCAGCCAGTAGTATATAAGCAGAAAGATTCAAATTATCTCAATTATTGTTGTTTTATCAAAAGTCAAAAGTTGTTTTACTCAAATATATTTTGAGTAAAAATTATAATAGAATATACATTAGAAATACATTAAATTAATTAAAATAAACATTACACACTGGATTCATTGTTTTCTTTAGGCCTCAAATCTGTTGTCAAACTTAAAAGGGATTTTATTGTCGAATTTCTACCACAGTTTGCTAGTACTAATAAATAGGTAAGATTTGTTTGTAATGGATAAACTCAAAAGGTACTGGCTTTATATTGGTGAAAGAAATCTTAAAATTGGTTTAAGATTTCTTTCACCAATATAAAGCTACATTCTCACTAAGTAACATAAACTAAATTTGCTAGATAAAGTAAATGGAAGTTATGTATGTAATTTACAAAAACAAGATCGCGGGGAACGTCTAATATTATAACTATATGTACACTATCTCTGAATAATTTACGACATGCTCACTTTACCCTTTTATCCCTTGTCGTCCATTTCATTGTAAAAGGGATAGAAATGACAAATTATTTTAGAGGAAGCACTCATTAATGTTTTTAATAAAATTCATACCTCTTCAACAACTATATTATGGGGTCCAAAACCTGGGCTGAATAGTTGAAAGAACATAGCTGGTTCGTCGCCGTCCATCCAAATGCTTAGTAGGATACACATGAGAAACAGAATTATTTTCCAAACGGATATAAATCGATATAAATAGTAGCGAGTCAGTGTCAATTCATCTTTTATTCTTCCCAAAGACTTAATTATACCTGTAAATGAATGAGAATAAGTTATTTAGATAATTCAGATTATTCAGTCAATAACGCGATTTCTGACTGATCACAGTCATCGATGATCGCAGTTAAATTCCAATTCAGTCAGTGCTTTTTACTGTTGTGTTCCATATTGGAGATGAAACGGATATTAACTCACAATTCGATACCTTTGCTGTTCTTGGCGATTATCTTTAACATCAGGGTAACTATTTACTTATTTCTTAAGCTATGATAAAAAAAGTGATATAAAACACACCAGTCACAATGGAAATACGCAGAGCGTGATATCTGCATTTTCTACCGACTTCCCAAAAAAAAGATAGTTCTCAATTCCTCGGATTTTTAAATGTATGTTTATCGATTACTCAAAGACGCCTGAACGCCTATACCGATTTAAAAAAATCTTTTTCGTTTTATTATACAGGCTGACTGGTAAAAAATTGTACATACTGAAGGATGGTGTTCAGTGCCCGATTCTAATACCGTACCAATTATGTAAAAAAGTAATGAAGAATGTTAACTAATTTTGATTATTAGCACTCCATATTCTCTGTGAAAAATAAAAAAATACTAGTGAAAGAATTACTTCGATACGTCAATTAGTTTCCGATTTAGAAGTAAAATAAGTTGAACCGCACGACGCTGGCTGCCGTTGACGCTGTGACGTCATCTCACAACACGCTCAGTCTAGTTCGCTCGGCGGCCGGCGCTCGCGGTCGCGCGCACGTGCCGTCGAAATTACACCTCAATACTTTTCCAAAAAAAATGTCCAATCCAAATACTAGGAAATCATGAGTTGTGCCTACTGAACGGATCTGGACGAAGTCTGGAATAACTCACGGCTCCTTTTAATTCTGGGAAAATGTACAGTTCCCGAGGTTTTTTTTTTATTTTTCGGAATGTCTCAATTGCTGTTAGCCTTATGGGCTGTTACAGCTTCACCGGTCGCGGAGGCGAGCAGAGTGCTCAGCCAGAATTCAAAGGTGTAGGGCTGTACGCCCTCCGCCCTAAGGGTGTCTCCTGTGAAACCGAACCTCGGCTTAGGGTGGGGTCGTGATTTGCGATGAGAGGGCTAGTGGCATTGTTTTGTCCGTCCGCCGAACCTTGCCCTTGGGCTCGGTTCGCCGAAGGGCAAAACAGGGGTCCTCGTCGCCGCCGGCGGCGACGGTGTCGCGAATGTAGGTGTGTAGTGTTATCGTGTAAACCGTTGGCCAGAGTTATCGGGTCATCGGGATCGGTAAGAACGTGACGGGGCCTACGTAGTTTGGGATCGGGATTAGGGTCTGGGATGTAGTCAGCCGCGGCTACCACCAGTGGGTTCGGATGCGAGATGGCACGATCGAAGTATCTTTCGGAGATGTCTTTGAAACGCTTTGCTAAGCTCGGCAATTCAAGATCGTTATGGAGGTCTACGTTGCGCATATACCACGGTGCTCCCGTGGCAATACGCAGGAATTTATTTTGTACCACTTGCAACGGATGCAAGTCCGTACTGGGGAGATGGGCAAACGCTACGCAAGCGTATGAAAGGATGGAGTTCCCGAGGTATTTATTTAAATTAAGAAGAACGGTAGGTACCTATACACGTACATATACCTACGTCCTACGTACCTACCTATAGCTACAAAACTAATACATATTTGTTGTCTTTAACGTAAAAATTTAATGGTAGGTAGGTCCTTCTATTATTTGAGTTGCATTCTTTCATTACGACATTAGCTGGGTATTTTGTTTTGATAAAACAATTTAGAACAGATAAACTATTAAGCATAAGTAGTAACAAGGAAAGTTTTCTTACCTTTGCATTTTTCTTCCTCGCATTTCGGCGCCAACGAAATGACCGCCCCGTTGGTCGAGTGGTTAGCGACCCTGACTACGCAATCAACGGGGTTCGGGTTCGATCCCCGACGGGGACAAGCATTTGTGTGATGAGCATAAATGTTAGTATTTCCTGGTTTGGGTGTTTATTATATATATTCTGCTATTTATATATGTATTTCTATGTATTAGTATCGTTGACTAACACCCATAACACAAGCAAATATTTGCTTACTTTGGGGTTAGATCAGTAAGTGTAATTTGTCCCGTGAATATTTATTTATTTATTTATTTATTTAATCACTATTTGTTGATAAATAATGCGCAACCATTAATCCATCTATTTTAGGTGAAATATCCGATTGCCCTTTTTCGAATCCTTCATTCATTTTATTAATCGAATAATATTTACCATTAATAGACTATTAAAGTAATACGCTGACGAAAACAACAAAATACTGCGCAAGCTATTACACCTTACTATACTATAACCGCTGGAGACTTGATTTGATACTAAGCGAGGCGCAGCGCGTTGTGTCATGACGTCACAAGCGGTCACGTGGCTGTTAGCGAGACTTGATATTTTTCGAAACTTTGAATGCCTATAAAATCAAAACTACTAGGTATTTTTTACTACAACAAAAACTAGTGTATTTGTATACATACAGGCTTTACTGAGACAAAATTGCAAGCGATTTGGCATACCTAGTAACATTCTTCATTACTTAAATGTTAACCAAATTATCCAATAAAAATGTTAAGTACATAGATAGATATCGAAGTCCATTATTTACAAATAGTTGTTTGCCGTCGCATACGTGGAAGTCTGACACACGCCTATCGCCGGCTTGGTAACCATACTTTGAATATTACTACACTGATTTCGCTGAGAATTACTATGAATTCAAACAATATTATATATATATATATATATATATATATATTTTTGTTGGTTACATATGACCATTAACTGTCATGTCTTACAATATGTTCATTATTTTGGCAGTCAACCTGTATACTTCCCAGGTGATCCCATTTTAATTTGTTAAAGGTCTGATGCAGGGTTCCGGTAATACAGAAAATGGAAGTCGTTTGTTGCAATTATGATAATTTAAACGCAGTAAGCGTTTAAATAATCGTTATGACTTAATTCCAATTCGTTACGGTTTCGATTTGTCATCAAAATTTTTTTTTCATACAATAATTTCCAATTCGTCATTACCAGAAAATGTAATTATTATTATTATTTTAATTATAAACAATATTATTTCACATTTTATAATCATGTACCAATTCGCCATCATCTTAAATTTGGTTTTTGTAGAGCTCCAAACATTAGGTATATTTAATAAAAGACTGATCTCCGTTACTACCCGAAACTCATCCTACTGATCAATTTATAACTAATTATGCTTTATCACAACTTTTAAGTTCTTAATTATTCTAATGATAATCTTATCTTCAAAACGGTCATTAATTTTTTGGCAACAATGCAACTGAGAAGTTTATTAAGAATATTTAATAATAATGTTCTTCTTACCAATGGGACTTCGTCGTGTTACGTAGTTTTCCCACCATCCGACAGATATACATAATGAGGCAATCGGTATAAGCCATAGAATTGGTTTGTTTTCGAGAAGTGGCCAAACGAAAAAACCAGTGACTTGGGCTACAATAGCGATGATGTCGACAATAACTTTTATAAACCGCTTGGCGTCTCGAGAGTTTCGTGACAGAAGACCCAAAATTGCTGGTACAATACAGAGACAGTTCGTTATCATAGCACCTTTCACTACGTCTAACTCGGGCAGGATTTTGAAGAATAATAACGCAAGCCCTATTGTATGTAATGACTCGGCTATAAACACCTGAAACCAGAAAAAAATAATCTAGTTAATCATTTAATTATAAAAGCAATGCAAAAATTTAAACCGACCTAAAATATCAATACTCAAGTATACTCATATCTGAAAACTACTTAACTGATTTTGATGAAACTTAGACTATTCCCTAAGTTAGAATATCTATGCATATAATAAAAACGTAGGAAAGTCAAAACTGTACATCGAATATTTTTTTTAAAAATACTTGGGGCGTGATCTACAATCGATATCGAAGCCAAAAATATAGTTTTTAGAATTTTTGTTTGTTCGTCTGTATGTATGTCCGGGGTAAACTCAAGAAGTACTGCATGGATTTACTTCGAATTTTGCATGAATATTACTAATAGGTCGGGTCAACATATAGACTACATATTATCACGCTATCACCTACGGGGGAGAAGCTGTGCGGAGTAAACGAAGTCCGCGCGGAGGAAGTTGCGGGCGACAGCTAGTACCTGATATAAATAAAAAAAAATCGATATGGCTTTTAGTCCCCAAGGAATTCGTGGACAAATATACATACGCTTACGAAAGTGAGTATATGTGCTTGGACGCCTAACTAGATTATCTTATTTAAATATTAGCTGTTGCCCGCAACTTCGTCCGCACGGACTTCGTTTACTCCTCACAGCTCATTTTCCGTAGGTGATAGCGTGATAATATGTAGCCTATATGTTGACCCGACCTATTAGTATATTCGTGCAAAGTAAATCCATGGAGTACTTTTTGAGTGTACCTCGGACATACATACAGACAAACAGACAAAAATTCTAAAAACTATATTTTTGGCTTTGATATCGATTGTAGATCGCGCCCCAAGTATTTTTTTTAAAAAAATATTCAGTGTACAGTTTTGACTTTCCTGCGATTTTATTATATGTATAGATTATCCAATTCCAACAATACTACATACCCACATACATGTCAAACTGATGACTTTATTTTTCGTCAGTTGAAAACAGAAACAAGATAAGAAGTGATATTGGGATGATATTATTTATTTTAGGTCATTGCATAAATTCGTTACTTAAGGCAAATTAGCACGACCGTTTATGGTACCGTAAAGTAGAATCTGTGTAGTGTCATTGCAGTTAGTTAGTTAGTTCGTTAGTTAGTTAGTGCATTGCAGTTATCTGTTTAGTGTCATTGCAGTATCACTAACTCACATTTTTTTATATAAGACAGCAAATAATAAGATAGCACGCCTGATCGCTCGTCGCTTAACAAAGGTGTTAATGGTATGCTGCTATCCTTAGGACGGGGTTTTAATGCCGTATACATAAGTTTACCGGCCATCTTACCCACCAAACTAAAAACCGACCGTGACAAACACTGATGTTATTGCACCAAGAATAGGTAAGGTGGTGGTAAAAGACCCGGGTAAGATAATGCAGAACTCTACCTAGTAGCCACGATAATAGTGACTCGCATAGCCAAATCCTTTGCCTCTTACGAATTTGTTGAACTGTTTGGCAGAATGGTAGATAGCCTATTCTTCAAAAAAGGCCCGATCAACACGGATACTCACAATTTTAGATAAGATTTTAGTCGATGCCCTACATATTGAAAAAACAGTCCCGCGCAGCCAGAGCCGGTCTCCTTTTTATAGGTGTAGGGCCTAAAGGCAACCTACCAAACCTACTTCACATTTTACATAAATGTGAAGTAAGTTTGTTAGGTTGCCAAGTTGGGTTGCGGTTAACTTGTGACTATTTTTACTAATAATACATATATATTTAATAATATACATAATATATAATACACTAGTTTAGTGCCATAAATTTGTCATAAATTGTAAAATGTCACTAGCATCTCTCTATGCACTTTCTTTATTTCAATATTGCAAATGCCAAACTTCCCTATTTGTAATACGCTTTAACTCTACAAAGCAGTATCTAGCTTCCTATGGCATACCAGCTATAAAAGTGTTACATTTCTTATTCTTTTAAATTCACCAATAGGTTTATATCTTGTTGGGTTTCTGCACGAGAATTCTCGAGAAATAAGGACTTGCTGGATATAAGGTAGGTAGGTAAACAATTCAGTTTTCCATTTTTTATTTGGTAGAACAAAAGAAAAGGAAATTGAAGTATTAATACAGTCCATCATCTGAGCTCACCCTGAAATATCTCTCGAACGTCAATGCTTGGCGTACAAGAAGTATTGGGATCAGTACTCCACCAATTTCTAAGTTTTCCTATTAACAGCGTTTTCTACTTTAGATATATCAGGGTCTTTTATTCCATTGTTACTTTAAAACAAATGATTTTGCTCAATTAAATTTATTAAAAACTGACAGACAACGTATATCGTAATTTCAACTTACAAGAACAATCTGTCCCAATTTTTAAAGTATATTTAAGAAAGACTCAATTTCAGATACTCAAGTCACAGGAATGTTCGTCCCTGTTGGGAATCTAACAGTTCAGGCCGTTTACCACTCAGCCAATTGAAAATATAATGCAAAGTATTTTACTTATACGTACCACAATAAATTGTGCACTTGATGCTTTTTTAGAAGTTTTAAAAAAACAGATCCTGACAGAACGTATTAGAGTGCCTATTTCAGGAATTGCGAAAGCGGCTAGGATCACCCACATCCATGCCACCCTCTCTTCATCTGGCAGTGTTACAACAAATTGTTTATCTCTACCTGAAATTTAAAAAAATGATTCTATTCAATAATTTTTGGTAACAATTGGTAAATTATTTCAGTTCTATATCTATGACACAATTATAAAATTTAAAAATAATTTTACTGTGTTGGTCCGAGAGGGTTCTGCAACGTCTCGACCGGGTCTGGTACCACCTTCGTACCTATTTCTTCTGCAATAGCGTCAATGCTTGTCAAAGTCGTATTCTGGTTTTGAGGGAAAAGTAAGCAGTAAACTTATTCATGTGGAATTAATACCCTGCCACTCGCATACCTATTCAACATTAACATATTTGGCGTCTATAGGCGATGACTGTCTCTTTCCATCAGGAGACTAAAGACTTGCCAACAAGCAGATCGCTTGTTTAATATTATATGATATTAAAAAAAATTCTAACTAATAGTATAAATGCGAAAGTGTGTTTGTTATGTTTTTACATCTTAAATATTCAGTCGATCATTATGAAATTTCGCATACAGGAACATACACAGTAGTGCAGCATGTACAGAAAAGGACATAAAAAACGAGCTACCCTTACAATATTCGCAAATGATGTGTAACTTCTAACATCCAATTAATTAAATTGGTAAGGCAAGTAACAACTTTGCGCTCGCGCGCGCTCATTAGTTAATTCAGATAGCGCGCACTCATCGGTCAGTCCAAATAGCACGCACTCATTGTTCAATTCAAAAATTCAAATACCGCCTGCTTCCTCGGCTTCCTGTTCTGGTACGGCCGCACTTGTATGTATCGTCACAAAGCTTCGCGCAATCACACGATAAATGCGGATGGGACCGGCCATTATCGGCTATCGTCGCAAAAATTGCTCGCTCGCAATATGTTTTCTTAAATGACGCTTGTTCAAATTGGTGTAACATTGTTACGAGTGTTCCGCAGGGCTGTGTTTTATCTCTTTTGGTTTTTTCTCTATTTATTAACACAGTCACTTCAATTATTACTTCGAATTTTCATCTATACGCCGACGATTTACAACTGTATCGTCACTTTAGTATCGTGGATGCAGCGAAAGCATTAGACTCATTAAATATGATGGATCTTTCGGCCATTAATTCCTGGGCTGAATCTTTTGGCCTTTTAGTGACTCCTTGTAAATTAGTGATATTAGTTTACCCCAGATTTTTTATAATGGCACCCAAATACCTCTTTCTTCTGACGTCAAAAATTTAGGAGTCATGTTTAGCTCGGATTTATCTTGGGAAAGCCATAAAAATTTTATTAGTAAAAAAATTCATTTCACTTTTCACTCTCGAAATTTGTCAAAAAATTTCCTACCCAAAAAATCAAAATTTTCATTAGTGCAGCCCTTTTCCTTCCTATTCTAGATTACGCAGATACATGTTTATTTTTATTTTCGCTCGGAAATTTGATTACATTTCAGCTTTCAGAGCCCAACTCAAGTGATTACCTATCCGATTTCGCAGGAATACTCTTTATATTAATATATAATATTCTTTGTTTACTTTTTAATATTTTATACAATCTAGCTGCGCCCAACTATCTTCGTGATCGTTTTTCCTTTTTACATTCATCTGATTCTCCATGTCGTTCCAACCTCAGTACCGTTCATAAATTCCCTGTATCTCACTCCCAGACTTATTCACGGTCTTTTACGGTACATGCAGCCGAGCTATGGAATTCGCTTCCCCCATGTTTTCGCTCTAGCCCTTCACTGCCAGTTTTTAAAAACGCCTAAAAGAGCATTATCTGACACTTTCTTGATTTTAATAGTTTTTATTACTAATAATTGTAATGTTTCGATTTCTTTTAATATGTATGTATTTCATATATAAATATGTTTAGTTTATGTGTATGTATGTATATTCATATATGTATTATTTTATTTGTGCACAATGTCTTCCCGTTGTTTCCTACTCCACATTTAGGGTTAGCTGGAAGAAATCTCCGCCAGTAGAGATAAGCTCACCTTTTGTGCAATTTTTGTTACTCTTTTTCGTGTGTATCTTTCATTAAGTGTACAATAAAGTGTTAAATAAATAAATATATATTCTTACCTAAATTTTGATTGCAATATGCAACCCGTCTATCTTTCCTTAGCTGCGAGGTCATAAAGAGTACAGTGCCCTTGGCTATGACGCCAGAAGCAAGTACAACGATGAAAGTGAATGCATAAGCGAATACTTTTAGAAGCCGAACTGTGAACTCCAAACATTTTTGACTTTCCATAGACCCGCTGTCTTGTTTCGGAGGAAATTCTCTGAACACGTCCCATCCTTTCGTTTCTTGTACAGTTCGTTGGCTGAAATTAAAAAAAAATTTGGTTTAAAATCTTGGAAAAAACGAAAAAATTGCGAATTAGGTGTACAATTGTCAGAGTTACGCAGGTCTTATGACTTTATTTACTTAAAAGTTAAAATGCATTCAAATATATGAAGGTAAGACATTCTAATACCTAATTGTAGTTTGAATGGTCAAACCCCGATTTGATAAAATTGAGTTTTGAAGTATGACTGACCAAATTAGTCTCTCCTAGGTTAGACGAAAATTATTTAGTCAAAGGCCGAAAAATGTAATTTATTTGGGCTTTGATTAAGACTTTAAATCAGACCTGAAAATTGACCAGTCAAACCTAGGAGCAACGAAGCTTTGAGGTTTGCCTATAACATAAGCATAGATATATTACACGTTAAATTCAAAGTATATAAGGTTATTATAACTAATTATGTTCCTTAATTTAGTTAAATTGCATGCCATTGATGGTGTAATAATAGGGAACAGCATTTATACAATATAAATGCTGTTCCCTATTTCGAGTAATTATCCATACTAATATTATAAATGCGAAAGTAACTCTGTCTGTCTGTCTGTCTGTTACGCTTTCACGGCCAAACCACTGAACCGATTTGGATAAAATTTGGTAAAAATATAGTTTGAGACCCAAGAAAAGACATAAGATAATTCTTATCCCGGAAATCTCACGGGAACGGGAACTATGCAGGTTTTTATTTTAGAATTTTTTCCACGCGAACGAAGTCGCGGGCACAGCTAGTAATTAATAAACCTTCAATTTTAAAAGCAAAATAGTAGAGGTTTCTCGATAATATTCTAAAATACAGGGGTTTTATTGAAGTTATACTTCTTTTGGCGCGTTTGGGAAAAATTATGAGAGTAAAGTTTTACGATGCAAGCGCACATCATCACGAAAAAACAGCATAAACATTTTACTTTTTTAACTATGTACAAATAATTTTATGATATTGAAATAAAATTTATTTAACTAGATAATGCGTTATAATAAAATTTTCTTTCAATGTATTAAATACCGTTTTTCTATTATTAGTGTCGTTTTCTCTACAAACATAGGATAACACAAAGGATAACATTGTTAGAAAGATTTTTATCTTGTTACGCCAAAGAAGTATAACTTCTTACGTGCGTATATAAGTACACACACGTCTTCTTAAATGTACTTAAATTTACAGGTAAATTTTTCATTACAGAATAGACAAAGGACTATTTAATACGTTGATTTCAAAAATAAATTAATTGATCCACCATTCTTTTTGGTAAAAAATAGACGCAAATTCTATCATTAAAATTGCGGAAATCATGACATATGTCGTGGTCATCTCTGTAAATGATTTTTATATAAATATTCATTAACTAGTTATTCGTCTACAACATCCTTTTGCTTCCGTGTTGTATTTAAATCTATAATAATAAATAATAATAAATAATAAAATTTATTTAGTACAATTATTATGTTTACAATTATTATATTTAGTACATTATACATGAAATATTAGAAAACATTATTACCTTTTGGCAGTGGTTGAGGACCTCCTTTTAAGTAAAAAAATACCTGTATTAGGAGGCCTCACTCTTCCATACAATATATTAAATTAACAAGTACATAATAGATATTAGTATATTATATATAACATGAAATTAAATAATATAAATATTTATTCCATTTAGAAACATAAATATCAATACAATTACTATTAACCCTATAATATATATATATAGCGTTAGATAGTATTATGATAACAAACACTATCATTACAAACACTTCTAATGCCAGATTTAATTCAATATAACTATTAATCTATAATATAGATAATATGTTGTATGTAATATGTGATACTGCATTTTATATTAAGTTAACAAAGTATATTTTATATTATAGGTATGTATATTAAGTTCTAACTAGTGTGTGTGTGTGTGTGTGTGTGTGTATATGTGTGTGTGTATGTATGTATACGCTTATATTTTAGATTAAAGCTTCAGTCTGGTCATAGCTTAAAGTATTTAACATTTTTATTAATTTTGTTTTGCATTTATATTTTGTCAAAGAATATATATTTAAAAGCCTATTTAATTTATTGTAAAGAACAGCAGATTTTTTGTAGTACTGCTTAGAGGCAAAATAAGTTTTAGTTTGAGGAGTAGAGGCAACAATATCAGATCTTCTTTTTTGTAGTAATTTTGGATCAAATGTAAAGCTACTATGAAATTTTAAAATAACATTTAAGATATATAGTTTTCTAACTGACAAAATATTACTGAATTTATAAAGTTCTGTCGTTGGAAATCTATATGGTTTAAACAGCATTACTTTTAGTAGAGCTCTTTGTGCTCTTTCTAATTCCAATAATTTGGTCTTTGATGCAGCACCTGATATTAATCTATATTAATTTAATATTATAAATACGATAATTTGAATGTTTGGTTTGGGTATATGGATTGATGTTTGCTACTCAATCACGCTATGCTGGACCAATTTAGATGAAATTTGGCACATATGTAGATGATAACCTTAAACAGCACATAGGATTTTTCCCGTGGGATTCATCAAAAAAATTATAATGCAGCGGGCTGTAGGGAGCAGTTAGTACAAACAATATGCAATAAGACAAATCAAATGTAAATGTAGACTACTACAAATATATTAAGATTTATCATTACGAAATCTACGTTTGTCTTTTTCTTAAATACCTACGACTATCACAAAACAAAACAGTAAAGAAAGTATAAACCGTAATACACTGATAATAGTAATATAAATAAAACTAGCGATCACCTGTGGCCGAAATTCGACCATAGACTAAACAATATTTTTTTTAAGTTTGACAACTGATTTTAATCGTGAAGAAAATAGTTCATTATACACTATATTATGTTTTCTTTCATTATATATGTGTGACGTGTGTAGATATATAATATAGTGTATGTCATATGAATGTATGTGTGTATTGCTTATTTTTATTAATTTAATGTATTTCTAAAGCATTTTATTTAAAAATTAGGTTTCTCCAGTCCTCCGCAATGTAAACTTTAACTGTGCCATACTTCAACATTTGCGCAATTGCCTTAAAAATGGTCCAAAGTATTTTCTTCACGTATTATTTATTATACAGACTACTAGCGACCCGTTACGTGCTTCACTACGTATCGCCATTTATTGAATTCATTTGGTACAAAAAATGTGATAAATGAGGAACCGCTTTGCCGATTTTGTGCAAACTTCACATAAACCATCTACTAATTGTCCGAACAAAGCCTAAACATTTGGTTTGGATAGGTGAACCCGTTCTTGAGAGTTATAAAATTACAACGAAAAGTGGCATTGATTTTTATGTATATAGATAGAATAAAATATAATTGACCGCCTCGTTGGTCGAGTGGTTAGCGAACCTGACTACGCATCAATGGGGATCGGGTTCGATTCCTGACAGGGACAGACACTTGGCATAGATGTTTGTATTTCTGAGTTTGGGTGTTTATTAAGTTTATTTGAGTATTTATATATGTGTATCTATGTATTAGTATCATTGACACCCACATCACAAGGAAATAATTTGCTTGCTTTGGGGTTAGATCAATTTGTATAATTTATCCAGTGACATTTATTATTATTTAAGACTAACTGTGTCCACGACTTCGTCGTGTGGAATTTTTAAAAATAAAAGTAGCCTAAGTTACTCCTCATTACATCAGCTATCTGCTTGTGAAAGTCCCGTCAAAACCGGAGCCGTTTTTTCGTTTGGCCCGCCGTTTCGAAGATTACCCGGAACAAACAGACAGACAGACAAAAATGGTAAAAAAAAGTTATTTTGGTATGTGTACCGTGTATTTACTTCCATATGTATTTAGAAAGAAGCGGTTATTTTAATATTACAAACAGACACTCCAATTTTATTTATTTGTATAGATGAAAATCTAGTTCATATTACTTCTAAATTTATATACCTAGCTCTACGTCGATATCTCAAGAAGATTTTTTCTTATAAATTTCAATTATCATTATATCAATAGAAGAATAACAAACCGCAATATTAAAAAAATGATCTGACTACGTCAAATATTTTTTTTTTCATATTCTTATTTCGCGTTGTATAGTCAATTAAAGTTATGTAGCTATGGTCGTCTCTACAATTAAGATAAATGCGATGACACCTCATAATCCGTCAAGCCGTTTGGACTGTAGTGTGTGTCATGCTCGATATCCATTACCCTCCTTTTAGCATTGTCGGGTAAAAATTCAAACGTAGAAATGTGCTGTACAATATTTTCTAGGAATTTTAATGTTATGAATATAATGACAAGAAGATTTGAAACGTGGTGGCTTCGTTACAGAACGTCCTGTGTATGAAGCCGAAATCTCACTTCACATGAATTACAATTTTAGACTACCTTATAATAAATGTTCATAAATTATTGCGGTGTACTATGCATTTAGACTTAAGAATTTGGAGCAGCCTCTGATGCCAGTGAAGCAATTAATTTTTATGCACCTATACAGATTGACTGGTAAATAACTGAACGTATTGAAGGACACGATAGTTAATTATCATATGTAACCAATAAAAATACAAAAAGAGAATATTCAAACCTAAACGAAATTAGTGAAACAATAAGAAAATATCGCGCAGGTGATAAGCTGTGCGCAATATCAGCGGCTTACGCGTGCTGCGGCGGTGTGAGGGCAGCAGGATCATAGGACTAACCAATTCGGGGAGTAGGGTGCGCGGAAACGGTGGTAACAAGTTCAACGAAACGACAAGGAATATACATGTCTATCTAGACCAGTAAAATCCAGTAGCATCATAATACAGACCACCTATTTCAGCCCTTTGGGGGTTGATTTTTGAGAAAAATATAGCCTATATTGGACTCCGGTCCCTAAAGAACCTTCATGACAAATTTCTGGAAAATTGAAAAATTGAAAAATGATTTCCTGGAAATAATTAAGTATTTGGAGAAATCCAAACGAAAAATATATTGCAATGAACTTTTACAATTACTTTAAAACTCTTACTTGATAAATATACTTACTTGATAAATAATTACTTGATAAATATGCTGGCTAATTGAAGCTAGCACCTAGCTAGCTAGCTAGAAATTATTAGTTTAATGTAAAATGCCAATATATTCATTTATTATTCACATTTTTTAATAAATATAGGAAATCTTTTATCATGTTTCAAAAGTCTTCTGTTTTTGAAACATCGCAACTCCCCACGGAACCTACTGCTTTATCCGAGCTACCACTTATACGCGCCTACATAAATTGTTTTTGTTCGTTTTATCTAGAGTTCACTTGACTTTCACACTATTTGTTAAATGCAAATACATTTACAAACATACATATGATTCGTAAAAAATATTGATTATAGAAAAAACAAAGCAGTAGTTTGAATAGTAGTCCTGAAAGTTAACTACTTAATACATGACAGTTCTTTCAAAGAAAGGAAAGAAAGAAACGTATACTTAAAATTTATAAAGTTAAAAGTAATATTATATCGCATACTTTTCTTTGTTCCTAGAACTTATATTTTTTTAATTAAATTTTTAAAAATAATAAATTTTAAAATTACTATTACTTGAAATGATAAAATACAAACTAAGAAAATTTAAAACCACAAAAATTACTAGTTATATACTTCTTTACTTTGAGTAGTGTAATATATCTATGCTTCTTTAGTATATTTTCTAGTGTCATTCTTATATAAAACCTATAACAAGTAGGTAAGATTTCTCAGTTATCTGTGACATTCTATTATTAACATTGCCATTTAATAGCAAACGTCATTGTAAACACCAAGCCAAGAAAAACAACTTTCACACGCGACTGGAACGAGAAATCTTTTGCATTTTTATAGAGACGCATTTACTTCCGATAAATTCTTTTTAGCTATATACCGAGTCTATTACTACTGACTAATATTTGCGTATGTGCATTTTTTGCGTGTGTCTATGTATTACTCATTTATTGACGCAATTTTTCATACTTTTTACCGGATCCAAGGAGCACTTTTATTTGCAAAATTCCAAGTATAACTCATAACAATGTCTATGTTAGTCAAAGAAGATAGGGAATATAGTAAAACTATCTGACCCAGCAAAGGTCGTTTTGCTGTATAAATTATTATACGTATAAACCTTCCTCTTGAATCACTCTATCTATTAAAAAAAACGCACCAAAATCCATTGCGTAGTTTTAAAGATTTCAGCATATACAGGGACAGGCACAGACAGCGGAAAGCGACTTTGTTTTATACTATGTAGTGATTTACTATTATTTTCATAACCAACACCATCTTTGCATGGATGTAATGTAAAAAATACTGAAAAATATTACACCTTGCGTCCGACTGAATATATCAAAAATACGCATCAATACAATGACAAAAACCTTTACAGGAGTCTGCCTGTAAAGGTTTTTGTTAAAAGGTAAAGGCAGAAGGCAATAGTCTCACTGCCTTCGTTTTTATAATAGAGGCTAGAAGTGGCAATCGCGGGATAAGCTTATCTGATGGTAAGTGATGACAACCGCCAATGGACAACTACGCCAACAGAGATCATGCAATTACGTTACCAACCATTTAAATTGTTAAAGTAGAAAATACAGAGCGAAATTACATCTCTACCTAATGCTAACATCTTGGCATACCAAATTGCAAATATTTTTAAGCAACGAAATATATGAATGAATAAAACTTTATTAATTATAAACAATATTTGTTAATGTGACACTGAAAAAGTTAGGGAATTTTTGTAATTAAAACGCTATCAGTTTTCATATTTAATACGATTATGAGTTGGTTTCTGTAAGCCGTGGCCATTGTATTTGATGTCGACACAACATTCTTACCTCACTACTGTTGTAACGGATTTGCGTAAGAAATAGGCGGTACATTGTGCTGGTATAATATTATGAACCTGACGACCCGCTAGTGTATTCTCTAGTCGTTTAGTAAATGGGTGTGTTCAGTAAAACTTCTTATGTCAGAAATCTAATTTAGACCGTTAGAATTTTGAAATAAGATTTTGCTAGGACACTATAGATACTTATGAATATTCCAATGCTACCATTTTGTATTTACTATAAATGTCCAATTAATTTTATTATTTTACTTTGTTAGTCAAGACACCATTGTATAATTCTGACACTTCTATAAATTTTGACAGTTAAAGATAAATGTGGGCCAGGCCGACACCGACTGAGCTCAGATGCTTAAAATAAAATGTTGTTTACTCTGACAGATCTGACTTTCTTATTCAGATATCTTAGGTTAACAGTTCTGAACTCATCCAATGTCTCACACTCTTAATCCTTTTAACCTTGAAATATATCAAAAGGGTAAATAGCTACGTTGTTAAAAAATGCCATGGTTACACATTTAAAATACATAAATGTATAGAGAATACATTTTTGATTCTTTAGTTCTGATTTTAAGTAACAGTTTGAATTATTTTAATAAACACTGTTTAAATTTGCTAATTGTTTGAATTGTTTTTATAATAATATCTTCATGCTTTGCGTTTATTTATCAACTAAACCTAAATATCATTCCTTACTATTTTTCCCTGGTTATCAAAATTTGAGATGGTAATAAGTTGTTTGTAGAGCACAGGTATAAAATTAATTTCATTGCAGGTATTCAATCGCCATTAAGTCCATCTTATTTTAAATATTCATAACCAATAGTTGGGATTTTGTTTGTCTGATTATTTGTTTTTGTTTTCAGAAGACGGGACATACTGGTCGGAGGCTCACCTGACGATAAGTGATCACCACCGCCCAAGGACACATGCTCTACCAAAATTAGTGCAGCTATATTACCGGCCTTTTGAGAATGCGTTAGCTCTTTTCTTGATATTCCCTAAATTGTGTCCTTTCGGAAACATCCCCGCAGACAATTTTATTCCACAGAGAAGTAGTGTGAAACAAGAAGTGTCAATTTTTGATTATCTTTTGAGTTAGGGCCAAATAGCAGAGAACCTGAAATAATTTTTGATATTTTATTTTGATATTTTATATACCTTTCACTTTGTCATAATAATTGACTACCACTAATACTCCACCGGAACAAGGACCCAAATTCGGTCCAAGTTGTAACAATAGCTCCCTTTCCTTTTTTGCCTAGTATTACACCTCAGAAAATAAATGTCCTTGCAACTAATATACCCAGTGGGCCCAGAGTGTCGTTATTATAATAAATTCATGACACTTCAACATTTGAAATTTTAATTTAAACCACAAGGCAATATCAAAAATTGAAGCAAACACTTCATAACTGTATTAAATGATGTTGAAATTAAAACCGCATTGCATATATCTAAATGAATATTTATGATACCTACAAATACGATTGCTTTAGCATTCCAACACTTTACGTGAACTATATTAAGGACGTAGGTTTGTACAAAATAAAAAGGTACAGAATGAAAAAAGCCATCTCACTCAAGAATATTTATTCTTACGCACCTATCATAACTTGAAAAGGTGGTATTTGTAAATAGATACCTATAAAATGTAGATAACAAAAAATTGATTAACAAACCATATGACCATTTCCCCGTGTTAGTCCCGGGCTCCTTTGAAGAATAGGCCAAGTGCCGTTCTGCCAGGCAGGTCGTAAAAGGCGACCGATTGGTTATACGAGTCACTACCATCGTGGCTACTAGGTGGTAGAGTACTGCATTGTCTCGCCCGGGTCTGGTACAACTTTCAGTCTAATACACCAATTGACCTACAAAGCTTTTCAGCTTTTCTGACTGCGTCAAATACTGTTAGTTGGATCAATTTTTTCAAAAATTTATCAATGACGAAAATTAAAAAAAAAATACTTAGAAATTTTTCAACTTTTTTTTACATTTTAAGATAGCACACAAGCAGATGGGTCTCCTGATGGAAAGAGTCAGCCATCGCCTATAGACATCAAAGGTGTTAATGGTGCGTTGCTATCTTGCGGCGAGGTCTAATGCCACATGCATAAGTTTACCGGCTACCTTACCCTCCAAACCGTGACAAGCACTGACGCTATTGCGGCAGGAATAGGCAAGGCGGTGGTACCAGGCCCGGGCGAGACAATGTAGAACTCTACCACCTAGTAGCCACAATGGTAGTGACTCGCATAGCCAATTGGTCGCCTTTTATGACATGCCTGGCAGAACGGCAGTTGGTCTATTTTTCAATGGAGCCCGGGACCAACACGGGGATAAACTTATCGATTATTTAGCTGTAGCAATTTTATTTTAAATCTGAAAAATTGAGCTGAATGCCATTGAAAAGATCAAAACTGATGATCGTTTCTAAAATATACAGCTTTTCAAAAATCAATTAGCTGCATTTTTAACAAAATAGACGTAAGAACTGAAAAAAAATGTGCTTATACTTTTAACTCCATAGAGCTTAAAATACCTTAATTAAGCGGGAAGTTTCAAGGAAATATTTTTTTTATATCATAAGACAGTAAACAAGAACAAAATCATGGAAAAGACAAACTTTTTTTATATCATAAGATATCAAACAAGGAAATGGGTCTCCTGTTGGAAAGAGTCAACCATCGCCTATAGACACCAAAGATGTTAATAGTGCGTTGCTATCTTGTGGCGAGATCTAATGCCATATGCATAAGTTTACCGGCTACCTTACCCTCAAAACTGGAACACGACAGCGACAAGCACTGACGCTATTGGGGCACGAATAGGTAAAGCGGTGATACCAGACCCGGGCGAAACAATGCAGAACTCTACCACCTAGGAAACCTTCCCCTATAGACCTTCGCCTAAAGACACCACAGATGTTAATGATGCGTTGCTATCGTGGGGGTGGAATCATAATGATACGCTTAAGTTTACCGGCTACCCCCAACCGGTAAACGACAATAAATATTTTTACGGGACAAATTACACTTACTGATCTAACCCCAAAGTAGGCAAATTATTTGCTTCTGTTATGGGTGTTAGTCAACGATATTAATACATAGAAATACATATATAAATACTGGAATATATTTTATAAACACCCAAACCCGGAAATACAAACATTTATGCTCATCATACAATTGCTTATCCCCGTCAGGGATCGAACCCGAGCCCTGTCGATTGCGTAATTAGGGTCGCTAACCACTCAACCAACGGGGCGGTCTCAATATTGCAGAAAGAATTAGGTACAGCGGTGCTACCAGACCTGGGCAAGACAACGCAGAACTTGCTACCGCTTAGTTGCCACGATGGTAGTGACTCGTAAAGTCAATTGTTCACTTCTTACGAACTGTCTAGCAGAACGGCAGATGGTCCCTTTTTAAAGGGAACCTGGACCAACAAGGAGAATATTGTGGATAAATTTAATTTTTTCTTGTTTAAAAATAATATTTTTTAAATATAGCATCATTTTATTGAATGTTGCATTATGTCTTAGAAACTAGTTTAGTAATCGAAGTAATGAGTATTGACCAATCGTCCACAAGTTTCACAACGTTTATAACATACCGCCGTTTACTCACACTACTGTGATGTATTTTCTCATATCGTAATGGATTAAGTATGACTCGGTGTACTTCAATGTAATTAGTTCAATTAAAACGTGCATAAAAAACGTGTAAATATAAAAGCATTAACAACTTTATTTTTATATTATAGGATAGCCAAAGTGCCTATGTACTAATGTGCTAGATATGGTATGCGCCATGTCACTTGAGAGCCACTATACTGGAGCCACGGCCTGAACCTAATTAATTCCGTTGTAGGTCGCGGTGAGGCGCATTGCTTGTTTCGAACACTATAAACTTTAAATAGTTTTACATTTACTACTAAGTTGCTACCAAAATATTACAGATTTAGTTCACGCAAATTGGTTTACACTGTTAAATTTAATTAAATTAAAAAAGAAATGAAACACGACTTCTAATTAGCATAGCTTATCTAGTACGTAGTATACTAATCTCTCTTTGGGGATACCTAGGAAACAGATGACTTGCCTGATAAAGATATAAGCATGTTTTAGATAACAAAGATATTAATGAGGCATTATATCCCCTGTGCCAGGGATATAATGCCTTATAGAAAAGACGTTTATCAACTACCTTACTCTACAAATCAGAACATAACACTGACAATCAATGACATTATTGCGGCAGAAATAAGTAATCCGGTAGAACCAAACTCGGGCGAGACGTTGCAGAACTCTCAGGACGTAATAGTCACGTCTCACGATAGTAGTGATACGTTTGGCCAATCGTCCGCCTTTTACAAACTGCCCAGCGGGAAGATAGACGGTCTATTCTACAAAAAAAGTCTGAATGACAGCAAAGAATAAATTTAAATTAATGGCTATAATGCACTTAGGGTTCATACAAATGCAACCAAAGTTAAACCTTTTCTTTACATAGTATACAACAAAGCTACTTTTGACGTACGTTTGCTTAGATCTTTTAATCTATGTAACAGATTTTAATGCGGTTTACATCAATCAATAGACACAGTGATTCAAGAGAAAATTTTATATGTATAATACACGCTTGAAATATTAGAGAAAAGGCGATAATTTCAAAGTTTTTGAATGCATATCATTAAACACCCGAGTAAAGCAGGGCCGGGTCGCTAG
Organism: Apodemia mormo; assembly: GCA_036924255.1. NCBI lineage: Eukaryota > Metazoa > Arthropoda > Insecta > Lepidoptera > Riodinidae > Apodemia > Apodemia mormo. The sequence continues at coordinate 28,875,097 of JAUPFN010000003.1, read as the reverse complement.
TATTATTTTATATTAAAAGTTAGTATGTAGTTTATGTACTTAAACTTGGTATAAATTATTAATGACTAGAACCTATATCACCAGCAAATAATTTGATTATTTCGAGGCTAGATCAATTCATCTAATTTATAAAAAAATCTACAATTTCATGTTAATTCAACGTAATATGTGCTTAATATGTATGTACCATATTATGACGCAGCTTGAACTTTACGTGGCTTACATGGTTTTTTACAGTTAACGTGCAATTTCTCATTTTTCTCAATACTTTAAAGATTTTTCTCAATTCTTTTTTAAAGATTTCCGTAAAATTTATGCTTTATATCAAAGAAAACTTGACGTTGTTTTTTTTATTTATTTCCGCGTAGTAATCGCAAGTTTTTTTTATATTAAGCCCCGTTAAATATGTAAATTAGGACCCGTTAGTGACCTAGTGTCTGTCAAGTGGTCAGCCTATTCGATTCAGATCATAAGGTCCTGGGTTCGATTCTGTGACAGTGTGATAGTTAAAGAAGTATTAGTAGCAGCCTGAACGAACTTGCTTCGAAAATGCTCTTGCGCATAACTTAAGAAATAACTATCTATCAACCTTTTATGCCGTTCCAGCAAGAGATTAACAAACTTTCTGGTAGAAACTTATGAGTTTAACCAGAAAACGCCATTCGAATTTTAAATAATTACTGGTGGCGATGGTAGTACGGTTTCCAGTGAAGGTTTCCGGCGACTGGGACCGCATTAACTGTAACCGCGGTCCCAGTTGCTGGTTTGATTTAATTTTAATATTTTTCTTCCGGCGACACGATAAATCTATTGTTCAATCCAAAACTAGTACAGTCAAACAAAAAAATGTTTAATGTAAAATAAAAAAAAACTCTTTGATTCATAAATATCATTTATTTATATAACTTCAATTTTTTATTTCATTATTACTTTAAATATTTTTTTGAGTGTACTGTATGAACTTGAATAATAGGTTCTTTTATTCATTTATGCGTGGTCCGAGTCACCGGAAGAAAAAATATTAAAATAGAAAAAGAAGTGGAAGAAAAATATTTAAATTAAATCAATCATCAATTAATATAAAAAATTAAAAGAAACCGGCAACTGGGACCGCGGTTCCAGTTAATGCGGTGCCAGTCCGTTTTATTTTGTCCGTTTACGGCTATAATATTTACATAGAATAAAAACATGTTGCTTCCGCTTCATGTAAAAATTATGCAATGCAGTTTTTATTTTTGGTGTCTATACGCGATGGCTTTTCTTTTCTTCGGGAAAGCTATCTGCATCTGCAAAGCTATCTAATGATAATAATTGATCGCCCCGTAAATTACCATATTATTGCAATAAAGGTCGCTTCTCGTTTTTTATATTATAAGAAACCAAACAAACAGATGGCTCTCCTGATGGAAAGAGAAACTATCGCTTATAAACATCAAAGATGTTGATCTTTCGCGATTCGCGATCAACGCATTATCATCAAAGATGATAATGCGTTGCTATCCGTGTGACGGAATGATAATGCCACATGCATAAGTCTACCGGCTACCCTGCAAACCGGAACATGACTATGACAAAAATCGACGCTATTGCGGCAGGAATAGGAAAGGAGTTGGTACGAAAGACCCGAGCGATACTTTACGGAATTCTGTCACCGAGTAGGTAGTCACGATGGTACTTGGTAGTGACCCGAATAGCCAATCGGTCGTCTTTTACGGCCTGCCTGGCAGAATGGCAGTTGGTCTATGAAGAAAAGGAGTCCGGACCTACTCGGGGGAAAAATATTATAATAAAGAATATCATTGTAGAGAAAAGCCGGGAAATTCAAATATTTATCGAAAAAAACATATTTTTGTGCGCTTACATTGCACCCTTGCGAAGCCGGGGCGGGGCGCTAGATATTACGTAAAATACTACTATTAAGTATTTCATTTAGATCATACCAAAAAGCAAGGTTTTGTCTCGCACAATATAGACAATTTCTCATATCATTTACATTATAAAAAAATTGAATATCTTAGAATGTAACACTTTTGACTACAGTTTTAATTATATTTGTCAATAAATGTTGCTCTTGATTGTGCTTATTAAGAGTGTAAATAAGTTCCCATTAAATACTTCTTTACCTGTAAATACTATAGTAGTTACTGTAAATGGAGTTATTATTATTGGCCACATAAATAGGTTCCGTTAGATCTTCTTTATCGTAGTAAATTTTACAATCTCGATCACTCATTATTGCATTTTCGTCATAACTAATTTAAAGTTCACAAAAACGTCACTTTTATTCACATATGAATTAATTAGCTTCTGATTTGAACCCGAATATTTTTATGATATTTCGAATGAGGACAGCAAACGGTGTGATCGCAACGACTACTACTGATGGCGATACGCGTCCACAACACCCAATGGTTCTATGTTCAATTGCTTTGGACAAAACTTGAATATTAATTTTTCGCATTTACATTGCCAAAAGTTATAACGGTATTTTATTGTTATATTCTTAAACCATTACTATTCATAAAATCTTAAGTAATATGTATTCTAATTGAATTAAATTTAGCAGGTTCATAACTACTTGTAGATTTAGTCAGTAATTATCTACACAAAAAAGCTCTTATATAAATTCCTGAATTTAAAAAACGCAGTGTTTTTGAATACTTATAACTACTCTTGGTAAAGACGATGGTTCTAAATACATATAATTTAAAACTGACAAATCGACCGTAGACAGCATTCATATCTCATGTTTTAATTCATATGTTATAATGCAGTCCCAAGCTAATAAATCTTTACTTGATATACGTATACAATGCTTTTAAAACATTTTATCATAAGATAGCAAACAAGCAGATATGTCTCCTGATGGAAAGACTCAACCATCGCCTATAAACACCAAAGATGTTAATGGTGCGCTGCTATCTTGTGGCGAGGTCTAATGTCAATGCATAAGTTTACCGGATACCTTACTCTCCAAACCGTAACACGACAGTGACAAGCACTGACGCTGTTACGACAGAAATTAGGCGGTGGTACCAGATCCGGGTGAGACAATGCAGAATTCTACCACCTAGTAGCCACGATGGTAGTGACTCACATAGCCAATCGATCGCTTTTTACGACCGGTAGATAGCAGAACGGCAGTTGGCCTATTCTTTAAAGGAGCCCGGGACCAACATGGGTTAAAACTAGAGGCTAAATGTATTGCTTTCCTGTTATGAGTATAAGACGGATAAAATGAGGCACCTGTGTCAAATAATTATGTGTACTAGACATTTTATCTGAGCACTTGATTGACTGTGAAGTATTTTCAATACAATTTGTTTGTGAGTGTGAGTTGTCTCATATATATGGTTATGGTTAGAGGCTAAATGTATTATATAGGGTATAACCAAAGCAAAAAAGACGTGATTGTATAACTCGTTTGAAAATGTGTTTTATTTATCGGCGTACACACTTAAAGATGAATATTATTTTTTTATATTTTATGTTCTTATTCCTATCATTTCTCCAAAGTTTCAAATGTATTATTTTCTTTGAAAAAATAATTAATATTTTTGTTTGGCAGTGAAATGTAAATATTATACCTTAATCATATCTATCAAACTACAACAACAAGAAATTAGCAGCTAATAATAAATAAAGTTAGTTGGTACAAAACAAATAATCTTACCAACAATATAGTTTAGATACGTACATAAAATACTAACTACAAAAAGAACTGAGTTTCTTGTAGTATTTCTTTTTAAATATTAACTTTACGTTTTTTAAATTTATTTCGATGATAAGAACTTGAGTTAAATACCTATTAAACCATATATTATATATTTAATATTGGGGGTCTTATTAAAACAAAAACATTTTTCATGATTAATTCCTATGAATGTTCTTCTATAAATACGGATTCATTTTATTATGACATGGGAACGTGTCGTATGACTTTAGAGAAAATGAAAAATGCTGATTCAGCTAAACGGGCTATTAGGCTTAATTTTATAATATACAGATGGACAGAAGGTGAGACTGTCTAAAAGAGCATTGAATAAATGGCAATGCACGGGTTTCAATAAATAAATAAACTATGAGATTTGAGATAATAATAACAATAAATTAAAGAAAGAAATAATACGCTTTTAGTCTTCCATAGATTTTGCCCATTTTTGTCTTTTCTGAGAAGCCACTGTTTTGTCCAGATCATGTTTCGTTTTGAACCAGCACGCGGTGCTTTCTTCGTTCTAGTGCAGTGGGCACGTGAAATTACGTCGTTGATTGTTAATTAATAGTACCCATGCGTAGCTTGCGTTACTAGAACCGCTTCGTAAAAAGAAAGCGGCAAGCAAATAAAGAAACATGGGTCGAAACCTTCTAACTAAAATCTTCTGATACTTTATTCTAATTATCTGCATACATGTATTAAAAGAAAAGCCCTGATTAACGCATCAACGCCCAGATTAAACCATTGAACCAAGAAGGCTGTAATTGGTTGTTCTAATGATGAGCACAAAGAAATAAAAAAGTTTTTTTTAATTCACTCCCTCACATGGTCAATAAGGAGGTGAAATATTTGTATGAAACTTACATTGACATGTTAATTAATGACATTTCTTTTATTGAAAAAATCGCGCTCAGCTAAGATATTACAAGTATTAACTCATCTATAGGCATTAAATACTATTGTCTACAGGCATTGAAAATGCTAATGGTGCATTGCCATCCATAATTCCATATAGTGGTATGTAACGCCACATGGATAAGTTTACTGGTTACCTCACTCTCTTACAGGAACGACACTGCAGTAGTGCTGCTGTAGTGATGTTAGTGTTTGTCAATATTATCTTCCCGTTTGGAGGATAAAGTAGCCGGTAAACTAATGCATGTGGTATATAGCAAAACCCCATTAACATTATTGATATATTATATAGGCAAGGATCTTTTTTCCTAAAGAAAGTCATCTGCTTATTTGCTACACTATAATATAAAAATTAAAAACATTGTACAAAATTATACATACATATATAAACAACCCGTGTTTTGCAAGTGTTTTAAACGTTAAGTAAAAAATATTTTAGATTTTTTCTGTTGCCATGAAAAATTATACATCTTTTGCCGGAGATATCGCCATTGCTGATATTCGTAAAAAATCCAACCAAACCTCCTTTCTGCAGTTAGTTGAAAAAATCTAAATAAAAACATTTAGTCTTACATACTCTTCGCTCGACAGTATAAATTCTCAAGAATTTTATCTGAATTCTTAATGCAGTCCAAGGTTTGAGAAATGTTTTTACCTTTGTGAAATTTCGTACAAAGCATTAGCCCTGACCAACATTACAGAAATCGCCTATGAAAATTGTCCGCCATTACAATTTATGCAAGTAACAAGTGAATGTCAATACTGTTAAAAATGAGGCGACAGGATTACAATTCACTCATAGCCGAAAAATCGAGGTAAACCTTAGTGTTTATACTTTATACACTTTCGATTCACTGTCGCTTCTCAAGTAAATTAGCGTAGTGTCTAATCCAGTTTGATAATAAACTCACGCTTTTTCTGTCGTCTGTACCCTTTTGAAAAATCGGCTTTTCTGCTAGCAGTTTATAAAAGACGAACGTTTGATCAAATGTGTCTCTAACAACTTGACTACGAGGTGGTAGAGTTCTGAAAGGTCTCGCCCAAATTTAGTGCAATTGGTATACCTATTCCTGTCGCAATAGCTTCTATTATACTAACGTATCTTTTGTTTCTTTCATTCAAGCGTAATGATGCATCTGAGTGGACGCGACAAGTTATCTGTATTAATTTAAAAGAATAAACCATCGGCCTATCTGCTAGGCAGTTTATAACATGCGAACGATTGAGCAAATTTATCGCTAATGCCGCGGCCGCCCTTGCGTCTATCATCTCAAAGCTTCGCGCAAACGCGATACATGCAGATGTGACCGGCTATTATCGGCTATCATCGAAATCATTCCGAGTGCGTGTATCTTAACGCGCTAATATCTTCGGGACGATACACGCAGGTGCGACCAAAGGATAAGAATGTGACCACAAGGTGGTAGAGTTCTGCAACGTTTCGCCCAGATTTAGTGCCACCGCCGTACTTTCTCCTGTCGCAATAGCGTCATTGCGTGTCACTGTCATGTTCATGTTTTGAGGGTAAGGTAATTTGCAAACTAATGCATGTGGCGTTTCATCGCGCTACATCGATGGAAATGCGCCCTTAATATTTTTGTTATCTATAGGCGATGGTTATCTCTTTAACCAAAAAATGGTTATGGTTATCTCTGGTGGATGGTTATCTCTGTAACCAAAAAAGCTATCTGCTTGTTTGCTATATTATAATATAATTAAAACGCAGGGTTAAACAAGTTTATCTATAGGGATGTACCTACCGCAGCAATGAAAAAATGTCAAGAGTATGGTATGAGTAGGTAGGTATATATTTTACCACTGTGAATCATGGCACCATTTGAAAATCAAACAATTTTTTGCAATGCAGCTTGTTCAAAGTAGGTCTAGGCTAAACAAGTCACGTCGTAGACTGGGTGGTAGAACTTAGCGACGACTCGCTCGGATATCTGGGTATTTATCACTTCGGTCTCACTTACTTCTGCAATAGCGCATTTTTTGCAAGCAGCAGATGGGATCCTGATGGAAAGAATCTACCGTCGCCTATAGACATTAAAGATGGTAATGGTGCGTTGCTATCTTGTGGCGAAGTCTAATGACACATGCATAAGTTTACCGGCTACCTTACCCTACAAACCGGAACACGACAGCGATATGATGACAACGCATTATTAACATCTTTGGTGTCTATACGTAATTGTAATATCTGTCCATCGGGAGAACTATCTGCTTTTTTGCTATTCTATGACATAAACTAAATAGTGTTGTAGGAATGTAATGCCACGTGTGTAAGTTTACAGCTGTCTTACATTTTACGTCAAAATACGATCGTTACTAACACAGACGCAATTGGAGAAGTAAGGGAATACTATTGCGACGGTGAGACCGAAGTGATACCATACGTGTTGGTCCCGGGCTCCTTTGAAGAATAACTGCCGTTCTGCCAGGCAAGTCATAAAAGGTGACCGATTGGCTACGCAAGTCACTACCATCGTCACTACTAGGTGGTAGAGTTCCGCATTGTCTCGCCCGGGTCTGGTACCACCGCCTTACCTATTCCTGTCGCAATCGCATCAGTGCTTGTCACTGTCGTGTTCCGGTTTGGAGGGTAAGGTAGCCGGTAAACTTATGCATGTGGCATTAGACCTCGCAACTCACCATTAGCACCTTTGGTGTTTATAGGCGATGGATGGCTCTTTCCAGCAGGAGAAAGAGCCTGCTGCTTGTTTGCTATCTTATGATATGAAAAAAAGTAAGTTTTGTAGCAAAGAGTCTCGATCAACATCTACGGAGGCTCTCCCTATAATTTTTAATTAAGGCCCAGATACAGAAGGCGGCAATGTTAGGAACGGCACGTATTGTAAGGAGGTTTCTTTCTCTGTCGTCCTTTCCACCGGCGGCTTAGTTGCAAGGTTCCCGTCGGCGTAAAATATATTTTTATATATTTATCTTTATATTCGTAATATTGTGATTTTTTTATAACGTCATAACTATAAATGTACTTATTTAAATAAGAAAAAAGTGTAAATAAAATGAATAATAATAATGTCGCTGGACAAATTTCACAAATCGATGTAACCCTAAAGTAAGCTAATTGTATCCTTGTGTTATGTGTGTTAGTCAACGATACCGATACGTAGAAATACATACATAAATCTGTAACATATATTCACCCAAACCCAGAAATACATTTGGTTGATTTTCAACCGACGAAAAAACGGAGACTATCAATTTGACATGTACGTATATATATATATATATATATATATATATATATATATATATATATATATATATGCTTATAATAAATACTATTGGAAATAGATAATATTTGAGTCTGATGATCTATTTACTCGTAGGCGTCTAAGCACGTGTACTAAAATTCGTAAGTGTATGTATATTTGTATGTTTATATGTTTATATATTTGTCCACGAATTTCTCGGGAATTAAAAGCCATACCGATGTAATTCTTTTTTATTTATATTTGGTATATTTCAACCTAGGGAATAGTCCGAGTTAAAGAAAATCGCTTCTGTAATTTTTCAGATAGGCATAGTTGACAGACAGATATTTGAAGTCGGGTTAATTTTTTAAATTCAATTATTCGTGCAACTTTCTATACAACTTTCATCCCCATCAGCGTCACAAGGGATGATATTTGAAAAACAAACAGCTTTTTAGGGTTCCGAAGTAAACTAGGAACCCTTATGCTTTCGCTATGCTCTTCCGTCCGCACGATAGCTCAGAGATCCTTATTACTAAAAAGCTGCAATTTGGCACAAATATACATATTAGTCACGTCGACAAAGTAGTAACAAAAACTTGAAAAATGTTTTTTAAGAGTAGTGTAAAGTGGAGATGTTAATTTTTTTCTCACATACTCCATTTTGTGGGGTATCGTTGGATAGGTTTTTTAAGTGAAACTTTTATTACATCGTCTCAAATTTTTTGGTCTGTGTGTCGCATGTTGCGTGACGGTCGGCCGCGGAATAGGAATAAAATGAAAGGCGCGCAAATATCTATAATGTGAAAAAAGTTTCACTTTTACCGTGGTTTCATAAAACGACACAATCCGTTTTTTATTTTTTTTTTTAAATATTGAAGGTATGTGAAAATAGGTTTTCGATTAGGGAACTCATTTGTAAAATATTAGGATTTTAAGCTCATTTTTGTTAGAGTCAAGTGTAGGCTCTCTAAGCCTTTTAGCCTCTGCAGGCTAAATGGTTGGTTTTGGAAGTGGAAAAAATTCGTGGTAGTAGTAAATATAATGAAGTTAAAAAGAAAAAAAAACTTGAGAGGTGTCAAGGGACACCCGGATGGAACGAAGTTCCTTTTATTATTATTTACAAAAAACCTGTATACACTCAACAAAAGTAATCTTTGCGACACCACAATGAAAATATCTGGCTTGCTTTCTATAAGAGAGAGAGAGAGAGACAGACAGAGAAACATCCGCACGCCGCACAGCTTACAATACCTTACTATAGCAAAAAGTGTCGTAACAACTTTTCGTAAGATTTTTTTCCGTCTAGCCCCCTTTCACAACGCGCAATAAGGAACTTCGTTCCAAAAAATTATCACGGCTTAGCAAACATTACAAGTTTTTGAGTCATAGTCGACCAACTTATAAAATGTACTTAGAGAAGTTTTTATGAGCGGTGAACCTGTGGTGCGGATATATATTTGTCATTGATGTTGAATAGCTGAGATAGAAGGAGGCTTTTACAGTTTCATACTATGAATATTTCATTCATAGTATGAAACTGTAAAAGCCTCCTTCTTAATCCGCATTTTTGTGATGGGTAACTTCGGAACCCTACATTGCGCGTGGCCCGACACGCACTATACCAATTTTTATATATTACATTACCCTAAGTTGAACCCCGGTGTTTAACCATCTCCATGTCAAATTTCATCAAAATCGGTTCACTGACAGACTTTCGCATTTATAATATTAGTATGAAAAGATATTACACTAATAAAAACAATCGATTTTTGTCTACATCTGCCACAATAATATCTTGACATAGAATGAGAATACTGTCTGTTTGTTTACTATCTATGTTTTGTAAAAGATGCCACATGAATATAACGTGTATTAAAATTTAAAATCCATTTTATACGAATTCAACAAAAAAGGTCTTGACCTTCTAAAATCACGATTTTAAGGCCTCGTTTGGAAGCAGTAAAATAACAATGTCCATGACGCCTCTAACAAATGAACAATAGATCACTCACGTTCGTTAAGATCACGAAAACTTACGAAAGTTGTCGTAGGTATGGCTTGCACGTGTAATCTAAGCACCTAGTTTTATCATAAACCATATAATCACTCTACATAACACAATCTTACCTATTAAACTATAGTATTATTATAAGTTCGCCTTGACGAATATTTCTTTGCATATTGTTATTGATTACGTTGATATTTATTCTTGCTTGTTGTAGTTCTTACATGTATATGTTAATTAATTGGTTTTACCGTTACTGGCTAAATTTACATTTACAAATTGTACATTCATTCATTCATTCAATATGAACATTCGAGTACTGTGCAACTTATAAATATAAAAGTAAAAGAACAAGAAAAGTAAAAGACTGGGCACGGTAGTTAATGGTTGTATGTATCCAATAAAAATATAAAAAAGGGAATAAAGCTTAACTACATAGTAAATCTCAACGAAATTAGTGTAGTAATATTCGAAAAGTATGGTCACACTGCAGACGAGAGCGGTGTTCTAACGAGTCTAGTCACGTGTTTGAAAACATTGAACTTCGATATCAATGCGCAGGTGTCCATAAACATTTTTTTGGATAATAAGGTAAAATTTAGGTAGTGCATTTTTTTCATATTCGATATCACAATCCTGAACCTGAACACAGTCTTGTAAGAGTTTAATTTGTATTCCTATGTACTGAAAAAAATCGTTCATATAAGTACTGTTAGACTTCCTCGTTGGTCAAGTTAAACACTTTGGCTCACATCATGATATCCCGAATTCAATGCCGGGGTCGAGGAGTTCACGTCGGCGCCTGTCCAAAGTGCTATATTTTTATTTTTCTATTTTCTATTTTTTACTAGCTATTTCACGCAACTTCCTCCGCGCGGACTTCGTTTACTCCGCACAGCTCTTCCCCCGTAGGTGATAGCGTGATAATATGTAGCCTATTTGATGATCCGACCTGTTAGTAATATTTATGCAAAATTTGAAGTAAATCGATGCAGTACTTTTTGAGTTTACCCCGGACATACATACATACAAACAGACAAAAATTCTAAACACTATATGTTTGGCTTCGATATCGATTGTAGATCACGCCCCAAGTATTCTTTTAAAAAAATATTCAATGTACAGTTTTGTCTTTCCTACGATTTTATTATACGTATAGATTTTATTACCTACAGGTTGACCGTAAAAGATTGTAAGTACATATTAAAGAACAAGATAGTTAATAGTCATAAGCAAACGATAAAAATATAATTAAACTAGAATTATTGCTTAACCACAACGTAAACTTTTACAAAATTAGTATAGAAATATTCAAAAAGTATGGTCACCGCGCAATGTACTAACGATATTTTACCAGTCAATCTGTACCTATACCACAAGACAGCAAGCAAGCAGAAAGAGACAACTGACATCGCCTATAGACACCAACGATGTTAATGGTGCATTGCTATCCAGCGCCGTTCCGGTGTATGTATGTATAAATGGACGATATCTTAAGATTCTTGACCCCCGTGAAATTTGGTAAAGGAATTAATGAGACAGACAGAAATAGGTAGGAATATTATCTAAACTATTACCAATATATTTTCCTTTATTTTGATATAGGTAGTAAGCTTTGTAATTCTTTGTCCCAGACGTGTGTGTATATAAAATTTACGTCTGTATTATATTCACCTCACGTCCAAGTCCCGACCCAGTATTGGAGGCAACTGTAACTGAGAATAAATAAAGAATACAGTCGTTAATATACTTTAGCATATTGATATTAAGACTTGAATTGCCTTGCACGTCATAGCATTATTATTATTTTACTTTAAATGTATGTTTAGGGCAAGTACAGTTTAAGTAAGAACTTTAAAAAACGAGATCATAGATAAGATCAAAAAGCCTTAACTTTCAGAAGAAGACCCAAAACTGCTAAGGGATGTATAAAGGGCAACAACGATTATTTTATTGTATACACTTTTATTCCAACAACTCCGGCTCTTTCAGCCATTGATGCTCAGATATCTGCAACTTGCTGAAAAAAAATAGCTACCTTTCACATAATTGGGTATAAAAATTAATTTAAAACGATTCTACCACCTGATATTAAACATGGATGGTTAAATACAGTTCAGTTTATAGTTTACACAGTTTAAACATCAGCGACAGGAGACTCATTAGATGGTACCACCCAACCGCTCATGGACAACTGCACCATAAGAGATCTTGCAGAAGCATTGCCGAAAAAATCTGCTCTTTTCTTAAAGCGCCCGTAGTCGTATCTGGTTGCAAATACCTTCTCTGACAAAAAAGATTTTTTTTTTGAAGAAACTTATGTTTTTGTGCGGAGACCGATGGATCTCCTCAATGTATGGCCACGTTTCCGATCTAGTAGCAAAATAAAAATGAATAATGTTCGAAATTCGACTTTATTTATTATTCGACGATATATAAATTTTAGTTTTATGCACTTCTCCATCTAAACGTAAAATTTGCATTTTAGAGACGCGTGCTGTATCCCATGCGCGTAATTTCCCAGAAAAGCGACCTAAGGTTTTATCTTCATGTAAAAGTTGACTAACACTTATAAATACAGTTTAGTGACTATTAATTTATAAAATTTGTGGAATATTAAGAAAATTACACTTTAACTTACAAAATATATATTTCAATATTTTGAAACACATACATCCTATAATTCAACTGAATTTTTTGTTTTTAAAGATTAAAAAGCTTGAAACTTATTATTCTAAACCGCCGTAGTCTAGATAACCAGAAATAATAATATTGCTGGACAAATTACACGAATTGATCTAACTCCTAAGTAAGCAAATTACTTGCTTGTGTTATGTGTGTTAGTCAACGATACTTACACATAGAAATACATATATAAATACTGTTACATACGTAATAAACACCCAAACCCAGAAATACAAACATCTATGCTCATCACACAAATGTCTATCCCTAATCTTAGTTTTTAAATTACTTTTTATATTATTTAATATTTAAATAAATAAATATCACTGTTTATCTTCCAAATAAAATGAAGTAAAACTATTTGATCGAATATTGACCAGTTGACCATATTTTTTGAGCTAATCGAATTAACTACTTGATTAACGAGGCAATATTTGTTGAACTTCAACTAGGTGAGAGAGTTTTGCAACTCTACCGCCGTTCACTACTCTAGCATCGGTGCTTATCGTTGTCATGTTTGGTTTCGGTTTCGGTTTGGAGTCTAAAATATCGTGTAAATTGATTTTATATTACTGCTGTCTTTGTCTCATTGAAATCGAAAGCAACGGAATATATTATACATTTCTATAGAAATGTAGCATTTTTAGTCATACCATTTTGTGTTATATGTATTTGTTTGTTACTTCTTCTTGTTGAAACAGCACCACGCATTTGAATAGTGTTTGTTTTACAGGTAGTCTATATCCAGATTTAACATAAAGTTTACTTTTAAAGTTGGAATAAATGTTATTCTCGGGAAAATCACTAAAACAAACAACACAACTTTTCCCCGTATTGGTTCCGGGCTCCTTTGAAGAATAGACTAACTGCCGTTCTGCCAGGCAGGTCGTAAAAGGCGACCGATTGGCTATGTGAGTCACTACCATTGTGGCTATTAGGTGGTAGTGTTCTGCATTGTCTCGCCCGGATCTGGTACCACCGCCTTGCTTATTCCTGCCGCAATAGCGTCAGTGATTGTCGCTGTCGTGTTCCGGTTTGGTGGGTAAGCTAGCCGGTAAACTTATGCATGTGGCATTAGACCTCGCCACAAGATAGCAACGCACCATTAACACCTTTGGTGTCTATAGGCGATGGTTGACTCTTTCCATCAGGTAACCCATCTGCTTGTTTGCTATCTTATGATATAAAAAAACAGAACTGAGCAAGTTGCCAGTATCTACTTAATAAAACACTAGAGTTAATTCACAGATTGACAAATAACGCAAAGCCTAAGCTAATGTATCTAGAAACTCTTATGCATATTACAATATTTCTTTACACTATACGCAATTTAGACCACTAAGAAACGATTTTTGAATATGTATCCCCTGAAACAGTGAGATTCAGAGGGCAATTTTATTGGAAGCAATGTATTCAGTCACACAGCTAGTAATTATTAAACTTATACAAGTTACGAAGTAATCTCTAATTTGACAGGTCTTCGTTTTTCATGACATAAAAAAAGATTGAAACAACTTAAACTAAACTTAGACGATACATAACAAAATCAGGGCTTATATTTTTAGAATAATAGAATACATATAAATGTTGTATAATACTTGTGCATTACGTAGACACCATATAACTGTCACTGTGACTCCTTACATTGTATTATTGACTATAATAGTAGTTAGTTAGTATTGAAATGTCGTTGATATAGTGTTTCATACAAGCTTTCATCTCCTATTTCAGTCTGTTAGGGGTTAATTTTTGAAAAAAAGTTTATGACTTCCTCAATCTCGAACTATATCCATGCCAATTTACATTAAAACCACAAAAGACAGACAGACAGACTTTCGCACGAATATTATAAAAGGGGAAGATTTGTATGTTTGTAATTAATGAACTCAAAAACTAATAGATCCTTTTTAAAGATATTTTTACCAATAGAATTCTTCTACAGTGTCACTAAGTAACGTAGGCTATATTTAATTTTCAAAACACTAAGGATTACAGTAGTAATACTTTATAAGTCACCAAAGGTATGAAAATTACCTATTAAAAACTATTGCTGGCGAAACTAAACAATGTACTAGTTTTAAAGAATACTAGTATTTAACTAATATAATCATATAAATTCATTTTCTATTTTATGTTTAAAAGTTAACAAAAATATCGGTAGAAAGTAGACAGCGGTTTTCATATCTTTTACATAATATTCTGATATATGCAAAGCTGTTTCAGTCATGTGTATAATAATGGTTTCAGTACACGTAGATTACTTTCAACCGACGAAAAAACAAACATCGTCAGTTTAATACGTATGTAATATTGTTGGAATTGAATAATATTTGAGTATGATGATCTATTTAGGCGTCCAACCACATGTAATAAATTTTGTAAACGTATGTATCCACGAATTTCTCAGGAACTATATATAGCATATTTCTAGATAATGCTGTTTGAATAAATTCAGGTATATTCCATCTTAAAGAACAGTTTAAATTTCAACAAAATCGATTCAGTAGTTTTTGAGATATGTTTTCTTATTTGATGTCGGCTTAATTTTTTTGATTATTATTATTGATTTATTCAAAACGGACATTTGATTTAAAATATATAAGGAATTGAAAAATGTTATCAACACAAAACATTACATAAATGAGTTGGTAACTACACTATACGCGACTCGAATCTATGCAGCACGCAGTGGGCAGGCATATGACTTATCTAAGATACAAGTATTTAAAATACAGATACAAGATACAAAATACATATTTTCATCTTGTATCTAAAATACGTTTTTAGAAAGGATTTTGTATCATATTTATATTTTTGTTCTTATATTTTTTTAGTATATTAGTATTTAATAAATACTTTTTCTGATAAAAAATATATTATTTGCTGTTATTTATAAAATAAGTGCGTAGAACGGAACGTGCCGTTATTAATGTAAGCAAAAATTGCAAAAAATTGCAAAAATAAGCAAAAAAGTATTTATAAAATACCTATTTTTTATCTTGTATTTCAAATACCTTTCTCAAAAGTATTTTGTATTTGGTATCTGAAATACTTAAATTAAAAGTATTTTGTATTCCAAATCCTTTTTACAGGGTATTTTGTACAACACTGGCAGTGGGTATCGTGATGGCTGCTTTTAGTGTCACGCTGACCGCACGCTGACTGTCGGCGCTGACGTATCTAACCTACGGCCATCAGCACTGAGTGGTCAGCATGACTCAAAAACGCTACCTATGACTAAACTAAACCCATCAGTGCCAACCGTCAACATGCGGTCAGCGTGACACTAAAATCAGCCTAAGAGAGAAGAGAGAAGTTTCTATTAACAAATTTTAAAAATTCAACACGAGCTAAAATCTAATTAGAAATGAGCCAAGCCACCAGAACAATGAACTTATACCCACATTATTTTTTATATTTTAATAACCGAATTTGTCTTCTGGTTTGTATAACAAAAGAAAAGTTGTTGATCGCCAGATAAATGACTAATCCATAGTAACTAGTTACAAGTAGGGCGCAAAAATGTAGCGCACTCGATAGTTTGAAAGTTATGTCGTCAGAGTTGACAACCTTGGCATTTGAGCGGGTTCCGGGCCGCGACGACCGCAGAATACGACAACCTGAGCTTAAAATAACTTTACACTTTGCAAATGTATTGGATGTTTTATGTTGTTTTCTCTCTATTTTTATTGTTGTCTTTTTTGTTATTAATGGTCGCTTAGTGGTCAAAAAAAGTGTTTCACCCGGGTACATTGTTACCATCGCCTTACTTTTTACTATCGCAATAGCGCCAGTGCATGTCACAGTCATGTCCTGGTTTGGGGCGTGCCGGTAAACTTATAAATGTGGTTGTATCTTATCATCAGGCGAGCCATCCAGCTTTTTTATATCATTAGATAGCAAACAAGTAGATGGCTCTCCCGATGGAAAGAGAAACTATCGCCTATAGGGACCAAAGATGTTAATGATGCGTTGCTATCCATGTGGTAGGATGGCAATGCCACATGCATAAGTCTACCGACTACCTAAACCGGAACATGACAAAGACAAGAATTGACGCTACTGCGGCAGGAATAGGGTAAGGCGGTGGTACAAAATACCCGGGCGAGACGTCGCGACATTCTACCACCTAGCAATCACGATGGTAAGGACACATATAAATAAATATAAGTATTCACGGGACAAATTACACTTACTGATCTAACCCCGAAGGAAGCAAATTATTTGCTTGTGTTATGGGTGTTAGTCAACGATACTAATACATAGAAATACATATTGCGTAGTCAGGGTCGCTAATCATTCGACCAACGGGACGTATAGCCAATCGGTCGCCTTTTACGACCTGCCATGGCAATGAAAACGTATCCGATTGTCTTATAAATTATAACACAAATATCCTACTTAATTAAAAAATATCGTCTTACTAAAAGTCGAATTTTAATAGCCGTATTGCAATTTTTCTGACCTGCTAACAACTATCACTCGTTTTTTGTTTTGACCAAAATTTAAAAGCTTTACGTGTTTATCCGACATGGAATGATAGCATCCATCTGCTGAGATTTCGATTTCTCGTAGAATTTGTAGGTATATGTATGTTTGTATGTCAAAATCGGTTTAGTAGATTTTGATATATGGGTATAATTCACAGATATTTTAAGTCGATTTAATTATTTAAAATACTTTTATTACTAAATTAAATGTAATGTTATGAAAACGTAAATTAAAAGCTAGTTGTAGAATATGCACATTCTGTTTAAACACGAAGAAGTTAAAAGCGTAAGAAAGTTATTTTAAACAATTTCAAAGTTAGCGACATTAAAAAATGAAATCACGTAATAACGTAGACGAAACCCGTTCATCGCTTACATTAACCTTTGTACAGTTGACCTTAAAAATGTTCTCATGTCATAGTAGCTAGCGTGTCATCAGTCAAATATTTTAAATATTTTATTAATATTTTTCTTAACCACTTTAATTCGTGTGATTCATATCCATACTTCCATCTCCTTACTATATCCATACTAATATTATAAATGCGAAAGTCTGTCTGTCTGTCTATCTGTCTGTTACGCTTTCACGGCTAAACCGCTGGACCGATTTTCATGAAATTTGGCATGGATATAGTTGAAAATCCGGGGTCAAACATAGGCTAATTTTTTTTCAAAAATCAGTCCCTGGAGGGCTGAAATAGGGGATTAAATTTTTATTAAAAGCTATTTTAATAAGTCGTCCGACTTATTAATATACTCGGGGGCGAAGCTGCGCGGGTCAGCTAGTAATATTATAAATCTTGAAAGTCTGTATGTGTGTCTGTTATGTTCAAATGGATTAATTGCTGAACCGAATTTGATAAAATTTGGCATGATGAGGTAGTTAAAGATTCGGTATAAAATATAAGCTGTATTCAGGAGAAACATTATTGAACAAGATATTATATAGAAGACTATGAATATAAATTCCTGTGTACACAAACAGGAAGTCATTGAAACTGAATTCAGAACCAAGTGACGTGGTCATATTTCCTAAGACCGAACATAAAGTGTATGCAAATATTTGTAAATAGTTGTTTGATAGTTGAAAATGTGGTGTCAAACATAAGCTACTTTCAAAACTCAACCCCTAAGGGGCTGGAACAGGGAATCAAATCTAATATGAAAAGCTATATCGACGACATGCTGGTCTACTCACGTGCGAAGCTGAGCAGTTTTACCCTGCGTAACAATTATTGCTTGTAAATAAATAAATGCCATAACGACTTTATCCAAGTCGAAATAAAGGTGCAATTAATGCAACCACAATAAAGCAACGGTACCAAATTCAATATGACTGGTGTCCAGCTTATAGATAAATCAGGCACACATCCAGTTTCGAAGCAGTTATGTTCTCCAGGTAAAAAATGTGTAAACGGTTGACCCTACGGGCCATCCCTGAAACTTACCACTAAATTAAGGTCAAAGGAGTAGAAAATATAACAATAGATTTTTCAGTTCAAACATCTGTTTTGTTAAAAATGGCATTATATTAATTTATGAAAAGCGGTATATTTCGAAAACGACGATGACATTTAACTCAATTTTTAATATCTAAAACATTGCTTTAGCTAAATAATTAATCGATAGGTTGAAAAGTTTCGCATGCAATGCAATGTTTTTTTAATTTTCTTCATTTACACATTTTATTTTTAATTTTCTTCATTGATAAATCCCAAACAAACTCACCGATTTTGATTAAATTAACGGTATTTAACGCACTTTTTAAAAGATAAAAGCTGATAAGATTTTTAAGTCAATCTGTGAATTAACTTGAGGGTTATTTAAAAATAAATAAATTAAGGAAGTCTGCTAAAAACAACATAATTTTAATATTTGAAAAGCTATAAGTTTTGAGAATTAGATTCGATTTTCATTTTTGAAACGGCATTTGACGTAGTTTTTTTAGTAGTAAAATATCGTAGAATGATTGGTTGAAAAATTTCGAACCTATGTCGGAAAAACACTTTTTTCAAAATTTTTCGTCAACGATTACTCTCAAATGAATAAACCGATTTTGATGCAATTTATGTATTAGACGTAATTTTTTGAGGAATAGAGCTGATTAGTTTTTGTACTCAATCGGTACATAAATCTGGAAGTTATATTAAAAATACTGTTTCGCCAAAATTTTCTTTTTGGTGTTTTTTCAAAATTTTTCAAAACGTCCTGGACCGAATCGGTTTAAATTCTCAAGAAGTCTAAGTTGAGCGGAATCCAATCGAATGCCATCAACCGCGTTTCGATCGGTCCAGCCGTTCAAAAGTTATGAGATGTTTACATATACACAGACGCACACACACATATACATATATACAGACATACTGACGTCATCGTGAAAATAGTCGGAAAAAGGTTCCTAGGACCTCAAAACGTGGACATCTGGTGAACACTCGATTTTCGAAAATCGTGGTAAAATCAGTAACTTCCTTATCTACATACGTAGTGGGAAGTTAAAAATGATTAAAATCGATCCAGTACTTTCTTTGAAAAAAAAAGATCATCAATTCTGCCTGGCAGTTCGTAAAAGACGAACAATTGGGCTATACAAGGTGTATTTTACTTAATACGAAAGCCGAAACTTGCTTGTTCAAAATCAGCAGTAGAATCGATTGCAATAGTTTTTGAAGTGTTTATTACAACAATCTATAAAATAATTGTTTATATGGATACTCTATTAGTCAAATTTTGTTTATTTACCTAATTATTCTTTACTTGAATCACCTAAATTTTTACCACTGATCCCTTCTGATAGTCAAAAGCCTGTAAGTATGATGGGTAATGTTATCATCATATGTTTAATAGTACCGACCGGGTGTGGGGGATCGGTCCGGTTCATTTACGCGTAGGGTGACCTTATATTTTGGGCGTCACTGATACAACTAAGTCTATCGATAACTCAAAGAGTTATTGTTATTTTCGTTTTATTTAATGCTTTATTAATTGTTTATATAAAAATACGGTTGGCATATTACGGCTTTTATATCAAGTAAAAGACACCGTGTATATGGCACTACCGTCGTGATTGGTTGAGTTATGCCACGTTTTGCCTGGGTTTTGGTACCACCACTTTACCTGTTCTTGTCGTCAATGCCTGTCACTGTCGTATTCCAGTTCGAAGATTAAGATAGCCGGTAAACTGGAAAACTTGTATGTGGATTGTGGTATTAGTATTTCGCCAAAGAAAGCAACGCTCTACTAACATCGTTGGTGTCTAAACATGCGATTGTAGTATTTTTCCATCAGGGTAGCTATCTGCTTGTGTGCTTTCTTATGATATAATAAAACTATTACATTATATACTTGATATGTTATATAATGTACTCACCTTCCGCCATACGTGTCGTTCGGCAGCGGTAAAAGTTCATCGTCGGAGTTATCGCTACCTTCTTCGCGTCGCGTTTTCCCCCCCGTGGTAGCCATTTTTTACAATCTGAAAATATTGATGAAAATTATTAATTTATTAATACTCTTATCTTTGTATCTTCGTATAGGAAGGCAAAAGTTGAACTCACACACGATTTACTAACGACCCACACGATTAACTATTCACCAACTTTTCAGTCTTAGACTTTTTTACAAAATTAAATATTCATTTAGAAGAAATTGCCTGGATTTCCAAAGATTTCTTATAGAATAGAAGTGCACCTGATAGTAAGTGATCACCTCAATCATCTAGGTGGTAAGGAAGGAAAGCATCTAGGTGGTAGGGCTCTGCAATCTCGCCCGGGTCTGGTACCTCCGCCTTACCTTTTCCTGCCGCAATAGCGTCAGTGCTTGTCACTGTCGTGTTTCGGTTTGGAGGGTAAGGTAGCCGGTAAACTTATGCATGTGGCATTAGACCTCGCCACAAGATAGCAACGCACCATTAACACCTTTGGTGTTTATAGGCGATGGTTGACTCTTTCTATCAAGAGACCCATCTGCTTGTATGCTATCTTATGATATAAAAAAAACCTCAATACAAGAAGTTGGGTTGCCGGTCTTTTAAGCATGAATAAGTTCTTTTCTTGAAAGTCTCCCAGTCGTATCCGTTCGGAAGGATTCGAACTCAGGACGTTATATGTTTATACCGAAGCCGTTACCATTACACATTAAACAAAAAAAACATTATCATGGCAATTCTTTTGTTGTAAAAGAAGAGTGCATCGTACATATATACGATCAAGTTTACCACGTTTAATCAGTTTATGATGAAATAGATAATGGTCCAATTGACGCATTTGTTAACGTTCCGAAAACCGGAATCACCAACCCAAACATTATTAGTATACTAGTGGTTTGTCAATTTAAATAAAAAATGGCTTTAAACATTTGTTAGGAAAATGTGGCATTGCTATCCTACCACACGGGAAGCAATGCATCATTAAATAGTTAGTGTCAATACGCAATGGTTTCTCTTTTAACCAGGATAGCAATCTGTTTTTTGCTTTCTAATAATATAAAAAAATATCATCAAATCATTACCTACGTTATTATCAAATTATTAAGAAAAACGATGAAAATGTTTATTTAGCAAAATAATATTTTAAATCGACACCCACTCCGCTGTATTTCCAGTAATCTCTGGGCTTAGACAACGTAACAATATAGAAACGATAACGAAGGTAAAAAAGGTATAAAATGTATGGGATTGACATAAGCCGCGCTAAATTACGTGGTCAATCGTCATCGGCATCATTATACTTCAAGACGATGACAAATTTCAATATCGTTTCACTACTTCTCGTCGCACTGTTACTTTGTCTAAGCTCACTGAATCAAACCTTTGTCAAGTATTTTTAAAAATATT
This sequence comes from Apodemia mormo, assembly GCA_036924255.1. Lineage (NCBI taxonomy): Eukaryota > Metazoa > Arthropoda > Insecta > Lepidoptera > Riodinidae > Apodemia > Apodemia mormo. The sequence continues at coordinate 28,853,232 of JAUPFN010000003.1, read as the reverse complement.
TTTTGTTAATAAAACAACCTTAAAATAAATATTAAGACGAAATGTAATAAGGTTATTGCTTATAAAGTAGATCTAAGGAAAATCTCCAGAAATTCACTTCAGTTATTAATTTTAAATAAGAATAATAATAATTAGAAATTATTTTGAATGAACTAACATTAACCACACAAAACAACAACATACTTATAAAAAAATGCATCAATACATATTGTAATGGAATATTTAACAAAATTGATAAACTAATACTGTCGTGTACTGTAAGTAGTACTGTGTAAGTACTGTACTGAGTGCTAAGTGTGAGTTTTTCTTTTCGCATTCGATCGTGAGCGCGTTTCGAGTTTACTAGGAATTTGTATGTGATTTGTACAGCGCCACCTAGTGGTAAACTTGAGAAACCAGTTTACCACTAGGTGACGCTGTACAAATCACATACAAATTCCTAGTAAACTCGAAACGCGCTCACGATCGAATGCGAAAAGAAAAACTCACACTTAGCACTCTGTTTCCTACAATAATGGTTGTAAATACTCAGACGATGTTTGTGTATGCAAAAACGGTGGGATATTTATTATAATTATCAGTTGTAGTGTATTAATTGTTAAATATTGCATTAAAAAGGAAGTTTTGCCGAATGCTGACAATGAAAAGTATAGAATATATTAATACATGTTATGTTTACATACATCTTAAATAATAACTCTTAAAAGTCGTATCTTAAATAACTCTTTAAAGAACCTAGACACCTCAGACACTTTCCTATTTCCTGTGCATAATTTGCAAAACTGCAGAGCAAATGGAAGTCGAATGGGAATCCCGCAGCATCAGGTCAAGGCAATGTTAATGAAGTGATCAAACAAATTTCGAAGCGATCAGGTCCGTACATGTTAATTTCTTTCATAAAGTAGAAAAGAGCTGATGTATTTAAAACGGCTGTACCGATTTTGATAAATCGTATTTTAAAGTACCGGTATAAAACCAGTATAAATAAAATCAGTTTTAAAAAATTGCATCTAAATCGGCTCACCTGTTTGAGAGCTACGGTGCCACATAGTGATCAATATTATCATGATTTTTGCGTTGGGGGTTAAAAAAAATAAAAAGTACCACACGCTTAAGCCTATAAAAGGGGATAACTCAATATTTATTGAGGCTTGGTGAACCTCGACACTAATTTTCAGTACCTATCACCAATTTGTTAGCTACTAAACTCACGGCAAGTGTAAAAAAAAGTAATATATATATATATATATATATATATATATATATATATATATATATATATATATATATATATATATATATATATATATATATATAAATTGACAACTTTTTCTTTATTCTAAAATTTATCTTAGTCCTAACCCAAGAATAATAATAATATAATAATAATCGCAAAGATTAAATTTCGGTTATTTATATATTAAAAATATCACGTCTATAATCTTTTTCTCTTGAAGGCTATCATTAAGACAATTTTTTTATAGTCAGACCGATCAGCAAGTACCTTTTTACCGATATCAATCAATAGTTAATACATAAGAGTTCCGAACTATCATGATGATAAAAAAAGGTCTAAACAAGAATCTGAACCATTTTGGTAGACATTTTGATAGTAATGCTCGTAGGGTGTATATAGAAGACCATATGCAGTGAGTAAGCAATAGTATCCGACCCGAAAAGGACATATAGACAGGAACATAAAATAAATCCATTTATGAAAATAAAAATACTATGGAATTTTAAAATGCTCGTTTACCCTTCACTTTCCCTAAAATTTAGAGAATATTTTAAATTGAGAACACCATGTCAGCAGCCTTGTGTAGACATCAGACGATAATGACATCAAACGGATCAACCGCTCTATGATGTAGCTAAGATGATCGATCGTCTTCTAATATTTTTTGGCTAAAATTTTGTAATGCCATCCATAGTAATAATATTTAAAATATTTTTTGGATTCATTATTTTAAACGGGAAAAAATGTCGAGCTATATCCACCAAAATAATAACATACTCGTACATATGTATGCTGTACAAAACAACCTTCAACAATCGAACAATGTTTTTTAGAACCGTACCTTCACGTTACTTAAACATTTTTATTATTTGGCGAAATAATTAAACGAATGCAAAAAATATCGCGATAAAACTTATGGCATAATTAAATGGCAGACTTTCCTTGAAATTTTATTATTTATTTATTCTAGCATTGAACTGTACATTTAACTACCAATTAATTTAAACAAATTAAATACAGGAATCAAAATGCAAAACGGTGCGTTGAAGTCTTTTATACCGCGACTGTCTGAAACACGTTGTATACGGTACAACGATTTTAGTATTGCACGTTTAAAAACATAAATTATGTCTTAATTCTTACGTACTCTCTACACAATATGTCTAAAAAATTATGAAATTTCGGGATCATTGTGAACTTTTGAACTTTGCTGCGCTTCGATCCTGAGCAAGTTTGAACGGAACGGCTTTTACAGTAAGGAAGCAAGATTTGAGCATTTCAGACAGAACACATATGTACTCAAAATGAGGGTGCTCATAAAATCTAATGCTGAAGTAGATGATAAGTTATGTAGATTTAGGTTACCAACACATTATTTCTTTCAAACTAAGGTTAGATTCAATTAATATTTGCGCAGAGCTGACGTGCTATAAATCTGAAATGAAGGCAATTAATTCGCAACTTTCCGCGAATTTTTTAATGTGACTTCAGCAATACCATTGTAACAAAAATTAGTGTTGGAATAGAACAGACCTAGTGAAGGTCGGGAAATTACTGGAGACTCCAACGAAACAATAGTCCACCCAGATCCACCACAGTTTCCCTTACGTCAGTACCACTAGCAAAAACACTACTTAAAAAATAATCTTAAACCGTGTGTCTGTTTATTCTTCTTTTGTTTTAAGATTTCGCGAAAAATTGGAAATTAATTAACTTAATTTTGTCTTTGAATTATCAACTTTCGCAAAGTACCTCCTGAATCTATAAAATATTTGTAGCAAAGTGTCGATTAAAAGTCCACATACTTTTGTCGGGATATAAAATTACTTATATTTCGCACATCGTTTCCGTGATTTTTTTTTTTGAGTAAAATTATTATTAACATGCAAATCATATAACACGACAACAATATCCTCCAAGATGATCCCTGTGATTCAGTATTGTGAATCATGGCATTTGGCACATCGAAATGCATACTTTTGTGAACAATCTCTCGACCTTGCGGTCGTTCCTCTTTACTGAGCACGGCTCTACACTTTTATTGCTAAAAAATACCTAACTGGGATTTACTAAAATATCTAAATCCTTTATTTTAGAATTCCGTAACCTTAGAGGTATCAGATATTCGCAACAACAATTTAACGGGGATCGAAGTAAAAACGAATAAAAATAAATAAATGCAGTTTTTTTTATATCAAAATCTCCTGATAAAAACACTAAAGATGTTAATGATGAGTTGCTATCCGTGTAGCGGGGTAGTAATGCCACATGCATATGTCTACTGACTACCTGCCCTCCAACTAGAACATAAACGGAAAGGCATTGACCTATAGCGGCAGGAAAGGATAAGGCGGTGGTACCATATACCCGGATAATACGTTGCAGAACTCTATCACCTAGTAGTCACGATGGTAGTGACACGTACATTGTGTAGCCAATCGTGCACTTTCGCCTTTTACGAACTGCCTTGTAGAATGACAGTTGGTCTATTTTTCAAAAAAGTATTAACATATATTTTATTTTAATTACTGTTATGACTGCTATTTCTGCATGGTCAAAAAAAATCAATAATAGTAGCAACCGTATGAGCGTACTATTTTCAAGCATTTACAAAAGCGGCGAAACTCATTACTTACATTAAAACTACTAGGCGGTAGAGTTCTTTAACGTATCGCCTGGTCATTTTTTTTTCTGCAATAGCATCAGTGCTTGTCTTGTCTCAGTTTGGAGAGTAGGGTAACTAGTAAACTTATGCTTTCAGTATTAGAATCCCGCCACACAAATGGCAACGCATAATTTCTTTGCTGTTATTGACTTTGGTTCCCTATGTCCATTACCAGAATATGTTTGCTACCTTGTAGCAAATTAAGTAACTGTTTTTAGGTTTCATGATGTGATAAATGGTGAGTCTATCGACATATCTTGAACTTATATATTTTTTATATCATAAAATAGCAAACAAACAGTTGGCTTTTCTGATGGGAGTGAAAAAAACATAGCCTATAGACACTACATATGTTACTGTATAAGTTTACCGGCTACCTTACGTAACAACCTGAAATACGGTCATTTTTTTCATTATCTATAGTAAACAGTCTGATAACTTGAACAAGAGGCAAGTTCATCATATCTCATAGCAAAAAATGCACAAACATTTTGTTCATTCATTAAACAACGTAAACCTGTAGCTTTAATAAAGCAGGAAGTGTTTTATAATGTTCCTGAGATAATCCATAGATAATTACACTAAAATGATAATTACGCAGAGAATACATGAAAAAACTGCTAATGCAATAATAATTGTAGTTTAATGTTTAAGTCGAATTATGTTCAAACTTTTAATTTTAATTGCTGACATTTAAAAAATCTTAACAGACATTAAATATATAATATTTTCATGACCAATCTGTTGGTTGAGCAGGCAGAGAATTGTCTCTACTATATTGCTTTCAACAAACAAATAGGTTTTCTAGATATTTATCATGTTTTCATTGTATAGTTACATAACTTAAATATTAAGGCTAATATTTAACTTAAATTATTTGTAATAACTTTTGAAACAATGTCCTTGGTGCATCACTACATAGTATAAAACAAAGTCGCTTTCTTTGTCTGTCCCTATGTCCTTATGTATGCTTAAATCTTAAAAACTACGCTATGGATTATGATGCGGTTTTTTTAATAGATAAAGTGATTCACGAGAAAGGTTTATATGTATAATAACATTCAATATAGAGTCGAAAAATAATGTAATTTTTGAGGTTTCTAATGTGATGTAAATACCCTACGAGATTTATCAAAATAATGTACTAAGTATTTGTACATCTTGAAAAGGTTGTGGCGCCGGTGGTCCGTACCGATGAAGGGATATAGTGTGGTTGAACCAACGGGTCAACTTATTGTCAGGTGACGTCATAACTGTGGAGGTTGATGACGTCAGACAAGGACAAGTACGGGGAAAAGGAAGATCTTCCCAACCAGGCAAGGTGTACTGCCTGGGGACCGAAGCCCGTTTGAGAAGCGTTGAAACTTGTATATAGTGTTACAAGATAAATAATTGTGATATCGCGATTCAGGATTTTATTTTGAATTTCATTTTTTCCATTTGTTATTGCTTTTTGTCCATTTTTTATTATTTTTTCTTGTAGCTTTGTGATTGTTTTGAGCCGCTACAAGGTCTACAGAAAACACCGCGATGATATATGTCTATCCCTTATGGATAATCCACAATAGCATTTTTTTGTCATTTACTTTTTACGAGAAATAATTGCTTATTTTCGAAGCAATTTTAAGTTATACAGCATTAATCCTTTTCCAATTAAGTACCTTAAATACATTGTTGATTTAATATAGATCAATATGGCCGTTTACAGTATGCAATTTAAATGAATATTTTCGAAGATATATATTTTCGAAGATATAAGATTTAAAATGCAGGGGCATAGCGGTGGCGGGTTTACCTGCCGGTCGGCGGCGCCGAGTTTCCAGTAAAGACAACTTTTGCAATGATCATTAATAAATCGTATAGTCAAACCTTCGACGTTGCAGGCTTAGATTTGAGCATTGAATGTTTTTCACATGGCCAACTATATGTCGCTCGTTCAAGAGTAACCTCTAAAGAAAAAATGTTTGTATTGTCTAATGACTTTCTTGTCTTGCGGTGAACGTTGTATATGAAGACATTATATAATAAATTAATTGTAAAAATAAAATAAATAGGTAAAAATATGAAAATTGTAGTTTATAAATTTAGATTTTTTTATATCATAAGATAGCAAACAAGCGGGTCTCCTGATAGAAAGAGTCAACCATCGCCTATAGACACCAAAGATGTTAATGGTGTATTGCTATCATGTGGCGAGGTCTAATGCCACATGCATAAGTTTATCGGCTACCTTAATCTCAAAACCAGAACACGACAGCGACTAGCACTAACGCTATTGCGGCAGGAATAAGTAAGGCGGTAGTACTAGACCCGGTCGAGTCGATGCAGAACTCAACCACAGTAGTCACGATGGTAGTGATGCGCATAGCCACTCGGTCGCCATTTACGACCTGCCTGGCGGAACGGCAGCTGGCCTATTCTTCAAAGGAGCCCGGTCCCAACACGTGGGATATTCCAAATATAGCAGGAAATCTTCATGGTATAGAGAAAGGGGAAATGTTTTACTCCAAATTTAACGCGTGCGGGCCACGGGCAGTAATGAATAAATCAAAACTACTGGATCGATTTTAATCATTTTTAACTTCCAACTACGTGTGTACTATGTAGATAAGGAAGTTACTAATTTTACCCCGATTTTCGAAAATCGAGTTTACACCAGATGTCCACGTTTTGAGGTCCTAGGAACCTTTTCCGACTATTTTCACGATGACGTCAGTATGTCTGTATGTGTGTGCATGTGTGTATGTAAACATCTCATAACTTTTGAACAGCTGGACCGATTGGAAAAACGGTTGATGGCATTCGATTGAATTCCGCTCAACTTGGACTTCCTGAAAATTTGAACCGATTTGGTCCAGGAGATTTTGAAAAAACGCCAAAATAAATTTTGGCGAAACAGTATTTTTTTTATAACTTCCAGATTTATGCACCGATGAGTACAAAAACTAATCAGTTCTATTCCTCAAAAAACTACGTCTAATACATAAGTTGCATCAAAATCGGTTTATCCACTTGGGAGTTATCGTTGACGAAAAATTTTGATAGGTGTTTTTCGACATAGCTTCGAAATTTTTCAACCTATCGATAATTTAGCTAAAGCAATATTTTAGATTTAAAAATTGAGGTGAACGCCATCATCGTTTTCAAAATATACAGTTTTTCAAAAATTAGTATACTGCCATTTTTAAAAAACTAGATGTTTGAATTGAAAAATCTATGCTTATATTTTTTACTCTTTTGAGCATAAAATATCTTAATTTAGTGGGAAGTTTCAGGGATGGTCCGTAGGGTCAATCTTTTACATTATTTTCACTGAGTGACATAGGCTTTATAAATATTTTACACCCGTGCGAAGCCGGGGCAGGTCGCTAGTGCAATTATATACACTAATTTTATAAAGAGGAAAGATGTGATTGTTTCTTTGTTTGTAATATATAAACTTAAAACTACTAAACCGATTTTGAAAAATTTATTTACTAATATAATGCTACATTATCACTGAATACTTTTTACCCAACGGATGAAAATGTTATCTTAAAAGTTATAAAAATCCATGCCTCCAAATTCGCAGCGTTTATCATGATTCTTATTGACAAGTCACTGGCATTTTAGGCTTTTTAATGTTTTTCTATGTTTTAATTTAAAATCATGTTAAATGTATGCGTCACTATATTTCCTAGAAACACCAGTAAACTGGTTTCAAAACATTTTAAGCATGTTCGGTATTTCGACTGCTCTGTTAAACGAGTAATTAGGTAGGTACCGACCTTTAACCCAGTCGATGGGGCTTGATTTTGATTCCCATGATTTGATAGCATAGGCAAATAATTTGATTACTTAATTAAATTGTTACTCAATCACCAGGATTAGCTCAATTTTTTTTATTTGTCACGCAATTATTATTTTTAGCTATGCATACATGAAAAATATGTTGAAAATGGTCCAGTAGTTAATTAGGCTTTAAATGTAATCCTGCGAATTATTTAGTGTCATATATATTGATAGATCTTTGTATTCATGAGTTAAAGTATTTGTTTAATGTATTTCAGTATTTATATATGTATTTCTATGTACAAGTATCATTGACTAATACCCACGTCACAAGAAAATAAATTGCTTACTTAAGGTTAGATCAATTCGTTGAATTTGTCCAGCGACATTTATTATGTCTACACAGTAGAAGGTCTGTCGAATATCTGCAGACAATAAGAAATACCACCTATCGATTTTAAGTAGGAAATAATGATAATGATCTTGAACAAATTAATCGAATATGCTTCATTTTGATTTTGTTTAAATAGATGTGTTTACATTACTATAAACATACGTATGTTCTTATACAGACATAAAATAAAGCTATGGAGGCGGAGACTATACTTACGCCAATGGCCGCAAGGTCAGCGACTTCCAAGCCTGGTTGGACAGTGAACTGTCTATTCTATAATTCCTGCATGAACTTTTCATTCAATTTAAAATAAACTTACTTTCTTTAATCACTCTCAATGCGAAGGTTCAATTCACATATTTTGTAGTTCTTGTATGCATGACGTCGATTTATCTTTGTGTATTCTTCGGAATTAGACATTCTATCTATTTGAAACATATAAGTAAAGGCTAATAAAAAAAACATACCTGCTACGAAAGTAATAATTCATTTTTATCATAGCAAAATAGTGCGGATAGCTTCATATATTACAGTACTCAAAATTGGTATAAGTAATGTCGAGCATATAGATTACAAGTTTTGCTTTTTTGCTCATATGATATAAAAATATATTTTTATATCATGTATAATCTATATTTAAACTATATATTTGTTCATCAAGTCAAATAAAGAAAATATAGATATAGGAAACTACGTTTTGGTACTAAGGTTATTGAAGCTTGTGGAGGGGCGCAGCCAGCTGACGGCCGCCAATAGTGAAAGTGAGTTGTGGCTTGCATCGATTCAGATACAAACTACTCAGCTTTATAACATTTTATTAGGTCTTTTGTAAGTTGTATAAAGTGTATGGACTGATCGCGTTACATGAAATATGCTCGGGTGGGAAGTGTTACATATTTATTAAAAAGAGAAAAAAATAAGGTCTTACTAATAATCGTACATTAAAATAAAACACAATTTTGTCATACTAATAATAAAAATAATCTATATATTAATACTCGAAAGAAAAATTTGAACCCCTTTTAAGACAATTGCGCGAACGGTGGAGGATGAAATTTGGCACAGTTAAAGTTTACATTGCGGAGGACTGCATGAAACTAATATTTTTGCATAGAATGCATATGAAATGTATTAAATAAAAATAAACGTTATACAGACTAAGTTCATGTTACATACATGATGTTATTCACACATATATACTGAAATGACTACTACTATATTACGTTACGAAAATGACAAGCATTGACGCTATTGCGGCAGGATTAGGTAAGGTGGTGGTACCAAATACCCGGGTGAGACTTTGTGGAACTACCTACCTAGTATTCACGATGGTGGCGACACGTAATAGCTGGTCGGTCGCCTTTTAGGACCAGCCTGGCAGAACGGCAGTTGGTCTATCTTCAAAGGAGCCCGGACCAACACAGGGGTAGTGAATTACAGTACCGCTACGGAAATACTATATAGAAAATTTCCTGTGAGATTTTTAAAATTTTACAGGAAATTTTCTCATTTTCCCGGCAAATCAAGTAACCTACACATTAAGACAGCATAGTCTACCTGTAAAAGTCTCCAATTATTACGTCTTGATTAATGGTGGTTAATATAACGCATAGAGGTAAATTATAGCGCGCTATGCATACTCAGCGTATAGCATACGCTATTTAGATTCGCATTCGGCGCTATAACACCATGCTACACTTAGCGGCTAGCGTAGGCCGTAGTTATAAGAACCTACGAAGTTACGAACTACGTAATCTAAAGAGTAACGTGCTAAACCGTAGACTCTCGCGCGATCGGTGTTCCAGTTACACGTGGTAATATAATAGTCTATAACGTAGCGCGGTAAAAATATTGTTTATAGTCTATAACGCGCTATCATAAAATAGTTTATTTGAATAATGCTAGTCTTGATCATATAATTAAAACATTTATCTTCTACACTTTCACAATCATATTATTGAGGAAAGAATAAACATTTTTGGCGTTATCCGGACCCCTTTTGTTTTTCTGCCGAGTAGTTTGTAAAAAGTACAGGATTGGCCAAATCTATCACTATCATCATAAAAAAAGTAGTAAAGCAATGGCTTTACTTTTTCTATGGGTCCGATTCACGTAACACAGTCGAATATTCGTATACATTGTCACGTTGTAGGACGACGCAATATTGTATGTTTGTAAGAGCCCTTAACGCTTCCACTTGACTGATTGCCGCAATAGTGTCGATATTTTACAACGTTTTGTTTAAATGAGTAGGTAGCCATATATACATACATATATATATATATATATATATATATATATATATATATATATATATATATATATATATATATATATAAAACAATTGCTATTCGTTAGTCTCGCTAAAACTCGAGAACAGCTGAACCGATTTGTATAATTTTGGTTTCGAATTAATTGTTGAAGTTCAGGGAAGGTTTAAAAGGTGAGAAAATATAGAAAAAATAAGAGTAGTTAGAAAGGCAGAACAACGTTTGCCGGGTCAGCTAGTAAACTTATAAATGTGATATTTCGACTAGCAAAATGGATGGCAAAGCACAATTTACATTTTGCTGTCTAGGCGCGAAAAGAGAGAACCGTCTGGATTCTCTTGATGAGAAAAGGACGACCATTTTTCTCTTTTCATCAGGAGAGCTATCAGCTTGCTTGTTATCCTATGATATTAAAAAATGTAAATTTATTTTTCAATAATAACATCTATAGAAAACTCCACAAAGTAGTAAGCAAACTCCACAACACTGTGTTGGCAACGTTCGTTACATAACTGTATTACTTAAGGTTTTGCATGCATCGAGATGGCTATCTCAATATCAGTGTCTTGTAAAATGTTTGCCAGTGAGAATGAAATGCAATACGATGCTTTATAACAACATTTTCATAATCCAAATATTTTAAACACAAAAATACTGAGTTCCTACGTGAGATACTAGGCAGTAGAGCTCTGCAACGTTTCGCCCGGGTGTTTGGTACCACCGCCTTACCTATTCCTTCCACACTAGCGTCAATGCTGTCATTGTCGTGTTTCGGCTGTGAGGGTAAGGTAGCCAGTAGACTTGTCCAAAGTGCCATTGCCATCCCAACACGGATAGCAACGCACCATTGGTGTCTTTTCGATGGTTTCTATTTCCATCAGAAGAACAATCTGCTTGTTTGCTATCCTATGATATAAAAAAAAATTAAAAAATCTTAGGTATCAAATAAGTGAAGGCTCCTTTTGAAAAATAGGCCATGTACTATACTACAAGGCAGTTCGTAAAAGACGAACTTTTAACCAAAACGTGTCGCCGTCAGGGCCGTCTTAGACTATGCTGGGGCCCTTGGGCACACAAAAATTCGGGGCCCTTTTGGAATGTAAAGAAAGCAAATATACAATTTTTTTTTCACTATGACCTGCTTTATTAATCCAATATATTATCATAACACAATATGTCATAACATATGTTATTACATATGTCATTAACATTTTGCTGTCTCCTGCTAAAAAGGGAGGGAAACAGGATGTATTTTCCTACTCCTCCTATATACTTCTGATTAATTTCGTTGCGGGATCCAAGACAGCTTAGCTTTTCCCCAGGGCACCCTGAGCTCGCAACTCAGAGGTTATCAGGACGGTTGCCGCTGTTGATTCTGGTTTACAGAAGTTACAGTGGTGGGGACGAGAGGTGGCCCCATTGCCCTTTAAAATATGTCATTAATGACATTAGTATGTATGCTGCTGTTTTTTATTGTGATTACGACAATACACATAGTTTCTTTAGAGATTTCTGTTGAGCAAAATCTTCTATTAAATCCTTAAACTCAATTTTCTGAAGAATATTATTTTCTATGCTCATAATTGACAAATTACTTAGCCGTTTTTGTAACATTGTTGTTTGCAATTCATTTTTTATTCTCTTAAGCTGCGAAAATGCGCGACCATAATATTTTGATATTAAATGTGAGAGAAAATTTCGATCCTTCGGGGTCCTCTGAAGATGGGGGCCCTGGGCACTGGCCCCGAGTGCCCTTATGGTAAAGACGGTCGGTCGCTGTTATTGACATACCAATAGATAATACTCTCTTTTGAAGAATAGACCATCTGCAATTCATTTTTCTTCCTGGTGCCAAATAAATAATTGTCTATTGCCACATAGTGACTACTAGGTGATAAAGTACCTCAGCGTCTCGCCCGGATTCGATACCTCTGCCTTCCCTGTTTCTACCGTAGAGGCGTCAATGGTTGTTACTCGTGTTCCGGTCTAGAGGTCAAGCTAGAAGGTAAACTTATATCATACACGTGTTTGGTTTTTATTTAATAAAGCAAGATTTTGCCAAACATTGTTATAAATGTGCGAATTTTATTCTTTTACACTGATATCCCCACTTTGAAAAAATAGCAATAGCGGGTAAGACACGTTAAAAACTCGACATCAGCGTCGATCAGAGCAAGATATATTGGCCTCAGTTAAAAGGAACACAGTATTTGAATAATCTAGAACGTGCATAAATAATTTAAAGTAAATTCATTTGTTAATTTATATTTCATTATGGATATTATAATATAGAATGTTAGAATTGGAATGAATAGAATAAGGATATTAGGATAATTGTTTTAGTCATATTGAGCAATATAAAGAAAATAATATACGTATCATAAAATTGATTAAGTAATTTTAATTAGTAAAAACATTTCTTACTATTTATGACAAACACATGGCTACTTACTATATGTTCTACATCGTGTTGTCTCATGCACTACAAGCATGGGAGAGTATGTTTAATTACTAAGTGTAGGAAATTCCTTAAACATGTGGCATTGCCATCCCGCCACACTGATAGCAACGTGCTATTAACATCTTTTATGTTTAGTTTAGTGATATCCAATGGTTTTCTCTCTCCATCAAGAAAGCTATCTGCTTTTTTGCTATCTCGCAATTAAAAAACCAGAACGGTGGTCTCTTTATTAGCAAAAAAACTATTGTGGTACGATGTGGATTGAGTTAGAATTTACAAGTATTAAAATACAAAATACTTTAATGCTGTAAATCAACCCGTAAAACTGTCGGCGAAGATTATCGCCAGAAATTTGTATAAGTCAGTCAAATACGGTGATTGGGATCACTATATTTGACCGACACTACCATCACGCCTTAGATATATGGTCTGCAATCATGCCAATCGACAGACTGATGAATTTCGGTATACCGGATCGTTAATTTATTTATTTTGAGGTGCAGGCTTTTTTACTTCACGAAAAATCTTGTTTCATATCATTAAAATCAAACCGTCAAGATTTCGGCGACTGATTCAACCGGTCTATTTATAAAATGCGACCTTTAATTTTTCATAATTGGATATTTTGTCGTCATATTTGTCACATACATTTTCATTGCTTAATTACATTCTAGTTATAAATCAAACGTAAGAAGTAATTAACACGAGTCACGCAATCATTCACGTAAATGGCAACGTATGGCGGACCAGAAATCCAGTGGAGCGTATATGTGTGCACATTCGTGACTAGGTGAGAGGTGATTAGCTGTTATATAGCCTATACTGTTTTATTGAAGTGAATACTATAGGCGCATTATTTTAGGTAGGGAAAATCTTAAAGCTTCACGTCAGCAACATGGTAATGTTTAAGGTAAATTTATAATAATTTAATTTTTAATATTGCAATCAGTTTGGAAATTCAGAATATAGTTCTAAGTTTGAACTTCTGTCGGCAGTCCTCCTAACTGCGATTTTTTTTTATAACGTTAGATAGCAAACAAACAGATGGCTCTCCTGATGGAAAGAGATACCATCGCCTATAAACCAAAGATGTAAATAGTACGATGCTATCCGTGTGACGGGATGGTAATGCCGTCTTATCTCATCCTGGTGCAGCAGGACGTTGCGGAACTCTACCACCTCGTAGTAACGATGGTAGTGACACGTATGGGCAATTGGTCGCCTTTTACGACCTGCCTTGCAGTACGTCAGTTAGTCTATTCTTCAAAGGGAGCCCGGACAAACTCGGGTAATTATTTTTTCGTAATGGTGGAACCCCGAAGGTGTAAACTGTAATCTCAAAGATATACTCTTGATAATTATTGAACTCTTTTATATCTACGACACTGTAAATACTGTTAACCGTTGATTAGTGATCTTGACTATGTAATCAGTAGGTTTCAGGTTTAATTCCCGGCAGGAGCAAGTCTTTATGTGATGAGCATACATGTTTTTTTATTTCTGGGTTTGGGTGTTTATTAAATGAAACTATATATAAATATTTATATAAAGTTTCTTTTTTACAGTTAAATTATATCATAGATTGAATATTTAATATACTCTACCGTACTATATACATCTCACGTATCCCGATCAAGACAAAGAAAATAATCGTATTTACGGAACCATTGTGAATAACATTAAGGTTCCATTGTGAGGAAGGAAACGAAATGTCAGGCAAAATAAGTGAACATAAAAAGACGTTCCAATCCACCACGATTCACGGGTTTGACTATCAGTGAAATGAATGGTGATGGCTGCATTTTACCAACCTGATAACAATTATTACTTATTTTTTTACGATAACCAGAGCTTACGACTTTACGTGCTCATGTAAAGGACAGAGGTATTAACATCGCGAGACCCCAATATATATTCTTATTACTAAGTCAGATTTTATTAGAAAATTACATATTGGCCCCGTCCCGCCCCGTTGGTCGAGTGGCTAGCGACCCTGACTACGCTACGCAATCAACGGGGCTCGGGTTCGATCCCCGACGGGGACAAGCATTTGTGTGATGAGCATAAGTGTTTGTATTTCCGGGTTTGGGTGTTTATTATATATATTCTAGTATTTATATATGTATTTCTATGTATTAGTATCGTTGACTAACACCCATAACACAAGCAAATAATTTGCTTACTTTGGGGTTAGATCAGTAAGTGTAATTTATTCCGTGAATATTTATTTATTATTTATATTCTATACTTTCAGTTGGTAAAATTCCATTGTTATTAGACATTATTATTATTGTACTTGTACTTAAATATTACTTCTAAACATATATTTTAAATTTATATTACTCGATCAGTTTTACTTTTTAAAGAATCTTTGGGATGTTAATATACTTAATGGTAAAGTATATTACATCCTGAAGATGTTATATTTTTTTTATATCCGTATTATTGAAACCGACAAACCTGTGAATCACGGCGAACCGGAAATTCTATAAATTTTCGGTTCACTCTGCCTAACCCGCAAAGAAATTGGTGTTATAATACATCTTATAATTTCTACGTAGGCGAAGCCTCAAACATCAGGTAGTCAATTATAATAATATGCATGCAAGAGTCGCACACAACTCTGCAACGGCCTTGTGCAATGTTATAATATGTTTATTATCGCTAGAATTCCGGCCTTTCGTTACAGGATGTTAAACGCCCTTCGATGCGTAAGGTTGTATTCACCATCTTGTATAATACTACCATTGCGGTGACGTCAGTACTTGCGTGCTTTCTTACTTTCGAGTCCCCAGGTAAAGAACATATAAATTGAACCACCGACTCGCAGCTCAGCAGTAAGGTATTTGCCTGGCTTTAAGGCAAAATGGTCGCTAGTTTATCCAGTCGTGTCAACGTTTTTCTTTGATAAAAAAAACTTTTCCTAGCATAGAATCAATGCTAAATAACACATAGAAACACGCCCATGAAGTTTAACAAAGATGTCATTGCATCAATTATTTCTTGTGACGATGAAACACGTATAGACATCGTATTTATCATTATCAAACTAAATTTTATATAACTTGAATATTTCTGTTAATTTCTGTAGCACTGAAATAAAATCTGCTAAAAGGTACGGCAGCTACAATATCGCATATTTCATTTGCGCTCGCTCGTTGATGTCTTTTGTCCTCTATTTGGCGGACATTCAAACAACGTACATTCAGCAAGTTTATTTTTAATTAAGTTTAAACTGCGTACATTTAGAAATTTTACTTTTTAATAAGAAACATTCAAACTGCGTACATTCAAGAAGTTTATTTTTAATACGAAAACATTCATACTTCGCACATTCAAAAAGTTTACTTTCAATTCGAGAATAATCACACTTCGCACATTCAGAAAGTTTACACTTCAATTCGAGAACACTCAAACTTCGCACTTTAAGAAAATTTATTTTAATTGAATTTTCATAGAAGAGAGAGAAAACGAAAATATTCAAACTGCGTCCACATATTGAGCAAATTTACTTTTATTATTTTATTACTTTAAATCAATCTCTAATTATAAATTGTTATTATTAAATAACCATATATAACCATATACAATAATAACAATTTTATTTATTATTTTATTTTTATAATTATTATTATTAATATAATATTATTTTATTTATTATTTATATTAATAAAAATTATATTTAAAAAAAGCGTAAACAATATAAGTACACATATATTATACTTTTTTAATAAAATTATTGGTTTTCAGCTTTTATCAATGCCAAATTCTTGGTAATTTAATAAATAACTATTAGCACGGCAAACCCCAACTTAGCAGAGGAAACCTTGAGCCAAATATTAACAACCATTAATTGTGGAATAGTAGTTTCTAATAAAATAATTGTAATCACCTATATAAATGTTACCCACTGGTAATTGATAAACTAGTTAGACTGGCTATGCAAAATTTATAATTGGTTTGAGAAATACGTTTTTATTTGGTTTCAAAACCTGCTATTTTATTAATAATGTATCGACAAATAATTTTTAAAGCAAACAACAAAGTAAGTACGTGTTATTTATAAGTATTTTAGCTACATTGCATTACATGAACAATGTGGTTAAACCAATTTCAAAAATTGGTTTAAGCACATTTTGCAAACAACTTCACTGTTACCCCGTTGGTCTAGCTGTACCAACCACGGTATAGATGTACCAAATCCCAGGTTCCAATCAGTACGAGTGCCGAATCACCTATTAAGTTATCGCAAATCAAAATAAAAAAAAAATTGTTTTTTTTTTCAAAATAAAAACTGTAAAACACCGTCATAGGTCCTAATATTGATTAATGATGTATATATTTCTTGCACCCTTACAATAATAACGCATAGAACGTCAGTAATAGTACCTACAAGAAATTTAAGCATTTATAGTAAGCCTTTAGAGGCTTTTCAGACAGGTATTCACGTGATGAACAAAGATGAACATCTTTCTTTCTAAATTTGGGTGTTTATTAAATCTATTTCTGTATACATGTATGTCTGTGTATTAATATCGTTGTGTAACACCCACATCACAAGCAAATAATTAGCTTACTTTGCTAATTTAAGAAAGACCCGATCACACTATCGAGCCGCCACTGCATTAGCAAAAAGAAATTTTCTGTTAAAAATTACGGATAGATTAGAAAAAGAAGGCCCTTGGTCTTCTATGTATCATGAAATCAAAAATCGTACGAAAAATAATTTATCTTTTTATAATAATATTAAAATTAACGATACGTATACGCTTAGCTTAGAGGAGACAGCGAACGCTCTTTTTCATACTTTAATTCCGGATGATAATCTAGATCGCGATAACGAATATCATCGTGAAATTAGATCGCAAGTTGACGTGATACCTGCGTCCCCCATGTCGAGCCTTGTAACGTTAGACGAACTTTTAAACACCGTTAACAACTTACCATCGAAAAAAGCCCCCGGAGAGGATAAAATCTCAAATTATATGATAAAACAAGCGTGTTTAGCGGCCCCGGACTCTATTTTAAAAATAATAAATCGTTGTATTGCTGAAGGAGTTTTTCCCAAAATATGGCGCCAAGGATATCTTAAAATTATTCCAAAGTCCGGTGACAAGCCTACGAATGACCCTAAATCTTATCGTCCCATTACACTTCTGCCGTCCCTTGGTAAACTGTTAGAAAGATTGATAGTTCCTCGACTTCTACCACGAGGGCCCACGTTCAATAAACAACAGTTTGGATTTACCGCCGGGAAATCCACTATCGATGCACTGCTCTCTATGAGAAAAATGGTAGAATTGTCACGAAATAATTATGTTGTAGGTATTTTTTTGGATATTTCTGGTGCTTTTGACAACGCTTGGTGGCCGATGTTATTGTTGAAATTAAAAACAAGGGGGTGTTATTCAAATATATATAAGCTAATTAAATCGTATCTAGAAAACGGTCATACGAAATTGCAGCTAGGGCATTACGCAGTGTCTAAACGCCTTACTCTAGGCTGCCCTCAGGGATCAGTACTTTCACCATATCTATGGAACTTAGGATTTGACGATTTATTCTCATTAGCCTTACCGGAAGGATGCTCGCTTATAGGTTATGCAGACGACGTAGCTTTAATGATACAAGCTAACACACGAGCACAGATAGAGTCGCTGGCTCACACTAGTCTTAATTTGATCATCAACTGGGGCTTGAGAAATCGTTTAAGCTTTGCGCCTCATAAAACGTTTTACTTAATATTAAAAGGTTCGCTCCTATCATCTCCCAGTATAAAAATAAATAATAGCACAATAAAGAGAAAAGAATCGGTAACATACTTAGGTTTGGTCATAGAAAAAAATTATACTTTTATAAATCATATTAACTATATCGGTGAAAAGGCTAAACGGAATTTCTTATCCTTTGCGGGCATATCTACCTCGACATGGGGTTTAACGTTTAACACTTTAAAGATAATTTATAACGCCACGTATTTAGGTTGTATCTGTTATGCTTGTTCAGCGTGGGCTGATAAAGTTACGAGTGGTGCGATCCGGCGCAAACTACTTCAAAATCAGCGTCTAGCACTAATATTTCTATGCAAAGCATATCGCACTGTAAGCTCCGAAGCTTTACCCGTTTTATCAGGCGTCTTACCATTAGATTTAGAAATTCAGCGTCGGGCTTCAATGTATTACAATTCTAGGAATTTTACTAACCCAGAATTTATCAACTCGCAAGCCCAAACAAAAATACGTCGCCTTTTTAATCCCGTAATCGACGTTACTAATGAATTAATTGATGAATGGCAGTCGCGTTGGTCTTGTTCAACTAAAGGACGGCATTTATATAACTTTTTCCCGTGCATCCGGGATCGCTTAAGTAAAACTTGGATAGAAATAGATCATTGTGTTGCACAGTTTCTCACTAGCCACGGTAATTTTAAAGCTAAATTATTCTCGTTTAAATTAGTTCCTTCTCCCTTTTGCGAGTGTTCTACATTAAACTGTAAATATGAACAAACTGCACATCACATTCTTTGGGAGTGTAATCTTTGGCAAAACGAACGTCGTCAAATGCTTGATAGTATCCAATGTATATCCGGTGTAATTTATTACTCCGATCTTGTGGGTACACGTGGGAACTTCCGTGCCTTCAAACGATTTTGTCACACTTACTACTGGAAGCAAAATTAAGTAGGCCATTCTGGTAGGTCCCTAATTTCCAAACTTCCGTGGTGCAATAGCAATCAGGCTTAACCTGATTGTAAAAGTCTCATTTCGTAGCATTTTTATGCTTTTAACATTTTGCTGTCTCCTGCTAAAAAGGGAGGGAAACAGGATGTATTTTCCTACTCCTCCTATATACTTCTGATTAATTTCGTTGCGGGATCCAAGACAGCTTAGCTTTTCCCCAGGGCACCCTGAGCTCGCAACTCAGAGGTTATCAGGACGGTTGCCGCTGTTGATTCTGGTTTACAGAAGTTACAGTGGTGGGAACGAGAGGTGGGCCCATTGCCCTTTACTTTGAGCTTAGATCCGTTCGTGTAATTTGTCTACTAATATAATTATTATCATTATAATCTATTCTTTAAAGAGGACCCTGAATCGATATGGCAATTTAAGCTTACTTTTCTACCACAGATTACATAAATGTCATTGGGAAAGAAATGTGTCGCCACACGTATGAGCAAACGCTGCTATCACTGTCAAAAATGTCATACATTTGTAGATATATTATATTGTGAAAAATTAGAAATAAACTATATTTTAGTATTTTATCGTACCGAATGAGATGATAAGGTTTAAAAATTACCCTTAAGGTGATTTTATTTCATCGGTAAGTAATATAACTCTGTATTTCTATGTGTAATTATAAGCTACACTGACAAACTAGGAAATAGTCTTGAAAGGCGTCTCCATTTAATCCGTGTTCTCTGCATTTTAAACAGTCTTGTAATTGTGTCGACGAATGACAATACACTCGCTATTGTACGTAGTTTAAAATTGAACTAGTTTCGTTCTAAACATCTGTCAAATATAATCGACATGAACCATTGACTTACTAACAAAACATGAACAATAACATATGACATAAAGTTAAACATTTATTAACTTTATTTCTGTTTTTATATTACCTAATCACTGGCTGCAGCGTGTAGCCCGCTGCATCATAAAAGTTTTTAAAGAATCCCGCGGGATCACCTAATTTTCCGGGATAAAAAGTAGCTAAATTTAGTGCTATTCCAGGTCATCATCTACCTGCATGTCAAATTTCATTCAAATCCGTTCAGTAGTTGTTGCGTGATTGATTAATAAACATTTATCGATCCATCTAAACTTTCGCATTTATAATATTTTAATGTAGATGGTTTTGTGATATTCTTATATCTAAATTTATATGTAATAGCCAAGTGCTTTAATAATACAGATAGTGTTTTTTGTCTTATTCTGGTTTGAATGGAAGGCGAATATGGCAACTAACTTTTGACATATGTGTTTGACTAACCTTTGATATATAAAAAAACATGTGTTTGTTTGTTATTCTATAATATAACAAAGTACACTTGACCACAAAATTACAAATAATGCTTTATTCAAGTTCTTTGTTTGTAATCCTTGTGTTAATCCAGGAGTCTTATGAGCATAGGCCCTCTGTCTTCTCAGCTCGTAAAATACTCTTCTAACAATAATTTTAATTACGACTGCTATGGGTCATTATATTCTAGACATTGCGATATTAAGGCTTTATTAACTTTATTCGCTTCAATATAACCATTAATCAAAACATCGGCATCTTCATTTAAAAGGTTTATAACCACTTAAAAAGCAGAATATCTGCTTTTGCTTATATGTTATATGCTGTGGTTTAAAATGTTAGCTCTAGTAGACTTTACATACGATGTGTCACCAATGATATTATGTAATTTTTCGAGTGATGGACTATAATATTATGTCAAATCATTCCATAGCTTTCGTTATGAAAGTCAAATGTGAACTTTAAACTTTTTAACACCATTCAAAGAGTATACAATACTACGTAAGAACACCATTGATGCCTCAATAGAGACTCGCGTTGCTAATGAATAATGATAGATAACACGCAGCCGCAAGATTTATCACATCCACTCACATATTACTTGAGGAAAGTGAGACAGCAGCTGAATACGATTCTTTATCTGTAGAAGTATTAAGACCTTCCCAAATACAAAAATTTTATACTCTGATATTAAATTCTAGAAACTGAACATTTTTGACAAGAACGCAAAAAGACCTCTATAAAATTAAGCTTAAAATTAAACTTTAGGTTAGGAATTATTAACTACCAAATTAAGTAGCAAATTTTTTCTGTGAATGTCATTTGAGTAATTATACACCGATTGTTAAGCACATTTTTACGTTTGAGTTATCTAATAAAGTATATTTATAATTACGTCATTAATTGCGGAAACTACGAAATATTGTTGTTCAAGTGAGAACGACCCTACGGAGGAACCGGATACACTGGAGGCCTTTGTCTTTCACATTATAATGCCTCCTATTAAGTGCATGTATCTATATCATGAATAAATTAATATTTCCTATTTCGATATTACAATTAATTCACAAATATAAGTTTTTTAATTCAAAAATGACTTTATAATGTCGGACGCGTCTTTTACGTTCACTTTCAAATAGGAAATTCTCAATTCGATGGAATATTTCGGGAGTATTCAGAAATAATTCTTTGCGTGAATTTAATGATTATTTTTATATTAGGGACTGGGTTTAGGAGTGGCTGTATATGTAATCGGTTAATTTAGTACTTAGTGTCTTAGATACAAAGTAATTGAATGTCTGTTAATGCAAATTTATTGCTTTAGAGTTATATCTTAATACATCGAATTTATCGAAATATTTTATAAATATTTAGATCTTTTTTTGATTAGCTTATTTTTATGCGCTTTTACACTGACTACTACCAAGCTGTAATAACGAAATTCGGGAATCAGTTAATCTATTACAATTATGTTTTCATTAGATTATTTTGCATGCCATCTTGTTTCAACAAAAATAACAACGGATAACTGTAATAAAGTAATAAATAGCTTCGAATTATATACTAATTAATAATACTTCATTTTTATAGTTATAGTTTCGGTTTTATATTTTTTCATAATTTAGGTTCCTTTTGATGTGTGAATAAATCGTGGGTATTATATCATTTCAAGTTTTATTGGGTTTCTTACTCTTACATATCATACCGGACTTACTGCATATTTGCCCCACCTACATTCACTTTTGTTTGTTACACCAGTAACATACAAGCATGGTTATCAAAATTAAAATGTAAAATAAATGATATAAACTAATAATCTTATGTAAATTAAAATTTAAAAACAAAAAAATAGTCTTTCTTTAGAAATCTAAACAAACAGTCACGTTTCATACTTTCGAAAGGGAAACTCTACAACCTACTTTACATATTTTTTATCGTTAAATACATCTTATATAATTTCATATAATACATCAAAACAAAAATACTATTAAATATAATATAAACCTTATAAACTTAAACTTAGAACAATATGTTAAGTTGTGTTGTACTTTCATATATACTTTTGCAGCTGATCGCATAACCTCGGTACTTATAGAAACGTTGATTTCTAAAACGAATTGTTTTTATATATAAAAAGCATGTCTTACCGTTTGTTTTAGATGTATATATAAATCCTTGTTTGTTTGTCACTTCACAATATTACAAAGGTTGGAGCACACTCGCGATTCGACGTCGTTGAGCATGGTGCGAGTGCGGTCGGTCGGGTCGCCGCACGCTCACTGGGCCCAACACAACCTTAGCTCTACTTCCACCAGTCACTTTTGTGATATTTCACTGACTCACGGACTGTCTTTCGAATAGGCTGTACTAATAAGATTTTTATCAGTTTATTTCGTACATATTTTTAATGACATGACAATTATAATTTGTATGAAATAGTAACTAAGTAGGCTCTGATGAACAAACATTGTTAAAAGATATTCTAAACTCTTTGTCGTCGGCACTTAGTGAAACTCCATTTTCATTCAATATTTTATATAAAAAACTACTTGTACTGTTTCACAATAATTGTAAAACAGTACAATTTTTTTATATAAAAAATTGAATTGTTAAAAGACATTCTAAGTAGCTTCTCGAGTTACTTTTATTCTTTGTACAAGTTATACAACAATATAAATTATCATTTAATATTTTATACTTAGATCATGTGGTCCTGACTCCCGGGTTTGATCCCCGGGTCATGAAGGTGTGATTGAGGTTTTTCGAGTTTTTTCGCTAGGGCGGTACTAGCTTTGTTACAGATGCACGAAGTCTTTAATTCAAATACCAGATCGAGCTGTTTGTCTTACGTTTTTCAGTTGTTCTGAAGTTTAAAAAGGTTCGAATGTAGCAAAGTCTCTTCAATTAAACAAAATCATTCGGCATTTTCTCTACTAATTTTGTGACTTGTTTTGCATCGACTGTCTTAAGTCAGTCCAATGATGTCCAATTCTGGATATAGTTGTCTCCTAAACTATAGATTAAAATTTGTATTTTGTAGGTATTCATCTTCTAAGACTGTAATTTGCTAATCTATTGGATCTATTTCAAGCGGTATTATTTAGCTGTAGATTTCATAATTTCTAGCTACATCTAACAGCTGTCACTTTTGTAAGCTAGCCGGTAAACTTATGCCTGTTTGACCAATCGAAACGCGGTTGATGGCATTTGATTGGGTTTCGCCAAACATACATTTTTTGAAAATTTGCACTTATTCGGCCCAGAAAGTTCCAGAAACTATAAAAAGCCTGAAAAAATGTCGGCGAAACAATGTTTTGTTTTAAATTAATTCTTGAAATTATTTTTATGTAAATTACTTTTATGTACCGATTGATTGCAAAACCTAATAAGCGTTTTTAATCAAATACTTGTGTCCTATGACATAAATTGCGTCAAAATCAGTATATCCGTTTGGGAGTTCTCGTTGAAGAAAACTGAGATTTGTTGACCTATTGATTTGACCTTCTATAATATTTTAGTATTTAAAAAATGCGGCGAATGCCGTCAAATCAAAATCGAATAAGTGTTCAAAAATTACAGCTTTTGTTACAAACCGAAAGTCTAGATGTTTTTTTTATAGTATAAGATAGCAAACAAGCAGATGGGTCTCCTGATGGGAAGAGTCAACCATCGCCTATAGACACCAAAGGTGTTAATGGTGCGTTGCTATCTTGTGGCGAGCTCTTATGCCACATGCATAAGTTTACCGGCTACCTTACCCTCCAACCCGGAACACGACAGTAACAAGCACTGACGCTATTGCGGCAGGAATAGGTAAGGCGGTGGTACCAGATCCGGGCGAGACAATACAGAACTCTACCATATAGTAGTCACGATGTTAGTGACTCGTATAGGATCGATATCGATAGGCTATATCGGTCGCCTTTTGCGACCTGCCTGGCATAACAGCAGTTGGCCTATTCTTCAAAGAAGCCCGGGACCAACACGGAGAAATTTTCCTTTGCTTAGCACTTGTTATTTACAATTACTTTAAAAAACTTACTTGAACTGGTAGTGTATTTATTAATGTCATTTATAACCCAACCAGCATCATCAGGAATGTTTTACTTAAATTACAATTTACGTTTGGGTTTCATTATAATAAAAATTAATAAAAAAAAATAAACTGGCTTGGTAAACATAATAATATAATTGAATGAATAAGTCTACTAACAGTACAAGTGAGTTTTATTAAAATAATCGCAAATAACAAGTGCTAAGTAAAGGTAACATGAGAGGCACATGGCAAGTTTTAATGAAACTGAGAGACAGAGATCAAATAATTTAAGCCGATTACAGCTGCGAACGACCTTGAGTTTCTGACAGGAGCAGCGCAAAAATTATATCGCGCGCTAGCTTGCTCCAACGTCAAAGAGTATTTACAGTGAATGCAGATACCTACGTTTTAACATTTTTGTTCACCTATATGAACTTTTATCATCCTGAATCGACTGAATGTTGTCAAACTCAAAACCAATAACCAGTAATCGCTCATTTATCGATTACATATACATTCGTTTTAGAAAAACGATAAATATCTAAAGAAAAAAAATGTACCGAAAATCGACAAAAAATCATATAACAATTTACACAATAATAACAGTTTCGTTTCCTATTTCTTTGAAAGTGTTGTAATATACAATACATCCCGTGTAGCACTTTATTTTAATACATACAATCAACAATTAATATTTAACAAAACCTTTCAAAATTTGATTTGGTTAAATATAATCTCTTGAATAATATTTTAAAACTAACTAGCTTCTTAGTTTTTGTTTCAAAATCTCGTAATAAAAAAGAAGATATATATAATTTGATTTAATGTTTATAGAGGAAACTACTAAATAAGTTGATTTATTTAGACTATTTGTATGTATAATATATTTAATTTATTTATTTTTAGTTGCGAAGTCCTTACTACCTTCAAATAATACCAGTTTTTTTTTTCTTTAGAGTTTTGCTTTTTATTCGCTTGCTTGAATTATCTTCGTTGTTTATATGTTTTATTTTTTATTTATTTTTGTACATTTATACAAAATATTGACAAAATACTTATCTATCTATAGCTAATAAAACATTCAAGCGTAAACGTAGGAAAGCGTAAACATGAATAGTCTCAAAATATTATTCAGCGTCTTCTAAGTAAGTACTAGCTTTCAGCCCCTTTAATACCCTCTTTTACCTCTTTAAGAGATAAAACTCACAACATCCTTACATGCACGTTTATTTAATTGAATTAAAGATCATGACTAATAAATTTGAAGAGATTTTGATTAAACATATTTTATTTTTTCTACAAACTTTACCACTTTTTTCATCCTTTGAAGAGATGAAATTTGAAAACCTTAAACTCGTATTCATTTAATTGTATTAAAAATCATAAATACTAAGTTTTAAATAATTTCTACAATATTCTACAATAAACAATCTATTTTTTATACAAACCAATGCTTTTTTTTACCCTTTAAGGAATAAAATTTTAAAAAATCCCCAAATTTATGATTCTTAAATTGTGTTGAAGATTATAAGTACCGAATTTCAAGTTATTTTCACCATAAACCTTTGATTTTTCATATAAATTGTAACACACACTTTTACTCCTTTAATGGATGAAACTTCTAACATTACATGCAAGTTTCTTCAATTTCGATTGAAGAGCATAAGTACTAAAAAAATCCAAAAATTCGTACTTCTTAATTGTATTAAAAATCATAAATACTAAATTAAAATAATTTAGATTTTATAGTAATGCAATAAATAAACAATTCATTTATGATACAAACTTTAAAGCCTCTTTTTACCTCTCTATAGGCTAGAATTCCAAAAAATATTAAATTTATATTTAATTTTTTTTCAGTTAAAGGATAATTTAATTACGGCATATCATTCTATTTGAGTTGTAATAACTCAAAAATGACAGAGTTTCAAACAAACTTTCACCCCCTATTTCACCATCTTAGGGGATGAATTTAAAAAAATCCTTTCTTATTCCTTGTCTATATCATAAGAACAACATCTGTAAAAAAAACAGACTTCTCGGTCCAAGCTCATTATCTACTATAAAAAAACATCCAAGCGTAAACGAAATCTTCAATTTCCAAACGGCACAATCTTACTATTGTGCCAAACGTTCTATCTGTACTATTACTCTTTGACTCGAATATGGAGAGCGGAGCATGCTAACATGCGACACAGCCTCCCCGTATGAACGCTACCGGGAGACTGACTTTCGACGCGAGCGCTGTCCGCGAATTAAATACTAAGGTTTTTATTGATTTAATAGCACACTATAATGATTTTGTAAAATTTTGAACTTAAATTTTATAAAGCAATAAATTGTCTGTAATAAAAAGAAAAAATCATCAAAATCGTTACAGTAGTTTGGAAGTTATAAGCAATTTTTTGTATAAAAATAAGAAAGATATTCGATTTTTTTCCGTCAAAAATAACAATAAAATTTGAAAAAACGAACTTAAAATTTAAACTTAATTATATTATACGTATAATGCATATTTTTTTTTAATTATTGGACCAATCGGTTAGCAGTAGTAGGCTTTCAAAGAGGTGTCTATTTCGTAGTTTGGCATTACCTATCGCCTTAATGTATGTATTTTAATAAATATAGGCACACTTTCATCAACATTATATAACAAGCCCGTATTGCCCACATGTCGTCACATGTATTCCCTGAACCGAACGGTACTTCGCCTCGGTCTCGGCGAATCTTCATCGCTGTCGAACGCAGGTTCATATCCTCGGTTCATATACGCGCCGCTCACTGAAGGTCGATTCACCATGTCATTTAACTACGAAGAAGAAAAACGACATTAAAGTTCCAAAAGAAAAGGAGGAAAAATAATTATTGGAAACATATTAAATAAATAATCACGGGACAAATTACACTTACTTAACTAACTAACAGTACTTTATTCAATAAAACTTTTTACAAGTTATTTTGACACGTCAACATATTTTTTTAAAAACTACTACCGGATCGGAAACGCGGCCACAAAGCAAATTGTTTGCTTGTGTTATACTCATAACTATTTGATCAACGATACTAATACATAAAAATACATATATAAATACTAGAATGTATTTAATAAACACCCAAACTTTGTTGAAAATGTAGTCAGGTTATAAAAAACAGGATATATGGATTGTACGTAAAAAGGAATACCCTAAGCTGTATTTATTCGGAAACACCCCTGCAGTGAATTGAATCCACAAAGAAGTAGTTCGAGGCAAATGCCAGCGTTTTGCAGTACTTATATTAATTCCTGGAGTATCCAGCAGTAATTAAATAGTACTGCTGGAATAAATATAAATACTGCAAAACACTAGCATCTACCTCGCACTCCTCTACATATACTCTATATTGCAGATAATCTATTTAGTATTTTACGATGTAGATAAAGCTATTGTAGGCAAATTGTTTAAATAGTTAGCAATTTTAAAACTAGTAGTTAAACAAGTTGTAAAAGTGCCGCATGTTATTTACGAGTTTTTAAGTGACATCATGACATAGGCTTAATAGCCTAGTCTCTTTGCCGGGCACAGCAAAATGAAATACCACAGATATCATAAACAATAATTTAGTAAATATTTCATTGATAATTAAAAAAAATAATAAAAAAGAAATACCATAAATGTTAGCTAAACTAATCATGAAGAGGAAATATTTGATTTTTTGTTTGTTTTTTTACGATTTAACTCAAAAACTACTCAACCAATTTCTAATTTCTTTCACCTTAGACAACTTCATTATTCAGGAATTACATAGGCTACTTCTTTATCGGACTGAGCAGAAGTAAATATTTTTTATATCATAAGATAACAAACAAACAGATGGGTCTCCTGATGGAAAGAGTCAACCATTGCCTCTAAGATGTTAATGGTGCGTTGCTATCTTGTAGCTATGTCTAATGCTACAAGCATAAGTACCGACTACCTTACCCTCCAAACCGGAACACGACAGTGACAAGCACTGACGCTATTGCGGCTGGAATAGGTAAAGTGGTGGTATCAGACCCGGGCGAGAAAATGCAGAACTCTACAACCTAGTTAGCCACGATGATAATGACTCGCATAGCCAATCGTTCGCCTTTAACGACCTGTCTGGCAGAACGGCAGTTGGCCTATTCTTCAAAGAAGCCCGAGAGCAACACGGGGAAAAATGTAAATGGAAGTAATGATTTTTGGTCACGTGAACAAAGTCACGAGTAACCTTTAATTTCTTTTGTACAGAAGAAGACTAATAGTCTCCTTCCATACAGACTATTTTTAAAGTTCCGACCAAATTTTAAAATTATGAACTAAATATTGAATAAAAAATTCGTTTTAATTATTAATGTAAATTGATTATAAGATATATAAAAATATTCGTTTAAAAATTTCCACTAAATTCATGAATTCGACGCACCGAATCTTGTGAATGAACTCTGTAAAGCTGGCAGGGTGTCATTTTACATTTTTCCTGATCAATTTTAATTTGGTTGAAGGCAATAAAATATTTTTGTTCGAATTTTTTGTAATTGAAAATACATTTATGCGTTTTGTTGTTTGTGTCGGATAAAATTGACATTTTGAGGTTTTTAATTTTTTTTTTTTTTTTGATTACGTAAATCGAACATATTATCCATTCTGAACAGCATCTGAAAGTATGGCCGGACTTTTAAAAGTAACCCTGTATAAATAAAATGAATAGTCAAAAGGTTTTTACGCGCATAACTTTGTAATTAATGCATCAAATGAGATAATTCTTTTTATGCTGCGTACCTTATTGTCAGGACAAGGTTTTTATAAAAGAAAGCTGTTAAAAATCGTTCGAAATGTTTTTTAAATCTAATCCGTGCAAAACCGGGGCGGGCAGCTAGTAAATAGTAAATATTCTATTAGTCATAATATATAGTACGATATGGTATTTCTTCGATCAGGGACATAGCCTTAACTGCTGCACTTTCCGGCTTTTCATAAATAACCAGAGAAGAGATAACCATCATCCTACCATCGTGACAATCACCAAGTAGAATCTTCAACGTCTCGCTCGTGCTGGTATTAAGCCGCCTTACATATTCTTGCTGCTAAAACGTCGGTGGTTATCATTGTATTGTTCTATTGGGAGAGTAAGGAAGCCCTACTAGCTTATACAAGTGGTGTTAGATTCCGGATACATGGAAAGCAACGCGTCATTAATATATTTGGTGTATATATTCGATGGTAATCTTTTACCACCAAAGGAGATATCTATGTGTTATGAATTTATAATATAAAGTCTTGACTTTATCACCCAAGCAAGACTATAAAGCTTTTTCGCATCCCTAGAAAGAACCCTAAATAGCCAATATTATTTTTTTATATTGTTTCGAGTCCTTTTTAAAGCATTGATAGAGCTTCGTAAAAAACATACGAAGACTTAAAATATGTCATTACCATTGTGACCAAATAGTGTGTTACCACCGCCTTTACTACCTATCCTTATCGTAATTAACATCGGTCTTATCACTGCCGTATTCCGATTGGGAGGGTAAGGTTATTACCAAAGTTATGCATGTGGCAATACGTCCCTGGATAGCAACACGCCAATTTGGTGTGTCTAAGTAATGCTATGCCTTTCTATCTAAGGCGATATCTTCTTGTTGCCAAAACATGTAATATAATAAAAATTGTACCAATTGCTACATAAACCTTGAGAATTATTACTGAGATTTTGCAATGTAACTATTAAGTCCCACATTTGATGGAATATTGTTATGGGTATGAGATTCGTTTGTGAGAAAAAGTATTAATTCCCACCGGGTTAAATGGTTCACTCGTCATTTCCCGGATAATTACTTTTATCTGTAACACTCTGATGTTATC
The DNA here is from genome assembly GCA_036924255.1 of Apodemia mormo. Classification (NCBI taxonomy): domain Eukaryota; kingdom Metazoa; phylum Arthropoda; class Insecta; order Lepidoptera; family Riodinidae; genus Apodemia; species Apodemia mormo. The sequence goes on along the minus strand of JAUPFN010000003.1, from coordinate 28,822,512 downwards.
TGATAAAGCCAATTCCGCATTTTTTATATAGACAAGATGGGTATACTCGTATACTGCCGTAATGAGTCAAACAAGTAAAATCTATATTATCTATATTAATATTATAAATGCGAAAGTTTGAATGTTTGGATGGATGTGTGGATGGATGTTTGTTACTCAACCACGCAAAAACTACTGAACGGATTTGAATCAAATTTGGCACACAGGTAGATGATGACCTGGAATAGCACATAGGCTATTTTTATCCTGGAAAAATTTGGTGATCCTGCGGGATTCGCAAAAAAAAATTTTAATGCAGCGGGCTGCACGCTGCAGCTAGTTAAGAAGAAAATTTCTCTAGACTTTTACTTGGTACTTTGTTTTTTAATTACTTTTGGTATTGGTTAGAAGCGTTTATATTTCGATTATCTTTAGCAATAAAAATCTAAACGAATTAAGTAAATGCCGCATTTTTCAATGTCTAGTGTTAATATTCCGTCGATATAGTCTATTTTTAATCTTAGAGACAAAAATGGCGTATGCAAATGTCAAGTTTGCAAAAAATGATACCAGATTTAGTTTGTAATGTTGTACCTGCAATACAACCGGTATTGTATGTAATACCGGTAATACCGGTATGCAATACCGGTTTTTCAGTTTTTATCTTTACTTGACGATTCAAATTTTTTACATTTTCTAAATTTTAAAAATAATAATGATTATACACTTTACTAGTGTATAATATATTGAGCATTATACATAAAAATACGCCGTTTTTTCGGATAAAAAATATGATTGCCATAATCATATTTTTTTAATTTGCAATATAGCAACACTCATCGTTTCGGGTAGAAACAAAAACGACGCCGTCTTTCCTCGTTCAACCTCTGAAGTGTTTGAATATACTCATTTTCTCTGCGTGAACAATAAGTTATATTTTCATTGAATTTCTTTTTGGTTAAGTATTTTGTTTATTTTTACTTTTGTTTATGGTTAACTGTTTTTTGTTGAACAATTTACGATGGAAGCTCAGTTATGTAATGTCGCGTAAACGTGATCAAGAAAATGTATCGCCGCAAAAAAGCTAGTCTCATGTAGTCAAATAGCAAAAAAAAATATTTTATTGTACCTGTACAAATATGTATTTATCTAAAAGAAAACAGAATCTCCAATTGAGACACAAAAAAATTGTTTTAAAAACTGCCCACGTATTGAACGTTTCTAGAGCTTTAATTTATAGGGTGCTGAAGGAACACAAAGAGAAATATGTAAATTAAGCTCTAAAAAATAGAACTAACATCTGATTTTAAAGATATTTGACGATTTTACTTTTTTGGTTATACAAAAGCCTTTTTGAAGGGGGGCTTCATCAAGCGACTTTGCACGGATTGTTTAGGCCAAATTACTTAAATTGAAAATAAAATATATGAATTGGTTCATATAGCCGACGACATTACCGATACATTTATAATAGACGTAGATGCCGAGTCTGATGATGAGGATTTAAAAAACTCAGGGAATCATCATCTGAATCTATTTAATATAATATGCATATGCCACATGCATAAGTTTACAGGCTACCTTACCCTCCAAACCAGAACACGCCAATGGCAAGTACTGACGCTATCGCAGCAGGAATAGGTAAGGCGGTGGTATCAGACCCGAGCGAGACAATGCAGAACTCTACCACCTAGTAGCCACGATGATATCGCATAGCCAATCGGTCGCTTTTTACGACCTGCCCTCGACGATGTCCGTAGGACACTCACACACATAAACACGATACAACGTCGAGACATGCTACGACGCGACATAATATGTAAAAAAATATGCAAAAGTCTTAAACGCTTCGACTTGATTGCTGTTTCGTTACGTGAATTAGGCCCCTGTCTGGCAGAACAGCAGTTGACCTATTTTTCAAAGGAGCCCGGGACCAACACAGATTAAATATGTTGTAACTGCACAGTATACATACGGAGTTGGGGTCATCGTAGAGGTAGGCGGAGTCGCGCTCGCGGCGGGAGTGCTCGAGCAGCACGGAGTCGCGGCGCGACATGAGCGCGCGCAGCGTGGTGTGATTGCACAGTATACATACGGAGTTGGGGTCGTCGTAGAGGTAGGCGGAGTCGCGCTCGCGGTGGGAGTGCTCGAGCAGCACGGAGTCGCGGCGCGACATGAGCGCGCGCAGCGTGGTGTGATTGCACAGTATACATACGGAGTTGGGGTCGTCGTAGAGGTAGGCGGAGTCGCGCTCGCGGTGGGAGTGCTCGAGCAGCACGGAGTCGCGGCGCGACATGAGCGCGCGCAGCGTGGTGTGATTGCACAGTATACATACGGAGTTGGGGTCGTCGTAGAGGTAGGCGGAGTCGCGCTCGCGGTGGGAGTGCTCGAGCAGCACGGAGTCGCGGCGCGACATGAGCGCGCGCAGCGTGGTGTGATTGCACAGTATACATACGGAGTTGGGGTCGTCGTAGAGGTAGGCGGAGTCGCGCTCGCGGCGGGAGTGCTCGAGCAGCACGGAGTCGCGGCGCGACATGAGCGCGCGCAGCGTGGCGCGCCGCGAGCCCGCCGTGCCGCCCAGCGACGGCAGCCGCGTCGCCACCGCCGATACCTCTGACGGACACATTTACACATTCAAAACAAACAAAAAAAAAAGTATCTTCACGCCCATATCCCCGAAGGGGTAGGCAGAGGTACAAGTGCACCCACGATTAGCCGAAGATACTTGGCCCCACAATGTGATAGGTGGCAAGCCTATCGCCAACCGGGCATTTCCAATCCCGGGCAACTTTGTGTTTCTCAGAAAACTGAAAAAACACTTTTTTTTATGTGCCCGACCCGGGAATCGAACCCGGCACCTCATGTGGTCAACGCCAACGCTGGACCACTAGACCACAGAGGTTTTATTAAAATAAACCTTTACAAAGCATAGATAAAGTCACAATATAAAAACCGGCCAAGTGCTAGTCGGAATCACACACGAAGGGTTCCGTATTATGTATCGTTAGCCCCTATGGAGAGTAGAGGGATAGGATCGAGATCTGAGGATCTGAGGATCGAGAAACCTGGTGGCACAAGGGAAAGTTAAATGAAATACAGAAGCTAATAATATATATTGACCATAAGAGTTAGACAGTCGACACTGATATTAATTGGTACACCCGGAGTGTGGAGATGCTCGTAGATATTTGATGGGGGCGCGTGTGGGAAGCAAGCACAGCGGGTTCACGCTGACGGGCACGGGCAGGCAGGTAAAGCAGGCACGATAAGGCAGCCACGAAGAACAAGCACGATGATCACGCACAAGAATAAGTCCCGCGCCCAGTAGACACGCACGTAGTAAGGCACGCTCTCAGTAGGCAAACGCTCAATGGCACGCATAACGTCAAATGCGAAAAATGTGCGCAGAGACCAACTTGAAGGCACCGGCCCGAACTAAATAGGATCAAGACCGGTAAAGGAAGCTCCGGACTTATCTTCGAGACTTCTTCTTTGATTGACACTTTTTGCTGTAAATTCCCGGCGATGACTCAACTGTTTTAATCGTGAATTCCCGACGATAACTGAACTCACGATGATGACTGGCTTGGGTATTTATTGGCCCAAGGATGGAACAATGTCGTAATTTGTCCGTCCGTCTCTCTGTCCGTGGTATCATCCGCAGCTGGTTAATATCAGCCAGTTGTTGGGGTATTATTATGTGGAGATCCTGGATTTTCGCAGGGGGTATTTCCTGAATCTTCACGCCACCCTGTGCAATGCCAATGCCAGATGAGATACTTGCGAGCCCAGCAAAGCGATCAACATGAAAGGATGCGATAGCATGCTTACTATCGGCTGCTTCAGCGTTCCGGCGCATCCATACCGACCTAACATTTTATCCGTTTCACCGAAAGCTTTGAGGATTCTATCGCTTGCTATCGCATTCCTGCTTTCTTTCTCTTTTTAGCAAATGTCGAATGATATGTCGCTCAGACAGAAAAGGATATGTCGGCAGAAAAAAGCAATAACGTGCAACCAGATATAGTTCAACCCTAAAAAGGAGTTTGTTTGCATCGGGCACACCTAAATTACTGTCTATGACTGCCTCCTTGTCTAGTGGGTACTCCGCCTGTTTGGTTCAGACTATGGGCTCTTGGATTCAGTTTCCGGTCCATTAATTGAGTGAGTGGAGACCCTGACTACACTATTAATGGGGCACGTTTTTGATTTTCTACAGGGATTTTAGTATTTCTGGATTTGGGTGTTTATTAAACATATTTAACTTTTATATAAATATTTTTACGTATATGTAATACAGAAACAGACGTTACCTAGCACCCATATTACAAACAAATAATTTGACTACTTTGGGATTAAATTGATTCGTGTAATTTGTTCATAGATTTATTATTTTTTAAAATTATTTAGTTTCGTGTTGAATATATTAAATTAACTAAGAGAGGTCCGTTGCTTATGTGCTGACTCCGCGTGCCTTAACAGGCTCGTAAAGCTGTTGGTCCCGATTATCGCAAGTAGCAAACGATAATCTTTATAATTGATAAACGGCGATGAAAATCAGAAGGCAAATCGGTGAATCGTGGTGAATTACGTAATAAGAAGATTGATTGTTATTTATATTAATATTATTAAATATTTCCATACATTTTAAGAGGTATAATATATATTTTAAATATATAAATAAATGAATATCCATTTGTTTTCTTACCTGGATCTCCACTCTGTAGTATAGTGAGACGTCGCTTAAAGTTGGCGTCCAAGTTAGCGACATTCTGCTTGTTATCACGCGACCGCTCGAGGTTGTGCAGCGTTTTCCGTCGCGACACGTGTGATTCGTCCACCCCACGCTTTTCCAAATCGTCCACATTTAACCTTTGCAGGTCCCTTGCTATATCCACAGCGCGTTTTTCGAACTCCATATCATCGGTCAATTCGTCTTTCTGTTGAGGAAATAAATATTAACACAACCAATACGAATACCAAGCAGATGAATGGGTTTTTTTTTGTATATCACAAGATACCCAACAAGCAGATGGGTCCAAACCAAAGATGTTAATGGTGCGATGCTATCTTGTGGCGGTGTCTAATGCCAAATGCATAAGTTTAACGGCTACCTTAGCCTCCAAACTGGACCACAACAGTGACAAGCATTGACGCTATTGCGGAAGGAATTGGTAAGGCGGTGGTACCAGACCCAGGCGAGACAATGCAGTAGCCATGATGGTAATGTCTCGCATAGCCTATCGGTCACCTTTTACGACCTGCCTGGCAATTGGCCTATTATTCAATGGAGGCCGGGACCAACGCGGGCAGAAATGGTCAAATGCTGTCTTACCACCTAAGAACTACGTTCTCCTTATTTAAGTTCACAGCATTGATCAGCTCATACATATTTCTTGAACACTGAATTATATCTTATTTTACTAACTAGTAGAGTTCTGCAACGTCTAGCCCGAGTTTTAATACAACCGCCTAATCCTGGCGTAACAGCGTCGATGATTGTTATCGTGTTCTGTTTTAGAAAAAAGAGTATAAAAAACTTGTTAGGAGAGTGAAGTCGCCAATCAAAGAATGCATTTGGCATTCCATCCCTGTCACACGGATAGCAACTTACCTTTAAATCTCTGGTATCTATCTGTAGGCGATGGTTGACTCTCCACCAGGATAACCATCAGCTTATTTGCTATCTTAACATATAAAAAATATAATTTTTTATCACTATATATGTACATAAAAGGCCAATTAGTTTATTTCATAATTAAAGTTATAGCTGAAATACGGTTTTCTCATTGATATAGGATATTAAGTAAACAAGCAATCAATATTTATATTACAAATAAACTTTAATTCATTCAATTCGTATAAAAATACCACTTTTTAATCAACAAGGTACCCTTATCGTTTCTCCAAATCCGTCTGTTTGTATGTCTATGGTTTAAGTTAAGAAGCTATGATCACAATATAAAAATTAAAAAAATAACAAAATAATAATTCAAACAAAAAAATGAGGTCAAATTACATGTAAAATGAAAATGGTATATCAGGATATAAGATAATAATAAAATCGTAGGAAAATCAACGTATGTCCGGGGTAAACTCAAAAAGTACTGCGTGAATTTACTTCAAATTTTGCATGAATATTACTAACAGGCCGGGTCAACATATGGGTGATTCCGTTCTAACTGTGATATAATGTCAGTACCGTGTCATGTCTATTTTTAGAATTTATTTATAAATTGTTAGTTTTTTTGTCGTAAACATTAGAATTTATGAGGTAATTAGTTTAAATCATTTATTACGACAAAAAAACTAACAATTTATAAATAAATTCTAGAAATGGACATGACACGGTATTGACATTTAAGTGATATATTGTAAGTTTTCTGTAAGTGGCAAGTTATATTATATGAAAATAATGTTGAAATATGTTTATTATTTTCCAATAAGTACAAAAATTTCATAAATTATTAATTAACGACCTGTGAGAACAAACAATACAGGACATTGAATATCACAGTTAGAACGGAATCACCCATATAGGCTACATATTATCACGCTATCACATACGGGGGAGGAACTGCGCAGGGGAGGAGGAGTAAACGCAGTCCGCGCGAACGAAGTCGCGGGCAACAGCTTGTAAGATAATAAAAAACCATACTCATTTTAACAACTTATTCAACAACACAAAACACCAGGATGTGTTTGTTGTTGGATAAGTTATTATAATATGTAAATTCTAGATGAAACAAAATGCTAACGTTTTCATAGCCAAGTATGCTGGTGTCTGATTATTTTAGATATGTAAAAAAAGAAGATGCATGTAGTAGTTTTCATTTTCAATTATACGTGGCCCGACAAACACTTAACCAGTTTTATTACACCGGAAAATGTATTATTCCTATAGAATTTACCAAGAATCGTAATCATATAGGTGGTAGCGAGGGGCAGTTAGTAAAATATATTTTCGTTCGTTACCGTGTCTGAATTTAAATAATTCAGCAGCAGCATTTTATGACGACCAAATACTAACCTTTTTAGTCCAATACCAGTCGAGTTCAACGGTAGACAATAAGTGCGTAATAGTACCAGCACGGTGGAACAGCATACCAATAAACTGTATGATCATCACTAACCCGAAGAATATTATAAACATTGATCCAATTGGCTCCAACATCAAGTAGTCACGTTCAATAATAACCTATGAAAAAACAAATACGCCGTATTGGTCCCGGCCTCCTGTGAAGAATAGGCCAACTGCCGTTCTGCCAGGCAGGTCGTAAAAGGCGACCGATTGGCTATCGAGTCACTACCATCATGGGTACTAGGTGGTAGAATTCTGCATTGTCTTGCCCGGGTCTGGTATCACCACCTTACCTATTCCTGCCGCAATAGCGTCAGTGCTTGTCGCTGTCGTGTTCCGGTTTGGAGGGTAAGGTAGACGGTAAACTTATGCATGTGGCATTAGACATCGCCACAAGATAGCAACGCACCATTAACATCTTTGGTGTCAATAGGCGATGGTTGACTCTTTCCATCAGGAGACCCATTTGCTTGTTTGCTATCTTATGATATAAAAAAAACAAATCTGTGCTAAAGATAATTATATAAGCTAACGTGATAATTAAGTTTATAAATTAAATATATTAACATCGTCACGTCACCATCATATTTGAAGTGGCAGGCAATGTGTAAAGTACACGAGCGATACCAACGATTTTAAGTGCTACGATGTGAAACAACTTATCGACTATTCGGCCGCATACTCAGTCAGAAATTCGAAGTGTCGAATTGCCCAATATAACTGTTGGGCAATTCGACACTTGCTGCTGTGTTCGAATCGACCCAAAACCTCTTGCATCTTTGTTAAAGTCAATACATTTTTAAATACTTTGTAGATTCGATATTTTCTAGGGAATATCACTATTTAGGAAGAAAAAAAATTGTGGTGATTCATTTCATTTCTTCTTCTATATATCTAAATTACTGTGATTACTGACATGCCATTGAAACAAGAAAAGTACCGCAACAAATAGAGCAAACTCCTAAACCCTTACCTGAATGATGATATAGCTCAGGGTCATCCTGTATGAGTTAAGTTAGCTAGGTAGTAGAGTTCTTCAACTTCTAGACTAGATTCTGGTACCAAAGCCTTACCTATTCCTGCTGCTTTTGTCGCTGTCGTATCCCAGTTTAGAGAGTAAGGTAGCCTATAAACTTATTCATTTGGCGATCCATCCCTGCCACACTGATAGCTATGCACTATTAACTCACTTCACTCATATATATATTTTTATAATTAATAGGCTATTAGAAGAACCGTATTGTTATTGGTACAGCCTGTTCTATTTAAAATTATTACGCCATTTGTCTGGCAAAGTAGTTTTAAGTTTATAATTTGTAATGAAATAACATCTAACACATTGTTACCCTACTTTAAGCTAATAAAGAGTCGATTAATTGACTAACATTTCTGGTGTTTACAAGCGATAGTTGTCTGTTTCCATCTGGAGAATTATTAGCTTCTTTGCTATCCTGCTTTATAAAAAAGGCCATTCATACCTATTTCTGCCGTAATAACGATTATACTTTTCACTTTACAAGTATCTAGCTTAGCATCCTTAAAATCTTCAGTCTAAAGCAGACAAATATTCACGGGACAAATTACACTTACTGATCTAACCTCAAAATAAGCAAATTATTTGCTTGTGTTATAGGTGTTAGTCAACGATATTAATACATAGAAATACATATATAAATACTTTGACATACATTATGAACACCCAAATCCGGAAATACAAACATTTATGCCCATCACACAAATGCTTGTCCCCGTCGGGATCGAACCCGAAATGATTCTTATCGTTACGAGAATCCTTTACTTGTTTGCTTTTGCGTATACAGAGAATTAGTTTTATCGCCTGTGTGGTCTAGTGGTCCGTTGTCGGTGTTGACCACATAAAGTCACGGGTTCGAGTCCCAGGACGGGCAATTCAAAAATTTTTTTTTTCAGTTTTTTGATAAAAATAACGCTTTAAGTGTCCGGTTGCCGAAAGGGTTGCCACCTATCACATTGTAGGACTAATTACCTTCAGCTAATCATAGATGTACTTGTTGTACCCTGCCTACCTTTTCTGAGATACGGGCGTGAAGACACTAATAAGTCATATTTTCCCGTTTTACTTTCCTGATGGTCAAGTGGTTTGCGACTACGTACACAATAATCTACGCAATTGCATGTAGAGATTGATTGATTTCAGCGCATCTAGCATTTGTATTAGTGTATATGTTTGTAGTTCTATCTAAATGCTTTTAACTTATGTATGTATTTCTTATTTATTTATATCCTTTGACTAATACCCAAAACATAAGTATTCATTTTGTGTAATAATTTGTCCAATGTATTTGTTTACTCACTGTATTCATCTCGTCGTCGAACAAGATCGTGACTTTCTGCCCGAACGGCCACTTCAAATGCAGCAGATCTTGCCTCAGCTGCAGCAAGAAAATCACCAACACAAATAATGCGTTCAGCATTACGAACGCAAACACCATGTTGTTGCGCAAGTTCTTCAGGTCAGTTTTAATACGCTCCTACAATTTAATAATATTATTTATTAGTTCAAGCAAAAACATCAATTTTGTTAGTGTGTTAGTAAGGTATACAATTACAAATACTTATAGCTATGTAAATTATTGTTCGGTGTATTAATATTATTAATAACACTTACATACACAGTAACTTAAAAGCTTCCTAAACGCATTACCATACAGGTTGACTGTTTGACTATACATATTGAAGGATAGGATAGTTAATAGGCATACGTAACTAATAAAAATATAGAAAAGGGAAATATTGCTAAACTATCTATTAAACCTCATCAAAATTAGTATAATAATATTCAAAAATTATTGTCACGCCGCGACACGTATCGTCCGGCTTAGGCCATGTCCTGCAAGACGAAACTTTGACTTAAGTTAATATATTGATCTTCGGTCATTCATATAAAAAACCCAAGATGCACAGTCCTGAACAAAACTTACACTCAAAAGTGTCGCTAATTTCATTTAAGTAGTTATAGATATGGCAAAAACATGTGTCTTTGCATATCCAACCTTAAGCTCAAGATTTGTAGTTGTTTTTACAAAGCAATGTACAAAAAGAAGTAAAATTGACAGTGTCGTGACTCGTGAAATAAAATTGACAGTGTCGTGTCGTGAGACTGAAATTTAAAATTGTGACGTTTTTGAGACACTGATTGTGTATCTTTATTTTTTTACATCAATGTCTTCAGTGCGTTGTTAATTGGCATCATAGTTTCAAACCTTTACTGACACTAAACCCTGTTTCTAATATGGGAGGGCCTACACAATGGACTCTGTGTTATGATGTGTATTTTAAAATATGCTCGTATAATCAGTAAAGATCACAGCAGGTAGATTGACTAAAATGAATAACTGATCTTACTTCTTAATGAAGAGAGACATTTAACTCGATTATTCGATGACGATGGGATTACTGAAAATAATTAAATATTGAATGATGGAAAAAATTACTTTGGTAATGCGATAATAATAGTTAAATTACCTGTTCTTCCTTATCCTCGTCTATAGGCCTGAGATAAGCATCAATCAAATCCTTCCAAAACTCAGTCTCAGCTGTGGTTAGGAAGTCGACTTCCCCTTTCTGAATGTTGGGATCTTCAATCCAATATGGATTGACGAGGTCATCTCGCACTTCCTACAACATGTCAAAATATAACCAATCTTTTAAAATGGAAAATAAGTATTAAACTTATTTTTATAGCACAAAACAAGCCAATAAAAGCGGGCAAGTGCGAGTTGTATTCGCACATGAACAGTTTCATATAGGGAACGTACCCATACTACGTGACCCGTTTAAGGGGGGGGGGGGGGGGAGCGGAGTCTTTAAAATACTACGGTCAGTCACAGGAGCGGGGGGGTGGCTCAGGTTTTTGTCACGTAGTCGATTTTAATGAGAGAAATTTAATTAATGAAAATAATTGTTGTGTTCGTAAATTAAGTTACTGTAAGTTACATACTGTATAGCGATATGTTTTCACGAATGTTGTTCTTTTTCATAATACATAATTCACTTGTAATTTAAGTATGCATGCAGTCTTATCCAATAAAGACGAGTATGAGCCAAATTATTTTGTTTTTCAATTTTTGCCTGTGAAATGATTAAAAATCATAATTATGAATTACTACGTGAAAACTAAAGGGGGAGGGGGGGGTCTTGACATATACTACGAGTGGTCACCGAGGGGAGGGAGGGGTCGAAAAATCTTAAAAAATAGGTCACGTAGTATTGGTATGTTCCCATACAATCTTTAACGCTAGTTACTACTTTTTAAGGTAATCTAGCAAAAACACACAATCGAAGAAAAACAAGTTCATTGTATGATTCCTTTAAAATTATATCTTTTATTGCAAGTTTCAAAATTTAAATGCCTATTACAGTTAAAAAAATATGACGGACGGACACCGGATTATTTTAGTTATACGTAGGTCACATTATAAGTTTTGCGTAACTTAAAAAAACAACATGTTATAACCAAAATATTATGTTTATTGCTTTTCAAAATAATCTCCTTTACATTTTAAATATTTTTTCATGCGATCGAACCATTTTTTAAAACAGGAGGACCACAGATCTGAAGGCATGTTTTCTACGTGCTGATTGAACGCTATCACTGCCTCTTCGGAGTTGGTAAAAGTAAAAGCTCTTATTAAATCTTTGATTTTGGGGAAAATACAGAAATCATAGAGTGGTAGGTCGGGGCTATGCGCAGGATGAGTGACGAGATGTACTTTTTCGGAAGCTAAAAATGACTGTTTGTTGGCCGTGTGTGAAGAAGCGTTATCATGGTGTAGGAGAATGCGGCTTTTGGGTCGTCTTTCGCGAACTTTTTCTAACACCCTGGGTAAACAAATGGTAGAATACCACTCGGCATTAACACTCTTTTGATCTTCAAGTGGAATTGTACGGATGGGAAAAAAAACGCGATCATTTTTTTACCAACTTTTCTCGCCTGTCTTACTTTTGTTGGCCTGTTCTCATTTTCAAACACCCATTCACAAGATTGCTGTTTTTTTCGGGTTCAAAACAATAAATCCACTTTCGTCTCCTGTGACAATGTCATAAACAGCATTAGAATGTCCGTGGTCATACTTCAGTAGCATCTGTGAGCACCATTCCACGCGAGCCCGCTTCTCCGCTGTCAGTTCATGAGGGATCCAACGACAACAAAGTTTTCGAATTTTCAATTCTTCGGGCTAAATTTTCTGAATTTGGCTCATACCGATCCCCCGGTCCTCGAGATGTCTCATAGGTAATCCGGGGGTTTTCTTCAATTAACCGCTTAACAGTAGCCACATTATTTTCGTTGACGGCTGTTGAAGGCCGCCCTTCACGAAATTCGTCACGTAAAAAAACTCGACCTCTCTCAAATTCAGCAAACCATCGCCTCACGGTGCTCAAACAAGGTGCTTCTCCCCCAAAATCATTCTGAAGACGAGCGGCACAGTCTTGCGGAGAAAGAGAACTTTGAAAATCATAAAAAATCATCGCTCTAAAATCTTTTCGACTTAATTCCATTTTCGTTGCGTACGTAAAAATTTGATGTGTGATAAAAAAAACAATTAACAAATCATTTCCCGCCAATTATTTTTTTTATGACTAAGAAGGTTGCAACGTTTTAAAAATATAACATTCGAAATTCAAATAGTTCCGACTAGAAGTGCAAAACTTTTAGTGTGCCAAATGTAGAGTTCCATTAACACGTTTTTTGTCACGTTCCAGAATTGTGTCACCGTATAGCATAAATCTTGTTCCATTTAAATATGAAAATATAATATAATTTACCTATATAACAACTTACTAAATTGTCTGTGTTATGTCAAGAAAAATCAGCCAAACGTTGGCCTTTGAATATAATTATATTTAAAGGCCAAGGTTTGTAAGATTATTTATTAACCATTTTATTTTACTTTTTTTTCTATCAAAAAGCCTTTTTTCTAAAGTTTTGTTAAATGGTATCACTTTAAAATATATTTAAAAAGGACTGTACTAAAAGCTGTGTTTTCATTTATTAGGTATTCGCCAGCTTCATCTTATAAGACGAGTGTTTTTATATAGTATAAATGTAACACGATAGATGAAAATCGTTAACTCGACATAACTAATAGTACTACCACCCGGGTAGCTCACAAATATAGCATCGATATTATTGATGCCCTGTTATTCTAAATTTGCCTCGAGCAATCAAGTTGACTGGCTATAATATCCACATATCTATAAGAACGCTAGTAGCAAGTGCAATTCTTCTCTACCGCTATAATCTCATCAGAGTGTCGTGATCGCCATGTTTGTTTTTTGGAAGTGGCAGATTTGAAACGCCTCACGACAGCCTGCCACCTCTCTCTACTTCCTGTAAGGGGCCATCCATAAATTACATCACAAGTTAAGGTGGAGGGAGGGGGTCGAAGAAGTGTGACATTATGTGACAAGGGGTAAGTAAGGAAGGGTCCCAAATCTTGTGACATCACATTTTTTTAAATATAATACCTGTGTAGATAAACAATAATCGAAGGAGATCATTTTTCTAATGTACAATTGTAAAACATGTGACACCACACTAGGTAGGAGGGGGGATCTCACAAATGTGACCAGATGTGACAAGGACGGGGGAGGGGTCAAAAAATCATGAAATTCGTGTGACGTTATTTGTGGATGGCCCCTAATCCTCGTGCACAAGTGCGCTGTGCTGCCCACGGACAGTCGAACGCATTAGTGTTCTTTTGCGTGACCTAGTGTCTTTTACTTTACTCTAAACAAAGATACGCTCTATGGACTAGCTGCCTCGTCTGCAAACGTGACCAAAGAATATCAGTATCCGGGTCAACACTACGGTCGATAGCTGCTTTATGCCGAATTCTTTAAGTATAGAGACATTAGTACGTAACTATCCACGATACACATGTCCAAATTTCTAAAGCGACTAGGTATCTTCTCCTTTCCTACTTCCTGCAATGTGTTCCTGCAACGTTTCTGTGCACGCGAGTATAGTTTTTGTAGTTTTTGTGATATCCCTGTTCTTTCATATTTTTTTCATATTGTCCGTACTAGTCCTAGTGATCGTTATACGGCTTCTTATTTCACCACTACTTTTCGGTTTTAAATCTCCAAGATATATGTAAGATTCGACTATGTGGCAGTTCGCAATTTGTGTAATTTTCGATGAACTATTGTTACTACGGTCGATAATCATGTTTTTAGTCTTGCTGTGATTAATATTCAATTCGAACTGGAGGCTTATTCTCTCCATTCTACTGAATAGCTCTTCCATATAAAGTGCACTTGTTACAAAAGTTGCAATACTGTATGGATAACATTATCATGCTTGGGTCATTGTGGGTAGATCTTTAGTTCGTTCAGCGATAGCGTAAATCTAATCACGCAAGCTCAAAGCAACAACTGATTGAAGAACATCCGCTTCAAATAGTACAGAAGAGACACTCCGAAAATTCGTTTAAAGAAATAGGGACTCTTGGTACGATACAATTAAGTTGAATTCAGATCGTGCGGCGCTTGATTACCTACGCTTATATTCACCTGGAATCTCTTTCTATGGTTGCATCTCTTTCTATCGTGTAACTCTTATCCTTTCTTATGAAATCAGGGTTGTCTCAAAGATCTCAAATCGCTTATAGACACCAAAATTGTTAATGATGAGTTGCTATCTGTACAACGGCATGGCAATGCTATATACATAAATGTACCACCCAACCTTAACCCCCAAAACGGAACACAATAATGACAAGCATTGACGTTATTGCGGCAAAAATAGATAAAGCAGTAGTACCATACACCAGGGTGAGACAATGCGGAACTCTACCTCCTAGTAGTCATGGCAGTAGTGACACGTATAGCCAATCGGTCGCCTTTACAACTCGCCTGGCATAGCGGCAGGCAGCAGGCAACACGGGGAAATGAATTTTGTGAATAATTAATTAATGTTAAAATATAATTTGTGGCGCATTTCAATGTGCAATACTGGGGCATAATAAATCTACGGATTCCTTACTTAATACTCAAAAGTTAAAACCTACTTATAAAAATTACGAGTAAACTAAACAAAACATAAATATTTCTTACCTTTCAGAATCTTTTGTTAATGTAAAAGGCGAAAACTTTGAATTCTTCTGTTTATTGCGACAGCAACACACAGCAATTTATTTGTATTACGTTTCCCCATTTTGAGTTTCCCAAAAGAGTACCTACAGTAATAAACCCTTATGTTGCGACGATGATCGACAGGCCGTCGTACATGTACGCGTGTACTCATAAGCACAGGCCCCGATTGATTTGCAACTCTGCGTTGTCGCGCGCTGTAGGTGCTTATCACGGTAGGTATAAGCGAGTTCCAGATGCCTGTTTCAGATTGGAAAGTAATAATAACAAATACAAACCCTAGGGATGTCAACAGAATCCTCACTGTCAGGATACTCTTGGAACATAGATAATGTCTCTCTTCGCAAGCCCAACGACGAACGACGTCGAGGTGATTTTTCAGTTTCCTGAGGTGCACCCCTAAAACAAATATTAGCTTATTTATTGTATTCCTTAATCAAACATATTTCCTTATTGGATAAAATTATTAAATATTATAAGTTTAGTTTCTAAGAATATTGATGAAACGGTACCAAATACCCGAACGAGATGTTGCGGAACTCTGCCACTTAGTAGCCACGATGATAGTGACACATGTAGCCAATCGTTCATCTTTTACGAACTGCCTGGTAGAATGGCAGATGATCTATTCTTCAAAGGACCAACACAGGATTAATATATGAAACACTACGCCATTTTCCGCGGTGTATCACGCGTAGATTCTGATGGGAAAATTGGGATAAAACTAGCTCATATCACTCAGGAAAAATGTAGCTTTATGACACAATATTCATAATTGGTTCAATATTTCCAGAGATAATACCCTACAAACACATTCAAAAAAATTAATGTCCTTATAGTATTAATATAATTTAATAATAAAATTTGTTTAGTTACATAGAATCCAGTCTCCGTTCAATTTTGTCAATGCTATTGGCTATGTGCAGCAAATGTAAGTCTTCTTTATGGTCCTTAGGGTTCGTGCAGCACATACAACGGAAGAGTCCGGATACACCGAATTCCATGGAACCACTCGTCTCATCAGATTTGCCGAACATCTTTAATATATTCTGATTGTCCATTTTCTTTTTAGCTTCTTCAGCTTCTTTTTTCTCCATTTCCATTTCCTAGAATTTGATTAACATTACCGCAATCTGTATCAGATTTATTCGTATGTTTTTAGTAGCTATAGGTTTTCGTAGCTTTACGGATATGCACTAAAAATATTAATGACCTGTCACAGAATTATATGAAAGAGCGAAAAGTAGTTGGTTGAAAAACAGCTACTGAATCATTGCAAAATTTTTAACGTGTGTTATATTTTTAAAATTTAAAAGAAAAATAATACACATCTTTCATAAAGAGTTGCCATAAAAAAATAAATCTAAGTCAAGGTTATCAGGCCTAAAATATTTATATCTTTAAATTGACAAATATATAATCAAAAATATATCTTAAAAATCATGCTTTCTCTCTCACTTAGGATAAATGAATTCATAAAAATATACCGTTTAAAAATATGAAAAAAGATTTTCAGTTTCGAATTCATGGTTTTATTTAAAAACACTAATTAACATGTTTCATAGTGTGCGCTCTTTCTGTGACACGTCGTATAGATTGATTGGTAACAGATTGTACATACTGAAGGAGGGTGTGAACACCCTCAATTCTGATACAGAATATGTTAAATAATATAGGCCCTTAAATTTTGATTGTTTTAAATAATTTAACTATCCAATAAATATGTCTAGTATATACACCCACAGATAGCGCATAAAAGTTCATTATTTACTAATAGCAATTTACCGAACTTGCAGCTAAACTCGTTAGTACAACGTACGGTGACCATATTTTTGAATATTACTCCCCTAATTTCGTTGCCGTTTAGTATCTAGCAATATTCCCGCTTCTTATATTATTGGTTGACCATTAACTACCGTGTCCTTCAATATGTACATTCTAACTTTTACCAGTCACCTGTTATATTTCATGCGGTTTTTCACTAAGGTTGAACTCTCCGGTTATCTTGGACAAAAAAGAAAAAAAATATATCTACTAGCGTTGTATTAATTTAAGTCTATCCAGCCCTCAAAGCATGATTGAAAAATAACAAAATAGTATCTTCACGCCCATATCCCCGAAGGGGTGGGCAGAGGTACAACAAGTGCACCCACGATTAGCCGAAGATACTTGGTCCCACTAATGTGATAGGTGGCAAGCCTATCGCTAAACCGGGCACTTTCCAATCCCGGGCAACTTTGTGTTTATCAGAAAACTGAAAAAACATTTTTTTTTAAGTGCCCGACCCGGGAATCGAACCCGGGACCTCATGTGGTCAACGCCAACGCTGGACCACTAGACCACAGAGGCGATAATAACACTTCATACATTTTTACTATACCATAAATAATTTTAATAATACTCATTTATTATTGCCATAATCCTTATTTACGTACATCGTCGGCTCGATCGGGTCTGGTACCACCGCTTTAGCTATTCTTGCCGCAATAGCGTCAGTGCTGGTCACTGTCGTGTTCTGGTTTAGAGGGTAAGGTAGCCGGTAAACTTATTCATGTGGCATTATACCTCGCCACAAGATAGCAACGTACCATTAACATCTTTGGTGTCTATAGGCAATGGTTGGCTCTTTCCATCACGAGACCCATCTGCTTGTTTGCTATCTTATGATATAAAAAAATATGTGAATTTTATTAAAGGTAAATTTATAACTGGTAAAAAGAAAAATACAGGGCCAATATTTTAAAATGAACTACGCCACTCTTTTCTTTACATTGACAAAAACCTATAAGTGCGGTAATGGTAGGTCTTTTTGGCTAAGTGAATCAAACATATTCAAAGCACACTAATTTACTAATCGCTTAGTCTGTTCCATCGAGAATTTGAAAATATCGTTATCACAACATGATGGCTTTTTTGGTCCACTGATTAGCGACTCTGAATACGAAATCAGAGTGCAAACTGGTTTCTCACGTTTACCACTAGGTGGCGCTGTACAAATCACATACAAATTCCCAGTAAACTCGAAACGCGCTCACGATCGAATGCGAAAAGAAAAACTCACACTTAGCACTCAGTTGTGTTCGAGTTCGATTCCCCGGGAGGAACAAACATTTGGTCATTTATTAAATATATTGGAGTATTTACAAAATATGTTTTTCTTTCATTCGTGTTGTTAACAACACCCATATCGCCAGCAAATAATTTTCTAACTTTGGGGGTAAGATTAATTCGTGCAATTTGTCAAACGATATTTATAGAGTGTGTAAAAAAAACCCTGTCCAATCCGCAAAGTCATTGTTTGGTAGCGTAATACAATCATATATATGATATTATTTTGCGGATAAATTTCAGCTAGATAAATTTTCGTCAACCAAAATATCGATCAAATATCTTAAATGATATTTCTAATATTAAGAATGGTCACACAAAATGCCGGACAAAAAATGGCGACGTAAAGAGTATAAGTGTTCTGTGATGGCGACAGACACAGACACGACTACGAGGCTGCGCCCGCTAAGTCGAAGGAGTATTGTACGATTTGAAATATCCACTAAATTTCAGCAACATTTTTTTAATTATTTAATAAGAGGCCTCGTATTTAATATTTAAATTTTAAACATTAAATAGGAGGATTTAAAAATGCCACAATATTTTCCTTTTTATAAAAAGAATCGTTTCATTTTTATTTTTATTTTCATCGACATACAGGAAGTATGGCGTGGCGTATAAAGGGCGTGTTTTTAAAGATATAAGGGCTTTTCCTACCCTTCAACTTGGAAATTAAGTGTAGTGGCACCATCTGTTGTCGAGTATTTGAACTTCATTCAGAACAACGATTATTTGGGTTGCATTTAGAAAGGCGCTGCGAGCGTTTGCAGCATGTGTAGTAATGGCGCGAAATTTAAAATTCCAATTTCAATAGTCTAAAATTACATTTGTTATATTTCATTTACCACGTAGTCTCATATCAACTCCCGAGCGAAGCCGGGTATCATAGCTAGTAGTAAATATTTATACGATCAAAAATACGAATTTAAATTACCTTAAGTGTTTTCTTCTGGGCTACTTCACGAGTCCCCCAAGACACGTTATTGAGATTGCAAAGAGAATATATGATGAGCAACATGTACATGCTGGGTATGGTAATATAATATATTGCTATGAATAATAAACACTTTATCTCTTGCGGGTGCAGCGCGGCTGTTATGAAGAATATGGCAAATGTGGCCACAAAGAAAATGCTCGAAGGTGCCATCCAACCGTCCTCGATTATTTGGAGCGCTATTCCCACTATCACCAGCATCATTATCATAGCATAGAGGCATGTTATTATGTTTGCTAAACGTAGCTAAAAAAATTAAAATAGTTGTTATAAAATTACACAATTTTACCTTAATTTAACTTAGAAAAAAGTTATCGCATTATAAAGAAGAAATTAAGATTATTTTTATTTGAATCTTAGCAAGATCTACAAGTGCCAAAGAAACATCGCCACTTTATACGTATAGTTATCGGCATGTTTCTTGAGCGCTGACCTTGACTTGCGCAGCAATAACTGGGTCCCCTTAAAGGTATGAAAGAGGCACGAAAGTAAGGAAATCGACGCCAGTCGTGATTCGTCCTTTGTTCTCTATTCACGTGTTTCTCAACTCAATTAAGCCATAAATATGCGCAAAGCGATCCCCACTCCGTAATAGAGGAATTATATGATCTGATGAGATGTGTATATACACACACAAACAAACACACACACATACATATATACAAACATACAAACGTTATCGTAAAAATAGTCCAAATCTCCTAGGACCTCAAAACGTGAAGATCTAGTTGAAACATAATTTCACAGAATCGGCGCAAAATAAATAAAAAATAACTCAACACAACGATCACCGAACTTTGTTGAACACTATTGCTCACCACTGTTTAGTAGTATTTCAGCTAGCGAAAAAGATGGCGATCTCCTTCCTTCCTTCCTTCTCAGTAGTCTAACTAGGAATAAGTATGATGTTTTTAGCTAATCGTCAACAAAGATAATCAATTTCCTGAGCAACGAATCGAAACCGGAACCTTAAGTTCTACCGCTCAATAAGCTAACTACCAAAACCATTGAAGTATTGTTCGCAGCTCACCTGTGTTTCCGATTTGCAAGTTAAACATACGATGATGAAGAGTAGGACTGGCACTAGGTTGATAATAAGTGCATTTACGTTGCTGATACCTGTGATAGCGTTCATCGCACCGATCATCATAAGAAAGATTGTTCCCGGACCCAATATAGTGCCCAGCATTAACATCATCTGGAAACAGGAACGTTCACATATTAGGAATAACTAATAAATTAATATTTTTAAATAAAATAGTTTTGTTTTTTATATCATAATTCATATTATGGCAAACAAGCAGATGAGTCTCCTGATGAAAAGAGTCAACCATCGCCTATAGACACCAAAGATGTTAATGGCGCGTTGCTATCTTGTGGCGAGGTCTAATGCCGCATGCATAAGTTTACCGGCTACCTTGCCCTCCAAATCGGAACACAACAGCGACAAGCACTGACGCTATTGCGGCAGGAATACGTAAGGCGGTGGTACTAGACCCAGACGAGACAATGCAGAACTCTACCAACTAGTAGCCAAGATGGTAGTGACTCGCATAGCCAATCGGTCAACTTTTACGACCTGCCTGGTAGAACATCAGTTGGCCTATTCTTCAAAAAAACCCGGAACCAATACGGGTTTAAGCGACTCTTGAGTTTTTGCGGACCCTATAATAATAGCGATCCTGATGACTCCATATCCCCGTCATCACTCTCTAGTCTATACTCAAGCACACACACCCACAAAAATAACCCTATAATAATAGCGATCCTGATGACTCCATATCCACATCATCACTCTCCAGGCTATACGCAAGCACACACATGCACAAAAATAACCCTATAATAATAGCGATCCTGATGACTTCATATCCACATCATCACTCTCCAGGCTATACTCAAGCACACACACGTATAAAAATAACCCTATAATAATAGCGATCCTGATGACTCCATATCCATATCATCATTCTCCAGTCTATACTTAAGCACACACCCACACAAAATACATCACACACATACGTCAGCGTCACCGCAATCGATGACGCAGTCCAATGTTTCGGCCCGCAAACACTCGAGACTAATAAGCCACTACTCTTCCACTTATCGTCAAGATATTGCATAAGGAGGTTTAGTCTTACAAAAGACACTTAGAACGGACTTTAACCCCTAGAAACTCTGGCCAAGCACTCTGCTAGTTCAAAATAGCCCAGTTTCGCAGTAATGGTCATACAAGTATCTAAGTTCATTACGAAAGAGAAGAATAGACCATCTCCAAATTTTCACGACAAGCAGTTAGTTATAGACAAGCGAAAGCTTAAGTCTAAACAGGACATTACTATCGTGATTACTGGGTGGTAGAATTACGAGACATTTCACACTGATTGGTGCCAACGCCTCAATCCTACCGCTAAACATTGGGCACTTGTCACTAAAATACAAAATGACAATTTGATCTAAAGATCCTTTGAAGAATAAACGTCTGCTATTCTGCCAGGCACTTCGTAAAAGGTGAGCGTCAATACCATCGTGACTACTAGGTGGTAAAGTTCCGCAACGTTTTGGCAGGATATATCATCGCCTTATTTATTCCTACTGCAATAGCATCAATCCTCGTCATCGCTATGTTTTGGTTCGGAGGGTAAGATAGCCGGTAGACTTATGCAAGTGGCATTACCATCCCGCCATACAGATAGTAACGCATCATTAATATCTTCGGTGGCTCTGGCGATGGTTTCTCTTTCCATCTGGTGAGACATCTGCTTGTTTGTTATCTTCTGATAAAAAAAAACTAAGTCGTAGTAAGATGATCCTTTGCGATTAAGCAGGTGCATAAATATTCTAACTTAGGAAAATATAGTCCAACTTTCGTTAAAATGTGTTGCGATATGGTTATCCACGTATTTCTACAGGGGACATCATAATATGGGTAAAATCGATTATCCTGAGTTTTAATCGCCCCGTTGGTCGAATGGTTAGTGACCCTGACTACGCAATACGGGGCTTGGGTTTGATCTCCGACGGGGACAAGCATTTGCGTGATGAGCATAAATGTTTGTATTTCCGGGTTTGGGTGTTTATTAAATATATTCCAGTATTTATATATGTATTTCTCTGTATTAGTATCGTTGACGAACACCCATAACACACGCAAATAATTTGTTTACTTTGGGGTTAGATCAGTAAGTGTAATTTCTCCCGTGAATATTTATTTATTATTATTACATAAAATTAATTTTAATGTTCCGTCCAGGTCTGTTAGGTATACACCTCCTTTTTCTGTGCCCCAATGTTCTACCAACCACAGAGAAAATTCTTTCAAGCAAAAATTTTAATAAAATCTGCAACGAATTATCCATCGACCCGTTAAATACTAATGTGCTTTACGCAAGAAATGCATGGAGCTGTGGATTTTTTAACGCTTTTAAATAATGCATGTTAAAAAAATTGTTCTCTAGTATGTGTCTAATATATATGTTATGTTATTTTAAAGTTATTTATTACCTACCCGTAAAAACCTGTAATTGCTTTCAAAAAAAATTAATTTATAATACTAATCTGTGAAGTGTATAGCGAATATTTTTCCATAATAAATTAACATAAAATATGTAATTTAGGTAAGAAGTCGGGTTTTTTTTAATCACTTTTGTTAGTTCATCTGGTACACCGACTTCACAGCCCACAGACACCTAATAACAGGCGAATGGCTTCTTTCAACACATCTGGCTTATAGTTCCGATGTAAATGTCCACGCGCCAATGAGTATTGATTGAATAATCAGTGTCGACCAATCAGATCCTCTGTACATCACTATCTTTCACTGTGGCCTTGAGTTAGACAGTCACGGCGTTACAACCCCGTTTCGTTTTACCTCAGCTAGTTGCCAGAATGCATTCAATACGGAAAATCAAACATTAGTCGTCTATGGGCTGTGTGGTCGGTGATCTGGGATTGAGAAAACCGACCTGGTACACGATGTAGAGCGTGGATATGTTGTCGTTGACAGCGACGGTGCGCTTGGAGTCGGCGAGCAGGTCGAATATGTTGGCCATGGTGGAGGGCACCCAGCGGCGGCGCTGGTTGTAGAACTCGTCGAACCGCTCGGGGCAGTGCGTGTACGAGTCCGACGCCGCCGAGTACTCCACGCGGTAGCCGCGCTGCAGCAGCAACGTGCACAGCCAACGGTCTTCGCCTGTATACCACATCCTATTTCAAACATTTCGTGAGCTGTAACTCTCTCCTCTCTAGAGATAATATACAGGATACTTTTAAAAGGCCGACTAAATTTTAAAATTAGGAACTAAATATTGCATTAAAAGTGCGCTTTAATTATTATTGTAAAATTATTACAAGATAATATCAAAATATTCGTTTAAAAATATCCCACTAGGTTCATGAATTGGATGCACCGAGTCTTGTAAATGAACTCTAAAATGCTGCTAGTGTGTCATTTCACATTTACCAATATTAAGGTTGTAACTATCACAGAAAATATATATAGATAGCTATGACGTAATCTATCACTCTAAGTACATTTTTCCCGATCACTTAATTTGATTGAATGCACTAAAATATTTTAGTTTGAATTTTGCGTAATTGAAATTATATCCACGACCATGAACATGGAGGAAGCGAATTTCATAACTTAGCTACATGCACTGTAAAGGTAAAGGACCGTGAATACTTTAAGGAGTAAGATATGGGAAATGTAAGAACAGTACTAAGGTACAAAGTTACCTTATAAAGTACCTTATAAAGTTGACTCATAGCCAATTGCATTAACATTGTCTTAGCTTAGGAAAGTCCTAAGTAGTAATTAAGTAAGTTTTAATTAATTAATTAATTAATTAAGTAATTAATTAATCCTAAGTACTTCTTGCCTTAAATGAAAATAAAATGACAGCATGTCAATAACGACTGTTGGCCTAGTGGTACTGGCCTCGCTATAAAATTACAAGGTCCAGAATTCGCATCTCGGATAAGGTAATACTTTCTGTGTAAATTTTAAATTTTTATTATTATGGATAACTTACGAGACGGGATAAATATCCGATTTTTCATTAGTCTATTTTTCTTCCTCTTCGAGGAAATTGTTATCGTTGGTCAATTACGGGTGCACTATTCGCATATTTACCTACCTCTTCAGAAATTTGTGCGCGACGATTTATGCTTTCAAAATAAATAAAATGTAATAAATTGCATTTATAAACACATCAGTCTGTAAATAATAAGGGTCAGAACGATCTTAATTTTGCTTAAGCCACGAGAACCTTTATTTTGCATTGCATAGATGTACAGACTCACTGTTGACAAAATACCGTCACTAACATGAAAATCATGAGTTAACGAGTTAATTTGTGATTTCAAATGCATCCCCTAGGTATGAAATGTATTGATATCACGTTTGCAGATTTTTTTATGAGGAACATTTTTCCACTGCCAAAACAACGATGGCGACACGCCACTGACAAATATTTAGTCCACCGTAGCCAGTTATAGAACACATTTAATGTGGAAATTTAGAATAGCAAATGTATTTATACCTTGATCGTATTGCACATAATGTCGAGCCTCGTGTGAAGTCAGCGTGTACTTCTTCATAACGTTATCGTCCATCAAAGCTTTCCCCCTAAACAATGAAAAACATCCAGGACTACAGAGGACACACCCAATCATATGTTCGGTCGCCTTTTGAAGCCAATGTCCAATAGCGTATTCAAATGTCTGATACCACGCCATAAAACCTGCAATGTTTTAAAACAAACCAAAGAATAAATATGCGTATTTATAAAGTAACAAGTAAATAATAATAATAACTAGCTCTGAACAAAATACACGAATCAATCTAACTCCAAAGTAAGCAAAATACTTGCATGTGATATGAGTGTTAGTTAATGATACTATAATTATAATACATAGAAATACATAATATATCGTCCTAAAATATGTTTAAAACACCCAAGCCCAGAAATACAAAAATTTACACTCATCATACAAATGTTTGGCTTTCAGCCAAAACAATATCCCACATCCCATTTCTATCATAAGTACAAAACTTTGTGTGTGTATGTTTGTTTACTTTTCACGCTTTAACGGTTGAATGACTTTAGATGAAATTGCCTGCACAGATAATCTATTCCTAGACTTACCGCACCATATCTATTATCTACTTTTTTAACCCGAAAAATAATCCCATTCGATTCACAAAATACGGGGATGCGGCGCGGCTCACTATTCAAATTTTAGACCTAGAGATTTTGGAACGCAACTCCTTATCCGCGTTTGGCGAATAGGCACTAATACGGGAAAGTGTCTAATAGACACTATTACTATTGCATTTGTACTTAAATTTAGTTTAAAAGTAAAATTTAAATACAAGTGCAATAGTAATAGTGTCTAATAACAATGGAATTTCACTAAGTGCCGACGATGGAAAGTATAGACTATATCTACACTTTTGCTATATCACTTACCAGTTATGCATTAGTGCAGTGTGATTATATAAACACAGTATTTTATATTATAGACAGTATAAACATTTTTATTAATGATAACAATGGTCTGTTACTATGTATTATCATCCCTAATTTTATTTGTTATTTAATAATACGTTATAGATACACATTGAAAGATACTTGCCTTCTTTCTGAAATATATCTTTAATTAATATTTTTACATGAATCAGGAAATTGATACTTGCCTGTGCCAACAGGATGAATCCTACCACAAGCAGCTCCTAAATTTTTGTTCTTTTTCATAAGATCAATCAATCTAGTAACAGCGCTGGGCTGGAAATCAATGTCACCATCTAGGGCGAGCAAGTAAGTGTTCTCAGCTATTGCTTCCTTACGGTCTACTGATAGTTGCAAGTCCATCAATCGATGTCCCAGGAAATAATACATATACATTACCTATAGCAGAAAACATATTTATGAAAGATTTAAGTCTTTTTAAAATCAAAGTTTCAAAACTTGGACAGTATTATTTGAGAAAAGACGAGTTTAAATTAATTCTTTATCGAATGACCTGTATTTTCGAAAAATCTGATAAATATACTATAGCTGTAGATAACATAGAAGCAAACAGCAGTCATGACAGTAAAAGATGACAGTTTTACATATCCACCAAAGATTTCAATAAAGCATTATCACCTGCTTGGTAGGAATGTAAGTGTAGCCAGAAACCAGTTGAGAATAGGCTTTATAACAAATTATAATATGGTATTGATAAACGTCGACGCTTGCAATAGGAATACGCAATGCGATAGTGCCATACTTAAGAAAATCGTAGGAGACCATTGCCACTTTCGTCACAATTGAAGTGGCACTAAGAAATTATCTCATCGGAGCTGTTTGACAGAACTAACTGCATTTCCCTCCTTTAATGCTTGGACCAAAATAGCGTAAACAAGGGCGTGATACCACTTTTGAAAAATAGTAGTTCTGTTTAATTATCGATCAAAGTAAACAAAACCAAAGTGTGCTATATTTAAGTTCAAAATGTATAGAAA
Source organism: Apodemia mormo (assembly GCA_036924255.1). Classification (NCBI taxonomy): domain Eukaryota; kingdom Metazoa; phylum Arthropoda; class Insecta; order Lepidoptera; family Riodinidae; genus Apodemia; species Apodemia mormo. The sequence goes on along the minus strand of JAUPFN010000003.1, from coordinate 28,795,710 downwards.
TATTTTGTTATAATGTATAAAAATATTTTTTCTGCAAGTGCACATTCGTAATGAAAGCAAATTTATAAGGATAAAATGTTTGAATAAACAAAAGAGAAGCCCGATACTATTTATTCTAATAAAATATATTATGTAGTTTTCATGGGAATTGAAAATTTGATGATGAGGTTGCAGGCACATCAAAATATATGAAAATGAATTAATTTTATTTTCCTATGGGATTCCAAATGACAAACTTATGAAAAAAATTTATTTTAGAATTGTGATTAAGATTTTTAACGAACCAATTTTATCTAAGTAGTATCAAGGTCTCAACATTTAATAAACTTTAATATCCTTTAATCTTTTTAGATATAGTAAGGACTAATATATTTATTGGAGGCCACACTAGGCCAAGGTAGGTGCTTTAGATAACAAAAGAAATACACTCTAGTCGTTGATTTCTTATCGATCATAATAATGATAATTGACATAGTTAAGGTTATTAATTATTCATAATAATATTTGAGAATTTTATATTAAATGTTTATAGTTTAGTGCTAACGTTTTTAAATTTAATTTGTTTTGATTTCAATAGATTTACATCGACAAAAATAAATTCAAATTAGTAAACAAAGATAATTATTATTTTCGCCCGTCGCTTCAATGGTCCTGCGGAATAGCCTTATATTGATGAATGAGGCAATTCATTCTATAAATTCGTGATTTTCTTTAAAAAAAAACAATGTTTCCGAGCCTGTATGTCCATATTATAAGATAACAAACAAGCAGATGGTTCTCCTGAACGAAAGAGACAACCGTCGCCTATAGATACCAAAGATAATTCCAAATGCATAAGTTTACCGGCTACCGTAACCTTCAAATTGGAACACGAAATTGACAACCATTGACATTATTGCGGTAGGAATATGGCGGTTGTACCATAAACCCGAGCAAGTCGTTGTGAATCTCTACCAAGTCACGATGGTAATTTGTTGATATATTGACCACCTGTGACATCAAAGGACAATGCCAATGGCTAATCGTATGTTCACTAAACGTGGCGTAACAGTGTTTATTTATTTTAAATGTAAAAAATACTTTTTGCTTTAAATTTTAAAAAGCTGTAGGTAATACTTTAATTGTACTGTGTTTAATTATATATCTATTTATACACAAATTTTAATGAAAGAAACTTCGGTCACTATTAAAGATATAATTGAAGTATGAGCCAAAGATACGGTACAAGAATTTTCCCAGACATTATAGAATTAAAATAACAAACAACAAAATATATTTTTTTATCTCAAGTGACAATATAAGAAATCGCTCAAGACAGACAAGCAGTTACTACTAATACACTACATGGGGTGGAATGCACATGTACATAAACTCATATTAGAAAGAGAAAGTTCTTGCTTAAATGATGATCATCAAGTTCAGAAAGACACAAAGTTCAGAAGCACAATAGGTCATGCGAAAAAATAATCTCCCGTACAGTAACAACTTCCAGAACTAACAAAAATATTTTTAATTAATTGTTCCCAAAAACTGTTTGATCCAAACTACTGAAATATTTGTTCCAAAATCAAATCAAGTAGTAATTTTGGCTCATCGAACATGTAACCTAATAGAGTAGCAATATGAGCCATCTAATTCCGAAACTGATCAGTGTTTTGCCACTGATAAATAACAATTCACGCTCGCACTAAAGCAGTATCGCACCATCAAGTGACCTGTGTGTACGTCCCCGATACTCTCAAAAATATCCAAAGTTTGGTATATTATACCGCATAATGTCGTATGGTTCTATTAGATGGTGTGGAAAAAGCAGCAAAACGTCGAATTATAAAACAGACGGAATTGCGTTTCATTGGCATCAATAAACATTGATTTTATTTTAATTTACTTTCATATAATATGGCTCAAGTTGAACTGGACAGATAACACGAAACACGTGGACACTTTTTTTTGCGTCTTTCTCTTGCCTTGGTGTAACCTATATACAACTATCTCATTTTATTCAATACGCGTTTACTATTGCTGCATCATTATCACATTAACCTTGAGTCGGCCAATCACAGCATTACAACTGGCGTAGTGTTTTGTCGGAATTTTTTTTTAACAAAACAAACAACATAACCCCTCTACTGGTTACAAACTCGATGTTTTGGCTAGTCTAAAAAGTATGGCTTCGTTTAAGATATAGCCACACTTCTCACGAATAGCCAGAATCATTAACGAAAGTGCTGATGATCTTTGAATAGGAATCCTGCAGTCTAAGCATCCACTATGTATGTGTCTATATAACATCTCCTTTTTGCGTCGGAGGTTAACAATAAGAACAAAAAATATAAGGTCTTTCCAAAATAGGTGAACATATTTTAACACAGCGTTCAGCACGTCTTTTTTTAACCATACGATAGCAAACAAGCAGATGGGTTTCCTGATGGAAAGAGTCAACCATCGCCTATAGACACCAAAGGTGTTCATGGTGTGTTGCTATCTTGTGGTGAGGTCTAATGCCACATGCATAAGTTTACCGGCTACCTTACCCTCCAAACCGGAACACGACCACGACAAACACTGACGCTATTGCGGCAGGAATAGGTAAGGCGGTGGTACCAGACCCAATCGAGACAATGCAGAACTATACCACCTAGTAGCTACGATGGTAGTGACTCGTATAGCCAATCGGTCGCCTTTTACGACCTGCCTGGTAGAACGGCAGTTGGTCTATTCTTTAAAGGAGCCCCGAACCAACACGGAAAACGTCTAATCAAAATATCCAGCCTAGAAAGATTGTGATGTTTTGATTTTTACGGACAAAACAACAATTTTTTCTCATAACGATTACGCGTTTTTGTACAAAATAATCCAAAAATTTTAACGCAAGAGTGAGTAGTAAGTGATAAATAACCACAAAATGGATTATTTTATGCAAAAAAGCGTAAGTGGTTATAAGAAAGAAAGTATTTTGTTCGTAAAAAACAAAAAGTTTTAACCCCCTGAATGATGTTCTTTTTCGGATGGATTATCTTTGGTTAGATGTACTGAACGCTGTGTTGAAATATGATCACCTATTTGAGAACAAGTTTTTTCTCACCTGCGACCATCGTTTCCTATGTCTTATCTTTGATTTATCCTTCAAATGACAAATTAATTTGTTCTTCCCTGGGAGCGTCCATTCCAATCTTCCTCCGTACGGTGTAGGGTATTTTTTCGGAGGTCGTAACCTTACATTTGTAAGGTGAACCTCTGACGCTGCCTCATCTACAGTGTCCACGAGGCATTTCACGAAACGATTCACTTGAGAATCTTCGGAACTATGGTCTGAGACCTCAAACGCGTCATCCAAAAATATATTTGCTAAAATTAAAATACTAATTATACAAATGAGTATTCAAAAAATAATAATGAGCAATATACGTATACATAACAGCAATACACAATATACATTTGAAACACATACTATTACCACAAACCTATACTTTAAGTTAGCAATACTTTTATATTTGTAGGTAATTGGTTTCTCCAAAACGACTCTAACAATTTTGACGAAATTTTGTAGATAATCTTTTACTATTAAAATTGATATAATTCATCTTTTTCTTATTATTATAAGATAGCAAACAAGGAGATGGCTCTCCTGATGGAAATAGAATAGAATAGATTGCCTATAGACACCAAAGATGTTAATGGTGCTAGGGTAATGCCTTGTGCATAAGTTTACCAGCTACCTTACCTTTCAAATTAGAATACGATAGTGACAAGCACTGACGCTATTCCGGCAGGAATAGGTATGGCGGTGGTACCAGATCCGGGCGAGACAATGCAGAACTTTACCACCTAATAGCCACGATGGTAGTGAATCACAAAGTCATTCATTATCTTCTTACGAACTGCCTGGCAGAACGGCAGAAGGTCTCTTCTTAAAAAATGGAAACCGGGTCAATACGGGATAAATACACCGCGATAATACGTTTTCACATAAAACAATGTCATCCGAGTAGAGTTCGGTCGCCCAAGTTGGGCGACTATTAAAAATACGGCTATCAAAATATTAATTAGTAAGTAACAAATAATATTTCACTAAGGGTTTTTCAATTTTTCATTAAGTGACCAATAAAGAATTAAATAAATAAATATTAGAATAAATAAATCAATATTTCAAGTAACAATAATTTTATCTGGCTTATCATAGATATCTTGAAGACTTCTTATGTCGTACTTTTGCTTTAAATTATTTAAACCTACTAGTTTTATAATTACCGCCCCGTTGGTCGAGTGGTTAGAGACCCTGACTACGCAATCAACGAGGCTCGGGTTCGATCCCCGACGGGGACAAGCATTTGTGTGATGAGCATAAATGTTTGTATTTCCGGGTTTGGGTGTTTATTATATATATTCTAGTATTTATATATGTATTTCTATGTATTAGTATCGTTGACTAACACCCATAACACAAGCAAATAATTTGCTTACTTTGGGGTTAGATCAGTAAGTGTAATTTGTCCCGTGAATTATTATTATTATTATTATTATTATTATTAATTTATTTGAAATACGATTTTTTTTAATTAAGATAGATTAATTAATATAGATTACCTTCCAATTCATAGTAATCAGGGTCTATAACACCTAAATACTTTTGAGCGATTCGTCGTGCGCTTTGATCTTCGTCCAACCTTAGTACGGATTTCAAAAATTCTATCATCTCGTCCTTTGTCTCATGCCACATTGTAGCGCAAATAAATATTCTGTAAGATAGTTTAAAATCATAGATAACCACGACATCAAATCAGACAAAAATATTGCATATACATATTACACATTTAAATGATAAAAATTCAAAAACTTAAAAAATTAAACTGGTGTGATTTTTTTCTGTAGATTTTATTCACGCTAGTATAAAAAACGGTAGACTAAAACTAAAGACTAAAAGGAGTAAAAACTATAAGCATAGAAGTTTTCAGTTCAAACATCTAGTTTGTTAAAAATTACAGTAGGTTTATTGATTTTTGAAAAGCTGTATATTTTTGAAACAATGATCGATTTTGATCTTTAGAATGGCATTCAACCTAATTCTTGAAACTTCAAATGTTGTTTTAGCTTAAATAAATATCAAAGCAATGTCAAAAATCACTTTTTTTTCAAAAATTTTCGTCATTGATATATCGCAAATAAACTTACCGATTTTGATCCAATTAACTGTTTTGACGCAGTTTTGAAGGAGAAAAGCTGAATAGGTTTTTAAATCAATGGCTATATTACCCTTAAATTTGTTTTAAAAATATGAAATAAGTTTATTGTAAGCAACATAACTTTGATATTTGAAAAGTTTTAACTTTTGGAAACTTGATTCAATTCCGATTTTTGAAACAGGATAAGACGCAGTTTTTCAACTTCTAAAATATTGTAAAATTTAAAAACTGGTGGTTGAAAAATCTCGAGTTACCTATGTCAAAAAAATACTTTTTAAAAATTTTTCATCAACGATAACTCCCGAACGAATAAACCGATTTTAATGCAATTTGCGACATTGAATGTGGTGTTTTAAGAAATGGAGCTGATAAATGTAATGTTTGGTGGTTTTTGTGGTTTTCCGAAAAAAATTTTGGTTTTTTCAAAATTTCTCAAAATCTCTTGGGCCTAATCGCTTTAAATTATCAGAAAGTCTAAATTTGGTGGAACCCAATCTAATGCCATTAATTCCGTCTCGATCTGTCAAGCCAAACAAAAGTTATAAGATATTTACATACATATGTGCACATTCACATACACGCACACACATACACATATACATACAGATATACTGATGTCATGGTGAAAATTGTCAAAAAAGTCTCCTAGGATCTCAAAAGATGAAGTTAGTATCTTCTTTATCTACATACGTAAGAGCGGGTTAAGAATATATTGTTAAACCGGCGCATTATCCAAACTTTATCATATAATTAAGTAAAATTACTTAGTGTGTCTTAGTATGTTGAAATTAAGACCTTTTATATGACAACCCATTGACATGGCAGCGCAATATTAATATTGTTGGTTTACAGAACTGTTTATATTGCTTTAGACCTTTAAAAAACACAATATACCTACCGTGTAATGGTATCTGATGGTTTGATGTCTTTTTTGATATTGTCAACACTGCTAAGCGAGATTAGATCTGAGTTATGAAGATCTTTCAATTCCTGAAAAGGTGACATACATAGGTACATAATTAGAATATGTTTATAAATACATTTTCAAATTTTAACTTTTTTCAAATGTATTATTAACTAGCTGTTACCCGCGGCTTCGCTCGCGCTTATTTACATTAGAAATGATTAAAACTTTCTTTAGAAGCTACTTTATTAAAAATCTACATAGTCGGACGGGCCGCTAGTATTCTAAAAAAATAATATATGCATATTCATCTTATTTACTTATATACATACACGATATTTATATTATACGATACGATACGATATTTAGTATCATAATTTAAGTAAAAAACGTAACTAACTATACCTCAAACACCTATCGAAGAAACTTACGTAATTATAAAGAAATTTGTAATTAACAGGAAATATCTAACCTAAACTACCTATGACAATATTTTTATATATACCGAACTATACCACAAACTAAATATAGCTACCTATTAGGATTGCTTTGCATGTAACGCACCTATCTAACCAACTGCATTAAAAAAACTGTAAGCAGGTTGACCCTGCAAGTCATCCCTAAAACTTCCCGCTAAATTGAGGTATTTTAAGCTCAAAGAAAAAAACTGTGCTTAAGCATAGAGTTTTGATTTCGAAGAGTTTAAATATTTAAAGTTTTTTAAAAATGATACTTAGTTATTTAATTTAGTGTTTGAAAAGATGATTTTTCCAAAACTATGACTGGCTTTCATCTTTCGAATAACATTCAACGCAATTTTTGAACCTTTTCTTCATTGATAAATCCCGAACGAATCAACCGATTTTAATTCGATTTACTGTATATAACGCAGTCTTTTAGGCAAAAAGCTGATCAGATTTTAAATTAATAGGTATATTAGCCTGAAAGTTATTTTAAATATACAAAGTAACTTTTCCGGAAACAGCGCAATACTAATATTTGAAAAGCTTTGTTACTTTTGAAAATTTGAATCAATTTAAATTTTTGAAAAGGCATTTGGCGTAGTTTTCTTACTACTAAAATAACGTAGAAGATCAATAAATTGTTGCTTGAAAATAGAAGTTTTGTCGAAAAAACACTTTTTTCATAATTTTTCGTCAACGATAACTCCCGAACGGATAAACCGATTTTGATGCAATTTATGCATTGCACTCATTTTTTTGAGGAAAAGAGCTGATTAGATTTTGTACTCAATCCGTACATAAATCTGGAAGTTATATTGAAAAACTAATGTTTCGCCTAATTTTTTTGAGATTTTTCAAAATTTCTCAAAGTTTCTACGTTGAACCGGTTCAAATTTTTAGAAAATCAAGTTGTGCACAATTAAATTGAACGTCATAAACCGCGTTTCGATCGGTCAAGCCGTTCAGAAGTTATGAGATGTTTGCATACACACTAACACACTCACACACACACTCATACACATACATACATACATACATACAAATATACAGAAGTCATCATGAAAATAGTCGTAAAAGGTTCCTAGGACGTCAAAACGTGCAGATCTGGTGAAAACTTGATTTTCGAAAATCGGGTCAAAATGAGTAACTTCTTATCTACATACGTAGCGGGAAGTTAAAAATCTGTAAATTAATTGGCCCTGCAGGCCATCCCTGAAACTTCTGCTAAATTGAGGTATTTCAGCTCAAAAGTACAAAAACTATACTTAAGCAAAGAATTTTTTCAGAGTTCAAAAATCTTAATTTTGTTATCAAAGACAATAATTTCATTTTTGAAAAATATTCAAGACAAATTTTTAAAAAAAAATATCGTTAATGATAAATCCCAAATAAATGGAATGATTTTGATCAAATTCAGTTTTAGACGCAGTTTTTTATTGTTTTTTTGATTAGATTTTTAAATCCATCGGTATATTAGCCTGAAATTTATTTTGAAAATATTAAGTGCGTTTGCTAGAAACAATTTTTTTTCGTGCATACTTACGTCATAAGAGGAACACGTGTGCGAAATTTCAAGTTTCTAGGCCTAAGGGCTTAACCTGTGAGTTTATATAAAACTTTCATCCCCTATTTTACCCTCTAAGAGATTAAATTTTCGAAAATGAGAAAATACGTAACTCATTATTTTTACCGTACTCATTTGATACGAAATTTTATAAAAGTATGTCAAAGGAATATAAAGTTCCAAAGAAATTTCATCCCATACGACACCCCCTTGAATTTTGAATAGTTCTTCCTTAGTGGATGCGTACGTCAAAGGACGAATATGTGTGCGAAGCTTTAAGTTTCTTTACCTAAGGGTTTGGCTTGTGCGATTATATAAAACTTTTATCCCCTACTTTATCCTCGTAGGGATTGAATTTTGGAAAACGCTTAAATACGTAATCAATTTTTCTTTTTGTACTCAATTTATACGAAATTTCATGCAAATATGTTTAGGGAATAAAAAGTTTCATACAAAATTTTTTCCCCTATTTCACCACTCTCGGGGTTGAATTTTGAAAAAACCTTCCTTAGTGGATGCCTACATCATAAGAGAAATACGTGTGCGAAATTTTAAGTTTCTAGTCTTAATGTTTTGGGCTGTACGTTTATATAAAATTTCTTGCCCAATTTTACCCTCTAATAAGGGGTTTATTTTTAAAAACGCTGAAACACATAACACATATTTGCCATACTCAATTCATACCAAATTTCATGCAAAAATGTCCAAGGAATAAAATGTTTAGATTTTTTATCCCTATTTCACCCCTTGGAGGGTTACATTTTTAATAATCCTTGCTTAGTGGATGCCTACGTCATAAGTGGAGTACGTGTGCAAAATTTCAAGTATCTAACACTAAATTTGGCAATGGTTTGTGTGGTTATATAAAACTCATCCCCTATTTTACCCTCTTAGGGATGAAATTTCGAAAAACGCTTAAACACGTAATTCGTTACTTATTTTTTACGCTGAAATACATAACTCATGTTTTTTGCCATATTCAATTCATATGAAATATCATGCAAATATGTTCAAGGAATAAAAAGTTTTATACAAATATTTTTTTCTCTATTTCACCCCTTTGGAGTTTGAATCTTGAAAAATCATTCCTTAGTGGATACTTACGTCATAACAGGGATACGTGTGTAAAATATCAAGTTTCTAGCCCAAGGGGTTTGGCCTATACGTTTATATAAAACTTTCATGCCCTATTTTTCCCTTAAGGGGTGAAATTTTGAAAAACGCTGAAATACATAAGTCATTATTTTTGTCATACTCATATTATAAGAAATTTCATGCAAATATGTCTAAAGAATAAAATGCTTAAAATTTTTTTCCCCTATTTCACCCCTTTGAGGGTTGAATTTTTAATTATGCTTTCTTAGTGGATTGTTACGTCATAAGACAAATACGTGTGCAAAATTTCAAGTGTCTAACACTAACGGTTTGGCAATGCTTTGTGCGGTTATATGAAACTTCCATCCCCTATTTTACCTTCTTAGAGATCGAATTTTGAAAAATGCTAAAACACGTAATTCATTATTTATTTTTTACTTAAATTTCATGCCAATATGTCCAGGGAATAAAAAAATTTCTAGTCCTAAGGGTTTGGCCTGTGCGTTGACCTCAGTCAGTCACTTTTGCCTTTTATATATATATATATATATATATATATATATATATATATATATATATATATATATATATATTATATATAGATTATCGTGTGTGTGTGTGTGTATAGTTTTATATTTAGTTGTTTTTTCTTCTTTATCACTATTTGTTTTCCGATTAAAATAAAAACAAGATAATAAATAATTTAAACGCAATACAACTGTAACAACCGACTTTCCATTTCTTCTATCTCTGGAACCCCGCATCAGATCTTCACTTATTTCGTTACTAATAAAGTTGACATTTGTTTCTTACTTAACAGAGGGGAAAACCGTTCTGAACAAGACAACGACAAGAGTGGATGTTGTCCCTTTCCTGCAATTGCCAGTGTAAATAAAACTATCTGATGGTAGATTTTTATATATTCGGTACCTAATCGTTAAATTCATTTTATTCATACACGTCGATAAATACATAAAGAACAAAATAAATTGTAATTAACATAGTGAGCTCTAAAATGTGCTTATTTTAATTATTACGTAATTATATATGCAATCTAAAAACTGTTTCTCAAATTAATAGAATTACTTAGTAGTAATTTGCAAACTACGCATGGCCGCACTTATATATGGCGATTAGCGCTTAATTTAGTAGAAAGAGACACACTCCACCTATGTCGTGGTACTCTTCGGAACGATTTTGGAACCCTTGTGAACATTCCGGGTAGAATGTAACTTCCTTGGGTATACCTACTCCAAAATAAAAAATGGTAAAATCGGTTCATAAATGTTCAAGTTACTGAGGAAAAAATAAACAATAGAACCGTCTTGAAAACCTTCTTCTTTCGGAGAAGTCGTTTGAAAATATGCCAAGAAAGAAACATACACATATACTACAGCTATTACCAGATAAAAAACATAGTGCTGTTACTGCGTTTAAATTGGATTCATTTGAATTTGCTGTTGCATTTTGATCCAATTATTGCAGTAACACCAACATTAAACATTCAATGTCGATATATTTTATCTCAAAAATTATTCAAATGTTGATTAAAAATATGTTTTATTTGATTATTAATAAATATTATATTACAGTCTATACTATAATAGTTACTGTTGTTTTGTTGCTTATACCGTATCCATGGGCGTACCCAGGTTCTGGGCCGGGGGGGGCAACCGTAACATTTTAAGACCCAGGTTCTGGGCCGGTGGGGGGGGGGGGGCAACCGTAACATTTTAAGACCCAGGTTCTGGGCTAGGGGGGGGCAACCGTAACATTTTAAGAATATATTTTTATTTATTTACAACAGTCTATAGTTAGTAGAGAGGTAATCAAATTCCAGGGGGGGCAGCTGCCCCTCCTTGCCCCCCCCCCCCCCCCCCCCTCGGTACGCCCATGACCGTATCTAGTAGTAATTACTATTTTTACGTTATTATGTGTTATCCGCAAGTTTCCTAAGCGTAGCGTACACACAATATTATAATATAAATAAACACCGACCACACAGCCCATAGACGCCTAATATTTGATTTTCAGTATTGAATGCATTGTGGCAACTAGCTGAGGTAAGACGAAAAGGGGTTGCAACGCCGTGATTGGCTAACTCAAGTCCACAGTGAAAGATAGTGATGTACAAAGCATCGGATTGAGTATTTCCGCGTGGATGTGGCGTGTTATATCGGAACTATAAGTCAGATGTGTTGGCAGAAGCCATCCACCTGTTATTAGGCGTCTATGGGCTGTACACAATCTTGGCTACGCTCGGGCAGCTTCGGAAATTATCGTATGGCATGACATTATGTCCATGATTTTAAGATTTAAAAAAAATTAAAAAAGCAATTCTGACAGCGCCTTTGGTTGCGTTTTTCATGCTATAGAACGTTCTAATTTTAATGCTATGGAATGTTTGAATCTTATAACGCACCTCGTATTGTATGTCAGTTTCATCGTCTTTAGCCCTATTCAATAACAACGACTGGTCTATAAGAGGTCCACTGTACCAGGGCCTTACGAACAAGCGGTCTGTGGCCGCCAGTCGCTCACAATGAGGGGACCACGTGTGCATCGTGATCCAAGCCTGAGATATCAACCACAGAATCCAGATCCAGGTCATCTCGCGCCCAACATATTCTCTTAAGAAGTACACTAAAATTTTACATTAGAGTCTATAAATGAGAAAAATTAACTATAACACTTAAATAGTAGGTAGAAATTTCTGATAAAATTGCCTGGCAAACAAATAAAACGGAACAAATTGATGTGTACACGGATTAAATGGTTACGCCTTTCAAGACAATTTCTTAGTTTGTCAATGTAGCTTGTGATTACACACAGAAATACAGAGTTATAATACTACGTAACGATGAAATAAAATCACTTCAAACTTAATTTTTAAACCTTGTCATCTCATTCGGTACGATAAAACAGTATGTGGTTTAATTCTATATTTTCACAAATATATCTAAACATGTATGACATTTTTGACAATGATAGGATCGTTTGCTCATTTGCGCGGCGACACGTTTCCTTTGCAATGGTGTGTCTATTAATATTCACGCGGTCTGTGGATGTGTAGAATGGAAATATACAGCGTCGTTGCTTGTCACCGTCGTGTTTCGGTTTCGAGGACAAGGTAGCGGGTAAAATTGTGTATGTGGCAATAAAACCTAACCACAAGAATAGAAACGAACCGTTAATGGTGCGTTTCTATTCTTGTGGTTAGGTTTGTCAACATCTTTGGTGTGTATAGGCGATGGTTGTCTCTTTCCATCAGAAGAGCCATCTGCTTGTTTGCTATCTTATGATATATTAAAAATTGATCCTCTTCTTCGTGCCAAATAAATTCATTGGATTGATACTCTCTACGATAATAGCGGCAAAGCTGATGTCTTCACATCCACTTCAAAGCAGAGGCCACCCATAAACACTTAATTTTTTACGAATAGAACTCGAACCTTTTGGTTTCATAGTCAAGGTGACTACTTAAAGGCTTCAAGCCAAACATCTTTATAATTTTATAATATTTAATTAGATCCTAAATAGCCCTAGTGCTCTTTTTACGAAGAATATTTCGCAACGCATTAAGCTGACTTATATGATAGTGTAATCTATATTATTATCATTATTAATTATTAATATTATAAATGCGAATGTTTGGATATTTGGATGGATGGATGGATGTTTGAATGGATGTTTGTTACTCAATTACGCCAAAACTACTGAACGGATTTGGATAAAATTGTGCACAGGTAGATGATAACCTCGAATAGCCTTTATAGGCTACTTTTTATCCCGAAAAAATGAGTTGTTCCCGCGGGATTCTCCAAAATCTTTTATAACGCAACAGGCTGCACGCTGCAGCTGATAATAAATACATTTATCATGCAGTACAAAAAGTAAGAAAAGGATGGGATAAGTATTTGCTTCTTCCGAATATTGTAATCACCAAGCAAAACTTAAAATTCAAATTAGGCAAACAGTTAGTCGTAGGTTGGGATGTTAGTTTTACTTTTTATAAAAAGAGGAGCTACAAAAATTTTGTAACCAAAAATAGTATAATTTCTATATCCAATGTAATACATTTTTCTTTAAGTTAAAACAATAGAAACATAAGCCTAAAAAGCCTGATAAACGCTGCTCATGAAATATATTTTCCTAGCTCATATGATGAATGTTACCTACATAAATGGAACTTGTTGAGAGTCTTAACATGGTAATTATTTTGCACTAAATATCTAAACTTATACCCATAATTACATTCTTATCACACTGATAGTAAATCACTATTAATATCTTGCTGTTTTTAGATCATAGCATTTTCATCAACAAACCCTATTAGACGCTTATTTTCTGTCTAATGCTGTGAAAAAAAAATGGTATCAAAGCGTGTATGTTTAAAGCTTAATTAACTTAACTTTAAATTCTTATTTCATTCAACTACATTTTTTCCATCTCTAAGTACTACTAATGTAATAATAGTTGCTGAGTGGCTAATACATAATACACTTACCGGGTGGTATTTCAAAAAACAAGTAATCTGGTATCGTATGATGAAACACACATGGATCGGCGTTCCTGGCTCCACAAAATACAATGAGGAGATTAACCGCGACTGGACCCACAAGATTAAGAGAAAACGTGAAACTAAACTTTTGTATGAGAATTTTGCAAGCGAATTTCGCAGCTCCATAGCAAATGTAGGCCGATCCGACTTGTATAAGCGCAACCCACAGGGCTGCGGGCCAATAAACCGGGAGGTCAAAACTACTCTCAGTTATCACATAATCTAACGCCCCTTGGTATGCATCTTGAAACACAACCTGAATCTGCAAATTTTATATAAAGTTTTATTTCAAATTTTGTACAAAGTAGAAATATATCCTGAATAACTTTTAGGATCAAAGTAATTGTCAACAACAAATACAACATAAGCTTTTACCATGGGGCAGGCGAATTGATATTTTGCAGCATCCGTCATATTAGATTTGATTCACTTTATTAATCGCACTAACATGTGTTGGTGCCGGGCTCCTTTGAAGAATAGACCAACTGCCGTTCTGCCAGGCAGGTCGTAAAGGCGACCGATTAGCTCTGCAAGTCACTACCATCGTGACTACTAGGTGGTAGAGTTCTGCATTGTCTCGCCCGGGTCAGGTACCACCGCCTTACCTATTCCTGCCGCAATAGCGTCAGTGCTTGTCACTGTCATGTTCCGGTTTGGAGGATAAGGTAGCCGATAAACGTATGCACTTGGCATTAGACCTCGCCACAAGATAGCAACGCACCATTAACATCTTTAGTGTCTATAAGCGATGGTTGACTCTTACCATCAGGAGACCCATGTGCTTGTTTGCTATCTTATGATATAAAAAAATAATAACAAAACCATTTCATTTGAAATACTATAGGGTTACACGGGTATGATAAATCGACATTTTGCAGCAACCAATATAGACGATTTAAAATGACGTCAGTTCTTAATGCGTTCCGATATAACATAATAGTAAGGGAGCCCAAGATGCTTAATGGGGTGCAAAATGCTTAACTCGAGCGTCGTAGCAAAATATTGGATTTTGTAGATTAAATTATAGAAAAAATAAGAGCCTTAAGAAAAGGTAAGAGAAACCATCGCCTATAGCAGGCGCGTGCGCTCCTTATAGGCAGAAAAGCAGTGCTTTACTTGCCATTCACAGATATTTTAATAAAACGTTCGTACGTTTTAGATGATTTTAATTAATAGTAAGTAAATGAATAAAATGTGTCATAATCATGTGCACGCCGCTAAAATCTATAAAAGAAAAAGTTTTTGTGTCCGAGTACTCCGTCGCATACTCAGTATCATAATCCTGTGCACGCCGCTGGCCTATAGACACCAAAGATGTTAATGTTGCGTTGATACCCCTTTGACGGGATGACAATGCCACATACATAAGTCTACCGGCTACCTTACCCTCACAATAATAACAAGCACTGACGCTATTGCGGCAGGAATAGGTAAGGCGGTGGTAGCATATACCCGGGCGAAACCTTACGAAACTACCTCTTATCATCAGATTTAGATAATCATGCATTATCACGAGATGTTTGCGAAACTTCAGCTTATTCGGACACTGGAAAATGGGTCCAATTAAACTTTCAACATTTATTATAAACGCTCGGACTGGTGAAATAAAGCATAATTGCTAACCTGACCCGAAAACCTAACCCGGTAGCTGGTTGGGTTAGGAAAAGCAAAAAATAATTGATTTTGATTTGTAACCTAAGCTTGTTCCTAATCTAGCCCCAAATGCTGTTTGAGTATTATTCCTAACCTAATCCGGTAACGGCTTTGGCTAGGAAATGCGCCATACATAAACAGGGGTATGGGGCGATGAAATGAGATTGTATGAACTTTTTTGATAATGTCCTGATACTCAATTCGTGGACGAAGCTGGGTCAAACATAAGCTCTTTTTTTAAAAGACCCTAAGGGACTAAAATATAGGATAAAAGATTGTATGAACTTTTTTGGTGATGATGATAATCTACTCGCGGGCGAAGCTACTTGAATCAGCGAATGCATAATAAAACACGCCAAATTACACTACTTCTCGCATCACGCACGCAAAATGATCTTAAAAGACATCCAAAATATTTTGTTTCACGTGTTAATTTTTAAATAAGTAGGTATACATTACGTACTTACTTCATTCACAGTATACTCTCGTTCACTGAAAGCCTTGTTTACTGAAGTAAAAAACGCATAGGGGTTATCGTCTTGCAGTTTTAAAGATATTAAAATGCAAGCCATAAACAAAGCAATTTTCCATAAGGCTAATATCTTCTGCGTTTGATATCTTGATCTTTTAATTCCTTGTCGTAAATCATTTAAGTATAGTAGAGAGCCTGAAATAGAAAATAATATATGATCAATAATCTATATTATTAATCTGTAGATATTAATATTATAAATTCAAAAGTTTGGATGTATGGATGGATGGGTGTTTGTTACTCAATCACGCAAAAACGACTGAACGGATTTGAATAAAATTTAGTAAACAGGTAGTTGATGACCTGGGTTAGCACATATGCTACGTATTATCCGAGAAAAATTAGTTGATCCCGCGGGAAACATCAAAAACTTTCATAATACAATGGGTTGCACGCTGCAGCTAGTCTTCTTCTTCTATACTAATAAAGAGGAAAAATTTGATTGTGGGTTTGTCTGTAAGGACTTAACTCAAAAACTACTTGACTGATTTTCAAAGATCTGTCACATTTAAAAAGCTATATTATCCCGGAGTGACATAGGCTATTATTTTACCCGACTGAAAAAACGGAAGTAATGTTTTTTATGATCACGCGGTGAAGTAAGTCGGAAAAATTCCTGCTTTCTGAGAGCTATCTTGGCGTGCGCTGCCTTAACATTTTGTGTTACATGAAGATAATGTACGGTGGGATTGTTTGCTTTAAATAGTTCTAAATAAAAGTCCGCGATAGCATATATCTACCTCTTAGTGAAATCACCAAAATAACCAAAATGGTGAGCCATAAATACAATTAAATTAAACACTTTTGTACAAAGCATGTTCCGGAGTATTTGTTAATCTATATTAATTAATATTATAAATGCGAAAGTTGGGATGTTTGGATCTCAATCACGCAAAAACTACTGAACGGATTTGAATGAAATTTGGCACACAAGTAGATGATAACCTGGAATAGCACATAGGCTACTTTTTATCCCGGAAAAATTAGGTGATCCCGCGGGATTCACCAAAAACTTTTATAATGCAGCGGGCTGCACGCTGCAGCTAGTTTTTTAGTAAAATTAATACATTTGTCGCCTTCAGCATTTCATGTAAATGAACTTTGTCTTTTACACTAAGAAATTCGGAGGAATAGTTAAAAAGTTATCACGATAACATTAAATTGGAAGGTTATTACAGGCGACTATTACCGCGCGTGCGCGATCCGAATGTTTTTTTTTTTCGAAATGACAAAAGCTGATGGCCTTAAGGCCAAGGGCCGTAATAGCCACGTAGTACTACCGGTCGAGTAAGTGCTCGGCCTGACTTTGAATCTTAATCTGGGCAATCAACGTCCGCGCTAAGGGTTGTCTCCTGCGAGACCGGACCTCGGCTTAGTGTGTCGGTTTGACTAATTATGGAGGAGGGGAGGAGTAATTACAGGAGTAGAGGCATTGCGCTCCGCGTTAAGTGCAGTTTGAAATAGGGGTCTTAGTTACTGTTTGAAACCCACGATTAACCGAAAATACTTTAGTTGCACAATGTGACAGGTCGTAAGCATATCGCCAACCGGGCTTTATCCTATCCCGGGCAACGTTGTTTTTATCAGAAAACTGACAAAACACTTTTGAATTGCCCGACTCGGGAATCCCACTCTCTTGGTCATGTGGTCAAAACCAACACCGGACCACTAGACAACAGATGCAATATTATATATAAGTACAGTAGGCATACTTAATTATTGTTTTTATTTTAAGTGCAAATATAAATTACTTTTACTTTAATTACAGTCGTTTTAGAATATTTTTAACTTCCTGCTACGTATGTATAAGGAATTTACTGAGTTTGCCCCGATTTTAAAACTGACTTAACCGATTTGAATAAATTTTAGCACGTATGTAGATGGTGACCTGGTATAGTACATAGGATATTTTTTATCTCGGAAAAATTAGTTGTTCCCGCGGGATTCACTAAAAACTTATTTAATACAGCGGGCTACACGCTGCAGCTAGTAATAAAATACGTATTAATTTTTTTCAGGATAGCTACATACATACAAAGTGGGGATGTTAATTTTTTTTCTCACATTGTGTGGGATATCTTTGGATAGGTTTTTAAAAAATATTGTAGTTTTGTGAAAACAACTTTTCGATTAAAGGACTCGTTTGTAAAATATTAAGCTTTTAAGTGCTAATTTTTGTTAGAGCCAAGTGTCCCTCCCCTCTGCAGGCTAAACAGTTGATTTTGGGATGGGAAAAAAACCATGGTAGTAGTAAATATAATGAAATTAAAAGGAAACTATCGGCTATACGGCTTAGAAGGCTTTACAAGTTTTATTAGTAATAGTCGACCAACTTATAAAATGTACTTAGAGATGTTTTTATAGGCGGTAAACCTGTGATGCTGTTATATATTTTTCATTGACGTTGAATAGCTAAAATGTTCATAGTATGAAAATATAAAATCCCTATTCTTAGTCCGCATTATTGTGACGGGCAACTTTGGACCCTACATTGCGCGTGGTCCGACACGCACTTTATCAATCTATTACGGACCTGGAGGAAAGAATGGCTTAATAGATCGATAAGTATAAGAAATTTGCTATTAAATAATGTACTAGGTGGTAGAGTTCTGCATCGTCTCGCCCGGGTCTGGTACCACCGCCTTACCTATTCCTGCCGCAATAACGTCAATGCTTGTCGCTGTCGTGTTCCGGTTTGGAGGGTAAGATAGCCGGTAAACTTATGCATGTGGCATTAGACCTCGCCACAAGATAGCAACGCACCATTAACATCTTTGGTGTCTATAGGCGATGGTTGACTCTTTCCATCAGGAGACTCATCCGCTTGTTTGCTATCTTATGATATAAAAAATAATAATAATATAAGTTACCTGAGGTATGTCTGTCTATATATCCAACGAAAGTTTCCCACCATCCAAGTGATATAAGCACACTCGCCAAAGGTATTGACCATAACGCCGGAGTTCCATCCAAGAGCGGCCATACTACGAACGCGGTCGCCTGTGCTGACACCGCTAACACATCCAACACGAGGATCAAATAATATTTTGAATTTGTGGGGTCTCTTGTAAACGCATTCAGTATTCCTGGCACTATACACATGGCGCTCATAAGCATTGCTCCTTTCACTGCATCTAGCTCTGGTAAAATTACCAATAACAGTGTTGCCATACCAATTGTTTGTAAAGTTTCTATTACAAAGGCCTAAAATAAAAAAAGATGTTTACCATGCGATTCAAGTTCAAATACCACTCTGAAATCTGAACCCAGTCACGAAACAGAAAACAAAATAATAATTATCATACCTACCCAAAGGTATTCCAACCCCGCCACATGGATGTCAACGCACCATTAACATCTTTGATGTTTTTAGGCTTAGGTAATCTCATTCCACCAGTATAACCATCCACTTGTTTGCTATTCTATGACATCCATACAAATAAATAAAATTGAAGTGTATATTTGTAATATTAAAATAACCGCGTTTTACTAAATGCGTATGGATGTATTCACGGTACATATACCAATGTAACATTTTTTAACATTTTTGTCTGTCTGTCTGGTTGTTCAGGCTAATTAATCTCTGAAACAACTAGACCGTAGACCGATTTTGGCGGGACTTCCACTGGCAGATAGCTGATGCATTAAGGAGTAACTTATGCTACTTTTATTTTTAAAATTAAAGTAGCATAAGTTTATTATAATTATTTTTTTTTAAATGTTCCACGCGGATAAAAACGCGGGCACAGCTAGTAAAAAATAAATAAAATACTCTGATTCCCTTGCGAAATAGAGCAAACCGAACATCTTGTAAAACGTTCAGGTTCCTCGACGCATTTCTCAACTTTTACGACTGCCTTTACTTTTTTACTATAACCGAAACCAACAGTTTTATGAGCTTTTCTAAGTCACTTACTAGCACCCATCGACATAGAATACCTCTAGACTCGTAACTTCAAACAAAATGTCTTTCATAAACGGCCCCACGACGTTTGTTTTCTTTAAACAGCTAGTTTGTTTTTTATTACCATCAAGCAATAATGATTGGCGGTATGATCAATGTTCGTCCCTGATTGGGTAAACATCGCATTGTTATATTCAAATCAGTGGTGCGTGAAATTTAAAATAAGAACAACAATTTGACGGCCTGAAATAGTAGTTAGGGAGGGTGCTATATAAAAGGTAGCAATGAAAGATTTGTGTATAATATCACGTATGTGTGGGTATAATATCACGTATGTTACATGAATGTAGTGTGTGTAATGTATTTTTTATTAATTTGATGTATTTCCAATGTTTTTTATTAAAAAATATTAAGTTTCTGCAGTCCGGCAGTTTTTCCTCGTGTTGGTCCCAGGCTCCTTTGAAGAATAGGCCAATTGCCGTTCTGGCAGGCAGGTCGTAAAAGGCGACCAATGGGCTATACGAGTCACTACCATTGTGGCTACTAGGCAGTAGAGTTTTGCATTGTCTCGCCCGGATCTGGTACCACGGCCTTACCTATTCCTACCGCAATAGCGTCAGTGCTTGTCTGTCATGTTCTGGTTTGGAGGGTAAAGTAGCCGGTAAACTTATGCATGTGGCATTAGACGTCGCCACAAGATAGTAACGCACCATTAACACCTTTGGTGTCTATAGGCGATGGTCGACTCTTTCCATCAGGAGATCCATCTGCTTGTTTGCTATCTTATGACATAAAAAAAACTTGAACTATGACAAACTTCATACTCCACCGTTAGCAATATTATCTTAAAAAGGGGTCTAAAGTTTCCCTTCACGTATTAACGTATAGATAATTATTAAATTTTTATTTTTAATAGAGAAATTAATTAATAACAAATATTGGATTTTATTAAGCTTTTTGATATTAAAATCATAGCAAACTTGCTACAATACGTAATAACGCTACAATCCACAGCCCTTAGGTAGCAAGAACCG
This sequence comes from Apodemia mormo, assembly GCA_036924255.1. Lineage (NCBI taxonomy): Eukaryota > Metazoa > Arthropoda > Insecta > Lepidoptera > Riodinidae > Apodemia > Apodemia mormo. Next base: position 28,774,816 of record JAUPFN010000003.1, on the reverse strand, counting down.
AGTCCCATACGTGGTACAAACAAGCTCCCACTACTTCCTGCACTAACATAAAAAACACATTAACCTAACATAGGCAATTACTTCAAATAAAACTTTACATACCACAATAAAATGACTAATTGCTGGTTTCTCAGTAGTCTTAAAAAGACAAATTCTTGCACTGCGAAGAAATATCCCCAATTCTGGAACACCAAATATTATAAGAGTTGCCCAAAGCCATGTTATGCGCTCTTCTAGGGGCAATACTGTTATGAATTGTTGATCTAAAGCTGGAAACAAATATATGACCATATTAAGCTATATAATTCCGTTTTATAATATACTAGCTGTAACTTGCAACTTGGCTCGCATAACCCAAAAACATTACTTCTTTTTGCACCGTCGAATAAGAAAGTAACATCTGGTCTTCCTAGAGAATATCAAATTTATAACTGACTGGTTTATCCAGGGATCAAACAAGTAAGCAAAACTTTTAAGTTTTTATTATGTGAGGACGAGTAGATAATATACATATTGTTAAGAAGGTAAACGATTTATTTGTCACAATATTTGTAGCTGATAACACTTGTATTGTTTCACAATAAGATAATTATACTTAATTTCCGACCGGTTTCGCTTACACAAGCATCCTCAGGGTATTTAAAGAATTAGGTGCGAAGGTTTCTTATATTTTCAGTATAAAATGGATTAGGAGAAAAGTCTTCCTAGGTCTCTCTCTCTCTCTTTTTCTCTCTCTCTCTCTCTCTCTCTCTCTCTCTCTCTCTGTGTGTGTGTGTGTGTGAGTGGGTGTGTGTATGTCTGTATTAACCACCACCAAAATGTATTCATCTCATTCTCTTACAAAGTAACTAGAATCCTACCGCGTGGAACACACTCAATTATTCTTCATAAAATAAAAATCTTAATTATGTACTTACGTCAAAGAAAGTTTAAGTTTGAAGAATTATGTAAATAAATATTTCAGAAAACATTAAATATTATTTGAGTTTTCTAAAACAAAACCAGTGCATCTAAAGATGATGTAAGAGATGATGGTTATCAAGGAACTCCGCCATTGTATAAGTTGTGAAATAAATGCAATAATAGTTAAAACTACATAAAGTGTTAGAAAACATATAATTGTTAGAGCGCGATTAAGAATTATTTGAACTTTAATGGCAGTAGCTGATCACAGCCCAGACATATACATCCCTAACAATAATTAGAAATGATACGTAGTTCCGGACAGAACGAGATTTGATATAAAGGTAATGTAAAAATAAACCGACTTCTCTCGACCGGCCGGCGGTCAATCGCCGCTGTGGTCTAGTAGTCCGGTGTCGGTGTTAACCACACGAGGTTCTGGATTCGATTCCCGGGTCGGCCAAATCAAAAAATGTGTTTTTTCTGTTTTCTGATAAAAACAACGTTGCCTGGGATTGGAAAAGTGCCCGGTTAAAAGACTAGCTACCTATCACATTGAAGGACTAAGTATCTTCAGCTAATCCTAGGTGCACATACTCTCTGCCTATCACTTTAGGGATACGGACGTGAAGATACTTTTTAACCCGACCTTAAATACTTATCTGTCAACTATACCTATATATCAGTGTCAAGTATACCCATAACCAGTGACCCGATTTTGATGAAACTTGGACTATTTCTTGACTTGGAATATACCTTATTTAAATCAAAAAGAATTATCTTGATATGTTCTTTCAATTACCGAGAAATTCGTTGACAAACATATAAACGTACAAACATTCATACCTACACCTAAACATTATACCCAAAAATTATCAAATCCCAAAAACATTACATACATACATGTCAAACTGATAAGTAATAACCTCCGTTTTTTCTTCAGTAGATAAAAACGGAAAGGGTTTGCATTGTTGGTTTGAATGTGCAGAGGTAAGATCTACAATAGATAATAATCATTTGAAATATAAAGAATGCAAGTACAAAAAAAAGTTTCAATCAAATTAGTCGAGTATTTCCCGATAAAAGATAAAATTGTCAAAATCCGTGAGTTAGGACTATAAGGAAAGAATATTTATATACCTATACTGTCATATTTGAAACATAGTTCTCTTTACATAGTACTCTTTAGTCTATATTAATATTATAAATGCGAAAGTTTGGTTGGATGTTTGAATGAATGTTTATTACTCAATCACGCAAAAACCATTGAACGGATTTGAATGTAAGAACACAGGCCATTTTGGTTTTGGCACCCTTAGGGAGGTACCCTTGCGTATCTTTCGGAATGTCGAATATTAGATAAACTAGAATAATTTTCTACGTTTTATAAATTAATTAAATAAAATATATCGCTAGAAACAATCATATAAAAAATATTGAGACTTTATTTGATTGACTTCTATCATCATCTTTAAGTGTTACCATTGTATAAAACTTTAATCGTATTTGCATTAAATCAGCAAAAAGTTTATATATCATAATTTTCGTTATATAAGTATCAAATAAAAATTCTCCCTGTTTTTATTTTAAAGAATAGTTTAATGCTAATTTATTTTTTATTCTTTTAAGTATTTACAAAATGTCTTCACAAAACCTCAGCTCAGAATTCTGTCAATCTAACTTAGATTTCTGAGATTAGCAGCTGTTGTACTGAAGACACCAATGACATGAAAAATTCCTAACCACAGACTACTAAGGAGAGAACTGATTGTTTACGTCAACCTTACCTAAATTCCAACTTTATTTAGCTACTATTCCCCAAGTTTAAAAAATATTTATTAAATGCGAATAAGTTAAGGAGTTGATATAGAACCTTACGAAATATATTAAACTTCAAGGTAATAACTAAAAAAACGATGTATGAAGACTTGCCCGTGTTCTTTGGTAAACAGGTAGATAATAACCTGGCATAGCACATAGGCTACTTTTATCCCGGAACCCCGCGGTCACCCTGCGGGATTCGCCAAAAACTTTTGTAATGCAGCGAGCTGCACGCGGCAGCTAATAATTAATCTATATTAATACTAGCTGACCCAGCAAACGTTGTTTTGCCATATAAATTATTGAATTACTAATATCGCTATTAAAAATAGGAGTTGATAGTAGAAGGGTGAAAGTTTAGGGTTGTATGCATGGACGTACCCAGGTTCTGGACCAGGCAACTGTAACATTTTAAGAGTATATTTTTATCTACAATAGTACATTGTTAGTAGAGATAAACAATTTCCAGGTGGGAGGCAGCTTCCCCTCCCTGCCCCCCGCCACCCTCGGTACGCCTATGGTTGTATATATTTTAATGCCACATTATAAAAAAATAATTAAAAAAAATGTCCAAAAAATAAAAATAAAATGTTAGGTTAGCCCTTATCACCTAGGGGTATGAAAAGTAAATAGCTGATTCTCAGACAACCTGAAGATGCATATAAAATTTCATAAAAATGGGTCAAGCCGTTTCGGAGGAGTATGGTAACTAACATTTTGACACGAAAATTTTATATATAAGATTACTAGCTGTGTATTTATAGTTTGTTTTTGTTATTTACTGTATTTGTATAGTGTTATAAGGTAAATAAAGCAATTCTCATTCTTATTCTTATTCTGTGCCCGCGACTTCGTTCGCGTGGAAAATATCTAAAATAAAAACCCGCATAATTCCCGTTCCCGTGGAATTTCCGGGATAAGAACTATCCTATGTCTTTTCTTGGGTCTCAAACTATATTTTTACCAAATTTTATCCAAATTGGTTCAGTGGTTTAGCCGTGAAAGCGTAACAGAAGACAGACAGAGTTATTTTCGCATTTATAATATTAGTATGGATTAGTATGGATACATGCGAAAGTTTGGATGTTTGGATGGATGGATGGATGTTTGTTACAAAATTCACTGAACGGATTTGGGTGAGATTTGGCACATAGGTAGACGATGACCTAGAATAGCATATAGGCTTATTTTTGTTCCGGAAAAATGAGTCGTTCCCGCGAGATTCACCAAAAACTTTTATAATGTAGCGGGCTGCACGCTACAGCTTGTATTTTATAATTAAAACACTTACCTAGCGCTTTATTGCAATGAGAGATCTCTCGTCCTTTTTTCAATTGTGACGTAACAAATAATAAAGTCCCTTTAGCTACAACCGCAGCTCCCAAGATTATAAGAAACACAAAAATATATGCGAATAATTTCATAAACTTGACACTTATGTCTACCCATTCGTATGTGGCCATAGACCCAGCTTCTTTCTTCACCGGTATCTCCCGGAAAAGATTCCATCCTTTAGTTTCTTGTGCTGTTCGTTGGCTGAAAATAAAATACATATCTAAATATTTTGCACGAAACAAGCAGAAACTCACAAAGGTAAGAAAAAATGCACCAAAGATGTTACTCCTACGTTTGTTATCCCTATAATATATAAATAGGTATATAGGTATAGGTAATAGGCCTATATATTAGGCTAACAATTTTATAAAAAATATCTATCCTCCACGCTAAAGTTGAGTCAGGGCTGAATTTGTAATAGCAGAAGCAAGTAAAGCAGTGTATATCGATACGTTATTTCAAGAAAATATTTAGATTTAAATAATTAAGAATAATTATTTCACTTTTAACATTAATAATAATTTTTTCACTTTACACACACACATTAATAATAATTATTTCACTTTTGACCGCCCCGTTGGTCTAGTGGTTAGAGACCCTGACTACGCAATCAACGAGGCTCGGGTTCGATCCCCGACGGGGACAAGCATTTGTGTGATGAGCATAAATGTTTGTATTTCCGGGTTTGGGTGTTTATTATATATATTCTAGTATTTATATATGTATTTCTATGTATTAGTATCGTTGACTAACACCCATAACACAAGCAAAAAACTTGCTTACTTTGGGGTTAGATCAGTAACTGTAATTTGTCCCGTGAATTATTATTAATGTTTGTGTGTGTGTATGTGCGTATGTGTGTGTATGTAAATATTTCATAACTTTTGAACGGCTGGACCGATCGACAGGCGATTAATGGCATTCGATTGGATTCCGCTCAACTTAGACTTCCTGAAAGTTTGAACCAAGTAGGCCCATGAGATTTTGAGATATTTTTAAAAAACCCCGAAAAAAATTTTGAAGAAACAGTACCTTTTTTAATGTGTCTTTTAAATTAATGTACCGATTGAGTACAAAAACTAATCAGCTCTATTCTTCAAAAAACATCTAATGCATAAATTGCATCAAAATCAGTTTATCCATTTGGGAGTACCTAATCGTTGAAGAAAAATTTCGAAAACAGAGTTTTTTCGACATAACTTCGAAATCTTTCAACCAATCATTTTTTATATTCTACGATATTTAAGTACTAAAAAAACTACGTCAGTTGCCGTTTTAAGAATTAAAATCAAATCTAATTTTAAAAAGTTACAGATTTTTAAATATTAAAATTACGTTGTTTTTGCTAAAAACAAAGTAATTTTAATATTTAAAAAACTTGACATTTCTGAAATAATTTTCAGGCTAATAAACCGATTGATTTAAAAATATCAGTATTTTAACTTAAAACTGACGTTGTGGCAATTGAAATATCCCAAGCAGCAATCAAGCATGTTTAATACCCATAAAGCAGCTCATATAGAACTTAAAGTTCTATTGCAGCCGTACAATGGTGTAAAAAGATGCTTTTATCGGTATAAGAGACCTTTATGAGTTTATATACAGCCTAATGCTGTACAAGGCCTTTCTTAGAGTTCCGCGTAAGCTTTAGGCGTTATATCTGAATATTAATACACTACTGTACAGCTTTAAGCAATTTGTAACTCATTAGGCTGATTTTAATCCTTAAAGCTGTACATTAGCTGTATTTTGTTTAGCACGGGAATTTATTACAGCTTTAAGTGTTATTATAGTATCACTCAACGCTTGTTTCTGTAAAATGGGATATGCAATCTCCGTTCTATAGCTAATATTTATGGTGTAATTGTAGACTGTTATGCAGCCAATGGTGTTAAAAAATCTGCATATACAGCTATAGTACAGCTCAAGGCTGTATTACTGAGAAAATTGTTGTTTGCTGTTTTTATATCTACATAGTTGATATCATGTGGAAAAAATCAAGAGGAATATTGAAAAGGAATATTTAAATATTATAAATTACCAACCAAGTAATCATGATGAAGATAAAGCTGAAAAATTACTAATTCAGGTAAACCTACAATCATCATTTTTATTAATGTTCAAGGAAAAGGGTTCCGTAACAAAAACATTAAAAAGTGATTGTAGGTTATCTGATTTATTATTTTTTAGGCTTATCTTCTTCATTAAGGTTACTTGGTTGGTAATTTACAATAACTGATTTTTTTAATGTCATAAGATAGCAAACAAGCAGATCGGTCTCCTGATGAAAAGAATCAACCATCGTCTACAGACAGCAAAAATGTTAATGGTGCGTTGCTCTCTTGTGGCAAGGTCTAATGCCCAATGCATAAGTTCACCGGCCACCTTACCCTCCAAACCAGAACATGACAGTGACTAGCACTGACGCTTTGCAGCAGGAATAGATAAGGCGGTGGTACCAAACCCGGTCGAGCTAATGCAGAGCTCTATCACCTAGTAATCACGATGGAAGTGACTCGCATAGCCCATCAGTTGTCTTTTACGACCTGCCTGGCCGAAAGGCAATTGGTCTATTCTTCAAAGAATATATAAAAAAGATTTAAAAAAGAAATAAAAATCATTGCACTGAGAAAATATGTATTTTTTTATTTTTAACTTGCTACTATACGGAGTTTTACAAAAGCGGTATAGTAAGTCGAAAGGGGGTGACTCAGAGGGTCATTTTGAACAACTTTTGTTCAACGATTTGTGAAAATTCCCGAAAAACAATTTTGTTTTTCCATTGTGAAAAGTCACGTGACCAACAAAGTTTCTATGGAGAATCAATATTTTTTTCGCGAATTTCCAAAAGTCGTTAAACAAAAGTTGTTAAGAATGACCCCCTGAGCCACCCCCTTGCGGCTTACTGTACCACTTTTGCAACAACCTGTATATATGTATACTTACAATCGTTTTAAAAATATTATATACTTAGATACAATTACAGGCAAAAGAGTATGTGTTTCTCTTTGAAGAACTAATAATATTAAATCACAAGCACGAAATAACGTATTCTTCTTAAAAATATTTTTGTGATAGGATACCAATATTTAAAGGGCTTGATTTTTCGTTCTTGATCAACTTAGTTATATCAAGTTATTTTCTTGGTCATTATAATTCACCTTTATCCTCCCACAAACTGGGTACGATACAAATACAGTTTTGGCTTCTCTCAATTTTTTTTATTTTATAAGGCATATTTCCCTGAAAAATAAAGTAAAACATGATTAAAATACATGTCTCATAAGTTATAGTTAACAATAAGTTGGTTTAGTTGTAAAGTCAAACGACCGACGTCAATACAACACAATAGCGAAATCAAGTGACAAACATATGTTTTGTATTTAGGGTTTTTCAATTTTTGTACGCATCTCTAAACACAAATTAAGTGATTAAAAGCCAATTACTGTACAATAGATTTATATAGGGACTTAGTACAGCCTAAAGTGTATTTGGACGGTAATTAAAAGCCAATAGCCGTATAATAGAACAAAAAAGAGATTCAGTACAGCTATTTGCAGTATATCACCCTCCAAATACACTTTAGGCTGTATAACAAAACGCCGCCATTATTGTGTATTAAAAACAACATTAAAGAAATATATTGTTAAATAAAAGATATATTTAGCAATAGCTAAAGCTATATCTTGACAAACAACTTATATTATGATCATTATGCCTTTATATACAATATTGTACCATAAATACTTGTATATTCTAACCTTAAACACAAACACTTACCGTATTTTGCAATGATTTTATTTGTGTTATCTCGATTATTTCGTTAGCGCGTGAATATTTTGAGGAAAAACATACACGACTTCACAGTCGTTTAGAATTCGCACTTTGAATACACTCCAAATACTGCTCCAAGTCCAAGAATTTATCGTTTATTAATATATTTTTAATTATGGCGTCTGCAGATATAATGTTATACAATATCAAAAACAGATTAGTTACTTTTATCATTTTCAAACACCTATTAAGAACATTTAGCTGCACAAGAGAGTATCTTAAGTATTATAGTTTCTTTATACACCGAATAACAGCCTTTGTACAGCCTATACCAGCTTGTACAGCTATTGTGCAGCCTATTTAACTCTTAGCTGTACAAGACAGTTACAAGAGAGTATTTTTAGTGTTATAGTTTCTTTATACACCAAATAACAGCCATTGTACAGTTTATAACAGCTTGTATAGCTATTGTGTAGCCTATATAACGCAATAAGCTGTATAACTTGGGGCCCTTTTTGGTGTTATATCGGCTGTAGAAGCGCTTCTACAGCCTTTGTACGGCTTCGTATACAGCTTTAAGTTTAAAAATGAACCTAAATGCAGCCTATATACAGCTTAACGTGCTACTTGGGATATCTTTATACTTAAACTACATAAAAAGGTATTTTATTTAAATGAAACATTAAATGCTTATAATAATATTATTCACTTATAAGTGCGATTTACAGCGTGTGTTTACGCAAATCACATTTTTAATTGGCCTTCGAAGGACCATGGTAGGTTACTATAACAAATAAACCGTTATTATTGTTGTATTTACTGGATAAATTAAACAAACAAATTCTTAAATATCGCTTTATCATGTAAGACATAAAATACTTTTTGTATTATTTCAGATTTAATTACTATTTATATTAAATTAAAGTCAAATTAAAGTCTTCCAAACGGCCTTGCTAAGGACAAGATTTCTTACAAGGCCGATATAATACATTGTTTTTTTTTTAACTTAAAACAAACGTTATGGCAAACAAAATATCTAATTACACTTAAATCTACATAAAAAGGTCTTTTATTTAAACGAAAAACAACACGCTTACAATAATATATTCACACAAAAGTGCGAATTTTATTGTGTGTTTGTATACGAATTAAAGGTTAACTTCGTGTCGATATCTGAATTCAGTTTAGCAAGGGACCTCATTGGCAAAATAGTGGCACAAACGATTAGCCGCTACGTGTGTATCTTTGAGTTCAATTAATATTAGTGTGAGAAGAAGGAATTTGTCATCACATGGCAATTCTTTCATGGCATGGCATTCCATGGTTCACCCACCTTACCTTAATTTAGCGAGAAGTGTTAGGGATGGCCTGCAGGGCCAAGCGTTAGCCAAGACAAGCCAAGCCAAAAAGTTAAAAAAGTATCTTCACGTATCCCCGAAGAAGTAGGCAGAGTTGCAATAAGTGCACCCACGATTAGCCGAAAATGCTAAGACCCACAGTGTGATATGATAGGTGGCAAGCCTATCGATATCCAAGCACTTATCCAATTCCGGGCAATAATATTTTTATCAGAAAACTGAAAAAAACACATTTGTTTAATGCTAGACCCGGGAATCAAAGCCAGGGCCTCGTGTGGTAAACATACTGGACCACTAGACCACAAAAGCGTCAAGCAAAAAAATTTTATACATATGGTATTTTTGACCAATTTAAGCAAACTCTTGTATTTTTTCACAACTTTAACTTCAATCGTAACAGATTAAACTGAAATATATTTTAAACTTTTTATATTTCACCATAGGCTATGAACTAGCCAATACGTTTACTTTGAATTCTACCACCTAACTAGTTAATAGTCACGATGTTAATGACACATACCTATTAATATTTCTCGCTTTTTACGTTATGCTTAGCAGTAGTGCAATAGCGTCAATGCTTGTCACTATTGTGTTCCGGTTTGGAGGGTAAGGTAGCCGGTAGATTTATGCATGTGAAATTGCCATCCCTTCTTACGGATAACAAAGCACCATTTATATATTTGGTGTCTATAGGCGATGGTTTTTCTATCCATCAAGATAGCCATCTGTTTGTTTTCTATCTTATGATATAATAAATCACTTATTCTTTAAAACGGTACCCGGATAAACAGGGGTAAAAGCTACAAAGAAAAATATATTATATTTTATATAATTCTTACTCTAACTCATCTGGGTCATCAAAAAATGGCTGGAATTCTGCGTCAGATTGGTCACTGTCATCAAGTAAATCTTTGAATCCTTGAGACTTCCTCGCCATCTCCACCTCTGTAATATCAGTAAGTTTTATCACCATACTTGTTCTCTATTGAAAATAAATGTAATGCGTGTCATACTAGGTTTAAAAATACATTCTGCCACACTTACTTTACAAAATACACCTACTTAGAAGGTACTTCGAAAATGAAATCCGTGCAGGCTAACTTACAGACAAGATTATAAAGCTATGTGTTCGCGATGTTAGTGTGGCTTATGATAATATTAAACGAAAAGCGGACATCTTGAAAGAATGGTATACACTACAGTATAGCATAGTAAGGTAAGCTAGATATATTTGAAGGTCCATAGAAACAAATCTATTTTTACTAGAAATGCATTTTATATAGTCTTTGTGTAAAATATTTAGGACACAAAGACTATAATACAACTAAAATACTTTTACTTGTATTACCTATAGTTTTTGTGTATGTAAAATATTTAGGTTATAAAATATCTAACACAATGTAAAAAGTTAATGTGAAAGAAGCCCTGATGATGCTTTAATAGGCGAAACCGGCTGGCTGTAAAATTAAAAGTAGTTGTGATATATAAATAAAATTTAAACTACATTTGTGAAACAGTACAAGCGTTTATATTTAAAAAATCAATATGATGCAGTTTCAACAAGTGCCAACGATGGAAAGTACAAACTACTAGGGCCCGTCACGTGCTTCGCTACATATAACCACTAATTGAATTCATTGGTTACAAAAAATGTGATAAATGAAAAACCACTCTACCTATTTTGTGCAAACTTCATATAAACCATCTACTACATAGTCCGAACAAAGCCTAAACATTTGGTTTGAAAAGGTGGGATATATATATGTATATATATATATATATATATATATATATATATATATATATATATATATATATATATATATATATATTGCGCGGTGAACAGAAAACCTACGTTCACCGATTTTGCGCTTGAAAAATATGACATGTGATGTTTAACAGTGATGATACGCTTGTCTCTACTAACAATGAATCGGACTTATTGGAATTTCTAATGATTAATTATGATATAGTAATAATAAAAAACTAAAATATTTATTTTAAAATATAAGGATAAATAATATTTAAAAAAAATAATATCATCGATTCGCCTTTAGCGACCTGCCTGGTAGAACGGCAGTTGGCCTATTCTTCAAAGGAGCCACGACCAACACGGCGAAAATAGAAAAGCCATCTGCTTGTTTGCTATCATTTCCAATTTTATTCTTTGATATAAAACAAAAAAAAATATTTCTGAAAACATTACCGAGTTTTGAATTTATACTTGTTTATATATATATATATATATATATATATATATATATATATATATATATATATATATATACACATACACATATACATATATATACATATATTTTAATACGTGATTTTTTTATAAATAATCGATTAGTAATCGATTTTTTTAAATCTTTCAATCATTATTTCCGATTTTTCGTCTGCAACCCCACCGCATTAAGTTTGGTCTTTTGGCCTGGAGCTCGGAACGCAAACTGTCAAAGAATACTATCTCCATAATATTACCATTAACCCCTTGCGTCTCTTGATAGTTCGCGCTTACACTCTGACGGTAGAGCACGGACACTTGCGCCGTTTCGCGGGAATCGCGACGTAAATTCTATGTTAAATAAAAAATGGTTTTATTATAAAACATAACCATATTTTATTATTCTGTAAACGACTATGTATCAATTGATATATTTTCTATCTATTAAGGATCAAAATAAAGTAATCGGTAAATTAGTTTTATATTTGTTAACAACATTACAAAAATCACTTGAAAAATAATGAATTTCTGACTAGATATTTGGTTATTACGATAATATATCTTACAATGAATTATCTAAATAGAAACACTATACGCCACGTTGATCGAGTGGACGAATCGATGGGACTCGGGTTCTATCCCCGACAGGGACAAACATTTGTTTGATGAGCATATATATATATATATATATATATATATATATATATATATATATATATATATATATATATATATATATATATATATATATATATATATATATATATATATATATATATATCTCTATATATATATATATATATATATATATATATATATATATTTAAGTTACAACCTGTTACAAAACATCTGTTACTTAAGGAACAATTGAGCACAAACTGTTCAAAACAGTTGTTTCTGCTAAAGAACAAACGGTACGTGGGAGCACCTTTACTACTATCCGCATATTAGTCGCAACGGGTGACAACTATACTAACTACGCCTCTGAGTGATTCTACTGTGGATGCTACAGCTAAGCACCGTCCTACATTTCCGTGCAGCATATGTAAAATACTGTGCTACGAAAATTTAAATAAGCTTATATTTACGATGCGATTCAAGCAAACGACGACATTGCAATCGTTGCAAGTGTAGGCATGTATATTATTTTAAATGTGCAGCTTTTATTTTCAGATATTATCTTGATACATATAAATTACGTGTTACGTTGTTTGTCCGCAATGGACTCCGAAACTACTGAACCGATTTTAATGAAATTTTGTCGATAGGATAGGACTCTTTGATCTAATTTAAAAGATTTATTTAACCTTCCTCCCCCTGCCTCTCAAGTAACCCAATAAAATATTCAATACATATCATTGGTATGGCCAAACAACGTTTGCCGGCTCAGCTAGTAAGTATATATTATTACACTGAGATCTCATGTTGTTTTGTTCAAAAACTGTTAGGTAAGCATAAGAATTTAAATTGCAATTTACTCTAGGATTAGTGTATCAAAAACTCTTAAGTCGTAGTTCGCCTTCCTTAATAAGTACTTAGTACAAGTGTACGAAACCATTCAAATGACGTACACGTACTCACGAAGTTGTGATGACTATCCACAATGAAATTATGACAAATAGTAGGTCCTCTACTTGACCTAATATACCACCTTAACATATTCCTGCCACCAAAGACAATGACGGGATCTGTTTATTGCTAGCAAATGCTTACTACTATTAAACGTTCGTCTCCCATATTAATTACTCGTATCTAGTTTTGGCCAAAATTGCGAACGTATGTATGTATGTATGTAATATGTATATGTATGTAATGTGTTTTGTTAGTATTAATGTTATTTAAAGAGAGTATCATCACGCCTAGGGATGGAACATCGATATATCGTTCATAAACATCAATGTTGAAACCCCACACATCGACGATACATCCCGTTGAACCCGGGACTTCATGATCTGAGCCGAAAAGGCTAATCCTAGACAACGAGGCAGTCATTTAAAGGGACATATTAAGCATATTACTTGTTACTGTTTTGCTTTGTAATTGTTATGTTTGAAAGAAATTTTCCAAAATTGCGCCTATTGAAATGCCGGATAATATCTTGTAACGTGGCAACGTCGACCAAACACTCATGCCATTTCCAAACTTTTAGCGTCACTATCACATTTCAGTCTCAAAGATAGAAATGCATACCTACATAACTTACAGCTATGATGCCTATGAATGGCGATATTATCCTACCGTCAAGACAATATTCTACATGTTTTCAACTCTTAGGCTATATAAATCATATCAAATTTCCTTGTGTTTAAATTATTTGTTATTAATAATTTAAACGCATTAAAACTAAGTACATCTACCGTTTTCCAATCATCTGTATCTCGGGTACCCTAAGTCAAGTTTTCACCAAATTCATATGGGACCGAACGGGAAATATACCGTTCACATAGAAAAAGATTGTTATAAGTAAGAGACCACATGGATCACTTATTTATAAAAGTATTTTCTTGTTATAAAAGTCTGAGGTAACAAACATGAAAAACTAGCTGACCCGGCAAACTTTGTTCCGCCTTAATGGCAATAAATAAGCAGATTTATTTTTTAATTGTAAAAAAAAAAGTATCCTATGTCCTTCTCCTGGCTCTAAACTACCTCCCTGCCAATTTTCAGCTAAATCGGGTCAGCCTTTCTTGAGTTATAAATGGAGTAACTAACAAGACTTTCTTTTATATATATAGATTTAATCGGATATAGAACCTTCAGCTTTTTAATTAGGTACAAGCCCAAATGATATGTTAATACGCGAAACTGGTAGGCTTTAATTAATCTAAATAAATAAAAATCGATAGCCGGAATTGTTTGTCCTTGCATAATGCATTGCTTCAGAGCAGCTGTGCTTATTTGAGTAAGCAAGTTTTTTTATGTTTATAAAATAATTGTCAGAAAAAGATTTGTTTGGAAGAAAATATACTTTTTTTTAAATCATTCGATATCAAACAAGCAGATGGCTCTTCTGATGGAAAGAGAAAACATCGCATATATAAACCAATGATGTTAAAGTTGCATTGCTATCCGCGAGATGGGACATGCCTTCTGGCTACCCTACCCTCCAAACTACCGGTGGGTAATCTTTATTCCTTGGGGTGAATTTATTCACTTATTCCGGCTCCAGGCACGGATATGATTCACCTTATTTATTCCGTTATACTAGACATGGGCGTTTTCGTATTTATTTGCAAACGGATATTTAATCGATATTCAATTTTCATATCGATATCGAAAATCGATTTCAGATATCGATATGTCTAGACAAGTGGCATAAACGCTAGAATAAATTACACGAATTGATCTACCCCAAAGTAAGCAAATTATTTGCTTGGTTGTTAGTCAATGATACTAATACATATAATTACGTATATAAATACAGTTACATTCATAATAAACACCCAAACCCAGAAATACAAACATCTATGCTCATCACACAAATGTTTGTCCCTGTCGGGAATCGAACCCGAGCCCCATCGATTCTTAGTTAGGTTCGCTTACCACTCGAACGGCGCGGCGGGGCGATTAACCTATCTTCGGCTAATCGTGGGTGCACTGATTGTACCTCTGCCTACCGTTTCGTGCATACGGGTGTAAAGATAGTCTTAATCAACTATACGTTTAAATCTCATCATGCTCGGTTCCTTTGCATGGCAGGCAGAGTAAAATGAAGGTCTATAGACTTTCCAGTTCACTGCGATTCACTGGTTTGTCGCTTGGCGGGACGAGTGGTGATCAACTTCAACGCATTTTACCGACTTGATTTCAACTATCGATTATTTCTAGCAATAAAAGGGACCAAAGGCTTTATGTGTTTCAAAGCACGGGAGGAGTAAGTAATACACCACCCGCCAGACTCCGTGTTGCTACTGAGATTTTGGATTTTCGAGAAAAACCTTGAAAAAACCTCAATTATTATTTAGAGCGACCTGAAGATAGAATCCGGGCCCTCGTGATCTTAGCCGAAGGCTATCCACTAGACCACGAGGCAGACTTGAATATAATATATAATATTTACGCTATTATTTGTATTTAGTTAACAGACGGACGCAATCTGATATATAATATCCACTATAGGCATAGTTTGCGTCCTAGTGTGATTAGTGATTATCGACATCTGTACGTTTTTCTACAATCATAATAATGTTGACGTAAATTAGTAATTATAATATGCATACTAATAATTAACAGAACAGATGAACTTACCCTATCTGATATCTTTTATTTATTTACACTAACACAAATGTAATCTGCTTAGCAGATATTAATTTAAAAGTTTTATACACACTCTAAAAGTTAATGTAATACTCACTAAAAGTTTTATATTTATTTACAATAAGTACCTAAATAAAAACTTTAGAACTAAAAAAAGGCAAAGAATTATCGTTAAGTAGGGCACGTGTCACCAAGGTCAAATGCAACTCAGAACAAAACTGTCTAAAAATATAAATCAAAATTCATTCAATACAATTTTTATACCTACAATATAAATTCAACCTTAAATCTATTCAACGTAAGTCCAGTTTAAAGAATGAATTTCTCCCTGATATCGAGTAGTCGGCGGAAAGCTGCTAACTTATGGACTCTTTGTTGTAACGAAATAAATAGAAACTAGACCTTATTGTTAGCGTGTTAAGATATAGATATTACGCACGCACTATAATTATTAACCAAATGACCAATCACAAGCTGAAGTCACGTAATTATTCGCTTCATCACTTTTACGCCAGTAAAAATTAAATTGTAAGACAGAGACAAAGCAAATAAAAGCTATCGATATGTCATATCGCTCGTGATGTGAAGTTTGCGTTTTGTTCGTTATTCAATATTCGTATATCGATCTCGTTTTGTGTTGTTGCATTGCGCTTTGGATAAACCATAACTATTAACTTGATGAAGTTTTTGTGAAATCGGTTATGTATATTTAGATATCGATATGGTATGATAATAAACACGTATCCGATATAAGTTACGTTTTGATATATCGAAACCATGCTTACGTTATACCTTTGGCTCACTTCGTCTTTTTTTTATTGCAGCGTATCACATTTCTTTCATCGTCGTGTCTTTAAATGAACGTTTCCGTATATATTTTTCTCGCTCCCACCAATTCCACAATACTATATGTAATATAAGTAGTTTTTAGGTTGATTATCGCTTATCGCGACCCACTCTCTGTCTCTCATTCTAATCGCAGTATACTCAGTCGCTCACCGGCCACCGCCCTGGCCGGAATAAATAATTCCGCCGAGACTTTAAGGATTTTAAGGAATGAATAAGCTTTTCGTATCCAGCCCCGGAATCAGAACCTTTGATTCAGTACCGCAGAAGCTACACACCTCTACTCCAAATCGAAACATGATAATACAAGTATTAACGCTATTGCAGTAGGAGTAGGTAAGAGGGTGGTACATATAATAAAAAGAGACGTTGCGAAGCTCTACTACCTACCGACGACAATTAATGTAGAATATAACTGCAAAGCAATTTCATCAAGTGCCAAGGATTGCTATTTAAATAGAATACTTTTCCAGGTAATATGAAAAATTTAAAAGCATGTTATCAATGACGATTGATAACGCGCATGGATTTAGATATAAATTTGTTTACTATACGAAATCCCTTATAGTCAGAAATAAATAGTTACAAATAAAAACAAAATAAAGACACCTTGATTATTTCTATGTAGGGTATGATGTATGATGTATTTCTATGTAGAGATAATTTGTAAACATTTTACACGTTTCTGAAGTTTTAGTTTATTTATTAGGTAGCTCACAAATAAATGGTTCGTACACAACAAGGGAAGTGAGCGACGTCTTTAGATGCTGCTGATAATTATTATGAATCGCTATCCTCGTGTATTGGAAATTAATATACAGTTATACTAATTTTACCAGCTACTGCTTACTGCCCTATACTCCAAGCTCTAATAAGACATTATGACGGTAGAAATAGGTAAGACGAAGGTAGTGTCAGTGCGACTCACCGCCCGGTTTTACCACGGGAGACAGAAATAAATAACAGAAATAAAATAAGAACGCTAACTAATAAAGTCAGGCATAAAATTATTTAGTATTTATTTATTTACGTATATAATGTTAATTAAAATCAAATTATAAAAATAATAAAATATTTTTATATAAACAAATAAATGTAGTTCTACTTAATAACCTTACAAAACCATACAAAAAAATATGTAAACGGTTGAACCTGCAGGCTGCAGGCCATCCCTGAAACTTCCCGCTGAAATAAGGTATTTTAAGCTCAAAAGAGTAAAAACTATAAGCATAGATTTTTTCAGTTTAAACATCTATTTCGTTAAAAATGGCAGTATTAAGATTTTTGAAAAACTGTATATATATTTTGGAAACGGTGATCGATTTTGATGTTTCGAATGGCATTTGACTCAGTTTTTGAGATCTAAAATATTGCTTTAGCTAAATAAACGATAGGTTGAAAAATTTCGAAGCAATGTCAATAAACATTTTTTTCAAAAATTTTGTAAACTGCTAAATTATAAATAAATTATAAAAATAATAATACAATTAACGGTATTTGACGCAATTTTTGAAGGAGAAAAGCTGATAAGATTTTTAAATCAATTGGTTTATTAGCCTGAAAGTTATTTCAAAAATATTAAGTAAGTTTGCTAAAAACAACGTAATTTTAATATTTGAAAAGCTGTAACTGCTGTAATTTTAATATTAGATTCGATTTTACTTTTTTTAATTTTTGTCAGCGTTTAATCCCAAACGGATAAACCGATTTTGATGCAATTTATGCTTTAGACGTATTTTTTGAGGAATAAAGCTCGTTAGTTTTTGTACTGAATCGGTACATTAATCTAGAAGTTACATTACAGCATACTGTTTCGCTAAATTTTTTTGGGGTTTTTTCATTTCAATTGCATTTCAATTTTAATTGCTCCAAATCTCCTGAACTAACTTAGTTTCAGTTCAGGAAGTCTAAGTTGAGCGGAATCCAATCGAATGCCATAAACTGCGTTTCGATCGGTCCAGCCGTTCAAAAATTATGAGATGTTTACATACATACACAAACGGCAACGGGCAAAATCAGTCACTCTACATACGTAGCGGGAAGTTAAAAATTTGTAGCTCGGTTGACCCTGCAGGCCGTCCCTAAAACTTCCCACTAATTTGAGATATTTTAAGAACAAAGGAACAACAACTATACCTATGGATAGATTTTTTCAGAGTACGAAAATTTGAACGTAATTTCATATTTGGAAAGCTGTATATTTTGTATATTTCTTAGGTACATAATCTATAGGCATGTGTGCTCCAGAGTTAGGACCGGTCTTAACGCGTTTATTATAACACTGGTATTACGCGCATCATACCCAAAACTTGGAAGACCGCTTTAGTGTATCCGGTCCCTAAAAAAGGTAATCGCTCGGTTCCGTCCAACTATCGGCCATATTTTCCAAAATAATGGAACCTATTGTCAACTGCCAGCTTCTGGTGTATCTACAGGAACACTAGCTGATTAGTGACCGTCAGTACGGTTTTAGTCGCGGACGCTCAGCTGGTCATCTTCTGGTTTATTTAACACATCGGTGGGTAGTGGAGAATAAGGGGCATTGGCAGTTAGTTTGGACACAGCGAAAGCCTTCGATCGGGTATGACACAAGGCACTTCTCTCCAAGCTATGGGCCCATCCTATGGTCTTCCTGGGATATGTGCAACTGGATCACCAGTATTTTGACGGATGGGAATTTCAAGGTCGTTGTTGATGGCGCATGCTCTGACCTTAAACTCGTAAATGCTGGTGTTCCTCAAGGCTGTGTGCTATCGTCTACGCTGTTTCTTCTGCACATTAATGACATGTTGCGATCAAGCAACATTCATTGTTATGCGGATGACAGTACAGGCGATGCTTTATATTCCGGCCGCAGCGGAATTTCTCGGCAACACGTCAACGAATGCCGGAATAAACTTGTGTCAAAAATTGAAAAACAACTTTCCGTAGCTTCGGATAGGGTTCTTTTAAATTTGATTCAGTTTAACGCCAATAAAACACAAGTCTGCGCATTTACCGCCAAAAAATCGCCCTTCGTCGTATCTTCTCGTTTTAAAAATACTTCCCTGAAAGCCGCAGCCAGTATTGGAATACTTGGAGTTGACATATCGAGCGACGTTCAGTTCCGCGGTCACTTAGAAGGCAAGGTTAATTAGCCTCTAAAATGCCGGGAGTTCTTTGCAGGGCTAGGCAGCACTTCACACCGGCCAATCGTTTACTGCTTTATAAGGCGCAAATCCGGCCTCATATGGAGTACTGTTATTATTGTATATGGGCGGGGGCTCCTCACTATCGGCTCCTTCTTTTTGATCGCATTCAACGTAGAGCGGCTCGAATCGTCGATGACGAGACTATTTCAAATCGGCTTGATTCTTTGGCGTTACGCAGAGATGTGCCATCACTCTGCATCTTTTATCGGCTCTATCATGGGGAATGTTCCGAAGAACTGTTTGGATTTTTTCCTGTTGTTTTTTCTGCTCGACAAGTTGAAAATGGTCTAAAATAGAGATACTGCTCTTAAAATTATGTGCGATAGCTCATTGGATCCGGATTGACGCCTAGAAAAATGTGCTAAAAGCGTGTATTAGCACATAAAAAATTGCAAAAGTTATAAACAATTAAAGATGAAAAAACGGCATTACGTTTTTTGACAATATTTCATAAACTATTAATACTTAAGAAATTTCAAAAATAGATTCGGAAAGAGGAGGAAATTTCCAAGAAAAAACTCTATCTCCATATTTATAATTTTAACGCTGAAAATGGGTCTCCGCACGTTTTAGGTTGAGCGCATGGACTCAAAAGTGAGTACAACACATAAATTATTTTTTTAAGGTATTGAATATAAAATGAAAAGGAATAAAATAAAATTTTCTCGTACTTCCGTCTTAATTGTAAATGAAAAAAATGTTTAAATAACTATCTTAAAAAATTTCGCTTCTTGGAGCCTTTCTTATATACATATTTAACAATATCACGCCATAAAAGTTAAAAAAATATTCATACTTTGCTTATAATAATTATTATACTTTAACAACATTACGTGGATTTTTCAGTTTTTGTTCAAGTACAACAATTATTCTTTTAGTATAGTATACTCAGTAACTTCCTTATCTACATACGTAGCGGGAAGTTAAAAAGTGTTTTATGTTCATAACCAAATCAGTACTTACAGGCATTGGCGTATCTAGTTATTTTTCAGGGGGCCTGGGTCTGATAGACTAGAAAAAAATCGGTCAAGTGCGAGTTGGACTCACATCCCGAGAGTTCCATATAAACTCGTTCTTTTTTTTTCTTTAAATTTTGATCCTTTGGTTAAAAAATCTATTTTTCTATCTACTTATAGATGAATTTTTACTCTTTGGAGCTTTAAATACCTCAATTTTGGGCATATTTTGCGGCAATTTTTAGAGATGTGGGGTCAACCGAATCACAGATATTTTTTATTTCTTATAAATTAAATTTTTCCGACATCCTGAAAGGTCAAGATTTTAGGTTTATATTGTACACATGTTTGACTTATCCTTAAGCCAATAATAATAGTAGCAGCTGTTATTTCTGCCTTACTATAAATAGAATGTACTACACAATTTATAGTATGTAATAAAAATGTATAACGATTTTTCGGGTGTACCCAATTATTTGATTTCAATAATTTTTGTGTGAAGTTTTTTAGGTGTCCAGCCTAGAACTTCGAATCGGTAACCTAATATACTGGGGTGGGCACGGCCCACCCGGCCTCCCTCTATATACCGCCATACTTACAGATCTAGTAATACTGTTTTACCGGATTAAAGAGATCAAAGCACTCTCGAAGTCTCGAAGAAGAAGATGTTTTTGTTTAATGTAACTTCATAAGATAGCAAACAGATGGCTCTCCTGATGTAGACACAACCATCGCCTATAGAAACCAAAGATGTTAATGATGCGTTGATATCCGTATGTCGGTATCTCAATGTCACATGCATTGCTTTACCCGCTACCTTACCCTCCAAATCGGAACACGACAGTGACAAGCTATGACCCTATTGCGTTAAAAATAGATAATACAGTACCAAACCCGGACGAAACGTTGGAGAACTCTACCACCTAAGAGTTACGTTGGAATGACTCGCATTATTGCGGACGTTTGCCTCTTACTAGTGGACAGAACGGCAGATGGCTTATTTTTCAAAGGAAGCCCGGACAAATACATATCATCATTAGTTTCACTTGAGAACTGTAAAGGAAAAACAGCAGTTCCACATTATGTGATTCGTAGAATCGAATGCTTATAATCATCTTAAACTGCTTTTTTTATTGATGAAAAGATGTAATATAAATTACTGGAAGCGGCAACTCATTAACTGATTAGATCGTATTTTCTATTACCTATATGCTGATAAGCGAGCAATAATTTCTGAGATATTGGGAAACCTTAACATTCTACGCACTTAGTGAGTACTATACAATGAAAAAAAAAATTGCCGACACTTTTTCTCGTTATTGAAGATATTACGAGTATCTCTACTTGTCTGCTTCAGCTAACATGGTTTTACACATGGTTCAACTATATGTTAAAAGTCGAGATAAGAGATAATATCTAACGTTTAAATACATTGTGGCATCTATATGTAGATCGACAAGTCATTCATCGACATAGACAAATATCTATCTCTCCCTCTCTCTCTCGTTCGCGACCTATATCCTAAGTGGGCAGGACTATATAATTTTCAACAGGAAATCACCTTTTAACTATTAATTTAATTTATTTGTAAATTGTACTATTCCAATTAATTTGTAAATTATAAAACAAATAAAAACAATGAAGGTGACACGTAAGTAAATAGTTCAAAAATATTTTGTAAATAGTTTATTAAGACAATAGATTCACTAACCTGATTATACTTATAGAGTACAATCCAATATCACTAATTTTTTAAACACATTTTTCACAAGCACTTATATGCACTGATTACACACAGGATGTCTATCTTACAAAGGAAATTTCGCTAATGATATTCAATGTTAAAGTCCTTATGTCGTTAAGACTACGTCATTGTAATTATCAGTGATTAAGTTATCGAACTTTTATCGATTATAATAGCGACCGTGATTTTAGTTTTAACAAAGCGGCTTTTGTATGCATTAGCATCTTTATCTTTATTAGATCATCAAGATTGTATATTCTGTAGAATACATTTGATAGTAGGTAGTATAACCCAAACTGTTTAAACTTCAAAGGTTATTTCCCTTGAAATCTATACTTCTGTTGTGTAATATCTTAATCAGTCTAGGCAATATTTTAAGAATACAGTACATTCACACAATAAGTCCACATTTAAATAAAATAACTTATGGAGTTTGGATTACGAAGTCCTAAACTACAGAGATCATCATATTTTATTATAAAAGTAAAATTAAGTACTACCTATTCGCATCTATATTAGTAGCATATTAGTAGCATTGGGTCATCCTGCAAATGTAACAAAATATGCCCTAACTACAACTCGCAGCTTAGATAAAGTTTGATACGATTAATGGAATTAATCCAGGCTAAGTAGCCTTTTATTTATATTAGAATACTTTTAAAATACTATTCAAATTCATTCAGTCCATCAGAAATTAGGACTTCTACTTTTCTGATTCATTATTTGAGCTTTTAGTACTGCTGTAACTTTGGCTTTTGCTAAAATCCATTGCATCATCAACTTTACCAAAGTGTCCCATTGCTACTTGCGCTATTGTATCAACAATACTAGCAGCACTTGAATAAGACATTGTCGAAGAAGGCAAGGGTTGTAGATCTTCTTCAGACATTTTTCTTGATTGACTATAATCCGCAGGATAATCAGGCATAGTAGTCTTCTTAGTCAATTCTAGCATTTGATTTAAAAATATATCTCCACCAACTCTAGACGAAACGCCATAATCTGTTTGAGAATCGGTCTTCGGTGTTTCTAATTTTGATGACGTGCTGGCATCTGTGTGTTTCATTAAAGCATCCAATGAGGATTCTTTTGATTTACTTACATTTCCAAAATCAGGTGGAAGATAATCCTTGCTATTTTTCATAAGTTCATGTGAATTTTTCATCATTAAATTCTGATCGAATCCCATTTTGGCCGATATGGGACTGCTAGTTGATAGAGGTTTTAATAAAGACTCCTGCATTTTTATTAAGGATGGAGATAGGAACATATTATTAGCAGCTAAAGTGGATTTAGACATAGGATCTGGAATACCTAATATACCAGCGCTAGAATATTTACTAGCTGAAAATAGAGCATTTGCTATATCTGCCGAACTCATCATCAAGTTTGATGCAATATTTGCTGGTATTGGAGTTGCAGACGTTGTACTGCTAGTTGATGTACTTGTGGACGTTTTTTCGTAGCTCCCTATATTACTTGATAAATTTTGTAAAGAAGCAGCATATGAGGGTAGGTCGGGTAATTTAGAAGACGATAAACCGACTCCCATATTAGAAGCCATCCCAGGTGCAAGACCTGTTAACATACTGTTGGCGGCCGCCAAACTTTCGAGCCCTGTAGTACCCAATGGAAGTGGCATGTTTGTAGATCCTAAGCCTAAAGCCATACTCGTTAGCATATCTAATCCAGTAGGATAAGCTGAAGCCATAGATGAACTACTAGATTTCGATTTGGATGATGATGGAAGAACTGGTATGTTCAATGGAGGTGTTTCAAATTTATGAGGTGAGCCAGATCCTATACTAGAAGATACATTAATAGGAGGAACACCAGCAGGTCTACTTACCATTTGCTGAAGTGTACTTACTGAAGGGAAGTTGGGTATGGACGTCGACTGGTTCGGTTTTGAAGCAGGAATGGGTTGAGGAACAGCCAGTAAAGCATCCAGATCAATTTTATCATCTTGATCTGAAGTACATCCTAATTCTTCTTTGATAAAATGCCAAAGTAAGCCATCACTTTGTTCGCGAGGGAATTTAGGTGTCAATGTAAATTTTAATTTATCCAAAAAGGTAATATCTGGTTTGTAATTCTCTTTAAAATTAATGAAAGTTTCGTCAGCATATGTAATGTAATATTTGATACTCTTCTTAATTTGCTCCACAGCATGTGTTGACAGGTGACTCTCATTGACCATATTGTGTTGCAATAGTAATGGTCGAGGGTACTCTGTAGGTCTTTGTTCTGGAGGTGGTGTTACCCAGAAAAAGGTCAATGAAGACTCCAATACAGGGCTCTCAGGATTATAAGGAGCTGCAAAGAAATTTTTTGTTTAATTCACAGACCACATGAATACTAATAAACACGCCATTGGGAAGGAAATGTGTCGCCGCGCATATGAGCAAACGCTCGTATTACTGTCTAAAAATTCCATACATTTGTAGGTTACATTATATTGTGAAAAAATAGAAATAAACCATGTTGTACTCTTTTATCGTACCGAATGAGATGACAAGGTTTAAAAATTACGCATGGAGTGATTTTCTTTCATCCGTTAGTTGTATAACTCTGAATTTTTGTGTGTAAATGCAAGCTACACTGAAAAACTAAGAAACTGTCTTGAAAGGCGTATCCATTTAATCCGTGGATCCATTAATTATTTTTCAACTACAATTGATTATCATTTTATTTTTAAAGTAATTCCACAATTTGAGCAAAAAAATTGTACATGACTTACATCCATTTAAGCAATACTTTTATAGTTTGCTGCTTAAATGCATTTATTTACATATAATAAAATCGTAGGAAAGTCAAAACTGTACATTGAATATTTTTTTAAAAGAATACTTGGGGCGTGATCTACAATCGATATCGAAGCCAAAAATATAGTTTTTAGAATTTTTGTCTGTTTGTCCGTTTGTCCGTTTGTCCGTTTGTCCGTTTGTCCGTTTGTCTGTTTGTCAGTATGTATGTCCGCGGTAAACTCAAAAAGTACTGCATGGATTTACTTCAATTTTTGCATGAATATTACAAACAGGTCGGTTCAACATATAGGCTACGTGTTATCACGCTATCACATACGGGGGAGGAGCTGTGCGGAATAAACGAAATCCGCGCGGACGAAGTTGCGGGCAACAGCTAATACTAAATAATTATCTAAATTACTATGATCATGAACAGTCTATTCTAAGAATTCTACATAAATAAATTACACAAATGTTTATCAAAGCGTTAAAATTCAAAAGACTGATGACAGAGAACCAGTCTATGTATGATAACATTCTCTAACTACAGTACCCGGCGATAAATATTGCACATCGAACTTTGGAAAGAGACAATCGGATAATTTCGGCTTCGTAAAGCGTTATCTCTGTCCCACACTACCTATGTGACGTTTAGTCAGTCGTTGTTCAAGTACGATAGAGTGCAGTCGCGTCCCGAAAAAAAATATTTATTTAGAGTTGATAACACCCACAAATTTAAATAATTTAAAGTTGTAATATGGCATCTTTCGGAAAAAGAGGGAAACCTTTACGAGGTCAGTCACGTGAAATTATCTACAATGTTTATAAATACTTTGTAAGCGAAGCTGATAGATTTAAAAAAAAAGTAGATGAAAATGTAAGTTGTTATTTTAAGAAGATTCAAGAGCGAGTTGCAAATGCCACTGGAATTTCAAGAAGAACTTTGAACAATATATTAAACGAAGTCAGTACTGAAACACATTCGACTGAAATTAAGTTCAGCACTCCAAAAAAAGGGAGACCAAAAAAGCAATTTCGTTTGGATATGGACGATTTTGATTACGATGTTGTTCGAAGAATGGTGTATGATTTTCACTTACGATTTAATGAACTGCCAACAATAAAATCATTAAAAGCTAAGTTATCTGAGGCTATTAATTACAATGGGTCTGAAAAAACGTTGAGAAAAATACTTCATGACATGGGATTTCAGTTCACTAAAATGGAAGATAATCGAAAAATTCTAATGGAAAAGCACGACGTTAGTCTCAAACGAATGGAATACCTTGATAAAATACGCAAATTTCGCGAAACAGGAAAAATATCGTCTACATGGATGAGTCATATATACATGCATCCCACACTAAAGGGAAATCTTGGAGTGACGATAAGAAAAAAGGAGTAAAAAAGCCAATTTCAAAAGGTCAACGTTTGATAATAGTTCATGCGGGAAATGAAAAAGGCTTTGTACCCGGTGCTTTTTTAACGTATAAATCCACGGACACTACAGGTGACTATCACAATGAAATGAATAACGATAACTATGAGAAATGGCTGGTTAACCAATTAATCCCAAATATACCCAGTGATTCTGTTCTAGTTATCGACAACGCACCCTATCACAACAAGTATGTTGAGAGACCCCCCAACTCAAACACCATTAAACGGGAAATGATCAACTGGTTAAACAGACATGAAATTCCAGTTGATCCAAAATTAACAAAAACCCAGATTTACGCTATTATATGTCAGCACAAGGAGAGGTATACAGAGTTTTCTGTGGACAAAATACTTGCCGAACATGGGCACACTGTGTTGCGATTGCCACCATATCATCCGGATTTTAATCCAATTGAAAATATATGCTCTCAACTGAAAGGCTATGTAGCCTCTAGAAATGTGGGTATGAACTTAACTACAGTAAAAACATTATTGACTGAATAAGTAAACATGATCGGCGCTGAAGAGTGGAAAAAGGTTTGCGATCATGCAATCAAATGTGAGAATGAATATAGAAGCATTCAACACAGTTTAGACAATTACACTGATAGATTAGTAATAAATACGGCTGATAGTGACAGTGATATTGACCTCTTTGAGAGCACAGATAGTGAAATGGAAGTAATTGAGAATTAGAATTATTATTATTTTTATTGCAATGTCTCATTTTAGCAATAGGTATAATGGTGTTTATTATGTACACTAAAGCTGTAATGTTCCAAAATAATTAAATACGTAAACATAATGTAAAAATGTTTTTTTATTTTATTTTACCCCAACCTAAAGCCATCACTTATAGAAAAATTAGTGTATTTTATACAAAGAATAAAAATATCAAAAGAAGCAAATCATACTTGTTTTAACAGCTCCTAATAGGTACCGGACTGTTTGTATTTTGTGCGACAGAGATAACGCTCTACGAAGCCGAAATTAGCCGATTGTCTCTTTCCAAAGGTCGATGTGCAATATTTATCGCCGGGTACTGTAAATACTTTTTAAAATGAACTTAAGCAGTTGGTCTGTATGACCGTTACTGCGAAACCTGGCTTTTTGAGCGAGCAGAGTGCTCAGCCAGAGTTTAAGTTAAATTAGCTTAGAGATCGACTTGGGTGTTATAATTTCAAAAACGATTAGAGTTTTTAAAAGATAATATTTATTAAATGAACTCAAGCTCTAAGTGAAGGTATTTATACCACAATATATTAAACAGAAATGAACTGTTTGATACTAAAGTCCAAAGAGATCTGCAATGAATGGACGTTTGATTCAGCTTTTATCTGGCTGATCCTTGCTAATGTGTGTTACACAATGTGTTGAACACTGAACATATTGACAAGTGACAGTTAGAAAATGGTAGCCCAGAAAATCAGCTGTAGGGTTGATAGTACTTGTCACTCTGTGTTTGCTGAGTGGCTTGCTATTTTATCGTCATGCTGCTATACATAAACATTATTTATGTTCTTTTTTTCATGCATGTAAATATGCATGAAAAAAGTCTTTCAAATGTTATTATATGTTTTATTTTCTATGTTTACTGTATTTGTTGGCTTTTTGTTTTTTTTTCTTATCTTTTTTTTTTATATATATATTTTTTATATTATAAGATAGCAAACAAGCAGATGGGTCTCTTGATGGAAAGAGTCATCCATCGCCTATAGACACCAAAGATGTTAATGGTGCGTTGCTATCTTGTGGCGAGGTCTAATGCCACATGCATAAGTTTACCGGCTACCTTACCCTCCAAACCGGAACACGACAGCGACAAGCACTGACGCTATTGCGGCAGGAATAGGTAAGACGGTGGTACCAGACCCGGGCGAGACAATGCAGAACTCTACCACCTAGTAGCCACGGTCATGGTCATGGTAGTGACTCGATAGCCAATCGGTCGCCTTTTACGACCTGCCTGGCAGAACGGCATTGGCCAATTATTCAAAAGAGGCCGGGACCAACACGGCAACAGCATGTTATTGTAATTTACTATATATGTATAGTACTGTGTGGTAAATAAAACAAGTCTTATTCTTATATTAATGTAGTGATATTTTTTGTAGTTCTTAATACGCTAAATAACTAAATTATAAAAAACGTTTAATACTTTACATTATTATTATTATTATTATTACCAAAACTATTTTTTTTTTTAATTTTGTACATTTATAATATAAAAATTCGCGTTTGAACATTTTAATTTACTGCGAAAACCCTCTGGGCTGTCATATCGTCTTGAATGACATCACGGCGTGATCATACATACATAACACATTCTGTTTTCTATGAAAATGTCAAAAACAATATGGCGTTTTACCATGGCATGTCGTTACCCTTCTAGATTTTTTATCTCCAAGTCGTAATTAAACATTAAAAACTATAATATATCTGATTCATTCTTAGTGGACACAAGTCTATTGCTTAATAATAAAAATACTTACAACAGATGACACCAATGCATGGTGTGTAAGATATCTCAGAAGGTCCTCGCATTTTTATTTGGTACTCCAACTGATTGTCACAATCTTTGAGACTAGGCATTGCAGGGTTAGTAGGGTGAGAGTGGTACCACCCCAATAGAGTGAGGCCGAGTTTTTCTATTTCCATCTGAATTTCCAACTCTACCAATACTCTAGGCCTTGTATCATTTTTATTGATTAGACACGGGAACGTATGAGTTATCATTAAATCTAAAAATGAAACAGTATTTAACTAAAAAAGAAATTTTGAAACTGTTTGAATTCATTAAAATATCAATTGTACTTTTTAATTATAATTTTGCAAACTGGTTTTACTTTTTATATTATGTTTGGTTGAATTTAAAACACACAACGTAATGTAGAAACAGTATGTATACAATAATTTATTTTACAAAATCAATATGATACCTACAATAAAAAAACTATATGACAAAGTGCTCGCTATGTAAAACATAAATTATATGTAATAAATTATATATAATAAATATATACTATTACGCTATTTCTTTATTTAGATTGGTAAAGATGTAAATAATTCAACTACAACTGGATTAAAGTATTACCTCCATTTTTATATCATAGGACAGCAAACAAGTAGATGGCTCTCCCGATCGAAAGAGATAATCACGGCTAATAGACACCAAAGATGTTAATGGTAAGTTGATTACCGTAACCTTACACTCCACACCGAAATAAGACAAGCATTGACGCTATTGCGGCACAAATAGGTAAAGTAATAGTACCAAATCGGGCGGGACGTTATGGAACTCTTTCACCTATCGCCTTTTACGAACTGCTTAACAAAATGACAGATAGTCTATCCTTTAAAGGGACTAGAACCAATACGGGCAATATTTCACTCTCTATTTCACTCCAGGATATAATTAGAAACAATGATATTGGAGTGTTAATAGTTTATATTGGACATTCTAAAGATACTACATATTTTTTATGAGCATCAATTAAAAAACCTAAATTTAACCTATTGACAGGAAATAAATGGTAAGCACATCTTAAAGATTTATAACCAAAATAAAGGAACTGACATTTCCCACTATTAATACAAGCTACGATAATGTTAGTGAATATCACTATATTAAAACTTAAAATAACATTCTTTCTATGTGAATGTACATAATTTATATTTTACAACTTACTGTGATTATTCAAATCCCATGCACCAGCTAGATATCCATACACTTCTTCTTTTTTTAAATGGCAATGTATGTCAAGAACTAGACAAGCATTTGAACTAACGGAAACCAGAAATGGTTGTATTTTTCCAGCTGAAGAAAATGACACTGCCTCTATGAGCATGTTTGCATCACTACAAAAACGATCAATCAATCAGATAGGTAATTTCAAAAATTTTATATAGCAAACAAGCAGAAGACTCTTCTAATGGAAAGAGGTTTTTGTCTACAAAGCAAATTTCTAATGCTACATCTGTAAATACGCACTATTGAATAGCTTTCAGCCGAACACTACAATACTAAACACCGACGCAATATCGATAGAAATTGGTAAAGTGGTGGTACCATTTACAAGTAAGTTGTTTTAAAAATACCATCTAGTTTACAACTTGATGTTAGCGATGTACCGCGTCTCAGTAGACATTTGCAGCGAGGTGTATTTAGGCGCATGAGTACGCAAGTAGTTATGATGGTGGTAATACCTGCACTGGGTGGCAGAGTTGCCGGGATTTGTACCACTGATCATACATGTTCCTGAAGTAAAGTAAGCAGTTTTTGTCACTGTCATGTTCCAGCCGAAAGGGTGAGATAGCCAGTAAACTTAAGCATGTGCCATTACATCCCTGCTCCACAGACAGCAACGCAGTTACCACTTTGATGTTTACAGGTAACGGTTATACCATTCAATGAGGAAATCCATCTGCTTGCTTGCTATTCTATAATATAAAAAACTTTTTAGTTTGCAATATATATTAATATGTGAAGCAAAAACTTTGAACCCCGTATTACAACAATTACGTGAACGGTGGAATATGAAATTTGGCATAGTTAAAGGTTACATTGTAGTAAAGTGCACCTATAATTTTTAAATAATACGCATTGATGATCACAACAATAAAGTTTATTATTCTAATAAAAATAACATCAAGACCAGTTCAAAATAGCAATAGCAAATCTATACATCTATACATATAATAAAGTCAAAACTGTATATTGAATATTTTTTTAAAAGAATACTTGGGGCGTGATTTACAATCGATATCGAAGCCAAAAATATAGTTTTCAGAATTTTTGTCTCTGTCTGTTTGTCTGTATGTATGTCCGGGGTAAACTCAAAAAGTACTGCATAGATTTACTTCAAATTTTGCATGAATATTACTAACAGGTCGGGTCCACATATAGGCTACATATTATCACGCTATCACCTACGGGGGAGTGGCAGTGCGGAGTAAACGAAGTCCGCGCGGACGAAGGCGCTGGCAACAAAATATTATCTTATATAGCTTGGTCATGGTCATAGCAATCGTTTCTTGGATTTATCAGAATATATTAATCAAATCTCTGATATATATTGTGACAGATTTTTAAATATAATCATGTCCATGACTCATAGCAAAAATCTTTTTAAAAATTATTGTGAAAGATAGATTACTTACTGTTGCATCATCCTATTAGGGACTGTGTTGTGTTTCATGACAACCCTCTGTGGTGGTGGCTCAGGTGGACCTTCTACTTCCATTTCACCCTCCTCTAAAAATTTGTAAAATTCCAAAAATTTTAGTCTGTTTTGTGTTATATATCATCTTCATACAGACCAAGGTATTCCGTTATCGAAAGAATAAGCGATTGTTGTTTAAAATTAGCAAAATATGATAATAGGGATCACCCCCTTTCTATGAAATAATGCCTCTCACTCTCTCTTGGTTTTGGTACAATCTATTAAAAGATATCGTAAAACCATTATGATGCTGAATTTTTTTTACATTATAAAATAGCAAACAAACAGATGGGTCTCCTGATGGAAAGAGTCAACCATCGCCTATAGACACCAAAGATGTTATTGATGCGTTGCTATCTTGTGCCGAGGTCTAATGCCACTTGTAGAAGTTTACCGGCTACCTTACCCTCCAAACCGGAACACGACAGTGACTAGCACTGACGCTATTGCGGCAGGAACAGGTAAGGCGGTGGTACCAGACCCGGTCGAGCCGATGCAGAACTCTACCACCTAGTAGTCACGATGGTAGTGACACGCATAGCCACTCGGTCGCCTTTTATGACCTGCCTGGCAGAACGGCAGTTGGCCTATTCTTCAAAGGAGCCCGGGACCAACACGGGGTAAATTTTAAATTAAATCATCAGTATAAGTCAGAGATCTTGTAATATGATAACTTTAAGATTGCAAACAAAGTCTTTATTTAAAGTAATTATTTAGAACTGGAAGTGATATTCATTTAACTTATAGATCAGTTGCTTAGTTTAGCCTGTTCAGCTTAGATCGTGCGGTCCCAGGTTTAATTGCCAGGTCGGTCCAAATTGTTAGAAAGTTCTTTATTGCATCATATTTGCAACTGTCCACCATTATAAGCAAATTCCTCGGCAAGCAAGGATGGTAATTATTGCCATCACTTTATTGTCAACCTTAACAACAATCAATCTTTTATAGAGCTTAAAAAACTAGGGCCAACTTTCACAAAAACAATGATACACAATCATCATTCAAAATCCAAGCTCATACCAAGATATTTAATCTTGGTATAAGCTTGGATGACAAAAGAACATTAATAATAATCAAACGATATTGTCCAAATCCAAAAAGAAGCAAGTGCCAAGTTATGACCTGTTTTTTAAACACAATGTGTAGATTCATCAATATATCCTGGGCACTTGACACACACAACTCAATTTTCTAGGCCAAAAACACTGTAATGATTTTAGCCATACAAGCAATTGCAGCTACACAGACAGATAACTGATGAATCAATTAGGATCCTAACAGATTCAGTTCTACTGGCTCTTCACACCAACAAAATTACTTCAAGCTTTATTGACAAATGTTACGCTTCCCTAAGCAATGTTGGAAATAACAACATCATACTACAGTGGATAAATTAGCTCGGTAGGCTTCTGGCACACCGTGGCTGGACCGGAATCCGTTATCCTTCTACTAGCGAGTTGGCTGCACGCGAGACCACGTAAACGCACAACCGACATGTACAACAAATACTGGGCTGAGCGAGTTGGCTGTGGGTAATAGTCAAGATAAACCCAGAGCTATTGCACATGTTACTAAAACTAAACAAAAACAAGTCCGTTTAATAACTGACACTATTACAGGACATGGTACTTTCAACAAACACATGTTTAACATGAGTGTTACAGACAGTTCTCTGTGCAATGCCTGCATTAACTACCGAGTCAAGTGGCTCGGACTTCTGAGGTCACTCACTGAGGCTTGAAGTTAAAAAACACAGCCCTAAAAAAAAAAAACAGTAGCAGTCGTGGGACTGCCGATAGAAGTGAAAACGGAACTATTAAGTTGAGAGTAATTAAAACTATATGCAAAACATAGCTATAGATATACTATTATCATTAGCATGTCGGTGACGCGAACCGAGGATTTTACCCTCTACCAAAACGCTCAACGCGCCTAAAGAAGTTTTCACTTCAATAAGACAATATTATTGCTTTGACAAACTCCTTGAGAACAAACAGAATGGTACATAGTTAATATAAAGTTTTTCCTTGGAACAGTATCAACATTAACACAAATTATAACATACCATCAGTATGCATATTTTCTCTTTGTATTGATTTTTTACGAAGATAAGTAGCCTTTATTGTGTCCAATTTTTTGCCCCTATATTTGACAGATGCCCAGCCACAACCGGATCGTTTATCAGGATTGATTATTCTTTTACAGTGAATTGCCCATGCAGAAGGTGAACAAAATATTGTCTCTGTTTCATGAGATTTGATTTTTCCATCAGGCTGTAAATCTCCCACAAACTTTTGTCCCTGAAATACATTTTCTTACATAAATCAAGGGATTTTGGAAATTCTTTACTTAGAAATTATGTTTTAATGACACTTGTACTCTTTTAAAATGTATATTTATTTAATAACATAAGTGCGAATGATACTCGCAGTATGTGAGTACAGCAGTGGTAGGATTCCACAACTTCTCGCCTGGGTATATGGCCTTACCTATTCCTACCACAATTGGGACAATGCTTGCTATTATCATGTTCCAGTTTTAGGTAAAATAGTAAAATAGGTAGACTTATGCATCTGGCATTGACATACTGCCACATAAGTAGCTATTAGCAACGCATCATTAACATCTTCGGTGTCTATAGGTGATGGTCTCTTTCCATTAGGCGAGTCATCTGCTTGTTCGCTATCTAATGATATTTAAAAAAATTAGGCAATCACTGCCAGAGAAATTGTATCTAAAAGAAAGTGTAAGTGTAAACAACTTATAACTACATAATATTATGTTGAAATGTCCAATTTAATTTAAATTGCACAATCTTATAAATGTTATAGTTTTTAAATATCCTGCACCTGAGAAAAATATATACATGATGTATGCTCAACATCATCCCCACGGCAATGCAGAACCTTCAGTTCAATATGCATAAACCCAATGTAATATTTACCTATTCTACAAAATAACATACAACAGAGTAAAATGTTGAAACAAAGTACTAAGAGTATTGAGGCTCTTTTATTAAGGAGTCATTCCATATGAAATCGTCTGAAAAAAAATAAAATTGTTGCCGTCTCATTTTAGATTTTGATGTAACTTTGAGAAACTCTTTTCTAGGGTCCCAAAGAACAAAATTTACACGAGTTTGATTTTTACAAGCGCTTGTTTTCGCCTATTTAAATAAAAACTTTTAAAAATCGATATTTTTAAGCCTTATCAACTTTTACTGTGAAATTTTTCTGTTTGAAGCTATCTGCATGATCAAGATGGAATTCACAGAGGGAAAGATAGTAGTTTAAGGGTAAATGAAGATAATTGGCTCGGACGAGTCCTTTGAATATAAGCAGCATGCTGAAAATGAGTGTTTTTTAGTCATTTTTCGTGAATTTCATTCAACTCTAGCGTCGTAACTGTTGAGAATTAAAAACTCATGCTCCGCAGGAAATAAGTATTCATGTCATAGACAAAATTCAGCCACAAGTTGACTTGAGCTGCCCGCTCTTCATAGAAGAAAACTTTGCTCGAAGTTTTGAAATTTAAAAAAATTCCAATTTTCAGGTTATAAAACGATCGTGTTGACTGCGAGATAAAAATCTGATACAAAATCAATTGTTCTTACCTTCAACTTTAAACGACTACATCACTTGTTTTGTTATTTTCATTTTCAGTGCATGTGCGAGCTGGTTTTTTACAGCAAAAATCTGGACGTTTTTACAAATGGATTAAAATTACATACCACTTACTTTTATACCCCAAATATCCATAACTTTATTGAAACTAGAAAAATTATTCATATTTATAATTGTTTCTGATGGTAAGTAATTTTAATCCATTTGTAAAAACGTCCAGATTTTTGCTGTAAAAAACCGGCTTGCACATGCACTGAAAATGAAAATAACAAAACAAGTGATGTAGTCGTTTAAAGTTGAAGGTAAGAACAATTGATTTTGTGAGTATCAGATTTTTATCTCGCAGTCAACACGATCGTTTCATAACCTGAAAATTGGAATTTTTTTCAATTTCAAAACTTCGAGCAAAGTTTTCTTCTATGAAGAGCGGGCAGCTCAAGTCAACTTGTGGCTGAATTTTGTCTATGACATGTATACTTAATTCCCGCGGAGCATGAGTTTTTAATTCTCAACAGTTAAGAGGCTAGAGTTGATTAAAATTCACGAAAAATGACTAAAAAACACTCATTTTCAGCACGCTGCTTATATTCAAAGGACTCGTCCGAGCCAATTATCTTCATTTACCCTTAAACTACTATCTTTCCCACTGTGAAATCCATCTTGATCATGCAGATAGCTTCAAACAGAAAAATTTCACAGTAAAAGTTGTTAAGGCTTAAAAATATCGATTTTTAAAAGTCTTTATTTAAATAGGCGAAAACAAGCGCTTGTAAAAATCAAACTCGTGTAAATTTTGTTCTTTGGGACTCTAGAGAAGAGTTTGTCAAAGTTACACCAAAATCTAAAATGAGTCGACTTTGCTAATTAGACGATTTCATATGGAATGACTCTAAGGGCAACAAGACTCCCCAAGTCTTTTTTCCAAATATTCTTTTTGTATGTTAAAATAGAGACAAGTTCAAAAGCAGGAATTACTAATCAAATATATAAAGTACATGTGGCTATCATTGAAACAAAAAATTGAAAAGCACACAATATCCAATAAGACTCAGACCTTTCCAGCCCCCATGTAGCTTATAGGCTTACAATCAAAACAATATTTTATTAATTTCTTTGAAATTAACATTACATGACAAATATTTTTATTAAAACTGTAAAAAAATCGACAACATTCTAGTTTTTATTTTTATTTTATAGATTTAAATAAGAATATATTATATACAGACACTCTCTCTGCCTACCCCTTAGAGAGAGAGAGAGAGAGAGAATTGAGTGCTATACATTACGATCCAGACAGATATATGCCTTGCTTCCTTCCACATCCATAACTTTCTTCATATAAACACTACACTTCTGGAAACTCTTGACATCACCCAACCATCTGATTACAGAACAACGGTCTTAGTCTCCATTGGTACCTACACCCATCCACATTTACACTGTATATCAATACATTAACTCGAGTGTTTTTCGTTTTCTTCACCTACTTTTATTTCATTATAAAATAAAAATACATGGAACAAAAAATGTTGTACAGAGTTAAGAATTTAGCTAATTATATTCTGCACCTGCCTACAACTGACTAATGTCACAAAATAAAAATACATGGTACAAAAAATGTTGTACAGAGTTAAGAATTTAGCTAATTATATTCTGCACCTGCCTACAACTGACTAATGTAGTAACACAGAAATTCCACGATTTAAAAGTAGTTTTATGTTAATCCTGATGTAAGTCCATACATCCACACCAAATTTCATTCAAAACTATCCAGCCATTTAATTGTGAAAATTAACATGCAAACACATACAGACATTTTACGTTAACAGTATGATATAACATACACAAGACATAAGCTTGTGGTATTAAAGGAACTTTGAAAATTTACAAATATTAATATTAGTATAAAGAATAACATACCAAATATTCTATAGTCATTGCTGCTATGCCTGGCTCAAGCATTTTGTCTTCTAAAAGCATTTGTAATGTAACTCCTCTACCAGGTAATGATTTATTTCCAGGCTGTGCTTCAGATTCCTTTAAAGAATTAAATTAAGCAAAGAAAAAGATAAAAGTACAGTTTTTACAATTATTTACAATTAAAATAAAGATAACAAATGGGTGAAACAGATCTCGTGTCAGTAACTTGTTTCTAGAAAAAAATATATTTAGACATCTGCAAAATCAAAAATGGATCAACAACCTTAAAAATTGTGTGTTAAGACCTTGGTAAAAATTTACCTATTTATCTAAGATTTCTAGGCTGATTGGCACTTTCTTTTTATAATAGAAGGTATAAATATTTAAAAATACATAAATTTGATAAGTTTTAGATTAGATTTTTAGTTAAGGGGGAATGCAAAGTAATAATTACATTACGGAGTTTATATTGGTATCTTCTTTTTATGGAGATATATGTAAATTAGATTAAAAATATAGTGTTAGGATAACTATACCACAGTTAACCAGCTGACAATATCTTTTAAGGCTAAAATTTACAAAAGTATCAATTTAATCTACTATTATCATACTGATTATATTGTAGCAATGTATAAATATATAAATTGAATAAAAATATCAAACATCACAAATCATGATATCAAATTTAACCCTTAATGTTGATGTTTATATGTATTGATGATTTTTAATTAATTTTTATTATTTGGTGAGATTTTTACAACCTGTACAAAATTATAGAGAAAATTATCTGAGATTTGCTGATGACATTGTTCTGTTTGCTGACAATGTGATAGATGTGCAAGATATGTTAATCCAACTAACAGTGCAAAGTGAAAAGGTGGGACTTACAATCAATCATCAAAGATTAAGGTTATGACAACCAGTACAAAAACAACAATTACCTTACAGAATCAAGAAATTGAGTATGTAGAAGAATATGTCAAATAATCTCGCCTAAACACCAAATGACAAAAGAGATAGAAAGGAGAATAACTAACAGTTGGTCTCGTTATTGGTCACTAAAAGTAGTAATGAAAAATAATTCTATATCAATGAAAGAAAAATTCAGAGTGTATGATTCATGCATACTTCCAATACTTACATATGGATGTCAAACTTGGGCCCTCACTAAACAAAATATTCAAAGATTAAAGATTTGTCAACACGGAATGGAGAGAACTATGCTGAATCTAAAACTAAGGGATAAATGGACAAATATAAATATCAAAAAAAAGAACAAGGTACCAGAAGTAATTATGAAAAAACATAAAGTGGAGGTGGACTGGTCACACGATGAGAACAAAGGCCCCTAAATGGACAAATAAAATAATGACAAGTTATCCACGAGAGAAAAAGAAGCCGTGGACGACAGGTAAAATGGTGGGAGGATGGTCTGCCTAAGGGTTGGAGGAGAGACTGCATGAACAGGACAAAATGGTGCTATCTGGAGGAGGCCTATGTTAAAGGACAACCGACTAAAATCGACAGGGTTCGGGTTCTATCTCCAACGTGGACGAGCATTTGTGTGATGAGCATAAATGTTTGTATTTCCGGGTTTGGATGTTTATTAAAAATATTTCAGTAATTATATATGTATTTCTATGTATTAGTATCGTTGCATAACACCCATAACACAAGCAAATAATTTGCTTACTTTGGGGTTAGATTAGTAAATGTAACTTGTCCTGTGAATATTTAGTTTATTTTATTATTTATTTTTATTTTATATTAGTAACAAATAAATTCAAAAACTACTGTACCAATGTTATAAATTCTTTCACCATTAGAAAACAACATATCCAGTAGTAATGACATAGGCTACTCTTTTACCCTGCTAAGCAAAAGGAAATCATTTTGGGTCACATGGCCAAAGTCACAAGTAACAGCTAGAGGATAATAAATCCATAAAATATCACAGTAATGGAAGAAGCCATTGTGATAATGCAAGAAGAGTTGATTACCATCAGTACAGACAAAGAACTTAAGCAGAAGTCCAACCAAGGCTATCGCAAAATCTTATTGCAGCATGTCCTTGAAACACTGTATCTTGCATTGTAGATAATTGCTGAAAATCATCACTTTTCCATTATTATACCCAGTCACATAGGCTTTAGTATACAAGCATTTTAACAAAACGAACAAACCTTTTGAATATCAGTGAACATGGAGATTTAAGGCTGCAAGTCACCAATAATGAACCTGATTTAGTTAGATTGGTAAAATGTCACCAGATTCATCCATCACACTGTTTTTTATTTGTTTATCTTTGCTTAGAAATTTTAATTTATTTTTAAGTAATTATTTACTTAAGTACTTTCACATTATTTGTAGTAATCTGTATATAAAGAAGTCTTAACTCACAGACATACCAATTCCTAACATGACATGTTAATTTATTCGCGGGCGAGGTGCCCGGGTCAGCTAATATGAAGATGTTACAACATTAAATAGGTCGATTTTTCATAAGCACACTTAGATGTACGAATATTTATCGAGCTTCCTATCTGAAAACTAGCGTCATATGCAATTTCTTAACTCTGATTAATAAATATAATGGAATATTACAAGCAATAAGCGAAAGTTCTAAATACAATCTACCTCATCAGTAAACTCCTCTCCACTACCAATTTCCTCCTTCTCTTCAAGGGACTGTTCTTTCTGAACACGAGGCTCGTTAAGTTTATCTAGTTTTATCTCATCAATCGTATTTCCAGTCGACGTATCCATTACCTCAGGCGGAGGAACATTTAAACACGAATTACCGGACATTAGAGCAGCTGCCAGGTGTGAAGTTGGAAGATCCATTCTAATATTCCTGCTAAATACTTTTTAAATTGATAATTTACTAACATTTATTTTCCCAAATATGTGTAAATTCTAGCTTTGAGAAAACTTTAGTCAGATTGGTATTGTATATCGCCTATCGGTAATCGGTGACAACCGTGTCAACCACAGGTGACAGGTGACAACTGAAAAATGACAACTGATACATAAACAAACCAGTGTTGTCCAAGCAGGCCTGCAAGCAGCCAGATATCAGCTATTCGCCTAATTTAACCTATCGAGTAGCCTAAATCGCCTCAGACAAATTGATACTAAAAGATTATAATTGTAATTATTCACCGCTATGAAGTTGGCCTCCTGATTTAATTATTTTAAATTTTCGTTAATGCTGATCGTTAGAAAGGATAAGAGAGAAAACTAAAATTGTTAGAGAGTAATTAGTTTTAATAAAAAAAACTATTTTAAATTATTGTGTGAAGTTGACTCCCTGATGCCAGTCTGGCGCAAGTCATTTGGAAAAACTAAAATGTACGGGCATTGCCGTCTTTTTAATGGCTGTATATAACCCATACATATTACGAAGTACGCAAAAATCTAGATCTTCTACTAGCGTAAAGCTCTTAAAATTAAACGGATAATGTAAGCGCCATGACCAAGGAACTTATATACGATAACTGGAATTATTACGAAGCAATATTTGAAAAATAAAAATGTACTTTATTTCGATCCTAATAAAGTTGACATTTGTTTCTTACATAAAAGAGGGGAAGAAAGTTCTGAGCAAGACAACGACATGAGTGGATGTTGTCCCTTTCTTGCAATTGCCAGTGTAAATAAAACTTTCAGATAGTAGATTTTTATATATCGTTAATCGTTAAATCCCTTTTATTAATACACGTCGATAAATACATTAGCATAAAATGTATTGTATTTAACATAGTGAGTTTTAAAATGTGCTTATTTTAATTATTGCGTAATTACTTATTCCATGCAAACCAGTTTCTTAAATTAATAGAATTACTTAGTAGTAATTTGCAAACTACGCATGGCCACACTTATATATGGCGATTGGCGCTTTATTTAGTAGAAAGAGACACACTCCACTCATGTCGTGGTACTCTTCGGAACGATTTTGAAGCGCGTGTAAGTAGTCGTGGGCGTTTAAACGATATAGGCTTAAAAAATTAGGCTTTTCAAAATAAGCCTATAAGCGCGCTTACGGATTTAAGCTGTTTTCGTTTAAACGTTGATGTTTAAGATACAAAAATTTAAATACCATATTAGCATGATTGACGAAAAGTAACCTTATTTCAATAACGTTAAAAATCAAAATAAAATAGAATAAAGAACCTTATTTCTATACTCTAAGACTCAATATAATTTTTCATTTTATTGGATTAACAACCTTATTACTATGCCTATAAGAAACGATAACAATTTGGATTGGTTATCGTATCAAGCGGCTAAATTATTTTCTACTTGTTTACGCAATATTTGTGTCGGACTGACAACGCTCCGTTTTTGGTTGGTTAGTGCTTTTTACAACGAATTGACAACTTTGCTTTTTACAACGAATTGACAACTTACGTTTTTTCAAGTTCCAGTACGCTTTTCGTTGTTGAAGAAATTGGACGCGCTCATCAATTGTTTATTTTATTTTATTGTTTGTTTTATTTTACTTAGCGCGCGTAAGAACATGACTCGAATCCCTTTACAAATTTCCAAAGTAATTTTGTTTATATTAATTATTGAAATTACGTAATGGATAAAAAAGTATATATTGTGTTACTATTCATTTCAGACAGTCCTAAGTCTGAAAAGTACGAAGGGAAGTTGATTGATTGAGAAAGTACCTTAT
This sequence comes from Apodemia mormo, assembly GCA_036924255.1. Taxonomy (NCBI): domain Eukaryota; kingdom Metazoa; phylum Arthropoda; class Insecta; order Lepidoptera; family Riodinidae; genus Apodemia; species Apodemia mormo. The sequence goes on along the minus strand of JAUPFN010000003.1, from coordinate 28,732,771 downwards.
ATATAAAATTCTGGTGTTACAATATTATTTACCATACTCCTCCGAAACGGCTTTACCGATTTTCATGAAATTTTATATGCTTAATCAGTAGGTCTGAAAATCGGCTACTGTTTTTATACCCCTAAGTGATAAGGGTTGTTCACCCCTAACATTATTTTTTTATTTTTAAGACATTTTTTTTTTTATTTTTATTGGAACGAAGTTTCTTATCGTCGTTGTGAAGGGGGCTAGACGGAAAAAATTCTTACGAAAAGTTGTCACGACACTTTTTGCTATAGTAAAGTATTGTAAGCACAGAAATATCCAGCCACTTCCCTTTAGCTCGTGCATTGAAAGTGAAAGAGTCTATCTACTATTTGATTGAGTTTACTTTTTTTTCTAGTGCCAAATGTTCGACATTTATACAGAATTTCGGCCGAATGTCGAATTTCGACCAAAATTTGAATTTCGACGGACAGTCAAATTTTGAACGAGTGTCGAAATTCGACCGAGTGCCGAATTTCGATCGGTTGCCGAGTTTCAACCGCCGGTCGAATTTCGACCGGGTACCAATATTCGATCGTCGGTCGAAATTCGATCGGGTTCCGAAACTCCACCGGGTGCCGAAATTCGACCGTGGGTCGAAATTCGACCAGGTGCCGAAATTCGACCGTTTGTCGAAATTCGACCGGGTTCCGAAATTCGACCGGGTGCCGAAATTCGATCGTGGGTCGAAATTCGACCGGGTGCCGAAATTCGACCAGGTGCCGAAATTCGACCAGGTGCCGAAATTCGACCGTTTGTCGAAATTCGACCGGGTTCCGAAATTCGACCGTGGGTCGAAATTCGACCGGGTGCCGAAATTCAACCGTGGGTCGAAATTCGACCAGGTGCCGAAATTCGACCGCGGGTCAAAATTCGACCGGGTGCCGAAATTCGACCGGGTTCCCATATCGACCGGGTGCCGAAATTCTATTTCGCATTGAACAGTGTGGTGTCGCGACGATTATTTTTGTTGAGTACATACAGGTTTTTTGTAAATAATAATAAAAGGAACTGCGTTCCTTTCTGGTGTCTGGTCAAGTTTTTTTTTTTAAATTGTGGCTTTAAAAATACATACAACCCTCATATTCACCCTTCTATCATCAACCCCTATTTTTTAATTCAATAATTTATATGACGAAACAACGTTTGCCGGGTCAGCTAGTATTTATAATAATTTGTATTGTATTTGATAACACGTCATTTCTATAAGCTAGTAATAAGTAATAACGCTAACAAAACCACAAAACATTGAACGCTTTTTTCAGCTCTCGGCTTTATCGGTCGCTACTAATTCACTTAAATCTTCGTTTTATAATTGACCTTCTTAACGATCAACAACTTTTGTTCAAAAAAGCGTTTAAACGAAAAGCGCTTTTTTAAGCACGCTTAAAAGTATAAGCAAAACGTTTAAACGTGTTAATAATTAAAAGCCGTTTATCACATCTCTACGTGTAAGCATTCCGGGTAGAATGTAACTTCCTTGCCCAAGATTAATACTCTTTGGCACAGATTCCTTATGTATAAACACAAATTATAAAGTATTATGTACAAATGCTCTTTGGATATGATACCTATGTTGCAATAATGTGTAAACTGTAATCTAATTTATTAATTAAGTTACTTTCCTGATTCCAAACTAAAGTGTATTATTATTTATTATTAATTGCAAAAGGAATTATTGTCATAACTCATCTTTGTTTTATATTTTGATTTGTATGTAATCATTCTAATTATGGCTGTCGTTAAAACTCCTGTGTTAAAAGTGATTCTTTGTGGTGAATACGGTGTCGGAAAAAGTTCTATATTCCGACGATTTATTAACAATACTTTTCTGCCAAATGCCGATAGAAAATCAACACTTGGACTAGACCACTTTGACAAGATTTACCGAGTCGGAGATAAAGATGTTAAGGTATCTAGTTTTTCTCGTACATTTAAATATACAAGCAGTAAATAAAAAGGTACGTGAAAACGTCATATTGTAGGGCAGTTGGGATTAAAACTTAAACATGATCAATTTGAATATCTAATATCTTGTTATAAATAAACTTTAAAGAAGGGGTCCTATCAATCTTTGTACATATACATATCTTCACGCCAGATCCCTTATGGGGTAAGCAGAGAGAACCGAGTGCCATACATCACGATCCTTGCAGGCTTGTCTCGCTTCCTCCACATTCATCACTCTTTTCATACACACATACCGGTTGCGGAGACTCTTGACACCATCTTCGAACAGCACTCGATCAATCTGATCATGGTATGCTAGTCTTGGTCTTCCCTGGTACCTACATCCTTCAACATTCGCATTGTATATCTGTTTTCTTAACCTTTCATCTACCATCTTTCTACATGTCCGAACCAACGGAGCATGCCCTTTCTCCTTACACCGACACTTTCTTTCAAACCTATCCTCTCTCTCACTTTGACATTACGAACCCGGTCCGCAAGTGTCACACCAAATATTTTTAGCGACCTCATCTCGACGGCGTTGATTCTACTTTCATGCCCTTTCTGACATACCCAACTCTCACTTCCATACAATAGCGTTGGGATAAGTACATGATTATGCAGGGCTAGACGGGCACCCTGACTTAAAATTGTGCTATTAAGTAATCTCCCTAACGCTCCATTCACTCTGTTCCCTGCACACACTCTTTCAATATCAGCAGTATACCTTTCATCCCTGCTAAAAGCATGTCCAACTTGTTCCAGCACTACATCATCAACCACAACTCTTACATTCGTTCTGGTTGCTTCTCTTTCAAATACTAAAACTTTAGCTTTCAAATGTAAGCCCATACTCTTACAATCCTCATTCATAACTGTGACCAGTGATTGCAGCTCAGATGGAGTTGAGCCTAGAAGTATAGCGTCATCTGCATAAAGCAGGCAGTTCACTCATGCGCATTCCCACATTCAATGACCTCAATTTTTGGAGACACTTATCCAGATATAGAATAAACAGACGAGCTGACAACACACAACCCTGCTTGATGCCGATTTTGACATCGAATCATCAATCTTTGTAATTTAAAGTATTGAAGTGTGTAACATTTTTGGATATTATTAGTCATATATTAATTTGTTCATCTGGATTGGAATTGAGGCAAGGGGGTCGCGGGATTGCATTAGAAAAGGTCCGCACCTATTTGGGGTTGAGGGGGGAGGGGTTGACGTGTACACCCCTCCGGTAACACTCCCCTCCTACGGTAAAGTTTATAAAAAAAGTTATAGGCCAAAAACTACCCTAACCTAACCTTATAATGTATGCAAATACTTAAAAACACTTTAAATATCCATCTTGAATTATTTTGCACTATTTTTTATGAGATGTTATTAATAAGTATATTTTGTCTAACTAAGAGAACCTAGCTAAACTACTTCAACTGTGGCATTGAATGAATTTTCTTTGTAAGTGGCGGGGGGCTTTGCCCCCGATCCCTCCAGAATAGGAGACCCCCCCCTCCCCCCGTCCGGGTTGCCCATTACATGTTTTTATATATATTTTTAGTTATAACCTAACCTAACCTTTACAGTTAGTTCACTTACTAGTTCAGAAAAATGGTTATAAAAAAACTAGACATTTCCATGTGGCGTGAGTAGTATCATTAGAAAGGGGAAGCCAACCCCTATCCAACCTACCACTCAGAAATACAAAAATCGTGCAGCACGTTTCTAATGCTAACCCAAGGCTACCCCATTGCAATTATTTGATGGTAGAATGCTGCTAAATTGTTTGTGTTTGTTGTGTTGCCTACTTCTGTTAAGATACTGTTGGTGCCTGTTGCTGTAGTGTTTGCACTTTGAGGCTGAATTAATAGATGAAATTAAGCATGAGGCATTATATTTTTCTCACATGGAAAGCAAATTCTTAATATCTTAAAAGTTCATTATTAAATAAATATCAATGAACAAATTGCACAAATTAATTTAACACCAAAGCAAATTATTTGCTTGTTGCTAATTTATAGGTGTACATACCTAAATACCTCTTTATGCTATAAATAGAAATTTGATTAAAGAAATTATACCTTTGAACAGTAGTAATTATTTCACAATATTTTTTGATATTTTATTGCTTTGAAATGAGTATGTCAAAATTAAAGTAAAACTAAAACAGTATTTGTCATAAAATCTATAGGCACTGATATTAATTATTATCTATCCCATTTCATCCTCTATATATGCGACTATATTGAACTTAAGGTTTGAAGCAGCTTCACCTACATAATATGCTCTGCATTTAAGAGTGTACCCTAATTGTATGTTGCAATACCTATTTCACACTTAATAAGTATACTGTGATTAAAATAAGATTTTTTTAAGTCCAAGTGCTATGTGTGTATTTAGAGATTACATATTTAAAAAAACAATACTCATCAGCTTTATAATATTAATATAAGCATGAATGCATTAAGAATATATAATTTTTTATTTGGTTAAATGTAATTTTTTAGCTGCAGCTATGGGATACAGGTGGCATGGAAAGAATTGCTTCTGTAACTTCAAGTTATTATAAATTTGCCGAAGCAGCAATTTTAGTATTTTCTTTAGATAATTCATCATCTTTTCATGTATTGAGCCAACATTTATTGGATATAGTTACTTATGCTGAGAATGCAAAGATATTTTTATGTGGAAATAAATCTGATTTAGAAGGATCGTGTCCACAAGTAACTGATGTTGATATTGAGACATTTTGGTATGTATTATATTTTGGTTTCTATTAAATATTTTTATCTATATATCTATAATATATTCCTTAACTAGCTGTTTCTGTGACTTCTTTTTAACCTACATTTTGATAAAACATTAGCTCAATTTCGAAAAAACAAAGCTTCCTTGTCAATATATATGTATATTCTGATACCAGAATTTCTTTCCTATCAGAAAAGTTGTTGGTCGGGAAGTTTACAGATTTTTGTGAGATTTCCATGACCTGTGAAAGATTAATTCAACAAAAAATGTACACCTCCCTATGATTTTTTTATTTTATTCTATCAAATACTCTTCATCAAATAACTTGTACTTTTGTAATTTTATAAACTAAAGGAACTTTTAGAAAACATCAAACAATAAAAAAATGCTCAAAAAAGTATTTATACAATATGTTTTATTCATAATATTTTACCACCAGATTGGTATTTCCAACTAGTATAAAGTATGTTTTTTTTATATATATCATAAGATAGCAAACAGGCAGATGGGTCTCCTGATGAAAAGAGTCAACCATCGTCTATAGACACCAAAGGTGTTAATGGTGCGTTAACTATCTTGTGGCAAGGTCTAATGCCACATGCATAAGTTTACCGGCTACCTTACTATTGCGGCAGGAATAGGTAAGGCGGTGGTACCAGACCCGAGCGAGATAATGCAGAACTCTACCAACTAGTAACCACGATGGTAGTGACTCGTATAGCCAGTGTTTTTGCTATTTAAATCAATGTTCAATTTAAAAATCGTACCAAGGGCGGGAAGGAAGTCTAAACCTCTAATTGCAGGCCACAAAGACTAGTGGCACAAATGTGTATTTCAAAGAAAATCCCACATGACAGAATTTTCAAAATAAAACATCAGGTAGTAGGAGACAAGTATTTTGAGATTTTTTACATATTGTATTAAAAGTGATCATAAATAATGGTTGCTATCACATGATAGGTACAGATGTACTATTTAAATTATGCGCCTCGGTATATTTCGTTTTTACGAATTTAACCGATCAAGAAACCAATGTGTGATCGTCGTTTTAGCCGCCAAAACTCATCAATACCTCAACTGTGATGGAAATGACAACTCGCTATAATTCAGTATTAAGAATAATTGTACAGAGCTGTAATACGCCAAATTACATTATTTGAATATAGGTACTTAATTTATTCCTACACAATTTTCAAGGTATTGTGGAATGGATACCAATTTAAAAAAAGGAAAACCTATAAGTGGTCAGTCCTGTGAAATAATATACAATGTGTACCTGTACTTTTTAATAGAAGCTAATATTTTTAAAAAGTCTGAAAATGGATATTTTAATAAAGTTCAAGACCGTGTGGTCAAGGCCACTGACACATCCACACGATTTCTGCAAAATTTAATAAGGGACAAAGAAAATAATGGTAGGTCTGCATTTAACACACCTAAGAAAGGAAGGCCGAAGAAGAAGCCCTGTCCTTATTACATTAGCTATCTGCCAGTGAAAGTCCCATCAAAACCCAAACGTTTCAGAGATTATCCAGAACAAACCGGCAGACAAACAAAAATTTTTAAAAGTATTATTATTTTTATGTACTGTCTATATATCTATATGCATTTACTAAAAACAGTTATTTTAATATTACAAACCGATACTCCAATTTTGGAAAAACTTTAACTCCAACCAATTTTATTTATTTGTATTAATTGTTTGTCACATGTTATCCTTATCAGTGGTCTAATGATTAGCAAATATAAGGTTATGAAATTTTTGGAAAAATGTAATTATTTTTCAGTGAACAGTGTCACAATCTTATAAGCACTACATACAAAACCTCATGCAAAACGGGAAAAGGAGTGGAAGAAATGTTTACTGACATAGCTGTACAACTAGTAGAATCAAATAGATCAAGAATTGAACTCCAAACTTTAGACCACAACAGTTTTAAGATAACACATACAGAGTCAGTGGAAGAATCATCATGTAGTTGTTAAAAATTAATTAATACTGATGATAAAATCTTAACAGTCTTGATAATGAAATAAATTGCTGGCCTACATTTTATAACATTTATATTGTAATGTTTGTAATTTGATTTAAGGATTGTAAACTTTGTAAGATTAATATTAAAATATAAATTACCTGCCAAAAGTAGATTTTTTACACTAACAAGTTTAGTCTAAATGAAACTTTCAGTCTATTGTGAAACAATCTGTTTAAGCTGATGTGTTTTACCGTTTTTAGGTTGTTAGTATACATTACTATATTGTGTGTCTTAAATTTTCTATGATTGTAACTTAAGTCAGTATTGTGTATTAAGCTTGTGCGACAAATCCTCACTTAAGCTATGTTTTCCATATCAAAAAAAGGTTTAAATTATGGAAAAGCATTTAAAAAAAATTGCAAGTATAGGTCACACCGTGCTATATGTAATGTAATCTATTTCAATGTAAATAAGCTACTGCTGCGATTTTATTAACATTTTTAAACCCCATGTAACAAACATGGGTGAAATTTGTATATAAATAAGAACTAATATTAATATAACATGAATAGAATATAATATGCTCCATTTCTGTATTATGTATATTAATAACATATTTTACATTTTCATAAATATATTAGTAAATTTAGCGTTTTTACTAAAATGTTAAAAAAGTATTTTAAAATAACTGTGAATAATGAAACCAACAAAGTATTTGTTAAATTTGTTGGCTGTGAATGAACTGAAATATTTTTTATTACACTGTTTAATTTGCATTCTTGTATATTCATGTATTATTTTCTCATATGTTAACAAAGGAGATTGATAAAGTCTGTATCAGTCCAAAAAGAATATAACTGGAACCAAAATTATTTAATTAATTTAAAGTACGTAATAAATCTGTGCTAGAATTTAATTGACACTTTTTAATAGTAAGTATATTTTAAAAAGAAACATACTTATAATTCATGAAACTATTCAAACTTTACTTTTAAAACAGACAAAGAAACAGATAAGATTTATGACAAACCGAACAAGCAAGATGTTATATGGAGGATGCAAAATGTTTCATTTTATTAAATATAAAATGCAACAAAATGGGAAGTATTTATTACTGTAGTTGAAAGTTACAACCCTCATGGCTGTATAAACAAGACAATCTTAGTATCTACCTAAGAAAATGAAAAAGAAACAAATTTCATCTATTTAATCTGTGAACATATATAATTAAAGACTTTGCTTTGTTATTATATACAAAGTGGTTCATATTTTACATTTAAGTGGACAAGAACAGTGAAAAAGTAGATAATAGTTTAAAGAGGGAGTACACAAAGTATGAGAGCATTCTTCACAATCCATCATAAACTATTTTAAAACAGTGAAATCTCCATATATCTCTTCTAGTTTTGCTTGTAGAAAGAGAAACGAATTAAAAAAAATAAAATATTATTTTGTACCTGAGACTTTAGTTTTAATATATACGTTGTGTATTTTTGCATTTTGAAAAACGATAGTCAATAGATAATTAAAGTGTGCTAACGTTGAAATAATTTGTTTTCATCTGATTTATACAATAAGAAAAGGCTGCCAAACTATTGACAATTCTGAACTAATGTAGACAATGGGTTATGGGTGAGTCTCCGAAATATCTTAGAAGTCTAATGGCCAATTGCACTCACATTATCTTAGCTTAGGACAATCCTAAATAGCATGCTATCACTTTTTGTCTTAAATGAAAATAATGTGATAGCATACTATTTAGGATTGTTCTAAGACAATGTTAGTGCAATTGGCCATAAGAGTTGCCAAAATTTACAGAAATATCAAAATTATACAATGGTGCTGTGACATAGTAAGTAAAATAGCGGCATTGGAAAGTTCTCATTATCTATAAAGTGTCCCAGCGGAGATCTTTACATAGAGTGCTGAGTAACTAACTTAGACTTCTAGAACTCAGTTCTTTCGACACACTAATTGAAAAAAACATTATTAAGAGTTTAAATAGCTTAACAAATTATAATTTTAAATTTAATCGTGAAGAAACTGTTTAACTATTGAGTGAACAGGCTCATGACACGGTAGTATTATTTATTATTTGATAAGTAGATAACATTACAGTGTCCTTCTTACTATTGTGATTTTTTACTACGACAGGAGTGTGTGTGTGAAACTTTCAATTTAGCAGAAGAAAATATAACATTTTAGCTTAGTAAAAACTTCTTTGAAAGAATCATATTGTTATAAAATAAATATTTTGTTGTAGCATTTTCTCTACTGGATTTTAATAGTCATGTTTTCCATCCGGTGGTACTAATATTTTCTTTGTTATAGTAACAGACGACATTGGCCGGACTCACCCCTGTATATAGAAATAGGCAACATAGGACTTGTAGTTGCTTGTCAGTAAAAAATAATTCAATAAAATATATCATCTCAACTTGAATCTGTTAATCAAAAATATGCCAAGTATTTTTAAACTATTCAGAGCAGTCAATAGTTTCGTAAAATTACATTGTAAATATTCATAGCTGCTTTAATGGTTTTTACTGATAAACTAGTTATGTAAAAACAATATTTAATATTATAACTGTATGTAATATTTTATGCTCAGTGTTAATTTGTGAAAGAACTAGGATAATTACCTAATGTGGGAAACAATTTTATCAATGACAATTCTTTAACATACGTCCTATATTCAACCGACTTCAAAAAAAGATCCTCAAGTAAGTTGTATTATATTTTTTTTATTTTAAAAAGAGATTGGTCCAAATTTTATTAAAAAGTCAGTTCTGGTGAAATTAGTAATGAGGACAGTAATCAGTTAGTTTCATGTACAATTAGTAAAAAGTTAAATTTTCAGAAAACAGATATTTTCTGCACCTAAATTATAGTAATATCTTCACGCTCATATCACCGAAGAGTTTAGCAGAGGTACAATACACCTACGATTAGCCAAAGATACTTATGTAGATGTCAAGCCTATCATCAACCGGGCACTTATCCAAACCCGGGCAACATTGTTTTTGAACAAACTGAAAACCACGTTTTTTTTTTTTAATTGCTCGACCCGGGAATCGAACCCGGGACCACATGTGGTCAACACCAACACCGGACCACTACTTCACAGAGGCGATAAAATTCAAGTTTTTATTAAGCACACAACAGATCAAATATAAGTTTTAATTATTACTCGACATTTATAACTGTCGTTCACATCGACATAGAATACCTCGTCGTTCAGCCAATGACGATGTACCGAAAACCTTAAAACGTGTAGTTTTACGGTAGGTATGTCGTTACAGAGAGTGGATAGAATCTGACCGCAAAAAAAAACTGGTGAAGTTAGATTTAAGAATTTATGGCGACCCATTGAGCCATCAACCTGTTTAACGTGTTTTATTGTTAGAATCAAAATCATCGGCTATTTTTATCAAGACTAATAAAAATGCACTTAACTAGAAAGAAATATGCAGTCTAACTGAGATTAGATGCCACGATGTTAGTGACTCGTATAGCCAATCGGTCGCATTTTACGACCTGCCTGGCAGAACGGCAGTTGGCCTATTCTTCAAAGGAGCCCGGAACCAACACGGGGAGACGTATATGTATGTATGCGGTAAACAAGGCACGGTTTAGACTTTTTATTTAATCTGTCTACTTTGTATAGGTATCGGCTCGAAGATATATTTTTATGGAAGTGTATAGAGTGCTTCTAGAAGCATTTTATCTCTATCAGTTATAGTGAGGAAAATAGCATCATATTAGTATATGTATAACTAAAACTGGTCACAAGATAGCCGTTACATAACCTGTCTCATATACACACCTATATAAAGTAACTAGGTTTGTTAGGTTACCTTTAGGTTCGACACCTAGAAAAAGGGGACTAGACGACGAAGGGTCCTTCCCTTACCTAAACTTGTAAGAAACTTGTAAGTTGTAAGGAAGAGACAATTACACTTGACTGATACTACTTCGCGGTATTATAAACGGTCGTGCCCATTTGCCGTAAGCAACGTGCATGCGCTTAACGGTTCTTTAACGATAGTGAAATATTGACGTAGCAGCACTCTTTTATCACTTGCCTTTTTTCAATCGACGAAAAAATGTTATCAATTTGACAAGTATGTTTGTCCTAGAATTTCGCGGGAACTTAGTCATATCGAGATAATTCTTTTTAATTTAAATCAATTATATTCCAACTTATGAAACACTCTAAATTTCATCAAAATCGGTTCAAAGAAGTTTTTGAGATATATGTCGGTATATTTGGCAGATATTTTGAATTCGGTTTAATTTTTCAAAAAGGACTTTTATTATTTAGAAACAATTATTTAACAGTCGCATAAATTAGCTATAATCATAAGTATTGCATGAATGTAGTCAACCCACCTGGTAGTGATTCATCGCGGAACTACCACGTTTGCATTAATTAAGTGAAGACATTTCATAACACCGCCAAAGCATGATGTCACAATTTAGTATACCGATGTAAATTTACTATATTATTAACACAAAAGGCAATTACCAGTCGTATTCGACAACAATGTTTTTAAAACGCGATTTTAATGAGGTCTCATTTATATTCATGGTCATGAGTTTATATGACACATTAACCTAAATGGCTCAAAATTTACGATTAACACCAACTGGTTCGCATCGGCCCGTGTCGGAACGGATGCGTAGGCATGCATGGCCGTGAGTCGGGCACGTTCCGCCTGCAATGAAAATTTGTACATAGCATAGTGAATTTTATATCAATTGTATCGGTCGCGCGTCTTTTAGGGAATGATCGCGCGTTCTCAGGAATTCCCCTAATACTACCGTCGGCGCCATCAAGTGGAATCCTTGAGAATTAGTGCGAACGGGGAGTCTTTCGGGTCGATCTAGTAAAACGGTGGCGTACGAAACAGGTTATGGTGTGCTATGCAATAAAAACATGAATTCAGAGCAAAACTTGTTCTACTTGGTGTGAAAATATGATTGTTTATATAATGTAACAACTTAATCCCAGTCGTAAGAATCTCGAGCATTCCTACGACTTCGCGCGCCATGTCTCATAATGAGGCAAAATTGGCGCCTCAACTCCATTCCATTCCGCAGCGGTGTAAATTGAGCCTGGATATCATGTGGTCCTGACTATAAACCTCGCATGCTACAGAGTTTATCGTTTGTATCTGTGTCTATCTATGGAACCATAGCACTGTTCATTTTTTCCCATTTTAGTTTGAAGGTAAATCTGACGGCTGGCATAACTATACAATCAGGAGTGAATTAAAACCATTACCGATCAAACAGAGTAAAAATTCCGACGCTTATGTCATTGGCATTCGCTAACATTTTAGCCATGATCGTCGTACGAGCCTGTACCGCGTTTTTAAAAAACGTCGGTTTTACTCCCAGCTAATTATCGGTCCAAAGAATCGTGGAAAAAAATAGCAAACATAATTAAGCCAGGCTTCTCGGTATATAAAACCGCGGTATTTCAATGATGAGCTGTGGTTTTAAGGATCGAGCACATTGGGACGAGTCGGGCAGACCGCATCGCAACGATAAGTGCTAGAATGGCATTAAGTCAGGGTGAAGCGGGCCACATCCCATTTTCTCCTTTGTTCATATCATTGTCGGCAGGGGTGTTTCCAAACGGATACGACTTGGGGGCCTTCAAGAAAAGAGCTTACTCATTCTTAAAAGTCGGCAACGCAACTGCAAGACCTCTGGTATTGCGGATGACCGTGGGCGGCGGTGATCACTTACCATGTGCACCTCCTGCTCGTTTGCCGCCTCTTCTATAAAAAAAATAAATCAAAATAACGTGGACCTTACAAATCACATAGGTCTTTGTAGTTTTGAACTGAAATTTATTTATATATTCAAAATACAGAGGAACACGTGCGCGCAATACCGCTCGCCATAGCACACTGATGACGCTGACGAGGTGTATCGAACTGGGCCAAAGCACATCGCATTTACCGATTTTCGCCGCGCAAATAACCGCCCAGATGCGCCCCGGCGTAGTATACGATAGTTCATATAAAATGAATGAAAGCGATCTAGTCGGGTTTTTGCGATGCGTCTCGTTCCATTACAGTGTGGTCGATCAGGGCCTTTAGATTTTAAATTTGACAATAATTTAAACTTGTTTAATTTACATTCTTTTAGAGATAATCAGTTTCACAGGTATTTACATATATTATACTAGCTGTTGCCCACGACTTCGTCCGCGCGGACTTCGTTTACTCCTCACAGCTCCTCCCCCGTAGGTGATAACGTGATAATATGTAGCCTATATGTTGACTCGACTTATAAGTAATATTCAGGCAAAATTTGAAGTAAATCCATGCAGTACTTTTTGAGTTGACCCCGGACATACATACAGACAAACAGACAAAAATTCTAAAAACTATTTTTGGCTTTGATGTCGATTGTAGTTTACGGCCCAAGTATTCTTTTAAAAAAATATTCAATGTACAGTTTTGACTTTCCTACGTTTTTATTATATGTATAGATAAAGGTTGAAAAATAATAGGAAGTAGGTAGGTACCTAAGATAACTCTGAAACATGAAACATGACCGGCTTTATGGATAAAAATATGTATAAGTAATAATGTAATTGATGCTTTTAAACAACATTCTTTTTAGCTGAATATTTATCTGTTTATAAAATTGTTTGTAATAGGTGTATTTATTTTTGAAAGCTTTAAAATTAATGCCAAACCGGTATTAAGATTTAACGTATTATGTATAAGTATCCAATATTATGTAATTATTTTCAATAAAATAGTTTTTGACGTATTTTTTATTTTAATAGTGTCGCCTTCAATTAATATTTACATAGATATATTTAATTCAATTTAATACTGGTAATGGGCCATATAAAATAGAAATTATGGGCAGAGAGAATTGAGTGTCATACATCACGATTCCTTGCTTCTTCCTAGTTAGAACAATAATGATTATTAAATATCCATTAAAAAGGCTATCTGTCTGTGTAAGAGAAAACAACATAGATCATCGATACCGTTTCGTCCGTCGCGATCGTCAGCCGTCGTAGTTTACAAGATATTGAAAGGATGGCGTGATGCTAATATTGGTCGAAACACACATTGAGGACAATTTTGAGTATCTATTGCTTTTTCAGTATTTTTTTTATTTTATTTGAAAATATAGAAGATAAAGGGGGTGAGGGAAAGAGAGGGAGGATAGTTTGGAGAAACGTGTGAAATAGAGAGTGGAGAAAGGGAGGGAAGGAGAGACAGTGAGGAGGGCGAGAATTAAAAAATAGAGAAGGGGTTAGAAGAGAAAAATATATGGGTAGGGGGAAATCGGTGAAGGAAAGATAGGGGTGGAAGAAGAAATATGAGTAAAGAGGGGATTAAGGGGATGCCTGATAGGAGGGGGAAACATAGGGATGGGAGATACTGGAAGAGGGATAACCGAAGTGGGAAAAGATAGGGTGAAGGTAGAAAGAAGGCAGAGGAAAGTAGGGCAAGGCAGCGGAAAGGTAGTGAGTAGGGTATGGGAAAGTAGAAGAAAGATGGGAGGAAGTAAGGAAAAGCAGGGGAAGGTAGAAATAAGGTAGGGATAACCTAGATACAGGTAATGGTAAGGTATGGGCAAGATAAGGGAAGCCAGGTAGACGGCAAGGGATGGTAGCGGGATCGTATGATATCGTATCATATGATCGTATCATACTTAAATGAAAGAATTCAGAGGGTTGATATTAATGGTAAAATGTCCCCTGGTGCTGTTGTAACCATGGGTATCCCGCAGGGCTCCATACTTGGTCCATTTCTGTTTCTGTTATACATAAATGACTTGCCTTACTACGTAGGGGATAAGCATGGAATCGTACTGTTTGCGGATGACACTTCACTTTATTCAAAGTGAAAAGACGAATTGGTAAGTATGACGAAATAAATAATGCGATTTCAAAAGTTGTACACTGGTTCAGTATGAACAAACTTTTATTAAATGGTAACAAAACTAAGTGTGTTAAATTTTCATTGCCTAATGTAAGGCATGTAGATACCAGCGTACAACTGGATGGAAACAACTAGATCTGGTGGATACCACTGTGTTTTTAGGTATTAGTTTAGATAAGAAATTACAATGGGGACCGCACATTAATAATTTAGCAAATCGACTTAGTTCAGCAGCTTATGCAGTTAAAAAATGAGACAGTTAACTGATGTCGACACAGAAAGAATTGTATACTTTAGTTACTTCCACAGCATTATGTCATATGGAATTCTTTTCTGGGGAAATTCTGCTGAAATAAATACTATATTTGTATTGCAGAAAAGAGCTATTAGGGCAATTTACAATCATAGCCCGAGGGTTTCCCTGAGAGAAAAATTCAAAAAAATCAATATTCTAACTGTTATATCCTAATATATATTTAAGAACTTGATGTAGGTACGTTCGTAAAAATATTTGCTTTTTTAAAAAAAATGGTGACGTACACTCAATACAAGGAACAAAAACAATCTTGTTGAGCATGCATCTCGTCTCCACAGAATAAGTAACTCTTTTATGGGGCAATGTATACGCTTTTACAATAAACTTCCCGAAACTGCAAGAGATTTACTATAGTCAATAAATTTAAAAAATGTGTTAAAACAAAACTGTGTAAAAAAGGATATTATAAAATCTCAGATTATTTAGAAGACAAAACCAACACAACACAACAAAAACAA
The DNA here is from genome assembly GCA_036924255.1 of Apodemia mormo. Lineage (NCBI taxonomy): Eukaryota > Metazoa > Arthropoda > Insecta > Lepidoptera > Riodinidae > Apodemia > Apodemia mormo. Next base: position 28,717,371 of record JAUPFN010000003.1, on the reverse strand, counting down.
CCAACAAACCGCGTGGTCCTATTTAAATTTGGTGAAGAAGTAGTGCAGGGTTACGACTTCCGGAGATACAGGAAATGGGAAGTCGGTTGCTGCAGTTTTACTGCGTTTATTATTTCATTAATAATCATAATTTCATCTGTCACTCTCCACGTATCTGAATCAACGAATCATACATTTTCTCATTTTTAGACCGTCGACAATTTCAGTCCCAATCTTCCTCTCATTTCGGTATTACGAACGTGGACTGCGAGTGTTACACCACATTTTCCGTCAGCGATCTTATCTCGAATGCGTTAATTCTACTTTCATGCCTATTCTGACATATCCGACTCTCGTTTCTACGCAACAACGTTGGGAAAAGCAAAAGAATTACGAGAGCAAGACGTGGGCACCCTGACTTAAACAATTGTGCTTTGAACTAATTTTCGTAATGATAAAAGGTGAAATTAATTAAATTTGCTATTATCCGCGAACTATTCTATGTATCCTCCGTGATGGTACCGAAAAGAGAGACGTCGGTTTAATAGCAAATTTAATTAATTTCACCTTTTAATAATGAATTTCCGCAAAGTAACGCCTGAATCAATAAAATTTCGTAATGCTGCTTTGCTATGCTCTTTTTCTATTTCAACAGCGTACCTATCAGCCTTGTTAAAAGCACGTTTGAGAATTAAGATATAAATTCATTCACTTGTTCCCACACTACATCTTCAACTAGACCTCTTTATTTTTTGTCATAATATATCCAGTGCCGAATTCACCATCAGTGCGGCCCTGAGGGCATTTATCAAAATGCCGCCCCATCGTTAATATTTCATAGTAGACAGGGTAAATGAGCAGGAGGCCTACCTTGTGGTAAGTTTTCACTTTCACCAATAAACACTTGGGTTAGTCATAATATGTATAAACACTTGGGTTAGTTAGTAAAGCATATTTATGAAATGTGATTCCGATGCTGCTATGCTTTAAGGTAGTCTATGTAAAACGATATCTATGTGCGAAAATACCTGCAACCGAATCGAACCGACAATCGAAAATCGATAGCTAAGCGCTGCCATCATGGCGACAGGAACTACAACTGGCAATGGTTCCCAACGAATAGGTACGAATGTATCATAAGCCTACTCTTCCACTAAGTTATGCCATGCCTTGACGGTAATGTCACTTTATGCACCAATATGCACTAGAAAAACGAAATAATAGAGATATCTATATAAAATATACCTCTTTGCCAGGTACCTAGCTACTACCTCACCGACCACACAGCCCATAGACACCTAATAATAGGCCTGTCACTGTGGCCTTGAGTTAGCCAATTACGGCGTTGCAACCCCACTTTGTCTTACCTCAGCTAGTTGCCAGAATGCATTCAATACGGAAAATCAAACATTAGCCGTCTATAGGCTGTGTGGACGGTGTACTACCTATACAACAATACTTTGATTTTTGAAATGACGCGAGATCTATGTACTTGTTGAATAATAAATTGGTAAAGTGCGTGTCGGACCACACGCAATGTAGGGTTCCGAAGTCACCCATCACAATAATGTGGACTAAAAAAACGGTTTTTATAGTTTCAGACTATAAACATTTAAGCTATTCAACGTCAAATACAAATATATATCCGCACCACAGGTTCACCGCCTATGAAAACTTCTCTGAGTATATTTTATAAGTTGGTCGACTATTACTCAAAAACTTGTAGAACATTCTAAGCCGTGATAGTTTTCCTTTTAACTTCATTATATTTACAATTACCATGATTTTTTCCCACCCCCAAAACCATTTGTTTAGCCTGCAGAGGGGGGAGACAACACTTAAATCTAACAAAAATTAGCACTTAATAAATTATATAAATATTTTAGAAACGAGTTCCTTAATGGAAAACTTGCTTTTACAAATCTATAATATTTTTTAAAAACCTATGCTATGGGGTATCGTTACCTCACATAATGGCGTAGGTACGCGAGAAAAAACCCACGTATGTGAATAATAGTACCACTATTACTCACATACTAAAGGCTAATAATCCACTTACCTATGTGAGGTAATTTTTAAAATAGTGGGTTTTACAAAAGAAAATGCAGAGTAATGAGTGGATGTCAGAAAGCAGGCCTCAAACGTTCTACAGTGTGCCTGAATTGTCCCTATCTGTTGCGGACATCACCACAGTGGCGGTGCAAGATCATAAATTTATGTGGGCAAGATATATTTTTTGGGGCCCTCTGCTCGCAGCGCAAGTTCGGGGAATACCCTATTTTAGCCAGAGGCGGCGGCGACGCGCAGCGGCACATTTTTTGGCACGTTCATGGCTTTTGAGTAATACCTGTATAAATCTCCGTGACGCGAGGACCCTTGTACCGCAAGGCCGTGGGCTGTAGCCCGCGTCGCTCACGCCTTGCCGCCTCTGCATCACCATAATAGTTTTTTAAATAAGATAAATGGCTATCCTGGTGGAGGGGCATAGTCTATAGACACCAAAGATATTAAAGGTGCCAGGTTGCCATCTTTGTGGCGAGGTCATAATGCCACTTGGCACTTGCATAAGTTTACCGGCTATCTTACACTCTAAGCCAGAATACGACTATGACAAGCATACACGCTATTGAGGTAAGAATATGTAACGCGGTGGTACCAAATACCCGCGCGAGACATTGTGGAACTTTACTATACAACCTCGTAGTTACGATGCTAGTGACACGTATCGTCAATCGTCTGCCTTTTACGAACTACCTGGCAGAATGGCAGTTAGTCTATTCTTCAAAGTACACCAGGACCCAAATTGGTTAAGAACTATTTTGAAGATAAACTCCCAACAATGACGTCGTCACTTCATTCTCCATTCTTTCTAAACAATTTAATATCTGAATCTGAATCAGATCCTAAGTCGCAGCCCATCAAAAAGACTACAACGAGAAGACTCCCTTGACAGCCTCATCTAGTGGAACTCTTGAAAATAACGTATCGAACAATTTTCGGTTTCATGGTCATTTAGGAGGAGGTCTAATGCCACATGCATAAGTTTACCGGCTACCTTACCCTCCACACCGGAACACGACAGCGACTAGCACTATTGCGCTACGACACGCTATTGCGGCAGGAATAGGTCAGGCGGTTGTACCAGACCCGGACGAGACAATGTAGAACTCTATTACCTAGTAGCCACGATGGTAGTAACTCGCATAACCAATCGCCTTTTACGACCTGCCTGGCAGAACGGCAGTTAGCCTATTCTACAAAGGAGCCCGGGACCAACACGGAGAAAAGTTATGTATATATGTTGTGAAGTGAAATTAAAGTACAAGTGCATTGTTAATTGTGTCTAATAGTATGGAATTTCACCAAAGTGCCGACAATGGAAAGTATAGAATATATTATAACAGTATTTATATTAGTATTAGGAATACTTAATACCGTTGATTAACACCCATAACACATGCAAATAATTTGCTTACTTTGGGGGTTAGATCGATTTGTGTAGTTTGTCTAGAGATATTATTTGACGATTTGCTTAGCAGAATGCAAGATGGGCTATTTTTCAAAAAAGACCCTGACCAACACGGGGTAAATAAAATAAATATAATATGTTGTATATATTATTAGTCTAAAGAGCGGCACCAGACTTTAGGCGTTTCGTTGTCAACCATTTCCACTCGTGTGAATACTATCAAATTGTTTGAATAGATTTTAATAATTAATATATAATTTATCGTATTGGTTCAGCAATAGTAAAATAATGGCCTCATTCATATGTCATGTACAATTCGGGTCTAATAATACAAACTTGAGGTAAGTTTTTACATAAAATTTTATAAGAAAGGTTCAGACGTATTGGTTTAGGAAAATGAGGGCTTCGAGTTCTGTTTAATTGCTAAACAAGTTTTTGCCGTTTTTGAAAAACATAACTTACAAACGGTCGAATAAGTATGTGCTTGATTTATCGAAAGACGTCCATCTGTCACATCTTGGAGCTTAAATCTTAATATGTACTGTGAAATATCAAAGAGCTATTAGGAAGTACATAAATAAAGCATGATGAAATTGCTAACCATTTATTAACAAAAATACTTTTATAGCTTAAAAATATATCGATTACTTCAGCATTACTATTTATCCAAATATAAATAGCAGCTTATTATATTTCGATGTTACTAGGTATATCTAACATACTCAATAATTTTGAGGTATATTACAAATGTTTGTTCAAAATCAACACGTAGAATGATATCGAATAGTTTCAAGCATCTGACTAAATCACTACTCGTACTATTGCGTGGTACTATCATTGTATTGGCAAATCATAACAAAATATTCCTGAGACCAACTTATACGTCTTTTTAATATAAGCGCCAAAATTAAAGTGATGTGGAATGTTCATCATGGGTAGATATAGTCGGTGAATAAAATGTAGAATATGTAGACGAAATGTCATTTTGTCATGCGTTTATTGCACAATTTCATAGATTTATGAGAGTCATAAGCGCATTTGTAAATAAAAAAAGAGATAGAAGAGAGAAAGAACATACATTTGATTTCTCATATCCAAACTATGAAAACAACATAGCTTAGAGCAACGTATTTTCATAATTTCTTTAAAAAATTTCTTTCTCTATCGAAGGGACGACTTTTTTCTAGGCTTGCCCCTGTGTATAATTTCTCAATGCATATAAATTTATGCAAAATATTTCAAAAAAAAATCAAACCTTTTACCTTATTTTTTCTCAGTTTTGTTAAAAACCGTAGCTGCCAATGTTTGGAGTTATTTGTAAAGTTAAATATCATTAAGCTGAGTATTTTTAAGTCTTATTAGGCAATTTATGGTAGGGGAGAAACGACAGGGTAGAAAGTATAATTATCATTTTTTTTAATGTGTACCAAACTTTGGGCCATTTTAGCGGCATCTTCTAGTTCTGTTCTCGCAAACCATCTCAGTACATTTAAAAAATTGTCTTAATACTTTGAAAACTTGAAATACCAAGAGGCGCCATTAGGGGTAACATCATTTCGCTGAAAAAGGTTTACTACAATGTAAAAAATGTTTTAGTATAGGGTGGAAGTACCTCCACCACCACCTCTGTGACCGTACTTCAACCATATGTACCATTTTTTGCCATTTAATATTAACATTTTTATTAAAATAATTCTATATGTACATATACTTTTTTTTGTTTCATTTGATAAGAGCGAAAATATGAAAATTTAATAAAAGTATTATTTAATGTTATAATTTTTTTACATTGATTCAAATTTTAAGTAACCAAAAAGGGTACTAAGATGGCTGAACTCAGCACTTCTACTCTAGTATGATTTCTAATAAAAAGGTTAGTATTGTTATACTAACCTTTTTATTTGAAATTTCATAGTATTTTCATTTTTATTATTACTCGTGTAGTAATAAAAATGAAAATAGTATTTTTATTTTTATTATTTGATTTACTTTTGAATTTTGACGAAAATCAGCTGGCTACGCTTAAAATGTTCACAACTTGTATTGACTCCCATATATCACATAATATATTACCTACGTAATTTTTTCCAAATATGATAACAATAATACCAAACAGATCTTTTCACAAATTTAATAACCTACGCATGGAATCGTTATTTTCGCTTGAGAATAGTCGTTAATTATATGTACTTCTAATGTTGCGACCACTGAATGTTCTTTATGTCGACTCCTTCTTGCACCATCTCCCAAAGTGGACTCATCTCTCTGAGGCGTTCGACATGTCGTATAGTTTTTTCTGCCGTATAATCTACTTCGTCTATGGTAGTAAATCTTCCAAAACCAAATCTAGAATTCAAAATGAGTAATTTTAGAGTGTCCTAAAAAGAAGATGGCACATCTGAAGTAAAGAGGTTACCACCTTACTAAACTCCAAAGATGTTAATGTAGTGTTTCAAGGATATTATACATAAATTTATTAGCTACCTTACCTTCCAAACCAGAACACGACAATGGTAAGAATTGACGCCAATGGCAGGAAATCTAGAATTTAAAATGAGTAATTTTAGAGTGTCCTAACAAGAAGATGGCACATTTGAAGTAAAGAGCTTACCATCTTACTAAACTCCAAAGATGTTAATGTAGTGTTTCCAAGAATTGACGCTAATGACAGGAAAACGTAAGGCTATATCCAAAGATAAACCAGGACGAGACGTTGCAAAACTCTATTACCGAGTAGGCAAACTTTCCCCAGTGCTGGTCTGGGCTCCTTTGAAGAATAGACCAACTGCCGTTCTGTCAGTTAGGTCGTAAAAGGCGATCGATTATAATAGCAAAAACACTGGCTATACATGTCACTACCATCGTGACTACTAGTCGGTAGAGTTCCGCAACGACTTGCCCGGGTCTTTGGTACCACCGCTTTACCGATTTCTGTCGCAATAGCGTCAATGTTTGTCATTGTCGTGTTCCGGTTTGGAGAGTAAGGTAGCCGGTAGACTCATGCATGTGGCACTGTTATCCCACCACATGGATAGCAACGCACCATTAACATCTTTAATGTGTATGGGCAATGGTTTCTCGTTCCACCAGGAGAGCCATCTGCTTGTTAGCTATCTTATGATATTTAAAAAAAAGATGTGACACATTTGGCCAATCGTGCACCTTTTACAATCTGCCTGGTAAATAGGCCGATGGTCTACTGTTAAAAAGGAGCTCGAAGTAACACAAGGTAAGGTTCGAGATGAATGCCACCCACAGTAATTGTGCAGGGTTTGTTTACCACTTAATTTTCAAATCCAAATCACCGCAAGTAGGTGGTACGTAAGGAGCGTTTTGTAAAGGATTGGGACCTTAACTTCAAAAATACTGGCTTTAGTACCCAGGTTCCGGGTCAAACAAAATTCCACATTTACCATTTTAACTCATTCACTGTAAGTAGAGATGTGCGGGATCGTTAAAAAACTAGGTCCGTGGATATGGATACAAAAAAAGAATCATTATCGTTAAGATCCACGTATACGGACCTTAACTTTTTTACAAATGTTACTAAGTTGGGCATTTAATACTAGAAATATTTAAAGATGATATATTTAATATGTTATTTTCTATAATAAATATTTTATTATGTTTATAAACATCACATCAATTTGTGATTTCTATAATTTTAAAAACCTTTAAGTACTTTGTTTCTACATACTATTTAAGGAAGAATTAGTAGTTCAAATAATAAGATATTGAATTTATGCAAATTCAAACCAAATGTGATCTCAAGAAAATAAGAAAAAATTGAAATGGAATTGAATGGTATTTCACACTTTATTTAGAATTTCGTATATGCAATGAAATCTAATATAAAAGATCCATTTAAGATCTGCCTAAAAAGTAGCAGATACAGATCTTTCTCCTGCCTCAGATATCCGTGGATATCCCGCATGTCACTAACTGTAAATTGTAACTGTAATCTTAGATTAAAACGCCAAGCCCTTCACTATCATGTAATACTTAAAAAGCCCTCATCGAATTACATTTTTGGTGTCTATAGTAGTGGCTATTTGATGACAATCAGGTTGATTGCCTATTATATGCCAAAAATATACTTATTTTGACTGATTTAGTTAGAGTTATTACATGACTTACCTGATAGAACTGTGTGCTAAATCTTCATCTGCACCGATAGCTCTCAATACATAAGAAGGCTCGAGTGATGCTGAGGTACACGCCGAACCGCTCGATAACGCAATATCCTTTAACGCCATCAATAATGATTCACCTGCCAACCAATGCATCAATATAATATTTTTGTGCATCAAAACATATGACAACATAATTATTGTATCAAGACATGATATAGACATGCTACACACACAAAGACGGTATCCATAATAATATTATAAATGGGAAAGTGTGTTTGTTTGTCCGTCTTTAACAGCAACATGGAGCGACGAATTGACGTGACTTTTTAAGTGGAGATAGTTGAAGGGATGAAGAGTGATATAGGTTATTTTTTGTCTCTTTCTAACCCACTGCTTTCCTAAAATGCCGCGGGCAAAAGCTAGGTAAGCTGAATGCACTTAATACTAGAAGACACTCTGGTTCACTTCTATTCAACAGTTTAATCAATTGGCAAGATAGGTAGTCCCCATTTTTACACATTTTGCTATCACTTGATTCTAGCAATAACCAAGACTGACAACTTTACGTGCACTATGCTTATACAAAGCAAGGTTCTGTTAACACACCATCACCAAACACTGAGCCGGTGCTGACATTTTGACTCATGAGAAAAATTAAAAAAACTCTAATAAAACTTTTGCCTGACTCGAGGATCGAATCCGTGACCTATTGAATTGAGCTGAATAACCTAATCATTACACCAGGAGGCAATAATAATAAATTTACCTTCTACATAAGCAAATGATAAATTTACACATCCAGGATATGACTGTACAGGGTCTCCATTTCTAATGACATGTGTTAACTTTGAGTAAATTTTGTCCAGGAACCTCTGTGACAATTTCTCCATCCACATATGATCATAGCTCATTTCACGTTGAGCCAATTCACAGGCAGCACCTGAAATGCATAAAAATATAAAGGAATAACACATTGTACAGTACTTTTAAAGGTCCAACTAAATTTTAAAATTATTGCAAGATAATATAAAAATTATTAATTAAAAATATCCCACTTAATTCATGAATTGGATGCACTGAGTCGTGTGAATTGGCCGCGAGGCAGTGTGTGCAGAGTGTGGGGGACACACCATGAGATGCACTCAATATTTTTGGGTAACTGAAATTATATCCATGCATTGTGTTTTCTGTGTTGGACAAATTTCAAACAAATTATTTTAGCCGTACTTACGAATGGAAACTAATCTTGTGTGTCTTATTTTTTCCTTGAGTGATTTGGTTGAATACACAAAAAGGCATTTTGATGCGTGTTTATTGGCAAAAGCAATCAGAAATTAGAAGCGTACAATATGATTTCACGCATATGATTAATTGTTACTGAGTCCTCTGGGCCTAGTTTTGTAGGACCGGGTGCTGAGACTAGGTAATGCATCCTCCCTTTTTTAATTATATCATTTGGAATTTTGGCCATATGAATTTATGTTGTATTATTTGTATTTTATTATTCTATAGACTATAATATATTATGCCTATGCATAGCTCATATTAAGCCCTTCAGTGCAGCTGATGTAATGATTACATAAAATCTAAAACAGGTCAACGAAAAAGATTGCTCTGATGAAAGAAGCCAAAAACTCTCAATGAAATGGCATAAAAATACTTATTATTATATAAGCTTCTTACTTATTTATTATATATAAGTTCCAAGCTTCCAAATTATTTACATATAAAAACATGATAAACATATATATGTTTTTTAGTTGCTGTTTATTTAAAATTATTAACTTTTTAAGTAATGGACATCAGGACATTTGCATTTTCAAGTTAATTACTTGAAAACGCAAATGTCCTGATGTTGTGATGTCCTGATGCAAAATGCAAATTCAAAATCATTCATTTCAAATCATTTTTAGTATGGTTCTAGATAAGTGACTTGATAAAATGATGTTTGTATAGAGGAAGCAACATTAAAAATATGGTGCCACATGGTAAGGGTTGATAATTATTTAAAATATAAGATAAGATAAATGATGTGAACAAGAACTGCTTTTTCAACCGACTTCTCAAAAGGAGGAGGTTATCAAATCAGCTGTACTTTATTTTATGTTAGTTACTTAGAACTCCGTAAATATGTTACTTTGAAGCCTTCAACCGCTTGTGCATGACAAGAATCCAAAACGCTTTTGTGCTCTTAATATGAGGCATGAACAAATGAATTCATGAACTGATTTTAAAATTAATTTTTGGTTTGGGAGGTTGTACTTCCCGTGTGGTCCATTTTAATTTGATGACGATCTGATGCAGAGTTCCAGAGATATAGGAAATGGGAAGTCGGTTGCTGCAGTTTTACTGTGTTAATAAATTATTGATCTTCTGTTTGTGAAGGTGAATATTCACTAGCACGGCAGAAAAAAAAACAAATCACTGTTTTCTTCATGTTAATTTAGAAACTTCATTTACCTAATCCTACTGCTAGAGGTGTTGGTACTGTACCACTCCTCAAGCCCCTCTCTTGTCCACCACCACTTTGAATGGGTTCCACACGAACTCTAGGCCTTCTTCTAATATACAGAGCTCCAATTCCCTTAGGGCCATATAACTTATGTCCCGATATTGACATTAGATCAATGTTCATACTGTTTACGTCTATTGGAATTTTTCCTATTGCTTGAGCAGCATCAGTATGGAAAAATATTTTTTTCTTTTTACAAATTTCCCCTATATCTGCTATTGGTTGTTTAACACCTGAAAAATATGATTATTTTTTTCTTTAATATTTGGATAGTTTGGTTCCTAAACATGACTTCTAGTTTGACCTGCTGTAACAATTCTACTAATATTATAATGTTTGACTGATTTTAATAAAATTTCTTTTGGAGAAAGTTGAAAATCTGGCATCAAACATATGCTAATTAAAAAAAATCATGTCCTATGGATATGACATACAAGACCAAACTTTGTATGAAAAACTTTATCAATGACATGTTATTGCAAATCCTAAGGTAAGCAAGTTATTTGCTTGTGATATAGGTGTTAAGTCAATATATATATATATATATATATATATATATATATATATATATGTAATATACATACATATACATCAGACCTCATCACACTAATTACCAATAAGGTGGTCATGTCTCTTAAAACTTCTAATTCAGGTTTGTGTAAGTTGTCACGCATATATATATATATATATATATATATATATATATATATATATATATATATATATATATATATATATATATATATATATATATATATATATATATATATATGTAATATACATACATATACATCTGACCTCATCACACTAATTACCAACAAGGTGGTCATGTCTCTTAAAACTTCTAATTCAGGTTTGTGTAAGTTGTCACTGTCGTGTTATAGTTTGAACAGTAAGGTAACCAGTAAATTCGATAGCAAGCCACTATTATTGTAATTAGTGTTTATAGTTAGTTTCTCTTTTCAGCAAGAGAGCCATCTGATTGTTTGTTATCCCGTGATATAAAAAACAGACATTAGTTAACAGTTAAAATATTGCTAGGACCAGCTTTATGGATTAATCTAAAGCATTATTGAAAATCACTGACATTACAGTTACATTAATAATAATAAATTAATAATAATAAAAAAATCCATTTTTTTCTTTAAACTTGCATATATAACATATTATGTATAGTAATATGTTATAGATGCAAGTTTAATGAAAAAACATATGAAATAAATGAACTCACCAATTTCATTGTTTACAGTCATGATAGAGACTAAACTAGTTTCTGGAGTCAGTGCTTCTTCCAAATCTTTTAAGTTAATTATACCATTTGGACCTACAGGTAAATATGTTACTTTGAAGCCTTCACCCTCTAGTGCACGACAAGAATCCAAAACGCATTTGTGCTCCTAAAATGTGGATTAATTTGGTAATTTCTATAAAGGTTAAAACATCGAAAATTTGAATGAATTAGATTTTAATGGCAGACAATCAAAAAGTACAAATATACATATTTTTTTGATGACATCTACATTTTGAGATAAAATATGTTATCACAAAATATATCACCTGTTTATTATATTTGTATTATCTCTTTGTCGCCTCTGTGGTCTAGTGGTCCTGTGTCGGAGTTGACCACATGAGGTCCTGGGTTCGATTCCTGGGTCGGGCAATTAAAAAATGGGTTTTTCAGTTTTCTGACAAAAACAATGTTGCCTGAGATTGAAAAAAGTACCCGGTTGGCGTTAGGCTGCCCGCCTATCAAATTGTGGGACTAAATACCTTCGGGTAATCGTGGATGCACCCGCTGTACCTCTGTCTACCTCTTCGGGAATACAGGCGTGAAGATACTTTTTTTATATTACCTCTTGAACCTTAGTGATTCAGGTATGATTCTTGCCTTGCATTGGCCCATACATGACTATTGAAACTGTATGCGTGCCGTGGCAGTCATAGATGTGCCGCAGTAACCGTGTGATTTAAATGACTAGATTTGCTGCATTGCTGTTCTCTATTTACATTCCGTGTTGAACATATGGCTCTGAACGGAATCTAACACATGCTGACAGAGCTGGCTATCTGTCGCCGTGTTTGTACAAAGCCATTCAGCAGTCGTGGAATGTGAATATTAACGGAAATATGAACTGTAATTCCTGTTTACATTTTTCAATTTACCAAATTATTACCAAATTACTTTTTTATAGTCGAGGGAGCAAACGAGCAGGCGGTGCACCTGATGATAAGTGATCACCGCCACCCATAAACATCTGCAAAACCTGGGGGCTTGCAGCTGCGTTGCCGGAAATTTTAAAAGCCGTCCGAGCCGGACTGATGTGTGCTGGTCAGTATCAATCATACCTTATTTAATCTCATTTTTATATTAATCAGTAAACACCTAACTTAATGATATATTCATAAGCTTATCAGAATAATTAGATAAATAATAAAATGATATCAGAATAATTATTACTACACTAGGGGAGTTTCTATGCACTTTTGTACGTCAGTATTTCTGTATGTATGTAGGTAAACACCTCATAACTTTTGAGCAGCTAGATTGACTGAAATACGATTGATGGCGTTCGATTAGGTTCCGCAAAACTTAGACTTCCTGAAAATCTGAACCAATGTAGCCCAGAAAATTTATAGAAATTTTAGAAAAATTAAAAAAATATCGGAAAAACAATGTTATTTTATAAAAACTTCCAAATTAATGTACCAATTGAATACTCATTCTAATAAAATATAATTAATTTTTCATGTTTCTTAAAAATCTACGTCCAATGCCTTAAATTGCATCAAAATCGGTTTCAACCTATTTAGCCCAGCCAAAAATTTGTGAATAAAATGTTTTTTGACATTACTTTGATCTTTTTTAGCTAATAAGACATTTTAGACCTGAAAAACTGCTTTAATAACTGCTTTAGAGAAAGATCAAAATCGATCATCATTATTAAAATATACCTACACCTTTTCAAAAATTAAAATACTGTCATTTTTACAAACTTTAACTTTTTGAACTCTTTGAGCTCAACAATATGCTTCAGTATAATTTTTGCTTTTTGAGCTTAAAAAAAGCATCAATTAACAGTGGTGGGAACAACAGATGGACCCATTGCTCTTTTAAAAATATGCACCCTTGAACTTAGGTATGATAAATGTTTTCTTTTATAAGAACATAAAAATGACTTGTTCTTAGGAAAAATAATTTAAGGCTTGTTTTTAGAAAAGTGCCACCTGGAAAAAAATGATAAAATAGGATTATTATGTCATAAATCACTTTTTTACTGCCACCTGCAAGTGATGATTAGACTTTTGTATTTTTTTAATTAAGTAAAATTCAGAACATGCATCTATTACCTACTACAATAATAAATTAATTAGTACTGAGTGTTTTGGTATGGTTACATTTTGTCTGTGGTAGTGAGTCATTAAACATATTTAATTTAAATTACAATAAGAACATGCATCTATTACCTACTACAATAATAAATTAATTAGTACTGAGTGTTTTGGTATGGTTACATTTTGTCTGTGGTAGTGAGTCATTAAACATATATAATTTAAATTACAATAACTTTTTTGTCTTTAGTACACTTTAAACAAGGTCACAAGTCAAGTCTAAAAATACTCATCTTTTATTCCATAAATATCTCCACATTTATAGGAAAAAAAAAGTGATAGAGATATTATCCATACTATTATAAATGTGAAAGTAACTCTATCTGTCTCTACTAAACCACTAAACTAATTTGGGCAAAATTTGGTATATAAACTGGTCATCAAAAAAATCGGCCCACCCTGTTTTTGTTCGTTATTTCTCAATTATTTCGTAGATAAGCCATTTCTCACAGTTGTTTTTTGTTTTGAGGGTCGGATAAGATGTTTGACACTCTGTTTGTCATAAATCCTATGGCACTTAACGGTACTTGATTATTTTTTGTTCAAAAATACTGCTAATTGCTGATTTGACGGTTTACGTCGGTACAAATTAAGCTCGTGTTTCCAGTCCGAAACAAACTTTTCTCGGGATATCTTGTTATTTACGTTAAGTTTATTTACTGAAGCTGTAGTTTTGATTAATTTTGCCTGAAAATAATGGATACTACTGAAGCGGAGGCAGCGCAAGTTGTGGCTCTACAGCAACAGGGCTTAAGTCAACGTGTCGTGGCTAGAAGATTGAATCTCAGCCGTTCTGCAGTTCGACGAGTTTACCAAAGGTTTCTAGAGACTGGGCAGTATCGAAGAAGATCTGGATCTGGCAGACACAGGGTGACAACTCAAAGGGACGATCGCTTTTTAGTGGTATCGGCTTTAAGAAATCGACACCTTTCTGGCGTCGATCTCCAACAACGCTTACGTGAAGATCGGGGTGTGGCTATAAGTGACAGTACTGTTAGAAGGAGACTTCGAGAGCAGAATTTAAGACCACATAAACCAGCAACGGGACCACTTTTGACCACAGCTCATCGTCAAGCAAGACTTCAATTTGCGCAAAATCACATTAACTGGACTATAGGTCAATGGGAGTCAGTTCTTTTTAGTGATGAGAGTCGAATGACTTTATACGGTTCTGACGGACGTCGTAATGTAATGCGACGACCGGGTGAACGTTATGCCCAGTGTTGCATAAGAGAAACAGTCAGTTACGGTGGGGGCTCTGTAATGTTTTGGGGCGGGATATCTTTAACTGGACGAACGGAGCTGGTTTTCATAAGTAGAGGTGCTTTAACTGCTGCACGATACATTACGGAGGTTTTAGAAGACCATGTGGTGCCTTATGCTGGCTACATCGGGGAAAACTTTCAACTTATGCATGATAATGCACGGCCACACATAGCGCGCAATGTCACCCAGTATTTAGAAGAGGTCGGCATTCGTGCTATGCAGTGGCCCGCCCGAAGCCCTGATCTAAACCCGATAGAGCACATGTGGGACACCTTAAAACAAAAGGTAAGAGCACGGAATCCAGCCCCTACCACATTGGGAGACCTGGAAACCGCCATCAAGGAAGAATGGGAACGAATTCCTCAAGAGACCATTAAAACCTTGATTAAATCTTTAAAACGGCGAATGCAAGCCGTTATTCGAGCAAGAGGAGGAAATACCCAATATTAAGATGAAAAAATGGTGACGATAACTTTAATGATTAAAAAAATAAGTGAGTTTGAAATTTTAACTAAAAAAATGTGAAATTAATGATTTTGACTTCAAATCCTAATTAAATTGATTTTTTTATAATTTGAAGGTTTAAAGTACTTAAATTAGTGTAAATAAACATGATTAGTAAATCATTTTAGTTATTAAACAATATGTTTTCTTTTGCCAATGAAAACGCATAATTTGCGGTGAAAATGCAGGTGGGCCGATTTTTTTGATGACCAGTGTAGTTTAAAATCTGAGAAAGGAAATAGGATAGTTTTTATCCCGAAAATCCCACAGGAAAAAGAACTATAACAGGTTTTAATTGTAGAAATTTCTCTATGCAGATAAAGTCATGGGCACAGCTAGTATGATTATAAAGAACTCCTTCATTTTGCCCATAAGTTAGGTGGTAAATTTATATACATTCTTATTTTTATCTAATATATAATAAAGGTTTTATTACAATTTGTGAGGTCACAATGTGGTTTTTCCTAGGAGCATAAAACCGAGCAACTCCCTTCACAGACACATTATTTGATTCTGTAGCTCCTGAAGTAAATATAATTTCTTTAGGATCTGCTCCAATCAGTGTAGCTATTTGTTCTCTAGCTTTCTCTACCCCTGCTTCACTCTCCCATCCATATGCATGTGTTCTAGAATGAGGATTTCCATGATAACTGACCAGGTAGGGTAACATAGCATCGAGAACCCTAGGATCCTGCAATTAAATAATAAAATGTTTAAATCTGCATGTTACAAACTTCTATATATATATATATATAGTTATGGTAAACATGCCTACCACAGGAGTAGTTGCTTGTGCATCGAAATAAAGTGGACGACCGATTTCTTCATGTTTTAATGAAAATTTGTCGTTAGCTAAAAACAGAGAACTGATGTAAAATAATTTCACATTTATACGTAGTAATTACATCATTTTGGCACTATAATTTACCGGAGTCTGATAAACGGTTTTTTCCCTGAAATAATATAAATACACAATTTTCTTGTTGACCAGATCTTTGCAGTAAATTTTTAGATAAAAGTGGTGCGACATTTCTTATTACTCGAAACATTTTACAATACTTTTACTATCCTTATACCTATCTTTATAATTTGTATTTTGTTTGCACAGACCAATTAGAGTACTACGTACAGACCGCCATCTGGGGAATATTTGGTTTAAACTAGACATGAGCGTTATTTCACGTCACTGGTTACAGTAACTAGCTACGCGACATGTAACGAAGTCACTAGTTCCGAGTCAAATGACAAGTAGTGATTTTTGTAAATGCGTTACTATACTGTGATTGGGCGTGATTAGTCGAACACAATGTGCGGACTGCGGTGCAAAAAATGTGCTCGACCGGCCGAGAAGGCGAGACGGCTGATCAAGACATGAGGAGTGAACGAGACCGCATGATACCATTATTGTCAATAGATCTAAGTGCACACGTGTTGTGGAGTACCTACTGCCCGACAACCGATAACAAAACAGCCTATAAAGTATTAGCATACGTTTAATTTTCATACATAAACTTATAAACATAGAGAATAAAACAGGTTGAATTCTGTTTTTAAATAATTTTAGAAAATTAGCTCGGATTCCGGGAAGGTACAGGGACTTTAGAACAAAATATTTTCTATTGTTTGTTTTAATTCGACTTCACTGATTGTTTTCGATGAAATTAATGAGCACTTGTAATTTGCTTTGTTTATGGCACAAAAAAAAATAGAAAGTTTTAAATAAAATACCAAGACAAATGACAGTAAAAAATACTGCAAAATCTTAAACTATTCTAATCCTCTATTATATCTTATATTATTTATATCTTATATTACTAGCAATCTTGAATTTACAGTTTGTAAATATAATAACATATTTATTAAATCTATTATTATTTTTAATTAATTATTTTATTAATTAAATTAAATTTGATTTAATAAGTATATTATAAAAAGTGTAAATGAAAAGGTGTGAATTTATCAAACGTGTATATAAAATTATTATATATGTTTTTTATAGTTTTATTTGAATACACACATAAAACTAAAAAATATATGTATGTAATAAAATTAATAATTTTAATAAAATCAGTAATTAATAATCAGTAATCACTAATCAATTATCATCAAAGTAAAAAGTAAGTAAATTTTAACTCTTAAAGTACGAAGGGAAGCTAATTTATGTCATTTAGTAATACGTTATTCATGTAACTGTATAGCTATAAACACTTGTTAGTGATATAAACTAATTTCGTTCGGCACGTAACTGTATAAGTTCGTAAAATTATGTGCTCAAACAATCACTGTAGCAGAAGTAACTAGTTACAAAAATCACTACTTTTGAAACTAGTGACTCGGCCGGCGTCACTAGTTTCATTACGTTTCTTGAAAACGACGTAACGACCCATGCCTAGTTTAAACCGTACGCAAAGTTCGAAGAAAAATGTTAGTTTTTAACTTGTTTTTCTCGGTTGATATTGTAGGTATGGCAAACGATTAACATTCATACAGCCAGAAGCGTAGGTTCGACCGTATACCCACATCGCTCTTTTACTTATTTCAGTTTTTATTTATTTTTAATGGATAATCACGTAAATAAAACAACAATTTTAAATACGATTTTTTTATTATTTTTTAAACAATGAAAAAATAAAAATGACCTATTTTCAACTTGCGGATGGAACTGAAAAACATAAATAGCATTAAAATAAAAAGGAAATGTGTGGGTTTTAATTGGATCGGATGGGATTAGGCGGGATCTGGTGTGATAATTTAGAATTAGGCGGGGCTGTGGTGAAATCGAAAACGATCGGATAGGTGGTACGTACGAAAGTGGTTTAGTCGGGTTAGACTGAATAATAAAGGGTGATTGAGGATAAGTTGGATTAAAAGGAATTGGTTGATATATGATCTGATATTAGTTGGATTTGGTGGGGTCGAATGAGATCGATTATGCAGAAACTTGTGAGATTGATGGGTTTAGGTGGGGTCTAGTCGGATTGGTGAGACCTGATGTGAATGGACTAGATTTGATGGGATCTGGTGAAATTTTTAAATTTGCATTAACATTATGCTCATGATTTCGATTCGTACAATATAAGTCTCTTGTAATTTTTTATTTATTACATTGCAGAAATTCAAAATAAAAGTCAAACATTTTTCGAGTACAATATCTTTGTGCAATTCGTAGGTCACAAAAACAAATGAATATTCGAAAAATATTTAAATTTGTTTAATTTCACGTCTTGTGTTATTTAATAACATAAATAGAATGCTCAAAATATTCATTTGTGATTCTAATATTAAAGCCAAAACATTGAACTACATATTCGGATGAGTAAGACAACTTACTTCGTTGTAATAATTTTAATATTCTTTTTGTTTTATATACGAGATTTTTTGAACTAAGTAACTAATTTTTTCTGCCATGATCACAATTTATTTCATGTACCATTTTTCGTGTTACTCATCCGTATGCCCTGGAATGCACATAAATGCATCTTTTTGCTCTGAATTCAAGAAATTGTCATCGATATATGTTTGGTATATAATTAACTGACTATTTAGTAGTTGGTGTCATTCTCAATTAAATAATTTTTACAATAATAATAATTCCAAATGAAAATTGATACAGTTTATTGGTTTTAATAAATGGATTTAAATGCGTTTATGAAAGTATAAATCTGAATTAAAATATCTCGGTCTCATTATTTTAAATTTCGTTTGTGATTCCCTTTTGCAAAATATCCACACTGATGTCCCATTTTATTTATATGTTACACAGCATAGAATATTTTAGTTATTATGGATGGTATAATATTAAAAACAAGATACAATTTCCGCCATTTGTTGATGGCATTCAAGTTTATACTCAATACTTTATTGCGTCATATGTTATACATTTATAAGTGTTAAGTATACATTCTAGAAACAACATCTGTATCCTGATAGGGTGTAGAAATGCGGAGGCGGACTGATTCACTTTTCTGAATAAAATTTATTTCTTATTAAAATTTATCATTCAAAAATTCGCTTAAGGTGTAGTAACATTTATTTATCAGTAGGTTCTTAACATCGCGTAGAAAAATTTTACAATTTTCTTCTGATTTAAATTTTTCGGGTAGTTTATTAAATATTTTTACAGCCATAACGTTTGGCTCCGAGCTGTGCATTTTAAGGTACGAGATTGGTAAGTTGGTTTGAATCTTGTTGTAAATTTTCGTGGGTATTCAGTTTGTTTTTTAAAGAACTGGGGATATTTTTTAACAAATTTTAGTATTTCGAATATATAAATTGAAGGAAACGTTAATATTTTTAATTTTTTGAAATACGGTTTACAGCTTTCTGGTTCTTTAATATTAACAAGAATGCGGATGCACTTTTTTTGGGATATAAATGATCCGTTGCGTTGCGTTTACACTATTGCCCCATAGTATAATGCCGTATGTTAACCACGAATAGGCATAGGCGTAGTAAACAGATAAGGCTGTATGTTGGTCGATCGCTTTTCGGAGTTCCCTCAGTGCATATGTAAAGCTTGATAATTTGGTTTTTAATTTAGATACATGATTTTTCCAACTTATATTAGTTTCTATATCTAAGCCTAGCAACGTAAATGTATTTACACATTCTATTGTGGTATTTTTATATTTAAAATTTATGTCAAGAGTATTTTTTGGTAAGGTCTGAATTGCATTAATTTAGTTTTTGAAAAATTTATGAGATTATGGTCATTCATCCAATTAACTATATTATTAAAGATGTCAAAAAAAAATTCAGTAATATTATTATTATTATAAGATGTCAAGATAGAAATGTCATCCGCGAATAATACACAATAATTATTTAATATTTTAGGAAGGTCATTAATATATAATAGGAATAATATACATCCGAGGACGCTTCGAGGAGGAGGAGGAGGGGGATGGAGTTTTCGGTATATATAATTTCTGATCGTACTATACTAATTTTCTCGGTATTAAAGTCATAATTTTCCACTTCTACGAGCTGCTTACGATTGTACAGATATGATGTAAACCATTGCAAAGGTACACCTCTAATCTCTACGTCATACAGCTAAAAAGCTAACAGCTAAAAAAATAATATATTGAACTTTACTTTGTCATAAGCTTTTGACATGTCTAGTAATATTTGTATACTAATTTATAATTATTAATTACCGATGAACATAAAACTATACATTAAACATAAGAGGTAAAAATTGAATAGTACATAAATATACTGAACTAGAATTAATGTTAACATACAGACATACATACACACAGACACGAACACACACACACACACACACACATTCATACATACAGACACACTGACGTCATCGCGAAAATAGTCGAAAAAGGTTCCTAGGACCTCTAAAACGCGGACATCTGGTGAAAATTCGGTTGTTGAAAATCGGAACCAAATCAGTAACTTCCTTATCCACATACGTAGCAGGAAGTTAAAAAGTACAAGTGTATTAATAGATTAATATTGTATTAAAATGGAATGAATGAAAATGAATTAAATTTACCACGCCAAAGTAAAGTAATAAAATTCTAATACATGTATTTTTTAATTTTTTTCTTAGTGTTTATAAAATCGTACTTTAATGGTACGTCATATCTAGACATGAATTTAAACTACCACGTCAAAGCTCAAACCTCGAAGTGCGATATTTTCACACATAACACATACCACAAAAGTGCATAGAAAGTAGCCTAGTGTAGGGCTCGCTTCGCTCGCCCTGATTATATATACGGCTTAGACGTTTGAACTGAAAAAATCTATGCTTATAGTTTTTACTTTTTGAGCTTAAAATACCTTAATTTAGCGGGAAGTTTCAGGGATGGCCCGCAGGGTTAATCGTTTACATATTTTTTAAACTAGTTTTTAGGTAATTGTACACCCAGTCAAATATTTAAAAACTTTTTATAAAACCAAATTTTTATACGGCTTCCTTTGAAAATAGTATACGATTTCTGAAACAAATTATTTTTGCGATTCTGCTTTAAATTTGGAAACTAAATATCAATCTTATGCTATTTCTATGAACCTTCAATTTTAATTTGTATTTATTATTTGAAAAAGTTTACATTTTACATCTATAATATATGTAGTAGTTTCAAGCTTTAAATACTTAATATCTAAATGCACTAACCTAATAGTAACATATTGTCGCGAATATTCTGATACAGACAAAATATATATAAAAATAGTCTGTTATTTACGAAATATCGTGTTTTCACTATGTATCAATTTTCATGAAGATTCGGCAAGCCAATCATAATTTATAACGAGACATACAGACAAGATAAGACAAGCAAAATTAATAAAAATGATAGAGCCCAATATGTGCACAATTAAGCGTTTATTTACTTATTCAATACTTTATTGTACACAAAGGGGTAAAATAATATTTTAATTGATAAAAATTCTACAAAAGACGAGCTTATCAAATGTAAGAGATTTCTTCAGCAAATCCAAAACAGTGGGAATGCGTGAAAGACATGTAGAAGACAAGTGTATAGACATTAGTTTACAAGTATACAGTAGGAATACAAGAATAAAAACTTATTTTAATTTATTTAATTTTATACGTTACAAATTACAATGCCTTTTTATACTAAAAATTAAACAATTAAAATAAATTCTTATAAAGGTTTTATTACCTGTAATAAAGAGTAATAACCATGGAAGATAGAGAACAAGGGGAAGTGAAGAGTGGGCGTGCCGCGTGCGTCACTATTATGCGCTTTTACTCTAAATTGCCTTAGTGATACTTATCATATCATTAGGAGATAGTCGTCGTGCGAAAATCTATTATACACTGAATTATGCCGTATTGTGCCATCCTTGAATGCAGAAATGATAGTAGAATAAGATGATTAAGAATGGAGATATTTCATATCATCCGAAAGTACAATTTTCATTTTATTTTAATTAAATTCCTGATTTATTATCTCTAGTGATATAATAGAAAGTCAAGCTAAAATCAGCGTTAGCAATAGCAATAGTCAAGTGGTTAGGGGACCTAACAACGATTCGAGTTACGGATTCAGTCACGACCAATTTTTAGACCTGTAAGCAAGTGCAAGTTTTAGTATGTATAAAACAAATCATTTAAATGGCTTCCTGTGCCATGGTGTGGGAAAGTCAGCTTAAACATCAAGTTACAGAAAATAATGGTTTATACTTTCACTGATATGTTTTTTTTTTATTTCCAACATATTACGAGCTAAGCGGATTTCAAGTATATAAATAATAAATTTTATCCATCTCTGTTTAACGAGAACACGTGGAAGCTCCCAACGGACATTAATTATTCAAATTAAAATTTATTTTTAATTTAATTATTATTATACTATAATTATAGTACTCAAGCGATCGTGTTCGACGGTGTTCGCGTAATGCCTGTTAAAATCGCCTGTTAAAAAACGCCTGTTAAAAAACGCGTTAAAAAACGCCTGTTGAAAAACGCCTGTTGAAAAACGCCTGTTGAAAAACGCCTGTTGAAAAACGCCTGTTGAAAAACGCCTGTTGAAAAACGCCTGTTGAAAAACGCCTGTTGAAAAACGCCTGTTGAAAAACGCCTGTTGAAAAACGCCTGTTGAAAAACGCCTGTTGAAAAACGCCTGTTGAAAAACGCCTGTTGAAAAACGCCTGTTGAAAAACGCCTGTTGAAAAACGCCTGTTGAAAAACGCCTGTTGAAAAACGCCTGTTGAAAAACGCCTGTTGAAAAACGCCTGTTGAAAAACGCCTGTTGAAAAACGCCTGTTGAAAAACGCCTGTTGAAAAACGCCTGTTGAAAAACGCCTGTTAAAAAACGCCTGTTAAAAAACGCCTGTTAAAAAACGCCTGTTAAAAAACGCCTGTTAAAAAACGCCTGTTAAAAAACGCCTGTTAAAAAACCCCTGTTAAAAACGCCTGTTAAAAAACGCCTGTTAAAAAACGCCTGTTAAAAAACGCCTGTTAAAAAACGCCTGTTAAAAAACGCCTGTTAAAAAACGCCTGTTAAAAAACGCCTGTTAAAAAACGCCTGTTAAAAAACGCCTGTTAAAAACGCCTGTTAAAAAACGCCTGCTAAAAACGCCTGTTAAAAAACGCCTGTTAAAAAACGCCTGTTAAAAAACGCCTGTTAAAAACGCCTGTTAATAAAAAACGCCTGTTAAATAACGCCTGCTAAAAAACGCCAGTTAATAAAAAACCCTGTTAAAAAACGCCCGTTAAAAACGCCTGTTAAAAAACGCCTGCTAAAAACGCCTGTTAAAAACGCCTGTTAAAAAACGCCTGTTAAAAAACGCCTGTTAAAAAACGCCTGTTAAAAAACGCCTGTTAAAAAACGCCTGTTAAAAACGCCTGCTAAAAAACGCCTGTTAAAAAACGTCTGTTAAAAACGCCTGTTAATAAAAAACGCCTGTTAAATAACGCCTGCTAAAAAACGCCTGCTAAAAAACGCCAGTTAATAAAAAACCCTGTTAAAAAACGCCCG
The DNA here is from genome assembly GCA_036924255.1 of Apodemia mormo. Lineage (NCBI taxonomy): Eukaryota > Metazoa > Arthropoda > Insecta > Lepidoptera > Riodinidae > Apodemia > Apodemia mormo. The sequence goes on along the minus strand of JAUPFN010000003.1, from coordinate 28,693,647 downwards.
TTAAAAACGCCTGTTAAAAACGCCTGTTAAAAAACGCCTGTTAACAAACGCCTGTTAAAAAACGCCTGTTAAAAAACGCCTGCTAAAAACGCCTGCTAAAAAACGCCAGTTAATAAAAAACCCTGTTAAAAAACGCCAGTTAATAAAAAACCCTGTTAAAAAACGCCTGTTAAAAACGCCTGTTTAAAAACGCCTGTTAAAAAACGCCTGTTAAAAAACGCCTGTTAAAAAACGCCTGTTAAAAAACGCCTGTTAAAAACGCCTGTTAAAAACGCCTGTTAAAAACGCCTGTTAAAAAACGCCTGTTAAAAAACGCCTGTTAAAAAACGCCTGTTAAAAAACGCCTGTTAAAAACGCCTGTTAATAAAAAACGCCTGTTAAATAACGCCTGCTAAAAAACGCCTGCTAAAAAACGCCAGTTAATAAAAAACCCTGTTAAAAAACGCCCGTTAAAAACGCCTGTTAAAAAACGCCTGCTAAAAACGCCTGTTAAAAACGCCTGTTAAAAAACGCCTGTTAAAAAACGCCTGTTAAAAAACGCCTGTTAAAAAACGCCTGTTAAAAAACGCCTGTTAAAAACGCCTGCTAAAAAACGCCTGTTAAAAAACGCCTGTTAAAAACGCCTGTTAATAAAAAACGCCTGTTAAATAACGCCTGCTAAAAAACGCCTGCTAAAAAACGCCAGTTAATAAAAAACCCTGTTAAAAAACGCCCGTTAAAAACGCCTGTTAAAAACGCCTGTTAAAAAACGCCTGTTAACAAACGCCTGTTAAAAAACGCCTGTTAAAAAACGCCTGCTAAAAAACGCCTGCTAAAAAACGCCTGCTAAAAAACGCCAGTTAAATAAAAAACCCTGTTAAAAAACGCCTGTTAAAAACGCCTGTTAAAAAACGCCTGCTAAAAAACGCCTGTTAAAAAACGCCTGTTAAAAAACGCCTGCTAAAAAAACGTCTGCTAAAAAACGCCAGTTAATAAAAAACCCTGTTAAAAAACGCCTGCTAAAAAACGCCTGTTAAATAACGCCTGTTAAAAAACGCCTGTTAAAAAACGCCTATTAAAAAACGCCTGTTAAAAAAAGAACTGCTAAAAAACGCCTGTTCAAAAACGCCTGTTAAAAAAATAAATAAGTTTATTTTAAATTTATTTTTATAAAAAATTAGTTTTAATATTAATCAATTTATTTTTAATTATTTTATAATAATTTAATTTATATTTATAAACTACTATTAACCGAGCAAGTCGATCGACCTGTGTTCGGCGGTGTTCCGATTGAACAAGTCGAGCTGTGGCATACTCAGATGGTCGCGCGACTCACCGCGCCGCATTTCTCGTCGCAGGTCGCGCCGCGGGTAGCTGTGGCCGGTCGGTAAAGTACGTAGAACTATGCAAAAGTACGTAGAGTTGGCAGCCGTGTCTCCGCATATAAGTCTCTAACTACTCTGGTTAATACCGATATTTCTCAAGATTAGGTGATACTAATATATTCACTTTGAAATATTATAATATCTTAACTAATATATCAGTATTAACTAATATTTCACTGTAATTTGGAACTTAAAACAACAGTAATAAGATCTGATACTGCGTAAATAAAATACGTCGTTTTCATTCGTACGTACGGCGCGGCGTATCGTGAAAATATTTAAATATTTTCACGAATCCGACGGGCGCCAATCTAGTGAATCCGAACATGATATTATCCAATTCATTTTGGATAGCCGTTACGGAGATTAGGCGAATATAAAATATTAGCATATTACAGTTCGCCTGATTACTAATCCACGAATCCTTTCAATATTACTAATATCTTAGCGAATACTAATATATCAGTCACACCATTACTCTTTGGTCCTTGTACGTTTGAATTCATGTCACATATGCCGTTGTACAATAATAAAAAATCGTGTTTCTATGCAGAAATCTCTATTTTCTAATAGCTGACACGATTAATTATATCGATAGGTTGCGTTTTCCATAAAAAACTCAAAATGGCCAAATTGTTAGTTTGGCCCATGTACATAGGACCCATCGACATAATATTATATCTATTCCTTTGTAATTTGTATTAGTATTGTTGACTAATACCAATGACGTGTAAAATATTATACACGCCATACCCATAAACAAGCAAATAATTTGCTTATTTAGATCGATTTGTGTAATTTTTCCAGCGATATTATTATTATTATTATACCTACTTCGTAAATTTGTTGCGATTTCAATATTTTTTTTTAAGTAGGCTACTGCATTTTCAATTTCTTGGTGCACAAATTCGTAAAATTCAGGGCCATTTAGATACAGTACCCGGCGATAAATATTGCACATCGAACTTTGGAAAGAGACAATCGGATAATTTCGGCTTCGTAAAGCGTTATCTCTGTCCCACACTACCTATGTGACGTTTAGTCAGTCGTTGTTCAAGTACGATAGAGTGCAGTCGCGTCCCGATCAAAATATATATTTAGAGTTGATAACACCCACAAATTTAAATAATTTAAAGTTGTAATATGGCATCTTTCGGAAAAAGATGGAAACCTTTACGAGGTCAGTCACGTGAAATTATCTACAATGTTTATAAATACTTTGTAAGCGAAGCTGATAGATTTAAAAAAAAAGTAGATGAAAATGTAAGTTGTTATTTTAAGAAGATTCAAGAGCGAGTTGCAAATGCCACTGGAATTTCAAGAAGAACTTTGAACAATATATTAAACGAAGTCAGTACTGAAACACATTCGACTGAAATTAAGTTCAGCACTCCAAAAAAAGGGAGACCAAAAAAGCAATTTCGTTTGGATATGGACGATTTTGATTACGATGTTGTTCGAAGAATGGTGTATGATTTTCACTTATGATTTAATGAACTGCCAACAATAAAATCATTAAAAGCTAAGTTATCTGAAGCTATTAATTACAATGGGTCTGAAAAAACGTTGAGAAAAATACTTCATGACATGGGATTTCAGTTCACTAAAATGGAAGATAATCGAAAAATTCTAATGGAAAAGCACGACGTTAGTCTCAAACGAATGGAATACCTTGATAAAATACGCAAATTTCGCGAAACAGGAAAAAATATCGTCTACATGGATGAGTCATATATACATGCATCCCACACTAAAGGGAAATCTTGGAGTGACGATAAGAAAAAAGGAGTAAAAAAGCCAATTTCAAAAGGTCAACGTTTTTTTTTTTTTTTTTTTATATCATAAGATAGCAAACAAGCAGATGGGTCTCGTGATGGAAAGAGTCAACCATCGCCTATAGACACCAAAGATGTTAATGGTGCGTTGCTATCTTGTGGCGAGGTCTAATGCCACATGCATAAGTTTACCGGCTACCTTACCCTCCAAACCGGAACACGACAGCGACAAGCGCTGACGCTATTGCGGCAGGAATAGGTAAGGCGGTGGTACCAGACCCGGGCGAGACAATGCAGAACTCTACCACCTAGTAGCCACGATGGTAGTGACTCGATAGCCAATCGGTCGCCTTTTACGACCTGCCTGGCAGAACGGCAGTTGGCCTATTCTACAAAGGAGGCCGGGACCAACACGGCGACAACGTTTGATAATAGTTCATGCGGGAAATGAAAAAGGCTTTGTACCCGGTGCTTTTTTAACGTATAAATCCACGGACACTACAGGTGACTATCACAATGAAATGAATAACGATAACTATGAGAAATGGCTGGTTAACCAATTAATCCCAAATATACCCAGTGATTCTGTTCTAGTTATCGACAACGCACCCTATCACAACAAGTATGTTGAGAGACCCCCCAACTCAAACACCATTAAACGGGAAATGATCAACTGGTTAAACAGACATGAAATTCCAGTTGATCCAAAATTAACAAAAACCCAGATTTACGCTATTATATGTCAGCACAAGGAGAGGTATACAGAGTTTTCTGTGGACAAAATACTTGCCGAACATGGGCACACTGTGTTGCGATTGCCACCATATCATCCGGATTCTAGAAATGTGGGTATGAACTTAACTACAGTAAAAACATTATTGACTGAAAAAGTAAACATGATCGGCGCTGAAGAGTGGAAAAAGGTTTGCGATCATGCAATCAAATGTGAGAATGAATATAGAAGCATTCAACACAGTTTAGACAATTACACTGATAGATTAGTAATAAATACGGCTGATAGTGACAGTGATATTGACCTCTTTGAGAGCACAGATAGTGAAATGGAAGTAATTGAGAATTAGAATTATTATTATTTTTATTGCAATGTCTCATTTTAGCAATAGGTATAATGGTGTTTATTATGTACACTAAAGCTGTAATGTTCCAAAATAATTAAATACGTAAACATAATGTAAAAATGTTTTTTTATTTTATTTTACCCCAACCTAAAGCCATCACTTATAGAAAAATTAGTGTATTTTATACAAAGAATAAAAATATCAAAAGAAGCAAATCATACTTGTTTTACAGCTCCTAATAGGTACCGGACTGTTTGTATTTTGTGCGACAGAGATAACGCTCTACGAAGCTGAAATTAGCCGATTGTCTCTTTCCAAAGGTCGATGTGCAATATTTATCGCCGGGTACTGTAATTTGTATTTATGTCAGCTTGCTGGTGATCTTCGTCCATATCTAAAAAGTAAAAAATTTAAAATTTTACGCAAGATCAAAGAACTTAGGAAAAATTGTAACAATACAATCAATTTTAAACAAAATTAATTTTACCCGCCATTTTTGTTACATTTTTTTTCCTTTCGTCCCAAAGGATAGGCTAAGATCAAACAAACAAAATTTCCGGCGTAGGGATGTGACGATCCCATCGCCCACTGGTCGGATAATTTTTGTGACAAAAATTATTTAACACCGGTGCAGTCAGTACACCAAATTAGTGGTAGTGCCATATTGCATTTGCAACTGAATAGGCCGGCACGCCGAGGGAGACCACTCTCTCACTTGACACCTACGTAAAGTAGCAGCTCTGCTGCTGCGTTTCGTTCGGTTTGTGAGAGTACCGGAGGCCTACCCCCCCCCCCCCCCCCCCCCGACACACACACTATGGATGCGCGATTTGAAAAAATCTACCCCAGAGGGGTACCATTTACGCCTGCAGTGAAGAATCCCCCCCTGGCCGTCCGTGCTCTGGATTCAAGCCAGATCAGGGATGCTCAGGCTGCACTGCGTATTTTGGGGGGGGGACAAAATTGTGCTCATAGACAACCCTGTCCGGGGCAAACAGAGCAAGAAGGCCATGGCACCCGCTACCACGCTTACTGTGGATTTTTGCAACATCAGGGGGCTTCATTCCAACCTGAACGCCGTCCACTACCATCAGGAGACGGCGAAGCCAGCTTTGCTCTTCTTGACCGAGACACAGATATCTTCTCCGGCTGATACTCTTCTTACTTCACTTTCCCGGGGTACAAATTGGAACATTCCTTTGTACCGCGGGCTGGTGTGGGCGCATACGTCAGAGAAGATATCTGTTACCAGTGCCTCGGCAGGCTTGAAGGTCAGGACGTATCTATCCTCTGGTTACGCGTAGCTTGCGAAGACCATCCACGCAGCTACGCGTGACTATACAGGTCCCATAGCGGGAATGATGAAGTTGACCGGCTCGTCGAGCACTTACAAATGGCTGTAGATTCCATGTTAGAGCAGACCCCCTCCGCAGAGATCGTGATCTTGGGCGATTTTAATGCCCACCACGCCGAATGGCTATATTCTCGCACCACCGATCATGCGGGGAGGTCTGTTCACGATTTTGCCTTGGCATATGGTCTAACACAATTGGTAACCTCGCCTACGCGAGTTCCAGATATGGATGGCCATACGCCTTCACTGTTGGACATCCTGCTAACCTCTCACCCGGATCGTTATCAGGTATCGGTGGACGCTCCACTTGGCGCGTCGGACCACTGCCTGATCCGGAGCAAAGTGCCGGTCACGCGCCCATCACGGCCTCCTTTTGCAGGCTGTCGTCGCGTTTGGCACTATAGGTCAGCAGATTGGGACGGCATGCGGTCTTTCTTTGCATCCTACCCATGGGGGCGGTTGTGCTTCTCGCTGGATGATCCGAATGCTATCACTGACTCTGTCGCTGATGTGGTGCTGCAAGGCATTTAACTTTTCATTCCATCTTCTGCGGTGCCCATCGGTGGCAAGTCTTAGTCTCGGTTTGGTCGCCACTGCAAAGCGGCTTTACGCCGAAAGAAGGATTGCTACCGAGCGCAGTACCGCTTACGAGCTTAAAAACTAGCGCTTTACGAAAGGAGTACAACTCTTCCTCGAGGTTCTTCAAAAGAGCTATCGCTAAGGCAAAAGCGGAACACATTGGCAGAATTGGTGAGAAATTAGTTCGCCTTCCTTCGGGCATTCGTGCGTTCTGGTCTCTCGCCAAGGCTGTCTTAGGGAATTTCTCCCAGCCTTCATTTCCATCCTTGCACAGAGACGATGACTCTCTGGCCCATACCGCAAAGGAGAAATCCGATCTTTTGGGCTCGTTCTTTGCGGCCAACTCGACTCTGGATGACCAAGGGAACGCACCACCTACCATCCCGCAGTGTGATAGTTCTGTGCCAGAACCACAGTTTCAGCAATCATCTGTGCGTAAAGCACTACTTTCCTTGGACATCCACAAGTCGAGTGGGCCTGATGGCATCCCTCCAATTGTGCTTAAAGTATGTGCTCCAGAGTTGGCGCCAGTATTGACGCACCTATTCCGGCTCTCCTATTCACTCGGCGTGGTACCGAATTCATGGAAAACAGCTTTAGTGCATCCCATCCCTAAAAAAGGAGATCGCTCTAATCCGTCAAATTATCGGCCAATAGCCATAACCTCCTTGTTCTCCAAAGTCATAAATCTAGGCGGATGTACTAGGGATTGCTTTAGTTCATTAGAGACAACTCAAATCTTTTTTTCTATCTACAGCAAGCTCAATTTTATTATTATAAGCCTCGATAAGCGTTATTTCACTAGCTTTTTTCATTTATTGCGCATATTTACTTCTTTAAAATCCTTGACATCGTACGTAGTTTTAAAGTAAAATAGGAATGGCTTGTTTTAAATAAATTTTAACAATTTCATTTCGTTATCTATGTCCCTCCAATTCACGATATTTTTGCCACAATCTTGATTGAAGTTATATCCCCATTCATTCTGAAATACTTCTAGGTCTATTAAAAAAAACGTAATCTAATTCTTTTACCTTAAATGAATACTCAGTTTATCTAAACCCCTTACTTACCCCTTGATAAAGCCACATACTGTTGAGGTCCAGATTTTAGGTTTCTGTTTATTTCGTTTTCTATTAAACTATGTGAATTGTCTCTTTTTCTTTCTGTGTATGTCCCTTGATCAAATATTTCTATGTTATTGAAAGAATATTCTTAAAATGGGCAACCACATAAGAGTATAAACTGGCAATATATTTATTTTTATTTTGATGGTTACAATTATTTGAATAAAATATTACATTTAATGATTTTCCTGCTTTCATTAATTCTATTAATTCAAAAACGCATTAAATGAAATCATTTGTCCTGTATTACCCTGTGTTTTATTCCAAAAGTGGCAATACGCTTCTTTTTATGCGCCTAAATCACTTGCTGCCATCAATGTATCCCTTGTACTAGAAGATCTTAAGTAATCTAATTCTATGTGAGGTCACACACAATTCGTAGGTCACAAAAACAAATGAATATTCGAAAAATATTTAAATTTGTTTAATTTGACGTCTTGTGTTATTTAATAACATAAATAGAATGCTCAAAATATTCATTTGTGATTCTAATATTAAAGCCAAAACATTGAACTACATATTCGGATGGGTAAGACAACTTACTTCGTTGTAATAATTTTAATATTCTTTTTGTTTTATATACGAGATTTTTTGAACTAAGTAACTAATTTTTTCTGCCATGATCACAATTTATTTCATGTACCATTTTTCGTGTTACTCATCCGTATGCCCTGGAATGCACATAAATGCATCTTTTTGCTCTGAATTCAAGAAATTGTCATCGATATATGTTTGGTATATAATTAACTGACTATTTAGTAGTTGGTGTCATTCTCAATTAAATAATTTTTACAATAATAATAATTCCAAATGAAAATTGATACAGTTTATTGGTTTTAATAAATGGATTTAAATGCGTTTATGAAAGTATAAATCTGAATTAAAATATCTCGGTCTCATTATTTTAAATTTCGTTTGTGATTCCCTTTTGCAAAATATCCACACTGATGTCCCATTTTATTTATATGTTACACAGCATAGAATATTTTAGTTATTATGGATGGTATAATATTAAAAACAAGATACAATTTCCGTCATTTGTTGATGGCATTCAAGTTTATACTCAATACTTTATTGCGTCATATGTTATACATTTATAGGTGTTAAGTATACATTCTAGAAACAACATCTGTATCCTGATAGGGTGTAGAAATGCGGAGGCGGACTGATTCACTTTTCTGAATAAAATTTGTTTCTTATTAAAAAATTTATCATTCAAAAATTCGCTTAAGGTGTAGTAACATTTATTTATCAGTAGGTTCTTAACATCGCGTAGAAAAATTTTACAATTTTCTTCTGATTTAAATTTTTCGGGTAATTTATTAAATATTTTTACAGCCATAACGTTTGGCTCCGAGCTGTGCATTTTAAGGTACGAGATTGGTAAGTTGGTTTGAATCTTGTTGTAAATTTTCGTGGGTATTCAGTTTGTTTTTTAAAGAACTGGGGATATTTTTTAACAAATTTTAGTATTTCGAATATATAAATTGAAGGAAACGTTAATATTTTTAATTTTTTGAAATACGGTTTACAGCTTTCTGGTTCTTTAATATTAACAAGAATGCGGATGCACTTTTTTTGGGATATAAAAAGATCCGTTGCGTTTACACTATTGCCCCATAGTATAATGCCGTATGTTAACCACGAATAGGCATAGGCGTAGTAAACAGATAAGGCTGTATGTTGGTCGGTCGCTTTTCGGAGTTCCCTCAGTGCATATGTAAAGCTTGATAATTTGGTTTTTAATTTAGATACATGATTTTTCCAACATATATTAGTTTCTATATCTAAGCCTAGCAACGTAAATGTATTTACACATTCTATTGTGGTATTTTTATATTTAAAATTTATGTCAAGAGTCTTTTTTTGATAAGGTCTGAATTGCATTAATTTAGTTTTTGAAAAATTTATGAGATTATGGTCATTCATCCAATTAACTATATTATTAAAGATGTCAAAAAAAATTCAGTAATATTATTATTATTGTAAGATGTCAAGATAGAAATGTCATCCGCGAATAATACACAATAATTATTTAATATTTTAGGAAGGTCATTAATATATAATAGGAATAATATACATCCGAGGACGCTTCCCTGGGGGATGGAGTTTTCGGTATATATAATTTCTGATCGTACTATACTAATTTTCTCGGTATTAAAGTCATAATTTTCCACTTCTACGAGCTGCTTACGATTGTACAGATATGATGTAAACCATTGCAAAGGTACACCTCTAATCTCTACGTCATACAGCTAAAAAGCTAACAGCTAAAAAAATAATATATCGAACTTTACTTTGTCATAAGCTTTTGACATGTCTAGTAATATTTGTATACTAATTTATAATTATTAATTATCGATGAACATAAAACTATACATTAAACATAAGAGGTAAAAATTGAATAGTACATAAATATACTGAACTAGAATTAATGTTAACATACAGACATACATACACACAGACACGAACACACACACACACACACACACACACACACACACACACATTCATACATACAGACACACTGACGTCATCGCGAAAATAGTCGAAAAAGGTTCCTAGGACCTCTAAAACGCGGACATCTGGTGAAAATTCGGTTGTTGAAAATCGGAACCAAATCAGTAACTTCCTTATCCACATACGTAGCAGGAAGTTAAAAAGTACAAGTGTATTAATAGATTAATATTGTATTAAAATGGAATGAATGAAAATGAATTAAATTTACCACGCCAAAGTAAAGTAATAAAATTCTAATACATGTATTTTTTAATTTTTTTCTTAGTGTTTATAAAATCGTACTTTAATGGTACGTCATATCTAGACATGAATTTAAACTACCACGTCAAAGCTCAAACCTCGAAGTGCGATATTTTCACACATAACACATACCACAAAAGTGCATAGAAAGTAGCCTAGTGTAGGGCTCGCTTCGCTCGCCCTGATTATATATACGGCTTAGACGTTTGAACTGAAAAAATCTATGCTTATAGTTTTTACTTTTTGAGCTTAAAATACCTTAATTTAGCGGGAAGTTTCAGGGATGGCCCGCAGGGTTAATCGTTTACATATTTTTTAAACTAGTTTTTAGGTAATTGTACACCCAGTCAAATATTTAAAAACTTTTTATAAAACCAAATTTTTATACGGCTTCCTTTGAAAATAGTATACGATTTCTGAAACAAATTATTTTTGCGATTCTGCTTTAAATTTGGAAACTAAATATCAATCTTATGCTATTTCTATGAACCTTCAATTTTAATTTGTATTTATTATTTGAAAAAGTTTACATTTTACATCTATAATATATGTAGTAGTTTCAAGCTTTAAATACTTAATATCTAAATGCACTAACCTAATAGTAACATATTGTCGCGAATATTCTGATACAGACAAAATATATATAAAAATAGTCTGTTATTTACGAAATATCGTGTTTTCACTATGTATCAATTTTCATGAAGATTCGGCAAGCCAATCATAATTTATAACGAGACATACAGACAAGATAAGACAAGCAAAATTAATAAAAATGATAGAGCCCAATATGTGCACAATTAAGCGTTTATTTACTTATTCAATACTTTATTGTACACAAAGGGGTAAAATAATATTTTAATTGATAAAAATTCTACAAAAGACGAGCTTATCAAATGTAAGAGATTTCTTCAGCAAATCCAAAACAGTGGGAATGCGTGAAAGACATGTAGAAGACAAGTGTATAGACATTAGTTTACAAGTATACAGTAGGAATACAAGAATAAAAACTTATTTTAATTTATTTAATTTTATACGTTACAAATTACAATGCCTTTTTATACTAAAAATTAAACAATTAAATTAAATTCTTATAAAGGTTTTATTACCTGTAATAAAGAGTAATAACCATGGAAGATAGAGAACAAGGGGAAGTGAAGAGTGGGCGTGCCGCGTGCGTCACTATTATGCGCTTTTACTCTAAATTGCCTTAGTGATACTTACCATATCATTAGGAGATAGTCGTCGTGCGAAAATCTATTATACACTGAATTATGCCGTATTGTGCCATCCTTGAATGCAGAAATGATAGTAGAATACAGATGATTAAGAATGGAGATATTTCATATCATCCGAAAGTACAAATTTCATTTTATTTTAATTAAATTCCTGATTTATTATCTCTAATGATATAATAGAAAGTCAAGCTAAAATCAGCCGTACACTTTACATATAAAGTTCATTTTAGGTTGACCTAATTTTTCTAGAAAGATATACGTAATGACAGTCATTACGTACATCGTTCTAGAAAGTTCTCTACTCAAATATGATCAATTGAAAACTACGGAAAAATCAATGCTGCCATCTATTGTAGAATAGCGAAACTATTACGATCTTAAGATTCACTATTGTACAAATAGATGAGTCTATTTTGAATAGACTACAAAAGGACGTAAATACTCTTTTTTTTTTTTGTAGCAAAATAAGTTTTATTGTAACGCAGTTTGGTATATTTTAAATGTTCTGTTTGTGTGTTTCGGATTATTGTTGTTTAAAATGAAAACGACCAATGAAACAAAGTTTGCATTAGTAGTTTATATGCAATAATGCTTATTTTATGTGTGAGTATGGCGATCACGGTCCTGATACAAATGTTTGTACTTGCCAATTCCGCTTGTTCTTTATCTTCCATGGTAATAACGAATGATTGCTCTTAATATGAAAAGTAAGTGAATTTGAAAGTTTCACAGAATTAATAGCGAAAGAATTACTTATTATAGAATTTGCGTGCGTGCGTATTATTTGTATATTAGGAAGTATGTGTAAAATAAAAAAACCAGGATTTACCCTATTACGGCAGCTCAGACACTGATATCGTAAACTCAGTCAATGATATTGAACTCGCTGCATTTACGCTTAGTTAACTAATAATGCAAAGGTGGTTTAAGTTTTATGTGAAATTTACGCGTTATATACCCGCCCCATAGAGGAACTAGCGTGATGACATTTTAGTCCACGGGACATCATGCTGTTTCTTAATGAAGCTTCAAGTATGTATTGAACATACTTTTGGCGTGTCTAACAAACAACTCTTTTTGAAAGTGCTAAGTGCTCACGAATAAATCAACCGATTTATAGCATTAGATGCAGTATTTCAAAGAGAACAGCTGATGAGTTATGAAGTTTAATAGTGATTGGATCAATCGATCGACTGCCCCGTTGGTCGAGTGGTTAGCGAACCTGACTACGCAATCGACGGGGCTCGGGTTCGATCCCCGACAGGGACAAGCATTTATGTGATGAGCATATATGTTTGTATTTCCGGGTTTGGGTGTTTATTAAATATATTCTAGTATTTATATATGTACTTCTATGTATTAGTATCGTTGACTAACACCCACAACACAAGCAAATAATTTGCTTACTTTGGGGTTAGATCAGTAAGTGTAATGTGTCCTGTGAATATTTATTTATTTATTTTATGTTTAGAATAAATAAATAAATAAATTTTGTAGGTATTGATAAAAAGTATTTTCACACCAATATTCCTGACGAGCTAGATACAACTAGGTCAACAACAATAGCTCCTTATACGTGAAGACTGGGTCCCACAATGTGATAGGCGGCAAGCCTATTACATTGTAGGACCAAGCGGCACTTCTAATCCCGGGCAACATTGTTCTCATCAGAAACCTGAAATAACGCATTTTTGAAAAACCCGGGAATCAAATCTGTGTCAACACCGACACCGCACCACTAGACCACAGAGACGATAAAATTCCACTCACTTACGAGGGACAATTTGAGTTGAAATCCTAAAAAGTTAACGAAGAAGTGTTCTTACTGTATACCAATTTTCACAAAGATAAAATACATATTGACAGACAAAAATGTTCAAAATTGTAAAATTTATGTAAGCAAGTCACAAAACAAATACTTATTAAATATTCGTGACTATAAATGAATGTGAGTGTATACCTTACAAAAATTAACTAAACAAAATTTAACGTACAGGCACACACTAAGATTTATACAGTAGTATACATTTCAAAATTTATGATAATTTTTTAACAAAACAGCTTGTTGCTATTATTTTCCTGTCATTCTTAATTGCAGGTTACTACTAGCACCATTAGCTATGTCAAATAATTCGTCGAAGAAAGAGACTACTTCTGCCATGTTCTCCAGTGTGTTTCTCATATCGGTTTCACCTAGATACAAGGCTGGAAATAAAAATATAAAACATTACAGTCGAGTAGAAGTGTATATTTTCAATGGAGAATATTATGTTGTGTTTAAAAATACTAAAAAAAAAAATTCACCTATTAATACATTAGTGCTGATCACTGTCACGTTCCGGCACAGGAAGCTTATTTTTGTCATAGGATTACAAATAAGCCCTCCTGATGAAAAAAGACAACCAACGCCTATAGACACCAAAAATGTTAATTGTGCGTTATTATCCTTGCAAACTTGGTATTATTTAGTGCCATATGTATAAGTTTACCGGCTAAGTTACTCTTATAATCTGAACTCAACAGTGATACACACTGACGCTATTGTGGCAGGAACAAGTAGGCGGTGGTAGCCGACCCAGACAAGACAATGCAGAACTCAAACATGTAGTGACTACTATGTTAGTGTCTCTCATAGCCAATCGTTCGCCTCTTACGAATGTAAATTTACACATACGCCTGATTAATCTTTCCGCATTAAGAGTGGCTTAGGCAGTTTGTAAAATACCAACGATAGACTATAATATGTGTACCATCGTGCCTACTAGATGATAGAGTTCCGCAATGTCTTGACCGCATAATATGTGGTATCACCATCTTTTCTGTCCCTGCTGCAATAGCGTCAATACTTGTCATTGTCGTGTTTCGGTTTTGATGGGAAGGTAACCGGTAGATTTATGCATGCGGTATTATTATCTCGCCACACGAATAGCAACGAACCAGTAAAGTATTTAGTGGCTATAGGCTATCCATCTTAGGCCGCATCTTAGCTTACCATAGGCGAGATCATGGCCAAGCTCTTCCCTATCTATAAAAAAAAGTAAACTCATATAGGTACAGGCTATCAATTTTAGTTGCCATCGCGGTATTATAGCTTGGACCTCAGATTAAGTCTCTTATTTTCTCCAATATGTAAATCTACAAGAATTAAAATAATGTTATATGTAACCGCCCCATTGGCCGAGACCCTGACTACGCAATCGTCGAGGCTTGGGTTCGGTCCCCGACGGAGACAAGTATTTGTGTGATAAGCATAAATGTTTGTATTTCCGGGTTTAGGTGTTTATTAAATATATTCTCGTATTTATTTATGTATTGATATGTATTAGTATCGTTGACTAACAACCATTACACAAGCAAATCATTTGCTTACTTTGGGGTTAGATCAGTAAGTGTAATTTGTCTTGTGAATATATTTATTATATTTAATATTTCGAATGTTTAATGAAGTCCTATTTTCATAATTACCTAAGATGTTTATATCCATATCGCTCTCTGTTATCAATGTTTAAACTGCTATTTTCATAATTTCAATACCTGAAAATAAATTATGTTATAATTTAATTTTGTGTCAAATATTTTTTAAATAAGGTAAAGTTTTAATTTAAAAAAAAAATTCTAATATATAATCAAATAATGGATCTTCTATTGTGTTATGCGTTTACGGAACAGACTCCCTTCGCTACTTTTCTCTGTCACTATAATAAACCAGTCTTTATTTGTACTCCTGCATCTTTATTAGTGTCAGTCATACCCCCGTTTGGGTTTGGGCTCCTTTAGAGAATAGACCAACTGCCGTACTGCCAGGCAAGTCGTAAAAGGCGACCGATTGGCTATACGTGGCACAACCATAGTGACTACTAGGAGGTAAAGTTCTACAATGTCTCATCCGGGCCTGGTACCACCACCTTATCTATTCCTGTCGCAATAGCGTCATTGCTTTTCTGTCATGTTCCGGTTTTGAGGGTAAGGTAGAAGCAGACTAATGTATGCGCATTGCGATGATAGCAACGCACTATTAACATCTTTAGTGTCTACAGGCGATGGTTTCTCTTTCCGTCGGGAGAGTCATCTGTTTGTTTGCTATCTAATGAAATAAAAAAAATATGGTGTCATCCTTTCGCTATTTGCCCAGAACAACAAAGAGGAAAACATCTGAAATAGTTATTTAAAAAATTAAACCAACTTCAATATATCAGGTACACCATATATCAAAAACGACTGAACCAAATTGGATGAAACTAGAACTATTCCCTTAGTAGGAATACACTTAATTTAAATCAATAAGGATCATCTTAACACGCCTTGTAGTTTCCGAGAAATTCATGGACAAACATACATATATGTACATACAAAATTTAGCACACATACTTGGAAACCTGAATACATCATTATACCTACTTAAATATTATCAAATTCCATCAATATTACATACATACAGGTCAAACTAATAAACTCCTTTTTTTAAATCTTAGTTATAGTTATATGTGTCATAAACTTAGTAATGACAAACTATTTGTATATCTTTTGGTAATATCAGTCGTTTAGTTAGTGACACTGACTAAGCAATAAAATGGGACTCACTTTTAATTCCCAACGGGTTAAGCATTTGGTTGAGAAACATAGATTTTTTTCTGATTTTGAGTGTTTATTTTTTATAATCATTTATTGCATTAAATATTTATTTATTTAATACTTTATTGTACACAAAGAGGCAATATTACTTTTATTTCCTGAAACTCTACAAAAGGCGAGCTTATCTCTGTAAGAGATTTCTTCCAGCAAACCCAAAACAGTGAGAAAGTGTGAAAGAAATGTGAATACACACGTACAGATTATTAATTAAGAAAATATATACAATAGCTATACAAAAAAACTTTATATTACTTAATCCTAATACGTACAATGCCTTTCTGGCATAAAAATTAGACCGATAAATAAAATTTTGTATTTTTAAAAATATATAAACCGGTCAAAAACCCGCTCGTGACCACGGTCAATGTAACTTGACCGAAACGTCGAGCTTTATAAGTTCTATACATGTACGCGTTTTTGACCCGTTTATATATTTTTTAAAAATGATAGTAGAAAGTTCATAAAATTTTGTATACTAAGCTCTCATAAATTTTGATTGTTTACATATTTGACCTCATGACATTGAATAGGTATAAAATAAATAATTAAATCTATAAAAAACAATATAACCTTCATGATTAATTTAAGTATAATTTCCATTTTTTTCATAAATTTAATTATTATTTATTTATTAATTATTTTTAAAATTATTTATTTTATTTTATTATACTTATTCCAGTAAGTATTTAAATAATATGTATTTCATTAGTATTGTTGACTAACAATCATATTATTACAAACAAATACTTTCTTTACTTTAGGGTTGATAAATTTGTGTAATTGGCCACCCATATTATTATTTTTTATAGTGTAACATACAAATAACAACAAAATTGTACTTACTACAGTCTGGTACATTTGTGATATTGTTCAGTATTTGCTGAATATGCCTAGCATATGACTGGCCAATGAAAAACTTCTTTGAATAGGTGTGCCATAGTCCATGGACCAATGCATGTTGTAATCTCAATACCTGAAAAATATTATTTGCTGTTTTAGATCATTTTAATTACATTTTATAAGTAGCTGTTCCTCACAATATCGTTTTTAGGACTCAAAATCATTACTTCTTTTAAGACTGTTGGGTTAATAAATACCTTATATCACTCTTGAGTAGTGTAGCTTTCTAATATGTATTAAAAAAGTTTTCAAGGTCTGTCTAGTAGTTTATGAGTTAATTCATTTCAAACATAAAAAATAGAACTCTTTATGATATTATTTGTATAGATTAATTCAAGATTTAATACAGATTTAATTAAATTATAACATATCTGATAATTATGGTTTTAGACTCACTAAAGTACAAAAAAGTACATTATTTGTGCACCAGTTTTGTAGTTTTAAGAATTTTCTATATTACCTTTTGTTAGTAATTAATTTTATAATGACTATATTAATGTATAAAAATTATTGTACTAAAATAATATTGCTCTCAGAGCAGATCTCATCCACATATAGCCTTATTACTTAGATATTATTATAAATGCACCAACAAATTATAGTTATGTATTGATAGAGGAAAGTAGAATGTTATGATGATATCTCGTAGTTACTGGTCAGTGTGTAGGAAAGGGGACGCAGGACTTAGAAAAATTTCGATGGAAAATTTCAACCCTATATAACCCCCCTTTTTTATTGCACCATTGGATGGAGGGGGTAAGGGACACCAACTTCTGTCGAGGTCAATTTGCTCTTAGATCAATAGCCGTGAAGCTGGGGGGTAAAAACCGAAATCCATTACAAAGGCGTCTGGGACTTGGGCAAATTTCAACGAAAAATTTCGACCCTATATAAGGCCTGTTTTTTCTTTCACCATGGGATGGACGGGGTGAGGTACATCAACTTTTGTCGAGGTCACTTTGCTCTTAGGTCTTACCTTACCCTTACGGCCTTACCCAGAGTCTTTCAACTTTACTTTGAGCTTATAAGATCTAAACTCACTACCTTTCGATCTTACGTTACCCTTACGACCTTACCTCACTACCTTCGGCCTTACCTTACCCTTATGACCTTACCCCCCTACCTGTCGACCTAATCTTACCCAAACGAACTCATCACTAATGTACTACCTTACCTTACCCTTACGGCCTTACCCAGTCTTTCAACTTTACGTTGAGCTTATAAGATCTAAATTCACTACCTTTCGATCTTACGTTACCCTTACGACATTACCTCACTACCTTCGGCCTTACCTTACCCTTATGACCTTACCCCCCCTACCTGTCGACCTAATCTTACCCAAACGAACTCACATCACTAATGTACTACCTTACCTTACCCTTACGGCCTTACCCAGTCTTTCAACTTTACGTTGAGCTTATAAGATCTAAACTCACTACCTTCGATCTTACCTTACCCTTACGACCTTACCTCACTACCTTCGGCCTTACCTTACCCTTATGATCTTACCCCTCTACCCGTCGACCTAATCTTACCCATACGTACTCACATCACTAATGTACTACCTTACCTTACCCTTACTGCCTTACCCAGTACCTTTCAACTTTACGTTGGTTGAAGTTGGTGTCCTTCGACCCCTCCGCCCCATGGTGCAACAAAAAGGTGATGTCTGGTGTGAAATTTTACAGGTTCACGCCTCTTTAATGAAAGTCGGTTTTTACCCCCCAGCTTCGCGGCTATTGACCTAAGAGCAAAGTGACCTCGACAAAAGTTGGTGTCCCTTACCCCCTCCATCCAATGGTGCAATAAAAAAGGGGGGTTGTATAGGGTTGAAATTTTCCATCGAAATTTTTCTAAGTCCTGCGTCCCCTTTCCTACTCAAGACCGCAGTTTTTGATTTTACCCCCTAGCTCCGCGGCTATTGACCTAAGAGCAAAGTGACCTCGACAAAAGTTGATGTACCTCACCCCGTCCATCCCATGGTGAAAGAAAAAACAGGCCTTATATAGGGTCGAAATTTTTCGTTGAAATTTGCCCAAGTCCCAGACGCCTTTGTAATGGATTTCGGTTTTTACCCCCCAGCTTCACGGCTATTGATCTAAGAGCAAATTGACCTCGACAGAAGTTGGTGTCCCTTACCCCCTCCATCCAATGGTGCAATAAAAAAGGGGGGTTATATAGGGTTGAAATTTTCCATCGAAATTTTTCTAAGTCCTGCGTCCCCTTTCCTACACACTGACCTAGTTACTTCATAAAATGCCTAGCTATTAGAGATGCCAAACAAAGACTTTCTACAAAGCTTAGAATATGATATTTACTTAAGGTTACTTACATATTTATTGACCTGTTTCTATAGAGAATGTCATCGGCTTCTCAGAAAATAGCGTTGGTTATGCGCCACTTGCTAGGCACTTTGTTACTGCATTTAAAAACTATTTTCGAAATGTTTGTGACAAACATATTACAACTGTTGTCACAAATATGTGCTTCTTACAGTTAACAGACCTCATTCCTCAGGTATTGCTCTTAACGTCTTCCTAGTTCCTTACAGGGCACATATCAATATTACTCTCTATAGGAGTTACGGGGAGTTTTATGAAAAATAATGTCCTGTCGTTAACTTTTACATAGGGTTACATAAAACTTTGAGAATTCACAATATTTTTAAATGATAGCATGAAGCGAAAATATCTAACGCTTTTTTTCAATAAAAAAACCCCGAAAACAACTTCAAAATGAAAAATAATCACCATTCAACGCAAACATATTAAACACAACGGCCATTTTGTTTAGTCAATTTCGACAGACAATTTCTATCCGTTCCACAGTATTTCGCCTAGAACATGCTAGGTGGACAAAATTCATGTTATCATTTCCAGGAAATCTTAATTGCAAAACGTAAACAACACCCCTAATCTCCAGATTCCAAGAATCGGTTGTTTGTCAAATGCTTAACTGATAAGGAATAGTGGTTAGACGTCAGGTATTGAGTTTAATGAAATCGTTACAGTCAATCAGTTGCAGTTTAGTGACACTTTCGTACACATCCATAGTGGCTTATAGTTAATATTTTGAGTGTTTGTGATGGATATCAACACGGAGGGTAAGTCCTATTATTTAAAAAACCTTTTTTAAAATCTGAATCTGTTCAAATGAATTTTAGGTATAATTTTAACATAGCTTATATATTTTAACGTATTTTTTTTATGAAAGAATAGTTTTAAAGAGTTAATTTTGCAGACATTCACCTTTATCCGGGCTAGTTCTTTGATATATCATAGGAAATACTTTATTCTTCATAAAAATACACAAATTGTTTAGCACACTTCAGTACAACATATTCTTTTCTTTTTTTTTCAGAACGCTTATACTCTATTTCTAGGGTAGAATTTTTTGAAGAGTGGTTGAAACCCACAAAAAATGAAAAGAACTCGGGTATATATGAGTACCTTTCTTCAAAATTTCACTTTGGTAACATTACTGAATGTAGCCAAAAAGAAATAAAGTTGAAGATATCCAACTTTTCCAATAAAATTGGTGTCAAATGGTTGGCTTCAGGAAAATCGAAGGAGCGTTTTTTAATTAAAAATAAGACCTGGCTGGATGAAGAAGATATACAGTTTACTGTGAGTTCTTTTGAGCCACAACCATCAACTTCGAGTGAGGCTGTGATTTCAGCAGGAAGGCCTCGCAAAGAATTCGAAGAATCGTCGTTTAAAACCAAAAAACGTCGAGTCGTGGATCTCGTAGAATCGCGAAGTGTCAGTGAATTGGTGACAGCTGCCGAAATTGCTGCGCGTTCAGCAGGACAACGGAAAATTGCCAGCGTAATTAGAGACATTAGTGAAAGCTCAGTTATTAATGTTAAGTCTAAGGATACCAGTAATGTTAATCCTAGGCAGTTAAGTAGTGACGAAGCGTTAGCTTACTATATAGATTCTAAGTCAACAACACATGCGTACAAACAAACAAGAAAGTGGTCTATGAAGGCAGGACATAATGTGTTTCCATCATATTATAGTTTGACAAAATCTAAACAGGCCTGTTATCCTGCACAGGAGCACATTGCTGTAACAGAAACACGTGCTGAAATAAATTTGCAAGCATTATTAAACAAAACAGTGGAACGTTTAGTATTAGCACAGCATGAAGTTATCAGCAGTGTCCTCGCAACAAGTTCGTCTTTTACACTTGTAAGTAAATGGGGATGTGATGGAAGTTCTGGGCACAGCACATACAAACAGAGATTTGAGAACACTGAAGATACGGACGAATTTCTTTTCGTATTTTCTTTAGTTCCCCTTAGATTATATGATGGGGCCAAAATTGTTTGGCAAAATCCTCGGTCTTCATCAACATTGTATTGTCGCCCAATCAAATTAATATTTGCTAAAGAAACGAATGACTTCACGTTAACGGAGACAAATAGATTGTTGGAAGAAGTTAACGCTCTTCTTCCAACACGTATCGACTTTGGTGATTCTCAAATCTCTGTGAAACACGAACTTTTGCTGACAATGACAGACGGAAAGGTATGCAACGCTTTAACGGAAACTCGTTCAACTCAAAAGTGTTTCATCTGTGGCGCCACCCCCAAGACGATGAATGATGAACCCGCGAACTTCAACAGCAACCAAGATCATTTTGGCTTTGGTTTATCTACACTTCATGCTTGGATTCGTTGCTTCGAATGCCTTTTACATATCAGCTACAAGTTGAATATTAAGAAATGGCAGGCTAGAAGCAACGAAGACAAAGCAGATATCAAGGTTCGTTCCGACGAAATTAAGTTAAAATTTAAGAACGAGATGGGACTTATTGTAGATAAACCAAAGCCAGGATTTGGTTCTTCAAACGATGGAAACACGGCTCGTCGGTTTTTTAAGAATGCTGAGATGAGTGCTCAGATCACGGGATTGGATGTTGAAATCATCAAACAGTTCGATGTAATATTGAGGACTTTGTCTTCTGGATTCGAGATAAACTTAGTTGAATTTAATAAATTTTGTCTTGAAACCAGAAGACATTATCTAAGTCTCTATTCGTGGTACTGTATGCCTGCTACTGTACATAAAATATTAATTCATAGTACAGAGGTCATCAAAGCTGCATTGCTTCCAATTGGGCAGCTTTCCGAAGAGGCTCAGGAAGCACGTAATAAAGATTGCCGCAGATTTAGGGAGTACAACACCCGCAAGTGCTCGCGTGTTGCCACGAACAGAGACTTGCTGTCAATGTTGGTTATAACATCTGATCCCTTGATCAATAGCCTTCGAGAGATTCCCCAAAAAAAGCCGGAAAAAATATGTTCAGAGGTTTTAAAGTTAATTTTAAGCCCTAGTATAGTAGAATCAAGACTGGAAACGTCATCATATTATCGCACAGTTCCACAAAATGATGACGATTACACAGTAAACGATTCATCAGAAGACTCTGATGATGATTATTAGGTTACGTTATGAAATATTATCTTTGCTGCTTAGTTTTAGTTTTCATGCATATATTTTCTTTTATTGTAAATAAACCTATGATTGTTTTGTTACTATTTGTAATTTTATGTATTTAGATTTATATTGTACATACCTCTTGATACTTATTCGATCTGAACTGCATGCAATTTACAGTATTCGTAGTACTCGCTAAGTTAATTGTTGCTCATATATTATTTTTGAAAATATTTTTTTGCTATCATAATTTTTTTCGTTTTTTATTACAAAAACATGACTACCCATATTTGAAATAAGTAAGAGCATCGTTATATAACATAAAATAATATTGTCCACCTAGCATGTTCCACGCGATACACTGTGCGTTCCGTCAATCGTCAGGCATATGGCAGTTGTCAAAGTCGTAACGGCATATTAAACGTCTGTGTGAAACTTTGCAGTGTCATTCTATACGGTTTCTTTTTTTTCTATATGACATGACCTGGCGTGTTTGTTTGTGACGATTTTGACCTTCGCAAAATAAGAGAATAGATTAGAGAATAGTGACATTGACATCGACAATAGCAAAGCACTAGTAACTAGTAAGCAAGGAACTTATATACTATAACTGGAATTGTTACAAAGCAATATTTGAAAAATAAAAATGTACTTTATTTCGTTTTCATAAAGTTGACATTTGTTTCTTATTAACAGAGGGGAAAAACGTTCTGAGCAAGACAACGACATGAGTGGATGTTGTCCCTTTCATACAATTGCCAGTATAAATAAAACTATCTAGATGGTAGATTTTTACATATTCAGTAATCATTAAATACTTTTTATTCATACACGTTGATAAATAAATTAGCATAAAATGTATTGTAATTAACACAGTGAGTTCTAAAATGTGCTTATTTTAATTATTACGTAATTACTTATGCAATGCAAAAACTGTTTCTCAAATTAGTAGAATTACTTAGTAGTAATTTGCAAACTACGCATGGCCGCACTTATATATGGCGATTGGCGCTTTATTTAGTAGAAAGAGACACACTCCACAGTCCACCCATGTCGTGGTACTCTTCGGAACGATTTTGAAGCGCGTGTAAGCATTCCGGGTAGAATATAACTTCCTTGCTAGTAAGTACTAGGCAATAGGCATGACGCATGATTATAACATATCGATACCTTTATTTAAAATTATCGATGTACAAGACAAAGAACCGAGTTGCATACGTCGCGATACAGACCAAATAGGTATAATATTTATTATAATACCGTAATTAAATTTACGAGACGACCATACTTAAACACCGTCACTGACCGAAGCCAACCCCTCCAAACTCTGAGGTGAAAACCTGAGCCTCTGAGCCTACACAGTGTAAGAAAAAAATATTGCACAATAAAAATTAAACCCACTCAAACTTTTATTAAATCTTCAATACCTATATACCCTAATTATAGATAGGTATTTTATCTTTGACCACGAGAGTTTCGGTTTCGGTTTCGGCCGAAACTGAAGCCACGGCCGAACATACGATTTCGGTTTCGGCCAGAAAACCAGTTTCGGTCGGACTCTCGTAAAATTATAAAAGACAATCAAAGTTAGGCATCATGTTCTTGATAGTTAATAATTGGGGTATCTAAGTTAGTAAAATTGGAAACAGTTTATTAAAATGAATGTTTTCTTTATATCATAAGATAGCAAGCAGATACGTCTCCCGATGAAAAGAGTCGACCATCGCCTATAGACACCAAAGATGTTAATGGTACGTTCCTATCTTGTGGCGAGGTCTAATGCCACATGCATAAGTTTACAGGCTACCTTACCCTCCAAATCGGAACACGACAGTGACCAGCTCTGACGCTATTGTGGCAGGTAACCACACCTAGGTAAGGTGGTGGTGCTAGACCCGGTCGAGCCGATGCAGAAATTTTCCACCTAGTAGCCACGATGGTAGTGAAGCGCATAGCCTCAGTCGCCTTTTACGACCTGCCTGGTAGAACGGCAGTTAGCCTATTCTTCAAAGGAGCCCGTGACCAACACGGGGAGAACGTTCCTGTTTTTTATATACAAAAGGGGGCAAACGAACAGGAGGTTCACCTGATGGTAAGTGATCACCGCCGCCCATGGACAACCACACTATGAGAAGATTCGTAGTTGCGTTGCAGGCCTTTTAAGAAGGCCTGTGACGCAACTACTCTTGCGTTGCAGGCCTTTTTAAAACTGAAAAAAATTATGCTTATAGTTTTTTTATCTTTATAATTTGCTTATCTTAGAACTGAAAAAATTTATGCTTATAGTTTTTACTCTTTTGAGCTTAAAATACCTTAATTTAGTGGAAAGTTTCAGGGACGGCCTGCAAGGTCAACCGTTTACAGATTTTTCACAATATGATTATTGTGAAATAGTAAAAGTGTATTAATTGATTCATATTGTATTGAGATGAATTTTCAATCTTAGCCCGTGGGTAAAACGCTAAAAAAGGTATATTCATGCCCGTATCCTGGAAGAGGTAGGCAGAGGTACAACGTGTGCATTCACGATTAGCCGAAGATACGTCTTAGTCCCACAGCCTATCACCAACCGGGCACATTTTCAATCCCGGGAAACGTTGTTTTTATTAGAAAATTGAAAAAACACATTTTTGATTTGTCTGACTCGGGAATCAAACCCCGAGGGTTTCTCTGAGAGAAAAATTCGAAAATAATTATTCGCTGAGTTTCTATCGTCAATTCTATGTGCCTGCGGTAAATCCAATATCAATCCTAAAAATTTTGAAGGTTAATTAAATAAATATTTTTTTATTTCGAAAATCGATGTGAGACCAGGAACTTCCGATTTTAGAAAAAAAAAAATATCTTAGCAAAATGTTAAAAATGTGCTTTTCTTTGTAAGATCCACTTTCATTTTTAATATCCCTTTTTCCTTGAAAACTATTTTGCAAGAAAGCTACTGTGCAGCACAGACATGTTTTATTGTAAATATTAATGTAAATAGATAGTAAGGCAGGATAGAATGTATGTTTCGTTTAGTTTTCGTTTAGTTCGTAAGTTTTGTATAATAAATAATGTTTATTTTCGTCTTTTATTCGCCCTAAGACCTACATACAGCTTTGTTGTGTAGAAATAATAAGGCTTTATGTAGCTATGATCTTTGCCTATTAGGCATATTACGAATAAAGCGAGTTCCACGCAGTCGACGACATTACGAGTCGACTCTTGCGAGATAGTATTTATATGCGGGAACTCGCTATTACGAAAATCCGAAAAGTGCAAAATTCTTTGTTAAAACAAATGTTTTATGATTGTAAATAGTATGTATAATGTAAGTATAAGCCTTAGGCATATGTTTAGACACTTTTCGGTACCATAAAGATAGTTTACAGGATAGTACGACCTGAAAAGGCGTACAACTCTGTGATTGTAAGAGTTTCCGAGGTCCTGTAAGAGCATACAATGTATATAACACTCTTGTTTGTTATTGTATAAGTTTATTTATGTTAAATCCTTGTATGTAAATAAGAAATAAGACATTGTAATTAGTTTTCGGTAGGTCTTAGGGCATTACGTACTTTGTTTTCCATTTATTTGTAAAAAGGTAGTACCGTTGCACTCGCCAGAGGGCCACACTAGTTGATTAGAGGTAGAAGAAGCTACCTAAGATAAAATTATTAAGATTAAATTGCAAAAAGTAGGATTTTAACAAATCCAGACATTGTGGCGCCACACCCGGCGCCGATTGTCTTTGTAGATTTCCGCCGACCGTCTGGCCGCGCACTATAAATATCGGAGAGCGCGGCCATACATTTAGTTCCGTTCCAGTTCCGTTCCAGTAAAGTTACAATTTCGTTACGACTCAATAAGTTTCCCAGACAAGTTCCTGGGCTTTAGTATATATTCATAGGGTACCGGCTTTAGAGTAGGGCAGTATTAGGGCAAGTACTGGCTCTCCTTAAAATAGGTTTAAATATTTTGCAACGGTGCTAGCTTTATTGCTATTTCGTTACAATAAAGCACCTTTGCAACGAACAGTTGTGGTCTCTATTTCTTCCCCCGGCGACACCCGGCTCACGACCAAAGGCACTACGGCTGGTGGGGCATCGAAGAGAGAAGAACCAGATTTACAGTCCGCTGGCTCCCCCGGCTGTAGTGCACATTTTCTGGTCGCATTCGAGCCGGATCACTGAACCATGCCGATCGAAACAAGAAGTACGTCGAGTCGCCGAGAGGAAGAGGCCGCTAGTCACGAGGAGGAAACGAGCGGTACCACCACGTCCGCTACGGAGACTAGCGTTACAACAGAGAACACCGAGGCGACCGAGACCACAACGAGCACCGTTGCAAATAGTGAAAAGCCGGTACCATCCGCAGTCGAGTCGCCGCGTATAGTTTATCTACGCGCCAAGTTAGAAGAAGCGCGCTTACGAGCAGAAGAGGCGCGCTTACGGACGGAACTCGCGCGCGCTGTTTACGAAGAAGGGCAAGCAACTGCCATTACGAGGGTCGAAGATTGGATGGACTCCGCTCGGCCAACCCATACGGATCGCCAGCCGGCACCAGAGCCGCTGGCAATCACCAGTTCGGTGGCACTTATGCCACACCCACTACGAGATGCGGCACCTAGGCCGCAATACGAAGAGGCGGCGCACGCGCCGCACCAAGAAGATTCGGCGGGCCATGAGTCGCCCGCACCACGAGAGGTGGCCCAGGCGCCACAAGCTACGTCGCCCGCGCAGTCGGCGGGCATTTCAGCGCGCGCTGTACGTCCGGCGGAAGAGGATGTGTCCGTCGTAGAGAAGGCGAAGATTTCGACGCCTACTGAAAATACGGCACCAAAACAAGAGTCTGGTGCATTGAAGGCCGCAGATATCACCGCGCTCGCGTCCGCCCTGGCAGAAGCATCACGAGGGGCGCCGCGCTACAGTATGGAGTTACCAAGTTTCGATGGCGCTGGTGAAGAATGGTTGCAGTTTAAAGCGGCGTATCGAGATACAGAGAAATATTTTAGCAAGGCGGAAAATCGGGCAAGAATTCGAAGATGTTTACGTGGAAACGCCAAAGAAGCCGTCGCTTGCATGTTTTATGGGGAAACCGACCCAAGTGAGATCGTCGACCATTTGGAAATACAGTTTGGTCGGCCCGACGCACTAGTGAACGCAGAACTAGAAAAAATCAAGTCATTGCCGCGAGTGAAAGAAAGTGCGCGGGAAACGTGTGTGTTCGCCAGTAAAGTTAACAATATCGTCGCTACGATTCGAGCTCTCAACAGAGAGAGCTATCTACACGATACGGTGGCAGTGAATAGTTTATTAGCGAAGTTCAATTATACATTGCAGCACAGTTGGTTCCAGTACGCAAGACGGGAAGATAGAAAACCCGATTTACAAATGATAAGTGAATTTTTAATGAAAGAAGCCGAGATGTGTGCTGCGTTGGTGCCACATGAACCTACGAAAGAAAATCAGCAAGTTTTTAAGAAAACACAGCGAACACACACGCAGAAATATGAACCACAAGTGAAGAGAGATAAATGTGCGATATGTCAAGATGCACATACTAGCTCTATATGTGAACAGTTTACGAAAGCTAGTGTTGACGATAGGTGGGCTATGGCAAAACGTAATAATTTATGTTTCAGGTGTCTGCAAAAACGAAGGCCAAAACACGAGTGTAAGTTTCGGCAGTGCGGCATCGACGGGTGTAAGAGTTCGCACCATCGGCGGCTACACAATAGCCGCAACAGTTATACGAAGAAGACATCTGAAGATCAAGCAGAAGACAGCGACGCCGTGGTGACGTCAACGCAGTCAAGCGCACCACGCGCCTACCTTAAAGTTGTACCGATTGTCCTGACAGGTTCCAGGGGCAGCGTGAACACATACGCACTATTGGATGAAGGTTCTACGGTCACGCTGATAGAAGAGAAGGTGGCTGCACGAATAGGAGCTCGCGGGCCGGTAGAGCCGTTCCGCATAGAGACAGTTGGCGGCACGCGACTCAACGCAGAGAGGTCGCGCCGCATCGCAGTTACCATCAAGGGCCTTCATCACCATCAGCGACATCGGATAATAGGAAGAACTATAGGTAACCTTAACCTATCGCCACAGTCTGTTAGTAGGTCCATCGTCAACAACTGTAGACATCTGGAAGATATAGAAGAAGATGTCATCATGGAGCGCGCCGTGCCAACCGTGCTCATCGGCCAGGACAACTGGCACCTGATTGTGACGAGGGCTGTGAAGAGCGGAAGACGTGGACAACCAGTAGCATCGCTCACGCACCTTGGCTGGGTGCTACATGGTGTGGACTACCGCCACAAGCAGCGAGTCCACCTAGTACAGAGAGCTGCCTATGCCGAACAAGATGAAGATATAGAAAAGGTAATAAGAAATTATTTCGATTTAGACAGTGTCGGCATCACTCCGCGCCAGCCCATCAACCAGAACGAGCAGCGAGCCCTGCAGATTTTAGAAAGTACGTGTAAGCGCTTACCTGACGGGCGCTACGAGGCAGGTCTATTATGGAAAGAAGATAGCCGCGAGTTTCCTGATAGCCGCGGCCTGGCTATTAAAAGATTGTATAATACAGAGAGACGTCTGGACAAGGACCCCGCGCTAAAGGAGGCATACGAGAAACAGGTACAACATTTATTAGATAGTGGTTACGCTGAACCTGCCTACGAGTCACCTAGCCAAAGCAGCTGGTACCTGCCTCACTTTGCAGTAGTGAATCCTGCAAAACCTAAGCCGCGAATAGTGTACGACGCAGCTGCGCGAGTCCATGGAGTAAGTCTCAACGACATGTTATTAGCTGGTCCAGACCTTCTGCAGAACCTACCCGGAGTGCTAATGAGATTTCGACAGCTGCCTATCGCCGTGACAGCAGACATAAAAGAAATGTTTCTGCAAATACGTATACGACAACAAGACCGGGACGCATTACGTTTCCTATGGCGAGGAAGCGATAGAAAAGATTCGCCACGTGAGTATAGGATGACCAGCGTCGTATTTGGAGCTGCGTCATCACCAAGCACCGCTATTTTCGTAAAAAATAAGAACGCACAAGAATACGCCAACCTCTATCCCGACGCCGCTACAGCCGTGGTAAGAAACCATTACATGGACGATTACCTGCAGAGCTTCGATAGTGAGGAAGATGCCATCAGAATAGCCTCGCAGGTTAGCCTCATTCATCAACAGGCGCATTTCCAGCTGCGCGGATGGAAAACGAACAACTCGGCCGTAGCTAAAACGCTACTAGTAGCGCCATCTCTGGGCGGCGATTGGGAACTAAGCACAGAAAGCGAGAAGGTTTTGGGATTAAAATGGAAACCTCACAACGATAAGCTAGGTTTCAATGTTAAAGCGGTGTACGATGAAGATAAAACACCTACGAAGAGACACGCGTTACGGGTAGCTATGTCTATTTTCGATCCTTTAGGTTTAATTACGCCTGTAACTATTCACGCGAAACATCTACTTCAAGAAACGTGGCGAATCGGACTACCATGGGACGAGCCTTTACCTGCGGACTTAGAGAAGATATGGAGAAGCTGGCTTCAAGACGTGAGAAGAATGGAACATCTGGAAATACCTCGCGCACATTCTAACCTGGCGCGAGCGCGAGATCGGCAGCTGCACATCTTTACGGATGCCAGTGAGTCTGCCTATGCAGCGGCGGTCTACTGGCGCATAGTCAACGAGGACGGCGAAGTCAGCGTCAGCCTAGCAGCAGCCAAAGGAAGAGTCAGCCCGCTCAAGTTTACCTCCATACCGAGGTTAGAAATTCAAGCAGCTTTACTAGGTGCCCGCCTAGCTCAGCACGTCATGGAGGAGTACGAGTATCAGCCAAGCCGCAGGGTGTACTGGACAGACAGCAGCACAGTTCTATCGTGGCTACGTACAGGCTCGCGAGCATTCAAACCGTTTGTTGCCCATCGAGTAGCTGAAATTGAAGATATTACAAAGGTCACAGAGTGGCGATGGGTGCCGTCTCGCGACAATGTAGCTGATGATGCTACTCGCCATATCCCGGAAGAATTTGGAGACCAACATAGATGGTTCGTTGGTCCGGCCTTCCTATACTTAGAAAAGGACAAGTGGCCGCAAGATGTCGCTACCAGTAGCGAAATAACAGGCGAAGAAAAACCGTCGGCAGCTGTAAATAGTGTAAATATTGTAAATAACATTAGAAAAATTATATGTATTACAGAAGCACTTCCGGATGTGACAAGATTTTCGTCGTGGCTTCGACTGGTGCGTGCAACAGCGCGCGTGCTGCAGTTCATCGAGCTCTGCAGACCAAATAAGCAATGTGTCGCCGGTGTGCGTAAGCGCACAGCTCCGAAAGCCTCCAACGATGAAGATTGGGGAAAAAAGTATACGAAAAGCTCGGGGAAAACAGAGAAAATTAAGAAGCCACGAAGTTTGGAAGAAAAACGACGTTACTTGCCGCTAGATGGCGCTGATATCATTAGCGCCGAGAAATTGTTAATAAAGTCATCACAACAAGAAAGCTTTGCTAGCGAAATAGAAGCTATTACGGGCGGGAGCGCGATAGCAAGAGACAGCCGGTTGAAGCAGTTATCATTGTTCATCGATGAAGAAGGCATTTTGAAAATAAAGTCACGAATAGCGGCGGCAGAAGAGATAAGTGAAGATTTACGAGAACCGGCCGTACTAGATTGCCGTCACCCATACACCCGCCTCTATATAGAACATGAACACCGGCGTCTTCACCATAGCGGGGTGGAAGCAACTACGAGCGAAATATTACAGAAATTTTGGATTTTACGGCTTCGCCCCACCGTGCGCGGCATAGTAAAGAGCTGCGCGCTTTGCAGAAGAAGAAGCGCTATCCCGCCACAGCCGCTTACAGGCGACCTGCCGAAGTCCCGGGTCGCGCACCATCAGCGAGCCTTCACCTACGTGGGCCTGGACTTTCTTGGGCCATACAGCGTGACCATCGGGCGGCGCCACGAGAAGAGATACGTGGCGCTTTTCACCTGCCTTACTTCAAGGGCGGTTCATCTGGAGATAGCCGCCAACCTGACTACGGACTCCGCAGTAATGGCACTGCGGCGCATGATGTCGCGCCGCGGGTGCCCCACCGAGGTTTGGAGCGACAACGGCACCAACCTGCGCGGCGCTGATGCAGAGCTGAGGCGCGCCGCACTAGACGCCACTAAAGAAGCAGCAGCCAACTACTCAATCAAATGGAAGTTCATCCCGCCGAGCGCGCCATTCATGGGAGGCGCATGGGAGCGCATGGTGCGCTCTGTCAAGGCTGCACTGTTCGCCGTGCTGCGACAGCGGCATCCACCAGAAGAGGTACTGCACACACTGCTGGTAGAGGTCGAGCACACGCTCAACAGCCGACCTCTCACACACGTGTCGGTTTCACCAGAAGACCCGGCACCACTGACGCCCAATCACTTCCTGCTGGGCGGACCATCATGCGTGCCTGTCCCGGGCGCGTTCTCCGAAGGCGATACCATCGGCCGCCGTCACTGGCGGCACTCACAACAGCTGGCCAACCACTTCTGGTCACGCTGGGTACGAGAAGCGCTTCCGCTACTCCAAAAGCGGCGGGAGCCTCATGGAAGAGGAGCAGAGCTGCGCGTCGGCGACATCGTGCTCATCGCTGACGGCGCGCTGCCAAGAAATACGTGGCCAACGGGGATCATCGAGGCAGTACACCCTGGAGCAGACGGCGTGGTTCGAGTGGCTGACGTACGTACGGCTGCGGGAGTCATGCGAAGACCGGTTAAGAAATTAGTCTGGCTGCACCATATTTAGTATAACACTGCGTGTTATAGGCGGGAGAATGTGCAGCACAGACATGTTTTATTGTAAATATTAATGTAAATAGATAGTAAGGCAGGATAGAATGTATGTTTCGTTTAGTTTTCGTTTAGTTCGTAAGTTTTGTATAATAAATAATGTTTATTTTCGTCTTTTATTCGCCCTAAGACCTACATACAGCTTTGTTGTGTAGAAATAATAAGGCTTTATGTAGCTATGATCTTTGCCTATTAGGCATATTACGAATAAAGCGAGTTCCACGCAGTCGACGACATTACGAGTCGACTCTTGCGAGATAGTATTTATATGCGGGAACTCGCTATTACGAAAATCCGAAAAGTGCAAAATTCTTTGTTAAAACAAATGTTTTATGATTGTAAATAGTATGTATAATGTAAGTATAAGCCTTAGGCATATGTTTAGACACTTTTCGGTACCATAAAGATAGTTTACAGGATAGTACGACCTGAAAAGGCGTACAACTCTGTGATTGTAAGAGTTTCCGAGGTCCTGTAAGAGCATACAATGTATATAACACTCTTGTTTGTTATTGTATAAGTTTATTTATGTTAAATCCTTGTATGTAAATAAGAAATAAGACATTGTAATTAGTTTTCGGTAGGTCTTAGGGCATTACGTACTTTGTTTTCCATTTATTTGTAAAAAGGTAGTACCGTTGCACTCGCCAGAGGGCCACACTAGTTGATTAGAGGTAGAAGAAGCTACCTAAGATAAAATTATTAAGATTAAATTGCAAAAAGTAGGATTTTAACAAATCCAGACATTGTGGCGCCACACCCGGCGCCGATTGTCTTTGTAGATTTCCGCCGACCGTCTGGCCGCGCACTATAAATATCGGAGAGCGCGGCCATACATTTAGTTCCGTTCCAGTTCCGTTCCAGTAAAGTTACAATTTCGTTACGACTCAATAAGTTTCCCAGACAAGTTCCTGGGCTTTAGTATATATTCATAGGGTACCGGCTTTAGAGTAGGGCAGTATTAGGGCAAGTACTGGCTCTCCTTAAAATAGGTTTAAATATTTTGCAACGGTGCTAGCTTTATTGCTATTTCGTTACAATAAAGCACCTTTGCAACGAACAGTTGTGGTCTCTATTTCTTCCCCCGGCGACACCCGGCTCACGACCAAAGGCACTACGGCTGGTGGGGCATCGAAGAGAGAAGAACCAGATTTACAGTCCGCTGGCTCCCCCGGCTGTAGTGCACAGCTACCATGAATAAAAATTGATTTCTATCAATATGGTTTTAACCCCTCGTTTACACCAAGGTATAATACATGTATTTGACAAGTTTTATGCAATGTTTTCGTTTCTTGTTCACATTGGAATACATTTACAAAACTTGTATAAAACTTGTTGTATACAAAACTTGTATGAAACTTGTTGTGCACAAAACTTGTATGAAACTTGTCGTATACAAAACTTGTATAAAACATGTAGACAAAACTTGTATTAAACTTGTTTTATACAAAACTTGTATAAAACATGTAGACAAAATTTGTATGAAACTTGTTGTACAAATAATTTATCCAACAATTTTTGTATTACATAAATTGTTGGATAAATTATTTGCGAACTTCTAGTTGCCTGCCTCTTGTTCATGATCTCACATAATATACTTGTTTTAGTTCTTATACAGTAGGAACATATCAATCGGCCATTCTGTAGTTTTATTAAGTTATCTCCTGGGTGCCCAATTAACTGCTGTTTAACACAACAATCACAATGGAAAGTGAAGATACTGAGGATTTTTTTTTCATGGGTGCAGTGTACACTGTATTATACAATACAAGTACACGCATATCTTCATGCCAGATGCCTTACGGGGTACGCAGAGAGAACCGAGTGCCATTCATCACGATCCTTGCAGGCTAGTCTCGCTTCCTCCACATTCATTACTCTCTTCATGTACACACGCCGGTTGCTTTTGACACCTTCGGACAGTACTAGAACAATCTGATCATGATATGTCAGTCTTGGCCCTACCCAGTACCTACATCCTTCCACATTCGCATTGTATAATATCTGCTTTGTTAACCTTCTGTCTACCATTATTTCTACATATCCGAACCAACGAAGAATGCTCTTTCTCATTTTTACACCGAGATTTTCTTTCAAGCCTAACCTCTCTCTCATTTCCACTTTACGAACCCGGTTCGTGAGGGTCACGCCACATATTTTTCGTAGCGATCTTACTTCGACCGCGTTGATTCGACTTTCATGCTTTTTCTGACATACCCAACTCTCACACAATAGCATTGGGATAAGCATTTAATTATGTAGGGCTAGACGGGCAACCTGACTTAAAACTGTGCCTTTAAGTAATCTCCCTAACGCTCCATTCGCTCTGTTTCCTGCACACACTCATCTTTCAACATCACCGATGTACCTTCTATCCCTGCTAAAAGCACATCTAAGACATACACAGTCATTTCCACTTGTTCCAGCACTACATCATCGACCAAAACTCTTACATCCGTTCTGGTTGCTTCTCTTTCAAATACTAGAACTTTAGTTTTCTTCGCATTCAAAAAATTAAATTTAAAATAATAAACATATTACAATAATAAAAAGATTACAAAATAATTAACATAAAATTACGAAATGATACAAATCTAGGAAAAAATGCAATTAGATATTAAAGGATGAAAAGGGCAGTATGTCTGGTAAAAGTATAAAACATTATCCATCAAGCATGGATAAAGTATAAAACATGTTTGCAACTAGTTGTATACAGAAAGGGTGTAGCAGGATAAGTATGATGATTTGGCCCCCAATGACAACTCATGTCCAAACTTATAATATAGCATGGTCTCGATGTACATATGTAATTTATAAGAATTTTTCTGCCGTATTCCGCTTTAATCTAGAGATATGGGTGCATGTATGATTATCCTTCAAACAGCCATATCTCAAAAACTAATTAAGCTAAATGCAAAAGACCAACGTGAGGTTGTAGGTAACCTTAAAGAGTATATTTTATATTTTTTTTCAGATTATTTAAATAAAATTAACAATTACTTGTATAAAACACGACAGGTCTTCGTAGATGAGAACGCTGTCAATAATCTGTGACGCTGTCAATGTATCCGACGTTAAATCAAAAACATGTCTGCCGGGTTCCTATAATCTACGAACTGTCATTCGTAACAGTAACCATTCGTAACTAGCTTATGCCGGGTTCCTATAATCTACAAACTGTCATTCGTAACAGTAACAATTCGTAACTAGTATAGTAATAAAACGGTCTGTCATGCTGTCCCACAAGTTTTTTGGACTATGTATTTACGACAAGCATCCGTAGCTTGACTGCTTACCGATGGCCCTCTCGAATATAGTGTGTTATCTGTAGATGGCCCTCACTGCGTTCCATTATTCAGAAAGTTTTAAAATAGTCTCGAAAAAATTAAGCCCTATTTATAAACTAATTGATGTATAGTATAGAGCTAGATACAATGGATAGCCGTGTATGCATTTAATGCGAAATATAAATGATGTATACAAATAATCAATGGAAAAATTTTATCATTCAATATCAAAGAAAGTGTCATAGGCGTGAAATGGTTCACAATACTGACGTTAGCCGTCATCAAAGTTCAAACTGTTTTTTTCAAAATAATTTATTAATTATAAAATTGATGCGACCTACTAATGTTATAGACACATTTTTACAAGAAGCACAATTTTTAAAACCAAAATGGAACAATTTAAGAAAAACAAAACCAGAAAATGTCCCAGCAAAATTCACTATAACTTAAAGGTATAATATATATTACAAGAATTACTTTGTTTACATTGTAGAATGGCAGATATCTCTTTGGCTAATCTCAGATGGCTCAGAGACAGCCACCACCAAGAAAGTAACAATTGCATTACAATCCATGTGGCAGGTAGATGTGCCGAATGCATACTTATTAGCTATTAGCTACCTTACCTTTCAAACTGGAACATACGTTACAAGCACAACGTTAATGCAGCAGGAATCGGTGAAACGACGGCACAAAACCTAGGTGAGACGTTGTAGAACTCTAATCTCGGAAAAATTATTCAAATCATTTTTTATTTATTCATTACTCAACTATTTAGATCTGATTTTATCAGTTCTTATACATTATGAATATTGGGTATGTTCTATAGTCTATACAGTACGTGGCTTCGGCTGAAGGTATACTTTATTTTATTGTGTGTATATTTTTAAATTCTTGTAGTCAATATATATGTTAACTAATTCACTTTTTTTTAATTATACGACAGCAAACAAGTAAACGAGTCTCTAGATCAAAAGAGTCAACCATCGCCTATAGATACCACATATGTTAGTGGTGCCTTGCTATCTTGTGGCGAGGTCTAAGCCACACGCACAAGCTTACGGGCTACCTTACCTTTCAAATTGGAACAGGTCATTGACAAGCACTCACACTATTGTATGCGCAATATGTAAGGCCTAGTAGCCACTATGGTAGTGACTCGAACAGCCAATCGGTCCGCTTTTTACGACCTGCCTGGCAGAACGGCAGTTGGCCTATTTTTCTAGGGAGCTCGGACCAACACGGGGAAACGTCAAATGCATGACTGTGTGGCAGTATGAGCCAAAACTTACAAACTAGAAAAGATGCTATCTACATTTAAAATTTCTATCTAGTTTAAATTAATTTTAAAATAACTATGTCTCCTTTAATAACACAGGAGAGAACTACAAAATGAATGATGGACGCCAGGAACAAAACTTTGCAATAGCTAAATATGGCCACCGAGCAAATACGGCAATTTTGGAATAGAATTACTTAAAACTGAAATAGCGAAATCGCCATGACTAAGCTTAAAGCGAAGAAATTATAATAGTTGAAAAATAATGCTTATGCCGTGGAAGAGTTTGTGTTGGAGATCTAAGCTGCTTTTTAGTTGTGCTTCTTTTTTCCAATTTTTTGTTTCCTTGCTAGTTATTAAGGCCTAATTATAGTTTCTTCGCATGTTAAACTTAGTATAAGTTATAAAATAAAACTTCAAATTTAAGCACTTTGGTTTTATTCATAATAAGGTGATAAACAAAATCCTATAAATATCCCCACTTTTTGTCTCAAGGCTGTATCTGAAATAGAAATAAATGAGCCCCTGAAATATTCACAGAACGTCTGCCGTTGTGGTCGCTAACACGACAAATAATAAGGAAAAAAAGTTAGAATCCAAAGGGGTTCCTATACAAGAAACATTAAAAATCTGTTTTCTTCGTCTACCTTCCTGCATTCTTGTACGGACCGTATGCGTATCCAGCTTCATTGTTGCAAGCTGAAAAATAAAGAATTAATGATAAAAAATACAATGTTATTAAACATTTTCAACGATTTGTCCAATCACGTATAATAAATTTCGTAAATGTATGTATATTTGTCCACGAATTTCTCGGGAATCAAGTTATAAAAGATTTACATCAGGTATAATTCAACTTAGGGAATATTTTTTTTTATATCATAAGATAGCAAACAAGCAGATGGGTGTCCTGATGGAAAGAGTCAACCATCACCTATAGACACCAAAGATGTTAATGGTGCGTTGCTATCTTGTGGCGAGGTCTAATGCCACATGCATAAGTTTACCGACTACCTTACCCTCCAAACCGGAACACGACAGCGACAAGCACTGACGCTATTGCGGCAGGAATAGGTAAGGTTTTTTGTGATATGGGTACAGTTGACACATATTTGAAGTCAGTTTAATTTTTAAATTGCTAAGATCCATATCTTTGAGATAACCATTGCCTATAGATACCAGGTACCTATATTATTGTTACCCAGATAGGTATGTTAATGGTGCTTTGCTATCCATATGGCAAGGGTTGAAGTCAAATTTATGGTTCATTTCCGTAAGATTACTAGCTACCTTACCTTCCAAACTGAAACAAGACAGTGACAAGCATCGACACTATTGCGACAGGATTAGGTAAGTGCGGATGTTGTAGAACTCTACCATGTTAGTGATTATAGTTAGCCTGAAATTATTATTATTTATATTTCCCATATTGTTCAATACCACCTTTGAACAATAGACCATCTGTCATGCAGTTCGTAAAAGACTCGAAAAAGATTGATTTTCAGGTCATGACTATGGTGGTAGAGTTCCGCAACTCCTCACCAGGGTATATGGCACCACCGTTTTACCTATTTCTACCGCAATAGCGCCAATGCTTCTCATTTTCGTTTCTCGGTTCGGAGGATAAGGTAGCTGGTAAATTTATACATGTGGCATTGCCATTCCTTCAAACGGATAGCAGTGCATCAGCATCAGTAAGAACTTTGGTGACTATAGGCAATAGTTTATCTTTTCCTCGGGTAAGATATCTGCTTGTTTGCTTTACAATGACAAAGATTGGCTGGCTTGTGAATTAAAGTAATTCGTAGGCGAAGTAGGTGACCAAGATGACTTATATTTATTCAAATTTGCACAAATTATACTAGATTATATTCTAACGTGTGTTCCATCAATTGCAACCAGTACTCGAGGAAAGCGGGCTATTTGGCAACGTCCTTGTTATGTATCATTTTTGATTTTTATGTAGTCCGATTGCAAATGTGCTATTGCAAAGCTGATATCACGTACTGTCCGCCTGGCGCAGGACTGTCACACCAATAAAGTCTTCTGTCAACAACACTGTGCCTATCGCATGCAATCGGAGGGTCAATAGCAGCTGGTGCAATGGAGATTATTCCATGATTTTTTGAACAAATACGAAGAACTATGAAAGTTTATTTATCTTGCAAGAGTCTACGAATAATAATTAAAGTTTGTCAGCTAGGAAATAAGAAAAATATCTACCTGGCTCCTGTTATTCGTAAATGGGGATATATTTCAGGCAATAATTGCTCTTCTGCCGTTATATCAAGCTGAAACCGCAGCTGGAATTATATGTAGTTTCCACTCTTTTCTTTATACTCTGATTGTTGATTTTTCGTCGGAACTAGACGTCACATACCAGTCTGATAATATGTAAAGCATTTCCGTGTCACTTTCTGAGCTTGAAGTGGTAAATTCACGCTAAATATTTTTTAAATTATTGTTCAACCGGCCGAAATCCGGGGGTAGC
Source organism: Apodemia mormo (assembly GCA_036924255.1). Lineage (NCBI taxonomy): Eukaryota > Metazoa > Arthropoda > Insecta > Lepidoptera > Riodinidae > Apodemia > Apodemia mormo. The sequence continues at coordinate 28,654,515 of JAUPFN010000003.1, read as the reverse complement.
TATACGAATGACGGATGATGAAATTTTGACAGATTAATGACATTATATTTTTTATAGGGACATACCAATCTGTCATTTCCATACAATACACAGTAAAATCTTAACTGGCAGCCCTCCCACCCGTTAGCAACTAACCTTTGGTAATTTGACATAAGAGTCGTGCTTTTTAGGAACAGTTTTAGCTTACGCCTTGTAGAAAATCCTACTATTTGTCACTAAAACGAGTCGTTTTGCACATATAGGGACCGGGCATTAGGAACAGTTTTAGCTTACGCCTCGTAGAAAATCCTACTATTTGTCACTAAAACGAGTCGTTTTGCAGATATAGGAACCGGGCATGTAATAAAACGGTCAGTCATGCTGTCCCACAAGTTTTTTGGACTATTGCCCGGTCCCTATATCTGCAAAACGATTCGTTTTAGTGACAAATAGTAGGATTTTCTACAAGGCGTAAGCTAAAACTGTTCCTAAAAAGCACGACTCTTATGTCAAATTACCAAAGGTTAGTTGCTAACGGGTGGGAGGGCTGCCAGTTAAGATTTTACTGTGTATTGTATGGAAATGACAGATTGGTATGTCCCTATAAAAATATAATGTCATTAGCCTGTCAAAATTTCATCATCCGTCATTCGTATAGCTACCCCCGGATTTCGGCCGGTTGAACAATAATTTAAAAAATATTTAGCGTGAATTTACCACTTCAAGCTCAGAAAGTGACACGGAAATGCTTTATATATTATCAGACTGGTATGTGACGTCTAGTTCCGACGAAAAATCAACAATCAGAGTATAAAGGAAAGAGTGGAAACTACATATAATTCCAGCTGCGGTTTCAGCTTGATATAACGGCAGAAGAGCAATTATTGTGTGAAATATATCCCCATTTACGAATAACAGGAGCCAGGTAGATATTTTTCTTATTTCCTAGCTGACAAACTTTAATTATTATTGGTAGACTATTGCAAGATAAATAAACTTTCATAGTTCTTCGTATTTGTTCAAAAAATCATGGAATAATCTCCATTGCACCAGCTGCTATTGACCCTCCGATTGCATGCGATAAGCACAGTGTTGTTGACAGAAGACTTTATTGGTGTGACAGTCCTGCGCCAGGAGGACAGTACGTGATATCAGCTTTGCAATAGCACATTTGCAATCGGACTACATAAAAATCAAAAATGATACATAACAAGGACGTTGCCAAATAGCCCGTTTTCCTCGAGTACTAGTTGCAATTGATGAAACACACGTTAGAATATAATCTAGTATAATTTGTGCAAATTTGAATAAATATAAGTCATGTTGGTCACCTACTTCGCCTACGAATTACTTTAATTCACAAGCCAGCCAATCTTTGTCATTGTAAAGCAAACAAGCAGATATCTCACCCGAGGAAAAGATAAACTATTGCCTATAGTCACCAAAGTTCTTACTGATGCTGATGCACTGCTATCCGTTTGGAGGAATGGCAATGCCACATGTATAAATTTACCAGCTACCTTACCCTCCGAACCGAGAAACGAAAATGAGAAGCATTGGCGCTATTGCGGTAGAAATAGGTAAAACGGTGGTGCCATATACCCTGGTGAGGAGTTGCGGAACTCTACCACCATAGTCATGACCTGTAAAATCAATCTTTTTCGAGTCTTTTACGAACTGCATGACAGATGGTCTATTGTTCAAAGGTGGTATTGAACAATATGGGAAATATAAATAATAATAATTTCAGGCTAACTATAATCACTAACATGGTAGAGTTCTACAACATCCGCACTTACCTAATCCTGTCGTAATAGTGTCGATGCTTGTCACTGTCTTGTTCCAGTTTGGAAGGTAAGGTAGCTAGTAATCTTACGGAAATGAACCATAAATTTGACTTCAACCCTTGCCATATGGATAGCAAAGCACCATTAAAATACCTATCTGGGTAACAATAATATAGGTACCTGGTATCTATAGGCAATGGTTATCTCAAAGATATGGAACATAGCAATTTAAAAATTAAACTGACTTCAAATATGTGTCAACTGTACCCATATCACAAAAACCTTACCTATTCCTGCCGCAATAGTGTCAGTGCTTGTCGCTGTCGTGTTCCGGTTTGAAGGGTAAGGTAGTCGGTAAACTTATGCATGTGGCATTAGACCTCGCCACAAGATAGCAACGCACCATTAACATCTTTGGTGTCTATAGGTGATGGTTGACTCTTTCCATCAGGAGACCCATCTGCTTGTTTGCGAAATTTATTATACGTGATTGGACAAATCGTTGAAAATGTTTAATAACATTGTATTTTTTATCATTAATTCTTTATTTTTCAGCTTGCAACAATGAAGCTGGATACGCATACGGTCCGTACAAGAATGCAGGAAGGCAGACGAAGAAAACAGATTTTTAATGTTTCTCGTATAGGAACCCCTTTGGATTCTAACTTTTTTACCTTATTGTTTGTCGTGTTAGCGACCACAACGGCAGACGTTCTGTGAATATTTCAGGGGCTCATTTATTTCTATTTCATATACAGCCTTGAGACAAAAAGTGGGGATATTTATAGGATTTTGTTTATCACCTCATTATGAATAAAACCAAAGTGCTTAAATTTGAAGTTTTATTTTATAACTTATACTAAGTTTAACATGCGAAGAAACTATAATTAGGCCTTAAGAACTAGCAAGGAAACAAAAAATTGGAAAAAAGAAGCACAACTAAAAAGCAGCTTAGATCTCCAACACAAACTCTTCCACGGCATAAGCATTATTTTTCAACTATTATAATTTCTTCGCTTTAAGCTTAGTCATGGCGATTTCGCTATTTCAGTTTTAAGTAATTCTATTCCAAAATTGCCGTATTTGCTCGGTGGCCATATTTAGCTATTGCAAAGTTTTGTTCCTGGCGTCCATCATTCATTTTGTAGTTCTCTCCTGTGTTATTAAAGGAGACATAGTTATTTTAAAATTAATTTAAACTAGATAGAAATTTTAAATGTAGATAGCATCTTTTCTAGTTTGTAAGTTTTGGCTCATACTGCCACACAGTCATGCATTTGACGTTTCCCCGTGTTGGTCCGAGCTCCCTAGAAAAATAGGCCAACTGCCGTTCTGCCAGGCAGGTCGTAAAAAGCGGACCGATTGGCTGTTCGAGTCACTACCATAGTGGCTACTAGGCCTTACATATTGCGTATACAATAGTGTGAGTGCTTGTCAATGACCTGTTCCAATTTGAAAGGTAAGGTAGCCCATAAGCTTGTGCGTGTGGCTTAGACCTCGCCACAAGATAGCAAGGCACCACTAACATATGTGGTATCTATAGGCGATGGTTGACTCTTTTGATCTAGAGACTCGTTTACTTGTTTGCTATCGTATAATTTAAAAAAGTGAATTAGTTAACATAAATATTGACTACAAGAATTTAAAAATATACACACAATAAAATAAAGTATACCTTCAGCCGAAGCCATGTACTGTATAGACTATAGAACATACCCAATATTCATAATGTATAAGAACTGATAAAATCAGATCTAAATAGTTGAGTAATGAATAAATAAAAAATGATTTGAATAATTTTTCCGAGATTAGAGTTCTACAACGTCTCACCTAGGTTTTGTGCCGTCTTTTCACCGATTCCTGCTGCATTAACGTTGTGCTTGTAACGTATGTTCCAGTTTGAAAGGTAAGGTAGCTAATAGCTTATAAGTATGCATTCGGCACATCTACCTGCCACATAGATTGTAATGCAATTGTTACTTTCTTGGTGGTGGCTGTCTCTGAGCCATCTGAGATTATCCAAAGAGATATCTGCCATTCTACAATGTAAACAAAGTAATTCTTGTAATATATATTATACCTTTAAGTTATAGTGAATTTTGCTGGGACATTTTCTGGTTTTGTGTTTCTTAAATTGTTCCATTTTGGTTTTAAAAATTGTGCTTCTTGTAAAAATGTGTCTATAACATTAGTAGGTCGCATCAATTTTATAATAAATAAATTATTTTGAAAAAAACAGTTTGAACTTTGATGACGGCTAACGTCAGTATTGTGAACCATTTCAAGCTTATGACACTTTCTTTGATATTGAATGATAAAACTTTTCCATTGATTATTTGTATACATCATTTATATTTCGCATTAAATGCATACACGGCTATCCATTGTATCTAGCTCTATACTATACATCAATTAGTTTATAAATAGGGCTTAATTTTTTCGAGACTATTTTAAAACTTTCTGAATAATGGAACGCAGTGAGGGCCATCCACAGATAACACACTATATTCGAGAGGGCCATCGGTAAGCAGTCAAGCTACGGATGCTTGTCGTAAATACATAGTCCAAAAAACTTGTGGGACAGCATGACAGACCGTTTTATTACTAATGCCGGGTCCCTATAATCTACAAACTGTCATTCGTAACAGTAACCATTCGTAACTAGCTTATGCCGGGTCCCTATAATCTACAAACTGTCATTCGTAACAGTAACAATTCGTAACTAGCTTATGCCGGGTCCCTATAATCTACAAACTGTCATTCGTAACAGTAACAATTCGTAACTAGCTTAGTAATAAAACGGTCTGTCATGCTGTCCCACAAGTTTTTTGGACTATGTATTTACGACAAGCATCCGTAGCTTGACTGCTTACCGATGGCTCTCTCGAATATAGTGTGTTATCTGTGGATGGCCCTCACTGCGTTCCATTATTCAGAAAGTTTTAAAATAGTCTCGAAAAAATTAAGCCCTATTTATAAACTAATTGATGTATAGTATAGAGCTAGATACAATGGATAGCCGTGTATGCATTTAATGCGAAATATAAATGATGTATACAAATAATCAATGGAAAAATTTTATCATTCAATATCAAAGAAAGTGTCATAAGCGTGAAATGGTTCACAATACTGACGTTAGCCGTCATCAAAGTTCAAACTGTTTTTTTCAAAATAATTTATTAATTATAAAATTGATGCGACCTACTAATGTTATAGACACATTTTTACAAGAAGCACAATTTTTAAAACCAAAATGGAACAATTTAAGAAAAACAAAACCAGAAAATGTCCCAGCAAAATTCACTATAACTTAAAGGTATAATATATATTACAAGAATTACTTTGTTTACATTGTAGAATGGCAGATATCTCTTTGGCTAATCTCAGATGGCTCAGAGACAGCCACCACCAAGAAAGTAACAATTGCATTACAATCCATGTGGCAGGTAGATGTGCCGAATGCATACTTATTAGCTATTAGCTACCTTACCTTTCAAACTGGAACATACGTTACAAGCACAACGTTAATGCAGCAGGAATCGGTGAAACGACGGCACAAAACCTAGGTGAGACGTTGTAGAACTCTAATCTCGGAAAAATTATTCAAATCATTTTTTATTTATTCATTACTCAACTATTTAGATCTGATTTTATCAGTTCTTATACATTATGAATATTGGGTATGTTCTATAGTCTATACAGTACGTGGCTTCGGCTGAAGGTATACTTTATTTTATTGTGTGTATATTTTTAAATTCTTGTAGTCAATATTTATGTTAACTAATTCACTTTTTTTTAATTATACGATAGCAAACAAGTAAACTAGTCTCTAGATCAAAAGAGTCAACCATCGCCTATAAATACCACATATGTTAGTGGTGCCTTGCTATCTTGTGGCGAGGTCTAAGCCACACGCACAAGCTTACGGGCTACCTTACCTTTCAAATTGGAACAGGTCATTGACAAGCACTCACACTATTGTATGCGCAATATGTAAGGCCTAGTAGCCTCTATGGTAGTGACTCGAACAGCCAATCGGTCCGCTTTTTACGACCTGCCTGGCAGAACGGCAGTTGGCCTATTTTTCTAGGGAACTCGGACCAACACGGGGAAACGTCAAATGCATGACTGTGTGGCAGTATGAGCCAAAACTTACAAACTAGAAAAGATGCTATCTCCATTTAAAATTTCTATCTAGTTTAAATTAATTTTAAAATAACTATGTCTCCTTTAATAACACAGGAGAGAACTACAAAATGAATGATGGACGCCAGGAACAAAACTTTGCAATAGCTAAATATGGCCACCGAGCAAATATGGCAATTTTGGAATAGAATTACTTAAAACTGAAATAGCGAAATCGCCATGACTAAGCTTAAAGCGAAGAAATTATAATAGTTGAAAAATAATGCTTATGCCGTGGAAGAGTTTGTGTTGGAGATCTAAGCTGCTTTTTAGTTGTGCTTCTTTTTTCCAATTTTTTGTTTCCTTGCTAGTTATTAAGGCCTAATTATAGTTTCTTCGCATGTTAAACTTAGTATAAGTTATAAAATAAAACTTCAAATTTAAGCACTTTGGTTTTATTCATAATAAGGTGATAAACAAAATCCTATAAATATCCCCACTTTTTGTCTCAAGGCTGTATCTGAAATAGAAATAAATGAGCCCCTGAAATATTCACAGAACGTCTGCCGTTGTGGTCGCTAACACGACAAACAATAAGGTAAAAAAGTTAGAATCCAAAGGGGTTCCTATACAAGAAACATTAAAAATCTGTTTTCTTCGTCTACCTTCCTGCATTCTTGTACGGACCGTATGCGTATCCAGCTTCATTGTTGCAAGCTGAAAAATAAAGAATTAATGATAAAAAATACAATGTTATTAAACATTTTCAACGATTTGTCCAATCACGTATAATAAATTTCGTAAATGTATGTATATTTGTCCACGAATTTCTCGGCAATCAAGTTATAAAAGATTTACATCAGGTATAATTCAACTTAGGGAATATTTTTTTTTATATCATAAGATAGCAAACAAGCAGATGGGTCTCCTGATGGAAAGAGTCAACCATCACCTATAGACACCAAAGATGTTAATGGCGCGTTGCTATCTTGTGGCGAGGTCTAATGCCACATGCATAAGTTTACCGACTACCTTACCCTCCAAACCGGAACACGACAGCGACAAGCACTGACGCTATTGCGACAGGAATAGGTAAGGTTTTTTGTGATATGGGTACAGTTGACACATATTTGAAGTCAGTTTAATTTTTAAATTGCTAAGATCCATATCTTTGAGATAACCATTGCCTATAGATACCAGGTACCTATATTATTGTTACCCAGATAGGTATGTTAATGGTGCTTTGCTATCCATATAGCAAGGGTTGAAGTCAAATTTATGGTTCATTTCCGTAAGATTACTAGCTACCTTACCTTCCAAACTGAAACAAGACAGTGACAAGCATCGACACTATTACGACAGGATTAGGTAAATGCGGATGTTGTAGAACTCTACCATGTTAGTGATTATAGTTAGCCTGAAATTATTATTATTTATATTTCCCATATTGTTCAATACCACCTTTGAACAATAGACCATCTGTCATGCAGTTCGTAAAAGACTCGAAAAAGATTGATTTTCAGGTCATGACTATGGTGGTAGAGTTCCGCAACTCCTCACCAGGGTATATGGCACCACCGTTTTACCTATTTCTACCGCAATAGCGCCAATGCTTCTCATTTTCGTTTCTCGGTTCGGAGGGTAAGGTAGCTGGTAAATTTATACATGTGGCATTGCCATTCCTCCAAACGGATAGCAGTGCATCAGCATCAGTAAGAACTTCAGTGACTATAGGCAATAGTTTATCTTTTCCTCGGGTGAGATATCTGCTTGTTTGCTTTACAATGACAAAGATTGGCTAGCTTGTGAATTAAAGTAATTCGTAGGCGAAGTAGGTGACCAACATGACGTATATTTATTCAAATTTGCACAAATTATAGGAGATTATATTCTAACGTGTGTTCCATCAATTGCAACTAGTACTCGAGGAAAGCGGGCTATTTGGCAACGTCCTTGTTATGTATCATTTTTGATTTTTATGTAGTCCGATTGCAAATGTGCTATTGCAAAGCTGATATCACGTACTGTCCGCCTGGTGCAGGACTGTCACACCAATAAAGTCTTCTGTCAACAACACTGTGCCTATCGCATGCAATCGAAGGGTCAATAGCAGCTGGTGCAATGGAGATTATTCCATGATTTTTTGAACAAATACGAAGAACTATGAAAGTTTATTTATCTTGCAAGAGTCTACGAATAATAATTAAAGTTTGTCAGCTAGGAAATAAGAAAAATATCTACCTGGCTCCTGTTATTCGTAAATGGGGATATATTTCAGACAATAATTGCTCTTCTGCCGTTATATCAAGCTGAAACCGTAGCTGGAATTATATGTAGTTTCCAATCTTTCCTTTATACTCTGATTGTTGATTTTTCGTCGGAACTAGACGTCACATACCAGTCTGATATTATGTAAAGCATTTCCGTGTCACTTTCTGAGCTTGAAGTGGTAAATTCACGCCATAGATAAATATGTGTATTACTATATGATTCACGCTAAATATTTTTTAAATTATTGTTCAACCGGCCGAAATCCGGGGGTAGCTATACGAATGACGGATGATGAAATTTTGACAGATTAATGACATTATATTTTTATAGGGACATACCAATCTGTCATTTCCATACAATACACAGTAAAACCTTAACTGGCAGCCCTCCCACCCGTTAGCAACGAACCTTTGGTAATTTGACATAAGAGTCGTGTTTTTTAGGAACAGTTTTAGCTTACGCCTCGTAGAAAATCCTACTATTTGTCACTAAAACGAGTCGTTTTGCAGATATAGGAACCGGGCAATAGGAACCGGGCAGACACAAGTGTAAACGCGAGTGTGTTTTATACTTGTATAAATACTTGTTGGCTACACAGTGTGAACGAAAATATGTTTGAGTCAGTTGCAATACATGTATAAAACAAATAATTATGTTTTGACAAGTATATTCTACAAGTTGTGTACAAAGAGTATACAATACTTGGTTGTGTATAAAACAAGTATAAAACATGTGTTTTGGTGTAAACGAGGGGTAAGAGCGTATTGGTGGCGCAAGATGTATCTTGAGTTGCTACATATTATAGCTAAACCGTAATATTATAGGTAGACCAGAAATATGATGTAATTAGTAGATAATCTTTATATTTGTTCTGTGTAGATAACATTGAAAATAAAAAAATCGTGTTTTTAATAAATCAAAAATTTTTTAAAGAATTTCACTTGTAAGTAAAAAAATTTAGTCTTACATGTTTTTTATTTTGGTTTTATTCTCCTGCGCCGTGTATGTCCCGGCCTCCTTTGAAAAATAGGCCTACTGCCGTTCTGCCAGGCAGGTCGTAAAAGACGACCGATTGGCTATCGAGTCACTACCATCATGGCTACTAGGTGGTAGAGTTCTGCATTGTCTCGTCCGGGTCTGGTACCACCGCCTGACCTATTCCTGCCGCAATAGCGTCAGTGCTTGTCGCTGTCGTGTTCCGGTTTGGAGGGTAAGGTAGCCGGTAAACTTACGCATGTGGCATTAGACCTCGCCACAAGGTAGCTACGCACCATTAACATTTTTGGTGTCTATAGGCGATGGTTGACTCTTTCCATCAGGAGACCCATCTGCTTGTTTGCTATCTTATGATATAAAAAAGCCCTTCTAGGCCTGACGACTCCCTTTGATGGGAATATAATGTTTGGGTAAAAATACGCTGGCTTTTTTTAGATTCGATAAGTTTATAAGTAAGTCCATACATTAAAAGATGTAATTCTCATAAAAATACTTTCCTAACAATATTACTACGTAGTATAATTTTGCGAGCCCTTACAAAGCTTTGCATTTTGCTAGTCCATAAAAAACGGCAAAAAATCACGTTAGTTGTATGAGAGCCTCCTTAATTTTTTTTACTATCGATAGGGAAGCGCTTGATCACGATCTCGCCTGATGGTAAGCTAAGATGCGGCCTAAGGTGGAACGCGCTTCCCTAGAAGGTACCTGTTCACTCTTCTCTTGAAGATTCCTAGCTTGTACTCGCCGGGGAACACAGACTCAGGAAGCATGTTCCAGTCCCTTGCGGTTCGGATGAAAAATGTGGAGTCGAACCTCTTTTTCCGGGTAAGTGGAACGTCCACCATATGGCGATGCCTAGAATCGATAGAAACACGGCGATGGCAGAATCAAGTCGTGCAATTCCGCAGCGCACTATCCAAAGTGTACCTGATAAAAAACCGATAAACTAGCCACTCTGCGGCGATGAGCGAAGCTCTGGAGTTTTTTGCCTACCAGATCATCGTCGTTTATAAGCCTCTTGGTACGCCTCTCTGTCGCCTCAAGTGTCTCCTGCTGGTATTTGGCGGATCCATCCCAGAGGTGACAGCAGTATTCCATGCACGACCGGACTTGTGCTTGATAAAGATTGAGCAACTGTCCCGGACTGAAATACTGTTTCACCTTCGCCAGAATACCAAGCTTTTTTGAGACAACTTGGGCTTTATTGGCTCAGATTCGATGTAGGAACCAAAGTTAAGAGTAGGCGTTAAGGTGATGCCAAGGATATCGGGGTGGTCGGTTATCGGCACGGACACACCCTGGAAAGAGGGAGATAGGTGGAATGGACTCCATTTAGTGGAGAATAGACACGCTTGGGTCTTAGTCGCATTAAACTTGACCAGACTGGCATCGCCCCAATCGGCGACTGCCTGTAAGGACAGGTTCAAACGATGGACCACCGCCTCCCTGAGAGACCGGATCTGTGCCGTACTGGCTCGCGCGCTGGATGCGTAACTCTTCACAACAGTGCTATCGTCTGCGTACCCATAAATACCGGGCTTCAGCGGGTTGTTAATGTGTAGCAGGAATAGAGTTGCGGAAAGAACCCTGAGAGACTCCGACATTTATTGTCATTTGGTACGACGAACCGTCGACTACTACCCTAATCGACCGGCCACTTAGAAAATCTGCGATCCAGGCGCAGAGACCAGTAGGCAGACCATACGATGGAAGCTTGCTAATAAGACTATCGTGCCAGACCCTGACAAAGGCATTCGAGATATCAAGGGAGACAGCTAGCGCTTCACCATGATTCTCGATGGCCGCGCTCAAGATGTAGGTGGCATACGCTAGAAGATCCCCAGTTGACCGATTTCGGCGAAAACCGTATTGGCGGTCACTGAGCAGATCGTTCGCTTCTAGGTGTGCCATGAGCCTGCTGTTCAGTACACGCTCCATAGTCTTGCAGCGTATGGACGTGACTGAAATTGGTCTATAGTTGGAGGGGTCGACATGACTGCCTTTTTGGGCACAGACTGCATGTTGGCAAGCTTCCATGATTTCGGTACTTCTCCAGTCGTCATGAAAAGGCGAAATAGGCATGTCAACCCAGGAGCGAGTTCAGGTGCACAGGTTTTAAATACCAACTGTCCCGGACTGAAAGTGAATGGCTGGAATCCCATCAGGGCCACTGGCTTTGTTCACGTCTAGATTCCGCAGCGTTTTAAGAACCTCAGTCTGACGGATGCGAATTTCCGGCATATTCACCTCGCATCCAGGTAGACTGGGTGGTTTCGCGTTGGTGGGATCTAGTCACGAATTATCAGCAAATAGTGTAGCGAATAGGTTTGCTTTCTCTACGGCAGTGTGAGCCAGCGTCCCGTCTGGTTTCAGCAGTGGAGGAAGTGAGTGGCGGCAGAAATTCGATTCAACCGACTTTGCCAGGGAACAAAAGGCTTTACTACCTGAAGAGAATGAAGCCAGTTTGTTCCCAATACGGCTGACGTGATCGAATCGCGCTTTCAGTAGAACCATTTTGCAGGACTTGGCGGCACGGTTGAAGGCTTTCTTCTTCTCCGATCCGTCCTTGGCCTTGCGGTGTCGAGCATCTGCTCAGGCCAGATATGCTTCATGCTTTAGCACCTCAGTGCGTCTACAATCGGCTCTGAACCGGAGTTGAGCTTTACTGGACATGGCTATGTCGGAGAACAGAATAAAATATTCCATTCCTTGCCGTAGCACATTTGTCACAGCATCCGCGCATGCCGAGTAGTTTTCAGAAGCAAAAGCAAACAGGTTACCAGGGATAAGACGCAAAGAACAAACGCATCTCGTCCCAATCTGCTGACTTGTATCGCCATACGCGCCGAGACCCCCTGGGACTGGGATCGGGCGTCGAGTAGACAGATACAGATTTCACCAGACAGTGATCAGAGCTGCCAAGGGGCGAGGAAATCGCCACCGAGTAGCGGTCTGGATCCGTAGTCAGCAGAAGATCCAAGCAATTGGCTGTATGGCTGTTAACGTCAGGAACTCGCGTCGCTCCATGAACCAGCTGGGTGAGATTTGATGCTATAGCGAGTTTACGCATCTCTCTTCCAGCGAGGTCAGTGCACTGGTATGGGTATAGCCACTCCTGGACGTGGGCATTGAAATCCCCCAGAAGCACTAGCTGAGCGGAAGGGTATTTGTGTTGAGCAGCATCCGCCGCTTCACTTAGATACTCTGTAAGTCCGATCGTCTCCTGGTCTCCGATGTGCGCTCGGTAGACACAGGCATAGAAAAGCTTCTCTAGGCCTGTGTCCACCAGTGTCCATAGTACGGAGAAGCGGGGATCTTCTAGATACCGGAGACGGCGAAAGCAGATGTCGTCACGGACGTACGCGCACACACCCGACCGAGCTTTAAAATTATGCTCCAGGGTGTAGTCGGGATAGGTTAAGTACGCCAAATCAGACGGGCATCTTAGTTGTGTCTCCGTGAGGAACAAGATAGGTACATGGTTTATGAGCCTTTAGGTGGAAATGGACTGCAGCGAGATTGGAATGTAAACCTCTGATGTTGGTGAGGTCTACTTTCATCGAGAGGAAGTGCTGCCGTTGTACAACGTTATTCCTGTACCTTGTTCTTTTCATTTAATAGAGTGAGTGAAGTAGGTGTGAAGACGGCAGTGAATCGAGGCGCTATACTTCCGGACCTGAGACACATACCTCGAAGTTACACTGTGGGGGACTAGTCTGGGTACTGCGGGGTCCCCCCCCCCCCCAGGAATATCCATAGGGCCCTCTCATCCGGCACTATGGCGCATTTTGTGATTTTTCGCTAGTTGGCGGGGCAGCCTTTCACATGTGGCTAGCACGCTACTTGGGCCCCCTACTGACTAGCGGTCGGCCAGAGGTGCACCGTGCCTCGGATCCCGCTACCCTCCATGACTAGTCTCCAGATGCATCAACGTCAGTGTGTATCAGATCGTCCAGATTGTATAGGCGCAACTGATTCGACGCGTCTTCACTAAAGCTACATCAGCGTTAACGTGACGTGAAAACGGACGCTTGGCGCCACGACTTCAGCTGATGGGTGGTCCCTATAGTCGCGACATATGTCTCCCACCATATCACCTGATTAGCACCACCCAGAGGCCACGTGTAGGGATACAGATTTCCGGGTGTTCTACGGACAAAGGTCGTTCAGCCCCCACAATTTGTTTTATATGTATTAAAAAATGTTTGTTTTATATGTATGGTTTATTTTTAAAGTGAATATACAACTAAAATGATGTAAATATTTCAAGCGTCTACCGGTTGTTATTTAGATCAAGAAAAAAATTGCACAAAAAGCACATTTGTGGTGTGGTAGCCCCCTTTAATATTTATTTTATTTTGTTTTTAATATTTGTTGTTATAGTGGCAATAGAAATACATCATCTGTGAAATTTTCAACTATCTGTCATGGTTCATGAGATACAGCCTGATGACAGACAGCGAAATCTCAGTATTGGGGTCACGTTTTACTTTTTGGGTACTGAACCCTAAAAATTATCATATTTTATGTGATTCTAGAATTTATATACATATCACTTGTTTATATACTACTTATTTACACATTTTAAGATATTATTTACATTAATATTTATATGTATTGAATTGAAATTTTATCAAACTATTTTAATTTACATTAAAATGTTGAGATACATTTTATTAACCAATCCAAGAAAAAAATTATTTTTACATGCACTTTTGACGAGTCGATATTTTTAGATTACCACCAGATCGGAACACGGCCGCACATTGAGAAGTCCGACTGAACAACTCAGTGAGCTTGTCTTGGTTTTCTTATAATTTACAAATTGGATTTATTATTCAATTAAAATGTTTACATTATTTATTTTTTTAATTACATAATAATAGATAACAGACTGCTGAATAAACTGCAATTTTTTCAAACACAAGTAAAACTAATAATTTGCTGTTTAAATTTAAGATTTAATCAAATAATGATAATTCATCATATGCTAAAAGTGATCTCTTGGCATCTTTTGGTGGTTGAGTACTCCGTGGTGTTGGAGCCGGTGTCCATGAACCTTGTTGTGGAGGCCGCCGGGCAAATGTAATTTTCCAACCTTCTTCACATCCATCTAGAGCAGTTTGAGCATGAGACGCCAATTCCACAGATTCAAATGTCAAAAATGCCCTGCATAATAAAACAATTTTCTATTTAGATTATTGTATGATAAATTGAAAAAATGCGTAAATTAGTATATATGGACATATGTAAATCACTGCAATTTTATATTCAGTCAGATACAAATCATACGATTGCAATTATATAACTGCTATGAAAGTGAAAATACGTAAACATGAATATGTTGATTAAACTATTAAACGGATTTTAATACAACTAAGCTTAAACATCGATCAAGAGAGTATAATTTATCAGAATATTATATGTTCATGATATTTCTAACTTTACACAATAAAGTACCGGCTTCTGCTAGTTCCACTAATATAACTAATATGATAATAATAAAAATGCTAATATCTGTGTACGTATTTTGTTATTTAATCACAGCAAGCTTTGCAGTATACAATACGACCAATAATTCCTCTATTTTAAGTAAGTGTTGTTAATTATGTAAATAAAACATACTTAATGATTGGCAAAACGGATTAGTTCTTAAATAGTGATAGGTACAAAGACTTAACCTAGTATAAAGTAGCACAAGAATCATAGATTCAAGTTAGTATGTGCCTGTAAAGGTCGATTTGGATAAAGCATTTTTGTGAGTTTTTTTAAATAAACCTATTTTAAAACTTAATAAGTGTGTCTTGTCTCAATATTTTTTTTCAACTATGTGGTCCTTAAGTGCTGTGAAAACGTTGTGTTATAAATCAGTTTTAATTAATTATCGAACGAAACTGCAAACATCAGATAGCTCTGTTTAAGTCACATTATTGATTAAAAAGTTAAAATTACTACACAAACCAAAGCGTAGGTAATATCACAGTGTAATTTTTATGGGTGATTTTATATTAATGCAATTACATAAAATAAAGTTTAAATAACGTAACTTAAACACATATTGTTGAAGTAATTTAATATAAAAATATTTAAACAAGAGCTACACTTTATGCCTAAAGCTTATTTCTTAGAAATTAAAAAAGCTTACTTGTCATCATCAGGTTCCTGGATGAATGTAAAAGGTTCAAAGGAAGTAAGACGGCGTCTTAGAACTTCTTCAGTTATTTGTTGACCAATTAACTGCAGGGTATTAGTTTTGCCACTGTTATTTGATGTTTCTCCACCACTGACATTACTATTGACACGTTCACCTTTCTCTTCTCTGAAATATATTACACACATTTATTTATTTCAATTTTGCACACATACACTCAACTGCCTCGTGGTTTAGGGGTAGCCTATTCGGCTCAGATCATGAGGTACCGAGTTCGATCCCCGAGTGGGGAAGTGCTATTGAGGTTTTTCTTGAAAATCTAAAATCTCAGTAGCAGTTCGGAGTCTGGCGGAGTGGTGTATTTACCACTTCTATGCACGTAAAGCTGTCGGTCTCGGTTATCGCTAGAAAATATTCGATAATCGTTAACATGTCGGTAAATTCGGCGATGAGGATCACCACCTATTTCGCCAACCGGCAAATTTGTGAATCACGGTGAAATGGAAAGTCTATAGACGTTCTGTTTATTCTGCCTACCCGCAAGGGAAGCGAGCGTGATGATACTTTTTTGCACACGTAAATTTGCAATTTAGACTTGAACTTTACTTGAAAGTGAAAACAAACAAAGAAGGCGCAAGAGGTGCACACATTAATTTAAGATACAGTATCTGGTAGGTATCAGGATTTATTTAGTTGCAAGTAGGTATATTATGAAAAGTGGTCATGGGAAATATGTATTTCCCATGACCACTAAACACGAAAAGCATGTGCTTTTAGTAGATTAAAAAATTAAAATCTTATGACCACAATCACTATCAAGAAAACACTAACTAGAAAGAAAATTTAGCGCCATTAGAAAAAGATAAATTTGTGTTGTATTTAGTTTATATTAAAATAGCTTATATTTTATATTGTTTACTTATAAAAAGTATCATCGTGCCAGGTTCTCTTCATGGGTAGTCAGAGTATACCAAACATCTGTAGACTTTTGTCCACGTAATATATTGTATTGCAATATAACAATTTTCGTCGATAAGAGTAGATAGTATGAAGGTTAACAAAATCCAGGAGGGGGCAGCTCCCCTCCCTGCCTCCACTGAGTATGCTCATGTACACTATGAAATGGAAATAGTATAGTTACCCGATTTGAGATTTTTCGAAGATAGAAATTGTCTTGTTAAAACGAAGCTGTTCACAAAAAATCAGCTTGTTATTAATAAAAAAAGTTTGTTTGTGGGACCATGGTCTATAATACTAATTAACAGATTAATATAAGTATAGCTACTAACTTTTCTCTAGCAGTAACAAAAGAATCATAAAGATATTTGACCCGTGGTGCTGGTTTTTCTTCAGGTGGTGGTTCTTGAGAGGCACTAAATGGTTGATATGAAGCAACTCCACCAGCAGTTCCTGTTGATCCACTTAATTTTCTTTCCCTGCCTGTAATTACATTAACCATATAATAAGTGAATCAGTCCGATACCGAGAATACATTGAACGCCCTCATATATATATATATATATATATATATATATATATATATATATATATATATATATATATATGTAGTAATACAATGGTACAGGAGAGGGGGGGGGGGGGGTTAGCAAACCTCTCTTAACCCTTAAATCAGGATGCGAATTTCAAATGCAACCTCATTGTATTTATTAACGTAGTGCACTTGAAAGGGGCAGCTTGTTTTGTGTAAGTTAGTAAAAAGGCAGAAGAAATTATTGAGAGCTGATCAACGAAACATGGCTTTCGTTTAGTTGAAATCTTATCCCTCACTAAGAATTTTAGGATATAGGAACTAACCTGCTCTAGGTCGTTTAAATGTTGCATTTTGAGGTTGTGGTGGAGGGCTCTTGATAGCTTGAATGGCTCCACTTTTAATAAGTTTTCGGGCGATTTCTCGAGCATCTCTCGCTTCAGTTGGCCTTTTAGGTAATATAGGTTTTTCTGGTTCCTGTTTAGGGGCTTTCAGGGCTTGCAACGCTTTCTTTTTTTTCTTTAATTTTTGATACTTTGCTTGTAACATCAACTCCTCTTCCGTTAAATTTGATGGGAAATGTAAATAAACCATTTTCAATAAAAACCTATGTAAGTAAAAACTAAAAACAAAAGGTTATTTTTAGTCATAAAATAATAATGTTTCTATAAAAGCTGACATTATTATATGATGCTTTTTATTTAAAACTGATAATATTAAATATTTAAATAAAATATGTAATTACTATTTTTTGATTAATATTAATTTCACATATTTTCACATATTAACCAATCCAGAGTAGTCGTGTGTAGTTCGCGAATGAATCCTTCAATTGGACCACAGATCAGATAATTGTAGCTAGAATTGGACTACTTTAGTTGCGTTTAGTTCACCCTTCACTAGTTCAGTTTCAATTAATCTATATCTCTAGTTCGCGTAGTTCACCGCGAACGAAACGATTACGAGAGTCGAAGATTGCCGATCACGCGCCGATGGGAGTGACACAATCTCTCATCATCAAGCAGACACAATCTCGGCCCGGCTGAACTTGATACCGGTTAACTATATCACTCGTACTTTCGTGTACAATGTACATACATAGGTACTTGCGAAGAGCGATAAAATGAATTCTTTAATTATAAGCGTTCATTGCTTATTGGGCATGAACGTAGTTTTGATCTTCAATTAGTATAAACGCAATGCATAAAATGTCATAATGTTTGTTTGAATTTATCAAAAATCAAAAATTACAGTGAAAATAAAAGTTTAGAAAAATCAGCTTAAAGTTAAGGCCATAAGAAACATTTTGCTGTATTCGGCAATTGTAAACACTATTTTAGTAAGAACTTTTAATCTTTCATTAGTAAAAGTACAAATAAAAAAACGAAAAAATAGTACAAATAAAAAATATACTTTATTTTAAAATTGTTTTACTATCGCTTCAACGTTTATCTCGTTCGCAAAAATCATAAGACTCATTACACACTACTTAGTTCGATTAACAAACGAAGGAAAATCAATGTGCTGAGAAATGACAGCGACTCAAGCCATTGGACTAGATGAACTACTGAACTAAAAGAGTGATATACTTCGCAGTGATCAAAAGATATGTTCATATCTTTTCAATTCAGTGACACATTCCGCGCACCTCTAATCCAGAGGATACCTATAATAGCTTTTTTCTAGACGTGTGTAGTTCGCGAATGAATCCTTCAATTGGACTACTTCAGTTGCGTTTAGTTCATCTTTCACTAGTTCAGTTTCAATTTATCTATATCTCTATTCTCTAGTTCGCGTAGTTCACCGCGAACGAAACGATTACGAGAGTCGAAGATTGCCGATCGCGCGCCAGTGGGAGTGACGTAGCAGACACAATCTCGGCCCGGCTGAACTTGATACCGGTTAACTATATCACTCGTACTTTCTTGTACAATGTACATACATACTCGCGAAGAGCGATAAAATGAATTCTTTAATTATAAGCGTTCATTGCTGATTACGCATGAAAGTAGTTTTGATCTTCAATTAGTATAAATGCAATGCATAAAATATCATAATGTTTGTTTGAATTTATCTAAAATCAAAAATTACAGTGAAAAATAAAAGTTTAGAAAAATCAGCTTAAAATTAGGGCCATAAGAAACATTTTGCTGTATTCGGCAATTGTAAACATTATTTTAGTAAGAACTTTTAATCTTTCATTAGTAAAAGTACGAATAAAAAAACGAAAAAAATGTACAAATAAAAAATATACTTTATTTTAACATTGTTTTACTATCGCTTCAACGTTTATCTCGTTCGCAAAAATCATAAGATTCATTACACACTACTTAGTTCGATTAACAAACGAAGGAAAATCAATGTACTGAGAAACGATAGCGATTCAAGCCATTGGACTAGATGAACTACTGAACTAAAAGAGTGATATACTTCGCAGTGATCAAAAGATATGTTCATATCTTTTCAATTCAGTGACACATTCTGCGCACCTCTACTTTTTTATGATACCTAATTAAGTATGGTTTCGATATATCAAATCGTAACTTATATCGGATACGTGTTTATTATCATACCATATCGATATCTAAATATACATAACCGATTTCACAAAAACTTCATCAAGTTAATAGTTATGGTTTATCCAAAGCGCAATGCAACAACACAACACAGTTCAGAGTCTCGTAATAATGAAAAATATCTTATTGCAACGAAACAAACGACTCCAAACTCTACTATCTTAACACTTTCTGTTTACAATGACACTCTAACGGCCCCATGTTCCATTTCTCGTCATAAGAGTACCAATTAAACTTAATACTTATAGCAACAAAACCAATGACCCAAAACTTGGTTGCCTCGTCAAAACTCTACATCTGAGAGTTCTAGTCCCTATATACAGGCTACATCATGATATTAGCTGGATAGTACCATAATATTGCACTGTGATGGAACTTACAAAAGTTTGCCAAGTTTCAGTACAAATAAATATCAGGAAGTCGATAAATATGGTTTGCAATATTTAGAAAATCTTTTATTTACATACAAATATTTAAATATTTAAATAAAAGTTGATATCTTCGAACGAAGATATTGATGTAGCATCAGGTCTAGGTCACCATGTCATTGCAATATAACTGAAGTAATAAAATACAAAATTTAGCATCGATAAAGCCTTTACAAGTTGCTAAATACCTTTCATCAAGTTGAAAAGAGCTGGTGGTTTCAACGGCTGCACAGATTCTATTGATTCACAGTTAAAAACCATCTCGCAAAATAGGGCTTTCAAGTAAAAAAAATCGCAACTAAATCGGACCATCCGACAGGGCTCTACGATGTACGGACAGATACACAGACATACCTCTGAAACTTATAACAACCCGCGTTTTTGCGTCGGAGGCTAATAAAAATAGTAGTAAAAATTTTAATAAAATATAGTATCTATATAATTTCCACTAGTAATAATTTTGTGTTATTCTGATTCCAACCCTGGCATACTAGTGAATGAAACAAAAGTACTCTTTTGTTTTATTCGCTCATCACACCGCGCGTCACGGTCGCGCATTTTTCCGCACCGCAATTCGCGTTGCCGGTAGCTGTGGCATACTTCATAGAGTTTTCTACATTTGTTTTCGCTCGCCGCGCCGCAATTTGCGTTGCTCGCGCCGCGCGAGCTGTGGCCGGGCCGTTATACTTTTATATTTTTACCGATACTATTGAAAAAAAAAAACGCCACTGTCGATGGTACAAAACTAACGTCGATAGTAAGTGTAATATTGACGATCTATACTAAAGCATAATATTATATACTAGTCTATGATCTATACTATCGATACTATCGGCTTAATCGATTGTTTATTCATCTCCAATGCTAATCGATAGTATCGATACT
This sequence comes from Apodemia mormo, assembly GCA_036924255.1. Taxonomy (NCBI): domain Eukaryota; kingdom Metazoa; phylum Arthropoda; class Insecta; order Lepidoptera; family Riodinidae; genus Apodemia; species Apodemia mormo. Next base: position 28,633,828 of record JAUPFN010000003.1, on the reverse strand, counting down.
ATCGACTTTACAATCGCTAGTATAGGTTTTTTAGATTAAAACTATCGATTGTAAAACTATCGATTTTTCGGCAACACTACTTGCTATCTATGTAACACAGACCCAATGACGTGTTAATATTACCCATTCACAGATTATTTATGTCTAAATACCCATTGACGAAGAGTACCACGACTTGGGTGGAGTGTCTCTCTTTCTTTTAAATAAAGCGCCAATCGCCATATATAAGTGCGGCCATGCGTAGTTTGCAAATTACTACTGAGTAATTCTACTAATTTGAGAAACAGCTTTGCATTGCATAAGTAAATACGTAATAATTAAAATAAGCACATTTTAGAACTCACTGTGTTAATTACAATACATTTTATGCTAATGTATTTATCGTCGTGTATGAATAAAAGGGTTTTAACTATTACCGAATATGTAAAAATCTACCATTCGATAGTTTATTTACACTGGCAATTGAAGAAAGGGACAACATCCACTCTTGTCGTTGTCTTGCTCAGAACGTTTTTCCCCTCTGTTAAGTAAGAAACAAATGTCAACTTCACCGGTAACGAAATAAAGTACATTTTTATATTCCAAATATTGCTTCGTAACAATTCCAGTTATCGTATATAAGTTCCTCGGATATTACCACTGGACTTGTTGTTGTCAAAGAATTTTTGTGTCAATTTGAATATCGCTATTTTGGCGCTGTAGACCGATGCGAGCGTCCATGGAACTAAAAGTAGTGATGCCCACATGTCGACATCTTCGATAAGTTTATCGATCGTATAATATTTACAGCTAGGTGTTTCATGAAAATACTTAAATTATTGTATTAGTTATAAAAAAAATAAATATAAAAAAATAGAGTGATTCGATATGAAGATTTCCCCATTGGAGAATAGACCAACTGCCCTTCTGCCAGCACGTCGTAAAAAGTGACCGGTTAGCTATTACATGTCACTGCCATCGTGGCTACTATACTAGGTGATAGAGTTCCGCAACGTCTCATTTCAGGTATTTGGTAACACCGCTTTACCTATTCCTACCGCAATAGCATCGATTCCTTCATTATCGTGTTCCGGTTTTAAGGATAAGTACAAATAGCCACGTGCCATTAACATCTTTTTTTGTCTATAGGCTATGGTTTCTCTGTCAGGTGAGACATATGCTTGTTTGCTTATGATATATTAGCGGCCCGCCCCGGCTTCGCACGGGTATTAAATATATAGCCTGTGTCACTCAGTGAAAAAAAATGATTAAAATCGATCCAGTAGTTTTGATTAATTATTCATTACTGCCCGTGGCCCGCACGCGTTAAATTTGCAGTAAAACAATTCCCCTTTCCCCACCGACCACATAGCCCATAGACACCTAATAATAGGCGAATGACTTGTGTCAACACATCTGACTTATAGTTCCGATATAAATGTCCCCGCGCCAATGAGTAGTGATTGGGTAATCAGTGTCGACCAATCAGATGCTCTGTACATTACTATCTTTCACTGTGGCCTTGAGTTAGCCAATTACGGCGTTGCAACCCCACTTCGTCTTACCTCAGCTAGTTGCCAGAATGCATTCAATACGAAAAATCAAATATTAGCCGTCTATAGGCTGTGTGGTGGGTGCCTTTCCCTATACGATGAAGATTTCCTGCCATCTTTGGAATATCTAAATTCATAAAGGTACTAACTACATATTTAGTTTTTACATTTTTACCTATTTCTTTTATTTTTACTATTAATATATTGTTGTCAGAATGTCTTTATATACAACGTTCACAACTTTCATGCCATTAGACAATACAAACATGTTTTCTTTAGAGGTTACTCTTGAAAGAGCGACATATAGCGGCCATGTGAAAAACAGTCAACGCTCAAATCTAAGCCTGCAACGTTGAAGGTTTGACCCTGCGATTTATTAAGGTGAGGCATCGGGACAAACGGGAAAAAACCTGGTTTGCTAAATCACGTTTTTTTTACATTGATTGTTAAATAACAATTTTATAAAAATTATACGATATACCTGAAGATATTATCTAAGGAATGTGCTAACTGATTACGTGATAGAATGTACTTTACTCGATCATATAAAATTCCGAAAACAGGCTAAAAATCTCTAAAACAACTAATTAGTTCATACTATTTCTAATCTTTCACATGATTTTTGTATGGTAATATTTAGTTAAAAAAATGTGTAAACGGTTGACTCTGCAGACCATCCCTGAAACTTCCCGCTAAGTTAAGGTATTTTAAGCTCAAAGGAGTAAAAGCTATAAGCAACGATTTTTTCAGTTCATTTATTTTGTCAAAAATGGCAGTATATTAATTTTTATAAAGCTGTATATTTTGGAAAAGATGATCGATTTTGACCTTTTGAATGCCATTCGACTTAATTTTTGAGATCTAAAATATTGCTTTAGCTAAATAATCGATAGGTTGAAAAATTTCTGCTTCGAACAGTGTCAAAGAACAATTTTTCATAAATTTTCGTCATTGATAAATCTCAAACAAATTTTTTGATCTAATTTACGGTATTTGACGCAGTTTAAAAAGGAGACAAGTTCATAAAATTTTAAGTTAATCAGTGTATTAACGTGAAAGTTATTTCAAAAATATTAAGTAAGTTTGCTAAAAACAACGTAATTTTAATATTTGAAAAGTTAATTTTAATTTTTGAGAGTTAGATTCGATTTTGATTTTTGAAACGGCATTCGACGTAGTTTTTTAGTACTAAAATTAAAAAACTAAAAAATACCAAAAAATGGTTGGTTGAAAAATTTCGAAGTTATGTCGAAAAAACACCTTTTTTCAAAATTTTTCGTCAATGATTACCCCCAAACGGATAAACCGATTTTGATGCAATTTATGCATTGGATGTCGTTTTTTGAGGAATAGATCTGATTAGTTTTTGTACTCATTCGGCACATAAATCTCGAAATGATATTAAAAAAAATACTGTTTCGCCGAAAACATTTTTGAGGTTTTTTCAAAATTTCTCAAAATCTCCTGGGCCGACTTGGTTCAAATTTCCAGGAAGTCTAAGTTAAGTGAAATTCAATCGAATGCTATCAAGTATCAACTGCGTTACGATCGGTTGAGCCGTTAAAAAGTTATGAGATGTTTACATATATACAAACACACACACACACGCACACACATACATACATACATACATACATACATACATACATACATACATACATACATACATACAGACATACATACAGACATACTGACGTCATCGTGAAAATAGTCGGAAAAGATTCCTAGGACCTCAAAACGTGGAGATTTTGTGAAAATTCGATTTTCGAAAATTGGGGCAAAATCAGTAACTTCCTTACCTACATACGTAGCGGGAAGTTAAAAAAAGAATGTACTAAATTTTGGTTTTCAGCTGAAGTCCTATATTTATTTATCCGAAAATTAATACGTTTTCCAGCGGTTTCAGAACACCGCGCGCGCGCCGCCGACCGGCCGGTAACCCCGCAACCGCTATGCCCCTGCATTTTAAATCTGTAATATTTTCGAAAATATTCATGTAAATTACATACTTTAAACGGCCATATTGACATATATTAAATTAACAATATATTTAAGGTATTTAATTGGATAAGGATTAGTGCTGTATTGCTTAAAAATGCTTCGAAAATAAGCCATTATTTCTCGTAAAAAGTAAATGACATAAAAATGCTATTGTGGGTTATCCATAAGAGATAGACATATACCATCGTGGAGTTTTCTGTAGACCTTTTCAAGGTGTACAAATACTAAGTACATTATTTTGATAAATCTCGTGAGGATCAGCCTGCGTATGCAATGTAAGCGGAAAAAAATATAATTATTTACGACATGACATCAGAAAACTCAAAAATTACAGTATTTCTCTACTATATATTAAATGTTATTATACATATAAACCTTCCTTTTTAATCACTCTATCTATTAAAAAAAACCGCATCATAATCCGTTGCGTAGTTTTAAAGATTTAAGCATACATAGGGACATAGGGACATAGGGACACAGGGACATAAGGACATAGGGACAGACAGAGAATGCGACTTTGTTTTATACTATGTAGTGATGTTAAAGAAAAATTATTAAAATATATTCTAATAATTTGTAAAGTAGAGAAAATTGTGCAGGTAAGGGTCACTAGTAATATTATAACAACGATATTTTTTTGTCTTTCTTTCACGCAATATCGGTTTAACAGATTTAAATGAAAGGAAGATGCAAATCCTGGTCCCACCTTCCAATAGCTATGTGTGTTATATCGTTGGATAGGTATTTTTGAGCTAAATAAAAGTTACTGTGGCGTCAAGTTCGAAATCGTAGTCCGTTCAGAGTTATTCTTTATTAAAAAGGAAGTTTTATCAGTAGCCAAATAATCACTCGATTAAATCTCGATTGGTCACTATTTGCCGCTGAGTAGGGGAAGTGGTTAACGGCAGGTTCGTGTAGGTAATTCATTAAATACACTGGAAAAACTAGAATTTACCGATCAGTGACAGAGACAGAAATACTTTTGGAACACGCGTTCCTCGTTCCTGGTATTACGTTTAGGTACCTATTTGATTTTAATATTTTATAGTATTTAGTAGTCTGTGGAACTGGGATGAAATGGAATACGTGGAATGGTAATGTGATATTTTTGGATAAGGTAGGAACTAATCTCGTGAAATACCTAATCTCTGTACTTAATCCAATATACACATACGCCTTACCTCTAGTCAGAAGTTATTATAGGCTGTAAATTATAAGTTGCAAAGCTGTCTTCTTAGTCCACATTATCGTGATGGGCATCATCGGAACCCTACATTGCGCGTGGTCCGACACGCACTTTACCAATATTTTTTTTGTAAGTATTATAATAAGTGAATGAACTGTAGTGAATTATCAACACATACAATCGCTATTTGCTGTACCGTATACCTAGAATTTACCTTTTTTTATCATAGGATAGTAAATAAGTAGACGGTTCTCCTGGTGAAAAGATATAGCCGTTGCCTATACCTAGATACCAAAGATATTAATGCTGCGTTGCTATCTGTCGAGCAGGGATAGAATGCCACGTGCATAAGATTACTAGCTACCTTACTCTTCAAGCCCGAGTACAAGTACTGACGGGAGTATGTAAGGCGTGGTACCGAATCCAGGCGTCATATTAGTGACTCTTATCAGCCTTCTCTCGCCTTCTGGCATTAATTCATGTGACAATAAACACAAATCTTTTAGCGGACGTCATGCCGTAGTAAAAATGTCATCTTGATGTTGTCATTTTTATAGCAACCACACAGCATTTAATATAAATATTACCACGCGCGGCGTGATGTAATTAGAACGTCATGACAGTCCAAAGCGTTTTCGCGATAAATTTAATTTCAATTTTAAAACGCGACATTTTTGTTATATTTCACGATATTTAAAAAATAAATAGATTTCTGGTTAATATACCTGATAACGTAAATTATTAAACAGTTTTCCAAAGGCAACTAACTTATTATCACGATTCACGATAAATATAGGTTTTAATTTGAAAGTCCGTTGGTCGAGTGCTTAGACCCTAACTAAGCAATCGATGGGGTTCGAGCCCGATTCCTGACAGGGACAAAACTACACAAATTATTATTGTTACTTTCCATCATCTCGATTTAACAATCGGCTCGATGATTGCCTCGTCCCGTGGCCCACAGGAAAAGAGGCAACTATTTCCCCATTACGTTCTTTTACTTCTCTTTCGTGTATTGAATGATGTTTGTGTATCAGATTAATGAGTCGTGATTGACGATTGTTGTGTAGTTTGTGTGTCAGTTGATGTTTGATTGATTTGTGTCTTAATTCGTCTGAACCTTTTCATACGTGTTTTAGGTAGTGAATGGGATACGTTTGATTATTCTTGCGTATTTTGTGTGTCTGAACTCTGAGGATTATTGCGTGATTGGTATTCTAGCTCTTCTTCGTCGTCTTCGGGCGTGACTGATGACTGTTGTGTGCTTAGCGATTGTTTTGTTAGTTATGTATCTGATTACTCATTACTCTTGTGTTGTATATATTATGTGATGGGCGATTCTTGTGTAGTTTGATTTCGTTGTGTGCTTTGTGTTTTCACGTTGTGTTTTAATGTACTTGATGTATCAGCATGGGCGTACCCAGGTTCTGGGCCAGGGGGGGCAACCGCAACATTTTAAGATTATTTTTATCTTAATATCTACAACAGTACATAGCTAGTAGAGAGGTAAACCAATTCCGGGGGAGGGGGGGGGGGGGGAGGGGGGCGCAGCTGCCCCTCCCTGCCCTTCCCTCGGTACGCCCATGTGTATCAGGATTTAGGGTGCTGTTTACAAACACGGTATCTCCAAATACTTTACTGAGTATAGTTGATGAGCGTAGTTATACGCTCATCAACTATACTCAGTAAAGTACGAAGTACTCAGTAAGTAACGAGCAGTTATGCTCGTTTTGTAGGGTAGTGATATCGATGAAAGGATCTAATTGGTCCGTGTACTTTTTAATGTTTTAATTACTATACCTATAGCACCTATAACAATAGGGATGACAGTCGCTTGCGTGTTCCACAAGCGTCTGACTTCAGTTTTGAGAAGGTAATGCTTGCTTAATTTTCTATCTCTTTTGGATTTATATTATAACAGATGGGATTGTTACATCTACTAAATATGTTTTATTATTAATTTTATCTATATAATGTAGTGGCATCAATAACCGACAAGAAGCAATGATCGACTTTTTTTCACGTTGCTTCTTCGATCAAAATATCCGAAGCGTTACTTACTACCTATTATACAGCGACTGTTAAAACAAAATGCTGACCTTCGTTTGAAAATGACCACGTCAGAACCGAGTGCGGGTAGTATAATTCTTGCCAAAAAGGGTAGGTATTGTTAAGAGGAATCTTTAGAGAAGCAGGTAGGTAAATACAATTTTACTTCATTATCTTAATGTAACAAAACTCACGGGAATTTGATGTTTTGTGTGGAACCACGACTACCAACTACCACACCACCCACATTCGGAATTTATTAAATATTTATCAAGAAAAGTCACAACAGTTATTTCAGCTCAAAAGTAGTAAATAATATTATAGTTTGAAAATAGCGATACACTTTTACATTGTAATTTGTAATGAAGACGTGGTTTTACATTTGATTTGTGCCAGAAATAAATCTAAACAAGCGGATCATTTGAATTCTCTTCCTTTTACATGAGAGTAAGGCAAGGGATAAGAGGGGAAGTGCTAGCTAAAAATTCAGAAAATGCAAATCTCAATGATTTCATGGAAAATGTATCCTCAGAATATAACTTGAAAATAATGTGTCTTGCAGTGTGTTTGTAGTACAGCCAGTCAGCATTGTTAACCTAATAATTCCATCTTTGAGAAAGTCCATTAAGAAACTTTGTCTTTCACCAAATTTACCTAAAGTAACCCACAAATCATCTACCTCCACAACCCAATATAAACTATACTATCATAAACGTGCGTAGCATTTGCACATCCCTGCCGTAAAGACATACATCCGCTGCAAGTAGTACAGAATGAATACTTGCGTATTGTCACGGATGCATTGTGGTAGATGCGAAATGTAGACTTACATGAAAATCTCGAATTGCCAAGTTTAGCAAGGTATTTCTAAGATATTTCGATCGTACAAACTCACAATCCAACCTATTGGTGGTAGCCGCGACAGACTACATCCTAGATGGAAAAATCATGATCCCAAATTATAGTATATAATAATAGTACAGGTTAGCTTATTAAAAATGTATTAACAGTTTTTGATGCCAAGTTTTTTGATAATGAGATGAGAGAATGAACATTTTTCAACTTTTTCTGTCAACGATAACTCTAACGAATCGACTGCTAGATCTGACGCACCGCATTTGACTTAGTTATTTAAGAATAAGAAGATGTTAATTACATTTTCAAATCTATCGATGCATTAATTTGGAAGTTATTTTAAAAGAAACATGTTTTCGGCACCTTTCAACTAAAAGTTTTTCATAAGTAAATTCGCGTAATTCTGTGACTCACTTAATTCGGTGGTAGGACGTTTGGACTCTTCTACAACATTATATAAATAATATTCATAACATTAAAATTAATCTTATGATGTGGCCTTAAAGCTTCTTTTCGTGTACAAAATATTGTCTAAATCGTGCAAGTGAGGCAGTAACAATTCCGTGATTTGACATTGCGCCAGACATTTTTTGCTTTTCGGCGGCAGTGTACGACTGTGCTGCAATATTTAATTCGTTTTAAATAGATAACATAAGTATAATTTTATGAAACCTGGACAATTAGTTGATAAAAATGTAAGAATAATTAGTACTGGTAGTAATTTTAGTTAATCCTGATTAGTTTTTGCACAATACGTTATTTTCTGAACTCAAAAGTTAACGATTTTCAATATTTAAACGCGAAACAAGTCACCGAATTAACCAAGGTAGGTTGAACTTTATTAGGGCGAGCGAAGCGAGCCCTACACTAGGGGACTTTCTATGCACTTTTGTGGTACATTTTACTAAAAAAGTATCACACTTTTAGGTTTGAGGTTTGAAGTGGTGGTTTAAATTCATGTCTAGATATGTTATCTACCATTAAAATGCTATTTCATAAATATTAAAAAAATAGAAGATACATTTTGTATTAGAATTTTATTACTGCTAACGCCATCTGTTATAAAACTAACGAGTTAAAATGCTACAAAGCTACACTAGGCGACGATCTGTGCCCTTTAGTGGTACATTTTACTGAAAAAATATCGCACTTTTAGGTTTAAGCTTTGGCGTGGTAGTTTTATTACATTTAATTCATTTTCATTTACTCCATTTTAATACAATATTAATCTATTAAAACACTTGTACTTTTTAACTTCCCACTACGTATGTGGATAGGGAGGTTACTGATTTTGCTCCGATTTTCAAAAATGGAGTTTTCACCGTATGCCCACGTTTTGTGGTCTTAGGAACCATTTTCGACTATTTTCGCGATGACGTCAGTATGTTTGTATGTATGTGTGTGTCAATAACTCATAAGTTTTGAACGCCTGGACCGATCGAAACGCGGTTGATAACATTCGATTGGATTCCGCTCAACTTATACTTCCTGAAAATTTGAACCAAATGGGCCCAAGAGATTTTGAGAAATTTTGAAAAAACCAAAAAAAAAATTGTGGCGAAACAGTTTTTTTTAAATAACTTCCAGATTAATGTACCGATTGAGTATAAAAACTAATCAGCTCTATTCCTAAAAAAATTACGTCTAAAGCATTAATTGCCTCCAAATCAGTTTATTCGTTTGGAGGTAATCGTTGACGAAAATTTTGAAAAAAGTTACTTAATATTTTTGAAATAACTTTCAGGCTTACCGACGATACCGATTGACTTCAAAATCTTATCATCTTTTCTCCTTTAAAAACTGCGCCACGTACCGTTAATTGGATAAAAATCGGTAAATTTGTTTGGGATCTATCAATTACGAAAATTTTTGAAAAAAATATTTTTTGACATTGCTTTGAAATTTTTGAACCTACCGGTTTTATAGCTAAAGCAATATTTAAATTGAGTTGCATGCCATTTCAAAGATCAAAATCGATCATTGTTTCCAAAATATACAGCTTTTCAAAAATCAATATACTTACTGCTATTTTTATCAAAATAGATGTTTGTACTGAAAAAACCTATGCTTATAGTTTTTACTATTTTGAGCTTAAAATACGTTAATTTAGTGGGAAGTTTCAGGGATGGCTTGCAAGATCAACCATTTACAGATTACAGAACGTGATAGGTGACCAGTCTATCACCAACTGGGTACTTTTCCAATCCCGGGCAACGTTGTTTTTATCAGCAAACTGAAAAAACACATTTTTGATTTGCTTTACTCGGGAATCGAATCCCGAGAGTTTCTCTGGGGGAAAAAATTCGAAAAATTTATTCGCTGAGTTTCTACCGCCAATTCTTCGTGCCTGCGGTAAGTCCAATATTATATATATATAATAATAATATATAATTCTAAAAATTTTGAAGGTTAATTAAATTAAATTTTCTTTATAAGATCAACTTTTATTTACCATAAATAAAAATTGATTTCTATCAATATTAGTCTTCAAGAGCGAAGTGGTGGCGCGAGATAGATCTTGAGTTGCTACATATTATAGGTAGGTACTATATTATAGGTAGACCAGAAAATATGGTGTAAAATATGTAGATAACCTTTATAATTGTTCTGTGTAGATAACATTGGTAATTACAGAAATCGTGTTTTTAATCAATCAAGAAAAATATTTTAAAGAATTTTTCTTATAGGTACATAAGTACTAAAAAAATTTATCTTAGAAAAATTTTATTTTTTATTTTGGTGTTATTTTTCTGCGCCTACCCAGATACAAAGCCTGACGACGCCTTTAATGCAAATATAATAAATAAAGTCCATGATACATTAAAAGATGTCAAAGTCCATGATATATTAAAAGATGTAATTCGCATAAAAATACTTTCCTAAGAATATTACTAGGTAATATAACTTAGCGAGCCCTTACAAAGCTCTGCTTTTTGCTAGTATATTTTTATTTCACACTTTAATTCGGTGATGGTATTGCTCTGTGATTTAACAGAATTTAATATTTTTCTTACAGGAGTACGTCATAAGAATGAAAATAAGTATTGAAAATGAAATATATTTTACTAATCAACTAGAAATAAGTAAAATAATGTTTAACATTATAACATTTCCCATTTTTTTTCTTTTATATTTTTCTATTTACGTCTACGATAAAATAACTCAATTTGGTGATAAATTAAAAATTTCAACCATTTTAAAAATGTTTGAAATAGGTCACTAGCACCGACCACACAGCCTATAGACGGCTAATGTTTGATTTTCCGTATTGAATGCATTCTGGCAACTAGCTGAGGTAAGACGAAGTGGGGTTGCAGCGCCGTAATTGGCTATATCAAGGCCACAGTGAAAGATAGTAATGTACAGAGCATCTGATTGGTCGACACTGATTACCCAATCACTACTCATTGGCGCGTGGACATTTACATCGGAACTATAAGTCAGATGTGTTGACACAAGTTATTCGCCTATTATTAGGTGTCTATGGGCTGTGTGGTCGGTGGTCACTAGTTATTTTTTATCAATAAAAATATATTTTATAACATAAATAACTAAATTACTCCTATTAAATACGATTAATAATACAAGAATTTTAAAAATATCATTTTGACCTTGGTTAATTCGGTGACTTGTTTCGCGTTTAAATATTGAAAATCGTTAACTTTTGAGTTCTTACTTACTTATTTTGTATAATCTGGAAAATTAAAAAATATTCCTAGCCTTAAGGGTGGGTACATCCCCTGCCTCCCCTTGGCGACGCCCTTGAAAACTATAAATGTAAGCATGATTTACTAATAATAATAAATGTAAATATGTAACTAATAATGTTTATGACACATTATTATTAATTGGATTTAATTCTACGAATCACTGATACCTACACATGACTCAGTTATTCTAGTATGTATTATGTACTTGCTTACTTCGTAAGTACGTCCGGTTTGGTGACCTTATACAGAAACGCATTCGCATTGAGTAATTCTCGCTGTTAGCTACTGTTGTAAGCTACTGTAATAAAAAAATATTAGTATTATTACATTAAAAATGTATTTACGGAATATTACTTTATTATTTACTTTTCTTTGTATTTATTTGATCCATGATACGAATGCGCGAGATATCAGAGTCGTAGAGACAAATTTGGCAAAAGATCCTGGGTTGTTTCATCATCCGGAAACTGTTAAGGAAACAACAGTTACAAACGGTACGTTGCTCTTTTATATTTAAAATGATGACTTGCTATATTGAATATTTTTATTGTATAAAGAAAACTAAAATTATTTTCTAGGCAAATCTACAATACGATATCTAATATATAAAATTGTCGTGTCACTGTTTTAGTTACCATACTGCTCCAAAACGGCTTGACCGATTTTGATGAAATTTTATATGTATATTCAGTAGGTCTGAAAATAGTTGTTATTTATTTTTTACCCCTAAGTGATAAGAGGGGTCCACATTAATTTTTATTTTTTGGACAAATTTTTTATTTTTATTTTTTTATGATGTGGCATTAAAAATACATACAATCCTTAATTTTCACCCTTCTACCACTAACGCCAATTTTTAATAGAGATTAAATAATTTATATGGCAAAGCAACGTTTGCCGCGTCAGCTAGTATGTCTGTATATTTATTTATATTTTGAAATTTCGTGACAAATATTCATTTTTTGTTTCCCCTGTGTTAGGCCTAAGATTAGACCAACTGCCATTGTGCCAGGCAGGTCGTAAAAGGCGACCGATTGGCTATACGTACCACTAAGTATCGTGACTACTGCGTTGTAAAGTTCTTTTTTTCACACTAATCTATAATACGCAGTTAAAAAATTCAAAGCAGTATATACAATAACAAAAATTTATAAATCGGTTGAACCTGCAGGCCATTCCTAAACTTCCTGCTAAATTGAGGTATTTTAAGCTCAAAGAAACAAAAAAATTATACAAGCATACATTTTTCAGCACAGAGATTTAAAATCTGAAGTATGGTTAAAATGTCAGTATTTTGAATTTTGGAAAATATTATTTTGACATTAAAATTTTTGTAAAAAGTGTTAGTCAAAAAAACACCTTTTTTAAAAATTTTCGTAATTGATAAATCTCAGGTAATCAACCGATTTTAATCAAATTAACGGTATTTGGCGTAGGTTTTTAAAAAGAATAGATTATCAGCAGATTTTGAAATTAATCGTCATATTAGTCTGAAAAATATATTAAAAATATGAAGTATGTTTTAAACGTGGTTTTATACAACATAATTTTAATGTTTGAAAAGTTACAACTATTGAAAATTGATTCCGTTTTGATTTTTGAAACGACATACGACGCTGTTTTTTAAGAACTAAAATTCCTTACAAGGTCAAAACATATAGTTGAACAATAACGAAATATTTACGAAAAACACTTTTTCATTTTTTTTTTGATAACGATAACCTTCGAACGGATACACAGATTTTGATGCAATTTGCGGCATTGAGCGCAATTTTATAAGGAAAAAAATGAGTAAAGTACGTGTCGGGCCACGCGCAATGTAGGGTTCCGATGTTGCCCATTACAATAATGCGAACTAAGAAGACGGCTTTTATAGTTTCATACTAAGAACATTTAAGCTACTTAACGTCAATGACAAATATATATCCACACCACAGGTTCACCGCATATAAAAAATTCTCTAAGTAAATTTTATAAGCTGGTCGATTATTACTCAAAAACTTAATGTAATTTTTAACTATAAATTGCCCTGATGATGCTTGTGTAAGCGAAACCGGTTGGAAATGAATGATAATAGCTTTATTGTGAAACAGTACAAGTGCTTAAGTGATAAAATAATACATTAAAATGGAGTTTTACCAAGTGCCGACGATGAAAAGTGTAGAATATACTCAAAAACTTGTTAAGCCTTCTAAGTCGTGATAGTTTTTTTTTTAACTTCATTATATTTACTACTACCATGACTTTTTTCCCACCCTCAAAACCAACCGTATAGCCTGCAGAGGACAACGACGACAACGTTATCGATAAGCTTGCGCATTCGTGGATGTCCATTCGAGATATAGGTGCTATGCAGTTTTGATCCTTGGCGTGGTAACGTATCTCTTGACATTAGGAAAACCACTGTGTTTGCTATTTAATGGAAGTAACATCTTTCCCGTGATGGTCAGAGTCCCTGGGTATAAACCATGTACATATGTTCCTGCCAGGCAGTTCGTAAAAATCAAACGTAGGCATAGATTGTATAAATAGGTAATGTTAGGAAATTTAATTGTGCCACTACTATTTTGTGAAACTTTTTTTAACCCCCCGCTACGTATGTACATAAGGAAATTACTGATTTTGCCCCGATTTTCGAAAATCGAGTTTTCACCAGATCTCCACGTTTTCAACTATTTTCACGATGACGTCAGTATGTCTTAAATTTTGAACGGCTTGACCGATCGAAATACGGAGATAGACCGGGTGACCAACATATTATTACCATCGTCATATTTGCCATTTCAACACGTTTTGTTTCTGAGTAATTCAAGCCATCTATTTTTTTATATTAGTCTCGGGGATATTAAGTCAGTCGGGGCAAGTGCGCCATATTTTTCACTGAGATGAATTCAATGCTCAGTAAATTATTTAAATGTTGACATAAAAGTATACATTTATTATATTGACAATACTAAATTGACATAAATTGGTATTTCGAAACTACAGTAAACATCAATTCAATCTAATCTGTCAATATTTTTACGATATTTTATAATAAATTGGAAAACATTGATATAGGCGCACTTGCATCTGGAAACGGGGCAAGTGTGCCTACATAAAAATCGCTTAAATATAACGTTATAAGAAAAATAATTGTTATAGATTTATATAACGTTGCCAACTTAAACGCATTAATCTTTTTCTTTTTTAATAATGTACCCTTATGGGCAACTACGGCTCCTATAACAAATTTGGGGCAAGTGCGCCATAGACTAGAATTCAGGGCTGCTAAACTTTTTTATTTGTTTGTGACACTTTCACGCCTTAACTACACATCGTCATGAAATTTTATGAAATAGACATAGAGAGTCTTAGGCTTAAATAGGCTAATTGATAGTCTAATATTTATAGTTTTTCAATTAGCAGTACTATTCGGTATATTTTAAAAGCCCCTTAACAGCAATGCAGGTAATTTAACGAATGTACAGTTTTTTTAACTGAATTCAGAAATCAGAAATCAGAAGAACTTTATTCAATAAAACTAAATTATTTTGACAAGTCAACGTTTTTTTAAACTACTAACGGATCTGAAACACGGCCACACACTGAGACGATTCGGCGTAAGAAACTCAGTCACAATAGAATAATAACGTGATGGTTATTATTCTATTGTGACTCAGTGGGCTTGTCTTTTTTTTCATATCTTTTTTTTCCACAATGTCACAATATTGCAAAATGATAAAAAATATATATGAGATTGATATGAGGAGCAATTAATCCCAGGCTTTTTTGTCTTTCTAAATTCTTTTTTGTTTTCTAAAATTAGAATACCTTTCTTAACACAGTTTTGTTTTAACACATTTTTTTTAAATTTATTGACTGATTATTAATAATTAACGGGATTTTACCGCGATTAGTTGATGGATTACTTTCTCGATATTTTGACGCTGTTGCAAGCACCATGATCACGGAGGAACTGAAGTGTTGCAAGTAGTTGAACCATTATCAGCAAACGGATAAGAAAGGGGGTAGACAGGCTTATCTTCTCATTATGGTTCAAATTCACTCTATCAACTGAATCATAAAAGTTGGGAACTTCTAACTTGAGTCAAATGCGCCCACAACATACATGCACGTGTCTCACTTGACTCCTTTGACGTTAAAATTTTAAATTTTACAACAAACCCATTAATTTCACTATTTAGGAGTAAATAAAAACACAGATTTAAAAAAAAAAACATCTAAACGTTGTATTCGCCTTGTGCACTTGCTGCGACACATCAAATATTTAAAGATTTAAATCCATCACTATCACGAGGTCATCTCTGGTATCAAGTCTAAATGACACTAAAACTAAAATGGCGGATATTTTAAGTTAAAAGCTGAATAGAGCCCTCTTGATCGTGATTGTGAAGTGGCACTATGTTTTAGTTTGATCCATGGATATAAGATGTCGTTAATAGAATAATATCGGTAGTTTTCGATATTTTTATGGGGGGCGCACTTACCCCGTCGGCGCTCTTGCCCCGACTGACTATATATCTTATAATTTATGATGTTAAGCTGTATACGCTAGGTTGAAACTCGAAAACTCGAATGATTTCCCGTGTTAGTTTCAGAACTTTTGTAAAATAGGGCATCTGCCTTCCTTCCAAGCAATTTATAAAGGCGAACGATTGATCAAACTAGGTAGCACTACGTGGTAGAGTTCCGTAACGTCTCATACGGGTATTTGGTAATATCGTCTTACCTATTTCTGCTGCAATAGCGTCAATGCTTGTCATTGCCGTGTTTTGATTTAGAGGGTAGGGTAGCCAGTAGATATATGGCAACGCATCATTTACAACTTTTGTATCTATAGGTGATGGTTTCATTTTCCAGCAGGAGAGCCATTTGTTTGTTTGCAAACTAGTGATATAAAATAATTGTTATGACTAATAACATTGTACATCGTTAACCTTTATTGTTAATTATGTTAAAGTGAATTTTAATGATTTATAAATATCATTGTTTAACGAAAACATCGAGTAAGTAACCAATATAAATTACTACGTGTGTCTGCGAAGTCAATTAACCCAAAAACCTATTACTCTTTTAATGATTAGTAAAAAGAGTCCTTCTAAGGCAAGTCCTATTGAGTATTGGGATGACACATAACATTAACAAGAAACACAACTCTGTAAGCACTGTTTGCATGAGTTTCCTTGTGACAAGGCAGTATGAATCAGATGGCACTTCGAGTCAATACAATTCACTGGCATAACGAACTCGAATAAAATTACTTTATTTGTTGCATCTACAACTATAATATTTTGTAAATTGCGATTATCAAGATTTAAGCTTTGTCTTTATTAAGTTATGAAGGTGGTAAAGTCCTTGGTCATTTGTGTTTCAAACTTTTACTAAGATTTTTGAGAAATGACAAATTTTATTTGACCTGAGATTCAAACCCCAGATCTCATATTCGACGAATTATGCAACAAACAAAGTACAAAAAGTTTTGCATTGATTTTCATTTTGCCGCCCCGTTGGTCGAGTGGTTAGCGACCCTGACTACGCAATCGACGGGGCTCGGGTTCGATCCCTGACGGGGACAAGCTTTGTGTGATAAGCATACATTTTTGTAATTACGGGTTTGGGTGTTTATTATGTATTTCTGTGTATCAGTATCGTTGACTAACAACACCCATAGAATAAGCAAATAATTTGCTTACTTTGGGGTTAGATCAATAAGTATAATTTGTCCCGTGAATATTATATTTATTTATTTTGATTGCATTTAAAAATATTGAACTAGCTATAGTTTGTGGCTACGCTCCCGTTGTTTTTTTATCCACTTTATAAACTAACCCGATTTTTCAAAAACCCTGGCTGAAAAACGGATGTGTTTGTATGCCAAATTTAATGCGAGGAGATTAAACTCTGCCTTAATAGATCTGTCATGAGGTAATCACCTTTTTCATTTTAAAATTTAGAATCAACATAACATTATTTATTTACTTTTTCAGACGTCAAGATTATTGGTCGTGTTAGTTGCAACTATGAAGAAGCGACTGAAGACGAGAGCTGTCAAGAACACTGTCTTCCCAAGGGATATACATATGGCATTTGTGTTAGTCACACTTGCAGTTGCATTTGATATAAAACTAGTATAGGTGTAAGATTGTGTGTTACATGTCAACGTCCCTAGTTAAGCGATTGTTAGCTTTAACGCTAATGGAATAGAATAATTTAAACTCAGTTAAAATTGTAATGAAAATATTTAAGTTCATTATTTTAACCAGAAATTGCCACAAAGGAGAACGATGAGAGTCCAAACAAAGACTTTGCAACAAGACGGCAACGCACCCTTAACATCTTTGGTGTTTATAGGCGATGGTTGACTCTTTCCATCAAGATACCCATCTGCTTGTTTGCTATCTTATGATAATTAAAAAAGACATAAAAATATCCAATGTTATAACTCTCAAAGAGAGCTGACTTAGGAAGTTTTAGAATTTAGAAGTTTTGACAAAAAACGACTAAATTGCGCTACTGATGAACACCAAATGTCTATGCAGTGGTTAAATGAGCTTGCCTTTTTTGAAATCCGCTGCTGTACAAGAATATATATTTAACTGACTAATGCGTAATGGCGCTAGCTAGAAATAAGTTTGGCAAATATGAAAGCTAAGGCTTCCTGATGTTTTTTGGTAACGTTTATCCCGTACTTTTACGTCATGCTAAGAATAGCATGACGTAAAATTAGCGTTTACAATTAACTAGGTAAATTTATAAGATTTTCTTTGTTTAGCTTTCTAAATTTCATTATTTGGTAATATTCGTTTTATTTATCTTGTATTTATAATTTTTTAAGACTTTTTAAATACAAATTGTTCGTTTTCAAATAAATATACTCAATTACTTGTCAGTCTGTGAATGGTCAAGAGTTAATTCGTAGAACCAAACCTAACTTTTTAAGACCAAAAACAAAAAACTACCTTCTACTATTTTCATAGTATTTTAGTAACAAATATCAAAACTGTGGAAACTGATACAACAGAACCTGTTGGAAAATAATACAAAAGAATATTTCGATATCTGCTGCTTCCAGAGTTTTTTTAAAATTCTATTTATATTTTGACCGCCCCGTTCGCGTTGGTCGAATAGTTAGCGACCCTGATTGCGCAATCGACGGAGCTTGGGTTCGAACCCCGACGGGGACAAGCATTTGTGTGATGAGCATAAATGTTTGCATTTTCGGGTTTAGGTGTTTATTACATTTATTTCAGTATTTATATATGTATTTCTATGTATTAGTGTCGTTGACTAACACCCATAACACAAGCAAATAATTTGCTTACTTTGGCGTTAGATCAGTCAGTATAATTTGTTCCGTGAATATTAATTTATCATTATTATATTACTTTTGGGTTGTCAATCTGCGTGGGTTTATGAAAAATATTGATGAAATAGTATAAAAATGTTTGGATGTGTTTGATTTAGTCAATCCGCAATGGCAGGACGTATTTACTTTTTATCCTGCAAAAACATAAAGTTCCTATAGAATTAAGACAAATGACGATTTTACAATGAAGCGATACCGGCTTCTATATGAACGCATGAAGTCTTGGATTGAAGTCGCTGGTTGGGTATTATTTTTATTTAATTGGAAAGCAAAAATTGTCTGAGGTTGGGTAAAGTATATTTACCCGATGTTTCAATAAATTGGTGTCCTTTTACATTATGGGAATTAACACCAATAGCTAATAAACAACACAAACACTTATTGTACTTTTGGCGGAATCACATTTTGGAAATAGGGCGTTATTACTGAAATAAAAAAAAATATATCACGCGGCTTTACTGCTGCACCTTTAGACCGTGGTCCCAAGAATAAACCTTTTTTTGATTAATAACGAGCTGAATTTTGTGAACAGCTTCGTTTTAACGAGATGCAAATCTTTTCCATCTTTGAAAATCTCGAATCGGGTAACTAATAAAATTAGTGGTTTAAGGGCCCACGACACTAAACCTAGTCCCATAAGACTACCGGATGGTATATACATAGTTAGATTCGTCGTTAATTGGAGAATACGAAATGGCTATGCTGCAATGCGAAAAACCGGGTGGTGCTATTAAAATAAAGAAAAAAAGAATGAAAAAAATATCGATTTCTGGTACGATAAGACTACCGAATTTCGTTTGTTCCTCGACATAGGGGAGGGGAAGGACTCTACGAAAATGCGGTGCTGCACGTCCTCATGACTGGCCTTATCAGTGGCAGCAGCATTATAAGTGACGCCTTGTACCTAGGTATCTAGTACCATCGGACTACCGAACGAACCAAAGCTTATCTGAAAGATCATCAATTTCTGTGTAAGAAAAACCACTGCTGCATCTTCGAAACAGTGGATGAGGTGGTTGCTGCAGCGATTGAAGGTCGCCCACTGCACAGCTTAAATCGGCGTTTATGCTCGGTTTTGAAGGCAATCATCCGGTTTTTTTTCGTCTAGTACTGATGGAATACCCGTGCCACGATTAGGTACGAATAATTTGACTGGTCATTAACTGTTTAAACAAATGAAATTACATATTTTATGGGAAATTGTTGGATTTTTCAATCGTTTTCACTAGGATGTTTTAATTTTATGTCCTACTTAGCGATTTATAGGGTTCTGAAGTCAACTGGAAACCCTTATGGTTTCATACGTCCGTCCATTCGTCTATCCGTCCGTTCGTCTGCGTCTTAGCTCAGGATTCTTAATACTAGAAAGCTGTAATTTGGCATTTGTACCTAAACATGTTAGTCATGCCATCAAAAACGGTAAAAATAAATAAAACGTATATTATTTAGGGTACCCTCTACAAGTAAAGTTTTCTCGCAAACCCCGTAGTGTAAAGTATCGTTGTATAGAGTTCTTAAACAATATTGCGTGTTGTCACCATGACTTTTCAATTAATGGATCCGTTTGAAAGATATTAAGTTTTAAAAATGCTAACTTTTGTTAGAATCGCTTGTCGTCGATACGATATACGATACGATATGATGCGATTTTACGGTAGTAAGATATATTATAACAAAGTTTAAAGTACAACTACCCAGGCTAAGTAAGCTTTACAAGTTTACAAGTAATTGGCCTACTGACAAAATATACTTGGAGAAATTTTTATAGACTGTGAACCTGAATTGCGAATATATCCGCCATTGACTTTGAATAGGTTAAATGTTCAGAGTACAAAACGAAAACAAAAATGCCCTCCTCTTAGTCCACATTATTGTGATGAACAACTAAGAAACCCCACATTGCGCGTGGCCTGACACGGTTGGCCGGTTTTTTGTTGCAACAGGAGAAAAGCATAACTTGGTGTGATAACCTTGTTGATTTTATGCTCTATGCGTTAGGGTTCTATTTATTGGGGAAATGTGCAAATTAGTTTAGTATTATAATTCTACGAATTACTCAAATTTGATTATTTTATATGTAATAGTAAGACTAATAATTTTAAAGGACTTGGTTGGAGATTTTTGGTTAGATTTTAAGTCTTAGCTTAAAATATCTGATAAAGGTAAGAGTTACCGTAAAATCAATAATGTGAAAAAGTGTACGCATTCCAAAATGGCATAATAAAAGCAAGGTATTGCCTGACTAAGTAAGTCACGGTGACAACACGCAATATTGTTTAACCGACCGGCCACAGCTACCCGCGACGCGACCTGCGACGCGAAATGCGGCGCGGTGAGTTGCGCGATCATCTGGGTATGCCACAGCTCGACTTGTTGCGACCGCGGCGGCGTGCCGCTCTGAGCTGTCACACCTGTACTAGCTAGTACCAGGGTCGGATTTTGTAATACTATTTTTACTATATTCTTTTGAAGCGTAGTATATATTATCGTAACGTTAGGATTGTACGCAAAAATTCCATTAATGTTGATACTGACATATATTACCTTATCATTGATCCGTCCATTCAGGATTTTTGAAATTATATTTCTTTAGGCGCCTAGTATTTCTTTAGGCAGCGAGTGAAATTTTAAGATGCACGCGCATTACCGTAACGTAAAAGTTACAGGTTGTCCGCTAAATTGCTCATTAAGTCCCGAAATCCTTGACTATCCTTTTCCAGTCCTTTTATTATTTTAATGTAATTAAGTATTTGCATGCAATTAAAATCTATCTTGAGCTGTTTTATTGCAAAGGTCCCGAGGTCTCCAGCTCCGCCATGTAACTCTATCAAACTATGTGAATCTTCTAGCAATAAAGGCTATATCAGCCTAATTTCAAGTGTCCACTTTCCAGTTCCATCGTTATATTTTAAAAAACATCCAGCATCTAAGTGTTTGCTAAAACAAATAGAAGTAGCCTACACTCAGTGGCTTTTAACTGATCAAGCTTAGAAGATCACATAGACTTCCTTCCGCTCTATCATCAGATACTGGAAGCTATCCTATTCCACATTCCTTAAAATAAAAAAATCAAACGAGTCTAAAATTGATCGTGTTGCTCAATTTTAATTAAAAGTTTTAATAACCTCCTTCCTGTTTCATCATAAGACCCTGTAAATCATTTAGCACCAGGGTATTTGTCAAAACAGAACAATTGAGTCCAATCTAAATGGGTTTTTCTTGTTTAGTTTATAACTTACCATGGCCACCTTCGAGTTTGATCGTGAAATCCTAAGTCATGATGAGCATCAGATCCTAGAAATCAATCCGTCCAGCATCAAAATGTTTGTCAGTACAAGACAATTGAGCGCTAACTCAATAAACTTACCTTGTGGAGTTTAGAAATTTATTATCTAAGCATTTTGCATCTGGATGTGAGAAGTTTCTATATTACTTTTTTTGGCTCCATATTCAGAGTCTCGTAATAATGAAAAATATGTTATTGCAACGAAACGAACGACTCCAAACTCTACTATCTTAACACTTTCTATTTATTACAATAACACTCTAGCGGCTCTATGTTCCATTTCTCGTTATTATGAGTACTAATTAAACTTAGTACTTATAGCAACAAAACCAATGACCTAAAACTTGGTTGCCTCGTCAAAACTCTACATCTGAGAGTTCTAGTCCCTATACCCAGGCTACATCATGATATTAGCTGGATAGTACCATAATATTGCATTGTCATTGAAATTACTAAAGTTTGTCAAGTTTCAGGACAAATAAATATCATGAAGTCGATAAATATGGTTTGCAATATTTAGAAAATCTTTTATTGGAACGAAGTTCCTTATCGCGCGTTGTGAAAGTGGGCTAGACGGAAAAAATACTTTTTTTTTAGTGCCAAATTTTCGTCATTTATACAGAATTTCGGCCAAATGTCGAATTTCGACCAAAAGTTGAATTTCGACGAACAGTCGAATTTCGAACGAGTGTCGAAATTCGACCGAGTGTCGAATTTCGATCGGTTGCCGAGTTTAGACCGCCGGTCGAATTTCGACCGGGTGCCGAAATTCGACCGTGGGTGAAATTCGACCGGGTGCCGAAATTCGACCGTGGGTCGAAATTCGACCGGGTTCTGAAATTCGACCGGGTGCCGAAAATCGACCCTGGGTCAAAATTCGACCGGGTGCTGAAATTCAACCGCGGGCCGAAATTCGACCGGGTGCCGAAATTCGACCAGGTTCCGAAATTCGACCGGGTGCCGAAATTCTATTTCGCATTGAAAAGTGTGGCGTGGCGACGATTATTTTGTTGAGTGTATACAGGTTTTTTGTAAATAATAATAAAAGGAACTTCGTTCCATCCGGGTGTCCCTTGACACCTCTCAAGTTTTTTTTACATACAAATATTGCTAGTTAAATAAAAGCTGATATCTTCAAATGACGATATTGTAGCATCAGGTCTAGGTCACCATGTCATTGCAATATAATTGAAGTAATAAAATACAAAATTTAGCATCGATAAATCCTTTACAAGTTGTTAAATTCCTTTCATCAAGTTGAAAAGAGATGGTGAGCTTTCAACGGTTGCACAGATTCTATTGAATAGCTAAGCCAATAGCTAAGAACCATCTCGCAAAATAGGGCTTTCAAGTAAAAAAAATCGCAACTAAATCGGACCATCCGCCAGGGTGCTACGATGCACGACAGATACACAGACACACCTCTAAAACTTATAACAACCCTCGTTTTTGCGTCGGACGCTAAAAATAGTAGTAAAAATTTTAATAAAATGAAGTAAGTATCTATATAATTTCCTTTGGTAATAATTTTGTGTTATTCTGATTCCAACCCTGGCTTACTAGTGAATAAAACAAAAGTACTCTTTTGTTTTATTCGCTCATCACACCGCACGGCTGGTCGCGCGTTTTTCCGCGCAGCAATTCGCGTCGCCGGTAGCTGTGGCATACTTCATACAGTTTCTTACATTTGTTTTAGCTCGCCGCGCAGCAATTCGCGCCGCCGGTCGCGCCGCGCGAGCTGTGGCCGGGCCGTAAGAACTCTATACAACGATACTTTACACTACGGGGTTTGCGAGAAAACTTTACTTGTAGAGGGTACCCTAAACAATATACGTTTTATTTATTTTTTACCGTTTTTGATGGCATGACTAACATGTATAGGTACAAATGCCAAATTACAGCTTTCTAGTATTAAGAATCCTGAGCTAAGGCGCAGACGAACGGACGGATAGACAAATGGACGGACGTATGAAACTATAAAGTCAACTGGATATATAGTTATATGAAAATATAACTATATATCCAGTTGACTTCAGAACCCTATAAATCGCTAAGTAGGACATAAAATTAAAACATCCTAGTGAAAACGATTGAAAAATCCAACATTTTCCCATAAAATATGTAATTTCATTTATTTAAACAGTTAATGATCTGTAAAATTATTCGTGCCTGATCGTGGCATGGGTAATCCATCAGTACTAGACGAAAGAAACCGGGTAATTGCCTTCAAAACCGAGCATAAACGCCGATTTAAGCTGTGCAGTGGGCGACCTTCAATCGCTGCAGCAACCACCTCATCCACTGTTTCGAAGATGCAGCAGTGGTTTTTCTTACACAGAAATTGATGATCTTTCAGATAAGCTTTGGTTCGTTCGGTAGTCCGATGGTACTAGATACCTAGGTACAAGGCGTCACTTATAATGCTGCTGCCACTGACAAGGCCAGTCATGGGGACATGGAGCACCGCATTTTCGTAGAGTCCTTCCCCTCCCCTATGTCGAGGAACAAACGAAGTTCGGTAGTCTTATCGTACCAGAAATCGATATTTTTTTCATTCTTTTTTTTCTTTTTTTTAACAGCGCCACCCGGTTTTTCGCATTGCAGCATAGCCATTTCGTATTCTCCAATTAACGACGAATCTAACTATGTAAATGCCATCCGGTAGTCTTATGGGACCAGGTTTAGTGTCGTGGGCTTCCATACTATAGGGGGCTTCGAACATTTGAATTCGATGAACGAAAAATATTTTATTAATATATTCGTTCGTTGGCAAAATGCTCAAAACAGAAAAATATAAAAAATGGTATTGAAAGAAAGAAAGACCAAATTAAATAACGTTTTTATTTTCTTAATTATAAGCTTGTTTCAAACGTTTACTCATTTTTTATGTTCTAAAATATGTACTATTTACGGATTCTAGAATTATATTGAATTATAATTAATAATCAATAATTATATTCTAGAATTATATTATTTTGTCTTTTCATATAGAGTTAGAGATTCAATTTGACCAATCTTGGCAAATGCTTGGTCTTTACTGTGTAGTTTATACGATTCCAATATACGATCGGCTTCTTCTTTAATAATATTCCACGACGTTTCTACATCTTCTTTTGTTGTTAGTCTTGAGCAAATAACAAAACGTATTATGTGCCGACCTTGGTAATGGCCTGCTACCATAAACACCTGTTTTCTATTCGACAAATGTTCTAAAAATTTTTCTGTTATTTTATCGCCAGTTTTCAATCTGAAACAAACTAAACCCATCGATGGTTTTGGCTCTATTAAAAATCTTGAATCAGTTTCTACCAATTTAGCAAAATGTTTTGCTAAGCCGATTTGCTTTCTGATGTGTTTACGTAGGCCTTCAGCGCCATGTGTTTTTAAGACAATCCATAATTTCAGTGATCTGAATTTGCGTCCTAAAGAAATCTGCCAATGTCTGTAATCCGGAATTTTTACTATATCCGCAACATTTTTTAAATAAATTTGTTGTACATCAAATGCGTTGACAATATCGAAACTGTTTTTAACCCACATTGCGGAACAATCAGAGTTGACGAGAAGCCATTTATGTGCATTAACATTAAAAGAATCAACATACTCTATACCTCTCATATAATGTCTGTATTCCGGACAAATAAAGGCAGCTCCAGCATATGCAGCATCAACATGTAACCAAACATTTTCTTCTTGACAGACTGGCCCAAGTTCATACAATGGGTCAAAGGCACAGGTACCTGTAGTACCTAAAGTAGCTACTACATAACATGGTATAAGTCCCTGTGCTTTATCTTCATCAAAAGCACGCTTTAGAGTATCTGCACGAAGTTGTCCATTTATATCACTTTTCAATAGTCTTAATTTTATAGACCCCAGAATTCCAGATTTTTCTACTGATGAGTTGGATTGATCTGATGTGTAGGCAACCAGTTTGGTGCTAATTATACTTTCATTGGCATAAGGATTTTCTTTTTTAATTTTACGAATCATTTTGTCTTTGCTGACCAGTAATCCAACCAGCGTGGCTTCACTTGCAGAACTCTGAAAAATATATTTTTATGGTAAATATAATTGAAAAAATTGGGTGAATACAATAATATACTACCTATAAAAATAAACAGAACTATTTTCGAAAGAACTTAAGTCGTGTCACAAGTTAAGTATTTTTCGAAAATAGTTCAAGTGATGAAGCAAGCTTACGAGTATTTTTAGAATTTCTAATATTACTGCCCGTGTCTATACGGACCCCTTTCTAAAAATAGATCAACTGCCTTATTTCTAGGCATCTCGCAAAAGCCGAGAAAAAGCTAACATGTGCCACTTTTTTGTACCGCTTGCTTGTCACTGTCGTGTTCCGATTTGGAGTAGGGTAAGGTAGCCAGTAAACTTGGCATTCTTTCTCTGTCACTAGGATAGCAACGACCATTGCAATGTCTGGTGTCTATATGGCGATGGTTGTCTTTTTCCGTCAGGGGAACTATTTTGTTTTTTAAAACTTTTAATAAAATCATATAAATTAAAGTAAATACCAGTATAACCCCACCACCAGATCCTGATGAAGAATTGAGGAACTCTTCGGGCAAGCCAAGTAGTTTGCCAAGCCAGTTCATGGTGACAACTTCTAATTCTGTGCATGCAGGACTTGCTATCTGAAATATTGAATATAATTTAATAACGTAAAAGAATTGTCTACTGGCAAGTCTAATGCTAAAATAGTTATGCTAGCAAGGTAAGCAGAAAGAACTGAATGACGTCAGACACTGCGGTTTACCGGATGGATGTAAATGGATGAAGCCCGGCAGACTAGACGGCGCTCTTTCCAAATTCGATTACAGTGCCCATTTCCACTGACGATGAATAGGTACATCAAAATTTAGGACGTGTTCAATAACGTAAACACGTAGTACACACACACACGTGTTTACGTTATTGATAACGTACAGAAGAACTGTACAAATGTAAAGACATCAACATGCTACCTACTTGCAAGATTAACTTTACTAGCGTATGCTCTCAAATCAAAATTCGATCATAAGTCTGCTAACAGTAAGGCACAAATATCCATTAAACAAACTCTGACTCAGTTTGATCATAGACTATTTATTATATTAAAAGCTCTTGTAAGCGATATGCGCACGTTTTACACGCATCACGAGTCACGACCGTAAATCGCTATTTGTAATTAAGTTTGATATCTATGCGCAGGTATCTGTACTTAATACTTTTATTGGATTATTGGATAAAAATTCGGTGTCATAATATCTTATACATATCTATACATGTAATAAAATTGTAGCAAAGTCAAAACTGTACATTGAATATTTTTTTAAAAGAATCCTTGGGGCTTGATCTACAATCGATATCGAAGCCAAAAATATAGTTTTAGAATTTTTGTCTGTTTGTTTGTTTGTCTGTATGTATGGCCTGGCTAAACTCAAAAAGTACTGCATGGAGTTATTTCAAATTTTGCATGAGTATTATTAGCAGGTCGGGTCAACATATTATAGGCTACATATTATCACGCTATCACCTACGGAGGAGGAGCTGCGCGGAGTAAACCTAGTCCTCGCGGACGAAGTCGCGGGCAACAGCTAGTATATTATTATATATTATAATTATAATTATAAAAATCGCCTGTGGCCTAGTGTAGTCCGGTATCGGTATTGACCACATGGGGTCCCGGGTTTGATTCCCGGGTCGGAGGATTTAAAAATGTGTTCTTAGTTTTCTGATAAAAATTACGTTGCCCGGGATTGGTATGTGCCCGGTTGGCGATATTCTTGCCACATGATATCACATTGTGGGACCAAGTATCTTCGGCTGATAGTGGGTACACTTGTTGTACCTCAGCCTACCTTTTTCGAGATACGCGCGTGAAGATACTTTATACTTTAGGTAAACATTTATGTAACTATCTTTTACATATTCGTTCTCAGAATCGAGAACACACTTCTCAATATGAAGAATTGTTTTACGAGTCAACCTGTATAAAAAGATAGATACTACGAAAATACTTACCCAGTTAAGACCAATGACACCAACACCTACGCTCAGTAGCTCCCCAATAATACTGGCGTAAGAGCAACCCGTTGGGTAGTAAGCGTGAAAATGTGGAGATTGCCAGTGGGTTACCTGTTAAATATTATAACATTTTTAATTCAACTGATTTTTTATTCAAACGAAAGTTTTTAAATGCTAGCCTGGGCTCCTTTTGAAGAATTAACCACCTGCAATTCTACCAGGTGGTTCGTGAATGGTGAAAGATTGGCTGTAGGTTTTTTTCATATCATTAGATAGCAAAAAAAGGAATTGATGGAATGAGAAACCATCGTCTATAGACACCAAAGGTGCCATCCAAGTGGTGGGATGGCAATGCCATATGCATATATATTATATATGCATATGGCATTATGCATATGCACATATTATATTCTTTGCTATATATATTATATATAGCAAAGAAGAATTTCGCCGCCTCGAGCCTGTCGACACTAGCTTAGTGGAAGAGCGTCCCGGCTTTAGGGAGATGGTCGCAGGTTCAAATCCCGCGTGCCGATATTTTTCTTTGTTGTTTTTAAGTTTTTTTCAGTTTCTCAAGCACGGGGTGAGTGCAATAACAAAAAACAAAAGCCATATGCATAAGTCTGCATTAATGCTTTTGCGGCAGGAATAGGTAAGGCGGTGGTAACAAATACCCGGGCGAGACGGTGCGGAACTCTACCACCTGGTAGTCGCGATGGTAATGACACGTATAGCCAGTCGGTCGCTTTTACGACTTGCCTGACGGCAGTTGATCTACTCTTCAAAGCCCGGCCCGGCTTCAGAGCCCGGATCAACATAGGGGGAAAACTAGAACAACTATCGTGACTCTTCGGTTTTAGAGTCGGCTTGAACGACTCGCCCGTGTATTTGGTACCAGTACTTTAAGGCGAGGTATTCTGACACGCGCCAATATTTTACAATTGGGCGGCGCGGTATGTTCTGAGACCACTGGGAAACGTTTTAGTTTTCGGATAAATAAATATAGAACTTCAGCTGAAAACCAAAATTTAGTACATTCTTTTTGTATTTAAAACTAAATATCATACATAATTTGTGAAAATTTCAGCTTTCTAGCTATCACGGTTAATGAGATAGAGTCTGGTGACAGACAGACAGTGGAGGCTTAGTAACAGGGTCCCGTTTTACCTTCTAGGTACGGAACCATAAAAATGGACAAACTTTTTTTAAAAACTGAAATGTTGCCTTATTGGCACAGTCCAAAAATGAAGCATATACAGTTGTTGACACACACATCTTTTTTATTTAAAAGGGATTGAGATAAATCTACGAAACAATAAAAATATTTTGAGGACTGTTTTACACATATTGAAAGAAAATAAATATTTTCTCGTCGTTTCTCTTGCGGGATAGGTAGAGATTACTGAATGTCAGTTAACTCTTAAGTTCATTCGAGATCACCAGTCTGTTAACTGGTAAAACGGGTAGCGACTTTCATCGCTCCATTTGCCTTTAACGATTATTACTTATCACGACTGAAATTGACAGTTATAAGTGCTTTCCTGAGACACGTAGTAGACTCAAGCTATTGTTCAGATAATTCGTTCAGTTCAGTTTAGTTAATAGATATAAAAATTTCAATAATGCGTCTTCCCAATCCGGGAATCAGGAAAACTGGTTAGGATGTTCCGCTTAGATCATGAGCTCCCTGATTAGTAAATACCTTACCACTAAATTAAGGCGAAAATCATGTTTAACTTCCCGCTACGTACGTAATGTACGTAGATAAAAAGTTACTGAATTTGCTCCGATTTTCGAAAATCAAGTTTTCACCGGATCTCCACGTTTTGAAGTCCTAGGAATCTTTTCCGACTATTTTCGCGATGACGTCAGTATGTCTGTATGTATGTATGTGTGTGTGTGTGTGTATGTGTGTATGTAAACATCTCATAACTTTTGAACGGCTGGATCGATCGAAACGCGGTTGATGGCATTCGATTGGATTTTGCTTAACTTAGACTTCCTGAAAATTTGAACCAAGTCGGCCTAGGAGATTTTGAGTGAAAAAACCCCAAAAATAATTTTGGCGAAACAGTATTTTTTTAACATAACTTCCAGATTAATGTACTGATTGAGTACAAAAACTAATCAGCTCTATTCCTCAAAAAACTACATCTAATTAATAAATTGCATCAAAATCGGTTTACCTGTTTGTGAGAAATCATTGACGAAAAATTAAAAAAAAGTGATTTTTCGACATAACTTCGAAATTTTTCAACCAATCATTTTTTGGTATTCTACAATATTTTAGTACTAAAAAAATCAAAATCGAATCTAATTTTCAAAAGTTAGGGCTTTTCAAATATTAAAATTACGTAATTTTTAGCATATTCACTTTATAATTTTAAAATAATTTTCAGGCTTAATACACCGATGGACTTAAAAATCTTACCCGCTTTTCTCCTGTAAAAACTGCGTCAAATACCGTTAATTGGATCAAAATCAGTCAATTTGTTTAAGATTTATTAATGATGAAAATATTTGAAAAAAATGTTTTTGACATTGCTATGAAATTTTTCAACCTATCGTGTTAGGATATTTTTAATAACTGTTTATAAATGCATATGATTTATTACGTACATACATTAACTAATATTTTAATAATAACGGATGTGTAAATTTAAACGGTAAGGCCGTTAAAATTTAAACTAAACCGCGCCAATTGTCACCTGTTTGTGGCGTGGTTAGAATCCCGCCTTAACCTAACGGTTGGCGGGGGTAAGACATTCATTTCTGCCATTCTATATCGGACAGTCCACGAGAACGATTCTATATTTGATAGTTGATACTTGTCGAAAATGTGAGTCGTTATGTTGAATGTAATGTAATGAAATCTACTTAAAACGAGAATTGAGAATAATCGCATGTAAATGGAGGATATTATATATAAGAATCAATGTAATAAATGATGATTCAACACTAATGTGTTTTTCTGGATTAAAAGACAACAATCGATTATTTAGCTAAAGCAAAATTTCAGATGTCAAAAATTGAGTTGAATGTCATTCGAAAGATCAAAGTCAATCAGCGTTTCCAAAATATACAATTTTTCAAAAATTAATATACTTACTGCCATTTTTACAAAATAGATGTTTGAACTGAAAAAAAAATGTTTATAATTTTTACTCTTTTGAGCTTAAAATAGCTTAATTTAGCGGGAAGTTTCAGGGATGGCCTGTAGGGTTAACCGCCTACTCATTTTTTTTATGATTAAATCTGTTTTAATGTTAAAAATATGGTAGATTTTTTAACGTAAAAAATATTTTAAATTTTTAACAATGTTTTCAACACATTTCTTCAATAAATTACCGTGGGATCATAAGTATATTAAATCCACTAACTTAAATATCAATACAATTTTTTCAAGCATCGATGAATAATTAATATTGTGCAAAAAATGTATACATAAGTGTAGTAGTGTGTAAACTGTATGTATTTTTCTACTCCTCCTATACTCTTCTGATTAAATTCGATGCGAGTTCCAAGACAGCTTAGCTTTTCCCCCAGGGCACCCTGAGCTCGCAACTCAGCTGCTCAGTCATCAGGAAGGTTGCCGCTATTGATTCTGATTTACACAATTTTTTTTTTTATATCATAAGATAGCAAACAAGCAGATGGGTCTCCTGATGGAAAGAGTCAACCATCGCCTATAGACACCAAAGATGTTAATGGTGCGTTGCTATCTTGTGGCGAAAACTAAGAGTTATTTTGAAAACATCGCTCGGTAAAACTGTTAACAGTTTTATTAAAATTATTATTAAATTTTTCTAGAAAGCAATTTCGTGTATTCATTGAGAACCAGCCGTTTTAGTAGTTTTTAGGGAATGGGGCCTTGGTTTAAAAACAATCAACCTTCCGTAAAAAGCGTGCGAAAGTTCTCATACAATAGTTGTTCAGTAACAAGCTTATATTTCCTGCGGACTTTCGCGACTATTACGCTTTCTTTCGTGTAATGCGAGGTTCAACAGGTCATCTTACGAGTGTTATAATACGAGCTTTCATATTTCTCACGAAATTTACGATATGTATACTATATACTTTAAAGTTGTGTATTCTCATAGTTTCAAGGTAAGAAACATTAAAATCGCAATCAATGTTTTTATATATTTTATGGAATCAAATGAAACTAATCGTGTACTGAAAAACAATTCTTTTTTTACCCGACTGCAGGAGGGTATTGTGTTTATCAGTCTATATATGTATGTATGTTTGTTCCTATGTGGCGTTCTAGTGGCCAAACGCGTGGGCCGATTTTGATGAATCTTATGTCAATCGATTCGTCTTAACCTTGCGAGTGTCACTAAAGACATGACATTTAAAAAAATTCACCATGGAAACCACCAGGCGCCATATTGTCAAATTTAAAGAAATAAATATTGATAAAATATGTCATGTGGGGTATCGTTGAATAGGTATTTAAAAATCATTTTGGGTTTCATTCATCATTTTACATTTTAAATAATAGTTTAGTATATATAACGATTTAAAGTTAATTATTCTAATTGTAACACGTACTTTATACATACCTATATACCTACTTCAGTATTTCGTTATTCGGTCTTCATTACATAAATCAGTTATAGTTATCATCATTTGGACAATATTTTCAACCGACGAAAAAACGGAGGTAATCAGTTTGATTGTTGGAATTGGATAACATTTGAGTATGATGATCCAGGTACTTAGGCGTCCAAGCACGTGTACTAAATCTCGTAATTTTATGTATATACTTATGGTATACTTGTATGTTTCGCGATTTTTTCGGTAAATAAAGACATATCGGGATAATTATTTTTGATTTAAATAAGGTTATAATTTAATTTAGCGAACAGTCTAAGTTTCATCAAAATCGGTTCAGTAATGTTCACCCCGTGTTGGTCCGGGCTTCTTTGAAGAATAGGCCAACTGCTGATCTGCTAGGCAGGTTGTAAAAGGCGATCCGTCACTACAATCGTGACTCCTAGGTGTCAGAGTTCTGCAACATCTCGCCCGGGTAGGTATTTAGTACCACCGCCTTACTTATTCCTGCCACAATAGCGTCAACGCTTGTCATTGTCATGTTCCGATTTAGAGGGTAAGGTAGCCAGTAGACTTATGCATGTGGCATTGCCACCCCGTGACATAGATAGCACCACACAATAAACAACTTTGGTGTCTATAGGTGATGGTTTCTATTTCCATCACGAAAGCCATCAGCTTACAACACTCAATCGGGGAAATTCATAAACAAATAATACATGTCACTCGTGATTCGTGAAACGATCAACTCCGAACTCGCTAGTGAAACAAATACGTCGCCGAATATTCGCCAAAATCACTATTCGTGGCATTTCTACCTTAATACTGAATTATATTTATTAAACATTCAAACCCAGAAACAAACGTTCGTGCTTTTGAAACAAATAGTTAGGGTCGCTAACCACTTAAGCAACAATGGCGCGGTCAGGGACTTTTTTATATATCATAAGATAGCAAACAAGAAGATGGCTCTCTTGATGGAATGAGAAACTATCGCCTATAGACACCAAAGACTTTAATGGCGCGTAGCAATTCGTGTGGCGGGATGTCAATGCCACATGCATAAGTCTACCAGCTATCTTACTGTCCAAACCGGAACACAACAATTACAAGCATTGACTTTTTTGCGGCAGGATAGGTAAGACGGTGGTACCAAATACCCGGGCGAGACGTTGCAGAACTCTACCACTTAGTAGTCACGATGGTAGTGAGTAGTGACACGTGTAGCAAATCGATTGCATTTTACCACCTACCTGGCAGAATGGCAATTGGTCAGTTTAACTTCCCACTAGAAAGATGAAAATTTTTAAATTTCGGAACGTTCTTGGTTTCACCCCCATTTTCGAAAATTGGGTATTTACCAGATCTTGAGTTTTGAAATCCTAACAAGCTCCTCTATTTTTAAGATACCGGTTCCATTCATAATTTTAAATAAGTAGGTACCACAGAGGTCGGTATCTAATAGTTTAGGATACCTATAGGTACTTATGTACGTATAACAATTTAAATGACTCGCTTATTTTCCTATTTATAACAGGTACTTTATACGTATACTTTAATTAGTGTTTCGTTATTCTGCCTTTACAACGGGAGGATTAATCTACATCTATACAAATAAATAAAATTGGAGTATCTATTTGTAATATTAAAATAACCGCTTTTTACTAAAAGCATATAGATGTATTCACGGTACATATACCAAAATAACATTTTTTACAACTTTTGTCTGTCTGTCTGTTTGTTTCGGCTAATCTCTGGAACGACTGGACCGTTTTTGACGGAACTTTTACTGGCAGCCAATGTGACAGGGAGTAACTTATGCTACTTTTTCAAATTTTTACTACGCGGACGAAGTCGCGGGCTCAGCTAGTATAAAATATAAATAATATAGGCAAATTGAATATTATATTGAACAATGGGAAGGAAGCGATGGGAGTTATAAGGACAATAGAGTGGCTAGCTCTTCGAATGGACCAGTTAAAAGCAATGTTCTTGGAGTGGGAGTCAGAATCAAACCATCGACGACAGAATTCTGTGGACTTCGTGGACAGGCCAAAATTGAACGGAAAATGCTGACATTGATATTGTACTGGGGTTAAACTCCAAGGAACTACTTTGGACCGAGTTGTGGTTGATTTAAGTTCACGTATTTTGCTAAAGGTCAAGCATACGTTGCTTTGAGCCAGATTAGATCTCTAGAGAGGCTAATAACATAGAATACTGGAGACTAACAGAAGTCAACATACATGTAATATTCGAGCAACGCACACATGACACCTCTCATAGACGCGATATCTCGGAATATTTCGGGACAGTTTGTTCCGCACCAGTCCGAGATATCGCGTCCGTGAGAGGTGTCTATGTGTGCTATGCTCGAATATTACTTGAATGTAACATTGATATCTGTTAGTCTCTAGTATTATGTACTAATAATCAGTAGCGTAGACCACCGCAAGTTACTTAATAATACCCACGATATTCACTCTCTGAATGAAATAATAACATTGCGTAATTTAAAGAACTAACTAAAAAGTATTAAATAAAAAAAATATTAAAAACAAAAAACCCGACTGCATTAATTTTGAAAAAAGATTCATTGCCTTAAATGAAAACTAAAAAGAAAGGAACAAGCTCAGTAGTTTAGAATCATGTTAAGTAATAATGAATTACTACACCATTGAAATAGTTCTATAATCGATGTACATATAAAACAATTCATGTTTTCTTTCATCACAGAACGATAAACAGTCGGGGCCCTTTGTGAATATTTGATAGCTTAAAATTGAATGGGATTTGATAGCTAAAAATTTGATAGCTAAAAATACTGAGCTTGTTCCTTTCTTTTTAGTTTTCATTTAAGGCAATGAATCTTTTTTCAAAATTAATGCAGTCGGGTTTTTTGTTATAGGCAGGCATATAGGCAGGAATAGGTAAGGCGGTGGTATTAAATATCTGGACGAGTCGTTGCGGAACTCTAACACCTAGTATTCACGATGGTAGTGATAAATATAGCAAAAACAAATAAAATAAAATAATTAAGTACGAACCAAATGTATATAAATTAACAAGGGTTAATACAGCCGACAAACTGTCACGCAGTTTGGTGGGTTTAATAAAAATGCGAGCATGTTTGGTTTTACATAAAAGATAATTTATTATTAATATTTTGTTTACAGTGAAAGTCCTTGTCGAACTTACAAGAGATTTTATTACAGTCTAGAATCAAGCTTACATTCGAATTTTAAGCAGCGCGTGATTCCTAGCACTCTTCCACAACCTAAACTTTACTGTGCCTTTCATACTCCACCGTTTGCATAATTTTCGTATAGAGATACTAAAGTACAAAGTTTTTGCTTCACTTATTACTATAATACTAACTTTATATATAGAAAACATTTATTTTTAAGGTTCTGTACCCAAAGGGTACACACGGAACCCTATTATTAATACTCCGCTGTCTGTCCGTTTGTCTGTCACCCGGCTGTATCTCATCAACCGTGATAAATAGACAGTTGAAATTTTTACAGATGATGGAGGTATTTCTATTGCTACTATAACAACAAATACTAAAAATTGAATAAAATGAATTTTTAAGGGTGGCTCCCGTACAACACGACACTGACTAGCAATGACGCTATTGCGGAAGGAATAGGTAAGGCGGTGCTACCAAACCCAGGCGAGACGTTACGGAACTCTACCACCTAGTAGTCACGATGGTAGAGATTCGTATAGCCAATAGCTCGCCTTTACGGACTGTCTAGCAGAATGGCATTTGGTTTATTCTTCAAAGGGGACCTGAACTAACACGGGGCCCTATTTTATCTTAATATATCATATAAATTATTACGTGTCACGATGGACTCCGAAACTACTGAACCGATTTCAATAAAATTTTGTAGATGTCTACTTTTTGTTCCAACTTAAAAGATAGGATAGTTTTTGTCTCAATTAACCCTCTCCTAATGAATATAAAAGCAACATGATCTACTATTATAGAGTGCTATTTTTTAACCCGACTGCGCTGGTCCAAATATATTGTAAGTAATTTTTGTACTTACACCTGGCATCACTGACTCATTGAAATCCTTGAGCACTTTTTGCCAATCTTCAGGCTCTTCTGGAGCATCTTTGGGAGCATATTTGACGAGATATCCAGGTTCCACTGACGGTAGTACGCTTCTGAAAATTGTTAAGTTTTTTTAAGTAAATTCCTTTTGTTGATTCTGTCGATATACCCACAATTGGAAAAGTTTAGATTTTAGTGGAACAAGCTAGTTCATGTAATAGGTTTAGGCGTACTGTAGCGTTGACCTCGTACAACGCTACAGTTACACTAAAAAGGACGGCGAAATTTCTCCTCTGGACTAAAAATGTTAATGGAGCCATCGTATATAGACACCAAAGATGTTAGTGGTGCGTTGCTATCCATATGTGCATAAGGCTATCGGTTACCTTAACCTCCAAACAGGAACACGACAACGATAAGCATTGCGGCAGGATAAAATGCAGATCTCAAGATTCCGTTAAAATTCATGACTATATTAAAAATAGTATCTCAAATATTTTATGAGTTTATCATTTCTTTGCATATTTTACTAACAAAGATGAAATTTAGGTATTTTTGTTCTGTTACTCCAATAAAAATTTCCACCACTGCACCATTAACATCTATTAACAATTAACATCATTTGTGTTCACAGACTATAAAAGTTAGATGCGTTGTGTATTTAATGTAGATCAAAAGTGTCAAATAGACACTTTAGGTTCACGTGTTTAATTAACGTCACACGTCACGTACATCTCGCATACGAGATGTACGTGACGTGTGACGTCACGTATATCTCGTATACACAATATATTTGTATGTTTATATGTCTGTCTACGAATTCCTCGAGAACTAAAAACCATATCGAAATCATTTTTTTTGATTTAAATTAGTTTCATTCCAATTTAGGAGATAGTCCAAGTTTCATCAGAATCAGTCCCGTAGTTTTTAAGATATGAGTATGATTGTCAGATATTTGAAGTCATATTAATAGCACGTATAATGTTCATAGTATCTTATGTATAAAATTCTCGTGTCACAATGTTCGTTCCCGTACTTCTCTGACTGAATCTCATGAAATTTTGTGAGCATATTGAGTAGGTCTGAAAATCGGCCAACATCTTTTTTCATACCCCTAATTGCTAAGGGTAGTCCACCCCTAATTTTTTAGTTTTATTTTTTAGATAAAATTTTTGTTTTTATTTTTTTATGATACAGCATTAAAAAATATATACAACCCTTAATTTTCAAGCCCTATTTTTTAATTCAATAATTTATATGGCAAAACAACGTTTGCCGGGTCAGCTAGTTAAACAATAAACATGTTATTAAACAACTTCGCGAAGCCGGGGCGGTCGCTAGTCATATTAAAATACTGGTTCACAATTAATCAAATTGTGTTATAATGCCGGCGTAGGGATATGACGACCCCATCGCCCACTAGTGGTATCATTTTTGTGACAAAAATTATTCAACATCAGTGCAGTCAGTGAAACGAATTAGTGGTAGTGCCATATTGCAATTTCAGCAGAATAGGCCGGCACGCCCGGAGAGATACCACTCACTCAGTAGCGACGTAAAGAATCAGCTCTGCTGTTGTATTTCATTCGGTTTGTGCTCGAGAGCCCCGGAGCCTACCACTCCCACCTCCCCGTACACCTTATGAAAGAGCAATTAACACAAAATCTACCTCAGGGGGATACCACTTGCGCCAGCGGTGGTTAATCCCCCCTAGACATCCATGCTCTGAATTTCTCATACAGACAGATCACGGAAGCTCAGGCTGCCCTGCGTATTTTGGGGAGGGAAAATTGCGCTCATAGACAATCCTGCACGATTATGTATGCGCTTATGTTAGAGAAGACAACTGCTGCCAGCGCCTCGGCAGACTTTATCCTTCCTCTGGTTAGCGTAGCTTGCGACGACCATCCATGTAGCTACGCGTGCCTATACAGGTTCCATAGCGAGAATACTGAAATTGACCGGCTCGTTGAGCATTTACAAAAGGCTGTAGATTCCGTGTTAGAGCAGATCCCCTTCGCAGAGATCGTGATCTTGGGCTTAATACCCACCAGGCCAAATGGCGTGGCCGCTTAGCTGGTGATCTTTAATAATAATAATTTTAAATTTTTAATGGTAGCGATATGGAAGCGCTTGACCACGATCTCTCTGATGGTAAGCTAAGATGCGGCCTAAGATGGAACGCGCTGCCCTAGAAGGTACCTGTTCACTCTGCTCTTGAAGATCTTCAGGTTGTAATCGTCGGGGAACATAGACCCAGGAAGCATATTCGAGAACCTTGCGGTTCAGATCAAGAATGTCGAGTCGAATCGCTTTGTCCGGACACATGGAACGTCTATCATATGGCAATTCTTAGTGTCTGTGCGCCTTGACGATCGATAAAAAAGCGGCGATGGCGAAATTAAGTCGTGCAATTCTACAGCACACTCTCTAAAGTGCATCCGATAAAAGACCGATAGACTAGTCACTCTGCGGCGACGAGTATATTTTCTAGTATACCTGATGCATCGTTGGGCGGAGGTAGTAGAGTCCAAGAGGGAGGCATTGGTAGTTAGTTTAAACGTAGCGAAGGCCTTTAATCGGATATGGCATAAAGTGCTTCTGTCGAAGCTTGCTTCTTATGGGCTTCTCAAGAAATTATGCAAGTGGATCACCAGTTTTTTGGCTGATCGGGGCATCAAGGTCGTAGTCGACGGTGCATCCTCCGCCCTTAAACTTGTCAACGCTGGTGTTCCCAAGGCTGTGTGCTATCACCGACGCCGTTTCTTCCGTATATCAATGACATGTTGCATATTAGTAGCATACATTGCCATGCGAATGACAGTACTGTTGATGCTACATATTCCGGCTGTAGCAGTATTTCTCAGGAACACGTTGAACAGGGTCGGAACAAGCTCGTGTCTGAAGTCGAGAATCAACTTACTGATGTCTTGGAATGGGATCAAAACCTTGTCACATTTAACCCCAAGAAGACGTAGCTTTGCGCGTTTACCGCAAAAAAGACTCTCTTTTACGCTTCAACTCGATTTGAGAATATTTTCCCGACAGCCTTAGCCAGTATTGGAATTCTGGGAGTCGATATATCGAACAACGTTTAGTGCCGCATTCATTTGGAAGGAAAGGTTAAACTAGTTTCTAAGTAAGAAGTTTCAGTACTTCATGTCAGCCCATCGCCTCCAACTTTACAAAGGCCAAATTCGATCTTACATGAAGTACTGATCCCATCTCTGGGCCGGAGCTCCCCAATATCAGCTTCTACCGCTTGAGCGCATTCAACTTAGAGCGGTTTCAATCGATGTTGATGACCAAGCTATTTCTAATCGGCTTGATTCCTTGGCGTACCAGAGATGTAGGTACGCTCTGCATCTTTTAAAGCATATTTCATGGGGAGTGTTCCGATGAGTTGTTCGGATTAATTCTTGCCGCTGAATTCCGATATCAGATATCGCGTCAAAATTTGAAGTACCATCTCCACCACCTCGAATCCCGGAAATCCTCAACCGTGCGCTTTTGTCGGCACTTTCTGTTTCACATTACTCCTTTGTGGAATCAATTACCGGCGGGGGTGTTTCCGAATGTATACGACTTGGGGACCTTCAAGAAATGAGCTCTCTAGTACTCATTTTTAAAAGGCCGGCAACGCAACTGCAAGGTCTCTGGTATTGGGGATACCAGGGCGGCGGTGTTCACTTACCAGCAGGTGCACCTCCGTCTCGTTTTCCCTCTCTACTGTAAAGACAAATTAAACTCTTTTATTAAATTTATGTTATTTAGCGCCCGGTTGATCGAGTGGTTAGCTAACCACTGGTTAGCGAGCCTAACTAAGAAGCGATGGGGCGTGGGTTCAATTCCCCGGTTGGTCTGAGCTCCGTTTTGCCTGGCAGTTCACCGGAGACGAATGATTGGCTTTGCATATAATTTCCATAGTGGCTACTAGGTGGTAGAGTTCTGCACTGTATGGCCCGGGTTTGGTACCACCGACTTATTTATTCCTGCCACCTTACTTAGTCAGTGTTTGTCACTGTGGTGTTCCGATCTGGAGAATATGGTAGTCGTTAAACCTATTCGTATGGTATTAAGA
Source organism: Apodemia mormo (assembly GCA_036924255.1). NCBI lineage: Eukaryota > Metazoa > Arthropoda > Insecta > Lepidoptera > Riodinidae > Apodemia > Apodemia mormo. The sequence continues at coordinate 28,593,112 of JAUPFN010000003.1, read as the reverse complement.
CCCCGCTACAAGGATAGCAACGGACCATTAGTATCTTTGGTGTCTATAGACGATGGTTGTCTCTTTCCGTCAAGAGAGCCAACTGCTTGTTTGCTATCTTGATATATTTTAAATAAAAGGACAAACATTTGTGTGATATGCATAGACTTTGGTATTTTTTGGATTGGGCATTTTTATGTATGTTACAGTATTTATAATACTGTAACATACATAAAATACTTAATATTTCTATGTATTAATATGGTGATAACACAAGCAAAATAATTTGCTTACTTTGGGCTTAGATCAATGCATGTAATTTTTCCAGCGATATTTGCTTATTATTTATTTATTACCCACAATGTAAAGTAATAACTTGAAGAGTGCGTGTCGGGCCATGCGTAATGTAGGGTTCCGAAGTTGCCCATCACAATAATGCGGACTAAGAACAGGGCTTTTATAGTTTTGTACTGTACGAAAATTTAAGCAATTTAATGTCAATGACAAATATATATCCGCACCAAAGGTTCACCGCCTGTAAAAACGTCTAAGTACATTTTATAAGTTGGTCAACTATTACTCAAAAACTTATAAAGCGTTCAGGTCATGATAGTTTTCCTTTTAACTTTGTTATATTTACTACTACCATGATTATTTCCCACCCCTAAGACCAACCGTTTAGAGGACCCTCTTGACATTTGAATCTAATAAAACGTAGCACTTAAAAGCTTAATATTTATATATTTTACAAACGAATACTTTAATCGAAAAGTTGTTTTCACAGATCTGCAATATATTTTAAAAACCATGAAAAAAAAAATAACATCCTCATTTTACATGTAGGGGAGCTACCCTGAAAAATACATTTCAAGACTTTATAATATTATCACTTCGTTGACGTGACTATGATGTATATTCGTGCCAAATTACAGCTTTCTAATAATAAGGATCTCTGAGCAATCGTGCAGACGGACAGACGGACGTAGCGACACTATAAGCACAATAAGGGTTTCTATACGATTATAAAAAATCAAATCATTTTTTAAAGAGGTTAATAGTATCATTTATACTTTAAAAGTCAAGCTAAGCTTTAAAGTTCGTACAAAAAGCTTGCATTCCTTATGTTAATGAGTGAAAATTAAATAAAACCTGCCAGACACACAGACATTTTACTACAAGACATTTAGGTAATAATATGGCAGGAATGATAATATGATATTGCTACAAATCAATATATATATATATATATATATATATATATATATATATATATATATATATATATATATATATATATATATATATATATATATATATATATATATATATATATATATATATATATATATATATATATATATATATATATATATATACAGGTAGCAAACAAGCAGATGGGTCTCCTGATGGAAAGAGTCAACCATCACCTATAGTCACCAAAGGTGTTTATGGTGCGATGCTATCTTGTGGCGAGGTCTAATGCTACATGAACAAGTTTACCGGCTCTCTTTTACTCTCCAAATCGGAAGACAAGTGTGACAAGATGCTTTTGCGGCAGGAATAGGTAAGGCGGTGGTACCAGACCCGGGCGAGACAATGCAGAATTCTACCATTAGTAGACACAATGGTAGTGACTTGCAGAGCCAATCGGTCGCTTTTTACGACCTGCCTGGCAGAACGGTAGTTGGTATATTCTTCAAAGGAGCCCGGAACCAGCACGGCGAGATTTCAATAAAATTTTGTAGATGTCTACTTTTTGGTCCAACTTAAAAGATAGGATAGTTTTTATCTCAATTAAACCTCTCCTAATGCATATAAAAGCAACATGATCTACTATCAATTGGTCCAATCGGTCGCCTTTTACGACCTGCCTGGCAGAACGGCAGTTCGCCTATTTTTCAAAAGAGTCCGGGACCAACACGGGGAAGATAGAGAGATGTTTGCTATCTCGTGATATAAAAACAAATTACTTTTGATTTAACATTAATTTCGAATTTTTGACTAGAGCTTACATTGATAGTGATATAACTTGTAGATCTATTGTCAATTGAGTATGAACTTATCAAAAATATCTAGCATAAATTATTTAGTATTCATTTTACTAAAGATATTTTTTTCTATGCAGTTTGTGTTAATCGGGATTGATAAACATGAAGGTATGAAATCTCTATATAACGTACTAGACGTGCCCGCGACTTCGTTCGCGTGGAAATAATTCTAAAATAAAAACCCGCATAGTTCCCGTTCCCGTCCCATTTCCGGGATAAAAACTATCCTATGTCCTTTCTTGGGTCTCAAACTATATTTGTACCAAATTTTATCCAAATCGGTTCAGTGGTTTGGCCGTGAAAGCGTAACAGACAGACAGACAGACAGACAGAGTTACTTTCGCATTTATAATATTAGTATGGATAACATTACGTTATATAGAGATTTCATACCTTCATGTTTATCAATCTTCTATCGGTCGCAAGATGCTTTACCCGCGTGAAATGGATTTCTTCTTTATTATAAACTAACTGACCCGCGCAGCTTCGCCCGCGAGTATATTAATAAGTCGTCCAAATAGCTTTTATTAAAAATTTCATCCCCTATTTCAGCCTTCAAGGGACTGATTTTTGAAAAAAAAAAATAGCCTATGTTTGACCCCGGATCTTCATCTATATCCGTGCCAAATTTAATGAAAATCGGACCAGCGGTTTAGCCGTGAAAGCGTAACAGACAGACAGACAGATAGGCAGACAGGCAGACAGACTTTCGCATTTATAATATTAGTATGGATATACTTTAGGTACTTATTAATATTGTAGTTTACTATAAGAATAAAGAAATTTTAAAATCAGACAAGAAATAGGTAGGTAAATGAAATAATATTGAATTGCAATTTTAGGAGGCTTAGGATACACAAGTTATAATTATTTTACATATTGGGTTTTTGGGTTTATTTTACATATTTTACATATTTTACCAAGTGGGTCCACCCTAATTTAATTATTAAGATTATCTTTTTCATATTACTTTGACACTCAAAGTTGAAATGTGAATGAAATGAATGATTAAATTAAATTAAAAGTAAATTTCTACCTTATGCCACAACATATTTTTATAAGTAATTTAAGTATACAAAATATTTGACTATTTATAAAAATATGTAGAATTATTTCATATGTATTATAAATTATAAAGATTATCCATTACAAATATTTTCATTTAATATTCATTTCTAATAAGGATAATATTATAAATAAATATTAAATATTAAATAATATTCAGTATATATATGTCTTTATAATATTGAAGGGATAAAAAATGATAGCTTACCGGTCTCTAATATTTTCAACATAATCTGCAATTAAGTCAATCGCCGCTTTTCCAAATTCCCGAAATTGCTCTGAATCCATTGTCACTTATCACTGTTATGTTAACTTGAGTTATAGCACAGAACAGTTCATTTATCACTCGCTACTGCAATAGCTTATATACAGGAAGCCACTTTCTGACACAATGCACTTTCAACTTGGAGAACGCGTAACGAGACAATGAGGAGATGCTCAATGTTAAGACCATTTATACAGCGATCTTAGCTTTCTATAGGTGTGTAATTCTAGAATGGTTAAACGAGCAGAATCTCTAGAAACTTAGCGCACAAAATTTGCTCATGAAGTGCTAATTTTGTGCAAAAAACAAAAAATTAATGCTCTCATAGATTTGCAGAAAATTTTAATACTGCAAGCTTAATATCAAGCTAGCACTCCTTTATACCGCACCGTTGATCGAATGGTTAGCGACCCTGACTACGCAATCGACGGGGCTCGGGTTCGGGACAAGCATTTGTGTGATGAACATAAATATTTGTATTTCCGGGTTTGGGTGTTTATTAAATACTAGCTGTTGCCCGCGACTTCGTTCGCGCGGACTTCGTTTACTCGGCACAGCTCCTCCCCGTAGGCGATAGCATGATAATATGTAGCCTATATATTGACCCGACCTGTTAGTAATATTCATGCAAAATTTGGAGTAAATCCATAGAGTACTTTTTGAGTTTACCCCGGACATACATTGACTTTCTTACGATTTTATTATATGTACTAGCCGTTGCCCGCGACATCGTTCGTGCGGACTTCATATATTACGCACAGCTCCTCCCCTGTAGGTGATAGCGTGATAATATATAGCCTATATGTTGACCCGACCTGTTAGAAATATTCATGCAAAATTTAAAGTAAATCCATGCAGTACTTTTTGAGTTTACCCCGGACATATATTGACTTTTCTACGATTTTATTATATGTATAGAATAGATATAGATATTCCAGTATTTATATATGTATTTCTACCGTTGACTAACACCCATAAAACAAGCAAATAATTTGCTCACTTTGGGGTTAGATCAGTAAGTGTAATTTGTCCCGTGAATAATATTTATTTATACTATTTATTTATACAAGGTAAATAACTCAGTATAGCATTAATCTAAGTACAGAAATTTTAGCGCTAAGTGCTGGCAATACGAGATAAGCAATCTGGCAGATCATTTTTTTTTAATTTTAATAATCAATTTTGCCAGGTTGACAGAACTAGTGAGTTCCAAGGTTGCGTGTGCGTGGGCGTGTGCATGTGCGTGTGCGTGTGCGTGTGCGTGTGCGTGTGCGTGTGCGTGTGCGTGTGCGTGTGCGTGTGAGTGTGCGTGTGCGTGTGCGTGTGCGTGTGCGTGTGCGTGTGCGTGTGCGTGTGCGTGTGCGTGTGCGTGTGCGTGTGCGTGTGCGTGTGCGTGTGCGTGTGCGTGTGCGTGTGCGTGTGCGTGTGCGTGTGCGTGTGCGTGTGCGTGTGCGTGTGCGTGTGCGTGTGCGTGTGCGTGTGCGTGTGCGTGTGCGTGTGCGTGTGCGTGTGCGTGTGCGTGTGCGTGTGCGTGTGCGTGTGCGTGTGCGTGTGCGTGTGCGTGTGCGTGTGCGTGTGCGTGTGCGTGTGCGTGTGCGTGTGTATAAACATCTCATAAATTTTGAATGAATTGGCTGATCGAAATGCGGTTGATGCTATTCGATTGGATTCCACTCAACTAAGACTTCCTGAAAATTTGAATCAATTCTGTCTAAGAGATTTTGAAAGATTTTGAACAACCTGAAAAAAATTTGGTGAAACAGTATTTTTTTAATATAACTTCCAGATTAATGTACCCATTAAATACAAAATCTAATCAGTTCTATTTCTTAAAAACTGCGTCCAATGCATAGATTTCGTCCGTTCGGGAGTTTTCATTGACGAAAAATTTTGAAAACGTGTTTTTTGACATAACTTCAAGATTTTTTAACTAATAAATTTTACAACCCTTTGGCCTTCTATAATATTTAAGTACTTAAAAAACTACGCCAAACACAATTTCAAAAATTAAAATCCAATTAAGTTTTCAAAAGTTAAAACATTTTAAATATTAATATTTTATTGTTTACAGAAAACATTTCATATTTTTAAAAAAACTTTCAGGCTAATATACCGATTGACTTAAAAATCTAATCAGATTTTCTTTCTAAAAAACTGCATTAATTTAAGGTAAATTGGATCACAGTCAGCTGATTTATTTGGGATTTATCAATAACGAAAATTTTTTAAAAAAAACAGTAGCAGTCGTGGGACTGCCGATAGAAGTGAAAACGGAACTATTAAGTTGAGAGTAATTAAAACTATATGCAAAAATTATATGAAATTTTTTATGTTTTATTTATTAGTTACTTTTTATTTGGGTTAAATAATAAAATACAGTCAGAAATAGTCGATGTATTTGTGTATACGTGTACACAGGCTACTGCGCGTGCGCTAGTCTGGCTCTCCATAGCTATAGATATACTATTATCATTAGCATGTCGGTGACGCGAACCGAGGATTTTACCCTCTACCAAAACGCTCAACGCGCCTAAAGAAGTTTTCACTTCAAAAATAGTTTTTTTTTCAAATGTAACTTCGACATTTAGAGCTCAGATTGCGTTGAATGCCATTCGAAAGATCCAAATTAATCTTCGTTTATTCTATGGTTTCACAAATATGTAGACTGACTGATGAGTTACCTTCGATACTTCAGAGTGCTAAGTGTGAGTTTTTCTTTTCGCATTCGATCGTGAGCGTGTTTGGAGTTTACTAGGAATTTGTATGTGATTTGTACAGCGCCACCTAGTGGTAAACGTGAGAAACCAGTTTACCACTAGGTGGTGCTGTACAAATCACATACAAATTCCTAGTAAACTCGAAAAGCGCTCACGATCGAATGCGAAAAGAAAAACTCACACTTAGCACTCTGGTGAGAACTCGATACTCTATTCTCATTGAAATGAAATAATAAAATTAGGGGCTTAATTTTTGACCAATTTTTCTCTAAAAATAAGTGAAAGATGGATATTATATTCTCTAAATGCGCCGCGCTGTTTGTTTTGTACCTACCTATGTATTCTGTGTTGATAGCGCGCTGCGAGACGTCTGCGTCAATGCGGTGTCCAAGTGTTTACTAAGTTTACAAAGAAGTATTTTAATATTTATTTTTAATGTTATTTTTTCTCATCATATATGATCGCCAACTATCACGTTCTTAAATATTGAAGGTAACTTACCAGTCTGTCTGTATAGCTTTTGACACTAATATCTGTCAAAAATGATACTGCTATCATTTACAACAAAATCAAATTTATGAACTCTGAAAAAAATTTGTGCTTAGATATAGTTTTTGTTCCTTTGAGATTTGAATTTCTGAATTCCTGAATTTAGCAGGAAGTGATAGGGATAGCCTTGTAGGGTCAACCTGTTTACAGATTTTTACTATGGTATGTTTGACTGGTCTACCGAATGGGTTAGATTACCTGACAATTGAATACGGGAGGTGGCGTTGCGAGCGAATTCGACCAGGACGACGTCTTCCGATTTTCCTAGAACTCATATATTGTAAAGGAAAGATAAGATAAATGCACCGGTACTGGACAAGGGACCAATCATAGGAAATAAAAATTTGTAGAATAAGGCGAATAAGTTTTCATTTATTGGTGACATTTTTACAAAAACACAAGTCATCAAACTGCTAAAGTTAGCCATTTCAATCATTTCCGTTTCAATGTAACAAAATGGTCTATTTATCAAATGCCTTACTGTAATCGGTATATATTACATCTGCTCAGTTAAATAGTTATTGAGGATAATTAGATTAGAAACGGTTGATCGGCCCATAAGAAGAAGCCCATGTTGAAATGGATTTAAAGAATTGCGTATGCTTGCATAAACCTGATTGTAGACCACTTTTTCAAAAACTTTTACTTTAATGCAGTTTTGAGATAGGCCTGTAACTTCAGTTCTTGAGCCTTTTTTAAAGATCAGAGTAACAGATGCTGATTTCCACAATCGTGGAACATACATTCTGCAAGGGATTTTTTAAACAAGAGGCAAATCGGTAATATTATGATCTTGGCAGAGTTAATAATAAAAACTTTAGGTTTAGCAGATCTGATCCAGCTGATTTTGATGGGTCTAGGCTCAAGAGATATTTAAAATACTTCATTCTTGGAAATACAAATTTTGTATTTAGTGTTGTAAGTTGTGTAAATCACTAGTTTGGGTAGAATCGCTTAAATCGTTTGATACCACATAAATGGCACTAATATTATAGTACAAAAAGTTTAAGGAAAAATATGATGAAAAGGCATAACAAATTGCCTCACCCGTTGATAGTGTAGTACTGTTATAATTTAAAGATCTGGGAATATTTAAATTAGATCTTGATTTAAAATAGGTCCAAAAAAATTTAGAATTATGGTCAATCGAGCTCTCAACTGAACGTAAAAATTGATTGTAGTACTGTGCCTCTAGATATTAAATCCTTGCTCGTAGTAATTTAAGGGTGTCTAGGTGAGATCGATAATGATACAACTTATATTTTCGAACATATTTAATTTTTACCTTAGTTAATTTGATAAGCGTACTAGAATATCATTTTGGATATGACGAGCGAAGGAGAACAGGAAAGTATGTACCTAAAAGATTAGGTACATACTTTTCGGTTAAACTATTTATCGTAGCATAAAAATAGTCAACTGTTTCTTTAAGATAGGGAATATAGACTCCCAATTAATATCAGAAATTGCTTTATTGATTGAGATTTGAGATGAAAATATCACCTTTATTATATAGACATTTAATGCGAGTTAACGGTTTCAAAGGGGATAATTTAATGAATTTGACTTCAACTATTAAGGCTTTGTGGTGTGAATCAAGGGGAATAAGTGGGTCAAAACTATCATGCACTAAAAGACGGTCATTGGATAAGATTAAACCAAGAATTTTGTCGTAATCATTTAAAATACCATTTAATTGATGCAAATCGTGAGTGTATAAATCATCAATAAGCAGCTGTTTATCATGACTTGAAATATTTGAGGGATATAAAGATGAATCGAAGTAGGGAAACCAAGATATATTACTAAGATTAAAATCACCACAAAGTATAAACTTGTAGAGGTTTGCAACACTTCACTTACTAAACTACTTAAACTTAACTTAAACTACACTTGGGTTACATAAGAAAAATACTGAGTTGATTAGTAAAGGAGTTACCTAAATTTTGTTTGCAAAGATAAATAACACACAGATGAATATTGGTGACTGTATGTCCGTGTTAAATTGATAGTGTGATCCACAGATCCTCAGCAAAAGGGTTATAACTAGGTCTAGAAATAACTGAAATATCCCGACGAACCGCTACCAAAATTACTATAGCAAATTAATCATAGTATTGTCCGTTACTGGGTGTCCATAATGGGGTTTGTTCGGTTTATGACTGGTTAAAGTAAATTAAGTTTTATTTGGTTATTGAAGTAATATTGTAGGTCAAAAAATTATTGTATAAAACATCTAGAAAAATTATATCGAAAAACACCTTTTTTCAAATCTGTTGACAATGTGACTCTTGAAATATTAACTCCACTTAAAAACGGATAAATCGATTTTGATGCAATTTGTGCTCGCAATTTTTTAAGGAAAAGAGCTGATTAGATTTTGTACTCAATCGGTACGTAAATCTGGAAGTTGTTTAAAAAAAAAATTGTTATGATGACATTTTTTTGTGTTCTTTTCAAATTTTCTCAAAATCGAATTACAGAATCGGTTCAAATTTTAGGGATATCTGAGTTTGTAGGAACCTAATCGAATGCCATCAACAGCGTTTTGATCGGTCAAGCCGTTGAACGAGGTTTACGTATATATACATACACACACCTACTACTATTTTTACTAGTTTACATATAAAATTTTCATATAAAAAGACTGCTATGTGATTCTAAGCGTTCAGTGTATACTGAACTGTGAATGCTAAAATAATATATGCTGTGTGCATCAGCTGTAATATTGTCAATTAAAAACTGCTATGTATCACAAAGATATACTTTTGGCATAGCAGATATTCATTTGACAACGACGAAATGTTATTTTACAATGACGCTTTCGCCAGCGCGCATGGTAAGCACGGCCCGTAAGAGCCGTAAGCGCGCGGATGACCTGCTGACCTGAGTGCTAAGTGTGAGTTTTTCTTTTCGCATTCGATCGTGAGCGCGTTTCGAGTTTACTAGGAATTTGTATGTGATTTGTACAGCGCCACCTAGTGTTAAACTGCTTTCTCACGTTTACCACTAGGTGGCACTGTACAAATCACATACAAATTCCTAGTAAACTCCAAACGCGCTCACGATCGAATGCGAAAAGAAAAACTCACACTTAGCACTCTGATGAAAGTCGAAACTATAAAACCTGAGTCACGCGGTTTGCTGGCTCGTACAGTTGTGATCGGTTTGGTGTGTCCTGCAGTCGTGATGAGACTTCTTGTATTTATTACACTATATTACATATTGAAAAATAAAGAAATGACGACGTACAAAGTATATCTTTACAATTCCACTAGATTGAAAAGCGCGGCCGAATTGTCGTCAGCGCGGGCCATCCGCGAGTGTTGGCAAACTATGTAAGAATCCCAGATCCAAGAGATGCAAAGCTCGTGGCCCGCGACGCTTACCAACCGCCCTGACGAAAGCGTCACTGTAACACCACACTAACTTCCTTGTAATGTTTTGAGTTCAAAGGAATGGTATCTTTGCTTTTCTGCAGTGGTTTTTTGACTAAAGTACGAGATTGGTAGCAATACATTATTTGAATTACGCTGAAATAATATGCCCGCAAGGCCATTTTTGCAAGCATCAGTATGGAGTTTAGTTTTAGCTGCCAGATCATATAACGCAAGTAGTGGTCTTTCGGATAGCAACTGTTTTATTTGTGAAAAGGAGCTTTCCTGAGACTCACTCCTTACCCAATCTCTATTCTTTTTAAGTAAACCTGTTGATGGAGCGGCCAATACAGCATAGTTCCTAATGGATCTTCTAAAGAACCCCGATAGTCCAACGAACTGACGGAATTTATGCTGATTTGTTGGTTTGGGAAAATGCGAGACTGACTCGCATTTTCTAAAACCCGGCCGTATTCCGTCAGAGCCTACTTCAAAATCAAGAAAATCTATTTTATAAAAAAAAATTGGCACTTACTCATTTTTAATGTAAGCCTACCCTTTTTTAACAATTCAAGTACCTGTTTTAGCCTACCAATTCCCTTATCAAAACTTTTAATTGGAATACTTACTTATTTTATCTTGGCGTCGACAAAATTTTATCTTGGCGCTTACTTTATCTTGGCGTCAGACAAAATTTTATTCATAGTTTTTTGAAATACTGATGGTGCATTGACTAGTCCAAACGGCATGCTGTTGTATCCATAATGGCCGTCCGGAGTAACAAATGCAGTTTTGACGCGAGAACTCTCTTCTATTGGAATCTGGTAATACCCAGACGCCAGGTCAAGAAATGTGAATAAGACATTGCCCGCAAGCAAGTCCAATTGGTCCTCTATACGCGGGAGTGGATAGTGATCCTTTCTGGTTTTACGATTTATAGCCCGATAGTCTACACACAATCTTTTTTCACCAGTCTTTTTCCTTACAAGAACAATTGGACTTGCATACGGCGACGATGCACCTACTATCAATCACATGCGGTAAGGTCTATAAACGACAAGCTCGCGATATTCGACTTCAATTACCACTTCTGTGACATTTGTATATCCTAGATCTTTAAGGCTACTAGAAAAAACATTCTTTATATTCTGCTAACGTATTTTGAAGCGCTAGTCGTTGTTCGATTGTTAAACTAGGATTACAGGCAATTTGGTCATTTATTTCAATTGTGTTGATGGATAACTCCGAAAGATTGACAGTATTGTGGATTTGGGTAACTCGAGCTAATATCTCCTCTATATCTCTCTAAATAACTTCTATCAATATTAACGATTGAATTTGCTAGATTGCGAATATATAGGGCACATTGACTATTTGTCACGCTATACTGCCCCGGCAGCAGGTAAAATTTATGGCCACTTGGGCCTCGAACGGATCCGTCAACGTAAACTACACCTACAGTTAAAGAGTTGCAGTTAAGGGTATGAAACATAAACAATGGACTGGAATTGTAATCGGATCACTAGATGTCAAATGTACTTTGCCCAAGTTTTAAATTTTTTGAAAAATAACATGAGTGGGAGTCTTTGTGATTATAAGATTAGGCTTTTTCATGAATGAATGCCCTAATAATACCGGCTATTTTAGCACATAATCTTCAACTATTTCAATAGGTTCTTTAATATTTTGAACCTCCACATTACCGCTAAAAGGCCTAAAGGTTTAACAAAATTTGCACCTATTCCTCTTAAAGTTGATAAATTACTATAGTTAATTTTAAATTTAATAGCTTAGCATCACTTTCTCTCATAAGCGAAACTTGGCTTCCTAAATCCACATGACATTGAAACGGTATATCGTCAACATTAATTTTCATTATGTATTTCTCGTGAGTTTTGCCTTAGACGTTAATTTCGAAAACCTCGCAGAGATTAAAAACCAAAAGTTTGTAAAAACGACAGTTTTAAAACAATATATATTTCCAAAATGGTGATCGATTTTGATCTTTCCAGTTGCATTCAGATTAATTTTTGAGCTATAAATTGAATTTCTTAACATACTTAAAGTTAAAAATGGCTATAAACGATAGATTTCATTCTTTCCATGGTGTTCATTAGAAAAATTTACAAGGTTAACAATTTTTAAATACTATGCCAAACAATTTGATTGATTTTCGTTGGTAAAATGCTCAAAACAGATATATATATATATATATATATATACACATATATATATATATATATATATATATATATATATATATATATATATATATATATATATATATATATATATATATATATATATAAAGTGGTATTGAATAAAACATGAAATTAAAGAACGTCTTTATTTTCTTAATTACTAGCTTATTTCAACTCATTTTCTTATATTCTAAGTTATGTACTATTTAAGTTAAGTTATTACTAAAACAATAACTTTATTTTGTCTTTTCGTATAGAGTTAGAGATTCAATTTGATCAATTTTAGCAAATGCTTGGTCCTTACTGTGTAATTTATATGATTCCATTATACGATCGGCTTCCTCTTTTATAATATTCCACGACGTTTCTACATCTTCTTTTGTTGTTAGTCTTGAGCAAATAACAAAACGTATTATGTACCGACCTTGGTACGAGCCTGCCACCATAAACACCTGTTTTTTATTCGTTAAATTTTCTAAAAGTTTTTCCGTTATTTTATCGCCGGCATGCAATCTGAAACAAACCAAACCCATCGATGGTTTTGGTTCTATTAAAAATCTTGAATCAGATTCTACCAATTTAGCAAAATGTTTCGCTAAGCCGATTTGCTCTCTGATGTGTTTACGTAGACCTTCAGCACCATGTGTTTTTAAGACAATCCATAGTTTGAGTGATCTGAATTTGCGTCCTAAAGAAATCTGCCAATGTCTGTAATCCGGAATTTTTACTGTATCCGCTACATTTTTTAAATAAATTCGTTGTACATCAAATGCGTTGACAATATCGAAACTGTTTTTAACCCACATTGCGGAACAATCAAAGTTGACGAGAAGCCATTTATGTGCATTCACATTAAAAGAATCAACATATTCTATACCTCTCATATAATGTCTGTATTCAGGACAAATAAAGGCAGCTCCAGCATATGCAGCATCAACATGTAACCAAACATTTTCTTCTTGACAGATTGGCCCAAGTTCATACAATGGGTCAAAGGCACATGTACCTGTAGTACCTAAAGTAGCCACTACATAACATGGTATAAGTCCCTGTGCTTTATCTTCATCAAATGCACGCTTTAGAGTATCTCCACGAAGTTGTCCATTTATATCACTTTTCAATAGTCTTAATTTCATAGACCCTAGAAGTCCAGCTTTTTCGACTGATGAATTAGATTGATCTGATGTGTAGGCAACTAGTTTGGTGCTAATTATATTTTCATTGGTATCAGGATTCTCTTTTTTAATTTTACGAATCATTTTGTCTTTGCTGACCAATAAACCAACTAGCGTGGCTTCACTTGCAGAACTCTGAAAAATATTTTTATGGCAAATATATTACACTACATTTAAAAAAGCAGATTGTTGGGCTAGTTGCAATATTACAAGGGAGGGCGACCTCGTGATTATTGAATAAAGTAACACGATCAATATTTTATCCAATATTGTGTCTGTGCTTATCTATTTGGCTTGAAAATCGTGACCAGAATACGCAAATGTGGCAAAGTGAAAAATTTTAAAGCTATTTTTTTTAACATTAGATAGCAAACCAGCAGTTGGCGAAAGAGAATTTATCGCCTATAGACACCAAAGATGTTAATGGTGCATTTCTATCCGTGTGGCGGTATGGTAATGACACATGCATAAGTTAAAGTGTTGGTCCTGGGCTCCTTTAAAGAAGACGCCAACTGCCATTCTGCCAGGCAGGTCGTAAAACGCGACCAATCGGCTATGCGAGTTACTACTATAGTGGCTAATAGGTGCTAGAATTCTGTATCATCTCTCCCGGGTCTGGTACTACCGCCTTACTTATTCCTGCTGCAATAGCGTCATTGCTAATTACTGTTGTGTTCCGATTTGGATGATAAGATAGCCGTTTACCTTATGCATGTGGCATTAGACCTCGCCACAAGATAATAAAGCATCATTAACACCTTTGGTGTCTATAGGCGATGGTTCACACTTTCCATCAGGAGACCCATCTGTTTGTTTGCTCTCTTATGTTATACAAAAATAAAAAAGGAAGTTATTAGTTCTACAGATAAGATTATAATTATCAAATACCATTAATAATGCACTAGTACTATTTTTACACAAGATAATGTCAAATGGCCTCCTCTCTTGAATAAAGAGTGTCACAGAAGAATTTTTTAACATGGTCAGATTTGTTAGTGTAATATATAAATTAATGTCAAGTGGTCTCCTCGTTGAAGGAAGAGCGTAACGATACTATTTTATAGCCAAAGTTATTAGCGTTAGAGGGAAAATAAAATCAATTAGCCTCATCCGCTAAAGATGATCTAAGCGATGAAGAAATATGTCAAAGTATAATTTTAGATTTTCTCACGTTACGTTAAACAATTGCAGTAAATACCTGTATAACTCCACCACCAGATCCCGATGAACAATTAAGAAACTCTTCAGGTAAGCCAAGTAGTTTGCCAAGCCAGTTCATAGTGACAACTTCTAATTCTGTGCATGCAGGGCTCGCTGTCTGAAATATACAATTTAAATGAATAAAACGATAAGAGTTGGCTACTCGCTAGTCTAATGCTAAAATGTTTATGTTAGCGTGGTAACAGAAAATTGTCAGGCACTCTGCTTTACTGGATGGGTGTAAATTATTGAGGGTTGTTTCTTGCTCCTTCAACAACGTGTATAATTGCATAATATATAAAATTTGGAGCTGTTACTGACATGAAAAATAGTCTAGGCTGAAATTTGGTTTAATCTGTTAGAAATATTTATTAATTATAATCGATTTCGCCGTTTGATTTTGATCTTGGAGATAAAAATTAGTAGACCGGGTAGACGGTTTTTTCCCCAAATTCGATCTCAGCGCTGTAGCGGTTGACTTCTAGTCGATACTCGAACGGAGTTTTATTAATGTTAAATCACAAATATGTTTTACACAAATTTTATGACAAAAAAATTTGTAAATCGGTTGACCCTGCAGGCCTTCCCTGAAACTTCCCGCTAAATTGAGGCATTTAAGTTCAATGAACCAAAAACTATAATAAAGTGTATATATAAATAAGCATATATATTGAGCTCGAAGAGTTCAAAAACCTGAAGTTTGTAAAAATGTCAGTATTTTAATTTTCGAAAAGAGGTATATTTTCAAAATTATTATTAATTTCAATATTTGAAATGGCATTCAGAATAATTTTTGAGTTCCTTCGTTGTTTTGTTAGCTACAAAATCGATAGATTAAGAATGTCAATGATATGTAAAAATACATTTTTCAAACATTTTCGCCATTAATAAATTCTGAACGAATCAACCGATTTTAAGCAGACTAGACTATTAAATACATCAGTATATTAGCGTGAGAGTTATTTTAAAAATATAAAGTAAGTTTGATGTTAACAACGTAATTTAGTATTTAAAAAGTTTAACTTTTAAAAATTTAATACGACGTTAAATTTGGGAAACAGCATTTGAGGTAGTTTTATAAATACTAAAATATAGCAGAAAATAAAAAATGAATGATTGAAATGTTTCGAAGTTATGTCGAAAGAACACTTTTAAAAATTTCTCGTCAACGATAGCTCGTGAACAAATAAACCGATTTTGATACAATTTATAGCATTGGACAAAGTTTTTCAGTGAACACAGCTGATTAGATTTTATACAAAATTGGTACGTTAATCTGCCCTTCAAAAGCTACGAAATACATACATAAACACCCACACATACATATATACAAACATACGTAAAAGGTTCATAGGATCTCAAAACGTGGCTCAAAAAATCTGGTGTGACTCGATTTTCGAAAGTCGGGGCAAAATCTCTAATTTCCTTATCTACATAAGTAGTGGGAAGTTAAAAAAGTTCCGCACGTTTTATCTGGGCTTGGTGCCTCACCTTAAACTAATAATTGTGCCATATCGTATTACAGTTTGGAGGTCTTACTCTTAAACTTATGCATGTACCTAACATTGCTATCACGCCACAATCATAGCAACCTAATTGTGCATTGCGATGATTGTAAAATTTCAACATGAGGACTATTTGCTTGTTTGCTATAGGTATAGCCTATATAAATAGGTAGATACTACAAAATTACGTACCCATGTAAGACCAACAACACCAACACCAGCGCTAAGCAGGTCTCCAATCATACTAGCGTAGGAGCATCCCGTTGGATAGTATGCGTGGAAATGTGGAGATTGCCAGTGTGTTACCTGTAAAATATTAAAACATTTTATTCTACTGAGATCAATTAAGATTATGAGGTCCAGCTCTCGGGTCGGCATAAAAGTATTATTAGAGTTTACCATCACGAAAAATAATAATGTCCAGAAAAATCTCTAATATCTTCTAAAGTAAATAAATAGTTCTGTAACGAAGTAACAACGATTGTACTTATGAAAAATGTCAAAATACGAAATCGGAAATCAGCAATACTTTATTCAATAAAACTTTTTACAAGTTATTTTGACGCGTCAACATTTTTTTAAGACTACTACCGGATCGGAAACGCAGCCACATGACAAAAGTGATATACATCCCCGCGTTGATTCGAGCCTTCTTTTAATCGACGACAAAACGGAGGTTGTTAGTTTGACATATTTTTTGCTTGCTAGCAGCTCGCTGGAGGCTGATATACTGAATTTTTAATTCTTTTTTCAGTGTCTAGTAATTTTTAACTAGGACAAAGTTACCCTTGAATCATAATAATAATTAGCAAGCAGTTGCATACTGATTAAGTTGTTCTTAATTAATTTTATAATCTCATAATTTTGATATCTTTAAATTGGAGGACTCGTCAAAAAACCATCGAATTAGTAGGAAAAAAGTTTTCGGTGTTTTTCATAAAATAATCAACTAATTAAAGTCGAAAACGAATTTGTATTAATTAATATATATGTCGCAGTGAAATTGTCAATAGTCGTTAGATTATAAATAATCTACCTAGGGATTTTATAATTTGGTTAGGTTAGGTTAGCAGTTAAATTATAATATCACTTAGGTAGATTATAATCTAACGGTATTGACAATTTCAGTGCGACGTATATACGTACATACATGTCTTCACGCCAGATCCCTTACGGGGTAATCAGAGAGAACCGAGTGCCATACATCACGATGCTTGCAGGCTTATCTCGCTTTCTTCACATTAATCATTCTCTTCATACACACGCCGATTGTGAAGACTCTTGACACCACCTTCGGACAGTATACGATCAATCTTATCATGGTACGTCAGTCTTAGTCATACCCGGTACCTACATCCTTCCACATTCGCATGGTATATCTGCTTTGTTAACCTTTCATCTACCATTCTTTTTACATGGCCAAACCAACGGAACATGGCTTTTCTCATCTTTACACCGACTTTTTCTTTTAAGCCTAACCTCTCTCTCACTTCCACATTACGAACCTAGTCCACGAGTGTCACACCACATATTTTTCGTAGCGATCTCATCTCGACCGCGTTGATTCTATTTTCATGCCCTTTCTGACATCTCGCTTCCATACAATAAACGTTGGGATAAGTACTATCCCTATAAAAATCATAAATCGCTAATTTTTCATTTACCACAAGAAAAGGAATTGCTGTCATGACATGTTTTCCTAATTTTTTAGGACACCGTTCCTTACGCGTATAATTAGGTACATACCTATAAAATAACAATTAAATCAAAAAGAGGAAAAATATTATGTAGGTATTTTTACATGTTTGTAATGCTGGAGCCGCACTTGCCTCTATTGTCACAAAGCTTTGTGCAATGACACGATATATCAGATGAGGCCGCTTTTTATCGGCTAATTTCATATATTTCGGACTGCGTGTGCCTTAGTGCGCATATAACTTCGAGATGATAGACGCAAGGGCGGCTCCAGCATAACAAATACACCCAAAAACTACTGAAGCAATATTAAATCATGTTTTAACAAATCTTAAATTATGTTTTAGAATGGAGTTTCACCAAGTGCCGACGATAAAAAGTGTAGAATATATTAAAAAAGCTACATTATCTAATATCATGGAGTGATATAAGCTTCTTTTCACGAGTCACGGGTAACAGCTATTTAAAAAAAATGTGTACTTACACCTGGCATCACTGACTCATTGAAATCCTTGAGCACTTTTTGCCAATCTTCAGGCTCTTCTGGAGCATCTTTGGGAGCATATTTGACGAGATATCCCGGCTCCACTGACGGTAGTACGCTTCTGAAAATTATAAAGTTTTTTTGAGTAAGTTCCTTTTGTCGATTCTATCAATTACTTACAATTGGCAAACTTAAGATTTTAGTGGAGTGGACAAGCTCATGGCTTACTAAGTCGACGCTACAGTTTCACTAAAAAAGACGGCGAGACTTCGCCCCTGGACCAAAAATGTTAACGTTGGGTTGCTATTTGCATGATAAAGATAGAGAAGAAGGTCATGTGCAAAAGTATTACAGACTATAAAAATTCTGTTCCTAGTTCTTTTTGTTTACACTTGACACGATGTTATTGATTTAAACTCTATTTGACCTAGATGAAGTCACCGACAATCATAACACATTTTCTGATGATATAATATGAAGGGCAAAAACTCATTAACAATCGTTTTTTTCTAAAACATGGACAGGTAAATATTAATTCAAATATCCGAAAGTGGTAATTATGTTACTCAATGAGGTTTTTCCTATTATACGACGATATACAGGCACGCACTCGTATGTATGTCATCTCCCTGGAGTAGCGAAGGTCGACAATATAGACATATGAGAATACGTCTTCGAATCCCAAGTCCGTCAATCCGTTCTAGATGACTTTCAGCACTGAATATCATTGGCACTTGGTAAAACTCCATGTTATCGTGTATTTTTATAATGTTAGAAGAACTTGTTGTTGTTGTTGGTGTAAATAATTAAAATCATAGTCAAACAGTACAAGTGCTTCTAACATTAAGTTTTTATTCACAAGTATGAACCGTAAAACGCACGCACATAAAGTTTACATATTTAATATTACTACGGATCACACACATATAGTGCACATTATTTTAAAAAATAGTTTTTGCAGTCTTTCGCAACGTAAGCTTTAACTGTGTCAAATTTCAAACTTTTCTATTCGCGTAATTGTCGTAGAATGGGCACACAGTATTTGCTTCACACAGTCTGATATAAATCAATGTTCACATATTTATATACAGACGTAAACAAAAAAAAAAAATAGAAGTTCAACTAAAGTTAAAAATATGAAAGTTACATTTTTTGACTGAGATGTAAGAGTTTGTAAAGTTAAAGGCTTGTAGAGTAAGGGCGGTCAGAGACAGAACCTTGGTTCTACATGAGATCTAATAACTTTTTGACAGTGCGAGCCATAAGTTCTCATCATGGTAATATTTCAAAGAAAAATGTTTTTGGTGGGAATTCAAAAGTATATCACAAGGTTCCAGAATTATACAGAACTAGAAATATAAACGTGTGTACTCCTCATTTAGTCGCTTGTTCATGTCGAGAATGGAACCCAAAAGCTCAATCCATTGAGTCGTTTAAACCATAACTTGATAGATCAGTAATTTAGAAAAAAAGGCTGATATCAAATCTAGATTTCTTTGTCTTTTAGTAAAAGTATTAATAAACACTTAAGTACCTAAGCTTTTTCTACAAATAAAATGTAAATAATTTATCATATTTTAAAATTTATTTTTTCTCATCCCACTACTATTATTAATTCGAAAGTTTAAGTATGTGCATATATATGCGTGTGTTATGTGTGTATGTGTAGAAGAGCTTACTTATACTTTCTACTTGCATTAAAATGGCTGAACCAATTCGTATGCAATTTGGTACAAACATAGTCTATACTTAGACTTAGCACATAGGTATATTTTTTACATAGAAAATAAATTGCTCTCGAGGGATTATCTTAAAATCCCATAGTGAACTGATCCACTAGTATTATAAAACACCTTGTACACAATTATTAGTTATGAATTAAGCGCTACCTAAATACTTAAGCTTAGATAATTATGTTATTGTGGAAAATATATAGGAAAACGTGTCTATTGTGTAAAAACACGTAATATTCATAGAATAATGAGTAATTAACACAGGATAATTATTATGCAAATGCTATACTTAATATCTACGTAATTTGCCGCCCGTAATTGTTGACCCGCCATTGTCATCTTGTAACAAACTTCATTACGTTACACAAGTTACACAATTTATTTAGTGAAGTACTTTTTACTGACGTTAACATATTGAACTACGTAGATGATTAATCACCATTTACTTACACTGTCTTTGGAGTTTAGAAATTAATCGAATTTTCTAGTTACAAAGCATACGGAACTTATCGTATCATTGGTAGAGTGGTAAAGGTCTTGACATAGACGCACGAGGTAATGGAATTAAAAGGTGAAATTAATTAAATTTGCTAGAAGTATGAAGTATCTTCACACGCCCATATCCCCGAATTGTTCTACCTCTGCCTACCTCGGCAGAGGAACAACAAGTGCACCCACGATTAGCGGAAGATACTTGGTCCAATGTGATAGGTGGCAAGCCTATCGCCAAACGGAAACTTTCCGAACCCGGGCAACGTTGTTTTTATCAGAAAACTGAAAAACACATTTTTGAATTGTCCGACCCAGGAATAGAACCCGGGACCTTATGCTGTCAACTCCGACACCGGACCAATAAACCACAGAGGCGATTGCTATTTTTTGCGAACTGTTTTAAATGACTTCCACGATGTCACCGAAGAGAAAGAAAGGGGGGAATTTGATAAATGGATTAAACCCACCGGTAGTCCGGATAAAAAAGAAGACAGTTGCAGTAAATAGCAAATTTAATTCATTTCAAATTTTAATTATGGATTTCCGTAAAGTAACGCCTGAATCAATAAAATAGGTAAATGGACGTTTTACTTTTCGTTTAGAGACGAGAAAAGAGACTTTGTTGGAGTTAACTAATATTTCTTAAGCTGACGGCTTGTCATCTTACAACAACTTCATCATGTTATATAAGTAACACAATTTGTTGTGGTGAGCGAGTTATTGACGTAACTACATAGTTTAATGCCGGGTAATTACATTGTTTGTGGAGTTTTGAAAATAATCGAATATTCTAGTAAAGCAGCACACAGAAGAATTGTTGCATCATCGGTTTCGTGTTACTGGCATCGGAATCGACGCATGAGACCCTGGGCTATCTTACCAGCCCGCTTGGATTCTCAATGACAAATAGAGGTTAAGAGAGAGAGAGAGAGAGAGATTAATAGAGACAGAAAGATTAAGAGGTATCTCAATCTGTTATTTGTCATAACAACTTGATCATCTTACATATTAAGTTGCATAATTTATTAAGTACGTCTGTAGTGTTTTGAAATTAATGGAATATAATTATATTGAATATTACGGAGCACACAACAGAACTTGTTTAACCTCATGAGTCTCGTGGTATGGCCTAGGTATCGATGTATGAGATACAGGGATATCTTACCAGTCAGTTTAGGATATTCTACCTGAGATGTGTCCCAGATGATAAAAGAGACTTTGCTAAGATTGATTAGTTAGAGATTTAATTCGTCATTGTCATCCTTCGTCGTTACACAAGTCTATTATTAGACACGTTAAAAAAATTATTTGGTGACGCGTGTATTTTGATTTTCTGTAAATACCATAAACTACGTACCTAGATAGTTATCTAAATACGTAGTTTATTCTAGTTATTCTAGTTACGAAACAAACAATAGAATTAGTTACATCACTGATCTCATGATACTTGTCTCGGCATCGACGCATGGGGTCGTAGAATGTATATTGATATGTATATGAATGTATGTATATGAATATATATATAATCTGAATCTCGGAAATGGTTCCAACGATTTTCATGAAATTTAGTATTCTGGGGATTTCGAGGGCGGTAAAACGATCAAGCTAAGTTTCATTTTTAGAAATCGTAATTTTTACCAAAACAAAAACATCGCGCAAAGCTCGGTCATCTAAGTACTTTTTATTAATTATACGTATTTCCAATTAATCTATACATATAATACATATATACATATAATAAAATCGTAGGAAAGTCAAAACTGTACATTGAATATTTTTTTAAAGAGTACTTGGGGCGTGATCTACAATCGATATCGAAGCCAAAAATATAGTTTTTAGAATTTTTAACTGCTTGTCTGTTTGTCTGTATGTATATCCGGGGTAAACTCAAAAAGTACTGCATGGATTTACTTCAAATTTTGCATGAATATTATTAACAGCTCGGGTCAACATATAGGCTACATATTATCACGCTATTACCTACGGGGTAGGAGCTGTGCGGAGTAAACGAAGTCCACGCCGACGAAGTCGCGGACAACAGCTTAATGTCATACTCCACCGTTTGCGCAATTAACTTAAAAAGGTGTCCAAAGTTTTTCCTTCACGTATTAGTATATACATTTTTATAACTACATCTGCAAATGGTCCTTCTAAAATAGATGATCATATTTTTAACACAGCTTTCAGTAAGTCTAACCAAAGATCCAGCCAAAAAAGTATGTGATTCAAAGGCCTAATTTTTTCGATTTTTACGATTTTTACGAATATCCTTTCTGCATAAAATAATCCACTTTTATTTTTCAATCTTGGGTATAAAGATTTTGAAAAAATGAGGCTGTAATTAAGTTTAAAGGTATAATTTTTAATTCTTCATATTCACTGACTAATTTTTACGTCATGTAAAACAAAGTAGCTGTCGCTGTATATTTGCTTTCTACGTACCTACATTTAAACTACGGAACAGATTTTGATGCAGTTTTAATCAGCAGACAAAGTGATTTAAGAAGATGGTTTATGTGTATAATGCATCCTTAAAATAGTAGAGAAAAGCCAAGTTTTTTAAAGATTTATCATAAAGACGTATTTTTGTGCAGAGAGTTTAATGTTTGTAGACAGAAGTCTTTGGTTTTGTGCCCTTACATTGCAAACGCTGGCTAAACATTACGAGATAGGTCAAAATAATTTACGACGGAATTGTATACCTTAAAAAGATCTACAAAAAAAGTCTATAATGCTATATATTTATCTCCTAAGGATAACCTACTTTAACCATTTTTATCTCTTACATATAAAAAAATAAGGTTTGTTATGGAAAAGCAATACCAAAAGTCTTGCAGTCGCATTGCCGACTTTTTAAAAATGAGTAAGCTCTTTTTTGAAGGTCCCCATGCCGTATCTGTTTGGGAAAACCCCTGCCGGTAATTAATTCCACAAAAAAGTAGTGCGAGGCAAAAAGTTTATTTACGGAGAACATTATTATGCCTTATCCAACCAAATATGTTAGAGGGGTTGTGCTTTTAATAGACATCAAAATAAAGTATGCCATTAAACATCTCTGCGAAGCTGGGCGAGTCGCTAGTTAAAATTTAAATACTGGTTCACAAATTATCAAATTTTGTTATTAATTTAAAGTTTTTATTAAATATATGTTATTCACCGCCCCGTTGGTTGAATGGTTAGCAAACGACGAGGCTTGGCTTCGATTCCCGACAGGGACAAACATTTGTGTGATGAGAATAGATGTTGGTATTTTTAGGTTTAAGTGTTTTTTATGTATGTTACAGAATTTATTTATGTATTTCTATGTGTTAATGTCACCTGTAACACAAGCAAAATTTTTCGTTTACTTTGGGCTTAGATCAGTGTGTGTAATTTTTCTAGCATTATTTGTTTATTATTATATTAGACACGATTAAACAAATTAAAAAATAAAATCATTTTATGTTAAAGAGTTGAATAAAAAAGTCAAGTTTAGCTTTAGATTCCGCACAAAATGCTCCATTCCTAAAGTTTGTTTATGAAAATAAAATTAAAACCTGCCACACGATACATTTAGTAATATAGCAGTTAAGAGTATAATACTGTTTCAAATATCAAAAAATGGAGAGAGTGAGAGAGATGTTTGCTATTTGTGATATAAAAAGATATACTTTTAATTTAACGTTAATTTCGAAGTTTTGATGAAGAGCTTTTTTTATATTATAAGATAGCAAACAAGCAGGTCTCCTTATGTAAAGAGTCGACCATACCCTATAGACACCAAAAATGTTAATGGTGCGTTGCTGTCTGGTGGCGAGGTATAATGCCACATGCATAAGTTTACCGGCTACCTTACCTTCCAAAAAACCTTAGTTATGGGTGTTAGTCAATGATACTTATACATAGAAATACATATATAAATACTAGAATATATTTAATAAACACCCAAACTTGGAAATACAAACATTCATGCTCATCACACAAATGCTTGTTTATGAAAATAAAATTAAAACCTGCCACACGATACATTTAGTAATATAGCAGTTATGAGTATAATACTGTTTCAAATATCAAAAAATGAAGAGAGTGAGAGAGATGTTTGCTATTTTGTGATATAAAAAGATATATATACTTTTAATTTAACGTTAATTTCGAAGTTTTGATGAAGAGTTTTTTTTTATATCATAAGATAGCAAACAAGCAGGTCTCCTGATGTAAAGAGTCGACCATCTCCTATAGACACCAAAAATGTTAATGGTGCGTTGCTGTCTGGTGGCGAGGTATAATGCCACATGCATAAGTTTACCGGTTACCTTACCTTCCAAACCGGAACACGACAGTGACTAGCACTGACGCTATTGCGGCAGGAATAGATAAGGCGGTGGTACCAGACCCGGTCGAGAAGATGCAGAACTCTACCACCTAGTAGTCACGATGGTAGTGACACACATAGCCACTCAGTCGCCTTTTACGACCTGCCTGGCAGAACGGCAGATGGTCTATTCTTCAAAGGAGCCCGGGACCAACACAGGGGAAATTACAATTGAATTAGCTTACATTGATATTGTATAAATTATAAGTCCATTGCCGATTGAATTAGAACTTATCAAAAATATCGAGAATAAATTATTTATTATTCATTTTATTAAAAATATTTTCTATTCAGTTTATGTTAATTAGGATTGATATACATGAAGGTATAAAATATTACATAATATACTATCTGTTGCATGATGCTTCGCCCGAGTGAAATGGATCACTTTCTTTATTATAAAAACAGCTTCATATACTTTAGGTACTTATTAGTACTGTCATAATAATAAATAAATAATCACGGGACTAATTACACTTATAGTCCAGGAGGAATCGGCACATGAGTACCATAATTTGTTTAATTCTTCTCTTGACAAACAAACATTTTCGTGGCACAGAACATGTTATGCAAGTTACACAAGTGAAGAAAAAATTAGGCGAAGAGAAATACAACTACACAAACAAAATGAAAATCTTCAGGAAGTCCAGTAAGCGGCGCATACTTGTGAGCGCGCGAAATTAACAATTAAAAAAAAGATATAAACAATGAAATTTTTTTAAATCTCTATTAACAATATTATTAACTATTGCATAGAGAATTAAAAAAAATATTACTTAAACATTATGTTTTTTTTAATATATTTTTCATGGGTCGAAATTACCCAAATTTGAGATTTTTCGAACCTTTAAAAATTCATATCTTTAAAAATATTAACTTTATCGTGAAAAGTCATAGGACCTTTTTTATTGGTATTTCAATAAAGAATATAAAAAATATTGTCCGGTTGAAAAATAACAATTCTTTGCAATTGTTTAAATAATTTCGGTTTAAACAATATGGCACCGGGTTGCCCCATGGCAACATGCATTTATATCATCAGTAGGGCAATTTGAAGAGGATCGCATAAAAAATTGAGGTGGAACCGTTTTCGGTACTCATGCGCCGATTCCTCCTGGACTATTACTGATCTAACCCCAAATTAAACAAATTATTTGCTTGTGTTATGGGTGTTAGTCAATGATACTTATACATAGAAATACACAATTAAAATATATATAAATACTAGAATATATTTAATAAACACCCAAACCCGGAAATACAAACATTCATGCTCATCACACAAATGCTTGTCCCCGTCGGGAATCGAACCCGAGTCCGGTCGGTTGTGCAGTCAGGGTCGCTAACCACTCGACCAACAGGGCGATAGTTTACTATAGGAGAAAGGATTTTCAAAATTAAATAAGAATTCGATGAAATAAAAAAGATTTGCCTGTAACACGTTATAATCTCATTAGGGATAGGATAAACAAGTTGAAATAGTGTTGCGTATTCTACAAAGTGGCAAACAAAAAAAATTAGTTCAATTTAATTAAAATTATCTTTTTCATATTATTTTAACATTCGAAGTTGAAATATGAATGAAATGAATGAATATTAAATTAAAAACTAATTGAAAGAAAATATATGAAATTTATCGTTATTTATTATTTATAATTATTTTTTAATAATTATTAAAAACTAATTAAATGGAAATAAATAAATGAAAATTAAATTAAAAAAAAACTTTATTTATTAAAAATTTAAATTTACAAAATATTTAAATATTTATAAAAATATATGTCGAACTATAAATACATAAAGATTATCTTATTATAAAGATTATCCATTTCATACATTTTCCTTATAATATTTTTTATAATAAGGATATTATAATATTTATTCAATATTATGATATCCTTATGATATTGAACAGAGAAAAAACGTCGTCTTACCGGTCTCTAATATTTTCAACATAATCTGCAATTAAGTCAATCGCCGCTTTTCCAAATTCCCGAAATTGCTCCGAATCCATTGTCACTTATCACTGTTAGGTCAATTTGAGTTAGAGCACAGAAGTTCATTTATCATCTACTGCAATTGCTGTTTATGTAAGCCACTATCTGACAGAATGCACTTTCAACTCTGAGAACGCACAACGAGACAATGAGGAGATGCTCAAAGTTAAGACCATTTATACAGCGATCTCAGCTTTCTATTGCAGAATCAGTACTTGAACTATCTTTATATAGGTTTATCATTCTTCCGTATTCAGTCACTGGACACCTTCAAATGAACTGAACTGATTTTCAATTTTTTATTTGTTTGTTAAGTATAACTTTATTCAGTATTTAATACTGATGGCTTAGATTAAAGACTGAACTGACTGACTGACTGGAGGTGGCAATGCGAGCTAGTTCGGCTAGGACAATGTCTTCCGGGTTCCTAGAACTCATATATTATGAAGGTTTATACCTATAATTTTTTAGGTTAAGATGATTTCTAAGAAACTGAGAGATACAAAATTTAGGTTAAATGTTTTATCATAAATTTAATATAACTTTATTCGATGCAAAGAAATTAACACAAATAACAAAGAAAAAAAACATAACGTAACATAATTACAATAAGCGAACTTATTTCTACTTAAATGATTTCTTCCAGTCAACGCGTAAAGGGAGATTAAAAAATACAGAGTTTTCTATTTAAAAATATATTTAACATTTAGCCTTAATTATCTAGCGGTACCGCCTTCGGTTTAGGTTAAAATTCTGACCCGTATCAAGTTTTTTTTTGAAAAACAATTTGTACCGTCTTGTAATTAGGTCTGTACTAAATTATGGAATCACCACACACGTTATTAACCGACTAATCGGTGAAACTCAAAAACCAGAGTCTTTAGTGTGCGGTTCATTTTGCTATCCCGCAAGCAATCCGGCGTGATAATACTCATAGATTTTTGAAAAGGAAATCAAATATCACAATCGATCACAGAGTTCTTGTTGGAATCGGATGTTACATGTTTAAGCATATGAAAAAACTTTAGAGAAATATAAAGACGAAAAATACATTAGAAATTGAATGATAGATATAAAAATTGTATTTTCCTTGTTAGTACAGTAGGTTTCTAGATTTTATTTTACCATGTTGTCATCGTAATTACTATGAATGCTTATGCTTAATTGTCGTAGTGGTCAAGGGTAATTAATAGCTTTAATATTCCACGTTGTTCGGGCTCTTTTACTTAATACCTTAATTTGAATAAATATATACATATTGTTATGGACCGGTTTCCTCTCGGGGTAGGTGTAATAGCTTGTGCTTATCCGTATCCTCTCTTGAAGCATAGATCATCTGTATTTCCATCAACTGTACGTGGTTTGGTACTCAGGTATAGTACAATCCATTGGTTTTTCGACAAGCGAGAACATGTAGTTTATCCATGGAACTAATAATTCATCCGGGAGTTTATCACTTGCGATACCCAAAGCTGACGTCTTACAGGAGGCTGAAAACAGACTAAGGGCTGCCACTCATATCTATACATATAATAAAATCGTAGAAAAGTCAAAACTGTACATTGAATATTTTTTTTAAATAATACTTGGGGCGTGATCTACAATCGATATAGAAGCCAAAAATATAGTTTTTAGAATTTTTGTCTGTTTGTCTGTTTATCTGTTTGTCTGTTTGTCTGTATGTGTGTCCGGGGTAAACTCAAAAAGTACTGCATGGATTTACTTCAAATTTTGTATGAATATTACTAACAGGTCGGGTCAACATATAGGCTACATATTATCACGCTATCACCTAGCGGCCAGGTGCTGTGCGGAGTTTTTTTTTTTTTTTTTATATCATAAGATAGCAAACAAGCAGATGGGTCTCCTGATGGAAAGAGTCAACCATCGCCTATAGACACCAAAGATGTTAATGGTGCGTTGCTATCTTGTGGCGAGGTCTAATGCCACATGCATAAGTTTACCGGCTACCTTACCCTCCAAACCGGAACACGACAGCGACAAGCACTGGCGCTATTGCGGCAGAAATAGGTAAGGCGGTGGTACCAGACCCGGGCGAGACAATGCAGAACTCTACCACCTAGTAGCCACGATGGTAGTGACTCGATAGCCAATCGGTCGCCTTTTACGACCTGCCTGGCAGAACGGCAGTTGGCCTATTCTACAAAGGAGGCCGGGACCAACACGGCGGAGTAAACGAAGTCCGCGCGAACGAAGTCGCTGGCAACAGCTAGTTTCATAATAAAGTATAAATTAAGCTTTATGCATAAGCTTACCATTTGTACCCTGTAAATTTTTATGTGGCGTAATCTATACATATAATAAAACCGTAGAAAAGTCAAAACTGTACATTGAATATTTTTTTAAAATAATACTTGGGGACTGATCTACAATCGATATCGAAGCCAAAAATATAGTTTTTAGAATTTTTGTCTGTTTATCTGTTTGTCTGTTTGTCTGTATGTATGTCCGGGGTAAACTCAAAAAGTACTGCATGGATTTACTTCAAATTTTGTATGAATATTACTAACAGGTCGGGTCAACATATAGGCTACATATTATCACGCTATTACCTAACGGCCAGGTGCTGTGCGGAGTAAACGAAGTCCGCGCGGACGAAGTCGCTGGCAACAGCTAGTTTCATAATAAAGTATAAATTAAGCTTTATGCATAAGCTCACCATTTGTACCCTGTAAATTTTTATGTGGCGTAATAAAGATAAATAAAAGTAAAATTATTAAAACTATCGTGAGACATTGTTAACTATTAATTAAAACCGCCCGCAGTACCAGACTAGACGCTATCGGGCGAACGCCTAACCCTGAGGAAGGACCTCATATATGAAGGTCCGAAACTAGTCGGAACCTACGCCAATTAAACGAGAGTGTAGCCGATTTTAATTAATAATAAATAAAAGTATTCTACGCTATGTGGGGTGGCAGTGTAGTGCAGAGTAAGTGAAAATTCATTATTCATAAATATTTACTTAAAAGAACAAGAAACTTCAGCAATGGAATTGACCATGTTTAAGCATGATCTAATATGTAATTTTTTATATCATTTCAATCTACTTATTTTTCTTGTATCAAAATAATAATGATATCGAATCAGATCGAATAGGTATAATACAAATCTGTCATTTATAGAGTTTTTTTGTATATCTATATACATAAAAAACTCTATAAATGACGGAACAAACGAAACAATACGTCTCAAATTTTAACTAGTGAAAATTATTGTTAGATATTGCTACGAGTAGAAGCAACAAAAAATATGTATGGGAAAACGAATAACTAATGCATAATATTTTCAATCGTGTCCTTCATTTTTAACTTTGGTAAAGAACATATACTCTATTTCTTTAAAAAAATCTGTAAGCGGTTGACCCTGTAGGCCATCCCTGAAACTTCCCGCTAAAGTTTGAAAGAGTAAAAACTATAAGTATGGACTTTTTCAGTTCAACATTTATTTTGTTAAAAATGGCAGTATATTGATTTTTGAAAAGCTGTATATTTTGGAAACGATGATCGATTTTGACACACATACATACATACAGACATACTGACGTTATCGTGACAGTAGTCGGAAAAGGTTCCTAGGACCTCAAAACGTGAACATCCGGTGAAAACTCAATTTTCGAAAATCGGGGTAAAATCAGTAACTTCCTTATCTACATACGTAGCGGGAAGTTAAAAAGGTGGTAACCCTAGACACAGTAAATAATATACAGCACTTTGACTCTGTTTGCGACTGAGATTTTTATTTTATCGAGATTCCTGAATCTTAAGTAAATCAAGATGAAGCTGCTTAGTTTCAAAATATTGTCAAAGTTACTGCTAGAGTTCTGCAACGTTTCGACCGGGTTTTGTTACCACCACTTTACATATTTCCGACGCAAAGCCGTATGAAGGTGTGAGGTAGTGTTTCTACTGATGCTTCGGTTTCGAAGTGAAACGTGCGTTGAGTACGTAAATTGTGTGCTTTTATGCTTGGTGCCGAAGTGGGTAAAGTGTGGTAGATGTGGGTGGATAATTGTGCCGCTGGGGTCTTCGTTTTGTAAGGATAATCGGTGAGTTTATCCATTTATTCAATCGGCGTCTTATTTTTTCGGTGCCATTGCAGAGGTCATATAGAATAGTTCGCGAATAATAGCAAATTTAATTAATTTCACCTTTTTAATAATGCATTTCCGCAAAGTAACGCCTGAATCAATGAAATATCCGTGTAGGGGACAATCTACACCATCATACGGATGGCAACGCACCAATAACATATTTGGTGTCTATAGGCGATGATCGCTTTACATCATAAGAACCATCTATTTGTTTGCTATCCTAACACTCCCGTAGGTCGAATGGTTAACGAAACTAATTCGATGGGACTCGGGTTTGATTCCCGACAGGGACAAATATTTGTGTGATGAGCATAGATGTTTATATTTCTGGGTTTGGGTGTATATTTTGTTACAGTATTTATATACTTAATATGTATACTGTATAATAGTATCGTTGACTAACACCCATATTACTAGTAAATAATTTTGTTTGGGTGTTTATTTCGAAAAGAACTTAAGTGACCGCTACTGCGAAACCGGTCTTTTGGGGTGAGCAAAGTGCTCAGCCAGAATTTAAGTTAAGTGGGCTAAGAGCCCGCCCTAAGGCTGTCTCCTGTGAGACCGAACCTCGGCTTAGGGCGGTATCTTGACGATTGGTGGGAGAGTAAGTGCCGAAAGTAAGTGTGCGTGTGAATTGTGAAGTGTATATTGTGATGGGATCGTCAGGATCGGATAGGACGTGACGTGGCCTTCTATGTTTTTCATCGGCGACCGCGGCCATGACATAGTCTGCCGTGGTTTTCACCAGAGGGTTTGGGTGTCTCATCGCTTTTTCAAAATGACGTGCTGACGTCTCTTTGAAGTGTTTTTGTAGCGTCGGTAATTCAAAGTCTCTGTGTAGATCTATGTTGCGAACATACCATGGCTGCCGGTAGAAATACGCAGAATTTATTTTGTATGACTTGTAAACGATGAACCTATAAGTTTCGGGCGAGTGTGGGCACACACTATACTAGCGTATGACAACACTGTCCTAATTTCAGTTTTATAAAGTGTCACTTTGTGTCTAAGTGACATTTTACTTTTTCTGTTTATGAGATGATATAGGCGACTCAATACGAAATTCGCCTTGGTCCTGACATTTTCAATGTGAGATTTGAATGTCATTTGTGCGTCTAGTGTGACTCCTAGGTATTTTACTGTGGGTTGCCACGGGATTGTTTTGTCGAGCATTGAAATCGATTTTAATCGATTATTGGGCTTCAGGGAGCGATTTCCTGAAGTCATACTGTTGCCTTTGTGAAAGAATACTGCGGCGCTTTTATCGGGGTTCTTTCTTTGGGGTTAGATCAATTTCTGTAATTTGTCCAGTGATATTTATTTATTGTCATTTATTCTATAAAAAACCGGTCAAGTGCGAGTGGGAATGGCTTACAGAGGGCTCCGTACAAATTTGTAGGTAATCTTAGCTACACATAAATTTCATATTTCTAGGTTAATGAGAAGTACCCTATAGGTTTTGTTTCCCTCGTTAAATCGATAAATATGTGAGATAAACGGTCATCTTTTGATTGTGGTTTTTATGTTGGAACTAAAAATTTACTGTTTACGGATTTTTTTACGGACAATGCATATATATTGTAAGACATTGCTTCTTGCCCAATTTCATAATTCTAGGTCAGGGTAAGTACCCTATGGGTTTTGATTCTCTTTATAAATCGAAAAAAATCAGTAAATACAGGATATAAAATAATCATGATATCTTTTAATCGCGTTGACTTACAACTTTGATTTTGGCAACTGTGGACAGTAGACTCGAATATTTCATATAAAATTCAACTTGACACCTTTGCGAATTACTGAGAAAAAGGGTCTTGTTAGATGACGGACAGACGGACAACGAAGTGATCTTATGAGGGTTTCGTTTTTTCTTTATGAGGTACGGAGCCCTAAAACATTTAAAAAGTGTATTTCAGTAACAAAAATTTAGTTAAATATAGCTTAGATCGGTGCCGCTTAAGTGAGCGTAGCTAAGTGATTTGGTCAAGGCAGCTGCTGGTGCGATGCGGTGATAGCGCCACGTTGTATCCGGATTGCTCATTCGTCATGGATTATGATGACTTCCAAATCTTCATCATTTTTTATTAAGGAAATATAACAAATGTAAATATTTCCAATGAATAGAAAATGATTATGTGATTCAATTATCAGAACTTGCAATGTGTCACGAGGAAACTGGTTAGACTGGAACTGAAAAACTGAATAGTTTTTTTTTTATATAATAAGATAGCACACAAACAGATGGGTCTCCTGATGGAAAGAGTCGACCATCGCCTATAGTAATAATAATTTTTTTTTTTTTAATAATAATAACAATTTTTATTTGCCAGAATAGACACCAAGAATGTTAATGGTGCGTTGCTATCTTGTGACGAGGTCTAATGTCACATGCATAAGTTTACCGGCTACCTTACCCTCCACACCGGAACACGATAGCGACAAGCACTGACGCTATTGCGGCAGGAATAGGTAAGGCGGTGGTACCAGACCCGGGCGAGACAATGCAGAACTCTACCGCCTAGTAACCACGATTGTAGTGACTCGATAGCCAATCGGTCGCCTTTTACGACCTGCCTGGCAGAACGGCAGTGGGTCTATTCTTCAAAGGAGGCCGGGACCAACACGGCGAAAGATTGGTGTGGCAGAGTTCAGCATTGCCTCGCCCGGGACACAGATTATATAATAGTGAATATCTTAACTCGGGTCTGGTACCATCGCCTTATCTACATCTGCCGCAATAGTGTCAGTGTTTGTGACCGTCGTGTTCCGGTTTGGAGAATACGGTAGCGGGTAAACTTATGCATGTAGCATTTGACCTCGGCACAAGAAAGTAACGCACCATTAACATTTTTGGTGTCTATAGGCGATCTCTTTCCATTAGAAGACCCATCTGCTTTTTTGCTATCTTATAAAAAAATAAGTTTTTCTGTAAACTAACAATCACCCGTAGGTTGAAATTCGACTAAACAACAAAATCTGTTTCAAATTTGACTGATAGTATATGGCTCAAAATAGTGACAAGTTAGCTTCTAATCGACATATCTGTTTTACCTATTTTTCATAGTATGAAACAAAGCCGCTTTCGCTGTATGTTCGCTTATATCTTTCAAATTACACATCGCAATGCAGTTCTCACCAGTAAACAGAGTGATACAAGAGGAATATGAATAATACTAGTTGTTGCCTGCGACTTCGTCCGCGCGGACTTCGTTTACTCCGCACAGCCCTTCCCTTGTATGTGATAGCGTGATAATATGTAGCCTATAAGTTGACCCGACCTGTTAGTAATATTCATGCAAAATTTGAAGTAAATCCATGCAGTATTTTTTGAGTTTACCCCGGACATACATACAGACAAATAGACAAAAATTCTAAAAACTATATTTTTGACTTCAATATCGATTGTAGATCACGCTGTAAGTATTCTTTTAAAAAATATTCAATGTACAGTTTTGAGTTTCCTACGATTTTATTATATGTATAGATATGCATATTATGGTCGTAAAAGCCGAGAATTTTAGAGGTTTGATTGATTTGATAAAATGCACCAGTGTGAAGCCGAGGCGGATCAGTCGTATAAATATAAAGTAAGTTTGGTCACCCATTCTGAAAAAGGAACCTAGCACAACGCATTGTTCATCTTTCGTGTCTATAGACTCTTCTATATGATGGTCTCTTTTTATCAAGATGTCAATCAATATGCTTTTGGTTAGTTATCTTGATGTATAATAATAATTACTTTTTTACAAAAAATTAAACCAGCCAAAAGTTTTGCGTGGCCATATATTAAAATTAGTAAGTAAGTAATCAAGTATCCTGTATTTTTATACCCTTTTAGATGTCTTTTTTCAAAAATCGTATAGGACTACCCTCGAAGTATATTCTATTCCAATAAAAAAAACAATGATCAAAATCGGACTACTCTGTAAAAAGCTACGCGTGGTCCAACTAGAAATTCCTCCGTTTTTTCTTCAGTTGAAAATAAATATCTCGATTAAGTACATATTGTGTATTTAGCCACACGTTAGCGTATTTAAGAAAAAAATTTGAATATTAATTACATTGTTTATTTAAGGCGACTTTATCATACATGGCAATTTCCCGCTAAATTTTCTTCATTCTTAAGGTAAAAACGTAAAAAATAATAAAATATTTAAATATTCAAAAAAACCATACGGGCTATTTGTGGGAAATCGCGCAAGATGTATAAAAATTTAAACGGCGCGGCGCAACTCATTGCATATTTAATTACTAGCTGTTGCCCGCGATTTCGTCCGCGCGGACTTCGTTTACTCCGCACAGCTCCTCTCCCGTAGGTGATGGCGTGACAATATGTAGCCTATATGTTGACCCGACCTGTTAGTAATATTCATGCAAAATTTGAAGTAAATCCATGCAGTACTTTTTGAGTTAACCCCGGACATACATACAGACAAATAGACAAACAGACAAAAATTCTAAAAACTATATTTTTGGCTTCTATATCGATTGTAGATCACGTCCCAAGTATTCTTTTAAAAAATATTCAATGTACAGTTTTGACTTTCCTACGATTTTGTTATATGTACAGATATATGGAATATATTTTGTTACGACTCATTTCCTTCCCCCTTGTCTCACGTGAGATTTTCAAAACGCGTATTTATTTACTTAATGCATAATTACAATACTATAGATGAATTAATGCCCATTGGCATTCTCAACCAGTCAACTCTAAGCAATAACAAGAAAAAATAAGGGTGCAAGCTGATAATTAAAATTTATAATATAATAATATTATATTAAAAAATGTATAAATATATATGCATAAACCAATATGTAATATAATCTCAACAATATAACATAAAAAATGCTATGGATCCCAGAAATAAACGATTAAATTTAAAAGAAGTAGGAGGTAAAAAAAAAGAATTAGTAAATATTCGAGGTGACATAATAATACTTACATAATACCTACATTAAATAGTAAGAGTAAACACTAAATCTGAATTATAATCTCTGACAGATCTTAATTAGATTGAAGTACAGTTGAGCGAAGCGTATGTTTAGTTTATTTAGATACGTTAATCTCAAAAAAGAATAGTTTATTTTATATATTAATTTATATTAGTTTTAGTTTTATATACGTTAATCTGAAGAAAGATTGCCTTGTAGTCAAGAGGTTAGCCTATGCAGCTCAGATCATGAGTTCCCGTTTCATCTTCATGTCAGGCAGAATTGTTATTGTGGTTTTTTCAAGGTTTTTCTCGAAAATTTAAAATCTAAGAAGTAGCTCGAAATCTAGCGGGTGTGTTACCAGTTTCGTGCTTCGGATTCGCATGTAAAGCCGTCGGTCTCATTTTCGTTAGAAATAGTTGATAATAATCTGTCGGTAAATTGCGGCGATGAGGATTACCACTCATTTTGACAATTGACAAAGCAGTAAATCGTTGTGAGCCGAAAAGTCTATAGACTTTTCGGTTCACCACTTTGCTGTGCTTACCAGGCGTGATACTTCTTTATTGGAAAAATGAATAATTTACTTGCAAGGTGATTATAATTTAATCATATTTTAGTAGTGACACATGTTTTACTTATTTTAACCAAGTTTTCCTTTAATTTCAAACTGGTTGTTGCAGAAAAAAAATACGTGATATTTGTCAAGCCAGTGAAGTTACCCGCCTCCCTCACATGAGATTTGATGATATTTTTTGCTCGAACTCCTTCACCTTAAACGTCTTAGGTAATTTATGAACGCCCCTAATCGTAAATACTTTTTAATTTCAAATAAATAAATAACTCATCTAGTAGTCTTAACAATATCGTTTTTAAATTTTATAACAAGTTCATTCCTTCTCTTCTTCTATAAACAGGATTCTGTAGGTTCGTATGTCCATTCCACATTCTGATGTTAATGTCAACGAATATTTTTCAAATTTGTCCTGGCTTATTACTGTAATCGGCAGTGCTAAAATTTCTCCAGAATGTTGAGAAAGAGTCACACGGTCGACTCGAGGCATGAGTGCTCGAGATGTAATCCTATAGGTAGTTTCGCCCCGTAAAATATGTTGTATATCAAACAAATTTGTTCCTCCTTCTTCTAATAACATACCTAATATAATTTTACCAGTTGTAGATTCTGAAATAGTGATAACAATGGAAATGAATCAGAAACCTTTTTTAAATTTTATAAAGTGTGTTTTTGATTATTTTAGCAATAGTATAAATGAAAGAGAAATATAATATACGTAAGTACATTTTTTAATGTACATTAATGTGTGATAGCTTCATGCTCACAGTGGACACTATTTCGACAGGCAAAGAACTGGGGTTTGATTGATATTTGTATCCAGTCTTAATTTAAGCCTTCCTAGGCTTAAAAGTTAAGTGTGATAGATGTCAATGTACACAGCACTATTTGGAACTCATTTTTATTGTAACGTCACTATAGCATTAGTATAATACCATAGTATTAGTATACATATAAGTTACTGTATTTTGGTAGTATAAATGTCTTTTAACATCTTAGGATTATTAATGCAACTCTGTTAAAAATATTTTACGTAATGCACAGTCATATTTTTAAAACGTGACGATAAAATAAGTTTTTCAAGTATGGCAGCATTTTTTTCTCCTTTCAGAAGTATTTTTTTAATTATATGATAGAAAACAAGCAGATGGTTCTCCTGATGGAAAGAGTCAACCATCACATATAGACACCAAGGACGTTAATAGTACGTTGCTATCTTGTGGCGAGGTCTAATGCCACATGCATAAATTTACCGGCTACTCTACCCTCCAAACCGGAACATGATAGCGACAAGCACTGACTTTCCAAAAATCCAAATGCAATACTGGTATAAATACGTTTTGCAAAAAAAATAATTTACTTGTTTGCAGCGGTATGGCGGCAATTTGTTACTATCAGAAAAGTATGGCATAGTGATTTTCGTGAATGGTTACTCGACGACTAGCTTGGTACAAATGGTTGAAATGTTTTTCGCGCCGCGCCGGTACTAGCGCTATAACCATTATTTTCCTTTTTGTCATTACGTAATTAGATCCCTGAAGAACCGCCATACTGGTACAAACCATCTAATATTTTGTGTCATCTCCCGGTCTACTACTCTTCAAACCACGACACTAAAATAACAAGAAATTACGCTATTGCGGCTAGATAAGTTAAGGTACCTACTTCGTGTGCAACATTAGAACTCTACCAGCTATTATTTACGATGGTTAGTTATTTGGCTTTTACAAATAACCTAGTGGAGAGACAGATAGTCTAATAATATTATGTAACCAACAAGTTTAGTTTATTTTATTAAAATATGATCAATAGAAACCCCGACCAAATAAGTTTTTCCAACAGGAAAATCGCCTAATGTGTACTATATGCATAAAATGCTGCTGTAATAAAGCTTTATAATTATTTCAATTGATGATATTCTTTTCTAATTACGGCAGGTAGTTGATGTCATATAATTTCTTTGTTAACGTAACCCATTAGAAATTCTTTCAAATTAAATATTGTACCTCGTAAAAATCATCTTATTATGTCTAAGATACAGTAATATTTGCTTTGAGTTTTAATTACCTACTAGTCTATCAAAAACTTGCATCATTGCTTCTGAGGCATGTTCAATAAGTGCAAATCGTAATGATTTCAACATTAATTCATTTCGATGCGGGATCATTAAGACTGTTGTACGATAACATTCACACGCTTCTCCACAACTACAGGGGTCCATCGGCCATGTTTGAACCTTAACTTGTAACGTATCTAAGGCCAAATCCCATCTTGCCTGAGTTGTAACTTTGACAAAAAAATCACCAAGTTCTCCTCTAAACCATATCCAAGAGTTACCCATTTGACTGCTTAAACAAATTATTTGCAAGTACAATTTATGTTCTTGAACTTCTTGTCCACTTTCTTTTGGTAAACCGCTTAAGGCAATTTCTTTATCAATAAGGTTGAGCCGTCTGATACAAAATTTTTGATGAGTATTATCTTTGAAATCTATAGGGATAGATGGTTCTTGATCTGAGATATAAAGACGGTACACACCAGCTGCATTAAAAGGAGAAGATATTAAAATATCGACTTTATTGGGCCTGTAAAGTGGTCCAGTTACTTTACATTTTCTTACTGGGTTCAGAGATCCTATATGCCCCTTGAGTATAAATACTATGTATGTGTCGAATATTCTGGTTTTATTGTATCCATGAATGAGAAGTATTGTAGTCTCTTGAGAAACAAAATTTGCTAAAAACTTTATATTTAAATAGATTTTCTTTCCATTATCTAGAGAAGAAGCTTTCTCAACTAAAAAACTATTTTTAATGTTATTTAATATTACATAAGTAAATATAAGTGACTCTTGACTTGCTGGGCTGATAATAACTTGCCGTGAGGAGCTTCTCAAGAGTGGAGGATTGAATTCAATAGTATCTCTCGGATTAAACATCGGTAATGTCACATATAAGTGTACAGAAAAAAACAACATTTGAATAAAGTTGGGATGTAAAAAATCTTCACTTTTTAAAGGAAAATATAATCTTAACAAATTTACTGCCTCAATTATTAAACATGCATTGTGTATAATAGCTCCCTCACTGCAGTTATGATCTATTTCACAAAATAAAGCAAAATGTTCTTCCATAAATGGGCAATAATTTAAAATAGTCGATATAATAGCAATGCCATCTGACAAATCGGTAGTTATATTTGCTATAGTTTTTACTGGGTTTTGTTTACCACGAAGTTTTGTGTGCTTTCGCAAAATATTATCATTATACCAGTCAACAATAACTTTAACAACGTTTCTTGGTTGAGTGCTTATGCAAACACAATCAAAAAAACAACTATCCATTATAAACACCTTGTAACTTTGTAAAATAAAGTCAAACCACGATTGTTTATTCAATCTTTTATACAAAGTATCATCCGCTAAAAGTTCTTGGACCATCATAATATCAGCATTACATTTTGGAGTAACGTATTTAGATAAGATAACGAATTGGTCGTAGCTCAATAAAAACTTTGCTTGTAGATCCCATAAATTTGCACCACGAGCTCTAAGTAAATATATCACCTCCCGGTACGTGTCATGAATTTCTTTAACCCATTTAAAATTTTCGTCTACTCCAACCACCCTGTGTAACAAAATTAAATACATTCGTATGAATAGCATCTCAATTATAACCAGTTTATGTTTTATATAGGTCTAAATTTACTTACGATATTTTACGTATATGCTTCATCAAAGGTCCTGCTATTCTTCTAACGAAATTTAAGTAGGACACATTGATTCCCTTAGTCTTCGTGCCCCCCGTTTGTGATGTTATAGAACTAGATATTGCATGAAATGTATCTGGAATAACTGGGTATAAATCTCTACGAAAGCCTTGTTGAAACATCCATTTTTCAAGAAATTTTATACAAGTTTCCATATATTCAAAAAAACTGACTTGAGTTGGAAGAGGAAACAATGGATATTCTGGGTTAACAAAGGAGTTGGCATGTAAAGTCAATGGGCAATACGTAAAGCAGAAACTTACTTCTACGTCACAGCTGGATCCACAACAATGCCAAAAATTTAATGTAATTTTACGTGAGTATTCTGTTTGACAACATACTGTTATATTTACTTTTATGATTGTATACACATTATCATTTTCATATAAAAAGCTAGAATCAAAAATATTGACCGTTAGATTATTTTCTTCTTTTGAGTTGCAAGAAAATGATTCTAAGTCAGACTGTGTTTCCATTTTAAGCTCGATAGTACGATTAATCTTTTGTCCAACATAGCAAGGTGGAAATATTAATCTGTATAAACTGGAATTCATTAAAGGCGTTTGTCGTTTACCAATAAATGTGAGATTATAATACGGTACAGTCATATGTTTATCTAAATATAAAGTAGCAACCGCAACGAATCGTCCATGTCCTTTTGGATGAAAAGTTATCGAAAACTGTACCTCTTTTTCACAGTCTAATTCAAATTTGATGTGCGTTTCATTAATAATAAATTGATCTTCTTTGGCATTAAGGTCCAATGTAAAGTTAGGTGACAACTTTGAAGTTAAAATAGTAACGTATAAGAAATATTTTGAAATATTTGTCATAGTAAAATTAATAGTATTGTCTCCATTAGTAATATAATCCATTTCGAAATTTTGCTTTGAGAACTTTATCCATGGCACCGTTATAACACCAGATATGCGGCAAAAATTTATGTCTCTATTGAGAAATTTCAATTTTACTTTAGAATTATTTTCATATGCTCTGAAATAACGTCATTATAATTTTAATTTGGAGTTGCTGTATTCGTTATAAATTTAGTCCGTTTACTTTAAAATATATTGTGATTTAAACACTTGAAACATGTTATATATATATATATATATATATATATATATATATATATATATATATATATATATATATATATATATATATATGCATATTTATGCATATTATATATGCATAATTATATATATATGCATAATTTTAATACTAAAGTCTGTTTTTTAACAAAGGAGTACCGAAAATTTTAACTGCGTTGGTATTGGTCCACATAATCAACAATACTCTATCAATATCGGAAATGGGCAAGAGACATACTCAGTAATCGTTTGTTAGAAAAGAACAGACTATAGTCTAAAGATATATTTTTATAGATGATACATCAAATAAATAAATAATAGGTTGGGACAAAAGTATTTTCGTATTTTGAATGTATTATTAGTAATCAAACCTCTTTGGCTGTACTGAAGTAACTGATTGGTTTTAATACCATTTAATGTTGACATTCTGAAGATGCAATAAATAAATTTAAAAATAAAAACTAGTTCCCGCCATTTTTCAATTGTTTTTCAAGCAAGCAAAATGAACATATGTGACGAAAAAATTCGGTACATTTTAAAGTTTTATTACGAAAAAGGTAAAAATGCGATGAACGCGGCGAAAAAAATTAGTGCGGTTTACGGACCTAATGCGGTATCAATAAGAGTAGCACAAATGTGGTTCAAGCGTTTCAAGTCTGGAAATTTTAGTGTGAAAAATGAGGTTCGCTCTAGACGGCCTGTCACAGATAAAATCAGTGTCCTCTTTGAGAAAGTGGAGCAAGATCGACATAATAGTAGCTACGATATTGTTGAAGCACTGGATGTTAATTATAAAACAGTTTTAATCATTGACGAAAATCTGGGTACAAGAAAAAACTTCACATTTGGGTACCACATGATTTCACTGAAAGAAACCTAATTCAACGTGTTTCCATTTGCGATTCTTAGTTGAAACGTAACAATCCCGAACCATTTCTTAAACAGTTCATTACGGGTGATGAAAAATGGGTGACTTACGAATCTTACGATAAGAATGTGCGAAAAAAATCATGGTCGAAGCATGGACAAGCCCCACAGACCGTGGCAAAGCCCGGCCTGACTCGGAACAAAGTGATGCTATTTGTATGGTGGGATTGGAAAGAAATCGTCCACTATGAGCTCTTGCCATCCGTTAAAACTATCACTTCTGACCTCTACTACGAGCAACTGATGAGGTTGAAAAAAACTATTGAGAAAAACCGACCGGAGCTGGTGAATAGGAAGGGCGTGGTGTTCCACCATGACAACGCCAGACCGCACTCATCTATAGCCACGCAGTAAAATTCGAGAGCTTGGCTGGGATATGTTGATGCATTCTCCGTATAGCCCTAACCTTGCTCCATCAGATTTCTACCTGTTTCGGTCATTGAAGAACTCTTTAGGAAGTTATGCTTCTTATCTAACTCTTCCTAGCTAACCTCAAAATTGAAAAACACTGTGAACTACCTGTCAGATTTTTTAATTAAATATCTCAAAATTTCTACAGGAATGGGACCATGGAGATGGCAACAAGGCATCGATCAAAACGGCACATACATTATAAATAAATAAAAAATTATACCTAAAAATATTTTCCTTTGTATGAACCCGACCTTACATTATCTTGCTGATTCCGTTGCACGGTAGACTGAGAGAACCGGATATAAACTAAAGCTCTAATTTACCATGATTCCCTGTTTTGTCAGTTGGTGAGATGAGTAGTAATCTCTTTCGTCACATTTTATCAGTCTAACGATTAACATTTATTTTGTTGCGATTATCTGTACTGACAGCTTAATGTGGTCATTCGAAGTTCTACCATGCAACCAAGATACTCTGATCTGCTGTTGAGTTTGTTTCTTATAAAAAACTTTAAATTTTTTACCCTTTCCTGTATCCTAACTCGAGATCTTAAGATCAGTTTTATAAAAATAATAAAATTAAAATCATAAAATATATAAGTATATACAATTGCTTTCAATTCAAATCTAGATTTTTGTGAATTACTACGACAACACCATGTCTGTTAACCATCACGTCGCCTTCTATACAACCTTGCTTCTTCACTTTAGATTGTGCATAATAATAAAAATAAAAATAACAATGAACAGTTGTTATAGATTTACTGAGAGGGTGTTAAAGATGTATTTGTGGTTTAGCTAGAACTTATTTACTCTATATATTTAAAAATACTCACTTTTCATATTGTCCAATGTAGTGCCTTAATTCAAGAGAGTTCGAATTAGAATTTGGCGGCCCTAACAAGCCATTGATTTTGAAAGGTATATACATCTCATACTCTCTTCGAAAAATATCAAATACTTTAATAAAAACTGTTTTCGTTTCTCCTCCTTCTACTACAAACTCAAAAATTCTTTCCTTTTCATTTCCTTTTGGAACGTAAACATTAAAAATATTGTCGTCTCCTGTGTCTAAGACTTCAACAACAGTCTTCAATTCGCTAATATTTTGAAATGTGACAGGAACGTATGTTATCATATGGCATGGTATTCTAGACATATATATATTTTTAGGGTGTATTATAATCTTAGGTTCAATGACATTACCACTTATGGGCAACACGACATTTTCTTTATTATTTATTTTCACAAGAATGTCAAAAGAAAATTCCAAGATACATGGTATTTTTGCTATTATTTCAAAAGTTATTATCATTTTCGGTCGTATAATTCCACTCATTGGTTCGATTCGAAGACATGGAATTAAAGGTTCAACTACATGGAACAAAGCGATTTCTCTTGAAGAGTTTTCAAGTTTTACCTTTTCAACAGTTTCCAAATTAAGAGGAATATTTTTAAATACAATTGCAGGTTGTAAAAATTTTATTGATAATTTTCTTGTGATAACACTTAATTCAATAGGAATAACTTTTTTTGTCTTACTTAAAGATACTAAATTAACTTCGTGCGTTTTTGTCTTGGTGGCTTTGCAAATATATAAAATATCACATATTTTAAAAGAACGCCGAGGAATAGAACCTTGCTTGGGTATAATTTCAAAAGGAGTATCTGAATGTAGGTCTTCCCATTGAAAATCAACTGGTATATTAAAATCGTTATATATCTTTAATGGCACAGAAACCACAAAGGTTTCAGTTGTTACCATTCCAAATTTTAAAACTTTTTCCAAAACCATCAATGTAGGATTACCGACGTGAAGACTATAAAAATGTTTTCGGTTAAATTTTTGATTTATTACATATTCAAAAGTATTTTTGTATAGTCCTCCTCTGTTCCCGAAACAATATAGCGTAACGTTTACTACGGAAAATGATTTCAGCTTCATTTTAATGTTCATTTTTTTA
Source organism: Apodemia mormo (assembly GCA_036924255.1). Lineage (NCBI taxonomy): Eukaryota > Metazoa > Arthropoda > Insecta > Lepidoptera > Riodinidae > Apodemia > Apodemia mormo. Next base: position 28,548,490 of record JAUPFN010000003.1, on the reverse strand, counting down.
TCACTTGTATAAAGTATATATTTGTCTCTCATTAGTTCAATATCAATTTCAAACTTAGTGTTGTTATTTATGGTTAAAATAGTTTCTCCATAAGTTGACAAAGCGACTTTCCCAAAAGAAAGAGAATATGGTTGAAATCGTACATCAAATAAATCGTATATAGATATTGAATCTTTAATACTTTTGCAGAAATTAGTTTTTGATACATTTGCCTTTATTGATGAATTATAATAACACTTTTCTTTTCCATTGATGTGACAAGGTATTATAGATTTTTTAGCATGTAACGATTTACTAGTTTCTAAATATGTATAAGCTAATGCTTTTCTTTTTGCATGTGTTAATAGTTCTATATTAATATAGGTATATTCAGGGTTTAGTTCGTGCAGTTTATGCAAAGATTCTATTTGTAATTCTCTGGATTTTTTTTGGCAAATAACTTTTATTTTTACGTTTACAGCATAAATTAAATAGTTACTTTCATTTCTTTGTGCACTTGTTGTAACTGTGTGAGCAAAAACATCGTGTGGATTAATTATTTTAAAAGTAATAGTATTTTTTATATTCAAACATGTTGGTTTAACAACAATTGTTAGTTTTTTGGAAGAATTTGGAGGTAGATTTATTTCTTGGGGTAAAACTTCAAACCCAGTAACCCTCACATATTGTAATTTAGCACTAAGAATGTTCGAATTATTTCGTATACGTAAATATTTTATAACCTTCGTATTCATTTCAACATCTCCAAAGTTGATATATTCAGGCGAATGATTAATTTTATTGTAATCAAATTGTCCACTTATATAGTATCTACCAACTTCGGAGTGAAATTCATTGTAGCAACATCGACTGCCATCGACCTGAATTAACCTCAAGTCAAATACAAATCTGTTGTCGAAATGTTTAAAACATTTTGCTTTAGAAATGCATTCATTTTTTGGAGTAAATGTTATTAATATTGTATGGTCATCTTTTATATTTATTTCGAATGCTCTATGTGATGCTGACATATTTCGCGCTTCATCGAATTTCTATAAAACGAGTAAACGTTATTAAAAGTAAAGAGTACATTTTTTGGTGATTCTTGTTATAATTCTCCTCGTATTAGTTCGGACCCCTTTAGAAGTATAGACCATCTGACATGTGCCAGGTAGTTCGTAAAATACGAACGACTGGTTATATGTGACTCTATCACCATCGCGACGACTAGATAGTAGAGCTCTCTGTAACGTCTCAGCTGAGTTAAGTACCTCTACATTACCTATTTTTGTCGCAATAGCGCCAGTGCTTGTAAGGTAGCCAATAAATGTATGCAAATTGTATTTCTATCTCTCCTTACGGATAGCAAAGCACAATTAACATATTTGGTATATATAGTCTATAGTAATCTCTTTACATATCGTCGATGAAGTGACAATACCTCCTAACTGTATAAATGTTAATTTTACAGGAGAGGAAAAAAACGTTTGACATCTAGTCTTAAATGTGTTGATTTGAATATAAAGCTATTTCCACAAAGCTCTAACTTCTGAATATTGTTAAAAGATAAGAGAAAATTCTATTGATGCAAAACTGAATGTTATGTCTATTGCAATAAAAATGTAAATTTGTTTAAAAATGTTAGGAGATATTGTCACTTCACCGACGATATGCAGAACCATTTTTTGCAATAAATATCCTGTTAAATATAAATCTGTTTTAATATTATAATGCGAATGTTTGTATAAATGGATGATTGCTACTCAACCATGCAAAAACGGCTGAACAGATTAGAATGAAATTTGGCACATACGTAGAACACATACGATGTTTTTTTATCCCAGAAAAATAAGTTTTTCCCGTGGGAGTACCAAAAACTAAATAATACAGCTGGCTGTAAGATGCAACTAGTAATAACTAAACCACGAAAGTATTTGTATATCTCTCCTCAAATTCTGCGTATTCAAAATTTTGTTGTATGATTTGTTTGACGCAAAGAAAGTTCAGATTTTATCCATACTATGTATACTACTAGCTGTTGCCCGAGACATTGTTTGCGCGGACTTCGTTTACTCCGCACAGCTCATCCCCCGTATGTGATAGCGTGATAATATGTAGCCTATATGTTGACCCGATCTGTTAGTAATATTCATGCAAAATTTAAAGTAAATCCATGCAGTACTTTTTGAGTTTACCACGGACATACATTGACTTTCCTACGATTTTATTATATGTATATAAATTATCCTATACTTTAAACAAGCAATTTTTATATATTTGTATGTAATTCGTATCTCTAAACTTGGCTTAAGTACCATCTACTAATAATTCAGTTTTTCATAAAACAATATCGAATAACAAGAGCGAGGTTCGGTCTCCCAGACAGTAATATTATAAATGCGAAAGTCTGTCTGTTTGTAAAGCTTTCACGACTAAATCGATTGTGATGAAATATAGCATGGAGATAATTGAATATCAAACATAGGCTACATTTAAAAAAAAAAAACACCTAAAGGGCAAAAATAGGGGATTATAGGGTGGAAAAAAATATCGACGACATGTTACTCTACTGACTACTAGTGAGCGAAGTTGGGCGGGTCAGCTAATTAAATAATATGTAAAGATTGTAAAAAATTCACGACGTATTCGGTGGCAATATGTAACGTCGTGTATAGATTTTAATTTCAAGTTAATCTATAGCTCTACAACTGATGATTTTCTTGTAGAGTATAAGAGCTTATATCATTTTTTAAATACAGACCACATGAATACTAATAGACACGCCACTGGGAAGGAAACGTGTCACCGCGCTTATGAGCAAACGCTCCTATCACTGTCAAAAATGTTATATATTTGCAGATATATCGAGAAAAATAGAAATAAACCATGTCGTACTGTTTTATCGTACCGATTGAGATGAAAAGGTTTAAAACTACACTTGAAGTGATTTTATTTCATCAGTAATTAGTATAATTCTATATTTCTATGTGTGAATGCAAGCTACGCGGACAAACTAAGAATTTGTCTTGAAAGGCGTATCCAGCCGTATTCATTTAATCCGTATTTCCAAAGTTATAAATAAAGTATATTAATAAAAGTGTGAATAATAATATTGTCTCTTGCTGGAATTGTTGTTAGCCACATTTTAATTAATAAAAGAAATACCATAACTAGTAACCGTCTTTTTTATACCATAAGATAGCAAACAAGCAGATGGCTTTCCTGATAGACAGAGACAAACATCATGATGTTAATGGTGCGTTGCTATCCTTGTTGCGGGGTCTTAATGCCACTTGCGTAAGTTTACTGGCTACCTTTCCCTCCAAATCCGAACATAACAGTGACAAGCACTGACGCTATTGCGGTCGGAATAGGTAAGTCAGTGGTATCAGACTGGGCGCAGAACGGGCGGCGCGGCTTGGGTGCGGGTAAAATGTAGAACCTAGGTGTCACGATGAGAGTGACTCGAATAGTCAATTACTCGCCTCTTACGAACTGCCTCGCAGCAGATCAGTTATTTAAAAGGAGTTCGAACCAACAAGAGGTAAGACAATATCTAACAGATAACCAAATCAGATGTTGCAGACACACACATACAGACATACCTACAGGTTCACACCTTGAAATTGTAATACCCCTCGTTTTTGCGTTCAGGTTTATAAATGAAAGTCAGTTGATGTACGGCGATGTCGTAATGTTATAAGTTATCATCGAATGACAGGCAAATTATTACTAAACGTTTTTTTATATCATTAGATAGCAAACAAGTAGGTAGATGGCTCTCCTTATGGACTCCGTTCTGCCAGGCAGGTCGTAAAAGGCGACCGATTGGCTATCGAGTCACTACCATCGTGGCTACTAGGTGGTAGAGTTCTGCATTGTCTCGCCAGGGTCTGGTACCACCGCCTTACCTATTCCTGTCGCAATAGCGTCAGTGCTTGTCGCTGTCATGTTCCGGTTTGGAGGGTAAGGTAGCCGGTAAACTTATGCATGTGGCATTAGACCTCGCCACAAGATAGCAACGCACCATTAACATCTTTGGCGTCTACAGGCGATGGTTGACTCTTTCCGTCAGTAGACCCATCTGCTTGTTTGCTATCTTATAATATAAATAAAAAAAAGTACTAACAATCCAACGCCTATAGACACAAAAGATCTTATTGGTGCGTTAGTATCCGATTGCCGGGTTGGCAATGCCACATGCATAAGTTTACCGCCTACTTTCTCATTCAAAACTGTACATAAGGATAAAAAAGATTGACGCTGTTGCCGTAGGAATAGGTAAAGCGGTGGTATTAAATACTCGGGCGAAGCGTAGCGTAATTAGGAGTCACGATGTTAGTGACACGCGGAACTTGGACTAACACTGTACGTGGAAAATAATGGCCGCTATTAGGCTGACAAGATGACGATCGTATGTAGTGAAGTGCAGATGACAGTTTAGTTCGTGGTCATGGAACATAGAATAGTAATTTTTTAAGACAGAAGAGCATAAAGATGTTTATTCGCACGTGTAACTACTCTAGCTCTTAAAGAATACATCATAAATAAGTAGGTACTTTAAAGGTAAGTAAAGACAAGCAAGGAGACGATACTCCTGATGGTAAAAGAATATCGTTTTTACACACCAAATCTGAATGGTAAAATTTACATTATATATATTCTGAGCAATAAATTTCATTTCATTTCATTTCATTTCATTTCATTTCATTTCATTTCGCGTGTTAAAGATGTGTATTTCCAAATGAACTTAAACCTAGTTTAAACTCTAGCTCACAAAGAACACAACATGAACAAGTACTGTAAAGGTAATTTAAGATAAAGAAGAAGACGGTACTCCTGATTAGGAAACGATCGTCTTTTAGATACCCAAGCTGAAAATGGTAAAATTATAATCGCGTGGTAAAAGATGTATATTCCCAAGTTTTACCTACCTTAGCTTTTAAGGAACAGATTAACAAGTACTGCAAAGGTAATTTAAGACAAAGAGGGAGACGGTATTCCTGATTATATAAAATGATCGTCTTTTAGATACCCAAGCTAAAAATGGTAAAATTATATTCGCGTGGTAAAATATGTATATTCCTAAGTGTAACTATCCTAGCTTTTAAGGAACACAACATTAATAAGTATTGTAAAGGTAACTAAAGGTAAGTAAGTAAGCCATTACAGAAATCTACCTATTTAATTAACGATTTTTATTCATAATATACTAGATATGTAATCTTACCATTAACTGTCCATCGTATAAAGTCTTTAAATAAGCGGACTTATTAAGGTCAACTTCAACATCGAGTTCTTTTGTAGTACTTAATCCTACATAAGATATTGGAAATTCCAAAACTTTAAATCTTTTGAAAATTTCATCCGGATTGTAGCCTTCACACATATTCGTTTAAAATATAAATAAAAATGTAATAAAAAAAATATTGAAAATAATTTGTTTGAAATCAAAACAGAAGTTGACATAACGTTGGCATATCGGAAAGTGATAATTGTCTCTTTGATTCAATTACATCAAAGGAGGTTGTATATATTTATGAAACTTGTTTTTTTCCTTAGATGAAGGAAACTACTACCACCTACTACTAGATATGAAATAACCAAGGGAAAACCGTGTCATTTCTTCGCTAACAATGGCGAAATTAAGAACAGCTGTTTACTGTCTACATAACAATTGATAAATGATAAAATATATTGCAACTGAGCGTGTTATTTTAACAATTAGTTTTTTATTTTAGATTTAAGGTACACACTAAAATTATAGAAAAATATAAATAAACGCTAAAATTAATTTAGGGTTTTGTAATCAAAGGGTTATTTGACATTAAATTTTAACTTACCTACATTGACAGCGTATTGTATTTGGCGTTTTGACCGCAAGCTGTTTAAGGTGACGTTAATTTTCTTAAATGATTTGAAATTAGAACACTGACGAAATTTTTGTAGTTTTGCCTATTATGAAAATTCTAACTTGTTAGACAGAGATAATTTTATAATTTTCATTGCTTATGAAACTTAATGCAAATCCTTATCTTTCTCTTGTCAAAGGTTTTTTCAGAGGTTTTTGCTTATTTAGGTATTAGATATTATTTTACACTAAAAATAAATTAGGGATACCGGCTAGCAAAGCTATGGTGTTCAGCTTCTATATTCTTTACATTTATTCTATATAATATGATTTCTGTGGATGTATTCTTTGCGTTTTTAGTAATTTTTTTATATATCATAAGATAGCAAACAAGCAGATGGGTCTCCTGATGGAAAGAGTTAACCATCGCTTATAGACACCAAAGATGTTAATGGTGCGTTGCTATTTTGTGGCGAGGTCTAATGCCACATGCAAAGTTTTAGTAGGTATTCGAAATCTGTCACATCTAACTAATATTATAAAATTATAGATTGTTTGTTTGTTTGGTTGTACGCGGTAATCTCGAAAACTGCTGAACCGATTTGAATAATTCTTTTTGAGTTGGATAGTCTGTTTATCGAGGGAGGTTATACGCTATATAATATCACGCTACGACTAACAGAATCGGAGTATCAACAAAAAATGTGGTCTAAACGGGGATTTTTTCTTTTTGAAAGCTTTCCTGGCGCGCGCTGTGTTAACGTTTAAAGTTACGAAAAAGTCATGTATGATCGAATTGTTTTTCTTAAAAAGTTGTAAAAAAAACCGCGATAGTATACATCTTTCTATTAAAGTTCACATTTTATGACCCTTTTTATGGTAATCAAAATTGTTCTAAAGTAATACATGATTTGCAACAGTGTTTTAATAAACATGGCATTAGTCTTTATCTAAATAAATTAGTTATTCATCACAAGTATTTAATTTTGAATTAAATCGTCTTTTGTTACATTTGATTTCAACCAATAACTTAGGAGATATCACAGTTTTAAAATATTATCAAGCACCGCGCGCGGGGCGTGCGTGCGTGCATGGAGAGAATGCGTGGTAGCGACTAGCGAGTTCAGCCGGTAGCCTGCTCTGCGAAATAGCATGCCGCACAAGGGCCAGGGGAGTCAAGGGGGTCACGACCCTCTCCTGCTAGGCGGGAATCTAGGTTTGGTTTAACTACAAACAAATAAGGATTAGAACCTACCTTGACTGAACCTTAAATATGTGACCCCCGTGAGCCAAAGGCATATAGTCGAAGTAGAAATCAAAGACTACCAGTGGATATGTCAAAGGGTAATATTGGTGGCTAGAAATAGTAGTGTTGATGAAATTACTGACAGAATACTAAGTAAACTTCCAGGAGATAGCGAAGACTATACATTCTAGACATCCCAGTAGTGTTGCCTAACGTTCTTTTATTACTCATGTTTCCCTGGAATTTTTAAATTCCCGCTTCGTATGTAGATAATGAAACCTCAAAAATCAAAACAAATTTTTGGCGAAACAGTATTTTTTTTAAAATAACCTCCAGGTTTATGTACCAGATGCGTACAAAAACTAATCAGCTCTATTTCTCAAAAAACTACGTCTAATGCATAAATTGCATTAAAATCGGTTTATCCGTTTAAGAGTAGTCATTGACGAAAAATTGAAAAAAATGTTTTTCGATATAATTTCGAAATTATTCAACCAATCATTTTTTGGTATTCGGCGATATTTCGGTAACGGTCAAATTTTGACCAGTGAGTGATCTCTGGCACGTATTACTTGTGTTGAATATTTACGGGGGGGGGGGGGGTTCTTGAGAGAAGGACAGGGTTGGTTGAGATAAAATTGTACCTTTTAAGTTAGATCACACATACACACACACATACATACATACAGACATACTGACGTCATCGCGAAAATAGCCGGAAAAGATTCCTAGGGCCTCAAACGTGCGTTTTAAATAAAGTAAATTCCTTAAAACCAAAATAGAATCCATTATTTACGCTGGCATCGCGCATCGCTCTTGTCCACGTCTGGAATTATATAAAGCCATGTCGGGTCGGAGCGTGTCATAACATTTAACTATCTCTGTAATACAGATATTAGTCAACCTTACAAACATTCATTAAAATATTTTTCGTAAAAGTTTGTTGGTAGACACTTTAGAAACTCCTCGAGACTCTAGAAATACGAAACCTCTAGTACTATAGACTACACTAAATTCTATTTACCTTAATTATTTAAACGAGCATTTTATATATAACTAATTGATCCTGGGCACGTTTCACTGTGGCTCAGTTAAAACTTATGTCACTCGAAAATACCCAGAATTTTACGTTTTCGTTGGAACTTGGACTAAAAAGTATATGAAACCTTCTCCTTGGACTAAAAAGTATATGAAACATTCTCTTGTTTAATAGCTATGTTGTTAAACCAATATCAAGTCAATGGATTAGGTAGTTTATGAGTTATGTGTAAGTACACAAAATTAGGGAAACTAAATTGTTATATGTGGAGATTTGCATCTATTCTCTTTTAGTAAAGTCGAAAAGATAAATATTTGAATCATTGTACAGGCAACACAAAAGAAATTTTGTGTGTGAGGCCTTTTTTGCTTCGGTAAATCTCAATAGCAGTTTGTGTCTTGGAAGTTATCACAAGGAACAGACGATATACATATGTTTAGGTCGCCGAGTACGGTGATGGGGATCACCACCTATCTTTTCATGGAAGCCAGTGAAACGCGATATACTAGATGTTTATTTTTCCTAAGTAAACGGACTTATTGAGTGTATCTAATAATGCTGAAACCTCTGCGTTTAGTTTCGTTTTTATCAGACAAAAAACAAACACATTAATGACAAGAAGCTGGATATATTACTGATGATGATGATACGTCATCCGGAAAGCAAGGAAAGCACCATTAACATATTTGGTGCCTATTGGTGATGGTTTCACTTTTTATCAGAAGAGCCACAAAAAAAGCTTATAACTTATTTTACCTTTCAAATTACAGAAAATTAGCGACAAGCACTGGTGTTTACTAACACAGAAATAAATATACGTAGTTCTTGTCCCCAAAGCTTTTTTGCAAATTTAGTTTTATATAAACAACCTATAAAATGTCAGAATCGCAATTTAATTAAAAAGACATTGTTCGTGTTGATTTATCTATATATATATATATATATATATATATATATATATATATATATATATATATATATATATATATATATATATATATATATACATATATATGTAATGTAATGTCTAATATGTATTAGCTACATTAACGTACCGATCAGAACTCGATGGTGATAACCACTGACATTATAGTGACAGGAATGTTAAGGTGGTGCTACTAAGTCTCACCCTATCACTATGCTAACTGCCATGCTGGACTGAGAAGGGCGATGGTAACTAAAACTGGCTGGTAATCTTTAGTAATAAATTCGTATTAAAGGATATAGAGTAGGAATCCTGTAACATTTTTAGAACTTTCTATTTTGTTTCTAATATAGATCGCAAGATAAAACTGTGGTTAAATTAAAGTCATCTTTAGCAAAGACATTTTAACATTGTAATTTTAAAATTTCCTTTCTTCACAATGATGTAAGATGAGCAGTAACAAAATGCCCTCGCGAACGGGATAACGTGCTGGAGTAATATTGTAGATGGATGTAAGCACCAGGGGTGTGTCGTGAGCTCCGGAAAATTAGTTCGGGGCGGGGGAGCCCCTCGCTACCCTGTTCCAGGGGTTTATCAGATTCAGGGGGTAAAATGACTTCTCAATGGGAGGGCGGCGTTGAAAATGCGACGCAGGGGCGGGCGTGGGCGTCGCCGCCACGTGGGCCAGGCTTTTATCTGTCGATGTCCGCTACTCAGCTCTAAGCTACATTTATGAGTAGGTGGCCGTGTAAAGTTTGTAAATTGTACCGGAATGGTGTGGATTGGGAATAAAGGATATTTCTGTGATTATCGGACGTAGTGAATTTAGTTTTGTGAACTGGATGGTGGTCAGGAATGTAGAATGGGTTCGATGGACACTCCACTTGAAGCTATGCATCCGTTAGACCCGCCACCTCCTGATGTTCTTTTAGCACTATTAGCTAGGAACAAAGCTTTGGAAGGTAATGTGATTTTATGTTATAATAGACTATATTCCGTGATCGTTTGATTAAAAATGGCATTCAATTCGAAAATAAAAGCATATTAGTAATATCGGTGGACAAATTACACGAATTGACCTAACCACAGAGTAAGCAAATTATTTGCTTGTGTTATGGATGTTAGTCAACAACACTTATACATAGACTCACATATACTACTACATACATAATAAATACATACATAATAAACACCCAAACCCAGAAATATGAATATCTGTGCTTATCATACAAATGTTTGTCCCTGTCGGGAATTGAACACGAGCCCCTTCGACTAGTAAGGTTCGCTAGCTACTCAACCAATGGGGCGAAATAGAAATATCTTCTAAATCTAGCTATGTAGAATTTCTATTAATTTATTCATTAAAAACGTTCGTGATATAAGTATCGTTGAAGAATTAACTTCTTTAGCAACAAAATTTGTTTACAGTAATGTTATTGTGTGTGACTGTGATCACATATGCTATTTTTAGTGTTCTGTACTTCAAAAAGAAAATCGGAACCCTTATAGGACCACTCGCGTGTCTGTATATATGCCCGTTCGTCTGATAGACACAACTTTACTACTAAACTAATTATATACCAACTTAGTACGCATATGTAAGTTGGTAACGCAAACACGTAATTTAAATAAATGTTAAGCATAAGCCCCTATATATAATAGCCCCTATAGCCTCTTTTCGAGATAAATTAGAAATAAAAAATATTTTCATATTGAATTAAATGTTCTACTTAACAAAATATGAAAGGTTCATTATGAAAATGTCAAATATATATTTTTATCGTGGAACTATTACTTCATCCGAGGTAAATAGTTTTTAAAGTTATTTATGAGTTACTGAAGAAAATAGGTACAAATTGACAATTCCTCTCCTTTTAACTCTGATATCATTAGGCCTAAAATTTTGAAAAAATACAGGTGATAGAACTTTACATATAGATTATATAAAACCTTTTGTTTTTTATTAAAGAGGGAATATACGAGTAAGAAGTGCACCTGATGGTAAGTGATAACCACCGCCCATGGACATCCGCACGACCAGAGGTCTTGCAGTTGCGTTGCAGGCCTTTTAAGAATGAGTAAGCTCTTTTCTTGAAGGTCCCCAAGTCGTATCCGTTCAGAAACACCCCTGCCGGTAATTGATTCCACAATAAAGTAGTGCGAGGCAAAAACTAACGTAGAAGAAGTCTATGGTATTTAAAGTAACAAAAGTATTTATGAATGGAATCCTTTTAACGCATGTTTAAACACACTGGTCGAGTTTTTCAAATTATATTTATGAGAGTTTAGTATACTAGAAAGTCTCCGTCTTTGTCCCTGTTCTCCATTCAGACCATCTGCAATCTGCCAGGCACTTCGTAAAAGGCGAATCATTGGCAAAGCGTTTCACCACCATCGTGACTTCTATGTGGTACAGTTCTGCAACGTCTCGCCCGAGTATATGAGTCGTTGGGTTATCAGCATCAAAAATATGGGATTTAAGCTTTACGATAAACTATTAAAGCGGCGTTATTTTAAATACCAAAATACTTAATTTTACATCTAAATTCTTGTCACGGGAAATAGCTTTTAAAATATCTTCATTTTTTGAAGCAAATGTAACTTCACATGTTGAAAAAATTTCATTCGATATTTTTTACTAGAATTAATATTAATTTCACCCGCCTCGCCGAATACAATGAACAAACATAAACAAACCCGTTTTTTCCCGGCGGCGTCGTCAGACATTACACTAATGATTAATCGCGTAGGTCAGTCTAGACGGATTACAAAAAACACGGGAGCTTTATTAAACCTGTATTAAATTTTGCTAATTACGGGTTTCAAAATTTTTATAGCGCAAAAAACGGGCAACTCGTAAAATAGGGGGCATTTGGCCACGCTACTGATATATTTATCATTACACCATATTATATTACAACCTTTGCTATTCCTGTAGCAATAGCATCAATGCTTATATATGTGTCATTGACATCCCATCACACAAATAGCCACGCAATATTAACATTTTTGGTGTCTTTAGGCGTTGGTTTCTCTTTCCATTAGGAGAGCCATCTACTTGACTGGTCCACTGTCCACCAAACATCATCTAAAACTGTCTTGCTGTTTTTTGTTTTTTTTTAAACAAAGTGAGGTGGTTAACAAGTAAATGGGTCGCTTGATGGGAAAGTTACATTTGCCCACAGTATTTACATATTTTTTTAAAAAAAGTTAGCTGGAAAACGAGTAAACGAATTTATTTAGTGGTCGAAAGCGGTTACCGTTGCTCAAGGACATCTGCAACGTGAAGGGAGACATGCTATCATAATTTTTAAGTAATAAATTGATGTGCCTCTTCAAGGTATATGGGTATAATCAAGGGATACAATCTATGTATATCCGATATATTATATGAGTACAATCTAAGGATCTTCAAGAGAAGTGTGAACAGGTACCTTCTAGGAAAGCGCGTTCCATCTTAGGCCGCATCTTAGCTTACCATTAGGCGAGATCGTGGTAAAGCGCTTCCCTATCGATAATAAAAAAAAGGATTCCATTTCATAATAATCAGTGAAAAAAAGTTTGGTGTAAGTTCCCACTATTTTGGGTATTTTTTTGTTAGACTTGGTACAATGAATCTTTTTAACTTCCCAAGAACTATTCCAAGCTAGAATGTATTTTAAACAACGTTTAAATTACTACCAAATAATAACGTTGAAGAAATACACCTTACTAATACAATTTATGAAGAAACCTAGATTTTATTCGCTGATGAGAAAACCAACGGACCTATCTTTTGGTGGATGAGCCGTGGATATTAAATGGGTTTCACGTGACTCATGTAAAAAGTCAAAGATTGCGTTCTTAATACTACGGAAATTTGAAAAGTGTAAATGAGAAAAAATTGGGTTTGAAAGAAAATATCGATGTTAAAACGAGAAGAATACTGGATAGGGTTGACAAAACATAATGCAAGTGTGGAACAGTGAGGTACCGAAAACGAAAAAAAACGAAAACTAAACTAAGATTTCTCCAACGTCTGTTTTTGTACAGGTTTTGCTGGAAGAGATCTTATAAAGAGATTTAAGCATACCTATGTACATAGTTTAATTTATGTAAATTTGAGTATAGATATGTTTTTGTACAAGAAGAGTTAAATTAATTAATTAATTAATTAAGTGATCTGGCGTAAAAATATGACGTATAATAACATGAAGTTTTCAAGACGTCACGGATCGCGGTTGAATATTAATATTATTTACGTTATTTATTTAGTTCCAGGTAATACATAATCGATCAGTCAATCAATAATTTTAGTTACGGATAAGAATAAATTTAAAATTAATTTTCTAAGTGGATTAAAAAGCGTAAAAAGTGCTTATTCCGATTAAAGCATACACCGAGGGCCATAAAATTGGTAGTTTTCATTTTGAGATGTTGCGAAATTAGCCACACGAATGTGTGTAATCGCGCAAATATTTTTGTAAGAAGATTGTTATTATTGTTTGCTTGATTTTTTTATATCATAAGATAGCAAACAAGCAGTTGGGTCTCCAGATGGAGAGTCAACCATCGCCTATAGACACTAAAAATATGTTGCGTTATCTTGTGGCGAGCGAGGTCTAATGTCACATGCATAAGTTTACCGGTTACCTTTCCCCTTCAAATCGGAACACGACAGTGACAAGCACTAACGCTATTGCGGCAGGAATAGGTAAGGTGGTGGTACCAGACCCGAGCAAGACAATGCAGAACTCTACCACTTAGTACCCACAATGTTAGTGACTCGCATAGCCAATCGGTCAATTTTTACGACCTGCCCGGCAGAACGGCAGTTGGCCTATTCTTCAAAGGAGCTCGGGACCAACACGGGGGAAGTTAATTAGGTAAACACGTTTTTCGTGTTTTTTTAATAAAAAGCACGTTTTAAATATTTAGGTTAGGCACTAGAGACTTTTTAATTGCGTTACATTGGATTTTTTGTAAGTTTGTTGACACAGATAATAATTATTATGTATACATACACACACTAAGTGCTTTTACTCACCGACGAAGAGCTCTTTTTAATTCCATCACCTACGAGTAGAGAGTCATTTTTGAATCACGCAAACGAAGTTTCCAGTAATGGCTTATACATTAGATAGTAATATTACATAATACTGGATACTAACAGAAGCTAATGTACGCACAAGTAATATTCGAACAATGCACACATAGACAACTCTCACGGATGCGATATCTTAGTATGGTTCGGGACAGTTCGTTCCGTGAGAGGTGTCTATGTATGGTAATTAATATATTATAGTTTCAGAGTACTTAAATGTGTCTTAAAACATATATTAACATTTTCCAAAAACAAAAAGTAACAAATTCTATATAGTAAAATAAGACATTCATTTAACATTAAACCGTGGATATCAGTTAGTCTAGTATCTAAAATATGTTTCCTTTGTTATTTTTATAAAAATCATATTTAAAAAACGATGACGTTTCCACATCGTACACTACAATTACCAATTTTTAATAAAAAACACCTTTTAAATACTTAGGTTAGGCACTAGAGACTTTTTAATTGCGTTACATTGGATTTTTTGTAAGTTTGTTGACATAGATAATAATTATTATGTATACATACACACACTAAGTGCTCTTACTCACCGACGAAGAGCTCTTTTTAATTCCATCACCTACGAGTAGAGAGTCATTTTTGAATCACGCAAACGAAGTTTCCAGTAATGGCTCATACATTGGATAGTAATATTACATAATACTGGATACTAACAGAAGCTAATGTACGTACAAGTAATATTCGAGCAATGCACACATAGACAACTCTCACAGATGCGATATCTCAGTATGGTTCGAGACAGTTCATTCCGTGAGAGGTGTCTATGTGTGGTAATATATTATAGTTTCAGAGTACGTATGTGTCTTACAAAATATATTAACATTTTCCAAAAGTAACAAATTGTATATAGTAAAATAAGACCTTCATTTAACATTAAACCGTGGATATCAGTTAGTTTAGTATCTAAAATATGTTTCCTTTGTTATTTTTATAAAAATCATATTTAAAAAACGATGACGTTTCCACATCGTACGCTACAATTACCGCCTACGGAGGAGCGTGCCGGTGCGGCGCAAACACGCCGGCGGCGGCGACGCCACGCGACCGCTTCCATCCCCCAACATTCATTCTGTTTGTACTTTTTACCAGCAGGACTTCAAATGTATGTAATCAAGTTAAGTGCTCTCACCCACCGACGATGAGCTCTTTTTAATTCTATCACCTACTACATCATTCCGATAATCTTGCGCTCGGTAAAGTTATTGGTAGAATTTGTAAATCCAATGTTATTTGAAAAATCTATTTATATACATAAAAGTGAATCACCCAAATGTTTGGACGTGCGTAAATAAATTTCGTGAATTTGGAATAAATTCACCAAATAAGATAGTTTTTTTTAGTTGTTATTAGTTGAAACTAGTTAACAACACACTTGTACTTTTATTTCACTATAATTATACACTAAATTATTTAATTTAATCGCACGGTTTTGCTTTTTAAAGCATCTTCAGTTTAAGTTCTGGTTTGGAGGGTGAGCTGCCGGTAAACTTATGCATATGGCATTAGACCTTGCCACAAGATAGCAATGCACCATTAACATCTTTGGTGTCTATAGGCGATGGTTGACTTTCCATCAGGAGACCCATCTGCTTGTTTGCTATCTTATAATATTAAAAAAATACAACAGTACAAAAGTACAATGCCAAAAATAAATATATAAAACAGAATTAACGCCATCAATATAAAACAAAAAAGAGACAAGCTCGCTGAGTTTTTTCCGCTGGATCTTCTCAGTATGAGGCCGCGTTCTGAACCGTTAGTAGTTATGAAATTGTCGACCTGTTAAATATTTCTAATTTGAATTAAAAAAATGACTGATTTTGACCGTCCGCCCGTCTCCAGGTCGACGCATTCTTTTTTTTTTTTTGTTAATATAGAACTTTGTCCATCAACAACCGATTTGAATTTTTTTTTTTGTTTGAGAGGAACATTTGAAAAAGATATGATTCAGAGTTCCAAAGATAGAGAAAGATGGAAGCTGGTTATTATACAGTTTAATAAAACTGTAAACTTACTAAAGTTGAAAGTTATTTCTACCGGTTCTAAATTTGAGCTGTTTAAAATATGATTACATTTTTAATTTTATCATGACCTAAGCCCAATAGGCTAATCAAAAATTTGGGGCAGTCAAAATAACAATACAGACAAATGCTCTAGTTTATTTTAAAAGAAGCAAAAGCGATGTTCATTTACTATTCGTAAAGCGTTATTATACTTGAAGGTTTGTGTATGGGAAAATGGTAAAAGGAAGTGTTTTGTAATGCGGTAAACTGTAAAGTGGAGATGTCGCCTATTATATTATCGCATTAGCGTCGGAAGTAGACACGTGTCCATGCGTACGCAACGAATAGCCTCCTTCCGGTTACTCCCCCAAACAGAAATTAATAGAATTATCATAAAGTACGATAAGAAACCCACTATTTAAATATTAGTACAAAGTAGAAACTTTTTGCACTTGTTATTGATTTTTATAGCATAGAATAAAAGCATAGCATAAATGTTCATCATCTATAGACCAAATTGTATAGCTAAACTCAAGCACCAATTTTATATTAATAATAATACCGATGGGCTAATTTGTATGATCTGATCTAACCCGTTAAAATTTTAAACATAGTAAGCAAATTATTTGCTTGTGTTATGGATGTAAGTCAACGATAGTAATACATATAAATACTGTTTGGGTGTTTATTAGATATGTACGATACATAATAAACAACCAAACTCAGAAATACAAATATTTATGTTCATTACACAAATGACAGGAAATTACTGAATTTACCTCAATTTTCGAAAATCGAGTTTTCACCAGATCTCCACGTTTTATGGTCCAAGGAAACATTTCCGACTATTTTAACAATGAGGTCAGTATGTCTTATGTATGTAATAGTATGTGTGTAGGTATGTAAACAGCTCATAAATTTTGAACGGCTTGAACATTTTGAAAAAATCTCAAAAAAACTGGATTAAACAAAGTTTTTTAAAATAACCTCCACATTAATATATCGATTATGTATAAAATTTTATCAGTTCTTTTTAAAAAAACAGGGTCCAGTGAAACTAGCTCCAGTGTTTGGGAAATATCAAAAAATCTTAAAAAAAGTTTTTCTTACATAACTTTGAAATTTTTCAACCAATCGATATTTGACTTTTTATTATACTTAGTACATACTTAAAAAACTGCGTCACCGAGCCAAGATTTCAAAAGTTGCAGCTTTTCAAATATTAAAATTACACTATTTACAACAAACTTACTTCATACTTTTGAAATGTCTTACAGGCTCATATACCTACTGATTTAATTCATTCATGTTATTAGCCCCTCTACTTAAAAAACTGCGTAAAGTACTACTGTAAATTGAATCAAAATCGGTTGATTTGTTATTAAAATTTTATTTTTATTTTATTATGAAAATCGGCTTATCAATGACAAAAAAAATTGTAAAAAGGGCTTTTTTGACATTAAGTACTTTGACAATTTTTCAACCAATTTACTTTATACCTAGCTAAGATACCATTGTATTACTGTGTTAGAGATTATAAATTGTGTTGAATGCCATTCTAAATCAAAATCCATCATTGTGTTCATTACGAACACATTTTCAGAAATCAAAATACTGACATTTTTAATAAACGACATTTTTTTACTTTAACGAAATCTATATAACTTAGGTTATAATTTTCCTTCTTTGACATTAATATACCTGAACTTGCCACATGAGTAGATAAGGGTGGTGGTTTCAGGGATGTCCTGCAGGGTCAACCAGTTTACATATTTTTTTATCACAAATTAATCTAACCTAAGGTAAGCAAAGTAATTGCTTATGATACGGATATTTATTTTGTCAACGAGGTTGATACATAGAAGTACATATATAAATACAAATATACATAATAAACACCTAAACCCAGAAATACAAATTGCTCTCTTCACTTGACTCGAAAGTCGTCCCTGACGCGAATCGAACCCGAGCCCCATCAATCGCGTTGTCAGGGTCGCTAGCCTTTAGCCAACCCACGGAATGACGGCCAACCAATGTAACTTTAAGTGATTCAAAATTTTGTAACCTTGAAAAATTAAAAAATCATTGTTTTGTATAACACCAAAATATTAGGTATGCTACGAACATTTCAGGGGGCCTAGCCATATTTCAAACGTTAAGTATCTTTTCGTTTTCTACGATTGCTGACTTCTTCGCTTTCGTTTAATGCATTTCATTGCAATTTATACGAATCTTTATAAAATAATAATAATAATCATTTGTAATTAATCTTTCTATACTTTCTAATGTTAGGTATTTGAAACAATAGAGGGTAATATTTATGACCGTATCATTAAACAGGGCTGGGTTATCATCTGCCCAGCAGGGGGCAACATCTGTCTGCTACTAACCCTCATCTTGTAGTTTACGCTATTTCACTTACCTGCTGCTCATTTTGATTATATACACCTTTAATACATAAAATTGTGATTGTTTTTTTTATTAATAAAATTCTAATAAACACTCATTTAATTTAAGAAATAAGCCCTCAGATGGTTGTTTTTGATTATAATTATTTAATCTCATTAAATCCGCAGCAACCAACTTCCCATTTTCTATATCTCAGGAAATCTGCATCAGATCTTCACAAAATTAAAGTTAAAAAATATATTTATGAAATGGGAATAATGGGAATATAAAATGGAACTACTAACTAAAAAGAATTTTCAAAATCGGTTCGAATACATGACTAAATTTTAAGGTAACTAACATAAAAAAACCTACAGCCGAATTGATTAATGATTATCCATTGATATATTTATATCAATGTGATTAGCCCTTTCTTTTGGGAAGTCATTTGAAATCTAGATAATATTTCGAAATTGGTACATCTTAACCGTATATATACCATATTATAAAAATTCATAATTATTCAAATCAAATCAAATAAATAATTTACAATTTCAAATAAATTGTTAATATTTGTATTAAATAGACATTTCTTTTATTAGTAGGGGAGCCCACGATGCTAAATGGGTAGTTACTCAAGCGTCGTTGGGACCTATTAGATTTTGTAGATTAAATTATAGGAAAAATAAAAGGTTATATAAAGTTTTTCATTTTAATGGTGAGGAAAAAACTACAGATATAAAAATGTTTAAAAAAAATCTGTGCCATAGTAACACTAAATCGCGTCAGATTAAAGTATGGCGGATTAATTTCCACCTAAAATTTAGAAAATCTGCCAATTCAAGTGTAACGTAAGGGAGTGGGAGGGTTACAAATTTGCAAAGAAAACGTTGTTTTGACATTATCGAGCGCGTCTGAATTCTGTTTTATAATATAGGAAATGATGTAAGAATAACGAAAAAAATATAATCTGACAATTTCCACAAGCCGAAGTTATCTTAGTCTTGTTTTTTTTCTGCCCTAGTTACCCCGCTCTATAGAAATGGCTTATATTTGGTGGAGAGCCTCAACAGTATGCCAGGTATTTTCCCTATTTTAATCTGACGCGCTCGAGTAAATACCAAAATCCCCTCTTGGGCTCCCCTTATATTACCTACAACACCGAGTTTGAATTTGTTTCCCTAAAAGAATCACACGAGTATAGTCACAGACAAGCTAGAACAAATCTTTTATAAATTGTCAAACTGTTTTTACAGAGAATAATAAGCACTAGCGATTAGCCTCAGGTTAAAATTTATTGAATACTAAGACTTCGTTTGCCCAAATATTAAAATATCTTCTAGTCTTGACAAAAGTATTTCACTATAAACAAAATTGCGTATTTATACAAATTTTGATGTATGTTAAAAGCATTGTCTTGAATGCGTAATGTTTATTTTTTAAATGTTTGTGTTTTAATATAAATTTAATATTAATTGTTTTATGTTAAATAAATTTCATACTCTTCAGTTCGCATAATTTCCATAAAAGGTGTATAAAGTCATTGTTGACCGTCATGAATTAAAAATAGTTCGATGTTAATATCGACGTCAAGTAGGGTTGTGTGTTGTCAGCTCGCCTGTTTATCCTATATCTGGATAGAAGAGTCTTCACAAATTAAGGTCACTGAATGTGGGAATGCGCATGAGTGATCTAGTGATGAACTGCCTGCTTTATGCAGATGACGCTGTACTTCTAGGCTCAACTCCATCAGAGCTGCAAAAACTTGTCACAATTATGAATGATGATTGTGAGAGATTTGAAAGAGAAGCAACCAGAATGGATGTAAAAGTTGTGGTCGATGATGTAGTGCTGCAATAAGTGGATGAGTTTATATTATACCATAGTACAAACGTGAAAGTGAGTTTTTCTATTTATTTTACGGCCTTATCTACTTATTTTACACTTTCCATCTTCGGAATTTGGTAAAATGCCATCCACCCAATGAAAAAAAAACGTAAAAATTTGTATAGGTCCATTTTGTCAGGATTACAGAAATAGTGGAGCGCCGTAAGATTTATAGTTTATACCTCGCAATCTAGGGCTAGTCAATGAATCTGTATAACGAGTGTTTGTCAACATTATTAAAGGCTCAAATAAAAAAATAAAAAAAATAATTGACAGATCCTGATTACAGATTTTTTTAACAATTTACTGGATATGAGAGATGAAAAGGGGAACAAAATGTTTATGGTAAAGATTTCAATTTCGTATTCCCCGCGTATGTAGAGAAGGAAGTCACTGATTTGCCCCGATTTTCGAAAATCGAGTTTTCACCAGATCTCCCCGTTTTCAGGTCCTAGTAAACTTTTCCGAATATTTTTACGATGACGTCAATGTGTCTGTATGTAAATTTGAACTGATTTGGCCCATGAGATTTTGAGAAATTTTGAAAAACGTTCGGGAGTTATCGTTCAAGAAAAATTTAAAATAAATTCTTTTACCTAATTACGAAATTTTTCAACCAATCACTTTTTGGTCTTCTATAATATCTAACTTTTGAAAATCTAATTCGATTTTAATTCCTGAAACGGCATTTGACGTAGTTTTTTAGTTACTAAAATATTGTAGAAAACTAAAAAGTGATTGGTTGAAAAATTTCGTACTTAGGTAAAAAACATTTTTATTTATTTATTTATTTATTTAATACTTTATTGTACACTTATATAATGACAAAAAAATTAAACGATACTTAAAATAATGCACAAAAGGTGAGCTTATCCCTAAAGACAGAGATTTCTTCCAGCTAACCCAGAAAGTGAAGCTGGGAAAGGAAAGTGGAAGGCATTGTGCACAAGCATAAAGACAAACACAAATATATAAATTACATTGAAATTCTAATTATTCATACATTGCAAGGATAAGATTACACATAGATAAGAAAAGGCTAAAACGCAAATTGATGACTATAGTAAAGAGAAGTAACACAGTAATAAAATAAATAGGACAGAAAAAAAAACTACGACAATGACAGGTAATGCTCCTTAACCTTATTAACTTCACGTAAATTCTGATGCTGTCTTACCCACAGAGGTATTAAAATTGAGTTTAGGGGTTAATTGTACCCTTGGATCGGTCTGTCTTCTTGTCAAAGATTTTAAAATACTTGTCTGGTGAACATAATATAATAAAATAGTGTTTTGGTAGTTTATTTTTTATTTAGGAGGTATGAGAATTAGTCTTAAAGTATAATTTTACACCGCTCGGTAATTGGGGTGTGTTGTATTTAGATAAATAAAAATAATTTTTTGACAAGAAATTTTAAAAATATTTTTTGTATTAAAAAATACTTATAACCCCAAATTTTTATGTTTCTAGCCCCAACCACTACTAACTTTCATTACACCAAAATATTTACTACAAATAATTTATACGACGGAAAAACATTTGCCGAGTCAACTAGTAAAGAGCAAATATAGAAAAGGCATTCATTTAACAACTAATAACTAATTCATTATAGACTTATAGTCCGAAATTAAAACTGTATACATATAAATAAAAACATACACACACACATATCTTCACGCCAGATCCCTTACGAGGTAGGCAGAGAGGACCGAGCGCCATACATCACTTGCAGGGTTGTTTTGCTTCCTCGAGACACACGCCGGTTGCGGAAACTCTTGACACCACCTTCAGACAGTACTAGATCAATCTGATTATGGTGTCAGTATTGGTCTTCCCCGATACCTACATCCTTCCACATTCGCATTGTGTTTGTTAACCTTTCATCTACCATTCTTTTTACATGTCCGAACCAACGGAGCATGCCCTTTCTCATCTTTACACCGTTAATTTCTTTCAAACCTAACCTCTCTCTCACTTTCACATTACGAACACGGTCCGCGAGTATTACACCACATATTTTTCTTAGCGATCTGATCTCGACCGCGTTGATTCTACTTTCATGCCCTTTCTGACATACCCAACTTTCACTCCCATACAATAGCGTTGGGATAAGCACATAATTATGCAGGGCTAGACGGGCACCCAGATTTAAAATTGTTCTATTAAGTAATGTCCCTAACGCTACGTTCACTCTGTTCCCTGCACACTCTTCTTTCAACAGCGGTCAGCGGTTCAGCGGTTCAGCGGTGTACCTTCCTTTAAAAAACGAGTTAAGGAACACTTTCTAGCTGAAGTCTAAATATCTCTTGTACTGTATATATATTTTTCTACTTTTTTTTTTTAAATCGTAAGTATATGTTAGGTTTAGTTATATAATTTGTATCTTTTTTTTGTACACTAGGTCTACTCATTTCTTTTCTTTCATTATTTTATTCTCCTTTAACGGGTTGGCTGGAAGAAATCTCTTTAAGTAGAGATAAGCTCGCCCATTGTACTATAGTTACGCTTGTATTCTCTTATTAATGTTATTTTCTGTGTACAATAAAGTGTTAATAAATAAATAAATAAATCCAAAATGTACAAATTCATCCACTTGTTCCAGCACTACGTCATCGACCACAACTCTTACATCCGTTCTGGTTACTTCACTTTCAAATAATAAAACTTTAGTTTCTTCGCATTTAAATGTAAGCCCATACTCTTACAATCATCATAATCATCATAAATAAAAACAAATTGCGCTTTTGCTTTGAAATAATAATTATTTTTACATTAACCATAGCTTACAAAAAGGCAGATAAGAATGAAGGCTGAGCCTCCCTGATTGATTAAAACTCTAACAAAAGGATAAAGCTGATCACAGTGAGCTTTGTGCCGTGAAGCCCTTTATATTTCAATAATCAAAGAATACTACCTATACAAAATCACTCTACTAAATATGACTTTTACCAACTTTCATTTGTTTTGTATTATATATACCTTCCAGAATATTGGTTGATGTTAATACAATATTAATATAATATTTTACATTTAAAAATAAAAAAGTAATATCTAAATTAGATGATGTATGTATGACTATGAGTGGAGGCTTTATTCAGCTGCGTATTTTGAAATTAAATATTATATCAATAGGTGCAAACGAACGAACGAGGTAAAGAAACAATCTTAGTTTTTTTACCATAGTGTTGTCCGGGTCTTTTGAAAAATAGACCAATTGCCGTTCTGTCAGGCAGGTCGTAAAAGGTGACTGATTAGCTATACATAATACATGTCACTACCATCGTGACTATTAGGATGTAGAGTTCCGCAACATCTCGCCCAGGTGTTTGCTGCCACCGCCTTACCTATTCCTGACGCAATAGCACCAGTGCTTGTCGCTGTCGTGTTCCGATTTGGAGGGTAAGGTAGCAGGTTAACTTATGCATGTGGCGGTAGGAGGGCTTTTCCATCAGGAGAGCGATCTGCTTGTTTGCTGTCTTTATGAATTTAAAAAAAATAATTCTTGTTTGAAGTTTCGGCTATCATTAATTTTTAAGTTTTTTATATTGGATAAGAAACTAGAATTAAAGTGTAATAATTAAATTATTGTTTTTAAAGACATTTATTAAAATTTGGCAACATTTTGTATTGAAACTTATTCTATAATTTTTAATTAAACTAGACAGCGACTTACGCCTTTTACGGCACTTGTAAAGTAATGTAGGTATTTCTCTAAATTAAAATGTCTTCAGCCCCTGCTTCATGATCATCGTTTGCAAAGCAAAACCGGAACAGAGCTTATGATCTTCAAAAGGAAATCCTGCTGTAATAAATCTCTAAAATTAAATGAAGGTTATCATGTCATTGCGATCATAGAAGTAACAGAATCCCAAATTTTGTATTGATAAGACAAGAAATTGTACATACAAGTTGCTTAACTCCTTTAATAAATTAGAAAGAGCTGATGATCTTGAAACGATAAAACACAGTTATTCCTCGTGTTGGCCCCGAGCTCCTTTGTAGAATAGGCCAACTACCGTTCTGCTAGGCAGATCGTAAAAGGTGGTAAAGATTGGCTACGTGAGTCACTACCATCGTGGCTACTAGGTGGTAGAGTTCTGCATTGTCTCGCCCGGGTCTATTACCACCGCCTTATCTATACCTGCCGCAACAGCATCAGTACTTGTCATTGTCGTGTTTGGGTTTGAAGAATAAGGTCGTCGGTAAACTTATGTATATAGTATTAAGAAGTAAGAAGCCGCAACAAGGTTAGCAATGCACCATTAACATCTTTGGTGTCTATAGGCGATGTTTGTCTCTTTCTCTCAGGAGAACCATCTGCATGGTTGCTATCTTAGGATATAACAAACTGTAACAAAGTTACACTAATAATGACTTCATGTTTCTGCCTGTCGCCAGAAACAAAAAACTAGGTAAATGCCGTAAATCAAGTCGTACTAAACTCTACCAAACTTATCTATGCATGAGGGGCTCTCGCCAGATTACAGTATAATATACAGTTAAATATTTTTGCTCAAGCCTGTTGGTCGAGCGTATAGTCAAACTGTCACGCAATCTATGGGGTTTGGTATCGATTCCCGACAGGGACATTTATGTGATGACTGATGAGCACAGATTTGGTGAATATAGACTTTACTTACACAGAAGGAAGATTTATCGACTTATTTCATGGTGAAAATTTCATGTCTTTTGAATTTTTTGTAAAACAAAGGAAGGGAATTTAAGATTTTAACATTGTTTATGTAGAAATATTCTATCAAAATCAAATCAAAATCAAAATATATTTATTCAGGTAAATAAATTGTACATTACACTGAATTATAAAATACCTAAAAAATTTCTTATGATCTAAGTTTACATATATCTGCCTGAACTAGGTTGACCTGAGTTTCAGGCAATATATACAAAAAATTTAATAATCACTGCTAAAAATTACGTGAGCATAGTTTACAATGTTATCAAATTAAACTCTTAAACCTAAGAAATAATATAACTTAGGAAGACAGAGTAATTCTTTAAAGCTATCATAAATAACAACAAGAAGAGAAAAATTAAACATAGTTAAAATACATAACTCTAAGTTTCGTTAATTTACAAACTAATAATAACTTCTCAATGTCATCATAAGACATACTTTGTAAAAAATCAATTACAATCTTTTTGCAATTCCTAAAATTTTGTGAATAAATTTTTGTTATTGCATTGATTCTATTATACAGAAGTGGAGGTAAAAATACGTAAAATTTTGATTAAAAAGCAAATTTAGTTACTTCGTTGTACGGACAAGCTCTATATTTTCGCCTTGTTTTCATAATCAGGAGAATAAGAAAGAGCAGAGTGTTGTTTTAATACTATATTTAAAACAAATAGTTGTCGGACTGTTAGCACTTTACACGATGGAATAAGCTGGTTAGTGCGATATAGGAAGGAGTTAAATGTAGCCACTTTAAGAATAGCTCTTTGTGCTCTTTCTACTCTAAGCAGCAGAGTCTTGCCTACTCCACCTCATGACGTAATGCAGTACGTTATTATTGATTGACAAAGAGCAAGGTATACTTGTTTAATTAATTTTTGATCTAAAATATTGCGCAGAACTATAAAACTAATAAAAATTAACTTACGTAATCTATTTGTAAGCGTCTCAATATGCTTTTTAAAGGAAAGGGTTTTGTCTATAATCACACTCAAGTACTTTGTTGACAGGTAATATATGTGGGCACATACATTGTATGGTGTTATTACAATGGTGAGCGTATAAAAATGAATCTGTCCGACTGGATGATACCTTGTGCTTTGCGTTTTTATAGTATATTAATACATAAAGCAAAACTTTGTATCCCATTTAACGATAATTACGTAAACGGAGGAGTATGAAATCTTGCATAGTTAATGTTACATTGCGAAGGATGCAGAAAGCTAATATTTTTATATACAATTATGCAATGAAAATATATACTAATAAACATTCACATCGTGATTTACACATAAAATATACTATTTTGTTTTTGGTTAAAATCTGGTATTAAATTTAAAAGAGGTTATATTGTTTAGTCTATAAATAAACAAATATTGCTGGACAGACCACTCGACTAATAAACTCGGGGTGGTTTTGCTTAAAAGGTGTTTTAGAATTATGGCCGAATTTCAACCAGAGGGCGATCGCTAGTTGAATCAAGACAGATATTGAAGACTTTAAATAATTACTAGTCCTACTTTTCATTATTATTACTTAGTGGTGAAAATAAATCAATAAGATATAAAAAATACAAAAACGAAATAACTTAGTAGTCGTGGAACACTATTAAATACGGAATAAATTGAACTAAGTCGCTTTTCGGTAACGTCGGTTGATTAATAATGGTATTTAAGAAGGTACTCCCTTGTTTGGGATCAAAATGTTAATCTTGAATGCACTTTATTAAAACGAAGAGATTAAGCTTAAATGAGATGTTAAAGAGAAAATTAAGGAGAATATCGACCTCGGCTCCTCATTACAGAATAGTATTAAAAGCAAGGACCCTTCTAATAGAATATGTATTTTTACGAGCGCAAGGCGAGCCTTCTTGAATGTTTGATGTGTTCAATCTCAGTGTAGCCACCTGCCCCAGCTTAGTTCGCCGAACCTTTACCTGAAATCAAAATATAACCATTGATCATGTAACAAAATTTGTTTATACGAATATTACAAGAGATAAGATTTGTTTGATTGTAATGGAAAAACTTAAAAACTGTTGGAGCCATTTTGGATTTTTTTTTATCAATATTACGCTATTTTACAACTGAGTACAAAGCTTTTTATACATATATTTGAGTCAAAGCATGTTTATATCCCATATAAGTAAAAAAAAAAAAGAAATCTGGAAGCCAATTGACCCTGCAGGCTGTCTCTGAAACTTCCCGCTGAATTGAGGTATTTTAAGCTTAAAAAAGGAAAAATTATACCTAAGCGTAGATTTTTGAACCCCAATAGTTAGAAAATCTACGGGTTTTGAAAAATATAGTTTATATTTTTTAAATATACTTAGTAGATTTTATTTTTCGAAAATATGTTTATTTACAAAATGATAATCGTTTCTGATCTTCTTCTTTGAGCGGCATTCACCGCAGTTTTTTGAGCTCTACAATTTTTTATAAGCTGCCAAGTCGATAGGTTAAAAAAACCAAGAAAAATCAAAAAACTTTTTGATTAATTTTCGCCCTTGATAAACCTCGAACGAATCGACCGATTTTAATTCGATTATCGATTCGATTCGATTATATTATTATCGATATTTGATGCAGGTTTTTAAGTAGAAGAGCTGACGAGATTTTTGAATAAACCTTCATTTTAAAATACGAAATAAATTTGCTGTAAAAAGCCTAATTTACATATTTGAAAAGCTGTGTCTTTTGAAAATTTAAATCGATTTTCATTTTTAAAACGTAATTCGAAATAATTTTTTGAGCACTAAAATATTATAGAAAATCAAACAATGATGGGTTGCAAAAGTTCAAAGTTATGTCGAAAAAAAATTTTTTTTTAAATTTTTGTCAACGATTATTCCCACGCTTATGAACCGATTTTGATGCAATTTATTCATTAGACGCAGTTTTCTGAGGAAAAAAGCTGATAAGATTTTGTACTCATCGGTACATTAATCTCCAAGTTATGTACAAGCATATTGTTTTGCTAAAAAGTTTATTAAGGTTTTTTCAAAATTTATCAAAAGTTCCTGGATCGAATTGGTTAAAAATTTCAGGAAGTCTAAGTTGAGTGGAATCCAATCGAATGCCATCAACAGCGTTTCAAGCGGTCAAGCCGTTCAAAAGTTATGAGATGTTTACATATACACGCACACACACACACAGAGAGACATAATGACGTCATCGTGAATATGTTCGTAGGACCTCAAAACGTGGAGATATGGTGAAAACTCGGTTTATGAAAATCGTGGCAAAATCAGTAACTTCCTTAGCTATCCTAATCTACATACAAGTACCTACGTAGCGGGAAGTTAAAAATATGTGGGTCGCGGGAACTAAGTTACGGGAAATAGCTAGTTGAAGTCAACTCCGTTCCCGCGATTCTGTATAAAGTTTTATTTTCATCCGACTGTGTCCCAAATTCAGCTATATTTTTTATGTTTGTATCTTCATTTATGAATGGATTTTAAAATTATCTTTTGGTTTTGCAGAGTATTATTATTATAATTTTATTTAAACTTGATGAAGATCTAAAGAAGATTTCCAGATATACAGGATATATGAAGTTGGTTGTTGCAGTTTTACTGCGTTTAAATTACTTATAATGAATATATATATATATATATATATATATATATATATATATATATATATATATATATATATATATATATATATATATATATATATATATATATATATATATATATATATATATATAATTTTAATTTTCTATTCTTTTATGCTTTAGGATATCATTATGCATTAGAATATGATAAACATGCACTATTTGTTTACCGTTTACCGTAGTTTTTAACGGAATTGTGGTATAAGAATAGGTAAGAAGGTGGTAGATATCAAGTCTAGGCGCGACATTATCGAGCTCTGGAACCATCATAATAATACATCAGTTTTGTGTCAATACCTTTGCAGGATATACAGAACCAGTATTCTGTTACTAATTATTTCTGGTACGCCTCGATTTACATATTATAATATAGTCGGCAATCAATATTATGAGCTATGATTTTTACCATCGCGTTTGCCAATTTTACTTATAACGATATTGCTCGTTTATAGAGATAAACAGGACTGAGGTTTTAGGTGTCGGTTACGAAATATTTCTATGTCATCATTGAATACCAATGCTATATTCAAACCGTGTCTAATTCAAATAATTCAAAATATATGTAAATACTTTTTAAATAAAACTACCAATAGCAAAAGTAATTTAAAAATTAACTATTTAATTAGTTTGGTTTAAGCGGACCTGAGTCTATAATATTATCTCCACCCTATTGAATATTCTAACCATTAGACCTAAAAACATTTGGCCAAAATTAGCTCAAAACAACAACAACAAAAGCTATTTCAAGTACAAAGTACGATAAAATTGATGATAATAATCTGTAACTAATGAAAGAGTATCAAACAACGACATAGTCCAAACTATTAGTAGGTATTACAGACTCATGCAACTGGGGAGGAATGTAGGGAGTGAAAGGGAGGTGAGGAGCGCGGGGGGATCAGTAATCAAGAAGAGTACCTACAGCCGTCCCCAGGCACAAGAGTACGCCTCCCCTCGTCTGAAACCCGCACGAAACCACCTCGAGGGCAATGCCTCAAAACCCCTATTGACTTTTCGTTTGTTCAAGTTATATTTCTGAGTTTTTTGTTTATTTTTTTATACTAATATTAATATGAAATTAAGTGATTCATTTCAGTTCAGTCAACGATTCAAATAATTCCCCCATGTTGGTTTTGATCTCCTTTGAAGAACAGGCCAACTGTCGTTCTGTCAGGCAGCTCGTAAAAGGCGACCGATTGGCTATGCAAGTCACTATCATCGTGACTACTAGGTGCTAGAGTTCTGCATTGTCTCGCACGGATTTGGTACCACCGCCTTATCTATTTCTGCCGCAATAACGTCAGTGCTTTTCATTGTCATGTTCCGGTTTGGAGGGTAAAGTAGCTGGTAAACTTATGCATGTAGCATTAGACCTCGCCACAAGATAGTAACGCACCACTAACTTCTTTGGTGTCTATAGGCGATGGTTGACTCTTTCCATCAGGGGACCCATCTGCTTGTTTGCAATCTTATTTCCCTACAATTCCTTGAATGGCGGAGAAATAAATTTGGCAGAGTAAAAGTTTACGTAACGTAGGACTGCAGAAACCTTATATTTTTTTAATAATATGAAAGTATTAGAAACACAAATATTATAATTAACAAAAATAAGCATTGCACACACTATATTATTAATATTAGTATTCTCTTTACGCCTAAAGTCTGTTTTCGAACTTAGAAATTTTATTGTTTAGTCTATGGTCAAATTAAATCATATAATTATGAACGAATTTCGACCACAGGGAAAATACTATTAAATGAGCAATATTTCGTCAAGTCAGAGTATTTTCTTATTTTTGTAGTTATAATTACATAAGATATATTATTTACATAATATACATATAAATATATACATAAGATATAATTTATTTACATAATATACATATAAATATGTGCCATTTTGTTCGATAGCTTGTTGTCTTTTTGTAAGTAGTGACATAATCCCATTGCTGTGGATATTTTGGGACTTATGATCAAAAAATTGCGACAAGTAATTTTTAAGGCTCTGTATTAACCTAAGGTAACCTGAAGAATTCTTAAAAGATTGAAACAGGGAAAATTCTAGTTTAAAAAGTCAAGGCTACAATATGGTAGATGTATTAATACTTCCAACCAAGCTTACTTAATGTTTGTTGAGTGGCAAAATATATGTGACGTTTAGACGGCAATAGAGATTATCATTGATGATTTTGCACGACTGTAAGAACTCATAATTAATGATGCTCTTCCTCTTCACTCAGCATCACCTTAATCTGAGTCAATCCAGGTTTTACTATAGACTGTGGAGCTTGACTTGAATTTTTCGCACGTTCTTGTCAAAAATACTCAATTTTTTATTACCAGTGATCATTATATCTTATCAAAAACGCTTCGGTATCGTTATGTGTCATATGAAATTCAACAATGAGAACACGATTCATTACGTTTTGTCAGTTATCTCGTGTGGCACCCAAAAATCGATCTTTTTTGTATATCCAGCCTTTTTTATATGTATCACAAGACATCCCCTAGTTTTTCTGCCTTATCAATAATACTAATACACGATCTTAGGCGTTCTTGGTTCACATTTTCGAAAATGGCGTTAACTTTATCCGTAATAGGTAGACCAGAGCTAGCGTCAGTTTTGATATATAAATTCCCGGTTTGAAAACGTTCGAAGCAATTTAGTGCTACTCTTAATGAAACTTGATAAAACTACATTAAATCCATTAACGTCACAAATGTTTTTCACGCCTTGCTTCTTTTCGATATAATAATAATATTTAATACAATATGAGACAAATTGTTTAGAAATAAAATATAAGATAAAAAACAAGCAGATTGCTCTCCTGATGGAAAGATATGTTAATGGTACGTCGCTATTCTTGTGATGAGGTCTTAGGCTCATGCTTATGTTTAACTTGTATCTACCTTACCCTACAAGCCGGAACACGATATCCTTTTTTTTGTATTTTCCCATTTACTCGAATTCGATACATTTTGAATATTGTAATAATATTATTTAATAGCTGCAGCGTGCAGCCCACTGCACTGAAAAAAATTTTGCTGAATTTCGCGGGATTACCTAATTTTTCCGGGATAAAAAGTAGCCTATGTATTATTCCCGGTCATCATCTACTAAGTGCCAAATTACATTCATATCTGTTCTGTAGTTTTTGCGTGATTGAGTAACAAACATCCATCCATACATCCAAACATCCAAACTTTCGCATTTATAATATTAATATAGATGAGTACAGTTATTAGTATCACGGAATTACAAGTATCATCAGATACAAATGTACAACCAAAGATATTTTATTTCAATGTTTTATTCTTAAGCACGAAAAACCTTTTTTTCCATCCACATATTTAAGAAATTATTTATACGCATCTCTGCGATAAGTCGCTTAGGTCCAATACATGAGAAAATTTAATTTCGCCGTATTTTCACATTTTTCCTAATTTCTGAATAGACTAATGATTTAAACTACTACGTTGAAGGCATCGGTTTTAAACCACAGGTATTTTTCGTTTAAGTTTTATCAGTTTTTTTTCTTTCTGCTAAAGGAACTTGCTGATTTCACCCGAATTTTCGAAATTCGAGTTTTCATCGGATTTCCACGGCTCTAGGAAGCTTATTTGACCTACGACTATTTTTACGATGACCTTAGTTTGTCTGTATGTGGCATACAACAACAGTATGTGTATATTTGTGTAAGTGAAACTTTTATAAATTTTATACAACTTGTTCGATCGAAGCGCATTTGGCGGCATTCGATTGCATTTTATCAAACTTTTAATTTCTAAAATTTTTTACTGATTCGGCCAAATGGATTTTGAGAAATTTTAAACCAAAGTCAAAAAGGGGTCGTCGAAACGTTTTATTAAATAACTCCCAGATGAATGTACCAAGGATGTACCGATTGAGTCTAAAATCTAATCAACTTTCTGTACCTATTAAAAACTGCTTCGAATGACACAAGTTGTATCAAAATCAGTCGATTCGTTCAGGTGTTATCGTTGATGAAAAAATATGAAAAAAATTATTTTCGATATAACTTATTAGATTCGATTAGATTTTCAACCGATCGATTTTTGACCTCCTACAATATTTTAGTATTAAAAAGTTTGCGCTGAGAACCGTTTAAAGAATCAGAATAGAAGTGTCCAAAAGCTACATTTCAATAAAGATTTTCAAATGTTAACTAATTTAAATAAGATTAAGTTGTTTTCAATAAACTTACTTTGATGTTTGATACAACTTTCGGACTAATATACTGATTGATTTCAGATTTCAGTCTAATAGGCTCTTCTCTTCAAAAACTGCGTCAAATACCGTAAGTGAAAGTCTGATAGTTGGTTGATTCGTTCGGTATTCATGTTAAATAAATTCATTAGTTGAATAAAAACAAAAATTTATTTCTAAATAATGAAATATTCATCATAGGAAAAAAACAGCATATTAATTTAGAAATGCAATGCTATGTAATTATCGGTAAGTCAATATAAAATGCTTTGTAATACTCAACATTTGTGCCAACAATCGGACCGTAATGCTCGGCTTTTATAGAACAACAAAAGTTAACCTGTCTGCCCGTCCGGTTAGATAGAATGGAATGATTTTAGGGTTGCGAGGGAAGCAGTGACAAGCCGGAGTCCTACAATACACTCAATATTGCAAACCCCGTGCTTAAAGTAAATTGTTTGCTTAGCGAGTATCAACCTTATTATTTTAACAGTAAGGAATGTACAAATTCCCACATATTTATTGTGTTTTGTATTCAAATAAAAGTCGCCATGTGTTATATATACCGCGTGGTGCGTTGACAGCGAGTGTGATCATTACAATACATGCACTTTGACATCAATCTGTTTAATGGAAAGTAATTTAGTGGGCTTTTTAAAATACATTTTAAGTTTATCCTAACATCAAAAATATTTTTACCGTATAGGCCAAAACCAAGCATTAATCGCATATACTTATTTATCAACACCCCCTCACCCCTACCTACTGCTACTACACTACACTACCACACTCCGCGTGGATTTTATTAATATTAGGGGTCTCCACTCTAATTTAAATGCTGTCCACTACCACCTTGAGACGGCTAAGCCGGCTTTACTCTTTTTAACCGAGACACAGATATCCTCTCCGGCGGATACATTATATCTCTCCTACCCGGGGTACAAATTCATTTGTACCCCGGGCAGGAGTTTTTGCTTACGTTAGAGAGGATATTTGTTCCCGACGTCTCAGCAGCCTTGAAGGCAGGGACCTATCCATCCTCTGGCTACATAGAAAAGCACATAGACTTCATTTTTAACCCGGAAAAATGAGTTGGGAACAACTTGGGATCAACAACAGCGAGGTTCACCGAAAACTTTTATAACGCAGCAGGCTGCAGCTAGTTAAATATAAAATCAAGAATTGAAAAAAATCAGGCACAGGTATAACTGGATGGTGAATAAACAATAATCCGCGAACAAAAATTTTTATTAAGACTTTTATAAAGCCGGATCCCAGGAATAAACTTTTTTTGATTAATGACAAGCTGAATTTTTGTGAACAGCTTCGTTTTGATGAGACAACCATATTTTCTATCTTCAAAAATAAGACTTTCTACTTTACGTGTAGGACAATGTTACCCTTGAATAACAATAATATAATTAACAAGATGTTGTGAGAAAATTAGGTTATTATTCAATTAATTAATATCAATTTAAACATCTCATAATTCCGAAACTTTTAGGACAAAAGTTTCATCGTGTTTTTCATAACATAATTAAGCGATCAAAAAATAATTATTGTTATTAATATGTAATAATAAATATTTTTCCTTCACCGAATCAAAATTTTCAAAGCCTTATAACTTTATTATCTACCCAATTTGAGATTTTTCGAAGATAGAAAAGATTCCGCTTGTTATTAATCAAAAAAAAGTTTGTTCCTGGTATCTCGGCATAATATTAATTATGCCTTAGATCATTAGCATTTTTTTCTTAATTGAAAAAAAAAACGTTTAAATCAACATAGGTATATACAAGATACAAACTCAACAACCTGCAGCCAGACAAAAACGTGGCAAAGGAAACATTATGTCTAACGGTGCAACTCACAGATCACTGTGATTCAAGCTTATAAGTGATTTGAATGTTATGTTCTTTGCGCAAAAATGATTTTGAACCGAAACCGAAATATATCAGAATTTCTTATAGATGATGGTTATTCTTGTAGACGTTTATCCGGATCCCTTTTTGAGGAATCGATCAAGTGTCTTACTGCTAGGATGCTGCTAGGCATCTCGAAGGCGAGACAAGGCTTCTTCAACATCTCGACTTCTAACCAGGTGCTAGAGCTCTGTAACGTATTATTTATCAATCGGGTTTGGTAACACTGCATTACCTACTCTGCCGCAATAGCGTCAGTAATCTCGTCATGTTAAGGTAGGGTAAGGTAGCCGGTAAAATTTAAGTATGTGGCATTTAAATACTTCTACACGGATAACAGAACAATGCTATCTGTATAACAAATTTGGTGTCAATAGGCGATGGTTATATTTTTCCACCAGGAGAATCTTTTATCAGAAGAATTTGTTTATTATTTTATAAAGTAAAAAAAAATAAGCAAAAATAATTTTATGTCAACAGCTCGAACCCGGCAAACAGTCTTAAATCGAGCGATAAAACGCTATAATAGCTAATACCATTAAGTGATAAATGCAACGAGCCTCATATGAATAATTCCATGGAATGGATACAATGTACGGCTTTCGCTAAACGGCTCCATATTTTCAAAATCCCCATAGAGCAATAATATTCAATGAGGCGAGTGAGACGGAATTATTGTCATGCATAATATAAAGGGAGATGGCTTGTGTGTAAGGGACATTGGACGCGAAATCCTGGAGATTAGCGCGAAGAGAGCGACATGTGGCGTCCCGGCACTTAGCTCCGCGACAACCCTCTGATGGCATCCCCTTTGTAGTAATACGTGAAATCCTGTAATGCAACCAAACTTGTCAGCAAAGTACTTAGCCAATAGATTTTTTACTTGACTGCTAATGAAAGCATAATTTACCTGTGATTTGCCAATAGCGTGGTATTTTTAAATGCCAACCGAATTATCATGTTTTAAACCTTTGACCAAAGTATTTTACTTTGGTAGAAGTCTTCAACCATATCCCCAAAAGTAAGGAGGGTCTTTATTCGGTTGTATTGTTTCGGTTTATTATCTAAAATCTCAGTTACAGCACGGAGTCAGACGGGTGTTGTTATCGCTAGAAATAATCAATAGTCGTTATTAGGTCGGTAAAATGCTGAGATAGGGATCACCACTCATCTCGGGAACCGACGAACAAGGTGAATCCTAGTGAACCGGAAAGTATATAAGACGTTCGATTTACTCTGCCTACATTGCGGAGAACCGGGCGTGATGATAGCCTAGATTTTTTCATGTATAGACACAACGGGTTTAAATTTTATATGTAAGTTTTTAAGTAAAGTTATTGAGCAAGTGTAAGTGCCGGTTCAAAAACATGCGGGTACTCTATTATTTAAAATATATTTGGCAATATACAAGCTAAAAAATACACAATGATTGTACTTAGAGTATGATAATATCTTGAATTCAAAGGTTAGGCGGGTCAGTCATTCCGCGGGACTATTTAGCGGCATCGAAGCGTAACGAGCAATACAGTGGAGTACGCGCATGACGCCATATGCCGTGCGCATTATGCTCCTGTACTCGAGCACCGAGCTACCCTCCAAGATTGATGACTCCGAATCCATTTGAACGTATTAGGGCATGTAAATGTTAGTGATCACTTAAGCAAATGGCTTTGAAAATTTTGATTTTATCTAAAAAAATAATGGAACTTAATTAATTTTTACAGTATCCGGGGGATTTTTTTTTAGTAAAAATGACTTTTCTAAAAATGAATTCTAGCATTGATTTATCGCCCCTAAAATCATCTGTATGCCAAATTTCATGAAAATGTTAGTTAGTTAGAAACGTTTCCGAGATTCAAATACAAGAATGTTTAAAATTATTAAACTTTATATTATGTGTTTTGGCTCTTGAGAAAACTTTAAAAACTTAACAAAGAAAAATTTCGACACGACTGGATTTAAACCTAGCCTTGCTTTCACCAACTAAGTTACTGTCAACTGTTTCAACGTGGCGAAATTCTTGTTTACTTTATAATCGATTCCGTCGATTGTACTGATCGCTAGATATAAGTACATTTGTGTACTGGTTTATCGCCTCTGTGGTCTAGTGGGCCAGTGTTTTTTCAGTGTTATGATAAAAAAAATTCCCGGGATTGGAAAGTACCCAGTTGGCGATAGGCTTGCGATATTTGCCCGATTTCTCAAGATTTTGGCCTCCATGGGACTCAATAATACTGTTGGTATTCGTGGGTCGTTGAACTTCTAATAACCTCTGGGGATGTAAACATGACGGTAGATAACCTTTTTAAAAATTTAGGATAACGGAGTTTGGTGGTAGAGTGTTAAAGAACATAAAACATTAAACTTGGTTAATTTGAAAACGGGGATCACCACTTATTTTGTCAAACAACAAACTGGTGAATTGTAGTAAAACAAGTGCATCTTTGGACGTTCATTCCGCTCTGCGTACAACGAAACGTAATTAGCGTTATGTTATTTACTATTGATTTTCGTGTATGTAAATTTTTACGCCAAAACGAATTTTAAAATTCCACCAAAACTATGACCAACAACAGTTTACTAAAGAAAATCAGGTGCTATTGTTGTATTGAGGTCATTTGTGTAGGGGTTCGTTTCGCTTTTGTTTTGCCAAACACACAACATGAGGTGCCTGGAATCTAACAATAGATTCATGTTAAATAAATAGTAGGAAGTTTGCCATAAGTACGAATACGAAATGTGACCCTCTTTTTTAACCAATTTCCCAAAATGGAGGATATTCACAATCCTGTATTTTTTGTTTGCTATCTTATGACATAAAAAATAAACAGAAGTAGTTTTTTACAGATTTACTTCGCTGAAATTATTTCATTAGGATATTATTTTTTAATAGCTGGTTTTTCGTGATTCTGTAATATCTACTATCTCTCATAACCTTATATACTCTAGTGAAATTGATTGCGACACAAACTTTATTTATATTCCATGACCTGTCTGTGGATTATATCAGATTCGTTTTTTAATATGATAATATAGTATATAATAGTTATATATAATAGTTTACACTAGTTAGCCTACACTGCCTAAATACAGTGGAAATAATTACATTTATTATTCGCCTCTGTGGTCTAGTGGTCCAGTGTCACTGTTGATTACATGGGGTCTCGGGTTTGATTCCCTGGTCGGGAAATTCAAAGTGCGTTTTTGCAGTTTTCTGATAAAAACAATATTGCCCGGGATTGAATAAGTGCCCGGTTGGCGATAGGCTGGCTATCTATCACATTATGGGACTAAGTGTATTGGGCTAATCGTGGGTGCACTTCTTGTACCTCTGCCTACCTCTTCGGGGATACGGACGTGAAGATACACTATTGAAATTAGTCAAAAAAGTTCAATCACTTGAACACACGAACAAATATTAAAATAAAAATATTTAAATTTCTCTGATGATTAATTAGCCCTAAGCTGATGAGTCAAGCTGAATAGGGATGACTTTGGTTAGGGAAGCCACATACGAAACGAATGTATCACTAATAATGGCTCAGGGGTCGGCCTGACCCTCGCGATTCAATTATCACGCGAGCTTACATTGATCTGCCGACGGGTGAAAGTGATACTTGTGAGAGATTGGCTCTATTGTTTTTTCTCGCGGATAAAAAGCTATGAGCACGCGTCAACATTTTTATAGGGCGTTTAAACGATATATTGTAAACATCGCTTTCAAAATTTCCCACTGGGCTTGTATGTTATGTAAAGGTGTTTTGGGGAATTTCCTTTACGGTGAAGAGAGCAACAACTAAATAAGTGAAATATAATTTACATTACGTCATCTTTAAATCTTTTATCTTTTATTTAAATAGTCTTTTATCATAAAATTTTTATTCTAAAATTAAGAGCAATTGATCATTCTTAGGAAATTGCGTCAAAGGCAATAAATGGCTGGAGAGTTAAGTGACAATTTTAAATCAAGAATATTTTTTTGAAAGAGAAAACAATCCTCTTTAGATGGTAGTGGTGCATTGTTATCCTTGTGGCGAGATCTAAATGCCAGATGCATAAGCTAACTAGTTATATTACCCTACAAACTAGAACATGACAGTGACGCTATTGCGGCAGGAATAGATAAGGCGGTAACTGACCCGAACAAAACAATGCAGAACTCTACCAAATAGTAGTAACGATGGTGGCATCTCGCAATGCCAATTGTTCGCCTCTTACGAACTGCCTGGCAGAACGGCATATGGTCTATTCCTCAAAGGGAGCCCGGATCAATACAAGATTATTATTTCGAAATAGATTTTGGCAGTAAACTTCTAACAGTTACTACGAAACCAGGCTTTTTGTCGAGCAGAGTGCTTAGCCAGAGTTTAAGTTTGAGGGGCTTAGGGCCCGTCCTAAAGATGTCTCATGTGAGACCGAACTTTGGCTTGGAGCAACGTTTTAGTGATAAGTGGGAGAGTGATAGTGGCATCAGGATTTCGGCTTTGCCGTTGGCGGTGTCGTGTATGTATATACTGTGATACGATCATCAGGACCTGATAGGAAATAATATGTACAAGAATATTATGTGGAGTCTGGAAATAACTATACATTACCATTATGCATACATTGTACAAATGCATATTTGCCTTTTTATCCAATTTTTTTCTGACTATTATAATTTGCAGTTAGTTGCAGGTTGCAATATATTAATTCCCCGTGTTGGTCTGGCGTCCTTTGAAAAATAGACCAAATTCCGTTCTGCCAGGCGTAAAAGGAAACAACTGTACGTGTCACTACCCCCGTGTTGGAGCCGGGCTCCTTTCAAGAATAGACCAACTGTCGTTCTGCCAGGCAGGTCGTAAAAGGCGACCGATTGGCTACGCGAGTCACTTCCGTCGTGGCTACTAGGTGGTAGAGTTCTGCATTGTCTCGTCCGGTTCTGGTACCACCGCCTTACCTATTCCTGCCGCAATAGCGTCAATGCTCGTCACTGTCGTATTCCGGTTTGGAGGGCAAGGTAGCCGGTAAACTTATGCATGTGGCATTAGACCTCGCCATAAGATAGCAACGCACCATTAACATCTTTGGTGTCTATAGGCGATGGTTGACTTTTTCCATCAGGAGACCCATCTGCTTGTTTGCTATCTTATGATTAAAAAAAAAACATCGTGACTACTAGGAAGTAGAGTTCCGCAACGTCTCGCTCGGGTATTTGGTACCATCGCCTTTTCTATTCTTGCCGCAATAGTTTCGGTATGGAGAGTAAGGTAGCCGGTAGACTTATGCATGTGGGATCCCACACATGCATAAGTCTACCGTCACACACATGTGCCATCCCACCTATGTCAATGGGGTTGCACCACAGGAGTAGCAACGCACCATTAACGTCTTTGGTGTCTATAGGCGATGGTTGCTCTTTTCATCAGGTAAACCATTTGCTTGTTTGCTATCTTAGTGAGTTGGAAATCTATATTACTATTATAAATGTGGAAGTTTGGATGTTTGGATGGATGTTTGTTACTCAATCACGCAAAAGTTGCTGAACAGATTTTATTAAAATTTGGCATACAGGTAGATGATAACCTGGAATATCTGCTTTTTACCCGGAACATTAGGTGATCCCGCGGGATTCACCAAAAACTTTTATAATGCAGCGGACTGCACGCTTCAGGTAGTATATTATGTTCCACTTACTATGCCTTTTATAAAAGAAAATTGGCGTGATGGTGTTTTTTTGAATACAAAAATATAAAGTAGGTAAATGTAACTACTAAGTATTGCTAACTTAAATAATTTTGTAATTAAATGAGACAGCTTTCACACAGTATAAATAATAGTCATTTTCAAACAGAAAAATAGAAGTATAATCTTGTATTATAAAAGTAATTTTGAATACATTAAACTCGGCGCTTTCCTGCTATCATCTGTATGGGTATTCCAGAACAAAACCATGTGTGAATCGAAAAATGGATAAAATAATTTGATTTTTGAAAAGAAAATACCGGAGATTAAGACTCAATCGATCTTAGATACTAAAGCTAGGTACTTTTAATGTTACTATGCTGTTTTGTCCCAAATTTAAGTATTTGGGTTAACAAGAATTGACTAAAATTGTTAAAGAGTATAAATATTTCGATGAAGACGAATTGGCAAGCCTTTGAATTTGGCACGAAACTTTGTAGAAATCATAACATTGTAGCGTATAGCACAGACAAAAATGTTAAAGCCACTCAACTTTATTGATGAATTGCAGAAGCCAGTTAGCAAGATTTACAAAACTTACCCTAACTAATTCTAAAATTATAGAGAAACATATATGTGTTATGGCCTAGCTGTAATTATACATTAATAATAGACATGTTTGAATATTGTACTGTAAATTGCTGTACAGGAGGTACATTTTTATTCTTTACTAGCTGCAGCGTGCAGCCCGCTGCATTATAAAAGTTTTTGGTGAATCCCGCGGGATCGCCTAATTTTTCCGGGATAAAAAGTAGCCTATGTGCTATTCCAGGTCATCATCTACTCGTGTGCCGAATTTCATTTAAATCCGTTCAGTAGTTTTTGCGTGATTGAGTAACAAACATCCATCCAAACATCCAAACTTTCGCATTTATAATATTAATTTTTATTCTTTATAAAAAGACGCTTGAAAGAAAGTGCAAAGAAATTACAACTAATACATATGTGTTTCTTATAGCATATTTTAGTGTAAAAATCTTGGTGTTTAAATAAGAATAATTTGTCAAGGACTAGGCTAAATGATTAAGTAGAGTTTTTATTAAGTAAAAAGTAGAAAGTTCTTGGAATCATCTTTTTATACTTTATGTATTTTCTTTCAATTTTTAATTTTTAATAAAACCATTTTAGCATATTCACATATCCTCTCTAATTTTAGAATTAGCTAGGGTTAGGTTTGTAAATCTTGCTATATTGGTCTCTAAAATTCATCAATAAAGATGAGCGGCCATTTTTGTCTGTGCTAATGCATGCATGAACTCTCAGATTCAGAGTCGGAAAAATCCCAAAAGTTCTAAACTATCCAATGTAGACAAATTTTTAACGATATTGAGAAAGTCTTAACAAAAATAAAACATACGTTGCAAGCACTCTCATATATTGCGGATAACAGGTGTATTTTGTAGTGAGGCGCATCGCGGGAAATGTATTGTTTTCTAAATCCAATTACACCTCCACCGCAAGCCGACTTCTCTACTCCTAGCCACGATAAACTACGCTGTATCAACCTGACTCGTGTGAAAGTTCATTGTTTTATCAGAACATATTTCTCTTTTACCCCTCTTTGTTTCAAATCACAGTTAGAGCAACACATAAGCTACGTGATTTTTATAGCATATTCTGCTTCCAAAATTAATTTGAGGAGTGAGTATAACCTCTTTTATATTTATGTTAAAAATGTCAATTCAATCAAATCCCAAAATATTTTAATTAATAACATACACTAGACTAATAATATAAAATTTGATTTCTTGCACCAAATTAATTTAATTAATTAATAACAGCAAATATAATAATTATTACCATTTTATTACCTTGCGAGCGTATATATTGCTGTATATACAGCTGACTGGATTGATCGATACTAATTCTTTCGAATTATTATAAGATCTATTAGTCTGATGTGTTGATAGAACAATTGGTCCCTTATTAGGTCTCTATTCTGTTTACTCAATGGTATATGCCTACATTGCAAACGTTTTCCTAACTTAAATCAGTTGATCCAAAAAGACATCGATCAATGATCAACTTATGATGATTACTCCATTTTTCCCCTGTAGGTCCGAGTCCCACTTGAAGAGTAGAAAATCTATTCCTGCCGCAATAGCATGAATGCTTGTTATATTATTACAAGGTAAATTTATGCAATTGGCATTACCAACTCATCACACGCATAGCAACGCACCATTGACATCGTTGGTGTCTATAGGTGATGGATCTTTCCTTCAGGAGAGCTATCTGCCTGTTAGCTATTTTATGACAAAAAAAAAGAAATGTTTCCAAGATCATAATTAATTTTCATTCTATTATTTGTATGATAACAAACCGGCACATATTTTTCGGTTGGTTTTTTTACACGGATAATCAAATCTATCAATTCGGTAGTGTAGCAAAAAGTTCATTACTATTTTTTTAAATATATTTTATATTTATATATTTGTATGCAACTCGCATGGTCACCATTTCAGTGACGTCAGTGAATGGTTTTTAGAGCGAATAGCACAGCACACTGTAGGGCGACTATGTGACCTAAGAATGACGTCACGGGGGGTCGGTATCGTTTCAGAGCA
This sequence comes from Apodemia mormo, assembly GCA_036924255.1. NCBI lineage: Eukaryota > Metazoa > Arthropoda > Insecta > Lepidoptera > Riodinidae > Apodemia > Apodemia mormo. The sequence goes on along the minus strand of JAUPFN010000003.1, from coordinate 28,505,313 downwards.
TTTCGCGCATATTTGAATCAAACAGAAGATTCTCAGGGCGTTAAGCAGTTCTTTAAATAGTTTCCATTCCTTGAAGACAGAATGCCATATATTATAATGGTGATAAGCACTGACGTAATTGCTTCAGGAATACTGATCCTGAAGAATATAAATGCAGTGTCTCGTAAATAAAAGCAAAAAGAAATTTGAATAAGATTTACTCACAATTAAATGTACTATGTCTTTTGTCACTCTTACTCTTATCACAGAATGTGTTCAGATAAATATAACAATATCATACGATTTAGGTCAACAAATATCTACTACAGTAAATAATATTACTTTTAATATAATAATACTTTGTATAATGAAAAATGCTCACCGATTTTGTTTGGATTAAATTATATATTATTGAACGATGTTTTGTTTGTTTTTGTAGATCAGTTTATTTTTGTTTCTTGTTTATGTAGGGTGTGTGTTATTTTTAAGTGAATTAAAATTTTTCCATTTATATACCAGAGAGACATAACATTTTAATCAAGAAATAGCTTTACGCAACGGTTGATTGACATTTGTCAACATTTTTATAATATGTAAAAGGGTAAAGGCAGTTTTTGAATGTAATAATTACATTCAAAAACTGCCTTTACAATATTAGAATATAAAATATATTTGTCATATCAACCCTATTATTTACTTTGTTCGGATTATTGTGTTACAATTATACATATTCGTTATGCATCATTTATCGTATCTATTATGGAGAGTATTATGACGAATTGCTCGGGTTAATTCTTGGCTTGAATTTTATCATCGGAGATCACGTTAACATTCAAAATTCCACTTTCATCACCTCGGTGTCAGGAAATCTATAACGGTGCGATTCTCTAGGTACTTTTTACTACGCACTACTCCTCTGTGCGGCGGGGGTGTTATCGAATAGATACGACTTAAGGACCTTCAAGAAAAATGCTTACTCATTCTTAGAATGTCGACAACACAGCTGCAAGACTTCTAGTTATGCGGTTGTTCATGGGCGGTGGTGCTCACTTACTATCATGTGAGTCTCCTGCTCGTTTATCCCTATTTCTATCACTGATGTTGAGATTATACGCGTTCATCCCGACAGTAGTACTACAGAAACAGCTGATAGGATTAACGTTATAATAATAATAGTAATAATAATAATAATAATCATTTAATTCCGGCAACATGGCCCATATTATAAATACCTTATAGACTAACATACATATTAATATAATATACTTAAAAACTACACTTTGTCACGTATTGCCGGCGACGTAACACGCACTTCATTTCGGAGTCTCCCCCGGAACCTTCGGTAGACCACACCAGTCGGCCAGAATTCCCCCACCTCAAAGATCGACAGGAGATGCGTCGGTACTTTCACCACAAAAGAACTAAAGTTGACCTTGTGGCGAGACTGCAGACGCTCGACCCTCAAGTGGAGAGACGTCTTCTTACTGATGTAGTCCACGACGTCCTCGACATTCATGGACCAGTGCAGACGAGATATGTACAAGGGCGTTGCGGGGACCTCGCTCCGCAGACGCAGCTCGGGTACATATGGCGCGGTGCCGCGATTGTTGCGGGTGGTGGGCTTCTTCTTTCTTCATCTCTCCACCAGTGTGAAGCCCTCCTCATCACATCTCCTGCTCTCATCCTTGCCAGGTCGACGCGACTCCACCTTACTCTTTGTGTATTAGGAAGCTACTGTACAAGAAAACAAAACACGTTTTAAGTTTTAACATTTCAGTCTCAAAATTTTGACAAAACAAACCTTAGTGACGACCGGAGACTCTAGCTGAAATTGAATAGTCAAAAGTGGTCGTGGTAGAGAATCATCACAAACCACGTCACGTGAGTGACTGTTATAATAAATAAAAAATATATACCATAAAAGTGAAAAAGCTCAAAAAATGGATACCGCATGATTTAAATGAGTGTCCAAAATGCTCTCAAATGTTTGATTTTAATTTTTTTTTCAGCAAAGCAATAGTATCTAATGTAATTCATACTTTGCTAGAATACATACGTAAGTCTACACTAAGATTATAAAAAGGGAAGATTTGATTGTTTCTTACTTTTTTGTAATGGATAAACTTATAAATTACGTGGACGATTATAACATTTTTTTCACGTATGGAAAGCTAAAATATTATTTATTTAACCAAGTTACAAAAATTGCAAAATATAAACGTTGTAGTATAATCATAATACAAACACGAACGTTCTTCAATCCCCTATTTGCGTTTGTTATACTAAATGTCAATCACAGCCACGACTGCAGTATTATTTATTTCTCGAATACTATCCTTAAATCTTTTGTTTTTTATATTTTATTGCTTGTTAAGTTAGTTGTTATCTAACATTTAATAATACTCCTGAGTATTGGTAATATGTAAAGTTGCAGGTCCCAATAAATGCCAATCACAGGCATTATTTATATCTCGTCCACATTTTTAAATCCGATGTTTTGTTTATTTTATAGCTTGGTAAGGTCACTTTTACCTTATATTTAATAACATTCTGTGTCTTGAAAAAAAAAAACTTTAAGTTTTTGGTCCCGTTAACTTTCAATTATACACAACTATGACTGACGTACTCGAAAACTCAAAAAAAAAGTTTTATTCAATTAAACATTAAAAAAATTTAACGAGTCGACATTTTTAGAATTACTACCGGTTCGGAACGCAGCCACTTATAATTTATTTATCGTGTGCTACTTTTAAATCCGTTTTTGGTACATTTTATAGCTTGGTAAGGTGACTTGCTAATATTTAATAATAAATGACTACCTAATATTTAATAACACCCTCTGACTTCCCTCTGAGTTACTGAAATTTACCGGGACTGTTGGTCCCGGTAAATTTCAGTAACTACCACAGCTGATGTATATGTTATTTTTCGTGATGCTGTAAGGTGGCTTTTACCTAATATTTAATAACATCCCTGTGGCTTGGAAAAATACGCAAAGCTGTTAATCCCGATAAATTTCAATCACAGCAACGACGAATATAAATTTATTTCTCGTGTGCTGTTCTTAAATTCGTGATATTTACATATTATAGCTTTGTAAGGTGACTTTTGCCTAATATTTAGTAACAGCCCTGTGTTGGAATAGTAAGCAAAGCTGTTGGACCCGGTTAACGGAGCGCTAGATGTAAAGTAGCGATAGGATCGCCACCCATTTTAGCAGCTGACAAAACTGGGATAACTTGGTGTATCCGAGAGTCTATTTGACTTGAATAGTTGTTGAGTTCACTTCCCCTGTTCATTTAGGTCCCGTTTTGAAGAATAGATCGACTGACTTACTTATAGATATCTCGTAAAAGGTGAGAGAAGGCTAATAAATAGAAATACGTGTCACTATCATCGTGACCCCTAACCGGGTGGTCGAGTTCTATAATATCTAGCCCGTGTTTGGTGCCACCGCTTTTCTATGTCTGTCGGAATAAAGTCGTTTCTTGCCTTCTGATTTGCAGAGTAAGCTAGCCGGTTAACTTATAAGCTAGCCGGTTAACTTATATATGTTGCATCAACCACTACCACAAAAATAATATTGCACCATTAACATCCTTGGTGTTATAATAGGCAATGATTATCTGTATTATCTGTATATTATATATATATGTATTATCTGTATATCTATCCAATTCTACAAGGGAACTTGAGTATTTTTCTAAAATTTTATTTTACAAAAACAAACAAGCAGATGGCGCTCCTGATTGAAAAAGAAACCATCGCCGCATGCGTTACTACCCGTGTGGCGGGTTGGTAATGCCACATGGGTAAGTTTACTGGCTACCTCATCCTTTAGATCCGAACTCAACAGTGACAAGCACTGACGCAATTGTAGCAGGAATAGGTAAGGCGGTGGTACCAAATCTGGAGGAGCCATTGCAGAACTCTATCACATAGTAGTGGTAGTACGACAGTATTGACTCCTTATAGACAATCGTTTGCCATTTACAAACTGCCTGACAGAATGGCAGCTGATCTATTCTTTAGAGGGGGCCCGGCTCGACACGGGGTGAATTATGTATATCTTTGTATATTTTGAATTACAAGAACATATATTAAAGGCAACAGCGTTAAAAATATTTTAATAAACGTTATATATTTCTTAGTAAATGTAATAAAAAGGTTTAGTATGATGTTTTAAATTAAAATAAATTTATTCTTGTTATAATAAAATATAATTAAATATCGTGATCAATAATTATGTAGAAACTCGTTTGATTCTAACTAGTCATAAAACAACATCATTTCCTATAACAGAACCATTAGTGTACTAGCATATGGCGTTAATAACAAATCACTTACTTTGATGGTATTCTAGTAATTACCAGTCGACCGGTAATAAAAACAATAGGGTGTGCCGGGACGGGCATCAAAAAGTCAAATAGGCTCGTACAAAATTGTAGCTTATACCAGAAATTAAATGTTGGTAAATCACAGTTATAAATACATATAGGTCTATGGTCACTTATTATACGTAATAAGGTTTATTATTAATGTTAGATTGATTAAGGTTAGAAAAAAATATATAAAAATATTAGTTTATTGTGTCTGCAGTAGTATATGCCACGGATTAAACTGGATACGCCTTTCAAGGTCTTCCTTAGGTCGTCAGTGTAGCTTGCATTTACACAGAGTATGAGTTACAATATTTAACGATGAAATAAAATCACTTCAGATGTATTCCTTAAGCCTTAGTTTTTTATTCGCCAAGATAAAATAGCACAATCTGGCATATTTCTTTTTTTACGATATAATATATCTAAAAGCGATATACATTTACATACATTTGTTCATATGAGCTGCTACGCATTTTGCGCCCAACACCATGTCTATAAGTATTTGTTTAGTCTGTGGTATACATATACAGTATAGTAATAGTAATATAGGTACAAACCTACTGAATATGTTTGTGTTTCTGGGGTTGGATGTGTTTTTTTATACCTATAAGTAATATAAAATTTCTCTGTGCGTGCGTACGTGACTTAAACTTCTGAAGAGCTGGACTTATTTACTTTATATATATATATATATATATATATATATATATATATATATATATATATATATATATATATATATATATATATATATATATATATATATATATATATATATATTATCGGTGGGAAGGATGCGCTGTGCTGCGCTCCCGACTATCTTGCTTATTTCTCCCGTGAAACAGTTTTGCTGTGTTTCGGAGGGAAGGGCAAGACAGTCAGTGTAATTACTGGCACCTATATCTCAGGATAGGCAACACATGAATGGTGTATCTGGACTAGATCAGCCCAGGTGACCCCTTTTATGTTCATTGGCGACGTCGTTTGTGTATAACGAAGTAGTTGAATTTGACCACGGGGGAAGGAAACTAACTTTTTTGCGAATGTACCCCTAAATAACTGAAATAGGTGATGAAAGTTTGTATGAACAATTAACAAAAAATGTATTCAGTGTAAGAAATTTTACACTGACTCGTTCGCCAGTACAACCCATGTGAAAAATATTCAGCTTTCTTGTTCTAAAGGTTTAAGGCTAAGTGTGCACGTTGATATGTCAGTCAGTCAGTTAGTTAGTCGCGACTTAGTTCGCATTGCCAAAAATCATTACTTTTCTTTGATAAAAAAGTAGCCTATGATACTCCTGGATAATAAAGCTATCTAAAGGTGAAATATTTTTTTTAAATTGGTCGAGTACTTTTTGAGTTAAATTTTGACAAACAAACAAAATATCAAAACTTTCTTGTTTATAATATTAGTTTAGATGAGCTATTACTCACGATTCGTTCACGTGATACAAAATGATTACTTCCTTTTGCGCACTCGGGTAAAAAGTAGCCTATGTCTTGTCATATAGGCGATTTTATTTTTTTAGTAAAAGTTCTATCAAAATCAGTCCAGATCTTTTACAGATTATCTCGTACAAACAGAATGACAGACAGACAGAAACTTTAAAAATGGTTGTTTAGTTATTAGTATCGTAAAAATTACATACTGCTCTTGAAAAAACCTAGTTGTTTTGAAATTACAAACAGACACTCCAAATCTATATTAATATTAGCTGACCCGCGCAGCTTTGCCCGCGAGTAGATTAAGATGTCGTCGAAATAGTTTATAATACAGATTTCATCTCCTATTTCAGACCTTCTGAGTTTGATTTTTTTAAAAGATAAGCATAGTTGACCCCGGATTTTCAACTATTTCCATGCCAAATCGCATGAAAATCGGTCCACGGTTTAGCTTTGAAAGCGTAACAAACAGACAGACTTTCGCATTTATATATTACTATGGATTATAAATGCGAAGGTTCGGATTTTTGGACGTTTGGATGGATTGTGTTTGTTACTCAATCATGCCAAAACTATTGAACGGATTTGGATGAAATTTCGCACACTGATGATGACCTGGAACTTTTTATCCCGGAAAAATTAGGTGATCCGCGGGATTCACGAAAAACTTTTATAATGCAGTGCGCGCTACAGCTATTTTATTTATATATTGTATAGATTAGATCCCCCGTGTTGGTCCCGGGCTCCTTTGAAGAATAGTCCAACTGCCGTTCTGCCAGGCAGGTTGTAAAATGTGACAGATTGGTTATACGAGTCACTACCATCGTGGCTGCTAGTTGGTAGAGTTCTGCATTGTCTTGTCCGGGTCTGGTACCACCGCCTTACCTATTCCTGCCTCAATAACGTCAATGCTTGTCACTGTCTTGTTCCGGTTTGGAGGGTAAGGTAGCCGGTTAACTGATCTCGCTCGAATTAGACTTCGCCACAACATAGCAACGCGAACGCACCGTTAACATCTTTGGTGTTTATAGGCGATGGTTGATTCTTTCCATCAGAAGACCCATCTGCTTGTTTGCTATCTAATGCTATATAAAAAAATAGTTTAGATACGAAAAAACAAGATAAAAGAGTACATTCTGGTCAAACCACAAATAAGAAAAAAAGAGTATTTTGATTGGTACTATTTAATTTAATTAGGTGAGTGTTTGGTATTTAGAACGGGAAGCGTTAGCGTGTTGCGATATTATCTCGGTGGTGGAAACGGGGCGCGGCGCCATCTGTCAGGCAGATGCCGCTGACGTCACGCGAAGCCCCGCAGGGCTTCGCCACACTCCGGCACGCGCTACATCTCCCCACGACAGCTGATCCATCCTGATTTGCACCTACATGAACTTTATGATTTCCTACCGGTTTAAAATTTGATTCTTATTATTTACAACTTTACAAATTATTATTATGAGAAACGAAACTCATTATTATTCGAATCGTATTCGCTTAAAAAAGTATCTTCACTCCTCTATCCCCGAAGTGGTAGGTAGAGGTGAAACTAGTGCACCCACCTTTAGCTGTTTAGAAGATACTTAGCCCACAATGTGATAGGTGGCAAGCATATCGCCAACCGGGCACTTATCCAATCCCGAGCAAAGTTGTTTTTATCAAAAAACTGAAAAACGCATTTTTCAATTGCCTGACCAGGAAATGGAACCCGGGACCTTATGTGGTTAACACCGGCACCGAACCACTAGATTACAGATGTGATTCGTGTAGTTATCAAAATTTGATTTTAATTCATGTACATGTACATTTACTAGTGGCACTTTATCACTGTTATTAAGAAACCGTAAAACGTATTCACGTTGCTTACAGCTAATTAGCACATCCGTCCGTCGGCTGCTTTTTGTAGGTGTAGGACCTAAAAGCAACCTAAAAGACCTACTTCATATTTATGTAACAGGTTGGATAGGTACCTAGTGGCTAACTTGTGGTTATTTCGGCCCACATACGAATATAACGCATTTTAAGGCTTAATAGCTGATGAGATAATCTGCTAAGTAACTAAGTGGTTAAAAACCGCTGTAAATTTCACCATATTAGCCCATTCCGCATTAGGGCCGTAAACCATTCGCCCGTTAGAAAAACATATTTTCATACATTCATTTGAAAAAATATACGTTTTAAACACACAAAATGTTTTACAGATATTGTGTTTTCAGGCACATTTGGGTGGTAGAGTTTTGCATTTTCTTGCCGGGTCTGGTACCATCGCCTTACCAATTTCTGCCTCAATAGCGTCACTGCTTATCACAGTCGTGTTCCGGTTTGGAGGGTAAAGTAGGCGGTAAACTTTTGCAGTGGCATTAGATCTCGCCACAAGATAGCAACGCACCATTAACATCTTTGGTGTCTAAAGGCGATGTTTGACTCTTTCCATTAGGAGACCCACCTGCTTGTTTGCTATTTTATGATGTAAAAAAAACTACCATCGTGAGTACTAGCTGTTACTTATACCTGCCGTACAGGCGTCAGTCCTTTTCGTTGTCGTGTTCAAGTTTGGAGGGTAGGAAAGATAGCAAGTAGAATTATGGCCTTGCCATCCCGCCACACGGACAGCACCATTACCATCTTTGCTGTCTATATCCAATGGTTGCTTGTCTGGAGGAGGTGAACAAATATGGATAATATTGTTTTTAATATACAAGTATAATATAAAATTATGTTTGTACAAGTATTTTAGTTACAAATGCGAAAAATTTTTTAAAAAAATAAACGAAAACCTGCTGACCCATAGTTTGTTTGTGTATATTAGATAAGTATTCACAATCAAAACCTGCCTGTGTGTGTATCAGTATTTATATATTTATTTCAATATATTAGTATCGTTGACTAACACCCATACACAACCAAGGAATTTATCTACTTTGGGGTTTCACCAATTCGCGTAATTTTATCCAGCGATATTTATTTATTACTAGCTGTTACCAGTGACTTCGTCCGTGCGGACTTCGTTTACTCCGCTCTACTACTGCTCCTCCCCCGTAGGTGATAGCGTGATAATATGTAGCCTATATGTTGACCCGACCTGTAATATTCATGCAAAATTTGAAGTTAATCCATGCAGTACTTTTTGAGTTTACCCCGGACATACATACAGACAAACAGACAAATAGACAGACAGACAGACAGACAGACAGACCGACAGACAGACAGGCAGGCAGGCAGGCAGGCAGGCAGGCAGGCAGGCAGGCAGGCGGGCGGGCAGGCGGGCAGGCGGGCAGGCGGGCAGGCGGGCAGGCGGGCAGGCGGGCAGGCGGGCAGGCGGGCAGACGGGCTGGCGGGCAGGCGGCGGGCAGGCGGGCAGGCGGGCAGGCGGGCAGGCGGGCAGGCGGGCAGGCGGGCAGGCGGGCAGGCGGGCAGGCGGGCAGGCGGGCAGGCGGGCAGGCGGGCAGGCGGGCAGGCGGGCAGGCGGGCAGGCGGGCAGGCGGGCAGGCGGGCAGGCGGACAGGCGGACAGACGGACAGACGGACAGACGGACAGACGGACAGACGGACAGACGGACAGACGGACAGACGGACAGACGGACAGACGAACAGACGAACAGACGGACAGACAAACAGACGGACAGACAAACAGACAGACAAAAATTTTAAAAACCATATTTTTGGCTTCGATACCGATTGTAGATCACGCTCCAAGTATTCTTTTAAAAAAATATTTAATGTACAGTTTTGACTTTCCTACGATTTTATTATATGTATAGATGTTATTAGACAATTTTGCCTTGGTCGCGTTAAAAAGGCAAATAGATAATTAAATTTAATTCTGATTAGCGGGAGATTTCTAACCTTTGACTATATGATGAAGTCTGAAAAGGCATCGCACGCGATGACATGCAACTAAAATGTTACAAGGGCGGGACAATCAGCATTATCTTACCTACGTGCAATTTATATTCCCCTCATTACACATATTTATAATTTACTACTAAGCCGCTTCGACTACCTAACTTATACATAGGTATGTATAGATGCAATTTACTACAGCTTTATAAATTACGCAAATATGACTGAATTTTTTTTATATCATTCGATAGCAGACAAGCAAGTGGCTCTCTTAGTGGAAAGAAAATCCATCGCCTATTCACACCATTGACATGAATTATGCGTTGATATCTGTGTGTCAGGATGATAACCCTCCAAACCGGAACACGACAATCACAATCACAAGCATTGAAACTATTGCGGCAGAAATAGGTAAGGCGGTGGTACTTACCATGTACATACAAAGAACGGAACTCTACCACCCAGAAGTCACGATGGTATTGACATATATAGCCAACCAGTGTCCTTTTACGACCTGCCTGGCAAAACCGGAAATGGTCTATTCTTCAAAAGGGGGCCTAAATGAAGACTTGGAAAAATATCTAGTCATAACTACGTTAGCGCTTATCAATGTTATGACGAGGGTCCTTTTTGAAGAATAGATCTACTGCTTACTATTATACATCAGGTAAAAGGCAAGAGAAGGCTAGTATATGTTTCTAATACAATGACTACCTACTAGGTGAAAGAATTATACATTTCGAGCGGATTTGGTACCATCGCCTTATCTATTCCTGCCGCAATAGCTCCAGTGCTTGTAACTGTTGCGTTCCAGTTTAGAGGATAAGGTTACCGGTTAACATATGCAGCTTATCAAAGATCTTTGATACACGAATGACATCACCCTAGCAACATCTTTGGAGTCTTAAGGCTTAAGTCGTCCCTTTCCATCAAAAGAGCTTGCTGGTTTCTAAACATATTTCTATCCAAAGGACATAGGTGTCTCTTTCCATCGGGAGAACTACTTGTATCTGTTTAATTGCTATCTATGATAAAAAACCTATTTCTGCCCCTAACTTAAAAACCAGTATATTTCAGCACGATATATTGATTATAAGCAGAGGTTTTTCTTGAACTGTCTTAAGTTAAGATGCATTTACAAAACGGGCTTATCCATACTGATAATGTTAACACGCGCTCGATAAATAAAAACCGGCCACTCTGTAGTAATGAAAAGTAAACGCGAATGAAACCCCGAGCAAAAACTGGTCTTTAATAATTCCGTTTAAGCCGCATTTTTCATGATTTAAAATCGTTTTGCCCATTTATATTATAAATGTGAAAGTTTGTGCATGCGTGTGTGTGTTTTCTTAGTTTGAAATGCTTACATTGTTTTTGCCACGGACGACTAACGTCAGTAAAATCTCTGTTTCTCCCGATAATTGATTACGCCGATCTGTCTTATGCAGATATAACCGCAAAGCTACTAAAAAAATTCAATAGTCTGGTCAACTCACGCATGTGCTATATACTCGTATGCATATGGCCTGCGTAAACCTGACCACGTAAGTCAGTTTCTGTCACAATTAAAATGCTTATGGCCAATTGTACTAATCTTGTCTTAACTTAGAACTATCTTTAGCATGAAGTATTAGGTATAGCACTCGCAATAATTAATTGAAACAAATATTTACGTTATATCTCTGTCTATAAGGTCTCGCCATCTCTTTTTATACAGCTGTGTTAGAAAGAGAGGGTAAGACCTCAGAAGATGGCAGCAATATTTAAATTTGGTTTCAAGTAGGTATTAGAAGTATTGCCTCCAGATATAATACAGCTTCATTATCTTTAGTGGTATGCTGTCACATTCTTTACATTAAAGACAAGAAGTGGCAGCATACAATGTTGGTGCAATTGGCCGTTAGACTAACATATTCATAGGAATACCTACTTAAGTTCTTATCTTACTTTTTAATATGATTTCTCCTTCTCCATCGTATAATAATATATTTCTTCTTCTCCATCGTATTAACTTGAATCTTTTCCATATATGGATAGATAATATCTAAATAAGATATAGAATAAGATGAATATTTAAGGTCGTTTTAGATGACCTTTATACATTAACACTCTTCCGGTCCCAGTTCATAACACGTCAAATTGCTTGGATTCTTTTACGCACACATTCCGGAATTGCCTAAGGAAAAATAATCAAGAAGGCTTATTATTTATAATTATTGTTTTATAATATCTTAACATATTTAATTTTGATTAAGAATACATAAAAATAACATATTTATTTTTGATTAAGAATACCTTTAGTTAACTTTTATTTATATATTTGTTTGTATATGTACGGGTATACTTGTCTGCCCACAAGTTTATATACCTACCTGTGTGTGCATGTGTTTATTTTCTTTATTAAAAACAGTTGTTACTTGCACGGTTGGTTACAACAATTTCTCCATCTTTTATTCTCCAAAAAAGTCTTTAGTTAGAATAAAAAACTAAATGCTGTCTCTATTTTGAATTTAATGTCCTACTTATACCATAGACGCCTTTGCTATCGAATTCTTTTTGGTTAGGTGCTATAGATTAAGTTAGCTGGTACTTTATTTATGCAAATGGAACTTTATCTCTGCCACACAGATAACAACGCGTCAGTAGGTATCAACTTTCGTCTTAAATCTTAATGTTATCAGGAGAGTCATTAGTTTATTAACTATCATCTATACTAATATAATAAAGCTAAAGAGTTTTTTATTTGTTTGTTGTTCGAATCGGTCGGATTTGAACCATTTCTTGTGTCATTTGCTACACTTATAAGAAAGGCTATAAGCTTCAGGGTCACGCGTACGAAGTTTAGCTATACTAATAAGACGTTATGAGAGGGTTTTTAAAACTTATATAACAAGTTTTGAGTCTAATGCGGTAAAATTTAGGTGTGCGCGAGCAAAGCTATAGGCGACAACTAGTGAGAAGAAACGAAAACAATCGGTATATAAATATGAAACTCAATGCAGTTGCAGGTATAATGTGTTATAAAACTATGAGTGAAAATTTAGCGGTTTCTTATGCAAAAGCATAACTAAATGCGAAGGCGAGCCAGCATCATGCTCTCGAGATTCAATTTCAGCTTTCAAACGACGCAGTTCGCGACAATTTTGCCACGGTTGCGTCATGCCTTTTGCTTTCTTCGTAATGTACCTCATTAACCAACGAAAACCTGTTCACACCAAAACAATGTCAGCAATGTTTCCACTCGAAACCTGATTCCCATGGCTCATAAGCAGTAGCCATACAAATTGTAATATGAATTCAATGTGAATTTAATGCCAACATTTTGCTCTCTCTTTTTACGAAACCAGAAAACAGATTTTTACAATTTGAATTATCTTTCGTGGGCCCTTTTGTGTCATCAACTTCTTTAGGTTGTAACTTTATGAATATGTGAAATGCTGGTAGGAGGCGCGGTCGTAAAAATTTCGGTTGGAATAACTTAGTGGAATTGTCTTTTCACGTACTTACAGTAAAATATATTATACAGTCTGTGTCTGAGTCTGTCTGTCCATCTGTCTTTTTGTATGTACGTTAAACTTTCACGGCTATACAGTTTTGATGAAATTTACCATGAATATAATAGGGATTCGGGGTCACACATTGTTTTTTTACAAAAATTAACCCCTAAGTGTTTATCAAACCAAACCGAGGATATGTTAATTTCTTCGCGAGCAAAATTGCGCAGATCAGCTAGTTTAAAATATATATTTAGCTATATCAATACGTGAAGTGAATTTATGTGTGAATAACACCATAGAGAAAATATATTTTATGACAGGAGTGTGAAATATCAATTCTATTAAAAATATAAGCGAAAGCATTTTAGTTTGATCGCTATCTGAGCTTTCTGTACTTTATTGAGGACTAATAATTGTGTGTAAATATGGTTATTAAAAATATTTGTTGCGTAAACAGAGATCCCTCGTGCAGTTAACCCCACGTTCTTCTAGTGGTTAGCAAATATCACTAGATCAAAGCATCGTGTCGGTTGAATAAACACCTAAATATAAAAAAATATGATTTTTCCGGTTTTCGTATATAATATTACTAATATAAACATATGCGTAGCAAATATATGTCTTTGCGTAATGCTGAGGCTGCACTTGTGTCTATCGTCACAAAGCTTCGTAATATTACACAAAGTAATATTCGAGCATAGCACACATAGACACCTCTCACGGACGCGATATCTCGGATTAGTGCGGAACAAACTGTACCGAACCATTCCGAAATATTTCGGCAGTGAGAGTTTTTTTTACATATGGGTCTAGCAAAAAGAAGGATAAGAGTAGAAAATAACTGATATCTTAAATTACGATGTTTATGAAAATATTTTCACGGCGAATATTTATATTCGCCGTGTTGGTCCCGGCCTCCTTTGAAGAATAGGCCAAATGCCGTTCTGCCAGGTAGGTCGTAAAAGGCGACCGATTGGCTATCGAGTCACTAACATCGTAGCTACTAGGTGGTAGAGTTCTGCATTATCTCGCCCGGGTCTGGTACCATCGCCTTACCTATTCCTGCCGCAATAACATCAGTGCTTATCGCTGTCGTGTTCCGGTTTGGAGGGTAAGGTAGCCGGTAAACGTATGCATGTGGCATTAGACCTCGTCACAAGATAGCAACGCGCCATTAACATATTTGGTATCTATAGGCGATGGTTGACTCTTTCCATCAGGAGACCCATCTGCTTGTTTGCTATCTTATGATATAAAAAAAGGGGGAAGCGCAAACGTTATATAAATAATTTACTTGCATAAAATGTGCGTATGTCTATGATAAGTTTATTTTATTTTAACTATGTATTGTTGTTTATAAATATGTATATGTATTGTGTGTGTAATGACAGCACTTTAACTACTAGGTGTTTAGTGTTAGATTTGTGCAACGTCTTGGTACCACTGCCTTGTCTATTCCTGCCGCAACAGCGTTAATGATTGTAACGGTTATGTTTCGCATTAGAGAGTAAGGTAGCCAGTAGACTTATTCAACCCACCATATGGATAGCAACGCACAATTAAATACGTTTTTTCGTCCTTAGGCGATGGTTATCTATTTCCATCAGGAGAGCCATCTTCTTGTTTGCTTTCTTATGATATAAAAAAATCTGTAAACGGTTAACCTGCAGACCATCCCTGAAACTTTCCGCTAAATTAAGGTATTTTAAGCTCAAAATAGTAAAAACTATACGCATAGATTTTTTTAGTTCATATATATATTTTGTTAAAAATTGCATTATTGAGATTTTGAAAAGCTGTATATTTCGGAAACGATGATCGATTTTGATTTTTTGAATGGCATTCAATTCAATTTTTGAAATCTAATATATTGATATAGCTAAATAATCAATAGGTTGAAAAATTTCGAAGCAATGACAAAAAATATTTTATTCAAAAATTTTTGTCATTGATAAATAAATCAGTCAATTTGCTCAGGATTTCCTGAGCAAATTGACTGATTTTGATACCATTAACGGTTTTTGACGTAGTTTTTAAAGGAAAAAAACTAATAAGATTTTTAAGTCAATCAATGATCAGTCAATTCTGAAAATTATTTAAAAAATATGAAGTAAGTTTGCTAAAAACAACATAATTTTAATGTTTATAAAGCTGTAATTTTTGAAAATTAAATTTGACTTTGATTTTTAATACGGAATTCGATGTAATTTTTTAGTTGTAATGTTTATAAACACTTTTCTCAAAATCTTTCATCAACGATTACTCTAAAACGGATAAACCGATTTAGATGCAATTTATGCATTATACGTAGTTTTGTAAGGAATAGAGCTGATTAGTTTTTGTACTCAATCGGTACATTAATCTGGAAGTTATATTAAAAGAAATACGGTTTCATCAAAATTTTTTTGGGGTTTATTCAAAATTTCTCAAAATCTCCTGGGCCGACTTGGTTCAAATTTTCAGGAAGTCTAAGTTGAGCGAAATCCAATCGAATGCTATCAAACTGCGTTTCAACCGGTCTAGCCATTCAAAAGTTATAATATGATTACATACACAGATACACACACACATACATACATACAAACATACTGACGTCAACGTGAAAATAGGTGGAAAAGTTTCCTATGACCTCAAAACGTGGAGATCTGGTGAAAACTCGATTTTCGAAAATCGGGGCAAAATCAGTAACTTCCTTATCTACATACGTAGCGGGAAGATAAAAAGTTGTATATTTTATGTAAATTCTACAAATTTGTATTTTATCTACGTAGTGTTCTCTAATCGGTTTGAGTTGACTGGTAGAATTAAATCCATCTATGTACTCAGTTGTGCACATTTTTGAAATAAATAAAACAATAATATGTAATTATTTATTTTACGTCTTTATAACAGCTATATTTTATATTTGAATTTATAATCAGCATGAGTGACTCAGACTCTTATTTTTCTCTAGATTCATCATCACTCTCTTCTTACGATTCATCTGAAGATGCATCACTCCTCCCCAAGTGATGCATTATTGCAGAATACTTTTAGGCAGTATCAGAGGAATTTTAATATTTGTCACATAAATGCTCAAAGCGTTCCAGCTTATCATCCTGATCTTCTCTCTACTTTTAAAAGCCCTTTTATCAGTGCCATATTGGTATCTGAAACTTTTTTGAAGCCTTCTTTGCCAACGTCCCTTTTCTCTGTACCAAATTTCACATTAATTCGTAATGATAGAATTGGTAAAGGAGGTGAGCGCGTAGCAATATATTTACGTAGTAATATTCAACACAAAGTTATTGTCCAATCACCATCACTATATAATGGGTCCTATGAATACATTATTTTAGAAGTTAAGGTCGGTATATCTTTATTGTTACTCGGGGTAGTTTATGCTCCACCTTCAATTGATTACTTTGAGCAGTTTGAAAAACTTTTAGAGACTTACTCACCTCAATATGACCACTGCGTAGTGATGGGGAATTTTAACACGTGTCTGATAAAAGACAACAAACGATCTCCTACACTTGTCCAGCTAGTTAATTCATGTAACTGCCAGATATTACCACTTCATGCTACTTACCACACCATTGACTGTCACTCCCTGTTGGACATTATAATTACCTCCAAAATTGATGGTATTTGTCAAAGCGGTTAATTCGCAGCACCTGGGTTTTTTCCACCATGATTTAATTTATGCGTCTTATGACTTACGTATTCATAGACAGAAATGTAAAACTTTTATGCAGCGTAACTTCAGCAAAATGGATAAATCCAAATTAGTTTCTGATGCTCTTAACATAGACTGGTCAAAACTTAGTTTATGTAACAATTTAGATGGTAAAGTATTATTATTATTCACCGATTTAATTGTTAATTTATATGACAGGCATGCTCCGCTGCGACCAGTTCGTATGAAACATCCACCAGCTCCCATGATAACTGATCATATCCGGAATTTAATGGCGTGACGCGATCGCCTTAAGCGTAAATTTAGAAAACATCGCTCACCAGAACGTTGGGAAGCTTTTAATATTGCCAGAAACAGATGCAACCAAATGGTAAGAAATGCGAAACGGCGCCACATACTATCGAATATAGAATGTTCCTCGTCCACAAACATCTGAAAATTTCTTCGATCCCTTGGAGTTGGAAAGCAACATTCTCAACGACCGTCCCACTTAAAAATTGACGCTCTCAACACAGCATTTTCAATACCATCTCAAAGAATGAATCCTCAAATCAAACTAAAAACGCTTCACAATTTAAGTTTGGCTCCTATTAAAAATATTACTGCTTTTAAATTTGAACCAGTTGCAGAGCGTCTTGTAAAAAAGATCGTACTCGCCACATCCACTACAGCTGTCGGCTGCGATGGGTTAGGTAGAATAATGATTTTACCAATACTGGACATAATCTTACCCCACCTAACTGACATTATTAATTCTTCTTTAACTACCAGTATTTTCCCTTCTTCATGGACTAAAGCTTTCATTACTCCGTTACCTAAGAGAAGTGATCCCACAGACACCTCTCATTTCAGACCCATTTCTATACTACCCTACCTTTCAAAAATTTTAGAACGCATTGCATACATCCAATTTTCTAATTTCGTATCAACACACAATTTGTTTAATATCTTTCAATCGGGCTTTCGTCCATGTCACAGCACATCAACTGCTCTTGTAAAAATAACTGACGACATACGGTGGGCAGTGGATGAAAGAAAAGTCACTCTTCTCACTCTTCTCGATTTCAGCAATGCGTTTAATTGTGTGGATCAGGATATCCTTATAGTTGTTCTTCGCTCATTAAATTTATCTGACTCAGCAACTGCGTGGTTTAAATCTTACCTTAGTGGGCACCGACAACAAACCCGAAGTAATGACTTGCAGTCAGACTGGTACGAAGTTATTAATGGTGTACCACAGGGTGGTGTACTATCTCCTCTGCTGTTCTCTGTATTCATTAATGTAGCCGTTTCGTCTATTTCCTTTTGCTCGCATCATTTGTATGCTGACGACTTACAGCTCTATATATCTTTTAAACCGGATGATGTAGAACGTGGTATCGCCAATATGAATAGTGATCTGGATGCAATTAACACTTGGGCGAACAACTATGGACTTATATTAAATCTGGGCAAGACACAGGTGATGTTGATAGGACGTGATAAGTTTTTATCGCAAATTAATTTACAGAGTATACCCCAAGTAATCCTCAATGGTAAAAGTATTCCTTACCTTACGTGTGTCAAAAATTTGGGAATCCATATAAGTAATAATCTTTCATGGTCTCAACCCGTAAGTGAAATTAGTCGTAAGATTTTTGCATCTATGCACGCATTAAAACGATTAAAAAACTTTATACCTGTCAAAACTAAATTTTAGATTACGCTGATGTATGTTATACTGACTTGACTGAAGAACTGTTGAATAAACTTGATCGTCTACTCAACTTATGCATTCGATACGTTTTCGGATTGCGTAAGTATGACCATATTTTCCAATTTCGTTCACAATTGAAGTGGTTGAATGTCCGATTTCGGTGGGATGCACATGTTCTTTCATGCCTATATAACATACTCTACAATCCACTTTCCCCAGCTTATCTGAGAGAACGCTTTGAATTTATTTCTAGTCAAGGTAGGTCTCAGCGCTCTTGTCATCTCAGTACGCTGATATTCCCGGACCATAATACTGTAACATATTTTAATTCATTTACTGTTACTGCAATTCGTTTATGGAACGCTCTTCCATCCGATCTACGTGATGCTCCTTCCCTCTCCTTCAAGTCTCAAGTTTATGATTATTTCTTGAAACGAAAAAATTCTTAATTATCCTGTTGTTTTTCTGTTATAGTCACTGCTGTATGTTCATTTATGTTGTTATATTGTGTGTATGTATGTATATGTGTATATATATATATATATATATATATATATATATATATATATATATATATATAATATATATATATATATATATATATATATATATATATATATGTATGTATGTATGTATACATGTGTGTGTGTGTATGTGTATATATGTATATTTGGAATATGTATAATACAGTATTTAGTTGTTTCCTTATGCAATGATATAAATGTAAATAAGTTACATAAGTTAATTGTGATTAGATTTTATACTTCAATTCGCAATAATATGCTCTTGCGCACTACCCAAGTTTTTTCTCTCACCATAACCAAGGTAAACTGTGAGAAAATGCTTAATAGCATTAAGTTACGCCCTTTGTACTGATTTGTGCAATAAAGTGTTTAAATAAATAAATAAATAATTCCTTTGAATATATATTGATTTGAAATTAACTAACAAATAGGTTCTTATGAATTTTGAGGTCTGAACGTAAAAAGTTTTAATCGAATTTGCGCAGTTTTTGAACATTTTTCAAATGTGAAATTATCTGAATTCAATCATTTGTAAAATATTCAATAAAAAGTTGAATTCATAATAAAGTATTATTAAAGATCAGATTTATTTTTATTTATTTATATCAGATTGTATTATATTGTAAGTAATTTTGTTTTGTGCTATTAATAATTTAGGGTTATTTAAAATGCTCATTAGATATTTATATTCTAGGCAATTTAATCTGTCAGCTTAAATATTCAACGACGTAATTAATGAACATGAATTAGTATAGCACTAGTAACATTAGAAATAATATAAGTAAGACATTCAACCTTATGATTGATTTTGTGTGTTAGATATAGCAACAGGAATATGATAGGCGGTGGTACTAAACTTGGGCGAGACGTTATAAAACTCTACAACCTAGTTAGTGCTGTATGAAAGTAGCAGAGGTAAATTAGCAAAACTGAATGAAAAATACATGAAAATTTGTAGCTGATTTGTTGAGTGTGAAGTTTTGCTTAAGAGTTCGAAATTTTGCACAAGAATTCAAGATAGCACACATTTTGATGCTTAATGAAAATTTAAAAACTAACAAAAAATAATTTCATGCTTATATTTGTACTACCTTCAGCGACAAAATCCTACAAAAATGTATATTAATATCTAGTTATCCCAGCATTTCCTATGCTATCTTTATAAAAAAGATAGCAGCAACCGTGTTTTTCCAACCGACTTCCCAAAAGGAGGAGGCTATCAATTCGGCTGTATGTTTATTTATGTTTGTTGCCTCAGAAGAATTTATGAACCGAAACCCGAACCGAAACGAATTTGAAAATATTTTTTTTGTTTGAGAGGGTATAACTCTCCGTACGCGCTCATTTTTATTTGGTGAAGATCTGACACAACTTTCTGGAGATATAGAAAATTGAAAGGGGTTGTAGTTTTGTTTACTGCGTTAAAAAAGTATGTGATTGGCTGAAGCAACAAAATCGCGAATTTGGCAATAAATTAGCTTCAAATTTTCATGTATTTTTCAATTAATTTTGCTAATTTACCCCGGTTACCTTTATTTAGCTTTTAGTTAGTAGTCAAGCATTTAGTAAGGATACGTTTATGCATGCTATGAAATAAGGCAATTGATCTTTTCTTCAAAAGGGGTTCTGATCAACAAAGACAAAAGAAATTCACAACTGTGCGATTCTCAAGGTACTTTTTTTCCCGCACTACTCCTCTATAGAACCAATTACCGACAGGGGTTTTTCTGAACGGATAAGTCTTAGAGACCTTCAAGAAAAGAACTTAATCTTCCTTAAAAGGCCGGCAATGCAACTGTAAGTCTTTTGATAGTATAGTTATCCATGGGCGGCGGTGATCATTTAACATCAGGTGAGCCTCCTGTCCGTTAGCCTCATTTTCCATAAAAAAAATAATTATGTATACGGATGTTAATATAATATTGAGGGATTTTGGTTAAATACAAACCTCGGCTCAGTTAGCCTTGTTTGCCAAACATATTATACTTTTATTGACATAGTATGATCATAATATAGACGAAGGGCCCACTTATTAATTTTAATAAGTGGGGTGACTCGACTCTCGAGTTTTGAAGGGGACTACGACAGTTTTCCGTGTATGTTTTACCGGTTTTGATTTTATGGTTTCGTACAGTGAGTTTTGTTGAGAGAATTAATTAAATATTTTGGAATTATGACAAGAGAAAATAATTAAAAACTTTGGCTAAAAATTAAAGCTTTGTCTCCAGATTTTTTTTGACAATTTCTTTAAATTTGTCATAAAAATACCTATAAAATTAATCCCTACCCACCAAAGTATCCACTACAACTAATATATTATGTAGCAGAACGACGTTTGTCGGATCGGCTAGTAATTGTGTAAAAATGTAATTTTGCTTTCTTTATTGCATCGGAGGCATACAATTAAATTGGGCTACCTAATGGAAAGCAGTTATGACTGGACATTTGTAATGTACTCGTAATAAAAAATATGTGGTTAGTTCTAAAAATTTTGTTAACCACCATTATAAAATCCCAATATCAAAGCTACTTAGGAAAATTATATGGGAAGGCTGTTCCAAAGTTTGTCTGTTCGTATAAATAAAGTACGAGCAAAACAAATAGTCGTGCTCATATTTTCTTATACTACTTTTCACTAGTAAAGTAGTAGTAATAAGGTAGAAAATTTTAAATCTTTTTATTTATTTATGACGACTATTATACAATACATCTATATGCTCATATAATAATAAATATATATCTTTCTTCTTATATGAGTCACTACCATCGTGGCTAATGGATGGTAGAGTTCTTCCTCATCTCGTCCGGGTCTGGTATCACCGCCGTACCTATAGGAATAGATCAATCACAGACCACATGAATACTAACAGACACTACATTGGGAAGGAAACGTGTCGCCGTTTATATGAGCAGACGCTCCTATCACTGTCAAAAGTGTCATACATTTGTACATATATTATATCTTGGAAAACTAGAAATAAATCATGTTGTACTATTTTATCGTACCGAATCAGAAAACAAGGTTTAAAAATTACCCTTGAAGTGATTTTATTTCATCGGTAAGTATGATAACTCTATGTTTCTGTGTGTAAGTGCAAGCTGCAATGGCAAACTAAGAAATCGCCTTGATCTATTTAATCCGTGAGGTTAATGCTTGTCATTGTTGTGTTTCAGTTCGGAGGGTAAGGTAGCCGGTAGACTTATGCATATTGCATGGGTATTACCATCTCGCCACGCGGCGTACCATTGACATATTTGGTGTCTATAAGCTATCATTTATCTTTCCATCAGGAGAACCAATTGTTGGTTTGCGATCTAATGATACAAAAACATCTTGCCAAAAAAGAGTACGTTTTCAATTCGACTTATTTTTTGTGTTTGTTATCTCAAAACTCATTTATTTATTAACCTATTTGTAACATACTTACTTTTAGGAAGGTTTTTTTATTTGTTACCACACTAAATTTCTGAAGATTTGATCCCTGCTTACAGAGATACAGTAGATTGGTAGTCGGCTAGTCGGTTGTTTGTATTTCATTGCGTATTATACAATTGAGTATCAAGCTATAAAAATAACAAATGCTATTAGTCGGTACTGTTCGTTGCTATATTCTGTTATAAAGGCGCGAGTTCTGCCTATAAGATTGCCTTTGCGTATGTACTACGAACATTAAAATGGTTTATACTAAGAATGCACAATTTTTTTATATTTATGCAGAAATAAAAAAAAAGTACATAGGTTTAATTTAACGCTTAGGGGTATTGCCCTGACCAACATCATGTAGTACAGAAAAGGGGTTGTGTCTGTGTCATGGAGACAGCCGTGTATGTTTTATGTGAACGCGTCTACGTAATGGGTAATATTTTGCGATGGTATCAATTTTCATGAAAGAAACAATGGAACAAACAAACTGAAACAAGACAAAATCCCGGGTTCGGACAACCTAGCAAAGGAAACACTAAAGATAGCTGGCCTAATAGTAGCTAAACTAAAGACAAATTTATTTAACGCTATCTTCGAATCTGGATAGACTCCCACTTAATCTGTGTCTGTTTGTTCTGTCTGTCTGTCTGTCTGTGTCTGGTCTGAATCTAACATAATTGTACTATATAAAAAGGCGATCCAAATGATATTGCTAGCTATAGACCTATAAGTCTGCAGCCGAGTACATATAAGCTACTTTCTACATTCCTGACCAAAAAGTTAGCTCTGCATTAGAAACAAGACAACCTGTCGAACAGTCGAAAATTAGACCATTGTATTTGGAATATATTGATTATAAAAAAGCATTCAATTCGGTGTCACACAGCTCTCTGGAGTCTGGACTCTGTCACACAATCTGGAGTATATAAGAGCGTACATAAGAGCGTACATAAGAGCGTACATAAGAGCGTACATAAGAGCGTACATAAGAGCGTACATAAGAGCGTACATAAAAGCGTACATAATAAGCGTACATACATAAGCGTACATAAAGAGTATATAAGAGTACTTAAAACGGGAAGAGTAAAGTAAATTAGAAACAGCCGGTTCTTTTTTTGGTGTCAAGATGTTAATGGTGAATTGCTATCCGTGTGGCCGGATGGCTACTTTAGCTACAAACTAGAACACGATAGTGTTGAGCATTGGCGCTACTGCTGCAGGAATACGTGAGGCGGTGGTACTATACCCAAGCGAGGCGTTGCGATACTCTACTACCTAGTAGTAACGATGGCCGTGATATGTATAACTGATCGTTCGCCTTTTATAAACTGCCTGGCAGAAAGAGGCACGGACCAACACGGCGATTATATGAATGCATCTTATTCCTCCTTTTCATTTACTCGTGTTTTTCCGGGCTCCCTTTGAAGAATAGACCTATGCCATTCTGTCAGGCAGGTCAGTTTTCTCCCGTGTTGGTTCCGGGCTCCTTTGAAGAATAGACCAACTGCCGTTCTGCTAGGCAGGTTGTAAAAGGTGACCGATTAGCTATGCGAGTCACTAACATTGTGGCTACTAGGTGGTAGAGTTCTGCATTGTCTCGCCCGGGTCTGGTACCACCGCCTTACCTATTCCTGCCGCAATAGCTGTCGTGTTTCGGTTTGGAGGATAAAGTAGCCGGTAAACTTATGCATGTGGCATTAGACCTTGCCACAAGATAGCAACGCACAATTAACATCTTTGGTGTCTATAGGCGATGGTTGACTCTTTCCTCACGAGACCCATCAGCTTATTTGCTGTTTTATGATGTAAAAAAGGTCCAAAAGGTGACCGATTGGAGTTCCGCAACGCTTCTCCTGGATATATGGTACAATCGCGTTACCTATTCCTTCGGTATATTGCCATGACGGTAAGGTAGCCGATAGATTTTGTGCCAACTTATACTAAACAGAGACTGAGATGCTGTTTTAACTAGATTGTAAATTATGAAGATGCCCCCCGCTAGTACACATAAAATATAGGCGTCTGAATAGCTCGCCGCCTGTCGCGACTCTCTAAATTGCAATTTAATCTAATTATGTGACGATATAATTTTTCGCTTCGGTCATAATCAGATAACAGAGACATTATTGAGTTAAATTCCCGTTTGCAGCGGGCGGGCAAGGGAGTGCCCGGCCATGTCACGCGTTACTGCATTATAAATAATTATTTAATAAGAACTTTGGTGATTCAGGACGTTTGCATATTTTATTGTTGTTAAATAGTCAACAAATCTTCTCTTAATAAAATTGTTTTGTTACTTAATAAATAAAGTGTTTGAATTTTATTTTATACAGCTTGACAGAGCTGAACATAAATTTTTACCGCGTTCGTTGGTTGAGGTGTTCGATAACGAAATTGACAGGACATGGGTCAGTTCTCAAAAGGGTCATAACTCATACGTTATCTATACATATAATAAAATCGTAGGAAAGTCAAAACTGTACATTGAATATTTTTTAAAAAGAATACTTGGGGCGTGATCTACAATCGATATCGAAGCCAAAAATATAGTTTTTAGAATTTTTGTCTGTTTGTTTGTTGTCTGTTTATCTGTTTGTTTGTTTGTCTGTTTATCTGTATGTATGTCCGGGGTAAACTCAAAAAGTACTGCATGGATTTACTTCAAATTTTGCATGAATATTACTAACAGGTCGGGTCAACATATAGGCTACATATTATCACGCTATCACCTACGGGGGAGGTGCTGTGCGGAGTAAACGAAGTCCGCGCTGACGAAGTTGCTGGCAACAGCTAGTTTTTTAATAATATTAGATAGAAAACAAGTAAATTAAGATTAAAATCTCCTAATAGAAAGAGAAGCCTTCGCCTAAAGATGTCAGAGATGTGTGGTGATGAATGGTGCGTTGTTATCCGTGGGCATGATGGCACCGCTACTTGCATAATAAGTCTACATTAAACTCCAAACCTTGATAATGACAAACATTGACATTATTGCGGCAGGAATAGTTAAAACGGTGGTACCATATATCCAGGCGAAACGTTGCAGTTTGGATAGTTAATAAATATATTTCAGTATTTAAATACTTATTTCTATACATGAGCTCATAAGGGGCCGTTCATAAAATACGTTCGCATACAAGGGGAGGGGTCTGGCTGAGTGTGACAAGATGTGACAAGGGGGGACGGGGGGTATACGGCAACGTGACGTTCGCCGTTTATTATTTTTTGACATGAGCGCTAGCTCTGTGGCGCGATTCTAGCGGCGTTGCGATCCGTCACAACGGGTTTCTTTGTTTTTCCAATACTTGAGACAGTAACGTTTCCACGTACCCTGCGCGTAATGTTATTATAATAACTAAATAAATATTTTTAATTTTCAGAATTTGTGTACTATCATTTAGAATTTATCATACTCAGCAGGGGGGTCTTAGTTTTTGTGACGAAATATTTCTAGGGGGGGTCACAAAAAGTGTGACACAGCGTGACAATGGGGGGGAAGGGGGTCAAAAAAAGCTGATTTTAGTGTGACGTATTTTATGAACGGCCCCTAACACCTATTTTCGCACTGGTTCAATTCATTTTTTGTATATCATGAGATAGCAATTTTTCCATGAGGACGAAGTCGCGGGCACAGATAGTTATTATATAAAAGTAATTTGTAAGGTATGATTATTTGCGCACACACTATGATTTCACGATGGTCCCAGATGATAACTAGTTTCCCATTGTAACATAACACCAAAATATAGGGTGTAGCACGCGTTCTATAGAAAGCATTTGTGGGGAAACCAAAAATGGAGACAAATTTGACAAGTATCAATATTCAGTTTACATACACAAGTATTCGTGGGAATTTGTTTTCCAGATGGCCCATAGGGATTTTAATATTTTTGGGGTTCCGTACCCAAGGGGTAAAACGGGACCCTATTACTAATGTCTTATCTGTGCGTCTGTCACCAGGCTGTATCTCATGAACGGTAATAGTTAGACAGTTAAAATGATGATGTATTTTTGTTGCCGCTACAATGAAAAATACTAAAAATAGATAAAAATAAATATTTAAGGGGATTGTCATACAACAAACGTGTTTTTTTTCCATTTTTTTCTCGATCTTAATAAATAAATTTGGTAGATGCTTGAATATTCATAATATAATATAATATTCACGGGACAAATTACACTTACTGATCCAACCCCAAAGTAAGCAAATTATTTGCTTGCGTAATGGGTGTTAGTCAACGATACTAATACATAGAAATACATATATAAATACATGGAATATATTTAATAAACACCCAAACCCGGAAATACAAACATTTATGCTCATCACGCAAATGCTTGTCCCCGTCGGGGATCGAACCCGAGCCCCGTCGATTGCGTAGTCAGGGCCGCTAACCACTCGACCAACGGGGCGGTTCATAGAATATTTAGTTATATATTCACTTTAAAAATAAATAATATTACACTTACTAAATTACTATAATATACTAATTATACTAAATTATAATACAGTATACTTACAATTTAGAGGGGCTCCCATACAACAAACTTGTTTTTTGGCCGTTTCTATAGATACGAAACCCTTTGTTCGCGAATCCTAATGTTGGCGAGTTTTTTATATGGACGGCTCTCCTGGCAAACAAGCGGATGGCTTTTCCGATGGAAAGAGACAACAATCGCCTATTTACACCAGATTGTGAATGGTGCATTGCTATTTTTGTGGCGGAGTCTTAATGTCACATGCATAAGTTTGCCGGCTACCTTACCCACCAAACCGGTGAACGACAGTGACACGCACTGACGCTATCGTGGCAGGAATAGGTAAGGCGGCGGCACCATATACCCGGGCAAGACAATGCAGAACTCTAACACCTAGTAATATTACGTTCATTGAGTAGGTAATTATCAAAATTTCCCAAATGGTTCTAAAGGTTCAGTCGGGTGAAAGAACGTGGTTTGAATTTTGAAATTTTGATCTTTAAGCTGAGAATATGTTAATCTTATATGTATTGCAGTGATTCAAGATCACATAAGTGTGTGTACTATACCCAGTGCCCTACTTTCAAGTAGACATAGGCCGCCTTATTACAAAAACATACTTAGTACCGGGTTTAAACCAAGACTAAGCAGTCTAGTTTTATTACGGTATTAAAGTTAGTTCCAGTACTAAAAGTCATTCTTATTTCCTCGGATTAGCGCTCCCGGTTTTATAATAATGTTTTATTTAGTACTAGAACTAACCCTGGTGTTAAGTTTGGTACTATATTTAGACCTCGTTTTGGAATAAGATGGAGGAAGTTTAGTTAAAACTCTTTCTCCCCGTGTTGGTCCCGGGCTCCCTTGAAAAATAGGGCAACTGCCGTTCTGTCAGACATGTCGTAAAAGGTGACCGATTGGCTATGCGGGTCACTACCATCATGGCTACTAGGTGGTAAAGTTCTGCATTGTCTCGCCCGGGTCTGGTACCATTGTCTTACTTATTCCTGCCGCAATAGCTTCAGTGCTTGTCACTGTCGTTTACCGGTTTAGAGGGTAAGGTAGCCAGTAAACTTATGCATGTGGTATTAGACCTCGCCACAAGATAGCAACACACCATTAACATCTTTAGTGTCTACATGCGTTGGTTGACTCTTTCTATCAGGAGACCCATCTTCTTGTTTGCTATCTTATGATATAAGAAAAAAAAAACAATCTTGAATCAGTATATAATTATGTATTACTTTATCTATCCCCGTGTTGACTCAGAGTTATAGTACTTACCGATAAAATAAAATTATTTTATTTTATAACTCTGTATTTTTGTGTATAATTGTATACTACACTGACAAACTAAGAAATTGTCTTCAAAGGCGTATCCATTTAATTCGTAATCTCGACGATGTCAGTATTATCTGCCATAGGTTTTACATTTTTATTTTATTTCATGGAATAGCAAACAATCAGATGATTCTCCTGATAGATAGTAATTATCGCAGACCACATGAATACTAAGTGATAAGCATCGCCTAGAAACACCAAAGAACACCTTTGGTAATTATAAGCGATTTATGCCCTATGCATGTTTTTCAAACTTATTATGCCATACCCTCCAAACTGGAACACGACAGCGACAAACACCGACGATATATCGGCAGGAATTTATTTAAAGTTTATTTAAAGAATACCTATAAGTCCTGAAGATGCGTTAATACGCGAAACCAGTAGACTTAAAATAATTTGGAAGAATAAATTTGTAGTGAAACCAGTACAAGTGTTTTATAATTAAAATAAAAATGAAGTTTCACCAAGTGCCGACGATTAATAGTATAGAACATTTAAACATTGTCATCATTCGGTTCGATAAAACAGTACAACATGGTTTATTTTTATTTTTTCACAATATAATATGGCCTACAAATGTATGAAATTAACGACAGTAATAGGAGCGTTTCCTCATACGCGCGGCGACACGTTTCCTTCCCAGTGGCGTGTCTATTAGTATTCATGTGGTCTGTGGTTAACATAGAGAATCTGGCGATATGCATACATCATGAATTATGATTTATATAAAAAGCTGACTTATATTATATTAAAGGTTACTATTATATAAACAAAATTAAGCTTCCTTCATATTAATAATTTATTTTTATTATAATGCTAGTTATGAAGATTAATTAAATCTGTTTTGTTGATCTTTCGTGTGCTTATCTTTTAACACGGACCCATTGGCCGAGTGGTTAGCGAACCTGAGACTACGCATCGATGGAGCTTGGATTCGATTATTTTTATAACATAAGATAGCAAACAAGAAAATAGCTCTCCTGATGGAAAGAGAACCATTGCCTATGAGAGAGACCAAAGATATAAATGTTAAGTTGCTATCCGTGTGACGAAACGGCAATGCCACATGCATAAGTCTACCTACCTTCTAAACCGGAACACGAAAGTGACAAGCATTGACGCTATTGCAGCAGGAATAGGTAAGGCGGTGGTAGCAATATCCGGGCGCGACGTTGTAGAACTCTACCACTTAGGAGTCAGGATGCCAGTGACATATACGTATAGCCAATCGGTCGCCTCTTACGGTCTGCCTGGCAGAACGACAATTGATCTTTTCTACAAAGGAGCCTAGAATTACGCGAGGGACAAACATTTGTATGATGAGCACAGATGTTTGAATTTTTGGTTTTGGTTGTTTATTAAATATTTTTGGGTGTTTATATATTATGTATTTGTATTTATTACTATCGTCGACTAATAACCACATTACAAGCAAATAATTTGCTTACCATTGGACTAGATCAATTCGTGTAATATGTCCAGTAATATTTATTGTTTTAAACAATGACGTCATTAAGTAGGCTAAATAAATAGTCATATTTTTTATGGTTAAAAAAAAACAAACACATAATTGATCAATGTGTTAGGATATTTAGTAATTGTTTTTACATCCAAAGTGGCATATTGTATTCTATTCATTGACTTACTAAACCAATAATATTGGAAGGAGAATAGGAAGTCATATTCATTTACGAATATAGAAATGTAATTATCATGTTCATTTTAATGGACTCCCTTGCAAAGCAAAGTATGTTTAAAGCTAAGCACTCAATGGATTCCGATTGAGTACACGGTAGTCGCATTCAATCAGCAGATTATACCGGGTAAGAAGCTCTTGCAATGCAAAAGCGGCAACCCTCAATTACCGCGAGCAGCGCACGCGCCGCTCCCCAAGGGACAGAGCACGCGACCGCCCCTTCCAATTATGAAACAAAATATTTCTTCATATTGATTTTTCTTTCCAACTGCCATTAAAAAATGACAGCTAAACCTAATACCTTGATCACATTCCGTCGGAATTGAATAAAAATACCAGCAAATATAGGTACAATAGGTGTTTCAATGGTCTAAACGCATCTTTAGACCATTGAAACGACCACTGTATATAATCAAGCACCATTCATTGTATGTAGTAGATTTAAGTAAAGACACATAAGATCCTTGGTTAGAAGGCCAGGTCGGGAAATTATTTTTCCTAAATTAATGAAAAATAAGTATTCTAAACAACTTTTTTAGTTTCCCGAGAGGTCAATATTCTCTAGCTCTTTTGGTTTTTTCCCTTTTCTTCAATAGCCCCTGTTAAAGTTACAAACTTCATTATGTTACCTACTTTAAAAGTTATATTTTTTTAATATTACAGGATAGCAAACAAGCGGATGTTAATAGTGCGATGCTATCAGTGTGGCGGGATTGGATTATCCTATGCATGTTTCCTGGCTACTTTATCCTCCAAACTGGAACACGATAGCGACAAGCGACGACGATATTGCGGCAAGAAATTATTTGTTTTATATACTTACCAAGCAAAAGAATAACTTGATGATTCTCTTGATTGAAATATATAACAATCACCTATAGATACTACAGACGTTAATGATGCGTTGCTACGCGTAAAACAGGACTGTAATGCCACATCTCGTGTTGGTCTGAAGAATAGACGTTTTGTCATCTTGCTAAGCAGTTTATAGAACGCAAAAGATTGGCTATACATGTCACTACCTTCTGACTACTAGGTGGTAGAATTCTGCAACGTCTTGCCCAGGTTTTGTACAACCGCCTTACCTATTCCTGCCGCAAATACGTCGTAATTCTCTCTGTTTTGTTCCGGTTTGGAGGATAAGATAGCCGATAAATTTATGCACATGATATTACCAGCCCGTTACATGGATAGAAACTTACCATTAACATATTTGGTGTCAATAGGCGATGGTTTTCTCTTTCCATCACAAGAGCCATCTGCTTGTTTGCTATTTATGATATAAAACAGGTTACAACAATCTGCCTTAATATTTAAACTGGAACGCGACAGCGATAAGCATCTGCATCAGTATCAGCGCGGATATGCTATTGCAGTAGGAATTAATGGTGGTTAATATAACGCGTAGCGTTAAGTTATATTATTATGCGAGCTATGTATTCTCAACCTATAACGTACGCTATTTAGATTCACATTCGGTGCTATAACACCACGCCATATACCTAGCGGCTAGCGTAGGCTGTAGTAATAACATTATAACCTAGGAAGTTACGAACTACACGATCTAACGAGTAACGTGTTAGACCGTAGACGCTAGACATTATAACATACCTAGTTTATACCATTATAGCGCTCGATCATCGCTCGCTGTCTGACGTTGTAATGAGTCACGCGCTATCTTGGCCGGCTCGCGCGATCAGTGTTCCAGTTAACACGTTATATTATAGTCTATAACGTAGCGCGCTCGAAAAATATAGTTTTAACGCGCTATCATAAAATAGTTGATTTGAACAATAATAGTAGGAATAAGTAAAACTTTTTGTGGTACCAGTGACACACAAGACGTTGCAGAACTCTACCTCCTAGTTAATAGTCACGAGGGTATTGGCATATTCGGCTGCTTTTCCCGCGGCTTTTATGACATGCCTGACAGTA
The DNA here is from genome assembly GCA_036924255.1 of Apodemia mormo. Classification (NCBI taxonomy): domain Eukaryota; kingdom Metazoa; phylum Arthropoda; class Insecta; order Lepidoptera; family Riodinidae; genus Apodemia; species Apodemia mormo. The sequence continues at coordinate 28,473,397 of JAUPFN010000003.1, read as the reverse complement.
AAAACAACTCGGATTAGTTATTTGTATACTTTTCAAAGTATAATTGCCTAATTCTGTATACTTTTTTATATCATAAGATAGCAAACAAGCAGATGGGTCTCCTTATGGTAAAAGTCAATCATCGACTACAGACATCAAAGATGTTAATGGTGCGTTGCTATCTTGTGGCGAGGTCTAATGCCACATGCATAAGTTTACCGGCTACCTTACCCTCCAAACCGGAACATGACAGTGATAAGCACTGACGCTATTGCGGCAAGAATAGGTAAGGCGGTGGTACCAGACCCGGGCGAGACAATGCAGAACTCTACTACCTAGTAGTCACGATGGTAGTGACTTGTATAGCCAATCGTTCGCCTTTTACGATCTGCCTGACAGAACGGTAGTTGGTCTATTCTTCAAAGGAGCCCGGAACCAATAGGTACTTAAGCAAGAAATAAATGTCAATTCGTCTTTACGGGGAAATCTATCGCCATTAAGTAACTAAATCTAGGGAATAATGGTCATCTTGACATAAGGTGTTTTAAGTCAAAAAAAATAAAACGACCAAGTGCGTATTGAGCCACGCGTAATGTAAGGTTCCGTGAATGCCCATTACAATAATACAATACAATAATTCTGTGGCCTTAGATCAGAAAGGGATAATTACAAAAAAATATTTTGCATGTATAATGCACATGTGTTATGATCAAATGTAATATTCTGTTTTTTAATTTATCTTGAAATGTTCAAAGACTACAAAAAAGAGTAAAGTGTTGATGGAGATATGTTTATATGATCAAACGATAAAACTATTTTTCGTAATGCTAGTTGTATAATTAACATTATATAGACAAAAAATGCACTTATCATGGTCTGACCAATGGCCACAGAATTACATTACAATAATACGGACTAAGAGACGGGCTTTTTTATTGTTTCACACTGATATTTTAACCCATTTAACGCTAATGACGTATGTATCCGTACTTATTGATTTATTGCCTGTAAAAACTTCTGCAAGTATATTTTTGAGTTGGTCGACTTGTACTCTTAATCTTGGAAAGTCTACTTAGTCATGATATTTTTCTTTTTAAATTCATTATAGTATATACCTACTATCGTGAATTTCCCACATATCTAAAACCACCCGTTTAACTGGTAGAGGGGCGGGCACTTGAATCTAACAGAATCAGCACATAAAAATACGTTACTTACTTATTAGACACTAGCTGTTGCCAGCGACTTCGTCCGCGCGGATTTCGTTTACTCCGCACAGCACCTCCCCCGTAGTTATAGCGTGATAATATGTAGCCTATATGTTGACCCGACCTGTTAAGTAATATTCATGCAAAATTTGAAGTAAATCCATGCAGTATTTTTTAAGTTTACCCCGGACATACATACAGACAAACAGACAAAAATTCTAAAAACTATATTTTTATATTGTAGATCACGCCCCAAGTATTCTCTTAAAAAAATATTCAATGTACAGTTTTGACTTCCTACGATTATATTATATGTATAGATGTGGTATTATAGCTATTTTACAAGAGTAAAAACGCATCATTTAAATTAAAATTGGTCGCAATATGTGATATTTATTATTTTTCATCAAGAAAGCCATCTATATATAGATATCTATATATAGGTAGTGTTGATGCTTTCATATTTAAAATGTCAGGATCAAGATAGCTGAATGAAGCTTAATTTCTGTCGTATCAGTACAGGGTCTTTTTGATGAATAAATCATCTCTACCAAACAGCTCAGAAAAGGCGTACGATTGGCCTATCATTATAAATATGTTTTTTTTGTCTGGATAGAAGCCCTGATCACCTACTGCACGGTGTTTGCGGTTGCTTGCTTACGGCGGATGCCCCGTAAGCAAGTTCTGAATTCCCATCACATTAAAAATACTAAAAAATATAAATCGATTAATTGAAGAATGGCATCATGCCTGAGTGATCTTGTATTAAATTTTCAATTGCGTTAAATTTTCTTGCTTACTTTTTTTATTACCAATAGAGAAGTGCTTGACCACGATCTCACTTGATATTCGTAGTAAGTTGCGGCCTAAGATTGAACGCACTTCTTTATAGGGTACCTGTTCACTCTTTTCTTGAAGATCCCCAGCTTGTACTCGTTGGGGAACACAGACTCAGGAAGCATGTTCTAGTCCCTTGCGGTTCGAATGAAAAATGAAACGTTACGAATTACCTCAATATTTTGAATTTCAAATTACAAGCCAAAGATTTGTTACTTCTTTAATAAACAATAAGCGGATTCAAAGCGGATTAATTTCTTTTCAATTAATTTGATTACAGAAAATATTGACTTTATCCCCACTCTAAAACCTGTGAAAGAAAAGAACTCGATAAACTGCAAAATCATTGTAGGTTAAAAAACCTTTCTGGTGACAAAGTGCCTTCGAAATCATGAAAACCCTTAAAAGATTTTGCAGATTTTTAGATATTGTTACCAAAAGAAAATTGACCATACGTTGCAGTTTATAAGTATTTTTTATCAAACATCAACAAAATTTTCACAAAAATAAAAATATGCACCTGAATCTCTCTATGCCTGAATCACATTTTTGTGACTTGTTACTGTCAGTATTGGGCTGGTTGATTGGCTGGTTGGCTGGTTGATATTGATTCTAATAACGACTTATCTTAGATTTAGATTTGAAAAGACTAAGTTCAGTTTTGTTTATTTAGTATAAGATAAGATACTCTTTGTATTTTAATAATATTAGCTAATAAAAACAATTAAGTAATTATTTCATTTATTATTATTGTATATGTCCTGAAAGTGACAAAAATAGGAATTATCAGTTGCCCACTGTAGATGTCAGAATCTTCCGTTTAACGTGATTGTGGAAAAAGCTAGCAGTATTTTTCCCGTTGACACATTATATATGTGTATGTGTGTTGGTCCTGTCTCCTTTGAAAAATAGACCAACTGCTATTCTGCCAGGCAAGTCATAAAAGGCAATTGATTGGCTATACGTGTCACTACCATTGTGACCACTAGGTGGTAGAGTTCCGCAACGGTTCACGCGGGTATATGGTACCTTATCTATTAAATAGCAATAGCGCTATTACTTCTCATTGTCATGTTCCAGTTTGGGGGTAGGGTAGACTTATGCATGTGGCATTGCCATCTCGCCACACGGAAAGCAACGCACTATTAATATCTTTGGTGTCTATAGGCTGGGTTTTTCTTTTCATCAGGAGAGCCATCTGCTTGTTTGTTAACTCATAATATTAAAAAATTATATATATATATATATATATATATATATATATATATATATATATATATATATATATATATATATATATATATATATATATATATATATATATATATATATATATATATATATATATATATATATATATATATATATATTTATAATAAATTATTCGTCGTAAAATATATATACATATACAAAAGAAATTGATCAGCCGTTTTGTAGGAGTGCATTGGGACCACAAACATCGTGTTGCGAAATTTTTATATATTAGAAAATATAAAATAATAAATTGCAAACGCATTTACTACGACAGAAGAAACAGTTCGAAATATTTGAAAAGTTAAATAATATAGTAATATGTTCTATCTTGTTTAATGAAATTTCAATAAAAATAACAATAGACAATGGTCCCAGGAACAAACTATTATTTAATTAATAACAAGAAACATTTTTGTAAACAGCTTCGTTTTGACAAGACGCCGATCTTTTCTATCTTCAAAAAATATCCAAGAATCGGGTAATTAATAAAAATAGATAAAAAAGAAAACTGTAGAGTGTCGGACTAAGAAAAGTTTCCACTTTACGTGTAAGACAAAAACAGCGCTGCCCGGGAATGGAAATTGCCCGGTTGAGGCTTGCCACTTACCATATTGTGAGACCAAGTATCTTCGGCTTATTGTGGGTACACTTGTTGTACCTCTGCCTATATCTTTGGGGATACGGACGTGAAGATAGTTTTTTTTACTTAAACACTGATGTGAAAATTTTTGTACTAAAAATTATTCGTACGGAAATGTTACGAAGTAGGGGCTTTTTTACTTTATTTTCTTTTATATTGACTGTGTACTGTGTAGTTTATAATCAAAAAGAGTATTCATATACGTCTGTCCAAAAGAAAACGAGAAGAACAAAAAATGGTTGTTTTTGAAACACATAGAACAGGTTCACTTGAAACGACACGTACGGAGTTACAGCTTGAGCTACAAAACGACCCCAGAGGATTCCATAGGGTGGAACGACGCTAAACTCAGTGATTTATGCGATCATAAAGTTGCACACGCCGCTGCCCTCGCGCTCACTTGGATAATTCATTGGAGCAGGTCACGCTTGACCAAGGTCTAGATCTGATTGTATTAGAGATTTATTGTTTGGGCTCATTGTTGTTATTGCATAGTATGTTTCTAATGGCTCTATGTTAAAGACTTAGTAGTAAAGTAGTTAATTTTTGGAAAATAAAGTATGTTTGTGTAACATGTAATGTTACACAAACATACTTTATTTTCCAAATTGCATACTACCTATGTCGTGTCTTCGTCTGTTATTATAATTATACAAATGTATAATTTGGGTACAATAACAGACGTCATTTTCATATCAGAGATTAATATCTGATTATGTTTGAGATTTATTGTGTTGGTTATTTTTAACCGCCGTTGATGCAAAGACCACTATGTCTGTGGCATCGTAGCCTTTAAACGTGTGAAACGATTTAGATGCGGTTTTACAATATGAAAGCTGGTATTCTAGCGGTTATTACACATGTTTTATCAAAAACAGCTTAGCCGTAAAAATGTAAGTTTATCAGATATTTTCTACGTGATATGAGAATCCGGCAACCGGTGCAGTGCTGAACCGGTGAGTCCATATAAAATTTGGTATTATGTTACTTCAATTATATTGCAGTGATATCGTACTTTGACCTGATGCAGCACAACTATTTGATGATCATCAGCTCATTTCGTGGTTTGCTCTGCAAATGATGCACATGATTTGACATGACCATTATCATGTGACAGAAAGGTAGTCTTATGATAAAGACATTAAAGTAATTGTATATTTTAGACATATATTTCTGTGCTCGTCCCAAACCTACTAAATGATAGTGAGAGTTGGGTGTATCAGAAATGGAAGGATTAACCTGGTCGATATGGGAGCGTTATGGAAAATCTGAGATGTAACACTCTCGAATGGTGCGCATAGTACTGAAGAAGTTTGAAAGAAATTTCCGATGGAAAAACGCAAAAAAGCATGTGCGGAGGTTTGGACTAAAGCTTTACGAAACAGATATTGTGAGTGTATGTATTTGGGATACCAAAACTCGGCGCAGGAAGATGTGCTGCTGTTAGATGTAGTTTCACGAGTTTCGGAATCCAGCAATTTTGTAAGAAGAAATTTGAATGTGGAGGAAGCAAGGCAAATCTACATGGTAAATTATATATGAGGGTTCACTCTGGATACTAGACTGGCGTGAAAATATGTCATTGTTCTTGTTTTATTCTTTAACAGTTATGTTAAAACTTAATATATAACGGATTTGAATAAAATTTGATAAATAGGGTAGGTAGTAGTAGGTAGATGATGACCTGAAATAGCACATAGGCTACTTTTTATCCCGGAAAAATTAGGTGATCTCGCGGGATTCACCAAAAACTTTCGTAATGCACCGAGCTGCACGCTGGAGCTAGTCCTGATATATGTCTGAAATATATCCAGTAGCGATTTATTTATTACTAGGATATATTTTAGACTATGCGAATACTACGCCATTTTTGCTAAAAATTAGTTTGCATAATTTCTTAATTTTCATGATAATCCGAATTCGTTTTTGTTTTCTTTATTTTTAGATAGAACATAAGCAGATGGCTCTCCTGATGGTAAGAGAAACCATTGCTTATATTACTAACTCTAACTAGAGATGTTAATGGTGCATTGCTATCTCTGTGGCGGAATAACAATGCCACAAGCATGACCTTAACCTCCCTCCTCCCTCTAAAACGGAACACGACAATGACAAACATTGACGCTATGGCGACAGGAATAGCTAAGGCGGTGGTACCAAATACACGGGCGAGACGTTGCAGAAGTACCTACATATAAAAGGCGAATATAAATAAACGTGTCTCTTCATCATCACTATTGTGTAGCAGAGTTCTGCGATTTATTGCTAAGGTATATTTGGATTTCATATTTTCGAAGATAAGGATACATTTTTTATTTCCAGCTAATAGTTCTCTTACTCTATAGATGTCAATAGTGCGTTGCTAGCGGTATGGCAAAGTCAAAACGCGACATGTATAAATTTAGCGGCTATTTTCTTCTCCAAACCAAAACATGACAGCGATGAGTATCGACGCTATAGCGGCTGCAACAGGCAAGGCGGTGGTGTGCGGTAACCTTCTATCTTCTTAGATTAGGTTTGCGGAAATCTCACATTTTACGAGATGCCTAGCAGTGAGGCAGTTGATCTGTTCCTCTAAAAGAGAGCCTAATCAATATTGGCAGCAAACTTTCCATTTAAACTTCTTTTTTTTTTTGAAAAACTGTACGTGTTGTTTCTTAAATATTTTGAAGAGTATTAATACTAAGTTTTATAAAGTTCTCTGTGGAATTTTATGTCATTCTGATTATAAACATTTTATTTTTCATAGAAATGATACCATCTCCTCAATTTCTATCCCCCTAAGGGTTGAATTTATAAAGAAATTACTCACAGTTTGGAAAAAACCCTCAGTAAAATTTCATGCTTCTAGACGCAGTGGTTTAAGCTGTGCATTGACCGACCTTTATACCTTAAAAAATTACAGTTTTAAGGCTGACTAAAAATATTTAGTGTTAGACTTGCCTTTTAGTAACGTTTTACCTATATAATTTCCGAATGTTATTATGTAGATAAACGAATAAACACAAGATACACCTGCTTTGCTTCAAATATAGCGCACCTGTGTATTCACTTGTAATGGTTATTCAGTAGATGAGATCAAGCATAACCAAGGTCTAAGTCTGATTATGTGAGATATTCATCATTCCAATATTCAATAATAATTAATAATATTACTTATAGTGTTTTTAAGAAAAGTCGTAATAATAATTGAGTGTTCTTTGGTACCTTCTTTTATATAATTAACTTAAGAATCGAGCCAAGTTCTTACGATCTGAGCCAAATAGGCTTTCCTCTACATTACGAGGTAGTTTGTTTTAAAATAATACATAGCTATATAATCTAGTGTTCTTTGTAAGGACCTGAGGATATTTTTCAGAATAACGCCAATCTGTACGTATAAATAATGAAATGTGGGTTTGAACATATTATAACTATAAATATAATTGTTAGTTAAAAATGTGGCAGTATAGACAGCGTCGAACTTTCTCTCCACAACATATTTCTAAACGATTAATAATTAGTTAATTCCTGATAAATATGCTCTTGTAGGGTGCCACCAACTTATCTGTGCAATTGACATAATCGGACATATAGCAGTCATTTTGCAAAATGTCATTCCACTGCCAGATTTCAACATAGAGATATTATATTATAAAGATTGAGTAGGCGATCCATAAGCGTATGTAATTGAAGATATTCGATGATAGAAAGAACATACATTTGGTAGGTATATAAGTATACAAAGGTTAGATAAAGAAACAAATACCAAATTTCTGTGGAGTTTAAAGGTAAGGAGGATCAATTTATGGAGAGGAAATGTTGTATAAGTGTCCAACTTTTTACTGTAAATAAAGTTTCAAAATTGCCCCGACGTAGATATTAACTACGATACAAAATTATCTGTTGTAGACGTAGTGAAGTGTACTGAGCATAAGTATTTAAAAACGCTAGTAGCGTTGTATTAAAAGTTTATTAAAATGGGATTTAAAAGTACCTTGACCGCTTCCTTTTTAAAAATTCATTCATTATGTGATGGTGGCGCGACTACCATTGAATGCTTTTTTTAAGAGATGCTCCTGTCAACAGAGTTGATCCTCCTTGCCTTTACACTCCATATAAAATTTCATTATCTCTCTTTCCCTACCGATAAAACGACTTTAACTTGGCTCATCTACTCTTTTATAGTATCTCTATGCATTTTAAATGGATCACTAGTAAAGCCGTCTACTGAACTGAATTGTTTGTGACACTAAGGTGATGTTAACAAAAATGTAGAGTTAGATACACTAAGTTAGAGACACTATACCTTCTGCATCAAATGATAAAAGGTTATCTGTGCCTCTCTTTTACGTTAGAAAGCTGGGAACAAGTGTATGTCTATTATTTTTATAAGAAATCTATTATTTTAACGGAACCAGCCAAGTTCGAGCTAGCCTTAGCTATACATATGTTTCATGATTCTTGGTCAACGAGAACCCTACAGGTTTTGATTCTCGTGTAAAATCGCAAAATATATCTTTTGATAATTTTTTGTGATGTAACTAAAAATTTACGGTTTTCGGATTTTTTCCTTTACCTATGCTATAAAATATTGCATATTGCCAAATTTCATGATTCTAGGTCAATGAAAAGTACCCTATAGATATTGATTCCCTTTTGAAATCGCAAAAAAGTAGAGTTCTGCATTGTCTCACCTGGGTCTGGTACCAACGCCTTATCTATTCCTGCCACAATAGCATCAGTACTTGTCACTGTCGTGTTCCGGTTTGGAGGGTAAGGTAGCCGCTTAACTTATGCATGTGGCATTAGACCTCGCCACAAGATAGGAACGCACCATTAACATCTTTGGTGTCTACAGGCGATTGTTGACTCTTTCCAGCAGGAGACCAATCTGCTTGTTTGCTATCTTATGATATAAAAAAGCAAAACTATGCGACATAAATGATCATGTTATCTTTTGATCAAGTTGACTTCCAAGGTTGATTTTTACACAGCTAAGAGGGATCGTAGATACTCTAAGTATTTGATATAAAATTTCAACTTGGCATCGTCACACGTGACGACAAAGGGTCGAGACAGCCGAAGAAACGAACAGACGGACAACGAAGTGATTCTATAAGGTTTCCTTTTTCCCTTATGATGTACAGAACCCTAAAAAACGAGTAGAAGAAATAATTTTAACGGCATATATAAAAAGCAAATAAATGAAATGAATCTTGGTGAAAGTTAACCCTCCTAGTGTAGTTATATGGGCTATTAGTCTACCTATCATATATTCTGTAGGTAAATACCCTAAACTAGAACATGGCAGATACTTAGAATGTTCAAATAGTTAAAATATGTCGTGACAAATATTCTATAGCTTAGAATGTAGAAAGATGATGGCACAATATTAGATATTAATAATTATCGCTGATATTTATCTACCTAATTTTTTTTATAGGAGAGAAGTTGGTTCTCTTGATGGTAACAGATAACCATTACACACATGGTACAAAGTTACTTTGCCCTATACCATATATACGAGAGGTGTGTAATACGATAATGCCATAATATGGATTAATTTACCGGCTATACTGACTACTAACGTTATTGTGGCACAAAAAGGTTTTCCTTGTTTTATTTCCCACAAGCTGATGGTTTTTCTGATGGAAAGAGATAACTATAGCCTACAAACACTAAAGATAGCAATGTTGCATTGCTATTCGTGTGGCGTGGTTGCAATGTCACATGCATAGATTTACCGACTACCTTAACCTCCAAACCGAAACACGACGGTTGAAAGCACCGGCGCTATTGCGACAGTGATAGATAAGGCGGTGGTACATAGTAACATAAACTAGACGAGACGTTGCAGAACTCTACCATTTAACTGTACAGCATGTAAGGGACGGTATACCGAAAAATTAGAAAAGGTTCCCTATTTACATTATAGTCACGATGGCATTTCTTTTGATTTGATTCTTTGTGGAAAATGCAAAATTTGCGCGATATGATTTTTCTTATTTTCACGATACGCAATGTAAAGTGTACTTTGTCCGGACTCGTTGTGCCCGCGGAAATCTCGAACCAGACATTTATTTTACGTGATATGTGGCACATAATACACTGTTTAATTTGTGTAATTCCTTAAATTTTACTATTTTTTTACAATTGGCACTGTAGAGTATTAGAATACATCAAATGTTAAAAAATAAGGTAAAAAAAATGGTAAAAAAAAATAGAAGATTCCCACAAAATTTTTCAATGTTTTTTTTTTAATGTCAGAATCACGGTCCATGTACATTGTTTCGATTATCGGTAGACCGTCTCCTACACTCTGTAGGTATACATGTTTTAGCACTTTCCTCTTGAAAGGGAAAGTTTAAAAACTTAACAAAGAAAAATTTTTGAGACATAGGGTGTCTACCATTTAGTATTCATGATGTTAATGACACTTCTTCTCCTTCTCTCGTCTTTTAAAGAGATTCACTGTTTAATTTGTGTAATTCCTTAAATTTTACTATTTTTTTACATTTGGCACTGTAGAGTATTAGAATACATCAAATGTTAAAAAATAAGGTAAAAAAAATGGTAAAAAAAATAGAAAATTCCCACAAAATTTTCCAATGTTTTTTTTTAATGTCAGAATCACGGTCCATGTACATTGTTTCGATTATCGGTAGACCGTCTCCTACACTCTGTAGGTATACATGTTTTAGCACTTTCCTCGTGAAAGGGAAAGTGTAAAAACTTAACAAAGAAAAATTTTTGAGACAAATTGGTGTCTACCATTTAGTATTCATGATGTTAATGACACTTCTTCTCCTTCTCTCGTCTTTTAAAGAGATTCTTCGCACTTCTTCAATAAGAGGCCTGGATCAACGAGGTAAGGCAGTGGTATCAAACGCGGGCAAGGTGCTGCAGAACTCTACCGTCTAGGAATCACGATGGTAGTTATAAGTTTGGATAATCTTTCGCCTTTTGTCAACCCCCTGCCAACAAAGGATGGCCTATTTTTCAAAAGAAGTCGTGACAAATATGGAGTATGTAATAATATAATGTAATATAGTTACTATGGTAGAAATAATCACTTGAGTGATCTTAAGTCTTAAGAAGTGGATACAGACTCTACAAAAGCTGATATCGCATTGGCAACAACATCTTATTTTGCGAATGTCCACGGGCAGTGGCTCCTACGTAACATCAGGTAGCACTTGCTCGTAGATATATCAGCTGATTCTATAAAATTAAAGTGCCCGAAGCAACCCAAGGATATACCTGCAACAGACGTATTATGTCTAAGGCAAATTGTTATTTATTGTACTTATTAGGAAAACATCTCGATCTCATACAAAGTGTTCTTATCTAATAAACAAATTATGTGGAAAGATTAATTGTAATGAAATATTCAAATGACATGAAAAATTTAAACGGAAGCCATTTTCCTACTTAACACAAAATAAAACGTTTAATATGGCTCGCATGGAAATGCGAATTTTCCTTGCGATCGATCGATGGGTGGATCTTATCGACTGGATTGGTCTATGGGCGTGGTGCTTGTTATCATTATAAAGACGTCTACCAATGGCGTTAAAGCACTGATAAGAGGGTTGGGGTTGTTACGTGGGGTGGCGTCAGTGCGCCGGACGCAGCGGCTAAGGGCGGCCGCGGAATATGCTGGGTTCCATGATGTATCCCGGCGCAGAGGATGACCTCGGTGACATGCGCGTCCCGCCGATACAACTCGAGCATCTGCCTGAAGTGTTTCTATGTACGTAGCGTAAATACTAGCTGATATACAACTAAGGTTTTATCGGTCAAAATAATCTTAAATTAGTGATATAAATAAGGATGTTTACAAGTGAGTGAATTTGTGTCGAGTGAGTTTCAAGTTTTTATGGGTGACTTATTTTTTTGTTCAAGATTAATAAATTACTCTTTGGACGTCATCTGAAACAATAGCTATATTTATTTTTAAAATATCTTGTTGTTTTAAATTATTATACCTACCTAGTTACTTACAGATTTTTTTGGAATATTTTCGTTAGCTTTTTGCGATTCTCTCATTGTTGCTAATATGCTGTTGTTAAATTAAATGAAGCTAAACTTACTAATTTAACTGCAATTTCTTGCGTTAAATTATAGTTTAATCGGAACAAAAATTTTAAATGTCAAATATTAGAAAAAATAGCGCGAGTGGTGGCTTTCAAGTAACATGGCGGGGATCATATCAGTCGGTAAAATTACTACTAGAGTTTCGACTGTATTACTGAAGCTATATAACTTATTTTTAAATGGATTTTTATAAGTATCTTCCAAAAGAATAGTTATGTTTTATGCGTATCTAACCATTATTAAAATATTGTGTGGTTATATGATGTTTACCAAACCGTTTCGCTGTTTTCTGTGATTCTATTATTTTTAGAGAGATTATCTATATATTTATATGTGAATCCAAAACTTTGTACTCCTTTTTAAGACTAATACGAGTACAGTGAAGTATGAAATTTGGTACATTAAAAGTTTGCATTGCGGAGGAAAAGATGCTTTAGAAATTAATTACCTAAGTTATTTTCTTATTACTATATTAACTGTATTAACATTCTCTATTTACTATATTAACATTCTCTTTATTCATTTATTAATATTATAAATGTGAAAGTTTGGATGGATGGATACTTGTTACCCAATCACGCAAAAACTACTGAACTACGGACGGATAAAGATAAGTAGGTACATATTAATTTATTTTCAAATGTTTTTTATAAAACAGATATATTGGATTGGATAATACATTTTATTTGGTTGCATTGGGATTTTGTTTATGAAAGAAGAAAAGGCTTTCTTAAAATATTTTCATGAAATATTTTCGTATACATCAGAACGTCGATAAACATTTAATTTTATGCAAGCCTACTTAGTAGGCATATAGGTATATGCAAGGTTGGATCCAGCCTTTGGTTTAGGGGGATCACATATACAATGGCCGATCCAGCCTTCGGTTCGGGGAGGGGGGTCACATATTTATGATTCAGTCATGGATTACATATCCTTATCTAATCCTAATAAATCCATACCTAGACCCCTGCCCATGGTGGGGTCATGACCCCCATGACCCTACCCTGGATCCGCACTTAGGTATATGTTGCGTTTGTCAAGGGGAGGTTATCAATTCAGCTGTATGTTTTTTAAGTTTGTTCCTCAGAACTCGGTCATTTATGAACCGGTTTTAAAAATTATTTTGTTTTTGAGGAGGTTTTCCCCCGTATTGGTCCCGCGCTCCTTTGAAGAATAGGCCAACTGCCGTTCTGCCAGGCAGATCGTAAAAGGCGACCGATTGGATATGCGAGTCACTACCATCGTGGCTACTAGGTGGTAGAGTCCTGCATTGTCTTATCCGGGTTTGATACCACCGCCTTAACTATTCCTGCCGTAATAGTATCCTGCCGTAATAGAGTTAGCCTAACCCCCCTTCCAGCCCAGCCGGACTCTGACAAGATTGATCGCCAACCAAAACCTATGCTTTTTCAAAGTTTTGTCTCCCCGTGTTGGTTCCTTTGAAGAATAGACCAACTGTTTTTCTGCCAGGCAGGTCGTAAAAGGCGAATGTTTGGCTATGTAAGTCACTACCGTCGTGGCTACTAGGTTCTGCATTGTCTCGCCCGGGTCTGGTACCACCGCCTTACTTATTCCTGCCGCAATAGCGTCAGTGCTTGTAACTGTGGTGTTCTGGTTTGGAGGGTTAGGTAGCCGGTAAACTTATGCATGTGGCATTAGACCTTGCCACAAGATAGCAACGCACCATTAACACCTTTGGTGTCTATAGGCGATGGTTGACTCTTTCCATCAGGAGAGCCATCTGCTTGTTTGCTATCTTATGATAAAAATTTTTTTTTGCCTTCAAATATTTATTTTGAATTTGGCCTTTCATGAACTATCCCGTACTTTATCAACCTGATTATCGCTTGTTTTTTTGTGAAAATTGAGATAAACAGTCGTAAAAATATTTGCTTGTTTAATCTATCCACTCACTATATATAAAGGCGCGTTTCCACCAAAATTGTTGGCAATTTCAGTGTTTTCAACTGTTTGCAACTCTTCGAAAAATCGCCAACTTTTGTTTCCATTGTGTCTACACCGCGTTGCCAACAATTTGAAAACATTTTAGTTGACAACCAGCTGTCTCCACGGCAAAATGTCTTTGAACGACAATAACATTATGCTGGCAGCCGCAGTATTTATTATTTCATGCAAAAAGAAACGGAAGCATATATATTAGGCACAACCAAGCCTGAAAGGAAGAAAAGGACATGGAGGGATTGATCTATTAAATGCTTTGAGAAGAGAATATGATGATGATGATGATGATTATTGTTAGCAGGTTGCATTATTGATGGACCAATCAGAAACTTTCATCATAATATGAAAGTACTATTTTTAATTTTCCTTCTTTTTTGCAGCCCCATATATAGCTTTCTATGCATCCTTTCCCATATTTTTATTTTTATATTTTTAATCAATTGAGTCCCATAGTACGGTTTGTATGTAATATAAATCAATTAACAACTCGATTGTAGGCATGAATCATTTAACAGTTAACATATTAAATTTCGTACTAAATTTTTTTAACAATTAACATTTAGTTAATGTTATAACTAGTTAAATGAGTCCATCGTTACAGATGAAATTCACATTTATAATTTTTGAACAGTACTTTCGTGTTCTAATTATATTTGTATTTTAGCACATACATGCTTGGAAAAACGTTAAAAACTTTAACAACTAAACTTAAAAAACTTTAAAACCAACTTTAAAAACTTTAAAACCAACAAAGAAAAATTTCGAGACATAGGGTTCGAACCTACGACGTTCCCTCCAGCCGGGACGCTCTACCAATTGAGCTAGTGTTTTTAAAGTTTTTCAAGTTTTCCCAAGCACAGGGTGAGTGCTTAAACACAAACCATCAGCTTGTTTACTATCCTATGAATTACAAAAAAAATGATTTGGGTATAGAACAAATAATTTCGTAATACAAATAAATTATAAGGTTGATCTTGCAACTTAAGGCCTTGAGGCGTATCTCTTTTTATAGCACTCGATACCAAAGAAGTCACTCCTCTGAAGACAGTTAACCGTCACATATAGACATCAAATATGTTAATAGTGCGTCGCTATCCATATAACAGCATTATATCCCTGTTTATATGGATAAACTACATCTATTTTATGTCTGTATGTGGGGATAGTTGTTCCTTTCCATTAGGAGAGCTCAGTACTCACAATATATTCAGTAGATTTGCCACTAATCACAACTTGAGTTAACCTTGGATAATCGCGGGTATATACATTTGTTTTATCTCTGATTATCTGTACTTAAAACAGTCGTGACTATATGGTACAATTAAACATCTTACATTTTTGAAGCGTCAATATTTTTTTATGTATCTATTTCAATGAAGATTTTATATAATATTTGATATTTGATGCGTATACAAAAATGCTGGAATAAAATACGAGATAGATATGAGAAGCAATTATTCCCATGCTTCCATTTCGTTTAAGTGTACTGATATCTTATAATCACTATTTTACATTATTATTATTTCATGATTTTTTTATTATATAAACATAATAATAATATTGCTTATTCTGTGGTGACGAGATACATCCTCTTAGAATTTGTACAAAATTGTTTTGGAACTATATAGATTGCCGCTGGTAGCTATCTGTCACTGTAGTTAAAGAACCGTAATGGATATGCACGTTGCTTGTGGTAATAGTAGGGAAGCTCCAGGGGGGGTTTTTGGTATTTACTTGAGCGCGTTAACATAGGGAAGATACCTCGCATACTGTTGAGACTCTCCACCAAATATAAACCATTTCTATAGATAGGGTAACTAGGACAGAAAAAAAATAAAATTAAGATAACTTCGGCTTCTGGAAATTGTCAGATTATATTTTTTTCGTTATTCTTACATCATTTCCTATATATAAGAATTCAGACGCGCTCGAGAATGTCAAAACAGTTTTCTCTGCAACTTTGTGACCCTTCCACTCCCTTACGCTACACTTGAATTGGCAGATTTTCCATATCTAGGTGGAAATTAACACGACAACGGTGGACAAATTACACGAGATACAAATATATATATATATATATATATATATGTATATATATATATATATATATATATATATATATATATATATATATATTTATATCTCGTGTAATTTGTCCACCAATATTATTCATTAAATCAGGTGATGATATACCAAGTTCTATTTTTTAATATCATAGGAAAACAAACAAGCTGATGGCTCTCTTGTTGGAAAGAGAAAGCATCGCCTATAGACTTCAAAGTGTTAATGGTGTGTTGCTATCCGTGTGGCAGGTTGATGACGGTCTCCAAATCGAAACATCAATGTAACAAGCACTGACGCTAATACTGTAGGTATCCGCAAGTTGGTAGTAACAGACCCGAGCAACCCTTTGGAAAACTTTACCACCGGGTGGTCACGTTTCCAGTCTGGCAGTGGTCAAAAAATTTAATTTAGAAATTTGATTAGATGGCGGCTTACAAAAATTTATTAAAACTATTTCCATATACTTAAATACTACTACGCCACCTAGTGCTGGCTAAATTTTATTGGTAGTGGTCATGATCAGAGACTACAAGAAGGATATCAAATCTTAAGCTAATAACAACTTTCTAATACGGGGAATAAGAATCGATGACACTTTCCATACTAAGTAGCAAAATAAAGAAATGCTCGAGAAAATTTTGTGAAAAGTTTTGGCCTGACTAATGGAAAAATATACAAATATAGGTAACAAATTTACCTAAATATTTCGTTTCCTGTAAAAAAGTAACCCTATTACTTAGAACTCTTTCTTAACATAATCATACAATTTTTTTTATCCCTGTCACGCAAATGCTTAGCCATTGATCATATTTCATATTTATTGAAGTTTAGCTCCGATGAAAGGATCGGAACTCTGCAGCTTAGGTTTTTTTTATATCATAAGATAGCAAACAAGCAGATGGATCTCCTGATGAAAAGAGGCAACCATCGCCTATAGACACCAAAGATGTTAATGGTGCGTTGCTATGTGTACACATCTTACAACTAGGATTAGGTATATAAAATAAGATTAAAAAAAATAAACGTTAACCTGTATCCTATAATGCCTTTCAAATTAATATGAAAGGTTTCTTTCTAAAAGTATGACTCGTGCTCTAGTTAGGAGAGTAAACTTTCGTACGTGGTTTTGTATTAAATTATGTGATTAAATTTTTATTTCCGCTACATAAATGGCAAAATATCGTTAAAATATTGGTATCAATAGGCGGTAGTTGTCTTTTATCGTCACCAGCTTATTCATTGTCTAGATACAAAAAATCCCACCCAACTTGGAAATAATCCCGGGACCTCATGATTTAAGCTGAACTGGCTAACATGCCATACTAATATTGGCATCTTGACTACTAATATTACTAACATACTTATAGCATATTTCTACACCAATGTTGGCTTGCTTGATTTAAAAAACTTTGACTGACACAAAACAATTTATAGTCGTATTATTTCAGTATCACTTTCGTTTTCTTCTTATCTCTTTGAAACTATGGTAGACCCTAAATTTATGTCTATTTGAAGTACGTTACTTTCAATCATCTATACATATAATAAAATCGTAGGAAAGTCAAAACTGTACATTGAATATTTTTTTAAAAGAATATTTGGGGCGTGATCTACAATCGATACCGAAGCCAAAAATATAGTTTTTAGAATTTTTGTCTGTTTGTCTGTATGTATGTCCGGGGTGAACTCAAAAAGTACTGCATGGATTTACTTCAAATTTTGCATGAATATTACTAACAGGTCGGGTCAACATATAGGCTACATATTATCACGCTATCACCTACGGGGGAGAAGCAGTGCGGAGTAAACGAGTCCGCGCGGGTGAAGTCGCTGGCAACAGTAATAAATAATAAATGTACCATGGATAATAGCAATGAATTCATCTAGCCCCAAAGTAAGCAATTTACTTGCTTGTGATATGGGTGTTAGTCACTGATGCATCGGCCGAGAATATTATCATGCTAAAGCATACGCAGTCCGGAATGCATGCGATAATAGCCGATAATAACCGGTTACATCTGCATTTTTCGTGTCATTGCACGAAGCTTTGTAACGATAGACGCAAGTGCGGCCGAGGCATGATACTAATACGTATATATATATATATATATATATATATATATATATATATATATATATATATATATATATATATATATATATATATATATATATATACGTATTAGTATGCTCATCACACAAAAATATTTTTCTCTATCGGGAATCAATCCTGAGTCCCGCCGATTTCCTGTTCAGAGTCGTTAATCATTAGACTCACGGGCCTTATTTTTCTATTGTTTTGTTTGCAGCTAGTATACCGAAATGCGGTGGCTGTCATGAGATGATAGTGGACCGTTACGTGCTGAAGGTGTCGGATAGAACTTGGCACGCGGGGTGTCTTCGTTGCGTCGAGTGTCGAGCGATGTTGTCGGGGAAATGCTTTGCTAGGAATAACCAGCTCTACTGTACAGAAGACTTTTTTAAGTAAGCTTCTTTACATACTAATTTAAATATTAGAATGACTAATTAGCTTGGATTTCTTAGGATTATAAAAGTATTTTTTTATATCATAAGATAGCAAATGAGCAGATAGCTGTTCTGTTAAAAAGAAATTATCATCGCTTATAGACATCAGAGATTTTAAAGGTGCGTTGCTGGTAATGCCACATGCATAAGTCTAGCGGCTACCTTACCCTCCAAACTGGAATACAACCATAACAAGCCTTGACGCTATTGCGACAGGAATATGCCCGGATAAAGAAGCCCGGACCAACACCGGTGGGCTTCTTTGAAAAATTAACCAACTGCCATTCTGCCAGGCAGGTCGTAATAGGCGACTGATTAGCTATGCAAGTCACTAACATCTTGGCTACTAGGTGGTAGTGTTCTGTATTGTTTCACCCGAGTCTAGTACCACCGCCTTACGTATTCCTACCGCAACAGCATCAGTGCTTGTCACTGTCGTCATGTCAGAAATGTGTACAAGATAGTGACGCACCATTAACATCGTTGGTGTCATCTTAGGCGATGTTTGTCTCTTTCCATTAGGAGATCCATCTGCTTGTTTGCTAACTTATGATATAAAAAAAAGATTATAGGATATACGATATATAAAATGATATATACCTACATGAAAATGTTTTTGGAAGGATTTCACTTCTTTTTGTAAGTTGCTTAAAAAATATTTTTACACGTTTAATTTGTAATAAAAAGTTTGGACTTTTTATATCTCCAATATGAAATTAAATATGGGAAGAAAACCCATATAAATTTAAAAGTTGGGAGGGTGATATACTAAAAATCCTCAAATACGTATTTTATTATTTATAACACAGGGTTTCTATATTAATTTCAGACCTCTATTATCAAAATTTGCGGAAGTTTCATACAAGTTTTCATCCCTTAGATTAAGGAGTTGGGGGGTTAAAGTTCCAAGTTTTCTATTTTTGTTGTTTTTTGTTTACTACTAATAGCTTATATATAAATATCAGCTTTGTAGAAGCTTTTTGATCTTCAGGAAGTACCCTAAGCATTTGGTGACGTATTCAGGCCTTTTAAATATCTCTAAAATCTGAAGTATTAGAACTGCTGACTGAACTGAATTATTCCGAGATTTTTGTTTATCTAGTGTAACTCAAATCCAATCCATGAGTCGTGGCAGGGCACTAATGTGCATCCAGATAAAGCATTTAGTGTAATAACATGAAAAATCTATACATATAATAAAATCGTAGGAAAGTCATGTATGTCCGGGGTAAACTCAAAAAGTACTGCACGGGTTTACTTCAAATTTTGCATGAATATTACTACCATGTCGGCCCAACATATAGGCTACATGTTATCACGCTTTCACCTACGGGGGAGGCGCTGTGCGGAGTAAACGAAGTCCGCGCGAACGAAGTCGCGGGCAACAGCTAGTAGTAAATAATTTTGATACGACTTCGTCTGTTGTGTTTGCTTTGTTATTAAAATTAATAAATCACGTTGATAATGTTCTTTGGTTTTGGCTGTTGTCCCAGGCGGTTTGGCACTAAGTGCGCCGGCTGTGGGCAGGGTATCCCGCCTACGCAAGTGGTACGACGAGCTCAAGCACACGTTTACCATCTGAGATGCTTTGCCTGTGCTGCCTGCGCAAGGACCTTGAACACCGGAGATGAGTTTTATCTGATGGAAGATGGAAAGTTAGTGTGCAAACCAGATTACGAAGCAGCGCGAGCGAAAGGTGAGTACTGTTTTTCCCTAATTTTGGAAAAATATTTCAATGTATTGAATTAAGCAAGCACCGCAACCTTTTGCATAATAAAAGTTTTTCATGAATCCCAAGGGAAAAATACTTTTTGCGGATCCAAAAGCAGTCTTGTTATATGTTTGATCTTCATACCAAATTTCATACAATTCTAGATTTTTTCAATCATACAAACGTCCATATTGGTAATATTACAATATTATAAAATTATAGTAATGTATATACATGTATCTGATGATTATTAATTTTCATAGTTATAACAATGATTTAATTAAATTAATTTGTCCCTCGATTTTCACAATAATCGAGTTTCCATAGTTAAGTATCGCTATTTTATTATTGCTTGACATTCTGGTTGTTCAAAGAGTTTATTTATTCTGGGAATGCTTCGTTAACGAAGTGAGATGTGCGTTGTGGTGTGTTTTTGTTTGTGCTGCAAATAAGCGATGGAAAAATTATGTATAAAACTTGGGAAAGCAACAGTGCATTTGGGATATTCTTTCATTTACAAAATTTCCGTGAATTTATGACAATTGTTGCTGCTTTTCTTGTTTCATTGGTAAGATAAAAGCTAATATAAGTGCTCAAGGAAGGTTGCAAAATGCCTCACTTTCTTTTTAATGATATCATGAGGGTTTGTTCATTCCGACGTAATCTGTAGTCTGTAGTAATACGACTTCTATAATAGTCGCTATCTAATCAATCGCTAATCAATGGTCGCTAAACAATGCACATGTATTAAAATATACACTACTAAAACTAAGAAAGCTTTTAGAAATTATATAACATTTTGTGATATTAACTACAATTTCGTTATTGTAGTAATTCGTACCATTTTTGATTTTTATAAATTTTACTACATTAGTAGTAGTTCACCATTTTGTTTCAACTTAAAAAGGAACCAAATATTTGAAATGACACGTAATTTCGAAGTTGGTACTATTTGTATCAGGCTTTGATAGACAAGATTATAACTGCCTTGTTAAATTATAGACTTTAAACTTGGCAGTTACAATTTAAATGGAACAAGCGTAATGAATTTCTTAGTTTATGTATATAGAATAGAAGAGATAAATATTTATCGATCAGAGATAAATATCAAATATACTATGTGTATTCACTATTCGAGTTTTATTTTTTTTGGAAAAGTAGACGATCAAGCTATTGGACCAATAAATGGTAAGTTACTACGGGCGCCATATATTAAAAAGCGTCGTTGTTCAAACTTAATTATGGAAGGTCCACAAAGTACAAAGTTATATTCCCTAACACTAATAATTGAGGCTTTACTTCTTTATCATGTAATTTTTGAAAGAGGTATTTTTAATCCAAAGAAGAAATTCAGACAATTTATCTGTGACTTTTCGAGAAACATATGTGACCTCTGAAATGACAAGAGATCCGAAAAATAAAGAAACCTCCACCGCACAGTTATCCACGTCCACCATCACATCAGTAGCAAAAAAGGCATACAGTACGCGTAACATCATCAGGAGAAACGAATCGCTTCACTCAATAAAAGTTGAAGTTGAATTTGGAACTCCAAGAGATCACATACGAGTATGTCGGGACTCCGGTCCTCCGAGTCCGCGGAAAGTCACAATTTAAATTGCTTTTAATTCTTCTTTATGTTATGGATTATTATATATATTAGTATTATAAAGGCGAAAGTAACTCTGTCTGTCTGAAATTTGGTAAAAAAATAGTTTGAGGCCCGAGAAAGAACATAGGATAGTTTTTTATCCCGAAAATTCCTCAGGAACGGGAACTATGCGGGTAAAGCCACGGGACTGTCTATCTTTTAAGCCACGGTAAAAAGGAGTAACTTAGGCTACATTTATTTTAGACCTTTTTCCACGCAGTTGAAGTCGCAGACACAGCTAGTCCTTAATAATTTAAAAATTTGCGGAGAAAAAAGGATGGTCTACCAAAAATCAAAACAATAGGTTTGAACCATGGTTCTGAGACAATGACGATTAATGGAAATTTTGTATGTTTTTTTTTTATTTTTTACCAAATTTTTTACTGTATCTTTGTATTACGCTTTGTATAAACTGATTTATTCTAATTCTCTACAGTGATTAGGTACTTTAAGTTAAAATTAAAGAAATACATAAAGTAAACAATGTATTTGTGTATTCATTTTGTGAATCTTTGGGGAAGATAGGAAAAGTGTGTATATAATCTAAATTATTAGTAAAGTACAATAATAAATAAATAAATATTCACGGAACAAACTACACTTATCTAACTCCAAAAGTAAGCAAATTATTTGCTTGTGTTATGGGTATTAGTCAACGATACTAATACGACAGATTACTAAATAGTTACTTCATACATAGAAATACATATATAAATACTGGAATATCATTAATAAACAACCAAACCCGGAAATACAAACATTTATGCTCATCACTCAAATGTTTTTCCTGTCAGGGATCGAACCCGAGCCCTGTCGATCGCGTAGTCATGGTCGCTAACCACTCAACCAATAGGGCGGACAATCTAGTCTATTTATATAACAGTATCAATAACACCACATACCGCTTCAAATATACGATTGATTCGAGAAGTCCGCAGGCGCGGCAGGTCCGAGCAAAGTACGCTTTACATTACGTGGCGTGAAAATAAGAAAAAATCATAAAACCAAACTTTGCATTTCCCACAAAAAAGAATTTCCAGTATGACTAAAACACAAAAACGGTATAGTTTCTTAATTTTTCAGTAGCCCATCCCTTACATGCTGTGAAGTTTCAAATAAACAAAATAAATATGGGAAGAAGAATTTTTAATTTTACATTTATCGAATGTTAATCTCTTCTCGAATATCGAATATTAATAAATATTTGTAAGAATATATTAAATTGTGATAAATGACACATTCCCCTCGAGAGAATCATCTGCTCGTTTACTATCCTATGAAAGAAAATCAAATAAAATGAATTAGTTCAACGAATTTAAAACAATTCTCAAACTAGAACAATTTTGGATGTCGCATTAAATAAATGAGTTCTTTTTTTATTTTTATTTTATTGCATCTGAAAAGTAAGGCACTTTTTAAACTATGAGATTGTTTTTGTAGTTATACATAACATTCAACAAATATTAAGTTACTTGTACTGAAAATAAAAGAGAAAACAATAAAATGTATTATTGTATTTTGAATTTTTGCATGTTTGTAACGAATAAACTTAAAAACTGCCAAGCTAATCTTGAAAATTCTTTTAGCAAATAAAGCTAAGTGAATATTT
This sequence comes from Apodemia mormo, assembly GCA_036924255.1. Taxonomy (NCBI): domain Eukaryota; kingdom Metazoa; phylum Arthropoda; class Insecta; order Lepidoptera; family Riodinidae; genus Apodemia; species Apodemia mormo. Next base: position 28,449,874 of record JAUPFN010000003.1, on the reverse strand, counting down.
TATAAACGAAAAGAAGCTAAAAGAATACTATCCAGGAGTAATGTAGGCTATTTTATTACCCGACCAGAAAAGGAAGTAAGGATTTTGGTTAACGTGAACGAAGTAACGAGCTGTTACACTTTAGTTGTGACTACTGACTAGCTGTTACAAATAAAGTTGTTGTAAACAAAAACATTTCTATAAGTTTCTTGCTTGCCAGTATAACGTAACTGTGCAGTAGTAGTGTGCAATGCTTTAAGCAACATGATAAATATAATTATTACACTTACTTTATGTACTGTAAGCGTGCGGATTAATGGTACTAAAAAAATATTTTCTCAGTACAAACTTCTGATGGATAGGCATTTCGTAAAATTTTCAATTGCAATAATGAAAATTATTGTTGTGTTCTATTTTGGAGTAACGCCTCCAAAATGGAACACAATAATAATTTTCACTGTCGTGTTCTGACTTGGTGACTTAGGTAGCCGATAAAATACATGTGATATAACATCCCTGTCACACAGATGGCATTGGACGATTAATATCTTTGTTATCTTTATGTGGTAATGTTTTCTTTCCATTAGAGGAACAGCTATCCACTTGTGCCCTATTCTATAAAATAAGAAATAGATCCTAGTATTTATTTATTTATACTTTATTCTACACTTACATAGGTAAAATTGTACAAAAGGCGGACTTAATGCTAGTTGCATTCTCTCCCAATCAACCTTTGGGCTAACAGAAACAATAGTGTGTAGGTACAAAGAAAATATAGATATATAAAATTTAAATAAGAATACATATTTAAATAATTATATAAGTAATAATACAAAATACTACTATGAATAAAACATACTAATATAATATACTTAAACGGATATACTAATATAATATTAAGTAATAACATAGACTACATAAACAAATAATATAAAATAAATACATACATACTATAATATACTTAATAATACTTAATATGAAAACATTATGTATTAAATAATTATCGTAATTTTTCAACAGCCAATTTATCTATACTAAATAACTCCTTATATAAAATTAAAATATATCATTGTTAAGTAAATGATCGTGTACTTTCTTTTTGAATAGCCGCTTGTTACTAGATTGTTTAATAGATAAAGGTAGTTTATTCCATAATCTAGATGCACTCAAAAGAAAAGAGTTTGAAATAAAATTTGTGCGATGAAGCGGAATAGAAAGAGTTTGGGAAGCAGACGATCGAAGACTTAAATTATGGGTGGTTGATAAAAATTTAAATTTAGACTTGAGGTATGCAGGGGATAGGGGATCACAAATAATAGAATACAAAGTGCATAAAATCCTGAGCTTCCGACGTTGTGGTCGAAACCATTGCAGCCTTTTTCGATATTCAGAGACATGATCAAATTTACGGAGACAAAAAACGAAACGAATGGCTTGGTTTAACAATTTATCGAGTTTGTTGAGATGGTAAATAGGTGCATCAGAATAACATACATCACCATAATCCAATATTGGCATAATGAGCGCGTGCACTAGAGACACTTTCGTTTTTACCGGCAAGAGATTACGAAATCTATTAAGAGACCTCAATGCTCCAGTAATTCTGTGACACACATTATTAACCTGGCAATTCCAATTGAAATGACAGTATTACTTTAATTTTTACAAAAATGCAATCAATAAACTTATGTAGGTGTGTGACACTACCAGTTGGTTTCCGAAACGCAATTTAATTTTAACAAGGAATTAATATGACGTGTTTAACAGATTATTTGCTTGTATGTAATTATGTTAAACACAGATTAATTGCTGGTTAAAATTGATCTGCGTTTCGAAAACCGGCCGTGCATCTGCCAATATTGGAATAGTACTACTAAAGTCGTTGTCATAATATAAAACCATTAATAAAATAAAATAACCATTGCAATATCATATGTATCTTTTGTCATCAGGGGAGTCATTTGCTTTTTTAATAAAACGTTTTCAGCTATTTCATTGATCACTCCTATATTAAATACTAGCTGACACATAGATTGCTTACTGTCAATAATTCCTATTCATACATTTTTGGCAGAAATAGTTTAAGATCCGGTGTCAAATATAGCTTTTTTTTAAATCCCTAAGGGGATGAAAGTTTGTATAAAAAACTATATCCAACGACATGTTAATCTACTCTCGGACAAAAACTGCGCGGGTCAGCTAATAATATAATATTTCATACAAACTTTGTCATTTACGGATTTAGTTTTGTGAAAAAAAAATAGTTGATTATAAGGCCGTAGTTGATTACAAGGATTATTTGACCGCCCCGTTGGTCGAGTGGTTAGCGACCCTGACTACGCAATCAACGGGGCTCGGGTTCGATCCCCGACGGGGACAAGCATTTGTGTGATGAGCATAAATGTTTGTATTTCCGGGTTTGGGTGTTTATTATGTATGTAAAAGTATTTATACATGTATTTCTATGTATTAGTATCGTTGACTAACACCCATAACACAAGCAAATAATTTGCTTACTTTGGGGTTAGATCAATAAGTGTAATCTGTCCCGTAAATATTTATCCCGTGAATATTTATTATAAGGCATAGCCTTAATTATTTAATTAAAAATATTTTTATTTTAAAAACGTAATTAAAAATGGGTTTATTTTCTCTTACAAACATTCATAATAGGTTAAAGATATTTTTTAAGATTATACGTTCTTTTTACAAAATATATTTATATTACATAATCTTCATTTATTCGATGTGGCAGACGAATTGCACAAAAATTAAGACAAAATTATTTCGATCCATAAATAAATAAAATAATGTCAGTACTACGGATTACATGGATACGCTGTTCAAGGTGATTTGTTAGTTTGTCAGCGTAACTTGCATCCACGCTCAGAAATACAAAGTTATACTACTTACCAATGAAATAAAATCGCTCCAAAGGTAATTTGTATATCTTGTCATCTCAGTCGGAACATTCAAATAGTTTATCATGGTTTATTTTTATTTTATTACAATGTAATATATCTACAAATGTATGTCAATTTTGACAGTGATAGGAGCGTTTGCTCATATGTGCGGCGACACGTGTCCTTTCAAATGCCGTGTCTATTAGTATTAATGACGTAGTCTGTGGTCAGTACAATAGGATAATTACCTTTTTTCGTAGGTGAAGGGTCTCTCGACGGAGATGCAGCCAGCAAACGACCCCGAACTACGATCACTGCAAAGCAGCTAGAAACCCTAAAGAGTGCGTACAGCAGTAGCCCAAAACCAGCGCGACACGTGAGGGAACAACTGGCGCAAGATACTGGTTTGGACATGCGCGTCGTTCAAGTCTGGTTTCAAAATAGGTCAGTATTGATGTTTTAAGCGTGCTGTTTTTATTTTTATCTTCTACTTGACCCGCGCAACTTTGCTCGCGAGGAGATTATCATGTCGTGGGTATAGTTCTTAATACAAACTTGCACTCCCTTAGGTGTCGATTTTTAAAAAAAATTAACCCACGTTTGACCCCAGATCTTCAAATGTAAAGCATGTAATGTTATACAAGCGTTTCTCAAGGCTTGGAGCTTTCAGATTTGCCAAGCCTCCGCAAGCGTGTAAATGTAGCGTTACTTTCGCACAATATTTCATCCTCTATTCCGGCCACTTAGAGGTTGACTTTAAAAAAAAACCTGAGTTAGACCCCGAGTCTTCAACTATCTTTAAACCTTGCCAACTTTCATCAAATTGTTTGTGTGGTATACTCGTGAAAGCGTAACAAACAGACAGATTTTGTATTTATAATATTAATACGGATAAAAACCAGAAATTCCCATTTATACCTAAAGAGCCATCCACTCGTTCGTTATTCTTTTCTATAAAACCAACTATAATGCTCGATTCAAAACACATCCAGGGTAACTTGTCTAACCTCCATGTTGTTTTTACATATTAAACTAACAAGAAAACAGCGTTTTAAGATATTTTAAGGCGTTTATCAGTCAAGCGTCAAGCATTTCTGCGACCATGGTAATGGATTTAGAATACTATAATCAATTCTTTATACTCAATTATGAAACAAGCAAGCATTACTATTTTAATGTAAGCTAATATTTACGAAGGAAAAGAAATAAAGTGTAGTAAATTTTCATATCTATATATATATAAAAATCATTTGCTCTTCGTTAGTCTCGCTAAAACTCGAGAACGGCTGAACCTATTTGGCTAATTTTAGTTTTCAATTAATTGTTGAAGTCCAGGGAAGGTTTAAAAGGTGAGAAAATATAGAAAAAATAAGTTTAGTTAAAAAGGCGGAACAACGTTTGCCGGTTCAGCTAGTAAATCATCTATATATTAATACGCGAAGGAAAAACTTTAGAACCCTTTTTAAGACGATTGCGCGAATAGTGGAGTATGAAATTTGTCACAGTTAAAGTTTACATTACAGAGAACTGCAGAAACCTAATATTTTTAAATAAAATGCGTTAGAAATACATTAAATTAATAAAAATATAAATTACACACATTACATTCATGTGACACACGACGGCCACAGGCGATCGCTAGTAAAAATTCATTCAATTTATTGAATTATTATTTTGACAATAATTAAAATTGGAAAATCAGGTCAGGAGATCCTCGGGTCGGGCAAAAGTGTTATTGAAATTATTTTGAAGTTTTTCTCCAAACTCCAAAATCTCAGTAGCAGCTCGGAGTCTGGCGCTTGGCATAATCTATCTTTATATGTATAAAAATCAATTGCTGTTCCTTAGTCTCGCTGAAACTCGAGAACGACTGAACCGATTTGGCTAATTTTGGTTTTGAATTAATTGTTGAAGCCCAGGGAAGGTTTAAAGGGTGAAAAAATATAGAAAAAAATAAGAGTAGTTAAAAAGGCAGAACAAGGTTGCTTGTGTTATGGGTGCTAGTCAACGAAACTAATACATAGAAATTCATATATAAATACTAGAATATATTTAATAAACACCCAAACCAGAAAATGCAAACATATATGCTCATCACATAAACGCTTTTATATATATAATGATAAATGACATAAATGATACTAAGTAATCACGATGGCCCGATACGTTCCTACCGACCAATCGATCGCTTTTTGCAAAGTACTTGGTAGTATGACAGATGGTCTATTCTTAGAAGGGTGGAAAGGCTTTTATGAATTATAGCTAGTTTTACTCTAATGACCAAGAATATTGAAGACAATATTAATTCAGAAACAAATCGAAAACAGAAAATGTAGGAGTAGGACGCATCCGCTAATATCAAATGAGTTAATTGCACTGATTAGTTGTTGGGTAAACCGTATATACAGGTATCTTAACTACTATCTAATGCAGATTCTGATAGACCACTAGTACTTCGCTTTGAAGATTCCAGCACTCAGAACTACAATGTACTAGAAGATTATAACACATCTTCATCTTCATGTTTTGTTTACGAACGTGACAAGTTACAGAGATACTTTAAAAGAAAAAGCATTCATGAGACGCTTTTTTTATATCATAGGTAAACTGATGATTGGACAATCATATATATATATATATATATATATATATATATATATATATATATATATATATATATATATATACTATGAGTATAGTATAGCTATGTATATATATATATATATATATATATATATACCTATAGATACCAGAGATGTTAATGGTGTGTTGCTATCGATATGGCAGGGATGGATTATCAAATGCATAAGTTTACCGGCTACCTTATCCTCTACACTGAAATACGGTAGGTTTAGATAAGGTGGTAATACCAAAACCCGCTGAGATGTTGCAGAACTTTATCACCTAGTTAGTAGTAACGATATTAGTTACATGCAAAAGTCTTTTCACGCCTTTTACATATAGCATTTTACACATAGGCATCTTCTAGAAGTAAAGCAGTAGATCTATTCTTCGGAAGGGCCCGAACCAACGCGGTTGATGATGTTTTGCTGACGCCAGAAGAAAAACGGATAGCATTTGATAGATCCACTACTTTTTTATATCATAAGATAGCAAACAAGCAGATGAGTCTTCTGATGGAAAGAGTCAACCACCACCTATAAACCAAAGATGTTAATGATGCGTGCTACCTTGTGTCGAAGTCTAATGCCACATTCATAAGTTTACCGGCTACCTTACCCTCCAAACCGGAATACAACAGTGGCAAGCACTGATGCTATTGCCGCAGGAATAGGTAAGGCGGTGGTACCAGAACCGGGCGAGACAATGCAGAACTCTACCACCTAGTAGTCACGATGGTAGTGATTTGCATTGTCAATCGATTGCCTTTTACGACGTGCCTAGCAGAACGGCAGTTGGGCTATTCTTCAAAGGAGCCCAGAACCAACACGGTGAAAAAATTAATCTAATCAATCACATTCTATGGGGGGTAATCAAAACAGACAGCAATCAGCCTTTCTGATCCGCCAAGAGTTTGCTTTGAAAAACTTTGAAAACCACAAAGAAAAATTGTTACATGAAAATACTTAACGACAGTGGCTCAGTAAGTTAGAAGGTCCTGGCCAGAGGGAAGGTCGCAAGCTGAAGTCTTGTCATGTCAAAATTTTCTTTACTGTTTTTAAAGACTAAGAGATGGTTCAACAGACAAAAATTTTTATTGTTGGGAAGGCGTATTGACATGAAAAATGAGTTAATAAATACAACAGCTTAAATTAAATACATTTTCTATTTTTTAATTGTGCTTAACAATATAGAAAATGTATTAAATTTAAGCTGTTGTATTTATTAACTCATTTTTTGGTGAAATTAATACTCCGTAATTTTTAAGTTATAAGGAGCGCAACAGCCCAGAAAAAATGAACTTTTCTTTAGAAATAATTGCTTCATATTATCAGTTTAAATAACTATGAATTAATTACGTACTACAATGTTAAATTTATAAAAAGTAAAAAAAATCAAGACTTATTAAATTCTACTAATCTACTAGACTAATCTTTAAAAATAACACTAAAATATCTAAATGTAGATTTTGTATGAAGAAGCTGTTAGCGTACAGCTCTATAGGCACAACATAGTCTCCAGTATTCTGTGCTATAGGTCTTCCTAATACCTCTCACTAATTAAGGTACTTTAAGCTCAAAGCAGAGAAATAGTACCTACGTAAAAACGTTTGAACACGAGAGTTAAAAAATTTAAACTTTGTTAAAAACAGCACTTTGAAGGTTTCAAACCAGTAACTTTTGAACTTGATGATCGATTTTGATTTGTGAAACGGTGAGTGCCGTTTTTGAGCCTTAAAAATGACGTCTTATCTGTGTCGTAAAAATACTTTTTTTAAATTTTTCGTCAACGATAACTCCCAAACGAATTAACCGATTTTGTAATGATTTGCGGCATTCGACGCAACTTTTCAAGAAAAACAACTTAAGATTTTGGAGTTAATCGGCACATTAGTCTGAAGGTTATTTTAAAAATCTATAATACCTAAATTTGTAGGAAACACTTTATTCTAATATGTACCGCCCCGGCTCCGCATGATATGCTTTAATATCTTTAAAATTTTCGCCTTTTCTCTACCATTTGAGCAGGTATTATATGTGTAAACTTTTCTTTTGAATCACTCTATATATTAATTAAAAATGCATTAAAATCCGGTGCATAGTTTAAAAGATTTAAGAACATACAATGAAAGCGACTTCGTTTTATCTTACATACTGCAAAGATTTTCAAAGCTTTAACGTTTGTACCTTGAATTCGATTTTGTTTTTTCAAACTGCGTCCAACGTCATTTTTAAGTGCTAAAATTTTTTTAAAACGTTCAAAATTGATTGGTTACAACATCTCAAATTTATATCAAAAGTCACTTTTTGATAACTTTCGTCAACAATGACTTTCGAATGATTTAACCGACTTCGATCCGATTTATGGAATTCGACGCTGTTTTTTAAGGAAAAGAGCTCATTAGATTTTGAAGATAATCGGTAAATTAGCCTGTATAAAATATTTTGATCAGTTAGATAAAAAAAGATATATCGTTCAGTGTTTCAAGACCAATGTAGTAACATTTGTTATTGCAATTCAAATGGAGTGTTTCAATATTTTTCAGTTTCGCATGCTATTTAAACACTTTTATCGTGAAAAGAAGCCGTGACCAAGTTTTAGTGAACTAGAACTATTAATTTATGTGAATAAAGCTATAGTTATAAAATGTTTTGTCGTGCGCGAGCGGTTTCAGTCACGGCAGCCGTCACGCCTTGCGCTTTGGCCTCGCCTCGTAAAACTGCACCCGTTATCACAATGTTCGACTCTATGTTCAATGTACCTATTGTGTATTTTATCCCATTACTATTTTTCTTCAAACATTTATTGCCAAGCACTAAATGTATCACGATAGCATGGTTATACAAAACCATTGGATTTTATTTTAAATCACTGGGCAATAACGTATGCATGTGGCATTACCATCCCGCAACACGGATAGCAACCCACGATGATGATTGAGAGATGGTTGTCTCTTGTCATCATGAAAGTTCTCTAATTTTTTACTCTTTTATGATATAACTCTGAAATAAAAATTTAAACACCCCGGACACATTTTCTTATCGTCCGACCATTCTGTTTCATAAGCATCATTTTAAAAGCAAAACGGGAAAGAAGCTGAAGATATTATATATTATATATTTTAGCATCAGGTTGAGGTTATTATGTTTCCTTGCTTGAGTTATTTTATTGCCAAGCTCTCATAACCACCTTTCAGCTCCGCCATGTTTACACTGGAAATCTAATTCAGAGGGTTTTTCAAAAACATAACAAATGAGACCAAACTCGATGGGCTTATTTTGTTTAGTTTAGGAGTTTCATGGCCACTTTCTAGTTCCGTTATCAAACCCTGCGAATCTTCTAGTAATAAAGGCCAACAATATCAGCCCAATCTTAGATGGCCACCTTCCACTTCCATCAATATATTCTAGAAAACATCAAGCACCTAAGTGTTTGCCAAAACAAAACTAAACTAGCTCATATTCGATGGGTTTATTTGGTTTTATAAATTCTCATGGTCTTCTTTCAGCTCTATAATCAGGCACTGGAAACCATTCTGCTCTAAAGTCCACAAAAGAAGAATCAAAAGAGCTCAAAATCAATGGTGCTGCTCAATTTTAATCGAAAGTCCCCATAACTTTTCTGCATCATCATAAGACTCTGGAAATTTTCTAACACCAGGGTATTATTTAAAACATTACTATTGGTAGGATTATATTACATAGTTTAAAAGTTAAAATGACCATCTTCCAGGTTCATTGTCAGATTCTACAAATTTTCCTGCACCAAAGTGTATTTCCTGCACCAAAACAAACCTAATCCCGCCCACACTCTCTTGATGAGTTTATTTGAATTAGCTGACATATTCTCATAAACTTTTGCCAGCTCTATCATCAGGCACGGAAAACTATCTTGCTTCAACATTTTTGTAAGAATTTTCTCCATTTTATTTCAAAGTTCCCATGACCTCCTTTCAGCTCTATCGTAAGACCCTGGAAATCGTCTAGCACGATGGTGTTAGTTAAAATAGACCAAATTTAAATTGCTCAACATTTCAAGTTCGATGGGTTTATATCGTTTACTTCAGGAATTCTTATAGCTACCTTCCCACAGTTACATCATCAGATCCTAAAATTCTTCCAGTACCTAGATGTTTGGCAAAACAAACCGAATTAGTCCGTCAGTAGATAGGGTTAATCTGGTTTAGTTTAGAACTTCTCGTGTGTTTTTTCCAGCTTTATCATCAGGCAGTGGAAGCCATCCTGCTCTAAACTTCATGTAATAACAAATAAACGACCTCAAAGTCGATATTGTTCAATTTGTTGTTATTGTTGTTGTTATAAGAGCCTCGACATCATGAGAAAGAACTCATTGTAAAGAAATAAACGCCTCCAAACTACACTATCTTAGCACTTTTTATTTGTAAGTTTCGGTAGTATTTTTTCAGCTCCATTTTCAGATCCTCGTCACCATGGGTACTAATTAAAGTTAGTGTAAACTCATAGCAACAATACCAATGATCGAAAACTCAGCTGTCTCGTCAAAACTCTACACATGAGAGTTCCAATCCCGACATACAGGCTACATCATGAAATCAGTCGGATGCTACAATATTATTGCATTGTCACTGAATTTATACAAGTTAACCAATTTTAGCACAAACGGATATCAGAAAGTTGTTGAAAAATGGTTTACGATATTTGGAAAATTTATTATTTGGGAACGTTACGAGCATTGCCAGTTAAACAAAAGCTTCTGATTTTCGAATGAAAAAATCGCAACATTAGGTTAAAGTTACCATGTCATTGCAATATCATTGAAGTAACAAAATACAACAAGCTGCTTAATTTCTTTCATCAATTTGAAAATAACAGATTCTGTTGAATCATAGCCATTCTTCATATTAATAACCATCTCCAAAACAGGATTTTCACTTAAAAAAAACGCAATCAAATCGCATCATCCGCCTGCACGCTACGATACCACGGACAGACACACAAATACACACCTGAAACTTATAACATCCCTTGTTTAGCATCGGAGGTTAACAAACATCATCTATATGCACCAAAGATGTTAATGGTGCGTTGTTATTTGTGTAGTGGGATGGTAATGTCACATGCATAAGTTTACCGCCTACCTTACTTTCCAAACCGTAACTTAAGGTAGCCGGTAATCACACTTATTTTTTTACCGGTTAGTCAGGTAGAGAGATGTTGATCACCATATTCGCTTTTGTTGTTCTACGACTATTAAACGACTATTGCTTGTTATTTGCGATTACGATACAGTAGCAAAAAAAATTCATACGCAAGATTTTCCTTTATTTGTGTTTGCAATTAATTTTTATTTCCAATTAAATGTAATTAAATAATAATAAAAAATTAAAATAACTCACAATTAAGTGACTTATTTGTTCAACATTTTAATTGTTGTACAAAATAAACTGAAATTAGTAGGGTGCCATTAGCACGTATAGCTCACATAGCGTCACCAAATCCTTGGGGACTTGCTAAATCAATCTAGCATTTAATTTACTCTAGAATTTCCCAAATTACTGACTACATTCTATTGCAAAGACAGAGTCAGTAGTTAGGCTTCACAGAACTCGGAATTTTCCTATCTCCAAAAATACTTATTTTCTTAAACGGAATTAACTTGTATATCGACAAATTTCCCCTACAGCATGACGTCTGCCAAGTAACAAATCATTGCTATCAGATATACTAATACAAAAATGAGATAAGAATTTAGTCTTTGTAATAGATATAATCATAGTTATTTTATAAAGTGAAAAAAGTTAGATTATATTATATATTATTACGTGATTATTAAATCTTATATTATACTTACCGAAACAGACCTGCTGGGCTCTTATTAATACACGAGTAAGTCAAAACCAGCCTACATTATTAACATTATAAAAAAGCAATAAAAACATCTAATTGCTACGTAAAATCCGTACTTTCCCTTTCTCCTATAGAAGAAAAGAGGAGGCAACAAAATATTGATGCCTCCTCTGATAGAAAAAACCTTTTTTGACTAATATTGTTCATATACTAGTAATCCCCGCATTTGTTAAAAAATTTGCAGTGCTTTAAATTTTATTACACAAAGTAGGTATATCAAATTAAGGCGTAGTTCTAATGATACAAAAATATGTGTCGGTTCATACCACAGACCACATGAATACTAAAAGGCACGCCATTGGGAAGGAAACATATAAGCAAACGCTCCTATTACTATCAAAAATTTCATACATTTGTAGGTTATATTGAATTATAAAAAAAATATAAATAAACCATGTTTTACTGTTTCATCGTACCGAATGAGATGACAAGGTTTAAAAATTTCCCTTGAAATCGATTTTATTTCATTAGTAAGTAGTATAACTCTGTATTTCTGTGTGTAATTGCAAGCTACACTGACAAACTAAGAAATTGTCTTGAAAGGCGTATCCATTTAATCCGTGGTTCAACCCTTATCCTCTGTTGTGTCCGTTGCTTTGTTAAACATCTGTAGTTTCTCCGATCAATTCGGATTAGCCTTATTTACCTATAGAGCAAAATTCTATGATTCGAAGTTATTTTGATACTTAGAATATTGTTAAGGAAATAAAGCGCAGTTCTAGTAACACTATAATATACATCGGTCCGTCTCCCTTCCCTTCTGTGTCCGACGATTAGAAAAACAAATCAAGTTTCTCCGATCAATTAAGGTTAGCCATATTTATCGAAGAAAATTTGATGTGTGTGTCTATAATACGCAACGTAGGTATATCAAAGTAATTTCGAGAATTATAACACTAGAGGGAACTAGAATATTACGGAGTATTACGTAGGCATATAAGGGCGTTATTCTAATAACATTTCTATAACCTTGTGAAATCTTTTTTACCCTTTAGTTAACTTAAAACAGTTTTTTCGAACAACTACGGTTATCCTTATTTTGGCTGTTATCTCATTAGCTATATGGATTTTTTCAGTTCAAACATTTATTTTGTTAAAAATGGTAGTATGTTGATTTTTGAAAATCTCTATATTTTGGATACGATGATCGATTTTGATTTTTCGAATGGCATTCAACTCAATTTTTGATATCTAAAATATTCCTTGAGCTACATATTCGATGGGTTGAAAATTTTCGAAGCAATATTAAATAACATTTTTTTTTTCAAAAATTTTCGTCATTGATAAATCCCAAACAAATTGACCGATTTTGATCCAACTAACGGTAATTAACGCAGTTTTTAAAAGAGAAAATCTGATAAGATTTTTAAGTCAATCGAGTTATTAGCCTGTCTCTCTCACACACACACACATACATACATACAGACATACTGATCTAATCGTGAAATTAATCAGAAAAGTTTCCTAGGACCTCAAAACGTGGAGATCTGGTGAAAACTCGATTTTCGAAAATCGGGACAAAATCAGTAACTTCCTTAACTACATACGTAGCGGGAAGTAATACGAATAAGTATCATATGGAAAGTAAGAAGAAGTATTTCCGAGAAATATAAGAAGGCAATAAGTGGCATTGTTCTATAACACAAAAGTGCATGTCGGCCCTATGCCTTCTTTGTGCTCTTTGCTTTGAAAATCCTCTTGTTATATCTCTCAAATCAATGAAAGTTAACCGTATTTATCGATGATGTAAATACGAGAAACTATCACATGGAAGGTATGTCCAAGTATTTTAGAGAGTTATAACATTGCGAAGGCAATTAAGGGCGTAGTTCCAATAATCCACCGCGGCTATAACGCAGCACGTAGTCCCAGCGGACTGGGCGGGGGCACATTAATTAAACAAGCGCTTTGTTGAAAGCTCTTTGTGACTCCCTGCCGCTTTGCTAATAACACACGCAAAACATACGCGCAGAAAAGGGTGTTTTTGTTTATTCTACATATTTTGGTATGACTTTCTTTAAACAATTACTTAAATTGATTGTACGTATGGTCTTTGATACAGTTAAGTTCAATTTTATTTATAACAAACAGAACAAATGTGTCAATCGCCCTCGAGCAGAATAACATTTATGATTCTTTTTGTTTTTATAACACTCACCTCGTGCTTAGGAAACTCGAAAAACTTTTAAAAACAACAAAGAAAAATGTCTACACGCGAGACTCGAACCCGCGACCTTTTCCCTTAAGGGAAAAGGTTAATAAATGTTGAAAAACTTTTTTTTTCAACATAATCATAAATTTTATACATGAATGTTATTCTCATAAGATAGCTGGCTTTCCTGATGGAAAGAGACAACCGTCGCCTATAGATATACGCCTTTAACCATTACTTTATACTTCTATACTACCTTACCTTCAAAATCGAAAAACGGTTGTGACAAGCATTGACGCTACTGCCGCAAGAATAGGTAAGGCGGTGGTACTAGAGCCGGGCGAGACATTGCAGAACTCTACCACCTAGTAGCCACGATGGTAGTGATTCGTATAGCCAATCGTTCGCCTTTCACGGACTGCCTGGCGGGATAGCAGACGGTCTATTTTTCAAAAGGGGCCCGGACCAACACGAGGGATCAATATAATCTTTCATCCCCCATTTCAGTCCTTTAGGAGTTGATATTTCAAAAAGTAGCCTATGTTTGGTATATGACTCCGGATCATCAGTTATCTTCTTTTCAAATTTCAACAAAATTTGACCGACTTTTGCTTTTATAATATTAGCACGGTTTATGTCGCTTACTTTGCGTTTAAAAGGGAATTAAACCTACAGGGTACTTCCCATTGGCTTTAATGCATGAAATTTATGTGCCTGTTGAAAAATGTCCCTAGGAGAAGGATTTTCAAAATTCGAGGCAAAATCAGTAACTTCCTTAAACTAATAACGTAGGAAACTATAATCTAGGAAATTAAAAATGAGATATAATTAATATTACCTCTCATTTTTAGAATGCAAAAATATTTTTTTAATATGTAGGTATTTTATTATTATATGTTATAACAAAATTTAATCAAATATTTTATTGCTACCTATTATATTATAGCATCCTCCTTGTCTACTTTTTCAGGCCGTCAAATTTTTGTTTTTGTTTTTGTTTATTTCACGCGCCAATGATTTAATTATTATAATGCGATGTTTACCCAATCAGAGACGAGTATTGATCATAACGCCAATCGTTATTATGTGATTGTAATTGAAACAATCTAGCTGTTTAAAGAAAACAAATATCGTGAGCCGTTTATGAAAGACATTTTGTTTGGATTTATGTCTCCATATTTTCTTCCCTCGCCGACTTTAATATGATCGCCCTGATTGTCGAGTAGTTAGCGACCCTGACTACGCAATCGACGGGGCTCGGGTTCGATCCCCGACGGGGACAAGCATTTGTGTGATGAGCATAAATGTTTGTATTTCCGGGTTTGGGTGTTTACTAAATCTATTCTAGTATTTATATATGTATTTCTACATCTAACCCCAAAGTATGCAAATAATTACTTACCCCACCAAAATATTCAATACAAGTAATATGTATAGCGAAACAACGTTTGCCGGATCAGCTTGTTTAATACACAAAAACGGTCATATGCGAGTTGGACTTTCATACCGATATAAACAGTTCATCATCATCATCATCTTTAATCACGTTTTTTGTGATATAACTGAAAATGCCCGGTTTTCGGATTTTTTCCTTTACGTATGCTGTAAGAAATTGCATCTTGCCAAATTTCATAATTATAGGTCAACGGGAAGTAGATACTTTATATTACGTTAAAGAAAATATTTTTTTATTTTATTTAATTTTTTAAATCGCATAATACGCGACATAATTGATTGCGTTGACTTACAAATTTGATTTTTTTACAGCAGAGAGGAACCATAGACCCAAGTATTTGATGTAAATTACAATTTAGCACTACGCGTTCTTGAGAAAAAGGGTTTTTACAGACGGACAGAAAGACAACGAAATGATCCTCCAAGAGTTCCGTTTCTTCCTAATGAGGCACGGAACCCTAAAAAATGTTACTCTGCTCACGTGCGAAGCGGGCGGTTAACACATGATGTTTGTTATAAATAAAATTGAAATTTCTTTTTTTTGACGACATCAGATAGCAAACAAGCAGATGGGTCTCCTGACGGAATCAGTCAACCATCGCCTATAGACACCAAAGATGTTAATGGTGTGTTGCTATATTGTGGCGAGGTCTAATGCCACATGCATAAGTTTACCGGCTACCTTACCCTCCAAACCACAACACGACAGCGACAAGCACTGACGCCATTGCGGCAGGAATAAGTTAGACGATGGTACCAGACCCGGGCGAGACAAAACAGACCACTATCTAGTAGCCACGATACTAGTGACTCGCATAGCCAATCAGTCGCCTTTTACAACATGCCTGGTAAAACGGCAGTTGGCCCACTCTACAAAGGAGCCCGGACCAACACGGCGCAAATGGTGTCTACAGGCGCTGATTTTTGTCTTTTCATAACTACAGAGAAAAATAAAACCTAAAGTATAGATATTTATGGTATTTTTTGCCAGGAAAGTCTTCCATTAATTTCCGACCCTATGCTTTTAAAATTAACCGTGGAATTATATTCATTTCAGAAGAGCTAAAGAAAAACGGTTGAAGAAGGATGCCGGGCGTTCTCGTTGGTCGCAATACTTCAGGTCTATGAAAGGGGCGGGGAGCGGGTCTCCACGACACGACAGATTACTTGACAAAGACGAGCTCAAAATAGACTTGGATTCATTTAGTCATCATGGTAAGTTTTTTATATATCACTAGTCGCCCGCGACTTCGTCCGCATAGAAAAAAATCTAAAATAAAAGTCCCGAGGTTTTACCCGCATAGTTTCCGTTCCCTGGACATTTTCGGGATGGAAACTATCTTATGTCCTCTCTCAGGTCTCAAACTATCTTCGTACCAAATTTCATCTAAATCGGTTTAGTGGTTTAGGCGTGAAGAAGAGACAGACAGACAGACAGTTATATTAGTATAGACAGTATGAATAAACTTGATAGCTTTTTATTCACTGTGGCTATCGATTTTTTTACATCATAAGATAACAAACAGGCAGATGGGTCTAACGATAGAACGAGACAACCATCGCTTATGAACACCAAATATGGTGATGGTTAAATGCTATCCGTGTGGCAAAGAGGGAAAGCGTGAAGACTGGCTAATTTGGTACCTCTGCGTTACCTATTCCTGCCGCAATAGCGTCAGTGCTTGTCACGTTCGTGTTCCGATTTGGAGGGTATGGTAGCCGGTAAACTTATGCATGTGGTATTAGACCTCGCCAAAAAAAAAACGCACCATTAACATCTGCGGTATCTATAGGTGACGGCTAACTCCATCAGGAGACCCATCTTATGCTCGTTTGCTATCTTATGACATTTAAGGGTTCCTAGTTTACTTCGGAACTCTAAAAAACTCTTTGTCATTGTGTTTGCTATATATAGTGCTCTTTTATCACAGTGAAGAGGATATTCCTGTACTTTTCACTTACGTATCGGGACAGAAAGTGTTTTAATAGATCACTGGTATGATTGATTTAAATGTCTTGTATATCGATGATAAGTATTGACTTTTAGGTCTTGTTTAAACACACGCGACAGAGTTCTAGTGGGAGGTTCATTTCTTGCGATAAGATTTTTTGTTTCCTAATGGAATATCGATTGATTTACCAGCCACAGTACTTTTAAAGGTATGCGCCCACTCCAATATTTTTTTGCCTTTAACAGAGGATGTGTTCGTTTATTTGTCGATGCAAATATAGAAACTTTAAAAATCTCTTAAAAATAACCGACGAATCTATACCTACTTTATGAAACACTGCAATCAGATTGTAAAATAATCGACGAAAACCGACGAAATAGCGCGTAATTGAAAAAGTTATTAATATTATCTGTGCGTTCCAAATCCATATTTAGTATAATATAGATTATAAATGCGAAATTCTGTTCATTTGTTACATTTTCACGATTAAACCAATGTACCAATTTTGATAAAATTTGGCAACCCGGGGTTTGAAACTGGGATCACAAGAGCTACTCTAGTAGTAGCTACACGAGAACTAATCTCTAGAATCTAAACTAAGAAGTAAGCCATATTTTTATACGTAGAATTCGATATTAGCAAATAACCTCGTGCTCTAGAAGTAAATCTATTCGGCTCAGATCGTGAGATCCCGGATTAAATCCGTGGTAAAAGGGCTTATTGAAATTTTGTCGAGGTTTTTCTCGAAAACCCAAAATCTTAGTAGCAGCTCAGAGGCTGGCGGGTGGAGTGTTATTAACCTGTGCCTTAGACGTAAAACTTTCTGTTTCGCTTGTCGCTAGAAATAAGAAGGCGATTATGGTATGAGATCGGTGTTACGATGGGAATCACGGTGAAACGTAGTGAACTGAAAAGTCTTTAGACATCCGGTTCATTCTGACTACCCCACAAAAACTAGCGTGATGAAAACTTTCTGTTTCGCTTGTCGCTAGAAATAAGAAGGCGATTATGGTATGAGATCGGTGTTACGATGGGAATCACGGTGAAACGTAGTGAACTGAAAAGTCTTTAGACATCCGGTTCATTCTGACTACCTAACAAAAACTAGCGTGATGACCCCTTTTTTAAATCGAGTTTTATTTTTTTACAGAGCTGAGCAACGACAGTTATAGCACGGCAGCGTTAGGCGGCGAGGAAGGTTCGCCGGCTGGTGGTGGCGCTGCAGCCCGCTTTGGAGCCACACCACCTTACCTTCGGGCACACTCACCCCCACACCACCACTACCACTATCCACCTGACCATCTTGTCTACACTAGTATCGGTAAGTCTCGTTTAGCATTTCCGTTTAAAAACAACAAAGAAAAATACCAACGCGCAGGATTTGAACCTGCGACCTAAAGCCGGCGTATAGAGCGATATTTTATCGATATTTTTCTTTGTTGTTTTTAAAGTTTTCCTAAGCACGGGGTGAGTGATGTAACACAAAAATAATTAGCTTTTCCCTTTTGTGAACTAAAGGGAAAAGCTAATTACTTCTAAAGGCGTGTTTGTTCCGGTGTTCGTCCCGGGCTCCTTTGAAGAATAGGTCAACTGCCGTTCTGCCAGGCAGGTCTTAAAAGGCGACCGATTGGTTATACGTGTCACTACCATCGTGGCTACTAGGTGGTAGAGTTCTGGATTGTCTCGCCCGGGTCTGGTACGATCGCCTTACCTATTCCTGCCGCAATAGCGTCCATGCTTGTCACTGTCGTGTTTCGGTTTGGAGGGTAAGGTAGCCGGTAAACTTATGCATGTGGCATTAGACCTCGTCACAAGATAGCAACGCATCATTAACACCTTTGTTATCTATAGACGATGGTTGACTCTTTCCATCAAGAGACCCATCTGCTTGTTTGTTATCTTATGATATATAATATAAAAAAGGAGGTTTTTGGTACGGAAAATCTTGTGGGCTCGCGTCAGTAACATGGTAATATTAAAGGTGTATTTTAAAGCTTTGGATTGAATAGGTTTTAAAATTTATTCGTTTGAAAATTCAAAATATAGTTTTAAGTTTTCAATTCTGGTAACAGTCCACATTAGTGGCTCCAAATCTTTTTTTAAGTTATACAAGTTTGTTTGCTATATTTTTTTTAAATTATAGCAAATAAATTGATGATGACTCTCCGGACAGAAAGAGATAACCATCACTTATAAACACCAAATATGGTAATGGTTTATTGCTGTCCATGTGGCAAGAATGGAAAGCGTGAAGACTGGCTACCTTACCCTTCAAACCGGTACACGACAGCGACAAACGCCGACGCTATTACGACAAGAATAAGTAAGGCAGTGGTACTAAACCCGTGTAAGACATTGCGATCTCTACCATCTAGTTAATACGAGTAATGACGGTGTTAGTGGCAAGCATTAGCCTTTTCACGCCTATTTCGATATGCCTAGCAGTTAGGCAGTTGATATTATTCTTCAAAGGGCCTAGATCAACACGGGGTCATTCCAAATATCATTGGCATTATTATATCTAAAATTTAGCTATTTTTTATTAGTAGTAGTATATAGTATTTTATTAGTTAGCGGCTTACATTGCTTCAAAAAGTATTTCATCTTCAAAATCATTTGTTTTTTTTAAATCTCCTTTTACGGGTTGGTTGGTTTCCCTAATTGTGCTGTTCTCTGTGTACAATAAAGTATAAAATAATTAAATAAATAAAGCTCGTAACGCTGTCAATTTCGATTTTCGTAATAATAAGCAGTAGCAGTTAAGATTTGCAATCGCAAATTCGTTTGCTCATAACATAAACATAGAATCAAAACTGTAGTTAATGTTTATCCACATGCACAAGTCAATGCTTGTATTTGAAATATTGAAATTGTTTCAGGTCAAGCGATGAGTGGCGGTCTGGCGGGTGCGGGCGGCACTTCGGACATGAGCAGCTCATCGTCACCGGCGGCTGGCGGGTACCCCGAGTTCCCGCCGTCGCCGGACTCGTGGCTGGGTGAAGCCCACTACTCACCGCGAGGCTACCCCTAGCGGCGGCCACCGCCGGCGCATGCTCTAGCGCCAGCAGTTTCAAGCGCACCGCACGCCCAAATCGCTCTCACACAACCGCTTGAACTTGTCGTCAAACGTGAGCTGTGATTTATGATACCGAATGACACTAATTGTCAATACATACGATTTAATTTATGCGTTTAGGCAATGTTCGTGTTTCATGATATGCGTATATAATATAGACTGTAAATAATAATACATCATGCATGGATAGACTTAAATAACTGAAGCGTATAATTTAAATCGTAATATTTGAGACGTGAGCATATTTTAGATGCAAACAACTTCAGTATCAAATCTATACAAAATTGATTATTATTGGGACAGCCTTTCTAAGATCGCCTTAAGTGTCCTGACTAACAAACTAAGCAGTGGCTTACTAACATTTAGTTTTGTCAAAACTAAAAGCAAAGTGAAACGATTAAGGTTCGCGCTATATTTATTTTAATTCCACGGACATACGTATTAGTCACAACAGCTTAAGTGTTTTTCTTATCAAACACCGGCTGTAATTTGGTACGAAATTACAAATTTATCTCGGAAGAATTGTAATAGTTGTACGAAATTTAGCAACAGTTTGACACAATGTCATAAGGATTCATAAATAAAATCTTTTGATATTTAATTTTTGGCGCATTACCATGTTAATGCAAACAGTACTGAGGGTTAGTAAGTGGCATAAACACTAGTAGAAAAGAAAGGTAAATGTATATATTTGACATAAGCGTTCGATTGTGCTTATGTCAAATCAATGCGATAATAGCGATAATGTCACTTGTTCCTAGACCAGCGGGTCTAGACAAGTGGCATAAACGCTAGGAGAATAGAAAGATAAATAAATGTACGGACTTGACGTAAGCGTTCGATTATGCTTATGTCAAATCCATACATTTACCTTTCTATTCTCCGAGCGTTTATGCCACTTGGCTAGACCCGCAGACCACCATTCCTCACAATATAGCTACAGAGGGATTAGACAAAGTAACATCGCTTCGAAGCTAAACGATGTCTAAATTAGTCATCATCTCTGAGAAAACAAAAACTCTTCTCTGACACTGTTGTGGCGATCGTTGTGTCTAATTGTTTTCGTTAAAAAAAAGAAATAAAGCCAATGTGACTGCCAACTAAAACGTAGACAGTGAAATTATGTGTTCAAACAATTCATTACGTTATGGTTTCGTTACGAATTATAACATTGTCTATCAACTTCTGATAACGATGACGATTGATCACGTGATTTTGCGCGACCTATATCAGGCAATACATTTTATTCTTTTCTAACTTCGTTACCTTTTTATATTGTTACTTTGTCTAAGCCCCAATAGATACTTCTTCGCCAATCCATTCTTTACTAATCACATGTACTTGGTATCGCTCGAATTCGACCTTAATTGATGTTGTCTCGCTCGGTCATATAATTTTGTCACTATTCCGTCTGTATTTATCAGTGCCGTATTTCAGTTTGGAAGTTAGGATAGCCTGTAAACTTGCGCTCTTGCATCCTTGCGCGAGCAAAATATTTTTGGTACATCTAGGCGATAGGCAGAGAAAACCGAACTAATGTAATATACTTACTACTAACACTTTCTGTGCTTGGCTGCTGCTAGCCTGGTGGTATTACTCTATAATTTAAATAGACGCGTGACTTTATTTTACATCCGTTGATTGACCAATGAAATTATTAAACATTTACAACAAATAAAATGGTATTTATTATCAAATTAGAAGGTGATTTACTAAATAACAACAATTCCTACAGGCGCTGTAAATATAATTAGATTTATAGATACGATAAAATAGTTTAATGCAATGCCAGTGGCTGACAAAATTAAATGCAGAAAGATTTCGCGCTTTATCAAAAGTCAACGGTTGAATTCATTTTAAAATAATGATTGAAGTTTTTTTTAAATATGCTTTGAATTGAATAGTATAAAAATGTTTTGCATCTTATAACAAGTAAAAAGGAGAGCACAATTTTCAAAGTGAGAAATGCGATCAAAATAATTGCACAAAATCATTACTTCAAAATTTAATCAATTATAGTGAGCATGCGCGTGCCTGTTATGTATGCCACGCGAAAACTATCTACTCTTTGAATAATACTAATGTACCACCGACTGACGCTAGTATCTCAATAAATACATCGAATTAGTTACATATTTGTTCTGTGTTTCATACTATCATACTAACGTAAACTAGGTACTTTACTTTTATTTAATTATAATGTCTGCTAAACTAATAGTCATTAAGGAAGTTTTTAAATTTTAGTTTTGATCAAAACATCCTGAATTTATTACTAATGTATATCTGAAACAAGTTATCAATCTCGCTCTAATTTACGAGCTTACAGTTAATTTATAACTTTCGGGTACTAAACTTTGTTTACTGAATAATAATAATATTTAATAATAATAATATTTGATTTATTCAGTGAAATAAATAAAAAAGACTGTTTGATATTTTATTATCCGTTTATACGTTTTAATTATTATTATTATTGTGAATATTGACAAAAATAAGTATAATAATATATCACGTTTTTATTTTTGCAAAAGACATATTCTGTTTTTACTTTTATTATTTAGATATTCGGTAGTCGATTTTTAACAGAATTTAATCCAATTGTCTGAAAAAACAGGCACGCTTGTAAAAACTCATGTTAGGACAAATAAAATGATGTATTTTAGCTTTTGTAGAAACAGTTCCCTCATTGACTAGTTGGGTTGCTACTGAATAGGTCATGTTAACAATATTTCATATTTTTATAAATATAATTTTCCCAGTACGTGAAGAATACTATTGTAATATATTTGATCTTTAATTGCATTTTTTGTTAATGTACATAATAAAAATAAGCAACCTCAGATGTAAATAAAATTGTCTGTATATTTTGGATTTCAATATTGTCTAAATGTTATTAAAATAACTCTACTTAATCTAACCTTGAATCTTTAGCAGAATGATCATCAACTTTGATATCTGATTTTCAATAGATATATGATTACATGTTTTGAGTTAGACTCTTAAGTATAAATATACGATTGTATTATATTTTGTTGTGTGAATAATTTTTAATATTTTAAATTCATGTAATTTTATCATTGTCATTGTATATATAAGTAAATTGTGTAATTAAGAAAATGCTATTTGTATAAAATTATAGTGATATATATCACTCCTGTGCAAAAAATCTAGTCGAGAGATGAATGGTATAATAATAAAGTATACATATACTAATATAACGTTTATATTATTTACATATTTTACATGAAACATATTTACTTAACTGTACAGATCATATTTATAGTTCTGTAGTCGCTACACCCCAGTATTGTTGCATACGTCCTTCTAAATCTAGAGAATCTTGTGAGTGAGTCGCCGCTTTTTCTTGTATAACTGCAAAATCGTATTCTAAGTGATACGGCATTAATCTCTGAAGAGAACCAAAGTAAGCTGCGTTTGGGCCACCATTCGGAATTTTTCCAGATCCAAAACGGAAATCTGTTTTTAATGAATTTCCAAATGATCTTGCACTACCAAAATGTTTTGACAAAAAGGGCAGTTTTAAATTTTTGGCTGATACATGAAGCTGTGGACTACTCCCGGATAAACCTTTTAAATTTCTTAAACTACTTGTAGAGGACTTAACTCCTTTAGATATATTGTCTAATTCTTTATCAAAGAGCATTTGCGTGTTTTGTTCTAACATATATTCCCAACACTTAAATTGCTCTTCACAAGAAGGTTCATCGTCCGTCCGCCTTTCATCTTCTTTTTCTTCTTCCACTCTTACACGAATAGCACGAGCAACACCACCTCTCGGTTTTCTTTCGGATGCTCTAGCATGAGACCTGACGCTTGCATAATGTTGTTGACTTACCGTTTCACTAGGGGGTCGATCGCTTTGACCACTGGGAGATGAACGATCACTTGTAGATTTGGGAGGTGTAATGGAGTGACAGCATGGTTCTAATCGGGAACAGCAGCAGTCGGATTTGCAAATTGACTTTGTAGTATTTATTGTATGGCGTAATTCTTGCATTAATAAATCAACATCTGGACGACCCAAATCAAATCGTACAATAATAACAGATACGCAATCGTTGGCTCCGTAACTTTGAGCTAGATCTTGTAATCGTTTTGCAGCTAAAACAGGGTTCATTTCTACTCTTACTTCTGATATAGCGACCTCGGGAGTAATTGCATTCCAAAATTTCCCATTACCTAATATTAAAAATTCATCATCTTCCTGTATAATAGTATGTGTAACGTCTGGATCAGGTACTATATTAGGATACATATTAGAAAAACCAAGTCTTTTATAATTTTCCTTGCCTAAAATTAAAGGCCCATTGCGGCGGCTCAACACAGCTTTTGTATCACCAACATTTGCAAGTCTTAAATTGTATCGTTTATAAGTTTGACCAAACCCATTATCAGTTGAGTTGAATGGAGTTAAATGACACATTACTAAAGAGGCTCCCTTTTTCTGGCCTTTTTCTTTTAATTCTCTATGTGCCGAAAGTACAACATACTTCATATATTCATTGACAGTTTCTTTTATTGATTTTTCTTCCAGTAAGAGTCCCGGAAGACTTGTTTGTAATATTTTTGGTACTTCTGTATCAGTTTCACCATCAATTATAGCAAACAAACCTTCTTTATTGCAAAATGAAGGTAAACGAATTTGAGCACAAGATAATTGTAAAGATTTGTTAGGACATTCGGAGAATCCGGTAACCCATGACGTCGTTCCGTTTAACTCTTCATGAAAGCCACTTTTTTGTGATAATTGTAGAGCACTTTGACCAGTAACACTAACAAGGCTTACTGGCCGTTGGCATTTATAAGCGTTAAATTGAGATGGATCCATTTGTAGTTTTTTGTTACATGATATATCTAAGAATTTTAATTGCTTTGGTGCCAAAAGTCGTAAATCAATACTATCTAGTTCATTATGGGCAAAATCTAAAATTTTGATTGAAGCACTGCAAGCAAACATGGGTATGGAGCGTAATCTGTTAGAATGAGCTCTCACAATCCTTATATTATTTAACTGAGGTAAATCATCAGGAAGCTTCGTTAAAGAATTGCCTGACAATACAAGCTCTTCAATTTCTGGCCAAAAAGTAAAACAATTATCTGGAAAACTAGTTAAACAATTGTACGCAATGTGTAGTATTTTTAATCCTCGGAATGTGATTATAACATCTAACGTGTCATCAGTTAAGCAATTAGCTGTTAAATATAACTTTTCTAAATTATGTGGTGATGCACCTCTTACGCGTGGTAAGCGACTGAGTCTGTTATTAGATAGGTTTAGGATACATATTCTGTCACAAATTGAAAAGAAATTTTCTGGAAGTGTTTGTATACAGTTGTTGTGAAGGAGAATTTCTTTTAAAGGTGAACGCAACCTTGGCATTGATGGAAAGTTTGTAATTTTATTATGAGCTAAGTGTAAATGACTTAAACTAGAAAGTTCACTGCAAAATAAGTGATCTGGAAGTGACAGTAACTCGTTGTGGCTTGCATACAGCTTGGTCAGATCTGAACATCCACTTAGCCATTGCGGTAGCGAGGTTAATTTATTATATGACACATCTATCTCAACTAAGTTTATTGGAGGTACGGTTGTAGTCAAACTTTCCAATTCTGAAAAAAAAATAACAATTTATAATTTGTTATACGGAATTAAAACAAAGTTTAAATAAAATATAACTCTAGAATACATTCAAAGTAGCCCCATAACAAATACAAATTGTTCATTCTTCGTTACTTTTCATGATATTTGAAAATAATAGACCATCTTGCCATGCAGTTCATATGAGGTTATAAACTACAAGATAAATGCGTACTGAGCTAAAGGTACGTTTGGCTTATACTCAGGGGCGCAGCTACCGCCGTATCAGCCGTATCAATGATAAAGGGCCTCCGGGCAACAGAGGTCCCTGACGTGTGTAAGCAAAAATTAGTAAAATATTATCCACAATGTCAATAATTAATCTCGTGCTTAAAAAATACCTGAGGGCTTTAATGGGACAGTTATGGCTATTAGACTTTAGAAAAACTGAAATCATTTATCGTCTTCAGCTATTGATTTAATAAACCAATTTGTCGAAAAAAGGCAAGAAAAGGTATATTTAATTTGAATTGTTTGACTAGTTTATTTTCTAGAAGGAAGGATTTTGTGCAAGCATTTTTGTTTCTTTTGTGAAAATTTTTTACCTTAAAAGTATTCCAAATAGGTTCGTGATTATTACTTTAGTTAGAAGAGCAGTTAGTTTGATTTCTAGTCCCATTAAAAGTTTATATTTTTTAAGTTTATATACTTTACATTTTTTATTGACGATTATTGTTGCCTTTTAATAAATAAAATAAATAAATAAATATCATTGGATAAATTACACGAGTTGAACTAACCCCAAAGTAAGCAATTTACTTGTAGTATAGGTGGAAGTCAACGATACTAATACATTGACATTCATATATGTCATCACGCATCACGCCGACTCCACTATGGGGTGGACCGTCTTTAAGACGTTCAGTTTTGCTGCAGTTTCAACAGATGACAAAATTGACAGTGATCAAACCGTCGCATTTGCCATGTTTTTATGACTGTTATTTACGAAAACCTTGTGTTTCCTTGCTGCTGCAATAACGGCCGTGCTTGTCACTGTCGTGTTTCTGTTTAAATAGTTAGATAGCCAGTGAATTTAAGCAAGTCCATATGTTTACCGGCTTATGCATGTGACATTACCATCCTGCTAAACGGATAGTATAACATCTTCAGTGTCTATAGACGACGGTTGTCACTTGTATGCTGTCTAATGATATTTAAAAAAGTGTATTAGCACGTTACTTTTGAGACTCCATGCTGACATTGAAATTTTTCTAGATAGGTAAAACACACAATAGCACTTTATCCGACTTAATAATCAAAACTTATTACCTAAGCCGCACAGAGACCAACGAGGCAGTCAATAACAAAATTACAGCAATAGAATGACTTTTTTAATATTAATTAGCTGACCCGGCAAACGTAGTATTGCTGTATAAATAATTATACATATAAACCCTCTTGAATCATTCTATCTATTAAAAAATCTCATCAAAATCCGTGGCGTAGTTTTAAAGATCTAAGCATACATAGGAACAAACAGCGGAAAGACTTTGTATTATACTATATAGTGATAATAAATCTTACTGTTATGTGGAGCTTGCAATATTCTTAGGGAAGCCCCATGTAGAGCCATGTGTTGAATATTATTATGTGCAGCATATAACTCCCGAAGTCCACGCAACGCCGATAAAACTAGTACTTCAACGGCGTTATATGACACATCCAAGGAGACAAGATGCTGAAATTATAAAATGTCGTCTTGTTAGGAAGTTGCTTGAGTACCTATTTTAATGATTGTTTCTTATCCCTCAAATACCTATATGCCTAATTATAACTTCAAACAGGATTATTAATTTTATTATTTAGAAATGTGGCTTCCCTGTGTTGATCCCGAACTCCTTTGAAGAATAGGCCAACTGTCGTTTTGCTAGGCAGGTCGTAAAAGGCGACCAATTGCTATACGAGTCACTACTATCGTAACTACTTGGTGGTAGAGTTCTGCATTGTCTCGCCCGGGTGTGGTACCAACGCCTTACCTATTCCTGCCGCAACAGTCTCAGTGCTTGCCAATGTCGTGTTCCGGTTTGGAGGATAAGGTAGCCTGTAAACTTATGCAAGTTCTGACGCTTTCGCGTTTCAATTTACCACGTGGTATAGCTCTACAATGTTTCGTAAGGGCTTGTTAACACTGCATTTTCTCATCCCAATAGCGTCAGCTTGTCACAGTCGTATATATGGCGTGTAATGGATGGTCAACCGAAAATCAAAACCATGGATGTGGACCTTGATTGTGAAATGAAAACCGTTAAAAATTTGTGTGGGAAGTTTTTTTGACGCTTTTTCTACTGCATTTTTTTATAATTTAATTTATTCTAATACTCTACAATGCATATTCCAAAAAATATTAAACCTTAAGGAAATGTATAAAATAAGCATTGTATAATAATAATGCGTCAGTCGTCACATACCGCGCAAAATAAACTGCAGGTGCGAGAGCTCCGCGGGCGCGATGAGTCTTACATCGCGTGTCGTGAAAATAAAGAAAAACCATAAAACGTAAATTCTGCATTTCCCACACAAAAAAGAATTACCATCGTGAAGTATGACGTGAAAATTACATGTTTTCTTAATTTTTCGGTACACCGTAACTTACACACTCTGTATTTATCTATATTAATATTATAAATGCGAAAGTTTGGATGTATGGATGGATAAATGGATATTTGTTATTCAATCACGCAAAACTACAGATTTGAAAACAATTTGGCACTCAGGTAGTTGACCTGGAATAGCGCATACGCTTCTTTATATCTCAGAAAAATGGGACATTCCCGCGGATTTACCAAAATTTTTTATTGTGTAGCGGGCGGTAAGGTGTAACCAGAAAACGTATGAAGATATCATTATCCCTGTTTCGCCTATCAACCAAACAAGACGAAGGTTTTAAAGTAGCTGGAAGGCAAAATATTGCCAAAAACCTACCCATCTTAAATTCCGACTTCACCCTATCTATATAAGTTAAAGAGAGTTTTCTGTGTGTTTAAAATATAATATAAAGAATGTTTTACTCTTGAATAGATGAATGAAAACTAATGCCGGGTTCACAAAATCAACGACCCATCGTTCATAGCAGTAACGATTATCAACCTATGTAATAATAACGAAGCGTGTCATACTATTTCACAAGTGTCAAGGACCATTTTGAGATTTGACATTTATAGGAATAGCTTTTAGCTTACGCCTGGTAGAAAATATTACTACTCGATACCTAAATGGGCCGTTTTATTTATATAAATAAAACGGCCCATTTAGGTGTCGAGTTGTAGTAGTATTAGTAGTAGTCGAGTAGTTCCTATATAGGAACCGGGTATAACGACTAATGTAGCCAACATTACTACCGTGATATGTCTCTATGATAATGTAAGTGATAGTGGTGGGATTGTATATTGTCACCATAGCGTCAATGTTTGTTATTGTCGTGTTGCGTTTTGGAAACGGTAATTTAGGACTGCGGCTTACATCTCTGTCATGTAGATAGTAACGCATCATTATCATTTTAAGTGTGTATAAGCGATAGATTTTTCTTGCCGTTTAATATTGCCATTCTCACCCCCGTTTAAGAATAGACCGTTTTAAGATTTTGTTACGTTTCGCCCGAGTCTGGTATCACCGCTTTACCACTTACTGTCGTCAATGCTTGCCATTCTCGTGTTCCGCTAATTATACTTTGGTGTCTATTGGTGATGATTTTCTCTTTCCATCAGTAGAGCTAAACAGTTAGCTGTCTCATATATTATAATATATATGAGAGATCTTTACCTATGAAATTGCCGTTCTGCTGTATGGACCATTTCAAATCAAAATATTTTTTTTGGCTAATAATTCCAATTTCAAATTAATTTTATTTAAAAAACATGGAATTATTTTTTCTAAAATTGTCATTTGTTTAAAAATTAGTGTTTTTTTAAACACATTTGAACATTTTTTGCCGTCGTGGATAAGTTAAAAATTCGAGTAATTATGGAGTAACTCATACTCCATAATTACTCGAATCGTGCCGCTTGTGCCACTTTACTGCCGTAGTGGCAGTAAAGTGGCACAAGCGGCACGCAATATCAACAATGTTTACGGAGCAAACCCAACAAATGAATGCACCACCCGCTATTGGTTTGCCCGCTTCCGTTCTGGACATTTTGACCTGAAAAATGAACCCCATGGTCGCCCGAAAACTTTGGTCGACAATGATGAATTAAAGGCGATTGTGGAAGCTGATGAAACTCAATCTACGGCTGAATTAGCAGCAGCTTTCGGCGTTAGCATCAAAACAATATTGGTCCATTTGCATCAAATTGGCAAGGTAAAAAAGCTTGACAAATGGGTACCCCACGAACTCAATGATCGCCAGCGTAAAGTACGCGTCGAGACGTGACTTGCACTGCTCAATAGGCATACAAATGAAGGAATTCTGAACCGCATTGTTACTTGTGACGAGAAATGAATTCTGTTCGACAATCGTAAGCGCTCAGAAAGTTAGTTGGACCCTGGTTCAGCACCCAAATTATGCCCTAAACGAAAACTTACCCCTAGAAAAGTGATGGTCACTGTTTGGTAGTCTAACGCGGATGTAATTCATAACAGCTTTTTACCAAACGAGACGAGCATTACTGCAGATGTGTATTGTGAAGAACTGAACAATCGTTTGGCTCCACTGCTCTTACACGATAACGCGCGAACACATACTGCACAGCAGCCGGTCTCCAAGCTATAAGAGCTGGAGTTGGAAGTTCTCCGTCATCTGCCGTACTCACCAGACCTTGCCCCTACAGACTTCTACTTTTTCCAGAATTTGGATAACTTCTTGGCGGAAAAAAATTCAATACCAGAGAGGCAGTACAAAATGCCTTTGAAGAATTTGTTGCCTCCCGTCTAGCTGATTTCTTCAAGAAGGGCATCAATAAGCTACCAATGCGTTGGCAAAGATGTATTGATTGCATGGGTGATTACTTTGATGACTGACTGAATGACTTTAAAAATCTCATAATTCCGAAATTAGAGTGGAGGACTCGTCAGACAGCCCATCAAATGTGTAGGAGAAAAGTTTCATCGTGTTTTTCGTATTATAATCAAGCGATTAAAGTTGAAAAATAATTATTATTTTTCCTTCACCGAATCAAATTTTTCAAAGCCCCATAATTTTATTAGTTACCCAATTCGAGATTTTTCGAAGATAGAAAAGATGATGGTATCGTCAAAATGAAGCTGTACACGAAAACTCAGCTTATTATTAATCAAAAAAAAGTTTGTTGTAGGGAAAGAAATCTCAAAGAAAACTAAGCAATTCAATTTGCAATTTTTATATGACTTTTTTTTTTTTTTTAAAGGGCAATGGGCCCACCTCTCGTTCCCACCACTGTAACTTCTGTAAACCAGAATCAACAGCGGCAACCGTCCTGATAACCTCTGAGTTGCGAGCTCAGGGTGCCCTGGGGAAAAGCTAAGCTGTCTTGGATCCCGCAACGAAATTAATCAGAAGTATATAGGAGGAGTAGGAAAATACATCCTGTTTCCCTCCCTTTTTAGCAGGAGACAGCAAAATGTTAAAAGCATAAAAATGCTACGAAATGAGACTTTTACAATCAGGTTAAGCCTGATTGCTATTGCACCACGGAAGTTTGGAAATTCGGGACCTACCAGAATGGCCTACTTAATTTTGCTTCCAGTAGTAAGTGTGACAAAATCGTTTGAAGGCACGGAAGTTCCCACGTGTACCCACAAGATCGGAGTAATAAATTACACCGGATATACATTGGATACTATCAAGCATTTGACGACGTTCGTTTTGCCAAAGATTACACTCCCAAAGAATATGATGTGCAGTTTGTTCATATTTACAGTTTAATGTAGAGCACTCGCAAAAGGGAGAAGGAACTAATTTAAACGAGAATAATTTAGCTTTAAAATTACCGTGGCTAGTGAGAAACTGTGCAACACAATGATCTATTTCTATCCAAGTTTTACTTAAGCGATCCCGGATGCACGGGAAAAAGTTATATAAATGCCGTCCTTTAGTTGAACAAGACCAACGCGACTGCCATTCATCAATTAATTCATTAGTAACGTCGATTACGGGATTAAAAAGGCGACGTATTTTTGTTTGGGCTTGCGAGTTGATAAATTCTAGGTTAGTAAAATTCCTAGAATTGTAATACATTGAAGCCCGACGCTGAATTTCTAAATCTAATGGTAAGACGCCTGATAAAACGGGTAAAGCTTCGGAGCTTACAGTGCGATATGCTTTGCATAGAAATATTAGTGCTAGACGCTGATTTTGAAGTAGTTTGCGCCGGATCGCACCACTCGTAACTTTATCAGCCCACGCTGAACAAGCATAACAGATACAACCTAAATACGTGGCGTTATAAATTATCTTTAAAGTGTTAAACGTTAAACCCCATGTCGAGGTAGATATGCCCGCAAAGGATAAGAAATTCCGTTTAGCCTTTTCACCGATATAGTTAATATGATTTATAAAAGTATAATTTTTTTCTATGACCAAACCTAAATATGTTACCGATTCTTTTCTCTTTATTGTGCTATTATTTATTTTCATACTGGGAGATGATAGGAGCGAACCTTTTAATATTAAGTAAAACGTTTTATGGGGCGCAAAGCTTAAACGATTTCTCAAGCCCCAGTTGATGATCAAATTAAGACTAGTGTGAGCCAGCGACTCTATCTGTGCTCGTGTGTTAGCTTGTATCATTAAAGCAACGTCGTCTGCATAACCTATAAGCGAGCATCCTTCCGGCAAGGCTAATGAGAATAAATCGTCAAATCCTAAGTTCCATAGATATGGTGAAAGTACTGATCCCTGAGGGCAGCCTAGAGTAAGGCGTTTAGACACTGCGTAATGCCCTAGCTGCAATTTCGTATGACCGTTTTCTAGATACGATTTAATTAGCTTATATATATTTGAATAACACCCCCTTGTTTTTAATTTCAACAATAACATCGGCCACCAAGCGTTGTCAAAAGCACCAGAAATATCCAAAAAAATACCTACAACATAATTATTTCGTGACAATTCTACCATTTTTCTCATAGACAGCACTGCATCGATAGTGGATTTTCCGGCGGTAAATCCAAACTGTTGTTTATTGAACGTGGGCCCTCGTGGTAGAAGTCGAGGAACTATCAATCTTTCTAACAGTTTACCAAGGGACGGCAGAAGTGTAATGGGACGATAAGATTTAGGGTCATCCGTAGGCTTGTCACCGGACTTTGGAATAATTTTAAGATATCCTTGGCGCCATATTTTGGGAAAAACTCCTTCAGCAATACAACGATTTATTATTTTTAAAATAGACTCCGGGGCCGCTAAACACGCATGTTTTATCATATAATTTGAGATTTTTTTTTTTTTTCTTTTTTTTCTTTTTTTTTTTTATATGACTATTGCAATGCACCTAAATTCAGTAAATCAGTGCAAGAAAGGGACAAGCTTATCGAAGGTCTGGAAATAAAGAAAAGAAAGAAGACCCCAAGAAGAGGGGCCTCTCACATACAGGGAAGAAGAGGGGGTACTGCTGAGATCCTTAACTTCCAGGTTTTGAGTAAGTTTATTCCATTTGTTGCGCTATTTGTCTTTGATGTTGCAAAACATGTTGAAAAATGAATTAATTACCTTGAGTTTTTTATTCAAGTTGTGAAATTTTGCAAAAGAACGACGAAAGTACAGGTATAAAGTTTGAGTACATACTAGAATACTCAATATGCATTGTATTTTAATATGAATTGTAAGTAAAAAGATGTACTTACTTCATAATTTCCAAGAATGATGCTGCCTTTTAATCTGTTGTGACGAAGATCTACATTTGTTAATGGAGAATTATGATCGATCTTATGTTCTTCCGGTGCCATGTTTTTTGAGTTATTTATCTGAAATCAATTTTAATCGAATTTCTTATTGCAAAATATGTAGTAATATAATATGTATTGTTTATTTTTTTTTAACAGAAAATATCAATTGCAATGCTTCTTTGATACGACCTTTTCATGTTGCTACAAAATCTTTAATTCTTATTTTATTTACAGTAACAGTCGAAATTTAATAGATGAATATTTTTTAAAACTAATTTAAATTAAAAAAGATAGCTGAAGTTTTCGCAGTATTGAACGCAAAATTATACAATAATTAGATAAAAACAAATTTAATTAAAAAAATATTTTCAATTTTTCAATAAATGATAACTATCCAGGGCACAAATTACCTACACTTACTGACCTAACCTCAAAGTAAGCAAATTATTTGCTTGTGTTATGGATGTCAGTCAACGATACTAATACATAGAAATACATATATAAATACTGTAATATATTTAAGAAGCATCCAAACCCGGAAATACAAACATTTATACTCACCACACAAATACTTATCCCCGTCGAGGATCGAACCTGAACCCTGTCGATTGTGTAGTTAGGGTCACTAACCGCTCAACCAACGGGGTGGTCATCAATTAAACTATGCATACGTGTAGATAGAAGAATTTACAAGCGAACCGATTAAATGTTGTTGAGAGGCTTAAAGAAGAACGTACGGATCAAATTTTCTCACATCATCGTTGGTCAAAAAGTTATCCGTGGATTTGATGGATAATTGAAACTATTCGGCAGAGTTACGCGAAAGAAATTTTTGGATTCTATATCAAGGATGGACCTTTGCTGCGTAATGTCAGTCTAGAAGCTCTGATACTATATTTATTGTTTTATTCTCTCTTTTATTTTACTTTTTTTAACATATTGTTGCGAATATTCAAGATAAAAGAGACAGTTATTTTTATATCAAAACAGTAGTGTCACTGGAATAATCCAGATAAAAAGAAAGAGACAGCTGCTTTTATAGGCAAACAATAGGTACTTCTCACACAAACAGCAATGCTGCAATGGACCTTCTCACAACCATACTAATATTATAAATGTGAAAGTAACTCTGTCTGTCTGTATGTCTGACTGACCGACTGTCTATCTCTTTTCTCCCTCACGCCTAAACCGCTTAACCGATTTATATGAAATTAATGACAAAGATAGTTTGAGACCCGAGAAAGGAAATAGGATAGTTTTACCCCGGAATAAGTTTAAATTAGCGTGTACTATGACTTGTTTACGTTAAAATTGCTTATTAATTATTGTTAATCTCAACTATTGTAGAACTTTCAAGAACATTTTCGAAGCTTACCTTGTGTATATATTGAGAAGAGTGTTAACGCGACGCGCCAGTTTTATAGAGCTATTTGAAGTGATAATTTGGACGGTATCATGAAGCTGCATTATATTTGGAGGCAGCACTTCTAATACCTACTTGAAACACAATTTTACATACTGCTGACATCTTCTGAGGTATTATCCCCTCTTTCTTACACAGCTGTATAAAAAGAGATGGGGAGACCTCATAGACACAGAGATATAAGGTAAATATTTGTTTCAGTTGATTAACACGAGTGCTAGCTCCACCTATACCTAATACTTCATGGACTATATTGTAGAGAAAAGAGAAACGTGATAGAGCGAATTAGTATGCATACGGAGAGTGTATTAGCATAATGATTTGGTTTAGTCGATTGGATATAGCGAAGGTTATCCTGAATATAGTGAAGGTTTTTGTTATCTGTGTTAGTGAGTGCGTGTATTATTCAATTTGTATAGCGGTGTATCGTATATTTGTGTGGTAATTAAAAAAGATTTTAATATAAATGATATTTTATCACTAAATATTGAACCACAAGCTCGAACCGATACGTACGCAATCTTGGTAAAGTGGTTAGCAAAGTTGATTACGCAATAAATAGAAGCTCAGAATTAATACCCGATGTTTAAGCATTAGTGTAATGAGTATAGATGTTTGTATTTCTGGGCTTTTATCAGTATTTATAGACATAATTCTAAATATTAGGTACTATCGTTAACATCCATATCGCAAGCAAATAATTTGCTTGCTTTAGGTTAAGATTCCGAATTGAACACGAACGAATATTTATCTATTTCTATATATCTAAAATAATATTAAAACAACATTACAGGTCCCTGAACATTAATTTAAAAATATAGAGAATCTCTCCCGCTTCAGTATCAAGAACGCAATTCACTAGTATTACACTATAGATTTTGCGTAGCACTGTCATTTCGAGTTCGTTTATTCTGCTTGTGATGTCCTTTCTGACAACCCAGTTCTATTTTCCCTACAGTAGTGTTGGGATAAGCACAGAATTACGCAGGACAAGACGGACACCCCAAATAGCGATAGTATTTTGAAAAAAATTGCGAAATGCTCTCATAACAATTTGGAAATTGTTTCAAAAAGTGTTTTGCAACAATTTCCAACATCACACAGTTCCCCGCACACACAGAAAGAAACTATATAAATAGTGCACCGTCCATCCCAGCTAAAAGCACATTCAATTCAATCTCGTCCACTTGTTATAAATTTCTAAAGTTCTAAATCATCAAACAAAACTAACATCTGTTCTAGTACGATTCTTGTTCAAAAAACTTTAAAGGTTCAAGTAAAAGAGTTGCACATAGATTGTAGTGTTATAAACAACAAAAAAGTTTCTTCTTATTCATCAATATCATAAATTATTTTCCTATCTGACAATACTTAAAACATTAAATAACTTACTCCAAATTTTTCAATTAGGTTCCGCGAAGCCACCAGAGTTCGGAGGCGAGGGAGCCGCAGAACCCACTCCAGAGATCTTATTTCGTTTTGACTCACATGAAGCTCCTCCAATCTGAAAGTTTGAGAGTAAAATATTAAATTTGAATCGTGATTGCCAACAGAAATTCGTTAGATAAAGTTTATATGGAAGTTCATCACGTATTATTCAAATAATATTGCATTGACATGGTAACCTTGACTAAATAATGCTACAAGCATTAGGTCAGGATCCTCCATCGAAAATCATCAGCTTCTATTTAACTAACAATATTCGTTTGTAAATAACAGATTTTTTTGCAAACCCCTTAAATTAAATATTGTTTGAATTGAAATCTTGAATATTGCAAAACATTTTATAACAACTACCTCATATCTGTTTGTACTAAACTTGGTAAACTTGTGTAAGTTCAGTGACTGTACAATATTATGGTACTATCTATCGGATCTCGTAATGTAGCCTGGATGTAGGGACTGGAACTCTCAACTGCAGAGTTTTTAAGAGACAACCAAGTTTAGGCTCATTGGTTTTGTTGTTGTAAGTTTAATTAGTACTCATGATGACGAGAATCTGAAGATGGAGCTAAAAGATTGCAACCAATATCACACGTAAAAAGAGAAAAGATAGTTGAGTTTGGGCTTATTTGTTTTTTGATGTATATTTACCATTACATGATAATGTCGAAAATCTGAAGATGGACCCGTAAGAGTGTCATTATAACTTACAGATAGAGTTAAGATAGTGAAATTTAAAGCCGTTCATTTCGTTTAAAAGTTCTGTTTCATAATGACGAAGCTCTAAAGATGGAGCGCAAAATATGACAGTGGGACTTCTCGAATTCAGACGCAAAGTGCTAAGACATTTGTATACACTCAATTGTTTTGTATTGGCAAACATTTTGGTGCTGAATTATTTCTAGGAGGATCTGGAAGGTGAACATGGAAACTTCTTAACAAACCAAGATAATTCCATTAAGTTTGGTATCATTTGTTCTGGATTAATAAATACCCAGGGTCTTATAATGAAGAAGGAAGGAGGTCGTGGCAACTTGGAATTAAAGTTGATCAACACCATCGATTTTGGGCACTTTTGATTCGCCCTTTTAAGGCCTTTGGAACAGGACAGTTACTAGTGCCTGAAGAGAGAATTGTGAGAAGTCAATGAGAACTTTTAAGCTAAACCAAATAAACCCATCGAGTTTGAGCTAATTTGGTTTGTTTTGGCATTCACTTTGGTTCTACATGATTTCTAGGGTCTGATGATGGAACTGGAAATTGGCTATTGGAACTTTTAACTAAATAAGTTAAACCCATTGAGTCTGGACTCATTTGTTCTGTGTTGATAAATACCCTAATAAGACTATTCCCACGTACATATGATAACGCAGGAAAAAATTAATAGTATTTTTTTAATTAAATTGAACAACAACATCAATTTTGGGCTCGTTTGATTCATTATTTTAAGAACTTTGGAGAAGAATTATTTCTAGTGTCTGATGATAGAGCTGAAAGAAGTCCGTTAGAACTTTTAACCTTAACCAAACAAACCCATCGAGGGTGGCGTAATTCGGTTTGTTTTTGTAAAAAAATGGTGGACCAGCTGTTTTCTAGGTGATGATGGAACTAGAAGATGGCTAACTGAGATTGGGCTAATAGAAACTAGAGCTGGCCTTTATTGCTAAAAGATTCGCAGGATTTAATAATGGAATTAGAAAGTGACCATTTAACTCCCAAACTAAACAAAATAAGCTCATCGAGTGTCTCATTTTTATATTTTTTGTAAAAATTCTATGAATGATTTCCAAAGTTACATTGTGGATGTAGAATGAGGCCACGGGAGATTCGCAATAAAACAACACGAGCTCATTGAAAAAGAAACCGTGGTAACGTTAACCTGATGCTGTAGGAGCCCTTTTCGAATACGTTTTGCTCTTCAAATGATGCATATAAAGCAAAATGGTGGTCTGACAATAAGAAAATCTGTCAGGTGTTTTTAAAATTTTAAATTTAGAGATCTTTAATTAAAAATTGAAGATTCAACGACAATAAAAATATATACTTAAATATTCTACCATTTGCACGTTCATATTTTGTTCTTAATGCATACCAATTTTCATTAATATTAATCAAGCAGCTCTCAAATTGTAAGACATTGGGGTAAATATTAGATAAGTTTTTTTAATAGAAAAATTTGATAAATAAAATGAATATAAAAAAGACCGATCTTAAAAATTATTTTACCACTATCAAGGAGTGACATTGGCTACTCTTTTACCAGATTGAACAGATGAAGAAGATTTTTGATCACGCGAATAAAGTCGCGAGTAACGGGTATAAATCAGAAATATGTAAGAGTACATATGTATCAGTGTTCCATTTTACAGAAGAAATAGTATAAAATATTATCTACTAGACGGTAGAGAGCTCAGCTTACAATACTATTTTATTATAATCTGTGGTTCAGTGACGCCTCGTCTGGATTCGTGTTATTATCTTTCTTGTTCTATCTTATCTAGTGCCTGTCTTGTTTATGCTCCCATAACTTCAATGCTAATCATTATCATGTTGAGTTTGAAAGGCAGGGTGGATGGTAAACTCTAACATGTTGCATTAAATCCTGCTTACGAAAAGCAATGCAATATTAACATTTTTGTTGTTTGTAAGCGACAAATATGTCTCATTATCAGAACGGTAAAGCAATGCAATATTAACATTTTTGTTTGTTTGTTATTCCTCGGTATAATGGCTATCTTGTAGTCAATTTTCTCGATGACTTATCTTTATGTCAGCGTGTAATTTTATTGGCCGCAAAAATGTACGAATAGTGTGGAAAACCTTAAATTGCACGCCTAAAAATCGTTTTGGTAATTATCGATCTTATTTTGATTAATGATCTTGAGTACTGACAGTCTGTGATCGAAATTCAACCATAACCTAAACAGTAAAAATTTCTATTAAGTTTGACAAATTTCATACTCCACCGTTCGCGTAATTGTCCTAAAACGTGCATTAATATGTATATATGTATAGACATACGAGATTCAAATTCAATTTAAACGACATATTATATAGACTAAATTATTTGATTGCCATAAACAAAATCTAAAAGTCAAATATAATAATAAAAGAATTTAAGGCAACATGATCGTCAATTATAACCTGTATACCGTGGAGACAAAAGTATTGTATTGAAGCTTATTTTATCTATGAACATGATCAACAAAGAAACAATAAAAAAAAGACGTGTGGCACTCGGAGACTGCCGCGGTAAAGCTATTGCATAGCATTTTTTATCAACTTATGCAATTACAATTATATATTTATTTTATTTATGCAGTATTTTTTTCTTTGTTTATTCATATTTAAAACACTTTGTACACAAATTATACGAGTACAGATATTCACCGTTGTACGTAGATGATAAATACCTATACACCTATATACTTTCTCACTAATAGCTGATTACGGTAGTTTTCCAATACAACTAATGCCACCTAAAGGCGGGTTGCTGAATTAAAGAGACAAGCGTGATATTTCAAAAAGTCATTAAAAGTTCTGATATTTATCGATAGATGGAAAAACTAAAAAGTATCACCGCTGTGCCGGTCGGAGTGGGGGTGTTAGGTTTTTTCGTTACGGAATTCCTGGATTCGGTCTCCACGCTCAAGGCCTACCTACCTACCTACCTTACCTACGTTTTTATTAATCAATAGCAACTAGCGATTGCCTGTGGCTGAAATTCGACTACCTATAGGTTAAACAATTCATTCTCTTTTAATTTTGATAACTGATTTTTCTCTGACAACTGAAAATGTTAGATATGTTACATACATATCACGTATTACATGACTGTAGTGTGGGTAATATATATTTTTTATTATTTTAATGTACTTCTAATGCATTTTATTTAAAACAATCGGGTTTCTGAAGTCTTCCTCAATGTAACCTTAACTGTGCCAAATTTCATACTCCACCGTTCACGCAATTGTCTTTAAAAGGGATCCAAAGTTTTTCCTTAACGCATTTATATATATATATATATATATATATATATATATATATATATATATATATATATATATATATATATATAATTGGAATCTCGGAATCGGTTCCCAAGATATGGATTTGTGAAAAACCGAGAAAACTCGGTCAACCAAATATTATAGAAGTTTTGCGGCCGTAAATTCAACAAATGTCTTTTAAAAATATGAAATACATTATTTAACGAGTATTTTTTTTTCTTAACTTGACTATTCATATTGTTGTCTATACATACCTATAATAAAATCGTAGGAAAGTCAAAACTGTACATTGAGTATTTTTTAAAAGAAATAAGGGCGTGATTTACAATCGATATCGAAGCCAAAAATATAGTTTTTAGAATTTTTGCCTGTTTGTCTGTATGTATGTCCGGGGTAAACTCAAAAAGTACTGCATGGATTTACTTCAAATTTTGCATGAATATTACTAACAGGCCGGGTCAACATATAGGCTACAAATTATCACGCTATCACCTACGGGGGAGGAGCTGTACGCAGTAAACAAAGTCCGCGCGAACGAAGTCGTGGACAACAGCTAGTTAGAAAATAAAATAGAGAAAATATCAAATACGTTAAAACGAATATTTTTTCTTGACATACGTGTTTTAATATTATTACTAAATAAAATAGAGACAATATCAAATACATTAAAATGAATGTTTTTTCTCTAAAAATCTAATAAAATTTTCAAAAGTAACAGCTTTTTAAACATTAAAATTATGTTGTTTAAAGCAAACTTACTTATTTTTGAAAAAATAACTTTAAGACTAACACACATATTGATTACAAAATCTATACAACTCTTTTATTTACAAACCGCGTCAATGACATAACTAACGTAATAACGTTTCGGGATTTATAGCGAAAATTTTGAAAAAATCGATGAATTAGCTAATAAAATATTTAAGAACTTAAAAATTGCATACAATACCATTCGAAAGAACAAAATGATCATCATTTTGAACATATACAGCTTTTTAAAGATCAAAACACAGTCATTTTTACAAACTTTAGATTTTTTAATTTTTTGAGCCCAAAAATCTACATATAGGTCTAATTTTTGCTTCTTTGATGATACGTTAATTTAGTGGTAAGTTTCAGGCATAGCCTGCAGGGTTAACCGGTTTAAAGATTT
This sequence comes from Apodemia mormo, assembly GCA_036924255.1. Classification (NCBI taxonomy): domain Eukaryota; kingdom Metazoa; phylum Arthropoda; class Insecta; order Lepidoptera; family Riodinidae; genus Apodemia; species Apodemia mormo. The sequence continues at coordinate 28,408,359 of JAUPFN010000003.1, read as the reverse complement.
TTTATTTTATATTTCATTTAAAGTTTCTACCACTTTTTCTACGGCTCAGTTATTTTGGGAAAAATTGCCTGTTTGATTTATTTATAATAAGATAAAATTTATGAAATAATGAAAGTGTGTTTACATGACGCGAACTTTACCGCGCTCTGTTTGAATAGTGCACGAGTCATATGGAATTCGTTCAGAGAATTATAATGTCATAACAAGAATAAATTCATAGCTGGCTTAGGCGCAAAATACTATAATAAGAAACTACTAGTACATTGTATATTATTATAGAATATTAGTATGTTTTATTTATTGTAGTATTTTTTTTTTATTAATCACATAAAATTTAAATATACCTAACTTAATTTATTATTATTAATACCCGATTAGTTACACAAATATAAAGTAATCTAGGTTACTTTAAGCTCCGACATCAAAAATTATAAGTTACAATGCAATGAAGGATGATACTATTTTACAGTAATTTAAACAGTAGTGTCAATTTTCTGTAAGAAACGCGCATACGCTTCGCTCGTTAACGATACTATACACTTCCATATTTATATTACATCAATATATTAACTACTAGTTTCTATATTTTAATAAATTTAATTTTAACAAAATTGCGTTACAATTAATTGCAACATATTATTGAATAACTTCTTTTATGAACGTAAACCTGCTTTAAATTATGTTAATATTCGGCCTAAAAATTCATTCAGCGTGACTTGAAGTTTTAAGGTTTTGTTTATAAGAAATAATAGTAATGGTTTGAAATAAAATTAAAATTTATTAACTAATTTAAACATCATTACCACCCTTCACTTGAAATTAACATACGTTAATTAATTAATAGGCCGGGGCAAAATATTTTTGTATTTTGAATGTATTTTTAGTAATCAAACCTCATTGGCTGTACTGAATGTAACTGGCTGGTTTTAATGCCATTAAATGTGACATTCTGAAGATGTAATAAATAAAAAAAACTAGTTCCCGCCATTTTTCAATGGTTTTTCAAGTAAGCAAAATGAACGTATGTGACGAAGAAATTCGGTACATTTTAAAGTTTTATTACAAAAAAAGGTAAAAATCTTTGAGTATTATATAATATTCAACGATAAAAAAGCGACGAACGCCGCGACTAAAACTTCTGAAAACTTGAACCAAGTCGACTTCTTGAAAATTTGAACCAATTCGGCTTAGGAGATTTTTAGAAATTTTGAAGAAACCCCAAAAATAATTGTGGCAAAATAGTATTTTTTTAACATAACTTCCAGATTAATGTACCGATTGAGTACAAAAACTAATCAGCTCTATTCCTCAAAAAACTACATCTAATGTATAAATTGCATCAAAATCGGTTTATCCGTTTGGGAGAAGTCGTTGACGAAAAATTAAAAAAAAGAGTATTTTTTTCGACATAACTTCGAAATTTTTCAACCAATAATTTTTTGGTATTCTATAATATTTTGGTACGAAATAAAATACGTTAGATGGCATTTCAAGAATCAAAATCGAATCTAATTTTCAAAAGTTACAGCTTTTCAAATGTTAAAGTTGTTATTTTAGCATATTTATTTTATATTTAATTTTCAGGCGAATACACCGATGGACTTAAAAATCTTACCAGCTTTTCTCCCTTAAAAACTGAGTCAGATATCGTTAATTGGATCAAAATCAATCAATTTGTTTAGGATTTATTAATAATGAAAATATTTGAAAAAATGTTTTTTTGACATTGCTACGAAATTGTTCAACCTATCGATTATTATTTAACTAAAGCAATATTTCAGATCCCAAAAATTAAGTTGAATAATGACATTCAAATAATGAAATTCGAAAGATCAAATTCAATCAGTGTTTCCAAAATATACAACTTTTCAAAAATCAATATTCTGCCATTTTAACAAAATAGATGTTTGAACTGAAAAAAATCTATGTTTATAGTTTTACTCTTTTGAGCTTAACAATACCTTAATTTAGCGGGAACTTTCAGGGACGACCTGTAGGGTCAACCGTCTACACATTTATTTTAGTCATAAATCTCAAAATTTCTACAGGAATGGGATCATGGCACTACCCACAAGATGGCAACAAGTCATCTATCAAAACGGCACATACATATTATAAATAAATAAAAATATAATTTTTTATTTTAACCTAAAGAAAATATTTTCCTTTGTATGAACAATACGAAAATATTTTTGTTCCGGCGTTATATTAATAGCGATCGCCCTGTGGCCAAATTTCGACTATAGACTAAACGATAAAAAGTATAACAAGACTTTAGCCGTTAAAAAATAGTATATCTACATGTGTGTATGTTATCATGTACTTATGTCACATAACTGTAGCTGTGTGTAATGTTTATTTTTATTAATTAAACGCATTTCTTAATGCATATTATTTAAAAATATTAGGTTTCTGTAGTTCTCAGCAGAGGAAACTTTAACTGTGGCAAATTTTATATTCCGCTGCTTACGTAATCGTAATAGGCAAGGGGTACAATGCTTTTGTTTATATAGATGAGAGGTATCCATATTCAATTTAAACGATATATATGGACAAAATTATTTGATTGCCATAAAATAAACCTAAAAGTCAAATATATTAATATATAGATTGTACAAAGTTATCAACCATAAATTAGTATACAGTTAGTAACAAAAACTCTGTCTGACCCGAAAGGATAGGATCGGATAGGATAGGCATATAAGTAGGTCGATGGCATTAAAAATATAAATAATTAAATGTATCAATTTTTAAAACAAAATAAATACATTTAATAAAAACAAAAAATAATATGGAATTTGAAAATGCCCGTATTTACCCTTCAATTTCCCTACAATTTGGCGAATATTTTAAACTGTAGGTAGTTACAACACGTCGATTCAGCGACTTCGATGTCGTTACATGACTATTTCCATTAAAGGGAGTTATTAATATTATATACTTTGTATATATTACCGTAATGGTTTTTTGTTACTATAATAGCTCTTAAAGTTAAAGCGATTTTTTTTACTATTTTAATAATCATTTTGTTTATTAAAATTAAATAAAAAACGGTTATGTTCAGGTCTACTAATTCTAAATAATTATAGCAAACTCATTTAAATAATAATAAATATAAACAAACGACTTTATATAAACAATAATTTACAAAAAATTTAAGAAATTTTAAAATAAATTCTTTAAATGGCACCAAATACCAAACTTACTTCCTCGCGATATATTCAGATTTATGTACCTACCTGTGATTGGCATCAGCATATTTATCATGAAGTAATAGTGTGCTTATACCTGATTTGCTAGTGTTGCTAATACATGTTGTCTGCACATTACCGCTTGCTTTATCAAAAATATTATAGATGTAAGTACCTAACTGGGCGCGAACATTTAAGCTTTAAAAATCATTTCAAAATTGTAAACGATTGGTTGCTAATTTCTTTATTGTCATTCTCTTATTCGGAATACAAATGTTCAGGAAATATTTAGAGTATTAAGCTTTATAATTTCTCTTTAAAACAAACATAATAAACATAAATGATAAAAATGATGAATTTATTAGCTAACTTAAATAAAGAATTTCATGTTCATGCCCATATTCAGAATGAGATATGCAATTAGGGCAACGACATTTAGCCAACATTATTAAACCCCGTGATGGGACAAATGGCTGAAAATCAACAAATCGGGCTCATTTTGAATCTTGCTTACTTAATAACTTGTTAAGTACTATATAATTTGCTAAGTTATGTTTTCCAGAAAAAGTGAATAAATAATTTGGGACGTTGCCTGATTCAAGAATCAGACCTAGGACTTCACGCGTCTTTAGCGAAGGCGGTAACACTAGTCCACTACAGTGACTATTTTGATAAAGCATAAATTCTTAAATTTTCATGACTTTTGATGTTAAAGTGGTCACAGACGATAGCAACAATAAGATATCGTTAAGGCAAGAGCTTCCATTCTTACCTATTCCTAGAAGATCAACGCGAGATCACTTATGAGCTTTGTGGTTCTGCAGATATCGATAAATGGTGGCAATCTCTAACAATTGAGTGAGCCAGTTAACAACACCTCAGATAAAAGAATACCATGTATTCTTACTTTTTACCATTAATCACATACACATGAAACAATTTTTTAGAAAGCACTTTTACGTAATTGTTTTCCTTGTTAGTTGTGATCATGGGCATCCAATATGACACAATCCACAATTCAATTATTTTAAGATACGTAGTCACTTTTTAGTATGTTTATTTTAACACATCACACACCATCCTCTCTATGACCATTACAAGAACACACTGACCGCAACACTTGGTCGCGCCGCCCCACTGCCTTCTTTGGCAATAAGACGCAACGCAGGGATGCACAATCGATGTTACGCTACATACATATTGTATTCTTTATCTTCTAACAATCTATGTAATACAGTTCAGCTTTTTACTCTCGATTTCCCTTTGCGGCAATCATTTCCTGTCTATACACCAACAGTATCAATAGCTTCGTACTTATGTGTTCAACTAGTTTTTTCCGTAATTTTCCTTATCCTAAAAATACAAATTCAGAAATAACAAAATTAAATAGATACTATTGAGTTGTAGATGAACGTGTAAATCACATATACATTTTATATGTATATTTTAGTATATAGTATTATAGTATATAGGCGGATATATTTTAGTCATGTTATTTAGATTCTATCTGTGGTCCACTCTGTGGTCTAGTGCTCCAGCGTTGGCGTTGACCACATGAGGTCCCGGGTTCGAATCCCGGGTCGGGCACATAAAAAAGTGTTTTTTCAGTTTTCTGAGAAACACAATGTTGCCCGGGATTGGAAAGTGCCCGGGTGGCGATAGGCTTGCCACCTATCACATTGTGGGACTAAGTATCTTCGGCTAATCGTGGGTGCACTTGTTGTACCTCTGCCTACCTCTTCGGGGATATGGGTGTGAAGATACTTTTTTTTTATTTAGATTTTAATTTCATTTTTTATTTTATTATTAGTATAGGATATTATGTTATTTATTTTTTATACATTTCCAAAATTATAAAAACATTACTGGATAAACTCTCCTAAGTGCGCGTTAACATTCCTATAGCAGGGAAATAATGTCGCATACGGCACGAGAGTGGCTGGGTGGTTTGCCTTCTTCCTGCTATACTAACTATACCAACTGGCCCGTGTGTATATTGCAAACGTACAGCATATTTTATCCTTTTCCACATCAGCTGTTAGATATGTTTAAGGGCATCTGTAAATCTGGTTATATATAATATTTATCTGTGACTCAATAAGAGCGCAATGCTCATATTTTCCTGTCTGATTCTAATGATCCTATCACAGCTCAATTTAAAAACACACACACACACACACACACACACACACACACACACACACACGTCAACCCCCTTACACGTCGGCCTGCAAACACTCGAAACCTTGGTCAAGAGTTAATAACGAGCAGAAATCTTGAAACCACGTTTTACTCTCCCACTAAATGTCAAGATACAGCAATAAACCGAGATTCGCTCTCACAGGAAACACCGTCAGGGCGATTTCTAAGCCCAACAACCTAAATTCCGGCTGAGAACTCTACTTCCCCAAAAGTCTGATTTCGAAGTAACACTCATACAGACTAGGTAACTAAAAAAAAAATCTCGTATTATTTCCTTAAAAAAATTGAAAGTTATTTTTTATATCATAAGTTAGCAAACAAGCAGATGACTCTCCTCATGGAAAAAAACATCGTCTACTGACACCAAAGATGTTAATAGTGCGTTGCAGTCCTTGTGACGAGGTCTTAAGGCGTGGTGTTAGCTCAACATTCACAAAACTGGGTTTCTTTAACGCTCGAGTACGCGGAAACCCAAGGAAAATACCCCACACAAAAAATACAGAGCGTAGAAAAAGGTCTAAAGAAAAATGTTAAAAGAAGAGAATATTAAATATCTGTTTAATATTCTTAATAAAAAAATCGTAATTTGCTTCATGAAAATAAACTTCGGCGTCGATATTCTCTGTATTTTCAGCGGTAACAACAACTTTTTTTAAAAAAATATGATAGAATATGATGAAATATGGTTTTATTAAAACTTTAACCAGACAAATATTGAGTTAAATGCGTATATTCTGAGTTATCTAAAGAAATCCCGCAAATTAGATGTTTATTTGCAGTCTAGTTACAACTTTTAAAAAAAAATTTACTTTGCAATTTTCAACCTTATTCAACGTCTCGTAAACATAAAATTAGATTACGCGGTAATATGCAGTTGTGTGAGTAAAATCAAAGTTTTTAAATCGTAGTCATACCGCGCCTTAACGCTACGTGTATAACTTTACCAGCTACTTTACCCTCCAAACTGCAACACGACAGTGACGAGCACTGACGCTATTGCAGCAGGTATATGTACGTCAGTGGTACCAGACCCGGTGAAACAATGCAGAAGTCTATCACCTAGTAGTCACGATGGTAGTAACTCGTATAGCAAATCAATCGTTCGCCTTTTACGAACAGCCTGGCAGAACGACAGATGGTTTATTTTTCAAAGGGGTCCAGACTAACACGGAGAGTTTAGCTTAGATTTAAAATTTCATTTGGACCCGAATTTTTTCAATGTATCTATCAATGTCTTGTTTGTTTAAATTTTACTTAAATATATTTATTTGCCTTGGTATGTATAAGTATTTGCACATACTCGTAGCGTTTCATTTATCATTGAAGGATTTTGCATTGAAAAATAGCACTATTGTTTGCTACCTTTGCCTTAGAAGTATTTAAATTAAATCCTATTTTACTTTTCATAGGCTTCTAATTAATTTACTTCCAAAATTAAAAAAGCTGTTTATTAGTAGTTTTATGCAGAAGTAACAACTGATATTTTATATATGTCACAGGCAAATTCTATGATTTGCCCGAATACAAATGGCATTGTCAGATTGCAAACATAAATACGTTTTAGAAGATGCCTTACTCCGAATGTAAAATATCGTTATTATTTTGTACTAGCTGTGCCCGCGACTTCGTCCGCGGGTTTTTTTTAAAGTAGCCTAAGTTACTCCTTATTACATCAGCTATCTACCAGTGAAGACCCCGTCAAAATCGGTCCAGCCGTTCCAGAGATTATCCGGAACAAACAGACAGACAGACAGACAGACAAAAATCGTAAAAAGTGTTATTTTGGTATGTGTACCGTATATACATCCATATGCAATTAGTTAAAACCGGTTATTTTAATATTACAAGACACTCCAATTTTATTTATTTGTATAGATGTATAGATTATTTTGGTATGTGTACTGTGTATACATCCATATGCATTTAGTTAAAACCGGTTATTTTAATATTACAAACAGACACTCCAATTTTATTTATTTGTATAGATGTATAGATGACATTTACCACCGCAGTTACCAAATTGCCGCAACATATTGTTTAAATTACTTGTTATGTAAATGGATTATTTATTTAGAACTAAAACCCTACCCGGGTTCTTACATAAAGAATAAGTAGGTTTGTTGGGTTGCCTTTAAGTCCCATACTCGGAAATGAGGAAGGACGGGGTCGGCAACATCGGAGTTTACAGGTGACATGGATGCAATTTACGTTATCAACAATTTGCCTTCGGCAATTTCTTCTGAATGTTTTCACTTATAAAATGACGACGCCGTTTGTATAAAGACGAAACATACAAATTATTGAAAAATTCTTGCCCGACACAGCCACTTTAGAAAAACTAAGATAGCAATGAACTTATGAGCAAGATGAATATAGCTAAACAGTCATATTCATGTGTTTACTTTTAAAATAGTATTTCTATAGTAACAAAATGTAGTAACGATTCAGCAGACTCGAGGTCTTTAAAAACAATTCCCAAGTCACGGTTGCTATATGATATGATCAAATAATTATCTGTTTACCATCACAAACAAAACTCCTTTGTTTTTAGTTAAAGCCTTGTTAATTATCGCTTAGCTGTAAACGTTTTTATATTAATTTGTAAATGGTAGGTATATAACCTTCGTACTTATGTCTAATTATTAAATTGTGCCGGCGAAGTGAAACAGTAATGTTCTATAAAGTATTAATTACCGTAAAAATATTTTTCAGTGGCATTAAAGTTGTCAATATAATATTTCGTGGAAAGTTTTAATTAATTACCTACATCAATTTCGTTTTCGAATTATGATTTCCGCAAACTAACGCAAGAGAAACTGATTTTGCTATTCATATTTTAAGAATATTGTGTATATTATAGGATTACAAACAAGAAGGGCGTTCCCTTTAATGGAATTAAACATTTATAGTTGGCTACCTTATCCTTCGAACTTGAAATACGATAGTGATCTCGTAGGAGACTATCTCGTATTAGATCTTAATACTCACGCATGATTTAATCATATTTCTTCCTTTTCTTTACAAACATATTTTATAGCTACTTTTCATGGATTAATTTCGGGATGAATTTTCTACCGCATCAAAAAATTGGTCACATACCTACTAAGAACATAAGATAATCTAGCTGAGAGAACCAAACGAATCTATGGATTATGATTGATTTGTCTAATGGTATGGATGTTCGGCTCTGATCATGTTATCGAGCGATCATCCTCTTGTCGAAATTCGAATATAATTCTATGACTCCGTTTGACCATATATATTTTTTATTTCATAAGATAGCAAACAAGCAGATGGGTCTCCTGATAGAAAGAGTCAACCATCGCCTATAGACACCAAAGGTGTTAATGGTGCGTTGCTATCTTGTGGCGAAGTCTAATGCCACTTGCATAAGTTTACCGATTACCTTACCCTCCAAAGCAGAACACGACAGTGACGCTATTGCGGCAGGAATAGGTAAGGCGGTGGCACTAGACCCGGGCGAGACAATGCAGAACTCTACCATACCATAGACTAAACTGTAAGATCTCGTCTAAGTTTGACAATCGATTTTAACCACAAACAAAATTGTAGGTTTTAATTATTGTCAACCTGCACAAAATTAATTCTGTCAACAATCTGAGACGGTGAAATGGAACACGTTTGTTTCATTGGCTAATTCAAAATCGGTCTATTTCCGGGCGTGTTTACAGCTCACTGGATTGGTCGGCAGTATTTCTTTTCGGATTATTTATTATAAGATCTATTAGTCTGGTGTGTTGACAGAACAATTGGTCTATTATTAGGTTTCTAATCTGTTTACCCAATATCATATAATATATTATGTTATAAAAGTGTGGCGCCGCTGATGTGTACCGCTGAAGGGTCATAGTGATGGAACCAGCGGGCCAACTTATTGTCAGGTGACGTCATAACTGTGGAGGTTGATGACGTCACACAAGGACAAGGAAGGCGAAAAGAAGATCTTCCCAGTAAGTTAAGGTGTACTGCCTGGGGGCCGAAGTCCGTTTGAAAAACATTGAAACTTGTATATAATGTGTACAAGATAAGTAATTGTGAAATCGCGATTCAGGATTTTATTTTGAATTTCATTTTTTTTTTATTTTTTATTATTTTCAACCGCTACAAAAGCTTTATGCACTCCTTGAACATGTAATATTCAAAATAATACCACTGGACTAATTACACAAATCGAATTAACCCCAAAGTAACCAAATTATTTGTTTGTTTTATGGGTGTTAGTCAACGTTAATAATACAAGAATACTAATTTATATAAATACTCTTACATACATAATAAACACCCAAACCCAGAAATACAAACATCTATGCTAATTAATGTAAACTTTAAACTTGCAAATTTCATACACTTCTGTTCGCATCGATGTTGTAAAAAGAGGTACAACATTTTTGCTCCACGTATTAATATATAAATATCGATAGTTATAACGTAAATAACGACGAATTAAACTGAATAAAACAATAGAATAGTATTTAAGAAATATGCAAACAGAAGGCCTTATGATATTCGAGATAAGTATGTAAACAAGGACGCCAGTGAGTAAGGGTTGCGCGAACGGCAAGTGAACGTTTCGGTCATACTTCGGTGCACAGATGGAGATAGCCAAGTGCGCGACGACGTACGTATATACAGACTAAAAAAATTAGTTCATTGTGTATGTACTCCATGACCAGGCACTGTTATGTTTAATAAGCATTTTCTTGTTTTCATAGAATAAGTAACTTATTCATGAGGTAGTGTATACGCTTTTACAATAACCTTCCCAAATATATAAGGCAATGCAATATTTTTCTTAAACTTGATATAAATTGCAACACGACATAATCTCAAAATATTTGTCTCCATAGCGTGCGCTTTAATAAGTTTCCGGACAACAAAATATCGCACACCGTGTGCGTTGAGTCCATAGCAAGTTCTCGGCGCACATATTTTCAGGATTCAGGGATTTTTGTCCTCTGCGGACAAAAATCCCTTATCAGCGCAGGCCATAAACGTTAGCTTTGTCAACTACAAAAAGTAAAAATAAAGTGCGACATAATATTAACACTTTAATTAATTCTTTTAAAAAGGAAATATGGACAAATAACTTATGAGAAACTTCTTTCTCCTTCCCTTTAAAAGAATTAATTGAATTAACATAATGGACTCAAACACAAATTTGAATATTAGCAATATTTCAATGTGTTGCTTTGAAATAAGAACGTTGAATTAAAAGTAGGTAATATTAAAATCGTATTGATTTTTTAGCGGATACTTTTCGAGTATGTGGTATATACTCTAAATTAAAAGATTTTTTCACAGTTCCAAAATGACTGTATTTAAAATTTTGAAAAGCTCTATATTTTGAATACAATCATCTATTTTGATTCCACGAATGGCATTTAACGCAATTATTGTGCTACATAATAGAGTATTAGCTAAAAATAGATTAGTGGAAAAATGTAGGAGTAATGCCAAAAAACATTTAAATATCAAAATTTTTGTCATTTATAAATCGAACGAAGGAATGAACCAACCGACTTTGATCCGATTTACGGTATTTGATGCAGTTTTTTAGGCAAAAGAGCTGATTAGATTTTTAAATCAATATATAATAATATAGTATATTAGTCTGAAAGTTATTTTAAAAATAAGATGTAAGTTTGTTGTAAACAGCGTAATTATAATAGGTATTTGAAAAGCGGTAAATTTGAAAAATTTGATTTAAATTTAAGGTTTGGAACTGTAATTGAAGCAATTTTTAAGTACAAAAATATTAAAGAAAGTCAAAAATCGATTAGTTAAAAATATGGATTGAATCAGATGTAATGGGTCGGGGCAAAGATATTTTCGTATTTTGAATGTAATATTTGTAACCAATCCTCTTTAGCTGTACTGAATGTAACTGGCTGGTTTTAATACCATTAAATGTGACATTCTGAAGATGCAATAAATAAAAAATAAAAACTAGTTCCCGCCATTTTTCAATTGTTTTTCGAGCAAGCAAAATGAACGTATGTGACAAAGAAATTCGGTACATTTTATCATCATCATCATCATATCTTCACGCCAGATCCCTTACGGGGTAGGCAGAGAGAACCGAGTGCCATACATCACGATCCTTGCAGGCTTGTCTCGCTTCTTCCACATTCATCACTCTCTTCATACACACACGCCGGTTGCGAAGACTCTTGACACCACCTTCGGACAGTACTCGATCAATCTGATCGTGGTATGTCAGTCTTGGTCTTCCCCGGTACCTACATCCTTCCACATTCGCGTTGTATATCTGTTTTGTTAACCTTTCATCTACCATTCTTTCTACATGTCCGAACCAACGGAGCATGCCCTTTCTCATCTTTACACCGACACTTTCTTTCAAACCTAGCCTCTCTCTCACTTCGGCATTACGAACCCGGTCCGCGAGTGTCACACCACATATTTTTCTTAGCGACCTCATCTCGACCGCGTTGATTCTACTTTCATGCCCTTTCTGACATACCCAACTCTCACTTCCATACAATAGCGTTGGGATAAGCACATGATTATGCAGGGCTAGACGGGCACCCTGACTTAAAATTGTGCTATTAAGTAATCTCCCTAACGCTCCATTCACTCTGTTCCCTGCACACACTCTTCTTTCAACATCAGCGGTGTACCTTCCATCCCTGCTAAAAGCACATCCAAGATATACAAACTCATCCACTTGCTCCAGCACTACATCATCGACCACAACTCTTACATCCGTTCTGGTTGTTTCTCTTTCAAATACCAAAACTTTAGTTTTCTTCGCATTCAAATGTAAGCCCATACTCTTACAATCCTCATTCATAACTGTGACCAGTGTTTGCAGCTCAGATGGAGTTGAGCCTAAAAGTACAGCGTCATCTGCATAAAGCAGGCAGTTCACCACTAGATCACTCATGCGCATTCCCACATTCAATGACCTCAATCTTTGGAGACACTTATCCAGATATAGAATAAACAGACGAGCTGACAACACACAACCCTGCTTGACGCCGATATTGACATCGAACCAGGGCGATATGTTGCCGTCCACCCGCACACATGCTTTGCAATCCCAGTACATGGATTGCAAAGCACGCAGCAGACGCCCATCTATCCCATAACTGGGTAAAATGTCCCAAAGTTTTTTTCGCACAACTCTATCAAACGCTTTCTCCAAATCCACAAAACCGCAGAAAACCTTTTGGCCGACAGCCAGATGCTTCTCTACGATGTTGCGGAGTGAGAAAACTTGATCCATACATCCTCTTCCAGATCTGAAACCCCCTTGTGCCTCCCACAACATTCCCTCGGACTTCCCTTGCATTCTCCTTTCAATGATCTTACCATACACTTTCGATGCTAAGCTGATCAAACTGATGGCCCTATAGCTATTGCAGTCTATACGTGAGCCCTTGCCTTTATACAAGGGCACGATGACCGCGCGCCGCCAGTCTTCGGGTACTCTACCGGTCCTCCAACATGTATTGCAGAGGACCCAAAAAGAGTCCCAGACGGCAGGACCACCGTATTTGATCATCTCAGCAGTCACCTTATCTATTCCCGCTTTTCATACTTCTTATCGCCCATACGATCTCTTGCATAGTAATGTCCTGGCACGCTTCCACCGTCTCTGAGTCATTTACTGAGTCAGAGACGGAGGCAGCGTCCTGAACAGCATCATACATATCTCCAAAATATTCACTCCATCGTTTTAACACGCTTTCTGTGCTTGTAAGAATGTCACCATCCTTAGATTTAATCCTATTCATTCTAGAGGATGCCGAACAACTCCTAGACTTCTTCACCTCCCTCCAAAAAAGTTTGGTGTTTGCCTCGAAGTTGTTCGCCAGTCTCTCTTCCGCTTTCAAACATTCTCTTTCACGCTTTTCTTTCACTAAGGTTTTGGTGGCATTCTTACAACAACGATACAATTCTTTCTTCTTGTCTTTCATACCATCATTCGCTTGCAAACATGATACATAGTCTAGCCATGCTTTCTTCTTTCTCTCAATCGCAGCTTTCACTTCATCATCCCACCATGCATCTCCTTCCATTGACTTGCACAGTTTTGCAATACCACATACTTCTTTCGCGGCTACTATCATACTATCTTTCAAAACTTTCCAACATTCGTCTACATCCAAGTCCGGTAGGTTCACTTTCGCCAACCTATCTCGAACCTGAATCTCATACATACTCCTTATACTCGGGTCTTGCAACTTTTCGCTCTTTATCCTTTCAAGCTCTCCAAATGGAACACGTTGTCGCCAATGTCTCCACTTCTTAAACAGACCCCTATATCGGCTTATTACCAAATAGTGGTCCGTTTCCAGATTGGGACCTCTGTAGGCGCGCGTATCCATTAAACAACTGCGGAGTCTACTATCAATCAAAATCAGATCTATCACACTCTTTTGGTCATTCCTTCTCCATGTATACAAATGTATGTCCTTATGAGGGAATATTGTGTTAGCCACAAGAAGATTCCTTTCCATGCATAAATCCACAATGTGCTTACCGGCGTCGTTCACTCTACTGTCACCATACGGACCAAGAACGGCATCGAAACCAGGCCGCTTAGTCCCGACCCATCCATTCAAATCACCACACAAAATGACTCTTTCATTGTCATCAACCATATCCAGAACATCCCTTACAGAATCCCAAAACTTTTCCAGGTCACTGGGCGACGAAGAGCTTACCGGTGCATATAATGCGACCAAAAAGACTCTCGTGATTCCCAGTTTGATCCGGACCCAGAGAAGTCTCGAGCCAGCCATCCCATAATCTTTCAGACCAGAGACTAAGCGTGACGATAGAAGAATACCTACTCCGGCGCCAGCATGATCGCTCTGGGGCACACCAGACCACAGAGCCATCATGCCACCGGGGAGATCAGTGGTTTCACTACCTTTACGTTTAGTCTCTGTTACACACAAAACATCTAGGCATCTCTCATTCATTACATCTATCAATTCATGCATCTTACCTTCCAACCCACCTCTTACATTCCACGTGCCTATTTGGCACTCTGCTCCCCTCGACTCGCCTATTCGGGCCTGGCGTGATGGGTGGCGGCCCCCATCGCCGCATCCGCCGCTTTTCGTACCGACGGGGGCGGATCGGTACGCGTCGCCTCCAGGGGACGCCCTAATCCGCACTGCGGTACTTATTCGGGCCAGAATTGCAGTCCAGTGGACTGGCAGGGGTCGCGACGAGCACGCTTCTGGCCAATGACCCCCATATCGGTACATTTTAAAGTTTAAAAAAAGGTAAAAATGTGACGAACGCCGGGAATAAAATTTGTGCGGTTTACGGACCTAATGCGGTATCAATAAGAGTAGCACAAATGTGGTTCAAGCGTTTCAAGTCTGGAAATTTTAGTGTGAAAGACAAGGTTCGCTCTGGACGCCCTGTCACAGATAAAGTCAGTGCCACCTTTGAGAAAGTGGAGCTAGATCGACATATTAGGAGCTACGACATTGCTGAAGAACTTGATGTTGACTATAAAACAGTTTTACGTTATTTACGAAAGTCTGGGTACAAGAAAAAACTTGACATTTGGGTACCACATGATATCACTGAGAGAAACCTAATGCAACGTGTTTCCATTTGTGAGTTTTTGTTGAAACGTAACAATTCCGAACCATTTCTTAAACAGTTGATTACAGGTGATGAAAAATGGGTGACTCACGGTAAGAATGTGTAAAATAATCATGGTCGAAGCATTACAAGCCCCACAGACCGTGGCAAAGCCAGGCCTGACTCTGACTTTGGTTCCTGACTATAATAACTACAATTTGGTTGGCTGAGAATATTTTCCTTTTTTATTGTTGTGTGATGGCATCTAATTGATTATACCGTTACCCCCACAGTAGAAAAATGCATTGTTTCCAATTCCAGGAGATTCATAAAACAATTTGAACACATAACGGGCTGCAATGGAAAGCTAAATATATTTTAATATACGTATGGGTAATCCAAGACTAAATATCCCAGCTAAACATAAACAAATAAAATCTTTTCCATGGTATTCGAATACCTCAACAAACAATGCTTCCTCTCTATACACATTTCAAATGTACGTTACATCATCCTGCGTTTGGCCATCTAATTTATCATATCCGATGGGGCTTAATTAAAAATATGGTTGAGGCAACTCATGAAGGTTGATACTGAGAGGTGCAGAACGCCACGCATCGTTGACGAAGCGTTAAAGAATACCCCGTAATAGCAATGTACATACAACACATTGATGTACCTTAGTCGTGAGTCAGGTGATCTCTTTAAAAGTGGGTTTTTGTTCTTATAAACGTACAGTTTAAGTAGTATCAAATGGCAATTATTTAACAAATGTAAAAGAGAGTGAACATTAAGAAAGTAGTACATTGTTGGAATTGTGAGGCTGATGGATTCTCGATTAACCGAGTAGGAATTGCGATAATGAATAGACCGAAAAAATGGCATGTTTTCTTAATTTTTCAGTACACCGTTCTTTATACGTTATATACGTATGTACAACATATATAATATTATGTTAACATCACTATCATGTATCAAATATTGTTTAAAAATAATTTGAAATTAAATTTGTAAAAATGACTATTGCGTCGATTATTTAAAACATGATATAATATTTCATACTTACACATATAATGTTATATGCGTATAAGATATCATATTATCATGTCAGCATCATAATATATTTAAACTTTGCCCGCGGATAAATTAACATTTTAGTGTAAGAGATTTCATACAACATGTCTCCTCCTATTTCACTATCTTAAGGGATGAATTTCGAAAAATCCTTACGATTCTTCAAAATACCTACTCAGATGTATCGATACGCACGTTAAAATGATTTGTAAAAAATGCATGGAAAGCATTCCTCTAAACACACGGCAGAATCTGTGGCAGAATGTCCGTCAATATCAGAAAAAGCGAACCCTGGCCGTGTGTTGTATAATATGTACACACGTACGTCATTACAAGCCACATTTGCCCCTTCTAAACTCAGATTACATTAAACAAAAACTCTTGAAATTTTGTAAGTCTATTTATTCACTTTTTCATTAGGAATCCTGCTATCCCAGTACTTATCTTGCAAGATTTTTAGTGCGAACTTAATTTTCTTACACATTTATGATTTTGGAATTACTGCAATTTTATTATTACCCAAAAATACTTGTTAATTCTTTTGTTATTCTATTAATTTTTTGTAAGATTGGTGTATTATTTGTACTATAACTATTGATTACAATAGTTCACTTGGGCTCCAAAATTTTACGGTTTTTTATGTTTTTTATCAATCTGCCTTTTGTATGAGTTTTTGTTAAATATATTTATGTGTCTTTATAAGTATACATAATTATTTACATAACGATATTAATATTTCTGTTATTAATATGTGATTTTGAAAACTTTTGCTTACAGTTTTTTTTTTATATCATAAGATAACGAACATGCAGACGAGTCTCCTGATGGAAAGAGACAACCATCGCCTATAGACACCAAAGGTGTAAATAGTGCGTTGCTATCTTGTGGCGAAGTTTAATGCCGCATGCTTACGTTTACCGGCTAACTTACATCCCAAACCGAAACACGACAGTGACAAGCACCGACGCTATTGCAGCAGGAATAGGTAAGGCGCTGGTACCAGACCCGGGCGAGACAACGCAGAACTCTACCACCTAGTAGCCACGATGTTAGTGACTCGTATAACAAATCGGTCGCCTTTTACGACCTGCTTAGCAGAACGGCAGTTGGCATATTATTCAAAGGAGCCCGCACCAACACATACACTATTTTTAATACATATTTAAATTTACCTAATCCTGTTTTAATTAGTTTATTAAACTAAAACTGACCATTCATTCGTTTAATTGACAGTTTTATTTTAAATCATTATCAAATTTTTTAAAAACGTTATATAAAAAAATTGTGTGAAAGTGAAACACTCACTTTGAAAATACTGTACTGTGAAGAACAGACCATCTACTATTCTGTTGGGTAGTTCGTAAAAGATGAGCGCTTGGTTAAACATATTTCTACCAGGTGAAAGAGTGTCGCAACGTCGGACCCTGTCGCACTGACTGCAGTCAGTGCTTGTCACTCATGTTGTGGTAATATGGTAAGCGGTAAATATTTGGTGTCTGTAGACAAAGGTTGTTTCTTTTCATCAGGAGAGCCATCGTTTTCTTTATTATCCTATAATATAAAAAACTTGTAGTGCATGAAGTTAACTTTACTCATTACTGAAAATAATATTAATTGTTATTATTAGTTACCAAACTCGTTACTGAGAATAATGTTTGCCTATACTAACTTTTTAAGAGAAAACTTTTGTATTTTGTATGTTTGTAAGCTCAAAAACTACTGGGCTGATCTTAAAAATTCTTATAAGATCGGCTCAGTAGTTTAAAAATTCTTTTACCATTAAAAAGCTACACTATTCAGGAGTGTCGTAAGCTATTTTTTTATCCGAGTCAGCAAAAGGAAGTAATAATTTGGGTCACGCGAACGAAGTAATTCGTAAATTTTCGGGCTTCTGCCAATTTTCTACCGCGACAAATTTTATCTCCCTTTTGTATTACAATCTTAATCTATCTTAATCTATTGAAGTAAGATAGAATATTGTCTAAAGTCTACAGAGTATATTATGTTGCCACCTAGTACGCCGTAGCCAGCGAATCGACCGTAGCACAACCACGATCTTTTATCGCGACGAGAAACTACGAATCTTCGGACAATAATGACGATAAAAATCCCGACATATTAAGAGGGAACACTAGGGCCGTTTTTCCATACAAATGTTGTCGCCCTATTTCCTCCTCGGGTAATTTCAGTAGAACAAATTTTTTCCCTAATAAATAATGGTTACGATTGCAATGTCTCAATGTTTTCTTTTTTTTTCATAAATTCATTAGCATTACTGAAAGAGATGTGAACCGAAAATGACTCAAAAAATTGGCCAGTTTTCCTTTGAGCTCAAACATTCAGCTAACTAATTAGACACAAAAAAACATAGGAACACGGCGAAAGACTTTCTTTAATTTATGATAAAAAGTAACGATATCGGTTTAGTTTTAGAGTAAGAAACAGGGGATAACCAAACGCTGTTTTTGTATAGTTTTCATCGGTATTAAATGTCCTAGCTGCAGTTGTCACTATCATACTCTACGGCGTACGGAGGTGTTCGGGCACAGCGAAAGATCAATAGATTTTACAAATACCTATTTTGTAATTCCCTCATTCTTAGTGTTCTAAGAATAAGCCGACTATCTGATGACATTAATGATAAATGGTACTATAAATAAAACCAATTGAGCATGCGTGTGTATTGGCGCTCATTCTGTCCCATCGGCTACGACTTAGCAATACATAATAATTAGGGGACAGAATGAGCGCTGACTTGCGCTCAAAATCTAACTTGTAACTATATCCACAAGACTGAAAGAAATTTATTGCTTACTGAGCTAATTGCTGAATCTCCTTTGGCAGCTCTCCAATCCTGTTGTTACACACATCGAGGTGAGTGAGCCCGTGTAACGTATATGTTGCCGTGGGTATGGTGAAGAGTAAATTGTCCCGCATTCGCAGGACACGGAGTGCGAATCCATTGGAGGAGTTTTGACCAAGGGCTGTGGCCAAACAAGCGCGGCCTCCACCACTGAGATCTAGGACATTAGGTGGCTGAGTGCTCTGAGTTCCCTGCAACAAAAGTTAGTTAAGTACTACTAAAATATTTCGGTTAATAAGAGTCCTTGATAATGGAAGCTTGAATCTTTTAAAATTTTATAGCAAATATCCCCGTGTTGGTTCCGGGCTCCTTTGAAGAATAGACCAACTGCCGTTCTGCCAGGCAGGTCGTAAAAGGCGATCAATTGGCTATGCAAGTCACTACCATCATGACTACTAGGTGGTAGAGTTCTGCATTGTCTCGCCCGGGTCTGGTATCACCGCCTTACTTATGCCTGCCGCAATAGCGTCAGTGCTTTTAACTGTCGTGTTCCGGTTTGGAGGGTAAGGTAGCCGGTAAACTTATGCATGAGGCATTCTTTAGACCCCGCCACAAGATAGCAACGCACCATTAACACCTTTGGTGCCTATAGGCGATGGTTGACTCTTACCATCAGGGGACCCATCTGCTTATTTGCTATTTTATATATATATATATATATATATATATATATATATATATATATATATATATATATATATATATATATATATATATATATATATATATATATATATATATATATATATATATATATATATATATAAATCAATCCCTATTTTCCTTGGTCACATCACGCCTGAATGGCTGGACCAATTTCGGTAATTTTTTTTGTTGTGGTTGTAATTGTAAAGAGAAGGTTCTTATAAAAGAAAATATTAAGAAAATTGCGCGGAAAATTAGAAAATTTAAGAATACTTTAACATAAAGTACCTACCCATGTTATTTAATAATAAAAAAATCAAAATATGTTTTTATATAGACACTTTTGAAGATTTTTAGAATTACTGCCGGATGGGAACGCGGCCACACACTGAGAAGATCTAGCACACTCAGCGGACTTGCCCTTTTTACTTATTTTTTAAATTAATGTGCTAAATAAAGAGGTATTTCATTTTATAAAAAAAGTATAATTAACACATACATAATATTATGTGGTGTATTGTAAGCTAATGTTCTATTACTTTTACAATGATTTGATAGACACGTATACGGTGCACACATTTACGAAATAATTTGAAGCATAGTTTTTAGCAAATCTTGCGTGGGTAGTTTTTTTTGCAATAATTGTATTGATTTAGATTAAGAAATATGTTAACGAATACATTTAATTGCAGGTGATTTTAATAGTAGATCACGTCTTTTTTACAGTTATTTTTACATCTAACCGGTTTTGATAATTATAGCATCATCACAGATGTTTCTTTGTATTTAGACAATGATCTAAGGTACTTTATAAACCATCCCTGATGATGATGTCGTTAATTTAATCGGTTGGGTGTAAAAGTAAAGTGTTAATCCCGGTATCCTGTTGTATATTTTACCCTACACACTACGCAACATCTGGATAATTCAAAAGAAGACTACCAGTAGTTTATGTATATATTTCGTTATAATAAAATATATTTTTTTACTTAAAACAAAAATTATGTAATTTCAAACAACCTAATGCTTTGTCATAACATACAAAATTTGAAACATCTATTGCAATATTTGTTTACGAACATTAATTGAAGTATCATGACGCACAATTGCTTATTTTTTACGATACCATTGTTTAGGTTGACATAGTACTAGATTGTAAGCTAAAGAATTATAACGTTATTGATTAATTCGCATATGACTAGATTGTTATTAAAATAATTATAATGAAACGATAAGAATATAAAGCGTGTTTGAAAATTTCGAAATCGAAAAAATTAACCTGGTCTAAACTATTGATTTTCTCGAGTTATTCTTTTTATATATTATGGTTTAAAAAGACGTTATATCAATTATGTGGATACAGTTATAAACATGCAGATTTTCGTTTAGATATTTTAATAGGCTAGTTGACTAAATTTAGAATAAAATAGAATAGAAAAATATTTATTCCCAAAAATGATACACAAAAAAATAAAGATAAAAAAATTAAGCATATCGTAGGTTCTTACCTATATTTAACTAAAGAATAAGACTAAACCTATAACGAATTAACCTAAATACCATTTTAATATCACTTAAGGGAAAGGGTTACTGACTCAACATTACGTTACAGCCATGGTTACAGCGTAGACTGTAACGCTGATATTCTATCAGCACATTGCCGAAAAGAGCAGCGGGTTAAGTATTTAATCAATATCCCATTATTATTAAGTAAAGATGTATTTGTGAAAAAAAAAAAAAAAAAAAACAAAAACGTAAAATTTTACCTATCGTAAAGCTATCGCAGTCAAAAATTTGAAAACTGTTTAAATATTTACCTTATTGGGCATATTAACTAAAAAACTAAGTACTTATTTTTGTTAAATAACGTAGATTTATAATAAAAATGTCACATTTTAAAATTGAAATTGAAATTTACCGCATAAACGGTGACTGTTTGGCGTCCGAATGACATCACGCCGTAGTAATATATGGGTAATATTTACCTTACCTACTCTGTGGATTCTATGAGAATGAAACATCGTTGACGTTTTACTACGGCGTGACGCACCGCTTCCAGATTTGCGTTGACAGTCACATGACCCAATGCCTATTTTTGCTGAATTTATATCCTAAAACTATTTAAAAAATACTAATTTTATATAACAAAAAATTTAGTTTTTGTTATCTCCATAGCATAATTATTGATTAAAAACTACAATATGTATATACAATTAACTCTTAGTGGACATCTAAAATTTTTCCCTGTTTTGGTCCCAGGCTCCTTTGAAGAATAGGCCAACTGCCCTTCTGACAGGCAGGTCGTAAAAGGCGACCGATTGGTTTTACGAGTCACTACCATCGTGGCTACTAGGTGGTAGAGTTCTGCATTGTCTCGCCCGGGTCTGGTACCACCGTCTTACCTATTTCTGCCGCAATAGCGTTAGTACTTGTCATTGTCGTGTGCCGGTTTGGAGAGTAAAGGAGCCGTTAAACTTGCGCCACAAGATAGCAACGCACCATTAACATCTTTGGCGTTTATAGGCGATGGTTGACTCCATCAGGAGACCCATCTGCTTGTATGATATAAAAAAGGTTATCTAGTTTATTTTAGAAAATTTCCCTAAATCGAACACGAAACCGCATTATTTGAACCGAAGAGATTCAAATAATGCACTACCTCGTGGCTTATAGGTTGTAGAAGGTAGCCGATAAACCTATGTATATGGTATATGGTGCCGTGTAATGTATGCGGTATATCGACCGCCCCATTGGTCAAGTGGTTTGTGAACCTAACTGCGAATCGATGATACTCGGGTTCGAATCCCGACAGGAACAAACATTAGTGTGATGAGTTGATGTTTGTATTTGTATTTCTGGGTTTGGATTCTGGTTGGTCTATTATATATAACAGTATTTACGTAGGTCACACTATAAGTTATGCGTAACTTAAAAAAATAACATGTTATAATCAAAATATTATGTTCGTTGCTTTTCAAAATAATTTTTTCATACGATCGAACCATTTTTTAAAACAGGAGGACCACAGATCTGAAGGCATGTTTTCTACGTTCTGATTGAACGCTATCACTGCCTCTTCGGAGTCGGTAAAAGTAAAACCTCTCATGAAATCTTTGATTTTGGGGAAAATACAGAAATCATAGGGTCCTAGGTCGAGGCTATGCGCAGGATGAGTGACGAGATGTACATTTTCGGAAGCTAAAAATGATTTTGTTTTGTTGGCCGTGCGTGAAGAAGCGTTATCATGGTGTAGAAGAATGCGGCTTTTGGGTCGTCTTTCGCGAACTTTTTCTAACACCCTGGATAAAGAAATGGTAGAATACCACTCGGCATTAACACTCTTCATAACAATTTATATCTTAAAGTGGAATTGAACAGATGGGACCCGTAGCTGAGAAAAAAATCGCGATCATTTTTTTACCAACGTTTCTCGCCTGTCTCACTTTTGTTGGCCTGTTCTCATTTTCAAACACCCATTCACAAGATTACTGTTTTTTTTTCGGGTTTAAAACAATAAATCCACGTTTCGTCTCCTGTGTCAATGTCATAAACTGCATTAGAATGTCTGTGGTCGTACTTCAGTAGCATCTGTGAGCACCATTCCACGCGAGCCTGCTTCTTCTCCGCTGTCAGTTCATGAGGGATCCAACGACAACAAAGTTTCTGAACTTTCAGTTATTCGTGTAAAATTGTCTGAATTTGGCTCATACCAATCCCCAATAGTCCTTGAATTGTCTCATAGGTAATCCGAGGGTTTTCTTCAATTAACCGCTTAACAGTAGCTACATTCTTTTCGTTGACGGCAGTTGAAGGCAGCTCTTCACGAAATTCGTCATGTAAAGAAACTCGACCTCTCTTAAATTCAGCAAACTATCGCCTCATGGTGTTCAAACAAGGTGCTTCTCTCCCAAAAGCATTTTGAAGACGAGCGGTACAGTCTTGCGGAGAAAGAGAACTTTTAAAATCATAAAAAATCATCGCTCTAAAATCTTTTCGACTTAATTCTATTTCCGTTGCGTACGTAGAACTTTGATGTGTGAAAAAAAACAATTGACAAATCATTTCCCGCCAATTGTTTTTTTTTTATTACTAAGAAGGTTGCAACGTTTTAAAAATATAACATCGGAATTCAAATAGTTCCGATTAGCTAGTAGTGCAAAACTTTTTAATTGTGCCCCATGTATATATGTATTTTACTTTTTAGGTATAAGGGTCGTTGACTAACACCCATAACACATTAAGCAAATAATTTACATAGTTTTGGGTTAGATCAATTCGTATAATTTGTTCAGCAATTTTATTATTATTTATATTATCATTATTATTAATATTTATATTACAGCCTGTTCATATAAAAAAAAATCTATGGCGCTTTGATGACAAAGCACCATTGATATCTTTGGTAGTTGTAAGGCGGAATGATTTCCAAACGACGACTGCGACAAGCACTGGCGCTATTGTAACAGGAATAGGTAATTTCCTAATATCGCAAATAACAAGAGTAATCATTACATTTGACATATTCAGTGATGATCTTTTGCTAGCTGACAAATCAGTGAATTGTGACGAACCTAAAGCGTTAATATCCATACACACTAAGAAACCGGCGTGATAATTTATTAGTAAATGTTAAATCATATACCTACCAGATTTTCATACTTTTCTTTGAAAGCAACAGGCTCCAAGCTATCCAAGAAAATATCTTCACTTTGTTGAGAGAACACATCAAGGCTATCTATTTCGTCGCCTTCAGTCTTCATAATTTTACTTTCTACCATTTCGAGTGCGTAACAATAAACAATGTGGAGGTTTTATAAACTAAACAGCCGTAACAAATAACTACCAGTAATTTCTAGCACTATATTACATTTTTCACTAAAAGTTTATGTAAAATAGATAAAATTTATAGCGATACGGGTGATGAACTCATGTTCATTAATATTCCAAAACACACCAACACATCTCCTGTCTGCGATTTCAATATTCCGATCACGCATCTATGCGTCCAATATGTCTTTTATAACTTGTAAACTTTCAAACCTTTTTTTTCATTTTAAACATTAACAATATTGCGAAAGTAATTGACCTACGAGCAAACAAACCGAACTGTGTAAAGTTCACTTTTGACTGACTACGGGAGGCACCTGCCATAGATCACTCATAATTTCTCAACCGAAACATTTCTTTCAGGGCAATGATTTCATATTGCTTGTTTTATTTTTCTGACATTAAGTGCTCTATTATGGTAATAAAAAAATTATTGCCAAAGAGAATCTTTTAATTTAAGCAATAAAAGTAATTAAAAAATTAAGTATAAAGTAGAAAGACAATAAAGTTATCATATTCTCATCTATATTCTATATCACTATTAATACTAATATATTATAAACTAGCTAATTCACGCAGCTTTTCCTGCGCCTAGAGTAACATATATCATTAATTTATAATCTATCATTAAAACATACAGCTCCGGGTACAAAAAAGCCCCGGGTATTTTAAAAACATAAAAATACAGGCGTTAAGTTTTGGAAAAAAATTTGCTTTTGCTACCCTGCGCTTTCAACTATCGTTTCTAAATTTCATCCAAATCGGCTCAGAGTTTTACCTGTGAAAGCGCGACAGACATATGGGCGGACAGACTTTCGTATTTATCATATCGTAGTATGTAAGTTTGTTTAGTTTAGTAGGAAGTAATCTCTGAAACGATTGAACCAATTTTGAAAAATCTTTCACCACTAGAAAACTACAATATATTTGTGTGATGTAAGCTACATTTTATCGCAACTTTTTCGCAGTATCATGACCTACGCGAGTTATACCGCGAGAATAGGCTGGTTCTTAAATAAGCATTACTGTACTAAATATATACTTAATGGTCTAATCGCAAAGTAATTCATTTTTTTTATATAAGAGGACAGTAAACAAGCAGATGGCTTTCCTAATGAAAAGAGAAATCATCTCCTATAAATATCAGCAATGTGCATTGTTATCCGTGTTTTGGGATGGCTAGGTACTCGCATAAGTCTACCGGCTACCTTAAACCGGAACATGGTAATAAGAAGGATTGGTGCAGGAATAGGTAAGGCGATGGTACCCGGATGAAACGTTGCGGAACTCTCCGTCTAATCAAACCATCTTAGTTAGTTTAATATACTTATAAATATTGCAAACTAAATTATGTATGAGTATTTTTTAAAGACCCAAATCTGTCCTCTCTGTCACCCGATTAACCGAGTTACCTATATGGTCAAATTAATTAGTTTATATAGACAAAATGATACAGGTCTACAGTTGAGCGCACATTTCGCCAAGATTACTAGATAAATTTCGACACTTTTTTTTAGTTTTCTTTCTTAAATTCTTGCCTTTATCCAAAAATATATAACGAAATTATAATTTAGGTAGTTGACCAGTGCGAAGATTCCGCACGGCGCAATCTAGCGTTTTCCTAATATAAAACTCTATTAAGACGTTTGATGATCACCTACAGATGACGCTTCGGTCGATTGTTATAAAAATTATATTTAATTAATTTTTTAATAACAAAAACATTTTTTCGCCCAGAGTAGAGAGAAAGTACTAAGCTTTACTCATTGAGCGACGTAAGGTAATATATAAACAACGAAATCAAGTCTTCGTGTCACATCGGTACGATTAGCGATCAAACAGCGAAATCCTTAATTACAATGTCATGTGGTTGTGTGTGTGTTTTTTTTTCAATTTTATATAATACAATATTATAAGATAGCAAACAAACGGATAGCTTTGTTAGTCGAAAGAGACAACCATTTCCTATCTACACTTAAGACGCTATGATCCCTTGTCATCCATGTGGTACGATGATAATGCCACTTGCATAAGTTTCCCGACTACCTTACCCAGCAAACCTGAATACAACAGCGTAAAGTCAGAATTAGATAAACAGGTGGTGCCAGTGCCGGGCGAGATGTCACAAAAATTTTTTCAGAACATTGGATGGTAGTGACACGCATAGTCAATTGTTCGTATTTTACGAACTTTCTGGTAGAATGGCAGATGGTATGTACTTTAAAGGAGTCCTGGGAACATAAGGCAGATAATACCATGAAGTATTAGGTATAGGTTCAATCAATTGAAACAAATATTTACATTATATCTCTGTCTCTGAGGTCTCCCCATCTCTTTCATACAGCTGTGTTAGAAAGAGAGGGTAGGACCTCAGAAAATGACAGCAGTATTTAAAGTAGGGTTATGTTTCAAGTGATTAATCCGAGTGCTTGCTCCACCTTTACCTAATACTTAACGGTTTCAAGTAGGTATTTGAAGTGCTGCCTCCAGATATAATACAGCTTCATGAATAATACAAACTTTGGTCAAATTTGGTTATACCTGTCAAATGTGTGTCAAATGTCAAAGTTTTCATTCTTATTTTCGAGTAAAATGGCGTTTAGACAACCGTTTATTTTTACATAATATGTAAAAATAAACGGTTGTCTAAACGCCATTTTATTATATTTATTTATATTATGTAATATGTGATGTTTATGTCTTAGTATTTAGAGAACTCTGCTGGTTTTCTATTTAAACAGACTGTTAGGTAACTTGACCTAAACCTTGTAGGGGTAATAAGGTATCTGATTCTTATTCCCAATTTTAAAAAAATAGACAGTATTTGTGTAACTACCTATTTATCTATGCGTGTTACTTGCGCGAATGTATTAGTGCATATGAATTATAAATTTATTGGATAGTTGGGTTAAAACTTTAGGTTATGTTTTTTTTTTTAATTTATTGGAAATGAGAATCAGATAGCCTATTCCCCGCTTCAAGGTTTCGGTTGACTTACCTAACAGGCTGTTTAAATAGAAAACCAGCAGAGTTCTCTAAATGCTAAGACATAAACATCACATGTAAGTATTTGCCGTCAATCGTCATCAAACCAAGTCTGTTAACCAAGATCTCAATGATGTTATATCATATAGGCATGCTTTTCTACCCTTTGGGCTGCATTTGAGCAGATGTACACATAAAAAACGACTAAATAATAATAATTCAACATTTATTTATTAGCCTGTTTTAGATTTATTCCCATAAGAATTAAGATAAAGATTTTAGCCGATCCCTAACTCTAATATGATTTGCAATTACGCAAGCATATCAAGATGTCTAAACTAATAGAAGTGAACGAATTTCTAAGCAATTTGCTTCTGCGATATCGTTAGTTTGGGAAGTGTACCGGAATCGACCAGAATCAGTTAAACCTGCTCTCTATCGTAACGAGGCATGTAAACACAAATCATTCACTTGCTCCAATTGATTTTTATATCAGAATAAGTTATATACTAACTAGGAAGCCTATTTCTTACTAAAATATCCTAGTTTATATTTGAGAATCTAATAAGTATTTGCTCAGTAATAAAAGAAGGACCTGAATGACCGAGCTATACAGGGTTATTTTTTCTTTAAAAGACTTTTTTCAGATAATGTATTTAAATATGGAAAATTTAAGATGGTAAAATTCTTCATTGTCTCGCTTGGATCTGGTCCTACCACCTTACCTATTCCTGCCGCAATAGCGTCAGTGCTTCTCACTGTTGAATTCAGGTTTGGAGAGTAAGATAGCCAGTAAACTTATGCATGTGCCATTAAACCTCACCACAACCTAGCAACGCATCACTAACATCTTCGGTGTCTATAGGCGATGGTTGACTCTTTCTGCCAGGAACCCTTCTGCTTGTTTGCTATTTTATGATATAAAAAAAAACATATCACTGGAATATTTATATGCCATATATTATTATTTCATAAGCCTAACATTTTGATGTAACATTTAATTATTACCTGAATAATAGATTCCTAAACAAAAAAACTGTCAAACCTAAGCAAAAAAAAAATCTGTAAACCCGTTGACTCCGCAGGACATTCCTTTGAGGTAATTAAAGTTCAAAGGAGTAAAAATATTAATGATTTAAAAAAGTTCAAAAATGTAAAGTTTTGTTCAAAATTACCGTATTTGAATTTTTGAAAAGATGTAAGTAATGATGAGCAAAATTGATCTTGGTCTTGTAGTCTTGGTCTTGCAAAAAAGCAAGATCAAGACTAAGACCAAAACCAAGATTGAATATGCAAGACCAAGACCAATTGTGTAAGACTTGACATATTATATATATCTTATTTTTCGTTGAAATTATAATCTTAAATATTTGCCATTACATGAACACTAATGATTGGACTACTCATGTTTGATGATTACTAGCTACCTATATACCTAAAGAAGAATTATTTTTTAGACGTAGGTACTTCTTTCATGTATGTTGTACTTTTTTACACTTTTTTACAGTTCGATTTATGTCTTGAAAGAATGAAAGAAGTAGGTAGTAGACAATATGCGCTGAAAATAAGAAAATGTGTTGTCAACTTTGAAGTTAAAAACTGTTTAAAAGAATGGCTTAACCTTTAATATGATGGGTGTGAAAAAATAATAAGTTAATCTAAACGCTAAAACAGGAAATTATTGTTCGTATTATTTTTGTGTTATAGCTCTCACCCAGTGCTCGGGAAACCTGGAAAAACTTTAAAAACAATAAAAAAAATATCGACAGGCAGGGATTGAACCTGCAACCATTTCCCTAAAGCCGGGACGCTCTCCCACTGAGCTAGTGTCGACAGGCTCAACGTGGCGAAATTCTTCTTTACTATATGATCAATTACGTGTTACGTACATAGCAAAGAAGGAGGAGCCCAATCGAATGCCACCTACTATGCGTTTCGATCGGTTAAGCCGAAGTTATAATTAAGAGGCTTACTTATAAACATACACATAAATATAGACATACTGACAGTCGGAAAAGACTTCACTTCTTAAGACCTCAAAACGTGGAGATCTGGTGAAAACTCGGTTTTCGAAAATCAGGGTGAAATCAGTAATTCCTTTAGTGGAAATCTAAAATTTCTCCCCGTATTTAGGGGTTGAACGAAACATAGAGCTTTCGGTGTATGCTTTCGCCGTTAGGTGTTTCAGACAACAGCGATTGTACAGAAATTACGAATTTTTCAAAATGTTATTTAATAAGTCATAAATGATAAAACTAATAATTATCAAGAAATAAGACAAAAAAATAATACACTCACAGACGCAACATACTACTAATAGACAAGTCCACTAAATTTTCTACCAACTTTTAAAAAATTAAAAGTTTCCCAATTCGATGATTTTCCTATTAATTAGGATTCCATATAAATGTAGTGAATATCTGATTCGGGGTTATATAGGAAGTTCTAAATCTGTTACAATTTTACTGCGTTCGAAATAGTTAATGACGGATCTTCTAAGTCCGTGACCACATTTGCCATCCTAACTAAACAATTCCTAATTTATGTTTAGGTTCATGTCTACTTTAGAGACTCGCTTGAAACAAATAATTTGAATACTTTTAAACTACTTTTACAATAGTTAAATTAATTTAAATGTGTTTATTTAGTTTGTTGCAATCGCACCTAAATCTATTTCAACATTATTGCCATTTGATAAGCCTATAATTTTAGACTTAAATAAAACAAGATACTGACTGGTTTACTCGTTGACCCATGTTAGATTCATTTGTCTTGCCTCAAATTGATCTTATTTCTTACCTATTCCTGCCGTAAAAGCGCCAACGCTTTTCACTATCATTCCCCGGTTTAGATGGTCAATTAGCCAGGAAGCTTTCGCATATGGCATGCACTGATAGTATTACAGAATGCAGAGACGTTTCCCTGTCACATGGAGCAACGTACTATGAACAAATTTGGCATCTTTGGGCAATTGTTATCTCTTTCCAGCAGAACCTGCTTGCTTACTATTCAAAGATACGAAAAAACGTAGTCTTAAAGTACGTAACTATATAAATAATCTATTTACTTACGTCTTTTAGCCAGGAGAGCCACATATTTCGCTCCCAAACACTGTTAAAGCCGAGAAACAGATGACTGACACCAGAGTCAATCAAGCTGTTGCCTTGGCTACGCGGTGTAACGCACAGGACCAGTTTCTGAGCTTTCGGAGGGCACATTTCTATACTGCCACCGCTTAGTTCCAGCATATCCCAGGACACACCTGGAAATGAGGTATAGTAGCAGTAGTTAGTATTCAATTCTGTAACCAATTGAGGAGATAATAACTATTAAGATACATATTAGTAGTATTGCATTGATTGTCTTGTGGTCTAGGAGTTAGCCTATTCGGGTCTATCGGTTCTATGAGGTATCGGGTTCGATTCTGGACCGGGCAAAAGTATTTTTGAGTTTATTTCGAGGTTTTTATCGAAAATCCAAAATTTCATTAGGAACTCGGAGTCTGACGCAAGTTGTGTTACCACTTCCGTGTCACAGCACGTAAAGTGGTCGGTCCCAGTTATTGCTAGAAATAGTCGATAATCGTTATCATGTCAATAAAATGCAGCGATGGGAATCACCGCTCATCTCGAGAACCAACAAATCGGTGAATCGTGGTGAACCGGAGTATCTATAGACGATACTCTGCCTACACCGCAAGGGCGTGCTGATACTACTAAGTACTATATAATAGTATTTTTAACTACATGTTTCTTCGATACGTCGTCTTTAAAGAAATTAACTACAAAAATAGATTCAAATAATTGATTAGATACTTTTTATGTGTAGCGACTTAATTTTTCATAATATTCGAGTTTTATATATATAATAATATTTCTTGTAGATAAAATAAGTAATTATAGTATTCGGATTGTTTAATACGAGATTTATACAATCTATACTATCCATACTAAACCATACTATCAATACTATATAATATTATAAATGCGAAAGTAACTCTGTCTGTCTGTCTTTTCTTTACTCCTAAACCACTAAACTGATTTGGATGAAATTTGGTACAAAGATATCTTGAGACCCGTTTGACACATTTGACATAACATAAGCAAATAATTTGCTTACTGTGGGGTTAGATTGAAGACTACAATGGAATTGGTTAGATCAATTCGTGTATTTTGTCCAGTGATATTTAGTATTTATTACTACTTCTATTATATACCTATAATTATCACTGTAATAATTGCATATTGCAATTTTAATTATTGTAGTATAAAAGTATGACCATAAAATTATAATTACAAATTAACTATTTTGCTTATACACATATAATGTGTGTGTCATACTATAATACATCTTACCACAAGTATAAAGCCGAGATCCAATGATATGAGCTATCCGTGGTTTCCATTGCGGGAAGACGTGACCTTTCAACACATAGAGCGTTCCCGAATTAAACACTCCACCAGATCTACTGGCTGGTCCTGAACACCATCGAAGAGTATGACGCAATTCCGGGTCAACTGCCAATCGCAACCTTCGAGCTTCAGATCTCCACCCATTTTTTATCAGGTACTCCTCTTGGATACGCAGTGGAAACTCATCAAGTTCTAGCCTACGAGGATTCTCTCCACCGATCTGTATCCATAATGTTAATTCTTCATTTAAACCGAGTTTTCTATTAATATCTTCAACAGTGGTAGTATAAGTTACTTTGACCAATTTGCTCGAAGCATCCGTTGAGAACGGCACGAGTCCTTCAAATACTCGAATCCAGGTGAAATCCGGGCGCGATATAAAACCTCGAGTTGAAGCAAGTCTTCGGAACGATTTGCGTGGTACCGAGGGCGATGGGGCATGCAAGCCGTCGTCACAGACCATGACGCGGCATGTGGACGCGAGACGCGGTGGTCGGTGCCGTAATGTTCGTGTGTTGGGAGTCCGGCTTGCCCGCTTGCATTACAATTGGGTCGGAGTTGGTGGGGGTGGGAAACATGTCGTTTGCTCTGACGGGAATACGAAATGTATATGCTAATACATTTCGTATTCCCGTCACATACATATTCAAATTTCTTGCTTACTCGCTTGTGTTGGTCATTTGTGTATAATTTGTTATTTGTTTTCAACTAAGGAAGGTGGGTGATAAAATGCCGGTAATATGATTACGAGCATTTAATTAACTGTCTTCCCAAAAAAGCAGAGGTTTTAACATTCGGCTGTATATTTTTATGTTTTTTACCTCAAAAGTCAGTCATTTATGAACCGATTTTAAAAAGTCCTTCTGTTTGGGAAGTTATACTCCCGTTTAGTTTCATTCAAATTTAGTGAAGTTTTGATATGTGGTTTGTGTAATTTGATAAGTCAGTTGTTGCAGTTCTACTACTAAGTATATAAATATAGCTCGTGCTGCTTGCTGCCTCGTGGTCTAGGGGTAGCCTATTCGACTCAGATCATGAGGTCCAGTGTTCAATGCCTGGGTCGGGCAAAGGTGCTATTTAGGTTTTTTCGAGGTTTTTCTCGAATATCTAAAATCTCAGTAGCAGCTTGGAGTTTAGTTGAGTGGTGTATTACCACTCCCGAGACCATGTTTCGGATGAGCACGTAAAGCTGTCGATCCCGGTTATCGCTAGATATAGTCGGTAATCGTTAATATATCGGTAAACCACGGTGAACCTGAAAGTCTATAGCCCTTCGGTTTAGTCTGCCTGCCACGCAATGAAGCCGGGCGTGATGATACTAAGAATATAGCTAGCTATACTCGTCCGCTAAAATTAGACGGCGATAAAAATATGGACTATAATCTATATAGAATCACATTTTCTCACCGTATGCCAATTTTCATCGAGTTTGGTCAATCCGTTCTTGAGTTATAACGGGACATAGATATACAGATCGGTACATAGACAAAAATGTGTAAAAATAAAATCTATGTCAGTGAGTTATAACACGAATATTTGAGATTTTTTATGCAGTTATGCACAAACAATCATTATAAAATATAATAGTATAGATTACTACTACTCTGTTGCTGCAATAGTTTAAGGGTAACGGATTCGATAGTGGTAGATAACGCGTGAAGATCACACTGAGGTAGGTTAGGATCTTGGGTCGGGCAATGACTTTTTAACAATCTTTTTTAATGGTAACATCCCCATGACACAATGTGTGATTTAGGTAAAATAAAATTTTGATCGACGCTTAAAAATGATTAATCACGAATAAAATGAGCTTTCGCAGTGTTACAGTTTATTTTTTCTTTTCTTTGTCGCTAGAAAACCAAGCTTGGTTAGAGCCGTATAGTTTATATACCAAAATATCGAAAGTCGAAACACATTTCGCGGGAAAATCTTGTGCGTGATAACACGGACATATTATTATATTCTATACAAATATAATTTAAAAATATAGCGCCTGCGAATAGACAACAGCGATTTTCCCAGATTTTCATTTCCACTTAATTACTTTAAAAATATAGGTAGGCTTTTTTATTAGTTATTTGTTTTAAGCTGTC
This sequence comes from Apodemia mormo, assembly GCA_036924255.1. Lineage (NCBI taxonomy): Eukaryota > Metazoa > Arthropoda > Insecta > Lepidoptera > Riodinidae > Apodemia > Apodemia mormo. The sequence goes on along the minus strand of JAUPFN010000003.1, from coordinate 28,374,476 downwards.
TTCGAATTATACTATGGACTGGTTTCCTAGCAAAGCCAAATCAGTTTTTTAAAGCCCAAAAATGTAATATCGCAGAATAGAATTTAAACTTATGCGTGAGGCGTTACAGTTCTGCCACACGATTGGTACATTACCCCATTAACGTCTTTGGCATCCAAATGCGATCCTTTACCATCATCAGTCCATCAGAATCCGTCATGATCACGTTAAAGTAAGAAAGTTTTAAAAGCATTAAATTACTAAACAAAATTGATTCTCTATTCCGCATTCCGTTAGATACTTTAGGGTTCTTATGCACAGGAATGGCTTTTTCTCCACTAACACGTAAACTATAAAACACTTTTACTGGACATAAAGTATATTAAATATTTTCTTCGTTATATTTTTGTTATAATAATTGTATCTAGTGACAATTGCGAATTAGGTAGGTACACCAAATTATTCATCCGGCGGTAGACCAGACTCGTCTGTTTATAAACGTTAGAAACAATAAATTCTACATCAATTTGAAACATTTCGCGGTTCAAAATGGAAATGTGTGGCCGTTAAGTATACCCATGGAATTTATTATACCTACCCATATTGGGTGAAATTTGGCCATACTAAGATTTTAGTAATCTAAGTTAGATGGTCAGAGTAAACAAAATTTGTTTCTGAGCATTTGAGTACAGCCGGTTTTGGCTTAGACCATTGGACACACTTTTATTTTCTTGTGATATCGTGGTGCACGAAAAAAGCTATTTTACTATTTTAGACGTTCTCTTTGTCTGCTAAAGATTTATTGCACAGGAACTGCCATAACGATATATTTATTAGAAGTTCAACTAGCACATTTATTCGCCGCTACTAGACTACGAGGGTGGATTCAAAAGTATTCGGCCTAACCAAGAAAATAAACAATAAACACATACTAAATCAGTAATATTTTTATTTTTCTACGTAATCACCACCAAGTTCGATGAACTTTTGCTATTTGAGATTTTTTTTTCAACGGTCTAAATCTTTTGAATGCGAGATCAAAAGATTTAGACCGTTGAAAAAAAAAAATTTCCTTAGAGACAAAATATGCGTCTACTGCTGTTTTGACTTCATCGTTTGTCGAAAATCTTTGACCTACCAAGTGATTTTTTTGGGAACAGAAAGAAGTCTGACGTGCCGGATCATGTGAATAAGGCGGATGCGGTAATAGTTCAAAGCCAATTGTGGATTTCATCCATTGATTGCACAGACGAGTGAACACGTGCGTTATCTTGATGAAACAGGACTTTTCTTCTGAGCATTCCTGGAGGTTTTTCTTTTATTTCCTCCCGTAAATGACGTAGTAAGACACAGTAGTAATCAGAGATTATAGTCTGATCTGACTGACTGATTCAAGATAATCAATCATAATCACACCCTTCAAGCCCCAGAATACTGAAGTCATTACCTTAATTGCCGACAAAAGCGCCTTAGCCTTTTTGGGGGCTGGTGAACCATATTTGATTGTTTGGTTGGTTTTGGAGGTGGGATTATAGTATTAGTAAATTCCGCGGTAGCCAACACTACCATCAGCTACCACCATCAGTCATCAACTCTTTCGTCTAACCACGATAGTTATCTCTTACTAATCACAACGGTTTTGTCTCGTCTAACCACGATGGTTATCTCTTATCAACCACGATGGTTATCTCTTACCAACCACGATGGTCATTTCTCAATCATTCAAATCCCTATCACTCACTTCATATATTTTTAACCATAACGGTTATCCTTCACGACTTCTTACCATGATGGTTAACACAAATTAATCAAGAATATTTACGCTCATTCGAAATACCTTACCTGCTTCTTAAATTACCTTTTGCCTCGCAAAACCAAAAACCGTTACCTCATCGTACCAACCTGAAGATGAAACATGAACACCACTATCAGGAGAAGACAAACAAAACATCACAAGGAAACTAGCTACGGGCAAAAAAGAAAACGCAAGAAATCACTTTATTCAAAAAGAAACGGACGAACGGTTAGCGGCGATCACCGTTATGAACTAACACTGGCACAATGCACAATCACTATGAAGAACTGGAAACCGCTTTTTGAACTGGCTCCCTCGGGCTCAATGACCTGGACATGGTGAAGCCGCGAAGGTCTCAGAAGCCCCGACGCCCAGCTTGCAGCCAGCTTAGTGAACCAAACCCGGGCGGCAAGTACTGATGACACTGACACACTGATATCCAGCCCTTAAAAGGACTATTGCCGACGAAGACCCGATCACCATGCCGTTCTTAGAAGAACGCAACGAACGCTCTAGAAGGAACGCCCGATCGTAACGAAACGGGTCATACCAAACACAGTCACACACCTAACTCTCAGTCTAATACAAATTTACTTTATGACACTGCCGCCGTGTTGACGCAGACTAATGTCGCCGCCAGTGTTGGTAGACCCGGGAAATATTATTATTGTATCAGGGCCATAAAATTATTGTATTTTCAATAAAATTATTGTACATATCAAAATTAGATTTGATTGTCGCCTGAAAGCATTAGTTTAAAAGATAATCAATGAAGAAATTCTATTTATATGATATTCTGAAAATTATTAAGCATTTTTTAATACAATTTTTCAGTCAATTATCTACATACTTGAGAACACGCTTGAGAACAAAAAGTATGTAAAGAATTTACTTGAGAACTCAGTTATTGCTAACTACTAAGGCGGGTAAGAAGGCTGGCCACAATGGCCTTTCTCTTGTCTGAGATCGTAATATATCTTAAAAAATGGGTAATTATTTTCAGTATAAAGTAGTAATATAGAAATTCTCGAAAGATGTATTAGAAAAATGTAATACATTTTTTGCCAGTCTCCATAGTGAGTAGTTCGACGTAATTACAAAAAAAACAATTCCGCCATGTTGAATATTCTTGTTTTACACATGGAGTAAACATAAGAGAGAAAGGAGAACCACCTCTGTGAATAGAAACGTCCATCAAAAAGCATCAAACATCAGTCTCGTTGTCGCTGTTAAATAATTTTAGAAAGAAAGCAGTAAAAGTAATTATATATTGCTATTTAATTTTATTTATCAAAATATAGAATATTTTAGCTCATTTGCCCATTAAAATACTATTGTGATAAATCTAAATACGACAAAACTTACAACTCTTATTGCAAAATGTCAGTAATTTATAAAAAGTCCAAATATTATTTTATTAATACTTCTTTAGAGACCTTTACAAATGAAACTTGTTTTTAAATAATAAAACAACAATTCTGACACGAATTTTGTTATAAGGCATGATATTCAATTTACGAATCGAAGCGATGTATTCAGCGTGGACAGTGTTCTTTGACTCAAACATTTAAACAATAACTATTTTTTAAAGTAAATAATAATTTCGTAGAGAAAATTATTATCGTCCAAATACCTGTATTTTTGTCAAGATAGTACGCTTAGGACTGAGGATTAAAAAAATCATGAGATTATGGTACATGTACAATAATTATTGTACGTCTGCTGACATTGGTCGCCGCTCCGCGGGGAACGATGCGAGCCTAGGCAGTGTGAGTGCACCCCCCACGGGCCGCACCGCCGCGCTGCCTGGGGCTGTGTCGCCGGACCTCCAACCTTTTTAGCGTAAGGCAAACTCGTTCACAGCTATTATTTTTCTGCTAGAAATATTCATACTTTGTTTCACAATTTTGTAATTTTTTAAGGTTTTCCCTTTCTTTTTTTTTGACTGTTGAGAATTTAAATACTGTATAAAATAGAACGAATTGAGAAATAAAGACACATTTTAACAGCGTAACCTAAACAGTGTGTTTTATTTAACCGAAACTTCGCCTAGTCCAGCTGTTGTTGAAGCCATCGTCGCGCTATCCTAATCTGGGGAGACCTTCTGCTGCTATGAGCGCCTAGCGGTACCGACGACACACACCAACGCCGCAACAGTAAATATATGAAGTTAAAAGGAAAACTACCTTAGCGGCTTAGAAGGTTTTACAAGTTTTTGAGTAATAGTCGACCAAATTATAAAATGTACTTAGAGAAGATTTTTGGTGAACCTATGGTACGCATATGTATTTGTCTTTGACGTTGAAACGCATTATTGTGATGGGCAACTTCGGAACCCTACATTGTGTTTGGCCTGACACGTACTTTACCAATTTATTTCTGCCGCAATAGCATCAGCATAATATGTCACTTTTGTGAAGTTTTGTGTTTCGGTTCAATGAACGGTGTGTGGGATATGAATGACAGTGCATCAATAACATTGTCAGTCTACAGGCACTGGTTATTTCGTTCCACCAGAAAATAATTATGTTTGTTTGCTATATTATGACTTAAAAATATATTCTCAAATATATCGCCGCTGTGGTCTAATGGTCCGGCATCGGTGTTGACCACATGAGATCCCGAGTTTGATTCCTAGGTTGGGCAATTCAAAAATATGTTTCAGTTTTCTGATAAAAACAATGTTGCCCGGAATCAGGAAAGTGCCCGGTTGGCGACAGACTTGCCACTTATCACATTGTGGGACAAAGTATCTTCGGCTAGTCATAGATGTACTTGTTGTATCTCTGCCTATCTCTTCGAGGATACGGGCAAGGATACTCAAATATTACTCGTTTACTTCCGCACAGTAAACGCTTCAGTTATTTTTATAATATACCTATCAGTTGACTCGCGCAGATTCAATTATAATTCATGCAATCTTCATTCCCTATTTAAGCCCCTTAAAGGGATATTTTTAACTTCTCGCTATGTATATAGGATAAGGAAGTTACTGATTTTGACCGATTATCGAAAATCAAGTTTTCACCGGATCTCAACGTTTTGAGGTTCTAAGACCTTTTCAGAATATTTTCGCGATGATGTCAGTATGTATGTAGTGTGTGTATGTGTAAACATCTCATAACTTTAAAACGGCTTGAACGATCGAATGGCATTCGATTGGATCCCGCTCTACTTAGCTTTCCTGAAATTTTTAACAAATTCGGTCCTAGAGATTTTGAGAACTTGAAAAAAATGCTGGAGAAACGAAATTTTTAAACATAACTACCGAATTAATGTACCAATTAAGTACAAAATCTAATTATTTCTTTTCCTAAAAACGCCGTCTTATACATGAATTGCATCAAAATCGGTTTATCCGTTCGAGAGTTATCGTTGACAAAAAATTTTGAAACTAATTATTTTTATCTTATACTACAGTACAAGATAAAAAATTAACATGAAGAAGTTAGAACAATTAATGTAGTTTTAGTACCTAAAAACTACGGTAAATGCTGTTTTAAAAATTAAAATCTAATGGAATTTTCAAAACTTACAGCCTCTTAAATATTAAAATACGTTGTTTGTAGCCAACTTACTTCATATTTTTAAAATAATGTTCAGGCTAATATACTAATTTATTTAAAAACCTAATCAGTTTTTCTACTTAAAAAAATCTGTCAAATACCATAAATCGGAATATAATCGGTTGATTCGTTCAGGATTTATCAATGACGCAAGTTTTTGAAAATAAGTTTTTTGACATTTCTTCGACAATTTTTAACCTATTCATTTCGGAAAACTTAAAGTTAAAAAATTGCTTTAAAAAAGGTCAAAACCAATCATCATTTTGAAAATACACACCACAAACTTCAGATTTTTGAACTCTTTGAGTTCAATAATTCATGCCTAGATATAGTTTTTGCTGCGTTGAGTTTAAAACACCTCAATACAGCGGGAAGTTTCAGGGATGGCCTGCAGGGTTAACCGGTTTACAGATTTTTTAAAAGTAGTCTATATATTTGATCCCGTCTTTTCAACAATTTCTTTGTCAAACTTCATCAAAATCGGGTCAGCGATTTATCTATGAAGTGTAAGAGACAGATAGATAGACTTTCTCATTTTTAATATTTATGTACTCATAATGTTGGATATTATGAACTCATAATATGTACTCATAATGTATGGAGTATGAATACAATGTCAAGGCACCTTTTAAGTAAGTACCCTTTGTGTACTTAGAAGGTAGAAGAAAACTTAATTATGCAGCAGGCGAAAACTGAATTATTTTTTTTGAATAATTGGCCATTTTATTTGCATAAGTTTTTGTACACAAAAAAAACTGTTTATGTACAAATAAAAGAGTATTTAAAATATGAGTAATAAAGGGATGTGATAGGATTCGTGAATCAAGCGCGCTCGGTTCCGCATCACCAACCACCCCACCTGCTGAATCACCTGTTGTACGGGCGAAGTGACCCGTCTGCTGAGGAAACCGTTAAACGTTCATCATTCTGTTTACTTTAAAAATTAATAATCTTCAAGTGTAAGGCACTTCCTAACTTCGAGCTTCGCCGTATCCAAATCCTTGCCAAATTGAACCACTACAACGACATACATTCGTTATTTTTTATTTTTAAATATGTAAACAGATTTATACTAATTACAAAAATCTATATTAATATTATAAATGCGAAAGTTTGGATGTTTGGATGGATGGATGGTTTGTTACTCAATCACGCAAAAACTACAGAACAGATTTGAATGAAATTTGGCACATAGGTATATGATGACCTGGAATGGCACATAGGCTGATATAAAAAACCCAAGATACACAATCAGTGTCTTTAAAACGTTCTCCAAAACTGAGCGCATAATTTTAAATTGTGCGCTCATTTCAAATAGAATCGCGTCGGTCGCGACACTCAATTTTATTTCTTTTTGTACATTGCTTTGTAAAAACAACTATAAATCTTGCGCCTAAGGTTGGATATGCAAGGACATATGTTTTTGGCATATCTATAACTACTTAAATGAAATTAGCGACACTTTTGAGTGTCAATTTTGTTCAGGACTGTGCGTCTTGGATTTTTTATATCAATGCACATAGGCTACTTTTTATCCCGAAAAAATTATGAGATCCCGCGACATTCGCCAAAAACTTTTATAATACAGCGGACTGCACGCTGCAGCTAGTGTATAATAAACATAAATCATAAAACGTAAACCAAATAATGGTAATTACACAATAACTGTGCCGAATGGGTAAACTGCAACTACATTAATTAAATTAAAACTAAATCTTTTAATATGTTATATTAAAAATGTATTTAATTAAGTTTACAAAATTGATTTAAAATATTGTTTCATATTAAAATTATACAATCCATGAGATGCTGGACAAAATTATTTGTAACAGAATTATTCTATCATTTATAAACAATAATATGAGCTAAGCTTATATACTTTATGAATACAAACCAAAAAATGCAAATTAAAAAACTAATCTTAATAATTAATACAGGTACATGCTTATTTAATTCTGATTAATAATAAATAAAATTAACAATCATGTAGGCATACTATTAACGTCTCATTAATCAACATGTTTGTTGCTGTTTAGATACTTCTAATATAAATAAATAAATAAATATTTACGGGACAAATTACACTTACTGATCAACCCCAAAGTAAGCAAATTATTTGCTTGTGTATTGGGTGTTAGTCAACGATACTAAAGTATCTTCACGCCCATATCCCCGAAGGGATAGGCAGAGGTGCAACAAGTGCACCCACGATTAGCCGAAGATACTTGGTCCCACAAATGTGATAGGTGGCAAGCCTATCGCCAACCGGGCACTTTCCAATCCCGGCCAACTTTGTGTTTCTCAGAAAACTGAAAAAACACTTTTTTTATCTGCCCGACCCGGGAATCGAACCCGGGACCTCATGTGGTAAACGCCAACGCTGGACCGCTAGACCACAGAGGCGATAGTACATAGAAATACATAGAAATACATAGAAATACATATATAAATACCAGAATATATTTAATAAACACCCAAACCCGGAAATACAAACATTTATGCTCATCACACAAATGCTTGTCCCCGTCGGGGATCGAACCCGAGCTCCGTTGATTGCGTAGTCAGGATCGCTAACCACTCGACCAACGGGGCGATCAAATATCTTACTGAGGTTCTGCATTTAAAGCGAAGTATTGTTTTAAAAATCAAACAGTATTAAATTCAAAACCAGCCAAAAATAGCAGCAAAATATCAAAAATAGTTAGGAAAATCTAAAATCGACTCATTAACATTATTTTGATTTTTTTTAAATCAAAAACAAATATTGAAAAAGGATAAAGAATTACACGCATGTACGGCGACGTAGTGAAGACAATATTAAGAAATGTCAGTCGTGCCAAAAACCAAAGAATCGACTTTTCAACCAAAGAAAAAGCTGATATTATCTGTTTGACATAAGTATATAATGTTAGACTCCGAGATTGGACTGGGACAATATTTGAATACGACGATCTACCTATTTAGGCGTCAAAACAGTAAATTTCGTAAGTGTATGTATGTCTATAAGTCAGTATTTTTTTATGTTTATATGATTGTATGTTGGTATGTTTATGTTTGTACACCGATTTCTCGGGAATTCGAAGACATAACGAGATAACTCTTTTTGATTTAAATCAGGTATATTCCAACTTATGAAACAGTCCAAGTTTTATAAAAATCATTTCAGTAATTTTTGAAATATGACTACAGTTATTTGAAGCCAGGGATCATCTTATTACTAAAACTACTACCAGGGAACGTTATTACTTAAAATTATTTCCATCTTTTAATTATATTCCTCTAAAGCGTTAAGACTCACCGATGGACAAACCAACGGACGGCGGTCCTTATAATTTTTAATCATTTTTTTTGTTATGTAAGGTATTACAGCATTAACTTATATTATTACTTAATGTCATTATTTATTTAAACTTTAATAGTAATAATGTGTATTTAACGTCTAGTTAAACGAATAAGAACGTCATACATAGCGAAATTGTGACATAACCACATATCGAGAGAAAGTAGTGATTCATGCAATTATTGTTTGACATCTCTACGACAAGCCTCCAATTAAAAACTTCAAATAATATCTGAAATACTGCCATATTAGGCTAGTTTAGATAATTTTGGAAACAAAAGAAAATTATAGTAAGGTGAAACCCATTGCAAATGGAAGAAATAAGACCAAAATAAGAGGAAAAATAAATTACGGGCGATTTGAGTTCAGGAATTGTGAGGGGAGGGGGATTTGAAAGGGAAAAACGGTTTATCACGAGTCCTATCGAAAAAAGTTGAACCAACTTTTTTTTCGATAGGATTCGTAGTTTTGCCGAAAATCATAATAAACCGTTTTTCCCCCTTAAAATCCCCCCCTCACACTTCTCGAACTCAAATCACCCGTAATTTATCTTCCCTCTTATTTTGGCTTTATTTTCTTCCATTTTCAATGGGTTTCATCCTACTATAATTTTCTTTTGTTTTTGATTAATTTCAGAGGGATCGGCCCCGGTCTATTTTTAAACTGATTAAAAATTGCAATGCATTTGCGTTGAAGTCTTACTATTTCCATGAAGTGGTGAATTATACAACAGTTGCATTTCTGACGTTGTTAACAATAAGAATAATCAATTTAAGAAAGAAAAAGAAAAAACTAACTCACAGACTAAGCTCTCAACGAACAACTCAAATTGCCAAACAGACAGGCTAAAATTCAGCTACTAATTATAGTAATATTACGAGTATCACGTCCGGATCTTAGTGTGAAGTTTGAAGATTCAACCTTTATGAAGGTAAAATTAAATATATTATAAAATCCACAGACCAAATATAATTCTGTGATAAAATTAATTTGATATTCATCTTTAAGTTTTGAGAAATATTCGCATGGAAAAGTTAACATTTAAGTACTTTACTGGACATGTATTTAAAAATACTGTATGTGACTTTTTTATATAGAAAAGGGGGCAATCGCACAGGAGGCTTATGTGCATACGGTCGCCCATAAGCAATTACAGTACCAGAGGTCTTACAGATGCGTTGTCGGAATTTTAAGAATAAGTAAGCTCTTTACTTGTAGGTCCTTAAGTCGTATCAAGACAAGACCTAAAATGTATATGTTTAGATACTACAAGCGTAAATAACAACTTAAATAACGTAAAAATATGCTATTTAACATCTAAATATTAAACTATAAATAATTTACTTAGAATGATTAAAATCACTAAAAGGACTTAAGCTCAACATATTGCTTTAGAAGTAACGGTTTATCAAGATCGGCGCGTCCCCGTATTTAGGTACGGAGCAAGATGTGAATGCCTGCATACATTCAGCGTGTACAATTTCAGACACGATCTGCTTCGCAGATTTTTAAGCCCGAAGGATTCGCTCCAACTGGAGCGAATAGGTAAACTTACCTAGACCATAAAGCGAAGCTTAGTTTTGTATTTGGAGATAATGACCTAACTTCATTTGTTCAATAAGTATTTCTATTAAAACACATTTTTGAATTGTTCGACCCGGGAATCGAACACGGGACCTCATGTGGTTCTAAAAACGTTAATTAATTGTGCTCTTTCTTTTTATGACGGCAGAATATATTTGGCTAATTATGCAGATCATGGTTGCTGCCTCTTATCGCAGTGTAATATTCGTGATGATATATTTTACTTAAAATCTGTATAAACAATTATTGGTGATCAACCTCTTATTATTACATCTATTTAATATCATCCTAGCTTCACCATTACCGAAGCAAGAACTTATAGTACTCGTCAAACTCTGAATATACAGACCAGACTTTACAACGATCTGGAAAATTTACACAATTTTTATTTCACTTAATACCTTATTAAATCTATTGAAAGCATTAAAATATCAAATCTTATACCATAAATTAGAAAGTACATTGGTCTATCTTTTACATTGCCAAGAATCTTAAGGAGAAAAGGGTCTTTTAGCCCTTAAAAATCTACATAAGCTAAGCCGTGAAAGAAAATGTACGATATAATATATTTAAACACAATTGCTGCCTTTTATATCATATTTAACAGAAAAAATTTAGAAAATCAGGTTTACTTTGAACTACCGAAGTATAACGTCAACTCACACGAAAATGAGATGTTCTCACAGGATATTCTATTTTGAAATATAATGTCAAATCGTTTAAGTTCACAAAAGATGCACACCTGATCACGAACAATTTGCAATAAAAGCAGCAAAGAATTAAATAACATTTAATTCTTATACGCAGATTACCACGGATGGTTTCTGAAGAGACGACCTTTACAAGAGCAAGTTGCATTGCACGTTCCATATCCACAAACATTAGTCACCGTCTGTAGCTCCTTACAGTTGGCGAAGACATCTTTTACAGGGCATGAGTTGTTACACAGAGCGTCAGAGATGCAGTGGTTTGGGCAATCCCCGCATTTCGGCCCAACTTTGTAGGGATACTGCGTGATAGTATCAAAGTTACCACTGAAAAAAATTAGATTAATATGTTAGAATATATTTGTTGTAATTTTTAACATATGTTGCTGTAAATAATGAAGATTCAAATCCAATGTCAAGTCATGTAATTATTATACGGATTTTTCCAATATAGAAAAAATCTTACATTCAGTAATTAGTGCATTTAATAAAATAAGTACATAGTGTCTAATTAATCTCGTAGTAGTTTAGTTTGGTAAATGACGTATTGGCAACCCATATTCCTAGATCACAAACCGATTTGGTATTTATGATGGCAAAATTTTACATATCGAGAAAATTTTTCTTATTAGCTTTAGAATTTCCTATTTTATGTAGCTGTGACGTCCGGTGTTGGTTGATTATAATTAATAAAAAACTTGGTTGGTCTTTGGTAGGTAGGTACATCTATTTAATAGTTCCATGCTATTTATTCATGACATTTTGAAGTATTTCTATATTTTCATTGTCTAGTAATTGACATTGGTTCACACTCGAGATAATAGTTCCATGGGTTGATCAATTTATTACATTCGATTTCATGAGATAATGAAACATATATCTTTTAGCAAGCATAGGTAATATACAGCCAACTTATTTGAAGTTAGATTCTTAAATATATTGATTTAAATTAAGACTAAACGAACGTTTCTCACTTCAAAAAAAATTGAGCTCCACTTATAAAAAGAATCAAGTAGGTAAACAATTTTTTGAGGCATGCACTTCAGGATTTTCTAAACTATTTACAATGTTTCTAACATACAACCAATGTAGATATACAACCAGGACGTTAATTATTAGTGATTGGTATATTAATTAACTGATTAGTTTACAGAAACACTAAGTTGCATCATAGTCAAGGATAGCCATTAAGCGGAGAATCCCTTTTATTGTTCTTCCTTAATTACTGTGGTGCAATGCGTGGTACAATGAGTTGCGTTTATGTTATGTTTTGGATTATGAGACACAGGTTGTATATATATCACTTTAAATATAAACTTTAGGAAATTTTTAAAAGGCATTTCACAAAATCGCCCAACTGAAATTTAGATATTTTCTAATTGATGCGGGAGCTGGACGTCGTCGTCCATATAGTGCACCCAGTGCTGGTAAAATGAAAATAGTATTGATGCTTTTAATATTTTAATTATTACTACGCGGTACTAATTTTGGCACACGGACGTAGCGGATTTTATAGTATTCTCTTTTATTCCTTTTTGAAATAAAAAATAAATAAATATTATTTAAGTGACTTATTTTTGCATAAGAATAGAATATAGTTTTATTCTATGCCAATTTCTATAGGAAATTGTCATTTTTTGATAACAAAAAACCCAGTTAATTTTCGTTGAAATAGGCATATTTGCTTAATTAATTAGATATAGTTATAGATCTTTTAGGAAAAAAGTAATTCATTCAGGCACAATTGTTGGATATTTCTGGTGATTTAATTTATTTTCTAATAAAGTTTGTTGATTCTAGCAGTAGCAATACCTTTTGGAAAAATATCTTCTTTGCGTAATTGTCGAAACTTGATTTCGGAGAACATTTATGATAAGAAATACAATTGATGATTAAAAAATCTGTTTCATTGAAGGAATATTTAAAAGATGAAACTATCTAATGGTAACATTTAATTAAATAAAAGTATCTTACAATATGCAAAATTAGGAGTTGGAAAATTTTTATTTCTCGTCAAAAGTTGGTCTAAAATGTAAACTGCCTCTTAAGCGAAAAATGCATTTTCAATTTAATTTTTAAGAGGTAGATGTCTTTGAAATTTATCAGATTTAAATCTTTTAAGAACTAAATACTTAATGAGACAAAATCTCACGTTTCTTAGACAACAATCAAGTTTAAATACCTACTATCAAAGTTCAATCTAAAATAAGGATACAAATAATTATAAAAACGGTTTCCCACGGATATAATGCTTGCAATTTATTAAATGAATACTAGATTTAATAAGATTATTTGAAGATGTATGTTTCTTTATCAGTAATCAATTAATTAAAGGACTAAAATTATATAAATGCACAGTTTGAGTCGTTATTTTCACAGCTTTTTGAATTTCTACTTAATTTAAGATAGGGACTATTTTAAATTAAGTAGGAGTATTTTAAATTAAGTATTCATTAGGGAAAACAACATTAAATAACAAAAAAATATCGCTTACCACGTAAGATAAGCATAACTATATTCCTCTTAGTATGGAACAACTCTTTGTTTTATGTAATTGTTAACCAAACTAAACGCTTAATATCAACTCTTTTTCTATATGTATGTCTCAATTTAAAGTGAAGTTTTAAAAATAGAAAATATAGAAATCGTAGGAATCTTATAAAAGTTACATTAAATAAAATATTAGCGGAATGTATCTCAAAACAGATTATAATTAATTATTAATGACACCTTAAATCCATCGGCTGCTGTTTTTATCGCAAATTCTAGAACAGTATCAAGTTTTACATGTCCCCCTTTTTAAGTCACGGGGTAGCAAGTAAACAGATAACCAAAGACGTTAAAGGTGCGTTATCCTCCGTTTTGCAAGAATGTCCCTAATTCCAGATGCTTCTATGCATTTCTGCTGTCTCTTCTGCTTCGAAACATTTTCTGCCGTCAAACGGTAGCAAAACATAAGGCTGAGAAAAATACCTGTCACTACTATGAATTAATATTTAATCAAATGTAATCAGCCTTAGAAATGCAGTGAAAAGCGATTCCGCCGGACTTATACATTAGTAAAATCCATACTAATATTATAAATATGAAAGTATGTCTATCTGCCTGTCTATTTTGGTTGTCCTGTTGGTCGCATATTTTTGCGGTAGGTGTAAATATCCTATGAGCGTCTTTAAATAAACGTTTACATTTAACCCTAAAGCTCTATACATATTGATTCATATATTTATATTCATGTTACGTAGAAATTCCTAAAGCTTGTATCTAAGACTGGGAAACGTCGAGTTATTTTACGCGAATACATTTGGCAATTACGAGTATGTTTTAGCAGTCTTATATAAAATCTTTTATAAACCTACGACTGACTTTATAAGCGAAAAATTAAGTCATTCAATCAATCAATATGTAAAGTGTGTTCTTAAAAGTGCAGCTGGTCGGTAAGTTGTAAAACGATAGTACCAAATCCGGGCGAGATGTTGCGCTTTTTTATATTATACCTATAGCAAACAAGCTGATGGTTCTCCTGACGGAAAGATACACTCATATCCCATGCTTATAGACACCAGAGATGTTAATGGTTCGTTGTTATCCATCTAGCAGGGATGCTGAATGTATAAGTTACCCTCCAACCCAAAACATTTTTGCTTTTGGGATAGATAAGGCGGGGCTTACAAACCTGGACGAGATTTTGCAGAACTCTACGATCTTGTTAGTAGATACGATGTTAGTGACATAAATTAGCCTTTTCTCAATTTTTGCAAAATATATAACTCAGTCATCTAGTAGTCACGTTGATACTGACAGTTATTTTACGAACTGTCTGATGCAAAGGGTTTATTCTTCAAACGGGGTTCGGACTAACACGAGGTAAAATTCTCAAGCTTGTCTCTTTTCACTAGGGGCGCCATCTGCTTGTTTTTTGCCTTATGATTTTTTTTCCATGTAAGAACAGGAGGCTCACCTGGTAGAAAGTGACCACCGCCGCCCATGGACAAGTAAACTACCAGAGGTCTTGCAGTTTTTAGAAATGAGTAAGCTCTTTTCTTTTATTTAACGGCTTATTAATAACTAATTTAATAACTAATTTTAACGATAACTATTTCTCTTATTTAAAACTAACATATCTACGAATCAATGCGTAAAATCGCTACTAACGGGACTACAATTTTTTCCTGCAGATTTTGGCCTATTCAAAAAAATATATGAGAAACGAATGGATTAAAAACTTTTAACCGACTTTATGCGTACATTAAAGTCATAGCCAAAAATAGCAATATGTTTAGCATATGCATTTCTAATAACATGCTAACATCCTTAGCTTAGACCAACGTTGGTCCATATCGAAAATCGAAACTAAGTATTTTCAACTTTGGGTCAGGTGTCTTATAATTTTTGAATGTCAAGTGGGTTACTAATAAAAAGCTTCATACACTAACATTCTTGAAAATTTTATTTTGCTTACCCAGGACAATAGTGGCAAACGTAGTTGTAAAAATGTCCCCAAGGCCCTCCTTTACAATGTGCGACCCCACAACCCACCTTGTGACTTGTGGCCCATACCATCTGAGTGTAGTGACCCACAGCTTTTAAATCTCGAACTGGATAACCATAAGTGAAGTTTTGGTATTCAAGAAACCATGTTTTTATAGCAAAAAACCTGAAATATTAAAGAATGACAATTACTTTTGTCGTCAGTAATTTTCCGCACTATATTAGTAAGACTGGTTTCCAGAGACAAAATAATCAAGTTGTTTTAAACGTCGGTCGTTATATATAATACTTTGATTACAATCAATGTGTACCCTACTGTTAAGAATTTTCTGAGACATATAAACAAAAATATTAACATCTCTTATCGTTCCTGTATGAGCGAAAATATAATAACATAGACATTTTTCAAGCTAAAGCTGGACAGAACTTTAAATATACACACACACACACTCGCACGTGTGTGTTTGACACTATTTTTTTTACTTTTCAACTAATCGATCTTTTAGCTAAGACAACATTTTAGAGCTCAAATATTGAGTTCAAGCTAAAGCTGGACATAACTTTAAATACACACACACAAATAAATAACCACTTCTTCTTCATGTCTGGTGAAAACGCATTTTAATTATATGTCAATTATTTCTAATTTCTCAGCGTGGGGCCCGGAGGCCCCTAATAAACAAAAGATCTAATTTCCCGCCAGGGATGTTCTAAGAGACAATTGAAAACTATACATTCCTGTCACTACCAAAGTGCAACTAGGTGCTAGCATTCTTTGACGACTTGTCTAGGTACAGTTCCAAAGCTTTGCCTGTTGCTACCGCCATGACGCCTGTGTTTCTTCTTCCAATTATCCTGTTTGAAGGGTATGGTTTTCATTGATTTTTCGGATGCAGTCTTACGACGTGACTTGGATAGTAAAGTATCATTAACTGATTTGATTTTTATCGTTATTTCATCTTTAACCATCACAAAAGCTGCCAAGCTTGTATGATATTCTAAACTATATAAACCAGAATATATGTCTACAGTAATCTTTTTTTGTATATTTTCTTTGTGTTGGTGCCCACCACCCTTGAAGAACAGACCATCAGCCATTCTGCTAGGCAGTTCGTAAAAGGCGAACTATTTGGCCAAACGTGACTATTCGGTGGTTCTGCAGTCTCGCAAGGGTCTGGTACTTAATTTATAAAGCTTTAGGTATAAATTACAGACAGTATGATAATAATATCACAAGTACGTATCATACTCATAGGGTTACAAGGTTTACGAGGACTTTAATTATCCATTCACGAGCTACCTATTATTATGTGGTTAAAGTTGAGTGATCGTGATGAGCTGACAGAATAAATCGGATAAGGAAATACAGATGCTAAAAAAACAAGAAACGCAAAAACTACAAACAATAAATATGTTTGTCAAGGTCTATTGTTACACTAAAAAACTTAAATATATAACGAGTAGCAAAAAAGACAGATGAAATAATAGACTGGGACACCTGCTTGCTTAAAACATATTTTTTAACCCGAAACGTAACTTGATAAAGGATAATATTTTTTACAGTTTGTATTTATTGATGTTCAATCGTAGTTCAAATACTACGATTTTGTACTTTAATCCTGATTATTTACATCAAAGGATAACAAACAAGCAGATAGCTATGAGAGCTCTACAATTTATGTTATGAGACGTTACTATCCGCGTGGCAGCATGATAATGTCACATTCATAAGTTTATCGGGTACCTTACCAACAAGAGAGTGTTTTTTATTAATTTGTTCGCCTTATAAGAATTTCTTGGTACAATGTAGATAAAAGATACAAGATATTTTTGAAGTGAAAACTTCTTTAGGCGCGTTGAGCGTTTGGTAGAGGGTAAAATCCTCGGTTCGCGTCACCGACATGCTAATGATAATAGTATATCTATAGCTATGTTTTGCATATAGTTTTAATTACTCTCAACTTAATAGTTCCGTGTTCACTTCTATCGGCAGTCCCACGACTGCTACTGTTTTTTTTTAATTCTGCGGTTGTTGCGCTTTGAATAAACACAAGCTTATGCATGTTCTCAATTCGTCGCGCATATATATATATATATATATATATATATATATATATATATATATATATATATATATATATATATATATATATATATATATATATATATATATATATATATATATATATATATATAATAATAATAATAATTCACGGGACAAATTACACTTACTGATCTAACCCCAAATTAAGCAAATTATTTGCTTGTGTTATGGGTGTTAGTCAACGATACTAACACATAGAAATACATATATAAATACCAGAATATAATATAATAAACACCCAAACCCGGAAATACAAACATTTATGCTCATCACACAAATGCTTGTCCCCGTCGGGGATCGAACCCGAGCCTCGTTGATTGCGTAGTCAGGGTCTCTAACCACTCGCATATATATATATATATATATATATATATATATATATATATATATATATATATATATATATATATATATTTAAATTAATATATACCTAGATGATATAAATAAAAAAGTAGTTAATGTGACACAGTTTAAATATTTATCTTACCATGGTGTTTTTTGCGCTGCCACAAATAAATTTTGTCCGCAAGTTCCTAAATATGGTACTGTGTTCTCCTTTGGGTTATTGTGAGTTAAATATTTGCATTTTTCTGCATAATTTTGCGCATGTCGTGCAGCCAAGGGGTGCCAAGACTGTAAAAAGATTTGATGTAGATTATTGGTCATGAATCCTGGTTCAAGTATCTATGAATAGATTTTTAAGATAAAATAATATTATTACAATAGAAGAGCTATTCCGCGGTGAAATTTTGTGGATCCTAACCACTCCAACTGCCATCCCCTCCATCTAATACAAGCTCACCGCGTCATCCCAGCAGAGTAGTTATTCGTATTTGACCACAGCATTTCTCTTATTCAGAAATACTTTGGACGGTGAAGCACTCTTATTAAGAATGATTTTTTTTAGTGTAGATTTGATAACACGTTGACTTTGACATCTACCCTTGTGCTTTGTAGGGCTTTAGACAATAAGTCACTACAAAACAACAGTGGAATGCCTAACATAGGCAAGTCGTAATGACTTATTTTTTACAGTCAAGCTTACAGTTTTTTTGTCTGCCATAATATACTCATCCGTTATTTGACTAAAGTACATATTTGTACGTATTATAAAGGACAAATTCTGTTAGAATACTTATTAGATATTGCCAAAAAACTGAAAAATTGCCTGTTATATTTTCTTATAAATAAAATGTTCTCCGTCGTCTAAAAGGTCGATATTTTAGGCTTACGTTGTACAAATATTTTACTAATTTCTAAATTAGTAAAATGGTAGTTATAATATTTAATAAAAACCTGGGTTTAATGAATATATCATTGAAAATGAAACAACAATGAAATGCACGCGCTAACTTACAATGAACCGTACGATCAAAGGTTTCTATACATTCTCGGTGTCACGTTTAACTGTATTTGTCACCCGGAAAGCTTTGAAATTTGTAATGTCTGTAACTTCTGAATTACTAAACTGACGACCTTAAAATTTTTAAGGATTTTTATCATAGCTTTTTCAAAACAAAAAATAATAAAGGACTTCGGACTACAGGTTAATAAATTAAAACTAAACATGTGTTTTGGCTTTCATCCCATAACTCATAGGAACGGTGCTGAATTTTGGGATGAAAAGTATTTTATATGTTGCTCCAGGCTCTCAGCTATCACTATGCCAAATTTCATTATTCGCTGTCCACTAGTTTTTGCGTGATTAACGCACAAATTAACAGACAGTCAGTCAAAAATTCAAATAATTAGTTTTTCGCTTCGTTTATTATTTTTTTTAAACTTTTATATACAGAGATTATTTTTTTACTCTTTAATTATATGTACAGATAATTGATACTAAATTGTTATTACAATTTATTATAAATATTCTAAAAGTATACAATATAAATCAGTTACACAGACTGAAGGGTTCTGTAGAATAAAAAACAAGCTAAGTATGAGTAGTTATATCTAGTCCTTTAATCTGATAATTTATAGCAAAAATATTTTATTTACAAGAAAAAAAAAAAAAGATTCGCTTGACCACGGTGAAAAAGAAATGTATATGTATAATTTTAAATGGATAAAATCTTTATACTACTAAAACATATTCAATTTATATTTTACCTAGTTACATTATCCGAAAGTAAGCTACTTATGAGTAGGTACATTATCCTCCGTTTGTAATAAAGGCTATATTTGTTTAAATATTTTTGTAAGAAAATGAGATTTTATGATTAAATGATTGATTGATTGAAAGATTTTAATTTTTTATAAGAATTTTAGTACCTACAAAAAATTGCATAAACTAATAGTAAACACTAAAAAATCTTTGATACCTATGGTTTTTTATTTCTTTTTCACGTTGTCGAACTTTACTAAATACGAGTAAATTTAAGTAATCGCCTAGTGTTTGAAATATGGTCCAATCATCTCTCCACTTTCATTCTTTGTTCAAGATTGAAAGTGGAGATATGTTTGTATATGTATGTCCTTTTTAGTGTTCCGTATGTGATTCCGAGATTCCAATTATATATATACAAGAATTGCTCGTTTAAAGTTATTAGATATAGGTATGTAATAAAAACAGGAAATATGAGTATTCAAGTTATTTTTGAGTATTTAAGTTATTTAACTTATCTTTATATCTATATCTATAGGATGTCGAATTTCAAATAAGCTTACCATCAACAACATGTTAGAAGCAGTCGGTTTGACTTTTGTTCGGAAGAAATTATGGTATAAGACTATTTTTCTTCTAACTGCTGCTCTTCGTGGAGATAAAGCATCCTCCGGAATTTTATTCGCCGGAAATAATTCTGTAACAGTTTTCTAAGTAAGCTTTTTATTGCTTCAGATAAGTAAGCTTCAGTTAGGTATAAGCTTTTTATTATTTCAAATATGCACTCTGTTTTTCTGATGGCTGTAGATACCATAAATACATATCTTTTCTGCCTCGTAGTACGTTAGTAAGCCCGTTCAGCTGAGGCCAAAATATATCAGTTTTAGCTCCAGATCATATGTAAAATGATACAAAGATATTTTTTTTTTTGTAGTATCTTGGAATATTGTGATGATTAATTAACAACCCCGTCCTTCGGATGAGCTCTAAACTGTAAGTTATCGCCAGAAATATGCTATAATTCTTAAACGACAAATGCCGAGATTGTGATTACCACACATCGAATATGTAACCAAAAGAGTGGCTATGTTTGTTTTTTTTTTGTTAGAAAACAAATTCCGCCAAAACACTACGCCAGTTGTAATGCTGTGATTGGCCGACTCAAGGTTAATGTGATAATGACGCAGCAATAGTAAACGCGTATTGAATAAAATGAGATAGCTGTATATAGGCTACACCTAGGCAAGAGGAAGACGCACTAACAAGTATCCACGTGTTTCGTGTTATCTGTCCAGTTTAACTTGAGCTATATTATATGAAAGTAAATTAAAATAAAATCAATGTTTATTGATTCCGATGAAACGTGATTCCGTCTGTTTTATAATTCGACGTTTTGCTGCTTTTTCCACACCATCTCACAGAACAACACGACATTATGCGGTATAATATACCAAACTTTGAATATTTTCGAGATTATCAAGGACGTACACACAGATCACTTGTTGGTGCGATACTACTTTAGACTTTAGTGCGAGCGTGAATTGCTATTTATAAGTGTAACACTGATCAGTTTCGGAATTAGATGGCACATATTGCTACTCTATTAGGTTACATGCTCGATGTTACCACATATCTCGCCTGCCAACAGACAAATGAATCTTAGTTTGTTTGTTTGTTACAGTGCTTACATCGCACTGAAATTACTGACCTTAAACACCAAATCAAAAAGCAAAAAATTATATCAAGTCACGCTACGACGGTAGAAATATATATAACCCTGGATTCCGATCCTGGCAAGATGTTAGCCGTTATGCAATTCAAAACGAAAACACTTACAATTATTAGGTACAATTGATATTATAAGAGCTGCCTTATTTGTACCTGTACAAAACTTGTAATCCACCTTTACACACAAACTATTTTTAAATGCAGCAGGCTACAATTATAGAAATCAATTTCAATGGCATCAGGTGCTTTTCGAAGACAAAATCATTTGTTTTACTGCTAGCAAGGAGGATATATTTATTATTTCACACTCATGTTGGTCCGGACTCCCTTTGAAGAATAGACAATCTGTCGTTCTGCCAGGCAGTTTGTAAGAGGCTTACGATTGGCTATGCAAGTCACTAACATCGTGGCTGCTAGGCGGAGAGTTCTGCATTATCTGCATTGTGTCCGCCTTACCTATTCCTGTTGCAATAGTCTCAATGTTTGTCACTGCCGTGTTCCAGTTTGAAAGGTAAGGTAGTCAGTAAACTTATGCCAACATCGGCGATGGTTGTCTCTTTCCTTCACTCCGGATAACTCTCCAGCGATGTGATTGTTTGCTATCTTATAATATAAAAAAGGCGAACTTTTGGTCAAACTCGCCACTCCTAATTATGACTACTAGGTGCTAGAGTTCTACAACGTCAAGTGGATTTGGATGGATTTTATAGTACCGCCTTACCTATTCCTAACGCAATAGCGTCGGTGATTGTGTCGTATTCCAGATAAGAGGGTACCAGGTTACGTGTATGGCATTCCATCGCTGTCATACGGATAGCAACGCGTTACCAAAATCTTTGTTGTCTATGGTTACCTCTTTCCTTCAAGAGGAGCATTTGCTTGTTTCCTATCCAATGAAATAAAAAAAGTACTTTTCAGCTACACAAATTTGACCCAGACGTTATTTTACACTACTACATAAACCTTTGCATAACTTTTACAAATTTCAGCAGGTGCCAATTTCAATAGCAATTGCACGTGAAAAAAGGCTATATAAGTTTAGCCTCTTACTAATTTGCTCTTATTATTTGTATAGGCATCATTTGTTTTCGGCTTGATCCTACGTAGCTATCGGTTGCGCAAAGCACCACTGGTTGATGCAGAAGCGTACAGTACTTGGCAGACATAACACCAGCGAGATGTCATGCTATTCGTACGTCTTTTTAGGTCAGTACTTTCAAGCAAAAATTAGGCTCATATATTGTTATTTAGGGACATTACTATTCTTTAAAATATGAAAAGACATTGGGGACTTTAAAACATGATAATGTCATTTCGGTAGACTAGCCAGTAGCCACCTATCACATTTGGTGTCTAACCATAAGTACCCTAATAACACCTTTTACTTTAGCAACCAGTTTAAGTATTAGGCTTAAATTCGTAAACGTAAGTAATTTAATGTGTGGTTAGAATGTGTTATTTTATAATAATTCATAAACACTAGCTGCGCGCCTCTGCTTCGCATAGGTGATGTATTTATTTAAAAAAACTAGACAAAATCTACAGTTTACAGTATGACAATGTTAAATAAATAAAATGTTAAATAAATAGATTTACAATTAAGTATTCCGACTATTCTTTATGGTAATATATTGAAGATACTCCCCCTATATCTTCTGTTTCACTCATGTCACTTTACATATTATAAGAATTTTAGATTATACCATACGATTTTTACAAATCTTTATACATACAAAACTTTTTCTAAAAATAACGAACCCAATATATAATTTGGCCCATTTATTCCGAAGTTGTACGCCTACAAACATTTCGGCGATTCAATTACACAGATATAATTATTGTTTGTAAATTGTGTAATATTACAGTTTTGATTTCAAAGTAACTATTATGAAGAAATCAATATATTTCATCAAGTGCTGACAGTAAAAAGAATAAAATATATATTTAAAACTCACGTCTATCTCCCCAACCCACTGAACTCTGAAGCTGTATGACCGCGTTACATATAAGGAAGAGAATAAAGTACACTGCTCCGGAAGAAAACATTTCGTGAGTCTGTAAAAAACAGAATGTAAAAGTTATTAGTAGACTTCAAAACATGAGGTTTGACATTCATCAAACGTACATATTTTACAAGCTGTTGTCCCGTGTTGGTCCCGGGCTCCTCCCCTGTGTTGGTCCCGTACTATTCACATATAAAAAAATACTATAAAAAATAGCTGTTCTAAGAGTTTTCACAGTCTCACCTATGGGCCACGAAATTAGTATCAGTGGAATTTCAAAAAGGAGGTTACATTCATTAGAGGTATGTATTTTACGATTACAGTAGGAATATACGTTTTATTTAGTAGATATAGTCATGGGCGTAGCTACAGTTTTTTGTAAATTGTAATCCAGCAAAATGGGATTCCGCATTAATCTGCTGGATCCCTTTACTTCAAAACACGGATCTGCTGATCCCGCAAATTTGAAATTTAGCTCTAAAACTTTTGTAGACTTTCGCGTAAAAACGAAAACGCATCGCCGTTTTGCACATTGCAGGCGGCTGGCAGACCATTCATGCATGCATGCGGTTCGCCTCATCGTTCGGCATCGTTTCGGAAGGTGCTGCGCACAAGAAAGAAATGGAATGCTTTGAGTCCAAGGTGTCAGATGCTCACCTATTAATATATCCTGACGGTTCATTATCCAGCTAGCGGAGAAACCAGCAGAGATTTTTAGTCATTAAGATATATAAGCAGTTCACTCAGGAGCAGGCTCGGAGATGATACTATAAATGACATTTACTTAAGAGCATATTTTCAAAAGTTATCACCATGGCATAAGTTTTTTATATATCATAAGGCAGCAAATAAGCAGATGGCTCTCCTGATGGAAAGAGAACCCATCGCCTATAGACACCAAAAGATATTATTGGTTCATTGCTATCCATGTGGCGAGACGGCTTGCCACATACATAAGTCTACCGGCTACTTTACTTTCCAAACCGATACTCGACAATGACAAACATTGATGCTATTGTGGCAGAAACAGGTAAAGCAATGGTACCTACCAAATACCCGGGCGAGTCGTAGCGGAACTCTACCACCTAGTAAGCTACAAAAGAAATAGCATCTAGATGAGACATATTTATGATTTTATTAATAGTAGTTATCGAATAAGACTGAATTAAAAATTATCATTAAACTGTACTTAGAAGTAAGAGTAAAAAATCAAAACTTTGATGCTATACATTTAAATATAAGTCTGATTACTAATTACTTGTACGTAATTATGATTAAATTGTTAATTTGTTGAATAACGTTTAATAAAAGTTGATTTTTTAATACAAACCTAATACAAAAATAGTTTAAATTCGATTTTAAATAATAATTACAAAGATATGGGATACGTGAATCCCGTGCGGGATTGATCAGTGCCGCGTATAAATCCCGTGGGATTTAATGGGCTGCGCGATTGCTTACGGGGGTTGTTCAAGGATTCCAAGTTTATATATTTTGTCACTAAGACATCCTCCACACTAGCGTTTTCCGAGCGTCGTCGTCGTGCCAGCGTCCGCACAGCGTCGATGCGACGTCGACACCGCGGCGACGCGACGTGACGCCAGCGCTGGCCGGCTACTGAAGGCTTTGCTGACGTCGCGTTACCTCAGCGTCAACGCTGTGTGGATGCTGCCACGACGACGACGTCTTAGTAGTAATCGCCTACAATCAATGTGAAAATGTATTCCGACGAAAAAAACAGTGCGCTTGACATTACTGATTCGAAAACTACGTAAAGGAAAAAGGAAACGCAATCGTAAATATTGGGAAGGTCCTCTGTGAAGTGTTGTGTTCAGGAAAGCGATTATTATGTAATTGTATTGTGAACATATAAAAAATAATAAAAAACGCTTTCATGATCATTTATCAATGTCAAAACGAACATTTGACGAACTTTTACAACTGATTCAAAATGATATAAAATATCAAGATACCCATTTAAGGATTACTGTATCACCTGAAGAAAGACATATTATTACATTAAGGTAAGTAAAAACGCAATATTTAAATCACGTGGAAAGTTTTGTTTTATTTAGGAAACTTCCAAGAAACTAAATCACAGATTAATGTATGGAATTACAAATAAACTATGCGTCAACTATACTAAATGAAATTAAAAATCAACAATAATTTCCCAACAACTGAATTACATATTCAGGTAATCATTAGCATCCTCTGTAAAGTCGCCATACAGTCTTGTGACGTTTCATCACTTTGTATCGTTTCATCTTGAGTTAGTGATGAATGATATGAATTGGATGACGTAGCCCCTGAAGTAAATAACCCTGTTAATCACAATTTGCCCTGGAGTATCTCGACTTTTGGGTGTACTTTTTGGTGATACCCATTATTTCCATCATTGTGTCCATTTTTTGATTCGAGTGAATTATACCAAAATCTTCTACAAGCGACATTAAAGATTGTTATCAGCATTATTTTTATTCTCACATTTATTCTGCATTCTATCACATAAAATCTCTAGTAATCTTTCTTCAGTATTTTCTTTTGGTATTTTTTCTTTTGGAGATTCCTAATAATAGAACTGCACCTGGATTATGATTTTGATGAAACTTTTGGAATACAGATACTCTGTAGATGCTTGTTGATGCGCAGGACCCACTTTTTGTAATTTTATTTCTTTCCCTTGTGTGGCGATCTCTTATGCTCTTTCATTTTTTTGGATTTTTAAAGCTGAAACAAATATTATTAAAGCTGAAACGAGTATCTGAAATATTTGGCACCTGAATGTTCAATCAATGTGAAAGATTGATATATATAGATATATAAAATACTCGTTAAGAAGAGGTTATTCAATAGTGCAACAAATAATAAACATGTTTGGCTATTATTAAATGCTTATTATATATATATATATATATATATATATATATATATATATATATATATATATATATATATATATATATATTTGCAAGCCACCCATACAAGCAACAGATTGGATTAATATTGCAAACGGGTTTAGGGATAAGGGAAATTTTCCCAACTATATTAGAGCCATCAACGGAAAATACATCACGATAATAAGACCAAGTGATAACGGCTCGCTTTACTTCGACTACAAAAAATATTTTTCCGTAAATTTATTGGCTGTGTGTGATTCGAGTTATGAATTCATTTACAATGATTTTGGCAGCTAAGGTAAATCTTCAGACTCAACCATTTCTATGAGTAACGATTTGATGAAAATGAATATGGATAGAAATCAGCGAACCTCTTCATTTTGTACTTGTAGGCCATGAAGCATTCCCTTTATCAGCTTATATGCAACGACCTTAGGTACCCAGGAAAGGATATTTATCACACTAACAAAGAATGTACAATTTTAGACTAAGCCGTGCAAGAAGGTATATAGAGTGCAATTTCGGTATCATGGCAAACAAGTGGAGGATGTTTCATAGACCCTTAATGTGGGATTAGATTTTAGTTCAGAAATCATAAAAACTTGTTTCATATTACATAACTTTGTCCAGAAAAACTCAAACAACGCGTTCTAAAACCAACATACCACCAAATTCTGCAATAGTAGATAGTGAAAACATCGATCAACAACAAATCATACGGCTATCAACAGGTTTCGCTGAAAGAAATAAATTTGCTTATTACTTCGTTTCAAATCATGGCAAAATAATAAAATATAAAATTTTTACACTCACCCTCTTCATTGTTTTCTTTTGTTGTTTTTATTTCAAACTGTAGAATAAACAAAATACGTATTTTTTCCCAAGCTTTTTTTTTAAAAATGTGATCGCTATATTCTCTCTTCCCCATATTCCACAATACAGGCCGATATTGTTTTCTTGTATAAAACGTTCAGCATCAAACACATCTTCGGTACGTAGATATAAGTTGTACTCGAATGATAGTGTGGGGGGTCTTTAAGGTGGTCCCCTCACGGACCTCTTAAATCTTCTCCCCGCCTCCCCTCATACACGCCCATGAGTACAGTAGTAAATTGGTACAATTGTGGACAACGAATTTCTGGCTTAGATTTCCATCTATCTGAAAACCTTAGCGAAACACTGGTATCTAGAAAACGGTTTTGTATTTACATTCTTTTTTTTCCAATAACAAGTAAAGCTATTGATTTTAATTTTTGAAAATATAAGACAATATCCTCTAAGTAGCAAATATGGCACAGGATCCTTTACCTAGCTTTTCAGACGCAAAATCGTTCATTTATGATGATAAATTCATTCAAATATGTATTAAATAAGAAAAATATTTTCGTTTTTTTTCTGTGCACCCCATCCTAAATGTTGTTCTCACCTGATGAAAGTCGACTGATAGAGAATGACACGTTTGTGCAAAAAAAGAATATCGTATGACTTACAGTCGACTATTATACCCTACAAAAGAACAGTGGACCAAAGTATATCTATTTCTTTTATTAATATCTACTAGACAAAAGCTAATCTAATCTCTCTAATTTTTTTCCGACTTGATTATATTTTTTACCATTAAGTGAATTATTTTTTCATTTAAACAAACAATCAAAGCAAACAAACAAAACGTCAATTCTGATTTTAAAACAAGGAATACTTAGCGTGGTGCTTGTTGCTGTTGTGTTCCGTAGGGAAAATAAAGTAGTCGGTAAACATGTGTACATAGCATTGTATCCCTGGCACACGACAGCAACGTACCGTTAACATCTATGGAGTCTATATAAGCCATGGTTATCTTTTAAGGTTCATATCTGTAAGCGAATATCCTATTCTTCAGGAGAAAGCTTTGCTAGTTTACTATTTTATAATTTAAAAAAAAAACAGTAAAACAAATATGTCAACGACTCTTGTATTGTGATTGTATCTTCCAATACTTGTTATGATAGTCCTTTTCTGTCCCGATGACCATCGATTCAATATACTTTGTTATTTTTCATTTCATACAAAGCACGTAGTACTTCTAAAAGTATTCCTAGTAGCCATTTAATATTCTACGCGATGTACCCGTTGTAGGAAATCAGAGCATATCAGGGTTTTATGTTGTTATTATTGTTTTAAAGACAGACGTTATTACATCCGTAGTTATAAATAAAATTCAATTTATAGAGAAAATCATACATGAATACCATAGACAAAACATTGAGTTGCTCTAAATATTAAAAATCTTCGTAAGGATTGTAGAGGAATCAAGGAATACCTAATTTATATGGATCTAGATGTTTGGCACAAGGTATTTTTTGTCAAACCTGCTCAGCTCAGTCCAAAATACATCAGTTTTCTATGAATAAATTCTTGTACTGTTTTACAACTACGATATATATATATATATATATATATATATATATATATATATATATATATATATGTATATATATATATATATATATATATATATATATATATATATATATATATATATATATATATATATATATATATATGTATATATATATATATATATATATATATATATATATATATATATATATAAATATATATATCCGGTATCGCATATTATTAGAGCATCATCAGAGCTTATAGTTAATTTTATTGTTTATGATAAAACAAAACTCTACCCACATGAAGACAATTAGGTATATTATAGTTTTAAAACAAACGAATATGAAGCATTTTCACCAAGTGCGGACGATAAAATGCTGTACCCTGCATCTAACTGCAATGTAACAGTTTTTGTTGAATCTCGCAGGGACAACTTATATTTCCGGGATAAACAGAATCTTAGGGGCGTTCATAAAATACGTTTGTATATATATATATATATATATATATATATATATATATATATATATATATATATATATATATATGTGTGTGTGTGTGTATGTGTTAAAATTGCGTACGTTACACCGGTACAAAAGTAAGCATATTTTGTGAAGGAGTTAGCCTCCAACAAACGGTGAATCTGACGAACCGAAAGTCGATTCACTCTGCCTAACTCAAATAGGAACCAATATCTTCATATTATATAGAGTTGTAGACTCACGTTTATAAAATGACATTCAAATTAGACGTTAACAAAACGATAAGAATTTAATAGAAGCACATATAAGTTTTCTTTTTATGAATCTTATTTGCCAGGTCTTGAGCATTCAAAGTCAAGGACAAAAATATCCAATTATGTAGAGCTAAACAAGATTTATAGTCGGGCGTGCATTAAAGTTGAATTATGATAAACTTGATAAGAAATTATAATTTTGATAACCTAATATGCTAATGCTGCATTTTGCAGTATCACGTTTCGATCACAAGTAAAAGTCTCTTCATGCTAACTGATACTAACAGCTAATAGATACGCTCTGTGGTAAACTTAAACGCATACATGGAGCTTTGAGATTAAATTATCAGGAGGCACCGCGCGAGCTAATCGCTATACCAAAAAGTCTGGTACTTTTGGTGCGGGGAGAGGTACGCTCACTGATTCAATCTAAAATACTAATGCAATTTAAATCACATCTTTTATGTACGCACACAAAAACAATATTAGTCACTAGCTTGAACAAGACGAACACAATTACATTCAGTAGTATAAGAACGTCAATCACTACACCAACGATACGTAAAAAAAGAGTTCTTGATACTATCGATATTTAATTATCGATGATCAAGTCATCATTTCAAGTCAGTCATTATTAATCATGTCAATCATTTCAATCAAGCCAAGACATTTACGGAATTACTTACTAATATTTAACCTCCGGCACAAAAACGAAGAGGTGTTATTGGCTTATCATAAGTTCATAAGTATCTGTGTATTTATGTGTCATTGTGTCTGTCCATGACACTATAGTGTCCAAACGGACGAATCGATTTGAGTGCAGTTTTATTTATTCGAAAGTCTTGTATGTATTACGTGCGTTGACGTGGATCTTAGCTGTATTTTGAGGAAATTTAAAAACATCCAAAGCATAAAAAAACAAATACATGTTGAATATTATATTAATTTATACTTAAGTTATTTTTATCTATACATAAGTTTTATTATACGGCTAAAGAAGGAATCTTGCACATAAAAGATGTTTAAAAAATAGCTTCAGGGGAGTAATGGGCAGCAAAACCCATTTTTAATATTTTTAGAATTTATTATCATTCTGTCTTTCTATCTGTATCCCTAAACTGATCATGTGGGTACATTATATTCCGAAAAAGGTTATAATAATATGCAAATTTTTGTCTCGTCAACTTAAGGAGCTCCTATGGGTGAGGGGATAAAAGTTGGGATAAATGGTTGTTTAGGTATTAGTATCGAAATAAAACTTGAAAAAACCTGATTATTTTTAATCACAGACAGATTATACGTAAAATATAATATCATTATTTTTATATATAATAATACTACTTATAATTATTAAACAAATAAAATTAGTCTTTTTAGTATATTTTAAGTATTTAATTTTCAACTAAAGGGGTTGATTTAGTCCGATTTCCAAAAATCGTGTTTTCATCAAAACACGCTTTGGAGACGTAGAGATTTATTAAGTATTTTCACGATTGTACAGTAGGTATAAATGTATGTTTTTGTGTGTATATAAACCTCTTATAACTTTTTAATGGCTTGACCAACCTAAACGCGGCTAACGGTATTCGATTAAGTTCTGCCAACCTACGTATGATGTCAACAAATAAATAACCAAAATTATTTTGGATTTAGATTAATTTGTGTCGTTGAATTGGCTGAATGCATGAAGTCATTGCCCTCACATTTCCTCTCAAATAAACTAACTCCCGCGAAATTACATCTCTGCATTTTTTTATTGATTTTCTTTCGCCATTTTATTTTTTCTTAAATGTATGAAAACACTTCGTTTGATGCACGTGCGGAACTGTCATTTCTACTCGTCCCTATTATTGACCTGAGTGCTAAGTGTGAGTTTTTCTTTTCGCATTCGATCGTGAGCGCGTTTCGAGTTTACTATGAATTTGTATGTGATTTGTACAGTGTCACCTAGTGGTAAACTGGTTTCTCATGTTTACTGCTAGGTGGCGCTGTACAAATCACATACAAATTCCTAGTAAACTCCAAACGCGCTCACGATCGAATGCGAAAACAAAAACTCACACTTAGCACTCTGAACTTGGACGTAAATCGACAAACTGGGACTCGTGAAGAAATGACATACTTTCTGCACTTGTATCAAAATGTAGTATTATAAATTATGATGTATATTAAACATTTGACTTCTAAAATGCTACGGCCGTCCGTGTGAAGATACTCAAAAATTATTGAAATTGTGTTGCTTTTATTAGCTTTTATTATTATAGTATTACAGGTGGCATCACATGACCTTTTTGATTTTTTTCAAAAAAACAATAGAATATGTTATTAATATATATCTTCTGTGACCTTTCTTTTTTAATCATAATTTAAAAGCTTTTATTTTTATCACCTGTGATAGTTTTTAGTTTTTTATTTGAATAAATAAAATCGTAATTTTGTACCCATACCTCCTAAGAGATGCACCTAATGCACACTCGATTAGAAAATGGTATTAAAGTAAATGACTTGTCAATGATATATACTTAACACGTGTCACCTATCAGTGAATCGGAGACATATCCAGTCTCGGGCAATTTATTCAGAAAAACTAAATCCCACAAAAACATTTTCAAGTAAAATGTTGCCAAGACTAATATTTATTGATATTGGTAATGATAATAATGACAACGTTTTGACAGTGCGAATCACATGATTTCCATATGTCTCGCATTGTCAAAAAGTTATCGGATCTCATGTAGTGTCAAGTGTCTAACTCTACACGCCCTAACTCTACAAAGCCTAACTCTACAAACCCTAACTTCACCTGCCTTGGCCGTTTCGTTATTACAAGAACTATGGTATTACAGAAAAGTAATGAACAGTAAATACATTGTTCATTTGACACCCGTTTATCGATAACAAAACAACAAAAAAAATTCTATATTACCCGACTTAGTAAAAAAGAAAACATCATAAATCTGAAGAATTGTTTTGTTTGTTTATCTCAAAACGCTTATTTCTGAAACAATCAGATAGATTTAAAAAAATATTTTCGGGCATGACAGCCACATTCATGAGGAAGGCTATAGGCTACCTTTTTACTCGACAGCGCAAAAGGAAATAATGTTTTGATCACGCGAACGAAGTTATGGATAACATCTATTGTAATATACATATTGGAGAAGTAAAGCATTTTTAGGTTGAAGTTTTAATGCTCACAACTTCACTTGGTTGTCGGCAAAACGTAACTACTAGTAGTATATAAGAATAAATTAGAAATCAAGAGTTCTTTATTCAAATAAACTTTTCACTAACTTGTAAAAAGTTTAATTGAATTTTTACTTATATTTTCCCCTTGTTGAAGAATAGGTTAGCGTCAGGACCCCTGGACCATAAGCCATATTAGATGTTTCAATTATATTAAACTTTAGTACCTTTTTGGTACTATTTGGTACCTACGGTCAAAATTTTAGTACCTCGACAAGAAAAGAGAAAAGTGAAAAAGAAAATGTCCAGACATTCTGACGTCAGGTTGTCTACACCACATTGAATTCACTTGGATCAAAACGAGTAAGCAAACTAATTTCTTCGCAAAACTTTAGTACCTAAATAGTACCTCGTAACTTTTTTTATTTAGAATGTTTTGATGTGTAAATAAAAAGTTATATCCGAAATTAAATTTGTAGGTAGATAAACGGCTGCCCTATCGAAAAATAAGGTAATTGACATTTTTCCAAAATAGTTGGTACTTTCGAAACTTTAACTTCGTAAACTAAGTAACATTCTTCGATACTGGTAATCTTAAGATTAAAAGATGAGGCGCACTATGACGGGGTGAAGCAGGGTGGAGCAGGCTATATCACAAGGACAAATGTAAGCAAGCATGTAAGCAAGCAAGTACATTGGTGCAGTGCATTGTCGGATTGACATAATGAGCTTATGAATAGTTTTGCCGAACATCTTTTTGCGGTTTGTCTATTATTTAAAGTAGAAGTTAGTCTGGCAGCTATGCCAGTTGTGGTAAAAATAAAAAAACAGAATTATTAAAATTTTGGAAATCAATAATAATATAATCGTGATCGATGACAATTTGAAAGAAAGAAAGAAAGAAAGAAAATATTTATTTGCAAGAATATGGGTGTTACAAGTTGTTAAAAATAAATTAAGTTACCAACATATTCTACCATTATATGGTGTGCAAATATTTAAAAAATATATCATTATATAATATTACATTTAAAAGATTCTATCGATTATTTAGAATTACTACCGGATCGGAACGCGGCCACACACTGAGAAGATCCGGCGGAAGAAACTCAGCGGGCTGGTCTTTTTTCTCTATTTTATGTACTTGTTATAAATGTACAATGATGGTTTCATATTACAAAAGTTATTTTTATAATTACAAGTTTCATATTTTGTGCAATTATTTTTTTTATAATTTACAAAAATTACTATTTACAAAATTTTACTAGGTACATTGAAATTTTTAAGGACAATTCAACAAACTTATATTTATATCCATTAATATTTAATTTTATCGGCTAAAAATTCTTTAATATCATAATAAGTTTTATCTAACAGCAAATCAAACAACTTTTTGCGAAATTTATTTGTAGGTAATGATTTAAGACTATCAAGAATATGATTGTATATAATAATAGACATACAATACACATTTTTTGTAAAAATATTTTATTTTTGATTAGGCACATATAATTTTTTACTATTCCTAAAATATGAGTTACCAGTGACTTCAGCATTTGTTTTAAATAACTTTTGGTGCTTTTTTACAAATACATATGCCTCTAAAATATACAAACATGGTAAGGGAGACTTAAGAGACTTGAAAAGTGGTTTACAGGAATGTAACTGATTAACACCACATATTGCTCGAATACATTTCTTTTGGACTCTAAAAATTCGTACCAATTCAACGGAATTTCCCCAAATAGGAATTCCATATTGTAAATTAGAAGAGACATATCCATGATATGCTAATAGGGAGGCTTTTACGTTTCCTACTTCTCTTAGTCTTCTTAAGACATTGACAAATCTATCAATCTTATTACATAGAGATTCAATGTGTGCTTTCCAATTACAATATTTGTCAATAATTATTCCTAAAAAGTTTGTATAATCTACATCATCTATATTTACTATATTTAAAAATACATTCGTGTCTTTAGTAATATTACTGTGGTAGTTCTTAAATTCAACTAATTTTGTTTTAGTTACATTAACTTTTAAATTATTATTAATTAACCAGTCTTAAACTTGAAGTAAGGTTTCAGTTGTTACGTTGACCAAGTCTTTTTTATTTTTACATTTAATAAGTAGGGTAGTGTCATCAGCATATAAAAAGCAATCATGTTGTGTACTATCAGGAAGATCATTGATATAAATTAAAAATAGCAAGGGTCCTAAAACACTGCCCTGTGGTATACCACAGTTGTTAACACGGTAGTTTGAAGTAAATATGTTTTAAGGTTTCCGCATATTTTAGATATTTCGACGCATTGTTTCCTATTTTCTAATTAACTCTTTATCCAATCTAAAGCCTTCCTTCTAATACCATATTTTTCAAGTTTTGATAGTAAAATATTGTGTGAAACAAAATCAAATGCCTTACTCATATCCAAAAATACACAAAGTAGATACATTTTCTTATTGAGACATTCAGTTATGCTATTCACTAAATCAAAACATGCTAATGTAGTAGACCTACCTTTCCTAAATCCATATTGATTATTTTTTAGTAGGCCAAAATCAAGCAAATAATTATAGAGCTTTTCATACAAAATTTTTTCAAAGATTTTTGAAATAACTGGAATTAAAGTAATAGGTCTATAATGGTTCATATCGCACATATCTCCTTTTTTAAACAATGGTTTGACAATACACTTTTTTAATCGTTCTGGAAATTTACCTTCCAAAAATGACAAATTAATTATATGGCTAAGAGGTCTTGATATTACACTACCAACATTTTTCAATAATTCTGTGCTAATATTATCATAGCCAGTAGCATAAGTATTTTTCTATGAATGTATAACTTTTTTCACATCATGCTCATCTACTGGTGTCAAATACATAGTTTTACTACAATTTGGTAAAAAATATGATTTTGAAGTATTTGTAGATTTTGATTTATTTGTTCACATATTTCTTAATATTTGAATTATTTTTCTTCTCTATTACATTTCTAATACTATGCACCTACGAAATTTTTTATTAAAATAAAACTCCTTTTAGGTTTACCAACTTAAAAAAGAAAAATTCATTAGAATTCATTTAATAGATAGTATATTTTCATACATTATCTACAGGGGCCATATCTCATTAGGATTCCATGACATTGCATAGCAGGGCTTCCGTGGCTACCTTGGAATTCATGAGATGCCAAAACTTGCTGCCAAAGCGAATGCCAGTCGAGATTAGTCTCACTTGTACACGTAACCTGGATGTTGAAGAGATTGCACTTGTTTTATCATCGTGTCGTATTAAATACATTTCTCCTTTAAATCACGGTCTGCATAATTATTTGACGATATATCCGAGACTGCGTGTCTATTTTTAAATTTGACATTAAGTAAATTTTTCGGTATCGATTGCTCTTTTAAATTTTGATAATATCTACTTAGTAATGTTTAACAAACATGGACACTCAAAATCACCTTGAGAAGTTTTTAGGCCTAGTGTTTGTACAAACACTTGATTTCGGTTTTACATTAAAAATTAAAAATATCCAGGTGTTGTCCGGGCCTGCTCAATTACTAGGCCACAACACCATTGAACATGCATGGAATATGCGCCAGAGACGTGTTTTGGAAAACTTGAACGAAGTGAAAACAACCCAACTGCTGTAGGATTTGCTAAACTTTTATTGGAAGCAATTGCTGCAGGACAATATTAACATTTTTTTTTACATAAGATAGCAAACATGCAGATGGCTCTCCCAATGGAAAGTAGTGAGTGTAAAGTAAAATTATAACCTATAGATATGAAAGATGTTAATGGTGCATTGCTATCCATGTGGCGGTGGCCATATGCATAAGCTTACCGGCTAGCTTACCCTCTACAAGCACTGACGCTATTGCGGCAAGAATAGGCAAAGCGGTTGTACCAAATACCCGGGTAAGATGTTGCGGAACTCTACCATCTAGTAGTCACGATGATAGTGACACTTACAGACAATTGGTTGCCTTTTATGGCTTGCCTGTCAGAACGACAGTTGGTCTATTTTTCAAAGAGCGCGGACCAACCTAAGGTAACTCATCGATTCTATGTATAATCGGTACCGATAATTTGTGAACTGCAGAGGAAGCTACATTTTCCATTAAAGTAACCTATTTATTAATATTAAATAAATAATTTGCACTATGTAAGCAAAAATTAGAGAAGTCAAATTTTGAGCAAGATATATATTCTAAGTGAATTCAATAAATAGTGTAAATAATTGTCTGTTAAAATTTAAGAATGTAGAAGAAGTACTGTGGTAGTACCAAGAAATAATAAATTATATAAATTTATTTTAGAATGATGCATGTTCTTGTAACTAAAATTTTAAGAGTTTCTTTACAAAACTTGGCACCCAAATAGATCTCAATTCTTTTGTTTGCGAAGCCGACAAAGACGCATACACTTATATTGAACTTTGCTCTCATTTCACATTTGTATTTTGATAAGATTATATTTAGCAATCTAACTTTGTTTTAAAAAGTTAAGTTTCTTAATTCAGTTTGGTAAACTAAAAGGGATTTTTGTTTAAAAAGTTTTACCCTAGGTACTTGGAAGTGGTAAATATGGTGAATTTCTCTTTTTCAGGTTGGTAAACTAAAAGAGATTTTTGTTTAAAATTTTTTGTCGTAGGTACTTAGAATTGCATAGAAAGAAAAATAATTCAAAAATTAAGAAATTTGTGATCACCGTCATCACGACATTTTCCACGTTACTAATTTTCAAAATTTTCAATAATTCAGAATTTTTTTCTTATTTTACTACAACTGGCATAACTTTGCTATCACACACGTATCCACCGTTTTATCTGACTTCGACTTTAAATAATAGACACAAAAGACGTTCCCTAAAACTATTCATAAGCACACTATGTCAATACGACAATGCACTGCAATCCGGCATGTCACCAATGTGCTAAGCAAGCCTTTTTTCGTTGTGATAAGCCTGCTCGGTCCCGCTTCGTCCCGTTATAGTGCGCTTCATCCCTTAATCTTCGATTACCATTTTATCGAAGAATGTTACTTGCCTTACGAAGTTAAAATTTCGAAAGTACAAACTATTTTGAAAAATGTCAGTTACCTTATTTTTCGATAGGGCAGCCGTTTATCTACCTACAAATTTAATTTCGGATATAATTTTTTATTTACACATCAAAACATTCTAAATAAAAAAAGTTATGAGGTACTATTTAGGTACTAAAGTTTTGCGAAGAAATTAGTTTGCTTACTCGTTTTGATCCAAGTGAATTCAATGTGGTCCAGATAACCTGACGTCAGAATGTCTGGACATTTTCTTTTTCACTTTTCTCTTTTCTTGTCGAGGTACTAAAA
Source organism: Apodemia mormo (assembly GCA_036924255.1). Lineage (NCBI taxonomy): Eukaryota > Metazoa > Arthropoda > Insecta > Lepidoptera > Riodinidae > Apodemia > Apodemia mormo. Next base: position 28,336,508 of record JAUPFN010000003.1, on the reverse strand, counting down.
TTTTGACCATAGGTACCAAATAGTACCAAAAAGGTACTAAAGTTTAATATAATTGAAACATCAAATATCGCTTGTGGTCCAGGGGTCCTGACGCTAACGAAGAATAGACCATCTGCCATTCTGCTCAGCAATACATGAAACGCAAACGATAAGCTTTACGGGTCATTACCACCATGGAACAGATGGTAGAGTTCTGCAACGTCTCGCCCGGGTATTTGATACCACCAACTTGTCTATTCCTGCCGCAATAGCCGGTTTGGAAAATAAAGGGTAAAGTAGTCGGTAGACTCGCTTGTGGCATTGCCATTCCGTCAGATGGATAGCAACCATTAATGGTGTCTAAAGGCGTTGTTTTCTCTTTCCATTAAGATAGTTATCTGCTTATTTGCTATCTAATAAATAATGATATAAAAACACTTTTATATACAATACTAGCTGCGCCCAGCAGCCTGTTGCATTTTGAAATTTTTTTAGTGAATTCCATGGGAACAACATATTTTTTTCGGGATAAAAAACACTATATATATGCTATTCCAGATTATCATCTATATGTGTGCCAAATTTCTTCCAAATCGGTCAATTCATCCGAACGTACTTTCGTATTTATTATATTATAGTAGGAAGAATAGGATAGTAGGATTATACCTAATAGTATTGTTAACAACAAATACATAGAAGTGAGTCGTCGGCCGTCGCACAGTATTTCGCCTAGAACATGCTAGGTGGACAAAATTCATGTTATCATTTCCAGGAAATCTTAATTGCAAAACGTAAACAACACCCCTAATCTCCAGATTCCAAGAATCGGTTGTTTGTCAAATGCTTAACTGATAAGGAATAGTGGTTAGAAGTCAGGTATTGAGTTTAATGAAATCGTTACAGTCAATCAGTTGCAGTTTAGTGACACTTTCGTACACATCCATAGTGGCTTATAGTTAATATTTTGAGTGTTTGTGATGGATATCAACACGGAGGGTAAGTCCTATTATTTAAAAAACCTTTTTTAAAATCTGAATCTGTTCAAATGAATTTTAGGTATAATTTTAACATAGCTTATATATTTTAACGTATTTTTTTTATGAAAGAATAGTTTTAAAGAGTTAATTTTGCAGACATTCACCTTTATCCGGGCTAGTTCTTTGATATATCATAGGAAATACTTTATTCTTCATAAAAATATACAAATTGTTTAGCACACTTCAGTACAACATATTCTTTTCTTTTTTTTTTCAGAACGCTTATACTCTATTTCTAGGGTAGAATTTTTTGAAGAGTGGTTGAAACCCACAAAAAATGAAAAGAACTCGGGTATATATGAGTACCTTTCTTCAAAATTTCACTTTGGTAACATTACTGAATGTAGCCAAAAAGAAATAAAGTTGAAGATATCCAACTTTTCCAATAAAATTGGTGTCAAATGGTTGGCTTCAGGAAAATCGAAGGAGCGTTTTTTAATTAAAAATAAGACCTGGCTGGATGAAGAAGATATACAGTTTACTGTGAGTTCTTTTGAGCCACAACCATCAACTTCGAGTGAGGCTGTGATTTCAGCAGGAAGGCCTCGCAAAGAATTCGAAGAATCGTCGTTTAAAACCAAAAAACGTCGAGTCGTGGATCTCGTAGAATCGCGAAGTGTCAGTGAATTGGTGACAGCTGCCGAAATTGCTGCGCGTTCAGCAGGACAACGGAAAATTGCCAGCGTAATTAGAGACATTAGTGAAAGCTCAGTTATTAATGTTAAGTCTAAGGATACCAGTAATGTTAATCCTAGGCAGTTAAGTAGTGACGAAGCGTTAGCTTACTATATAGATTCTAAGTCAACAACACATGCGTACAAACAAACAAGAAAGTGGTCTATGAAGGCAGGACATAATGTGTTTCCATCATATTATAGTTTGACAAAATCTAAACAGGCCTGTTATCCTGCACAGGAGCACATTGCTGTAACAGAAACACGTGCTGAAATAAATTTGCAAGCATTATTAAACAAAACAGTGGAACGTTTAGTATTAGCACAGCATGAAGTTATCAGCAGTGTCCTCGCAACAAGTTCGTCTTTTACACTTGTAAGTAAATGGGGATGTGATGGAAGTTCTGGGCACAGCACATACAAACAGAGATTTGAGAACACTGAAGATACGGACGAATTTCTTTTCGTATTTTCTTTAGTTCCCCTTAGATTATATGATGGGGCCAAAATTGTTTGGCAAAATCCTCGGTCTTCATCAACATTGTATTGTCGCCCAATCAAATTAATATTTGCTAAAGAAACGAATGACTTCACGTTAACGGAGACAAATAGATTGTTGGAAGAAGTTAACGCTCTTCTTCCAACACGTATCGACTTTGGTGATTCTCAAATCTCTGTGAAACACGAACTTTTGCTGACAATGACAGACGGAAAGGTATGCAACGCTTTAACGGAAACTCGTTCAACTCAAAAGTGTTTCATCTGTGGCGCCACCCCCAAGACGATGAATGATGAACCCGCGAACTTCAACAGCAACCAAGATCATTTTGGCTTTGGTTTATCTACACTTCATGCTTGGATTCGTTGCTTCGAATGCCTTTTACATATCAGCTACAAGTTGAATATTAAGAAATGGCAGGCTAGAAGCAACGAAGACAAAGCAGATATCAAGGTTCGTTCCGACGAAATTAAGTTAAAATTTAAGAACGAGATGGGACTTATTGTAGATAAACCAAAGCCAGGATTTGGTTCTTCAAACGATGGAAACACGGCTCGTCGGTTTTTTAAGAATGCTGAGATGAGTGCTCAGATCACGGGATTGGATGTTGAAATCATCAAACAGTTCGATGTAATATTGAGGACTTTGTCTTCTGGATTCGAGATAAACTTAGTTGAATTTAATAAATTTTGTCTTGAAACCAGAAGACATTATCTAAGTCTCTATTCGTGGTACTGTATGCCTGCTACTGTACATAAAATATTAATTCATAGTACAGAGGTCATCAAAGCTGCATTGCTTCCAATTGGGCAGCTTTCCGAAGAGGCTCAGGAAGCACGTAATAAAGATTGCCGCAGATTTAGGGAGTACAACCCCCGCAAGTGCTCGCGTGTTGCCACGAACAGAGACTTGCTGTCAATGTTGGTTATAACATCTGATCCCTTGATCAATAGCCTTCGAGAGATTCCCCAAAAAAAGCCGGAAAAAATATGTTCAGAGGTTTTAAAGTTAATTTTAAGCCCTAGTATAGTAGAATCAAGACTGGAAACGTCATCATATTATCGCACAGTTCCACAAAATGATGACGATTACACAGTAAACGATTCATCAGAAGACTCTGATGATGATTATTAGGTTACGTTATGAAATATTATCTTTGCTGCTTAGTTTTAGTTTTCATGCATATATTTTCTTTTATTGTAAATAAACCTATGATTGTTTTGTTACTATTTGTAATTTTATGTATTTAGATTTATATTGTACATACCTCTTGATACTTATTCGATCTGAACTGCATGCAATTTACAGCATTCATAGTACTCGCTAAGTTAATTGTTGCTCATATATTATTTTTGAAAATATTTTTTTGCTATCATAATTTTTTTCGTTTTTTATTACAAAAACATGACTACCCATATTTGAAATAAGTAAGAGCATCGTTATATAACATAAAATAATATTGTCCACCTAGCATGTTCCACGCGATACACTGTGCGTCGCATTGGTCTAGTGTAGGGGTCGGCAACTAGCGACGGGCGAAGCTACATGCAGCTCTTTAAATATGAATCTGCAGCTCTTTAAAAAAAAATATTTTTTTTATATTTTTTTTTTTTCCACTTGAATAACAATGCAAAGCCATTGCTCCCATTGAATTTGTTTGCTAAATTGTTTGTTTTTGAAGTATAGAGTATTTATTATACCTATAAGTATTATAATCTAATTTTTTGTGATGAATTTTTTACATGAATTTTTACATTAATGAATTTTTTTCTAATTTTTTACGTATGAACGATTAGATAAGGTTTTCAAAAAACTTAATATATGCAACTACTATTTATTGTTGGCAAAAATATTGATTCTTTAAAAACTTTCAAATTTTGTAATTAGTAATTTTTGACTCTTCCGAATCAAAAGGTTGTCGAACCCTGGTCTAGTGTATTCTGTAAAACTTGTAGCTCTAACTTTTATCAGAAAGCGGGTCTAGTTTTGAATCAATTTTTAGGGTTCCGTACCTAAACTGTCAAAACGGGACCTTATTACTAAGCCTCCGCTATCTGTCTGTCCGTCTGTCTGTCTGTCACCAGGCTGTATCTCATAAACCGTGATAGGTAGAAATCTAAAAATTTTTACAAGCTATGTATTTCCCTTGCTACAATAATAACAAATAGTAAAAACAAGAATATGAAAATATTAAGAGGGGTGGGTCCCCATACAATAAACGTATTTTTTCGTATTTTTTGTTGAACATTCCTAAATAACGGTAACAGGTAGACGCTTACAATTTTTACGGAATATTTAGTTGTATATTATCTTTCAAAGTAAATAATAAAATAAAAATAAAGTAAACATTAAAAAGGGGCTCCCATACAACAAACGTAATTTTTAAGCAATTTTTTACTCGATCTCAATAAACAGGTAGAAACTTGAATAAGTATGGTACGGAACTCGTCGTGTGCGAGTCCGACTCGCACTTGGCCGGTTTTTTATTATATATCATAGAATAGCAAATAAGCAGATAATTCTACTTATGGAATGAACAATCTTCGCCTTTAAACACCAAAGATGTTAATAGTGATTACCATCCGTGGCGTGGATGTTATGTTACTATTTTATCTGCCTGCTGCCTTACCTTCCAAATTGAAATGAGTAGCTAGCACTGAGGCTATTGTGACCTATTACTGCCCTACTTATTTCTAATAAGTAGGGCAGTAATAGGTACTAATAGTAGGTACAGTAATCAGTTGCAGAAGTCAAATCCCTTACCCAAAGCTGAGTGCAACAAAATGCGGTTCAAGCAGACTAACTTTACTTTTTTCACATTCACATTCATACAAACACTTTTCTTTCGGGGACACTTGACACCATTCAAAATGACCATTGTACGAGGACGTTAGTTTTGGTCACCTTCGGTACCTACAGCCATCCACATTCGATCTGTTTTGTTCATATTTTATCTGCCATCCCTTCTACATGACTGAACAAATGAATAAATCTATTATTACATATAATAAAATCGTAGGAAAGTCAAAACTGTACATTGAATATGTTTTTAAAAGAATAATTGGGGCGTGATCTACAATCGATACCGTAGCCAAAAATATAGTTTTTAGAATTTTTGTCTGTTTGTCTGTATGTATGCCCGGGGTAAACTCAAAAAGTACTGCATGTATTTACTTCAAATTTTGCATGAACATTACTAACAGGTCGGGTCAACATATAGACTACATATTATCACGCTATCACCTACGGGTAGGAGCTGTGCGGAGTAAGCTAAACCCGCGCGGACGAAGTCGCAGGCAACAGCTAGTAATAAATTGCTTGACAAATTGCTCCAATTGATCTAAACCCAAAGTAAGCAAATTGTTTGCTTGTGATATGGGCGTTATTCAACAATATCGTTGACTTTTGATTATATAAAAATACATATATAGATACCGAAATATATATAATAAACGACCAAATTCAGAAATACAGACATCTCTGTCGGGAATTGAGCCCCAGCACCGTCAATTGCTTAGTCAGAGTTACTAACCACTCGCCTGATGGGGCGGTCAAAACATGAAACACAAATTCTCTCTCTCTCTCTCTCTCTGTGCGAGTCTCTCTCTCTGTGTGTATGTGTGTGTGTGGGTGGGAGAGAGAGAGTGTGTATATGTATGTCTATCACTTTAACAAACTCAATCTACAATTGTTACACTACAGATTTTACTTATTTACAAATTCAATCTATCTACGACTGTTACACTACTTTTTTAAATATGATTACTAAGTTAATTTTAATTTGTTAATGCATGATACATTAGTAAATAAGCAAATGACTCTCCCAATTGAAAGAAATAATCAATAATCGTTGCAGACACAAAAGATGTTGCGTTGCTATTTATGTGACAAGTGTTACTACATGCATAAGTTTAAAGGTCACCTTAGTCTTTAAATTTTCCTCGTATTGGGCTCCTTTGAAGAATAGGCCAACTGCCGTTCTGCCAGGCAGCTCGTAGACGGCGACCGATTGGCTATGCGAGTTACTACCATCGTGGCTACTAGGTGGTAGAGTTCTGCAGTTGTCTCGTCCGGGTCTGGTATCACCGCCTTACCAATTCCTGTCGCAATAGCGTGAGTGCTGGTCACTGTCGTGTTTGGAGGATAAGGTAGCCGGTAAACTCATGCATGTGACTTTAGACCTCGTCACAAGATAGCAACGCAACATTAACATCTTTGGTGTCTATAGGCGATGTTGACTCTTTCCATCAAGAGACCCATCTGCTTGTTTGCTATCTTATGATATAAAAAAAAATTAAAAAATACAACAATGACAATCATTGAGTCCTTTGATTGAGATTGAGAGGAAAAGGTAAGGTGATTAGGTAAGTATATCGATTCCATGTGAGATGATGTGAAACTCTACAACCTAGTAGGTAGGTAGTCACGATAGTAGTAACAAGTTTGGCCAATCGTTTGCTTTTTACGAACTGCCTGACAGAAGAACAAATGGTATATTCTTCAAAAAAGGCCCAGACCAAATCAGGTAATAGGTACATGAATATTTTCTTTTTATTTTGTTTACTGACATATAATAATCGCCTCTTTGGTCTAGTGGTCCGGTGTCGGAGTTGACCACATGAAGTCCCGGGTTCGATTCCTGGGTCGAGCAATTGAAAAATGTGTTTCTCAGTTTTCTGATAAAAACAACGTTGTCCGGGATTCGAAAGTGTCCGGTTGGCTATACGCTTGCCACTTATCACATTGTGGGACCAAGTATCTTCGGCTAATCGTCGGTGCACGTGTTGTACCTCTGCCCACCTCTTCGGGGATACGGGCGTGAAGACACTTTTATTGACATATAATTTAATTCAGTGTTTCATAGAGACGTACCTAATTGTTTTGAGAAAATAATAAACAAATTGATAAAGCAAAAGGGTATCAAACTCTTATAATAATATAAAAAAATGCATTTAATTACACGAAGTATAGAAACATATTGCTTTAACATAGGTAGGTACTACCAGATTAAGCTTAACACAACATTATATTTATTATTACAGAGTAAAATTTCGCTTACCTTTTATTAAATTTTGTGTAGAAAAGAACAGATTACAACTGCAGCAACTGTTGTATAATTAAACACATTATTTTATTATAGTTATAACTTTATAATTCTAATAATATTATTGTTAACTAAATCGGTCACGGTGGCCGTGTCTCATCAGCGAACGTATTGAGTTAAATGAACAAACGTCCGGTCACGCTTGTTCCAAGCAAAATAATCATTTAATAGCAAAAACCACAGTGTTTTTTGTACATACTACGATTTACTTCAAACATAACTACGCCCGGTGAACTTTACGATTTTGGTAATATATATATATATATATATATATATATTAGTGATGGGCCGAATGTGGTTTGAACCGAATTCGAACTTCGGCCGAACATTCGGTGAAAATAAGAAGTTCGGCCGAATTTCGGCCGAACTTCGGTTTAATTTTGGGGAGCTTTCTTAAAAGCGACACGTCGTGACTTTTTTACGAATTTGCTTAAAATTTAATTATTTTATACTAGCTATTTACCTATTTTACTATTTACTACTAGCTATTATATTGTCCGCGGCTTCGCTCGCATAAAGTAAGAGAAAAAAGTAACCTATGACACTCTCCATCCCCTCAACTATCTCCACTTAAAAAATTCACGTCAATTCGCTCCGTTTTGCCGTGAAAGACGGAGAAACAAACAGATACACTTTCCCATTTATAATTTTAGTATGGACTAGCTGTTGCCCGCGACTTCGTCCGCGCGGACTTTGTTTACTCCGCTCTTACTAGTCGTAGCAAGATGTTATATAGCCTATAACCTTCCTCGATAAACAGGTTATCCAAGGCAAAAAGAATTATTCAAATCGGTTCAGCAGTTTTCGGATTACCGCGTACAACCAACCAAACAAACAAACTCTACAATTTTATAATATTAGTATAGATATATAGGATATCGTTAATAGGTTTCGCAACGCACGTGAATTAATGACGTAACAGCAAAATTTTGATACATTGAGTTAAATTGTTCCAATTTAGGCATGGATTTTTATTTTTAACTTTCTGCTATGTAGGTATATAGATAAGGAAGTTACTGATTTTGCCTGATTTTTGAAAATCGAGTTTTCATCAGATCTCCACGTTTTGAGGTCCTAGAAATCTTTTCCGACTATTTTCACAATGAGGTCAGCATGTCTGTATATATGTCTATCTGTAAACTTCTCATAACTTTGTACATAAATAACGTACATAAATAAATAACTTTGTATAATCTAAGTACATAAATGTATAGATTAGGTACAGAATCTAATCAGCTCTATTTCTACAAAAACTGCGTTCAGTGCATTAATTGCATCAAAATCGGTTTTTCCGCTCAAGAGCTTTCGTTGACGAAAAACTTTAGAAAAGTGTTTTTTGACATAACTTAGTAATTTCTCTAACTATTTTTTTTGACCTTCCACAATAGTTTAGTGCTTAAAAAACTACGTCAAAGTTAGTTTTAAATCGAGTTTTCAAAAGTTACAACTTTTTTAATATTAATGTTTTGTTGTTTACAGAAAACTTCTTAATATTTTTAAGATAACTTTCCGGATAATACACGGCTTGATTTAAAAATCTAACCAGCATTTCTTTCTAAAAATCTGCGTCAAATATCGTAAATTGTATCAAAACCGGTTTATCCGTTTGCGAGTTATCGTTGACGAAAATTTAGAAAAAAGTGTATTATTTATATAAAATAAGAGACTTTTTGACCAAAACTTGTTTGAAGGTCAAACCTGCTACAATATTGTGGTACTTGAAACAATTACGTCAAATGTAGTTTCAAGAATCAAAATCGAATCAAGTTTTCAAAAATTATAATTTTTGAATAATAAAATTTTTCTGTTTACAGAAAACTTACTTATTTTTTTTTAAAAAACTCTTAAGCTTATACACCGATTCACTTAAAAAATCTAATTAACTTTTCTCTTTAAAAATTGCGTCAAATACCGTCAATTGGGTCAAAATCGATTTATTAGGATTTATTATAACGAAAATTTTTGAAAACAAATTTTGATATTACTTCGATATATTTTACCCTATAGTCTATGTAGCTCAAAAAAATTTTAGAGCTCAAAAATTTCGTTGAATGCCATTTGAAGGATGAAAATCGATCATTGTTTTCAAAATATACAGCTTTTTAAAAATTAAATTGCTGTCATTTTCAGAAGTCAGAAGTCAAAAGTCAGAACTTTGAACCTTAAAAAAAATGCTTAGGTATAGTTTTTGTTCCTTTGAGCCTAAAATACCTAATTTTAGCGGGAAGTTTCAAGGATAGCCTGCAGGGTCAACTGGCTTACTTATATTTTTCCCTTTTTTTCGACATTTTTTAACCTACTGATTTTGGAGCTAATAAGACCATTTAAAGGTAAAAATTACGTTGAATGCAATTTAAAAGATCTAAATCATCATGTTTTAAAATATATGCATCTTCATCTATATCAAACTTTAGATTTTTAACTTCCCGCTACGTATGGAACATTTTCTGACTATTTTCGTGATGACGTCAGTATGTCTGTATGTATGAATGTGTGTATGAGAGAGGGTGTATGGTTGTATGTATGTGTGTATGTAAACATTTCATAACTTTTGAACGGCTTGACCGATCGAAACGCGGTTAATGGCATTGAATTAGATTCTGCTCAACTTAGACTTCCAAAAATTTTATCCAATTTGGACTAGAATATTTTGAGAAATTTTGAAAAAATCGCAAAAAAATTGACGAAACATATTTTTTTAATATAACTTCCAGATCAATGTATCGATTGAGTACAAAATTTTATCAGCTCTTTTTCTTAAAAAACTGCGTCTAATTCATAAATTGTATCATGATCGGTTAATCCGCTCGGAAGTTATCGTTGACGAAAAAATTTGGAAATGTTTTTTAGACATAAATTTGAAATTTTTTCAAATAGTTTCTAAGATCAAAATTAAATCAAGTTTTCAAAAGTTACGGCTGTTCAAAAATTAATATTTTGTTGTTTACAGCAAACTTAGCATTTTTAAAATGATTTTCAGACTAATATACCGATTGATTTAAAAGTCTGCTTAATCTGCTTTTCTTTCTATAAATTGCGTCAAATAAACAAATTGCATCAAAATCGGTCGAATTTTTTGGGATTTAGTAATATTGAAAATTCGAAAAAAAATTTTTTGGTATTGCTTCGACATTTCTGAGACTGTAGATTACGTAGCTATAAAAAATTTTAGAGGTCAAAAATTGCGTTGAATGCCATTCGAAAGACCAAAATCAATCATCGTTTTGAAAATATATAGCATTTCAAAAATTTTGAAATTACTGTCATTTACAACGACTTCTATGTACTAACGAATATTTGTAACAAATTTAAGATTTTTGAACTCTGAAAAAATCTGTGATATGCTAAGATATAGATAAAAATCTAGCGGGAAGTTTCAGGGATGACCTGCCGGGTCAACCGTTTTACATATTTTTTGAACTCTTCGAACTCAAAAATCTATGCTGAAGTTTTTTCATTTTTGTTTTTATCTTTTTTTATTTACCGGGATGTTTCAGGGATGGCCTGCTGGGTCAACCGTTTTACGGATTATTTTCGAAAGTATAGTGTAGGCTATGTTACTCGGGGATAATTTCATATTTTTCTAATGGTGAAAGATTTTTTCAAAACGGTTTAGTAGTTTTTGAGTTTAGATGATGCAATATATAAAAATATAGAATACAAATCTTTCCTCTTTATAACATTAGCGTAGATTTCAAGCAAAATAGTGTAAGAAGATACTTTTTTTCTAGTGCCGAATGTTCGGCATTTAAACCGAATTTCGGCCGAATGTCGAAGTTCGGTTCAAGCTGCCGAAATTCGGTTAAACCGAATGTAAAACGAATTTCGGCCCATCCCTAATATATATATATATATATATATATATATATATATATATATATATATATATATATATATATATATATATATATATATAAATATATATATAAATATAAATCAATCCCTATTTTCCTTGGTCACATCACGCCTGAATGGCTGGACCAATTTCGGTAATTTTTTTTGTTGTGTTTGTAATTGTGAAGAGAAGGTTCTTATAAAAGAAAATATTAAGAAAATTGCGCGGAAAATTAGAAAATTTAAGAATACTTAACTTTAATCGAAAAGTAGCTTTCATAAACCAATATTTTTTAAAGCCTTATCCAAAGATACCCCACACAATGGGGTACGTGAGAAAAAAATTAACATCCCCACTTTACATGTAGGGGAGCCTTTACATTTTTTAAATTTTTAAATTTTTTTTAAAGATTTTATATTATGCTTTTGTTGATGTGACTGATATGTATATTCGTGCCAAATAACAGCTTTCTAGTAATAACGATCTCTGAGCTATCGTGCGGACGAACGGACATGGAGAACTATAAGGGTTCCTAGTTTACATCAGAACCCTAAAAAGAATTAGCTTTAAACTATTCTTAAGTACAAAAAAAGGAAAAAAATATTATTTGACATTATTATAATGAGGTTGCTAATTACGTGGTAATTTTTTAAACTTATTAATATTTTAGTGTAAACAAAATTAAAGTTTTATATATATATATATATATATATATATATATATATATATATATATATATATATATATATATATATATATATATATTATAATATAATATAATAACAAATATAGGAGACACCTATTGACATTAGCATACTTCAGAAACAAGCAGCCATACAAACATCAATTATACTAAGTAGGGTACTGGGAGAAACTGTTTTCGTGCACAACACAGACATTCACGACACATAACAAACACAAGTCACGCAACAAACACATGACACACAAAGAACACACCAATCATCTGTCACACAAACCATACAACAAACAGGTGACACTCAAAACATACAATACGCAGAAGACGCCCAAATGACACAGCAAACATTTGACACACAAACTACATCAAATCATTCACAAATTACATCCGACACGGTTATGTCATCCAACACACGAACGAGGAGACGAAAGAAAAATATTATTAACACATAATATGTATACATAATTTAAATATAGTAAATAGAATTTAGGTATCAAAAATCTTACATTAAAAATACATTAACACAGAACAATAGTTTTAAGGGGGAAAATATGAATTCCTTTTTTCCTGTGGGTCACAGGACGAGGTATTTTTTAAACCGACAAAAGTCGAGAGAAAATCAATACAAATATAGTCAATCAAATTAAAGTTTCAATATTTGTTTATAATTATTTTTATCGATATATTTTTTTAAAAACGTAGAAGATTATTCCAGTTGATCTAGTATTTGTCACTTCAAAAGACACGCAAAATATGTTAAAACTCAAAATCACCCGTGTTATTTTAGTATGTAAATTCGATGTACAGAATGGAGATTCTGATGTGGTGGTGATCAGGTCATGATCAGGAAACAGTGAACACCAATGCACTCTGTGCGATGCATTATGCTGGTTGACAGGCTTACAAGCTTGATGCTGGCCGTTGACGACACTGCCAATTCTTTTATACGTACACAATACCTATTGTTTACGGCGCGCTGTAATTCGTTTTTATCAGGAGAGCCATCTATTTGTTATATTCTTATGATGCAAAAAAGTTTTTATAGCTATTTAATAGATTCAGTATTTCCCTTCGGAAATCCATATTTTTAAAAGAAGAAATAAAATTATGGTATTTAATTTGCAAAATTGCAAAATGATGTGTTAAAGTAATATTAGGTTTCTTACGACCGCGACCGCGACGCTTGACGGCGACATGCGACAGCAGCCCGCGGCTGCAACCCCGAGACCGGATCGCATGACTTGAGTTGGACGTTTGTCCAACTCCTGTTTTCTAGACCAAGACCTCCAGACTAAGTTTGACCAACTCGAGGCACACGACGCGGTCGAATACATCCCTCAGTGCTTCATTTCAGTTGTGGCGGAGTCGCAAGCCGCTGCCGCAGATCGCCTTCGCGTGACGTGGTCGTTAGGAACCGAATGTTACCTTTGTCATCTTAGTGGCTAGGATTTAAACTTAAAGCCACATGGACTTGCAGGCTACTTTGCCCTAGAACATTATTTATCCTGCTCCTGTTGCAAAAACTCAATGCTTATCACTGTGTTGTTTCGGTTTAAAGGGTAAAGGTGACCGGTGAACTCATACATGTGACATTACCATCCTACCACGCGGTTAACAATGCACGCAATGCATCTTTCTCCATCAGGAAACCCATCTGATTTTTCTATCCTATATCATATATAGAATATTGACAGTAAAAAGCCGATGTTATGGGAGAATAGCAAAGCCGTTGATGCTTTACCCAGACAAGTCATCACAGAACATTATCATGAATCTTCTAGTGTTCACGATCGTATTTCACATGGTCAACCTTCGTTTGCCTCTCACGTTTCTGTTCGGTTGTCAATCAAAATTTTCATTTCAATTGAGTTTGTCAACCGGAAAATCCTTTAATACAAAATTGATTGATTGTTCTAACAATGTATTCGCCTGAATTTTAAATCAATATATTATTAAAACATAAGAATTTGGTGTGCCTGGACTAATATGGAGAAATTTTTTAACTTCCCTCTATGTTAAAAGTCTATGGTTAAGGAAGTTACTCATTTTGAGTTCCGAAATTGATTTTCGGAACTCAAAAATGAGTTTACAAGTTTACAAGTAATACCTAGTCGAATTTATAAAATGTATTTGAAGTAGTTTTTACGGGTGGTGAATCTGTAGTGCGGATACACGAATATCGTTGGCGTAACATTGGCGTTAAATAGGATAAAATTTCATAGTATCTAACTATGAAACGATAAAATATATAATTATAAAATAAGCCGGTTGCACCGGTTGACCCTGCAGATCATCCCCAAAATTTCTCGCTACATTGAGGTATTGTAAGCTTAAAAAATAAAAACATAGCTTAGATTTTTTGAGTTCGAAGAGTTCAAAAATCTAAAGTTCATAAAAATGATACTTTAATAATATAAAATAATAAAAAAGTAATTTAATGTTCGAAAAAATGCATTTAAAAAAAAAAGATAATCGATTTTTTTTCCAGTTCTATATGTAGCTAGCTAGCTGGCTATAGTTTTATTACCTACAAAATCGATAGGTTAAAAAAGTCGAAGAAATACAAAAAAATATTTTTTACTTTACACTCTTGATAAATCCCGAACGAGTCAACGAATGTTATGATGATTTACGGTAGATTGTTGACGTAGTTTTTTTAATAAAAAAGAGGAGCTGACTAGTTTTTTGAACAAATCGGTATATTAGTCTGAACGTTTTTTTTAAAATATCAAATGCTGTAAACAACGTAAATTTAATATTTGAAAATCTGTACCTTTCGAAAATGAATATTCTATTTATATTATTATATTATAATAAAATTGGATTATAAAATTAAAACGGCATGACGTAGTTTCTTTAGTACTAAAATATCGTAGAATATCAAAAACTGTAATATTCTACGATATTTTATATAGTAGAATATCAAAAAGTGATTTGTTGAAACATTCCAAATTTACGTCGAAAAACACTTTTTTCAAAATTTTTCTTCAATGATAATTGCCGAGCGATACAGATTTTGATACAATTTACGGCATTGGACGCAGTTTTTCAATAAGTTTCATTGATCTGGAAGTAATTTAAAAAAAAATTACCGAAATTTATTTCCGGGTTTTAAAATTTCTCAAAATTTTCTGGGTCGAATCGGTTCAGATTTTTCAAAAAATCTAATACCTATAAGCGGAACCCATTCGAATGCCATCAACCGTGTTTCAATCGGTCAAGCCGTTCAAAAGTTATGAGATGTTTACATACACACATACACACACACCCACAAAGTCAACCTTCGTTTGTCTCTCACGGTCCTGTTCGGTTGTCGAGCAAAATTTTCATTGCATTACACACACACAAACACAGACATACTGACGTCATCGTGAAAATATTTGGAGAAGGTTCCTAGGACCTCAAAACATGACGATCTGGTGATCGTGTTTTCGAAAACTCGATTTTCGAAAATGGGTGCAAAATCAGTAACTCCCTTGTCTACCATTATACTGCCTGCTACATAATAGCAGGAAGTTAAAAACTCTTCTGAGTCCCAAATTATTGTGATAGACAACTACGGAATCCTACATTTTAGTGGCCCAAATATCATAAAACTGTCACATAAAAATATAAGTTTCTAGGTACTTAACTGTATTTTTCTGGGCAACATATAAACAATAACACAGCATATAAAATGTATTAAGACAGAATATGTAACTCCCGTATTAGTTCGGTTCCCTTTTGAGAACACACCATACGACTTGCCACCAGGCAAATGTCAACTCCGTCATAACATCGCCTTACATTTTTCTGTCACTGTACTTCTCATTGTCACTGTGCTTGTCATTGTTGTGTTCTGGTCTGCCCGGTCATACCAGCTACCTTACCCTCAGATAAGGTAGCTGGTAAACTAATGCATGTGTTATTATAAACAGCCATACCGATTGCATTATCGACATTTTGGTGTCTGTAGAATATTTCTATAGTTTTTTGTGATTATTATATTTAAGTTACCTACATCTGGAAAACCGTTCACTTGTTTGCTAACCTACAATAAAAAACGTGCACTTCTGAAATAAAATATTAATATATTATTATTTAAAAATACTTATCTAATGATTTGCTACAACTTCTGAAAATAAGTTTCTTAGTTAATTTTTAGTAACATAATTCTACTTTTGCCAAATTTTTATATTTTTCGTTTCAGTATTATAAAATATTAATTCATATCATTTAAATATTTTTAATTGATATAATATTATCATTAATTGATTTTTTATTGTTTTAATGCTACTAGCTAAACCGATATACCTATTGGATATAACATTTAAATTTTCTGAATAAATTTTCAAATTCTTCCCTAAAAAAATATCTTACAATATTAAAAATGCAATTAAATCAGTCAAAAATCTCAAATAATGTACTTACTAACGTTTTTGAATTATATAAACTAATGTAGAAAGAAAAGATTTAATTTTTTATATACAAGTTTACTAGTAGATAAAAGTTTGTACATATAATTGAAGGACATGATAGTTAATGTTCATAAGAATAAAAATATAATAAAATGTTATATATTGTTATTGAATATTGTTTAATTACATACATACTAAACCTCAACAAAATAGTGTAATAATATTCAAAACATATAGTCACCATAAGCTGTACTAACGAGTCTAGTCCTGAGTTCGGTAATTCGCTGCTTGTAAACAATGATCTTCTATGCACCATGCGCCGATGTCCATAAAACCCATTTTTATTTGATATTTATGTTAAAATTTAACTACCTGCCACATAATATTCGGAATCAGACTCGATTTCTAAACACACTCCTTCAGTAGGTATGTACAATCTTTTACCTGTCAACGTACCTATATATTTTTGGTAGTATTGTTAATAATATTTATAATGATTCCAAGAATTATTTCTCTTACGTATTGAAAGCTAAGTTACCTAAAATAAGAGTCTGTATTTTATATCAGAAAATTGTGACAAAGCTCTTATGAAACTAATATTGATCTAAATAACACGAGCGTACAATTTCATTAAAGTTAATTTATACTCAGTAAATCTCCGATTTCAGTGTTTCGTGCGCTTTAAGAACTCAGCTAACTGACATGGTCACACTGTCATCTATCTCGATTCAGTAATTGAAAATAATTATATTCCAAGCTGGCGCCAATTCATTAAATTATATTGGACTAAACACCGAGTCAATGCTATTTTTGATTGAAAATAGTAGACTAGCTGTACTCCGCCACTTTGC
Organism: Apodemia mormo; assembly: GCA_036924255.1. Classification (NCBI taxonomy): domain Eukaryota; kingdom Metazoa; phylum Arthropoda; class Insecta; order Lepidoptera; family Riodinidae; genus Apodemia; species Apodemia mormo. Next base: position 28,319,435 of record JAUPFN010000003.1, on the reverse strand, counting down.
CCACATGATAAAAATACATTAAAAATTAACAACTTAACCCAAATTAAACTGGTCTATAAAGCGTACCTACCTAGATATAGATCTAGAATATTACTTGTAAAGGCGTGACGTTGCCGCTAGGTTTACTGTGTGACAGCCAAGTCCTTTCTCGGGTCTCAAACTATCTTTGTACCAAATTTCATCCAAATCGGTTTAGTGGTTTAAGCGTGAAGAAGAGACAGACAGAGATTTACACAGTTACTTTCGCATTTATAATATTAGTACAGATGTCTGTAGCCTAATCTATACATATAATAAAATTGTAGGAAAGTCAATGTATGTTCAGGGTAAACTCAAAAAGTACTGCATGGATTTACTTTATTTTTTTTTGCATGAATATTATTACTAACAGGTTGGGTCAATATATAGGCTACATATTATCACGCTATCACCTACGGGGGAGGAGCTGTGCGGAGTAAACAAAGTCCTCGCGGACGAAGTTGCGGGCAACAGCTAGTTTAGAAAATAATTATTGTTTATTCTATGATCAAACTGCCGGTTGAATTACGACCAGCGGGTGCTCGCTAGTGTAGTATAAATGCATGTAATTACACAGATTTAAAATAGTTTAAGACTTACGAAATTGTAAAGAATAATTTTACAGACAGATTTTTATCAATACACGTAAAAATTATTACACTTGCGACATTATCGCATTCATCAGATGCGAGTGCAGACCAACAGCTAATTACGATAATCTTTTATACGGCTATCACTGGTGTTAATTAACTAATAATAGGAATTAACCATGTCTATACTAATTATAGTATCGCGTATCGCGTTTATACACCAGAGTCACTGGAGAGAGTAATAATAATCGAGCACGAGTAAAAAAAGTAAAATTATACTTATTTACTAGCTGTTGCCAGCGACTTCGTCCACGCGGACTTCGTTTACTCCGCAATGCTCCTCCCCCGTAGGTGATAGCGTGATATTATGTAGCCTATATGTTGACAGACCTGTTAGTAATATTCATGCAAAATTTGAAGTAAATCCATGCAGTACTTTTTGCGTTTACCTCGGACATACATATAGACAAACAGACAAAAATTCTAAAAACTATATTTTTGGCTTCGATATCGATTGTAGATCACGCCCCGAGTATTCTTTTAAAAAAATATTCAATGTACAATTTTGACTTTCCTACGATTTTATTATATGTATAGATGATATTCATGAATTAAACTGGATACACCTTTCAAAGCAATTTCTAATGTTGGCAGTGTCGCTCGTATTTATACTCAAAATACAGAGTTATAACACTTAGCGATAAAATAAAATCCTTATACAGGGTTACTTTTAAAGGTCCGGCCAAATTTCCAAGGGTTGTTCAGAATCGATAATATGTTCGATTTATGTAATAGCAAATAATTTAAATAATTCAAATTTCATTTTTATCCGACATAGAAAACACAACGCAAGGATATAATTTTAATTACACAAAAATATCGAGCGCGGTTCGAGTAGTGCCCCCGCACGCCCCGCCCAAACTGCCCGAAAATCCATTCACACGATTCGGTGCATCGAATTCTTGACTTCAGTGGGACATTTTTAAACGAATATTTTTATATTGCAATATTTTTACAAAATTAATTAAAACGCAATTTCAATTCAATATTTACTATTTAGTTCTTAATTTTAAAATTTGGCCGGACCTTTAAATTTAACCCTATATAAAAAATATTCCTTGAGCCACAGCTTTTTATTCGAAACGATAAAATAGCACGATATGACATATTTCTATTTTTTTACGATATATCTAAAAACGTTTAACATTTACATTCATTTGCTCATATGTGAACGGCTACGCATTTTGCACCCAAAACCGTATCTATTAATATTTGTGTGGTCTGTGATGATATTTAAGTACTTACATTATTGTTTAATTATCTCGTCAAAAATAAATATGACATTTATATGCATTTTGAAGGGTCAACAATTTTATAGCTACTACCGGATCAGAAACACAGATATATGATGAACCTGCTTATTAGCCGACACCTACTATGTGTAACAGCACATGCAACTGAAATAAGCCTCATTGCAAGCTCATAAACGATTCCTATTGTTTTTTTATTAAATTCTATTTTCAGAATACAGTGGAGTTATTCAAGTCCATAGTGGTCCATTAAGCATTGTTATCTACATACCTCACACTAGGCGTTAAAGTTATTACAAAGTTAGGCCCCATTCCCTAAAAACTGCTAAAACGAGTGTTGCGGTTTTCAAAATTCCTTAATGAATAAATAGAATTGCTTTCTAGAAAAAATCGGTGGTAATTTTAATGAAACTGTTAACAATTTCACCCAGAGATATTTTCAAAATAATTCTTAGTTTTGTAGAAAAAAATAGTAAACTTCACCCAAAACCTTAAAATCGACCTTTGCCGTTTGCAAAAATTACAGTATTTCTTGGCCAACAATTTTAAAAATTTTTAGAATTATTTTTTTAATAAAGAACTATATTACACTTTCACCGTCTTATTTTTTTATTAAACGACCTTATAAAAAAGTAATTTTAATACAAATATGCTTAATATTTGTGTCCACCATCTTCCATACAATTTTATATGAAGAATTTAATCGGTAAAATGTCAACATGAATTTTTAAAAACGTCCATCAAACATTTCAGTATGTATCCCCCCAGAATCAAAGGCAGAAGCACGTCATTTTGAAATTCATTTTCTGACGTAAATATTCCATCAGGGTGGGTTGCGAGTGTAATCAATCGCTTATGCTTACTTGAACTCTCATAACAGTATTATTATGAAAATATTTTTAATTATTATGAAAAAAAATTTTCACGAAAATTATTTATAAAATTAAGCCTGTAGTAAGCAACAATTTACTTTTTTTATATATCATAAGATAGCAAACAAGCAGATGGGTCCCTGTTAGAGTCAACCATCACCTATAGACACCAAAGGTGTTAATGGTGCGTTGCTTCCTTATGGCTAGGTCTAATGCCACATGCATAAGTTTACCGGCTATCTTACCCTCCAGACCGGAACACGACAGAGACAAGCACTGACGCTATTGCGGCAGGAATAGGTAAGACTTACTTAAAGCTTTTTTTATTTTAACAAAATAAAGTATATTTTGCAACAAATTTTTCATAGCTTGGTAGAGTTCCACAACGTCTCGCATGGGTGTTTGGTACCACCGTCTTACACATTCCTGCCGCAATAGCGTCAATGTTTGTCAATGTCATGTTCCGGTTTAGAGAGTAAGATAGTCGGTAGACCTATGCGTGTGGCATTGTCATTCTTGCAACACGGATAACAACGGATAGCACCATTAACATCTTTGGTGTCTATAGACGATAGTTTCTTTTTCCATCAGGAGAGCCATCAGCTTGTTGCTATCTTACGAAAGAGAAATAGAGAAAAAAAATTGTTAATATTTATTGTTTTATAAAAAAAACAAACACGGTATTGAATTGACATAAAATACGAAACAAGTGAAACAGTATGAAATTCTATAAATAATGAAAAACCCGGTATCGAGACCGTCCGTATTTTTGGTAGTTATCGTGATCCCTATACAATAAATGAATATGTCTATGTAAATATTTTTTCAAACTTTTTTGTTTCTAAATTTGTTCTGTGGAAATAACTACATAAAATAATTTTTAATGAATATAAATAAATTAATTAGTGTTTTCTTAATTTAGGACGACTCATGTCACAGTATTGTTGCGAATAATCTTGCGACCAGTGTGAAGTGAAGTGACCAGTGTATAATACAGTGAACAAGAGAAGTGTTTTAGTGATGCAGCGTAGGCGGTTAAGTTTTTTTATTTTTTTTTTTATAGAAGAGGGGGCAAACGAGCAGGAGGTGCACCTGATGGTAAGTGATCACCGTCGCCCATGGACATCCACAATACCAGAGGTCTTGCAGTTGCGTTGCCGGCCTTTTAAGAATGAGTAAGCTCTTTTCTTGAAGGCCCCCAAGTCGTAACCGTTTGGAAACACCCCTGCCGGTAATTGGTTCCACAACAAAGTAGTGCGAGGCAAAAAGTGTCGAGAGAAACGCACAGTTGTGGATTTCCAGACATCGAGATGGTAAGGATGGAATTTCAAATTTTGACGCGATGTCCGATGATGGAATTCGGCGGCAGGAATTAATCCAAATAACTCGTCGGAACACTCTCCATGAAAGATACGATAGAAGACACAGAGTGAGCCAACATCTCTGCGCAATGTCAAAGAGTCGAGCCGTTTCGAAATAGCCAGGTCGTCAACGATTCGAACCGCTCTACGCTGAATGCGATCAAGAGGAAGGAGCTGGTACTGAGGAGCTCCGGCCCAGAGATGAGAACAGTACTCCATGTGGGGCCGAATTTGAGCCTTATAAAGTTGAAGGCGATGGGCCGGCAAGAAGTACTGCCTCGCTCTGCTGAGCACACCGAGCTTTTTGGAGGCTAATTTAGCCTTACCTTCCAAATGACCGCGAAACTAAACGTAATTAGATATGTCGACTCCTAGAATCCCGATACTAGCGGAGGCTGTCAGGAGAGTATCCCCAAATCGAGGTGACACGACAAAGGGTGTCTTTTTAGCGGAAAACACGCAAAGCTGTGTCTTTTTGGGGTTAAAAGTGACCAGGTTTTGACGACCCCATTCCGAGACATCGGTTAGTCGATTCTCAACTTCGGACACAAGCTTGTTTCGGCTCTCTTCGACGTGTTCCCGAGAAATACCGCTTCGGCCGGAGTATGTAGCATCACCAGTACTGTCATCCGCATAGCAATGTATGTTGCGAATTCGCATCATGTCATTGATATGCAGAAGGAACAGTGTTGGTGATAGCACGCAGCCTTGTGGAACACCAGCATTGATAGATTTAAGATCAGAGCACGCACCGTCAACTACGACCTTGATGCTCCGATCAGCCAAAAAACTGGTGATCCACTTGCATAATTTCTCGGGAAGCCCATAGGAAGGCAGCTTCGCCAGAAGCGCTTTGTGCCATACCCTATCAAAGGCCTTCGCTATGTCCAAACTAACTGCCAATGCCTCCCCCTTGGACTCAACTGCTTCCGCCCACCGATGTGTTAAGTATACAAGAAGATCACCAGCTGAGCGGCCGTGACGGAAACCGTACTGGCGGTCGCTAATCAGCTGGTGCTCTTCTAAATACTTGAGGAGCTGCGAGTTGATGATTGTCTCCATAATTTTGGAGAACAAGGAGGTTATGGCTATCGGCCGATAGTTAGACGGATTAGAACGATCTCCTTTTTTAGGGATGGGATGCACTAAAGCTGTCTTCCATGAAATCGGTACTACGCCGAGTGAGTAGGAGAGCCGGAATAGGCGTGTTAGTACCGGCGCCAGCTCTGGAGCACATGATTTAAGTACAATCGGAGGGATGCCATCCGGTCCACTCGACTTATGGACGTCCAAGGAAAAAAGTGCTTTACGTACGGAAGACTGCAAGAATTTTAATTCCGTCATAGAACTATAGCACTGCGGGATGGTAGGCGGTGCATTTCCTTGGTCGTCCAGAGTCGAGTTGGCCGCAAAGAACGAGCCCAAAAGATCGGCCTTCTCCCTTGCGGTATGGGCCAGAGAGTCATCATCTCCGTGTAAGGGTGGAAGAGAGGGCTGTGAGAAATTCCCCAAGACAGCCTTGGCGAGAGACCAGAACGCACGAGTTCCCGAGGGAAGGCGAACTAATTTCTCACCAATTCTGCCAATGTGTTCAGATTTTGCCTTGGCGATAGCTCTTTTGAAGAACCTCGAAGCGGAATTGTACTCCTTACGTAACGCGCTGGTTTTTTCATCACGAGATGTCGACGCTGCAGCCCAAGCCCGGTAGCATTCCTGCTTTCGGCGTGAAGCCGTTTTGCAGGAGCGACCAAACCAAGGCTGAGACTTACCACCAACTGGTACCGCAGAAAATGGAATGAAAATTTCCATGCCCTGCAGCACCACATCAGCGATAGAGTCAGCGATGACACTCGGATCATCCAGCGAGAAGCACATCCGCCCCCATGGGTAGGACGCAAAAAAAGACCGCATCCCGTCCCAATCTGCTGACCTATAGTGCCAAACGCGACGACAGACTGCAAAAGGAGGCCGTGATAGGCGCGTAACCGGCACTTTACTCCAGATCAGGCAGTGGTCTGACGTACCAAGAGGGACGTCCACAGATACCTGATAATTGTCCGGATGGGAGGTCAGCAGAAGGTCCAGCAGTGAAGGCGTATGGTCGTCCACATCGGGAATTCGCGTAGGCGTGGTTACCAATTGTGTTAGACCATATGCCAAGGCAAAATCGTGAACAGACCTCCCCGCATGATCGGTAGTGCGTGAACACAGCCATTCGGCGTGGTGGGCATTAAAATCGCCTAAGATCACGATCTCAGCGGAGGGGGTCTGTTGCAACACGGAATCTACAGCCGTTTGAAGGTGCTCAACGAGCCTGTCGACTTCAGCATTTCCGCTATGGGACCTGTAGAGGCACGCGTAGATGCGGGGATGGTCGTCGCAGTCTACACGCAGCCAGAGGATGGATAGGTCCCTATAGCCTTCAATGCTGCTGAGACGTCGAGAGCAGATATCCTCTCTGACATAAGCACAAACTCCCGCCCGGGGTACAAATGAATGCTCGAATTTGTACCCCGGGTAGGAGAGATATGAGGTATCAGCCGGAGAAGATATCTGCGTCTCAGTTAAAAAGAACAGAGCCGGCTTAGCCGTCTCAAGGTGGTAGTGGACGGCATTTAGGTTTGAGTGAAGACCCCTAATATTAGTATAATCCACGTGGAGTGTGGTAGAGGGTGCCTTTCGATGTCTGTTCGATTTGCCCCGAGCAGCGAAGTTAGAGAGCGCAATTGTGCCCCCCCCAGAGTACGCAGGGCAGCCGGGCATCCATGATTAGGCTGATTACAAACCCCTGAACATGGATGTCCAGAGGGGGATTCTCCACCGCTTACGCTAGTGGTACCCCCCTGGGGTAAACTACTACCTTTAAATTGCGCTTCCATAGTGTTAGGGGGAGGGGGAAAGGGCCTCCGGGAACCTCACAGACCAAACGAAACGCAACAGCAAAGCTGTTACTTTACGTTGGTTTTAAGTGAGGTAGTGGTATCGCCCCGGTCGTGCCGACCCATTCAGCTAAGCATGGCACTATCACTTTTTTGACTGACTGCACCGGTGGAATAATCTCAAAAAAGAATATTATCCCTCCGGCGGGCGATGGGGTCGTCACTTCCCGACGCCAGAAAAGTTTGGTGTTAGTACAGCGAGTGTGACCAGTGTGTATAGTGTATTTACGTTAGCTTATCTCGTTGTGTGATCGAGCGACGCCCGAGTCGAGAGACCAAGTATACAAATCAGTAACCTTGCGCCACGCGCGAGCACGAGCATAGGACATATAGGACGTTTCGGTATCCCCACCCCCACCATGCACTACGCGTGTAAGGTATAAGGTTGGTGGTGGAAGCATCTCACCAATCATAAATAACATAAGCGCAATCGCAGGGTGGTCAAGGACCGACTGTAACGATATGCGTAGAGTGTAGAGTACAGAGCACAGAGCATAGAGCACAGAGCGTAGAGCCCAGAGTCACACACCAACACAGAGCATAGGTCCGTCGTCCGTCCACGTTTTCATTGACTTATTCATATTCAGAATAAGTCAATGAAAACGTGGACTTAAGCACGGACTTATATCTAAGAAATCTTAATTCTTAGACGTAAGTCCCGTATTCACAGTCGGTTAACCGACTGTGAACTGTGAATACGACACATAGAGTACAGTATTGAGAGTACATAGCGCGGAAGGCATAAGGCATAAGGCAAAGGCCTCAGACCTCAGCGCCCCGGGCCGTCACCCCATCGCGCGCCCCCCTAACGCCGGCACTGACTGTCGCGTTTCGGTTTGGAGGGTAAGATAGCCGATAATTTTAAATACATTGGACACTTCATCCAATCCACACAAATAGCAATACGGCATCTAAAAGCGATGGTTGTCTCTATTAGAAGAGCTATCAGTTTGAATGGTATCTTATGATATAAAAATATATCCACAAACAATACAATTTTCCATTTATCATCTACGTAAAAATGTAAATCATCAATGCTTAAAAGAAACAAAAGTGGATCACGAATACAGCCCTGTAGGACCCCCAAGGACGCCTATGATTAAAAGCATCAGTAAATCTCTATGAAGATAAAATATTTTTTAATAAATTATAAGCATTTTGGTGTTTGTGAAACTTTCCCATCATAGAAATCCGTCAGTAGAAGTAGGATTCTCGGAATGATGGAGATTGGCACTTAAAATTATTATATCTTAGTAAAAAACGAATGTGATTTATTTTTGAAAAAAACTTTAATTTTGACTTAAATTAAAAATTTACAAAATCGAACTCCCTTTGTAGTTTCAACGTTAAAAGTAAAGTTTCTTCGAGACTGTCCCAATTAGCCTTTGAAGCATCGGGATTAATTTCATGAGGCAATGGCAATCTCAGATAATATTGCGATGAGTTCACCGTGACGCTCATAGTGTCCACAGATAAATCGACGTTTTCCTTTTTATCACCCGGCATTTTGATTCTTACAATCAAATTTTCGCAACTCGCAGAAGACGGCGTTTTAGGACCAATCTGAAAATAAGAAATTATTATACAATTTAACAAATTGTTGACCGCAGTGACCTTACCTAACTAAACTTTACCGTGTTTGTTTTATTTGTTTAGCTGTTTTAATTGTGTCCACAGATAAACATTCTCATTGTATACAGCAGCGATCTCTTCTTAGAGAATTGATACTTAGAAGTCCTAATTCCTATGATGTAATTGTTCGTCAGCTGATATATTTCTACTCGTTTGTCCTGTACCTAGCTAAAGGTAATTTGGTTTCACGCAAATAAAGTTCCTAATGCAACATTTATATAATTTTTAACACAGTGAAACTACAGCAGCCGACTTCCCATTTCCTGTATCTCTGGAACTCTGCATCAGATCTTTACCAAAATAAAATGGGACCACACGAAGAGTATCTCTTTCAAACAAAATAAGACGTTTCAAATTTGATTCATAAATGACCGAGTTCCGAGATATATATATATATATATATAAGCATTTTAAAAACATACAAACGAACTGATAATCTTTTGGAATCTCTGGTTGAAAATTATTTCTTACATTTACAGTAATAAAACATAATTAACAGCAATTTTCCCCTGTGTTAGTTTCGGGCTCCTTTGAAGAATAGACCAACTGCCGTTCTGCCAGGCAGGTCGTAAAAGGCGACCGAATCGCTATGCGAGTCACTACCATCGTGACTACTAGGTGGTAGAGTTCTGTATTATGTGGCATTAGATGTCGCCATAAGATGGCAACGCACCATTAACATCTTTGGTGTTTACAGGCGATGGTTGACTCTTTCCATCAGGAGACCCATCTGCTTGTTTGCTATCTTATGATATAAAAAAAGCAATAAAAATAGAAAAACTAGATGAAAAAATTTAGTGCCTTATTGGGACTAAGCACAAGTGTCACGCCAAAACCAGTTGGCATTATAAAAAAAAGTAATGTCATATGTTGTAAACTCGCCATAGTTGTTAAAGCCTGTCAGGCCATCCATTTCACGCCCATATTCCCTAAGGGGTAGGCAGAGGTACAACAAGTGCACCCACGATTAGCCGAAGATACTTGGTGCCACCAAAGTAATAGGTGGCAAGCCTATCGCCAACCGGACACTTTCCAATCCCGGGCAAATTTGTGTTTCTCAGAAAACTGAAAAAACACTTTTAATGTGCCCGACCCGGAAATCGAACCCGGGACGTCATGTGGTATTAATTATGAAAAAAAAATATTAATATTTATTATGTAAATAAATATTTTTGTACTATATGTTGTTTATTTTTTTCCGTATGTATATGTTTACCAATTATATAAAAAAATATAAAAAGCATAGGTCATCGATTTACTTTTTGAATTAAAAATCGTCGACTAACAAGTAGTCATATTTTTCTCAAAGTGTCATGTTACAACTGAATTATTTTGTAGCTTAAGCCATTTAAAATAAACAATTCTCACACCAGTGTATTGCTGTGCTCAAGACCTCTTAAGAAATATACGCTTTACAGTATCGGATTCAATTCAAACAACTCATAAACCATTTTTGTGACCATGGTCCACCGGAACGAACTCGGAACGTGTGCGCGTAACGGTCCGTGTGTTTTTAGAAAAAAATGCGAAAATGGCTGGTGGTGTGAGCGGATAGAAGCGTGCATACGCATGCACAAAACACATGCATAAAGATGCCGGCCCGACACCAGCGGAAGGCTTGCTGCCAACGGCATGTCGGTGCCGGGCCAGGCCAGTGACACAGCGTGCAGTACAATTTCATAGAATTATGCATCCACTGGTGTCGGTGTCGGCATCAGGCCGGTGCTGGTGTCGTGTCGGGCCGGCCAATTAAGAAGCGCTCATTTGGAAGCGCTCTAAGGAGCCTGCGCTTTATTTTATTTGCAACATTTAATTGAGAGTGTACGGAAATACCCTAGTTTGTGGAAATTGATTTACCTGAGTACAAAGACAATGGACTAAAACAAGCAGCTTGGCTAGAAGTATTTTACACTATTTATCGTCGGCACTTGGTGAAACTCCATTTGTAGTTTTGTTAATACACTTGTACTGTTTGGCTAGATGTGTTTAATATAATAAAATTTACCTAGATTGATTAGTGTTACTTCAAAATTAGAACACCTGTGCAGAAACTAAGCTTTAAAACCGTACGCTCGCAAGGACGATCACAGATTGAGTGAGTGATATCACAGTATAGCTCCCGTGTGTGGTAGCTTGCTATACTGTAATAGGTACTTCGATGTATTAATATATTATAGCTGTCTGTGGCGGGCTTAATTCGTCACCGTTTTAGATATTCCATACATTTAAAGAAACTCGCCACAGGTATTAAATAATATAAAGGGTTCAATACAGGTACATACTAGCTATTGTAAATTCGCCACATGTCTTAATTTTGTATAAATATTTGAGAAAGTAGTGTTAGCAAGCAAAATTATATGTTTTAGCACCTCACTTTTTTTATCATATTTCATTAATCTGTGCTCCTGCAGTATGCACACGTGTGCCCGCCCGCTTGTTAAAAAATAGAGTTAATATGGAATGTCCTACTTAGCAGAAGCGTGGCATACAGGAATAGGAAAAGTGATGGCACCAATCGAACCAAATATATTTTTGCTTTTAAAGGTTTTTTGAAATTAGGTTTTATCAAAAGTGATTAATGTGATTATTAGATAAATATATTCGTAACCGTTTAAATTATTACTATTAAAAACATTACAGTGGTTATTGCTGTGATTATTAGTTATATAAGTGCGTTCTAGTTTAGTTATTTATTATATTAGTTTTGTAGTAGTTATTAATAGTTGCATATACCAGGTAAATTAGCCAGTCGATTCTGTAATTGAAACTGTGATTTTAATGTAGACTAAAAGTCAAATTTTGAATACTTGCTGTGATTATTATAATAATAAATAACTATATTATTCTATTTGTTATTTGATTTTCCTGCAATCTGTACTGAAAAAATCAGTGTGGCGAATTTACAATAGTTAAAAAAGATGTGTGGCAAATTTACTATTGTGGTGAATTTGCAACAACTCATTGAATCGTATCTAAAATAAATCTAACTAGCTTTTTTGACAGTCTATTATAATAAGTTTTGATGCTAAAGTTAAATACATAAAGTATTTTTAATAATCTAGAATAGGTGTAGCAGTAGCAATAAATTATTTCACGAATGAGAGTATTTTATAGCTCCCTGCCTAAATGGTGTCAACGGTACCCACCCCCAAAACTAACCGTTTAGCCTGCGGAGGGGGAAGACACTTGACTCTAACAAAAATTAGCACTTACAGGTTTAATATTTTACAAACGAGTTCCTTAATCGAAAACTTGTTTTCACAAACCCGTAATATTTTTTTAAAAACCTATCTAACGATACCCCACTTAACAGGGTACGTGAGAAAAAAATTTAACATCCCCACTTTACATGTAGGGGAGCTACCCTGAAAAAAAAATATTTTTCAAGATTTTATGTTACCACTTTGTTGTCGTGACTAATGCCATATTACAGCTAATACTATTCGTGCCAAATTACAGCTTTCTAGTAATAAGGGTCTCTGAGCAATGGTGCAGATGGACGGACGGACATAACGAAACTGTAAGGGTTCCTAGTTTACTTCGGAACCCTAAAAATGAACGACTGGCTATACGAGTCACTGCCATTAACCATCGTGGCAGCTAGGTGAGTGAGTTCTGCAACGTCTCGCCCAGGTCGCTTTACCATAGTCTTACCTATTCGTGCCACAATAGCGTCAGTCATAATCACTGTCATATTGCAGTTAGTTGGGTAAGGTGTCTTACTTATTCGTGCCACAATAGCGTCAGTCATAATCACTGTCATATTGCAGTTAGTTGGGTAAGGTGTCTTACCTATTCGTGCCACAATAGCGTCAGTCATAATCACTTTCGTATTGCAGTTAGTTAGGTAAGGTAGCCGGAAAACTGGCATGTCGCACTTAGACCCTGCCGCATGAATAGAAATGCACCCATAACGTTTTTGGTGCCTACAGAAGATGTTTTCTCTTTCCATCAGGAGAGCCATCTGCTTATTTACTATCTTTAAAAAAAATAAACCTTAAGTTCAATTTATTAATTTGTCTCAATTGTAATATTTTTCAGAACTTGAGTTAAATTTTTCTGAAAGCCTTTGTTAGTTCCACTTTCTATTTTAATGAAAAGATATACTTATTTATTAATCGTTAGTCTTTTTTTAAAATTTCACCATATTTTTCATTATATTTTTTGAATACATGAAAAGACCACTGGGCATTTGAAGGTAAGTAAAAATAATCTTATAGTCATCTGCACTCCTAAAGGCCCTGCAATGATGCTTGTAACCTTTTAATTTATGAACGCCTAATAGATTTTCTTCAATGTGTAGTTCTTTCCCAGCTAGTAATAGGTTCCAATAAAAAGAGTAATACGGGCCAAAATTGCCTCGAGATTTGCATAGCTAAGAATATCCAGAAATTTAAATATAGTAACTTTACACCTGTATCCCCAAAGAGGTAGGCAGAGGTACAACAAGTGCATCCACGATTAACTAAAGATACATTTAGTGATAGGTGGCAAGTCTTTCACCAACCGGGTACATCCAATCCCGGGCAACTTTGTTTTGATCAGAAAACTAAAAAAACACTTTTTTAAATTTCCCGACCCCGAAATCGAACCTGGGACCTCATGTGGTCAACACCGACACCGAACTAATAAACCACAGAGGCGATTAAATAAAGTGAAAATTGAATATATGATACAAGGAATTTTATCGGCATTTCGCTAATTAATTCGAACACTCTCCATGATAGACTTCAAAGAAGATGCACAGATCCCAAACTCTATACAATGTCAATAAATCAAGCACATTGGCCAATAGTCCGATAGCACATAATCTACACGTAATGTGATTAAAAGAAAGGAGCAAATACTGAGGGCTACCACCTAGAGATGAGAACAGTACTCACTGTGACGCCGAACTGCCTTTTAAAGCCGTAAACGTTAGACTATGAATTACTGCTGAGCATACTGAACTTTTTAGTCACTTAGGTATTCTTTTTTAAATATCGATAATGCTTGGATATGTTGACTCTCAAGAATTCCAGTATTTGCTAAAGAGGCCTAGGCATTTTTAAAACAAGGAGATATGCGAAAAGTTGACTTCGTACGATATCAAAGTACAATTTAAATAAAAAAATATTATTTTTTTTTATTTAAATTATTTTTACATTTTTTACAGGCACTTTTGACGATGTAATATTTAAGTTATTACCGGACCGGCAATCCATACTAATATTATAAATGCGAAAGTAACTCTGTCTGTCTGTCTGTTACGCTTTCACGGCCAAACCACTGAACCGATTTGGATAAAATTTGGTACAAATATAGTTTGGGACCCAAGAAAGGACATAGGATAGTTTTTATCCCGGAAATCCCACAGGAACGGGAACTATGCGGGTTTTTATTTTAGAAGTTTTTCCACGCGGACGAAGTCGCCGGCACAGCTAGTCAGTTAATATTTGCGTTTTATCAATATTTAGTTATAACAAATTTATTAGATTCCATTTACGGTTTTGGCTGCATAGTGTCTTAACGAACACTAGCACTTGAGTTGAGAGTAAGGTTAGCAATCGCATCATCGATAACGACCTTGATGCTCTAATCATTCAATCATTTCGTTATGCAATATTAAAATTTCTTGTATTGCACATAGGAAAAAACATTTTAAAAACGCCGTGAGACTTACACGATTAAATACCATCGTTATGTTTAAATAAACTGCCTCCTCTTCATTCTGTGTAGTCTCTGCCCATTGATGAATTAAGTAACTTAGAAAATGGCAGCTGGGCCAGCTCACAAAACCTGTATTGCTGGAGCTCTGCGAAATGGCTCGAGAGCTGGCAATTAATAATAGACCATTCTTTCAAACAAGGATGTTATTGATTTAGCCTGATAATTGGAAGGATCAGAGCTATTTTATTATAAGGCGGTGATCTAAGTTTGAATGACATAGAGTCGGAAGACACGTTAAAGCACGGACACTATGAAAAGGATGATAGCATCCCATGGCTCGATCGAATTACTGATATTCAATTACGAGTAAAAGAACACAAGCTTCATGAATTAACTAACAGATTTGCATGTTAATTATTGGATTGTCCAGCGATTAATGAACAGAAAAAGAACAAAAAAAAACAAGAACAATGTATGCTTTAGCATGCAGTGTTATTATTTAAAGTATTTACTTACACAGGTTTCGAAAATGGAATTACCTAAAAAACTGCGAGACTCGATTCCTAAACTATTATTTTTATAACGTGTACCTACAACATTTTTTGTACGGAAATCTCAGCGGGTTAGTCCGACTTGCACTTATTGTACTACACATACAGCATATATAGCTGGGACTAATGGATGTGAAACGATCGCACCCGGTTGTGTGTGCACATTGGGGTGACCATCCGGGGGAATTAATATACCAAGAATAATTCGCCAGAATTTAAACTGCTACAATTTTTTTTCCGTTTGCACAAAAACGATGGATCTAGTGTCACGGAAACACGTGATTAACAATTAGTCAGACTGAGTATAAATGCACAGTAAGTTGCTTAACTGAGGGAAGAGTACACTGGCACAATACTGCTTAATTCTACAGCCATCTGTAGCTTTCGATATGTGATATTGTATATCTGGCAAGCATATAAGAATGTCATTGGCCAGAAGCATGCTCGTTGCGACCCCTGCCAGTCCTTTGGGCTGCAATTCTAGCCCGAATAAGTACCGCAGTGCGGATTAGGGCGTCCCCTGGAGACGACGCGTACCAATCCGCCCCCGTCGGTACGAAAAGCGGCGGATGGGGCGATGGGGGCCGCCACCCATCACGCCAGGCCCGAATAGGCGAGTCGAGGGGAGCAGAGTGCCAAATAGGCACGTGGAATGTAAGAGGTGGGTTGGAAAATAAAATGCATGAATTGATAGGTGTAATGAATGAGAGATGTCTGGATGTTTTGTGTGTAACAGAGACTAAACGTAAAGGTAGTGAAACCACTGATCTCCCCGGTAGCATGATGGCTCTGTGGTCTGGTGTGCCCCAGAGCGTTCATGCTGGCGCCGGAGTAGGTATTCTTCTATCGTCACGCTTAGTCTCTGGTCTGAAAGATTATGGGATGGCTGGCTCGAGATATTTCTGGGTCCGGATCAAACTGGGAATCACGAGAGTCTTTTTAATCGCATTGTATGCAACGGTAAGCTCTTCGTCGCTCAGTGACCTGGAAAAGTTTTGGGATTCTGCAAGGGATGTTCTGGATATGGTTGATGACAATGAAAGAGTACATTTTGTGTGATGATTTGAATGGATGGGTCGGGACTAAGCGGCCTGGTTTCGATGCCGTACTTGGTCCGTATGGTGACAGTGGAGTGAACGACGCCGGTAAGCACATTGTGGATTTATGCATGGAAAGGAATCTTCTTGTGGCTAACACAATATTCCCTCATAAGGACATACATCTGTATACATGGAGAAGGGATGACCAAAAGAGTGTGATAGATCTGATTTTGATTGATAGAGTAGACTCCGCAGTTGTTTAATGGATACGCGCGCCTACAGAGGTCCCAATCTGGAAACAGACCATTATTTGTGTGGGTCTGTTTAAGAAGTGGAGACATTGGCGACAGCGTGTTCCATTCGGAGAGCTTGAAAGGATAAAGAGCGAAAAGTTGCAAGATCCGAGTATAAGGAGTATGTATGAGATTCAGGTTCGAGATAGGTTGGCGAAAGTGAACCTACCGGACTTGGATGTAGACGAATGTTGGAAAGTTTTGAAAGATAGTATGACAGTAGCCGCGAAAGAAGTATGTGGTAGTGCAAAACTGTGCAAGTCAATGGAAGGAGATGCATGGTGGGATGATGAAGTGAAAGCTGAGATTGAGAGAAAGAAGAAAGCATGGCTAGACTATGTATCATGTTTGCAAGCGAATGATGGTATGAAAGACAAGAAGAAAGAATTGTATCGTTGTTGTACGTATGCCACTAAATCCTTAGTGAAAGAAAAGCGTGAAAGAGAATGTTTGAAAGCGGAAGAGAGACTAACGAGCAACTTCGAGGCAAACACCAAACTTTTTTGGAGGAGGTGAAGAAGTCTAGGAGTTGTTCGGCGGCCTCCAGAATGAATAGGATTAAATCTAAGGATGGTGACATTCTTACAAGCACAGAAAGCGTGTTAAAACGATGGAGTGAATATTTTGGAGATATGTATGATGTTGTTCGGGACGCTGCCTCCATCTCTGACTCATTAAGTGATTCAGAGACGGTGGAAGCGTGCCAGGACATTACTACGCAAGAGATCGTATGGGCGATAAGAAGTATGAAAAATGGAAAGGCTGAAATGGAAATAGATAAAGTGACTGCTGAGATGATCAAATACGGTGGTCCTGCCTTCTGGGACTCTTTTTGGGTCCTCTGCAATACATGTTGGAGGACCGGTAGAGTACCCGAAGATTGACGGCGCGCGGTCATCGTGCCCTTGTATAAAGGCAAGGGCTCACGTATAGACTACAATAGCCATAGTCTAGTCATAGTCTCAGTTTGATCAGCTTAGCATCGAAGGTGTATGGTAAGATCATTGAAAGGAGAATGCAAGGGAAGTCCGAGGGAATGTTGTGGGAGGCACAAGGGGGTTTCAGATCTGGAAGAGGATGTATGGATCAAGTTTTCTCACTCCGCAACATGATAGAGAAGCATCTGGCTGTCGGCCAGAAGGTTTTCTGTGGTTTTGTGGATTTGGAGAAAGCATTTGATAGAATTGTGCGAAAGAAACTTTGGGACATTTTACCCAGTTATGGGATAGATGGACGTCTGCTACGTGCTTTGCAATCCATGTACTGGGATTGCAAAGCATGTGTGCGGGTGGACGGCAACATATCGCCCTGGTTCGATGTCAATATCGGCGTCAAGCAGGGTTGTGTGTTGTCAGCTCGTCTGTTTATTCTATATCTGGATAAGTGTCTCCAAAGATTGAGGTCATTGAGTGTGGGAATGCGCATGAGTGATCTAGTGGTAAACTGCCTGCTTTATGCAGATGACGCTGTACTTCTAGGCTCAACTCCATCTAAGCTGCAAACACTGGTCACAGTTATGAATGAGGATTGTAAGAATATGGGCTTACATTTGAATGTGAAGAATACTAACGTTTTATTATTTGAAAGAGAAGCAACCAGAACGGATGTAAGAGTTGTGGTCGATGATGTAGTGCTGGAACAAGTGTATGAGTTTGTATATCTTGGATGTGCTTTTAGCAGGGATGGAAGGTACACCGCTGATGTTGAAAGAAGAGGGTGTGCAAGGAACAGAGTGAATGGAGCGTTAGGGAGATTACTTAATAGCACAATTTTAAGTCAGGGTGCCCGTCTAGCCCTGCATAATCATGTGCTTATCCCAACGCTATTGTATGGAAGTGAGAGTTGGGTATGTCAGAAAGGGCATGAAAGTAGAATCAACGCGGTTGAGATGAGGTCGCTAAGAAAAATATATGGTGTGACACTCGTGGACCGAGTTCGTAATGTGGAAGTGAGAGAGAGGTAAGGTTTGAAAGAAAGTGTCGGTGTAAAGAGGAGAAAGGGCATGCTCCGTTGGTTCGGACATGTAAAAAGAATGGTAGATGAAAGGTCAACAAAACAGATATACAATGCGATGTGGAAGGATGTAGGTACCGGGGAAGATCAAGACTGACATACCAGGATCAGATTGATCGATTGCTGTTCGAAGATGGTGTCAAGAGTCTTCGCAACCGGCGTGTGTGTATGAAGAGAGTGATGAATGTGGAGGAAGCGAGACAAGCTTGCAAGGATCGTGATGTATGGCACTCGGTTCTCTCTGCCTACCCCGTAAGGGATCTGGCGTGAAGATATGTGTGTATGTGTGTGTATATAAGAATGTAACATTAATATTACCAGCTAAAACGTACAATATTTTACGATCGGGAAAGCCAGGACTGGATTTAGGGAATTTGGGGTATCGGGGGCTACGGCCCTGGGGCCTTCGAAAAGGAGGGGCATTATTTTTGGCAAAAAAGGTTTTTGGCTCGCAAGGTTCCGTTCGTTAAAGCTAAAATTTAATTCCAGATATATTATTCTTGTCTTTGACAATTTTTTTATACGTTTCTTAAATGCTAAAAGAATCTACTTGGTTTCACAATAAGTAATTTATTGAAAAACTCGACCGGAAAAAATGTGTTATTTGGAAAATAATTTAAGGCAAGGGTGCCTCCACACTTTTGTAGCCCGGCGTTCTCCAGACCTCTAAAAACGGCAATGGAGAGAGCCGTATACTTGTTAGTTTTGTTTATATAGATTGATGAATACCTATATACCATATACAAACTCATCCACTTGTTTCAGCACTACATCATCGATCACAATTCTTACATTCATTCTGGTTGCTTCTCTTTTAAATACTAGAACTTTAGTTTTCTTCGCATTTAATTCTATATTTGCAAATACAATTCTCATTTAGCTTGTTTCTTAGCGATAAGGATGACATGACATGATATTACGGTTTTAGAGGTAAACGGGGAAGGTTATTGCGACATTAATAGGGGAAATTGGTTTTAGATACTGAGCGCTAAGTGTGAGTTTTTCTTTTCGCATTCGATCGTGAGCGCGTTTCGAGTTTACTAGGAATTTGTATGTGATTTGTACAGCGCCACCTAGTGGTAAACTGGTTTCTCACTTTTACCACTAGGTGGCGCTATACAAATCACATACAAATTCCTAGTAAACTCAAAACGCGCTCACGATCGAATGCGAAAAGAAAAACTCACACTTAGCACTCTGTAAGTTTTAAAGCGAGGCGTAGTAGAGTTCTACTGTCTATTATTCACGTAACACATTTAACCATGGCTCAACTCTTATGAGATATCAGGCAGGAAGCCGTTGGTAATTTTTTTAAAAGGGCTAACAACAAAAAAGTATGGACGAACATAGTGAAATATCACTTACATTCTTTCAAGATCTTTTTAAGTTTACGCACATGAATATTTAATAAATGTATCTTAAAAAATCTTGACCAATAAGAATGATAGTAATCCATCCAATTTCTGTAACCAAGTCTCTTGCAAATTTTTTTATATATAAATAGCGAAAAAGTAGGTGGCTTTGCTGGTGGAAAAAGAAGCCATTGCCGATAGACGCCAAAGAAGTTAACTGTACTTTGCTATCCGTGTGTCAGGATTACAATGCCACATGCATAAGTCTACCGGCAACCTTACCATAAAAGCCGCAACACAAAGACAAGCACTGACGCTATTGCAGCAGAAATACATAAGGCGGTATCATATATACCCGAGCGAGACATTGCGTAACTCTACTAGCTAAAGTCACGGTGGTAGTGACATGTATAGCCAATAATTCACCTTTTACGTACTATCTGGCAGAATGATAGATGGTCAATTATTCAAAGGAGACCGGGACCATTACAGGGATCACTACTCAAATTATAATCTAATATCTGGTTGACCGAGCTTTGCTCGGTTTTTCACATATTTTTGAAACCGATCTTTTCTTGGACCTTGAAGCTTGATAAATCGATTCCTATAGAATATATAATTTTTTTTCTGTACCTGGTTGAATGAGCTTTGCTCGGATTTTCACATACCCATATCTTGGGAACCGAGCTTTTCTTGGACCTGGAACCTTGATAAATCGATTGCTTGACCCGAAAAACCCCTAATTTGTGACTTTCATGAAAATCGTTGGAGCCGATTCCAAGATTCCAATTATATATGTATACAAGAATTGCTCGTTTAAAGGTATTAGATACATATAATAAAATCGTAGGAAAGTCAAAACTGTACATTGAACATTTTTTTTAAAATACTTGGGGCGTGATCTACAATCGATATCGAAGGCAAAAATAGTTTTTAGAATTTTTGTCTGTTTGTCTGTATGTATGTCCGGGGTAAACTCAAAGTACTGCATGGTTTTACTTAAAATTTTGCATGAATATTATTACTAATAGGTCGGGTCAACATATAAGCTACATTTTATCACGCTATCACCTATGGGGGAGGTGTTGTGCGGAGTAAAGGAAGTCCACGCGGACAAAGTCGTGGGCCACAGCTAGTAATATTATAATATTAGTCAAGTCGTCACTATTGATGTTTTAGCCTCTTTCTCACAAAACTTAGTACCCACCGACCATACAACCCATAGACCCCTAATAACACGCGAATGGCTTCTATCAACACATCTGACTTATAGTTCCGATGTAAATCTCCATGCACCAATACCCAATCAGTGTCGACCAATCAGATCCTCTGTACATCACTATCTTTCACTGTGGCTTTGAGTAAGCCAATCACGAAGTTGCAATCCCGCGTCGTCTTACCTCAGCTAGTTGCCAGAATGCATTCAATACGGAAAATCGAACATTAGGCGTCTATGTGCGGTCGATGTTAGTACCAATTTAAGTTTTGGGCTACCTACTATACCTATCGCGCATTATTGGCTTAAAATGAATTTTTATTTATTATATACATGCCATCTGAAAACAGAAAGCGCTTAGACAGTATACTCACTTGGCAGACACCCACTTTCGACATAAACGTTTGCTTGACTGTAACAATCGATTGAAGTCATATCGCACTACACTACATAAGAGGAAAATCAATAATGATTATCACCTGAAGAAAAACGTCCTCAGCACTAACGGATTGTTGATAATTCATAGTGTACACAGGTGTTTTGCGGTCTTTACTACCAGCTCCAGTAAGACTCAAAAGCTCGGCTTCCTTGCTTTCTTGTTCTTCATACTCCTCAATCGTTTTCGGTAAAACTTTTTCTTTGGAGTTCGGAGCTAAATTATCTTTTGTTGATGTTATCTCGTATTCTGTAATTAGATATATTTAATAGATAAGCGGAAGATAACTCATTTAATAATGGTGAAAAAATAACTTAAGATAATATATAGCATGGAACAACGGAGAGTGCTTGATAATGTTTATGGCTCGCATAATAGATTCTATAGAAGATATAATTGACAATTTATACGAAAAGTTTAATTGTGTTCAATGTCTGCATGTGATTAAAATGCATTACCTTTTTATGGCATTTTACTTTAATGGGCGCTCGCGCATGCTAAGACATGCCAATTATTATGCTGCACTCTCTATATCAGCACAAAGTATAATGATTTTTCATTGTCTAAATCATGTGTAGATTTCTTTATGATGTTTATAATTCAAGAGATTGGATTGTATTCAATGTATGAAAATCGTCAACATCTTGGGCGTGTTTTAAAGCTGCTTTGTAGCTATAACGGAAAAGTCAAAAGACGTTTTCAACTTCCAAACCAACTTCAACTTACTTTCACATTAAGAGTCACTAAAAGAATTTCTAAACTGGCACCACTTACCACTTGATGAGTATTCTTCTCCCTGTAAGACATCTGGTTCAGGGGGCCTTAATAATTCTGTCAATTTTTCCATATGCTGCACGGTAAACTCCATTGCAAAAATAAAATTACGATAGAACACCTTTATTGAATATGATATATACTTAGGTATATAGGAAACTACTTTTTATTAATATTTCAACTGCTTGGTATTCAAGAAAAAACTCTGAATAAACTCTCCCCTGCTTATAATTATCACGATTTGCTCTTTGACGACAAAGAGTATACCAAAGGAGTATACAATACCAAAGTACGTAAGTTCGACGATTTGGTCGTTACAGTTGCTAAGGAACTAATGTGTCAGTGCCCACGTCCAATTGGAAATTGACAAATGTCCATAATTTTCTGGAAACTCATATTGCAAATCTCGTCAGTAATGTATACTCTTTGAAATCTCGTTGCAAATAATACTGTAAAATAACCCAATTTCGAATTATTCCTCTTTCAACGCTCAAAAAATGTCTACATTAATATTATAAATGCTAAAGTTTGGATGTTTGTTACTCAATCACGCAAAAACCACTGAACAGATTTGAATGAAAGTTGGCACACACGTAGCTCTAGTTGATGACCTGCGGATCGATGGAATTGATCATATAGCAAAAAAGAATTTCACCGCTTGTAACTAGTCGACACTGGCCCAGTCGGTTAGAGCGTCCCGGCTTGAGGGAAGGTTGTAGGTTCGAATCCTGACGTTTCGAAATTTTTCTTTGTTGTTTTTAAGTTTTTCAAACTATGGTAATTTAAAAAAAGGAAAACATTTTTTGTGTTATAACTGCTATAAGATAGCAAACAAGCAGATGGCTCTCTTGACGAAAAGAGACAATCATCGCCTATAGACGCTAAAGATGTTAATGGTGCGTTGCTATCCTTGTAACGGGGTCTGCCATGTGCATAAGTTTACCAGCTACCTTACCATCCAAACCAAAAACGACAGTGGCAAACATTGGCGCTATTGTGGCAGAAACAGATAAAGCGGTTGTACCGTACCTGAGCGAGACGTTATTGAATTCTACTACCTAGTAGTCACGATGGTAGTGACGCGCATAGCCAGTCAATCGCCTTCTACGATCTGACTCGCAGAACGGCGGTTGGCCTATTCTCCAAAAGAGCCCGGGACCAACACGGGGTTCCGGGGTCATTTGGAAGAAAAGCCTAAACTAGCCTCCAAAAAGCTTGAGAGTATTGTTGTCACATCTGGGCTGGAGCTCCTCAGTACCAGTTTCTTCCTATTGATCGCATTCAACGCAAAGCGGCTCGAATCGTCGACAACCAGGCTATTTCTAATCAGTTTGACTCTTTGGCTTTGCGCAGAGATGGAGGTTTTTTTAATTATTCAGTTATATATATGCACTGAATAGTTACCAACTGCCATATACTTACGTATGTATATCGATACAGGAAATATTACAGGGCGTAAGGGACAAAATCTTGAAAATGAGTTATATATACCATAAGATTCAGAATTTTCAGTTCTATCGCATGGAGTATTCGAAATAGCGATATCTCAAAAAAATGTCCGATACGCCCCAATTTTTTTAGCTACAAAACTTCAAATTGATTAAAAAAATTGACGTATAGTACAAAACATTTCCAATTAAGAAAAAAAAATAACAATTTTATTCAGCAACAAAACCCTTACGCTGGACCTTACGATAAAATAAAAAGTTTTTTCCTAGCAGAAAAAGGAAAAGAGAAAAAAAACCCACAGGAAAAATCACTAAAAAGGAACAGGACGAAAGAAGTTATTGAAAATAGAAACCAAAAGTAAGTTTAACACTGAAAAACAAAATAAAGACAATATAACCTACGAAGAACTTTCCCTGAATCCCAATGACTTGCCAGGTATGTACAAAAATAAATTGCCAATTTCTGTGGTAAAGTATAAAGATTTGAAAAAAATTTGTAATGTTAATACTATACCCAAACGATTCCATAATGAGTATTTAAGTCTCTCATCTAATAATACAGTCATCAACTCTTTGCTAGAAAGTGATGAAGAGGATATAAGTGTCTTTGAAGAATAATTCATATTTTATAGTTTAACCGGCTGTGCTCGCGATTTCGTCTATGTGGAATTTCAATCAAGATTCCTGTTTTATCCCAAGGGAGCATTTAATCGGGATTAAAAGTATACTATCACCCAAATCAGCTCATACCCTATCTGTATACTAAATTTCATCAAAATCCATTCAGTAGTTTCAGCATGATTGAAGGACAAACATGCAAACAAACTTTTATATTTATAATATTAGTGTGATGTTTCACATAGAAATATTTAATAATTTACGTCTGGTTCCTATAAGTATAAAGTAAAACCCAGTTCCTATTTGAAATTACACTTAGTTTCATTTGATTTTATTTGTTATTTGCACTACAGTACAAAATACTATCTTACAAGATGTTCCTATTATTATAAAAGAGTTACAAAAAACATAATTACTTACCTATTGATTTTGTTTAAAATCCTTTAAAATATAGATAGATAGCCTTTTTTTTTGTTATAAAGTTTGCAAACGCCACTATATCAGTACTGCTGTTAATAATAATTACGATATGCATTTTTGGGTTTAGTGCAATTATTTTAAGAAACTTTTTTTTTTCATGAAAAATAAATAACAAATAGTAAATAATATATCTGGTTTCATTTGGTATCATAACACTACAATTTAGTGAATAATTGAATTACAAATGCATATAATTTAGTATTTTGGACTCTATCGTCACATTCGTAAGGTTCAACATTTTTTTACATCCAAAAACTCGTGGCCGCTCTTACCTCAAAATGCAATTCAAAAACTAGTATTACTGTCCTTTACACCAAGTAGATAAGTAACAAGCCTAAAAAATGACAGGCGTAAAGGTTTTGTTTACAGTTTTTTTGGCCGTAAGGGACATGCTAACTCTAAAACTACAGGAGATAGTTTTTAAAAGAATGTCTAAATCTAAGAAACTTTGCTCTAGAAGTCATTCACATATATTCAACAGCTGAAAAGTTAAATTAAAATTTGTCACTTTTTTTTTGTTTTTTGGCTCTCCTGAAAAGTCGAACTTTGTCCCTTGCGCCCTTTCATATTTCCAATATCGATATTACAAAAATATCCGTGACAAGCACTGTTGTTATTGCCATATTGATTTAGATTGTAGTATTGCTGACCCAGACAAAAAGTGACAGGAATCTACAACTTAGTAGAATACCTCAAAGGATCTAAGCATGTGCTCTTGTTACTAATTTTAATACCTCTTAAGATTTCAGACTACACAATAGTTAAAAACATTGTTATAACATAAAAATAAAAGAAATATCATTGCAACATTTATACCCAGAGATCTATCACAAGATCTTACGATTAACTAAACTTGCTCTCTTACACCACAAAAGGCCATTAATTTTTTTAAAAATTACAAAAATTATATTTAAAACATGTTTTTTAAATGTACCTAAATCCTAAAATTATCAATCATTACAAACATTATTTAATTAAATATTACAAAGAGCAAAAATTCGATTTTTTGTTTGTTACAATATAACTCAAAAACTACTTGACCGAGTAAAAAATCTTTTACCTTTAGAAAACCACATTATCCAGGAGTGACATAGCCTACTTTTTTACCCGACTGAGCAAGGGGAAGCAATGACTTCTGGTCATATGAAAGAAGTCGTAAGTAACTGGTAGTAAAACATAAGAACCAATTTTGCTTTATCAAATCTTCTCCCTCACTCACATACCTACTTATAAACATATTTTAAGAACTGTCACTTCCAGATCCATAATCATTAAAATACTTTAGTAGTAGTCGTAATAAGGAAAAGCTCAAAAAAATACTGTGAATTTGGATTGAAAATAAAAGTAAGACAATTATATCTACAATAAAAAACCTATCATTAATTTGATTTTATTATATTTTAGTTAAAATTGTTACATAAATCAATAATTTTTAGAGGTTATACCCAAAGTGTAGAATATCGAGTTTAAGGGAAGCCATCATCATCTTCTTCTGCCATTTCTTTGGCAAGTTCCAAGTCTTGTTGTTCCCTTTCTCTTCGTTCTTCTGCACTTTCTAACTCCTTACCATAAGACTTTGGGGGATATCTCATAGCTTTTACACTTTGATTGTGCAACTCTAAGCAAAATGATATACGCTGATGAAAAGCTAATTGAGGTTCCCTTGTACAATAAATATCAGAACTTTCTTTGTTACTCATATACCCCTTTTCTGGGTCCAGACTAGCTTCAATAACACCATCTCGGATTGCTTTAGCCACAATAAATTCAGCATCTTCAGCAGAATCTAAGCCCAATTTTCGAGCTATATCCTTAGGAGAAATTCTTGAATAAGATAAGCCAATTGAACGAATTGCTGTCTTAATGACATTGTGTCTTAATCTTAGGATTAAAGTAAATGTATGATCATTACGGAACTGTGGTCCAAAGTTTTCTAATACTTCTCCAAATCTTTGTAAATTACCAAGTCTTACAGCTTGCGTTAGTTGGAAATAAGGTGCAAGAGATTTCCTTAAAGGAGCCTGTCTAAATATTGCACGCTCTGGAATATCACCCAACAAGAGTTCCACAACAATGGCAAGTTTTTGAACTGTTTGACGGAAACCAACAGCTGCAGTTTGGGGTGCTTTCCGCAAAGCTTGCACTAAGTGCTTATGAGCATCACTGTATTCTAAACGAGCAGCTTTAATTCTTCCAAGATAATACAAAAATCTGGCCCACTCATTATTACTGGCATTTTCAGGAAACACTGATTTACTCACTAATTTGTCAGCTTGGTCATACAAGGCATAATGTAGATAATTACGCAAAAGACAATTAATCAAAACAGCTTGGCCTTCAAAATCATTACGAAGAGTAGAAGTACGTAAACGAGCATGTAAAAGTCCTCGGATAAGGTCAAGCTTGTTTGTAAGTTCATGAACTCGGGAATGGTAGAAATAACATTTTGCAGCAATTAAATCTAATGTTCGACGATTTTGGGCAACCACCTTATTCATAAGCTGTTGAGAACACTCAGATGCTTCATTAAGTTTATTAGTATCCAACAAACGTAGTAATACCAAAAGATGAATATAGCCATCTACTTCAGGTACTGGTGTTTTAGGAGCACTTCTAGAACGAGGTGCATCAATCTCGACCGCTCCTGGCAAAGGATTCTCCACAAATGCCAATAAAGCATCTTTTTCAGGGCTAGCGGGAAAAATTTGGTTAATAATCGCTCTAAGTACATTACCATTTAACTTTCTCCTCGTGTTGGGAAGGGATCTTAATACACGCATTGCAAATCTAGGCTCTTTAGAGGCAACAGCTTTGTCAATCTGACGAACATGTTCTCTTAGATCTTGAACGGCAAGAACATCTGCATCCTTTTTCACTTCGGTAGTTTCAACATCGCTCGCAGCCGCTGGACTATCTACATTTTTCATTTCCACATCTTGATCAACAGGAGCCATTATAGCTTTTTCACTCGATAAGAACTTATTCGTGCTCTTTAACTCTCACTATAGATGTAAATCAAAATTTAATACTACTTTTAAGGGTCTCCTTTTGTAGATGGCAAACGTCAAAAATATGCCGAGTAACAGAGATGTCAATTAGTGTTGCAGGCTGCAGCTCAATAGTCCAATGTCGATAGCCAGTCGATAGTTTAAATAGATAATTCACGATTTCTTGCGATAGTATCGATAGAATTTTGCTGGTATTTTTGTAAGATCGATATCTAGTGAGTAGTGCCCTTTGTTTAACTACTATCATTTTCGCCAGTGAGAAACTGAATTTGATGTCTCTTGGGACACTGTTTTTTGTTTTCTAACACCTAACAAAATATGAGCCTCGGTCAACGAGAATCGTGGTAAAGCACTTGTTGTCTTGTATCAGTTGTAGTGTAGCTTAATATCTCGAAGGCCTTTGACAGGGCCTGACATGAGAATCTTACTGGCAAGCTTACATTGTATAGTCTGCCTACTGGTCTCTACACCTGGATTTCAGATTTACTGAGTGACCGGTCGATAAGAGTAGTCGTCGACGGCTGCTCGTCTAACGAAATGACAATAAATGTCAGAGTCCCTCAGGGATCAGTTCTCTCCCAACTCTATTCCTGCTACACATTAACAACTTGCTGAAGCCCGGTATCTATGGGTACGCAGACAATAGCATTGTTGTGGAGAGTTTCGCATTCAGCGCGCGAGCCAGTACAGCACAGATCCGGTCTCTCAGGGAGGTGATGGTCGATCGTTTGAACCTGTTCTTCCAGGCAGTCTCCAATTGGGGCTATGCCAATCTGGTCAAGTTTAATACAACTAAGACACAGGCGTGTCTTCTTCGCTAAACTGAGTCCATTCCACCTAACTTCGTCTTTCCATGGTGTGTCCGTGCCGATAACTGACCACATCGAGATCCTTGGTATCACCTAAAGCGTAATATTATATACTAGTCTATGGTATGACCTTAACGCCTACTCTCAACTTTGGTTCGTACATCGAATCTAAAGCCCAAGTTGCCTCAAAAAAGCTTGGTATTCTGGGCTCTGGCGAAGGTGAGACAATACTGTCTCACCGTCCCGGGCTTAAATACTATCTCACCTTCGCCAGAATACCGAGCTTTTTTAAGGCAACCTTTATCAAGTACAAGTCTGTTCGTGCATGGAATACTGCTCTCACCTCTGGGATGGATCCGTCTTATACCAGCTGGAGACACTTGAGGCGATAGAGAGGCGTGCCAAGAGGCTCATAAACGACAATTATCTGGTAGGCAAAAAACTTCAGAGCCTCGCTCATCGCGGCTAGTTTATCGGTTTTTTATCTGATACACTTTGGAGAGTGCGCTGTGGAATTGCACGACTTGATTACGCAATCCCCGTTTTTCTATCGATCGTCGCGGTGCACAGATGCTATGCATCACAGTATGGTGGATGTTCTACGTACCCGGCCAAAGTGGTTCGACTCGATGTTCTTCATTCTAACCGCAAGGGACTGGAACATGCTTCCTGAATATGTGTTCCCCGACGAGTACAATCTAAGGATCTTCAAGAGAAAAGTGAACAGATACCTTCTAGGGAAGCGCGTTCCATCTTAGGCCACATCTTAGCTTACCATCAGGCGAGATCGTGGTCAAGCGCTCCGCTATCTATAAAAATAATTTAAAAAAATGTTTACGAGTAACAGTTAACTAACTTATTAAACGCACTTGTACGTTTTTTTTAAAGTAGTGAGCCCTTGCAGTGGATATATCCGTCATTGACGTTATGATCGTCACTAACGGTAATTAATACAACAGTTAAAATGTTCATAGTGTGAAACAATAAAAAGGCATCCTTCTCACTGTTGTGGTGAGCAACTATGGAACCCTAAATTGTGCGTAACAAGACACGATCACTATCCGAAGAATAAAGCATTTTAATATAATAGGTCATATTTTTATTACTTGCAAACTTGCTATATTACTTGCAAATCAGACTAGTGGGTCCGGGTTTTTTATTCACATCGTTTACAATATTTAACCGTCGGGTCTTCTCGCGCTCCTTTCGGATGCGGGGAGACGGCTTCGGGGCATTGCCCCCAGACCGTGGGTTCTTCGCACTGTATAACTAACTATACAGCGGTCATTGGGTGATTTATTCATGGTGTCTTTTTATTATTGCTTATCTTTGTTGTTCTTGTTTAGTTCTTAGTTCTAGTTGTTCTTGTTCTTGTTTAGCTAAGGGTACTCCCCAATGTTCAAGTCGCTCCGCGCAGGTCAGTCGCTTTGGGTAGAACTCGTTGGGGAAACCCGGCAGGCGACCAGCAGTGAAAGAAGCGACTTTATCAGGTTATACCTTCAGCTATTTGGGTGTTATATCTCGGGGATATAACCTTCTGTCCAATGAGGTGGATCTCCATGGGGCGATGTTTTTAATGTGGTCGTGGCTTGACGTGTCGGCTCTGCTAAACATGTTCTCCGCCAGGGTCTTGATGAAGTCCTCGACAGGTTCTATACGAAGGTCCCTGAGGATGACCGACTTCCTCACATATCGTGATGCATTTACTATCGTCCTCAATGGTTGGTTGTGCTGGGCTTCTATGGTCTTCTTGCTCTGTTTACTCAGAAGTTGATGCCATGCTGGGGCAGCATATTATGTGAGACGAGGTCGTAGATATATTTTGTATATAGCCAGCTTCTGAGCCAGCGGTAATTTCGAAGAGAGTATTGGATAGATTAGGACTCTGGCAGCCCGCGTCTGGTCCACTACCTTCTTATTATAGGCTTTTATTATAAGGTTATAAGTCTATTGTGACTCCCTGGTATTTACAATTGAATTTCCTGTTTATGTCTTGACCTGTGAGTCGTAGTTTTGCTACGTTCCTGGCCTGACTACTTATTATTATGGCCTGGATTTTTTGGACGTTGACTCTCAATCTCCATTTCTTCAGCCATGTTTCCAGCACTTCTAGTGTCCTCTGTATCTTTAGTGCTGCGTGGTTTGCTGTTAGGGATGTGCTAACGTACGGGGCATCGTCTGCGTACAGCGCCAGCGTAACGCTTTCTGGCGCTGGGATGTCGTCCGTGTAGCTCGAGTAGAGAGTTGGTGAAAGACAGCTGTCTTGAGGAACCCCTGCTCTCATATCATGTTCTTGGGATAGGCTGTCTTCTACCGCCACTTGGAATCTTCTGTTGTGAAGGAACGAGGCGATGACGCGTACTATCCTGCGTGGTATTCCTTGCTCCTGGAGCTTGTAGATGAGGCCGGCGTGCCACACTCGGTCAAAAGCCTTTTCCATGCCAAGAAATGTGGCTGCGGCTTTCTCCCGCTTGTTTAAGGCCGACGTCATCTTGTGCAGCACTCTTGATAACTGAAACGTGGTACTGTCCTCTTTACAAATTCAACACGATGACAGGCATCGAACTATGCCGGCCGTAACCGACAACAACCGATGTCAATCATCACACGATCATGCCCGATGGCCGATACGAGCGAACGAATCCAACTGTGAATAAACAACGGATGCGCGTAATGGTACCAATTACAAGTGCTAACTAAACGGTGTACTTGATAGACAATCATCTTTTGAAATCCGCATGCAAACTTTTAGTTAACTAAATAAAAAACTATATATTTTTATATTTTGACTATTTATTCACATTAACTCTTATTTATTCTCGTAAATGTTTTTACCTTGAAGTACGATAGTGTCACAACGTTTATGAAAACATCAGACTATCAACGTATTAATTAATGTTCCCCGACCAGTAGGTACATTGGTTGGATGGTCAACACCGTTGTCGGAAACAACGATGTTGACAACTGACGTTAACGAAATAACGATGTGCATTGTGCATCGATGATGAAAAATAACAAAAACGCTAATGTCTAGTGTTATGCCAAATGTCTATGTATTCTGTGATGGTATCTATATAATCTGTGGTTAAGTCAAAATAATTTTATTATCTACATTTTGCATTATGCTTTTCAACCATTTTTTCCTATCCATAGACTAGAGACAGGACAAAACTACTAGCAATGCTCGTAGTTGCTTAACCCATACTGTATTGGGAAAATAGTGATTTATAGCTTTTAGTAGTTTTGATTACTAATGTTACATCTAAAATTTATTAAATTACGATCGTTACATCATAAAAAAAACGTGTGCTAAAATTTATAAGCCACGGGGGCAGCACAGCCAGAGGCGACCGGTTGATTCTTTTCATAAAATTTCAATGTGTTCTGGAAATGGTTTGCAAAGAGGACGTGGTATCATGGTTTAAGGAATTGGAAAGCTATAAACGCATAGACGCAATGTGTACATTGTTGAACATGTGCTTGCCATTTGAATTACGCTTCATTGGCACCTATCTTGAAGAACTCGGGAAGCGGGATTTTCAGGAATTGCGTGGTGCCGAATTGCGAGCCAATAATCCTACAGATCTAGCGGCAGATATTGGAGGAGCAGACACAGATTCTAGGACACGTCGAAAAATGGCCTTGTATGTTTCATTATTACGATCATGTAATTTTGCTTGTGCCACTACATTATACAATGCTATGGTCAGTTTAGAACAGAGTGGTCTGCTTAAGGGATTATATGGCGATCTCCTAGAAGAAATTCTGCTCTTGTATACAATGGCATTGCATCATCCAGCATTCACATTTGACCAAAAGTCACATTTTGGAGAAATTTTAGAGAAATTAAAAATTGAGGATCAAAGATTACAATATCAAGAACAGCAAGAGCAGCATATAAATGTAGCTCCAGTTTCTAGTTGCCATACACAGACAAATATTACTCCTAATATGTCAGTTCCACCACCAAATTTAACCAACTTAGGGCCTCCACCTGGATTGATGTTTGTAAAGACTCCTGGGGTACAGGTTAGTTTTTTTAACTACTAATGAAGGTAATTTTATATTATTAATTTTAATTATTAATATATGATTTTTATTGTAGAGATTGAATCTAGGAACTTCAGATAAAATTTCTTATTATATATATTCTATTCTAAATAACCTAAGTACTACTACTACTAAAAAGTTATAGTACATAAGATTTTGTAGTATACAGTGATAGATAATATACACTACAAACTACTTAAAAAATACACAATTGATTTTTAAGCATTATTCAACTCTATTGTATGCCAAAATAAATTAAAAATTACTATTGAATTAGTATTGTACCCTATTTCAGAAACTATTTGTATTTGTTTTGTCAATATTAAGACAAATCATTAAATGACAATGCTTTAAATATCAAACTAAAACAACCAAAAATGTTTATTTCAACTTATAAGAAGCTGAAATTAATCAGACTTCAGATTGTTTTGATTGTATAACTTGTTTTTTTTGCTTTGTTATCCTTTCTCCACATTTCATTAATATTTCTACTCTACACTCCAGGTTGCATTAACATAATATCTGCTTATTACTGACTATAAACATTAAATAGCTATTATTCCAGAAGTTGGCATACATAGCTATTTGAAAACAAAATGAACTACTTAAAAATCAAATATTACCATGTGTTGGTCCAGGCTCCCTTTAAAGAATAGACTTGTTTTGCAAACCATTTAGCAAGAGTCACTACCATCATGGCTATTAGGTGGTAGAATTCGACATTGTGCAGCAATACCGGCTGCATTAAGGTGCTCAGAATTAAATTATGTGTACTCTCTAAAGCTGCGTTCTCACTTGTAACATTACAAAGGACCGGACAGTGTGGCATCGCTACAGACATGTTACGCTAAATGTGGACGGCATAAGTTACACTGACAAGGTCACAAGCCACAAGGTCACATCGCATCGCAACATGTACCTACAAGGCGCAGTCTTAGATCAAACATACTATAGATGTAGTGTTCCATACAAATGTTTACGTAAAACGTGGCACCGTGTTACCACTAGCACATTTATCTGTGTGCGTATTTTTTAATAAATCTAAATGGCTAATGAAGACATAAAGTAACTTTTTTTAATTTGATACGATTGCAGATCCACACTGCTGGATGTTTTATTTTATATTATTGAGATAGGCAAACTGGCAGATGTGCCACCTGATGGTAAGTTGTCGACGTCTCCAATGAACAAATATGGTATACCTGGGCCGGAAATAGCCCAGGTATTTCATTCATGTGTTGCCTATCCTGAGACATGAGATGTTAAGTCTCGGTGCCAGTAATTACACTGCCTGTCTTGCTCTTCTCTCCGAAATACAGCAAAGCTGTTTTACGAGAGAAATAGGCAAGATGGTGGTACCCATGCAGCCGGGAGTGCGGCACAGTGTGTCCCTCCCACCGGTAAGCCTTCCAAAAAAAGTGCTGGATCCAGCTGGATTGCTGGATGCTTGATCCAGCAATTGCAATCCCTAGACGCGCTTGAGTAAATACCAAAATGAAATCTCCTCTGGGGCTCCCCTATTATTAATAATATTACCAGCATTAATTAAATAATAAACAATAGAATAATTATTGCTGTAAACAATTACAATATCCTATGCCTTCTGGGTTGGCAGAGGGTGTCCTCAGTAATTTGCTGTTGTCAATGACAAACTAAGTTTTAATTTATGATTTCAAAAAATGAAAACTATCAGGCACATTTTAGTAATGGTAATACTAATTGTTCAAAGAATGTGAAAAACATGTTGAAAGAATGGCAGATGAATGATTAACAAAAAAAGAAGATACAATGTGAATATCGATGTATATAGGTGCTAGGGGGATCAAGACTGCTCTTCCATGATCAAAATGGTCAGGTGCTGTCCGAAGGTGGTGTCGTCTCCAAAATTGATGTGTTTGTATGAAGGGAGTTACGTATGTGGTGGAAGCCAGGAAAGTCTGTCTGGACCATGATAATGGTGCTCAATTCTCTCTACCTACTCCATATGTGATTTGACATTAAGATCTGTGTGTGTATTAAGCTAAAATATTGCAAATCCAAAGTAACACAAGTTAATATTTTATTAAAAAAATTTCAGCCACCAAATTCAGATACAGTTACAGAATTAAATTCATCTTCAGTCATGAGTGGTGCTGGCAATTTGGTTCCTATGTTAGGAGATGTGCCTCATCCACCTCCAGGCTTGCCAATGCCACAGTATCCTATAGGAGAATACATTGGACAACATCCATGGCCAGCTAATGTAATAGTTTCACCTATGAATCAGCCAATAGAGGTTTGTAAATTACATTTCTTAATAGTGAAGTGATTGCAGACTTATTTATCCACAAAAGTGATGGATTACAACTGTAATATTTTCCCAGTTTTAAATCTTCATCTTATTTTTTGGGATCTATTAATATTGATTATAAACAACAGTCATGTTAAGAGAAACTAACTTAACAATTTTAATATTTGAAAAAGGTTAGATTTTTATGATTACCATATTACATTATTCCGAATAAATTGATTTGTAAAGTTTTTCTGTGGTTTAGTGTGAGTATGGTCCGGTGTTGGTTTTGACCACATGAGGTACCGGGTTTGATTCCCGGGTTGGGCAATTTAAAGATGTTTTTTTTTAGTTTTCTGTGTCACATTGTGGGACTAAGCATCTTTATTTAACTGTGGGTGCACTGGTTGAACCTTTGCCTACTATCTGGGAAAACGAGCATGATGATACTAGTTACTTCTTTTTGATTTGTAGAAGGGTTACAGTTACACATACTTGTTTTATCTATCATCAATCAATTCCTATTCTATATACAAATCGATTCCGATATAGAATTTAGGTAAGAAAATTAGATATGAGATATTTATACTTACTAAGATATTTAATTTGCTATTAAGTTTTAATAACCCCTGCCTCTATATAATACTTGTTGGTCAATCTGCCACATATACCTAATACCCTTAGGCAAATTGGCCATATATCATCTTGGGTAAGTTGTGGTTTAGATAAGCTAAATATCTAATTAGATATTTCCTTTCTTGAGACTCAAATCTAAAACCTTTTGTTAAATATAGCAGTCATTAAGTACATGAAATGTTAGCTCTTCATAACTTGTTAGATTTTTACCAACTGCCACAACCTGGCATGATTACTTACAACTTAATACATATAATTACACATGCCTGTTATAGTTTATACTTAATATATTATCTATACATATAATAAAATCATAGGAAAGTTAATGTATGTCCAGGGTAAACTCAAAAAGTACTGTATGGATTTACTTCAAATTTTGCATGAATATTACTAACAGGCCGGGTCAATATATAGGCTACATATTATCACGCTATCACCTATGGAGGAGGAGCAGTGAGAAGTAAACGAAGTCCGCGCGGACGAAGTCACGGGCAACAGCTAGTAATATAATAAAATCGTAGGAAAGTCAATGTATGTCCGAGGTAAACTCAAAAAGTACTGCATGGATTTACTTCAAATTTTGCATGAATATTACTAACAGGTCTGCTCAACATATAGGCCACATATTATCACACTATCATCTACGGGTGAGGAGCTGAGCGGAGTAAACAAAGTCCACATGAACAAAGTCGCGGGCAGCAGCTAGTACTTAATATGTGACTGTAAAAAGAAAGCACTCAACATTAGTATTGCTTGTTTTTTCAAGTTTAGGACACCTCAATAACTACATATTTCATCCATTTTTTTTTTTAATAAAAAAGATTTAAAAAGAAATCAAGTGATTTTGTGTTTAAAGATATCCTGCAGGTGATGAGTTAAAATGCATTAATTTTGAGTTTAACTGATATTTCGTATTTTATAAGTTTCACATAAGTAGCGTTAGAAACAAAACTAAAGGCAATGTTTTGCAATTGTACACAGATTGGGTGTTCCAAAAAATAACAGCAAAATAAACAATAAGTACATGTAATTATCGTAAAATAACAATTTCAATTATAAAACGGTTCGAAATAAATTGTGACAATTATGTTACAGTACCCGGCGATAAATATTGCACATCGAACTTTGGAAAGAGACAGTCGGATAATTTCGGCTGCGTAGAGCGTTATCTCAGTCCCACACTACCTATGTGACGTTTAGTCAGTCGTTGTTCAAGTACGATAGAGTGCGGTCGCGTCCCGATCAAAAATATATATTTAGAGTTGATAACACCCACAAATTTAAATAATTTAAAGTTGTAATATGGCATCTTTCGGAAAAAGAGGGAAACCTTTACGAGATCAGTCACGTGAAATTATCTACAATGTTTATAAATACTTTGTAACCGAAGCTGATAGATTTAAAAAAAAAGTAGATGAAAATGTAAGTTGTTATTTTAAGAAGATTCAAGAGCGAGTTGCAAATGCCACTGGAATTTCAAGAAGAACTTTGAACAATATATTAAACGAAGTCAGTACTGAAACACATTCGACTGGAATTAAGTTCAGCACTCCAAAAAAAGGGAGACCAAAAAAGCAATTTCGTTTGGATATGGACAATTTTGATTACGATGTTGTTCGAAGAATGGTGTATGATTTTCACTTACGATTTAATGAACTGCCAACAATAAAATCATTAAAAGCTAAATTATCTGAAGCTATTAATTACAATGGGTCTGAAAAAACGTTGAGAAAAATACTTCATGACATGGGATTTCAGTTCACTAAAATGGAAGATAATCGAAAAATTCTAATGGAAAAGCACGACGTTAGTCTCAAACGAATGGAATACCTTGATAAAATACGCAAATTTCGCGAAACAGGAAAAAATATCGTCTACATGGATGAGTCATATATACATGCATCCCACACTAAAGGGAAATCTTGGAGTGACGATAAGAAAAAAGGAGTAAAAAAGCCAATTTCAAAAGGTCAACGTTTGATAATAGTTCATGCGGGAAATGAAAAAGCTTTGTACCCGGTGCTTTTTTAACGTATAAATCCACAGACACTACAGGTGACTATCACAATGAAATGAATAACGATAACTATGAGAAATGGCTGGTTAACCAATTAATCCCAAATATACCCAGTGATTCTGTTCTAGTTATCGACAACGCACCCTATCACAACAAATATATTGAGAGACCCCCAAACTCAAACACCATTAAACGGGAAATGATCAACTGGTTAAACAGACACGAAATTCCAGTTGATCCAAAATTAACAAAAACCCAGATTTACGCTATTATATGTCAGCACAAGGAGAGGTATACAGAGTTTTCTGTGGACAAAGTACTTGCCGAACATGGGCACACTGTGTTGCGATTGCCACCATATCATCCGGATTTTAATCCAATTGAAAATATATGGTCTCAACTGAAAGGCTATGTAGCCTCTAGAAATGTGGGTATGAACTTAACTACAGTAAAAACATTATTGACTGAAAAAGTAAACATGATCGGCGCTGAAGAGTGGAAAAAGGTTTGCGATCATGCAATCAAATGTGAGAATGAATATAGAAGCATTCAACACAGTTTAGACAATTACACTGATAGATTAGTGATAAATACGGCTGATAGTGGCAGTGATATTGACCTCTTTGAGAGCACAGATAGTGAAATGGAAGTAATTGAGAATTAGAATTATTATTATTTTTATTGCAATGTCTCATTTTAGCAATAGGTATAATGGTGTTTATTATGTACACTAAAGCTGTAATGTTCCAAAATAATTAAATACGTAAATATAATGTGAACATGTTTTTTTAATTTATTTTACCCCAACCTAAAGCCATCACTTATAGAAAAATTAGTGTATTTTATACAAAGAATAAAAATATTAAAGAAGCAAATCATACTTGTTTTAACAGCTCCTAATAGGTACCGGACTGTTTGTATTTTGTGCGACAGAGATAACGCTCTACGAAGCTGAAATTAGCCGATTGTCTCTTTCCAAAGGTTGATGTGCAATATTTATCGCCGGGTACTGTAGTTCTTCATCATAATAAAATTACATCAAAATAATGTATCATAATTACATTTACTTTCCTTATAGATTTGACTTTGAGAATTTTTAATTTTTTAAATCTGAAAACGTAAAAAAATAAAAGGAAGTTTTTATTAATCTATGATTATCACTTTAAAATAGCTTCCACTGTATCAATTTTAATACAATATGAGGGAATAAATACTGATGGTCGATAATATTTTATTTATGATTTACGATTTGAAATTCTGTGACAGTAATTTGTATCTTGTCTAAGTCTGCAATTGTTACTATTAAAATATATGCCACTTATTTAGAAGCAACATTAACTGCCTATAATTCACCTACAATATGTTGATTGCTCTAGGATCCCATCTTCTCAAATCCCTACCTGCTAAAAGTCACTGTATTCGATGTATCCATGAAACAAAAAAAAACAAGTGGAAGTGAAGAGTGGGCGTGCCACATGCATCACTATTATGCGCTGTTACTCTAAATTGCCTTTGTGATACTTACCATATCTTTAGGAGATAGTCGTCGTGCGAAAATCTATTATACACTGAATTATGCCGTATTGTGCCATCCTTGAATGCAGAAATGATAGTAGAATAGAGATGATTAAAAATGGAGATATTTCATATCATCTAAAAGTACAATTTTCATTTTATTTTAATAAAATTCCTGATTTAATATAATTTCTAATGATATAATAGAAAGTCAAGCTAAAATCAGCCGTACATCTTACATATAAATTTCATTTTAGGTTGACCTAATTTTTCTAAAAAGATATACGTAATGACAGTAATTATGTATATCGTTCTAGAAAGTTCTCTACTCAAATATGACCAACTGAAAACTACGGAAAAATCAATACTGTCATCTATTGTAGAATAGCGAAACTATTAAGATTATAGTTTCACTATTGTACAAATAGATGAGTCTATTTTGAATAGACTACAAAAGGACGTAAATACTCTTTTTTTTTTTTTTGTAGCAGAATAAAATTTATTGTAACACAGTTTGGTATATTTTTAGATGTTCTGTTTGTGTGTTTCGGATTATTGTTGTTTAAAATGAAAACGACCAATGAAACAATGTTTACATTAGTAGTTTATATGCAATAATGCTTATTTTATGTGTGAGTATGGCGATCGCGGTCCTGATACAAATGTTTGTACTTCCCAATTCTGCTTGTTTTCTGTGTTCCATGGATGTATCAGTCATGAATTTAACCAATAATCTAATCAATTTTGACTAATTTCACTCAATTGAAATATTATTTTATCCTATGTATATAAAACAGATAGTAAATAAAACAGATTTAGTCCATGTGATTCATTGAAAATACTACTCGCAGATTATAGCAAATAATTGAGTAGTAATATGATATTTAGTCAAGTATGCTACTCTGTATTTGGATATGTTATTTACCAATGTTGTTTTCATATCGGGTAAAAACAACATTGACAGTGAATATTATCATTATTTTTTTCCAGTTGTGGGATCAGCTTAGTTAATGTTATGGTATTATTGGTCTCAGTATGGTTCATTATATTAATTTTTAAATTTGTTTTTTTTAGCATTGATCTCTATCAATATTTAAAAAAAAGTTAAAAAATTAATTAGCTTACTATCAGGCGAGATCTTGGTCAACTTCTCTAAGTGCTTGACCAAGATCTCGCCTGATAGTAAGCTAAGGTGCTGTTTAAGATGGAAAGCGCTTCCCTGGAAGGTATCTGTTCACTCCTCTCTAGGAAGTATGTTCCAGTCCCTTGCGATTTGGATCAAGAATGTTAAGTATGTGTACGTTTGGCGAGTATGTGGATTGTCCACCATATGGCGATACATAGTATTGCGACTCGATGATCGATAGAAAAACGAGATGGCTGAATAGAGCCGTGCAATTCCGCAGCGCACTCCATCCAGAGTGTATCCAATAAAAGACCGATAGACTAGCCACTCTGCGGCGATGAGCGAGACTCTGGAGTTTTTTGCGTACCAGATCATCGTAGTTTATGAGCCTATTGCCTCAAGCATTTCCAGCTGGTATTTGATGCATTTTAGCTAATATAATTTTAGTTATTTTCAGGGTAATTGATGATTACTGTGTATGTGGTTTTCCAGGTGTTGAATTACCCAGGCGGCGGCGGTGCGACGGCGGCGTCCCCGCTGGTGTCGCCGGGCGACAGTCGCGCCGCGTCGCCGCGCGCGCGCCGCCGCGTGTCTCGCGACCGTTCGCCGCCACTAGCGCCTGTCGCGCCACCAGATCCACCCTTACCGCATCTTTCTGCTAATTTTGAAAATTTGACTGTTGCTGAGGTAATACCGGCTTTTTATTTATTAGTTACACATATTATGCTTTTAATCCTGTCACCAGGCCCGGATTTACCCATAATACCACTCTGGGGCTTTGTCAAAATGGTGCCTTGGGCTGGGGCACTGTCAAAATGCCACTCTATTGTAAATACATTTAAAAAGTACCTATTTAAATAATAATATTTGGGTAAAGTAGCTAAAATTAAAAGAATTCCCAATAACGCGCCTCTGTTGTCTAATGGTCCGGTATCGGAGTTGACCATACGAGGTCCTGGGTTTGATTCCCAGGACGGGCAATTAAAAAATGGTGTTTTTTCAGTTTTCTGGCATAAGCAACGTTGCCTGGGATTGGGAAAAGTGCCTGGTTGGCGATAGGCTGGCTACATATCACGTTCTGGGACTAAAGTATCTTTGGCTAATCGTGGGTGCACTTTTTGTACCTCTGCCTACCTCTTCGGTGATACGGGCGTATAGATATTTTTTTCAGATAACGCGAAGACATATTTTTCTCACTATCCGAATTTTGCCGCCCCTGAAAATTTGCCGCCCTGGGCACTAGCCCCGAGTAAATCCAGGGCTGCCTGTCACACATACTGTCTTTATGAAGCCATTACATATAATTATTATAATATATTAATACAAACATCAACTAAAACTAAGTTTCAATGCTAAATTTATATTATCATACGACCGTGAATTGAAAAGTACTTGGCCTAACACAAACCCATTCAATTCTAAAAAACAAATCTACACACATTATTTAGTTCAGTTCAGAGTAGTTAATTGTGTGAAGTTCGAAACGTGTGCAATAATTTGTTGTGATTTTATAAATTTTTTAACAAAGCAATCGGGCATACTTTCTGCAAATGGAGCATATCGAGCAGCGTGCCGTCATTAATCACCTCCATAAGAAGGGGCTATCACCGGAAGCCATCCATGATGATATGGTCAGTACATTAGGGGATTCTGCTCAGTCTTATACATCCGCCAAAAAATGTATAGAAGAATTTTAGCATGGCAGAAAGAGTGTGAAAGAGGAACTCCGATCTGGAAGGCCTTCGACGTCCACTACTGATGAAAATTAATACTTGATTTAACTATGGAAGACCGCAGATTAAAAATTAGAGAGATAGCCGAGATTATAGGCATTTTTTATGAACAAACTCAAAATATCATAGGCAACGAATTGGGTTTCCACAAAGTGTCTGCGAAGTGGGTTCTACAACTGCTTTCAGTTGAACAAAAAAGACACGATTGACTATTTCATGTGACTGTTTGGAGTTATTTGAAGCCGATGCAGATGATTTTTTGAATCCAATTGATAAACGTTTGAATGTACGCCAGAAACAAAACAACAATCAAAACAGTGGAGAAGACATGGTTCACCACCCCACAAAAAGCTAAGGCGCTTTTGTCGGCAAATAAGGTAATGGCTTCAGTATTCTGGGACTCGAAGGGTGTGATTGATTGATTATCTTGAAAGAGGTCAGACTATAAACCCTGATTACTACTGTGTCGTCTTACTACGTCGTTTACGAGAGAAAATAAAAGAAAAACGTTCAGGAATGCTCAGAAGAAAAGTCCTGTTTCATCAAGATAATGTCTGTGTTCACACGTCTGTGCAATCAATGGCTGAAATCCACAATTGTGGCTTTGAACTATTACCGCATCCGCTTTATTCACCTGATCTGGCACCGTCAGATTTCTTTTTGTTTCTTAACCAAAAAAAGCACTTAGGAGGTCAAAGATTTTCGACAAACGATGAAGTCAAAACAGCAGTAGATGATATTTTGACTAAGGAAGAGTAATTTTTTTCAAAGGTCTAAATACTTTGAATGGGAGATGGCAAAAGTGCATCTAACTTGATGGTAAAAATATAACTGATTTAGCATGTGTTTATTTTCTTGGTTGGTCGAATACTTTACAATCCACCCTCGTAATATGAATAATGTTGTAATCAAAAAAATCATTTTTTTTATGGTATTTTAAATAATAGGATAGGAAAAAAGCAGAACTACCTAATGAAAAGAAACAACTATCACACCAAAGATGTTAATTGTGTGTAGTTATACGAATGG
Source organism: Apodemia mormo (assembly GCA_036924255.1). Classification (NCBI taxonomy): domain Eukaryota; kingdom Metazoa; phylum Arthropoda; class Insecta; order Lepidoptera; family Riodinidae; genus Apodemia; species Apodemia mormo. The sequence continues at coordinate 28,276,651 of JAUPFN010000003.1, read as the reverse complement.
CGGGATGTTAATCCTGAACACGACAGTAACCAGAACTGACGTTAATGCTACAGCTGTAGGTCAAGCCAGGGCCTTAACTGATTATTTTCAAACCTAAATCAAATCAAATTTTATTAATTAATTTTTTAGACAATCTACTATATTTTAAAAACAACAAAGAAAAATATAGACGGGCAGGATTTGAACCTGCGACCCTCTCCCTAAAGTCGGGACGCTCTACCACTGAACTAGTGTCGGCCCGGATCGCAGGTTTAAATCCTGCGTGTTGATATTTTTCTTTGTTGTTTTTAAAGTTTATCAAGTCTTTCCAAGTGCGGGGTGAGTGCGATAACACAAAATAATCTACTAATAAATAATTTTATTAATAATTGAAGTACATGCTTTAACACATGAAAAAATATCAGACATTTTATAAAAAAGTCAACATTTCAATGTGTATTGAGTTAATAATAATGACTCAATAGATAAAATACAAAAATCGAAGCGATACAAGGTGCAAGGAATCTATGGAAACTTTATTATTAGGTGCAAGGAATCAATGGAAACTTTATTATTGACAATATATTATCAGTAGATACAATAAAGTTAATAACAAAAATTTAATTAAATCTTCTTTGGGAAAGCTTTAATTATTGGAAGAACTAAAGAATAGCTACATTTCTGTAATGTACTATCAAAAAATTCTTGAAGATATACCAAACACCTTACATGTAAATATTTTTTATCTGCCCCAAAATTATCTATATATATAAAAATCAATTGCTGTTCGTTAGTCTCGCGAATACTCGAGAACGGCTGAACCGATTTCGCTAATTTTGGTTTTGGATGGATTTCTCTATAGACTGAGTAGGCCCAGGCGTAGAGCGACTTAATTTGGTCTCTTTTTTTGTGGTAGTCGCATCTTTTGTGAACTCGTGAGTCTACATGTAATAACTCAATAATGTGTTCATAGAGCATGTCGCAAAAAAGTACGTGTCTGGCGATTACAATTATTAAAGTTTTCCTCATCCAACTGGATCTTTGCTTATTAGTTTATTCCAAGTTCAACTGTATCATTTTCTTTTTAATTTACTAAAAACTACAGATATTAGTACAGGCTTATCTGATTACAGCGAATAGGGGGGTGACAATCTTTCGTAGGCCAAGGGCAGCCTAAATATCTCAAAAACTACTGAAAAGATTTGATAGATATTTGAAGTCGGTACTTTTTTTTTTAATATATTTCATTATTCACAATTACAGATTAGACACAACATGGCTGATGAAAGGCTGCGTGAAATCAGTGTTCACCACCAATATCGGTCGTTAGAGAAACTAAACGGTGTTAGGCGGAGAGCGTACGCGCCGCGATCTTCGTCGGACAGCGGATCGTCGGCGGCGTCGTCCCCGCCCGGCACGCCGGCGCCGCCGCGGCCGCTGCCGCCGCCGTACCTGTACCCGCGGTACCCGTACCCCGCGCCGCCGCCCGCCTATCGCCCGCCGCCGCCGCCCTTCGCCAACGGAGAGCCTCCCTACCCCACCCCCGCCTACCCCGGCTTCGTCCCTGCCTTCTATGCCCCTCCAAAGTTATCTTGCTGGAATTGCGGCGCCTCGGGTCATGCGGGACACGACTGCAAAGAGCCCAGTATGGAGGAAATGACGCGAGCGGGCGGCTACCAACTAGACTTCGGTGCGACTTCACCGCCCGATCCTACGGATAAGTAGTAGTCTCGTTTTCGGCCGCGCTCGACGTGGGCCTAGACGGTGTTTTCAGGGTTTCAATCGATCCGTGAGGATCAAAATATCCACGTTTATTGGATTAAATACTCCTTTCGCCAAAGTTGTTGAACCGCTTCGGATATGAGGCGATGGTGAGTTTTTTCAGCTGTCGAACACAAAAACTAGCCTGGATAAGACGAAGTGCGGGCGAATTGATCGTATATTTGATTCAGCGGACACAAGCGTTCGTTGATTCGTTATTATAATTAATTGATCATTATAAGGATGAAAATGTATACAAGAAATTTATTCCTTTTTCTGGATATGTGTTTGGGCAGCTGTCAAACGCTGACTTATAAAATGATGCGACGCCGCGTGCCTAAATTAGCAGTTATCAAGTTTGACGAAATGTCTGAAGTTTTTATAGGAACCATAATGCTCGTTCAGTGTTTGCTGTTTTAATCTGACTGTATGTCATTTTTGTTTGTTAAAATTGTCTTCAAAACAAGTGTATACTAACTTATGTATATAATAATTAAGTTTAGTATACAGTAATGCAAACGTTGGGTAACTTTCAGTCAGTAAAACTTGAAAGGCTATAGAGAATTCCATATAATATATGATATTTGACTCAAATATTTATTGATATTTTTTGAATATATTTTAAAAAACATGTAAAAAAATAAAAAAAAGCTGTATACCAAACTGTGCAGTTAATATTTATAATGCCACATAAAGTCCTAAAAACAAAAATTTCAAAATTTTATACTTTTACCAGGTTGGTTTATAAATTCAAACCACGGACTCAAACTATTAAATTAATAAATTATAAACGCATCCAATGTATAACTAATCAAATGGCACATATTTTGTAATAAATTTGTATACATGTAGTTTGAAAATATGTTCCAACTTAAAATATCCACAATCCTGTAGTATATTGCTTTTACATTTCTTTGTTGGAGAAAGAAACTTCAATAATATAGATATATTCGGGGTTGGTCCAGTGTAACTGCAGACTGAGCAGTGTATGATTTTTTTTAGAAATATCAGGTGACCTGCTCAGACTTACCCGTGAGCTTTCATTTTATGTATTTGAAAAAAAGAATGATTTAAAATCAATACAATTTATAATGAGAATTGAAAACTTTAATCATTTCTATCATCAAAATTATAATACATATTCACGATGACTTATGCGTGATGCGCGTTAAAAAATACTGCTATATTTTTATAGATATAAAATAGAATGATATAAGATAGAAAACCCAAAATTTACTTCAATATTGTAACTTAAGTGTATCTTTTTCATAATCCTTACAAAGTTAGAGATATGGATGTAGAAGAACCGAACTTATATAAATTTTCTGGTTCACCACAATTCACGGGTTTGTCGGTTGTTCAGATGGTTGGTGCGATATTTTACCGGATCTAATATAGATTATCGCTTATTTCTACCGATAACCGGGACCAAAATCTTTACGGTTTTATCTGAGGCACTGGAGTGAGAACATACTGTTACCAGAATCCGAATTGCTACTGAGATTTAGATTATCGAGAAAAAATCAATAAAGCTTTGCCTGGGCCGAGAATTGAACATGGGACCTATGTTCCCATGTTCAATTCTCGGCCCAGTTATATGGGTAAATAGGCTGTTAATTTGAGCATAAGTATGTAAAAAGCTAAAAAAGATTTTGCCATGCCTATTTAATTGTTGCAAACATTGCTTGCATGATTGGCCAATGACATACATAAAAACTATCATACAACCATGGTAGATTTTTCTGGCAATATATTACGTGAAATTTTATATTGATAAATCTGATCTTAAATCATTACATGAAAGCCAAAGTGTCGAAATAGCAAATGATATACTTTCAGTTCCATAATCATTTTGAGAGCAAAGCTAAGTACGCTTCAACGAAACTAGTGGTAATGAATCGTGCTAGACATTGCTTCACTGGTCTGGTCATATACTTTTTTTTTTATTATCGATAGGTAAGCGCTTGACCTCGATCTCGCCTGATGGTAAGCTAAGATGAGGCCTAAGATGGAACGTGCTTCCCTAGAAGGTACTTGTTCACTCTTCTCTTGAAGATCTCCAGATTGTACTCTTCCGGGAACACAGACTCAGGAAGCATGTTCCAGTCCTTTGCGGTTCGAATGAAGAATGTTGAGTCGAACCGCTTTGTCTGGGTACGTGGAACGTCCACCATATAACGATGCCTAGATTCTGTGCACCTCGACGATCGATAGAAAAACGGGGATGGCGGAATTAAGTCGTGCAATTCCGCAGCGCACTCTCCAAAGTGTATTCGATAAAAAACCGATAAACTAGCCACTCTGCGACGATGAGCGAGGCTCTGGAGTTTTTTGCCTACCAGATCATCGTCGTTTATGAGCCTCTTGGCACGCCTCTCGATGGCCTCAAGTGTCTCCAGTTGGCATTTAGCGGATCCATCCCAGAGGTGAGAGAGAGAGAGGTCACTATATAAAACGCAAGTTCGTTCACACATGGGGTATGTTTGCACCTTCAGGCTGGATCACCTCAGTATCAAATCCTCAAATTTGATAAAATTCTACGTAGAGTAGTACAACTTGTCGACAAACCAATTCTTACAAGCGGTCCTGAACTACTCGGTCTCCAGAGAAACGATAGATCTCTATGTGTGTTCTATCGCATGTGTGTGTGTTGGGTATGTTCGGATGAACTATTTAATTTAGTGCCGGCATCCACTTTCGTACTTCATGGCCTAGTGAGATTCCATCCACACCATACTGATGATTGATCATTTAAAACTTTGTATGCTCGTACCTTCTTAATACGGACAGTCAAACTCTGAAACAGCTTACTTCACACGGTTTTTCCAAGTAGCTTTGACACTGGAATTTTTAAGAGGATGATCACAAAAAAATTTAATGCATTTACTCCCTTTTTTGTCAACTATTTTTTTTTTGTTTTTTAGTAGCTATGACGGGAATGATCTTTAGGGTTTTTTAAATAAAAATAATTATGGTCGAATTTTGATCTCTGGCTAACAGCAGATTTTTTGAATATTGGTTATGCTATTTCAATGTATTATGTTCTTATACTACAACTTCTAGACAAATTTTCCGTTTTTCCTTTAAGTGATCTAAAACTTCTAGATTTTGTCTCCGTTTTCGTCCTAAGGAATGGTGTGAAGATATGCTTGTATGTAAAAATAATACGATAATATTGTTTGTATTAAATATGATACCGGCTTCTCCATGTTTATATTACAGCTATTCTTTGTATTGTTATTACAATATGTTTACTTTAAAATTACTATTACATAACTCAAATTAATTTTAAGTTACTTTTAATCCATTAACGTATATAACATTTGAGACAATAAAATACATACTCCTTACATAAAACATATGTATACATATTATTAAGTGCCATGATTTTAAGAAGTTCAAAGTTTTTTTAATATTTTAGTAAGTATTATTTAAAACTTAGGTTTTTTAATTACGAGTAAAGTAATATTAAATCCAAATAAGATCCATCAAATAGATATAAGTAAAATGCACACGTTATAATCTATAGGTACAAATAAATAACTGCTTTTAAATCCAAAATAGAAATAAGGAATCTCGTGCATAAACCTTAAAATTGTTAGATACATTAGATTTACAATTTAGAAAAGCATGAACGTTTTGAATACAATTGGAAATATAAGTCCATATTAGAATAATTTACCAGTGACTTTTTGCTATTAGTTTAATAAAAATTGTTTAATTCATTAACCAATATTAAAATTAACAAAGAGAAAGTTTGGGATCCTCTTTTATGTGTAGGGGAAAATTAATTAGTTCCATTGTAAAATTAATATTTCGCTAATTTGCCACAACCTCGTCAATTCTCAAAAGACATAATTTTGCAGGTGAGACATTACTGTCGCAAGTCACCAAAATGAAAGAAACAATACTATAATGGCATAACTGTGAAATTATTGTCTCTCACTATGTAGCCTAAAAAATGACGTTTTTACAGCAAACGGAGCACTATTTTTGTTACACAATTCTATCGATATTATTCGATTATATTGAGATATGTCGATCTTGTAGCAAACGAGCGATATAATACAATTTTATAACTCTATTATTACTTTGAGCCAATTGTGTTTATTACAGCGACAGGGCTAAATATGTTATATTCAGTAAACCATATTGACTTGTTAACAAAACTAGAATATTTAGCATTAACTATGATGTTATAAGAGAATCAGATTGGCTTAGGTAAGATTTTTATCTAATACTTAGTAAAATTTTAGAAGTGTTATATTTTTCTTAAGTTTACAATGGAATTTATCAATTAATGCCAACTACAAAAATATGGAATATACTAAATAGAATACTTCTATTAATTAAAGCCGGTTATTATATTTACTTACAAAATAATATGTGATGGAATTCTCTATGGTTATTTTGTTCTTCCAATGTCCATGAGTGCATGTGTGATGCTCCAATGTTAAATTAATGTTCAAATTGATGACTGAATGTTGATAAATTGTTTCCTTTGACCTAAGACTGATTTCTGGAAATGATTTTGTATATTTCATGAAAAAGTTGGATACTGAACGAAAATTGAAATTTAAAAAAATCAATGTGTCAGAATACATACTTGTCGTATGTTGAACAAGGGATTATTTTGATCAAGCTCATGAAAATGCAATGCTCTTAAAATTAATAAAAGTAGTGTATAAATAGTCATTGTAAATATCTACAAATGTATAAGAGAGGTGACGTGTCACATATGTGATGGTATTTTGTATATAGCTACGTTTATATAAATTAGTTGATACGTTTAGAGTTTGATTATATATGTAAATTAATTTGTAATAATTCGAGTGTCCCGTATAGTTAGTATTTGATTGTTTTTTATGATCACTGTCACAAATCACAATTTTGCATTTTTAAAGTTCCCATTTTTCGAGACCAGTTCTAAGAAGGGTTGTATAATTGTTGTTTTTTTAATGGAGTCAAATGAGTCGCACGCATGAGTGGGAGAGGATGTCGTGGGCCGTGGTCGATTAAACTATCCTTCAACAAATAGTGATCAGTATATTTTAGTCTGTTTTAGTGTCTCTTATCACTTGTGCATTTAGTTCTCGTTTTAGTCAAATCATAGTTCAGTATCGTCAGTTGTAGATATAGTTAAAATTTATATTTAAAACCTAAAAAAATATTAACAATGTACATAAATATCATTTTATAAATTGACTATAAATATAATTAAACAATGTTTGAAAATAATTAAAGAATCATAGAATCATTTCTTGATCTTTTAATATAACATACGAGTTATCTAAATCTGACAGTGGGGGACTGTTTAATGTAAAATAAAATATCTCCTTATGAAGGTTGTATGTCCATATAACGTAAATATTGTGTTATTTATATCCTAACGTTTTTATTAATGATATTTAAAACATGTATAGGTTAAATAGAAGGAATAACATTTATATTTGTATAAGTATACTTCCGTAGTTCCAGTGGAAATTGTCAATAGAAGTTTTGAAATAGCATTGTGGCATACAATATCTGAAGTGATCAAAAATTATCAACTTACCAAAAAAAAATTGTTGGGAATAGTGTCTTGTAATACAAAATTCTAAATGATACAGCATATATTTATGACGGGAAATGGAATTCGAATTCAAAAAATGTAAATAAAAAATCTCGCTGCTAATTGTTGCTTAATCTACTATTCAGGTATACAGAACCTTTTTTCTAGACAATTTAATAATAATCATGTTCTGATTTATAATAAAAATAAAAAAAACGTCTTAGTCGCCTCTGTGGTCTAGTGGTCCAGCGTTGGCGTTGACCACATGAGGTCCCGGGTTCGATTCCTGGGTCGGGTACATTAAAAAATGTGTTTTTTCAGCTTTCTGAGAAACACAAAGTTGCCCGGGATTGGAAAGTGCCCGGTTGGCGATAGGCTTGTCACTTATCACATTTGTGGGACCAAGTATCTTCGGCTTATCGTAGGTGCACTTGTTGTACCTCTGCCTATCCCTGCGGGGATAGGGCGTGAAGATACTTTATAAAAATGAAAAGTGTAATTTAAATAATCCTGTATCATATACAGGTGTCCGGTAATTAATGGATAATCTTGAAATTGCTTATGGTAGAACTTATGGCTATTCAGAAAAAAATACAAAAAACCTTGCATAAGTAGATAGTACCTAAGATAAGAAACAAAAAAAAACATTTATTTTTTTGCCTTATTTTACTTAATTGAACGCTACGATTAGAAATGTAAGAAATTCATCGGTTTTTTGTTGTTTTAATATTAAGCACTAACTATTCTGATAGGTAGATAGTAAATAGTAAGACTAGTTGTTGTACTTTAAAAAAAACAGTTCATTTATTTTGAAAAGTTAGTGTAATTTATGTTTTTAAACACACTTTAAACATCTTGGGTAAAAAAAATGTATGAATGCATGAGTGACCAATAATTTTGAAATAATGTCGGTTTCATGTAGATTTGAAAATGGTATTATTATTCATAATTGTGTCTGCCTTAAATAATGCATTATTGCTATTAATTTAGAAAAGAAGAAAAAAATACTGAAGCTAAAAAATTTAATATGAGAACTCTTTCTATAATTCAGTTTTGCCATTGACGGAAAATAAAAACAATATTTGACTTTAAAAATATTTTATTTTACAGTCATTTGCAATAAATGTTCAAATTGTTGGCCCCTCATTCTTATGCAGGCCCTACATCTGCTGAAGAATGCTCTTCTGAGCAGTCTCGTGTACCGTCGATAACTTACTTTTGATGCGGCTGCTCTGACACGAGTTCGTAAGTCTTCCAAAAACCGTACAGGTTTTCTATAACCTATTCTTTGAGGTAGCCCCAATAAAAAAATCCAATGGATTTAAATCCGATGAACGTGGAGGCCACAAAATTGGCCCTAGACGCCCGATCTATTGTCTGGATGCGTGATATTTAAATATGTACGACCCGTTACAGCATAATGCGCAGCCGTCATTTTGGAACCAATAAGATTGTCTCAGCTCCTCGAGCACTTCTTTTAATAAATTGGGGATATCATTTTGGAGAAAATCTAAATAACTTTGCCCTGTTACATTTCCCGGTCATTCGAAAGGGACAATTATTTCACATTTAATATTTCAGTCTAATAATTTATTTTAAATTGATATTGTGACATAAGATGGGGATTTTCAAGTTGCCAACTATGTAAGTTGTGAAGGTTCAAGTACCCATCTTTTTTTGAGTGTCGACTCATCGCTCCACAGAATTTTGTTAAAAAAATGCGGGTCTTCAATCTTTGCCAGCATTTTGGTTGGAGGTTGGAGAGTTTGAACGAGTGTGACATGATAAGGGTGGATTTTTTAAATGTGGTGCACGGTCGATTTTCTGTTATCGACCGCATTCCGCATGCGTAGTGGTGGAAGAATTATTTTTAATTTCCTGAAGCACCACTTCTACATCAACATGAGCAATTCTTCCACCGCTATTTCCACCGATGCAACTTCCTGCATTACGGAAACGAATTAACCACATGTGAATTCGAGTGATGCACTAAGCCATTATCTTGTTTACATTTATTTCCTCTCTCTCTCTGTCTCACGCACTTAGCCAATTCAGACCCTCTTTGTCTAACATAACACAAAAGATGCGTGCGCCGTGCGCGCAGGTAGCAAATATGAAGGTCACACGACCTATATAAAGCTTAAAAGTAACCATTTTAAATATTGAGTATTTTAGTACTTTGGAATTAAGTAGTTAATTTCTGACCATTTAGTTTCCAATGGTTTAAATAAGCTATTTTTATTAATCATCAGTGCCTGTTGTGTTTTATAATTAATTCTCAAGGGTCAGGTACAACTGAATTACAAAAAAAGTTCCAATTTTTTTTTTGCTTCAGCAATTTTTTTCTCCTTTTCTACATTTATAGCAATTATTCATTATTTAAGGCAAATACATTTATGAATTATACCATTATCAAATCTACATGAAGCCGATATTATTTTAAAAATATTGGTCACTTATGTATTCATACATTTTTTTTTACCCAAGATGTTTAAACTTTGTTCGAAACATAAATTTGCTACCTTTCTAAAAAAAGAACTTGCACATTTTAAAAAAAGTACAAGTTAATAACTAGTCTTACTATTCAAACGGGGGCCAGACTGTTTTAAACAAGCCCTCCGCATCGATCTCCACCGGTGGTTTACAACAGTTTAAACACTTGCTTGCAACAGAAATTTGTGTGGCCTTTGTGGACGGACGTCCGTTGTAAACCGCGTGGGGAAGCCGCCGTTGGAAACACGTATTCCACAGTGTAAACGCTTTTTGTAAACCATACATAGGCAATTGTCCAGCGGCAACAGTTGCATGCGAACGTATGCATAAAAATGGCATTGCGCGGCAATGGCACGCGGGAAAAAGAAGTTATCGCCGAATTCATTATACTGTTTAGGAAACTGCCTGTTTTGAAATCATAAAGTGTTTTTTTTTTTGTTTATATTATAAAAGAAGTTTTATTCTTTCCATAAGCCAACGCTTCATTCATATTTGACCGTCCCGTTGGTCGAATGGTTAGCGACGCTGACTACGCAATTAATAGGGCTCGGATTCGATTTTGGACAGGGGTAGGCATTTATGTGATGAGCATAAGTGTTTGTGTTTCTCGGTTTGGGTGTTTATTAAATATATTTGAGTATTTATATATGTCTCCATGTATTAATATCGTTGACTATGACCCATATCACAAGAAAATAATTTGCTTACTTTGGGATTAGATAAAAAAAGTATCTTCACGCCCGTATCCCCGAAAGGGTAGGTAGAGGTACAACAAGTGCACCCACGATTAGCCAAAAATACTTGGTTCCACAATGTGATAGGTGATATGCCTATCGCCAACCGGACACTTTCCAATCTCGGGCAACGTTGTTTTTATCAGAAAAGTGAAAAAACACATTTTTTTGGATTGCCCGACCAAGGAATCAAACCCGGGACCTCATGTGGTACTTAAACTCCGACACCGGACCACTAGACCACAGAGGCGACGAAGGGTTAGATCAATTCGTGTAAAATTGTACAGAATTTTTTATTACTAGCTGCCGCGTTGCAGCCCGCTGCATCAAAAATCGCGCGGGATCGCGAACTCCATAAGCCTCCCACCAAGGTCAGCCGTGTTGGAAGCTTGTTTCCAACAGTGTGGCTCGCCTGTTACTATCTGTCAGAATAGTTAATGCATAATATTAAAACAACAAAAAAACGATGAATGTCTTTCATTTCTAGTCGTAGCGTTCAATAAAGTAAAATAAGGCAAAAAATAATTGTTTTTAATATTTATTTAAGTTACTGCTCATGATAATTTTTTTTTGTATTTTGTTCTGAATGACAATAAGTTCTACTATAAGCAATTTCAAGGTTATCCATTAATTACCGAACAACCTGTATGTATGGGGTCATTCTAAATTTTTAATAAAAATATTGGCTTTCTGATTTGGGTTCTGATGAGCTTGATAACGAATATTCAGAATCAGTTTTTCTTATAAATTAATTCGTTGACGTATCAATAAGAGTCAAGGTCACACATTTTGTTCTATTCTTTAATTATATGCTTGATACAATTACTGCACCTGTGCAGGGAAATCTTTTTAAAACTCTAAATAATGTTATAATCACATTCAGATTAAAGGTTTTAGTCTTCCTGAATGACGTACCTCTTTACCTATACTTACCCAAATAAATTCAGCTGAGTTAAAATAACGGTTGTAAGTAAATAGTCTTAGGATGGTTATAACATCCATTTTTTAAAACTTTTTTTTAAAAATGGATGACTTTTTTTTTAAATGTAAAAATACCTCAGGACAAATTTTGCACCGACCCTACCGCGTAGTAAATTTTGATAAATTTGAGAGTTTAAAAAAATCACATAAAAAAGGAATAAGGGATTCAGGAGGTATATTGGGATCTTAAACCATAAACCATATGGAAAAGCAAATTTAATCACGACAAACCTCAGAAACCGTATGAACAAACAAAATGGCGATCAGTCGTACACTTTATTAATAGACGTCCAATCGAATTCGAATTATAACCTTACATAAACATTTTTTATGCATTAATATTTATACTTATTAAAAGAAGTGATTCATCCTTGTTGCTTGTATCATAAAAAATGCACAATTTTGTTTCAAACATTTACGTTTTACTATTGGATAGTATTGGCATTTATGAAAAATCTGTGTAAAATATTTAGTTTTATGAGTGTAAGGTATAGGCACGTACAATTTTCGACGATATTTTATTACTATTTGACAAACCACAAGAACAAGGTCGTTATTTTAAACTGGCTACACCATTGTTTACATTTTCGATCTCGAATTACATTTCCTATTAAAGTACCTGTTGAAAGATAATTTGGGCGTCTACTTGCGTAAGTCTAAGTTATTGATTTATTGTTTCTTCAATTCGTATTTGAAGGCATATGTACGAACGCGGTATCTATAAAATATGAATAGGCAATTTGACACTTGTATCAAGCTGTCGCTTATAAAATGTAGGAGAGTAACCGAGAGAGATTCACAAAGGCAATTAATTTTTGGTCGTTCTTTTTACTAAAATGGAAATAGTTTTTCGCTGCCGTGATATACTATTTGTTTAATTGAAATTTGGTATTGATTTATCATTTAACGTACCTACAAAAAATTTGAGCGCTTATATTATTTTCCAGTAGTTTTACAAAAGCCTTATCACACAAGCAGGCATCTAGCGTAATAATATTGATTTGAATTAAACTTCTGTATAATCATGAATTAAATATACATGGTTCAGATATAGAAAAAGTCTCTAATATCCTTATATCCTATTATATCGATATGCAGATACGTAAATAACTTGAACATTTTGTATCTAGAATGGAGCAGCAAGAACTTGGCGGCTCGAAATTCTGTGGCTCTTCTGTTTAAAAAAGTTCTCAAATAATTATGATCTGCACTTCACAAGACTATCGTGTTAAGCTTTAAGTGCTCTGTGTCTAGGGCTTAATTACAGACTTTGTATAAAGAGCAGCCATTTGCGTTAGTGCAATGACCAAATTTCTTCATATAAGAGTTTTAAGTTCTGTACGAATTTCCAGATTTAATATGGTGTCAAAATCGGCATTTTTTTGAGTAGGTATGCAAAAATGTAAAACTTAGTTCATCGCCGTGGCTATGTCTTAATTTCAGATCACATTGGTAACTTTTCATGTTAGTTTTCTTACCTCCCATGTAAAAAATAAAATGTCTGTGATTAACCCCTAAGAATAAGAAAAAGAATTGTTTAATGCCACCAATGACTAGCCTGCGATTATACCTTCTTAATCTTAGAACGGTAGGAATATTATGGAAAAAAGGAGACATCAAAAAAGAAAGAAAGAAAATATTTTTTTGCAAGAATAGGTGTTACAAGTTGTTAAAAATTAATTAAGCTACCAACATATTTTACTATTATTTGGTATGCAAATAATTAAAAATTATTAGTATAACATTGCATTTAAAAGTTTGTATCGATTCTTTTGAAATTACTACCGGATCGGGACGGGGCCACACACTGAGAAGATACGGCTGAAGAAACTGAGCGAGCTTGTCTTTTTTTTCTCTATTTTATGTACTTATTACATGAAGAAGATAATTAGATAATTTGCAGAACGACTTTTAATAATCCTTTACCCTTTAGTAGTATAGCCTTTGTAAATTGATCTTAAGACACCATTGGCATTTTCTTTTAGGACTATAGTCAGGTTGAATAGCTTGAAAGCAGTTTTCAGAAATTTTATTGGAGGGAAAGCGATTGCTTCATTTATGTGCCTTAATAATATGTACCTACATTTCTTACCTGAACATTCATTTCTTATCTGAACAACATCGAATCATCTGTAGAATACAATGTTTGTAATAAACTGATTATAATATTATATAGATATGTATCGTCATAATATTACACTATGTCAAAAAGACCGATTTATAACCGATTAAATTTTCGTATACAAATAATAAAAACGGTAGACAGCAATAAACTACGTATAAGTTTGATACATTTTAGAATTGTCTTTTTATTGTCATGAGCTGGAAACTTTGAGTAAACAGATTAGAGATCTAACAATTTATGATAATGTTCTGTCAACACATCAGACTAATAGATCTTATTATAATTCGAAAGAATTAGTACCGATCAATCCAGTGAGCAGTAAACACGCGCGACAAAATATCGATTTTAAATAAGCAAATCGGAACGCCGTGTTCCTTTTCTCCGTGCCTCAGATTATGGGATAAATTTATTGCATGAAATCAAACATTATTAGTCTAGAGTATGTTGTCAATGGCTGGATTTTCACTCTATTACTGAAGTCTACTTATTTATTTCAACACTTGAATATATTTATTGCATAATTGTTACTTATTTAAATGTATAAGGAGGGCTGTCTTATTTACAATTGCTTAGAATGTCATGAAATGTAAAAAATTAAAGTATTAAATAAATTTATAGATGAAGTAATATGCTTGCTTGTGTGTTGGGATCGTCTCAAAATACTCAATTAAGTATGCTAAAGGAGTTGTTTCATTTAGAACCAAGACTGTGTATACCAAAAATCTGGCAAACATGTTCCAAATATCGGATGCGATTTTTTGAACCTTGGTGAGATTAATCTCTATATAACATTAAAAATGGGCATTTGTGAAAAATATAAGCACTGTAATAAAATGAAAATAAAAAATATTTATTTTGTGTAATGGAATTAAATACAGTTTATAAAAAGTGAATGATTACGAGAGTGAATTTTCCCTATGGTACTGTACAGTTTTATGGTCAACGCTCTATACAATATTGAAACATGTCCTTCGTATTTGTACACTTCAAAAAGAGCATATTATGTAGTTCAAATATTAAATTGGGCATGTATTTAAAGAAACAACGTAATTACTGTAAAGCTATAAAAGTTTTGTTTTTAATTATTCTATTTAACCGATTTCAGCATAAAACGACCTTAAAATAAATAGTTCAAAATAACTTGAGTATTGTCTTTTCAATAAAACGTATTACATATTTTAGAAATTGCATTTATAATAAAAATCGGCCCTTACATCATATTGTCAATAATTTTCAGTTATATTTTGAATATTTGAATTTTAAAATGAAATTTAAAAATAAAAAATAAATAATAATTTTTACTTACGGCGATAAACCCTTTTGAAAAGACATTTCTCAATTAATTTAGAGTAGATTTTGTCAAGCACTAATCTACAACTAGCATAAATATTAAGCAAAAGTTAGTAACCTTTATTGTAGTTTATTCAAAAATTATGACTTAATTTGTATTGTAATTCTAGGTCTTGTGCCTTCTATCGGCAGGCTTGATAAAATTGTATCAACATTAGTTTGATTTTAACGTCCTAATAAATATGAATTAATGGCATGTACAACAAAGTTATACAAATATACTGTTACAATTCTTATCGTGATCCAGGAATTAATGCAAAACAGTTGTTTTACGTAAAATAGTAGCATTTTAAAGCAAAGAAGATATGTATAAATCGTTAATGTTTAGAATGGGAGAATAAGATGGGCCGTTTCAAACTTACCTTGTTCGCTAGAATGACAAGAATTGTAATTTGTGTTTAGTTTTTATTAATACAGTGCACCCTTTTTTCTATAATTACAATGGGTTTTATGGGATAGCTAGTTTTAAGCTAGAGTTTTTCTCTTTGAATACGGTTGTACAATTTTCTTTCCTAAGGGTGTTCCTCATTTCTGCGAGACTAAACCTTGGCTTAGATTTAGAGAAATTAGGTTCGAATGTTTCAAACTATTACTATGAGTAGGTATTTTCCTTTAAAAAGTATTGAAATATGTGCAGGCGGACCTTAGTTTTTTTTATTAAAACTGGCTATATTGAAGGTTCCTAGGTGTAAGCCGACCTTGGTTTTTCCATTAAAACTGCTTATGTTTAAATTTTCTATTGTAATTAACTTTATAATCCTGAAAAAGAAGACAAATTTTACTTTTTGGTCTCAATCAATATAGTTTTTCTTATAAATGGTCTGTTTTAAACCATAATAAGAAATAATCTCTTAGCTATGGATATCTTAGTGTTTCTAATGAAAATTTTTATCTGATGTTTAATTTATTTTTTCTTTATCTTGGTTTTCGCCTTCATCATGGCATAATTCCAATTATTTTTAATAACGTATCCTAAAATGAATGATTTTGTATGTTTTTCGCAATTAGTAAAACCTAATGCATTCGTTACATTATTTTTACAAATATAACATATCCCAAAAAATATTGTTCTTGGATCACCAACGTTTAGCTCCTTATATTTCTTTTTATTACTATTCTGATCAGTGGTAACCGTAGATTAGACTTGACAAGCTATTCTTTACGTTATTTGTGATGTTACTTACAATCATATTAATTTTTACAACAGACATTTTAACGAAAATTGTTAAAATTTTATACACGCATGGAGCATTGAAACGAAATTCCGTTACAAAATAATATTTTATTTATTGTATGCAATGTGTTCTGTCTAATGTTTTTATTTTCACTACATTATCTAGTTTATCACTTATAAATGAAGAAATTTCATGAAACTAATATGTTTACGACGTGGCAGTTGCTAAGCAATTGTTGCAATGAGCAGCTTTATTTTGTGCTAGTGGAAGTTTCAAAATATTTTTTTACTTTGTACAAAAATAATATAAATGTGATAAACAATATTATGACATAATTAGCAATTGTGATTTAGGAAAGTGTGTAGTTTATAATGAATACACAAAGAAAAGTTGCTTTATTAAATAGTATGTATTAATCTACAGTGAGGTAATAACTTTATAACGTTGTTTTCTGGACATTTTTATGCCGTTATACTAATTATTTAAAAAATATCGCCATTTCAGGAATATTAGAGTGTTTCGGCCCAATATTGTAAAACCTCTGTATCCCACCAATGCTGTGAATCGTTTGCTTCCTGAAAATAAACAAGCAAAATCTCAATATATTTTTAATTCTTAAAATTTTCTTAAATTGGAATTTTTATATTTTCTTTTTCTATTTTATGATTGACAAGCAGATGGCTCTCCTGATGGAAAGAGAAAACCATCGCCTATAGAAACCAAAGATGTTAATGTTGCGTTGCTATCTATGTAGTGAGAGGTTGCGGCAGGAATAGGTAAGAGGCAATGCAGAACTCTACCACCTAGTAGCCACGATGGTAGTGACTCGCATAGCCAATCGATCGCCTTTTACGACCTGCCTGGCAGAACGGCAGTTGGTCTATCTTTCAAAGGAGCCCGGAACCATCACGGGGAAGAGGAAGTGAGAGAGAGGTTAGGCTTGAAAGAAAGTGTCGGTGTAAAGATGAGAAAGGGCATGCTCCGTTGGTTCGGACATGTAGAAAGAATGGTAGATGAAAGGTAAACAAAACAGATATACAATGCAAATGTGGATGTAGGTACCGGGGAAGACCAAGACATACTGACAAAACATGATCAGATTGATCGAGCATACTGTTTGAAGGTGGTATCAAAAGTCTTCGTAACCGGCGTACACACTATGAAGGGAGTGATGAATGTGGAGGAAACGAGACAGACCTGCAAGGATCGTGATGTATGGCACTCGGTTCTCTCTGCCTACTCCGCAAGAGATCTGGCATGAAGATATGTATGTATGTATCTTTTAAGTCCTAGGTTGCCTAATGATCCGGTGATTAGCCTGTTTGTCTCTGATTATTAGGTCCCAGGTTCGACCTCAGGCAGGGTAAAAAATGTTGATATTTTTAAGAAAAAATCTCACTAGTAGTTCTGAGTCTGGTGACGGAATCTAACGGTCATTACGAGGTGGTACTCATGGTTCAAAGGCAAATAAAGCTATCCATCCCAGTTACCCCATGAAACTTGGAAAATTGGTAAAATGTTTTGTACCGAAGATTCTATTGTCGTTCGGCTTACTCTGATTCATTCTCAATGAAACCGGCGTGAATATATTTATTTTATCTCTTGAGGTAAAGACAATTATAAAGATAAAGCAATTAAATTAATTTGCTTAAATTTATTTTATCACTACCCGCGACTTCGTTCGCGATTGCCACCCCAATAGAGTATTCGTTTTATATTCGTTTTTTGACCACAGCATTTTCCATATTCAGCATAAAATTCAGAATATCAATGGACAAATTAAACGAATTGATCTAACCTTAAGGTAAGGAATTTATTTGCTTGTAGTATGGGTGATCTCAATCAACGATACTAATACATACATATATAAATACTCAAATAGATTTAATAAACACCCAAACCTAGAAACACAAACATTTATGCTTATCACATAAATGCTTGTCCCTGTCGGGAATCGAACCAGAGCCCCCGTTAATACGCAGTCAGTTTCGATTACTACTCGACCAACGGAGCGGTTAAGTCATTAATCACCATGAAATTCACACCAATTTATAATGAGCCGTATGTTCAAAGTTTTCCATCCATTCCCGGTGTCAAGTTTAACTGGATTTGTCAACCAGAAACCTTTGAAACTTGAGATGTCTGTAGCTTCTGAATTACAAAACTGATTAAAAAAATATTCATACTTTGCTTATAATAAATAATTATTGTACTTGAACAAAAACTGAAAAATCCACGTAATGTTGTTAAAGTACAATAATTATTATAAGCAAAGTATAAATATTTTTTTAACTTTTATGGCGTGATATTGTTAAGTATGTATAAGAAAGGCTTCACTAAGCGAAAAATTTTTACGATAATTATTTAAACATTTTTTTCATTTACAATTAAGACGGAAGTACGAGAAAATTTTATTTGTTAACAATCGTTTAACTTGTTGAAAAATTAATTTTAACTAAAATTTCTAACGGAAATAAGTTATTTATAGTGTTCAGAATACATCATAATTTTTTAAAATTTAAAAAAGAATATTCAATACCTTAAATAAATTAATTTGTGTCGTACTCGTGTTGTGGCTGTGCGCGCAACCTAAAAATGTCGTGCGGAGACCCATTTTCAGCGTTAAATTAAAATTATAAATATGGAGATAGAGTTCCGGGATCTAGTTTTTTCTTGGAAATTTCCTTCTCTTTCCGAATCATTTTTTGAAATTTCTTAAATATTAATAGTTTATGAAATATTGGCAAAAAACGAAATGTCATTTTTTTTTCATCTTTAATTGTTTATAACTTTTGCAATTTTTTATTTAATACACGCTTTTAGCACATTTTTCTAGGCATCATTCCGGATCCAATGAGCTATCGCACACAATTTTAAGAGCAGTATCTCTATTTTAGACCATTTTCAACTTGTCGAGCAGACTATTTCGCTTCTGTTATTGATCTTTTAACCGTTCCAATTAATATTTTTCAAAAAATTTTTATGTACCTACAGAAATTTCTTTTCTACTCTTTTATTATATGTATAGATTAATGAAATATGATATATGATGATAGAGTTTAAGTCCAGAAAAATGCTTGACCTTGACATGTAGAGCAATGCTCCGCGTATGAGTCGTGCAAAAAATCATAAAAATCGGACGAGCCATTTCGGAGGAATGTGATCACAAACCCCATAACATGAAATTTTTATAATGGTATTAGATGACACGTCAATTGTGTTGAATGTTAATTAATCTGTATGTTTTGTATTTTTACACAAATGTACCACATCTATTACTTTACTAATATAATAAAGCTGAAATTTTTTGTTTATTTGTTTGAACGCGCTAATCTCTGGAAATACAAGTAGGATTTGAAAAACCTAAAAGTGTTAGATAGCCCGGTTATTGAGGAAGGCTATAGGTTATGACCTATAACCTTCTTCAATATATACCATCACACTACGCGACCAGTAGGAGCGGAGGTAAACAAAAACCACGCGGACGAAGCGCGGGTAATAAAGCTGAAGAGTTTTTTGTTTGGACGCGCTAATCTCGAACTAAAATCGGATTTGAAAAAATCTAAAAGTGTAAGATAGCCCAATTATCGAGGAAGATTATAGGATATATACCTACTATCACGCTACGACCAGTAGGAGCGGAGTAAACAAAGTCCGCGCGGACGAAGTCGCGGGTTACAGCTAGTAAAATAAAATGTGAAGAATCATGCAGCAAGTTGTATCTAACGTATAAATGATTATGGACAACTGTTAAACTAATATATAAGTTATTGATATAACAAACCCAAGATGCACAGTCCCGAACAAAACTGATACTCAAAAGTGTCCCTTATTTCATTTAAGTAGTTATAGATATAACAAAAACATATATCTTTGCATATCCAACCAAAGACCTACAAAACATCTTTGTATCCAACCTTAAGTGCAAGACTTATAGTTGTTTTTACAAAGCAATGTACGAAAAGAAATAAAATTGACAGTGTCGCGACCGACGCGATTCTAATTGTGCGCACATTTTTGGAGGACGTTTTTGACACACTGATTGTGTATCTTGGGTTTTGTTATATCAATGATATAAATTGAACTGGTATAATAAACGCTCGAATACACCCGTACCTGCAGATTTAATAGTAAGTACATTGTTGCAGGTTACTGTAATGTAAGTATAATTCACAGTTAACGTTCATACCTACCAAATTATAACTGTCCGACGATTACAATGATAATCGCATTGTAATCGTCGGACAATTGAATCGAAATCGTGTGACATTTTACCTAAATAGCAGACTTGAGCCCCTGATTATTTTAATTCTGTTCAACAATGCGCTAGACTGAAAATAGACTACAATCCGAACTTAGTACATACAGCACATGAGTTTACTAACTGATTTAATAGTAAACATACAGGACTGACATATTAATTCAATCAAGTACCACAGGCACTGCAACAACACGGAAATCGAAATTATTATAAATGAGGTAATTGTCTACTACTGATTTTCAAAGTGAAGACGCGGAAATACTAAAACGCGTCAGATTGAAGTATCTACCTATGGTGGGTTAATTGCGAACTAAAAAGTGTACATTTAGAAAGTTTGACGATTTAGGAGGTGGGAGGATCATAAAGTTGCAAAGAAAACGTCTACATTCTCAAGCGCGGTTGAATTTTCTTTTTTTAATTTCCAAGATAATGAAGTAAGAGTAACGAAAAAAATAAACTGATAATTTCATCAAGCCGAAGTTATTGTATTTTGATGTTCCCCTATAATAGATGCCCGATTTTTAGTCAGTAGCGAGTTTATATTTGGTGGAAAGCCTCAACAGTATGCGAGATGTCCCTTTAATTTGGCGAACTCGAGTAGGTAGGTAAACCCCAAATTCATTTTTGGGTTGCCTTACTACAGTCATTGTAGGTATGCAGCAACGCGAACGTGTTTCCTAAATTATTTTTACTAAAATCTGTTTAAGGTAGAGAGATTCACATGCTCTACTGCTACATGCTCGAGATTTTTCGAAGACAGAAAAGATTTGCGTCTCATAAGAACGAAGCTGTTCACAAAAATTCAGCTTGTTATAAAAAAAAAGTTTGTTCGTGAGGCAACGGTTTAGTACCTGCAGGCAAAGGAAGATTTTAAGGGCAATTCCATTTTGCTATGGATCTAATTCTTATTAAGGCCTGGAAAGGAACCACTTTGCCCGACTGTAGTACGCTCGTGGAGCATGGATGCTATGCTGAGATGTTGAATAGGTTTAATAATGAGGTAGTAAAGAAAAATCCTCACTGAGCGAAGAAAAATACCAATAACACCAAAATCACTAGCATTAGTTTAGTGACCAGATCCGTAGGTACATCATACAGGTAGATAGTGGATCCAAGAGGTGGTTACTCAAACTTTTAAATGACTCGTTATTCGTTTTGCAATCCTTTAAATAACCTTCGTATAAATACTAATTGCAATATTTTACACATCATGTTGACTCAAGTGTCTGATGATCCACAAGATCCAAGTATTCAGTGGACAATGGCGTCTGTACCATTCGAATGTAGGGTCATCTGTTTGTTTTAACGATTTTAATGCATTGCACTTTGTGATTTTGGGTTTTGGGCTAAAAAAATATTAAATTTTGGGCTAGTTTTTTAGTTCTCCCCGTGTTAGTTCCGGGCTCCTTTGAGGAATACCGAAGAATACCAACTGCCGTTTTGCCAGGCAGGTCGTAAAAGGCGACCGATTGGCTATGTGAGTCACTACCATCGTGACTACTAGATGGTAGAGTTCTGCATTGTCTCGCCCGGTTCTGGTACTACCGCCTCATCTATTCCTGCCGCAATATCGTCAGTGTTAGTCACTGTTCCGGTTCCGGTTCCGGTTTGGAGGGTAAGGTGGCCGGTAAACTTATGCATGTGTCATTAGATCTCGCCACAAGATAGTAACACACCATTAACATCTTTGGTGTCTATAGGCGATGGTTGACTCTTTCCATCAGGAGACCCATTTGCTTGTTTGCTATCTAATAATATATTAAAAAAAATAATTTTATTGCGCGATAAAATTGGGTTTTTAGTTTTTTTAAACGACATGTCATTATTATACCTACCCTTTGTGCCCATATTTACTTAATATATCTCTTTTATTATCATTAGGACAGAATATCATTAGGAAAATATCTCTTTTATTATGATTCTGGCGGCAACTTAACACCATGTGGACAATAGTAGTCGTGCTATAAAAATGAGAGAGGTCTAAACAATGAACGCTTCTCTACACATTTATATTTAGATATCCCTTGTATTAAACACAATTTTACCTCCCGTTTACATCTAATTCTCATTCAAATTGCTAATACAAAACTAAAATAAAACGCTTATTAGAAAATAAACGTTGTCGAGAAAGAAAACTTCACTTAGTAATGTTTTTAAAGTTGACTTTTTATCTATGAAACAAGGGAATAAAACCGTTTTGACAAATTAAAATTTCTTAATATACTTACACCTACGAGCACTAGTACGGGAGCCCACGACACTAAACCTAGTCCCATAAGACTAACGGGTGGTATATAGGTACATAGTTAGCTATGGGCCCTATTTATTAGGAAGATCCCCAATTTGGTCTAGTATTATAGTTCGAAGAATTAGGTCCTGGTTACACTTTGATTAGCGCGAGTGCGAGTGTTTAATGTAGGTGCTTAGTATTATGCAAAAAACACGTGTTGATTGCTGAGTAATTAGTATAGAAATCGTAATCAGCAATTATTAGTTAATTGTAATTAGCGTACAACAGAATATTCCTCGGTATTGGTATCCTAAAAATATATGTTTTAATTTTTTTTAACCGTTTTTGATGGCATGACTAATATGTATAGATATAAATGCCAAATTACAGCTTTCTAGTACTAAGAATCTCTTAGCTAAGCTGCGGACGGACGGACGGACTGACGGATGGACGGTTAAATAAAACTATAAGAGTTTCTTGTTGATTTCAGAACCTTAAGTAGTACAAATATGTAATTAAACCAACCTAATGAAAACGGTTGAAAAATCGAAATATTACGAAAAATATGCGATTTCATTCGTCTTAACAATCAGCGATCAGTAAAATTATTCGTATCTGACCGTGGCATGGGTATTCAATGAGTACCAATCGAAAGAAACCAGACGATTGCTGAGACAAAACGAGTAGAAACGCCGATTTCAGCTGTGCAGTGGGCGACCTTCAATCGCTGCAGCAACCACCTCATCCACTGTTTCGAAGATGTAGCAGTGGTTTTTCTTACACAGAAATTGATGATCTTTCAGATGAGTTTTGGTTAGTTCGGTAGTCCGATGATACCCTATACCTAGGTACAAGGCGTTACTTATAATGCTGCTGCCACTGATAAGGGCCAGGATGGGGACATGCAGCACCCCATTTTCGTATAGTCCTACTCCTTCCCTATATCGAGGAACAAACGAAATTCGGTAGTCTTATCGTATTAGAAATCGATGTTTTTTCATTCTTTTTTCTTTTTTTTGAAAGCACCACCCGACTTTTCACATTGCAGCATAGCCATTTGGTATTCACCAGTTAACGACGAATCTAACTGTGTATATACCATCTGGTAGTCTTATGGGACTAGGATTTGTGTCGTGGGCTCCTAAACCACACTTTTACCTTACCCCAGTTACCTTACCGCAAGCCGGAACCAAACCAGAAGACGACAGTGATAAGCATTGACGCTATTGCGGCAAGAATAGGTAAGGCCGTGGTACTAGACACCGGCGAGACAATGCAGAACTCTACCACCTAGTAGCCACGATGGTAGTGACTCGCATAGCCAATCGATCCCCTTTTACGACTTGCCTAGCAGAACGGCAGTTGATCTATTCTTCAAATATCCCGGACCAACACAGAGACTAAGATGAACTGACAGACAATGTTTGATTTTAGTTAACTTACTGTTACTGAATCTCTTTCAAAATGAGCTCGCATGCTCTTTATTACATTCTACCAAGGCTAACTGGTTAATTTTCAAACCTGAATCAGTGCAAGTATATAAGGAGTATTTTGTTAAGGTTTAGCTCTACCTTAACTTCAAAAATATCGGTTCGCTTATGGAGCAGTATTCTAAACGTTTTTAATCAATAACCGGTTTATAAAGGTTTCTTAACCGGTTTATAGAGTTTTTTAAAATATTTTTTTGACGTTCGCCACTACCAATATCTTTGGTACTGTGCATGATGAACAATAATTTCACGGACCAGTTTATATAGATTTATGAAGCGCTCTCACCTTAGATAGGCTCCGAGCGAAACTTTTCATGAAAACCGGTAGGTATCGATTTTCATAAAAGGTTTCGGCCCTGCTTTCTACTCTACCACTACACAAGAATCACGATAACTTTCGACAAATATTAATCGGTCTCATTCTTTTTAAGGTTCCGAAATTCAAAATGAAAAAAACGGAAGGTCTATCTGTTGTCCGTCTCTTCTCTCTTCGCACACCGCTCTATCGTCAATCACTCGTGGTTGTAGCTGACTTTCCCCTTCTGCAGTTGTTACGAGGTCTATATACCTATCTAAGACCGTGATAGCACTATTCTTTGCAGAAATCTATAACTTAAATATTACATTTACTGTTCAAAATAATCTGATGTGATTCTTGTGTGACATGCGTGCCACGACACCGTCATAAGTGTACTAATAATTTACCACCTATCTCAATCACTTAGATTCATAGTCACAACATACATACATAGACACAAGGCGAGTAGACACAATTTATTCATATTTAAAAAACTCTAGATAAGATAAGGTATTTTTTGCCAGAATAAGGTTGGGTCACAGATGGCCAGGTTGTTAGTTTTATATAAAAATATTATTTCAGACACGACAAAGTGAGGTAAGGGCGGATTTCCCAACAGTATACGATAGATATTGGATAAAGCATAATATAGCGGCTGAAATCGAGCCCAGATACAAATACATCAAAAAATATATGTTTTGAACAGAAAAGTTAACCTATCTATCTTGTTATTATAAAAATATTTTTATTTATTACGCATTTTCCTACTGATTATTATTTTATGAGATTTACTGTAATTCTAAAGACTTTTACAATCACCCAATAAAAGTATAATATGTAGACGCCTATGTGGTCTAGTGGTCCGGTATCAGTGTTGACAGCATAAGTCTCGGGTTCAACTCCCGGGTCGCGCAATTCAAAAATGTGTTTTCCGGTTTTCTGATTAAAACACCGTTGCCCGGGATTGGATAAGCTAAACAAGAATGTTTATAAACTTTCTTGTTCAGCTGTAAGTACTGAAGATGCGTTAATAGGCGAAACCGGTAGACATTAAATAATTTGAACTACTCTTATTTTTTTCTATATTTTATCACCTTTTAAACCTTCCCTGGAGTTTAACAATTAATTCAAAACCAAAATTAGCCAAATCGGTTCAGCCGTTCTCGAGTTTTAAAGAGACTAACAAACAGCAATTGATTTATATATATATATATATATATATATATATATATATATATATATATATATATATATATATATATATATATATATATATATATATATATATATATATATATATATATATATATATACATATATACATAGTGAAACCAGTAAAAATTTTTTATAATTAAAATCAAAATGCAGTTTCACCAAGTGCCGACGATTAATAGTATAGAACATAATCTATGTCATATGGTCTTACGTAATGAATAAAATGCATGATGTGTCTCAACTCTTTTGTCAAATTTTATCGAAATATTGATATAAGAATAAGAATAATTTTATTTGAGACGAGCACCATTCAAAACAAGCAAAAAATAGTTAATCACAATATTTATACTTTTGAACTTACAAACACAAATTTAAAAAATAAACAGCCAAGTGCTAGTCGGACTCGCGCACGAAGGGTTCTGCACCATCACCTTCCAAAAATTACGAAAAATACACGTTTAATGTATGGGGTAATAACACACCCTTAATATTTTATTTTTTTTTATTTTTAGTATTTGTTGTTATAGCGGCAACAGAGATACATAGGTAATTTGTGAAAATTTCAGCTTTCTAGCTATCACGGTTTATGAGATGCAGCTTGGTGACAGACAGACAGCGGAGGCTTAGTAGAGCTCAGGAGGCTGTAAGGTCCCGTTTTACCTTTTAGGTACGGAACCCCAAAAAGAAGAAAACTAAGATAAAAAAATAATAAAAATTAAAAATAATACAAAATTAGAAAATAACGGCGGTACATCGTCTCAAAATGGCAATACCACTCAGCATATGCTGGGATTGAACTTGTGTATCAATCCCAACGCTGATTTTCAATGGTAGTGGTAGGTAGTTACACGAAATACTTAAAGCAGCATTATAGTTTGGGCATTTCTTTTTACTCCGTAGCCTACACATGTATAAACATATGTAGTATAGAAAATAATATGGAGTACAGCACATACTATATATAATATATAATACTAGCTGTTGCCTGCGACTTCGTCCGCGCGGACTTCGTTTACTCCGCACTGCTCCTCCCCCGTAGGTGATAGCGTGATAATGTGTAGCCTATATATTGAGCCGACCTGTTAGTAATATTCATGCATAATTTGAAGTAAATCCATGCAGTACTTTTTGAGTTTACCCCGGACATACCTACAGACATACAGACAAACACAAACAGACAAACAAACAAAAATTCTAAAAACTATATTTTTGGCTTCGATATCGATTGAGATCACGCCCCAAGTATTCTTTTAAAAAAATATTCAATGTACAGTTTTGACTTTTTCTACGATTTTCAATGGTAGTGGTACGTAGTTACACGAAATACTTAAAGCAGCATTATAGTTTGGGCATTTCTTTTTACTCTTGTATAAACAGTGTACAGCACATACTATATATAATATATAATACTAGCTGTTGCCTGCGACTTCGTCCGCGCGGACTTCGTTTACTCCACACAGCTCCTCCCCCGTAGGTGATAGCGTGATAATATGTAGCCTATATGTTGAACCTGTTAGTAATATTCATGCATAATTTGAAGTAAATCCATGCAGTACTTTTTGAGTTTACCCCGGACATACATACAGACAAAAATTCTAAAAACTATATTTTTGGCTTCGATATCGATTGTAGATCACACCTCAAGTATTATTTAAAAAAAATATTCAATGTACAGTTTTGACTTTGCTACGATTTTATTATATACGTATAGATTATACTTTTTCAAAATTACTTGCATTACAAATGCGCAACAGCCTTTTTCTAAATGCATATATGTATACACGATACATAATATACCAAAATAACATTTTTTACAAATGTTTTTCCGTCTGTCTGTTCCAGCTGCTCTCTGAAACGGCTGTACCGATTTCGACAAGACTTTCACTGGCAGATAGCTGCTGTAATGAAGCTATAACTTAGGCTACTTTTATTTTAGAACTATTCCCACGCAGACGGAGTTGCGGGCGCAGCTTAGTAATTAAAAAATATTTCCTGATTACAGAGTCGCACCGCCGACACATTTTAATGAGCATTTGTAAGGGAAAAGTAAATTATCCATTTCGTTATAAAATATGAGACTTTTTATTTCATTTTAATGACACTCAAGCCTTTATATTTATCTACTAGCTGTTGCCTGCGACTTCGTCCGCGCGGACTTCGTTTACTCCACACTGCTCCTCCCCTGTAGGTGATAGCGTGATAATAAGTAAGTAGCCTATATGTTGACCCGACCTGTTAGTAATATTCATGCAAAATTTGAAGTAAATCCATGCAGTACTTTTTGAGTTTACCCCGGACATACATACAGACAAACGGACAAACAGACAAAAATTCTAAAAACTATATTTTTGACTTCAATATCGATTGGAGATCACGCCCCATGTATTTATTTTTTTAAACAAATATTCAATGTACAGTTTTGACTTTCCTACGATTTTATTATATGTATAGATTACATAATTTACATATACATTTTCATTTTCAGATATCACCTCCATAATTAAAAGAAATATACGGTATCTATAGGTTGATGGTACCACCATATGATTTAACTTCTAATATTATTTATACTTAGTACAATGTTATAATAATGCACGAGGCAAGCGAACCGAAGCAATTTTGTGTATTGTTTTGAGTGTTTTCTTTTCATATGGTGATTTCGATTTAAAAACCGCCCAGTGGCCATTTGGATATCCACCAACTTTTAGTTTTTTATTTCGATTTAAAAACCACCCAGTGGCCATTTGGATATCCACCAACTTTTAGTTTTTTATTTTATATCATAAGATAGCAAACAAGCAGTTGGGTCTCCTGATGGAAAGAGTCATCCAACTCATATAGACACCAAACATCTTTGGTACGTTGCTATATCTATTGTGGCGAGGTCTAATGTCACATGCATAAGTCTACCGGCATCTTCCAAACTAGAACACGACAGTGACAGGCACTGACGCTATAGCGGCAGGAATAGGTAAGGCGGTGGTACCAGACCCGGGCGAGACAATGCAGAACTCTACCACCTAGTGGCCATGATGGTAAGTGACTCACATAGCCAATCGGTCGCCTCTTACGACCTGCCTGGCAGAACGGCAGTTCACCTATTTTTCAAAGGAGCCCGGAGCCAACAATGGGAGCCCGTTAGTTAGTTTAGTTACCTTCTGTTAGAATTAAATTAGCATTTTTATTTTTCGAATTTTCTGAAATCAGGAAAATTTTTCGACGTGTATTTTGCTGTTGCAAAAATTATGAATTCACACTCGTATGTCATTTTGTAAATGGCTAAAATTCATTTGCATATGTAGAGCTTTTACCTAGTTTAAAAATAAACTAGCTATCTCTTTTTGGTAAAGCCCATACGCTTCGTGATGTTATTTTATAAATAATGTCTTTATTTAATCATAATTGGAATATACTTTTCAACACGCGGATAAAAAACAAGTAGATAGCTGTGCAGGTGGTAAAATATATTCGCCTTTACAATCCGCCATTACAAGCTTGATTAGTGTAAAAAGTCATAAAAATAATATTTCATACAAAAACTTTAATCCCCTGTTTCAGGTCTTTAGGGGTTGATTTTTTTAAAAAGTAACTTAAGTTTGACCCCGGCTCTTAAACACTCTCATTTTTTCAGTTCAGGCGTGATAGAATAACAGAGACAGACGAACAGACTGAAAGACATACTTTCGTATTTATAATATTAGTACGGATACGCTGCTGTCCTGGTGTCATTGCATTTCTATTTTATTTATGCGAACGTTTTTTTCTTAAGGCGAGGTATTTTGACCCGCGTCAATTCTATAGGAAATGGGCGGCACGGTATGTTCTGTAACCGCTGGAAAACGTGTTAATTTTCGTATAAATAAATATAGGACTACAGTTGAAAACCAAAATTTAGTAGGTACATTCTTTTTGTATTCAAAACTAAGTATCACCATATAAAAATCATGCGGAGGATTAGAAATATTATTAGCAAATTATTTGTTTTAGAGATTTTTTAGCCTGTTTTCGGAATTTTATATGTTTAAGTAAAGTACATTCTATCGTGTAATAATTTAGCACATTCTTTAGATAATATCTTCAGGTATATCGTGTAATTTTTGTAAACATTTTCGCAAACCAGTTTTTTCCTGTTTACCGCGATGCGTCGCCTTAATAATTTATAGTCTGTAACAGTTGGCACTGACATGTAGCCCGTGTACATTTCTTTTTTAATTAATTGTAATAATTATTAAAAAAAACCGGTTAATTTGTGCCAAGTAGTTGCTAAGATAGTCAGTTGTCATTACTGCCGTTAGCACGATAGAACCATAACCTACTGCGTAAAACTTAATGGTAAAGTAGGCATGAAGTAGATTTTGAGTATTTTTTATTTTTTTATAAAATGGGACAGCTGATTAGCGGAGAGCTCGACTGAAGGTGAAAAGAAAATCAAAAAATATGGCAGAAATATATGGTGACATATTATAAGAAATAATTTCAATAAACATTTAGTATATTCTTGAATATATTTTTTAACTTTGATATTGAAAATAATAAAGACACTTAAGTCTAAGTTAAATATTTCGGCCATTAATCACAACAGACAGCAGTCTCGGAAGATGACTCCAATCGCTTTTTAGTTCGCTAACATTAAAAATAGATTCAAACTTTTGGTTTAAATCATACTTACTTTCGACTTTAGCGACACGTCTGCTACATGTGTTGAAATGTTTTTTGGCTTCCCAATTCTGTGGCCTTTTTCCTTATTTCTCATTTAATAGGAAATTGCGTAATAAATAAATATATTTTTGTAATGATGAACAAGATAAAATTCAAGAAGTTACTTTTTTATGTTCGAATTTTTTTTATCTGGGCTCGGTTTCCAGTATAGAATACTGCTTGTTCCAATATCTATCGTTGACTGTTGGGAAATCAGCGCTTACTTCATTTGTCGTATCTGAAATGATTTTTTATATAAAATTTATTACCTTGTTTTTCGTATCTTATCCTTATTTTAACAAATAAATAATGACTTCCCTGGAGTTTTGGAACGAAGTTCCTTATGGGGCGTTCCGGCCCGTACTGACTACTGAGAGGTATTCTAGCCGGCAAAAACGTCGGTATCGTTAAATAAAGCGGAAGATTTTTATGTATAGTCAGATGGCTATACAGTACCTAATGTATAGTCTACGATTGTTATTATTAGTGCAGTTTGCTATTATTATATATTTTTTTAAATCATTATAAATAAAATAAATGTGTTAAGATAATTTTGTAACGTAGTTCTTGTTTTATTTTTATTGATAAAAAATCATAAAACTCATAATAAAAAATGTGTCCTGAATTTTCTTTATACCTCGAATAGAACTGGAAATTAGAGAGTAGGGTAGAGTTCTGCATTGTCTCGCCCGGGTCTGGTACCACAGCCTTATCTATTCCTGCCGCAATAGCGTCAGTGCTTGTAACTGTCGTGTTCCGGTTTGGAGGGTAAGGCAGCCGGTAAACTTATGCATGTGGCGTTAGATCTCACCACAAGATAGCGACGCACCATTAACATCTTTGGTGTCTATAGACGATGGTTGACTCTTTTCATCAGGAGTCCCATCTACTTGTTTGCTATCTTATGATATAAAAAAAGCCAATAGGTAGTAATTCGTAACGTCCGTCCGTCCTTCCTTCCGCACGATAGCTCAGAGATCCTTAGTACCCCCCTTTGCGGGCTAAACGGTTGGTTTTGGGGATGGGGAAAAAAATTCTAGTAGTAAATATAACAAGTTAAAAGGAAAACTATCACAGCTGTTAAAATTACACTGTTTTCAACACTTTTCTTCTAACGATAACTTCTCAACGAATCAATAGTATAATTCCCTGCTTAGACTATTGATTTGTTGGGGCGGTCCCCTCTTGGACTACAACTTTTACAAAGGATTTTGTAAACCCTCGGTACATTAGTCTGAAAGTTATTTAAAAAGAAAAAAATGTTTCCGCAACTTATTTTTAAGTAAATATATTATTACATTTTTTAAAAATCTACTGGTTTGTATTGGTTAGATTTTTAGTATGTCTAAGTTTGGTTGAACTCAATAGAACGCTGTTATTTGCGTCCCGATTGGCCAAGCTGTTCAAAAGTTATGAGAGGTTCGAATACACACACACACACACACACACATAAAATAAGTACAGGCATACTAACGTCATTGTAGCCAGGAAAGCTTCCTAGGACCTCAAAAGGTCGAGATTTGATAGAAACTATATTTTAAAAAATCCGGCTAAAAACAATTTTCCTTAGTCGGAAGTCAAAAATCTGTAAGCCGGTTAACGTTGCCTGTCATCTCTGCCCGCTAAATTGGAAATAACAAAACGCAATCCTTGACTTCTTCCGCTTTATCAATTATGTATTCTCTGTATATACCAACTGATTGGATAGTACTTCGAATACATTTAATATTAACAATTATAAATATAAACTACAGATCTCCATTGAATCATTTACTTCCTTCAGTACTTAAATTATATATCAAACCCATACTATTTATTATAGTACGGATTTTATTGCAAATCCTACTAATATTATAAATGTGAATGTATGTTTAAATGGATGTATGGATGTATGTTTATTACTCTTTCACGTAAAACGGCTGACCCGAAATTTGACACACATACCTATAGAAGATTGCCTGAAATAGCACATAGAATATTTTTAATCCCGAAAAATAAGTTGCTTATCCGTGGTATTCACTAAAAAATGTTATAATGCAGCGGGTTGCAGGGCACAGCTAATTGGATTATAAATGCAAAAGTCTATCTGTCTGTTCGTCTATCTGACTCTGTTACACTTTCACGGCTTAACTGCTGAACCAATTTTAATTGAATTTGATTGGAAGATAATTTAAGATTTAGGGTCAAACATTTTTTTTTAAATCGATCTGTCAGGGGCTGGAATGGGGAATGTAAGTTTGTATTAAACATTATACTGAAGAAATTACTCTATTCTATTCTAACGAAGCTACGCGGGTCAGCTAGTATTTTAAAACGATTAATAATCGTAAATTGCAGCCAACCCCCTTTGGTAACTCTGCAAAACAGACTGCCAGCTTACGCGGCTGACCAAAACCTTCCACTATCTTTGTATTGCCAGAGCATTTTACAAAATCTTCAATTTAGATACATTTACGATGACGTCAATATGCATTTATATATATGACTTTACGCCAAGATCTAATGAAAACGGAAAAAACCTCGATGAAACCAATAATTTCCTTAGTAGGACTTAGAAAATAGACAAGTGTTTAAAAACATATCCTGGTCCTTTTTAAAGTAGATTAAAAATCAACTCTATTTAAAAATATTGTCTGCTATGTGAAATTTTCGTCCTCTACAACGATTATTTTCTAATTAGCGTTTTATTGCAGTTTTGTTTAAGCAATTTGAACGAGAATTGGATGTAAACGGGAAGGAAAATTGTGTTTTATGTTTCTGCAAGGAATATCTTAATATGAATGTGTAGGGGAAACGTTCTTTGTTTGGGCCTCTCTCATTTTTATGGCTTGACTACCATTGTCAACATGTTGTTAAGCTGTCGCCAGAATTCTACTGGCAATAAAATAGGTACTATGAAGTAACCATGGACACAAAAGGTATAAAATATGTCGTTTAAAAAAGCTAATATTAGTGATTTAAACAATTAAACCGACTTCAACTATCTGTCAATTGCCGTTACATAAAAACTATGAACCGATTTTGATGAAACTGAACTGTTATATATATATATATATATATATATATATATATATATATATATATATATATATATATATATATATATATATATATATATATATATATATATATATATATATATATGCTTTTTAGTTTTTTATTGTGTAGTGTGAAAAAGAGTTTACTAAAAGAACTCTGCACTCTAGAACAGTGATTGAGATGGGACAAAGTAGATGATGACCTGGAATAGCACATACAATACTTTTTATCCCGAAAAAGTAAGAAGTGCAGCAATACAACAGGCTGCAGGTTAATGCTAGTAAACAATCACATATTAAGATCTTACAAATTAATTCCTGCAATCTTGTTTTTAAAGTAATTTCGTGTCTCGCAGAACTTCTTCTTGAAACAGGCTATCGTTGAGGTATCAAAAGTAGTGATGAGCAAAACTGGTCTTGGTCTTGCAAATTTGGTCTTGGTCTGTCAAAAAAAGCAAGATCAAGACCAAGACCATGTTTTTACTAGCAAGAGCAAGACCATATGAACAGGACAAGATCAAGGCTTGACCATCTATAATGTATGCTATCTATTCCGTCGTCATTAGGAATTAGTTTCGTTACACGAGCTACTTTAAAGCTCATCCACATGAGTTCCAATGAGTATATAATATAAACTCCGAGAAAAAAAATGTCTATCGGACATAGTAGATGATTATCAAACTCGTAATTAGAGTTTAAAACATTCGTTTTACTTTGCCTAGTTGTTGCGAAAAATGTCTCAAAAGTAACCGCATTGTCATCGTCAAGACAATAATTGAAAGCCGCTAGAGACTAGGTCCGGTGAAAATTACGGGTAATAAAGGAGTTCGGTAAGAAAAGGATGTAAAAAGTGCTCTAATATCTTACCGCTTTAAAAGTTAATTTGAGTTGCTGTTTTTGCAGCTACTCGTATAATTTAATAAAAAACATTTTTCTTAATTCTTGAAGCGTATAAATAATATAAGAGTCTGAAAAAAAACTTACACCGTAGCTCTATCTAATCGTATTGTCATCACAAAGGCAATATATCAAAACCACAAGGGGATAAGTCTAGCAAATATGTGAATCACAAAGAATTTTGATAATAAAATATAGAGATGATCAAAAAAGAGCCATCTCTTTTATTATACTTTGATTATTTGGCTCCAAACTTGTAGTTTGTTAAACGAGTAAGTCAGTCAGAAAGTATTCTTAAAAATTTCATTAAAAGGAGAATCATACTAATTTTTTTTTAAGAATACAAAGTTTTTTTCATAATTCGATATTTTGGCTGGAGTTCTGATGGGTGCTCAAAGAGTTCTATACATCATCCATATTCCATTTTTGATCACATTCATATATCTATTCTTGAAACAAGGCCGCAAATTTTACAAAGCGTTAGCTCCCTATCATTTTCAAAGTCAGTTTTGGGCTATTTAAACAACAGAACTATTTTTATAAAATACTAGCTGACCCGGCAAACGTTGTTTTGCCTTACATATTAGGAATCCATAGCGGACAAACAACGTGACACTTAATTTATATAAGTCTACGTGATTAAACTTTATATGGTGGTTAAGTATTCTTAAATTTTCAAGTCTCTTAAGGTACTTCCCTTACCATGTTTGTATATTTTAGAGGTATGCGTATTTGTAAAAAAGCACCAAAAGTTATTTAAAACAAATGCTGAAGTCACTGGTAACTCATATTTTAGGAATAGTAAAAATTATATGTGCTTAATCAAAAATTAAATACGTTTACAAAAAATGTGTATTGTATGTCTATTATTATATACAATCATATTCCTGATAGTCTTAATTATCATTATCTATAAATAAATTTCGCAAAAAGTTGTTTGATTTGCTGTTAGATAAAACTTATTATGATATTAAAGAATTTTTAGCTGATAAAATTAAATATTAATGGATAGAAATATAAGTTTGTTGAATTGTCCTTAAAAAATTTCAATGTACCTAGTAAAATTTTGTAAATAGTGAACATTTTGTAAATTATAAAAAAATTAATTGCACAAAATATGAAACTTGTAATTATAAAAATAGCTTTTGTAATATGAAATCATCATTGTACATTTATAACAAGTATAAAATAGAGAAAAAAGACCAGCCCGCTGAGTTTCTTCCGCCGGATGTTCTCAGTGTGTGGCCGCGTTTCGATCCGGTAGTAATTCTAAATAATCGAAAGAATGTTTTAAATGTAATATTATATAAAGATATTTTTTTTAAATATTTGCACACCGTATAATGGTAGAATATGTTGGTAACTTAATTTATTTTTAACAACTTGTAACACCCATATTCTTGCAAATAAATATTTTCTTTCTTTCTTTTCTAATTTTCCGCGCAATTTTCTTAATAATTTCTTTTATAAGAACCTTCTCCTTACAATTACAAACACAACAAAAAAAAACTACCGAAATTGGTCCAGCCATTCAGGCGTGATGTCGTGACCAAGGAAAATAGGGATTGATTTTCATATATGTATATAGATAAAGATATCCGGAACTACGTGGAAGGAAACTAGAACTTACTTTGTTTTTTTTTATTTCGTCAATAAGGGGCCAATTTCACAGGTATTACGTCCTGTATAGCACAAAGATTGGTAGATGAATGACTGACAAAACAGAATGAATACAATGCGAATTTGGATGAATTGGTACTGGGGGCGATAATGATTTATGTGTCATGATCAATTTAACAGTCTTCTAAATTAATCTGTTTGTGTTAAGAAAGTTATCGATCTGGAAGAAGTAAGGCAAACTTGCTTAAGCCGTGGTGATTGGCATTCGTTTTTGTGCTTATTTCGAGGTGTGAGGATTTGGTGTAGAAATTCTCATAACAATTTTCAAAACGAGCGCGTTAAGAATATTTGTATACCAACTAATGTTATAAATTATGTACTCAAACTGTTCTACAGCTGCAAGCTAAAATTAGATGCGTTTTAAAGATAACAGAAAATTGCAAAGTGCGCCATGCGCTCGGTCTAATAAATTAAAAATTTAATTAAAGCACGAAGAGGTCACATCTGCAGTCTGCTGAATAAACGTACAAAACTCATTAGTCATTACTCTTTGTTCTACTATCAGGTGGGTTATTTGTAATATTGTATTTAGATAAATCTTTTTTTTTAAATAAAAATGTTATTTGTAACTTCGTGTAATTTTTCATATTAAAAAAAACTAAAGGGTTTGTTTTGTTTGATCGTGCTTTTTAGTTTTGTCAAAGCGATTTATTTTTTCCGTTTGCAGCCTATTCCCGTTTAAAGGTATCGTTTTTGAAAAATATTAATACCTTTTCCCGAACCTTACTGTAACCAAAAACGGCTATAATTATAGTGCTACTAATTAATAAGGATGCAATGTCATGTCAAGAACTTCACAGTGTCGTTGATATAACTAGGCGATATTTTCCATTAGTGTCGATTACGTTAATAAACGTATATGGTCACTAGTTAAATAAGATCACCGTTGCTGGTGCACTTTTATTAATAAAACAAATTATATTTGTGATAGATACTTGTGACAACTAAGTTTATTAAAACGATAAATTTTCGCAGCATGGAATAAAGCAATATTACCCAATAGTTACATAAAAAAACAAATTAATCGGAAAAATCATTCTATAATTCAACAAAATTTACTATGTGCCAGTCGGAATATGCATGTCCATATTTTTCACCGAGTTCTATTCTACGACACCATTGTATAGCCAATTTTTTGTAGGTAATATGGAGTTTTGTGTTCATAAAGAAATGTTCTTAATTTAGCCTCCACACAGCCTGTGTTTTTAAGCAGAAAATTCTATGTTCTATAGTTATAAATTTGGCAGAAAAACACGCTGGTTTACTTGCGAGGTCGGTGGAGTGAACGAATACATACTCTATTTTACAACGAAAGACCGGTTTGTCGGTTGACGAAATGAGTGGTGATCCCTATCACCGCATGTCGCAGACCTGATACTGATTATCGCCTATTTCTAACTATAACCTAGCCCGGTTCTTTTCTTTTTTTTTTTGTTTTTCGCTTTTATTTATTCATCACATTTAATACATTTCCTGTCAGACTCAGTGCTTTTTACATTTTTCGATTTCTCAGAAAATCCTCAAAGAAATCTCAGTAACATTTTTACTCGACCTGGGTATTGAACCTGGGTCTCCATGACCTGATTCGAATAGACCAATCTCCAGATCCCATGGTCAACCTCGACAGAAGCATGACGCGTCTCTACCTATAGATCTACACAAATAAATAAAATTGGAGTGTCTGTAATATTAAAATAACCGCTTTTTACTAAATGTATATGGATACACGATACATATACCAAAATGACATTTTATTATTTATTTACTTTATTATTTATTTAATTTTTGTCTGTCTGTCTGTCTGTCTGTTTTTCCGGCTAATCTCGGGAACGGCCGATTCTGACGGGACTTTCACTGGCAGATAGCTGATGCAATGGGGAGTAACTTAGGCTACTTTGTTTCGAAAATTTTCCACCGGACGAAGTCGCGGGCTCAGCTAATATTAAATAAAAACGATATTTAAATAAGTATGAAGAAAATTTTTATTGAGTTTTAACATAGAAGAAACTTAGAAACTAAAATTTGTATCCGAATCAACACTTGCTTGATTCGGATGAAAATTTTATTTTCTATTAACAGGCTAATCACTAGATTTTTTATATTATAAGACAGCAAACAAGGACATGGATCTCCTGATGAAAAGAAATAAACATCGCATATAGACAACGAATATTTTAACGGTGCGTTGCTATCTTGTGGCGAGGTCTAATACCACATATATAAGTTTATCGGCAATCTTACCTTCCAAACCGGAATACGACAGTGACAAGTACTGACGCAATTACGGCAAGAATAAGTAAGGCGGTGGTACCAAAACTGGGCGAGACAATGCAGAACTCTACCACCTAATAGTCACAATGATAGTGATTCGCATAGCTAATCGTTCGCTGTTTACAAATTGTCTTCCAAGGACCAGACTCCAGACTCCGGATCAATACGGTGTGAAATAAAGATAAAAGAGACATTAAAAATAGCTACGAAATTTACTTCATTGTTTGCTTTCATTCGAAATTGCGATAAAACAATGTGTTACATACATAAAGGTCAAACCGTAAAAGCGTTTAAAAAGAAAATTGCTTTTAACTTCAAGATGAACGGCACTGCCCAACGTTCCGCATTTCTTTTAAGTGTGGGAGTATGCGATAAACGTTCAGCTTAACTACCGATTAGCATTTAAACACCTTATTTGTATCGAATTCGATACAAATCCTGGTATTGTTATTTAAAATTATGATAACATTGTCGTATCGTAGAAAATGTAGGGGAGAATAAATGGTTTCATTCCGGTTAAATATTTTTTACACTTCCAATCGTCGGCGCCAGGTGGAATTCCATTACTCTTGCTTATAATTTAAACGTAGTAAAACTGCAACAACTGACATCACATTTCCTGTGTCTTCAGAACCCTTCCAATTCACCAAAATAAAATGGGACTATATGAGAAGTATATACCCTTTGAACAAAAAAGAATCTTCAAAGAATCAAAAGAAGAAGAGTTCAAAAATAACGGAATTCTGAAGTAATACACCTAAAAACTAAAGCCGAATTGATAATCTACTCCTTTTGGGAAGTCGGTGAAAAAAATAATTTGAGAATGTCCTAAAGATGTTTAACAACAGTGAAATCGGTTGAGTAATGTCCTTGAAATATATATACCTACTAATACTATAAATGCGAATGTAAGTTTGTTTATTACTTTTTCACGCGAAAATTACTTAACCAATCATCATGAAGCTTTGTACACATATTTTTGGATGTATTAGATTACTTCTAATATTCATAAGATACTTTTTAATGGCTTGAATGCGAGCGAAAGCTAGTAATATTGTAAATGCGAATGTTTGGATCTTTGGGGATGTGTAGAAGTTTGTTACTCGATCATGGCAAAACTACAGAGCGGATTTGAATGAAATTTGGCACACAAGTAGATGAAAGTCTGGAATAGCATATAGGCTATTTTTTATTCGGAAAAAATGAGATGCTACTGCAGGATTCACCAAAATCTGTTACAATGCAGCGGTCTAGCAGCTAGTATAAGTTTAATAAAGGTACAAGGGAACGTAGCCAAATGTTTTATCAAATAATAGGTGTAACGATGTACTTTAAGAAGTTGATTTTTTGGGGACACGTAGTAAAATTTTCGTGCCCTCAAGCAAGTTTGTCATACTTACTACTAGAAGCAAAATTAAGTAGACTGTTCTGGTATTTTCTCAATTACTGAACTACTTTCGTCTTATTCTTATTTTGTAAAAGTCTTTTTCATGCTTTGAATCTATTCTTATTTCCTGATAAAAAGGAAGGAAAACTGGCACTATTTTCCCACTCCTTCTATTTACTTGTAATTAAATTTGTTGCACGTTCCAATACATTTTGGCTGTATTGGAACGTGCATCCAAGGCATTTCTGAGCTTGTGACCGAAAGCTGGACGAGGCGTTGCAGAACACCACCTAGATTTTTTTTTATATCATAAGATAGCAAACAAGCAGATGGGTCTCCTGATGGAAAGAGTCAATCATCGCCTATAGACACCAAAGATGTTTATGGTGCGTTGCTATCTTGTGGCAAGGTCTAATGCCACATGCATAAGTTTACCGGCTACCTTACCCTCCAAGTCGGAATACGACAGTGACCAGCACTGACGCTATTGCGGCAGGAATAAGTAAGATGGTGGTACCAGACCCGGTCGAGCCGATGCAGAACTCTACCACCCAGTAATCACGATGGTAGTGACGCGCATAGCCACTCGGTCGCCTTTTACGACCTGCCTGGCAGAACGGCAGTTGCCCTATTCTTCAAAGGAGACCGGGACCAACACGGGGATAGATAACCATTTAGCAATTTGAAATAAACAAAAGCTATTCTGTCGCGATCCGAAATAAGACTGAAATTATTTCAACTTTATTTAGAAGGCAGAAAGTGAAGTTGTATTGTCTCGAGAAGAAAACAATTGATCTCAATCCGAGAGAAGTCACGTTGGTCTAAAATTTACCCAATTTTAATTGACTAACAGACTAACTCGCGTTCTAATGCAGGTTAAGTGAATAATTATTTACTGATATGATATTAAGTTAAATTACTGCATAAATAAAATATAATTAATTTCTCCCACCATTAAAATAAACATATATCAGCAAACATTTTTAATTTGCGTAGGTATGCCTCGACGCTTTAATTTCTGTTTTCAGTTTATTCAGAGACACATTTAATTACAATAAATTCGACCGAAATCTCATAACCTGATTGCCGTTTTAATTGGAGAACCAAAAAAGAAGTATTTGTCGATAGAAAGTTTGTAATTTAATTATAATTGTTATTATATAGTTATTAATTGTTATAATTATAAAAAAAAAAAAAAGTTATAATTATAAACTCTTAATATATTCATATTTTCGTTTAGGAACTATATATTTTCAACCAACCTCCAAAAAGAGGTTATCAATTAGGATGTTTATAAGTTTTATGTGTGTTCGGACATAACTTCGTCATAAACAGATTAACAGGTAAACGATTGTACATATTGAACGGCGTTCAGAACTCGATTCTAAAGAATTCTTTATACAAATTAAATAAGAGAACAGCTGTAATAATTACAAACAATAGGTGACGTATATGCGGATATCTATACTTATCGTTCTATGCGGTGTTTTAGAATGCACGTTTTAATATTTAAAACGCCGTCTAAAGAGATATGTCTTTATTATGTATTTTTTTGGATGGTGAGCTTAAGCTGTTTATGGTATGGTATTTAAAATAAAATACGTTGTTGTTTTTCATAAAACATTTATATTTTATGAATTTATCGAATTATGTTTTCAGCTTTTTTTTCAGTGTATAAAGAGGTATCTCCGACTTGTCTGATATGAATGTCAATGTAAAGACAGTCATCTATCAATTTTTCCGGGAAAATATTAAAAAAATTAAATCCTTAAATACTATTATGGACTCTAGTCGCCTTTGTGGTCTAGTGGTTCAGCGTTGGCGTTGACCACATGAGGTCCTGGGTTCGATTCCCAGGTCGGGCACATAAAAAAAGTGTTTTTTCAGTTTTCTGAGAAACACAAAGTTGCCCGGGATTGGAAAGTGCCCGGTGGGCGATAGGCTTGCCACCTATCACATTGTGGGACCAAGTATCTTCGGCTAATCGTGGGTGCACTTGTTGTACCTCTGCCTATCTCTTCGGGGATATGGGCGTGAAGATACTTTTTTATTATGGACTCCCTAAATATAATATCTCGTTGTAGAAAAGAAAATATTTATAATTATGCATAGAATTATTTCAAGAGAGATTTGAACATTAATTACGCTCTCCTGTAAACCACAGTTTTTGACCTATCCCTTTATACGTAGGGACCATCGATCTATTTTCCATAAGTATTAACAGTTATCCACCCCTTACATTTTTATTTTATTTTTTGGACAAAATTTTTCTTTTTTATGTTTTAAAATGTGGTTTTTAAAATACACGCAACCCTAAATTTTCAACCTTCTACTATCAACCTCTGTTTTATAATGCAATAATTTATATGGCAAAACAACGTTTGCCGGGTCAGCTAGTCTTATATATAAAATTCTCATGACACAATGTTAGTTACCCTACTCCTCCGAAACGGCTTGACCGATTTTTATGAAATTTTATATGTATATTCAGTAGGTCTGAGAATCGGCTACTATCTATTTTTCATACCCTTAAGTGACAAGGATTGTCCACCCCTAACATTTTTTTAATGTTTTGGACAAAAATTGTTTTTTTTATAATGTGGCATTAAAAATACGTAGAACCCTTAATTTTCACCCTTCTACCATCAACACCTATTTTGTAGATCAATAACTTATATGGCAAAACAACGTTTGCTAGGACAGCTATTTCTAATATATTATTATTAAATTATTGTACATATATTTTTAAAAAAAGCACATTATGCGCAAAAAAACAAGCCCGCTGATTTTTCTCGGCCGGACCTTTTTAGTGTGGGGTTGAGGAAAAAACTCAATAGTATTTTTGCGTTAAGAGATGGTTAGTTAATATCCCTGTGCTTGAAATAAGCAGATCAAGCGTTGGTCTAAAATATCTTTAGCTATTTTATAAACTATAAGCTGTTTTCCACGGCTGTGTAGGTCCCGGAAATATTGCATATGTAGCCTATGTCACTTAGGAATAATGTATATTTCTACTGTTGAATTTTTAAAATCAGTTTTATAATTGCATAGATTACTTTCGAAAAAAAAGCACAAACTTATTTTACTTTATAATATTTTTATAGACTAGCAATTACGCGGGACATTCGCGTGACCAAAACTTATTACTTTCTATAGCTTAGATGATCAAATGATCAAATTAGTTTAGATGATATCTAATTAGTTATAAAAATGTAGTTGGGTGGGGAAAAAGGTTCATTTTTGTGCCAAGAACGTAACGCCTGAAAATAAATAAAATTTTTAATAAACGTTGAGTATTTTAATTTAGAATGAATGGATGTTTGGAATATAAAGTCCTCGTAGCTGTATTATTCACGAGATAAGTAATGTATTTCAGAATGTTAAGTATATTTTGTTTCCTAACGCTTTTTATTACGCGATGGTAAAATTGAATTCAGTTTTACGTAATAAATTACTATACAAACGCAACCATTTCGTGTGTTCCTGAGAATGAAAATTTGTTTTTATAAAAGTTTAGTATTATTGTAAGTATGACACTCGGTTCTTTCTGCTTGTCCCGTAAGGAATCTGGCGTGAAGTTGCTTAGTATTATTGTGGATGTATATATGTACATGAGCTTATTTCATATTATGTGTAATATTTATATATCGTATTATAACATTATTTTTTATTTTTCATTTTATATCAATTTTGAACTGTTGAAATAAAGTTCAATGTTGTGCGGCATACATAGGTATATCTTGTTACCAAAATTAACAGAAAATGCTTTCAGGTTCAATTAATTAATATAGCATATTCAATTAATTAATAATACTTATTAATCGGGTTTCAAACTTCATGATAACTGCTAGTAACGTGTACAATTTTAAGCATAAGACAATGCCGCGCCCGGCTGCATGGGTACCACCATCTTGCTTATTTCTCCCGTGAAACAGCCTTGCTGTGTTTCGGAGAGAAGGCAAGACAGGCAGTGTATTTACTGGCACTGAGACTTAACACCTAGTGTCTCAAGATAGGCAACACATAAACGGGTTACCTTGGCCAGTTCCAGGTAAACTAGTTTATGTTCATTGGTGACGTCAACCACTTACCATCAGGTGGCCCATCTGCCAGTTTGCCTATCCAAGTAACATAAAAGAAAAAAATATATTAATGCGTAAAACAAAAACTTTGTACCCCTTTTTACGAAATTACGCTAATGTAAGAGTATGAAATTACCTCTGTGGTCTAGTGGTCCTATATCGGCATTGATTACGTAAGGTCCCGTGTTCGACTCCCAGGTCGGGCAATTCAAAAATGTGTTTTTTCAGTTTATTAATAAAAACAACGTTGCCCGAGATTGGATGTAAGTGCGCGGTTGGCAATAGGCTTGTCACCTGTCACATTGTGGGACTTAAATAGTGGTTGTTTAGCACTGGCTTAGCCATAGCAACTGCTTAGCCAACGAAATTCCATTAAATAGACGTTACTTAGCTCAATTGTTTCGATGAAAGTCAACCTAATACTTAGCCATTGCTTGCCTAAGCCATAGTATAGATTTTTGATGACTTAGCACGTTCTTAGCATCTCTTTGTCATTTTTTAACAGTCTTGATTTAATCTCGCGCCAATTCTTTTGTAATTATGAGTTCTAATTTGAAAGAAATTAATAATA
This sequence comes from Apodemia mormo, assembly GCA_036924255.1. Lineage (NCBI taxonomy): Eukaryota > Metazoa > Arthropoda > Insecta > Lepidoptera > Riodinidae > Apodemia > Apodemia mormo. The sequence continues at coordinate 28,232,384 of JAUPFN010000003.1, read as the reverse complement.
TTCTTGAGGAAGTGGGCACCAAAAAACTACTGACCCGTCTAGGGTTTACATGTTCGACTCAAATTATGAGGTCTCGGGTTCGATATCTGAGTTGGGAAATATTATTGAAGTTTTTCTTGAAAATCCAAAATCTCAGTAGCAGCTCAGAGGTAGTAGTAGCTACCATCCTCGTGCTTCAGACGAGCATTAAATATGTCGGTCCCGGTCATCGCTAATGGATGAAATGGGCAATAAAAATGTAGTGATGGGGATCATCATTCATCTTGCCAATCAACCCGATGAATCGTGGTGAACTGGGATATCTATAGACAATCCGTTGATCAAGTCCGTGATAATAATAATTTGAATGAATAGTGAAGAAGCTGATGGTTATCTTGATTAAAAGAAATAACCATCGCCTATAGACACCCAATGTATTGATGATTAGTTTCTGTGCGTAAGGCAAGGTTGGAATGCCAAAGGTATACAGGCTATCTAACCCTCCAAACTGAAAAACGACAGCGAAATGAACAGGGTTGGTACTTTTCATTACCACAGGAATAGGTAAGGCGATGATACCACAACCCAATCAAGATATTATAAAACTCTATGACCTTCACGTAGTAGTCAAGATGATTGCCTTCCTTTGCTTTTTCGAGATGCCTACAAAGGCAGTTGATCTATGCTCCAAGAAAGGGCATTAATCAATACGGAAGACAGCTTTCGGATTTGGAATTACTATCAAATAAGGATTTACTTATCCAAGTCGAAAATCAGTTTCAAGTTGCATTTTCTAGGCAGTAAGATTGTTTCTATTTCCAACAGAAGAGCCCAGATGGCTCTTGTTTGTTACTTAATGATATAAAAATAGGTGGGGTGAGGTGAAGTGGGGTGTGGTGGGATGGGATGAGATATGGTGGGGTGGGGTGGGATGGGATGGGATGCGTAGGATGGGATATGATGGGATAGGATGGGATAGGGTGGGATATAATGGGAAAGGATGGGGTAGGATAGGATAAGATAGGATAGGATAGGATAGAATAGAATAGAATATATTTTTATTCAAAATGAGTACATAAATTACATTTTTTTAATACCCTCGATTACACGATAACATAACATGTGTGAAAAAAAAGATAATTACATAGTTGCTATATTTTTATTACATTAAATATATCTGTAAAACACATTTAACGAAAAAACAAATACAATTTAACAGTTAAAACCTTCCTTTTCTAGCTATTTTATCAGATTAGATAAAATAGCTAGATTTAGATTTTCTACTACTTTATCTTCAATGGTCAATGAAGCCAAAGTAGTACACCTTGTTTGAGATATTTTGTTGTAATATATTTAAATCCATTATTTTTACAAGATTTTGCTAGATGAGGTTAATAATAAAAAATCTCTCGTACTCCATAGATGGTTGTTTTCTCGATTCTATCAGAAATTTTCTACCATTGTTGAATTAAATTGTAATTCGAATTATGAGTTAATGATAGCTCCCGAAAATAATAAAATATCTTATCACCGAAAAATACTTTTTATATTCGGTAGAGCTACAAATTTTAACAGAAGTATTTTAAACAAAAATCACAAAATCAAATAAAACTATTGCCAACATCGGTGATTATTTAGACGTATAAATATTCAGTGTCAAACAAAGCATGTACAACTTCAAATATCAAGTTGAAATAAATGCGTTCAGTATAATTGATTGTATTTTTTTCGTATATTCGGATTTTTGTAATTTTTAAGTTCTATATATGAAATAAATATATAAATTTTGAATCTAAATTTTACGTAGCACTTAATTTTGCTATTTCAAATATTTATTATACCTACTAAAAAATTACATGTATACAAATGAAATAATTAATTAAATTAGGAACCCTTCTTAAGAAACGCCCGAAAGTAATTCTTTCGCTTGTGCATAGGCTTAGCCTGTACTTTGCTAAGTAATGTTCAAAGTATCATCTATTTATGTGTCGATGAGGTACTCGGCTTAGACAAGTCAAAGTATTTTGCTTTGCAAAGTAATACTTTGAATTAATGCTACGTAACGTCCATTTATTTCGGTCTAAGTATCCGGCTAATCGTGGGTGCACTGGTTGTATGTGCCTCAGCCTAACTCTTCGGTGATACGGGCGTAAAGATACTAATATGAAATTGGCAAAGTTAAGATTGACGTGGTGAGTTCCCAGATCTTCCGATATATTCAGAGTGAGGGACTTGTAAGAAAAACTATCGAATGTATAAGCAAAAGATTTTTCGTGTTTTTAATCACTACCGCGATGAAACCGCCGGCAGGTCGCTAGTAAAGTAATAAAGCGTTTGCGTTTAAAGTAAAAAAAAACGAATTATTTCGTACTAAATTAACATGTTTGAATTTGAAGCCCCCTAACTTTATTAGTTATCCGATTCGAGATTTTTCAAGGATAGAAAAGAAGATGGGCGCCTCGTCAAAACAAAGCTGTTTACAAAAATTCAGCTGGTTATTAATAAAAAATAAAAATGTTCCTGAAACCACGGTCTATAACGTTAGTTTGTTCATGGTGAAAGTCTGTCATCAAATTTAGAAGAGTATCATCACGTCAGGTTCCCTTGCGGGATAAGAAGATTAAACAGAACGTCTATACAGACTTTCCAGTACTTTTGACGATATAAATGGTGATCCCCTCGTGGAATTTTACCGGCACCTTTACAATTATTGATCATTTCTAGCAATAACCGGGAGCCACATCTTTACGTGCTCATCCGAGGTAGAGAAATGGTAGCACATCTCCCGTCAGATTCTGACCTGCTACTGAGATTTTCGAGGAAATCCTCGAAAAATCCTTAATAGAAGTTTTGCCTGATCCAGAGATCGATCTGGAACTGATTGAGCCGATTAGACTAACCCTTAGACCACGGCCACAAGGTAGTTAAAATGAGAAGAGTTTTTAATATAGTTTGTGATCAAAATTTAATATAGTTTGTATTCGAATTTCGACCAGCAGGGGATTTCGCTAGTTATTTATTAAAGCACCGGCACCTTTTAATTAAAAGTGATGCTGCTTTTTTCATATATATTTCACTTTCAGACCCAAGTTTTCAATGTCAAATAAAAGAATATATACAAGTACTTTGAAAGTAAAATAAAATTATGTATGAGTAGAGAATATGCATAATTATAGCAGTTCCAAGCAATGCCCACAGAACACAGGGACTGTGTTCTGTGGAATGTATAATAATCCTTAATATAGAATTTCACTTTTGCTATGGTATCAAAATGCTAACTACATGTATATTCCTGAAAGTAGAAAGAGGTGCGGGGTAAGAATTTCTCTTTCACAAATGGTAAGTTGAGTAGGTTATTATTTTTCGTAATACTAGGATCTAGGGTTGCCCAAGAAAACAGATTAAACATTTTTGAAAGATCGGCAGCGCAACTGTAAGGCCTTTAAGTCTTATAAATATAAATAGGTGGCAGTAATCACTTGTCATAACGTGAGATTTCTGCTTATTTTCTTATTTTTGAATTTGCGGACAATAAAGAAGCAATTGCGGATACATAGACTAATTAAGTTTCGTAACTATACTTATAATAAAATCGCAGGAAAGTCAAAACTGTACATTGACCATTTTTTTAAAAGAATACTTGAGGCATGATCTACAATCGATATCAAAGCAAAAAAATATAGTTTTTAGAATTTTTGTCTGTTTGTCTGTATGTATGTCCGGGGTAAACTCAAAAAGTACTGCATGATTTACTTAAAAATTTTGTATGATTATTACTTATAGGTCGGGTCAACACATAGGCTACATATTATCACGCTATCACCTATGGGGGAGAAGCAGTGCGGAGTAAACGAAGTCCGCGCGGACGAAGTCGTGGGCAACAGCTAGTTACAAATAAAATTAACCCTCAGTTTAGTTACCCGTGGTTTCGCAATGTTAGAAATTGAAATAATTATGTAAAAAGAACTTTCAAGAAGCCACATCTTGTAAAGTATTGGGCGTTCAAAAGAAGACAAGATTCTTTTCCATATTATTCATTCGTTCTATGTCATTGTTACATATTGTCAGTTCATTAATCTTGTAACCAGCCTTAGATACCAGACCGAAAAGCGAGTGACTGATGTGTGTCTCAGATGTCATTAATTTTAAAAGTTGATACCTATATTTCATGGAAAGGTCATATACTGACTTTTTGGTATTTATATCTTGTGATATCTTGTGATTACCTTTAAGATATTTATAAGTAGCCTTTTCATAATGAAACTTCATTTATATCTTAATTAAAACATGTGGCAGGTTTTTGCAGTCAAATCGGTCGGACGTGTTAGTTGTTAAATAATCATAAGTGTAAAGTTATGACGATTTTGTTTTCTCAATTGAAAAAACCGAATGAAGTGTAGAAACAATCGATACTATAGAATCAATCGATACTATCGTGTGAAAACGCGCTCATATAATACAAGCTGTGCCCGCAACTACGTTCGCGTGAAAAAAATTCTAAAATAAAAACGCGCATAGTTCCCGTTCCCGTGGGATTTCCGGGATAAGAACTACCCTATGTCCTTTCTTGGGTCTCAAAGTATATTTGTACCAAATTTTATCCAAATCGGTTCAGTAGTTTAGCCGTGAAAGCGTAACAGACAGACAGACAGACAGAGTTACTTTCGCATTTATAATATTAGTATGGATTATGTCTTTGATAAGTAAGGTGGAGATGTATGTTTTGAAGAGAGGTGCACAGATGTGCAATGCACTTCGTCCGCAAGGGAAGCATTTTCTCAGGAGATCTTCGGGTCGTGTAATGGCGGGGCTCCAATACCTTTAGTGTAAAAGCAGGGGCTCTGCCCTCGCTTGCGCACACAGTGCGAGGAAGGACAATCTCGTAAAAAATGGTAAAAAGTCGTTCGCCGGGGTTGCGACAAAATCCTGATCCTAGACGAGTGTGGATGCTGGCGGGGTAATTGAAGAATGCAAACGCGTACCCACCACCCCACATACAAAAGCATCCAGGTCCTACCCTGAAGAATTCAACAAAGTTGACGAAACGTTGGTGTTAAAATTTAAAAAAATTCACATAAGCTATTTGTCCATCTTTCCCTTTAAAAAAGAATAAATTGATGACCTTAATGGACTTAAATATAAATATAAACATTAATAAACCGGGGGAATTCTTTCAAGACATATTGAACACATATGAGCCCTGAAGAAGTTAACAAAGTTGACGAAACGTTGGTGATATAATTAAAAAAGTTTCACATAAGCTATTTGTCCATCTTTCTCTTTAAAAAAGAATAAATTGAATAACACAATGGACTTAAATATAAATATAAACATTAATAAACCGGGGGGATTCTTTCAAGACATATTGTCTATATATGAGCCCTGAAGAAGTCAACAAAGTTGATGAAACGTTGGTGATAAGATTAGAAAAGTTTCACATAAGCTATTTATCCATCTTTCCCTTTAAAAAAAATAAATTCTATTTTAAATGTTACTTACTAGAATGATTCTAAAAGCCAATTACGGACTTACATTTTTTAATATTTATATATAAGTACGTCACTAAGTAGAATTAATGTGTGTGTGAGTGTGTGTATATGGATATGCGTGTGCTTGCGTATGAGTGTGCATGTGTATGTGTGTGCATGTGATCTGCAATGTGGTTAAAAAAAATTATATGTATGTTAAATAATTATATGTATATTTAATATACATATAATTATTTAACATACATATTATTCAGTCAATCAGGGGGCTCGATAATTTGAATAGTTATAGACGAGAGTTATGAAAGTGGACAAATCGAAACAGGTAGATCTCGGTAGTAATGTATGAAACTGGGTTCTCTTTGTCCGTCGACTAGGGGTAGTGAATATATTCATACATACATTACATTACATATATTACATATACTACGTCACATAGTTGGTTAAACATGTTTGAACTATTAAAAATATATGTAAAAAAATAAAATATATATATGTAAAATGTATAATTTTGGAATATCTATACTAATATCACGAAGAGAAAACATTTATATTTTTGTATGTTTGTAACGAATAGACACAAAGACCGTAAAACTGACTTAAAATTCTTTTACCATTCAAAAGCTTACCTATCTAACATATTACTACTTTCTAACGGACTGATGATTTAGGGTCACGCGAACGCAGTTGCGAGTAACAACTAGTATTTCTTAAATATCTACCCAGAAATGTACTTAAATATAAACATGCATGATAAGCACACAAATTCATGTCTCTTTTGGGAATCGCAGTTGAACCTCATTTATTTTGTAGTTAGGTCCGTAAACTACTCAATTAATGAGGCGGTCAATATTAATAGATACTCAACGCTTCAAGGTTGCTTTGGTCCTTAATCTAGATTTAAATAGTTTTAGTCAGTACATCTGTTTAAGTAAAATGAAATCAACAGGAATCGCAAGGGAAATAGAAGCAAGCAAGGGTTGAACCTAAACGGAAACGAAGTACTAAACTGGAGGCGAAAGGATAAATGGAATTTTCTCAATGGATTTGTGTATTTCTAAATCTTTATTGAGTCATTTCTATTGATTAGCTACGTTATTACAACCATGAAGCAGTTTTATATCTGGAGGCAACAGTTCTAATACCTTCTTGAAACAAAACTTTAAATATTGCTGTCATCTTCTGAGATCTTACTCTCTCTTTCTAACACAACTGTATAAAAAGAGATGGTGAGAACTCATATAATGAGATATAAAGTAGGTATTTATTTCAAACGATTAATACGAGTGCTAGCTCCACCTTTATCTAATTCTAATACTTCATGATTGTAACTGACAAATGTGCACATTCGTGCCAAATTATAGCTCTCTAGTACTAAGAATCTCAATCTCAGATCAATATTATAAATTGTTAGCAACCGCACTTAACGACAAGTACTAGCCAGCCAGTTGTGTGGTGCACGTGTGTTATGCACCTGTCATTTTGAGATAATTACGTCACAACAACAAAATATATAACGAGGAATGGTATAAATAGGTGGGGATAACATGTTTTAAATTTTTAAGTTCGGTGACACAGTAATGACCCATATGGTCAACTGTAATAGTCATTTCAAAAAAAGAAAGTTTTCAATTCATTGTAATTTGACCGCCCCGTTGGTTGAGTGGTTAGCGACTCTGGCTACGCAATCGACGGGGCTCGGGTTCGATCCCCGACGGGGACAAGCATTTGTGTGATTAGCATAAATGTTTGTATTTCCGGGTTTGGGTGTTTATTAAATATATGCTAGTATTTATATATGTATTTCTATGTATTAGTATCATTGACTAACACCCATAATACAAGCAAATAATTTGCTTACTTTGGGCACATGAGTAGATAAGGCTTTGGGGTTAGATCAGTAAGTGTAATTTGTGCCGTGAATATTTATTTTTATTGTTTTATTCTATCGCTTGTTGAGGGCGTTACTCTGCCCAAAAATTATACTGTACGTGTAAAAATGATTCAAGTGTTTTATTTGGCCAAACTGCTTCTCAGTTATACATATATATTATATATAATTTAATCTGTAGCGATGGGCTCATTTAACTTTTGACATAACTGAATATAAAACAGCGACCTTGCGTCAGGACGGCACGCTATAAGCAAAGGTCGCTCGAATCCATTTGTGTCAAATAAAAAATATTTGTTAAGTTTTTAAAATTTAAAATGTTCTCTAGCACAGGATAGGGAGGGCGACTGCCTGGTGAGCTAGCCTATTAGGCGTAGATCATAAGGTCCCAGGTTTGATTCCCGTTATTAAGGTTTTTTCGAGGTTTCTCTCGAAAATCCAAAATCTCAATAGCGACTCAGAATTTGGCGAGTTGAGTTACCACTCCCGTGCCTCGGATGAGCACGTAAAGCTGATAATATAGGAGTAGGTGATAATCGTTATCAGATCAGTAAAATGCGGCGATGGGGATCACCACTCATATTGCAAACCGACAAACCGGTTTAATCTACCTCCTACTCTACAAATAACGCGGGCGTGATGTTTCTTTATGTTTCTTGGATAAGTAAACTGATAGACGTGCCACCTGATGGTAAGTGCTCGACGTCGCCAATGAACATAAACTAGTTTACCTGGAACTAGCCCAGGTAGCTCATTTATGTGTTGCGGCTGTTGCCTATCCTGAGACATAAGATGTTAAGTCAGTGTTAGTAATTAAAAATTGTCTTGCTCTTCCCTCCGAAACACAGCAAACCTGTTTCACGGGAGAAACAAGCAAGATGGTGGTTCCCAAGCAGTCGGGAGTGCGGCAAATCGCATATTTTCCACCGGTGATACGGGATATGATACCTACGAGATAAGTGTTAAAACATATACAATTACATATCTACTTTAATATTTCTCGGGAAGAAATAATTCCCCGCAGCTATGTAATTCATTTATAAAATAAGTAACTTATCATCCAAATAAAATATAAAGTATACGTAACAATAAAATAATAATGGAAAGGGCCACGAATTATGTGGAGCTCAAATGGAAAAAGGGTTTAGTATCCCTTGCAATTACAGAAAAAGGAAATAATGGAGTCATGACGATAATAGATAGGGAAGGCAGGCTTAAATAAAATATTAATTTGATTTTGAATGTTGCAAGGTTTAAATGATAATTTTTAAATTATTAGTTAAAACTTATTAATGTGGCATTAGATCTTGCCACAACAACATCTTTGGTGTCTTTAGGCGATGATAGACTTTTTTTATCAGGAGACCCTTTACAAATACAAGTACACAACTACTGACCCTTGTACAAGACAAGTAGGACAAGTAGATACATGTTTGCTATCTTATGGTATAAAAAAATATGAAAAATAAATATTATGCTTCCAGCTTCAGAGCGCGTATTAGATTTGCAACAAAAACTTCATGTTTTCAAGTTTTTTCAAGAGCAATATCGTAATAATGTGAATAGATTTATTCCAAGGATATTACAGTTTTTGTAAGATTAAGTCTTGATTTAGTGCACTACAGAGCATGAATATAATTTTTGATAACAGTTTTTTAAAACGAAGACAATCCCTGCATGGTGTTTTACGAAAATAGGCGTCAGAGTTATTTTTAAGACGAATACAACTATTGTAATGTGCCAAGATATTTTGTTTTATGCATTTTTCCAACAGTATATATGGTTCTAAAGTGCACTACAGAGCCAAAATGACAAAAATATTGTTGTTACATATTAAAAAATAATATTGAAAAATTACAAAATCAGCTCATTTTAACTTTTTTTTTTCACCAGTAAATATTTCAATAGAAACCTAAAATATTTATTATATGTGAAATAAGGTAATGTTTATATGAATTCATTTATTTAGAAGAATTATTTTAAAAACACTATAAATCGTCGCGCATTATCTTTTGCCGATCAAATTTTGAACCTACGATAAATCGAATAATTATTAAGACTTTATTAATCTTGCAAAAAACTGTAATATTCTTCGAATAACCTGCTTTGAAAACATGAAGTTTTCGTTACGAAACGAATACGCGCCCTTAAACATGAAAAATCGTTATAAATAAATAAGTACTATAAACATGAAAATTCTAAAAAGAGAAATTGTTTGTTTGATCTTAACAAGGAATAATATTAATTACTAGCGATCGCCCTGTAGTCGAATTTCAACTACAGAAATAACAAAATTACTTTTAAGTTTGACAACAGACTTTATCCGTAAATAACACGTTACCGTGTTGATCCGGGCCCTTTGAAGAATAGACCATTTGAAATTCTGCCAGGCAGTTCTTAAATATTGGCTTTAACGATTGGCCTAAATTTTACAATACAATCGTAACTACTAGGTGGTACATATCCGCAACTTCTCGCCTAGGTGTATCAATATGGTACCACCGCCTCACCTATTCCTGCCGCAATGACATCAATGTTTGTCACTGTCGGGTTCCTGTTTGGAGAGAAAGATAGCCGGTAAACTTATGCACATGAAATTATGCGTTATTACTCTAAGAAATTACCAATCCGCCACACGAATAGCTGTGCACTATTAACATCTTTAGTGTTTATAAGAGATGGTTTTTGGAAAGGATGGAAAGTGTGTGTGTTTGTTTATCCTTCTTTCACGGCAAAACGGGAAGACGTATTGACGTAATTTTTTAAATGGAGATAGTTGAAGGGATGGAGAGTAACATAGGTTACTGTTTGTCTCTTACTTTACGCGAGCGAAGCCGCAGACAAATGCTAGTCTATCTTATAAAATATAGTCTTTTGAACAAAAATTTGAATTGACCAAAAATTACAATATTATCAGTGATATCTTAAAAATCTAAAAAAATATGTATGTACTGTAAAAAAATGTACTTTTTGCAACAATTTAACCAACGTATACTTTATAAAAAATGTTAAGACGTCGTTATATTATGGTATAGCGAATTGTATTAAAGGGGAAAATTTTTATTGTGTTATTTAGGTGAGAGAATTTTCCGATCTTATATAAAAAGTTTATTGAATGGTTTAAAATTTCTTTGACTACTTCGTGGTCTTGTGATTTGTAATTCGCCCCAGGAGAACTTCAGTTGATGAGGACGGAATAAAGCAGAAATTGTTTAAACTTTGTACGAAATAATTAAAGAGCTTTTGTGTTGAAATTTAATCATTAATATTTTGTAAATAGGTTATGTTTCAAAATAAAGGAGTTAGCTGTTAAGCGCGACTTCGTTCTCGTCACCCTAAAATATTACGTAATGTCAAATGTGTCACTAAATAGCAATAATAATTATAATAAATAAATAATAAATATTAATGGACAAATTACACGAATTGAACTAACCCTAAAGTAAGCAACTTATTAGCTCGTGATATGGATGTTAGTTAACGCTACTAAAACTAGAAATATAAATACTTAAATTTATTTAATAAACAGAAATACTAGCATCTATGCTCATCTAGAAATACAAACATCTATTCACATCCAGAAATACAAACATCTATGCTCATCGCGTACATCTTATCCCTGTCGAGAATCAAACACGAGGCCTCATCGATTGCTTAGTCAGAGTGGCTAACTACTCGAGGAACAAGGTGGTCGGTATGCAATAATGAAAATTAGTTTTTGTTAGCAAAACAAAACACGGATTTAGTTAACTTAGGAATAAATTAGACGAATATGATCTTAAAAATGCTTGTAATAAAATAATAAAATAAATCGAAGTAAAAGTGTATCTCTGCCTACATCTTCAGAGATACGAACGTGTAGATACTTTTAAAAGTGTATCAAGTATCAAAACAATTCTTCTCTGTTTTATATTTTTGTTATGAAAAGCGCTTTTTTATGTTTTTATGTAATGCAATTTTAAGAGGCATTTCACAAAATCACCCAACTGAAATTTAGGTGTTTTCTAACCGATGCGAGAGCTGGACGTCGTTATCCATATAGTGCACCTAGTGCTGGTAAAATGAAAGTAGTAATGATACTTTTAATATTTTAATTATTACTATGCGGTTTTAATTTTGGCACACGGACGTAGCGGATTTTATATTATTCTCTTTTATTTATTCTTGAAATAAAAAATAAATAAATATTATTTAAGTGACTTATTTTTGCATAAGAATAGAATATAGTCTTATTTTATGCCGATTTGTATAGGAAAATGCCATTATTTGATAACAAAAATCCCAGTTAACTTTTCGTTAATTTTCGTTGAAATAGGCATATTTGTTAAATTAATTAGATATAGTTATAGATCTTTTAGGAAAAAAGTAATCCATTCAGGAACAATTGTTGGATGTTTCTGGTAATTTAGTATTTTTTAAATTGTGTTGATTCTAGCAGTAGCAATGCCTTTTGGAAAAATAGCTTCATTGTCGAAACTCGACTTCGGAGAACATTCATTATAAGAAATACAATTGATGATTAAAAAATCAATTTCATTGATGCAATATTTAAAAAATTAAACTATCTAATGGTACCATTTAATTAAATAAAAGTACCTTATAATATGAAAAATTAGGAGTTGGAAAATTTTGATTTCTCGTCAAAAGTTGGTCTTAAGTGTAAACTGCCTCTTAAGATTGAGCTGGAAAAACCATCGTATGGAAAATAAATGGATTTTTTAATATATTTTGTTTTTTTTGTAATGTATTTACTAACATAAATCTGAGGCGTTTGTCTATCCCTACATTAAATTTTTTGTCTAATTCCGTGATAAATATTTGTTTTATCTGATTCACTGACATACATTTCACGATTTATAATTCAAGAATTTTCATGAAAATTGGTACCAGAAATTATCAGGAAGCCGAGGGAACCGAATCGAATAACATCAATCGCGTTTCAATCGGCCAAGCCGTTAAAAATTATGTTTACATACACTCACATACATATATACAGACGTTTAGACGTGGAAAAAGTTTCTAAGACCTCAAAACGTAGAAATTTTGTGAATGCTTGGTTTGCAAAAATAAAGGAAAAATAAGTAACTTTTACTTCTAATGTAACGGGAAGTTAAAAAACGTTCGGTTGCTTAAAATTTATCTACACTGTAAAATAGGTAGGTACGTCAGAAAGCTATAATTTTTTAAACTTAGATTTCTAAAGTTAAGGATGCTTGAATAAAATAATTTGTCTTCTGAATTTATTTAAAGCGAAGTGTCATTTTCATTTGGGGCGATCTCCCTTATTGCCTCCTCTTTGGATCCACCCATGGCTGAGTGCTTTGAGCCAAAAGAATGACTTAAATATCTTATCACGCAAGCAACGAGGGTGGGGGCGGAAATAGGACGAACTTGTCTTATGAAAAAGAAACGTTTAAAAATTATTAAAATTTTTAAGAAACGTAGAAGTAATTTTATTACAAATTTCTAAAATGAAAATTAATTCTTTAGCAGTATTTTCATAAGTAAAATGATATTTTATACCAATATGTCTATATATGTATATAACACACCAATAACTTGGTGTGTTATATACTATAGTGTTTTATTAAGCGACGCTAAAATTTAATTTAGTGAAATATAAGAAATACTTTACGAATGAATGTTGTAATAATAGGGTATTTACTTAGGTATTCATTAAGTGACTGCCTTCGTAGATAGCTCGCTTGTTTTGAAATTTATTTCTAAGACAATTTTTTATATCATAGTAAACAAGTAGATGGCTATCCTGATGGAAAGAAACAACCATCGCATATAGACACCAAAGATGTTAATGATGCGTGCTGTGGCCAGGTGATAATAACACATACATAAGTTCACTGGTTACCTTAGCTTCCAAACATAATATCAGCGGCAGGAATAGATGAAGCGGTGGTACTGGACGCGGACAAAAGGTTCAGAACCGTACAACCTGTTTTGTATTCAAGATGTTAGTGACATTTATTAACTTTCTCGCCTTTCATACGATGCCTAGCACTTAAAAAGTGATCTATTTTTAAAAGAGCTCGGATTAGCACGCAGAAAATGTTGTTAGATTTCTTCTATGAAAAATCTCAGTAGCAGACCGGAGTCTACAGATGGCATATTAATAACTTTGTGTCTCGAAAATATCTTACAGAGGCACCTAGTTTTTGGTTATCCCAAGTAACAAGACTCATTAAGATTACCAAACGTGGGGACGGGAATCACCATTCGTACCATTAGTTGACAACACGGTATATTGTGGTGGATTCAAGTATTGGGCAATGAGACTCTGCCTACTAAGATATCGCTTAATAGCGTTTCCAAGGAACATTATAACAAGCGTTCATAACGTACCTATTCTAAAGCTCACGCATTTAATGACTCACTTCCCACTAACGATAGCGGCAAAAAAACTAGATCTCCAAGAGAACACAGATGTCACAATCAGCGATGAGTAAACTTACTATGGAAATATCGAAACATACTCCTTATACACCGTGTTGGTCCAAGTCCCCTTTGAAAAATAGACTACCGGCCATTCTATGTTCGTAAAATGTGAACGATTGGCTATATGAGTCACTACCACCGTGACTACAAGTGGCTGAGGTCTGCTATGTTTCGAACGGCGGGGTGATCACGTAACTCGCAATGCGAAATTATCGTGATTGTTTAGTTATTGCAAGACACATAACAACCTTGTACATTAGTGGTAGTCGTTGCCGCTTGATTAGTTTTGATGCTGTGACATTGCATAAAGTGCATCTAGTGACCAGCAAGCAATTGGCGACGTTTTTGATGATTTTTTCATTACGTTTAAGAGTCATCGCTGATCGCTGGCGAATTGCAAACGTTGGATGATACGCTTACGGGTCTGGTAGTACCGCCCATGGACGTAGCCACGGTGGGGCAGATTGCGGCGCTTGCCCCACCCTGGCTCTGACCGGTAACGACTACAGTACTGTATGAAAAAATTAACCGAAGTAAGACCGCGGGTATAGTTTGCTAGTTACATATTATTTGAGACTGCTGCCACACCCTAAGCCCACAGGCTACGCCCATGCTACTATTTCTGCTGCAATAGGGTGAGTGTTTACCACAGTCGTATTCCTGTTTGGAGAGTAAGGTAGAAAATGAACTTATGCATAAGTTGAGTTCGTAAAAATAATAGTTACAAGTTTCTTAAAAATATGGTTGATGGCTTAAACGATCCGGAATGACATCTAGAAAAAGACGTATTTCGAATTTCTTTTTTGTTGTTTTGTTGTTTGAAAAAATTGTTTTCTAAGTCTATCTTACTTATTTTATTTACTATTGTTTAAATAGAAGCTTAGAATAAGAATAATATATTATTTATATAGAAGTTAAGAAGAAACTTGTAACTATTATTCGCAGGAACTCAACTTCCCGACTAGACTAACAGTTATCATTTGAAACACGGATATGGATTTATGTCTTGTATTCTCCCTATATCTCAATGCGAAATAAAATGTATTTAATACCTACCCTCAAATTATTTACTTAGTGAAGGAAGAACGATTTGTTCTTCAAAATTTTGTGTTTTTATTTACATTTACAAAATAAACGAGAAAATTAAAAAAAATATATTTAATAAAAAACTACTTGCCGCGTTGAGAGAAATCTATCCATATATTAAGTGAGTGAAATATACTTTCTTAGAAATACATCGCTAGCTTTATTTTTTCTTCCAGTTCTACTTTATTAATACAATGAACTTAATGAGGAAAAAGTATATAATTGATTAGAAATGATTAAGAACTTAATCACACAGATAGATTTTGTTGCCCTAAAAAGCCTAATTTAAGAGAACATTGTTTAAGAGAACAATTTAAGAGAACACAGAACATAGGTGTTATAGTAGACTGTAGAAATCAATTTTTATGATAATAAAAACGGAACAAATTATGTAATATATGTAAGAACAAATACAGAGCGAATCAAGAATTCGTTAATTTGGACAACATGGTTAATTGCCAAGTACGACTACCATTTAACGAATACGAAATACGATTAGATAAGAAATACGAATACGCGCACGTTGGAAAATATAATATGAAGATGTATTCATGCAATTTTAGGCATGTCATAATCTGAATTGACATATAAAATACTTTTAGACAAGACAGATTTTTCAAGAAATGCTTTCAGGTCCGTATTATCATATTATAACGATGTAATACGTCAATGCTAACTTTTATATGCAGGCAACTTTGTGAGTATTATGTGGCATAGATATGAAATATGGAATTCATATTATATACAGCTTGGTGTTATTGTTATTAATTTACTAGGTATTTCAAAAAACAATGACATGGTAACATTGATACGCAACAGATTAAATTACATACCATAACAGGGAGCTAAAGTTTAGAAAATCTGACAATTTAAGTGCAGAATAAGGGAGTGGGAGAGTCACAAAGTTGCAAAGAAAGTCTTGACATTCTCGAGCGCATTTTAATTTTCTTTTCTTTTGGAGGAAATTATATAAGAATAACGAAAAAAAAAATTGGTAATTTGATAATTTCCACAAGTCGAAATTCTATTGGAATTTTTATTTTCTACTGCCCTAGATGCTGCCCGGATCCATATAAAGGGCGTCCATATAAAGAGCTTATATTTGGCGGATAGTCTCAACAGTGTGCGAGATTCTCTTCCTATGTTAATCTATGGCTCTCGAGTAAATCCTAAAATCTCTGGGCTATCCTACTATTACAATTTAAAAAAATTAAAAACTGGAATGGTCTATGGTACATCTATTTATGAATACTAGCTATCGCCCTGTGGTCGAAATTCGACCATGGACTAAACAATAAATTCTAATCTAAGTTTGACATCATACTTAAGCAATAAATAGTAAACATATGTGTAGGTATATTATCATGTATGTCATATAATGTAGTGTGTGTAATAATTATTTTATTAATCTAATCAAAGCTAAGTATTTCTAATGCATATTATTTAAAAATATTAGATTTCAGCACTGCTCCTAAGCATTAACTATGCCAAATTTCATGCTCCACCGTTCGCGTAATTGTTGTAAAAAGGGGTACAAAGTTTTTATTTCACCTATTAACATATGTATAGATGATGATTCACGACATATGGCAGTATTTTACTTTTGAAATAATTGAAATTGATTGTCCAATTTGTTACGTTTAATTTTATGACATAAAGTGGGACAGAACTTTCAACAAAGTGCCGACTGTACTGTTTAATTTTTTTCTAAAAAATAGTAAAATTTAAGGAAATACACAAAAAAAGTCATGTATTATGCGCCACATACGGCGTAAAATAAATGGCTGCTCGTTCAAGACTTCCGCGGGTACGACAAGTCTTACATTGCTTGAAATTATTGAAAATAAGAAAAAATCATAACACGCAAATTTTGCATTTCCCACAAAATATCATGAATGTATGTGTAAAAATATGAATGTAAATATGACATGTCTTACGGTAGACCGTCCCTTACACCCTGTATAACTAAGCAGCTAACTTATTATAATTTGGATTCTTAGCTGTAGTTATTGTTTTAAATAAGGACTGTACGACCATTTCTTTCTTTTAAAAAAACTTGAGTCCCACATATGTATACAGATAATGACAAAAACTATTTTATGAGGCGTGCAATTTTGGATTTTCGATCTATTTGTAGCCTTTGTTTCTTGATGGATTTCAAACGACCCACTTAATATGGATGCAAAGTGGCACTGAATTATAGACATAATATTTTAAATAAGTATATCTTTTGCCTTTAACGTAATTCTTACTGTAACATTAAGTGTCAAGAATGAGAAACGTAGTTTTACATTCCAAATATTTGTTAAAATACATTTTTCACAGTAAAAACTTATTCTTTTGTTTTATATCATAAGCTAGCAAACAGGCAGATGGGTCTTCTGATGTAAAGAGTCAACCATCGCCTATAGACACCAAAGGTGTTAATGGTGCGTTGCTATCTTGTGGCGAGGTCTAATGCCACATGCGATAGTTAAGGCGGTGGTACCAGACCCAGGCGAGACAATGCAGAACTCTACCACCTAGTAGCCACGACGTTAGTGATGTGCATGGCCAATCGGTCGCCTTTTACGACATGCCTGGCAGAACGGCAGTTGATCTATTCTTCAAAGTAGCCCGGAACCAACACGGGGAAGAGCCTGGAATCAACACGGGGAAAAAAACAATTTTTAAACGAATAAGTTCTTTTTTAAGTAATAAATTTAACTTGCATATATTATCTGATAGAAGGTATAGCGAATAACAATGGCAAGACTATTTTTGAATATTGTGTACCTACCTATACCAACCAGACCAGCAGCCAAGCGGAACAAGCGCTTATATATTTATGAAAGGCAGCGGATTACATAGACCAATTTTCTTATGTAGAAACCAATAATGTTTTCATGATTATGTAATTTATTTGCAAAATATTAAGCAACTTATACGATATTATAATGTCTTGAATGAAATAAAACCAATACTTATAAGTGTGAAAGTCTGTCAGTCTGTCTGTTACGCTTTTACGGCTACATCACTGGACCGATTTTCATGAAATTTGGCATGGAAATAGTTGAATACCTGGGGTCAAACATATGCTATTTTTTTTAAAAAAAATCAACCCTTAAAAGGCTAAAATAAGGGATAAAATTGTATGAAAATCTATTTAGACGACATGTTAATCTACTCGCGGGCGAAGCTGCTCGGGTCAGTTAGTATAACATAATCGTAAGTAAAACAATAAAATAATAAAGCAAAGAACGGCATTACTTCATTATTTCCTATTTCGTGATTATTTTTTTATTATTTTATTGTTCTACTAAAGATTATGTTATATTCATCTTAAAGAGAACGCAAGACACTCGCAGGCTGCTATGGCCGCACTAAATCCAGTACTCAACTCCAGCTTCCCTTTAAAGACTTAATTAGGTCTTTATAAGACCAAGGCTAACCTACGTAGTAGCCACGTGGTACCAATTCTTAGTTCAAGATCTCCGCATCATCCTACAACACCTACAAAACGTGGCGCTGCGTAGGATAACTCAAGCACCAAGATACGTAAGAAACAACGTCATCACTTGAAACCTCAGTAGCCACGTGGTACCAATTCTTAGTTCAAGATCTCCACATCATCCTACAACACCTATAAAACGTGGCGCTGCGTAGAATAAAAGATAGATAAATCCTGAAACTTCAGGATATGAGCTAGGAGGAATTTATAAAGAGATTAGCCAGAAATATTATATAGAGCCAGCACATCTGCCCACTGAGATTTGAGACATTGCACCTTGGCACGCGCGTCCCCCGGGCACAAATCCATATCGAAGGGATATCCTAAATTAACCAATCTAAATCTAGCTCCTCTCCCCTCTCTCGCTCAAGTTGCTGTCATTTTCACGAATTGCTTTGCCAGGCTTCCCATGTGAGTCTCACCTGGCAGGGCAACCGCACGCGGTGTAGTGTAAAAAGTGAGAGGGGGCTCCACAACCACACTCTTATCCAAATACCGAACTACATCAAATACCAAAACGAAAACTAGACAAAGGGTTTCACCTTGCCCCAACCTAATGGCCTATTTGTATTTAGAGATAACGCATGAAACCATGGTCAGGAGGCATCAACCCGAAGCCATCTCCCCGCTCCCATACCGGGACGCGAGAAGACTACGCGATCGAATTTTCTTTGTGCGCCTCAGTTTTAAGACCGAGCTGTGAACGTAGGCACGGGTTTATCCATGGAACATAGAAAACAAGCGGAAGTGGGAAGTACAAACATTTGTATCAGGACCGCGATCGCCAACTCACACATAAAATAAGCATTATTGCATATAAACTACTAATGCAAAGATTGTTTCATTGGTCGTTTTCATTTTAAACAATAATAATCCGAAACACACAAACAGAACATTTAAAAATGTAGCAAACTGCGTTACAATAAATTTTATTTTGCTACAAAAAAAAGAGTATATACGTCCTTTTGTAGTCTATTTAAAATAGACTCATCTATTTGTACAATAGTAAAACTATAATCTTAATAGTTTCGCTATTCTACAATACATGGCAGTATTGATTTTTCCGTAGTTTTCACTTGGTAATATTTGAGTAGAGAACTTTCTAGAATGACATACGTAATGGCTGTCATTATGTATATCTTTCTAGAAATATTAGGTCAACCTAAAATGAACTTTATATGTAAGATGTACGGCTGATTTTAGCTTGACTTTCTATTATATCTTAGAGATTATATTAAATCAGGAATTTTATTAAAATAAAATGAAAATTGTACTTTCGGATGATATGAAATATCTCCAATTTTAATCATCTGTATTCTACTATCATTTCTGCATTCAAGGATGGCACAATGCGGCATAGTTCAGTGTATAATAGATTTTCGCACGACGACTATCTCCTAATGATATGGTAAGTATCACTAAGGCAATTTAGAGTAACAGCGCATAATAGTGATGCACGCGGCACGCCCACTTTTCACTTCCGCTTGTTTTCTTTGTTTCATGGGTTTATCACTTGGGAAGTTTTTGTACCTAATTTATGTAGTATGCGCAAGCGCGACATGATCGCGACTATCATGCGAGCCGAGCAACGGCCCCATGCCATACGCTGCCCGGGCGGTGCGCTTACTGAATATACCTAAACTGCGGAGTGACATCCCCCTGGCAGTGGTTCCGCTTTTGTCTTCTGACTAGATAAAGTGGTGGCACTATACAAAACAGTTCTCATTTTTTGTCTGTACGTCTGTCTGTTTGTCACCAGGCTGTATCTCATAAACCGTGATAGCTAGAAAGCGAACTGGTTGATGGATGTATGATGGACGGATGTATCCAATTAAATATGTCAATAAATATATTGCAAATGGGTTGCCTAAAATGTTTAATCCAGAATATGATTAATTAACATATTTTTTTTACATTTTGCTGGTTGGTTAATAGAAAAATTCCATACCAATCAAAAGTATCAAGCCTATTAGAATATGCAAATGTTACGTTGACCATTTTTTTCCAATGACAATTCTTGCGTAGGCAGGTTGCTACTGTAGATTTATCTGTTTATCCCTGGGTACAATAGGAATAGAATTTGTCTATGAACCAAACCATTGAATTGATCTAAAAAAATCTGTAAACGGTTGGCCCTGTAGGCCATCCCTGAAACTTCCCGTTTGTAGTAACACTTAACAGTATACAATGAGCCTTTAGGAGTAATAAAACTAATATTTTGCGTTTTTTCAGAATGATACGTTTTTAAAAATTTTGAGAATTTATTCACGCGGAACAGCAAGCTAAGCGTGAGCATCAGAATGGACGGTCACTACTGATATTTTACATCGAAACTATTATAAGAAGTTGCTTCCTAGTTGCTACTAGTTGCTACTAATCATTAAATAGTTGCTACCTAAGAACAGAAAGAAATAAACTACTATTTAAGGTGACCGGCCATTCTGATATCAGAATGGCCGGTCACCTATCCAGTGATCACAAACTGCGCAAAATAAATCGAGTTATTTTTAAGCAATGGTTGCTACGAACTGCTACCTTTATATGTATCGTTTTGAACCTTATAGCTTTTAAGGATAAAAATTATAATCATTTAATTAAATTAAAATCTATACTCCTAAAAAATTCCGATGAGCAAATTCGATATCAAACATAATATGTGATTTATATGCAGGCGCTACTTGATAGTTTTGTTTCAACTGTTATTTATTAGATACATATACATTAAGTGATTAACGTTTATAATTATAATATAAGGAAGACAGAAACGTTATTTTACAAATATGGATCAAATTCGCAGCCCCTTGGCTGATTGTTATTGCCCTGACAGTTTTTTTTAATTTTTCACATTTTTTTGTAGTGTCCTACCTGGGATTTGAGCGCGGGACCTCTTGAATCGAACGTGGAGCATTAACGACTTTACCAACGAGGCAGTCCATCAAGTAGCGCCTGCATATAAATTACATATTATGTTTGATATCGGATTTGCTCATCGGATTTTTCATGAGTATAGATTTTAATTTAATCAAATGATTATAACTTTTTACCCTTAAAAGCTATAAGGTTCAAAACGATACATATAAAGGTAGCAGTTCGTAGCAACTATTGCTTAAAAATAACTCGATATATTTTGCGCAGTTTGTGATCACTGGATAGGTGACCGGCCATTCTGATATCAGAATGGCCGGTCACCTTAAATAGTAGTTTATTTCTTTCTGTTCTTAGGTAGCAACTGTTTAATGATTGGTAGCAACTAGGAAGCAACTTCCTATAATAATTTCGATGTAAAATATCAGTAGTGACCGTCTATTCTGATGCTCACAGCTAAGCTAGTATTTACAATACAATAAACATAATGCTCGATTTACGCAAATGTTGTTCTCGCCTTTAAATCTAGTTAAAAAAAATGTGCAAATTTTGTATATTTTAAATTACGCCATATTTAAAGACATAATCATAATATAAAAATTATATCATTTTGTAAAATTTACAAAATGATTTAATTTTCGTCCCTCAAAACGTGGACGTCTGGTGAAAACTCGATTTTCGAAAATCTGGGTAAAATTAGTAACTTCCTTATCTACATACATGGTGGGTAGTTAAAAATATTCCATACCTACCATCTATACGCCAAACTTAAAGGTATTCTGGCATGTGAGTACGCCTAAGGATGTCATACCCTTTCAGACGCCAGGGGTATATAAAGTAGACTGCAGCTGTGGTAGTGCTTATATAGGTCAAACTAAACGTATTATCGCAGATAGACTCAAAGAGCATATCACGGCTGTAAAAAACAGGCTGGTTAATAAATTGGCTATAGCTGAACATATTTTGGATACCAGCACTGATCACTGGATTGAATGCCACCGACCTCAGGTTCTCTGTACTGAGCGACACTATGTTCCCCGTATGATACGGGAAGCTATTAAAATTAGAAAATATAAAAATTTCGATAGGGAAGACGGATATAAGTTGTCTCCTGCTTGGAATCCAGTGATTAGCAGAATACGGCATTTGCATCTGCAAACAAATAAAGTCCAAGATACGGTTATTGTTGTGTGTAGGCAAAATTCAAAAAAACAAGACCAGAAGGGAGTAGATGAAAATCGATCCCGACGTAAACGACGGAGGAAACTCGCTGCTCCAGTCCGCTCGTGACCACGGTTAATGTAACTTGGCCGAAACGTCGAGCTTTACAAATAAATCCTATATATGTACGCGTTTTTGACCCGTTTATATATTTTTAAAAATAAATATTTCTGTTACTGAAAACACAATAAGATAATTCTGAATGTCTTATAAAAATTTTTGTTTGTTATTGATTGACAAATTACTCATCATAAAAATATTATGCGTTACTAATTCAGTCACATTTTATTCTGTGATTCTGTCCATGATTTTATTATTAACTAGCTGTTGCCTGTGACTTCTTCCGCGCGGACTTCGTTTACTCCACACTACTCCTCCCCTGTAGGTGATAGCGTGATAATACGTAGCCTATATGTTGACCCAACCTATTAGTAATATTCATGCAAATTTTGAAGTAAATCCATGCAGTACTTTTTGAGTTTACCCCGGACATACATAAGACAAAAATTTTAAAAACTATATTTTTGGCTTCGGTATCGATTGTAGATCACGCTCCAAGTATTCTTTTAAAAAAATATTCAATGTACAGGTTTGACTTGCCTACGATTTTATTATATGTAATATTGGCAATATAGATATTGATTTATTTATTGACTGCATAGAAGAAACCCTACTTATCTTTATATACATATACATATACATATATATATATATATATATATATATATATATATATATATATATATATATATATATATATATATATATATATACATTATACACACATATATCGTCGGTCCAGTGGTCAAGTAGCCTATCTGCCATTTTAATATCTTTTTTTATTACATATTGTGGCAAAATATGGTAAGCGTAACATTAAAATTGTACAAGATTTGGACCATCTTCCTAGTGCCAAATTGCGAACCATACAATGTGTGCAATAGTAAAGTGTCCTATGTGACGATAAGTTAGTTGACCAAATCATTTTCATTTTTCAAAAATATCACAATGCTCAATTAGCTTAAGTGGCAAATTGAACACTTTACCTTGGTATAATTTTATTGTAATTTAAAAATTCACAGTGATCATCTAGCCAAAGTGGCAGATTGAATATTTTACCTTGTTACAAATTTATTGTAATGCTAAAATTCACAGTGATCAACTAGTCTAAGTGGCAGTTTAATAACTTTACTTTTGTTCTTTAAACAATTGGTAATTTTTTTCTCACTCTGGTCTAGCAACATAACTGACCCATTAAATAAATTGAAATTGATTTTACAAGTAATATAACGTAAATATAATAAATTTAAAAATAAAAACCTAATATCTTAATATAAAATTTGACTAAACCATTAAACTTATTACCGAGATACAGTCATGACTTTTGTAATTATCATAAGTAATCATCTGAGAATACTAACTTTTTGTCGATTTTAGTATGCTGGAACATATCTACGTAACTACACTTTAGTCCATGGTTATTTACTAAAGACTGTCACGCCATTGTCACTAAATACGCACTATTTGCTCAGCGACGTTGGCAAGTGTTTTGTGAACTTTGGCTTTGCTTATTGGACTTGATTACGTGCTATTGGATTTGATTTGTGATTTGACCGTTTGTGACGAACTTGCCTTTCATTGTATGCAATTTATTATCACTGACCGCGTGATTGTGTGTATTCTGTTATTGCCACCATGCCGCTTCGATACACAGCACAGGAGTATACAAACGTGCATCTCATTTATGGAGAATGTAGGTGTAACGCTAATGGAGCAGCTCGACTCTATCATGAGAGATACCCCAATTCTGAGCGTCATCCGAATTATAGAGAGTTTATTAATCTGCACCGATCATTCTCAGAAAACTGATTTCCTAATCAAATGCTTAGCTTAGGAAGATCCAGCATTCTATACGAGGAACAAGTTTTAGCAACAGTCGCAGAAGACCCGAGTGTCTCAGTACATAGACTTGAGGCAAGCATAGGAGTGCCTAAGAGTACAGCACACTAGATTTTGCAGCAAAATGAGCTCCCTTCGTACCATGTGCAACGAGTTTGTTACCTCGGGATTATCCTGCAAGGGTTGCGTTTTGTGAAACTATGTTACAGAGACCAAGAAGACCTCCACTTCCTGGATAAAGTACTCTGGACGGATTAGTACACCTTTAAAAAAGATAGCTACTTAAACCTACATAATGTGTATGAGTTGCACGTGACAAATCCACATTTAATGAGAGAAGATCGGTCACAATGTCGCTTTAAAGTAAACATGTGGATCGGTATTTTTAACGGTAAAATTATTGGACCTTTCGAACTCACAGAACCGCTGGGGCTTAGGGAACTGGAACTGGGCTGGCATAATTTTTCAAATATCAACTATGTTCCCCGAAATAGATCGTCTTACTGAAATGTCATTTAATTCGAATATATTATCATATACACATGTCTACATGTCAAACTGATAACCTCTGTTTCTCGTTGGTTGACATTCAATTCAGAATAATTATTCAATTTTGTTTATTCCAAAAATAATTAAATACATGACCCTGAAGTTAGCGGACAGCAGACAAAATAAAATTTCAGATAGGGATATCTACAAGCGAAATTAAGTTTTTCGAGTTTACCAAATTATAAATGGTTTGTCGTTGACTTACCTACAGATGATAATAAACAATTTTTTTTTTGCTAATAAAAAATTTTTTACGTCAAAAATTAAATTTTGGGAAACTCTCACCGTGTTTCCTATCGTTTCATAAATATGAAATTTTCAAATTTAGTTTATTTTTAGATCCAAAAAAGATGATTTCAGTTAGTTTTTTAAATTTTGGCTTAGGTCATTCTGGGACGTGCGATCTGGGATCTGCGAGTAAAATGATTATTATTAAAAAAAAATAAAAGTCACCTTTTCGTCTTTGAAAAATCTAAAGATGATATTTTTTTGATTTTAAATTTGTTAGTCGGATCGTTAGATATCCTTAATTTTTTATTTTTTTGAAAATTTTGGTGCCGGATATCAAAGTAAAAAACAATCAAAATCAAAATTAAAAAACTGTCATGTTTTCATTTTTCACGAATCTAAAGATGATTGATCTCGGATTTTTTAATTTTCTTATTTATTTCTTGAATATTCTTATAAAAAATAAAAAAATCTTTTCGTCTTTGAAAAATCTTTAGATTTTTCAAAGACGAAAAGGTGACTTTTATTTTTTTTTTATTAAAAATCATTTTACTCGCAGATATACGTCCCAGAATGACCTAAGCCAAAATTTAAAAAACTAACTGAAATCATCTTTTTTGGATCTAAAAATAAACTAAATTTGAAAATTTCATATTTATGAAACGATAGGAAACACGGTGAGAGTTTCCCAAAATTTAATTTTTAATGTAAAAAATTTTTTATTAGCAAAAAAAAAATTGTTTATTATCATCTGTAGGTAAGTCAACGACAAACCATTTATAATTTGGTAAACTCGAAAAATTTAATTTCGCTTCTAGATATCCCTATCTGAAATTTTATTTTGTCTGCTGTCCGCTAACTTCAGGGTCATTTAAATACAGCAACCTACCAAATTATAAAGCAATCAATACGAAAAAGCTACACGCTTTTGCGTATTGGGTATTACAAAAGAGATTGGTATATATTATTCACTATCACAATTCGATGTCATTGTTCCATTTTTTCCATTGTCAGTCCATCGATCTTATTTTACGAGCATTATTTTATTTCGCCGTGTTGGTCCCGGCCTCCTTTGAAGAATAGGCCAACTGCCGTTCTGCCAGGCAGGTCGTAAAAGGCGACCGATTGGCTATAGAGTCACTACCATCGTGGCTACTAGGTGTTAGAGTTCTGCATTGTCTCGCCCGCGTCTGGTACCACCGCCTTACCTATTCCTGCCGCAATAGCGTCAGTGCTTGTCGCTGTCGTGTCCCGGTTTGGAGGGTAAGGTAGCCGGTAAACTTATGCATGTGGCATTAGACCTCGCCACTAGATAGCAACGCACCATTAACATCTTTGGTGTCTATAGGCGATGGTTGACTCTTTCCATCAGGAGACCCATCTGCTTGTTTGCTATCTTATGATATAAAAAAAAATTACTAAACAAAAAGGCGAGTGACTGATATTTTGTATTTGAGATGACATTTATTTGAAGAATCTGATATAGTGATTGTGGTGGTTTTCGACACAGAAGTAGTAATCGACAGTTTTAGTTTTTAATCTATCAAAATAATTTATTTTTCTGGCAAAGTTTTTTTGCTTTCATTGATGTTTCTGTTGGAATGTAGACAAAATAACATCAATCGGTTACCTTATTTCATTTTAAAGTTGCGAAATTCATTATTAGCACTAATCGATTTACTTGCTATAACTTGTAACCAAATTTTACCGGTGGGACGGATGCGCTGTGCCGCACTCCCGGCTGCATGGGTACCACCATCTTGCTTGTTTCTCCCGTGCAACAGCTTAGCTGCGTTTCAGAGAGAAGGGCATGACAGACAGTGTAATTATTGACAAGAAACTTAACACCTAATAATGTCTCAAGATAGGCAATACAAAAACGAGTTGTCTGGGCACGTTCCAGGTAAACTAGTTTATGTTCATTGGCGACGTCGACCACTTACCATCAGGTGGCACGTCTGCCAGTTTGCCTATCAAAATAACATAAAAAAAAACTTTTTGACGTGATTAATATGAAAATCCATAACAGAATAATAAATAGAGTCTCTGCGCCAAGCTGCAGACAAACAGATAGACGGAAAAACATTTATTACCAAAAAACTGACTAGGCCAATTATTCGGTGCAAAAGGTCCACTGGTGTAATATACGAATATATTATAATTGATAAGAAATACTCGTAAAAATCAATCACACACGAACATTACGAACACATTCCACATTACGAACTCGGTCCGCGAGTGTCACACCATATATTTTTCTTAGCGACCTCATCTCGACCGCGTTGATTCTACTTTCATGCCCTTTCTGACATACCCAACTCTCACTTCCATACAATAGCGTTGGGATAAGCACATGATTATGCAGGGCTAGACGGGCACCCTGACTTAAAATTGTGCTATTAAGTAATCTCCCTAACGCTCCATTCACTCTGTTCCTTGCACACTCTTCTTTCAACATCAGCGGTGTACCTTCCATCCCTGCTAAAAGCACATCCAAGATATACAAACTCATCCACTTGTTCCAGCACTACATCATCGACCACAACTCTTACATCCGTTCTGGTTGCTTCTCTTTCAAATAATAAAACGTTAGTATTCTTCACATTCAAATATAAGCCCATATTCTTACAATCCTCATTCATAACTGTGACCAGTGTTTGCAGCTTAGATGGAGTTGAGCCTAGAAGTACAGGGTCATCTGCATAAAGCAGGCAGTTCACCATTAGATCACTCATGCGTATTCCTACATTCAATGACCTCAATCTTTGGAGACTCTTATCCAGATATAGAATAAACAGACGAACTGACAACACACAACCCTGCTTGACGCCGATATTGACATTGAACCAGGGCGATATGTTGCCGTCCACCCGCACACATGCTTTGCAATCCCAGTGCATGGATTGCAAAGCACGCAGCAGACGCCCATCTATCCCATAACTGGGTAAAATGTCCCAAAGTTTCCTTCGCACAACTCTATCAAACGCTTTCTCCAAATCCACAAAACTGCAGAAAACCTTCTGGCCGACAGCCAGATGCTTCTTTACGATGTTGCAGAGTGAGAAAACTTGATCCATACATCCTCTTCCAGATCTGAAACTCCCTTGTGCCTGCCACAACATTCCCTTAGACTTTCCTTGCATTCTCCTTTCAATGATCTTACCATACACCTTCGATACTAAGCTGACCAAACTGATGGCCCTATACCTATTGCAGTCTATACGTGAACCTTTGCCTTTATACAAGGGCATGATGACCGCGCGCCGCCAGTCTTTGGGTACTCTACCGGTCCTCCAACATGTATTGCAGAGGACCCAAAAAGAGTCACAGACTGCAGGACACCGTATTTGATCATCTCAGCAGTCACTTTGTCTATTCCCTTAGCCTTTCCATTTTTCATACTTCTTATCGCCCATACGATCTCTAAAACTTATTAAAATTGATTATTTGATTATATTGAGTTTTTTCTTTCAAATTATAACTTCCTATAATTTTCATAAGCCTCATTATGATAGGAAATATTTTTCACTATCGTCTCCTTGAACTCGCTACGAAAATCAGTGAAATATCTCATAAAGTCTAGAGCTACGAGGACTGAAGCACTAAAATTAAACATTAAAATATTGAGATATTTTATGAAAGTAGAGGTATATTAAATTTGACTAAATAGCTAAAATATATGGACATCTCTTTAAAAGAAAAAAGTATTTTTATATGGAAAACAAATTAGTTGTTTAATGTGAGTGGCATTGTTAATAATTTAATAAGTTAGTAATTATGAGTGAGTATCATCAAACAAGAACGTT
The DNA here is from genome assembly GCA_036924255.1 of Apodemia mormo. NCBI lineage: Eukaryota > Metazoa > Arthropoda > Insecta > Lepidoptera > Riodinidae > Apodemia > Apodemia mormo. The sequence goes on along the minus strand of JAUPFN010000003.1, from coordinate 28,203,434 downwards.
TGAAATATGTAATATATAGCTAATTTTTACAGAAAAAATGTAGCGAAAAATATTTGACTGCCTCGTTGGTCGAGTGTTTAGCGAACCTATGAATCGATGGGCTTGGGATCTATTCCCGAGAGCGACAAAGGTTTGTGTGGTGAGCATATGTTGCATGCATGTGGTGTTTCTGGGTTTGGGTGTTTATTATGTATGTAACAGTATTTATATATGTATTTTTAAGTATTAGTGTCGTTGATTAACACCCACAATATAAGAAAATTTGCTTACTCTGGAGTTAGATCGATTTGTGTCGTTTGTCCAGCAATATTATTATTATTATTTATTATTCATTTCGAATTATAAACTACAGTAACTTTTACTTTTAAAACCACTTTATAAAACCAACTGATAATAAGCGCAGTTACCTGGAGTGGGTAATAAATAAGATTAAGTCAAATACCCCAAGTCAAGAATGCTACTTTATTGATGGTAATGGGACGATTATAAACAGTACTGTCCTTTGAAAATATCTGAGTCGTTTAATAATTTCCTTATTGAACAACCTAGTAGTAGTTTCATTAACTCTAACTGTAATACAAAACATACAATTCATAAATTAATCCCAAACTCTATGTTTTTTAGATCCATGTCTATCAAGTGATATTATAAGCTGTATTAAACCAGTGAGAAATTCTAATAGCACTGGTTGAGAAGAATTTTCTACAAAAGGTATTAAATATGTTGCTCCAATAATAGCTCCAGTACTAACTCATATTTTTAACTTATGTGTGGATAATCGTACATATCCAGATAAGTGTAGCGGGCTTAATACGCAGACTTTTCTCCGTATTAAGACCGGTACACAAAAAGGGTCGCTGAGATTATATGGGTAATTATAGACCTACTGCGCTGTTATCGATATTCTCAAAGGTATTTGAAAAAGTAATTTATAATAGATTAAGTAAGTTTTTTGAGCAAAATAATGTTTTTACAGATTCTCAAAATGGTTTCAGAAAAGGCAAGACAATAAATATAGCTATATATGATTGCTTATCTAAAATACAACTTAGATAAACGATTACCCGTAGCAGCTTTGTATATAAATATTTCAAAAGCGTTCGATCGTGAAATACAATATTCTGTTAGACAAATTATTTGCTAATGGAATAAGAGGTAATGATAAAAGCTTACTTATGCAATAGATATCAAATAAATGTTATTAATAAACTGTGTGCTAAAAATCAAAGATTGTAAAAAACTATTGTCACAAGTCAAAACCAAGACGGGATTATTCTTGGTTTTGATTTAAATTAAAATTATAGCGTGGCCCAAGGGAGTGTGTTAGCACCGTTGTTATTTTTGATATATATTAATTATTTACCTGAAGTAACGGAAACCCCCGTCATATTTTTCGCAGACGATATTACGGTTACGCTTAGTAATGGTAGTAATGATGATAAGGCTTAAGAACAGAATATAAATGACACATGAGAACGAGTGATACGATGGTTAGAGAACAACAATTTAAGAATTAACGTAGAAAAGACAAAAATCATGAATTTCAACTTGACTCAAAATTACAATCTTAACATAAATTAAAATATTACCAACAAAAGTAATCAAATAAAGTAAACAGACAATATAAAACTTTTTTAGGATTGGAAATAGACAGTAACTTTCTTGGAAGTTCCACATAAATTCTTTATGTAAAAAAATGAATAAATAATAATGCTTTGCGCTTATTAAGAAAAGTTGTGAGTCAAAATGCTGTCCTAGCAGCTTTATTATTTTGGAATTAAGATATGACATGTAAAAATATTACTATATGAGTTTATGCTTAGTATATTTGAATAAATATCATTATTTTAGTAATTAAATTAATTCAATTTTTAAATTGAGAATGTAATTATATTTTATAATTACATTCTCAATTTAATTATAGTATATAGTTAATATTTCAATTTGATTTTATAATTATCTGTACGCCAAAACGGCAGATCGTAGCGTTCTTATTAACATTATGTACTCGTATATTCATATGTAACTCCTTCACCTACTACCACAGAATAAAAGAGTTTAAGTTTGAGTACCTAGTGTTATATAGCTTATATTTCAACTGGCACTGATCATTCATTACCATAAGAAGAGCCGTCTGTTAGGTGATAAAAATCTATATTAAGTATTACTTGAATATACTTAAAGTAATATAAAAAACTCACTACAGATTAAAATACATTTTATTAGACCATTACAAGAGTGTTCAGCTCTAAAAGCACCCATTCGCAACTTTACGCTTGGTTAGTCATCGCCCGATTTGAAAGCTATGGCTTTAACACCAAAATATGGCATTCCTGTATTAGTGAATTTGTAATATATTTAAAAATTCCATGTTAGCTTGCTTAATATTTATTTAAACATTTATTAAAGTTAACATTTTTGTACGAATTTGCATCTACGAGGTTTTTTGCTGGTACCTTCCTCGTAGAACCAGCTTTCGGCAGTTCCGCCTACAGTAACTTCATTATTACGACGATGAATAAAATATATTTAGAAATTTGAATAAACGTGTTTTGAATAAGTTTTATTTTGAACCAATGGAATTTGTTCGATTGGATCGATTGTCCAAAAATTTGTAACGCTTCACCATTGTAAATTATATATATTTTTGAATGAAATTGGAATTTAGGAAAGTCGACTATATTGTACCAGTTTTAAGAAACCCATTCTTAATTGCATCATTAAGATACTTAAAAAAATATTATAGTTAGTAATTAATACTCTAGTTATCTAGGTATGATAAATAAAATAGATAAATATAATAAGTTGTATTTACCTAATATGTATATTATAATATTAGGTAAATATAACTTATAAATAGGTATATTAAGTGAATATAATAAGTTATCTAGGTATGATAAATAATATTTGTCAATTATAGTACATCTCATCAAAACACCAATGTGAAATGAGAGCCAAGTTCAATATTAGAGTATGTGTCTCTGTCGACTTCGCAGACAAAAGAATTGAGATCTATTTGAGTGTCAAGTTTTGTAAATAAACTCCTAAAATTTTAGTTACAAAAACCTGCAACAAGCTAAAATAAATTTATAAATCAATTTATTATTTCTTGATACTTGTACTACCACAGTGTTTTCGCCTACGGACAGACGATTAGTGCTAGTCATACACCCTTTAGTGTGCTTTCTGTTCATACTGTACTTATTTAACCAACAGTTTGTTAAAAACTAGCAAAGTCAAATTTTGAACTAGTAATATAAGTTTAAAAACTTATATTACTTACTTTTGAAGTAGCAAATACTATGGTCGTACCAAGAAATAATAAATTATTCCATAAATTTATTTTAGACTAGCTGTACTCGCGACTTTGTTCGCGATTACCATCCATGCAGAGTAATTATTCGCATTTCACCACTGTATTTTTCATATTCAGCAATACTCTGGACGGTGAAGCACTTTCACCAAGAAAATAACTTTTTAGTGTGGATTTGATAACACGTTGACTTTAACATCTAACCTTGTGCCTTGTGGGGCTTTAGATAGTGTTTTACTGATGTCACTGCAAAACAACAGAGTTCCAAACATAGGCCTGTCGTGATGACTTATATTTTCTACATTTAAACTTGCAGTTTTCTTTGTCTGCCATTGTATAGTCATTCCATATGACTATATTTGACTAAAGATCATTTTTGTAAAACCTATTTTTTATTGGAAGAAAGGTCACACATCTGTAATGCAAATATTGTCATCTTATAGATGGCTGGGGCTATCCTTCCACCGGATAAAAATGGCGCAACTAAACGACGGTACTGCCAAGGCAATCATATCAGCCAAGGGACTGCGAATTTGATCTTTGTTTGTACAAAAAACATTCGGTCGTCGTCGTTCAAAGTTCGGTAGAATATTTTTATTCCGATTTGTTTACGGCGTTATCACTTACTCAATTGATAGTCATCCACTGTTAACGGCTACACGGTTTAGTTAATTTATATTTGTTATCCATACTAATATAATAAAAGCGAAGGTAACTCTGATTGTTAGTCTGTCCGTCTGTCTCTTCTTCACGCCTAAACCACTCAATCGATTTGGATGAAATTTGATACAAAGATAGTTTGAGACCTGAGAAAGGACACGGGATAGCTATTGTTCCTGAAATCCGAAAGGAACGGAGCTACCGCCCGCGTTGGGTGAAACCTGAAAAGACTACTTTTATTTTTAAAAAAATCCTCGGGATGAAGTCACGGACACAGCTAGTATGTGCGATGTCTGTCACGCCGTAGCCGGTTTTAGAGCAGTTGACCCGGTCACCAGTCATTTAGGAGTTACCGTGTCCGAAAAATGTCGAGAAAAAATGTTTTTCAACTTTGAGATTTTTCAACTAGTTAATTTTGTCCCAAGACAACATTTTTTGAGCTTGCATAAACTGCGGTTAATGCTGTTTGAAAGATCAAGGTCAATAAAATCGCGCAATAAAGTTACAGCTCTAAAAATTAAAATGATAATTTTTGGTTTCAATAACCTTAGATATTTACATCATAACAACTTACAAAGTTTTTTGAGGGAAAAACATTGAAAGTGGAAGTATTGGCTTGTATCTAGAGTTCTTAAAGAGCAAAGACGATTATTCAAGCTGTTTTTAAAATCCATGGTGTATATTTGATCATTTAACAATCGCTGACTCCTCTGCAGTGGTCTAAATTTGACAACAGGCCTATCAGTCAGGGAGAAATAGTATCTGCTTCCAGTAAGCCTTCCATTAAGCCTAATATTTTGACCTTGTATGAGGTCAAGGACATTTTATTTACAACAAATAAGTAAACGGTTTTCGAAATTTTTTGCCAATATTTCGGTAAATATCCGTGTTTCAACATGAATCTTAATAAATTTTTCCTTTTTTCCATTGTGGGAATTCGCAATTTTGTTTTTATGTCGCAAAATTAGCATAACGTAACTTCAACGTAAAAAAGATAAATTATTCTAAATTATATAAATCTTTTAATTATCTAATTTTCTAATAAGATATCATAAGAGAAAAAGTAATACCTTTTGCTTATATATATATATATATATATATATATATATATATATATATATATATATATATATATATATATATATATATATATATATATATATATATATATATATATATATATATATATAATATTATATTGGCATTGTAATTTAAAAACAAATTAGACTTTGCCAAAAAATCTTATGTTGTTAAAAATATTTACAATACAAAGATATCCCGTTGAGCGAGTCCTTAAGCATGATAAACAGCCAAGGGTTTTTTTTATTACTAACAAACTACAAAGCCATGTGTTAATTTAATATTTTTGGTTCTAAGTAAAATAAAGGAAAGTACTTCTTTTTTTAAACATTTTGTCTAATGTTCTTCTGTAAAATTTTGATTTATTTCGTTCTGGATTGAAGTTATACACGTTCGTATTTTCTACTTAACAATTCAAAGTTGCAAAGAAAATGTTGTCTTGATATTTTCGAGCGCGTCTGAATTTTCTTTTATTATGGAGAAAATGATGTAAGAATTACGAAAAAAGTATAATCTGTCAATTTCCACAACCCAAAGCTATCTTAATTTTGTTTTCTTTTTCTGCCATAGTTACCCTCTTCTATGGAAAGGGATTATATTTGGTGGAGATCATTAACAGTATGCGAGGTACTCCCTCCTATGTTAATCTGACGCGCTCGAGTAAATACCAAAATCCCCTCTTGGGCTTCCCTACTATTAAGAATAAAATTGTTACTAACATGGATCCTTAATTTCAGCTTAAGTTCTAATGGTGTTTCTACATTAACTGATATTGCCAGGAGAGCTATCTACTTGTTTGTATAAATGATATGAAAAAAAAGTTAATAAAATGTAACACCAAGAAGTAATATTATTGTCCAGAATTACATTTTTAAAGATATTGCTTCAGCTACAAAATAAATGCTACAACATCTTTTAATAAAAGCCCAAGAAAACCTATTATGTAAATGAAATGTGAGTTTCATTGGGAAATAAAAAAAAACTTGGACGCTTTCAGTTCGGTTACAGCTTTCTCTAGGCTCAATAGTATACTATAACAAACATAAGATAACCGTAAAACATTTGTTTATTGATGGGTCTCTGATAAGATTTTCTTAATATCCCCGGGATTTAAACAATAAGTGTATCTTTAATATTTTGTATGGGAATCTTCTTTTTTTATATCATTAGATAGCAACCAAACAGACAGCTCTTCTAATGGAAAGAGAAACAATCGCCTATAGACACTAAAGATGTTAATGGTGCGTTGCTCTACACGTGGCGGGATGCCAATGCTACAAGCATAAGTCTACCGGCTTACTTATCCTCTAAATCGGAACACGACAATGACAAAGCGTCGACGCTACTGCGATAGGAATAGATAAGGCGGTGATACCAAATACCCGGGCGAGACGTTGCAAAAATCTACCACCTAGTAGTCACGATGGTAGTGTCACGTGTCGCCTTTTACGTCCTGCCAGGGAGAACGGCAGTTGGCCTATTTTTAAGGAGCTCGGATCAATACATGGGGAAAAAGGACAACTTATTACGGTTTAAGTTAATATAAAATCTATATCTACATTGTAATATTATTTTTTTTTATTTATTATTTTACTATATTATTATTTTATCGAACGAAACATTGTACAGAATAACATCAAATTGGCATTCTGTTTTCAAATACGCTCTTGGGGAAAAATAAAAGAACTTAGTCCGCCATTTTGATTCGTGCTGTGTGTTATGTGTTGATTGCAGTTTATGATACAGGTTAATTTAAAAGTGTTTTGGCGTATTAATCAACAATTAAACTTTATTTATAATCAAGATTAGTTCAAGATCTAACAGTTTAGATAGTAATTTAAAAAAAACCGTAAATATCAATTAATAAAACATGTATTTCGTTAACGACCAACTTGATGATACCAGCGCTTTGGGTATGACGGTACCTATTTTTATTTATTTTCGTAAATTTTATTGTTGATATCTATGATCTCAGAAAAAATCATGTAATGTGAATGTGAAATATCCTAAACAACATTTAAAAAAAAATTAACATAGCTGTAAAATTAAAAAAGAAATAAATTATTTAAAAATTACGAAAAAAGCTACGTATTAATTATGGAAAAAATATATTAATATTTATGTAAATAAATATTTTTGTACTATAATATATGTTGTTTATTTTTTTCCCGTATGTATATGTTTACCAATTATATAAAAAAATATAAAAAGCATAGGTCATCGATTTACTTTTTGAATTAAAAATCCTCGACTAACAAGTAGTCATATTTTTCTCAAAGTGTCGTGTTACACCTAAATTATTTTTTATCTTAAGCCATTTAAATTCTCACACTAGTGTATTGCAGTGCTCAAGACCTCTTAAAAAATATACGCTTTACAGTATCGAATTCAATCCAAACAACTCATAAACCATTTTTGTGACCACGGTCCACTGGAACGAACTCGGAACGTGTGCGCTTAACGGTTCGTGTTTTTTTAGAAAAAAATGCGAAAATGGCTGGTATGAGCGGCTATACTATACTATAATATATTACTATAATATATACTATACTATAATACTATATTATCATATATTATAAATACGAAAGTTTGGATGTTTGGATGGATGTTTGTTACTCAATCAACAAAAGCTGCTAAACGGATTTGAATGAAATTTGGCACACACGTAGATGTGATGACCTGAAATAGCATATAGGCTTCTTTTTATCCCGCAAAAATTAAGTGATCCCACGGGATTCGCCAACACTTTTATAATGCAGCGCTTCAGGTTAATTGAAGAAAACCCCCAGATTATCTATGAGACAATTCAAGGACTATTGGGGATTGGTATGAGCAAATTCAGAAAATTATACACGAAGAATTGAAAGTTCAGACTTTGTTGTCGTTGGATCCCTCATGAACTTGCTGCGGAGCAGAAGCGGGCTCGCGTGGAATGGTGCTAACAGATGCTACTGAAGTACGACCACGGATAATCTCATGCTGTTTATAACATTGTCACAGGAGAAGAAACGTGGATTTATTTTTTGACCCCGAAAAAATACAGCAATCTTGTGATTGGGTGTTTGAAAATGAGAACAGGCCAACAAAAGTGAGACAAGCGAGAAACGTTGGTAAAAAAAGATCGCGTTTTTTTCTCAGCTACGGGTCTCATCTGTACAATTCCACTTTAAGATCAAAAGAGTGTTATACCGAGTGATATTCGACCATTTGTTTACCTATTGTGTTAGAAAAAGTTCGCAAAAGACGACCCAAAAGCCGCATTCTCCTACACCATGATAACGCTTCTTCACACACGGCCAACAAAACAAAGTCATTTTTAGCTTCCGAAAAAGTACATCTCGTCACTCATCCTGCGCATAGCCCCGACCTAGCACCCTGTGATTTCTGCATTTTCCCCAAAATAAAAGATTTGATGAGAGTTTTTACTTTTACCAACTCCGAAGAGGCAGTGATAGCGTTCAATTAGCACGTAGAAAACATGCCTTCAGATCTGTCTGATCTGATCTGCGATCGAACCATTTTTTAAAACAGGAGGACCCTCCTGTTTTAAAAAATGGTTCGATCGCATGAAAAAATGTTTAAAATATAAAGGACATTATTTTGAAAAGCAATAATCACAATATTTTGGTTATAACATGTTGTTTTTTTAAGTCACACAAAACTTATAGTGTGACCTACGTATCATATTAGGCTAATGCTGGGATTAAGATTGCCACCTGCAACTTTTTGATTTAAGGGTTACCAGTATCAAAAATATGGGGTTTAGATTTTACGGAAGATAATTAAAATTGTATTATTTTATGAAAAAATCTTATTTTTATTTCTATTATACTTTAAATTTATATTTTTGGCAGAGTAAATAGCCATTAACAGATTTTTTTACATTTGTTTCACAAATGTAAATAACCTGTAAGCCGGTTAAATCTGCGGGCCTTCCCTGACACTTTCCGTTAAATTGAGGTATTTTAAGCTCAAATAAGCGAAAACATTGATTTTTGAAAGTTTGTAAAAATTATAGTATTTTAATTTTCGAAAATATTATGTACCTAAATTTTTAAAATGATGATCGATTTTGAATATTTGAGTGGCATTTAACGCAATTTTTGAGCTTTATATTGTTATATTAGCCATAAAGTCGATACTTAGGTTAAAAAATGTCGACGAAATGTCAAAAAAAAACTTTCAAAAATTTTTGCTATTGATAAATCCCGAACGAGTTAACCGATATTATTTCGATTTACACATTCCACATTTGACGCAGTTTTTAAATAGAAGATCTGATCAGCTTTTTGAAGAAATCGGTATATAAGCCTGAAGTTACTTTAAAAATACGAAGTAATTCAGTGTAACTTTTGAAAATTTAAGTCGATTTTCATGTTTGAAAATGTAATGGACGAAGTTTTTTAAGTACAAAAATATTATAGATAACCAAAAAATCATTAGTTAGTTGTAATTTCGAAGTCATGTTGAAAAACCACATTTTACGAAATTTTTGTCAACAATAACTCCCGAACGAATAAATCGATTTTTTTGAGGAAATGAGTTGATTAGATTTTGTACTTAATCGGTAAATTAATTTAGAAGTTATTATAAAAAAACATTGTTTTCCAAAAGAGGAAAATATCGAAAAAATTTTTTATCCAAATTTGTCCGAATTAGTCCAAATTTTCAGAAAGTCTAAAGTTAAGCGGAATCCAATCGAATGCCATCAGCCGCGTTTCGATCGGTCAAGCCGTTCAAAAGTTACGAGATGTTTACACACACACACACACACACAGACACACACACACACACACACACACACACACACACACACACACACACACACACACACACATACATACGTGGCGGAAAGTTAAACATTTTTACATGTTAAACAGACGAATACACGAATGGAATAATCAAAATCAAACAGCCACGGCGGGTTAGATAGAACGCTCGCATTTACTCGTAGATGCGTGGACCAGGCATGATGGAAATTGTAAAAATACAAGCTTTATTTACGCCGTATTTAATTTTGAATATTACTTTTTTTTAATATTTAATTTTCTTGTAGCGCGAAAAATGGCGTAACCCGTAAAATAAGGGACATTGTGCCACTCTAGATTATATGACAGTTTAGATGCCAATAGGTAATCGAAATCCAAAAACAAAAAAGTATATTCATGCCCGTATCTCTGAAAAGTTAGGCAGAGGTACAATCACTGTGCATCCACGATTAGTCGAATATACGTACGGCCGGTTTCCGAAACGCAAATTAATTTTAAAGCTACTTTTTATCCCAGAAAAATTAGGTGATCCCGCGGGATTCGCTAAAAACTTTTATAATGCAGCGAGCTGCACGCTGCAACTAGTATAAATAACTTGTAAAGAGAAATAATGATTAAAACTGTATTACGATATTATAACGATAAAAACATTATTACAAAGATTAAAAGAGTTTTTTGTGGAGAATTCTCAAGTAACTTGCAACGGAATTCAATCAAAATGGAACTACTTATCTGATGTTCTCGAGATGTAAGAGACAGTTCTGCAAACTTGATGCGCTTAAGGAAACGCGGAAAAGTTTTAATCACTGTCTTATAAGTAAAAATTTCTTACATTTTGTCAGTAAACAGTGAAAAGGCGAATGCTTATAATCTTTACAAAACTGTTACTTTTAATAAAACATGCTAATTTTATTACCGTCTTGTATGCCGCTTTTATGCTGTCAGCTGGGTTGTTAAAAGAAATTGTCGTAGGATACCTTTATATTCTGTATACTAACTAGTTCCTTTCATTCTTTTTCACTTTCCCAAATATATGCAAAGTTAAAGCTTATCCCTTGTTAATTTGGAGAAATCGCAACATAACCAGAACCACAAGGAGGCTTACACTAACTTTTCCCATATTCCTGTATTCTTAAGGAACGTGGACTCTGTGTGAAATCGAAAGAAAAAATATAGACATTCTAGAAATGTAGTATTAGAGAGAGTTACCATAGGCCTTAATTCACATAAACGTCTTATTACCTAAGAACTGGGCATCGCGCAACTTCTATCATCATAATATTCTCGCCTCCTTAGTTGTTTTAGCCTCGTTTAAAAACGAGATAAAAAGTATCGGAGTAGTGTCTTCAAGTCTGCTGTATTTAATATACTCTATATACAGGCTGTTTTTTTAGTCGTGGGACAGAATCAAACCCGTGAAAATTCACGCTTATACGGATACCTACATATCGAATAAACATCTCAAAAAAATAAAGTGTTAAATAACCAAGAAAACGGTAATTGAAAAATTGTCAAAAGTCTCGTAACTCATGGTTACAGTTACACTGGTGTTTACGATTCACAAATCATCAAAATAATATCAGTAGTAGGTAGGTAGATAATTTAAATTTAATCTACCTCTCTGTTTTAACCTAGTGTGAATTGTGATTCGTTTTCGTTCGTTCGTTTAGTGAGAAAGGAATAGCAAAACTATCTAATCACTAAATAATAAGAAATGTTTTAAGCCTGTTATAATTTTAAAAAACAAACTAGGCACGAATAAATGTGTAACTGCTAATATTTACTTTAGTATTTCTGGCGTAAATGGAATCATCCTCTTTACAATGATCGAACTTGATTAATTTTTTATTAACGACATTTTACAATATTCTCAATTATTTAATTATTCCTCTGTATTTGGCGATTTGGAACACATAAACATTACGTAACGCACAGGCACGGGATGGGCATGGTATATCATAAACCCAATATTCTTGGAATACTGATAAGATGACATTATTATTATTAGTCAAACACAAAATTCTTCACACTAGGTAGTAGAGTTCTATATTGTCTCACCCGGGTCTGGTACCACTGCCTATTCCTGCTGCAATAGTGTCAGGGTTAATCACTGTCGAATTCCGGTTTGGAAGGTAAGGTAGCCGGTAAACTTATGCATGTGACATTAGACCTCGCCACAATATAGCAACGCCTGGTGCGTTGCTATATGCGTCCTGCCGCAATAGCGTCAGTGCTGGTCACTGTCGTATTCCGGCTTGGAGGGTAAGGTAGCCGGTAAACTTATGCATGTGGCATTAGACCTCGCCACAAGATAGCAACGCACCATTAACATCTTTGGTGTCTATAGGCGATGGTTGACTCTTTCCATCAGGAGTGCCCTCTACTTATTTGCTATCTTATGATATTCAAAGGAAAAATACGCGAGGTGATTTATTGCATTACGCGGAAACACTGGCACAACTGAAAGTGTAGGGCTGCGCAACCAGTACTGGCGCTCGCCACATTAACTGTTATGTAATTTGCGCTAACGTAGCGTTCATTATCCCACGAGGCGCGTATATACGTATCTACAGGAATATGATTATCTCATTTTTAATTATTTTATGGGATAATTAGGTCAAAAACTAAGATTATATATTTCATAGATATTTAGGCTCAGAATCGAATACTGACTTCACCCCTTCCATAGATCCCATGGCTAAAAAACAACCTATACATATATAATTGTAGTACTTTTTTGCGAGAATTTCGTTTTGCCCTTCTCGTCCTGAATTCGCTTTTTTTACTTTTTTATTTTCACGCTACGCAATGTAAAGCGTACAGTGTACATTGTTTTATAATGTTGTTTATATTTTTCGACCCATCCGTTTATTGTGCGGTATTGCGGTATGTGACTGACTGTTTTTGGAACTGCCATTGTAGAGTATTAAAATAAATCAAATTTTACAAAGTAAGCCAAAGCCAAAAAATAGCAGAGGCTCTTATTGAGTGAATTAGTATTCGTTTCTCCTGAAGATACTTCGGTTGCGAAGTGAAACGTATGTTGAGTGTATATTTTGTATGCCTTTGCTGTGGCTGTTGACGTAGTGGAATGTGTCTTCTTTATTTTACACTTCATTCCGTTTTTCACACTGCTTTTTTAATTTTATTTCAATAACATCGCAGGCGACACGTGAAAGCCAGCGAAAGTTTGGATATGGGATTGTTTTCTTCTTTGGTTTAATATTAATAATTTTTATAAATTGGCTCCGCTTCAGTATTATGTATTTACTAATGTTATGTTTCACACGGCTCATGAAAATGATTTAAGCATTGTAAGGAGACATTTTGGCGGAGCAATGAATGTCTAAAATTACCGAATGGGTTGCTTTTATGCTTCGTAACAACAACTAAACAAGTCCTTGGCTATAAAATACTATGGCAATATCGCAAGTCATGTCCAAAGAACAGATGAGTTTCTTATAAAAACACTATTTTATGTACAATATTATTTATTTACAAAAGTCTAAGTATAATTTGTTATATTATAGCCTCAACAGTCTAGCAGTACCCACGCATGAGGTCTTGGATTTGAATTTCACGTCAGGCAATTGCTTTTTTATTCTTCTTTCTCTCATTTATTCTTTTTTATTCTTCTTTTTTCTGACGATGGAAAGTGTATAATATACTTTAGATTATTTGATATACACATATCACTTTTAACGTAATAATCAAACACAATTAAGTTTTTTCATAGAATAGCAAACAAGCAGAAAGCAGATTGCATATAAGTATATTAGTAACCGATGCGCTACAATTTGTAGCATCAAAAATAATAATAAATAACTCGATGAAATGTACTTATTGACAACATTTCATTTTTTTGACACTCTTATATTATATTTTTAACTGAAACTAGATTGAAAAATAGGATACGCGTATTTTTTATTTTCTCAAAACTCATTAATTTTGATATTTATTTTAACTTTTAAAATTCTTCCTATTCTAAATAGACGTAAGTGCCAAATGACGTCATTTATACGGCTAAATGGTGCCACGCCTTTGCTTTTTTGACCCGACCAAAAATCATTTGTCATCTATGACATTTATCAAATCAACATCAAGTGTTGAAAATTATTAAACCGTTGTTTACATCCTATTAATTAATATTATAAATGCGAAAGTTTGTGAGTATGTATGTATGGATGTTTGTTACTCTTTCACGCAAATACTACTAAACCGATTACGATGAAATTTGATATGTAGATAGCTAAAGACCCAGAATAACACATAGGCTATTTTTTATCCCGGAAAAGTTGGGTGATCCCGCGGGATTCACTAAAAACTTTTCAATGCAGCGGGCTGCACGCTGCAGCTAGATTGATTATATTTCTACAAAGCGTTCTAGTTTGCAGTAATATTCTTGCGAAATATCAAATAAATCCAGGTGTTGATTACAAATAGAACAGAGTGGAATCGCTGAAACAGGTCTTTGATAATTTTCTAACACAAATAAACAATACGGAATATTTGACATTATCGTATGTTGTAGTACTGTAGTAGGTACTGTACTCTTGGTATGGTAACATTCCCATTATACTTTTTAAACAATGTGTTTTAGCAAAGCAATCACCTCATTCTGCCATTTAAGTGACGTCATCACATGTTTCTTCATTATAATTTTTTTTCTCCAGTACTGTTCAAACTTAATCCAATACCTTGGGTGATCGTTTTTTAAATATTAAAAATATGATGCAAAGAAAATGTGCTAAAATTAGGCGGCCTCCCGCCTCCCTATAAATTCAAAAGTTTGTAGAGATGTTTGGATGTAAGCGCATTAGCACGATGGATTCTAAATATTGCAACTTATAGAGAGTATTTTTTATTATAGAAAATAAATGTTTTAAGCATTAATCGGTTTTTAATTCTCAATATGATAGTATATATTAAAGAAATGCGGTGTCTAAAGTTCTCCCGTGACAATTTTTGCCGTATATAGTTTTGGATTTTCTTCTTGTGTTCTTAGTCATATAAAAAACTTTTATCTAGGCAACATTATATCAAGAAACATTAGAAATATCTTTGTCTTGATACACACAGATATTGCTACCAGTTTAATGCTTAAAGTTGCTTCTGCTTACGACAGCGCTGGGTGCGATTCGACTCAGGAAGAGCGCCGTAAATTCATGTATATAATTTGAGAACTTGTACACGGCTACTGTAGGCCAATTCCCGTGATTGTAATACGACTAAACCGCTATTTATTTTGTATGGCTTGTATGCGTGTTAAGTTAAATGTATTTATAAGGATATTATAGTCGTTTTCTCTCATGACCTACATAGGATTTACTAAGAACTGACTACGGCTTTACAAAAGTAAAATGAGAACAGCATCTATTAAAAAATAGGATTAGTTTTTTGTATATATTGTAACATTTGTTATTTCCATTTTTCCAATATTAGTACAATATTTTGGGTACATAAATGTTTAAAAATGTTTGTAAAATTCAAAAATCAATAAAAATGTAAAATAAAGAAAACTACCACTAGACTGATTTCTTCCTTGTGCGTTACAAGTCTAAGGGTATATATACAACGATTTATCTGTTGGTCTGTTACGGCACGGTATTCGCCAATTTTCAAATATCTCATTTTATTTGCAATAATTGTGGAAAACAAATTCACTTTTTTTGTTCAGGCCCTCGCATCTGGCCTCCCACACCTTTAACATAATATAACCATCTGATTCACGGTTGCCATTTTTTTGCACTACACCAATAAGATTTTATTATATCGAAGGATAACAAACAAACAAGGGGATGGCTCTCCTGATGAAAAAAAGATGTTTAGATGGACAACAACAGATGGTACTATATTCAAGATTATTTCAAACTAACTTGAAGTCGTTTTACCGACATGAATATTGCCAACGTTAATGTGTTGCAAACTTCACGTAGATGTTGATTGCGTAAGTCAGTTGATTTTGATTTCAGTTTTAAGTTGGCAGTGACCAATATTACTCCAGGGAGAAGAACACCAACTTCATACCAAAAAGGTGGTTACAAAATATGCCAACTACCGACACTAGTGGGACCATTTGATAAGTTTCTAAACGCGCAAAAATTGGAAAATCTAGGTACTTCCCTTCATGTATCTACCAGATTATTCTTATACCAAAATAAATCACTAATTTCTCGGTAAACAAATAAATTTCAGGCTCATGAACTGGGAATGTTTTTTCGTGTCATAGGATAACTGCACATAAGCAGAGGATTCTAATGAAAAATGACCATAATCTGCTAAATACTAAATGTGTTAGTTGTATGTTGATAAAGAAGAGTGTGTACCGGCAACTGCTAATCTCAGAGAAAACGCCGTTATATATATATATATATATATATATATATATATATATATATATATATATATATATATATATATATATATAATATGTCGGCCAGAAGGTTTTCTGCGGTTTTGTGGATTTGGAGAAAGCGTTTGATAGAGTTGTGCGAAAGAAACTTTGGGACATTTTACCCAGTTATGGGATAGATGGGCGTCTGCTGCGTGCTTTGCAATCTATTTACTGGGATTGCAAAGCATGTGTGCGGGTGGACGGCAACATATCGACCTGGTTCGATGTCAATATCGGCGTCAAGCAGGGTTGTGTGTTGTCAGCTCGTCTGTTTATTCTATATCTGGATAAGTGTCTCCAAAGATTGAGGTCATTGAATGTGGGAATGCGCATGAGTGATCTAGTGGTGAACTGCCTGCTTTATGCAGATGACGCTGTACTTTTAGGCTCAACTCCATTTGAGCTGCAAACACTGGTCACAGTTATGAATGAAGATTGTAAGAGTATGGGCTTACATTTGAATGCGAAGAAAACTAAAGTTTTGGTATTTGAAAGAGAAGCAACCAGAACGGACGTAAGAGTTGTGGTCGATGATGTAGTGCTGGAACAAGTGGATGAGTTTGTATATCTTGGATGTGCTTTTAGTAGGGATGGAAGGTACACCGCTGATGTTGAAAGAAGAGTGTGTGCAGGGAACAGAGTGAATGGAGCGTTAGGGAGATTACTTAATAGCACAATTTTAAGTCAGGGTGCCCGTCTAGCCCTGCATAATCATGTGCTTATCCCAACGCTATTGTATGGAAGTGAGAGTTGGGTATGTCAGAAAGGGCATGAAAGTAGAATCAACGCGGTTGAGATGAGGTCGCTAAGAAAAATATGTGGTATGACACTCGCGGACCGAGTTCGTAATATCGAAGTGAAAGAGAGGTTAGGTTTGAAAGAAAGTGTCGGTGTAAAGATGAGAAAGGGCATGCTCCGTTGGTTCGGACATGTAGAAAGAATGGTAGATGAAAGGTTAACAAAACAGATATACAACGCGAATGTGGAAGGATGTAGGTACCGGGGAAGACCAAGACTGACATACCACGATCAGATTGATCGAGTACTGTCCGAAGGTGGTGTCAAGAGTCTTCGCAACCGGCTTGTGTGTATGAAGAGAGTGATGAATGTGGAAGAAGCGAGACAAGCCTGCAAGGATCGTGATGTATGGCACTCGGTTCTCTCTGCCTACCCCGTAAGGGATCTGGCGTGAAGATATGTGTGTGTATGTGTATATATATATATATATATATATATATATATATATATAATGAATTATTTGTATAATAAACGATTAAAACGATTAACAGGGACCACTGTCAGTTTAAATATCATATTTTGTCACAATAAGTTACTGCCTAAAAATTAGGAGAATTACCGCTTTGTAAAGTAAGGCGAAACCACAGATGTTACCTTTGTACTCAGCAAACACTTTAACTTGCACAAATTTTGCTGTTTATGTTTCTCTTACTTTTTTATAATCCAACTTATAAATAAAGAAAGCGCTCATTTAGTTGTTAAGTAATGTTGTTATTATTATGACAAACTACTAGACAGGAAGAAACTAAAATTCCAGATGAAGTATCCATGTTAGAGAAGCCGCATCTTAGCTGCCATCAGTAGAGTCATCGACTTGTTTGCTATCTTACTCTTATAATAATATAAAAAAATGATAAAGTGTGTGTCCGGCCACGCGCAATGTAGGGTTCCGAAGTTGCTCATCACAATTCAGCGCAGGTTCACCGCCTATAAAACTTCTTCCAGTACATTTTATAAGTTGGTCGACTATAATTAAAAATATAGTAAGTTTTTCTTTTAACGTCAATATATTTACTACGACCGTGAATTTTTTTCACTCCCAAAACCAAACGTTGGGGGAAGGGACACTTGCCTCTAACAAAAATTAGCATTTTAAAGCTCATTATTTCACAAAGGAGACGCTTAACTGAAAAACTGTTTTCAGAAATTTACAATATTTTTAAAAAGCTATCTTACAATACCCCACATTATTGGATTCGCAACAAAAAAAATAATATCCCCGAATATTACGCATTACGCATTAATGGGGCCCGGGTTCAATTTCCGACTGGGTCAAACATTTCTGTGAGCATAGGTAGATGTTTCTATTTCTGAGTTTGGGTATTTATTAAATCAATTTACCATCTATATATGTAATTCTATGTAGGTATTATAGTCGTTGTCTGACACCCATATTATACTTAAGCAAATAATTTGGGGTTAGAGCAATTTTTTTTAATTAGTCCAGTAAAATTTAAAAAAAATGATTTTAATATACACATGGACGAAGCTGCACGGCTGCAAGTAATTTAAATTTACGAATTCCTAAAAGTAAATCGTTCCGTGCAATGTGTTTAGTAAAATTAAAATGCCTGCGAAATTAAACTTTCGCGGTTTAGTCATAATTTGATATAATTTTTAAGCGCACATTCGTACCGTAGTTGGTAAAGTAATATTTTCTCGTCTTTATTAAATCGTCAAGTGTAAGTAAGAACTTTGCGTAAATATTCACACAGTTTTCAAAAGATTTTAGTCCGTTCCGGTTTGTAAAACAAAAAACACAAGGTTTTCCTCTAATTTTGAATAATGTGTTCGCTCTATGGTTAGTTGATTTTTATTTTTCAATCTTTTAGCGATATTAAAATCTCCACGGCCACGAAAATACTTTGAATAACAGCGTTGAAGTATTAGTATAATGATAAGTAAATATATAACCGTTATGTAATATAGGTTTTACACGAAAAATAATTTTATGACAAATCCCTTACTCAAAAAACGTATACGCCTACACGCAAAAAAACTAAATGTTTTACATTACGCTTCAGGCAGACATGCCTTGCTGGCCCCATACAATTAAAATAAAATAAAAAAACTTTGTTGAATCCGGCTCGTTGCTGCGGCAAAATAATATTTCGACAACGGTGAGACGCACCCGCCATCTTTTATTTTATTTTATATGATTTTCTTATATCATTAGATAGCAAACAAGCAGATGGCTTTCCTGTTGGAAAGAAAAACCATCGCCTATAGACACGATTTGGCGCGATGGCAATGCCACAAGACCTTAACCTCCAAACCGGAACACGACAATGAAAAGCATTACGGCAGGAACAGGTAAGGATTGTACTAAATACTCAGGTGAGTCGTTGCGGAACTCTACTACCTAGTAGTAGGTAGTGACACGTATAGCCAGTTGGTCTATTCTTCAAAAGAGCTCGGACCGATAAGGAGAAAAGTTTATCGGCTATTTTGCCCTCGAAACTGGAACACGTGAGTGACAAGCATTAACGCTATTGCGTTAAGAATAGGTGAGGCAGTGGTACCAAATCCAGACGAGACAATACAGAACTCTACCACCTAGAAGCTTGACAGTAGTGACTCTCATAATCAATCGGCCGCCTTTTACGATCTGCCAGGCAAAATAGCAGTTGGCCTATTTTTCAAAGGAGCCCGGGACCATCACGGGGAAAAAACATATTGTAGGGGTGCAGGTAGGGATGAGGTAGTTAAATGAAGGGTGAAGGTAGGGAAAGATAGGAGAAAGGTGGGAGAAGTAAGGGAAAATTAGGGGAGGAAAGAAAAGGTCGCGGGAAGGTAGCGGGAAGGTAAGGGCAAGGTAGTTTTTACCAACGCCTAACTTATTTCTGACACAATAGCGTCAATGCTTATCTTTGTCGTGTTCTGGTTTACAGGATAAGATAGCCAATAGACTTCTATATGTAACATTGCTATTTTGCCAGACGAATTGCAACACATCATTGACATCTTTGGTGTCTATAGGCGATGGTCTCTTTCCACCAAGAACAATCTGGTGGTTTGGTACCTAATTATATTTTAAAAATAAATAATTGGAGGTAGCGAGAATGTAGTGGTAAGGTAGGGGAATGTTATTTACGGAATGGGAATGATTCACAATTGTAAAGCGAAACATCGATATTTATTAATATTAAAGATATCATTTGACTATTACTGTATTAAAAAAAACTATTGTAAATAAAAAACTGCCTAATCCTATTAATATTTTTCTCCCAATTAAACTAAAAGTACTGTTTATAGTCTATTCTAGGGATAGAGCGTAACAATCTCGCCTCGCTCCTGGATTGAAGAGGGGCATCGTCTGAAGTAGAGTGCGTGACCTTCGTGTACCGTGCAAGTTCTTCATGACTCCTCTCCCCCTGGGCTTCCTCTAATGGCGTCCTTTAATGTCCAACACCTCATAATTTTTTAGTGGGTTACCGGAAGATGTGCGTTTGTCAGGGATTATTTGGTTTTTGTGTCTTCTGAGCTACCTGTTCGATGTAGCATCGTTTATTAAGTAAACCAATCCACCAAATTTTTAATGATTGTCCCCATTTCCTACTTTAATTTGTCCTTGTTCAGAAAAAATTATACTTAATTTTCCTTCCCGGCTTAAATGTCTGTGTGTTTATTGCTTTGGCCAAACGACCTCTTACCTTACACTTTCGACATCTGTATTTACTAAGCCGGCATTGATCAAAACTATGATTATCAAGACCACACACTGCACATCTCTCGTTTCGGGGCTTTGCTCTGCACTTCATCGAACGATCCTGTCGAATTTAATACATAGGCTCGGCCTGCGTCTGCTGCAGAGGTGATGTCACGGTGGCACCGTCGCCCGCGCAACGCACGCTTTCCACTAGTTCCACCGCCTTGGCCAGGGTCAACTCTTTCACGTCCTGAGCAAACAGTTTATCTCGCTCCGGATCTGCTGGCATGCCCATTACAAATTAGTCGAGCAATGCCTCCTTCACATTACTAAATGCGGATAAAGTATGCCGTGAACCCTCAAAGTCTAGCTGCCCACTGTTGAAGTGTTTCGCCTGTTTGTTGAAAAGCCGCATGAAATTTATACCGTTCTCTAAATCCGCAGCGCTTTGGCGTAAAATGGTTATCTAACAAGGTAAATACTTTTTATACGATATTTCTTCTTGTTCCTTGGGTAAGGCGAGGTCTGCTGCCAGCTCGTATGAGTTGTCGTTAAATGCGCTTATCAGAATAGCTCATCTCTTGACTCCCCTAACGTCCATCTTGTCGTCGATATTGTTGGCAATAAACCATTGTAAGAGATGGCTTCTGTACCAACCCACCTCCAACCCCTCCAACCCTGAGTATCATACTTAAAGAAAGATAAAAAAATAGGCAAGGCTACCGCCCTGCCTATTTTTTGTTAGAAAGAGTTTTCGAGACCAAGGCGAGCAGTTTGCACTCTACCACATAGTAGTTATGATGATAGTGACAAATTTCGCCAATCGGTCGCCTTTTACAAACAGCCTAGCAGAATGGCAGGTGGCTTTTTCTTTAGATATAGCCCGGACCAACAAAGAGTATATTTAATACTAGCTGCAGCGTGCAGCCGGCTGCATTATAAGAGTTTTTGGTGAATCCCGCGGGATCACCTTACTTTTCCGGGATAAAAAGTAGCGTATGTGCTATTCCAGGCCATCATCTATCCAAAATTCATTCAAAATTTTATTCAAATCCGTGCAGCGGTTTTTGTGTGATTGAGTAACAAACATCCATCCAAACATCTAAACATCCAAACTTTCGTATTTATAATATTAATATAGATAAATTCGCCGTTTTATATATACTAAGGAAAAATAAATAGGAAAAAATAAGAAGTGAAGTACCACTACCCATGAATAATACACTACCAGAGGGCTTGTGTTGCGGCCTTTTAAAAATGTGCATGCTCTTTTCATGAAGGTTTCTAAGACGCCTAATTTAAATATATCATTATAATAATATAGTTTCTATTCTATGCAAGATTTATAGCTTCTACATTCAGAAAACCCAATCTATACAAATACTATCTCAAAGAAGGTGCTATGGCTTTATTTGTAATAGCTAAGACCTAGTTCAAGTTATTTAATATTCAGTTTTACGAAAATTCTCGGTAGCTTTCAGAACTCGTATAAAGTACTCATTTATCCTATATTAATATTCATATCCATATTTCATATACTTTAATATTACAAATGCGAAAGTCTGTCTGTCTGTCCATCTGTCTGTCTATTTGTCTGTCTATCTATCTGTCTGTCAGTATGTATGTCTGCTTATTACGTTTTGACGGCTAAACAGCTGAGCCAATTTTGATAAAAGGAGATTGATGTGGGTCCATACAAAGTTCACCTCGATCAACGCATGTTGATAGATGCTTATTGTATTGTAATGCAATATTAATTTCTTCTAAAATGTAAACCATCATTAGCTAACCTCATTCCTGACAGATATAAAACAAATGATAGTCATAAATTGTCTACATTAAGCGCAACTGAGGAATTGAAGTCTTTTACACCAGCTACTACCGCCGAAGTAATGAAAATCATTGATAGCTTAGACTCTAACACTGGATCTGGAATTGACGGTATAAATATTAAATGTTTGAAAAGCGTAAAAAAATCTTATTTGTACTGAGCTTACAGAGTGCATCAACAAATGTTTAGAGCAGGGAGTTTTTCCTGATAGCTTAAAGATTGCTAAAGTCACCCCATTGTATAAATCTGGTAATATATGCGACTGCAACAATTACCGGCCCATCTCCGTTCTCCCAGCAATTTCTAAAATTTTTGAGAAAATAATTATACACCCGTTTGGAATCATTTTTAAAATCAAACAAAATTCTCTATCACAAACAATATGGATTTCGACAAAGATCAAACACACTTTCAGCGACAGTTGACCTCGTTACTAAAATTAAAAACAAAATTGATCAAAAGCAAGTAGTTTTAGGTATATTTATAGATCTCAAAAAAGCTTTTGATACGATTAGCCCTAATATATTAATTCAAAAACTATTTGATATTGGGATCAGAGGCAGAGCATTAAACATATTTAAATCTTATTTACAAAATCGCAAGTAAATAGTTAAAATAGGTCAGTCACAAAATTGTCCCAGTAAAATCACGTATGGCGTACCACAGGGATCAATTTTGGGTCCTTTGTTGTTTTTGTTATACATAAATAACATCTGTCAACTCGGCCTTAAAGGAAATATTACATTATACGCAGATGATACAAGTATTTTTTATTTTGGGCAATCAATCGAGGCAATCATACCACAAGCTCAAAATGACTTAAATATATTGAATGAATGGTTTCAACTTAACCTACTTACTATCAATGTCGCTAAAACTAATTACATAATATTTGCTGCAAAAAAATAAAAAAATTGCTTCAAACTTACAACTTAAAATAAACGATCAGGTAATTGAAAAGAAAACACAAGAAAAATACCTTGGCCTTATTTTAGACAAACATCTTAGTTGAAAACCACACATAGAAAAAATTAAAAGTAAGTTGATATCATTAACAGGAATCCTACATACTATTAAAAGAAGTCTACCTCAAAAAGTTCGTCATATTATATATAATTCTTTAATTAAACCACATATTAACTATTAGTATATATAGTAGAAATCTGGGGTACGGCAGCAAAAACAAATGTAGATATAATTCAAAAAGCGCAAAATAGACTAATAAAAACTTTATTTAATTACAAATTTCGAACTCCGACTTGGGAAATATATCACGAAACAAAAATCATAAATATTAAGCAATCATATATATATAACACATGTATACTCATACGAAAAATACTAAATAAGGGAACACATACCAGTCTATCTTTTAAAAAAAATATGAAGTACAGAAAATCGAATTAAGAAATGCAAATTATTTAATAACACGTAGACCAAGAACAAACTACAGTAAAAGAAATATTGAATATGAAGGTGCAAATCTGCATAACAAACTACCTGATAAGGTTAAAAACTGTGAAACTATGGTCTTATTTAAATAACTACTAAAAGAACATATTATTAACTAGCTGAGCCGGCGTTATCGTCCGCGTGTAAAATTTCAAAAAAAAGTAGCCTAATTTATTCCCCATCATATCAGCTATCTGCCAGTGAATATGCTGTCAAAATCGGTCCAGTCGTTCCTGTTATTAGCCGGAATAAACAGACACACAGATAAACATTGTAAAAAATGTTATCATGGTATATGTACCGTGTATACATCCATATGCATTCAGTAAAAAGGGCTTATTCTAATATTACAAACAGACACTCCAATTTTATTTATTTGTATAGATACTTAAATTCAATAATAGTTATATAAAAAGCAATAAATAGGGTCTTAAATATTTGGGTTAATAATTATGTAAAATATATGTATAAAAAAATCAAATGGAGATTAACTAAATAGACATTAATAGATAAACTAAATACATATTTATATAATATAAATTAAAACTATAGGATATGCAAATAAATATATTTAAGCATTTTTGATTACTATGTACGCTCACTTTGTCACTTCCAGTAAATTGATATTTAGATATTTGTACAGCTCCACTATTTATGTTGTCGTATGACATAATTTTATATGTACCCTCATGTGTATATTGTTATTAAGTCACTAAGTTGTTATTTTCTCTTTAAGTGAATATTAATTGTTATTCTTCGAGAAAATAAAGTCTTAAACCATAAATTGTATCACGGACACTTTTATAATGATAAAATTCACAAAAAAACTATATAGATTATTATTACTTGAATTCACAATTATTACATAGTATTTTAAACCATTCCCGTCGAAATATATCTTCAACGTAGATATAATACGTTTTTGTATCTCTCGTCATGAAAATTATATGATTTTAACCACAGATCCGATAAGTAGTTAATTTTAGTCACTTTAAAATTAAACGACCAATAAAGTTTGTTTGTTTTTTTTTTGTTTTTGGCATGTGCTTTTTACAAATGCCATTCGTCAAATATAAAACGTTTGTTTCGAACGATATATTTGTTACTGTACACAGATTAAATAGATGACACTTGTTTTTTTTTTTGTTTCTTTAGGATGATACTAAGAGGAGCATGTTTGTAAAGCCTTCTGTGTTGTATGTTCCGCTTATAATAATGAATACTTTCCTTTTTGTTGCTTTTTATGCAAAAGTTAAATAATATTGTGCGTCTTACCCACAGAAAATATTTTACCTATCTTTTTACATTTAGTTAGTCTACATATATAAAAATCAATTGCTGTTAGTTAGTCTCGCTAAAACTCGAGAACGGCTGGACCGATTTAGCTAACTTTGGTTTTGAAATATTCGTGGAGGTTCAGGTTAGGTTTAAAAGGTGAAAATAGAAAAAAAAACGGAAAAGTAGACACAAAGTTGGCAGAACAACGTTTGTCGGGTCAGCTAGATAAAATATATAAATATATAAATAAAAGATATATAAATATATAAATAAAAGAAAGTGTTAACTTTATAGCAGAAAAAAAAACTTTACTTGATTTACAAATACGAAAAAGCGTATAAGTTTAAATTGTTTCATGACTTTCAATTATGTTCCTTTTTAAAATTTACTTGCTATTAGTAAGTGTCTGTTGAATTCTATTAATTCGAATATGGGCTTATTGTACATTAAATTAATTTGATAATTTCAGCTGACGCAATATACTTTTGGCATGGAGTTAGTTGAAAGTCTAGGGACAAAAAATCAGCACCGCCTTTGGGGTAATGTGAGAGGGGCGGTCGTTCTGGTCACCAGACGGCAAGGGCGGCTAAATAGCCAAATCCGAAAAACAATTTACAGCTACATCGTGTGCAAATGGTGAAAACGTCGAGCAAAGGGCGCTGAACTTGGTCTACTTTAATCGAAGGCGAGGGCCGCTACTGATGAAACATAAACATTTTTTTAAACCAACGCTTAGAGGAGCGAGATAGGGGATGACGTTTTGTATGCAAAACTATATTGACATAATGATAATTCTCTCTCAGGCGAAGCTGCGCGGGTCACCTAGTTCAAAAATATGTGATACATATGGTTTGTTACTCCGTCACGAGAAAAATACTGGATCATTTTGAATGTAATTTGCTACATAAATAGATTATGACCTGAAATAGGACATACATTATTCCCCAGGGCTCCCTGAAAATTTTTATAGAGCAACGGGTTGTAGGGTGCAGGAAGTACCTATTAGTATTATATATACATATATATACATATATATACATATACAT